>OY776680.1:83234625-88234625 GCA_963675555.1 Leptura quadrifasciata
AGAACCTCTAAATTTTGTTTTATATTAGCTACCCCCTCTAGTAAAAAATTAAATTGGGATACTGTGTGTACGAGAACCAAGGGCCTCTAAAATTTATTTTGGTGTTAACCACCCCCCCTATCACACCCATTGCCGCCCCCACCCTATTATTAAAGGGAGTAAAAAATTAAATTGGGATTTAGTGTGTATAGTGAACCAAGAACCTCTAAATTTTGTTTTATATTAGCTACCCCCTCTAGTAAAAAATTAAATTGGGATACTGTGTGTACGAGAACCAAGGGCCTCTAAAATTTATTTTGGTGTTAACCACCCCCCCTATCACACCCATTGCCGCCCCCACCCTATTATTAAAGGGAGTAAAAAATTAAATTGGGATTTAGTGTGTATAGAGAACCAAGAACCTCTAAATTTTGTTTTATATTAGCTACCCCCTCTAGTAAAAAATTAAATTGGGATGCTGTGTGTACGAGAACCAAGGGCCTCTAAAATTTATTTTGGTGTTAACCACCCCCCCTATCACACCCATTGCCGCCCCACCCTATTATTAAAGGGAGTAAAAAATTAAATTGGGATTTAGTGTGTATAGAGAACCAAGAACCTCTAAATTTTGTTTTATATTAGCTACCCCCTCTAGTAAAAAATTAAATTGGGATACTGTGTGTACGAGAACCAAGGGCCTCTAAAATTTATTTTGGTGTTAACCACCCCCCCTATCACACCCATTGCCGCCCCCACCCTATTATTAAAGGGAGTAAAAAATTAAATTGGGATTTAGTGTGTATAGAGAACCAAGAACCTCTAAATTTTGTTTTATATTAGCTACCCCGTCTAGTAAAAAATTAAATTGGGATACTGTGTGTACGAGAACCAAGGGCCTCTAAAATTTATTTTGGTGTTAATCACCCCCCCTATCACACCCATTGCCGCCCCTACCGTATTATTAAAGGGAGTAAAAAATTAAATTGGGATTTAGTGTGTATAGAGAACCAAGAACCTCTAAATTTTGTTTTATATTAGCTACCCCCTCTAGTAAAAAATTAAATTGGGATACTGTGTGTACGAGAACCAAGGGCCTCTAAAATTTATTTTGGTGTTAACTACCCCCCCCTATCACACCCATTGCCGCCCCCACCCTATTATTAAAGGGAGTAAAAAATTAAATTGGGATTTAGTGTGTATAGAGAACCAAGAACCTCTAAATTTTGTTTTATATTAGCTACCCCCTCTAGTAAAAAATTAAATTGGGATACTGTGTGTACGAGAACCAAGGGCCTCTAAAATTTATTTTGGTGTTAACCACCCCCCCTATCACACCCATTGCCGCCCCCACCCTATTATTAAAGACAGTAAAATATTAAATTGGGATTTAGTGTGTATAAGACTTGGATATAAAATCTGGATATGGAAGTAGTGATTCCTTGGGCAGCAGTTTTGTAGGTAGTAGTAGAGTTATATGACAAGTCTTCTGTCCTGTGTTGTGCAAAATTTCATGAGTTGTTGTTCATTCGTTAGAATTAGATTTAAGCACTTAGTTTATATTTTGTAATATTTCTGTATTTGTATAGCAATCATATGTGCTAAATAAAGATTATATTATTATTATATTACACGAGAAGAAACGGTGAGTACAAGAAAAACAAAGAAAATAGGAATCCAAATTGTTTACGACTATATCATCCTTACGTACTTTATAATAAATTAAACTTACCACAATCGCTAAGGTCATTATTACTTTCGAATAAAATAGCTGGTATTCTTGCTGTAATTGGACTTAATATGGGAAGTTTTGAAGTTTTTTTTTTTGATTTCTGTATATAGTTCTAGTTTTGATAAAGTTGAACAAAACTGGCTTTATGATATAATAATACTTTTTCTATTCCTGCGTTTTGCATGATTATCAAATATACAGTGTGTCTAATTTTAAATGAAGGCACCCGGATATTTTCGTCATTTTTTGAAATCCGAATTTGAACTTTGACACATTTGAAGTCACATATAAGACATACATTCCGAGGTAATCAACTTTTTGTTTAACAAACTGGAGCAACGGCAGCGCCCCAAATGGGCCCCATTTCCGATATTTATCAGAAAAAGTTATTCAGAATATAACTTTGAGCCCAATTTAAGTTTTTCTTTCAATATTTCCACACACGGTTATGGTTATGTACACAAAAATTATTAAATTAAATGTCAATCTGACAAATCTTTGAGCTCTCTATTGTGTAAAGTTCTTAGTTTACAATCGTAAAATGCGTCTGCATTTAAGTGAAAAAAATCGAAATAATAAGGTTATTTGGTGATGAGGCTCGTAGTAGCAGAGAAGTAGCCGCAGAATTTACCAGAAGACATCTTTTACGAGTCGCTATTAGTCATGGAACTGCAACCGCAATAAATGCTCTTTTCAATGAAACTGGCAGTGTTAGCAAAATATCTGAGAATGGCCAGATAACGTAATCTTAGCTGCAAATCAAGCGATTCCAAGTTCGAGTCTACGAGATTTAGCGTTTCAACTGAACATCGACAAAGAGGAAATTTGATGTTTCAGACGTCATAATATCAAGCTTAAACCAAAATTTCTAAATACCTCGAAAGAAGGTGACGAAAATAAAAGGTTAGGGTCCAGATAAATTTTTTAGGCTTAGATTTGGTGGAGGCGCCGGGTAGCTGGAGAACACTATTGTGGCGCATAGTCTACACATAAAAGATCTTCGGCATTTTTTTCGCTCAGAAAATGCAATGGTTCTTACGTGAAACATAATCTGAGGCCAGTACCACCAGCTGTGGATAGTGAGAAAAATCAGGGTACATACATAGGCGGAGGAGAATGGCTGTAGCTTCTATAGTTTTTGCCGTACAGAAATCTAAAATTAGACATTTTAAAGACAAGAACATCAGGTTTGGATTACATATACTTTTGATTAATTTTGTATAATTATTATATGCACTGGAAAATGTTTCCAAAGACGAAAAATAATAACCGGCTTGTACTCGCCAATTTTGCTTTATTTACCCAAAATATAGAAAAACTTTGTGTCATGTTTCTTTGCCCCTATACCTTCGGTATTTGTAATTCAGTACTAGTTTAATATTATAATATATGATTTGCAGGAAATAACTACTCAGCGGGCAAATACCCCGACCTGCATTGAATTACACCTTACAAATCATGAAAGAATGGTAGCCAATATCATTTGTCAACTCCCTGACCAAACATAGACCGGTTTCGAACTTATTAGTTCTCATCAGTATGCCATAGGTCATGGAACAGACAAACGATAGTGGCCAACCTGCTAGTTTTATACAAACTATAATGAATTGAGTAGTGGTGAGAGGTAAGTGAATCCTCTCATATGGTCAATTGCTACTATACTCCATAGAACTCTCTATGGCGCATAGCGCACTTACCTTCACCATTCATCGTATGAAGGTCACTTGGAGCTCATTTCACAGGTAATTTAATTCATTATTGCCTAAAGCCAATTAAAAAAGTTATTTGTCAAAATGCAGTTGAAAATGACAATTTTTCATATTTTTCCCTTTTATCTCCATTCACTTGTTATCAAAACGATTGTGTACATACATGAACATATTCAAAATTTGATTCTCTTTAACTTTCATTAAATACACTATATGCGAACGATCCATAGTTTTCGAGTTTTTATCGGTTTTATCATGAAACAAGTGTTCTGATAGAGCGCTATAAAGATGTTTAAAAATTCATATCTCTGCCAATAATGATCGGATGGAAATGAAAAATAAACGGAAATTGTTCGTAATCGAATTCTCTACAACTTTCATTTGAAACATTTTGCGATCCGGACGACCATTTTTGAGACTTTTAATATGTTAAAAAGTACCACAAAATAAGCCCGTTCCCAAAATTTCAGCCCGCTCTAAATTATTTCATCCTTGGAAAACAAAAGCTTAAGTTGCAGTTTACTTATTCATATTACATTAAAATTATCAAATTAGATATAGAGATATTGTCCTTGATCTTAAAAATTATAACGTTGCATCCAAATTTTTATTTTGATCTGAATTTAATAATAAGTATGTATTTATCTACTTTTAAGGGTAATTTAGGTGATATTGATGACGCGACGCATCAGAACTAGATAGGCGCGTGCGCAAATACACGGTCTCTTTAACAACTCAGTATTCGAAAACTAAGCAAAATTTGAAAAAAATGCTCTAATAAAAAAACTTCTTTGGTTCATCGGCTACAACTTTGTCGCTTATAGTACCTAGTTATCTTTAATTTTTTTTTATACATTTATTTAACGTCGGCCTATTTCCGCTACTGAGGCTTAACACCGACCCCTGTAGACGAGCTACCCCCAACCAGGAATTTTGCCGAACCTCTTCCCTTAAGAAGAGTAGGGATCTTTTACTTGCCTGACATTTAATAGACAAGGGACCGACGGCTTTACATCCTCTCCGAAGGATGGTATATCCCCTATACAACCCTCGCCTAAGGTTGTATAGCTTCAGCGCATACACTGATATACAAGCCGCTGGAAGATGTGTGAGGCGAGGACGCGGTCTTCGTTGGAACGGTCACCCATCCAACTACTAACCGCGCCTTACGTTGCTTTACATTGCATATCGAAGTATGTACATAGTAAAGACGCACCCATGCTCGCCCCTTTTATCTTTAATAATAATGCAGTTAACAAGCGACTACTACATTTTATACGGCAAATAACAGAAACCTGTGTTGTTTTCTTTTTCTACTTCTATCTACTAACTATCTTGAATTTTTTTTAACTTTGGTAATTTCAATGTGATTGGAAGTATTTCAACATCACCTGTTTCAAATTTAAGGTCAATAAACATACTAATAAAAAAGATATGACAAGTTAAAAAAATAATCAAATTTTAGAAAAAAGTCGAAAAACCCACATATCACTGATTTCGCAATTCCAAAATAATTCGGGACCAAAAAATTCGGACGTATCAGGTCATTTTACATAAGTTTCAATGTTCAATTTTTTTAGGCCCTCGGTGGTATACAAGGTGTGAAATTCAGATGTCTCGGTTCCCTACTACGTAAGGGGAAGTAAAATACGACACAAGGATTTTCGATTATTTTGATGTTTTAGGTGAATATTGCTGAATTAGTGATTGGCAAAGCGTTGATTTTAGAATGCCTACTAAACCAAAAAGGTAGAGTAGACTTTTACGGTTTACAAACTTATTTTCTGCTTTCCCGCATTTTCCTTGTCATTTTTATGGTCACAGCATGCTTTTGGAAATTGCAGCAGAGATACCCCGTAAAAGTTTTAATTTGATTTCACAAGTTTCTGCTTACATCCAAAAATTTAGCTTGCCCTTTTTGCTGGACATCACGGATGCTGAATTCTTGCTTCTGGATTCTTATTTGTATCAGTGCAGAGCGGAATAATAAGAATAATTGATTTTAATTATTTCAGAATAACCACAACTTACAATTTTATTTGTGCCCCCAAGGAATTGGCGCCGGAGGCCTGCCCTTTGAACACATTAAAATTATATCAATACGTCATATACACGAACCTTAATTAAAATTTGTAAAACATGTTCTTTATTTTTTCCTAGTCTTTTTATGCTTGACGATACTGGCCAAAAGTCCTTGAATGGTAGTTAGAAACGTAGGTAGGTTATCCCTCATACTCACTATGCATGGTATGGATATCAGTATATTATTTCTAATTTTTACTTACATTCTGGACACTGCAAACTTGAGAAGCATCTAATATACTCGTACTTTGAAACAATGTCTTTTGTTTCTTTCGCCTTTGAATAACTATTCCAATTGGTAATATTTTGCATCGCTCTGAGTGTGCGATAGACGTCACCAAATTATAGAGAATTACTCATATCCACTTGACATAAAAACATTAATTAACTGTTACAGTAATATTGTAATGTAACTAATGTTGTCTAGGAGTATAAACGATATTATACACATGATTTTACAACTATATGTTATCAGTGTAACTTTTCATTTGTTACTTGCGGCTAGAGCCGAAGAAAATAAAAAGACTAGGCATTATGTCTTTCAGACAAATAAAATAGAAATGAAGATGTAGACGGATCAAAGACACCGTCTCCTTTCCTCTATATCGAATTTTACTCTTATTATCATCCAAATTGTTATTGCACCTTTCAAGACGAAGAAACTAAGACATTTAGGTACTTGCACGGTTAAAGTTCCCACGGGGACACTTGCTCGCAAACTACTATTAAGGAGTTAATTTCTATGTATTGTTTAAAATTTCCCTCAACTACATAGTCTTTACAACAAACATACTAGTAAATTTATTAGTCAATTCCTCCTGGCTGGTTGGATGGTAGCGTATTAACAGCGATTTGGAAGGCGCTGGAAGCTCCTGCGCTGTTCACCGCATAGGCACGGAAGTAGTACATGGTGTCGGGTCTAAGACTGGGCACGTTTGTAGTTAAGGGTGGTCTTGCAGGAGAATCTTGAATTGGATATTCCCGGGTGAAATATGGTGATCCGTCTATAACAAACGACGTGATGGGACATCTGTTAACCGAGTAGGGGGATAAGCCCCACCTCAGATCGACGTATGTGGCTGCTGGTGTAACACTTTCCAGAATGGGAAGCGATAAATCTGCAAAAACAAAATCAATCAAATTTTTTGCTTCTTTTCAATTATAATTGGGTTTTCCCAGAAAAATAAATTATTGCTGAAATACTTAATTCACGTAAAAAAATGACTTATGGCATATTTATTATCTTATTAATTTTACTAATAGTAACAAAAAAAAAAACTTGAAGTTTGAAAAATATTGGGTTCATTTGAAACAGCCATAAATTGGCGCGTTGTGACGTCAACACCCTGAAATCCAATCACAGAGGTTGTCTCTGTTCAAGATTGTTTATTAATCTTGGTCTCTGTTAACATAACACAACCTCTATTTATTGACAGCACTCAGCACTTTTCTACTTTGGGTAAATTATCAGCGGCACCTTTAACATATCCCTCTTCCACTTGATTTCATTTTGATTGCAGAATTAATAAACCATAAACCAGAAACTGATAAAATAATATTTTGACTCCAAACAATACAAACATAAAAATATAAATTTAACGTTTTAGATTAGTCATCTGATGTGTAATGTCGGTGAAGGTTAAACCTAAACTACAGTACAAAATATTAACGTCCGACGCTTTCACGAATAACTTGTGCGGCATTTATCTGGATTCTGATTGGCCAATATTTACACGTCCACTGCTTTAGATCAATCACAGTGCAAGCACTACAAATTGAAATTCTGAGACGTTTTAGAGGAAAGCTTTCTTTAACACCCAGTTAGAATCTATTACAAACTAATTATATCCATAATTTCATTGATTTTTCGGGTAGATACGTAATTTTGGCGCGTAAAAATGCCCGTTTTAAAAAGCAGTGAAATTATCAGCAAGTTGTTTTAACGATATTTTCTTAGAAATAAGTCTTATTAGAAAAGCAAATTGTTGTAAATTAATAAAATGTTTTATTATATCATTTTCACGACACAAATTGTTAAAATAAAATTTGTGGGAAAACCCTATTAAATAATTACAAAGTATTTAGGACATAATACATATATAGTATATAAATTACCGAATATTTGCGACTCAACCGCTCCAGTAGGGGGTTGGAAAATGTTTTTTTGAGAAAAAAATTGATATTTTACAGGTGGCGTTTCTTTGAATAAGATGGTAGGTGACTAGAGTTGTGTAACAACCCCAGGGGGTGTTCTCATCCTTCGAAAGGGTGTAAATTTTTTTCCTGGCGAAATAATTAATTTTTTGTAGGAGGCGTTTCTTTGAGGAAGGTGGTAGGTGACTGGGATTGTGAAACCAACTCCGGGAGTTGTTTTCACCCTTTAAGGGTGCGAAAATTTTATTTCATCTATGACTGAAAATATTATAAAGAATATGTTTATTAAAATGTTTTTATAAATTTTGTACATACAGACATGGGTGTATCAATACATAGGTGTATTATAGATAGATAAATGTTTTTTATTTGTGACAGTGGATCAACAAAATCGTAGGCTCTTACAAGAAGGGCTACATTCTTCATTTTCTTCCCAATTTTAGTGACATTCAGTGCTATCATCCTCTTGCATATCACACGCAGCGTTCGTTCTCGGGGAATTAACGTTAATACTGATATCGGGAATAATCTGTTGGAAATTTATCCAACTAATATCTAAATCATTGTTTGTTTCTGTAGGTGGTACGTCAGGCTTATCCTCTGTCGTACAATTTTGACATTCGGTATCTTTACTAGGGATTGATTCAATTATAGATGAAAAAAAATGTCCACCCCCTTGATGCCTGAAAAGGGTTACACCATCGTGTGCACCTACCGCCAACCCCAAAGAGACTCCTCCCACAAAATATTAATCCCCCTCCCCAAAAAAATTTATACTCCTTTGAAGGGTGAAAACAACTCCCGGGGGTGGTTACATAACCCTGGTCACCTTACCAGAAACACCTGTAAGATATCAATTTTTTTCTCACAAAAAATATATCAATTTTCCAACCCCCTACAGGAGTAGAAGCCTGGGGTAGGGGTGGCTGTGTTATCCCTCGAGGGAGCTTCCGTTCTACTCGAGGGAACAACAATTAGCCGAAAAACGGGGGGAAATAAACGGGTTCACGGAAAAGAGGATTTTGGGGGAAAAGTTGCGCAATTTCGGAACAAATAAAACGACCTCTTGAGGTTCCTAGTGTCTTTTCTAAAAAGACACTGTCTTTTATAGTCTCCGAGATGGAAGTGGAAAATTTAGGATTTTCGTTTTTTCACTTTTTTGTCCTTATTTAACAAAATATCAAAAAAATCTGATTATATAGAGTTATAGCTAGCTACATTAACATCTGATAAGTAACCTAAATATATTTTTTTGATATTTTGTTAAATAAGGACAAAAAATGATAAACCAAAATCTTAAATTTGCCATTTTGTAAGATATCTCGTAAACTATATTAGGAACCTCAAGAGGTCATTTTATTTGTCCCAAAATTGCGCAACTTTTTCCCCATTTAACATTTCTTTTATCTTCTATAATTTATAAAATACCAATACTGTCCCTCTGAATTAGTTGGAGCTATAGTATGTTTGTGTATTCATTAGTCAAATTTTCGCTTTTCTTAGTAGATCTATATTGATACCATTCAAAAAATACGTAAAGAATTCTGTTGCTTCATTTGTTTAAGTACATTTAAATGCATTTATTTAAACTATTTGAACGATCAGCTACTATTATTGCATTCAAAGATATTTCTAATGGCCATTATATTCACTTCCTATTAAACTGGCCGTTGGTTATTATTAGCCTTTACTCGAGTCCGAGTATAAAAAAATGTTACAGTCGATAGATTGTGTGTAATAAAAAACAAGTAAAAGGTGTAGTCTATTGTAATTCCCATTCATCTACGGTGCACACGACTATGGCTATAGAGGCCAATTCGGGAGACACATGTCGACCGCAGTCAGGACAAACATAGACCTGGTTAGGTCTTGGATTCGGTCTTCTTGCAGCAACATTTCCTTGATAGCTGGCCACAACCTCTCGCCATTCGGTTCTGTCCGCTGCAAGTTGTTCCCATTGCTCGTCTGGAATACCGCAGGATTTTAGATTTTCATGGAGAACGTCTTTGAACCTCTTTCGTTGACTGCCACGCCTTCTTCTACCGCTTAGCAATTCACCATAAAGTGTACATTTAGGAAGGCGGTTATCATGCATACGATGAACGTGACCTGCCCATCTTAGGCGTGCTCTTGAAATAAGCACCTCAATTGGAAGGCTTTTTGCTCTTCTGAGTATTTCCACGTTTGATATGTGATGGAACCAATGGATTTTCATCATACTTCTGAGGTGTCTTTGCTGAAAACGTTCTAATTCTTTCACATGACGACGGTAAGTGACCCAGCTTTCACATCCATATAGCAGTGTTGGAATGACAACTGCTCTGTAGACAACCATTTTCGTTGACAAAGCAAGGTCGTGGTTATCAAATACTCTCTCTCTAAGTCCCCAGAGTGCTCTAGATGCAGCGTTAATTCTATTACGAATCTCGCTGTCTATGTTTGCTTTGTCATTAACATCGTTGCCTAAGTAATTGAACTGACCACTTCAAGAGAATTTCCGTTAAGTATAATGTCTATTTGGTTCACTTGATGAGGAGTTGACATAATCTTAGTCTTTCCAATGTTGATTTTAAGTCCCAAGGAATCATAGCTCTGGGCATACACATCTAAAAGTTCTTGAAGCTCTTCCGGCGTAGGGGCTAAAAGTGCACAGTCATTCGCATACTGGAGATCACAAATGAATCGTGTGCGTGTCTTCGTGAAAGCTCTAAAGCGCCCTATGTTAAAGAGACCGCCATCAGAACGGTATCTGAGACCTATTCCTCTGACTGTCAGTTTGTTGTCAACAATAATTGTTAGAGCAGTGGTAAACAAATTAAAAAGTAGGGGTGCCAGGACACATCCCTGCCTAACTCCAGTGAGGGTTTGGAAAGGTTCGGTTGCCTCATTATTATACATAACCTGCGCGTTGTTGTTTGTATGTAGACTGCGACATACTTCCACAAATTTTCTAGGGATACCTAAGCGGAGCATAATTTTCCAGAGCACTTCCTTATCCACCGAGTCAAACGCCTTGGTTAAATCAATGAAGGCCATGTGAATTTTTCCTTGCTGTTCGAGTGCTTTTTCTTGAAGCTGTTTAAGTGTGAAGATTAGATCCGATGTGCCTCGGTTTGGTCTAAAGCCACTCTGTGTTTCAGGAAGTAACTTTTCCATAACAGGTGTTAGCCTATTTGCCATCGCTTTAGTGAGTATCTTCCCTCCAACAGCCAGGAGAGCTATACCCCTGTAATTTCCACAGTCCGCAGCGTTGGTTATCAATCAAATAAAATGTATGTGATAGTGTGGTAAAGCGATTTAACTATATTCTTTTCTTCTTTTATCAATACTTAGCAATTTTTGAAGTTACGAGCAGAAAGCATCCTTCAGTATGTAATCTTTAGGGGTGAATATGTCCGAAGAAGGGCGCTTTAGGAAAAAATAGTGTTATTTTGGCCCAAACTATATATTGCCCTATACTTTCAGGACACCCTGTATATTTTTTTATTTAGACGGCTATTTGTCGCATTTTGACTCGACTATAAAAAGCTACTACTTACTAGCTGCCGGATACTTGTAACTAAGAGAAACTATTGGTCCCTCGGATACTATGTTGTAAATGGCCATCACTCCAAACGTGTAATCCCCGCAAGGTATCAAATTGTCTATAGTTATATTGTTGTCATTGGTGTATATATCTCTTGGAACATACCATTCGTCTCGGATGACCACTCTGAATCCTCGTGCACAATGTGCGAATTTGTCTGTAACCTGCCATTGCAGGGTAATGGACTTGTCACCGTGGCTGACTCTGAAATAAGTTAATGTGAGATCTGCCCCTGAAAAATAAAATAAAAATGATGTCTAAGTAGTTGCACATAAACAATAATAAAGTGTATTTAATAAATCATAGTGCTGTTATAGGGAACCGACGTGCCTTGTGACCTTCCTGTGCATTTGTGTGTAAAGTTGGTTTAAATTTATTAAATTGGGCAAAATTGTATTCTATTGAGATGTGAACAATCCTACATACAGGGTGGGCCATAGAAAACTAAACACGCCTGTTTTGGGACACTTAGACTAGTTTCTTGAAAAAACGCTAGGACAGGTCGATTCTTGATTTTTGGGGAACAACTTTTGATGTCACACTTGACATTGACACATCAACCCACTAGCCCTAGCAGCTCCTAACTCAAGAATTTAAATATGGAGACGGGGTCGAGCGACCCCTCATTTGAAGCGTCTTTCAATTCTCTATGCGACTACATGGTCGAAATTAGTTTTTTTCAATTTTCTTTTCGTCCCCATGATGAAAACCACCCTCTAGATTAACTAAGATGGGGGTGTTGTTTGGGAAAACTCCTGAAATATGTCACCTTTTATCTTTGATTCTGATGTTAAATTTGACTTTGTCAGATCAACCCTCTAACCCCAACAACCCCCAACAAATACAAAAATTACGGTAAGGTGGTCGAGTGACCCCTCATTTTGAAGGTCCTTTGATTCTTATGCGAGTGCATGATTGTTTTTAGGTTTATGAAAATGGGAAAAGTGTAGAAAAAAATCAAAATTGAACGTTAGAAGAAATTTTTATTAGTTCAACAAGTGCTTCACAAATTGTGCACCCCATCAACTTTCATACAATAATACAAATTCTGCTTGAAACGTTTCCTTGCATTTTGGAAGATCTGTGGCGTAATCTGGCGGCTTTCTTTAACAATGAACTCTTGAACGGCTTCACAGCGGGTTGTCTTGAGAATTTGATGAACGCCAGTCCCCGCTGTCTGCTCATAGGCGACCTTAATGCTGGCATCGCAACTGGAACTGCCATCGCAACAACGCCAATGGCAATACTCTATTTGATTATGTGAATAGTCATAATGTCGTGTTGCAGTATCCGAGCGATCCCACGTATTTTCCGGATAACGGCACAACGCCCTATACCCTCGACAAACGTGGGGAACTCCACTGCATCTGTGACATTGGAGGAACTCACGTCTGACCACAATTCAATTCTTTTAGAACTGGAAAATATGTGGAGGGAAGACATGTCGAGACGTATCACATCTTATAGGGATGCCGACTAGCACACGTTAACACAAACATGACACTCAACAACACTATTACTATAGCCGCCGAACTGGAAAACGTAGTGGAGGAGTTTACGAGAATATTGCAGGACGCCAAACAGAGGGTTGCCACAACGATAACCATAAATCCATACAGAGACCGACTTGACGAGGCGGTCTTACGAGATATTAGGGAAAAAAATCGACTGAGACGGCCTGGCAGCGAAATTACGATGCCAAACGCCAAGGCCGAAATGACTAGGCTGCAAGGACGAATCCGGACTTTCATAAATACCGCAAATGGGGGGACAATCTGGAAGCGTTAAATCCTCAAGAACTCGCTGTGGAAGTTAGCAAGAGCCCTTAGAAATACGCGAGAAGCCATACCCACTTTGACAAGAGAGAACGGACGTACCGCGATGACGGACACGCAGAAAACAAACCAACTTGCTACTAACTTTGAAGCTATACATAACAATGACATACCTAATAATTTAGAGTATAACGCTTTGAAAATGATCTAAACGAAATTATTGGCCATGACGTACAATTGACGAGACAAGAATTTCTGAATGTCATGGTGAAACCCTCGGAAGTGGCAGAAGCCAGCAAGACGTTACCAAACAATAAAGTACCGGGAAAAGACAGTATCGAATATAAGCTACTTAAATATTTCCCAAGAAAAGGTATTGTGCAATTGACGTATATCGTTAATGCGATCCTGCGATTGCAATACTGACCTAGCCAGTAGAAATGTGCCGTAGTTCTACCCATCCTGAAACCGAATAAGAATGCGAAACTCGCCGGCAGTTATCGTCTGATTTCGTTATTGTAGGCGATTTCCGAGTTGGTGGAGAAGCTCATCCCGATCAGACTTGACGATGCTCAGGATGAGCTTCACGTCAACGTTGAGTGTCAATTCGGTTTCCGTAAGGATCGAGGCATGGTGCAGCAAGTCGTTAGGATAGTTAACGACGTCAAGGTGCAACACAACCTTGGGAAGAGCACCACCATGGTGCTCCTCGATATTGAGAAGGCCTTCGATACCGTTTGGATCCCGGGAAACTTGTTCATTCGTTCCTCTCAGGTTCGGGTGAATAACAAACTTTCAACACTGTGGAATATTCTCGCGGGAGTTCCGCAAGGGACGTGCCTGTCACCAAAGTTGTACAACTTGTATGTATCCGATTTCCTGGAATTTCCGAATGCGAAGCCGGCCAAGTATGCCGGTGATACAGCCATGTACGCACATTCGCGTAATGCCCAGGCAGCAAATATGCTGCTGAAGACATATATGGCTCGTGCCACGACGTATTACGACCGGTGAAAGATTCCTGTAAATGTCGAGAAGTCGGAGTCCATAGTTTTCATACGCCGCTTCGCGGAGAATAGGATATTAACGCCAATTTTGATCAGAGGGAATCCCATTCCAGTCAAAAATTGTCTAAAATATTTGGGGGTTAGACTGGACAAAAGACTGACGTTCAATGCCTGCTGGAATCATATTACATCCGCTGGAACTTGTGGGTTTGCTTGAGCAGGATATCAGTTTGCCAAAGTTGGCACGACGTTATTTTGGGAGAATTCAAATTGCTGTCAATGAAAAAGGGACCAATGACATGGTTTCCAATTATCCCCGCCAATACATTAACATTTTTAGGATTTTGCGTATGTAATTCTCTCATCCAGTGAGGATTTTCATTAGCCCAGTAGCGACAGTTTTGACCATTAACATGGCTATGCAGAGTAAAAGTGGGCTCATCCGAAAACAAAATATTTTCCAGTTGGATAACACTGTTATCTAACCTTTGCATCATTTGTTCACGAAAATATGTCCTTCTATCAAAATCGCTTTCACTATACTTCTGAGTTGGGGGTCAGTTTATAGGGATGCATTTTATTTTCTTTTAATACGCGAATAATTGAGGAATGGGAAACATTCAATGCTAAAGCTGCTAGTCGACTTGAACTATGTTGGTTTTCTTCGAACTCAAGCAGAATAAGTAATTTGGTATCGTTCCCAAGTAACCCATGATGGTTTAATAAACGTTTATTATATGAAATTACGGTTTAAATTTCCTTATCGTACATTTAATCAACGTCTATGAAAAACGTTTATTTCATAAACGATTTTTCTACGTATATTATAAATTTATTTCTTCGAAAATTTTTGGAGTAACGCAGAATATTTGAGAAATAATTAATTAAGACTTCAGACTACGCCTCCGTCAAATGTTTACATTGTAAATTGGTGAAATTGACACTACTTGCATTTTTTCAGCCATATTAGAGTTTTTAATATACGATTTTTAAATGTATACGATAAATATGTATTTGCGCTACATTTTTTATAGGCATGTCATAAACAATTGCAACTAAAAGTTTGAAGATTATAATATCTGGAAATATGAGTAAAATATTTACATTAATCAAAATTTGTTATAGATAGATGATGAATGAAAATATTTGTTCAGTAATATTGCAGTTTATAATATACGGTTTTTAAACGTATATCAATCTACATCGATTGCGCAGTCGCCAGCAACCGGGTTAGTATTGTTGTCTTTGTTGCAGAATACATAAGCATTTCTCATAAATATATGCATCTCTCTCATTGTCTCAACAGTACAGCTGGTGAGCAACCGCGGATCGTCGTGTTAATTGCTGTTTCGTGTGGTGGTAATCAACCTTAATAGTGTGGCCTTGTGATCGAAACAAAGAATATTTACTTGCTTGTTTTTGCGTATATATTATTTGATTGAAATTCAACAAGTGTTATGTGGATGAGCCGCCTTTATCCTTGAGTTATCACGTTGAAGTGCGTTAAAGTTACAAGAACGAACCAACTTGTGATTGGTAAGAATTATTGTTTATCTCAGCGATTTCATAGTAACTGCATTTTTTTTATCACAGAAGGTGTAAAACTTTGCATGGTTAGCGTTGAAGGCGTGAGTGAGACCAGTGACAATAAAATTAGAGGGACGATTCAAGACTGGTTGAAGCTTGCCAAAAGCCGCTATAGTTACAATAATAATAATAAATAGACTCTATTTTTGGATTTTAGTAAAGAGTAATGAACAATGTTGTGTTTTGTTATCGTTGTCAAACGTCCTAGGTCCCCAAGGGTGAAATAGTAAATGATAAAATAGTTTTACGTATTTAGCCAATCCCGCAGAATAGGTAAAGCTTAATATATTATAAAAAAGCTAGTACTAAATAATAAATATTTAAAAAAAATTACTATCTGCATACATATATACAATTGAATTATTTTTCCTTGATATCAGTAGTTATATATAGGCAGGAGATTTAGAATATTATAATATTAACTTTAGAATCTATCTTTTTTATAGTGTTGTAGACCGATCAATTCTAAATAATTTTGCAAAGGATATTGCAAGTCAAAAAAAAACTTTAATTCTAATTTCCCTGTTATAATTAAAGAAAAATTAATATATTTTACAAAATAAGGCACTTAGAAATTAATTTGTTTCAATGTCATCTTATTATTGCTATGCAGCAATATATATTAACAATTTTATCATAAGTAGCAAATGATTTCTGATTTAAGACATGATTTGACTTGCAAAGTTATTTGAAATCGATTAGTCTATGATACTGTATAACAGAATTTCCCATTTAAATTTTGAAAGTTAAGGTAATTTTGGTAAAAATAAAGTGATGGAAACTATTTAATCATTTATTAAATAAGCTTCTAGTTTATAAAACAATATAAAAAAGGTTTAAAGAACTTATAGCGTTTATTCATTAACAAAGATACAAGGGTGGATTCCCTTTAAAAAATCTCTCGATATTTTTTATCTTTTTATTCTAAATTTTTTGAGAAAAACTAAATTCTTCAGAAAAAATTTAAAAAAAATTAAGTAAAACAATTATAATTTACGATTACATCTAATTTCCTTTTAACTATTATAGTTCACCGTTTTATGAGCCTTTGAAACTTCTATATTTTTAATTTGAAATATGTTCACCTTACGCTAAGTCAGATATTTATATTCTCTGAATATATTACCGAAATTTTGGCATTGCCAAAAAAGTTTGATAAGCTGAAGCAACACTATAAAAAATTACTTTCTCAAAAAATTTAAAATAAAAAAGTTTGTAAGTATTATATATTTATTACACGTATACCAGCAACCGGAGAAAAGGTTTTTCATAACCGTGAGAAAAACCTTTACATAATACTTATTATCGACGTATATGGAATAGGTTTATTTGAGGTTCCACATAAAAGTATATATCTCGTATATGATGTGACAGCAATATAGCTTTTTCTTAATATGTATTTATTTAGAATATGATGTACCATATATATATACGTTTTTTTAAAACGTCTGATTTAACATATGATAAGACAAATATGTACGTTTGTAGCGCGGACATTCGAACGTTGAATATAGGTTGCGATAAACATTATACAGGGTGTTGCATCATGAGAGGGACATAGCTTAATAGGAGGTAGAGAACATCAGTGGTAACCGGAACCTCACATAGAAATGTCTCATTGGGCCTTCATTACGAAGTTACAGGGTGTTAAATAATTTTTGGCCAAACCTGTTTTTTGTCATAACTTTGACAGGGAATGAAATAACGGATTCATATTTGGTACGGCTAATGTACTAACGAGCCCCAAGAGGTAGATGTATAAAAAAAAATATATCCAGGTCCGGACTCACTATAATTTATTTTTCTTCTTTGCATCAATAAAACATCACCCTGTATATATTTTTTTGAAATTTCGATACGATATTCGAAAAGAGCAAGAAAAAACAAACAAAATGGCCTATTTCATTTTTTTGTTACACCTTCGTGGTTATTTAAATACGTTGTTAAATGTGCAAGAAAATGGATTACAGAACCCTATTAAATGAGAGGCACGTGAAATAAATAGTTTTATAACTAAAATTTGCAAAAATTCTATTGAGCCTAGGTGGTCTGGGTGAATCCTAATTCCGGCACGTTTTAAAGGTCCATTTTGGTAAAAAACTGTGGTCCTAATAAGTAATCGGGTATGAAATAACAAAATTTTTAATCAATCACAGTAGGCTTGTTCAAAGTGACAGATAATAAAAAGAAATCTCCTAAACAGTTGAATAATTGTTTGTTAGTAATTTAATGTGTCAATAATCCGCATTTAGTTAGTGAAAACTTGTGAAAATATTTTAACTATGCCAGTAAAATTTACAAACGTGGAATATGCTGACATAATATTCATCTATGGTTTCTGTAATGGAAATGGTAGGTCGGCGGAAAGAGAATATCGGCTGCGTTTTCCTGGTCGTCGATGTCCTAATCATGAAACCTTTAGTACGGTGTTCCAGTATGCAAGACAACACGGAAAGTTTCCTACTTCTGCAGTTGTGGAGCGTGTTTTACAACAAGGTGTGCAGGAACAAAACAATATTATAAACGTAGTTCAAAAAAACCCAAATATGAGCACTAGACGAATCAGTTTGGCAACTGGTATTCCTCATTGGCGGGTATGGAGAACCCTAAAAAGAGAACGTTACCATCCATATCATATCCAGCAGGTACAGCGTCTTCAATAAGGCGACGATATCCCCCGCCTGGCATTTTGTCATTGGTTGTCTAACCATCGCCCAGTCATTTACAGAACCTTATTTACGGATGAGGCACAATTTACAAGGGATGGAGTAAACAATTCACGAAATAATCATAAATGGGCACAGGAAAACCCACATGCGGTACACCAACGCCGTTCGCAACACAGGTTTTCTGTAAATGTTTGGGTCGGACTTGTGAATAGACATTTGATAGGGCCACATTTTTTTGAAGAAAGATTGAATGGTGAAATTTACTTTGATTTTCTTCAAAACATTTTACAGAATATGCGGGGGTCCACATGAATGGCCACCAAGATCTCCTGATTGTAACCCTTGTGATTACTTTTTATGGGGCCACTTAAAAAACGAGGTTTATAGCATTGAAATTGAAAGTAGACAACATTTAATCCAGCGCATCGTTACAACCTGCGACGAAATACGGAATAATCCAGAAATGATACGTCGAGCAATTGGTGACCTTTCTAAACGCGCCAGAAAATGCACAGAATGTGGGGGGAGGACATTTTGAAAATTTACTTTAGTGTCAATTACGTTTTATTTTTAAACACATTTAATTATTGTTTTGTTATTTATTGTTAATTGAATGGAAAATATTTTATTTATTTAGATTTTAGTTTGTTCTCTTTTCCAATTTTTATTAAGTATAAAATGTTGACGATTTTCTTGATCAAAGTAACTGGTTGCTTAGGCCTAAATGGTTTAAATTATCTGTCACTTTTATTCTTTGAACAAGCCTACTGTGATTGATTAAAAATTTTGTTATTTCATACCCGATTACTTATTAGGACCACAGTTTTTTACCAAAATGGACCTTTAAAACGTGCCGGAATTAGGATTCACCCAGACCACCTAGGCTGAATAGAATTTTTGCAAATTTTAGTTGTAAAACTATTTATTTCACGTGCCTCTCATTTAATAGGGTTCTGTAATCTATTTTCTTGCACATTTAACAACGTATTTAAATAACCACGAATGTGTAACAAAAAAATGAAATAGGCCATTTTGTTTGTTTTTTCTTGCTCTTTTCGAATATCGTATCGAAATTTCAAAAAAATATATACAGGGTGATGTTTTATTGATGCAAAGAAGAAACATAAATTATAGTGAGTCCGGACCTGGATATATTTTTTTTATACATGTACCTCTTGGGGCTCGTTAGTACATTAGCCGTACCAAATATGAATCCGTTATTTCATTCCCTGTCAAAGTTATGACAAAAAACAGGTTTGGCCAAAAATTATTTAACACCCTGTAACTTCGTAATGAAGGCCCAATGAGACATTTCTATGGGAGGTTCCGGTTACCACTGATGTTCTCTACCTCCTATTAAGCTATGTCCCTCTCATGATGCAACACCCTGTATATACCAGTCGTATCAACGAAATCAAAACGTTTATTAAACCATTTGGTGTTGCTTGGGTTACTCATTGCATTGGAAGCATCTTTTTTTATTTGCCGTACATGTCCATTTTCGCGAAACTGCTGTTCAATTTTGTGAATTGCACCTTGGAATATTTTCTTGAAATAGGTAAGCAACTTTCTTCTGTGATCACATTTTATCTCCTTAATCAACCATCTGTAAAATTATTATGTTTAGAAATTGCAGTTAGCAAAAACTGACAACTATTTATTGACAACTTTTATTATCAGAACTGGCAATACCAGCAATGAAGAATTTTAACATTTTTATGTCTTCTTTATAATTGATAATGTTGAAAAATAACACTGAAATTGTTTTTGCTAGCCTGCAAGAACAAACTGTAAGTTTTTATGTTTTTCGATTGTTGTAGCAAATTTCGTCAAGCAGATCGTTAATTTTTTCAATACATATTAAAACCATAATATTTTTGAATAGAGAATGAAAAGATCTTTCAAATGAGTTATTTGAAGAAAAACTTACCTGAGGGCGCTGGAACGTACTCGTTAAGAGAAATTGCCTGGCTTATCATATTTCCTGAAGCAGCCATAACTTGGAAATGGAACATCTCGCAGGCAGGAAGAAAGGACACGTTCAGATTTGTAGAATCTGTTGTGTATATATGTTGTAAGTCATCTTCGACCCTCACATAAACTATATAATAGGTAAAATCACAATTTGTGCTGGCTTCCCAGTAGAGAGTGTAATTTAAGTCGAGTGTTACGTTTCGGACGTCATCAGGAACTGAAAGGAAAATAATAGAGTTACGTGTAGTTTTATAGTGTGTCCCAAAAGAAACGGATAAAATTTATAACCATTCTTCTGTTCTTCATTCACAAAAATACAAAAACACAATTAGTAATGTCATATCAAAAATGTTTTTGACACTTTTCACGTATCTGTGACGTCATCGATAATTTTATTAAATAGAACACCTTATATTTTATTCTAAAGGAAGGAACTCAGTGGATGAACATCTCTTAATTGTAAACGATCGAGTAAAATAGCATTTCCTTTACAAAGCGGGAAATGTACAATATTAAACAAAATCATCAAGAACTTCATTTTTTATTACAATGAATGTTAAGAATGTGTATCGTTAACAGTTACTCCAGTCAATTTAGACAGAAAATCGCCTTTACCTGGACATTTGAAAAAAAGCTGAATTGGTACAAACGTTGCGGATGATGTCCTAGTTCGAATTCCAAATGTCCCAAACAATCCTACTTGGGGAAAATCCGCCATCTTGGAAAAACCGCTGCCAACTTGGATTTTTGAGTTCTGAGCTTAGCGACAGAACCAAATGTCCGATTTTGCTCGTCTTTGCGTCAAATTGCTTTTCTGCCCTATATTATCATATTAACAACTTGCATGATTTAATAACAGCGATAGTTATGGGTTACACTGGGTTAAAATACAGGGTGTCTCACCGGGAACTGAATCGATCGATATAAAGAAAAGTACGCATCAGAAAATTTTGAAAATTTAGATAATTACTAATGTCGGTGTGATCAATCCAACTAAAATAATTACAAGTAGCTGGCACTTCCGCTTATACCGGAAGTAGATACCAACTTGCTTATTTCAAATCGAACACCCTATGTATTTTAGAGTTCTCGAAAAGAGCATAAAATTCTGAGTCGAAGAAATGTAGCATATCTTATACCTAACCTAGCCGTTTCAGAGATATTTGACATTTTATAGAAAATTTGACAGGTGCAACGGTTTGCAAAAACCGTTATAACTTTCTTCGTGTAAAAGACCTTCATTTGCTTCTTGTCACATAAAAAGAACACAAGGAGAACTACGTTCTACAACTGAAATAAATTCAATAATGTCATACCAAGTGTTCCGTTTTTCGCGTTACATTTTGTCAACTTCAAACCACGAAAACTTGTTTAGGTCAAATGGAACACCCTGTATTTTTTAAGTCAAGTTGTGTAAAATTGAATTTCCTTTTTTTTGATATCAGCATTGTGGGGGTTAAAGTTACAACTTTTTGAAATATTTGCGATTTTATTAGAAATTCATGAATTGTTGTAATCATTTCATCAAAATAGCCATGATTAGAAACAATCAGTCATTATCTTATGTCAAAAAATGCCAGCACGTTTAAATTACACCCACGAAGACTTTTTAAATTTGTTTATTATTTATGGAGAGTGTGATAAAGTAATATCAAGAACTTGTAGCACATTTGCTACTCGATATCTAGAAAAACGGAAACCGTCACCAAACAGTTTAAAACGCATACTGGAAAAAGAAAGCCTATTGTTGATGACGAAAACATTGAAATAGTCATTCTGGGATATTTTCATGCATTTTCAAGGATGTCATTAAGACAAGCTGCTATGGAATCGAGACTGCAAGGATTCAATTCACAGAATCTTATTAAAACATAAGTTTCACCCGCTTTCATTCCATAAGGTTCAAGGATGAAATGAAACAGATTTCCTAAGAAGACAAAATTTTGGTGAGTTTATTCTAATAAGGTCTAAGGGTCACGATTCTTATTTGGGAAATATTCTATGGACAGATGAAGCAAAATTTACTAAAAATTGACTTCTTAATAGACACAATTCGCATTATTGGAGTGACTCAAATCCTCATATGTTCAGAGAGCGAAACTTTCAGGAAAGTTGGCAGTTCAATGTTTACTGTGCCATAAGAAACGATAGAGTGGTGGCATTACAATTATATCAGGAAAATTTAAACGGTAAATGCAATTTTCTCTTCTGCTAATATGTATAGGTACATTTTGTTTTTTTTTTTAGGTGAAAGATATCTGAATATCTTACAAAATTTGAATAATAACTATTTAGAAAATTTACCTCTCACCGAACATAGAAACATTTTTTATCAGCACGACGGTGCTCTCCCACATAATGCATATTTAATTAATAATTATTTACAAGAAACTTTTTATGATCAATGGATTACCAATAGTGGACCTTTCTTATGGCCTCCTCGCTCGCCCGATTTATCAGTTCTGAATTATTTCATTTGGGGAACTATGAAAAATAAAGTTTATGAGAGCCCATTAACAACTATTGAAGATTGTATGCAAAGAGTAAGAAATGCATTTCAAAACATATAACAAGAATCAATTAGAAGAGCTACCCATGAGGAACTAATCCGAAGGTGCGAAAAATGTGTCGAGGTTCGAGGGCGGAATTTTGAGCAATTATTGAATTAAAATGGAATCATATTTTAAATTGATCGTATCTCTGCTATTTTAATTCATGCCATATCTTCGATTAATACGCATGTTACAGTGTTAGTTTTATTTTGCGTTTTTGTGGATATCGACTAGCAAATGTGCTGCAAGTTCTTGATGTTACTTTATCACATTCTCTTTAAATAATAAACAAATTTAAAAAGTTTTCGTTGGTATAGTTCAAACGTGCTGGCATTTTTTGACATAAGATAATGACTGATTGTTTCTAATCATGGCTATTTTAATGAAATGATTACAACAATTCATGAATTTCTAATAAAATCGCAAATATTTCAAAAAGTTCTAACTTTAACTCCCACAATGCTAATATCAGAAAAAAGGGAATTCAATTTTACACAACTTGACGCAAAAAAATACAGGGTGTTCCATTTTACCTAAACAAGTTTTCGCGGTTTGAAGTTGACAAAATGTAACGGGAAAACGGAACACTTGGTATGATATTATTGAATTTATTTCAGTTGTAGAACGTAGTTTTCCTGGTGTTCTTTTTATGTGACAAGAAGCAAATGAGAATATTTTACACGAAAAAATTTATAACGGTTCTTGCAAACCGTTGCACCTGTCAAATTTCTATAAAATGTCAAGTATCTCTGAAACGGCTAGGTTTAGGTATAGGATATGCTACATATTTTCGACTCAGAATTTTATGCTCTTTTCGAAAACCATAAAATATATAGGGTGTTCCATTTGAAATAAGCAAGTTGGCATCGACTTCCTGTATAAGCGGAAGTGCCAGCTGCTTGTAATTTCTTTAGTTGGATTGGCCACACCGACATTAGTTATTAACTAAATTTTCAAAATTTTCTGATGCGTACTTTTCTCTATATCGATCGATTCAGTTCCCGGTGAGACACCCTGTATAGTGATGTTCATTATACACATATTATTGATAATGCGTGGAGATGCATGGGGAAAACTTTTACTAAGATTAAGCACCGAGATCGATCTAGTGGCTGCCAAGGCCCCGCTATCACCATCATTACTACGCGACGTTCTACCGCATCGCGTGGTGGATATGGTGAAGACCAGAGTAAATTCGAAGGGTTTGAAAAGTTGTGTGGCTATCTGGAAAACAATTGCAAGTGCCAGCGTTCCGGAAGCTCAGCGACTTCATTGAAAACGCCAGTCCTGAGGAATCGTACAGCGAAAAACATTTGAAGAGAAATCTGAGTGTCTACGGAGAAAGCATCGTGATCACCCAGCAGTCATAGGAAGACAAATAGCAATGCATTTGAAATTACCAAATCCTGATAGACAAATAGTTATAGAAGATCTTCGGCTACATTGTACATTGACGGGGGTGACGATATAACAAGCGGAAAACGTCATGGAGGCTGGAAATCGACACAGGTAGGCGAAAGATACATCGACCAATCTCTAAAAAATAAGTTGACCACAGCTGACACCATTTCAAGATAAGTGTACAATACTAAGCCTCCATCTCAAGCTCTACTATAATTGATGATAAAAATATTACTTTTGCAAATGGTAGTTCTAATCATATTAACATTCTATCATCTGTTCAATTTATCAATTGTAGCAACATCAATATATATTTTGCTGCAAAGTAAAAAAATATATCATTTTTTATTTCTAAAAGTTAGTCGTAGATAAAGTATAGTATACAACTCGCTGTAATAAATATTGTATTCCCTCGGATGATTACAATACTCGCTCGCTTCGATCCCTGGTACTTGTAATCATACTCGGGAATAACAGTATTCATTATAGCATCGTTATATATACTATTATTAGACTAATGGGAATAACAGCAAATAAAGATAAAGAATAACTTAACAGCAATTTTTAACAAACGCCAAAAATTAAACATCAAAACATAAAATGGTTGGTTGTATTTTGTAATTTAAAAATCAACCAATAGAACAATTCTATTTAAATATGGTGCACTATTTGGGGGGTGGGTTAACTATTTCTATTCAGCGAATAGAGTATGTAATTGATATTTTTGTAGTTTTTGCAGTAAAATAAAGAAATAGAAACGCTAAGTAGTACGAAAAATATTTTAGTCTGAACTAGAAGAAATTTGTGAATTTAATGCACCTCCTTTGGGACACACTGTTCTGAGTACCTGATGGTTATAGTAGACACAATTTTTGACATTTCAGTAAATGGCAAACGATCAAATTATTTGCATCGAAACATTTATTAATAAATGTGGTGTTTATACTTACTGCAGTCATTTTGGGCATAGGATCCGTGTAGCACTATTAAAGCAAAAAAATACAAAATACCGAACGTCATGCTTAACAATTTTTTTATTAAAGCAGTAATCAATCTCGGCAACTTGCTTACTTATCAGCCCTTGAGAGTATCGTTAGCTAATAATACTTTAGATAGGAGCACGTTTGTTGCGCGATGGTTTATCTCTAGATAGCACAAGTAGTATAAATAATTGTAGGTCAGAGAAATTCAAGATGTTAAAAACTGTAGCCGGGTAAGCATGGTCGTTGTGCCGTCGGGTGGATATCTTATGTGTATAGTCGTTTGCAATTTTACTGTGCAGATAAAAAGGCAACAAAACAAAACTTTACGACTTCATTAAAATATCGTTACTCTCTGTACTATTTTACCCGCAAATTGAATCACTTACGTTTATAGGTTTTTAATGTACATCGGCTTGTCTAATGACACCATACCGAATGGTTCTCCGGTTAATAATGAGCTTGTAAAGTTCTTATTGTCTTTTTATCTGCACCGTAAATCTGCAGGTTACTATAACAGACCAAGAGCTACAGAATTGTTCGGTGAGTGTCTGAAAACTTCCTTCAACTAGACTAGGTCTGGTTTCTGGTAGGGGTGTTTTCCTATGAAGCGCATTTTACAAATTTTTGCGTCTGAGAACTACTAGGGGGCGGGAGTAGTGGGAAGACATTAAACCTAGCTCAAAAAGGTGCATATGAGAAACTCTTAAATTTGGCTCCATTATCTTTATTTGAATCCACAAAGCATAGTCGACGCATTTGCTAGTTATTTCCAGTCCGCTTTTACTTCATCATCTACATACGTTAAAGCAGATCATGACAACACATTCGATATCCTACAGCTTAAGAAGTTTAAAAACAATTTAGCCACTGGTTCTAGTCAGACCAAGAGCTACAGAATTGTTCGATGAGTGTCTGAAAACTTCCTTCATCTACACTAGGTCTGGTTCCTGGCTGGGGTGTTTTCCTATGAAGTGCATTTTACAAATTTTTGCGTCTGAGAACTACTAGGTGGCGGGAGTAGTGGGAAGCCATTAAACCTAGCTCAAAAAAGTGCATATGAGAAACTCTTAAATTTGGCTCCATTATCTTTATATGGATCCACAAAGCATAGTCGACGCATTTGCTAGTTATTTCCAGTCCGCTTTTACTTCATCATCTACATACGTTAAAGCAGATCATGACAACACATTCGATATCCTATAGCTTAAGAAGTTTAAAAACAAATTAGCCACTGGTTCTAGTCAGACCAAGAGCTACAGAATTGTTCGATGAGTGTCTGAAAACTTCCTTCAACTACACTAGGTCTGGTTCCTGGCAGGGGTGTTTTCCTATGAACTTCATTTTACAAATTTTTGCGTCTGAGAACTACTAGGTGGCGGGAGTAGTGGGAAGCCATTAAACCTAGCTCAAAAAAGTGCATATGAGAAACTCTTAAATTTGGCTCCATTATCTTTATATGGATCCACAAAGCATAGTCGACGCATTTGCTAGTTATTTCCAGTCCGCTTTTACTTCATCATCTACATACGTTAAAGCAGATCATGACAACACATTGGATATCCTACAGCTTAAGAAGTTTAAAAACAATTTAGCCACTGGTTCTAGTCAGACCAAGAGCTACAGAATTGTTCGATGAGTGTCTGAAAACTTCCTTCAACTACACTAGGTCTGGTTCCTGGCAGGGGTGTTTTCCTATGAAGTGCATTTTACAAATTTTTGCGTCTGAGAACTACTAGGGGGCGGGCGTAGTGGGAAGCCATTAAATCTAGCTCAAGAAAGTGCGTATGAGAACCTCTTAATTTTGGCTTCATTATCTTTATATGGATCCACAAAGCATAGTCAACGCATTTGATAGTTATTTCCAGTCCGCTTTTACTTCACCATCTACATATGTTAATGCAGATGACAACGCGCTCAATATCCCACAGCCTAATATACCACTAATTAGAGAGGAAAATGAGAGATTGCCCCATTATCTTTTCTGCACCACTGACTACTAATTTGAATTTAGCTCCAGTCTGAAACATTTCCTCAAATTTGGTGTAGGTCGAAAATCTGTCCTATATTAAAAAAATGCAGTTGAGAATAGACCTATAGTTATCCTCTGTAACTTTGGCAAGCTCTTTGAAGTAATTTTACATAATCTTTACATGTTAAATCTCAAATTTCAGTTCAGTATCAACATGGTTTCTTAGCTGGCCAATCTTATAAGTATTACCAATTTTCTCGCCACATCTTTGGATCAGGGTGGTCAGGTTGATATAATTTATACTGACCTTTCCAAGCCTATTGATAGGCTTGATCATGGTACTTTATTGAAAAAATTAGGAACTTTTGGACTAACCGCGCACTTTATTAATTTCTTTTGTTCATATTTGTCTAATAGGCTATTACATCTGTTCAAGTCTCGGCAATTTCAGGAGTACCGCATGGTTCAGTTTCTGAACTCCTACTTTTTATACTATTTATTAATTATATTTGTCAAGAAATTGAGCAATGCAATGCTCTTGTGTATGCCGACGACCTCAAGCTATTTACCTCGATTCTTCATTATAGCATTAAAAATTGATATACTTACATTTTGTCACGTTTTAGATTGTTTGGCATACAGTATAATAATAGTAATAACTAATGAATAATTATTTTACACCATCCATCCCCTTGTCAGGGGGTTGAAATGTCGTAATATAGCAATGCAATTAATTATTTTTAAAATGTGTTCTTTGACATTAGATATATTATTTAGAGTTGTAGTAACATAGTAAATTGCTCTGAGGGAATCACCCTTGAGTAATTATCATTAAGGGATTGAAAAAGGATAAAAAAAATTACGTAGTAGATGAATTAATTCTTTTAAAATATTTTTACGTACACAAATCGTATTTTTGAGTATTTTTCAATAATATATAGGGTTACTGGTAATTCGATACATTCCTTTGGAGATGTGATGGGGCATGAGCTAAGGAGTAAATCTAGCCCTAAGATGCATTATGCAAAATTCAATAGTTTTTGAGATATTTCAATTTTTTTGTTTTTCTCAAAAAAGTAGATCTTAATGTCTTAAAAGTTAATTTCCGAAAAATCTACTTGACATTTTTAATTTTTTTTTTACTGGATTACTTGTCCAACATTATAGATATCCGTTTGGAATGAAAAATATCCGGAAACATTTCGATCATGTGAACATTTAAAATAAAAACTTGTAAACATTTTTTTTTAAATCAGTTATGAAATTTACCTATTAGGTTTTTTCAAAAAAATATTAAAGTAGCACGCGTACAAATTATTATAAAAACTTCCTTATTTCAATAGCTATCTAACTAGGTAGAAATGTTTAATGTACCTTTGATAGTTCTAATAAAAAATTAGTAAAGATAATGCTGGTGGCGGAATTTATTAAACAACTAATCGTTCATTTTCATTTAAGTCAGTCAGTCCTTGACTTTGACGCTTGTGCATATATGTCATTAACTGACATTCTTATCTCCGTGTCCCTTAAGTTTGTTGGTCTTGTTAAATTAGTTATCGAAGATTTTGATTTTGCTCGTAGTTGTTGTTATTAGTTGTTCTTATTGTATTTTCTGTGCCATGGCCGCGTATGCCAATGCAAAATACGCTGATATCTTGTTTATCTATGGATACTGTGGCGGCAACGCTGCTGAAGCTCGCCGAGAATATGGTCTTTGGTACCCTAACCGCCGCTTACCAAATGCACGTGTATTCAGTACGGCATATCGAAATATCGCTGAAACTGGCTCCGTGAAATGTAGAAGAAGTGACGCTGGTGCTCCTCCCGTTTATGAACCAGATGATGAGGAAGAAATATTGAGGTATTTTGAGGAAGACCCAACTATTTTAACTAATAAAGTCGCAAGACTAACCGGAGCGTCACAATGGAAAGTTTGGTCTACGATACGTAGAGTTGGATGTCATCCTTACCACTATACCCCTGTCCAAGGCTCGGAGGAAGGTGATCCTGGAAGGAGACTGGAATTCTGCCGCTTTATGTTAAATTCAGATGCAGAAAGGGCAAATTTTTTAACAAGTATTTTATGGACGGACGAGTCGAAATTTAATCGCGAGGGTATAACAAATTTCCACAACCTACATTATTGGGCAGAGAAAAATCCCAAGTTAACACGTGAAACTAGTTTCCAAATGAAGTTTTCTATTAATGTGTGGATGGGAGTCATTGGCCACTATTTAATAGGGCCACACTTTCTTCCTAAAAATTTAAACGGGGAAATCTATGAAATTTTTTTAAGAAATGATCTGGCGGTGATTTTAGAAGATGTTTCTCTCGCCGTCAGACAGCGAATGATGTTTCAGAACGACGGTTGTCCAGCACATTATCGGCTGACAGTACGACAGTTACTTGATCAACGTTTCCCTAACCGTTGGATTGGAAGAGCGGGCCCAATACCTTGGCCAGCGCGAAGCCCTGACTTAACACCCCTTGATTATTACGTATGGGGTCATATGAAGGAGATGGTCTATTGTTACATGGCCTATGTCCATTTAACAGTTTTATTTAAAAACTAGTGTTTTGTGGATAGTTAGCACGACCTGTATATTTTTTGGATTCAGTTCTTGCAGGTAAAACTGTTTTCAACTAACAGAATTTTACATGTATAACTGCTAAACCATGTCACACTGTTTTATGTACTTAATTTTATATCGTAGGAACTTAGTCCTGTTTTTCTATTAACACTATTATGTATCTCATATCCGTTGTAATACAGCATTATTATCCCAGGAAACAATTTGTCTACAAAATTTAGTTACATCAGATATCTATTTTTCAATTTTTATATTTTTGTTTACTATGGAGTACATATGGTTATTTTCCTTACCTTCTCTCATTCTATATATAGTAAATCCTATAACATGTAATATGTTACTGATTTATCACTAATATCAATACGTTTTACTACTTATTTACATCTGTTAATATTTGTTGTTATGTGTATAAAATAGAAATTGCAAAGGCAAATCAGCTGGCATGGAAAATAAACTATTATTATAGATTCCGTTTATCGATTATATGCCACTACTTTAGTTGAGTATGGGAATCTACAAGGCAAGTTGGTGCGCTTAAATTAACTACTGACAGATGGCCATACTTGTACGATTTCTATATTTTGATTGCTTTCAATTTAAATAGGGAATTAGATTTCTCACATTTTTTTGGTGGCGTTGTTTTCCAGTAAACAGGACAAAAAAGTTTACCTTATCAGTAAAACTCACCAGGAAGTCATTTGCTTGCAGCCTTTGTACTGATTCAAACATTAAAATTTTTAACTGTGGACTTCAGTAATTGATATTACAATTTTTATATCCCAGTTACAAAGTGTTGAACATACAGGTAATTTCATTTCATTATACTCATTAAAATATTTTAATTAATCTTCAAATTTTGCCTTTGATATAATTTCAATTATTTTTAAAATAAATTCAAAGTCAATTCTTCTTAATTTAATAAGTAGTTAAAATGCTATATGTACCACATGGTTTTAAAAATATTTTTCTCTTTCCTTTTAATTTTTTGGCAATTTATAGTCTAAGAAATCAGCTTACTAGTGCATAGCTAATAATACTAGTGCATAGCTAATAATAACTAGTGCATAGCTAATAATAATTCGTGCATAGCTAATAATAACTCGTGCATAGCTAATAATTACTAGTGCATAGCTAATAATTACTATTGCATAGCTAAAATTACTTTTGTACTGCTAATCAGATTACTTTTGTATAGCTTAAATTAATTTCCTGCAGCTTTGTATAGCTAGCTTAATGTTTCGTGCAGCTAATTCAAATATATTTTGTACAGCTAACTAGCTTATATTTGCATAGCTAACATTGCTTAAATTCTGCATAAATAACTTGCATAAATTTTGTATGTGCTTATATTTGGTTAAATTTCCTACAATTTTCACCCCATTCATTGAGAGACGTAAATTGCCAAGAAAAATTTAGAATTCTTGCAATAAGAGACAATTGTGGGCCTGGATTGCTGTCCCAGAACCAGCCACCTGACCCATAAACCACCTAGGATACTGGTATCAATTTGTTTTTTATATATATATATTTTTTACATTTCAATTTGTCTCAAACCGATTTGTCTAATTTTTTTGTAATATATTTTGTCATTCATTTTAAACTATCTTTTTATTTCTCTTACCAACAATTTCAGTCCGATCTATAGCAGACTGGTTATTCGAGAAAAAGAGACTATTTTGCTTATTTCACTATAGATGGTGCCCAATTTAACATCAATTTTTCTTTGTCTCCTTTTCTCGAAATAAACAGAAATCTGTCGCTTATGCTGTACATGTCAGAAAGGGTAAGTTTCTCCACTCTTACGAATGCTCTGGACCCACGGCTCTCTGCTCCGGCTTAAACCAGCTAGTCGTCCGCACATGTTGCCTCAATTCTTTCTCAAAAATAAATAATAAGAGAAAGGAGGTAACATAATTGGCGACCAACGTGTGGGGCCCGAAACAATATAATTGACGACAAATGTGTAGGGCTCAATTCAATAAACATATTTATATAGTAAGAGTAGTAAGAGAGGTGAAACCCCAATTTTTGAATGTATTGTATATGAGACAAATTTTTAAATTTTTGGTAAGAAAATAATTTTTTCTTAAGTCGAGTCATATTTTTGCTTATATTTCATTTTGTCTAAAAATTTTTTATTATATATATTTTTGCATATATTTTTGCTTACAACAATTGAATTCTATGGTATACAGAAAATTTGCGTCCTTAAATATCAAATATTTTACAAGTTCAAATATTTTCTTAAAATATTCTTTATTAGTGAAAGTGAAGTTGTGGAATTATACCTACCTGAAATATTATTTTGCTGCTTAAAGTGTTTAATTTGATTTATTTCTGGAAAGTTAAAATTGAAACAACCTTTTTAGTATAGTTTTTTTATTTGATAGATAAAATTGTTTGTGTTTTTTTTATCTCTTGACAACAGATAAGACTACATTCATTTGCTATTTAAAACATACAATTTATTGCCAGTTGGGTTCTTAATAAAAACTTTTAATTTATTTCTTTAAATTTCTTGTTAACATGGAACTTCCATTTTGTGTAAGATATTTAACGGAATCTGAGGTAGATTATGAACTACGTATTCGAAAGGTTAAGGCATCTAATAAAACTTTAGATACAAAACGGATGATATTAGACAATTTATTAAAAAAGCAAAAACGCGAATTTCAATCATTAAAAGATCCTAGCTTCGATGTTGAAACAGAAAAAACTGAAATCACCAACACTATCGCTGAACTACTTGCTTTAGTTCACGATTTTTCAGCATGCAAAGAGGACACATCCTATTTAATAATTTCAAATCGTTTAATATGCCTAACAAATCGAGTGCATAGATTCGTGGTTCCGGAAGAACCAACAGAGTTAAATATTAACCTGCAGGAGTTTAAAGATGACGCTATCGCATCTTGCGAGGAAATTGATGCAAGGTTAGAAATTAAAATTATTCCTAAATTAGAAAATATTTCACCTATTAATTACCCAATTGACAAGAAATATGTCCCAGTTTATAAATGGGGAATTCAGTTTGACGGAAAGTCAAATTTAAAAGCTTTTCTCGAACGAGTCAAGGAACTTGCTGCCGCTAGGAATGTATCGGAACAACAATTATTTGAGTCTAGTATTGATTTATTTACTGACAAGGCCTTAATTGTTTATCGGTCAATCAGATCTATTGTATCCAATTGGCAAGAGCTTGAAGAACAGCTTAAAATCGCTTTTTTAGTATGCGATTATGATGAAAAATTGTTAGATGAGATAAAATCTCGTAGACAGGGACAGTCAGAGTCCATAAATATTTTTGTTGCTACAATGCAAAATTTATTTAATCGTTTAGATACTGTTTTAAGTGAAGAGGAAAAGTTAAAAATAATTAGACGTAACATTTTGCCTAAATATATTCATGCATTAGCTTTAACAGATATTAAAAATACAGCCGAACTATTAACTTTATGCAAGAAAATAGATTTGGCCACACAAATGAAAAATAATTATTATTCTCCAACTCCTAAAGCATGTGTCCTCGAAACTGACTTGGCATATGTAGAAAATCTTCCATCACCTAAAAATAAAAATAATTTCAATTCTAAAAGCAAAAGTAACAAAAATATTAGTCTAAATAATAATTTGAATCAAGAAAATGCTGTTCCGGGTACATCAAATAATAATAAATTTTCTATTTCTTGTTGGAATTGTCAAAAGAAAGGTCATAGCTTTCACGAGTGTAGACAAGCTCGAAATAGGTTTTGTTTCCGATGTGGAAAACCTAATTTTACTTCTAAGACTTGCCCAGTGTGCAATCCAAAAAACTAGAAAGGTTTTCTGCTGTTTTATCAGGCCCACGGCAGAAAAATAACCCTAGAGGCCGAGTAATTTTTAATTCTAAGTTTAAAAAGCATTCCAGAAATGACTCAAATAAACATATTTTCTCAAATTTCAAAGTTAAACCTAAAACTGACATTTTTGATTGGGAGAATTGGAAAAATACAGTTCGTAATTTTTATAAAAATAACTTTTCTGAAATTTCACCTACTTTAGTAAATATACCTCATGCAGATATCAACCTGTTAGATATTTCACTCGATAATCTTGAACCTTGGTACATAAAAATGCGAGAGAACATCAATAAGAGGCCAGAAAAATATCCACAGTGGATGGTTAAAGAAGGGTATATTTTTAAACATACGCAAAGGAAATTAATTTTAAAAACTAATATTTCTGACTGGAAATTAGTAGTTCCTCTTGACCAGCGACGTCAAGTAATTCAAGACAGCCATGATGTACCTACAAGTGCACACATGGGTTTTTATAAAACACTTAAAAAAGTCGCAGAAAGTTTTTATTGGCCTAAGATGCGTCAAGATATTTTAAAATATGTTCGTAAGTGTCATATTTGCGGACGAGAAAAACCTCCGAACGATCAAAAATGTGGTTTAATGGGTGCTGAAAAAAAAGCTACGTTTCCCTTTGAACTTGTTTGTTACGATACAAAAGGTCCTTTTCCGCCTAGTTCGAAAGGTAATCGATTTTTATTAGTTGCGGTAGATTATTTTACTAAGTACGTTATAATGAAGCCTGTACGGCGTGCAACGTCTCAAGCTATTGTTTCTTTCTTGGAATCAGTATTTTTAACATATGGTGTCCCAAGGACATTACTTTTAGACAATGCTTCAGCTCATAAAAGCAAAGAATTCGATAAGTTTGTAGCGAAATTTAGTATTCCTCAGGTATTTTTCAACCTATTCTACCACCCCCAAGTTAACCCAGTCGAGCGTGTAAACAGGACGATCGGTACAGCTATAAGGTGTTTCATTAAAGACTCACATAAAAAATGGGATTTACAAATTCCTGAAATTCAATTTGCCATCAATACAGCTGTACACGAGGTTACTGGTTTCACGCCAGCATTTCTTAATTTTGGTAGAAAGCTACCTATTCGAGGCAGTTATGGTGATAAAGATTCCGACATAACTTTACCAGATCTTGATAATAATCGCAAACTTTTTGCCAATGAGCTGGACAAATTGCCAGAAATTTATAAATTGGTCCAAGAAAGACTTAACAAAGCTTACCAAAGAAGTAGTAACTACTATAACTTAAGACGAAAAGATCGCGTTTTTCAAATTGGTGACATAGTCTGGAGGCGCAACTTTGTGAAAAGCGATAAAGAAAATGATTTTTCTGCAAAATTAGCTAATCGTTATGTTTTATGTACAGTCCGAAACGTCATTTCCAATGTTTCATATGAATTGGAACATATGGATGGTAGTCCCGCTGGAAATTACCATATTTCAAAGTTGAAACCATATTTTGGTTCAAACTCCAATATTTCAGTGATAACAGAATAAGGAAATGAATGTTTTTCTTAAAATCGGATCATCAAAACAAAGTAAACATAACGATTCACTTAAATACCTATTTTATGTCTCTTGATTTTTTTTGAGTGTCTATTTTTGGCAAATTTCCTTAAATTATACAATAAGTATAATAATTTTTTTGGTGCAAAGCCACCAAAAAACAATTTTTTTGGTATACCAGTAAGCAAAGCTTACGCAATTTCTTTTTGGTACTAGTACGTACCATCGTTTGTCGATAATTTTTTGCTTCGTAAATCTCTAACGATGGGATTTATCTGATTAACTTTCAAAGTTAACTATATTTTGAGTGAATTGTTTCACTCATCCGGAAATTAAAAAAATTTCCTCCCGCTCCTCTTTTGAGGATGATTCTCTTGTAAATTTTGTATATAAAATGGCCATTATTTTTTAAGTCCTTTAAGCATTATTAAGTTAAGTCCCCTATCCATTACTCTTTAAGTCCTTGATGCATTATTCATTAAGTCCTTCGTGCATTTTATTCACTAATAATTCATGCACTCCTTAATTTAAGTATCACTGAATTATATCATATATCACATATGTTTATCATTCATTGCTTAAGTACTGTACATATTATTGTAAATATTAGTTTAATTAAGTTGTAAATTAGTAAAAATATTTAGCTATATTTTTCTGGAAATATTTTCTAAAAATATTTCTTCCATTAACAATTTTTTTGAGATCTGTTTATCAAAAAGATTTCTTTTTCATATCTTACCTATAAGTTATCTTACTTGTGAGATATACACTGCTCTAAATTGTTATTATGTAAATATTTTCTTTAACGTTGAGAAAATTTTCTCAAATACTAACCTTTAATAAGTACGTTTCCTCACCATCGCTTGCTAGCCAGACTTTTTCTCCAGTGAGAATGCGCGGGTCAATCTTTTGCATAACGTACAGTGTTCATTATTATCGTACAGCGGTAACTTTAGTAAAAAGTTATTTGTCTTTTATGTATTTTCCGGCTGGATCTATAACTTTCTATTCCTTCATTCTTCAGATCCACGAAGGTTCAGGGGTGGGAACAAATTAACATCCGGTAGCTTACGTTACCAGATGATGAGAACCTACAAATGTAAAAATATTATAATTATTTCTTTTTCCTTTGTTCAACTTTCTGAACAGGAGTACTTACCTCTACTTATAATTTTACTTGTGGATTCTCATAACGATAGACAACAACACCGTCTCTTCTCTTCTTTTGTGTTTGTATTTTTCTTCTTTCTTTTGTGCTTTCTGTGAATCCCTATACGATTCTTTACTTCAATTTGGTTTAATCTTTTCCTACCACCTTGGATAAGAAGCCATAACCTCAAAACTTTGACAACTAAAACTTTAAAACCATAAGTTTTATATTTTTACTAGATTATTTTAATTACCTTTTTGAAAACCAGCCTTATGGGTATTCAGTACTTTCCTCTTTCTTTTCTTTCTTGTTTATGTTTCTTCTATTTACCGTAATTAATAAGATTCTCCTACCTAGGTAAATATAATTTTTTTCCTAGCTTTTCTACTTCGCTTCACGAATTTAACTTTGATTTTTGAGAACAATTTTTCTCATTTAACTAGAGTACATCTTACATGCACTATCTGAATTGTTTTGAACTACCAGTTTTAGCACTCAACGGCTATACACTTGAATTATAGGTTAACAATACCACAAGTTTTAACTTCTTGCTAACCTATATTGGCATGTAATATTACATTACATGTATCGTGGTATTAGTTTGATAAACTTCTACCAATTTTAGTACTAGCAACGACTAGACAGTTGCTCAGGCGTTATAATGTCTGTAGGATTTCGACATTAAGTCGTCTTCCTTAAAATTAATTTTATCCATTTTTTTGTCTATTTTTTAAATTTCGCAACACTTAACTTTTCACATTTTTTCATTACTTAGTTCCGAAGATTTCTCCAGTTTAGGTCAAACACTTGCTCCCTGTACGTAGAACTTCTGGTAGAGAATGTATTTTGTCACTCATCCTTCGCTCGCTTTCTCAATTTTGTATTTTATGTTCCCTACGAGGAATTAGTAATATTAAAGTATTGTTTATTTTCACATGTTTACGAGTAAAGCAAAGCAAAAATTTTTATACGTACCTTAAAAAAATTTTTTCGCCAGAAGGGAGGCATTCTGTTACATGGCCTATGTCCATTTAACAGTTTTATTTAAAAACTAGTGTTTTGTGGATAGTTAGCACGACCTGTATATTTTTTGGATTCAGTTCTTGCAGGTAAAACTGTTTTCAACTAACAGAATTTTACATGTATAACTGCTAAACCATGTCACACTGTTTTATGTACTTAATTTTATATCGTAGGAACTTAGTCCTGTTTTTCTATTAACACTATTATGTATCTCATATCCGTTGTAATACAGCATTATTATCCCAGGAAACAATTTGTCTACAAAATTTAGTTACATCAGATATCTATTTTTCAATTTTTATATTTTTGTTTACTATGGAGTACATATGGTTATTTTCCTTACCTTCTCTCATTCTATATATAGTAAATCCTATAACATGTAATATGTTACTGATTTATCACTAATATCAATACGTTTTACTACTTATTTACATCTGTTAATATTTGTTGTTATGTGTATAAAATAGAAATTGCAAAGGCAAATCAGCTGGCATGGAAAATAAACTATTATTATAGATTCCGTTTATCGATTATATGCCACTACTTTAGTTGAGTATGGGAATCTACAAGGCAAGTTGGTGCGCTTAAATTAACTACTGACAGATGGCCATACTTGTACGATTTCTATATTTTGATTGCTTTCAATTTAAATAGGGAATTAGATTTCTCACATTTTTTTGGTGGCGTTGTTTTCCAGTAAACAGGACAAAAAAGTTTACCTTATCAGTAAAACTCACCAGGAAGTCATTTGCTTGCAGCCTTTGTACTGATTCAAACATTAAAATTTTTAACTGTGGACTTCAGTAATTGATATTACAATTTTTATATCCCAGTTACAAAGTGTTGAACATACAGGTAATTTCATTTCATTATACTCATTAAAATATTTTAATTAATCTTCAAATTTTGCCTTTGATATAATTTCAATTATTTTTAAAATAAATTCAAAGTCAATTCTTCTTAATTTAATAAGTAGTTAAAATGCTATATGTACCACATGGTTTTAAAAATATTTTTCTCTTTCCTTTTAATTTTTTGGCAATTTATAGTCTAAGAAATCAGCTTACTAGTGCATAGCTAATAATACTAGTGCATAGCTAATAATAACTAGTGCATAGCTAATAATAATTCGTGCATAGCTAATAATAACTCGTGCATAGCTAATAATTACTAGTGCATAGCTAATAATTACTATTGCATAGCTAAAATTACTTTTGTACTGCTAATCAGATTACTTTTGTATAGCTTAAATTAATTTCCTGCAGCTTTGTATAGCTAGCTTAATGTTTCGTGCAGCTAATTCAAATATATTTTGTACAGCTAACTAGCTTATATTTGCATAGCTAACATTGCTTAAATTCTGCATAAATAACTTGCATAAATTTTGTATGTGCTTATATTTGGTTAAATTTCCTACAATTTTCACCCCATTCATTGAGAGACGTAAATTGCCAAGAAAAATTTAGAATTCTTGCAATAAGAGACAATTGTGGGCCTGGATTGCTGTCCCAGAACCAGCCACCTGACCCATAAACCACCTAGGATACTGGTATCAATTTGTTTTTTATATATATATATTTTTTACATTTCAATTTGTCTCAAACCGATTTGTCTAATTTTTTTGTAATATATTTTGTCATTCATTTTAAACTATCTTTTTATTTCTCTTACCAACAATTTCAGTCCGATCTATAGCAGACTGGTTATTCGAGAAAAAGAGACTATTTTGCTTATTTCACTATAGATGGTGCCCAATTTAACATCAATTTTTCTTTGTCTCCTTTTCTCGAAATAAACAGAAATCTGTCGCTTATGCTGTACATGTCAGAAAGGGTAAGTTTCTCCACTCTTACGAATGCTCTGGACCCACGGCTCTCTGCTCCGGCTTAAACCAGCTAGTCGTCCGCACATGTTGCCTCAATTCTTTCTCAAAAATAAATAATAAGAGAAAGGAGGTAACACTATGCCACACCAGTCAATACTATAGAAAACTTTAGACAAAGGATAGTCGATGCTGCCCAACACATAAGGCATAATCTGACAACCAGAGTAACAAGGACGGAGATAAGAAGACGCTGTCGTGTCTGTATACGGAATAGGGACTCCCATTTTGAGCAAAACATATAAAAAATAAAGTACAATTTTGAAATTAATGAAGAATTAAACTCTACTTTTAAAATGTTTTTTACTATTTATCTAAAAATAAAATTCGTACTACTTGTGTTATTTTTACTAGTATTTTCTTAGAACTATTAAGGGTAGATTGAACATTTGTACCTTGTTAGGCAGCTATTGAAATAAGGCAGTTTTTATAATAATTTATACGTGTGTTACGTTAATATTTTTTTGAAAAAACCTAATAGGTAAATTTCATAGCTGATTTAAAAAAAAAAAATTTAAAATTTTTATTTCAAATGTTCACATGATCGAAATGTTTCCAGATATTTTTTATTCCAAACGGATATCTATAATATTGGACAAGTAATTCAGTAAAAAAATTAAAAAATGTCAAATAGATTTTTCGAAAATTAACTTTTAGGACATTAAGATCTACTTTTTGAGAAAAACAAAAAAAATGAAATATCTCAAAAACTATTGAGTTTTGCATAATATATGTTAGGGCTAAATTTACTTCTTAGATCATGCCCCATCACATCTCCAAAGGAATGTATCGAATTACTAGTAACCCTGTATAATCAATTGTATGCCTAAAGTGTTGCATCTATTATGGTAGAAAGAAATTTTAACTCTTGGGGGTAAATAGTTTAAAATAATATTTACTTTTTATTTACTATATTATATGAATTATACATTGTACACAAATACTCGACAAGTCGATTTTTTGTATGTAAAATTTTTACAACAGATAACTCTCAATTTTTTTCCATGTTCATTTTTGGTCAACAATGACTCCTGAATATTTCGCCTCACAGGCAAGTGGAGTTTCCATTCCATTGAGCATCAACAACCCAAAGCCTTCCAGTGTCCTTTGCCGTGTAAAATTAATGACTGTTCTGGACTGAGGAGTGCTTCCTTTCTACCCCTATGAAGACAAAGCGTAGGCATTTTCTGAATCCTTTGGTATCATGTTGCGCCTTGACTACTATAGCTACATGACCAATATGATACAAGCAATAGTTCAAAAATCGTTTCTGTTTTAAGCTTACTATAAAAAGACTTTTACTATGCGTGTAGTCAGACTATAACCCGATCCACTATTCAAAATCCTCCTAAATAATCATAATTAATCATTTATTTCCATATTAAATGTATACTGTTTATAAAGGAAATAGTACACCTGAAATACAGTAAAAGTCAGACACACAAACAAAGAATAAAAGAATTTGAAATTCACGAAACTCGTCAAAGAGTTAAATAAAACATATAAACACAAAGAATACATAAAAAATTGATCCATAGTATAACAATTTTTGGTTATAAGATGCCTTTTCAATTTCGTTTTAAAAATATAGATGGTAGGTGATGATTTTATATCATAACTTAAGTGATTATGCAACTTACAATCATTTTTTGATACATAGTTGTTCGATGTAGATTAGGTTACAAAATATCTTTATGCCTTATATCATAATTATGCTTTTATTTATGTATAGAAAATAATGATTTATAGTATAATAGTATAATTTATTCTTTGATCGCCGTTACTATTTATTTCCTTTGTTTTGATGTTACTTTCTGAGGATTGTTAATCAATTTAGTGAATACCTTTTTTACATGTTTCATTAAGCAAACTTTTAGTGTCTGTATTCCCTTTACCAGCATTTCTTTATATTTTATTAATTTAAAATAAGTTTTGTTGTACTTGCATTTGCTTGTTTTTTTCTTTGAAACAGATACACATAGTCCTCTGTGGAAATGCACAGACCGTTAAAGTATTGGAAACACAGTAAAATACATCTCCCACCTGTTTTCGAAGATAAGTAAAGAAACACCCCCTTTTCTGGTTTTTTGGGTCTGGGCGTGCAAGGGCTTGTCGGATCGGGACTTTCTTGCTCAATTTCAATAAATCAATTGCTCAATTTAAATAAATCTGTAGACGACAAGCCCCCACTTGACCCCGAGGGTTGACACCATACCCTCAAAAACCGACATACCTTCACAAAGGTACAAATCGAACAGAAGTTAATATACCCCGTTTTCGAGGACGAGAAACACGATGGTGGCAATATTTTCTCACAGTACCTTAACGTTTTTCGCCTTTTTCTGTAGTTCCACATGGGACTAAAAAAAAGCACATACAAAGACTGTATTTAAGACTATTTAATAGTATACAAAATAAATGTCTTTACAATAAAATTAATTTAAAACTCTATCCGCTTCCTGCCGGCAGAGTTTGTACGCCGATTGAATTAGGAGCTGAGTTTCCTGCACTATTTACTATAGAAACTCTCAACATGTACATGTTGTCGGGTTGTAGAGGGCTTAGACTCGTCGTAAAGGGTGGTCTCTCAGGTGTATCATAAACTGGGAAGAGTTGGTGCAAGAATGGCAGACCATCAACTTCCAATGCTCTAATTGTGCAGCGGTTAACTGAGTACGATGGCAGGCCCCATGTTATGTTAGCGTAAGTCTCTCCCGTAACTACGCTTTCCAGGACCGGAAGTGACGCATCTAAAAGAAAACATATATTAATAGTGGAAGAATTCTTTGGTTTAAAAATTCTTATATTAGGTGGTTGAGCTAAAACTAAAAAAATGTCTTTCAATTTAAAATGTTCTATTGGTTTGGGAACAGAGGGTGCTTAATTTTTTCATCATTTTTGAATTTGTGCCACATTCAGCGTAAATAAGCATTTTTTTCGGAAATGGGGTACTTACAGTAATAATTTTTCGTTATTTGTACTATGTTAACAGATTGTTGACAGTTATCAGTACAAAATTGTAAACAAAAACTAAATCTACTTTCATAAGTCAGACATTGAAGAAACCGAAGGAAAAAGTATTGAAAATGAAACCACATAATATGTGGCTAGTCGCACTGGAATAAGGATTAAGAACTGTAAATACTCTGTCATAAGGGGACGGTAGCTCAGTGTGCGAAAGCGTCTAGCTAGCAAACTGAGTTACCTAACGAAGTGGGTTCGATTCCTGCAAGGCGAAACAATTTCTCATTAAAAAATTTGCCCCAAGGGTGGTTCGGAGTCCACATTAAACTGTAGGGCCTCGTCTTTCTTTACCTAGCACAAGATCCTTGAGATCTTCCAGGGGGTTACTTCGGTAACTTGAGAGGTGGTTAAGAAAACATTTTAAGAAACATTCGAGACAATTTGGAGGATTATATGACAAAATATACTTTTATCAATTATTGTAGGTTTTAATATAGATATGGCAAAGGAATCGTATTCAAAAAAATTATAGCACGTTATAGTGACTGATGGTTTGTATAAAAAAAATAGATAAATTTACATTGGTAACTGATGAGGACTCTTCAACCATCATAAACTTAATTATGATAAATGAAAAAAGACACCAATTTTGAATTACACGCTACTCTAAAACTAACCAATCACTTAATGACAGTTGAACTATTTAATTTAGAGATGCATGGACCACACAAAGGAATCTCCAGAAACTATAGGAATCTCCAGAAACTATAGAAATTTTAATGAAACACAATTTCAATTAGACATTAGATACAGGGTGAATTCCAAATAGCACAGATATCGATTTATTAGCAATAACTCTGGTTGATTTACTTCAAAAGACCTTAAATAAACATGCTTCCTTGGAAAGAATGAAGTACATTTTCTCAATAGATTAAAAAAAATTGACAGTTTCATCTTTGGATAAGGCATCTAAGGAAAAGACAGCCTTTAGTTTAGTTGACAGAGCTCTATTTCACTTTACCATTATGTCATTTGGTTTATGCATTGCAAACCAAACGCAGCACAGATTTGTTGATGCAACCTTTGACTCTAAGTATGAACCTAGAACTTCCCATATTTGGATAATGTAATTATCACTAGTTCTACTTTCGAGGAACATGTTCAGTTACTTTCAAAGGTAAAAGATCTTCTAAAAGAGGCAAAAATCAAGGAAGCATTGGTTTCTGCCCCATTCTGTCGCAACCTGATTTCTCGAAACCTTTTACTATTCAGAGCGATGCATCTGATGCCGTATTGGGCGATATACTCATTCAACTGCTGGATGGAGAAGAAGTCATTACTTTCGAGATCGTTATCTCGCGCATAGAGACTATTCAGTGACCCAGAGAGAATATTTGAGAGTCTTGTTTTGTACAGAAAAATTTCCTCTTTATATTGAAGCAACTCGGTTTACGGTGATCACTGATCATCACACTCTTTTCTGGCTAAATAACTTAAAAAATTTGAAAACTTGCACATTGGGTAGTTAGACTGCTCTAACACACTTTCACTTTCTCGCATACCTCCAGCCGATCCGGAAGTGCTTATATTAGAAATTTCCCTGGATAATTTGGATGATTGGTATCTGTCGATGCGTGAGAATATTACTTCTTCAAAGCATTATCCTCAATGGAAAGTATCAGATAGTTTCGTCTATATGTTTAAACTTTTCCGAGTATTAGTGCAAACAAACTTCACTGAGTGGAAAATGCTTGTTCCTAAGAATCAAAGGCAGCAGGTTATGAGTTCGTGCCATGATCCAGCAGTTAGTACACATTTTGGGTTCTTTAAAACATTTGTTTGTCTGCAAGAACACTATTACTGACCAAAAATGCGTCAAGACGTCATGAAGTATGTTCGTAAGTGTCAGGTTTGTTTCTCAAAAAATTGCAAATTCACCCAGGATGGGCCTTACGGTATCCGTGGCAGATAATCTCGGTTGATATGGGTCCATTCCCACGATCTTAGAAAGGCAATACCCAATTACTTGTTGTAGGTGCCTGGTTCGCCAAGTATACTCTTCTCAGTCCTATGAATAAGGCTACCGCTCAAAATATGGTTAAATTTATGGAAAATGAGGTCCTTCTTGTTTTTGGTGTACTGCGATTCATTTTGTGTGATAATGGCAGTCAGGTTACTGGCTCCATATTTAAGGAGTTAGCGAAAGACTGTCAGATACAAAAGATTCGATTTAGCACACGTTATTCTCCACAGTGAAGTTTTGTTGGGCGCAACAATAAGACAGTCGATACTGCAATTTGGTGTTACATAAGGGAACATAAAGATTGGGATAAGGAATTCCGCAGAATTAGGCAAGTCATCTACACTGCGAAGCATGAAGTAACAGGATTCACTCCGTCTTTCTTGAATTTTAGTAGACATGTTCCATCTCGGGAAATTATTATAGTAAAGTAGTCATATTTTCTTTTAGGAGGGAGATCGTGTTTGGCACAGAAACAAAGTCCTTTCGAATGCTGCGAAGAAATTTTCAAAGAAGTTAACTCCCAAGTATGTGCTGTGTATATTGCGTACAAAGATTTCATATACTGAACTGAGTTTGTTGTTGGTTCCTTGTGAAACATCTTAACAATAATTGTTTTTATATAAACACTGCTTTTAGATGCATCCAATTACTTTGTTTAAAATTATCTGCAAATGCTTCGGCTTATTAGGCCTTTGTCAAGAGAGTGCAAAGTGTACACTAAAGAAACAGAAATGGTTGTTCTAAAATATAGGTACCTAAAAACATTTATGACTTAATAATATCTTTGACTTAAACTTTAGTTGTGGGAATCTTTCGGGTAGACCTGACGTAGTAATGTAAATCAACAAATAATTGTTCACATTTTATCTAGTATAGGAGTATTTAAGAAATTTTGCTGGTTATCCGTGGTAAAAGGATTGTTTTTAAGAGACTTTTTAATTTCTAACAGTTCAAGAAGATTTAGACGTTTACCTATTCGTTCTGTGTGAAGCAAATTTATGTTAACTGTGTCTACGAAACGGTTGTTTTGAATACAGTGTGGTGACATTCCTGTATTTTTATTGGTATTTAAAATTGATTTTTTATGTTCTTTTACCCTGTTCTCTATGCTTCTACCACTCTGACCTATATAGACGGCGTTACAATCTTTACATTTTATTTCATGTACCCCTGATTTATTAAGTTTGGTTAATTTTTCTTTATTATTGGCCAATATTTTTCCTAAATTCGTTTTATTCACATTTATTGTAGAGATACCTAAATTATTTAATTTCCCAGAAATTTTGTCACTACATTTTGGGATATAATTAATAAAACTATATTTTGTTGATTTGTTAAGTGCGTTGAAAAATTTCTTTTGAAGCATATTGCGTTGTTTGTTTTTCCTTAACGAAATCGTTTTCATCTAAATGAAAATTTGTAAGTCTATGTATTAGACTATGAAAAGATGAGAGCTTAATTTGCCACAATTGTTGTGAATTATAATGAATGAGTGTATTTGTGATAGTAGGTTTACGGTAAATACTGAATTTCAACTGATTATTATGTTAATTAATTATATAATTAATAATATCTAAAAGGTTTAATTGACTATTCTGTTCAAATTTAATTGTAAACGGAATTTTACCATTAAAGAAATTCAAGAAATGAAGGTAATTACTCATGTCTTTTTCTGTGTCGGTCCATATGCAAAAAATATCGTCTACATAACGAGTGCAATAGAAAACGTGTGTATTTAAATTATTATTACTGTTGAAAATTAAGTTTTCTAAATTCGCCATAAATATTGTTAAAGAACGCTATAACCCCGATATACTTTTCGACGTTGTAACAAAATCCGACTTAGGAAATACTTCGTAAGAAAAGCGTGCTTCACGTAAAAACGCCGTGGAGGAGGTTTTTAATTCTTGGAAATATAATTTTGCTCTTCGGAGCGTTTTTTATGCCAAATTTTCGCTAACTCTTCGAGGAGCGTTAATTTGGTAAGTGTAGTAAATGTCGCTGCACAGGGACGTAATGTCGCCCCGACCACCCAATTTTAGAAAGTATAATAAAATTGGACTTGAACTTCCAAATTTCCAAGATTAAAAACCCTTTTACGAATCCACGTTGTCAAGCACTGCAACTCTTACGAAGTATTGAATATGAGGACAAGTTAGTCCAACGACTATTCAAAGTATATCGGAAGTTATAGCGAAAATAGCCCTTAGCGACATGGGACCCCCATCATTTCCTAGCAGTCGGTTTTGACGGGGAAATGATGACTTTTGACGGGGTTTGCCCTAAACCGGTTCCTCAGTGATTCGGAGTCAAAAAAGTATTATTACCATGTACTCACACGTGCATGGGATCTGCCTTGCCTGAACGTAAAATTTGTTATTGCATAATACAAACGAAGTAGATACGCTTCAAGCAATTTTAAGCTCCGAGGAGCGACCAAAATTTATGTGAATTAATAAAATACGTTTATAAGACAGGCAAGCATAAGCCCACCAAAATTTCAGTTACATGAACTGTTCCTTGAATCTTTTTGTGCATCGTTAGCTTTTCAAACTGCATATTGGATGGTAGTTGGTACCGTATGAATCGTCCCGTTCCTCACCATGTGTTGTACACGGGTCAGACCATTGTTTGTTAATATTTTCTCTGAAGAAGTTGTTGTAAAAACATAAAATTTTTAAAGATTTAATATACATTTTTTGAACTTTATATTGTCTTTTACTTGTGTTTTCTAACAAAATTTCCCTTTCAGATTTAATTTTAAGAGAGTGTTAAACAGACAGTGTTAGATTTATAGTGTTACGACGTCTTCCAATTGATACCAGAGCCGCAGTTAAGCATAAACGACAGTAGGTATGATTTATCCATTAATCTCCGTCTGAAACAGTCACTTTGAACCCTAAAAATTTTGTGAACGTAATATTTTTTATTTAGAATTAAGAAAAGGTTGAGGAAAAAGAAAATTAATTTTTTCTTTTTCCTATTTTTTTTAATTTTTCTAAGTTTTTCGAGCAGAAAATACGTCCTTCAGACTTCCATCAAAGCATGGATCGTTCACATGGCGCCCGAACAGGGACCATGCCGTCCCCAAACCCAACAAATCCTTTCTCATTCATGGCGGAAGACTCCGAGGGGTCGACCTCAAGAGAATTTTATGAGCGAGTCACCGCACCGCTCGTCGACGACGGTTCTAGAGGGATAGAACCACAGCGACTGTTTCCAGAGGGAAATAATGTTAATTTATCAACTTCACAGCCACAAACTGCTTCGATGGAAAGTATGTTTCTGAAAATGGCAGAGGGCTTCGTGCAGGCGATACAGAACGTGTCGGCCTGTACGCCCCATGAGAGACAAAGATGTCCGAACGTGACGTTCCATGGGCTTGATCATGAAGATCCAGAAGCATTTCTGAAAATTATGGAGGAATATTTCGACAGAGCTCGCATAAGCCACGACTATGATCGCCTCCATAACGTAACCGGCCAACTCAAGGGCGAAGCTCAACGATGGTCCGAACAATTTAGGACGTTGACTACTTCGTATGCCTTATTCAAGGAAAGATTCCTTACGAGATTTAATTCTCCCGACATACAGTCACGAGCTATTGCTCAACTGTATGCCGTCAAGCAAACGTCTTTAGACGACACGGCAGTGTTTATCACAAGGAAAACCTGCCTTTTCGATCGTATTGATCCCTTTAAATCCGAAGCCATCAGAGCTCGGGTCATCATGGACCAACTGCGTCCAGAAATTAGGTCACGCTTGAGAAGCAACCTAATTTCAAACACAGAAATGTTAATAGCAGCGGCTACTAACGTCGAGCGGGATTCAGCTGACGAACAGACGTCGCTAATCCAGCTTATTGATCAACGTCTGTCCCGCGCGTCTTACTATCGAGAGCCGGGACACATAAGTCAACAAAATTCTAGTAACAGGAGCAATGGAAGCCCAACTCCGACAGCACCGAGGGTGCATTTCCGAGAGGACGTATCTCGACAGGACGGTCCAGGCAGAGCGCCTGGTCGTCCTTTTTTTATGCCTAATTTATCAAGCGGATCAGTGAATCCTGACCGCAGGCAAACCAATTTCAATGGCGGATCGGGGAAATTCCGAGTACCCGACCGACCGGCAACCCCGTGCCGATACTGTACAGACACAGTGCAGTGGCACTTCCATAGCCAATGCCCGAATAACCCGCATCTCAACAGGAGACCGGGAAACTTTCGAGGGGCCAGAGACCCAGGCCAGGGTCCATCTGCAAGATCCCCGGCACAACGGCCGAACCAAGGCGCCAGCAATGTCCAGTAATTTTTTCCGATACTCATGACCACTACGACGCTCCTCTGCACAAGACAAGAGAGTCAATAAATTATATGAGCGAAGCGTTCCCTTTGCCTCGTATAAAAGTTCAAATTAATGAACATGCGGTCGACGCACTGATCGATTCAGGCTCGACGCGAAACGTTATCCATCCGAGGATGTTGGATAATTTTAAAAATCTCACGACACGCCGATCATTTGCTATGGCGTGCGGAGATCGAATGGTGGACTCTCTTGGCACGACAAAATTACAAGTAATAATTCAGGCACCTCTTTTGAAATTGATTTTCAAGTAATCGAAAATTTGAACGAAACGATAATATTAGGATCACCATTCTTATATATGAACAATGTCGCATATGATTATGGCAGAAAATGCCTATATGCCGGCACAGAAGAGCGTATTACCGTCTTCTGGAATCAAGCTTCTCAGAGGGAGAGACAGCAGGCAAAGCTTCCTGAAGAGCTTGTTATAAATGACAAATTTCTACGGCCGCTGTTCGAAGAATTTGTCGATCTGTTCACTGCGGAACCGACTCAAGCAACCACAGTGACTGTGAAACACAAAATTACAGTAAAAGACACGAAACCATTTAATATCAGACCATATCCGATGTCTCCGAGTACTAAGAAAATTATGTACGACCAAATCGAAGAGATGTTAAAAGCTGGCGTCATCGAACCTAGCACTGCCCAATATAGTTCACCACCCGTGATAATAAAACGCTCAGACAAGAAACCACGTTTTTGCATCGATTATCGCCATTTGAACGAAATGACCGAAGACGAAGCTTCCGTCTTACCCAAAATACACGAAAGTATTAAAGATTTAGGCAATTCGAAGATTTTTTCTGTGTTGGATTTAAAAAGTGGATATTGGCAAATACCACTAGATGAAGCATCAAAAGATTTTTCGACTTTTACCACTCCTGATGGGGCAGCTTACAGATTCAATGTCATGCCTTTCGGCCTCAAGACAGCTCCCTGTACCTTTCAGAAATTCATGGCAAAGGACGTTTTAACGGGTTACCTGCACCATTTCTGTAAAGTGTATTTAGATGATATAATCGTTTACAGCGTAAACGTGAAGGAGCATATGTCCCACTTGAGGTTAGTCTTTGAAAGACTACGTCTGCACAATCTGAAAGTGTCACCGGAAAAGTGTGTAATAGCGACGAATGAAATTCAATATTTAGGCCATACAATTAGAACTGATACTTCCCAACCATTAGAAAAACATGTCTTACAAATTCAAAATTATCCCGTTCCAGCTACAAAAAAGCAGCTACAAAGTTTCCTAGGGCTTTGCAACTGGGTACGAGAATATCTACCAAATGTGGCGATGATCACGAAGCCACTAACGAAACTTCTTTCGAAGGAAAATCGTTTTCACTGGAACCATACATGCGATGAAGCGTTTAGAAAATTAAAAGAATTATTATCCGGACCGCTGGAACTCCATCGGCCGGATTTTTCACGTCAATTCATTTTGCAAACAGATGCATCCCTCCAAGGCCTTTCGGCCGTATTATATCAATTAGGCGACAACGGCGAAAAATACATAATCTCGTATGCAAGCAACACGTTATCTCCAGCGGAGAGACGTTACCACATAAACGAGCTAGAATGCTTGGCGGTGGTGAACTATATTAAAAAGTACAAGATGTACTTAGCAGACAAACCGTTCTTGGTGAAGACGGACAACAGGGCGTTACTTTGGTTAAACAAACATAAGGACGACAAAACAAAATTTACACGATGGTCATTACTATTGCAAGAATATGCATTCAAAATTGAACACTGTCCAGGAATGGAGAATTTGTTAGCAGATTTTCTCAGTCGTAACCCACAAAATCAGTATGTCGAGACAGACGATGAAGAGGAAAGAATGTTCCTACCAAATTATAACTGTCCAGAACGTATTTCTGTTTTAACGCACTCAGAAATATACGAAGATATCGTACAGGCTCAATTGAGTTCAAGAGATATTCAAGACAAGATCCGCCGTTGGAATGATCTATTTCAACAGGAACAACGTTCCGATGCGGATCTTATTTTTATGAAAAATTTTCACGTCCAAGACGATGTACTTTTTAAAGATTGCGATCGAAATTTTAAATTAATAGTTCCAAAGAGGAAAATAAAAGAATTGATTTACCATTATCATGACCGAGATGAAGCATGTCATCCAGGAAGAGACGAGACTCTCAGGAAAATAGCGAAACGCTACTATTTCAATAATATGGCCAGGATCGTAGGCAGATACATAAACGACTGTCTGATATGCCAGTCTGTAAAGACAAGACAAGCCCAACCCAATGCTCCACTTAGAAGTCATGCACCACAAAATGCATTTGAAACCTTGAGCGTCGACGTAATTGGCCCGCTGCAGAGGACTAAAGACGCCGAAAACAGATACATGATTATCGTCGAAGACGTTTTCAGTAAATGGATAGAGGCAAAGGCATACATTCAGGTCGACGGCATGACGATAGCCAAATATATCGACGAAGAAATAGTAGCAAGATTCGGAGTCCCTCGAGTCATAATTTCAGACAACGGTGGTCATTTCAATTCCGAATGGTACATCACATTTTGCGAAAGGAATGGTATCGAACGATACTTAATTCCAGCATATCACCAACAGTCCAACCCCGTGGAACGACGGGTGCAGGAATGCAAGAAAATTTTAAAGACTCTTTTATTCAAAAAGCCAAACGACACTTGGGATCGCTACGTGCATCAAATGACATACATATTAAGAAATCGTAGGAACGCCGCTACAAATCAAACTCCTAGCATGGTCGTGTTAGGATATGATCCAGCCGAAAGAGGCGAATGGGATTTGTATGCCTGGAGGCAAGAAAGAGCCAAGCAACAAACGCTTCCACGATACGAGCGAATCAAGGAAGCCCGTCAGGCCCAACAAAATTACAAACAGAAATATGCGCCGAAAGAGGCCGTCACTCCGATCGTCTACAAAGTAGGAGACAGAGTCATGAGTAAGAGAAAAAAGAAGGTACATACCTTCACGCCGTCTTGGTCAGGCCCAACCAGAATTCTGAAGAAGTTTTCAGACGAGGTGTATCTCGTGCAAAAGGGAAATGTAACGACAAGAGTACATGTCGATGATTTGAGACCAGCCCCGCCAGAGGAGCACCAATTGGAAATCGAATCTTCCGATGAAGAAAATGCTAGTCCAGGCGGAACATCACTCGATGGAAATGATTCCCCGTTCTCAGACGATTCCACAGAACCTCCACCGCCGGAGCAAACGGTTGTACAAATCCATGCACCGCCACGAGATGCTTCCACTTCTGATTCAGAATCAAGTTCTGGAGATTCAATCATATTTTTATAACATTTTTCAACCTAGGCTAAGTTTTAACTTAGTGCTAGGTTTATTTTATATCAAAATTTCCATACCAACTTTTTGTCGTGTCAGGCAAAAGTTGGTATTTTTTTATGCATTTTTTACAAGTTATTTTTATCGAGGATATTGTATCGTCCGTACAAATCTTCAAAATTCACTGCAGCAACTCTGACCGTGTCCGGCAGAGTTGGTATTTTTTATAATTTTTCTAAGTCCTCATATGTTCAAAACATATACATCTGTAAGCAGAGTCCGACCCAAAGGGTCCAAACAAATGTTCCATTGGCACGGCATGGAAAGACGACGACTCTGACGCAAGAGCGCGATTCAGACGAGTCTAGCAACTCAAGGGCGAGATGCCGCCACCTCTGCTGGAGGGGCAGATGCAACGATCCGACGGATGCAGATTCTGTCGCAGATTTCTCATAAGAAGAGATTTTAATAAAAACCATTTCAATCAATATAAGTCAACAAAATTCAATGTTCCTATTCTCAAAGACGACGATGTGATATCGGTCGCAGATTTCTCCCAAGAAGAGATTTTAATAAAAACTATTTCAATCAATATAAGTCAACAAAATTCAATGTTCCTATTCTCAAAGACGACGATGTGATATCGGTCGCAGATTTTCTCCCAAGAAGAGATTTTTTAACCACACGGAAACCATTTCAATCAATATAAGTCAACAAAATTCAGTGTTCCTATTCTCAAAGACGACGATATGTTATCGGTCGCAGATCCCCAGACGGGATATGAACAAACATATTACTAAAATTTTGTTTTATATTGTTTCATATAAACTGAGCAGAGCCATAGTATAGCTGGAGCCAAGCAGTCCGAGGACCACCTAAGCTGTTCCAGAAGGCAGTTCGACACCGAAGGTGATCGACGAGGCATAGACACGAGGAGGAGCAGACGCAAGCCCGCATTAGTGGAAGAACACTAAGAAAGATAAGTGCGTCGAAAGTGTTTGTGTTGTGTCATCGAGAATCCGAGGATTCTCGATTTTTTTCTTTTTTTATGCCTTTTTCACATACAATGTTCAATTATTCAATCGAATGCTATGCATCGATATATGTTCAAATTATCACCATTTTTAGATTTGCATCTATGTTTTGTTCAGATAGGCCGGTCTGAACGATAACCGAATACAACACATGGGAGACTACATCCAATGATCCATTTTATTTTCAAACAAACAATTTACCAAACGTTACACAAAAAGATTCACGGAAAGGAGGGGAGTGTTAAAGAACGCTATAACCCCGATATACTTTTCGACGTTGTAACAAAATCCGACTTAGGAAATACTTCGTAAGAAAAGCGTGCTTCACGTAAAAACGCCGTGGAGGAGGTTTTTAATTCTTGGAAATATAATTTTGCTCTTCGGAGCGTTTTTTATGCCAAATTTTCGCTAACTCTTCGAGGAGCGTTAATTTGGTAAGTGTAGTAAATGTCGCTGCACAGGGACGTAATGTCGCCCCGACCACCCAATTTTAGAAAGTATAATAAAATTGGACTTGAACTTCCAAATTTCCAAGATTAAAAACCCTTTTACGAATCCACGTTGTCAAGCACTGCAACTCTTACGAAGTATTGAATATGAGGACAAGTTAGTCCAACGACTATTCAAAGTATATCGGAAGTTATAGCGAAAATAGCCCTTAGCGACATGGGACCCCCATCATTTCCTAGCAGTCGGTTTTGACGGGGAAATGATGACTTTTGACGGGGTTTGCCCTAAACCGGTTCCTCAGTGATTCGGAGTCAAAAAAGTATTATTACCATGTACTCACACGTGCATGGGATCTGCCTTGCCTGAACGTAAAATTTGTTATTGCATAATACAAACGAAGTAGATACGCTTCAAGCAATTTTAAGCTCCGAGGAGCGACCAAAATTTATGTGAATTAATAAAATACGTTTATAAGACAGGCAAGCATAAGCCCACCAAAATTTCAGTTACATGAACTGTTCCTTGAATCTTTTTGTGCATCGTTAGCTTTTCAAACTGCATATTGGATGGTAGTTGGTACCGTATGAATCGTCCCGTTCCTCACCATGTGTTGTACACGGGTCAGACCATTGTTTGTTAATATTTTCTCTGAAGAAGTTGTTGTAAAAACATAAAATTTTTAAAGATTTAATATACATTTTTTGAACTTTATATTGTCTTTTACTTGTGTTTTCTAACAAAATTTCCCTTTCAGATTTAATTTTAAGAGAGTGTTAAACAGACAGTGTTAGATTTATAGTGTTACGACGTCTTCCAATTGATACCATCAGAGCCGCAGTTAAGCATAAACGACAGTAGGTATGATTTATCCATTAATCTCCGTCTGAAACAGTCACTTTGAACCCTAAAAATTTTGTGAACGTAATATTTTTTATTTAGAATTAAGAAAAGGTTGAGGAAAAAGAAAATTAATTTTTTCTTTTTCCTATTTTTTTTAATTTTTCTAAGTTTTTCGAGCAGAAAATACGTCCTTCAGACTTCCATCAAAGCATGGATCGTTCACAATATTTCAGCCAACAAAGGGGAAATAGGTGAACCCATTGGTAAGCCGTCTTTTTGTCTAAAAAACTCGCCATTAAACTGACAATAAAAAGCTTTGACAGATTTTTTAATTCTATTTTTTCGTTTGTGTTAAATTCTGAGATCTATTACATTATTTAAAATTGATTTTAGTTGTGTGAGCGAGACTGAGGTGAACAGGCTTTTAACGTCAATGGAAACTAATTTTACGTTATTTGGTATTATTAAATTTTTTGTATTTTCTATAAATTTGAAAGAGTTTTTTATAGAATATTTGGATTTAAAATTGGTTCATTTTGGTAGGATGTAGTTTAGTTCTTTACACAACTTATAAGTCGGAGCATTAATATAGGATACTACACGACGTATAGGGTTATTATCTTTGTGAATTTTCTGAAGGCTATAAAGGATGTGAGCTGAAGGGTTCATAACCCTCAATTTATACACCTCGTTATTTTGAACAATACTACTGCATTTGAAATTAGAGACAATTTCAGATTGAAATTTGTTTGTGGGATTTTTGGTAATTTGCTATTACTATTTAAGATTGTTTGTAACTTTTCATTATATTCTGATTTAGTTAAAATTGTTATGATGTTACCTTTATCCGATTTACAGAGTACGAAATCATAGTTATCTATTTTTTGTTAATGCTTTTTAATAAGTTCATTTTTTCCTTATTAGTGTTGTATTTCGGCGAATCAAAAACATTTGACTATGTCTTTCAAAATCCGAGATATTCTCCGTTGAAATAGTAGCTAGCTCTGTGTTGACTGCGAGAAGTTCAAAATCCTCCATGTTTTAAACCTTATTGAAGAAGGTTTAATTTTTTGTCCGAGAAATTTCAGCAGCGTAGCTGAACGTCGCCCTCCTTGATAAAATAATCTTTTGTAAATAATCTATTATTAGAAAAATAGACTTTTTTTACATAAAACCAGTCACCCTACTCTGTGGCTCCGATTCTCACAGAGGGGAGCTGGTAGTACCAATAGCCACTCCCCACGCCCGTGGGATGAGTGACTATTGGGTCCGAGTGTCGTGTGCCCTGAGTAGACGTAACGAACCAAGTATTACGGCCTTCTGCATTTTTCCAGCTAAGATCTCTGCCGAGTCTCGGCATGCCGGTATGATATTAAGTTCCGAAAGCAGTGGGTGTTGCGTTCCACCAAGGGCCCCAATAATCAGTACCATGATCTTAACAGTATGGCCTGGATAAAGTCTGCGGAGTTCGAAGAGCAAATCTCGATATTTTGTCCGTTTTTCTTCCTCTTTCAAGACAATGTTGCTCTCAGCGGGGCTGAGAATTCCACGACATACATTGTCTTGAGTTGGTGGTCGAGGAGTACTATGTCAGGCTTGTTGGCTTGTATTTGCCTGACGGTGGGAAACAAGTAGTTCCAATAAATTAGACATTTCTCATTCCCCACAACGGACTCAATATCCCCCGGAGCGTAAGGCAGCACTGGTGTTTCGTCTATCCCATACGAGTGCCTTAGATGATAGTAAAGCACTCGTAATGCTCCGTCGTATCTGTGAATAAAGGCCGAGACTGCGTATGTCGGACAAGCCGACAACAAGTGCATTAGAGTCTTAAAATCCCTCGGTCTCGGACTTCAGCCCGGCTGACCTTAAAAAGGCGAAGGTCAGCCTTTCGGATAAGCCGAGGTCTTCTATATTTTTATAGAAGACTCCATGCAATGGCTTATCCTTATGGAGCTGCAGAAGGATGTTGTGTTCTGCAGCTCTAATGTGGGCTTTTAGTCGAACGGGTTCCAACTCGGTGACAGAGTCGGGGTTTACCCGCTCGACATATTATTATTATTATTTCTCCCATCATATATGCACTCAGTAATGCGGACGGTGGTGACGTAGGTGAATGGCACATAAAAGGCTTGAAACCTTATTTTGGCTCGAACTCGAAACTGGAAATTTCAGTGGGATAAGAACACATTTTCACGCTTATTGAATTTTTAATTGAATTTTTGTACACAGATTTATTTGGTTATCGTTGTTTCATGTGATGTTTTGTGGAATCAGTCCAGTTGTGGATTGTAGATTGTTTTACGGGGTCGTTTGGCTTCGAACAGCCTTTCTTCACTTCGACCAAAAGATCTTTTGTGATTTACCCTACATCTAGTTGTTGCCCAGGATTCCAAGACTTTTTACGAAGCTTGTGACTTTCCTGGGGGCTAGTTTCCCTATGTCTTCAGGCGTTAATTCCACCTGTTCTAGTAATTTTAGCCTAGTGCGGTCTAACACCTTGCATTCACAAAGCATAATCAGTCCAGTTTCTCTTGATCTCGAATTTGCCTCGATAGATCTTCCGCATTTGGGCCTCCCTATTTTGGCTCGTACCTTATTCCGCATTGCAATATCTTTTTTGTAACATTATGCGTGATTGTGTAATATTACTTAAGTATTCTTTATGTAATTTGCTGTCTACATTACTATTTTATATGGTATATTTTGTTAGTAAATGCTATAATAAACATGTCTCATCTAGTTTCTCATTCATCGGTGTGAAGAATTTTAGCTGAAACGCCCTGTATATCGGAATAAATGTATAATCTTGCATAATATATTAAAATAAAACTTACTTTGTTGCGGGGCTACATAGTCAATCAAATTTATTGGTCCCTCCGACTGGAGATTGTATATGGCCATAATTCCAAATTCGTACTGACCACAGGGTATCAAGTCATTTAAAAATATGTTGTTACGATCCGTATATATGTCCCTTGGAATTCGGTTGAACGAATCTCGAATCACTAATCGGAAACCTTGAGCACAATGTGCGAATTTATCGGTAACATGCCAATTCAAGAATGTAGCGCCATCATCTTGCACGGAGGCACTAAAAGAAGTTATTGTGAGGTCTGCTCCTAAAAAAATTAATAAAAAGTTTAATACACCAATTGTACGTACACATAATAGTTTATACATTTGTCGACATTGAGAACTAAATTAAGAGAGTCTAAAAGTTGATTGCGGCATTTTTTTAATTTGCTGTTTTCATTTTGGATTTTGTACTACGCAATTCTATTTGCAGGAGACCCTTGATTCTGTTTCATCGCATGTTACTCTCATTGATGGCGCCGTAAGTTGTCACTACAAGTAAAATTTTTACCACAAAGCTGTGACACGCCATCTTTCGTTGGTTTCCACAAATTAATAATAACGTATAAAAAATAAGATTTTAGTTGATGAACTCATCAATCTATAGTAATAAATTACACGTTCACCGGTAGATGTCACCACACTCTAATTGCCTATCGAAATTACCACCTAAATTAGGCTTTTCTCCAACAGATGGCTCTCACTGGAGAAAATATACCAATTTACTAAATACAGGATTTGCCCCAATAGTGCGTCTAAGTCCAATAATTGATGCATAAAAATTGTCTATAAACTGATGGTATAAAGATAGTTAATGATCGAAAGGTCCATAACAATCGATTTAGTTTTAAAATTTCCCAAGTTGGTACTATAACTGTCTATTGTCGAACTTCAGTTTAAATCGTATCCACTTTTTTGCAAGTTAAAATGTTTATAAATACCATCCAAGTTCCTTCAAACTTCCTTTTTCGATCAAGAAATTAAGCTGAAAACTTTGCTAAGTGGTTAATTTATAAGAGGCACGTGGTTGCTACTCGGTTTGGCACCGGATCAAAAACTATATTTAACACATTGTTAATTAATATTTTGGATTATTTATTTGAAATTTCGATTAATCCGGATTTCGTTAGCGAGTTATCGTCCAGAAGTAGTTATAATTTCTTAGATTTATTATAGACACACGTTAGAGGTTAATTTTGAGACTAATTCTGCAAATTTAATTATAGACGATTTGGTGCAGCTAGGATTTTGGTTACAGTTAGAACTTACCAACTGTTCTATTTTTGATTATTTTGGATTTTAGACTAATGGATCAAATAATAGCAAAGTATTTGGTACACGGCTTTTGGTTATTGAATTCGTCCTGACTTTTGCACTTTACGATTGAGAAACCTATTTCCATAAGATTATGGGGAGGTTTTTAAGTTGAAATTTGAATTTTCTACTAAAATACTGCCCACCAAATGTAGAAAATTTATCAGAAGTACAAAAAATATTCACACCTGTAGATTTGTGTTTATAGACAACCTTACCTGAGGGCGCTGGAATATAAGAGACAAGACGTGCTGGATCGCTTAGCTGACCAGTTCCAATTGCAATTGCTCTAACTTCAAAGTAGAATCTTTCACATGCGCCAAGAAAAGAGACATCCAAAGTGGTATTTTGAAGAACGTATATGTGCTGCAAATCATCTTCGTCAATGTGGATAGAAACCATGTAGCTGGTTGGCAGACAATTTGTGCTTGGTTGCCAGTGTAACATGTAATCTAAGGTTAACGTTACATCTTCAACTGGTTCGGGAACTGGAACGATAAAAGCGATTTGCTAAAGTTTGTAGTCAACTGATCAGATAGAAAAGCAAAACACCAATAAATCATCAACAGATATATTTATTTATTTACGAGACAAGTCTTATTGAGTACACAAAATGGATTAAATGTAAAGTAAGTACGTATGTTTATATAATTAACAAAAATTAGAAAACAGCAAATCCTTGTCGCTTCAAATACATACTGACACGCTAATAAATATGAATTGGAAAAAATTGCATTATATATACAGTGTGACCCATTTGTTTTGGAGTCATCCTGCAAAATCTTTATTTAGTGTGTGATTTTCACCGTCACTTTTTTAAATCGTAAAGCTTGTTGAACTGAATTTTTGGAACAAAAAGAATCAGATCAATAATCTTAGACGCGGTTCAACCCGAGAATTAAGTATTTTTCATACTAACGACCGCGGAAGCTTCTCGGAATATATATATTGAAGTACCCTGTATATAGCTCATATACAAATTTAATTTTTTCCTATTTATTTTTCCAAATTTAAGTAATTATTGCAGCTAATTCATGTCATTTTTCATTTACTTAGCCATTAAATATTGAACACAGTAAAGTTACCAGAAATGCATTTTAAAATTACATTCTTTTAAAGCAACATAAACGATACATTTGACGAAAGAATCCAACTAAAATAATCCAAGTAATAGAGTTTCTTTACAATGGACACGATAAGCGTCAAGTACTTTTGTTGCTTCCCATAGTGTGAAATCGCCTGTCGTTTTCTAACCTAAGCATGTAAAGGACATAGGGATGGAAATTTTGGGACTAGAACGCTGCAAGCTTACGACGCACGTACACATCGGAATTTGGTTACTGTAAACAATCCAGATCGTAAGACCAAAACCCCGAAGCTTTCCGTAGAACTTGTGACGTCATTTACAATATAAAAAGAAGACGACGTTGGTCAACTGGGGATTCTGGAAGATATATGGCACTTGAAGGCAGAACCCTTTAAGCTACGTCGCGATCTTTTTCGCTCAGCTTTGGAAATTAAATTGGAAACATCTCGAAGTTACACCGCGAACTTTTTCGCCGAACTTTTATACTTGCCTTTGAAATACATTCTAAGCTACGTCGCGATCTTTTTCGCCGAGCTTAATAAATTATTTTGTGATTATTTTTCACTGTCTAAACTACTAACCAAACGATATTAAGAAGTACATCGAAAATTCTTGATGAATGGCAATTGCCACAGCCTCAACATGCTCGACGAGAACGTTAACCATGTAGAACCTGACGGAGGGTATTCACTGGCGATATAACGCTATACAGAGCGCCAAGTAATTCCGCTGGCATAAATTTCTAAAGGTGATAGTTTGTTACTTCGAGATTCTATTTTATTATTTGCAATTGCATTCATATTCTGGTTTCATCGGGATGTAATAGAGGAAATTGGCGCATTTGTGGTATTAAAAGAACATTAGATTTTTTAAATGAAATATTAGTTTTGATTTTTTTAACAAGAAAGTGTATTAAGATTATATCAGAATTTATTTTTAAAATTTATTTGCAAAATAACAAGTTTATATTCACAAACTATATATTTTCAGCCTTTATGCAATAGCAACAAACTTTCACTTCCATTATTTTTCATTTGGTATACTAGTAAGGCTTCTGTGTGTCTAATTTTAACATGTAAAATGTCACAGGAATGTTCGCCTTTCAAACCATTGTGTGAGGTTTCTCACCAGCGACCTATCTGGTTTTCCATGATTGTCTAATAACAGTCCATCCACTTAATTACCTTGCGTACACAAACTGTACCACATAAATAACATATCAAATTAACTAGATCTCTTAATTAATAGACAGTGTGTTCAAGTTTACCAGGTATTTAAATTAACAGTGGATTAATTTTCTAAGTTATATAGTATCAGAGAGAAACAAATAATATTAAACTTTATATAAAAGAACCTGGAGTAATTAAAAAAGGGTTACTACACACAACGAAAGTCCTAACTTTGTAAAACTTGACGATCACGCAAATGGCCAATTTGTTGATTTCTTTTTAACATTTATTTAACGTCGGTCTATTTCTGCTACTGAGGCCTATCACCAACGCCTTGAACCTCTTCCCTTAAGAAGAGTAGGGATAACATTTAATAGACAAAGGACCGATGACTTTACACCCCCTCCGAAGGATGGTATACCTGCACAACCCTCGCCTAAGGTTGCATAGCTTCCGCGCGTACACTGATATACAAGCCGTTGGAAGATATGTGAGGCGAGGACACGGTCTTCTTTGTGAACACGAAGGATGCCTCTGTTGTTGGGAAAATAAAAAAGTTTGGGCTGGCTATCTTCGACTGAGACTCCCAGAGGCCCCTGGTGCACTTAATTTCTTTAAAAAGTAGGTCGGGGTGGTATGTCCTTAAACGGAAGGATTCGGCCAATAGGTACACCCTGTATAAGTTTCAGAGCTTAAGTATGCTTTTTATTTATTGTAAGGGTTTAAAGCTTCACCCTGTATAAGCTGGATGTGATTTATTCACTTTTGGCTTCTTGGGTAGGGCCTACTTGAGTACCCTGTAGATATTTTTCTTTTAATAATAACACTGTATTTAGAACACGAAATTAACAAACTTTTTATTTATGCGAGAAGCACAGAGTTGAATATTTATATTATTTAAATTAACAAATTTCTTTTCAGGTAACGTATCGACACTGCGGGTTTCGTTATAATTTAATCAGATCTGAGATAATTCACTTACAAACTAGGGTCACGAAGACGATTTAATTTTACTAAAAACTAGGGCCCCGAGGGTGAATAAAAAATGTAGCACTTGGGCTGAATAAAAATATAAACACCGATTTTTTACTAGGGGCTGCCTAGGAAGAGGACGCGGGTACACTTTAGGTATCGTTAGCTACGCCGGAAAACACAACTTTGGGTTTAGGCTCTGTGGCGACCAAAGGGTAACGCGGGTAGTAAGAACTTATTCGTAGATACACCGGGAACACAACTTGCCGGGAGCTTGGCACGCTTCTACTTTTATACAAATGACGGGGCACGAGGTAGCCGAGAGCTGGATGAGAATTAAAAGGGTCCGGACATTCATTTGGGCTATTATTGTGAAATGTTGTGCAATAGTTGCTTAAATTTTTGAATTTCTAATTGAAAATTATACTGCTAAATCGGCTGTGAAAAATGTAATATTTTGATATAAAAATGTCAGCGGAATCTAAACTGGTTTTGGAAATATTCAAGATAACTGCGGATATGACTGATGTTTGGAAATGGTCCCGTGAAGTAACGTTGAAGGTTCGACTTTAATCCATATTAATGTTATATTTAATGTTACATGGGATGCTAGGTTTGGTCATGATAAATTTATATAGGTCATGCTAAATCCTATTTAGGGTAATGGAGTGAAGTTGGCGACGAGTTGCCAGCATGCAAAAGGGAACTAGTAAATTGGACTTGGAGTTTTTAATTAAGAAAAGAAGCTGAATGTGGGATAACTAAATGAAGATAGTGACGAGTGGTCAGTAACTCATAGGGAACACGTAAACTGGTCTTGATTTTGAGAAGATTGTTTTATGGGCGGCTCGGGGAGATAATTAAAAGATGTGTTTTTTAATACATTTATTTAACGTCGGCCTATTTGCGCTACTGAGGCCTAACACCGACGCCTGTAGACGAGCTACCCCCAACCAGGAATTTTGCCGAAAATCTTCCCTTAAGAAGAGTAGGGATCTTTTACTTGCCTAACATTTAATAGACAAGGGACCGACGGCTTTACATCCCCTCCGAAGGATGGTATATCCCCTATACAACCCTCGCCTAAGGTTGTATAGCTTCCGCGCATACACTGATATACAAGCCGCTGGAAGATGTGTGACGCGAGGACGCGGTCTTCGTTGGAACGGTCTCCCATCCAAATACTAACTGCGCCTGACGTTGCTTTGCATCGCATATCAAAGTATGTACATAGTAAAGATGCACCTACGCTCGCCCCCTTTAAAATATGTTTAAAGATATTTTATGGAAATTGAATTTGACGCGATAATTAAGATACGGGGGCTCGTAGAAGGTTTTGGGAAGTGAAATAAATTATGATGAATTGAAGTTTGGGGAGTAAATTGAGAATGATTTGAAATGTTGAGAGGGCTGTATTTTTGAGGGGTGTCGTTTGTAAAGTTTTGTTGTTACTTTGACGGAATTGGGTGTTTTGACTAATTTAATGATAGAATATGAATGTCAGTGAATTATCGAGGATACTTGAAATTTCTCAGATTTTTTTCTCATAAACTGTAGTTTTTTGGTATGTTAGGTGTCTTAAGGACTTTTTTTATGGTGTTTGCCAGGTTGACCTTGACAAACGATTTATTTGGCAAATTTTGACTATTTTTGGTCGGCCATTTTGGTAGTATGGGGAATATACTACATCATTTGTGAACCGAACAAGGTCCTCTAGTTGGGAAAATAAAAAACCTGGTACGGTGGGAGTTTAGAGCTGAGACCCCAGAGGCGTTCGTGCACTTATTTTTCGATGGGTAAAGGCTCAGGGTTGATTTCTGTAAGTGCGGTTTCGGGTAGAATGCTACACCCTGTATATTGATTTTTACACTATGGTTTATCACTTTATTTAAATTAGCACTGGTTTGATTTTTATAGCTATTGTAGGGTCAACGGCTACACCCTGTATGTTGTATTTTTATTTAAGATAAAATAACACTATGGATTAAACGAAATACAAAATTATTTATTAAAGATTGTTGAACAGAGTTGAATAGAATTTATTTTATTTTTACAAGTTTCTTTTTGAAACTGAAACTAATCGACAACAGAAATTCTGTCTTATGTTGTGTTTAAAATATATTTACAAAATATTGAAAAGTAATTTATTTAAAAAAAAATTCACTTGGGCGATTAAGCCTCGTAGGCGAAGGGAAAAATTGAAAAGGGGGCCACTTAAGGCGAAGTATTGAAATTAAAAGGGGGTCACTTAAGGCGAAGTATAAATATTTAAAAAGGAAGGGGCCACTTAAGGCGATTACTTAAAACTAACTCTTTTTAACCAGGTTTCGGCCTGGGAAGCTAGAATTGAACAGCTCGTCACGAAAAGATTGCAGGGGACTGGGAATAAGAAAGCCTAGCTAAGCGGGTATCTACAACATAAGTTAAATAGTAACCGGACCCAGCGTCAACAGCTATTACACAAAAATTCACTTTTGGAACTTATATTTTCCACAAGAACACTACGCGAATACTTAACACTGGAGTCACTGTCAAAACTGAACTTAACTTCGGCTTGTTGCACGCCGGTATTTATACTATTTCGAGAAAGTTTCGTTTTTCGCGCCCTGTCGAGTCTTGCATCCCGTTATAAAGAGCTGGAAAGGCTTGGAATCGCTCCGTGCGGGCGAGGATGAGTCATCGATTACGCCATGTTGCGCAATACTGGAATTTTAAGATTTCGAAAATAAAAGTTATATTGAAAAATCGGCAATGAAAAGGGGAATTTATAAAAATTAGAATGAAAGTTGGATCTATTTTGGTTGAGAAGTTATTTGAAGTTTTATAGGTAAAATCTGGCTCGACCCCGTAAGGTATCAACGGAGGTCCGATATTAAAGGCTGAAACGCCGTTAAAATGTTCCCGATAGGTGCGTAATGCATGAAGATAAGATATTAAAAATGTTCCTAACGGGTACGAATCGAGTTGAACGGAGATATTATATGCTTGTATGCTATTATACGAGGGGTGATCGAAAATGGGTGAAATTTAAAATAGCAATTGAATTGCGGAATTTTGATGAAAGGAAGTTTGAACTTTTAAGACTCGAGGCACGGAACGTGATTTGAAGTATACAGGGGGTGACCGAAAAGTAATAAGGATAAAATGCGAAGTGGTTGCAAGAAAGTTGGGAAACGAGTTCGAAGGTTAAGTTTAAACGTAGTTACGTATACGAGGGGTGGTCAAGAAGTTTTGAAATTTTGAAAATGAAATTGTTTATAGGAAATTGAGGGATTGAAGTAAGACGTTGAAAATTTAGCGTTAGATAGTGATTTAGATTAGGTTGATGAATATATGGGGGCTATATTTTTAAGGGGCGTCTTTTGTGAATTTTCTTTTATAAAATTGTCGGAATGAATGTTGGGAGTGTGTTCTCGGTGATTTTACGTTATTTGTGAATTATGGAATGTGCATGAATTTTCTCAGATTTTTTTGAGTTTAACTGTGGTTTTTCAATGTGAATGGTATCTGATTGACTTTTTTTATGTAGTTTGCCAGGTGGCTTGGGACGATCTGATTTTTTGAATTTTTTGTTTTTTATTTTAGACTTGTAGGGGACATACTCTACAACATTTGAAGCGGTCGCCCATCCAAGTACTAACCGCGCCTAACGTTGCTTTACATCGCATATCGAAGTATGGACATTGTAAAGACGCATCTACGCTCGCTCCTTATTAGCATACCCTCAGGTAATAATTCCGTAGTGTTTCGGTACTGGAAACGGTGCAATTGTTGATCTTCCATTACAATATTCAGATATTGTAATGAAAGATCCTACAATAAGTACAATAATTTGTTTATTTATCTTGACATAAATTTGAGATAAATAATTACTGGGTGGGAGTAAAAATGTTCTTGATTGCTTCACGATCAAGGATATTTGATATTAATTCATACACCGGGGTGGAAAGCATTACACTGGTGCCTTAATGACCAGGATTTCTTTAGTAATTATACAGGGTACCACACAAATATTACATATGTATATAATAAATAAATAATAATAAATAAATAAACACCATAGAATTCTTATTCAATAGTGTCAGATCATTTCTTGATATGGTGATATTATATGTAACATACTCCAAAAACTTTATTTTTAGAAATTCACGTCTTAGACATCAATTAATCAAGGCCATGATATAGGAGTCGTAAATAAACAGTCTGCCATATCAAGATCAAAAAATACGTAAATTACCATACTTTGGTTATTTAATTACTTATAGATGAAAGAGTTATAAAGAAAGATGTGACAAACATTATTATGAATATAAATAAGGTTGGCAGGGAAAACGTACCTATATAAATCACGATTTGGCCTATAAGCAGCGGGAGAACACGAAAACATTAAGATAGTCACTCCCTAAAACTACCCCTTAAGCAGAAGAGTGGGTTTGACGGATACCATGTAAACTAGTGTCCGAGTGGCCTATGACTAAGTTTAAAATATGCATTTGATATTTTAAGGGAGTCGGAAAATATTTCAGAAAAACGGAAATTTATTATCCCTCTTTTAAGGGGTATATATATCCCTTATTATTTTTCAGAAATAAGTTTACATAAAAGACTATCATTATTTTTGGATGTACTATCAGCCGCAGAAATAACGGGAGACAATGTTGGACCACCTTGCATAAAACTTATTTTCTAATGGGGATGGAAACTCAGTGGGTTAGCGCGTCCAGCTTTCTTTCGGAGCATACCTAGCGAAGCGGGTTCGAGCTCCACCTAAAGCGAAATAATTTTCAAATATAAATTGTCCCCAAGAAGCGCTTCGAATTCCTCTGTTAACTGTAGGGCTCCATCTGCTTTACTCAGATCTAGATTTCACAAAAATAACTGTAAATTTTTTTCAATTTTATTTGTCAACCTAGAAAACTGCGACTGAGGTCAAATCGTTCAATTTGCACTTTATCAACCGCATACTAAGCAATAATTCGTCATAGTTAATTAGTTTATGCGAGACAAAAAATTTTAAAGTGCTGATTTTTTATCAAAAAAGTGATTTTCAGTTTCCCTTCTGACACTATTTCTCTTAGCCATTCTCACTTGATCACTTTTTCTTTTGATCAATGTTCTCATTGCCTTCTATTCCGTTGAAAATATCTTCAAATTTCAAAACGGCAGCCGAAACGTCGAGACATTAATAATCTCAGACAGAGTTCGAGAACCAATATACAGGGTGTCCAGTTAGTGTCCCCTCGGAATATTGTGCAAAAACGGCTAACTTTACAAAAACACTTTTTTAACAAAACTTTCAATATTTCATGTTTACTATAGTCTAGTATACTTTAACTTGGCGTGTGTATGTATGAGTTAATATTTCCGTACGATTTCATTTTCTCCCATATTGTACACAAAGTTAAAGCAATAGTCCAGAAACATTCTCTACGTGGACAATATTTCTGGATCTTTGTGTACAAGAGAAAATGAAATCGTACGGAAATATTAACTCATACATACACACGCCAAGTTAAAGTATACTAGACTATATGACGTAAAATTATTTTAAATTTTACAAGGTGTCACATAAACGAGTTACGCAAGAAAGTATATATATTTTTTAATGGAATACCCTATATTAGTAAGTAGCCAGTTTAGCCTCTAAGGATCCTGTATTACACTGTAAAATATTTGGTCAGTTATGATTTTTTTACTGTTTTTCTTTTGGCAATTTACAAAGATTCTTTTGACGTTCATATCTCCGCGATTTATTAAATTTTTTTTTCTAAAAATGTAGGACGTTATTTGATAATGATGTATTTACTGAAAAACATTTTTGAAATGAATCGTTATTATACCGGGAGTCTAAAATATTTGTTTATATTTCTTGATATTTAATTAATATTTTTCTCAATTTTTTAAAACGGAATGCCTATATTTTTTTACATGGATGAATAAAGCTTACAATTTCCCATATTTCAATATCATATACTTTATTTTTATTTCAAACGGTTTCTGAGATATGATTATTTCAAATAATGTTTGCGTAAATTAACGTACTCTTTATTTTAGTATTAACATCCAATATATGGCTTTTGTCTTTTGTTTTGCGTTTGTTTATTTATATATCAAATAACTTCCTACATTTTAGAAAAAAAAATTAATAAATCGCGGAAATATGACAGTCAAAAAAATGTTTGTAAATTGCCAAAAAAAACACAGGAAAAAATCATAACTTGGCAACGCGGCATCCGATTGGCGAAATATTTTAAGGTGTAATACAGGCCCCTTGGAGGCTTAACTGGCGCCAAAAAATACAGGGTGCTATTTAAAAAATTATACTTTTTTGTGTAACTCGTTTTTGCGACACCTTGTATAATTGAAAATAATTTTACGTTGTATAAATATATATATTTTTTAATACATTTATTTAACGTCAGTCTATTTCCGCTAATGAGGCCTAACACCGACGCCTGTAGACGAGCTACCCCCAACCAGGAATTTTGCCGAACCTCTTCCTTTAAGAAGAGTAGGGATCTTTTACTTGCTTAACATTTAATAGACAAGGGACCGACGGCTTTGCATCCCCTCCGAAGGATGGTATATCCCCTATACAAGCCTCGCCTAAGGTTGTATAGCTTCCGCGCACACACTGATATACAAGCCGCTGGAAGATGTGTGAGGCGAGGACGCGGTCTTCCTTGGTGAACACGAACGGTACCTCAGGTTTGGGAAAAATAAAATTATTTCAGCTAGCGAGCTCTATAAGAGACTCTTGAGGCCTTCGGTGCACTTAATTTTATTTGATTTGAGTTCGGGATGGATAAACTTGAAAAGGCTGGAAAGGGCCAAAATCTTCGCCCTGTATATTGTCAGAGCTTGTTTTGCACTCGAAATTAATCTAGTTTAATTAACACTTTACTGAATTTTATTTCAGTTGGCAGGGTCGAAAGCTACACCCTGTATAGTATAGTGGCTCGATTTAAATTAAACACTTTAATTTAGAACGAAATTAACAAATGATTTATTTTCTGTTTACACACAGAGTTGAATATTTAAATAGTAAAATAAAATTTTTATTCACAAAAAAAATTAATTTAACGTATCGACACTTGAAATTTGCCTGCATCGGGTTTGTTATATTTTATTTAATTAAACTTGGGTATTTATTACTTGAGAAAATTCACTTAAAAACTAGGGTCGCGAAGACGATTTTATTTCATTTAAAACTAGGGCCGCGAAGGCGATTTCAAATGTAGCCCTGAGGCTGAATAATAATATTAACACCGATTTTTTACTTGGGGCTGCCTAGGAAGAGGACGCGGGCACTTCTTTAAATTTCGTTAGATACACCGGGAACACAACTTTGGGTAACGCGGGTAGTAAGATTTATTTGGTAGATGCATCGGAAACACAACTTGCTGGGGGATTGGCACGCTCTCACAATTTTATTGTGGAGAGGTTAAAATGGAATAATTTGATAATAAAATGTCAGCGGAATCTAATTCTATTTAAGAAATACGAGTCTGAAAATTGGTTAACATTTGAATTGGTCCCGTGAAGTAGCGTTGCTAGTCGTAACTTTAATCCATATTTAATGTTATATTAAGCCATATTGAGGGTTTAGTCTGCGTTGAGCAGAGCGGGATCCAGATTTAGGGTAATATGAATGAAGATAAGGACGAGTTGCTAGCAATTTGTGGGAACACGGAAATTGGACTTATTTTTTAAACGAGCGTTTTATGGGCTGACTGGGGAGATAAATGAAAGACGTTTTGAGATATTATTGGAAATTGAAATTGGACTTTGAATTGAAGCGAAAGGGACGTGTATAATTTTTTGGGAAGCAAAATAAATTAATATAATTGAAGATTTGGTGAGTCGTTTGAAAGTAAATTAAGATGATGAGGGGGCTGTCTTTTTTAGGACGATCCTTTGTAAGTTTCTTGCTGTATTTTAATGAGTTTTGATTTTGGGGGGTTTTTGATGTTATATTTAGATTATTCGGGAATTATGGATGTGGCGTGAATTTTCTCAGAAATATTATTCAAAATTTGGGGTTTTTGAGTTCCCCAGCTGCTTTAATGACTTTTTAAATATATTTTGCCAAGTTGACCGTACTGATTTAATTATTTGTCAAATTTTTGTGATTTCTTCGTCGGCCATCTTGGTAACATGGAGAACGTACGGTAACATTGGAACAGTCACCCATCCAACTACTAACCGCGCCTTAAGTTTACTTCGCATATATACTTCGCGTATGTACATAGTAAAGACGCACCCATGCTCGGCCCCAGTAAATATGAAACATTGAAAGTTTTGTTAAGACAGTTCTTTTTATAAAGTTAGCCGTTTTTTACAGTCTTCCAAGGGACTACTAACTAGACACTGTATTGTGTTGAACGCTGAATGGGATATTACCCGTTTTTATCAAACTAATTACTGTGAGTATTTTTTTCAATGGAATAACGTAAAAATATTCGGTATTTTAACCTACCACAACGAATATTATGTGTTCAGTGCTACATTGTTGTTGATCATTGCAAAGCTAGTGTAGCGCGATGTTGCCAGCTGCTAACAACGCAGTAACGGTAAGAAGTTGCAAAGTTCTTTTCCTTTGACTGTTATATGTTAAACTTATGGTTATCGTACTCCAAACAGTCCAAACTTGATATATATGGCAAGTAAACGGCTAGGGCATTGTTTAGGAGAAAGCCACTAAAGCCATCATTTACTAAGTGTTGTATTTTTTATGTCATTTAGTATATTTATGCCAGTTTGAAGTTGTTGTTACGATATTTACTGGGAAAATAATTGAGCTTTCTAATCACTGGGGAGAATTGCTTGCTCAAGACCAAGTTTTCTGTAGTGGAATCATTAAATTGGAAATACAGTAGGTACTTACCGCAAAGTTGAGCATTGGCACCCTGAAGCACTAAAAGAGCAAAAAAACTAAGTAAGAAAATCATTGTGAATAATCAATTTCTTTAATAGAATAATCTAAAAAACAGCTACTTATAGAAGTTCTCGAGATTCGTAAATAAATGACGCTTTAGAGATATGAGAATATGCGGAAGATTAAATTGGAGAGCGATCTTCGTTAAGAATCAACAGTATATTGGATATATTGATATATAAAATAATACATACGTATATGACATAAAGTGCATACATAGTAGTAATAAAACACAAAGCAAAATCCCCAGAGCAAACATCTTGCCTAGGCAGAGTTGCCTGTTTTACTATGTATTCGCTCTGAGCATTTTGTAAAGTACACAAGGATTGCAGTTTTGACAGGTTCACAGATTACAACAATGTACTTAAGAAAGAATAGACGGAGGATATATAAAAATATGTATGATGCTAACTATGCACACAGGAAACAGCAGACCAGGGATACATTGATTGTTTTTTTTTACTATAGCAGCGATAGCAGTTAGCTCATTACGCCGTCAAATTTATTTTGGTGGTCTATTATATAATTTCTAATTTCTGTTTTAAATTTCGTTAACTTAGGTAATTGTTTGAGGTGTACTGGAATTAAATTAAAGAACTTATGACTGAAGAAAAATAGAGATATTTGAGTTACTGTTTTTTTGAAGTTGAATATCAAGGTCCATGTTAACGGCGTTAAATGGCGTTATATTTTCCGCATAAAAAAAATTTAATTACTCGCTGAATTTTTAAATGTCAAATGAATCAAATTAAAACTAACGTCTTGAACTTTATGTTACGCCGAACTAGAATTTTCCAAATTAATTTGGAGCAAAGATACTTTTTTTTTTCAAAAAATCATAGCTTTCGTGGTTATTTATATGAAGCTATGAAATTTGATCCGTATGTAGAGGTTTAGTTGAATTATACTTGGACAGTATTTTCAACTTCCCTCTAATAAATATATTAATAATAATGCAAGGGAAAGTATAGCGTTGATGCGCGTCACTGGAGAGGAGGCAGGAGAGGGGATAGAAATTTTCAAAATGAGGAAGTTGCATGATTTTTTTTTATATCACAGATAGATAGACGACAGAAAAATAGGATTCTTCGTACTTTTCTTTTTCTTTATTGTTAAAATTGAGGGTGATAAAAAATATTTATTTCGGCTGAAAATTTAAAATCATTAAAACGCTCTATCCCTAACGAATGGTGTCATTCGTAACCTGCAGCGTCACGTCGTTATTGTTAAGACGTTGAAATATCTAAACAGAATGATGTGGTTATAGATTAACACGTTAGGGATGTTATGAAATGATTATCTGTCATATTAATCAATAATTAATAACAAGATTAAGAATAACAACGTAAATTAGCAAATTCAGGTAAATTAGTGACGTCAAAATGACGTCAAAGCAATATTATAGCATTTTCAGTCACGTGGTTTTGTTTACACAAAAGTTCAAATTTTAATGTGGCATATTTACAAAGCGAAATTTTTCTATGAGTTTCTTTTATTATATTATCAACTTATATAGTACATATTATGGAAAAATAATAATATTAAGCATTTTTAAAATCCATGCATCTTCCTCATTGTCTGATGCATATTATGGCTCTGTCAAGGCAAAAATGTAAAGAAGAAAGCCTATTGTTGATGACGAAAACATTGAAATAGTCATTCTGGGATATTTTCATGCATTTCCAAGGATGTCATTAAGACAAGCTGCTCTGGAATCGGGATTATGCAAGGATTCAATTCACAGAATCTTATTAAAACATAAGTTTCACCCGTTTTCATTCCATATGGTTCAAGGATTAAAAGAAACAGATTTCCTAAGAAGACAGAATTTTTGTGAATTTATTCTAATAAGGTCTGAGGGTCACGATTCTTATTTGGGAAATATTAATGGACAGATGAAGCAAAATTTACTAAAAATGGACTTTTTAATAGACACAATTCGCATTATTGGAGTAACTCAAATCCTCATATGTTCAGAGAGCGAAACTTTCAGGAAAGTGGGCAGTTCAATGTTTACTGTGCCATAAGAAACGAAAATTAAATTTTCTCTTCTGCTATGTATAGGTAAATTTTTGTTTTTTTTAGGTGAAAGATATCTGAATATCTTACAAAATTTAGAAAATTTACCTCCCGCCGAACATACAATTCATGAATTTCTAATAAAATCGCAAATATTTCAAAAAGTTGTAACTTTAACCCCCACAATGCTAATATCAGAAAAAAGGGAATTCAATTTTACACAACTTGACGTAAATAAATACAGGGTGTTCCATTTGACCTAAACAAGTTTTCGCGGGTTGAAGTTGACAAAATGTAATGCGAAAGACGGAACACTTGGTATGATATTATTGAATTTATTTCAGTTGTAGAACGTAGTTCTCCTTGTGTTCTTTTTACGGGACAAGAAGCAAATGAGGATCTTTTACACGAAGAAAGTTGACCTATCAAATGCATTTGATATTCTTGACTTGAACTTGAAATTATATAATATAGGGATCAGAGGTAATGTTTTGTCTTGGTTAATGTCATTCCTTACCGAACGTAAACCTTTAGCTCAAATGCAGAATTACATATCGGAAATATTTGATATAGATGTAGGTGCAGCGCAAGGGTCTGTACTAGCACCTCTAATATTTTTGTTGTGCATCAACGATCTAGCACCTTCTGGTTTTACAATTAATTTTGCTGACGATACCTCAATCGATGTGGCTGCAGACTCTCAAGAATTGGCACAGATTCATATAAAAAAGTATTTATACCCTTAATTTTTCAGAAAAAACTAAATTTATAGGGCCTTATCTAGACTGGCGATTATCCTGGTCTCATCAAATTGACCACATCTGTGGAAAACTTAACAAGGCGTACTACGCGCTACTTAAACGTAGACCTTAGCACACTTATTACCTCGTGCTATGCCCTTGTCTACCCCCATTTATGCTACTCTGGGGCAAAGCATTCGAAGTGAACAGAATATTTCTAATCAAGAAAAGAATTCTAAGACTTATTTTTAGTATGGGAAAATTAGATTCATGTAAACTCAGACAATCATAGCTACCGAACTAGAGGTGCAACAGAACTAAATATCCTTAACCATAACACCTCTCTATATGAAAGATCTCTAAAATATTCATGTTTAAAAATCAGGCTCCCCATAGAAATTAAAAACAGAAGACCATTTGGAATATTTAATCGAGTATTTAATACCTCCATCAAAACTCATTCTATACAATCAATGAATTTTTTAATAGTTAATTGTCAAACTATTTAAATCCTGAGGCACTAAGAATAATTATTTGTGTTTTTTTTTATTTACCCGTGGTAGTTGTGCAGGTCGGTTGTCCGTAATGTTGCTCCAGTGAAAATTCAAAAAATATAAGGGAACAACTTAATCAAATAAGGCGTAATTTAACTACAGTGCACCTAGAGAACAGCAGAATATAGTGACATTCTTAAGACAGTGAATAAACAGTTAATAAATAATTAAAAAAATAGAAAATCTACGCTAAAGACTCAACTAGTGTATCATAATATTGTGCTAGTTTTCGAAATAAATTACCAGTTAGGAGGTAAACAGGGACAGGGATCGTTGTAAAAACCCAGACAAAATACAGCAATAAAGTGTCAGGTACTAATATCTTGTAGCTACGTCAAAATTATAGTTAATGGAATATTTTATAATTGTATGAATCATGCGAACAGAAATACGTACATAGAAAATAAAACTTTATTGAGATTAAAAAGGAAGCAGTTAAGAAGTCGAGTATGACAATTACTCGCGGGAAAAAAACGGGGTCTCGGGCGGAAGCTTCAACGTCGGCAACTTTCCCAAATGAAAACTCTTTTTCTGGACTACTAAAAGATATTATGACCAAACTTGAAGCTGCTATAAATTAATAGAGGAACAGAATAAAAAAATTGAAGATTTAACAACCGAAATTAGTCAGCTTAAGGGGAAAGAAGACTTAATTCCTGTAAAACTTTATTCTGATGTGACGAAAAGTAAGCCAGAGCATGTATTAGTTGTTAAACCTAAAAAGGAACAAACAGTTGATAAGGTTAAGGAAGACTTGAAAACAAACGTAAATCCAGCCGATCTTCAAGTTGGTATTAATATTGGAAAAGCAGTAAAAGATGGTGGTATTTTAGTAAAGTGCGCTGATGCACAGGATCTTAATACTATTAAGGATAGCATTCAACACAAGATGGGAAATAATTATGATGTAAAAATACCAAAAAAGTCATATCCAAAAATAATAATTGTTGGAATTTCGGATGAAAAAGAGAGCGAAGAAGATCTGACGAATAAAATTATAAAACAAAATAAGATTCCCGTGGAAGCTAATTTCCTGTTTAAGCCGATCCACAAAACTAAAACAAAAAATGAAAGGATATCAATTTAATTATTGAAACTGATCCAAATACATTTAAATGGGTCCTATCAAATAATTCTGAGACAAAAGCATCTTTACACGTTGGATGGAAGGACTGCCATGTGTATGAATATTTTAATGTATTTAGGTGTTTTAAGTGTTGCGGATATAATCACGGAGCTGAAAAGTGTTCTGAAAGTGTAACATGCCCATTATGTGCTGGAAATCATAAAATAAACGAATGCAATACAGAAGAAAGAAAATGTATAAATTGTGTAAGAGCAAATAAAAAATTAAATCTAGGTTTAGATGTAAGTCACTCTAGTTTAGACAGAAACTGCCGTTGTTATTCAAAAACTCTCGAATCAATAAAAAAAAAATCGCATATGAAATATAGCAATTACCAAGCGATTTATTTATATCCTAAATGCTCAAAGTTTTTACAAAATAAGGACGAAATAGTAGAGTATGTAGCTAACTATAATCCTATTGTGTTAAGCACCTCTGAAACGTGCATAACAGATGATTTTACTGATGATGAATTAAAAATAGCGGGATATAATTTAATCCGCTGCAATTCAAGTAGTAGATATACGGGGGGAGTACAAATTCACATTAAAAATGACATTAGAGTTCACAATATAAGAATGTTAGCTTATGAAAAAATGTTCTGGGTACTATCTATTGAATTTAAATTTTTAAAGGTCTGTTACTGTTTAGTCGCTATATACAGATCGCCTAGCAGTAATCCAAATGAATTTATAGAAAAGCTTAACGAATGGTTAGAACCCCACTTTACTATTAAAAAAAATATTAATACAATAATTTTAGGAGACTGGAAAAAGACTGACTCTGTAAAGAAAAATCTCCAAATGTTAGTAGAAAATTTTGGTTGTAAACAATTTGTAAAAGATTTCACGAGTGTTACAAATACAACAAGTAGTTTAATAGATCTTGTAATAAGTAATGACTTTACATTAAATGTATTTGTAGAAAAAAAATACTCAATAACCGACCACTCAATTGTACAAATTAAATTAAAGGAAGTCGAAAAAAATAAAATTATCACAAAAAACATTCGAGAAAAAATTAATTATGATGAGATGACAAATATACTGATACAAAAAGAATGGGACTATAATAGTAGCAATGTGAATGTTGTATCATCACAATTTATTAATAATATGGTTGAAGCTCTTAATACGCTTGCTCCACTTAAACAAATCAAAGTTAAAGAAAAAAAGAATTTATGTATTAACAATGAATGTAAAGAAGCAATACAAAATAAAAATGCGGCTTATAAAAAATTTCTATATACAAAAGAGGAGCAAGACTGGAATATATATAAACGAGAGAGAAATGCCTTAGTAAAAAAAATAGAAACTGCTAAATGTAATCACTATGAAAAAACCATTGATAACACAAAAAGAATCCTAGACAAATGTGGGCAAACTTAAAGGGATTAATAGGTAATAATAAAAAAAGTTCAACCTCTCTAAATATATTAAATTGTAATGGAGTTGAATATAATGATATAGATGAAATTACTAATACACTTAACACTTATTGTGTAGGCAGCATAGAGGATGTGATCGTTAGCATTGGTGTAAATATTGTTGATGAGGAGAGTGTGTTAGAAACAATACCTAAAATGAACTGCACCATGTCTTCTTTTGATTTGATTTCATTAACAAATCTAAATAAAATTATAAGCAACCAAGCAAGAAAATGCAGTACTGATGAGATAGGGAAGGAATTAATAAAAAACACTTTTCATGTAATTGGTTATCCCCTACTAAATGTTATCAACCTAAGTCTTGAAAAAGGTATTTTTCCGGAGTGTTTTAAGACGTCCACGATAGTACCAATACCAAAAGTCCCAAATAGTAAGTTAGCAGAGTATTTGAGACCCATAAATATGCTTCCCTTTTGTGAAAAATTACTTGAATTAGTAATATTCAATCAAGTAATACAATATATAAATTCAAATAATATATTGTGTACTTATCAATCGGGTTTTCGGGGAAAACATTCATGAGAAACAGCTTTACAGTTCATAATATCGGAATGGAAACAACAACTAAACAAAGCGGGAACAGGAATATAATAATAATAATAATAATAATAATAATAATAATAATAATAAATGTCTTTATTTTCGGCAGCAGTAAAAAAAACATTAACAGAAACCTTAACAAAATAAATACATTGAGACAAAAATTACCGAAAAAAGGCGAAGTTCACAATTAATGTGCTCTACCACTTAACCTATCGTATTTAAATTGAGTATAATGATAACCTGAAGGAAACAATAATAATAGTAACAATAACACAATAATGACAAAACATAAAAAAACAACTAATAAAAAACTAATTTTTCTGGACTAAAACCACCCATTAAAATACATAATTACAATTATTACATTACGAAATCACTAATTACTGCTATTGACTAATATATTTTTTAATTTCTTTTTTAAATTTGGATATCTTGAGAGATTTCATTTCAGTCGGAAGGCCATTATAGAGAAACGCAATGTTGTATCGAAAACTCCGCTCATAAAGGTGGGTTCTGTGTACAGGAGGGGTAATTAAACCTTTGAATCTAATATTGACGTTATGGACATCGCTTCTGAAAGTGATTTTATTGTATAGATATGGTGGCGACTTAAATAATAGTAGCTTGTGATACAAGCTAAGCGTGTGCACTTTAAATCTTTCATTCATTTTTAGCCATCCGAGTTCCGAGAATTTATGAGAGATGTGTTGAAATTTTCGTATACCGTAGATAAAACGAATGCAAGAATTTTGCACTCTTTGAATACGATTCATATAATCTTGATCCAAGCAGGGTGAATATATGGGCGAGCAGTAAGTGAACTGAGAGAGTACAAGAGCATCGCAAAGCGATTTTTTGACCTTTGCATGGAGATGACGTCTATGCGGAAAAAGCAGTCTAAGAACATTATAAGCATTTTGCATATTTTTTTGGGTATGTTGGCGAAAACGTAATAAAGGGTCAAGAATAATACCAAGATTTTTAGCACTATCCGAAATTTGTAAAGGCGTATTATTAATTGTGACGTTAAAACTATTTCTTAATAACAAGCTATCATGCCTTTTCCCGAATAACAGTAGACTAGATTTAGAAGCATTTAGTAACAGTGCATGCTTAGAAGACAGCTCAGCTAAGGATTGTAAATTATTATTAAACCTTTGTTTAGCAATTTGTGCATCTTCGAGAGCAAAAGAATGGTAGATTTGCGTATCGTCAGCGTACATATGTATTTTTGAGTATTTTATGAACTTATGAAATTGCGATGTGTAAATAGTGAAAAGTAAAGGCCCCAGAATAGATCCCTGTGGCACGCCTGTCAACACAGTTCTGCTAGTGGAAATAACTCCATTTAGCCGTACTTGCTGGCTACGCTGTTCCAAATAAGATGACAATAAACTCGTTGCATCGTTATTTGCACCACTTGACTTCAGTATTTCAATAAGTATTTCGTGGACAATGGTATCAAAAGCTTTACTGAAGTCAAGCAGCGCCATTGCCGTTGAGTTTCCCTCGTCACTTGCCTGAAATATGTCATCAGTAATAGTTAGCAGTGCTGTTGTGCAGCTATAACCTGGCCTAAAGCCTGACTGTGTGGGCGGCAAAATATCGTAGCTATCAAGATGTTCTCTGAGTTGCGTTTCCATTACTTTTTCCATAAGTTTAGAGAGAACCGATAAAACACTTATTGGTCTAAGTTCGGCAAAAGTTTTTGGAGAAGATACTTTAGGAACAGGAGTTACGATAGCTTTCTTCCAGGCAGACGGAAACTTTCCCTGTAGTATAATGGAATTAATAATATTAACTAGAAACGGCAACAAATAAGGACAACAAAGTTTTAGAAATAATGCCGTTACACCATCAGGTCCAGCTGAGCAAATTTTTAAATTTAAAATAATTTTTCGTAAATCTTCAGCATTAATAAGCTTAAATGAGAATTTGGATTGGCATATAGGATTTGTTGAATAATAATTAATAATTTCCCTTCTGTCCCCAAAAATTTTTGGGATACTATCTATAAAATAATTATTAATTACCTCAGGATCCTCCATTACATGCGGTAACTGGTATTTAGCTTTTGTAGATATATTTAATAGTTTAAGTTCCCTCCACAATTGTTTAGAATTCTTATTAGCAGCGATATAACTAAAGTAAGCTCTCTTTTCGTTGGAAATTGCATGTGTTGTTAAGTTGCGCATTTGCTTATAATAGTTCCAATGTTGCTGTAACTTAGTTCTCCTAAAAGTTGTTTTTGTTCTATCCCTTAACGTCATCATAAATCTGACATTTTCAGTCAACCAAGGCGCCCTTTTTTTGTTATTTTAATAGTTCTTGTTGGCATGTGCTGATCAAATAAAGTTAACAGATGATGATTAAGATAATCGACTTTGGAATCAACATCACGAATAAAAAAAATGTGTTGAAGTGGAAGACTTTCTAAATGTCGTTGAAATTTGTCTTCATCGAAATTTTTAAAGTCTCTAAATGTATATAGAAATGGTTCAACTTTAGGTATCGTATATCTTATAGTGCACTGTATCAATTCATGATCTGATGTATTGAGGCCGCCAACACTCGAGGTTAATATACTGTCTGGATCGTTTGTTAAGATTAAATCAATTAATGACACACCAGTATTAGCTATTCTAGTAGGATCTTTCAAAATTTGTTGCATACTAAAAATTTCAAGCATAGACAATAAATACTCGGCACTCGGGTAATCAATTTGGAGAAGGTCGATGTTTAAGTCGCCAAGGCAGTAAATAATATCAGATATTTGTAAACAAATACTAATGGACTCTTCTAAAGCATCAACAAAATGTTTTGCGTTCATCTGTGGAGGCCGATAACAGACTCCTACAATAACAATTTTTTCATTAAACCGTATAGAAATCCACATTTGTTCAATTACATTTGAAGTATGAATTAAGTTATACTGAAAATCACTTCTCAAATAGATAGCGACACCCCCTCCTCTAGTTAACCTATCAGCACGCAGTAGAGTGTAGCCACCGATATGAACGGAGTCATTATTTACTGTATTGTTAAGCCATGTTTCAGTTAAGTAGAATAAGTCAATATTCGAATTTGTAAGAAAGTTTTGAAACTCATTAAATTTAGGAATTAGTGAATGAATATTCAAATGAGCCAATCTTAAAAAATTGTGAATCATACTAAATATTATCAATATCTAAAAAAAGTGAAAGATAAGAGTATAGAGGCAAAAAGATATAACATAAATAACTATTAAAACTACAGTGCCGTTGCAGAAAAGTGCAAATAGGGGATCAATACAAATAAATAAATATGTGCAGTATTTATAGATCTTAAAAGAGCTTTCGAAACGATTGATAGGCAAATACTATTATTAAAATTAAAAGCCAATGGCTTTTCAAATACGGTGCTGCATTGGTTTGAGAGTTATCTTTCAAATCGTAAACAGATAATTAAAATAAATAATAATAAATCCGGACCTATTATAAATAACTTTGGAGTGCCCCAAGGAAGCGTCCTTGGACCACTGATGTTTATACGGTATATCAGTGACCTCGGGAATATTTTGAAAAAATGTAAAATCCACCTTTTTGCAGATGATACGTTGATATATTATGCTGATAATGATTTCAATCAGTTGGTGGAGACAGTAAACCTGGAATTAAGCCACGTCTCAGATAAATTCAAAGAAAATAAGTTAAAAGTAAATGAAATGAAATCAAAATGGATGTTTATTGGTTCAAATTGTTTATACAACTCTTTTAAAGAACTAAATATAAATGTTATTTTAAATAATGAAAATGTGGAACATGTAAGAAATATGAAATACTTAGGACTTGTTATTGATAGAGAACTAAAACTAAATGATCACGTTGACTATGTATCGAAGAAAATAGGTAAAAAAATTGGTTTCTTTAGAAGGGTCAGTCAGTGTTTATCAGTTGGAAGTAAAATGACCGTATATAACGCTCTAATCCTACCACACTTTACGTACTGCTGTTCATTAATCTATACCTCAAACACTAACACGGAAAGACTACAAAAGCTTCAAAATAAAGCAATGCGAATTATTTTAGAATGTAACATGTATACAAACATTAATTTGATGCTAAATGTCTTAAACTGGTTTGACATTAAAACTTATTTTTACATGGATACAATGATTTTTATTTATAAAATTGTTAATAATTTACTACCAAATTAATTAAAAGATCAAATAAAATTTATACGTGATGTCCATCAATATAGTACTAGGCAAGAACATAATATTTATATTAATACAACTTCTAAAACCAGTTCAATGAACAGTTTGTTCCATTCTGGTCTCATCCAATATAATATTTTAAATAATGATATAAAAAATGCTAGTTCTGTAAAAGTAGTCAAAACAAAACTTCAAAACCACCTTAGCTCATTAAAGTAGGTTATTTTCTGCTAATGTAGACTGTAAAAATAAGTATGTAACACTAGATTTAAGTTAGATATAAGTATGTAATATTAAATTAAAACTGACATGTAATATCCTTGAGATAAATAAACTTCATTCATTCATTCATTCATTCATATTCCATTCCATTCCATCTATATTAGTGTGCTGCGTATAATCCATGCCGACTCCTCATGACTTGTCTTAACATATGATGTTATTGATTTATTTATTTATTTACAATATTATTTATATATTCTATGTATACAATTTTCAATACTTCAATATAGTATTGTACTAATCATACAGTACTGCTATTGTTGCTATTTCTACACCCCTCACTGATTTACCAAATGTACAGTTCCTGTATTAATTTAATGGCGAATAAAGATTATTATCATTTAAATTTTTTAGGTGTGAAATTCTCTTAGTGAATCCCCCACGCGCTTAGAGATGAGTTGATATAAACCTTAAGATACAGAGTTTTCAAGTTTTTCACTTCCGTTATAAAAAAACGTGCAAACCTATTATGAAAATCAGTTTGACCTTAAAATGACCTTGAAGGTCACTTTCCAACACCCGATCTAACTTTGTGCCTATGGGAACTTTTAACCAGGACGTCATGAAGTATAACATATCACAAGTGCAGACAATTTGAGCGGGACCCAATACAACTAGGTGTATTTTGTGCGAGGTCCTTTGGAATGAAAATAAGAATTATTTTTAAGTATTGAATACCCGGGTGCGGTGTGCAACTCGAATTTCTACTCTACACTTCCCCCCCCCCCCCAAAAAAAAAAAACAAAAACTGTACTGAAGACCATTTAATAGAAAACAAACAACTTTACATTAGAATTAGTAGCAAAAATTTAGCTTGCGCCAGTCGGCAGCGTCTGTACGCCGATCTGAAGAGGATTTGAGTATCCTGCGCTATTTACTATAGAAACTTTTAACATGTACATATTGTCGGGCTGTAGAGGTCTCAGACTCGTCGTGAAGGGTAACCTCTCAGGTGTATCATTAAGTGGGAAGAGTTGGTGCAAGAATGGTAGGCCATCAACTTCCAACGCAGTAATTGTGCAGCGGTTAACCGAGTACGATGGCAAACTCCAAGTTAGATTGACGTAAGTGTCTCCTGAAACAACATCCTCCAAAACTGGAAGTGATGCATCTAAAAACAAAACGTGTATTAATAATGGGAACATTATTAGTTTTAATAAATTCGTACACTAGCTACAAAAAGTTTGTACCGCTCAGATGAAATTTCGATTCATGAAATTTGTTATATTTATGATGGGGGTTTATGAGGTTAAGTAATTAAATAAAGAAACAAGTTATTGCCTTATACCTCAAGAGAAACAACAATGCAGCTACGAACACGTGTTTCGCAGTTATTGCTCCTTATCAGCGTAGCGTAGGTTAGCGAATATATCTTCTAATCGAGCAAAACTAACAAAGGTCGGAAAGTACAGTGCACAGTACTCGATTTATACTTTCATACTTCATACATACATACATACTTCATCGAGTACTGCGCACTGTACTTTCCGACCTTTGTTGGTTTTGCTCGATTATAATATATATTCGTTAAGCCATGCTACGCTGATGAGGAGAAATAACTCCGAAACACGTCTCCGTAGCTGCATTGTTGTTTCTCTTGAGGTATAAAGCAATAACTTGTTTCTTTATTTAATTATTTAGCCTCATAAACCCCCCATCATATTTTACTTAGTGTTTGCCAGGTGGAAATAGAGCAGTACACATAGAGCTCGTCGTACTGATTGCTCTCATTTGAGGCCCTAAATGTGGCACATGAAGTATGAAAGTACAAATCGAGTACTGTGCACTGCACTTTCCGACCTTTGTTGGTTTTGCTCGATTATAAGATATATTCGCTAAGCTACGCTACGCTGATGAGGAGCAATAACTCCGAAACATATGTCCGTAGCTGCATTGTTGTTTCTCTTGAGGTATAAGGCAATAACTTGTTTCTTCGTTGTCTTTTATGTTTGAACAAAGTAGTATATTTCATTAGGAGTCCAGAAAATAGGCTTTTCCCGTGTGCACGTGACAAATTATTGCAAGCACGGCAAAAGCGTTTATGGACGTGTAATGAACGAAATTTTGCATTATACCTCTCTGACAAAAATAACACTTTCTCTATATATATATAGATGAGAAAGTAACAAGGCAAGGTATGTTTCAATCTGCGTGATTTTAAATATGCAATCCTTTAGCCAAGCACTTCAGTTTGTAGAATGTAGAATTGCTATTGATGGAGTCGAAGACACTGCATTAGAAATTATTCTTGGTCTTCCCCAATTAGTTGTATTTAAGGTAAATAGGTTATTCACTGGTCCCAAAACTGTACCCTGCGGTACCCCATAGCTTGTAGCTCTTCTTTCACTTTTAATACCGTCGATACTTACATATTGACTTTTTTACGACAAATAACTTTTCATGAGCTCAAAATTTTACTTCTAAATCCATAATTTTTTAGTTTATACAGTAATTTTTTATGGCAGAGACTGTATCGAATGCTTTGACAAGATCGACAAATATGCATAATGAGGGTTTACTTTTATCTAATGAGTCATATATCAGATATGAAAGGTAGGCTATAGCGTCCTATGAAGAAGTGTTTTCCCTAAACCAAAATTGTTTGTCGATATACTGTATTTATTTAAAAATTCTATTATTCTTATTTTTAGAATTTTTTAAAATATTTCTGAAATGTTTGATATTAACAAGACTGGTCTGTAGTTTGACATTTCAAGTTTTGGGCATTTTCGTATAACGCTTTAATTATTCCAACTTTTAAAATATTTAGAAAATTAAAAAATTTGGATGGCTTTGTTGATAATATACATAATTCGTATCGATATTTCAGCAACCACTTCTTTTAATAATATATGATTTGCAGGAAACAACTACTCAGCGGGCAAATACCCCGACCTGCATTGAATTATACCTTACAAATCATGAAGGAATGGCAGCCAATATCATTTGTCAATTCCCTGACCGGACATAGATCGGTTTCGAACTTATTAGTTCTCATCAGTATGCCATAGGTCATGGAACATACAAATGATAGTGGCCAACCTGCTAGTTTTATACAAACTAAACTATAGTAAATTGAGTAGTGGTGAGAGGTAAGTGAATCCTCTCATATGGTCAATTGCTACTATACACCATAGATGTCTTCATGGGCGTATAGCGACTTGCGATTCTGCAAGTACCTGAGAGCGGCGACCTTTCAGTCCTAGGTGGACTTAACCTACTGTTATAATATATGACTTGCAGGAAACAACTACTCAGCGGGCAAATACCCCGACCTGCATTGAATTACACCTTACAAATCATGAAGGAGTGGCAGCCAATATCATTTGTCAATTCCCTGACCAGACTGAATAGTTGTTTCCTGCAAATCATATATTATAACAGTAGGTTAAGTTCACCTAGGACTGAAAGGTCGCCGCTCTCAGGTACTTGCAGAATCGCAAGTCGCTATACGCCCATGGAGACATCTATGGTGTATAGTAGCAATTGACCATATGAGAGGAATCACTTACCTCTCATCACTACTCAATTTACTATAGTTTAGTTTGTATAAAACTAGCAGGCTGGTCACTATCATTTGTCTGTTCCATGACCTATGGCATACTGATGAGAAACCGGTCTATGTCTGGTCAAGGACTTAACAAATGATATTGGCTGCCATTCCTTCATGATTTGTAAGGTGTAATTCAATGCAGGTCGGGGTACTTGCCCGCTGAGTAGTGGTTTCCTGCAAATCATATATATCATATTTTTGGCAATCACTCAATGGCCTCTTGATTGATCTTCGTCAAATTTGCTAGAAGAACTTTTTTTATTCTAAGAAACATGTATTACATCATCTGAGATCATAGAGGGCGCCGCAGGGCCAGTATCTGATGATGAATTTTTTTCATATTTTTTTACGAAACGTTGTGGTACTTCTGACTAGAAAATTTGATGAGACCGTCATTTCTACATATAAAAGATACACTTGGTAGAACTTGATAACTCCAAACGTTTTCGTGCAAAGTGCCGTTAAAAAATCTTTTGAAAGACAAATTCAAATTTAATGAAACAAAGTGTATTTATTGAAAAAAGTGCAAAACGTAAGGGAAAACAAAATCGTAATAACAGCGTAAACTCCTTCTCACTTTCTTATGAACCAATGGATTATTTTCATGGCATTGAGATAAATACATAAATCAAAAGCTTGTCTAAAATTAGGAGCTAATCTTATTAGAAGATCAAAAAATAACGTATAAGTTGACTTAATGACATTATAAAATTTTCCCCCATGCAAAAACCCCATTGCTGCAACTTTGAGTAAATGTTCGATATGGTCTCCACCTACTTCTATGCCTTTTCAAATTCTATTCATAACAGACTTTCTTACATTGAAAAATACATTTTCCTGTCCTCTACTAAAATTCGCTGCGTTTTGTATTTTGTCCCACAATCTTCTTTTGAGTTGATAGTATTTGCATAGACCAACGACTTCGTATTATGTCCCCACACATAATAATCCAAAGGATTATAATCAGGACTCCTTGGTGGCCAAGCAAACTCCCTTCCTCGACCGATCCATCTGCGTGGGACAGTCTCATCAAGAGATAATTTCTAACTTCGATTGAGAAATGAGGAGGAACTCCATCTTGCATGAACCACATTTTGTTCCGTATGTGTAGCATGAAAGCATATAATGTATCAGCAAGAGTATTTTGAAGAAAAAACAGATAAGACTGTCCATTTAATGTGGAGGAAGGACAAATGGTCCCAATAATTGATCGCCGATAACACCACACCAAACGTTAATCTTAAATTTTTGCTGAAAATGCCTTTCTTTAACGGCATCAGGATCTTCTACTTCCCAGTAATGGGTATTTCTCCAATTAAAACCATCTTGGCGAGTAAAAGTTGCTTCGTCGGCAAATAAAGTGTTCTTAACAAAATTTCGATCCCTGTTGTGTTTATTTAGAACAAATTGACAAAATTGTAGCCTTTGTAGAAGATCCCTTCGAAGTAAGTTTTGTGCAGCGGTGAGTTGATATGAGTAGAAGCGTTTTTTACGTAAGACTCTTAGGACAGATTGTTTACTTACCCATGTTGTCGCTGCTAAACGACTTGAGCTGACTTGAGGATCTTCATCCTCATGAACTAAAACTTCTAGTTCTTTATCTGGAGTAATTCGTTTCGGTCGTCCTACATCGTTTTTATGACGAAATGAACCCGTTTCTGCCAAGCGACGAAAGAGATCTTTGAAAATCTTATGGTCTGGCTGTATTCTGTTTGGATATTGCAATGAGTATCTCCTCGCTGCAGCACGTCCGCTAGAATTATTTTGTGCGTAAACACATATCATATCCCTCATATCCCTATTTGAAGAATTATTATGTCTAGGCATTGCAAATAAAGAAGTTGAAGAAATTAGCTCGAGGACCATAAGAACAAAGTACAATGATTAAATGACGTAAATAACAGAACCAAAACGTAACCAAAGCACACTTTTCAATAAATACACTGTGTTTAATTAAATTTGAATTTATCTTTCAAAAAATTATTGAAATGTTTAACGGCACTTTCGTCGAAAACGGTTGGAGTTATCAAGTTCTACCAAGTGTACCTTTTATACGTTTTGGTTAGAAGAGTACCACAACGTTTCATAAGAAAATATGAAAAAAATTCGTCATCAGATACAGGTCCTGCGGCGCCCTCTATGATCTAGCGTGATGTAATACATACATTATTGTTTCTTACAATAAAAAGAGTTCCTCTAGCGAATTTGGCGAAGATCAGTCAAGAGGTTATTGAGGTATTGCAAAAAAACGAAAAAATAATTTGAACTTTGACACCGTGTATCTTTTTCCACAGCAACATTTTACTAAAGCATATTTGGTTATATCCTCATATTTTGGCCCAAAGAATCTATTCCTGAACTATGGCTTATTATTAATGGTCCACCCTGTATAACAGAGTTCTGGATTTTGCCAACAAGTCAAATTCTTTATGTAAACATCAACACGGTTATTTAAAAAAACAAATTAACTAGTTCTGTGATGACATAAAATTTATGAGAAATTGGATAAGCGTTTCCAAGTGGATGGGAGTGCATGAAATTTTGGTAAGGCATTTGATAATGTAAATTTTAATATTTTACTTCTGAATCGTAATTTTTGGTATGGTATTAGACTGATTCTGATCATACTTAACAGGGACTTGCCACAGGACAATTATAGTTCAAGGCAGTAATGTAAGTTAAGTATCAAACTGGGGTAAAATAGATAGTGGAGTTCCCCAAGGTTCAGTACTCGGGCCTCTTATCTTTTTAGTTTATGTTAATGAATTGCCAGTTGACGTTGAGGAAAGTAAAGTAAATCGTAGCATTAACCAAATCTCTAACTGGTGTAGGTTAAATCCAATTTAGCTTAACTTAGTGAGACTTAATACATTAATTTTTAGATAAGAAGTGATGACGTGCCTTTAGAAAACGCGGTTCTTGTTGATAAAGTAGAGCCTTTGGGGTGTGTGCTGGATTCCTATTTGAAATGGAAACTGCATGTAGCTGACGGCTGCAGCAATAGGCCTGGAGTTTGCAGACGGGTCAAGGACTGAACAAGGCACTGGAGCTGGTATATACAGTGATATCAGAAACTCACAATTTAACCTATCTCTTGGACGATATACTTTCGTTTTTCAGGCAGACATATATACTATATTGCACTGTGAAAAAGAAAATAATCTGAGGGCCTGCAGAAACAGTCAGATCAGCATACTAACAGACAGTCAAGTGTCCCTAAGGGCGCTACCAAACCCAAAAGCGGCATCTAAACTGGTATGGGAATGTCGAGAAGAACTAAGAGTCCTGGCAGACCACAACAAGATAATTCTATTGTGAGCTCCAGAACACTCTGGTATCGAAGGCAACGAAAGAAGTTGACGAGCTAGCAATAAAAGGATCATCAGCTTCATATATTGGCTCAGAATCGGCCCTGGAAGTGCCTACACCAACTATACGGGACCAAATAAGGGAATGGGTCAAAGCCAACACAAAGAATACTGGGAAAAAAACCGGGCACCAACATGGGAAAATCTTTATCAGAGGACCATCTCGAAAGAAGACTGAAGAACTGGTGTCACTGAGCAGGAATCAGTTACGCATAATCACCGGTCTCCTAATAAGACATTTTGTCCTGATATAGAATAGTTATGTACAATGGATACCTAAAATGCAGACTATTCCCTTAAACAAATCCAAGGGAGTAGATAATCAAATTATTGTTACTACTTACTTGCTTGCGGGGCTACGTAATCAAGCAAATTAATAGGCCCTTCTGCCTGGAGATTGTAAATGGCCATAATTCCAAATTCGTATTGTCCACAGGGTATCAAGTTATTTAAGAATATATTGTTACGGTCGGTATATATGTCTCTTGGAACTCGGTTGAATGCATCTCGCACTACCAATCGGAAGCCTCGTGCGCAATGCGCGAATTTCTCAGTTACATGCCAATTCAGGAAAGTTGCACCACCATCTTGTACGGAGGCAGTAAAGGAAGTTATCGTGAGGTCTGCCCCTAAAACAAATAAATAAAAAGATTAGTTTAACAGCCGTATGCATATTTACAGATTTCTGTATTTGCCAAAAACGCGAACTAGCTGTAGTAGTTAACGTTTCGGGGCGAGCATAGGTGCGTCTTTACTATGTACATATTTCGATATGCGATGTAAAGCAACGTTAAGCGCGGTTAGTAGTTGGATGGGTGACCGTCCCAACGAAGACCGCGTCCTCGCCTCACACATCTTCCAGCGGATTGTATATCAGTGTATGCGCGGAAGCTGTACAACCTTAGGCGAGGGTTGTATAGGGGATATACCATCCTTCGGAGGGGATGTAAAGCCGTCGGTCCCTTGTCTATTAAATGTTAAGCAAGTAAAAGATCCCTACTTTTCTTAAGGGAAGAGGTTCGGCAAAATTCCTGGTTGGGGCTAGCTCGTCTACAAGCATCGGTGTTAGGCCTCAGTAGCGGAAATAGGCCGACGTTAAATAAATGTATAAAAAAAGCTAAAGTTTCACTCGAGCGTTGTCTACTATGAATAGTAGCGTATTCGAGCAAAAGTTGATCAAAGATGTTTTCGATCTCTGCAACGCCCGATCACAACTTTTACTTATTTGCATTAAGTTCGTCTTAACCTGTCTTCTACCATTAATAGAACTGCCCAGGAAAACGCTTTCTTTTAATGAATACTGTTATATGCACGCCTACGCCACTGTCTTATAGAAAATACTAGATATACCGGAAAGATCTCGAATGACACAATGGAACATTCTAGAATAATCGGTACATTCGACGCGGGTATATATAGAGTGGATCCAAACGCACTGAGAACAGGTATGTATGAGATAAGCAAGTGATTATAGTAATGTGACTATAGTAGAATAAACTTATAATTAGTATGTACTAATGTGTAATTGTAAGGACTAGTTATTTTAATTAAGTGATTAATAAATCAGTGGTTTGTGAAGATTCTTGTTACAATTCATTGAACCTACCTACAGGGTGTTTATTGGAGATTGTAAACACGTAACAATTGGTGTCAGATGCGGAATTGCAACAGGATTTCGGGAGAATTCTAGAAAGTTTCATAGTGTCTTATCAGGAAACCACTGGAGATAGTGAAATGCCTTGAACTGGAAAGTGATATAGACATCAAATAAGACCAATGGTGACATTTTGCGAACATTTCCCGAATATTCTATTTGGAAACTAGAGCAGTTAGTTGAGTTCTGCCAACTGGAAAGTGATATAGACATTAAATAACACCTATTGTGACATTTTGTGAAAATATCCAGTACCGTCTATTTGGAAACTAGTGCAGTTAGCTAAATTCTGTCAACTGGAAAGTAGTATAGACACTAAACAAGACCTATTTAGGACATTTTTGAGAAAATTTCTAGGACATTCTGTTCTGGATTTTGTGGAAATATTTGGATTGTACCTAATATAGACCTTAAATAAGATTTGTTAGTGCTGTATCGAGAAGGTTTTTGATAGAAACAAGATATATAATAACATTTTCGCTCCACGGAGCATTTTTTATGCAAAAATATTGAATTCACTGGAGTGTAATTTTAGAGAGTATCCGAAGTGTCGCTGCATGAGGGCGTAATGTCGCCCCGACCACCAAAAATTAGAAACTGCCATAAAAACCGACTTTAATTTCGGAATTTTCAAAAATAAAAATTATTTTGATGAACTTACGTTACGTGGCACGACAACTCATGCGTTAAGTTAAATATAAGGACAAGTTAAAAGTTTCGATTTCCAAATTTCAAGGGAAATTTTCGCAACTATAATAAAAACGTCAAGGGCGTATTTTCATTTTTTTAAATCAATCAAAAACGATGTGTTTTCAGCGTGTTTGCCCTTAACCGGTTCCTCAGAGATTCAGTGGCAAAAAAGTTTAATTATCATGTACTCACACGTACATGGGACCGCCTTGCCTGAACGTATGAATACATAAAAACAATATTATTATTGTTGTCATTCAAGCATTTTTAAGCTCTAGAAGAGCGCCCGAAATTACCATTGTGATATTTTAAATACGTAAATAGACAGGCAAGCAAAAGCCCACCTATTCATAAACATTGAATCTTTTTGTGCAATCGTTTGCTATGAACTAAACATTGGATGGTAGTTGGAAGCATTGTCTTCGTCGTCCTGTTACTCACCATGTGTGGTATACGGACCATAAATTGTTAATCTTATATACATTTCTTGGATTTTTGTAAAAACATTTTTTGAACGAACAAGTTTTAAAATTGTTGCAAACGATTCCAGTGGCGCAGCAAAAGGATTTTAAAGTTTTAGAAGCTACCTTCGATTTAAGATATGGAGACCAACGCTTTGCTCAATTATATCGGACTCAGCTGAAATCACGTATACAAAAAGCTGGGGAGAGCTTACGAGAATTTGAGGCTGCAGTAGAGAGACTGGCACACTTGGCTTACCCGATGCACCAAGGCAGCTCCAGGAGCAATCGGCAGTTGACGCATTTATTAATGGCATGATAGACGAGGAGGTTAGGCGGGTCCTTAGACTATCTAGGCATAAGACTAGTAGTGAAACATTGATCTATGCACTTGAGGTAGAGGCCGCATATATGAATTCCTTAGGACACAGAGTATTAGCTGTCTCTGTGGAAGAAGTCCAATCAGAAGAAATGGATTTAGACACCAAACTCAATGATTTACATAAGATGTTTACTCAATTAATGACCAAGACAAGTTTCCCAGAAAAACAAGAGGTGTAAAGCCTAGCGGATATATCCGATGTTACCGTTGCAGCAAATCAGGGCACATGATGCGAGATTGTCGACAATGGAACCGTGGGGAAGTAAGCGCTGCAAGGAAAGAGGAAATCATCTCCGAAAGGAGGAAAGTGATGACTATGCTAAAGGACATACAGAAAATGGTCGCACAAGTACTGAACGAATTGAGTTTGCGACCGGAGCCGAAACAGGGACCGCAACCGCCGAAACAGAAGCCTAAGCAGTAACGAAGCAGCAAAAGGCTTACAAAAGGAATCCGCTGTTATAATCGTGGTAAATTGGGGCATATCAAGAGGTACTGTTGTCAGAGGCACCCTAAGCAAGTAAATGCCGAGGGTGTAAAGAAACAGCAGGGCAGAAGTGATGGCGGTTAAGATTGAGATTCCGAAGAACTCGAAAAAGAAAGTTGTAAGGAAGAAACAACTGAATGACGACGAGATTGGACCACTACTGAAAGCAAAAGATAAAGGAATCCGCCCGGAATGGAAGGACGTTTTTAGACTGAGGCTTTGTGGGTGCAATGGGATTCCCTAAGACTTAAAGATGGACTACGGACGTAACAATACATATCTCGGTCAATTTGTCGATTTTTACCTGCTTTTAAGCAGTTTTTATTATTATAGATTCGTCCATTTTAAATGAACAAAAGTTTTTATTCCTTTGGTATTTTTTTTACAAAATTAAGAATAAAAAATTTCCCTCTATAGATTCAATCAATGACATACTGTATAAAAATTACAAAATTAGATAGAAAAATATGTAAGTACTTCTATTTCATATCGATCTGAAATATGCTTTCAAGTATTCTTCTATTTTTAAACATTTTTAAGTGATTTAGCATTTATTGGAGTGGTACTCTTAAATAATTATCAAGCGTAAACAAAAAAGGTTTAGCAATGGGTCTCACAGAATGAACTATCCATTTTCAAAGTCAATGTATGTCATAATATAATGAGACATAAATTTAAATCAAGTCGTTATGCGTTCGCGATAAATGGAAATTCCATTCAAAGTACTTGCGAGAAATGTCAGTTTGTGAATATGGAGCCGTTGGTCAAATATTCAACGTTCCTTTAGGGCGCTTTTTCACAATGTCGTACCGGTACTGAAGAATAGCCAACACGACGCCGATACAAAAGATATAGTACATAGAGGGTGTTAGAAAAGTATGGTAACGGTGGAAAATCTCGAACAGTTTGCATCAAATCGAAAAATAAAAAAATACGTATCAAAAACTTTCCAAAAACTATCTACTGATGCCAAAATAACCTCCCCACTCGCCACCCTGTGGGTGGGGCAAGAAGAAACTTTAAAATTTCAAATGGCAACCCCTATTTTTTATTGCGGGATCGGATTCTACGGCAAAAAATACGTAAATTTTATTCCGGACATTTTTTTCGATCATGGTGTCGCTGTAATCGCAAAAATGAAAAGAAAACATTACTGAGTAGCGTCTTGTGCCCATAAAAAACATCCAATTCAAAAACTGAAAAACACGTATTTGTTATTTTTACGAAATCTATCCAATGATATTGGATTCGACTCTCCCACCCCTAACTCAGTGGGTGGGGCGGGCAACTTTGAAATTTGTAATGAAAATCCCTATTTTTTATAGTAGATTCGGATTCTACGGCCAAAAATACGTGAATTTTATATCGGGCATTTTTTTCGATTCTCGCAAGGTGTCGCTGCAATCGCACAAAATTGAAATAAACCTTAAGCGTCCATAAGTTTGTAAATATTTACAAACTCTAGTTACTCGTGTTGACATTCAGTTTAAAAAACAATATCTGTGATATCTTGGTTTTATGAATGTTTTTTTTAAAGTGTTCTTAAAACAGTATTTGTTTTATGAAATTTCTACGAGAACGTTCAGTTCCTTCCAACACTTGTAGAGGCAGGAGCGCACTTTTGTACGGAAAAAGTTATTTCATTTTCATTAGTTCTCGCGTTTTTTTCTGCATAATGGCTACTTTAACAGAGGAAGGGAGAGTTTATCTTTTAATGATGCGAAAGTGGGGCGATAAAGAAAGATCTTATGATGAAGTTGTGATTTTACTCAACGAAACTTTCCGTGTAGATCAAGTGGGAATTTCGAAATCTACTGTGTCCCGTACCATCAAACGATTCCTAGACCCAAGGACAAATAAAAATCGCCCAAAATCTGGAAGACTAAAATCTGAAACATCGGAAGCTCGACAAATGGAAGTGGCCCAGGCATTTGTTGAAAATCGAAGGTTATCAATCAGAAAAGTCAGTCAATAACTTGACATGAGTGCATTTTCAATTCATAAGAATTTGAAACTTTTGAAATTTCATCCTTACAAAATTCACCTTCACCAAGAGTTAAATGAAGATGATTTTGATCGGCGACTTGAATTTAGTGAATTAATGATGGAAAGGAGTAACCAAAACCCAAATTTTTGTCATCTCTACTTGTCTTCTCAGATGAAGCAACTTTCGAACTCAGTGGAAAAGTTAATCGCTATAATTTCAGATATTGGAGTGACGAAAACCCTCACTGGATGCTTGAAACGCACACGCAGTATCCACAAAAATTAAATGTTTGGTCAGGAGTTTTCAGGGATCGAATCATAGGACCGTTTTTCATAGATGGAAATTTGAATGGAGAAAAATACCTGGAAATGTTGACAAATCAAATAGTTCCCGCAATACAAGAGATTGCTGGTGATGAGTTCGATAATGTTTGGTTCCAGCAAGATAGGGCTCCTCCACACTATCGGGATATTGTTAGGGACTATTTGAATGGTACTTTCGAAAATCGATGGATAGGTCGAAGAGGCGAGAATAGTCGACTATTGAATGTCCAGCAAGATGTCCCGACCTCGCGCCACTTGATTATTTTGTTTGGGACTACGTGAAGGGTAAGGTTTATTTCACTAAACCTCGTGATTTGGAAGAGCCGAGGCTATTGAAAATTTTTACGTTCGTCTCGGACAATGCCAAGAAGTCAATGGGCACCATTTTGAACACCTGCTATAATCTTGAAATTAAAACCTGCTAGTGTAGCAGTTAAGCTGTAAACTAATTGCCTCAACTGGCCGAAATCCTCACCTTGCCTTAAATGGCTGAGTTACCTCCTTGCCTTCACTGGCTGGTATCAGGAACTTGTCTGAAGTGGCTGAATTAAGAGGTAAAACCACTATTAGTTTTTTTAATACCGAGTTTTTTATTGCCCTGTAAAAAAATGTAAATTGAAAATTACTAGCTGCTAATAAATTTACAGAATGTTAATAGTTGTTGTAATTTCCGCACGACCGTGTAAAATCACTGTTCTCAAAACAGCTCGGGAAATCATTCACTCTGAGATCAGTAGTTTTATTTTCGTATTTTTTTAAGTATGTGTTCAAAACTTTCATGTTTCCACTCAATATTTTGCGATTGCAGCGACACCTTGCGAGAATCGAAAAAAATGCCCGATATAAAATTCACGTATTTTTAGCAGTAGAATCTGAATCCGCTATAAAAAATAGGGATTTTCATTACAAATTTCAAAGTTGCCCCCGCCCCACTCACTGGGTTAGGGGTGGGAGAGTCGAATCCAATGTCATTGGATAGATTTCTTAAAAATAACAAATACGTGTTTTCCAGTTTTTGAATTGGACGTTTTTTATGGGCACAAGACGCTACTCTTGAAACAGTAATGTTTTCTTTTCACTTTTTGCGATTACAGCGACACCATGCAAGAATCGAAAAAAATGTCTAGAATAAAATAATTTACGTATTTTTTGCCGTAGAATCCGATTCTGCAATAAAAAAATAGGGGTTTCCATTTGAAATTTTAAAGTTGTTCCTCGCCCCACCCACAGGGTGGTGGGTGGGGAGGTCATTCAGGAGGTCATATCAGTAGATAGTTTTTTGAAACATTTTTGACACGTATTTTTTTATTTTTCGATTTGATGCAAACTGCTCGAGATTTTCCACCGTTCCCATGCTTTTCTAACACCCGGTATGTACATAGTTGTGAATGCAAAATTTGACACCACAATTTTACTCAATCTTACCTGAGGGCGCGGGAATGTAGGACGTAAGAAGGGCTGCATCACTCAGCTCATTAGCTGCAGCTGCTCTAACTTCAAAGTAGAACCTCTCGCAAGCATCAAGGAAGGAAACATCAAGTACGGTATTACGAGTAGTGTATATGTACTGCAAATCTTCTTCCTCGATGAGTATAAAAACTATGTAGACGGGTGAATCACAATTTGGGCTGGCTGTCCAACGCAATGTATAATCCAAGTTCAACGTTAAATTTGTGACGGGCTCGGGAACTGAAACAATAATAAGAGAAATTTACATCGTGAATTTGTGTAATATTAAAAGAACTAGATGATGTACTATTAATTGAAAGATATAGATCAATAGTTTAGTACATTATTTGAAAACATAGTATATGATTTTTTTTAAATCGGATTAAATCTCAAATTTGCCTTAATCAGCACGGATTCACGCCGCATGGTTCTACTACCAACAATTTGGTGTATATTGTTTCATTCTTAGCTGAACACCTATATGCTAGAGGTAAGATCGTGGTCATTTATATGAATTTTTTTAAGGCTTTGAACAAACTGAACCATGGAATTTGGCTGTGTAAATTATCCAGATTTGGACTAATTAAACAATTCCCAAACTTCTTTGTACCCTACCTACTGAACAGAGGACTGAATGTGCAATACCGTGTACTCTGGCCCATACGTATCTCAGCAACATCGGGTGCGCTCCAAGGCTCGGTGCTTGGGCCCCTGCTATTTAACATCTTCATAAATGCTATCGTCATTGATTTTGTAAAATTTTAGTTAATGCCGATAATCTAAAAATTTACACGCCTACCGCTAATCTAGAAAATTGTGCTGATTTGACTTATTACATAAATTTTACACAAGCGATCTTCACTTATATCTGTGTATAACCTTCATTTCTCCCTTTTTTTAGATCTTAATATGCAAAGATGACTGCTTTTGCTTTTTGTCACCTAAGACATCAGAAACATATTGTGTAGAATTACAGTGGTTCATATTAATAGAACATCAATTCATAAATCCTCGTCGTTCTACTATAATAAAGAGTGCTACATGATTGTACAGTTGATTTAAAAAAAAAACTGGTACAACGCTTGTAATCGAAAATCTTAATAGTTTAGTTGTGTGCATATGTCTGTAAATAGGGCTGGCCAGGCATATCGAGAGGGGGGTGGAGAAGAGGTGATTTACCCCGGACCTGGGTTTTTTGGAGGAGACCGGTTTTCTTAGTGTTTTTAAACTTATTAAATCTTTCTTTTTAATTTTATTCAAATGGAATTTTAAAAAATAATTATAAAATTTTTCAGAACATTTTCAAGCCTGCCATATTATTGTTTAAAAAAATAATATTTGTTACGGATAATTCTACTAATGGATGTAATTAAAATACTAACTGAATAATGATAATTCTATTTTTAAAATAAGAACACAAAAATACCACTTGAAATTAAAAAAAATGTAAACAATGCAAACTGAACATAAAAATACAATAAAAAAATAAAATAAATGAACTTCAACTACGTAATACAGCTGACTAATATTTTGTCATTGCTCCATTAGCGTCTAAAACTACCTGAAGTCTTGCAGGCATGGACAAAATCAGATTTCTTGCAAGGTCAACTTCTTGCGACAAGTTCTCCCAAGCGTCTTCAATTATCCCTTCCCATTCTCGGGCATTATTTGGATGGTCATTTAATTTTCTTATATGTTTCACCATTGGTCCCCAAACATTTTCAATTGGATTTAAATCCGGACTTTTAGATGGGCACGGTATCAACTCTATGTTTTTATTAAGAAACCATTGCCTGACAAGATGGGCCGTATGTATGGAGCAGTTATCTTGTTGGAAAATAAAATTATTTTCCCGAAACACCTCTATATATTGTCTAATATTTCAATATATTTAATGGAATTAAGATGTCCACCACTGTTACAACACACACCTAACCCGTTTAGGCTCATCCAAGCCCAGACATTGACTGAAAACCTTCCTGATATTTGTGGATTGAAAGTATATTTTTGGTCGCATCTAGTGGAAGGAGGCCTATATACGTGAACATGTCCATCGTTACAGGATTTAAAAACCTTTTCGTCAGAAAAGACAACTTGTCCCCAAAAGTTTTCATCATTGATTATATAGTTCAGTGCAAAAATAATCCTACTCTGCTTCTTTTCAGAAGAAAGTTTGTATTTTTTAGCCGCTGAACAACTCTTCAATTCGCTTCCTAGTTTTATTCTTCTGCAAGCAGTAGGTACTGAAGCAGGGAAATTTGTCTCTGAAATTGCATTTACTGCAGTCTGAAAAGGGTTTTCTCTTAGGTAACTTATAAGATATTCATCTTCTTGATTACTGCTCTTTCTGGGCCTACCGGAACCAACTTTACGGGATACCGTTTGGTTAGTTTCCCATTGTTTTTTAACACTCATTATCGTGGTTTTACTCACGTTGCATTCAGCAGCAAGTCTTCTTATGGACCAACCATCTTCAATTTTAGAAACAATTCGAAGTTTTTGAATATCTGTTAGATGTCGAACCATTTTTAATAATGACGCCACTGATTAACGTCAAAGTGACATTTGTGAGATTATTAATATCAATCAAAGAATGAATGATTTACATAGCTACAAGAAAGTGTACCAGTTTTTTTTTTTAAATCAACTGTACAAATATAATGCATTGGTAGATTCGAACAATTTGGCGAAGTTACAAATCACAGCTCGCAGTAGACCGATAATTTCCTATCTGACACTTACTAGGTACCTACTTTGAATACAGGTGCAGCTATCGGCAATTTCGATATATTTGGAAAGATAGCAGATTTAAGACAAAGATTGTAGATATAACAGAGGCCCCTAACAAAATATGGAATACAGTCCTTTACAATAAATCCAGATATTAAATCTGGACCCATAATTAACTTAAATTTGACATTTTTCTTAGCTTTAAGGATAATGCCAGATCATACTGTCGTCTTAATCTGGAAGTTATACCGATTCTGTACTGATATAGGTACCGTGTGATATTTTTAAAGGGAAACACCCCTCTATCTCCGTAAATATTGTATTTACACAATTGGTTCTTTGAAACTTTTGTTATATCGGCTTGTAAACGATCTGATAGCAGCTGGAGATATTTTGCATCACTTCTGTTTCACCGGAAATGACCTTAACTTCGGAAATTTAAACTAGACACATACGCAAAATTTTACTGAAAAATAAATATCATCCCTACAAATACTAACTTCATCAACAGTTAGAAGTTGGTGACCCATAAAGAAGGATTGAATTTTGTGAATAGTTTCTTGTTAGAGCCCAAGAAAATAAATGAATAAAAAATATTTTGTGGAGTGATGAAGCTAATTTCACCAATACTACTAATAATAATAATACTGGGCCACGGAAAACCTGTACTTGTATAAAGCGACCAATTTTCAGAAATCTTGGAAATTTAATGTATGGGTTGGTTTAATAAATAATAGCTTTGTCGGCCCATATTTTTATGACGATAATCTAAATAGCGATAAGTATGTAAACATTCTCGATCAAATGGAACATGACTTCTGAGATAACCTTCCTCTAACGAGGAGAAGACAAATCTTTTTTCACAACGATGGTGCTGCGCCTCATAAATCCGCTGCAGTTCGCCAGTATTTAACGAATACTTACGACGACAGATGGATTGGAAATAATGGACCGTTAAAATGGCCATCGCGGTCACCCGACTTAAATCCTCTGGATTTTTTTCTATGGGCTACATTAAAAATCAAATTTATAGCAACGACTGTGAAAATAAGGAAGTAATGAAATACCGGGTGCAAGAGATATTAGGTACAAAACTATTCCAGAAGATATGATATTTAGGTCGACTCAACACCTTTTACAAAGGGTATGGGCTTACCTCAATACCTTTAAAATAGTTTGCAATAGTAAAATGCATTTATTCATTTATAAATTTTATAATTGTTTCAAACCCGTCTGCGTTCTAAGATATTGTATAATGCAACAAAATAAAAAACAGTTCTTATTGCATAACTAGAGGTATGGTTCCGTTTGCAAAAATGTTTAGAATTGACTGGTCTATAATACTCTATAAAAATACAGGGTGTCCCGTTTAAATTTCGGAAGTGAAGGTCATTTCCGATGAAAATAAAATCCGTTATTACTGGGTATTACTTGTTTTATATCACTTAGTGCAAATACGACAGTTTGAGGTGGCTGGTGGGATGTACATTGAAAGAATAATTAAATTTCTTACGCAGTAGGACAATTGCTTATGCAATATTTGTTTTTCTGAGATCAAGTCCTTGAACTGAAAATATAGCAATGTACTTACAGCAAAGTTGGGCGTTGGCACCCTGAAGCACTAAAAATGCTAGAAAAGTAAGTATACCAAACATTGTGAAAAATCAACTTTTTTTTGTCAGATTAATAGCTATTCATCTAATACATGGTTACTTATATAACTTTTGAATATCATCAATCAGGAACACTTAAGATATGATAGAGTTTGTAGCAAGATGTTTTCAAGATTAAATTCAAGAGGGGACTTTAGTAACAATATTTAGGTATCGCCGAAACGCATATTCCGATTTTAATAAGTTGAACTCAGGACCGTTGTAATTAGATTATCTACATGGAGTAGAAATAAAATATCTAAATTTTGTTTCATTTATTTATTTGAGTTTACTTCAGATAAAAACAAAATGATTTTGATAACACAAACAAAATGTTAATCAGAATTAATTAAAAAATAAAAAAATGTACTACTTGTTTCAAATTACGAAAGAGAATAATAACTATGACGATATAATTCAGGCAATGGGTAGTTTTACCTTAAGAAGATGAAATTTGATGGGATCGTAAAATCTACCGACCTAATCATGACCCTGAGTTTAAGACATTGGGGGAAGACCGCTCGCTCTGCCATCTTGGAAGGATGGCACTCAAAAAGCGGTGTAAGCGTTTTTGCACCCGTCTCCATAATGTGGACTAAGTGATATGTGCAAAGTACTTTCGATATAAATATCTATTATTATCAAACGCATTGACACAGTTTTCTGCATAAAAACTGCTCAGGCTTTAGGCATTTGATTACAGGCTGTACCAGAAAAATTCCAGTATGTTTGTTATGTGCCGAAAGTCATGAAACTCGCCTCTATAAGTCCAGTAGCCATAAATGTACAAATTGCATTAGTTCGAACAAAATTTGTAAAACATATTTAGATGTAAATCATAGTGTACAAAATAAAAATTGCCCAACATATTTAAATAAATTAAATTAAATAGGGGAAAACTCTAGCAGGTTTATTACATTCTCCTGAATAGCAATCAAAATGTATCTAATCTAAAGAAGATGTGTCTTGTGCATCAGAACTTGCAGTGTATTGTAAACAAAATTGAAGAAATTGACAAACTTAGAATTAGTTCAACAGTAAAGTATACTTAGAGAGTTTTCATATTAGATTTTGAATGAGTATTAGTTAAATTTAGAAACCAAAAAGAACATTTTTCAGTATTCAACTTGGTAGAATTAAATGTAATTCTTTTTTTAAAAAGAGATGTCTCTCTATTTTGCAACTAAACTCCGTATTTAAGCTTTTCTTCATAATTGAAAAAGACCTAAATACAATTTTTATTGAAAATGTAAAAAAGGTAGTTTGCTTAAAGTCGACCTCATATTTACTAATTTTTTGAATACCCTGTATAATTTACCGTAAGTGAAGTAACCTTAAAAGACACCGTGTAATGTGACAGCAAACAAAAATCGACCTTAAAATAATGATCTAGTACGGACATTATTAGAAATATTATGAAAATATTACGGAGCAATCATAATATAAAAGTAAAAATTTCACCTTAAAACTCTAATCTGCAACGTTATCAATGGATGTTGATCACATCGATAAGAAAGTAACCACATACCCAGAGCGGTATCAAACGAAAACATTACCTGTACAATAAGATACTCTTCGCTGGTGCTTGATAGAATATAGACGTCGTATAATTTGCCTTACCATAAGACATATTATATTTTGGTAAATATTATTCTCTTCTTTCGTGAATTAAAATAATGTAAAAAATAGAGTTTCTCATATTTCACTCTACAGGGTGTCTTACCGGGAACTGAATCGATCGATATAGAGAAAAGTACGCATCAGAAAATATTGGAAATTTAGATAATTACTAATGTCGATGTGGCCAATCCAACTAAAATAATTACAAGCAGCTGGCACTTCCGCTTATACCGGAAGTCGATACCAACTTGCTTATTTCAAATGGAACACCCTATATATTTTAGGGTTTTCGAAAAGAGCATAAAATTCTGAGTTGAAAACATGTAGCATATCCTATACCTAGACCTAGCCGTTTCAGAGATATTTGACATTTTATAGAAAATTTGACAGGTGCAACGGTTCGCAAGAACCTAACGGTTTGCAGAATCGTTATAACTTTCTTCGTGTAAAAGATCCTCGTTTGCTTCTTGTCACGTAAAAAGAACACAAGGAGAACTACGTTCTGCAACTGAAATAAATTCAATAATATCATACCAAGTGTTCCGTTTTTCGCATTACATTTATTCAACTTCAAACCGCGAAAACTTGTTTAGGTCAAATGGAAGAATGGAACACTCTGTATTTTTTACGTCAAGTTGTGTAAAACTGAATTCCCTATTTCCTGATATTAGCATTGTGGGGGTTAAAGTTACAACTTTTTGAAATATTTGCGATTTTATTAGAAATTTATGAATTGTTGTAATCATTTCATCAAAATAGCCATGATTAGAAACAATCAGTCATTATCTTATATCAAAAAATGCCAGCACGTTTAAATTATACCAACGAAAACTTTTTAAATTTGTTTATTAATTATGGAGAAAGAGATAAAGTAATATCAAGAACTTGCAGCACATTTGCTACTCGATATGTACATGTGGTAGAAAACCCAAATAACAGGAAAGAGTATTGAAAGACTCTTCTTATCAAGCAACATTTTTAACATTTTTTTCGCTGGAGAACACAAAGGTCGTTTAAGTATGTTTTATCGGCAGCTCTCCAAGCGATAATACTATAAATAAGATGGCTTTCTACCAGAGCATGATAGACTATTTTCAACTGTCTCCAGTTTAGGAAATCTACAGGGTGTTGCATCATGAGAGGGACATAGCCTTAATAGGAGGTAGAGAACGTCAGTGGTAACCGGAACCTCCCATAGAAATGTCTCATTGGGCCTTCATTACGGAGTTACAGGGTGTTGAATAATTTTTGGCCAAACCTGTTTTTTGTCATAACTTTGACAGGGAATGAAATAACGGATTCATATTTGGTACGACTAATATACTAACGAGCCCCAAGAGGTACATGTATAAGAAAAATATATCCAGGTCCGGCTCACTATAATTTATGTTTCTTCTTTGCATCAATAAAACATCACCCTGTATATATTTATTTGAAATTTCGGTACGATATTCGAAAAGAGCAAGAAAAAACAAAACAAAATGGCCTATTTCATTTTTTTGTTACACCTTCGTGGTTATTTAAATACGTTGTTGTTAAATGTGCAAGAAAATGGATTACAGAACCCTATTAAATGAGAGGCACGTGAAATAAATAGTTTTATAACTAAAATTTGCAAAAATTCTATTGAGCCTAGGTGGTCTGGGTGAATCCTAATTCCGGCACGTTTTAAAGGTCCATTTTGGTAAAAAACTGTGGTCCTAATAAGTAATCGGGTATGAAATAACAAAATTTTTAATCAATCACAGTAGGCTTGTTCAAAGAATAAAAGTGACAGATAATTTAAACCATTTAGGCCTAAGCAACCAGTTACTTTGATCAAGAAAATCATCAACATTTTATACTTAATAAAAATTTGAAAAGAGAACAAACTAAATTCTAAATAAATAAAATATTTTCCATTCAATTAACAATAAATAACAAAACAATAACTAAATGTGTTTAAAAATAAAACGTAATTGACACTAAAGTAAATTTTCAAAATGTCCTCCCCCACATTCTGTGCATTTTCTTGCGCGTTTAGAAAGGTCACCAATTGCTCGATGTATCGTTTCTGGATTATTCCGTATTTCGTCGCAGGTTGTAACGATGCGCTGGATTAAATGTTGTCTACTTTCAATTTCAATGCTATAAACCTCGTTTTTTAACTGGCCCCATAAAAAGTAATCACAAGGGTTACAATCAGGAGATCTTGGTGGCCATTCATGTGGACCCCCGCGTCCAATCCATCTATTAGGATACACATTGTTTAAGTGTTCTCTTACTTGAAGGTTAAAATGTGGTGGGGCTCCATCATGCTGAAACAACATGCCTCTTATACCGATATTTTCTAACATATTCGGTAAAATGTTTTGAAGAAAATCAAAGTAAATTTCACCATTCAATCTTTCTTCAAAAAATGTGGCCCTATCAAATGTCTATTCACAAGTCCGACCCAAACATTTACAGAAAACCTGTGTTGCGAACGGCGTTGGCGTACCGCATGTGGGTTTTCCTGTGCCCATTTATGATTATTTCGTGAATTGTTTACTCCATCCCTTGTAAATTGTGCCTCATCCGTAAATAAGGTTTTGTAAATGACTGGGCGATGGTTAGACAACCAATGACAAAATGTCAGGCGGGGGATATCGTTGCCTTGTTGAAGACGCTGTACCTGCTGGATATGATATGGATGGTAACGTTCTCTTTTTAGGGTTCTCCATACTCGCCAGTGAGGAATACCAGTTGCCAAACTGATTCGTCTAGTGCTCATATTTGGGTTTTCTTGAACTACGTTTATAATATTGTTTTGTTCCTGCACACCTTGTTGTAAAACACGCTCCACAACTGCAGAAGTAGGAAACTTTCCGTGTTGTCTTGCATACTGGAACACCGTACTAAAGGTTTTATGATTAGGGCATCGACGACCAGGAAAACGCAGCCGATATTCTCTTTCCGCCGACCTACCATTTCCATTACAGAAACCATAGATGAATATTATGTCAGCATATTCCACGTTTGTAAATTTTACTGGCATAGTTAAAATATTTTCACAAGTTTTCACTAACTAAATGCGGATTATTGACACATTAAATTACTAACAAACAATTATTCAACTGTTTAGGAGATTTCTTTTTATTATCTGTCACTTTGAACAAGCCTACTGTGATTGATTAAAAATTTTGTTATTTCATACCCGATTACTTATTAGGACCACAGTTTTTTACCAAAATGGACCTTTAAAACGTGCCGGAATTAGGATTCACCCAGACCACCTAGGCTCAATAGAATTTTTGCAAATTTTAGTTATAAAACTATTTATTTCACGTGCCTCTCATTTAATAGGGTTCTGTAATCCATTTTCTTGCACATTTAACAACGTATTTAAATAACCACGAAGGTGTAACAAAAAAATGAAATAGGCCATTTCGTTTGTTTTTTCTTGCTCTTTTCGAATATCGTATCGAAATTAAAAAAAAATATATACAGGGTGATGTTTTATTGATGCAAAGAAGAAACATAAATTATAGTGAGTCCGGACCTGGCTATATTTTTTTTATGCATGTGCCTCTTGGGGCTCGTTAGTACATTAGCCGTACCAAATATGAATCCGTTATTTCATTCCCTGTCAAAGTTATGACAAAAAACAGGTTTGGCCAAAAATTATTTAACACCCTGTAACTCCGTAATGAAGGCCCAATGAGACATTTCTATGGGAGGTTCCGGTTACCACTGACGTTCTCTACCTCCTATTAAGCTATGTCCCTCTCATGATGCAACACCCTGTATAACTTGTCTTATTTTACAAAAAATATATCTTAATTTTTTTTTCAGCGTTTCAATACGCCAATTCCATCTTAAATGTCTGTCAATAACGACTCCTAGGTAAGTAATTTTTTCTTTAAATTTAATAATAAATTCTTCTTTATTTTTTACCACTTTCAGGTGTTCGAATATGAAGAAAAGTTTATGTCTATCTGTTTTATCTCTATTTATAGTAAGTTTTCGGAGTACCAGTTGAGTATGTGTTTCATATCCTGCTCTACTTTATGTTTTAGGTTAGTTAGCAGCGTCATCTGCGAAAGCTATTATAGTCCCTTCTGTTTCAATTTCAAGCAAATCATTGATATATAGGTTGAACAACACTGGTCCTAACACTGTGCCTTGAGGTATACCACATGTGATATCTTGATACCGGTTTTTGACATTATTGGCTTGAACGCACTGTTCTATTCCTGTAAGGTAGGTTTTAAACAATTTTAGACATACTCCTCTAATTCCAATTTTACCAAGTTTCTTTAGTAATAATGTATGTGAAACCGTATCAAATGCTTTCTGGATATCTACAAAAACACACAGTGCTTTTGTTCCCCTATCTAGACATTTATATATTTTTTGAATTAGTATGTTGATTGCATCTTGTGTACTTCTTTGAAGCCAAATTGGCGGTTTGACAGCAGAGAATTTTTATTCAGGTAGTCTGTTAATCTTGATTTTAGTATTTTTTTCAAATATTTTTGACAAGCTAGATATCAAAGAAATTGGTCTATATTCCCTACGTCCACCTTTTTTGAATAATGGTTTCACTACCGAGATTTTGAAATGTGTCGAACATTCTCCAGTCTCGAAAATTTTGTTTACAATAAATATGTGTGGAGAGGCAATATCATTTTGTATTTTTTTTTAGCATTTCTGCTGAGAGACCATCAAATCCGCTGGATTTTTTATTTTTTAAGGAATTAATTTCATCTAATAATGAAATATTAAATAACGAGAAAAATTTATCAAAGAATTTCTAATACAAAATCAATATCCTGAAGCCTTTGTTGATGGAGTTTTCATAAATGTTGAAAATAGGGACAATCCGGTACGATAAAAACCTGAACGTTAGCAATAATTTCTTATGTATACGGATTATCGGAAAAGCTACGCCGTGTAGGTGACAAATTTGATGTTAGGACGATATTTCAAACGGGGAACACTTTAAGATCTATTTTAACAAAAACAAAACCGATAAACAGGGAGCAGAATTCAAAAAACTGTATTTACAATATCTCGTGCGAATGTGATAAATGTTATGTGGGTGAGTCATCCAGATCTTTCAGTGTGAGGTTGGATGAGCACAAGAATTACATTAGAAAGAATGAAATTCAGAAATCAAAGATTTGTGAACATGCGTGGGAAAACGGACATAGAATAAACTGGCATAAGGCAAAAATTTTAACAAAAGAAGCAGATACCAAAAAAAGAAAAATTAAAGAATCAGCAATAATCTTATTAAATGAATACAAGTGCGTATCGAATTGTTCTGTAGATATTTGTATAACCTGGCTACCAATGTTAAAAGAAGAACTTAACAAACTCAACATTATCTAAAAGAAAATATCATCAGTTCTATGTTCTGTGTAAGTAGTAAGTATCTATGGAAATAACATAAACAGAATCTTAAAGTTGTGTACTTGGCATACACAGCAAAATAAGAGTTCTTCCAAAATAAAGCTTTGAAAACGGAAAGAGATTACTTTCCGAAACGTCAGCAAAATACATTATTTCTGTGTTTATTCTGATTCATATTATTTGCAAAACATAACCTCTGACTATTCCTTTGGTGTAAACGTCACGGGCGCAGAGGCTTTTTTCCAATAATTCTATTATTTTGTAGATTCGGTGATTTATTTTTGAAGAGGACAATAATACATGTGGTAGAAAACCCAAATAATAGGAAAGAAGTATTTTATTTTACTAATATCCTTTCCCCTATTGATATTACCATTCTCTCCTTTCCTGGCAAGAAATGCACATACCTCCTCGCGGTTCTTGCTGAACTGTGACAGTATTAGTTTTCGAACATTACTTTTTGATTATTATTTTTTCTCTAAAAATGAATATTGTTATTGATTGAATTGAGCAATTCATTTTTTATTATTAGTTTCATTTGTGCCCATTTGTTATCAGAATTACACCAAATGAAATTAGTAAATTAATACTCCTTAACATTTTATGACAACACCTTTAATATCTTTATAATTATATAGCGACTGCATCAGTTATCATTTATGAACCGTTTGAGAACCACTGGCATTTCTGATCCATCCAACACAACTTTAGACCCGCCAAGTTAAAGTTTATTAAACTGTATTCGGACATCGAGGTTCAAAAGATCGAGACGTTTGTTCCAACCAAAATTCACTTTCGTATTTTTACTTCATTTATATCAGTGGCTTCTGGTACATGACGACATGCCCGCAAATTACAACTTGGTCTTCCGTTCTGAAACTTTACTACCAAAGAAGAAAAAAAAAACGAGAACTGTACTGAAGACTATTTAATAAAAAAATTGTTTACATTAACATTAATACCTAGCGAAATTTAACCGCTGCCCGCTGGCAAAGTCTGCACGCCTATTGAAAAAGGCTCCGAGACTCCTGCACTATTTTCTATAGAAACTTTTAACATATACATGTTTTCGGGTCGTAGATCGGTTAGACTGGTCGTGACGAGCGGCCTGTCAGGTGAATCCGCAACGGGGAAAAGTTTTTGATAAAATGGCAGACCATTAACATCCAACCCAGTAATTGGGCAGCGGTTAACTGAGTATGAAGGCAGAATCCAATTTATGTCGACAAAGGTTTCTCCTGCAACTACACTTTCTAGATATGGAGGTGATGAAACTGTAAAAGAAATGTATGTTTACTGAATATTTGCACTATAAAATAATAAATAATAAAATAATAATAATAAATATAACATTCTTTTACAACTCTAATAGCGGGGAGCCCTCAACCAAAATTTCGTGTAATAAAGGCATGAGTAAATTCGTGAAAAATGTTTAGTTCCAATAAAAGTAAACAACTTGTTGTGGAAGGGGTGAAAATTCATTTTCAGTCGGTCAAAAAATGTCAATATCATTTAGTTACAGTTTACCCGTCGGTTCTTGATGGAATCTTGATAAACAAATAAAACAGATCACGAATTCATCAAGAACTAACATATAGCGTATTGCAGAACATTTATCAGTTGTTAAAAAAAGACTCGATAGAGTTACATTCCAAGTGCATATTAACTAATTGTACCTCACTTAGCCAATGTTCTGTCAGTCCAAGAAATGCTGGTTTGTATAAAACTTTTACCAAATGATTGCTTAGGCTCTCAAACCTCCATTAAAAATAATAACTAACGTTTGCGGCGTTGCACCGATAGTCAAGATGACTCCGATGAAGATACGGATGACGATGATTTTCAAACTTGAATATATACCTAAATTTAACATATACAGGGTGTTGCATCATGAGAGGGACATAGCTTAATAGGAGGTAGAGAACATCAGTGGTAACCGGAACCTCCCATAGAAATGTCTCATTGGGCCTTCATTACGAAGTTACAGGGTGTTAAATAATTTTTGGCCAAACCTGTTTTTTGTCATAACTTTGACAGGGAATGAAATAACGGATTCATATTTGGTACGGCTAATGTACTAACGAGCCCCAAGAGGTACATGTATAAAAAAAAATATATCCAGGTCCGGACTCACTATAATTTATGTTTCTTCTTTGCATCAATAAAACATCACCCTGTATATATTTTTTTGAAATTTCGATACGATATTCGAAAAGAGCAAGAAAAAACAAACAAAATGGCCTATTTCATTTTTTTGTTACACCTTCGTGGTTATTTAAATACGTTGTTAAATGTGCAAGAAAATGGATTACAGAACCCTATTAAATGAGAGGCACGTGAAATAAATAGTTTTATAACTAAAATTTGCAAAAATTCTATTGAGCCTAGGTGGTCTGGGTGAATCCTAATTCCGGCACGTTTTAAAGGTCCATTTTGGTAAAAAACTGTGGTCCTAATAAGTAATCGGGTATGAAATAACAAAATTTTTAATCAATCACAGTAGGCTTGTTCAAAGAATAAAAGTGACAGATAATTTAAACCATTTAGGCCTAAGCAACCAGTTACTTTGATCAAGAAAATCATCAACATTTTATACTTAATAAAAATTGGAAAAGAGAACAAACTAAGATCTAAATAAATAAAATATTTTCCATTCAATTAACAATAAATAACAAAACAATAACTAAATTTGTTTAAAAATAAAACGTAATTGACACTAAAGTAAATTTTCAAAATGTCCTCCCCCACATTCTGTGCATTTTCTTGCGCGTTTAGAAAGGTCACCAATTGCTCGACGTATCATTTCTGGATTATTCCGTATTTCGTCGCAGGTTGTAACGATGCGCTGGATTAAATGTTGTCTACTTTCAATTTCAATGCTATAAACCTCGTTTTTTAAGTGGCCCCATAAAAAGTAATCACAAGGGTTACAATCAGGAGATCTTGGTGGCCATTCATGTGGACCCCCGCGTCCAATCCATCTATTAGGATACACAATGTTTAAGTGTTCTCTTACTTGAAGGTTAAAATGTGGTGGGGCCCCATCATGCTGAAACAACATGCCTATTATACCGATATTTTCTAACATCTTCGGTAAAATGTTTTGAAGAAAATCAAAGTAAATTTCACATTCAATCTTTCTTCAAAAAAATGTGGCCCTATCAAATGTCTATTCACAAGTCCGACCCAAACATTTACAGAAAACCTGTGTTGCGAACGGCGTTGGCGTACCGCATGTGGGTTTTCCTGTGCCCATTTATGATTATTTCGTGAATTGTTTACTCCATCCCTTGTAAATTGTGCCTCATCCGTAAATAAGGTTCTGTAAATGACTGGGCGATGGTTAGACAACCAATGACAAAATGCCAGGCGGGGGATATCGTCGCCTTGTTGAAGACGCTGTACCTGCTGGATATGATATGGATGGTAACGTTCTCTTTTTAGGGTTCTCCATACTCGCCAATGAGGAATACCAGTTGCCAAACTGATTCCTCTAGTGCTCATATTTGGGTTTTCTTGAACTACGTTTATAATATTGTTTTGTTCCTGCACACCTTGTTGTAAAACACGCTCCACAACTGCAGAAGTAGGAAACTTTACGTGTTGTCTTGCATACTGGAACACCGTACTAAAGGTTTTATGATTAGGGCATCGACGACCAGAAAAACGCAGCCGATATTCTCTTTTCGTCGACCTACCATTTCCATTACAGAAACCATAGATGAATATTATGTCAGCATATTCCACGTTTGTAAATTTTACTGGCATAGTTAAAATATTTTCACAAGTTTTCACTAACTAAATGCGGATTATTGACACATTAAATTACTAACAAACAATTATTCAACTGTTTAGGAGATTTCTTTTTATTATCTGTCACTTTGAACAAGCCTACTGTGATTGATTAAAAATTTTGTTATTTCATACCCGATTACTTATTAGGACCACAGTTTTTTACCAAAATGGACCTTTAAAACGTGCCGGAATTAGGATTCACCCAGACCACCTAGGCTCAATAGAATTTTTGCAAATTTTAGTTATAAAACTATTTATTTCACGTGCCTCTCATTTAATAGGGTTCTGTAATCCATTTTCTTGCACATTTAACAACGTATTTAAATAACCACGAAGGTGTAACAAAAAATGAAATAGGCCATTTTGTTTGTTTTTTCTTGCTCTTTTCGAATATCGTATCGAAATTTCAAAAAAATATATACAGGGTGATGTTTTATTGATGCAAAGAAGAAACATAAATTATAGTGAGTCCGGACCTGGATATATTTTTTTTATACATGTACCTCTTGGGGCTCGTTAGTACATTAGCCGTACCAAATATGAATCCGTTATTTCATTCCCTGTCAAAGTTATGACAAAAAACAGGTTTGGCCAAAAATTATTTAACACCCTGTAACTTCGTAATGAAGGCCCAATGAGACATTTCTATGGGAGGTTCCGGTTACCACTGATGTTCTCTACCTCCTATTAAGCTATGTCCCTCTCATGATGCAACACCCTGTAGATATAATTAAGTATACAGTTGTTTACATCCATTCGATATGTAATGAAATGGCAGTTAAATATTAAACTCAAAATTTTGTCTAATTTATGTATACAGGGAGGGGAAATAGTGCGTCGGACCTCGATATCTCGAGTTCTACGATAGCTAAAAATTTTTTAAAAAATTACAAGTAAACTAGATAAAAAAGTCTATAACTGGAAATTATTTTCGAACATATAGGGTGAGCCAAGACGAAATTACAGGACCAAGTGTCTTTTCTTCAAATGAAATGCTATATATATATATATATATATATATATGTATATATGAAGTGTTGTTGTACTTCCGGGTGCTCTCCCGCGTCGATGGTCGACTCCTCCAGGAGTCACGGTTGTCTAAACGACGTTTTGGCAGAATCTCATCTGCCATCTTCAGGTTCTCGCTGAAAGCTGCCTACTGCTGCTCCTCGTTGCTCGAACTGAACTGACTGTCAGTAGACAACCGTGACTCCTGGAGGAGTCGACCATCGACGCGGGAGAGCACCCGGAAGTACAACAACACTATATTTAACACCCGCGAAAACTTAAAAAAAAAACAACATATATATATATATATATATATATATATATATATGTCAAGAAAAAAGAATTTCTGACACCTCTTGCTGAAAACTTTTAAAGCCAAAAAGATCGATAGGCCGTGCTTTCGCAGTCCCTATGCGTACTGAACATCGGGATCAAGCCGGCTTTTGCTCTTTTGCTCTACGCGAGGTTTCTGTCCTCGCTGAGCTGGCCTTAGGACACCGCAGCCACAAATGTGCAACTGGGTTCCTGTCAGTGGTTTCCATTTGTGTCGTTTTTTCCGAAGTTGTGCCTATCCTTTCAACTTAGCTACACCGTGCTGATGAGGACCAAAAAGTCTGAAACACGTGTACACGGTTGCACTATTATTTCTGCGGGCTTGCCCACGAATTTTTTTCTTGACTTATTGTCCTGTTCCCGCGATAACACCTTTCCTTTATATTTTCCTTTATTTTTTATATATTATATTTTGGATTTTGTAAAAGAAACGGTATTAAGCTTTAGGTTATGTTTGGCTACCGTATGTTTTTCCCCTGTCAACCGTGGTCCTCCCTGTATTGTCTATTTTTAAATGTCCTGACAGACCCCAGGACGAGAAGCGTGTGCCCCTGTTGTATCCCTTTTTGTTGTCTTCAATTTAATTTCTCTTTTTTTCTACGTTTTTAGGTTAGAATTAGGTATATGATTTTTTGTCATACTGTTCGCTACCATTATCAGGTATATTTTATAAATTAATTTAACGTTAATCTGACTATCAATTAGATATTTTGTGACTGGCAGTATGGCTTCGACCGAAAGCCATTTAAGAAAAAAAATGGACATTAAAAAATCACCACAGTCACAATTATGGGTTTTAAGAAAAACTTATGTGAATACCAGTTACGAGACATCTAATTAATGTTTTTGAATCATTTTTATTCCTTTAAAATGTATAGGGTGGCAAAAAATTATTTTTCAATTAAGAACATTTTAAATTGAATTTTCTCAATTCTTTCAAATGGAACACCCTGTATATTTTTCGACGATGTCATGTAGAAATGAAAAACGAACATTTTTGTAAGTACTTCCCTATCGCTAATTGCAATCATTTTCGTTTTATAAATAAATGTTACTTTTCAATTAAGAACTTTTTAAATTGAATTTTCTAAATTTTTTTCAAATGGAACACCCTGTATATTTTTCGACGATGTGATGTAGAAATGAAAAACGAACATTTTTGTAAGTACTTTCCTATAGCCAATTGCAACAATTTTAGTTTTATAAATAAATAAGTTTTTATTTTTCAATTAAGAACTTTTTAAATTGATTCTTTCAATTTTTTTCAAATTGAACACCCTGTATGTTTTTCGACGATGCGAGATAATAATAATAATAATAAACAACACAGAAATTAGACAACACCCAATTCCAGAAGCGAGGGCTTCTGCGGAAGGGGGTTACACATTGAAAAAAAAAACGCGGACATACAACCAAGTCCTCCGACAGTGCCCGTGCCGGAGCCAGGATTCGGTGCGATGTCCTTGTGATTAATCGCGATTGCCACCTCGCGCCTTAACCCACTCGGCTATCGATCAGAGGGAAATGAAAAATGAACATTTTTTTTTGTGAATATTTCCCTGATGGCTAATTGCAACCATTTTCGTTTTATAAATAAATAAGTGTCAAATTCAAGAATAAACTTAAAAAAAGAGGTTCCCTCAAATTATTCATTAGAAAAATTTATAATAGGCGTTCGACGTGTTACCCATTTTGATTGACACACGTCTTTAAGCAATTTTGAAATGAGGTCATTTAGTGGGACCATTTCTTCCAATCCATTGAAATAAGTAAATAGTATTTAACCGGTCCATTACTGTAATGATTTTTTGTACATTTTTTCTTGTTTTCGTTATTCAACAAGCAATAAAACCTCAGTTTGGTATATATTGTCGTGTACAAAGGAGCATTTATCACACTTATCGGTCGCTACAATTTGTATGAAATTTAAAATGTTTGGAATTTTACAATATGAATTTTAATAAAGCGGAACTTGTAGACATGACTTTTGTTTTGGGTGAGTCAGACAGAAATTGTTTACTTGCCAATAGAATTTATCACCAACGTTATCCTGAAAGAAGGATTCCTGATGTTAGCAGCTCCCAAAACTTTCTCGATAGATTTCTGGAAATTGGAAATGTCGAATATAAAAAAAGTGAAAGAATAAAACGTTTTGTGAATGAAGAAAATGAGTTTTCTGTGGTGCTGGCAACGGTTGAGAATCTCTATGTTAGTCAAAGAGAAGTGAGCTCATTAGTAGGAATAAGTAGACGGTCTGTGGGTCGAATCTTAAAAACAAATAAGTTGCATGCATATCATATTTAAATGCACCAGGAATTATCTGATAACGATTTTCAAAAGCGTCTACAATTTTGTAATTGGACCAGAGGTGAAATGCAACATGATGTCAACTTCATCAATACTGTTTTATTCAGTGATGGGGCAACTTTTCATAAAAATCGATTTGTTAATAGGCTCAATTTCCATTATTATGCTTCGGAAAATCCTCACTTTTTTATGCAAGTTGATAACCAACACAGCTGGTCTATAAATGTTTGGGGAGGAATTATTGGAGAACATGTCTTTTCTTTGGTGGTACATTGACTGGAGCTATTTATCTTAATTTTTTGAAAACTATCTGGTAAATCTCCCTGAAAGAATTCGAAATAGGATATGCTCCACCACGCTATTTAAATGCAGTTAGAGACCACTTAAATAATACCTACCCCAATCAATGGATTGGAAGAAATGAACATACTAAATGGACTGCTAGATCCCCAGGTCTTACAATAATGGATTTTTTTTATGGGGATACGTGAAGGGAATTGTTTATAGAGTCACACCAACAACAGTACAAGATATGAAGGAAATAATAATAATAACTGCCTTTACATTTATCACACCTTCAGTTTTAGGAACAGCGGGAACCTCATTTCAAAAGCGCATAGAGATGTGTGTCAATCAAAATGGGCAACATGTGGAACATTTATTATAATTTTTTCTACTGAGTTATTTGAAGAAACCTCTTTTTTTCAGTTTATTTTTGAATTTTGTAATTATTGCTCAATAAAACGAAATTGGTTGAAATTAGCCTTAGGGAAGTACTTACAAAAAATGTTCGTTTTTCATTTCCACATCACATTGTCGAAAAATATACACGGTGATTGAAAAATTTGAAAAAATTCAATTTAAAATGTTCTTAATTGAAATTTTTTTTGGACACCCTGTACATTTTTAGGAAATGAAAATGATTCAAAAACATTAATTAGATGTCTCGTAACTAGTTTTGTTGAAGACATTTTCCGCTGCGGAGTTATTTTGAAAGAACTAATTTTTTTGTGCCTTTTAATCAAGATGGCGCCACGAACAGTTTCCCTCCAAGGTCAAAGGGACTTGCAAAGGGCATTTGAAACAATCGATCGGGATATTCTTATTAAAAAGTTGCAGTTTTATGGTGTAAATAGTAGTGCTTTAGACTGGATTGAGAATTATTTAACGAACAGGTATCAGATGACAAAAGTAGGGGGTAACGTGTCAAGTAGAATTAAAATTACTTGGGGCGTTTCTCAGGGAAGCATACTCGGTCCTTTTTGTTTATCATTTATGTGAATAATATTTATATAGCTTTAAAAAAATCGTTTGTCAATCTATTCGCAGACGATACCTTAATTTGTGTTGCAGGAAAAGATTTCAGAGAAATTGTTGGTACTCTGAATGATGAACTTCGAATTTTGTATGACTGGCTTTGCCAAAATAAATTAAAATTAAATACATCAAAAACAAAGTGTATGGTGTTAGGCTCAAAGGCTAATTGTAGAAAATTCACGGAATTAGATTTAAGTCTCGATATAAATGGCGAGGTGATCGGCTATGTGTCCGAAATTAAATACTTGGGGGTCTATTTGGACCCCCGACTCAATTTCTCGTCGGACATAGATTATCTCTGTAAAAAATTGGGTAAAAAAGTTGGCTTTTTTAATCGTATCGCTAGTTCTTTATCACAATGGTCTAAAATGTTAATTTATAATACCATTACATTACCTCATTTTAATTATTGTAGTTCTTTGTTAATATCCTGTACTAAAAATGATATACAACGGTTACAGATACAACAGAATAAAGCAATGCGTATTATATTAAATTGTAATAAATATACCCCGATAGAAGACATGTTGCAAACATTAGGGTGGTTGACAATTTGGGAGAGTATTAAAATGGCGAACTTAATACTAATCTATAAAATAGAACATAAACAATTACCTACATACTTAAATGAATTTCTCGTTAAAAGACTAAATTTTCACAAATATAATTTACGTTCTAAGCAAAATTACAATATTGACATAGTTAAACTGACGTCCTTACAAAAATCCTTGTTTTTCGAAGGGGTTCGTCTCTTTAATTCTCTTCCTGAGGGAATCAAGGTTTCACCAAATATAAATGTATTTAAGCGTGAAGTGTTCAATTATTTAAGTAATAGATAATAGTACAATTTATTATTGTTGTTAGATATAAGCATCTGTATTTACTAGCCAAGTGCTAAATAAAGACTTATTATTATTATTATTAAAACTTGATTTTTTTATTACGGACCAGTCCTTAACACCATATTAAAAAATTATTACTACCCCACCTTTTGTAGGGCAAAACTCCCTACTGACTGCACTATTATTACACAAGATAATTCATAACAACATAAACTGCTCAGAAATTTTATGTATGTTAAATTTCTGTACTCCCAGAGGTGAGGCAAGACCACGGTGTAGTATATTAGGTGTTCCGACACACGGCACTTGCCATGTTAATCGACGGCTTCATAAGTGCTTGGTTTCTATTTAATTCAGTAGATGGCGCCCGAAATATACCCCTGCAATTATCTAGGCATAGATCTCGGCATAGATAGACGGATTTTCTCTGATGCATGTAGTGTTGCATATATACACACCTAAACGGCAAAACTAAGATAAAAAGAACGAACTAAAAGGCTCTTTACAAATCTACAGAGCATTAACTATTGTGTGTATGTAAACTGTATTTCTAATATTTCTATGCCTAAGTAACAACGAGACTTTATTTGTCCTGCCATGTATTGCATTACACACAACTAAACACTTACGAAGCCATTCGTATGGGTCTTGTCGCATCACTTAATATTCTACACCGTGGGCAAGACACTCAAATCTATCTATACAGGGTGTTGCATCATGAGAGGGACATAGCTTAATAGGAGGTAGAGAACATCAGTGGTAACCGGAACCTCCCATAGAAATGTCTCATTGGGCCTTCATTACGAAGTTACAGGGTGTTAAATAATTTTTGGCCAAACCTGTTTTTTGTCATAACTTTGACAGGGAATGAAGTAACGGATTCATATTTGGTACGGCTAATGTACTAACGAGCCCCAAGAGGTACATGTATAAAAAAAATATATCCAGGTCCGGACTCACTATAATTTATGTTTCTTCTTTGCATCAATAAAACATCACCCTGTATATACTTTTTTGAAATTTCGATACGATATGCGAAAAGAGCAAGAAAAAACAAACAAAATTGCCTATTTCATTTTTTTGTTACACCTTCGTGGTTATTTAAATACGTTGTTAAATGTGCAAGAAAATGGATTACAGAACCCTATTAAATGAGGAGAGGCACGTGAAATAAATAGTTTTATAACTAAAATTTGCAAAAATTCTATTGAGCCTAGGTGGTCTGGGTGAATCTTAATTCCGGCACGTTTTAAAGGTCCATTTTGGTAAAAAACTGTGGTCCTAATAGGTAATCGGGTATGAAATAACAAAATTTTTAATCAATCACAGTAGGCTTGTTCACAGTGACAGTTAATAAAAAGAAATCTCCGAATCAGTTGAATAATTGTTTGTTAGTAATTTAATGTGTCAATAATCCGCATTTAGTTAGTGAAAACTTGTGAAAATATTTTAACTATGCCAGTAAAATTTACAAACGTGGAATATGCTGACATAATATTCATCTATGGTTTCTGTAATGGAAATGGTAGGTCGGCGGAAAGAGAATATCGGCTGCGTTTTCCTGGTCGTCGATGCCCTAATCTTAAAACCTTTAGTACGGTGTTCCAGTATGCAAGACAACACGGAAAGTTTCCTACTTTTGCAGTTGTGGAGCGTGTTTTGCAACAAGGTGTGCAGGAACAAAACAATATTATAAACGTAGTTCAAGAAAACCCAAATATGAGCACTAGACGAATCAGTTTGGCAACTGGTATTCCTCATTGGCGAGTATGGAGAACCCTAAAAAGAGAACGTTACCATCCATATCATATCCAGCAGGTACAGCGTCTTCAACAAGGCGACGATATCCCCCGCCTGGCATTTTGTCATTGGTTGTCTAACCATCGCCCAGTCATTTACAGAACCTTATTTACGGATGAGGCACAATTTACAAGGGATGGAGTAAACAATTCACGAAATAATCATAAATGGGCACAGGAAAACCCACATGCGGTACGCCAACGCCGTTCGCAACACAGGTTTTCTGTAAATGTTTGGGTCGGACTTGTGAATAGACATTTGATAGGGCCACATTTTTTTGAAGAAAGATTGAATGGTGAAATTTACTTTGATTTTCTTCAAAACATTTTACCGAATATGTTAGAAAATATCGGTATAAGAGGCATGTTGTTTCAGTATGATGGGGCCCCACCACATTTTAACCTTCAAGTAAGAGAACACTTAAACAATGTGTATCCTAATAGATGGATTGGACGCGGGGGTCCACATGAATGGCCACCAAGATCTCCTGATTGTAACCCTTGTGATTACTTTTTATGGGCCCACTTAAAAAACGAGGTTTATAGCATTGAAATTGAAAGTAGACAACATTTAATCCAGCGCATCGTTACAACCTGCGACGAAATACGGAATAATCCAGAAATGATACGTCGAGCAATTGGTGACCTTTCTAAACGCGCAAGAAAATGCACAGAATGTGGGGGAGGACATTTTGAAAATTTACTTTAGTGTCAATTACATTTTATTTTTAAACACATTTAGTTATTGTTTTGTTATTTATTGTTAATTGAATGGAAAATATTTTATTTATTTAGATTTTAGTTTGTTCTCTTTTCCAATTTTTATTAAGTATAAAATGTTGATGATTTTCTTGATCAAAGTAACTGGTTGCTTAGGCCTAAATGGTTTAAATTATCTGTCACTTTTATTCTTTGAACATGCCTACTGTGATTGATTAAAAATTTTGTTATTTCATACCCGATTACTTATTAGGACCACAGTTTTTTACCAAAATGGACGTTTAAAACGTGCCGGAATTAGGATTCACCCAGACCACCTAGGCTCAATAGAATTTTTGCAAATTTTAGTTATAAAACTATTTATTTCACGTGCCTCTCATTTAATAGGGTTCTGTAATCCATTTTCTTGCTCATTTAACAACGTATTTAAATAACCACGAAGGTGTAACAAAAAAATGAAATAGGCCATTTTGTTTGTTTTTTCTTGCTCTTTTCGAATATCGTATCGAAATTTCAAAAAAATATATACAGGGTGATGTTTTATTGATGCAAAGAAGAAACATAAATTATAGTGAGTCCGGACCTGGATATATTTTCTTTTATACATGTACCTCTTGGGGCTCGTTAGTACATTAGCCGTACCAAATATGAATCCGTTATTTCATTCCCTGTCAAAGTTATGACAAAAAACAGGTTTGGCCAAAAATTATAAAACGCCCTGTAACTTCGTAGTGAAGGCCCAATGAGACATTTCTATGGGAGGTTCCGGTTACCACTGATGTTCTCTACCTCCTATTAAGCTATGTCCCTCTCATGGTGCAACACCCTGTATATACAAATTTATCTGCAAACTGCATGAACAAATATAACAAGTATCCCCCTCTTCACAATATGTGTAACAATTATCACAACTTAAATTGCTCCCTTGACATTATGTCTTGCATTGTTCCGTTTGATATATTTCGTTGCCTCTATACTGTTGGTTATTCATACTTTTCTCCTCTGTTTGTATATTTATATTTAATATATTTATCGTTAATTTATGTTCCTTTATTTTTTTTAAGAAGTGTAATTTTTTCTTTTTTTGTGTATTTCTCCGATTCTGTAATTGGGTCGGACGATCTGTTGAGTAGTGTAAATAAAATAATACTAAAATAAATAAAATACGTGGCTAAATTAATTTTTCAAGGCACTTTGTCGAAATGAGACCTTTTAATAATAACTCATATTAATAGGGAACCGAGACATCTGTATCTTACACCTTGTATACCACTCGAGGACATAAAAAAACTGAATATTGGAACTTATGTAAAATGACCTGCTGCGTCTGAATTTTTAGGTCGCGAATGAATTTGGGATTGCGAAATCAGTGAAATTGAGAGTTTTTGACTTTTTTCGAAAATCTGCGATTTCTTCATATCATATGTTTAACTTGCCGTATCTTTTTTATTTGCGATTTTATTGATCTAAAATTTTAAACAGGTAATATTCAAATATTTCTGATCGCACTGGAATGAACAAAGTTAAAAAATTTAAAATATTTAATTGCTCTATTAATAAAAGAAAAAGGAGATAACGCAGCTTTACGTAATTTGTAGCAGAAAATGTAATCGCCTGCTAACTTTTTTATTATTAAAGATAACTAGGTACTATAAACGACAAAGTTGTAGACAACGAAACAAAGAAGTTATTTCATTAAAACATTTTTTTTAAAATTTTGCTTAGTTTTCGAGAAAATAAGGCAACTGTATTATTTGCGCGCTGGTATAATATGCGATGGAACATATTTAAGATTTTACCCATGCGTGTCTCAAGTAGTACACGTCACACATCATCCAATAGTGAGCGTAAGCTCATTTTGTTTGAAAATAATAAATATGTGTGTGCATATAAGATAATTTTCTGAGTTAATTCAATACATTTATTATTTAAAATTCATTTTTATTGAACTTATTAGTGTTGGCCTATAGACAATTATAATTTAGTTTTTACAGTGCGCGTTATACAAAACCGCATACCAAGTGAATCCGAAAATAGCAGATATTTTGGAATTTGATTGGTCACAGAAGGAAAATGTCATTTCTCCAGTTATAATGTCAATCGCATCTAAACCAGATTTTCTTAAACTGTCGCCATGCTGCAAATGTAAAGACTGTTCTGCCAGGTGTAGTTGCATGAAAGCAAATGTGCAGTGTGTTATAAGTTGCTTATGTGAAGGGAAATGTAATGTATTCTACCTGGAAAGTTAGAACATTAAAAGTATTCTAATTTATCAGCAAACATATTTTTTATTAGATTTAATTCTGAATAAAAATTTGAGAACTACCAAATTATACAATATTATATTTAATATCAAAGAAAATGCCTAATCCAATGATTTTCATGTAACATAAATAACGAACAAAGTTCAACATATGCCACAACGCGAAAATAAATAAATTTTAATTTATGCTGTATAATTTATTTATAATGGAAATGTGCATATAATATTTATTTTGTAGATTATATAATATACATATTAATTTTCCATATAATAATTGCCTAACAAATTTATCAAGGACTACCTAAATCATTTTTCCAGGAATAAATCTGCAGACATTAAATAAATTAATTGAACGGTATTGTGGAGTATATTATTTTAGATATATTTAAAATAACATAATTAAGATGGTTATTATATTCCTTATTAATTTATGTATCAGTAATACTTCCGTAAGAGATCTGGAAACCCCTAAATTAATTATATTTATTATATTTTAACACGTGATGGTGCTATCCGATGCGACGTCAAGTATAGAGCAGCGGTAGCAGCAATTATTACCCAGAGACGTGGAGAGCGCTTTTTTTGCATTGAAGCTAAAGGCACACTTTTTTCACTAAAAACAATTTTGATGTTTTCAGCGAAACTTTGTCGCAGACTTCTTTTTAAATTTCAAGAAACAACAATCGCTCCCCGATTAGTCAAAACTTCACTACACACAAATGACAAGGTCTTATAATTTTTTTTTTCAAAACGGCTTCATAGAAAACAATTTAACAGCACCAGTATTATAGCTAGATACCAACGGTCATTTAGCAAAAAAAAAATGGCTCGATAACTTTTTTAATTGTGAAGATATGACTTGAGAAGTACTAAAAAACGTGTATTTTCGATTTTTCGATTTTTGGGTAAAATTGACATTCAGGGGTATTCGCAATTCCGAATTTCATCGCGACCTCAAAAATCGAATGCGGCAGGTGAATTTCTATGAAAAACCATTTTCAGTTTTTTTATGTTCTCGAGTGGTATAGGCCTCTTTTTAGAAGCGTTTCTCAGGTGGCTCGGTTCCCTTTACCATTTCATCGCATTGTGTAGAGAAATGTGTTAAGATTTTCCGTAATTTTTGAAAAGAGTCTTATTATAAGACAACTTACTTTCCTGCGGCGCTACGTAATCAATCGAACTTATTGGTCCTTCTGATTGGAGATCGTAAATGGCCATAACTGCGAATTCGTAGTGTCCACACGGTACCAAGTCATTGATGAACATATTGTTACGTTCTGTGTATAAATCTCGTGGAATTGGATTGGTTGAATCTCGAATCACTAATCGGAAACCCCGTGCACAATGTGCGAATTTTGGCGTTACATGCCAGTTCAAAAAAGTAGCTCCTCCATCTTCCACGGAGGCGGTAAAAGTTTCTATCGTGAGATCTGCATCTGAAAAATAAACAGAACATACATCAACTAAAGAACTTGGCGGTGTATTAACAAAGAAAAATACTATATCGTCTTTTATCTTTAAGATTTAAGAGTTTTATTATTTAAAAATTAAACACAAATAAACAAATCATGCACTACACTAAAATAAATACAAGGTACTCTACAAGATTATAATCTACCCGTTGAAATATTTCGGGGATCAATGTAACTTTGCTTAATTATCTATAAATATTTGAATATATTAGCTGACCAAGGTTTCTTCCCATATACAGAATGTTTCTTAATTACGATCTAATATTTTAGAATGTGATTTTTTTGCTACATGATGTTGAATTTATATTTTAATAATAATAATAATAATAATAAATTGTCTTTATTGAGTACTGCATTATACAATACTTCGGAAAAAGTCTAGGCGAAGCTACTCTACTTAACTCGTCATTTTTTAATATCTCAGAAAGTACTTTAGATATTATTATAAGAAATATACAAATATAAAGATATAATCATAGGCTTAAAACAAATAGACCCCAAGATACCGTATAAGTTTTCTTAAAACCCTGTCTCCGAAGTTACACATACCTTTCTAGCTTTGTCGCTTTCCTATAGAACCTAAGCCATATCTTGTGTCTCTGTTTGGGGTTATCCTCAGCTGAAACGTTCTCAGACGTATGATTTAATTGAAAATCAGCTGTCTGTGGCTGGTCACTGTTACTGTCAAAAATTACGGACAAAAATTTGCCAATAGTTTGAATACCTTGATAAAAATTGATATTTTAAAACGATATTTGCCCTGCTCACATGATGTATTAACGAGTATCAGAAAATACCTAATTTATATGTAAATAATTAAGATAGAAATATTAAACAAAATGTACTGGAAAGAAGAAAGATTGTTTTATGCCTCCCGTGTAACATTTTTTTAATTTTCTCATAGTTATTGGTTATTTTATACGATTGAATTTAGGAAAAAAGGTGATTATGGTTGATTTAGTACGCTTCAAAACGTATATTTAATGACAAAAAGAATTATTTCTGCCACAAGACGGGCTTAGACTGATGCTTTGTGTAATTAAAAAAAAAATACATTTTAGTAAAAAAATTATTGTATTCCGTTAATCTAATACAAACTTATAGACGTCTTGCTAGCAAATATGAGATATTTTATAAGTGGATAGTGGTACCCTCATTGACGTCGTTAGCTACTAACACACTCCTAACTCTATTTGTAAATACCTGTGGTGAAGTGATCAATTTCAGGAACGGCTTCTGTTTTTTATCTATTATAATATGATTTATGCAGTTTATTATTGTGGTGTTTCGTACGTTATGTTTTAATAAAACGGCGGTGAAATTGCAGATATTTAAAATTGAACATTTTATTAATTTTTAAGTTATGTAGTTAGATCGAACTATGGACTATCGTAAAGGAAACAAATATAGACTGCGGTTTCAGCTAGACGTAAAAAAGTCTAATATATATTATGAATTCAACAGGTAGAACATATTAAAACGATATTATGTATAGACTAACAGCGGTTATTATCTTCTTGGAAATTCTCTCGCTATAATTCTGTCTGTGTGGTAACTCGAGAATTAGTTTTGAGCAACTGACGAAATTGCTATTGCGGCCGAAAAAAAAGTAATCGACTGATTTTCCCGTTGTAAATATGGTTCTGACCAGTGACCAATTTTTATTAGTGTCAATGTCATTGTGTGATACCCACCAATGATTTAAAATAATTTAATTGACATGACTGATATAAAAATGTAAAAAATTCTAAAAAATAAGTGAGATACGAACAATTTTCCAATTTTTTCAAAATGGTCGCGTCAGATGAATGCGATATAAGAAAATTACTAAGTAGGCTATGGAAATTATTAGTAAGGTAGTAGACTTATCTGTAAAGAAGAAAATAGTTGTTTGAATTACTGATAGGTGCCAGTATTTTTAGTTTTTTTTCAAAAAACGGAATTTCATTTTCATTTCCGTAGGGATTCAACGGAATTTTTTTTAATGGAACTGTGCTAATTTTTTTATTAATCAGAAATAATAATTCATAAAATATAATTTTTTTCGTCATTAATCATTTCTTAACGATATCCTTCGTAATAATAGAAGTATTCTTTAAAAGTAAACGCCAACAAATTATTTTAATAAGGTACCTATCTACATTTAAATCCAAAATTGCAGATAGCCATGAACATTGTCAGCAATTGAATTATTCTTGACTTACTCACTAATTTTCTGAAGCAAGTGTATTAAAGTTGTTATAAAAAAGTATTTATGGATCGTTTTTTTGGAATCTTTTACATCTGAAAAAACTGTTGCACTTAGAAATTTATGCTTAATAAGAAACCATCAAAAAGATATAGTCATTCCATTTAAGAAAAAAAGTTGATGCCATTTCGTCGTACACCAAATCTTACAACATCAATTTAGTAAGGAACATGGGCAATTTCCCTCACAGGCAAAACATGATCATGTCCCCAGAGATTTTCAGCAGCGAGAGGAAGTATTATAGACTGTCCTTACGAATCCAACTGTAAGCGTCAGGAAAATCAGTCATTCAGGACATTAGACCGCTAGATGGCGCCTGCTGACTATTTTACATATAGTTATCCCAAAGATACCGAAATGTACTAGATAGTCAAGTTATCCTCGTGTCGGTCGTCACATGCCTACCTTGCACTGTCGAGAGCCAACAGCTCGAAACTGCAGTCTGCAATTGGTGTGTGACGACTGGCACGAGAGCTCCTTTAAGTAGGATCAGTCTTTCGGCTGGTGTTTGTTGCAATCGAAGCATTAGCATTTTGATGGTAATATGCAATTATTACACTTAACGCGCCAGGTTTGTAACTTGTAATTCAGCGCTCGGCGGGGCACATAGCCCGGAGAGTAGCTGTTGGTTGCAGTCTGGTTATGTTCCTTACAGTAAAATAAGGAGTTTATAGAGGAGTTTGCGACTAAAAATATTATGTTTTAATAAGAAATAGGCTATGAAATAAGCACGACAAAGCGAATTATTGAAACTGGAATGAGTATTTTTTTTGTGTTTATATATATTTTACATCTATTAGTCTATGTATATCTAGTCTGGGAATGCCTTTAACCCAAGATGTTGCTCTATTTTTGACCAAACTATAAGAATTTACATTTTTATTTCAAATTTGTTATTAAGTTTAGGTCCTAGGTCTTTGTGCAATGGTTTTCTTAGGTCTAGGCACTTGACTAGGGGCATTTATCATGCAATGGGTGCTACAGGCATGGTCAATGTTTTCCAACGCATTTTTGTTTTTATACTGCCTTAGTAAAAGATTGTAACAGAAGAGTTACCGCATATCAAGGATCATCGTTTCTAAGTATAGATTTTCAGTTAGGTTGGTTTAATGCATCTTTCATATTTTTTATACGTAACATAGAAAGCGTAGTCGTCTGCATATTGTATAACCTCCACATCTTTCCGAGCGAAATGCAGTTCTGATGTGTATACAGTAAGTGTTAAAGAACTTAGCACAAGGGATAATAAATTTCATATTGAAACGTGATAAAATAAAGCGGAAACCCATGAAAGACAAAGGAAATAGACAACTAAAAGAGTACTATAAGAATTATAGAAATACCGTAACAATGCTAATTAGAGCTACGAAAAATAACTACAAGGGAAAAATCCAATCCTCCGGAAATAACTACAAAGAAATTTGGGATTGCATCAATGAAGTTACAAATCTAAATAAAAAGTGCACGGATAGCATTGACAAAATTATTGAGGATGATAAGCAAATAACTGATAAAAAAGAGGTAGCTAACGCCTTCAACAACTTTTTCATTGAAATTGGCGAACAAATCACAAGAGATATTCCCGAACAAATACAAAACATGGTAGGAAACGAAAGCCTAAAGGAAAATCTTAATTCAATGTTCCTAGAGGACGTGAATGACCGCGAAATAGAAGGGGTAATATCTAACCTGAAAAATAACGCCTCACCGGGGAAAGGTGGTATATTCACAAAAACCTTAAAACTCATATCTAAACACATCAGTAAACCTATTGCTTACATTATTAATCTTATGTTTAAAAATTCCACCGTCCCTGAGATTTTTAAAGAACGTATTGTTGTACCAATATATAATGGCAATAAAAATGATATGACAAACTATCGTCCAATATCGTTAATAAATAATATCGCAAAAATGTTTGAGAAATGTCTAAATAATAGACTCCGATCTTTCATAGATAAAAATAAAATAATATCAAAACATCAATATGGATTTCAGAAGCATATTGGCACTGAAGAACCTCTTCAATTGTTAACAGACACAATACTAACTAATTTCGAATCGAACAAGAAAGTTTTAGCCATCTTTTTAGACTTACGAAAGGCTTTTGACACAGTATCCCATACTCAACTACTCAACAAGCTAAACAAAATAGGCATCAGAGGGAGAGTACACGATTTGTTTAAATAATACCTAGCCAATAGACCACAACGAGTTAAAATAGGTAATTCGTACAGCGAAGCAAAAAAATAAGAACTGGCGTTCCACAAGGGACTACCCTAGGTTCTAGCTTATTCCTTATATATATAAACGATCTCTTACAAAAAAACTACGGATGCAATATTATATCATATGCAGATGACACAGTGCTAATTTGTGCAGAGGAGACATGGGAATCCACAAAACAAAAAGCTTCCGATGCAATCAGCAAAGTAAAAACTTGGTTAGATAACAATCGCCTTAAACTAAATATTATGAAAACTAAATATATGTCTTTTTCCCCAACAAAAGTTGGAATGCCCCAAGTGCAAGAACCTATACTCGTTAATAAATCGGTTAACAATTGTGTACATAGTGCCGACACCATAAAATACTTAGGGTTGATCCTAGACCCGCACATGAAATGGGTAAGCCCGTCGCTTACCTAAATGGAAGAATACGGGAAACTAATCTATACATTTTATAGCCTAAAGAGCATACTAAACAATAAAATTCTCCTAGTCGTGTACAACAGTTTAGTTGAATCTATAATTAGGTATGGTGTCACAGTATGGCGCTCAGCTTGTAAAGCAACTTTCCAATCTCTGCAAATAACACAAAATTATATTTTAAGAATAATTTTTAATAAAAGAAGCAGAGATAGCCGCAGAGACATCTTTATCGAAAAACAATTGCTTGATGTGAAGGGTATATACATGCATTCTACCATATCCTTCGCACATAACAAAAAGGATACCATTGGATCTGTTATTGAACACCAATATGAAACAAGGGCGGCTAGGACGAACAACACATATACATTACCGTTACTTACCAAAACTGTCACCCAAAAATGCATTAAATACAATGGAACCAAACTTCTTAATAAACTTCCATCACGTATTTAAAAAAATGAGGAAAAAACGGTTTCGAATAGAAACAAAAAAATATCTGATTGACAATTACACTATACTCCTGTCCATCCTAGCATAACTTAATACAAACGCCACATACTATTTATTTACTATGGCTAATATCTCTACGAAATTAGATTATAAAGGTTAATGTATTATGTAGGTTAATAATATACAATAGTAGTTATGTAGATTAAAACTCACAACTCTTTTTATATCCATCTTTTCCCATCGCGTAATTATTATCTCTGTCTGTAAATTATTGCATTATTTCCTACACAGCCTCAAAATATTCACACCACTTCTATGCCCACTTTGTTAATTATCAACTTATTATACTTTCAATCAAAATTATATACTGTTTTACAAATTATTTAAAATTATTAGATATATATTTGTTTATACTAACTAAACGAGAATGTAAATACTGCTCGACACAATACGAGGTCTCCTCAGGTGTCACTTTTTGTTCTTTATGTAAATTAGGTTAAGACACTCTGTTTGTTAACTTTGTTGCAGTAAATAAATAAATAAATAAATCCCTGAGGGAGGCCTATAGATGTATATCGGGAACCTAAATATTGATTGTCAGAATGTCGGACATACTTTTTCCTATTGAAATATTTGAAGGCACTAAAAATGTATCTAATTTACTAACCGTGCCATATGCCCCTTTGATATCTAGAAAGCCTACTCTTAAGTATCCATGTTTTGAATAGCAGTTCTGTATGTCTGTAGTTAGGTGAGAAATGGCATCAAGAGTGCCAAATCCCTTTTTAAAATCATATTGAGTAATTGGATCGATCAATTCTCATTAAAAAATGGAGACATAGATACGCGCAAACGCTTATTTAAATCAAACTTACCTGAAGGTGCTGGAATGTAGGCGACAAGACGGGCTGGTTCACTTAGGGCAATACCCACAAATGCACTAACTTCGAAGTAGAACCTATCGCAAGCAGGAAGGAGAGGGAGATACAGTTGAAGAGCATTAGCAGTGTATATGTACTGGAGATCATCTATATTGATGTGGATGTAAATCATGTACAACGTATTTGCACAATTTGTACTGGCCTCCCAACGTAACACATAATCATAGCCTATCGTCACATTCTTAGGTGGCTCGGGAACTAGAATCATAATAAGAGATTTAGTGGGTGAACTGTTAAAACTGTACAGCGTTGCACCGAAGAAATTTTCTCAAACAGCAAAATCGGAAAATTACATTTGAGTTGCATTTCGCCAACCACGTTGACATAATCTGGTGACTAAAACTGAATTAAGTTCGCTTTCGTTCAGATTTTCCACATTCAATATTTGGTTGTGCCGATATACACTGTGTCTCATTTAAAGTGAAGACATCGGGATGTATTCGTCATTTTTTGAAATTCGTATTTGAGCTTTGATAGAATTGTAGTCCTATACAAGACGTACATTTCTAGAAAACCAACTTAAATTCAATTAACAAGATGAGACGTCTGCCCACCAAATGAGGTGTATTCCCGATATTTTGCTTCGCGTTGAAGATATTGAAAGAAGTTATTGGAAAAAGTTGCTCAGAATCTGGAACGCGAATACCATTTCATTACGAAATTCATATTTTTAGTTTTAGTCCACACATGGTTACAATTTTGGTATTCAATTTAATAGGATACCATTGAAATGGGAAAAAAAATATTTAACAGAAGTGTCGATTTGACAAAAATACAATTTAAGAGAAAAAACAAACAAGTATCTTTTGATACTTGAAATAATTAAAGCAATTATAACGTTAATTTGGTACTTTGGTACTCACTTGCGCAGAAATAATAGCGAACAATAAAAATCGTTTATGATGGGGGTTTTTTATTGAAGAAGAGGCAAAGGGGATTTTGGTTCACGTCGCCATATAGAACGAGTTCTTTATAATGTACTAAATTATAATATTTGTGAAAATAAGGTCATTCTTAACCGAAGGTAATTTAGTAATCGTTTAGATAGATTCTTTATTGACTTCACATGTGAAAATTAAATGTTTACTCGGATATTTATACGAAATTTAATTTCAGATCAGACGGCATGATTTTCGTCGACGAAAAACGAATAGACCTAAAGGTTACATTTTCTATTATTTTGAGCACTTTTATACCTCCGATATCTAAGATTGGAATACCCTGCTTAAACATATGAAAATTACTTATCAGAAGAAATTAACTGTTAATTTATGTGAACGTTCACCAAGGACTAGTGATAATCTTTTACCGTACTTTGACTGGATATTTTTCAAGTAGATTTTTGTTAATTATTGACCCCAGTTGCATATGCTCTGAAGTGTTACCTAGCGTCGAATTGAGCATTTATGCGATAGTTACCTAAAGTCATTTGGCTACTATAATTTTAATAAAATATCAGACTATGTATAACCTTTTACTGGTATATTAATTAAATAAAATAGTAATCCATTACAGAAAACGTATGTAAACTGTTCATAGTACTACCAACGGGAGGTAAAATTTGGAAGTAAATGGAGAAAACACAGCTAGATAAATATATATAAAATGTTATTGTACTTCCGGGTGCTCTCCCGCATCGATGGTCGACTCCTCCAGGAGTCACAGTTGTCTGAAAGACGTTTCGGCAGAATCTTGTCTGCCATCTTCAGGTTCTCACTGAACGCTGCCTACTGTTGCCCCTCGTTGCTCGAACTGAACTGACGTTCTCCGCGTTGTGCGGCTCCTTATATAGGCTGTGGTCTAGGGCGCACCTGCGCGACTGGCTACGTGTCACTGGTCCCCTACTACTTGTGGGAGGCGTAGCGGGCGGCTGAGCCAACCCGACAAGTGGCCTCGCTGAAACGTCACGCTCCACGTTACTTTTCGTTGGTGGTTGGGCATCCTCGTGTCCAATCGTTGCCGTAGAATGCCGAGGTTCTGTCTGATTGGTCAGCCCTCGGCTCTGACTCCTCGTGATAGGTCCGTTTCGGGCAGGTTGCTGTGTTTCTTCACTATTTGTCAATGCTTGAACGTACCTTCTCGTGATTGGTTCGTCCACGGTGGATCGTCGTGTGTTTTCTGTTACGTATCTTCCTACAAGAGCGGGCTTCCAAGAATTGGGTAATCTCTGCGTATCATCTCGTTTATTAAGATTTTGTGGTCTTTTTTTCGATCTAGCGGTCCAGTGTCTGTTACAATCGAAAAATAAATAGTCTGACTGGGCTTAGCATAGTTCAAATGTGCTTTTAGAGGGCGGAATGTTAAAACATAATATTTTCAAACTCCTCTATAAAAACCTTATTTTAGTATAAGGAGTGTAACCTGACTGCAACCAACAGCTACTCTCGAGCTATGTGCCCCACCGAGCGCTGAATTACAAGTTAAAAGCCTGGCGCGTGAAGTGTAATAATTGTATATTACCATCAAAATGCTAATGCTTCGATTGCAACAAATACCAGCCGAAAGACTGATCCTACTTAAAGGAGCTCTCGTGCCAATCATCCCACACCACTTGCAGACTGCAGTTTCGAGCTATTGGCTCTCAGATGGCGCCTGCTGGCCATTTTACATGTCGCTATCCTAAATAGTCAAGCGATCCTCGTGTCGGTCGTCACATGCCTACCTTGCGAAAGCCAATAGTTCGAAACTGCAGTCTGCAATTGGTGTGGGATGACTGGCATGAGAGCTCCTTTAAGTACGAACAGTCTTTCGGCTGGTGTTTGTTGCAATCGAAAAATTAGCGTTCTGTTGGTAATATGCAATTATTACACTTAACGCGTCAGGCTTGTAACTTGTAATTCGCCGCTCGGCGGGGCACATAACCCGGTGAGTGGCTGTTGGTTGCAGCCTGGTTATGCTCCTTATAGTAAAATAAGGATTTTATACAGGAGTTTGCGACTAAAAATATTGTTTTTATTCTTCACTGTTCCCCAGAAATAAAAATCTAGTGGTGTAATATTGCGGGACCTAGGACGTTAGAGTTCAAAGGGGCTATTTCTTTCTATTCAGCACATTGTAAAATGTACGTTCAACCACTGACGAACAATTATAGAATTATTATTATGGAGAAACATTTCCTGTCGTACATTAAGAAGAAGATTCTCAATTGTATCCCATAATTCCGTAACGAGAAAGTCAATCAAACGCTCAGCATATAACAAGTTATTAATTAAAGAAAAACGGACCAATTATTCAATCTACCTAAAATTCCACACCATACGTTAATTTTCTCTGAATACTGGTCTTTACAATTAATAACCCAATAAAGATTTTCTGTAGCCCAGTATCTAAAATTTTGAGAAGCATCGCCCCATTAGTAGTAAATGTACTCTTGTCAGTAAAGAAAAATTACTTATAAATTTCCTCTCGTCTAAAAATTTCTCTGAACCCAATAGCAATATTCTAAGCTTTCACTTTCATCAACTTCTTTCAAAGTGTTTAGAAAATTTGGTTCATAAGGCTTGATGTTATGACGTCTAAAACATTTTCTAATTTTCTCCTTGTCGATGTTCAGTTGAGACGCTATATCTCGTAGACTCAAACTTGGATTTGCTTGATTTGCATTCATCTGCTCATAATTATCATACATTCAATTACACTAGAATTTTCATTCTTCCAAACAATGATATTCATAAAAGGTGGTCCAAAATTATGTCCCGGTATTTCTGATAGTACCTCCAAAATTAATGATAAATAAAATGTTGTAAATGCACATTGTTTTTCATAAGTTTTTGAGAAAGTTGAAAGTATTGAAGCAGCTCTAATTTTTCCAATTTCACATTATTTTTTTTTTTTTGTAAATAGGAATGACAACTTATCCGGTAATTAAATAAGATAGAACTGGGGCGATTTACTCTGAAGTCTCCAAGAGTAAGGAGCTAGTAGTACCATCGATTCCTGCAGAATTTTTTTGATATATACCTAATAGTTATAGTACCCTATAGTTTAGTTATGGACACTTCCTTCGGTTCAACTAGTGAGAGAAACATAGACACACAATAATTATTCTTAGTGGCTGCTAGAATCCATCTTCTATTAGGTGGAGAAATATCTGTTATTTTTACAAAATATTCATTACAGTTAAGCTGCTCCCTCCCAAGTTTCAACTTTATTACCTTTTTTGTCTATGAATGTTTGAGGGTATGGCTCTTTGTTTTCAACATTAACCTCTTTTTTGATAATTCTCCAAGTGGCCTTAGTTTTATTCTGACTATTCAAGTATAAGTTTTCGTTATAAAGAAATTTATTCTGTCTTATTGTTTGTCCATATTTCCTCAACCTCATTTTGTATTCTTGATTAATTCGTTTAGGATTCATTTTAGAAATAATTTTATAACTGCAAAAATTGTTCTTGCAAAAGACTTGCGACTGCCACCAAAATTTGGGCAGTGTTATGTTTTCAGCTCCAGCAATAGTTGCAATGAACAAGTGGAAGAAGAAGAAGAAAAAGAAAAATAAGAAATTCATGAAGCAAATATTTTTCAATAAAATTCAGATAATCACGTAAATATTACACAAATGTTTGCGCTTGGTTTTAATAAACTAAATAGTTATAACTTCGTTATTCTTGAAGATACATAAAATCATTTACAAGAAATGTGTATATCTTCACTCTGTTAAAAAGACTATTCTTAGTACTTCTTAATAAAACGAATCCTAAGCGAACTAAAGATATAAGCAATATTTTCAAAATGTAGGACATTTTCCACGTCCACCTATGGCACTGGTTACTAGTTTTAGTTTGTTTTTAGGAGAACCATATCTATTGATTACAAAACAAATCAGCTTGTAGGGAACTTCTTTTACAACATTGTACTAGTTTGCTGAGCTAAAATCCTGGTTGCGTCAATATTTATATTATTGTACGATCGAGGCACTGGATTTAAAATACAGATGTGTACTCACCGCAATTTTGGGCGTTGGCAAGTTGAACTACTAGAAAAACAAGAAAGCTAAGTATACGGATCATCGTGAAATTTTTTGTCGCATTAAAATTATTGGATCTGAGTAATGGTTTCTTATATAAGCTCTTGAGAATTGTAAAATAATGACACTTTAGATATGAGAATCGTTGTTGCAAAACGCTTTATCTGCAGAAGATTAGATTCAAGGGGAAACATTGCTAACAATATTTGGGTATTGTCGAACACGAATCGCCGTCTTGATGAAATCCACAAATTTATAAGACCGTATCATATAGGTGTAATGAAATTTTGACTCATCGAGAAACGACTATTATTTTTTGAAATTTAAAAAAATGCGGTGGCAAAGTTTTGTCCAGAATGATATAATTGTTTTTAATAAATAAAATTAATCAATCCAAATATTTAAGATAATCGTCTAACTAAAATGTGGAGACGTTTTAGCAACGTTATGCTATGCAATAGAATTTCAGTGTTATTTTGTTTAAATTAAAGCTGCGGCAATTGCCAATAATAATAATGTAAATCTTGATGAAAATAGCAAAAAAGACAAAGTCATTGTTCCAGAAATATTGAGTTTAAGTTGTAAGTGAGAGTTTAAACACTCACGTAAAATATAATAATAATAAATTGTAATATTAATAATAAATTTCCAATTAATTGTATAAATACTTTTCATTCTCAGAAAGCTACTATATCAGGAACTGCTTGATGTAGACTGGTCTTTTTAAGAGATATAAGAAATAAGGAGAGAGTTTATAACGAATTTATGAGGCTGCGGTCCAAAATTAAGCTAGACATCAGAAACTATATACTTCTGGCTGAATGTAATATTAACAGCGACCCAAACAAGTTTTGGACTTACATTAATAATAAATAAGGAGGGACTAACATTAGCAAAAACATGTTTTACAAGAGGGAGCATTTATATGAACCAAGTGATATTGTAAATATTTATGCCGACTTCTTTGAACAACTATTTAGAGCCAGAAAATATCTCGTCGGATGATTTATGTGACAATAATATCAACAGCATTAATATAATTTCATTTTCAGAAAATGACGTGTTATTGGCACTAAAAGAAATAAAGCTCAAGCTCACCATGGGTCCCGATGGTATCCCCACGTTTTTACTGAGAGACTGTGCTACCATGCTCACACACTCATGATATTATTTAATTTATCTATTAAATGCTGCTGTTTTTCTGATATTTGGAAATATTCCAAAGTATGTCCGGTGTACAAAAAGGGAAATAAAAACAGAAACTTCCGCCCAATAACTATAATCTGTAACTTTTGCAAACCATTTGAAATCTTACTACATAGCTCTATGTAGCTCATAGCTACATAGCTCATGTTAAAAATATCATTTCCAGTCAGCAACACGGATTTATGAAAAGTCGTTCTACTACTATCAGTTTTATATGTAATGCACAATTCATATCTGCGTCCATCGACTTGCAGATGCAAATGGACGTAATATGCTTTGACTTCACGAAAGATTTTGATAGGCTTAATCATAATATATTGATTGCAAAACTTTCCAACTTTGGTAATTCGGATCAGCTTACAAATTTTAGACATTATCTGTCTGATAGACTGCAATATGTCATGTACAATGGGTTCAAGTCCTCTGATTATGCCTCATCCTCAGGTGTTCCCCAAGGTTCTGTTCTTGGGCCACTGCTTTTCAACATATTTATAAATGACAGGCAATACTTTAAATGTGCACTTCTTAATGCATGCAGATGACATAAAACTTCTCACAGAATCTCCGGTTTAAACGACTGTATTATAATGCAAAATAATATCGCTAATCTGAATTCCTGATTTGTTAAAAACAAATCTATCGTTAAGCGTGCAAAAGTGCAATGTAATGTGCTATAACACTCATGTTACGAATTTAGAAAAAATGCATCAACGCTTTCTTAAATATCTCTATTTTCTCTTTTCTAACTTTCATATTCCTAGAGTTAATTCACATCATAATAAAACTTTTTACCTGCCTAGAGCTTGGACTAATGTCCTAAAATTCTCACTTATGTATAATATTTGCTCCTGTTACAATAACAATCAGCCCCTGCCTATGTTCGCCTATCAATTTTCCTCATTATTATATATATATTACTTTTTTTTTATACATTTATTTAACGTCGGCCTATTTCCGCTACTGAGGAGTAACACCGACGCCTGTAGACGAGCTACCCCCAACCAGGAATTTTGCCGAACCTTAAGAAGAGTAGGGATCTTTTACTTGCCTAACATTTAATAGACAAGGGACCGACGGCTATACATCCCCTCCGAAGGATGGTATATCTCCTATACAACCCTCGCCTAAGGTTGTATAGCTTCCGCGCATACACTGATATACAAGCCGCTGGAAGATGTGTGAGGCGAGGACGCGGTTTCCGTTGGAATGGTCACCCATCCAAGTACTAACTGCGCCTGTCGTTGCTTTACATCGCATACCGAAGTATGTACATTGTAAAGACGCACCTACGCTCGCCCCTATATATATTACTTATATACAATAATCTTGCTAATTTTCCCATGCACTATACAGTTTTTCTTAGCTGTCTTTTATTTCTTCTTTACTTCTCTACTACTAGTCAGTTCAGATTATAGACTCCGGACTCATGTTAATTCTATCTCTCCCACTTTATTATTATACATATCCAAGCTACTCACTATGTGTACTGTATATTGAATATGTGTCGTTTCCCATCTTGTAAATGGTTTTTGTACTATTCGATGGTGCATAAATAAATACATAAATAATATATTGTAGAATGCTGGGGAAAACTCCCTAAAGTAATTAAGCAAATGGCAACTACTAAATTGTGTATGGCTCTCCAAAAAACTAGAACACGTGAATCGTAGAAACATTTTCCAGTCAAAACGTTCCGATTCAGTCCACCGATGAAAAGGTACCCGGAAGAATTCTAGCAAGCCACCGTCCTGCAGTCATTATAAACTAATCGTTGCGTATATGTCCGATAGTCCGTAGAATTTCCAAATATTATTGAAGTTAAATGTAAAAGTATATTTAAAGGACGATCATACCTAGTGAGAATATTATGAAATCAAAACATTCTGGCAAAATCCTGAATCCACAGTACACGAAAGCAATTAATCATTATTTAACTGTGAGTTAATTGAAGTTAATGTTGTTGTTAATGATAAAATCACTTGTCTTTGCATAACTCTGAATCTGCTGCATTATTCTCATTAAAAATAATTATCTGACAGTGTAGTACCATTTACCCTATTTTGCTATTCAATTCGTAAAAAATATTTTTGTCAAAGTCTATTTATCTTTTCTTATCTTGGTACAACAAATTCGAGAAATTGCCAATACCTTACCCCGCAACCAGAACGTAACGCGTTTCCCTTGCCAATCAGCGCTAGAGTGAGTGAAATAGTCACAGAAATTCCCCTGTTCCTATGCATTACGTGTGTTTTGAGTCGCGTTGCACACGGTCCCATATATTCATGATACAAAAACTGTCTCGAGCGTAGATTATCGCGTTTACCATGTGGATTATATTTACAAATCTCGACTAGTCCTTGTAATTTTGTCGTTTATATTAACATCTTAAAATTCTGTAATATCCAATAGCAACAGTTCATCCTACGTTCGCGATCATTTTCGTACAAGTGCTCGCATTTGATCTCCAACGACATTCCAAATAGCAAAGACGCCGTAAAAATTTATTTCCTAAAAGTACATACATATTTGGTTTGCTTATATCGAGCATGATTGACTCCCGAATGCCAAAAGATACACCTCTGGTTTCCAGTAAATCACAGTGTATTTGATAGTAGGTTTGATTTCATTTGATCTTTATTTAGCGAATTACTTAAACGTATCAGGCCCAGCATCACTAGTAGTGACATATCTATGGTTTAATCACGAACACTTGGACCAATAAATATAAGCGCATTTCTTAGAAAGTTATTTTTAACAACTTAATTTGTTGATATTTAAAATTTAGGATTATTTATGTAATCATCTTAATTGGTTTTACAATATTTTACATTTATATTTGTTACACGGTTTAATTTCGTGGTAAAATCATGAACATTCGTGATACACTTATAATACTCATTTTGATCATCAGCTGTTGAAAATGGCACAGATGAGAAAATAATGTTATTAGCACTTTGACTAGCCATCATGTTTCGTATACTGTAGATATGAAGTCATTTTCTTTTCTTACGTTTTGATTTATTATCCACTGTCACAGAAAGTATATTATTATATTTTAAATTACACCAAAAATCAAGTAGAGGTAGATGAAGACGATCTAGGTGGCCATTCAATTGATTCGCCGCCTCGTGCTATCCAACGAATTTGGAAATGTTTATTTAGCCACTGTGGCAATTATTGTGTAGTGAACGAAAGAACCATCTAACTTAAAATGTAAAATTCGTCTTTCTGTAAAGTAGTTCTTAGAAAAATCTGTGAACATAATTTATGACTCAAACGGTGGATATAGTGTAAGATTCTGATTTTCCGCAGCACCGGTTCCCCAAATTAATGTATTCTGATAGTAGTTCCTAAATACCTACCATTTTCACAAAGACAGCGATGAATAGTCGAAAAGATCGGCTATCTGGCAAGGCACGATTAGGATATCTGTCCTCATACATACTTGTAGCTTTTGTTTTATTACCATCTGCGAGACCATATGCGTAATACATGATCGCCACATCTACATTTGAATAATTCACCATATTTACTGATATTCCAATAAAAACACTGAAAAAATAAAATAAACTCAATGAAACACTAAAAATCGAAGAAATAATACGACGAGATGGTTTTGAACACCAACAACTTCCTTTATGGGCATAAGAGAAAAAATAAGCAACTGGATCATGTTATACACAACATATAGAAATGTAGTAGTAAAAATAGAAAATACAAAATCAAATGAATATGAAATGGATCTAGGAACACCTCAAGGGAGTGTGCTCGCACCATTACATAAACGATTTGCCGCTTTGTATAAGACATGGCAAGTTGTTTATGTATGCAGATGATACCACCATAAAAATATCTGCAGCCCCTAAAACAGAGCTACTGGAAAAAGTGCAGATTACTCTGCAAGAGAAATCGTGGTGTGGTTTTGAGTGTGCCCTCTCCTTTACTGAATTTGATCGTTGTTTAGGATATTTAGGCATTGGTTAACATCCGAATTGTAGTTATGGCGCTGAGTGAATCCGCTGTAGTCGGTAGTAACCTTGATGATCATCTTGAGGGATGTTTGTGTTTTTGGCTTTTTATACAAGTTTCCTTATAGTACAATATGTAGATTAGTGAATACTATTGATATTTTTATGGAAATTTGTACCCTTCATGGGATTTAGCTCGGACGCAAGGTCGTCGTTTAATGCTTCTGTACGAGGAATAGTCACGAGAGGCTGTCCGCAGGAAGGTGTAATATCACCAATGCTCTAAGGCCCCAAGAATAATTGAAAAATGGTACAAAGAACACTCCCTGTCTGCCAATCCCAGAAAAAAGGAAGGAGAAGGATATTAGGAGTACTGAAGGGACCTGCCCTCCTGGATACGACACTAAATTTCGCATCAGAATTGAAATACCTTAGGGTAACTTTCGATACCAAACCAACATGGAATTTTCATTTAGATAAAAGACTAAAGAAGGCTTACATTTCTTATGAGCAATATTGCATGACCGTGGGGAAAATCTGGGAAAGGAAACCCAAAGTGGTCATGTGGATATACACTGCCGTCATCAGATCAATGATAACCTATGGAGTTGTGATCTTGTGGCCTAAGAGCAAACAGACTACAGCCCAAGTCAAGCTCAGCCAAGCGCGGAGAGTTGCCTGCCTAAGCAAAACCGGAGCTATGCCAACGAGCGCTATGGCGGTAATGCTGTATCTGCCACCACTAGGTATATATCTATGGGGATAACCCCGTACCTCGTAAGGGTTATTATGAGCTACTTCCAAGATAGGATGATGGGGTATGAGACGGAGGGAGAGATTCTTTGGAAGAATATCACGTGTGGGCTTCCGCAGGGTTCGGTGCTTGGGCCGACCTTGTGGAACATTATATTTGATGATGTCTTCCGATTGCGATGGCAAGATGGTGTGAAAGTCATCGGTTATGCGGACGATCTGGCCATAACGGTGACTGGAAGGTGGACAGTCCACATAATGGAGGCGGCCAATGAGGCCATCAGAAAGATTGAGGGATGGCTAGCAAGGATGCAGCTCGAGCTAGCTGCTGAGAAAACGGAGTTCCTAGTTATCACCAGGAAGAGAAACCTAGGGTGGGACCAGTGGAGATACGCCCAGGTGACCATCTGAAGTACTAGGGACTGGACTCTAAGTTGAACTTTGACGTTCACGCCACATAAACGGCCGAAAAAGCAGGAAAGGCAGCCACAGCCATCGGAAGACTTATGGCCAACACTCACGGACCGAGAGCTAGCAAGAGGAGATTGATGTGCAGCGTCGTGCACTCTACCCTCTTGTATGCGGCCCCGGTCTGGGAAAGTATGATGAAAGTGGACAGGACGAGGAGCAGGATGACCAGGATCCAGCGTTGCGCTGCGATAAGGGTGTGCAGCGCATATAGAACTATCTCATACGGGGCGGTATTGGTGGTGGCGGGGATTCCCCCTCTGGATTTGATGGCCAAAGAGCGGCTGGAAGTCTATGAGGGAGTTGTGAAGGCAGAAGCCAGGGACAGGTTGTTTGAAAGGTGGCAGGGGCGATGTGAGGTCGCACACAAGAGAAGGTGGACCAGACGCCTTATTACAAATGTAGGACGTGGATGGAAAGGAGACATGGGGAAGTGGGGTATTATCTTACCCAAGCCCTGAGTGGACACGGGTGCTTCATGGAATACTTAAATGATATTGGTAAGATTCATAGCCGAGAATGTATATATTGTGGGGAGGCCGACAACGCGGAACACACCGTGTTCGTATGCAACAGGTGGAGGGAAGAGAGACGACGCGGTGGGGCGCCGTTACTGTCCCCGGACGACATGATAGAGAGAATGCTGGAAACAGAGGAGAACTGGAGAAAGGCGGAGGAGGCGATAACTCGCATTATCAAAAAGAAGGAAGAGGATGAAAAAGAGATGGGGCTGACCCCATGGAGGAATTCATAACAACGAACTCAAATGACCAGCTGGTTTGAAGATAAGCGAAAGCAGTTCCAAACTAGTCGGAAACACTAAAGAGCCGGAGGGGTTTTAGCCGGTTGAAGTCCGACTGTAGCGCTAGACATTAAGTTCAGGTGCTCATGATGAGTTTCCCCTTCAAAAAAAAAGGTATATATCTAGGAGAAGTGGCTCTGACAACACTGGTATGGCTTAAATCCGTTGGCATACATCCAAATGTAGACTGTGGAGAGGCCGGAAGTCGCCTGTGAAATGATATTGTCAGGAAGACGCCTCTTCTACAGAATGGTGTTTCTATCCGGTTTGTCTTCGACAGACCCTACATAGTACAGATGAATAGGGAAAACGAGGCTGTTGGTGAAGGCGTGATCAACATCTTCACAGACGGATAAAAAAATAAGGGTGGGGCAGGATGTGTAATATACTCCAGAAGCCTGCAAATCCAATATAAATGAACTATGAATGGGCCAGCCAGCGTAATACAGACAGAACTGGCTGGCATAACTATAGCCGCAAAAGACATTGTCCGTAGACAAACTACGGACAAAACAATCAGGATCCACATAGATTGTAGACAATCATTATTAGCCCTAAGTAGTTGCAAAATTACCACAGGAGCAGTATGGGTATGTCACCATGCACTTCTGGGTACCTCCAGCATGAATAACATTGGTATATAGGATGAAATGACATGCGTAGTGCAGTGTGAACAAAGAAGCCGACGTGCTGGCCAAGAAAATAGTAGGCCTAAATATCTTTGAACCAACCCCAGTCAGTCTGTTATCGATCACGGCGATAACACAAATAATTAAAGAGAACACCCATAACGAATTTATGAAGCTGTGGGATGAAACAAGTAGCTACCGCTACGGGACTACTAAAATATCCCAACAAGAGCACAGCAATGGACTACCTGGCAATGTCCAGAAAGAATTTAGGTCCTATAACGGGAATTCAGACTGGACACTGTTCGTTAAGGAAATATCTACACAATGTGAGATTAAGCGAAACACCTCTCTGCAGAGGCTGCGAACAAGAGGATGAGTCGGTCCAACATGTTCTGTATGACAGTTCTGCCGTCTCATCAATCAGAGAATCCATTTTGGAAGAACACTAGCTTACTTTCACCGATGTAAGGGAGACGCCCCAGCATCGCCACCTACTTCGCAACATTAGGTTGGTTGGAGGCCTAGGTGAGGGAGCACAAGTGCTGTGGTTCAATATTTTTCTTTGAGTATCCTCCCTCCAATTCCAATTCCAAGGTCACCGTTTTTTTTTTGTAAACACAACAAATGTTCGCAAGCCTTTATTTCAGCCATTACCTAGTTTTCTCTCTTACTTAGTCCCTGTGTTTTGTAAACTGAAGTCAGTCGAAGTTCAGAAGGACCCAAAAGTTTGTTTTTTGAAGGAAACCCTCTGGAGCGAGGTAAGATGTGTAGCCTGGTCGTATTATACGTAATTTTATTTTTTCAACACGCTTTATATTAGCTTCACCTGTATGTTTATTTGTTTGTTTGTAGCAACGGAATCTTTGAACGTGATTCTCACCCACTTCAAAACGTCAGATTAAACCGAAACTTTGCACACTTATCAAGGACCGTTGACAATACAATAATTTGATAACTGAATCTATTGTCGAGATTTTACCGGAGGAGGATTATATTTCATTATTTTATTAGCTTCACCTGTATGTTTGTTTGTTTATTTGTTTGTTTCACCCTCGCTTAAGATAATATCGCAGAACGCAAGAACGGTATGAGTTTTGGGCGTTTCTCGTATTATTATATAAGCATCAACACCCAGCGCTCGACGAGAGTTAAGCAACCGCGGTACAGTTTGTGATCATTGCATACCAGAGTACATATACGTAACTTCGGAATTGTCTGCAACGTATTTGCCGTTGTACAAGCCCTTGTTAAACGCTAGTTCCAACTTTAATACATACATTATGATATAATATTAATTATGTACTACTAGCGGATACTCAGCGGTTTCGAAAAGCAGGCGGGTATCAGCTGGCTTCTATATGTATCAGTGTTCATGATGCTAATTTTAAAATTCAACCCAATCCAATATATTGGTGAGAAACGTACCGAGGGATGAATGGCAAGTGGGTGACGAAAAATGTCATGTCGCTAGCGTCAACCTCAGGGAACCGGGCACACCCTCTGGGATGGTTGACCGTTTAATTGTCCATTACTCGTGGGAACAATAATGAAAAATGAAACTATAACAAAAAAACTAAAAAAACTAAAAAACACGCTTTAATAGCAAACCGAACTAAAAAGTAAAAAATAATGTTTAAATATTAAGATTTTATTCAATAGCGATAGAAAGTCCAGTAACTCAATATAATTAAATGATTTTTAATAAGTTTAAAAGAAGAATGAAGTGATTGACAAAAAAAATCATTTTATTGTAAAAATTGTCAACTGATTTCGCTTAACTTTTAATGCTGGCATCAGTACCGCAAATCTCCTTTACTCCAGCACGTCTTTAGCATCTTGGAAACCACGATCAAGGAAGAATTTGTCGCCTTTATTAATTGACAAAAACCATATAGACTGTTTATAATTTCAATGTCAGAGATAAAGATAAATTTTCCTATGCGAGGTAGTTGTCGAAATCGTAAGAACTATTTTGCTGTAGTTCAATTTAATTACATATTGCTTCACCGTAACGCTCCTACTCTACAATTGGTTATCTATTATGTCGAACTATGTTTCCCAATTAAACGTTTTGTTAAGAAACCTGAATACAATGGTGATAAATGGATAACTGATAAGCTACTTGAATTGAAGGAGCGCATCAGCTTATATAACGAGCTAGCAAGAAAATATCCCGAATTTAAAAACTTTAGCCGAGAAGTAAATAATAGTTATAAAATTAAACTACAAAAAGCAAAAAAAGATTTCGTGATAAGCAGATTAGGGAAGAGAATAATAAGATGAAAGCCATGTGGAATGTTATTTCAAAATTGCAGGGAAAAAATAGAGAAAAAAGCGATATCCAAATTGTGCAGAATAAAATTCTTATATCTAATGAGGGAGTCGCAAACAATTCTAATGAACACTTTATAACATCCATAAAGCATAACAATATACAGACAGATTATGGTTTTCTTAGAGCTAATGTTCCAGTTTGTCAGAATTCGTTCTTTATTAATCATTAACAGAAATAGATGTCTTAACTTTAATAAATAACCTTAAAAATTCAAACGCATGTGGTTATGATGATATATCAAATATTTTGCTTAAAAAATGCAAACTAGCTCTATGCAGGCCATTGACGTATATTTTAAGTTTATCTTTGAAAATTGTATTTTTCCTAATCGCTATTGTTCTTCCTTTTCTAAGAATTTTGATCCCAATGACTATGCAAATTATAGAGCCATAAGCTTATTACCGAGTCTTTCAAAACTATTTGAATTCGGTGCTAAAGAGCAATTAACAGTTTTAGCAAAATAATATATTATCGCCAGCCCAACATGGATTTACAAAAAATAAAAGTACCGAAACCGCTCTGTGCGGTTATTGATGTCTTAGAAATAAATTATTTACTTCAGGCCTGTTTGTAGATTTCTCAAGCGCATTAGATTGTGTTGATTATATTTTATTATTAGAAAAATTAGACAGATATGGAATTCGAGGTATCCTTTAAAATTCTTCACCTCATATCTGCATAGCAGAAAGCAAACTGTTAAACTTAACAATGCAGCAGATAAAAGGTATCCCAAGGCTCTATCTTGGGACCTTTACTATTTATTATTTTTCCCAATGACTTATCGTTTTATATAAAAAATATTTCAGGTTTATATCTGATTTACTATCCCGATGATACAAATATATTGCTCCCTGAAAAATCCATACATCTCTTACAATCACTCACTCAGAAAGTTTACAATATAGTAATTACTAGAACAAAAATAAGACTACGTATTTACCACCATTCTCTATCAAAAAAATAACTACGGATTATATAACTAGATTTACTACAAATAGCGACATTATTTTACCAAATTTAATAAAAATTCTTGGTGTTCACTTCGGCAGAAATTTGCAATGGAATTATCACATAGATGCACTAAGTAGTAAGTTGACAATTAGCTGTTATGGTTTAAGATTCTTAGCTAACCATTGTAGTGGTGGTATTCTAGTAACGCTATACTTTGCAAACTGTTAAACTTAACAAGGCAGCAGATAAAGGGTATCCCAAGGCTCTATCTTGGGACCTTTACTATTTATTATTTTTCCCAACGACTTATCGTTTTATGTAAAAAATATTTCAGGTTTATATCTGATTTACTATCCCGATGATACAAATATAGCTCCCTGAAAAATCCATACATCTCTTACAATCACTCACTCAGAAAGTGTACAATATAGTAATTACTAGAACAAAAATAAGACTACGTAGTTACCACCATTCTCTATCAAAAAAATAACTACGGATTATATAACTAGATTTACTACAAATAGCGACATTATTTTATCAAATTTAATAAAAATTCTTGGTGTTCACTTCGGCAGAAATTTGCAATGGAATTATCACATAGATGCACTAAGTAGTAAGTTGACAATTAGCTGTTATGGTTTAAGATTCTTAGCTAACCATTGTAGTGGTGGTATTCTAGTAACGCTATACTTTGCAAGTTTCCACTCTCATATCAGATATGGCATAGTCAATTGGAGAAATAGCAGCCTTATAAATGGTATATTTATACTACAGAAATACGCTGTTCGAATTATTACAAAATTAAACTATCATGACTAATGCAGAAATTATTTCAAACTAAAGGCTAGGACATGTACAGGGTGTCCCACCGGGAACTGAGTCGATCGATATAGAGAAAAGTACGCATCAGAAAATTTTGAAAATTTAGATAATTACTAATGTCGGTGTGGCCAATCCAACTAAAATAATTACAAGCAGCTGGCACTTCCGCTTATAATGGAAGTCGATATCAACTTGCTTATTTCAAATGGAACACCCTATTCATTTTAGGGTTTTCGAAAAGAGCATAAAATTCTGAGTCGAAAATATTTAACATATCCTATACCTAAATCTAGCCGTTTCAGAGATATTTGACATTTTATAGAAAATTTGACAGGTGCAACAGTTTGCAAAAACCGTTATAACTTTCTTCGTGTAAAAGATCCTCATTTGCTTCTTCTCACGTAAAAACAACACAAGGAGAACTACGTTCTACAACTGAAATAAATTCAATAATATCATACCAAGTGTTCCGTTTTTCGCGTTACATTTTGTCAACTTCAAACCGCGAAAACTTGTTTAGGTCAAATAGAACACCCTGTATTTTTTTACGTCAAGTTGTGTAAAATTGAATTCCCTTTTTTCTGATATTAGCATTATGGGGGTTAAAGTTACAACTTTTTGAAATATTTGCGATTTTATTAGAAATTCATGAATTGTTGTAATCATTTTATCAAAATAGCCATGATTAGAAACAATCAGTCATTATCTTATGTCAAAAAATGCCAGCACGTTTAAATTATACCAACGAAAACTTTTTAAATTTGTTTATTATTTATGGAGAATGTGAAAAGTAATATCAAAAACTTGCAGCACATTTGCTACTCGATATCCACAAAAACGCAAAACAACACTAACACTGTAACATGCGTATTAATCAAATTGAAGATATGGCATGAACTAAAATAACAGAGATAAGATCAATTTAAAATATGATTTCATTTTAATTTAATAATTGCTCAAAATTCCGCCCCCGAACCTCGACACATTTTTCACACCTTCGGATTAGTTCCTCATGGGTAGCTCTTCTAATTGAATCCTGTGATATGTTTTGAAATGCATTTCTTACTCTTTGCATACAATCTTCAATGGTTGTTAATGGGCACTCATAAATTTTATTTTTAATAGTTCCCCAAATGAAATAATCCAGAACTGATAAATCGGGCAAGCGAGGAGGCCACAAGAAAGGTCCATTATTGGCAATCCATTGATCATAAAAAGTTTCTTGTAAATAATTATTAATTAAATATGCGTTATGTGGGGGAGCACCGTCGTACTGATAAAAATGATTCTATGTTCGGCGTGAGGTAAATTTTCTAAATAGTTATTATTCAAATTTTGTAAGATATTCAGATATCTTTCACCTAAAAAAAAAAACAAAAATTTATCGATTCATATTAGCAGAAGAGAAAATTTAATTTATCGTTTAAATTTTCCTGATAAAATTGTAATGCCACCACTCTATCGTTTCTTATGGCACAGTAAACATTGAACTGCCATCTTTCCTGAAAGTTTCGCTCTTTGAACATATGAGGATTTGAGTCTCTCCAATAATGCGAATTGTGTCTATTAAAAAGTCCATTTTTAGTAAATTTAATAATATTTCCCAAATAAGAATCGTGGCCCTCAGACCTTATTAGAATAAACTCACAAAAATTCTGTCTTCTTAGGAAATCTGTTTCTTTTAATCCTTGATCCATATGGAATGAAAACGGGTGAAACTTATGTTTTAATAAGATTCTGTGAATTGAATCCTTGCATAGTCCCGATTCCAGAGCAGCTTGTCTTAATGACATTCTTGGAATGCATGAAAATATCCCAGAATTACTATTTCAATGTTTTCGTCATCAACGATAGGCTTTCTTCTTTGCATTTTTGCCTTGACAGAGCCATAATTTTTAAAATTTTCCAGTATGCGTTTTACAGTGTTTGGTGACGGTTTCCGTTTTTGTGGATATCGAGTAGCAAATGTGCTGCAAGTTCTTGATATTACTTTATCACATTCTCCATAAATAATAAACAAATTTAAAAAGTCTTCGTGGGTGTAATTTAAATGTGCTGGCATTTTTTGACATAAGATAATGACTAATTGTTTCTAATCATGGCTATTTTGATGAAATGATTACAACAATTCATGAATTTCTAATAAAATCGCAAATATTTCAAAAAGTTGTAACTTTAACCCCCACAATGCCCACAATATCAGAAAAAAGGAAATTCAATTTTACACAACTTGATGTAAAAAAATACAGGGTGTTCCATTTGACCTAAACAAGTTTTCGCGGTTTGAAGTTGACAAAATGTAACGCGAGAACGGAACACTTGGTATGATATTATTGAATTTATTTCAGTTGTAGAACGTAGTTCTCCTTGTGTTTTTTTACGTGACAAGAAGCAAATGAGGATCTTTTACATGAAGAAAGTTATAACGGTTCTTGCAAACCGTTGCACCTGTCAAATTTTCTATAAAATATCAAATATCTCTGAAACGGCTAGGTTTAGGTTATGCTACATATTTTCGACTCGAATTTTATGCTCTTTTCGAAAACCCTAAAATATATAGGGTGTTCCATTTGAAATAAGCAAGTTGGATCGACTTCTGGTATAAGTGTAGGTGCCAGCTGCTTGTAATTATTTTAGTTGGATTGGCCACACCGACATTGATAATTAGCTAAATTTCCCGGTGAGACACCATTCAAGATGTGTTCTTTCATTTATAAAAATAAATCATTAGGTGATTTCTATACATAAATTAAAGCATGATTATGATACAACGCATAAAGATAGTTTGGAACCTAATCTACATCGAACAATTATGTATCAAAATATTTTTTTTATAATGGCTGTAAGTTCTATAATCACTTGTTATGATATAGCATCATCACCTAACATCTATATTTTTGAAAAGAAATTGAAAAGGCATCTTATAACCAAAAATTGTTATATTATAGATGAATTTTTTATGTCATTTTTTATAATTATTCTTTGTTTATATATTTTATGTAACTGTTTCGTTAATTTTAAATTCGTTTATTCTTTGTTTGTGGATCTGAATTTTACTGTATTTCAGATGTACTGTTTCCTATGTAAACACTAAACATTTAATATAGAAATAAACTATGATTAAGGTTATGTTTACGATTACTATTATGATTATTGGAGGGTTCTGTCTAAAAAAAATAAATGAATAACAAGAAATGAAAGACTGGTTTTAAGACTCTTTAATAGAAAACAATAGAAATATTGGAAAAATTTTAGACGCTGCCTACCGGCAAGGTTTGCACACCGATCGGGTAGGGCTCAGAGTCCCCTGCGCTGTTTACTATAGTAACTTTGAGCATGTACATGTTGTCGGGTTGTAGGGAGTTCAGGCTCGTTCTGTAGGATGGCCTCGCAGGTGTATCAATAACGGGAAAGAGTCGATGCAAGAATGGTAGACCATCGACTACCACCGCAGAAATTCTGCAACGGTTAACTGAGTACGAAGGCAAAGTCCACGTCATATTCACAAAGGTTTCTCCTGCAACTACATTTTCCAGAACTGGACGCGATGCATCTGTAAAAAAAAGTTATATTAACAGTGAGGAAACTCGTCTAAGAATTAACTTCAATGTCTCATTTTGTGAGTTATAGAGGGAAAACTGAATTAAGCTGAATACTTCTATGCGTTGTTTGAGGAGATGCGCAAATGATTTTTAACAATAGGTGGAGTTTTACTCCTTTAAAATTGGCATTCAATTAGGGACAAATTTGTAACAAGCTAATTTTAGGGGAATATATAAGCGGAAGAGGCCCTATTTAACAGGAATAAAATCCCAAAGTATCCAGGTGGCGGACCCCTCACAAATTGAACCGCCATCCTGAAATTAGGCATTTTTTAGCTCTTAACTTGAATAATTAATCTCACATTGATTTTATCAGAAAAATGAAATGTATAAAAATTAAAGAGCATTAAACAAGCTACAAGACACTGTAAAGTTTTTTTAAATCGGTTAATAAATAACTGAGATAATGTCGAGTAAAGTTTGCGTACAATGCATTAAACTAGATAATTTCAATCGTAACACTAGAAAACAATATTTTTTTAAAAATTATAATTAACATACTAATTTTATTGTATATAATTATAGGGGCGAGCGTGGATGCATCTTTACTATGTACATACTTCGATATGCGATGTAAAGCAACGTGAAGCGCGGTTAGTAGTTGGATGGGTGATCGTCCAACGTGTTGTAGTATATTCCCCATACTACCAAAATCGCCGACCAAAAAATATTCAAAATTTTCCAAATAAATCGTTTGTCAAGGTCAACCTGGGAAACACCATAAAAAGTCATTAAGACACCTACCATATCAAAAAACTACAGTTATCAATAAAAAGTCTGAGAACATTCAAGTATCTTCGATAATTCACCGACATTCATATTCTATCGTTAAATTAGTCAAAACACCCAATTCCGTCAAATTACCAACAAAACTTTACAAACGACACCCCTCAAAAATACAGCCCCCTCAACATTTCAAACCACTTTCAATTTACTCCCCAAACTTCAATCCATCATAATTTATTTCACTGCCCAAAAAATTCTACGAGCCTCCTTCTCTTAATTTTCACGTCAAATTCAATTTCCAAAAAATATCTTTAAACATCTTTTAATTATCTTCCTGAGCCGCCCATAAAACAATGTTCTCCAAATCAAGACCAGTTTACGTGTTCCCCATGAGTTGCTGGCCACTCGTCACTATCTTCATTTAGTTATCCCACATTCAGCTTCTTTTCTTAAATAAAACTCTAAGTCCAATTTGCTAGTTCCCTTTTGCATGCTGGCAACTCGTAGCCAACTTCACTTCATTACCCTAAATAGGATTTATCATGACCTATATGAATTTATCATGACCTATATGAATTTATCATGACCAAACATAGCATCACGTTGTATTAACATATAACATCAAATATAACATTAATATGGATTAAAGTAGAACCCTCAACGTTACTTCACGGGGCCATTTCCAGATTTGAGTCATATCCACAGTTATCTTGAATATTTCCAAAACCAAATTAGATTCCGCTGACATTTTCATATCAAGATATTACATTTTTCATAGCTGATTTAGTAGTATAATTTTCAATTAGAAATTCAAAAATTTAAGCAATTATTGCACCACATTTCACAATAATAGTCCAAATGAATGTCTGGTACTCTTTTAATTTGCATCCAGCTCTCATCCAGCTCTCGGCCACGTCGTGCCCCGTCATTTGTTTAAAAGGAGAAGCATGTATGCCAAGCCCCCGGCAAGTTGTGTTCCCCGCGTATCTAACGAAATATAAAGTTGTGCCCGCGTCGTCTTCCTAGGCAGCCCCTAGTAAAAAATCGATTTTAATATTATTATTCAGCCCCAGTGCTACATTTTAAATCGCCTTCGTGGTCCTAGTTTTTAGTAAAATAAAATAGTCTTCGTGACTCTAGTGTTTTAAGTGAATTCTCTCAGATTTAATAAATTATAACGAAACCCGCACCATCCAAGGCAAAATTCTAAGTGTCGATACGTTACCTAAAAGAAAAAATTGTTTAATCTAAATAATATAAATATTCAACTCTGTGCTTTTCGCATAAATAAAGAGTTTTAAATTCGTGTTCTAAATACAGTGTTATTATTGGAAGCAAAATATCCACAGGGTACTCACGTAGGCCCTATCTGATAAACCAAAAAATGAATAAATCACATCCAGCTTATACAGGGTGAAGCTTTAGACCCTTACAATTAAATAATAAGCATATTTGCGCTTTGAAACTTATACAGGGTGTACCTATTGACCGAATCCTTCCGTTTAAGGACATACCACCCCGACCTCACTTTTAAATAAATTAAGAGCACAAACGGACTCTGGGAGTCTCAGTGGAAGCTAGCCAGCCGAAATACTTTTATTTTTCCAACCACCGAGGTCACTGCGTGTTCAAACGAAGACCGCGTCCTCGCCTCACACATCTTCCAGCGGCTTGTGATACAGTGTATGCACGGAAGTTATACAACGTTAGGCGAAGGTTGTATTGGGATATATCATTCTTCGGAGGGGGTGTAAAGCCGTCGGTCCCTTGTCTATTAAATGTTAGGCAAGTAAAAGGTCCATATTCTTCTTAAGGGAAGAGGTTCGGCAAAATTCCTGGTTGGGGATAGCTCGTCTACAGGCGTCGGTGTTAGGCCTCAGTAGCGGAAATACGCTAACGTTAAATAAATGTATATAAAAAAAATATATCAATATATTAGATAATAAAATGATAGAGTTGTATCAATTGCACATACAAAGAAAACTGTTAAAATAAGCAATTTAGTGTCAGTTATTAATACAATGCAGTTATTTGGTCGTATAATTTGTGCTACTAAGACTTCTGAGGATATCTTAAAGAATGTTTTCGATATGCACTTGCGCAGTTAGTATTTTTGATGAATTTCTTTATTTCTTTCAGAAAAATCCCAAATCAACATTATTATGATATTTTGATAGTAAACTTGGTTGAACTATTGTTTTACCGGAAGGTAGTAAACACTTCATCATTGACAGGGGATTTCTTTTAAGAAAAGGTGTGTGGCAGCATCCTGCATTTTTAAAGATATTATTAATCTTAAATATGTACAATACCACTATTATAACAACTGTACTATAGCTTTTGATGGGTATAATGATCAGGAAATATAAACAAAGTGCTTTGAACATCAGAGAAGATAAAAAAATAGTGAATATTTCTCAGTACAATACCCGAAATGTGGAAAGTGTCACGTATATGTCCTGTTTTTAAAAAAGGCAATTTAAATGATATAGAGAATTATCGGCCCATAACAATTATCTGTAATTTTATTAAAGTACTTGAATTTTATATTTACGTGAAAAACAGTATTAGTATACACCAGCATGGTTTTATGAAGGGTCGATCGACAACTACAAACTTAATGTGTATCACACATTATATATCGCAGGTTTTGGATGTCCAAGGTCAAGCTGACGTGGTTTATACAGATTTCTCCAAGGCCTTCGATAGGCTAACTCCTAGTATATTGGTCCTTGAGTTAGATAAATGCGGTCTGTCACAGAACGCACTGAGCCTATCTCTCTGATCGATTACAATGCGTATGCTACAGGGACTTTGCTTCAACTAAATTTGAAGACCTATCTGGTGTTCCTCAAGGATCGATCCTGGGGCCGTTATTTTTCAATATTTTTATTAATAACGCTATTGGCTCTTTGAATGTTTCTCATCTACTATATGCAGATGATATGAAAATTTATGTTAGGATAAACTGCGCTCAGGATTGCATCATCCTTCAGGAAAACCTCCATAGGCTTGATTTGTGGTGTAGGGAAAATAAGTTACCACTTAATATAAACAAATACTCATGTAAAAAAGATATGTTAATGTTTCGATACAGTATCGACGGTATTTTACTTGATAGACCAGAATAAATCAAAGATTTAGGGGTATTTTTGATTCAAAATTAAATTTTACCCATCACATAGTTGAAGTAATTTCAGCTGCCAATAGAAGTTTAGGATTTATCATGCATAATTCCGTGAGTTTCATAAACCATCAACAATTAAACTGTTACACAACTCATATGTCAGATCCCGACTAGAATATAATTCTGTCATTTGGTGCTCAAATTACGTAAAATATATCGAGGTATTAGGAAGAGTGCAACGGAGATTTTTAAAGTATCTGTTCTATAAAGAGAATAAAGTGTATCCTCATATTGGCTTTCCACACGATCTGTTACTTGACACACACAACTATAAATCCTTACTGGTTCGTCGTAATATGCACTCCGTTATCTTTCTGTTTAACGTAATAAACTCTGTTCATGATGCGAGCGAAATACTGAGTAAAATCAATTTCCATATACCAACATATACTAGGCGCCGTTATGAAACTTTTTATATAAAAACGGCTAATACTAATATATTGCATTACTCTCCTCTGTATATGATGTGCCGCAATTACTCCATCGTAGAATGCAGCATTGATATATATATATATATATATATAATATATATATATATATATATATATATATATATATAATTCTAGCAATGCACATATAAAAAATGTTTTCGTATCATAAGTTCTGTTAATTTTGTTTAGTGCTTGTTTTGTTATTTACCTTACTTGTTTGTCTTTTTCTCGCATGTCACTATTATATACCTATGTGTCTGTATTACTATTTACACATTGTCACTACTTTTTTTGAAAATTGTATTATTATTAATTTCGTATGACTGATGGTCGAAAGGTGAGCGCACTTGCCTTTCACCCAAAAGTTCCGGGTTCGATCCCCGGTCGTGGCAGCGAAAAATACTATGAGAGGGATTTTTTCACTATACACGGATATTGGTTGTGTGTCTGTTGTTGTTTCTAATGTGTAGCCCCCTCCCACACAAGGCTCTTCTAGAGCCTTCTGGGATAAAGGGGGTCGTCATTACCTGTGGTGTATTTATTATTATTTTATTATTTCATATTGTTGTTTTCTATCCTGTATCTGAGATATTATCCCGTTGGATAGTTGTAGAAATAAAAAAAAAGAATTAAAAAAGAGGCTGAAAAGAGTTTTCAAAATAAGTCGTGAAAAGACTCTTGAAAAGTGTCTTCTGTAGTTGGAGTAAAAAGTTCGTGTTACTGGCAGATAGCGGGAAAGTGATTCCAAGCAGATATCGCAGCATAGTGGAAAACTTATTATTTCCGTGGCAAAGAAAACAGAGAAGTTCTTGTGTTGATTTACAACGTGATTATTACCTGTACTTATTTTCTTATTTTGGGCGTTTGTACACTTACAAGAATTATAGGGCGAGAGTATATACAGGGTTACTAGTAATTCGATACATTCCTTTGGAGATGTGATGGGGCATGAGCTAAGGAGTAAATCTAGTCCTAACATACATTATGCAAAACTCAATAGTTTTTGAGATATTTAAATTTTTTTGTTTTTCTCAAAAAAGTAGATCTTAATGTCTTAAAAGTTAATTTTCGAAAAATCTACTTGACATTTTTTTATTTTTTTTTACTGGGTTACTTGTCCAATATTATAGATATCCGTTTGGAATGAAAAATATCCGAAAACATTTCGATCATGTGGACATTTAAAATAAAAACTTGTAAAATTTTTTTAAAAAAAATCAGTTATGAAATTTACCTATTAGGTTTTTTCAAAAAAATATTAATGTAGCACGCGTACAAATTATTATAGAAACTTCCTTATTTCAATAGCTATCTAACTAGGTAGAAATGTTTAATGTACCCTTGATAGTTCTAATAGAAAATTAGTAAAGATAATGCTGGTGGCGGAATTTATTAAACGACTAATCGTTCATTTTCATTTAAGTCAGTCAGTCCTTGACTTTGACGTTTGTGCATATGTCATTAACTGACATTCTTATCTCCGTGTCCCTTAAGTTTGTTGGTCTTGTTAAATTAGTTATCGAAGATTTTGATTTTGCTCGTAGTTGTTGTTATTAGTTGTTCTTATTGTATTTTCTGTGCCATGGCCGCGTATGCCAACGCAGAGCACGCTGATATCTTGTTTGTCTATGGATACTGTGGCGGCAACGCTGCTGAAGCTCGCCGAGAATATGGTCTTTGGTACCCTAACCGCCGCTTACCAAATGCACGTGTATTCAGTACGGCATATCGAAATATCGCTGAAACTGGCTCCGTGAAATTTGGAAGAAGTGACGCTACGCTGGTGCTCCTCCCGTTTATGAACCAGATGATGAGGAAGAAATATTGAGGTATTTTGAGGAAGACCCAACTATTTTAGCTAATAAAGTCGCAAGACTAACCGGAGCGTCACAATGGAAAGTTTGGTCTACGATACGTAGAGTTGGATGTCATCCTTACCACTATACCCCTGTCCAAGGCTCGGAGGAAGGTGATCCTGGAAGGAGAGTGGAATTCTGCCGCTTTATGTTAAATTCAGATGCAGAAAGTGCAAATTTTTTAACAAGTATTTTATGGACGGACGAGTCGAAATTTAATCGCGAGGGTATAACAAATTTCCAAAGCCTACATTATTGGGCAGAGGAAAATTCCAAGTTAACACGTGAAACTAGTTTCCAAATGAAGTTTTCTATTAATGTGTGGATGGGAGTCATTGGCCACTATTTAATAGGGCCACACTTTCTTCCTAAAAATTTAAACGGGGAAATCTATGAAATTTTTTTAAGAAATGGTCTGGCGGTGATTTTAGAAGATGTTCCTCTCGCCGTCAGACAGCGAATGATGTTTCAGAACGACGGTTGTCCAGCACATTATCGGCTGACAGTACGACAGTTACTTGATCAACGTTTCCCTAACCGTTGGATTGGAAGAGCGGGCCCAATACCTTGGCCAGCGCGAAGCCCTGACTTAACACCCCTTGATTATTACGTATGGGGTCATATGAAGGAGATGGTCTATGCCACACCAGTCAATACTATAGAAAACCTTAGACAAAGAATAGTCGATGCTGCCCAACACATAAGGCATAATCTGACAACCAGAGTAACAAGGACGGAAATAAGAAGACGTTGCCGTGTCTGTATACGGAATAGGGGCTCCCATTTTGAGCAAGACATATAAAAAATAAAGTACAACTTTGAAATTAATGAAGAATTAAACTTTACTTTTAAACTGTTTCTTACTGTTTATCTAAAAATAAAATTCGTACTACTTGTGTTATTTTTACTAGTATTTTCTTAGAACTATTAAGGGTACATTGAACATTTGTACCTTGTTAGATAGCTATTGAAATAAGGCAGTTTTTATAATAATTTATACGCGTGTTACGTTAATATTTTTTTGAAAAAACCTAGTAGGTAAATTTCATAGCTGATTTAAAAAATAAATAAATTAAGTTTTTATTTCAGATGTTCACATGATCGAAATGTTTCCAGATATTTTTTTATTCCAAACGGATATCTATAATATTGGACAAGTAATGCAGTAAAAAAAAAATTATAAATGTCAAACAGATTTTTCGAAAATTAACTTTTAGGACATTAAGATCTACTTTTTGAGTAAAACAAAAAAAATTAAATATCTCAAAAACTATTGAGTTTTGCATAATATATGTTAGGGCTAAATTTACTTCTTAGATCATGCCCCATCACATCTCCAAAGGAATGTATCGAATTACCAGTAACCCTGTATATCATATATATGTAATATATACTTATAATATTGATCTATATATTGATCAAATACTGTAACACAATAACGGGTAATACCGACAAGAACGGCTGCTATCTCGAAATCATTGATGTTTCGGACATCGTGGCCTTAGAGACATTTGTTCAGGATTCAGAAACATATAAAAAATTCAGACAATTTAACGGAAACCACGTTTTCCATATGAAAAGTCCGTTGTCCTTTGTTTTGAATTTACGGTATACCTACTTCACTTAATTTTACTGGCCTATTTCATTTCTCACCATTTATCTTGCCATGCATATTTATCTAAATGTACAGTAGAAAAATATTTTCATTTACCATTTTCAGATATTTTTATCTGCATAAATCTCGACTTTGAAAGGTGCATTTTAAATCAACTTACTTGCTTGTGGGGCTACGTAATCAATCAAATTTATTGGCCCCTCTGATTGGAGATTGTAAATGGCCATAATTCCAAATTCATACTGTCCACAGGGTATCAAGTCATTTAAGAATATATTGTTACGTTCTGTGTATATGTCCCTTGGGTACGGATTAAATGAATCTCGTATCACTAATCGGAAGCCTCGTGCACAGTGTGCGAATTTTTCCGTGACGTGCCAGTTCAGGAAAGTAGCTTCATCTTGTACAGAGGCAGTGAAAGAAGTTATTGTAAGATCTGCACCTAAAAAAATTAATAAACTTTTAATTTGACAATCGTAGGCTTTTCCTTACTCTATTACATATTCCATAATGTAGCTAGCATATACGAATTAAAATCCTTGTTAAATTTAAGATTGCGAAATTGTTAATCTGCTAAATATGGTTATGCGTTCTATAGCATCATATTTGAGTGTTTATAGCATATAGTTTGATCTAATGGGCTTAGGGATGCTGTTCATTTCATATCGTAGTAATATTATTAGAATGGAGGTATAGACGTCTAAATATATACATTTGAAATAATATGTAGGTTCAAATCAAATCAAATTCTTTATTCAGGTATTAATCACTAACATACAATATTCACATAGATCATAAAACAATGAAAAATAAACAAGTACATTATAGGATGAAATCACCTAAGCTAAAAGCTTGTGATGTGATGTCCATCCAGAGATATAGCAGTTTAATTATATACAAGAAAATAACAGCAGCAGCAGAATACAGAAATGATAGAAATACGTTACGAAAGCACATACATAATAATTTAAAGGTATACAAAATATACAATTCTATGCAAAATATACAATCATATATGTATGAACCATATATAAATCATGTGGTGAACCAAAATATATATACTATATTGCAAAATATACGATGCATCGTAACACAAGTAGTAAGCCAGCAAGGTTTAATAAAATTAGCAACAGTGGTATTGGAGGCAGGTAAATAACTTTTTTTTTTTTAATCTGTTAATTAATGTACAAACAAGGTTTCACATATATGGAAATTTTCGTTTATGAATGTTTTTAACTCTTTTTTAATTCGGCTTTGTTTGTAAATTTTTTTATTTTAGTAGGCAGCATGTTATATAGCATTGGTCCTTGATAAAAAATAAATCTTTGTGTATGGGTTTTTCTGCAGAAAGGAACATTCACTGTCAAATTTTGTATTGCTCTAGTATTATAGGCATGTATTGTGTATAACGCAGGTTTTTTCAACATCCACATTAGACCTTGGTAAATATATAATTTCCTTATTGTAAATAAAGTAGCCTCATCATATAAAATATCAGTTGAATATTGCATGTCTTTTTTAAAAATAATTTTGAGTAATGTGTTTTGAATTACCTGTATATTATGTAGAGTAGTGTTATATAATCCCCCCCATATGATGATACAGTATCTCATGACTGATTCGGCCAAGGCATCATACACCATAAGCATGTTTTCTTTGTTGAGTACGTCTCTTAATTGGTAGAATTTAAATGCCAGCTTTCTGAGCCTATTTATTAGATAATCAATGTGGTCTGTCGATCTCAAATATTGATCAATCATGACACCAAGGTATTTAATTCAGTTTAATTGTAATATTTTGTTAGAACAGAAACAATTGTTATTACACTGAGTTTCGTGAATGATAATAGACTGTATATCAGGTTGATCCATTACAGATGTAGAAAAAGTTATAAATTTTGTTTTTCCAATATTTAGACTCAGAAGGCTTGCATTTAACCAAGAATATATAAGTTTAAGATCGTGTTCAGCATTTTCATATACCCTATCCCAAGAATCACCAACAAACGTTACCGCAGTGTCATCTGCATAATAAATGATATGACAATTTATATTATTTAATTGTGTAAGACTATTCAAGTATATTAAAAATAAAATTGGTCCCATCACCGTCCCTTGTGGGACGCCGGTGGTGATGAGTAATGGGTCGCTATAAGTATTGTTGATTTTTACTTTTTGATATCGATTTGTTAAGTAATCCTGGAATATGTTCAATGCTGTACCCATAATACCTATTTTTTCTAATCTGCCCAATAGGATTTCATGGTTGACAGTGTCGAACGCCTTGGCCAAGTCTAGAAACACAGTAAGACATTTTTTATATTCATTTAACCCATTTACAATGTTTTTAATTAACTCAATGACAGCATCTTCAGTTGACATATTTTCCCTAAAGCCAAATTGATTTTTAGTTAATAATTTATGTTTTTCTAAATAATTCATTAGTCTTTTTTTTAAGCATTTTTCAAAAATCTTTGCAAAATTATTTATAACGGTTATAGGTCTATAATTAGTGGCCATTTTTTTATCGCCGGATTTAAATATTGGCGTAGTTGTGGATTCTTTCCATTTGCTAGGAATACGGCCTTTTATAAAACATAAATTTATTATGTGAATTAACGGATTAACTATAAATTTATGAATATGTTTTATTGTACATACTGACAGCCCATTTGGCCCAGGGGCAGTGTCATTTTTTAGGCTAGATATAAATGTAATCACCTCATTTTTGGTAACAGGATTGAAAAAGATGGTATCACTTACATTTTTTTCGTTTATGGTATGTGCTGGTGATGCAGTATTTATTAAATTTGCCATATTGATTCCAATATTCACAAAAAATGTATTAAAAAAATTTGCTTTTGTTTTATCATCCTGAATTATTACACCATTATCGTCAACAATATTAATGTTTCTGTCAGTTTTTTTAGATTTACTATTTGTTACTTCGTTGATTATTTGCCATGTTTTCTTACCATTATTTCGTACAGAATTGATTTTATTTTTATAATAATCGTTCTTTGTTGTTCTTATTAAATTGTTAAGATAATTTCTATACTGTTTATATCTCGTTTCATATTCAGCTGAAAATTGTTTTTTTAATTGTTTTTTCATCGTGTCTCTCTTTCTAATAGAGCCCAATATACCCTGAGTAATCCATGGTTTTAGTTTAATATATTTTTTACTATTGTAAGATTTGGATTTAGAATGCATATTAATATAATAAAGTAATTTATTAATAAAAATATTATAAGCTAGGTCTGGATCAAATGTCTGAGTGACATCGTCCCAGTTTTCAGTTAATAAAGATTTTTCTAGATTTGCATAAGTAATAATTTTGAATTGGTTTGTCAAAGGGTTATTTTCTTGTTTAAAGTTATGGGTATTAGCTACTGATAATATTATTGTATAATGATCTGTTATATCAGTTTCAACAATGATAGATTTAAAAAACACTTTTTTTGTAAGTTTTTACTCCCCACTCTAATGAAAACATGATCTATTAAACTAGACGAGTTTGCTGTTTCCCTAGTAGGTTTATTTACATAAGAAAAAAAATCCTTGTTCTGCCATCTTACAGACATAGGTATTGACATTAATGGCTGATGTGTTTAAAATGTTTATATTAATGTCTCCTATAAAGATTTCTATATTTTGTTTTTCTAAATTTGAGAGGTAGTTTTCTAATTCAGATATGTACAAGCACATATCTGTAGATGGTGGTCTATAGGAGGCAGTCATTGCATATGAAACATTATTTGTAGCAAATAAAATCCTTAATAACTTTGTTTCAGACAATTGAGTAACATTTAATATATAATCAATGCCGTGTTTGATATAAACAACCACGCCATCATTTTTATTAAAACATGATTCATTATAAAATATGTTGAAATTTGGTATAGAAAAATTACTTACCCCTTCCAATTTCCATGTTTCTGAAAGAACAATAATATCTACATTTTCCTCAAGACAATTAATGTATACTAGTAGTTCATCAAAATTTTTGTTAAGGCTTCTTATGTTTAGATGAATTATATTTAAACATTGCTTGCCCCTAATATGCTCCAATGCGTCAGTTATATTTTCACAAACAATTGTTTCTCTGTCCTTATATTCATCTAACTCAGTAAAACAATTCATAATGTTATGCTAGTGTATTATATACCTAAATTATATTGCAGTTTATAATAGAATGTATTAAACGTAACCAAAAATGAAAGTAATCAGAAAGAAAATATGTATAACCAAGTATTGAGAATAAAAGAAAGTAAAGTAGAGATATTGCCCTGACAATAAAAATATTTTTATTTTTTTAAAGAAATTTTTAAGATAGATGTAGATGCTGAGATAAATCGCCACTATTTCGTAATTTGATGTTTTTGCCATTTAACTTGATGAAAACTTGTCCCTTGAATGTCCATGTATTTTTCATACCAAAAGAAGATTTTGCCTCGGTTAGTAGCAGTCTTCTAGCCTTTGTGAGATCTTCAGAAACGAATAAACTTGTTCCTTTAAATTTTTTACAATTACTTAAAATAATTGTTTTGTTTTCAAGACGTTTAAACTTCACAACCACAGGCCTAGGTTTTTGAGAGTTATCATTTAGTGTGCCAATTCTATATGTTGTTGTTATATCATCAGGTATGTTGTTTAGTCCAGTATTGCTGTTTATAATCTCTATGATTTTAAAATTTAGATTTTCGTTCGATTCCTCCGGAATCCCATAAATGCAGATATTATTAATTTTTTTCAGTTGTTGCATGTTGTCAATTATTTGCACAAGAGAATTTGTTTTATTTTCCTGTGTTTTTATATGCTGTTCGAGTGTATTAATTTTTTCGTTCATCTTATCGGTAACCTTTTTTATTATACTCGACATAAAATCTTGATCGGCAAATAGTTCTGCGATTGTTTCCTTAATTAAGGATTTTATTTCTTGTTTATTTCGTAGAGACATTTTGAATCTCACTTTTCTAACTTCTTATTTAGATATTTTAACACTGGGACTAAAACACTGTATAATTTTTTATCTATTTTATACACTTTAAACTTGATAAATTGTAATAATTTTGCAGAGCAATTTAAACGTACTACTACTCACTGTGCGCCATGTACCCGAAGGATATAGGTAGTATATTTAACAAAGTTCGATCACAACCAAATTAAATCCAAATTGTATCTAATATGTACTATTGTAGGGCTGTTTTTACCATACAGTCTTATTATATATGCATTATAACCCACAAAAGTCAGAAAAGGGAAATACAAAATATATACGGGACATTCAGCTTTATGACAAATTATTAATTTAGCAGCTACAAATTGATTTAACAAGCATAAAAGTGTTATATTTTAAACTTTTTATAACCATACGGAACAGAACTCTGGTCTTCGTAAATCTTTCCGGTTTGATTCAGGATCCCGCTGGCAAATTCTGTAATACACAAAAGAGGGCTGTAATATTTCAGTTCATCTGTTATCTCACCAATTAAATTCACCGGTTGAGCCATCAAACGTATAAGGCGTTGACACATAAATGGACTGTCTGTATCATAATAGAGAATTCTATCTTCCAATTTTTTCTAGATTACTATAGAGTAACATATGTGACAATATCAGACTCATTATCAGAGAACTAAATATTTCGTTTTTATGGCAATATGGACCATGCCAGTGCTATGCTTAATATTTAGATCACCAATAATTAAGATTGCCTGGTAAATAACCATATTAAAGAATTATTCATCAGGACAATTATTCATTATTTTCGTCATTGATTGGCCCTTTCTGCCCAAAATAAATTTAAAACTAGTTTGATGTGCACATTTTTACGTTTTCACTGTGTCAACAAATAAATAATTATTAAATACCGGGGATAACCTTATTTATTACCGCTAATTAGTATTAATTACCCCTATTTTTACCTGATTTAGCCGCGAAGTTCTTGAAAACATACTGTATATTGTTGTTTAGATATTCCGGTCTAAAGAAACTTTTCTATATATTTTCGGATATAAAATCAGCTCCAAATCAAAAAACTAGTAATATTATATTTTTCGCAGTAATTGCTACACCAAAAATGGTCGCCGTTGACGACATTATAACACTATCGCCTTTAGTAATAGATAAATTCAAAGAGGGCGCTGCATTTGCCCCCTTGAAGATAGCGTCCGTCATCGATTGTATGGCTCGCTGCTGAAGAGATTGTTACCTCCTTTCCCTTATTATTCATTTCTGGGAAAGAATTGAGGCAACATATGCGGACGACTAGCTGGTTTAAGTCGGAGCAAAGAGCCGTGGATCCAGAGTATTCGTAAGAGTGGAGAAACTTTTTGATATGTGCAGCATAAGCGACAGATTTCTGTTTATTTCAAGAAAGGAAGACAAAGAAAAATTGATGTTAAATTGGGCACCATCCATAGTGAAAATAAGTACAATTGTCTCTTTTTTCTCGAATAACCAGTCTACTATAGATCAGACTGAAATTGTTGGTAAGAGAAATAAAAAGATTGTTTAAAATGAATGTTAAAATATATTACATGAATAATAAACAAATCGGTTTGTAAAGACTAATTGAAATTATATATATATATATATATACACACCGCCTTCTAACAGGCCATAATATAGACTTCGATAACACCAAAACCATAGCACCATCATTTTTCCAGAAACCGCGAATCATCCGCGAAGCAATTGAGATTGAAAAACGTCCCAATTGTCTAAACAAAAGGGATGCCGGTCATCGTCTTCCAGTCGCTTGGATATCATTGATCTCCAGGCTAGCCCCACAATATTCATCCACACCTCATAATCCTGATAGCAGCCGTTCTGCTCTGATGCCTCCACCAACAGACCCTCAACCCCTCACCACTCTCCCACCCACAGACACTTTTCGTATAAATAACACTTCGTCCGATACTGCCAGCGAGTTCGCTCTAAGGGGTAGGCAGATTGAGGCCTTAGAGACGGATAGTGGTGAGATCTGGGGAGTAGGCAGATTTAGACCCCGAATCGAACCAGTTCCACGAACTCCTAGCATTATTTTCTTTAACAATTTTTACTTGACCCACTTTTTCTCTTGAAAATGGCTCCAAAACGGGAGCCGAAACGTCGAGACATTAACAATCTCAGACGCGGTTCAACCCGAGAACCTAGTATTTTTCATATATATATATATATATATATATATATATATATATATATCAAATTTATACCAGGATTCTAGATTGACTATTGTTGAGGTGACTGGTTCTGGAACAGCAATCCATGCCCACAATTGTCTCTTTACGTCTCTTAATGAAATGGAGTGAAACCAACTATGTGGTTGTTTTGAAAGATTAATGAAATTTTATCTATATGAAGAAATATAAGCTGTTAAAAAGCTATGCAGAAATGTAGAAGCTATGCAGAAACGTATACAGAAATGTAGTGTATATAAATGTAGAAATATATGTGTATAAATTTATAAGTACAAAAGTACATAAGTACATATATAGAAATATATAATTATATAAAAGCATATAAGAATATAAGTATATAAGCTGATTTCGTAAACTATAAATTGCCAAAAAAATTAAAAAGAAAGTAAATATTTTTAAAACCATGTGGTACATATAGTATTTTAACTACTTATTAAATTAAAAAGAATTGACCTTGAATTTATTTTTAAAATCATTGAAATTACATCAAAGATAACAATTGAAAATTACTTAAATTTTAAATTAGTAATAAATGAAATTTATCTGGATGTTATTGTTAACGCGGATATAAAAATGTAATATCAATTACTGAAGTCCACAGTTAAGTTTATATATATGTTCGAATCAGTACAAAGGCTGCAAGCAAATAATTTCCTTGTGAGTGTTACTAATAAGGTAGACTTTTTTGTCCTACTTACTGGAAAATAATGCTACCAAATAAACTTGAGAAATCTAATCTTCTAATTAAATTGAAATCTATAAAATATAGAAATAGTACAGGTATGACCCTCTGTAAACTATTGAGTTAAGTGCAACAACCTGCCTTGTAGATTCCCGTGCTCAAACAAATTACAGAATCGATAAAAGAAATCTATAATACCGCAGCTGACTTAAATTGTCACAATTTGTAATTTATATTTTATGCATAACCAACAATATCAACAGCTGTAATAAATAGTAAAACGTATTGTAACTATTGTGAGAACTCAGTAAATATATTACATCTTATAGGATATACTATATGTACCTAGTAATGAGAAAGGTAAAGAAAATAACCATATGTACTTCATAGTAAACAAAAATATAAAAATTGAAATATAGGTATCTGATGTAAATAAATGTTTTGTAGATAATTGTTTCCTGAGATGTTATTCAGAGATACATAATAGTTAATAGAACATGACTGAGTTCCTAAGATATTAAAATATGTACATAGAACAATGTGAAATGGTTTAGCAGTTATACAAGTAAAATTCTGTTAGTTGAAAACAGTTTCACTTACAAAAACTGAATCAAAATGTTACACAGATTGCGCCAAACATAAACAAAACACTAGTTTTTATATAAAACTGTTAAATGGACATAGGCCATGTAACAAGATGCCAAAAACTCTCTCATTGTCCCGATCGAAAATTCTGCAAAATGAACCTCTATAAGAAAATACATGGGTTTTTCATAAAGAACTCTTATAGCATATCTACTCTCGTATTTTTATTCATACTAAATCTATACAGTGAGTGAGTTTTTACATTTTTTTCACATGAGGCAAAACTCATTACACCATTGTTTTAGTTTAGGTACATTAAACTTTTTCATCGAGAAATTGATATTTGTTGTCAAACTCACCTGAAGGCGCTGGGATGTATGAGACAAAACTGGCCGATTCACCTAATTCATCGCCCACAATTGGCGTGATTTCAAAGTAGAACCTTTCGCAAGCAGGAAGGAAGAACAGATCTTGTTGGTTCTGATAAGCATTAAATATGTACTGCAGATTATCGATATCGACATGGACGTAAATCAGGTATAGGACATCTCCACAATTTGTGCTGGGTGTCCAACGTAATACATAATCTAAGCCTAGAGTTATATTTGCGACTGGTTCAGGAACTGAAATGATAATAAGAGAGATCTCGTTAAAATTTTTAAAGCTTATTTTCTACAAATGGAATAATAATGGTAGAGTACTACTATAAAATAGCGGATATTCTAAGGAATTCGTGGATGTGCCCGAAAGAAATATTTTTTACATGGCACTCTAGATGCACTAACAAATTTCGAGTGAATTTTTTTCACGGAATCGAAATGTCACCTATGGGGTATTACCGTACTCAGAATTTTTCAAGGATTCCATACATATAATAGTATACAGGGTGTTCTATTTAAAAATCAAAAGTTGTTGTCATTTCCGATGAGACCGCAAGGGGAAAAGAAATGACAGTTATGTCACAAAGTGTCTTCTTGGTCATATAATACATCTACCAAGTTTCATTCTGCAATTCTAAAAAATAAGAGCAAAAGGGGGGTCTACCATGATCCATTGACATGCGGTATTGCATTAGAAGTCGTTCGAGTTTCTGGGATATTGTTCATGGTATAAGAGAAATGAAAATAGCTGGATGGTAAACATTCCCCCTCACCAAAGGTGCATTGTCGTGAGAAGCAGTGCAGATAGGTACATCTAAAAGCTAATACATGAAAAATTCACATTTTCTAAGGCAATTAAAGCCCTAAAACCATATAAATTCAGTTCTTATTAGAAAATAGACCCGATTTAAAATCTAAGTGATGATAATTACCTAAATTCTACTGTAAGTATTTGTCCGGTTTGTAGTTTCTTTCAAGAAGGTGTGGCTACTACGTACGTCTTGACGTACTCATCTACTTAGATTATAATGCTTAATTTTTTTAACCACCAGCAAGAATTAATCGTATAAGACTTTCTACGATCACTAGTATGAAAATATAGTACGAACTTACCGCACCGTTGAGCGTTAGCACCTAGAGCACCAGAAACCACTAGAAAAGCAAGAAAACTAAGTACACGGGTCATCGCGAATTTTTTTCCAAATTAAATTTATTCGATCTGAATAATGGATACTTATATAAGCTCTTGAGAATCATCAGTTAGTGACACCATAGATATGAAAGTCCTTGTTGCTATGATTAAATTCAAGAGGAAATCACTGACAATGTTTAGATATTTGCTGATTACGAATATTTCGATTTTTTTTATTTTATATTAAACTTAAAAATTTTAAAGATGAATTTATTCCCTGATACTCATAGCGAATCTTGAGCACCATCATTTAAATTTTCACATTCTTCATCCCCATTGGAGGAAACTGTTGCTGCTTTATATTTGGTATTATTAAAATAAAATTAAAGGTTTATTAAACCTTATATAAATATACAGGGTGTCTCACCGGGAACTGAATCTATCGATAAAGAGAAAGGTACGCATCAGAAAATTTTGAAAATTTAGATAATTACTAATATCGGTGTGGCCAATCCAACTAAAATAATTACAAGCAGCTGGAACTTCCGGTTATACCGGAAGTCGATACTAACTTACTTATTTCAAATGGAACACCCTATCTATTTTAGGGTTTTCGAAAAGAGCATAAAATTCTGAGTCGAAAATATGCAGCATATCCTATATCTAAACCTAGCCGTTTCAGAAATATTTGACATTTTATAGAAAATCTGACAGGTGTAACGGTTTGCAAGAACCGTTATAACTTTCTTCGTGTAAAAGATCCTCATTTACTTCTTGTCACATAAAAGAACACAAGGAGAGCTACGTTCTACAACTGAAATAAATTCAATAATATCTTTGTTCCGTTTTTCGCGTTACATTTTGTCAACTTCAAACCGCGAAAACTTGTTTAGGTCAAATAGGACACCCTGTATTTTTTACGTCAAGTTGTGTAAAATTTAATTCCCTTTTTTCTGATATTAGCATTGTGGGGGTTAAAGTTACAACTTTTTGAAATACTTGCGATTTTATTAGAAATTCATGAGTTGTTGTAATCATTTCATCAAAATAGCCATGATTAGAAACAATCAGTCATTATCTTATGTCAAAAAATGCCAGCACGTTTAAATTATACCAACGAAAACTTTTTAAATTTGTTTATTATTTATGGAGAATGTGATAAAATAATATCAAGAATTTGCAGCACATTTGCTACTCGTCATCCACAAAAACGCAAAATAACACTAACACTGTAACATGCGTATTAATCGAATTGAAGATATGGCATGAACTAAAATAGCAGAGATAAGATCAATTTAAAATATTTCATTTTAATTTAATAATTAAAAAAATTCCGCCCTCGAACCTCGACACATTTTTTGCACCTTCGGATTAGTTCCTCATGGGTAGCTCTTTTAATTGAATCCTGTGATATGTTTTGAAATGCATTTCTTACTCTTTGCACACAATCTTCACTGGTTGCTAATGGGCTCTCATAAACTTTATTTTTAATAGTTCCCCAAATGAAATAATCCAGAACTGATAAATCGGGCAAGCGAGGAGGCCATAAAAAAGGTCCATTATTGGCAATCCATTCTTAATCATAAAGAGTTTCTTATAAATAATTATTAATTAAATATGTGTTATGTGGGGGAGCATCGTCGTGCTGATAAAAAATGTTTCTATGTTCGGCGAGAGGTAAATTTTCTAAATAGTTATTATTCAAATTTTGTAAGATATTCAGATATCTTTCCCCTAAAAAAAACAAAAATTTACCTATACATATTAGCAGGAGAGAAAATCTAATTTACCTTTTAAATTTTCCTGATAAAATTGTAATGCCACCACTCTATCGTTTCTTATGGCACAGTAAACATTGAGCTGCCAACTTTCCTGAAAGTTTCGCTCTCTGAACATATGAGGATTTGAGTCACTCCAATAATGCGAATTGTGTCTATTAAAAAGTCCATTTTTAGCAAATTTTGCTTCATCTGTCCATATAATATTTCCCAAATAAGAATTGTGACCCTCAGACCTTATTAGAATAAACTTACAAAAATTCTGCCTTCTTAGGAAATCTGTTTCTTTTAATCATTGACCCGTATGGAATGAAAACGGGTGAAACTTATGTTTTAATAAGATTCTGTGACTCGAATCCTAACATAGTCCCGATTCCGGAGCAGCTTGTCTTAATGACATCCTTGGAAATGCATGAAAATATCCCAGAATTACTATTTCAATGTTTTCGTCATCAACAATAGGCTTTCTTCTTTGCATTCTTGCCTTGACAGAGCCATAATTTTTAAAATTCTCCAGTATGCGTTTAACAGTGTTTGGTGACGGTTTCCGTTTTTCTGGATATCGAGTAGCAAATGTGCTGCAAGTTCTTGATATCACTTTATCACATTCTCCATAAATAATAAACAAATTTAAAAATTCTTGTGGGTGTAATTTAAACGTGCTGGCATTTTTTGACATAAGATAATGACTGATTGTTTTTAATCATGGCTATTTTGATGAAATGATTACAACAATTCATGAATTTCTAATAAAATCGCAAATATTTCAAAAAGTTGTAACTTTAACCCCACAATGCTAATATCAGAAATAAGGGAATTCAATTTTACACAACTTGACGTAAAAAATACAATACAACTTTTGACCTAAAAAAAATGTAACGCGAAAAACGGAACACTTGGTATGATATTATTGAATTTATTTTAGTTGTAGAACGTAGTTCTCCTTGTGTTCTTTTTATGTGACAAGAAGCAAGTGAGGATCTATTACACGAAGAAAGTTATAACGATTCTTGCAAACCGTTGCACCCGTCAAATTTTCTATGAAATGTCAAATATCTCTGAAACGGCTAGGTATAGGTATAGGATATGCTACTACATATTTTCGACTCAGAATTTTATGCTCTTTTCGAAAACCCTAAAATATATAGGGTGTTCTATTTGAAACAAGCAAGTTGGTATCGACTTCCGGTATACGCGGAAGTGTCAGCTGCTTGTAATTATTTTAGTTGGATTGGCCACACCGACATTAGTAATTATCTAAATTCTGATTCGTACTTTTCTCTATATCGATCGATTCAGTTCCCAGTGAGACACCCTGTATATATTTTAACATATCTTCTATACATGAGAATTGCACTGGAAGCTCTTAAATATTTTTTTCAGCCGAGAAATTCAAAAAAATGTATAGCAATGTTTTAGAATTATATTTTATAGTCTTTACAAATAAGGTAAATAAGGCTCAAATTCCAATGTTATTCGATAGCATCAAAATTTTTATGACAGTAGTATGTTTGGTTGCATAAGTTGTAACGTCACAGATAATTGAGTACTGTTTATAAAATAAATAAAATTTTTAATGAGTGTGGCGCTGTGACACGGCGTATTATAATAATAATAATAATAATATGTCTTTATTTATTATTGAATATAATAATAAAAGGGCGAAGTTCAGTAGAGTGAGACACTCTCTGCTCTTCCACTTAACCCTAAGATAATAACAACATAATAAACAAAAATTAAATATATATATACATATATACACATATATATATATATATATATATACATATATATACATATATACACATATATATAAATAGTAATAACTAACAGATATCTATAACAACAAGACAATATTAGAGACAGCAGACATTTTAACTTATTGCATTAACTGGGAAAAAGGAAAAAAAAAATAATGAAATAACGAAAATGATAATATAATATAAAAAGAATGAATAATAATAACAAACAATTGTCATAAGAGCCAAGTTGCCGAGAAAGAAAAAGAAGATATGCTAATTTTAATAGCTTACGAGCTGGCTTACTAATTAACCACTAGTAAAAGAAAGAAAAAAAAAAAATTTAAAAATTTGATTTTATGATGACTAATATGTAGGAACATTAAGTACTAAGTTTTTGAGTAAATAGTGCGGCTTTTAATTTATTTTTGAATTGAGATAGGGTAGGTAAAGATTTCATATCTGTGGGGATATTATTATAAAGACGAGAAATTGTATAACTAAATGATCGCTCAAATTGAGTAGAACTGTGAGCGGGGGGTGTAATTATGTTCTTGTTCCTGATATTGACGTTATGAGTATTCGCACGAAATATAATCTTTTCAAACAAGTATGTTGGTTGCTGAGTTTTTATTATTTTATTGTACATGCAAACTGTGTTTAAGTAAAATCTATTTTTCATGTTAAGCCATTTTACCTCTTTTAATTTATGAGAAATGTGTTGAAATTTGCCTATACCAAAAATATACCTAAGGCACGAGTTCTGCACTTTTTGAATTTTATACAGACTGTCACTATCCAAACATTGCGAAAAGACTTGGGAGCTGTAATTAAAATGCGATAGTACTAACGCATCACAGAGAAATGTTTTAATTTTTTGGGAAAGATAAGACCTATGTGGATACAATAATCTTAGCTTAAGGTAGGCTTGCTTCAAACAATTGGCTATGTGCGTTTTGTACCTAAATGTGTTATCCATTGTTAAACCTAAATTACGATGACTATTGACAATTGGTATACTCAAATTATTTATTTGAAGGTCAATGGAGTTACCAAGTCTATTAAGTACAGCTCGGGTGCCAAAAAGCATTACTACAGATTTACTGGGATTAAGGTGCAGTTGATGTTTTGTTGATATGTCAGCTAAAGTGTTTAGGTCTGAGTTTATTTTTTCCAACGCAAGATCTAATTCCGATGGAGGGAAGCTATAATAGATTTGTGTGTCGTCGGCATACATATGAACTGAACAGTATTTCAAATAGCGACAAAAATTATTTGTATATAATGTAAATAGTAGTGGCCCTAATATGGATCCCTGTGGAACGCCTACTGTAACAGGGAGAGGTCTCGATGTGTCATCATTATATATAACCCTTTGAGTACGGCTGCTTAGGAAACTGTCAATGAGATTAATAGCATCGTCGTTGAGTCCAATAAAGTGTAGTACAGCAAGTAACACTTTGTGATTGAGTGTGTCGAAAGCCTTCGAGTAATCTAGGAGCACTAATACTGTAGCTAAACCTTTATCATTTGCCGTCAGTATATCATCTGTTACATGTAACAGAGCAGTTGTGCAGCTGTAATTAGGGCGAAAACCAGACTGTATATCTGGTAATATATTATAGAACGCGATGTGTTCCCGAAGTTGAAAATTTATTATTTTTTCGAATAATTTTGAGAAAACCGGAAGTATGCTAATAGGTCGAAGATGCTTAAAGTCCGTTGGCTCAGAGATTTTAGGAATTGGAATTATAAGAGCGCTTTTCCATTTGTCAGGAAAATAGTTTTCAAGTATACACGAGTTAATAATATGTGTTAGATATTTAATAATATGAGGACAACAAGGTCTAATCATATTTATGCTAATTTTGTCCTGCCCAGTAGCCGTCGACACTATTTCTTTTAGATATTTTGATGTTGTATCACAGTCTACTAAAGTAAATTTAAATTTTTCGATAAAATTACATTTTTGATTAGTGGCGTAATAATTAAGTATTTCATTATCAATAACAGTAGCTTGAGGTATACAATTCTGGTAATAGTTATTTAAATCATCAACGTTATTTAATTCAGCTGGAATTTTTATATCTGGGTTTTTATTGATATTTAAAAACTTTAATTCCTTCCAGACAGTTTTCGAGTTTGTATTAGTAAATTTGTGACTATAATAGGCTTTTTTTTCGTTTCTGACAGCTGTAGTTGTAAAATTTCGCAAGGTTTTGTAATAATTCCAGTCTCTTTGGCTCTTTGTTTTTTTGAATTTAGTTTTAGCTTTGTCTCTTAAATTCATTAAGTATTTTATATTTGAGGTGATCCACGGTGCCTTAGGTTTCGATATTCGTGCAGTTCTTACTGGTGCATGTTGGTCAATTAGCGCTATGATTGTATTAGTGAGCAATTCTATCTTAGCATCTATGTTTGTTAATGTGAACATAGAGTCTAAATTTGCTAATTGCAGGTCACTAAAAAAGAGATCATCATCAAAATTGCTATAATCTCTATATTTGTACGTAAACTGCGGCGATTTGATACTTTCTGCAGATATGCAGCAGTGAATCAGCTCATGATCACTTAGCTCATTATTCAAAACGTCAACATCAGAAACAAACGAGGGCTTAGTAGTTACAATATGATCAATAAGTGTGCTGGTGTTTTGCGTGATACGAGTCGGAGTAGACACCATTTGAGTCAAGCCTAATACGTCCATAGAATTATTAAATGCTGTAGCCGCAGGACTATCGAATTTTATAAGGTCAACATTAGTATCCCCGAGCAAGTAAATATTATCAGATATCGGTAAACAAGTAGCCACAATGTATTCAAGGTTATCCAGAAAGTAATTAAGGTCAGTGGTTGGAGGACGGTACATTACCCCGATAATACATGACATGGATTTAAGCTTTACTGATACACACAATTGCTCTATGTTGACACCAGTTTCAATAATTCGAACTGGTATATTTTCTTTAACATATAAGCCTACTCCTCCTCCCCTACCGTCCCTATCTTTTCTAATGAATTTATACCCATTTATATCTACAGCTTCATTTGGCACATTATTATGCAACCAGGTTTCAGTTATTGCTAGTATATGGTAATCTTTACTAATTAGCATATCCCTAAAGTCCACAAAATTATTTAAAAGAGATTTAAGTGTGCTATTTTCATTTTATTTTTTCCCATTTTAGCATACAAGTAGTGAGTAACAGTAATAGTGAAACAACAACAAACTAAATTAGAATAATGTAGTGCAACAAATATTGATTTACATAAAAGAAACAGTATTTTTACTAGTTGTTCTTGTGGTTCGTTTCCTCAAGTTTTCCTTTCCTTCGGCAATTGGCAATTTGTATATTTTATCTGATACTGGCTGAATAATTGGAAGCTCTTTGTGTTTATTTGGACAGATATTAGTTTCAATAATTTCAGTTGCTTCTACTTCGATGTTTTTTTCCTCTCCTTTTCCTTGTACTTCTCTCACCTCTTGTTCTTGCTCTTTTTCCTCCGCCAAATTTATATCTATTTTCATTAAATCCTCGCAAGTGAACTTCTGACCATTGACATATAGAGTGTTATTTTTTATTATAGCCTGTTTATGGTTTTCCCTAGCAAATTTCAAATGATGCCGTAAAATTTTTTGTCTCGCGTACTCTTCTGGCGAATAATCATTAGCAACAAAAATTCCTGTGCCTTTTAATTTTTTACAGTTTTTTAGTATATCCTGTTTGAGTGCGTAGTTGACAAATTCAATCGATAGAGGGCGTGTTCTTCCTTCAGTCTTCCTACCAAATCTATGTATATCCCGGATATCAGCAAATTGACAATCGATATGTAAGTATTTATTTATTATATCCAGAGAAGATTGTATTTCATCCGTGACGTTGGTTTTTTCTTCTGCGCCATAAAAAATGAGATTATATTTTTTAAATTTCTTTCATTTAGAAATTTATTTTCCTCTTTTAGTTGTGTGTTTTCATTTTTAATTTTTCCTAATTCTTCTAAAGTATTGGTTCTGATATCACGTATCTCCTGAGTTATTTCGCTGTGAAATTTAATATTTTGGTCTTGAATTTCATTAGTTTTTACTATTAAGTCCTGTATTAGCTTATAAAGGCCATCAATTGTGCTATTTTCACCCATATCATTGAGAAAGTTAAGAAAACTACGACGAATAAATAATCTGGAGAATTAGCACACAGCCATTTTTTACTTTATCAGCTCTCGCGCGCAAAAACTTTGTAAACACTTATGTTGTTTGTGTACATATAGGTTAAGGTGCATGAAGTACTTACAGTTTAGACTAGTTATTATGTATGATTGGATACTGGCACACTTTAATATGGAGGAATTACTTTCTTTATATTTATTTTCCTATTATTTTCACTAGATTACAATTATTTGAATGGACTTAAAACATTGGCACTATATTTTGGCTGTGTTCGAAATCTTATAAGAGCAGATAATATACAAAGAAGAACCAGGTACGAGCAGACAGTTTTAAATTTTTTTAATAACAATCCAAATGCCAGTGTAAGAGTAGCTAGCTTAGATTTGAATTTACCTAGAGAAAATATTCGCCGATGCCTTGGAATTTGGTAAAACCATTCAAACCCAAATTTTTACATACGTTGGAACCTGGTGATGATAACAGACGGATGGAGTTTTCCTTGTGGGCTCAAGGAGAGTATCTTAATAACAGAAATTTTAATAAAAATATTTTATTCAGCGACGAAGCAACTTTTACAACAAACGGGGTAGTATCGTCACAAAATACTAGGTTTTGGGCTATAGAAAACCCACAGTTTGTCATTAATTGTAATAGACAATATTCCCAAAAAATTAATGTTTGGTGTGGGCTGCTCATTGAAACAATCATTGGCCCTTTCTTTTTTGAAGGTAATATGAATAGCATACAGTTTTTACAGTTCCTAAGAAATGAATTTTGGAATATTCTGCATGAACTTCCAATACAAGAAAGAGTAAATCTACATTTTCAATTGTCCATAATGCCAGAGTGGTTACCAGATGGCTGAATGCTAACTTTCCTAATCGATGGATAGGTCGTGGTAGCCAGTTAATTGAATGGCCACCCCGATCCCCGGACTTAACACCGATGGACTTCTTTTTATGGGGTTTAATAAAATCTAAAGTTTACAGGTCACGCCCGAGTAATAAAGAAGATTTGTGTGCAAGAATAAGACAAGCTTGTGCAGAAGTTACCCGGCAACAATTACAGAATGTCGTAAAAAATATTAAAAAACGATTCGACAAGTGCATCGAAATAAACGGCGGCCTTGTAGATGCTACAAAAATTTAAGAAGTTTTAGTGTAATGTTGTCAATGTGTTATTTTGTTTTATTTAATAGGTATCTAATTATTATTACTTTTAATTGTTCATACGTATAATTTTAAGTCCAATATGATTAAGTTTGTTTAAATGACAATATTTATTAAAACTATTCACTTAATTTATCTTTCTTTTGTTTATTTTTCATGGGCTACTTGATTTTTAGAAAAAAATCAAGTAAAAGTTACTATGAGCCTATATTAATTTTGTCATAAATCTGTCACTTTTCAATATTTTTTCATGAAACTTGGGAGTTACCCATTTGAGAGGTTACTGATCCAGTGGTGTAGTTAAAATTTCAATAAAAAAACCGCTAATCAAATTTGTCCATTTTCGACATTGAAAATAAATCATAGAAGGCTTTGAAAATTGAAATTTATCTCTAAATTTTTGTCATAAAGTGGAGTTTTCGATGGTTTATCATTTTAAAAAAAGCGTTAACATAGGATTATAAATACATTTTTTACAGAGAGGTTTCCATTTGAAATGGGTCACACTGTATGAAATAGTAAAATTTGATTTCAACAATGAATCCTTGAAAAAAAAGTACGTTAATTGAAATATAATTTTAGGTGAAATTTTGTAAATAAAATTGTATCGTGAAAAAGAGTAATTTTAATACAAAAAACAATAATGAATATGATACCAATCTCCTGGGTTTCCAGTCAGTATAGTTGAAAATGGGAAGCTCTGGTACTGCAGTTCAAGACCCCATTGTCTGGTAGAGCACCCAATCTAAATAATTTGGCAATTTATCCTTGCAAGACGGCGTTTGATTCCAAAGAAAGTTGATGTGTAAAGATTGCTTAAAGACTGCTAAATAAGAGTCTGCTTAATACTTAGAAGTAAATGATACATATAAATGAATGCTGCATAGAAGTATATAAATGCATAGGAATAAATTAATGCATAAAATAAATTCTGCTTAGAAGTAAATAAATGCATAAAAATATATTAATGCTGATTTGCAAACTGTAAATTGCCAAAAATGAGACAGAATAGAATATTTTATTACCATGTGGTAACATGTAGTATTTTAATTACTTATTGAATTAAAAAATTTGAATTTAATTTACTTAAAAAAAATTGAAATTACATTAAGGGCCTAATTCAAAATTATTGAAATTTGAATGACTAATAAATAAAATTTACGTGGAAGTGTTAAACACAACGAAACGTGAATATGAATGTGATATAAATTACTGAGGATCGTACAGTTGAACGTTGGTAGACTCTATCAGATCATATTCAGCAAACTTGCATAATGTACTTTTACTAATAAAATTGAAAGCTGTAAAATAGTATGGGTGTTGCCATCTATTGATGGGCGACTTAAGCGCACAACCTGGTTTTCTAGTTAGGTTTCCTTACTCAAGCAAATTACAGAATTACAGTTTAATAGAATCGACAGAAAGGGTCTATAATATCTACATAAATTTGACAGTTTAGTATTTATTGCAAATGTAACCTACGAACGAACTGCCCTAACAAATAGTAAATTGTTTACAGCTGTTTTATGAGAATTTAGTAAATACATTACATCATATAGGATATACTATATAACAGGTTAATGAGAAAGTTTCACAGGTAAGGAAAATAACTACATGTACATAGTAAACAAAGTATAGAAATGAAATATAAATGTTTTTGCAGGTTTGGCATAGACAATGGGTTCTGAAGTGATGTAACAGAGATACATAATTTAATGTTAAAAAAGACATGACTGAGTTCCCAAGATACAAAAATAGGTACATAAAACAATGTGAAATAATTTAGCGCTTACACAAAGAAAATTTCTGATAGTTCAAATAGTCTCACTCATAAAAAATGAATCAAGATGGTACACAAATCGTGCTAAATATAAGTAAAATACCAATTATTATATAAAATTGTTAAATGGACACAAGCCATGTAACAAATTTTCATTTCTAGATTGAAAAACGTCACATTCGTGTAGAGTAAGCCGTGCCAAAGTTACCATTTTCACATATGAGTTGAGAAATAGTATATTGTTTTATAAGGAGTAAAAGAGATACTTTTGTGACGGGTCTGTAGGTTTGCCGGACGAACGAAGTGAGTCCAACAATTACAGACGAATCACAAAAGTGACTTTTACTCCGAATAAGATATATTATTTTTTCTTTAAACGTCGATTAACTATAAAAAATAAAAGTAAAGAATTTAGCTGTACTATTGCCGTTAGCAACGGAAGTAAAAGTCGGCTCGAACGGAAGCAAAAGTACTTTTACTTCCGTTATTAATGGCAACACACAGCCGTCTGAAATGTCAAACTTTAATATCATGAAATAGTCATGATTTTCTGACGTTTGAAGAAAAATCCATTTTTCTATTTAAATTTCTCGTTAATAAATATATATGCTTACCATGTGTTCACAGCATCTTGTAGTTCTCAACTTTACGCCGGCGGAGCATAGACATTATAGACAAGCACATGCATACCATATATGTTAGGCGATAACTGTACCGTGGCCGTGACAATATTACATCACTAAAGAGCATGTGTGCAAGTCCGTGCGGTCTCATGAAAATCGATACCTTAAAAATAGCAAGGCACTTCTTGAAAACAAATTTCACAAATTTCAATTATATATTATTTCCACGAAGCACCTTCAGTTGGTCTTAGTAGTCATCCCTTAAAGTTTGACCTGAGTCTCGTACTCCATTACTAAGTTATAGCATACTAAAATTTCACGAGGCGCCACTGGTATAGTTAATGTGCTATTCATTAATTTATTTGTATCGCCGGTACGAAAAGTAAAGCTACAGCTAATTGCGCTTAGTATTTGGAAGTGCGACCGCCAGGGAAACACAGCAATCTCGCTCCACCATCTAGCGGCTTGTGTATACTCAGGAGCTGTGCAATTTTAGTCGTAGGGCATATACCATCCTTCGGAGAAAATGTAAAGCAGCCGGTCCCTTATCTATTAAATATTACGCAAGTAAAAGATCGTTACTCGTTGACAGAGAAGGGGTTCGACAAAATTTCTAGTTGGGGGTAGCTCAGTCGCGGAAATATGCCGTGTTGTAGTGCCTACCTTGTATCAGAAAAAATTAACGCGAAAAAATTCCAGAATCCGTCAAATTACTCGAACATTACATGCCACTTGTCAAAACATTTAAAAAAAGAGCACTTCTATTTTCAAATACTAAAAACCACAATTTTTCTCAAAAAAATCCGATAAAATTCGGCCCCACTCGATGATTCTCAAAGATGCTTAAACTTTCGCCGGAACTTTCAAATCAATCAATCACTTTTTACAGACAAAACTTTTTAAAATTGCGGCCTTAAAAATATTGCTCCTGTATATTTTCATTCTGCTAGTTATACTCTCCACAATCAACAAATATCAAATTTTTATTCGTTTAAATAAATTTCTTACATGCATTCCTCTCCGCGTTCAGTCACAGGCTCTGGCAAGTTTACCCGTATTTGCGTAGTAAATAGCAAACGGTTATTTATCTTTCCGCACGTCACCTCACAATCGCATATCAATACTTATTTCTGCTTCATTCAGCGCGCCTAGTAATGCATGAGAGATAGGCATCCCATAGCAATCTAAGGCCTACGTTCACCTTCGTGGGTAAGCGTGGACTGAGGAACAGCATAGTACGGTCGCTTATCGAAATTTTAAAATTCAAGCTTTCATGAATCTTCAAATAACTCTCTTAATAAAAATGATACAGGGTTCATCAAAAACAAAAACGTGTCAAATTTTAAACTCTATTTAATGGTATAATTTTCAGATAGGATTTCTAACGGTTTCAATAATTACGCAGTTACGTGGATGCACGGAATGGCTGAGACCGGCGATCGGTTTTAGACCAAGCACGCACGCAGTATGCAGACAAATCCAGCTTACAAAAAAACGTTTCAGCCTGACTCGATGGGGCACGTTTAATGAAAACTCACGAGAGTATATAAGCTCGGGCGAGTCGGAACTCGAGCAAATCCCGCCAGTGCCGCGTTCTATAACTGTACTCGTTCTTCCTTGGTGGTTCAAGTAAAAACATCCAGAATCTCTACCCTAGCCCATATTTTAATTATTTTAGTGAATATTAAACCGGCTCCTTCGCCAACAAGTGAACTTTTTAAATTATTTAAAAAAAATATATAAATCGAGTTAATTGTTATGTTACAACGAATCTTCGCTATTGAAAATTTTTTAATTGTTTTAAAATCTATTGCGAAGTGAATAAGTAAATTTTTATTTTCGTTTTTAAACCAAGTGCGTTTTAATGACGACTATATACAGGGTATATCAAAAAAAACCCTCCAAAATTTCCCAAAGTGAATTTTAAGCCTTTCTAAGGAGAAGTGAAGTGTCTCTACGTCTCATGCATGGTGAAACGTTGGTCCCGAGACAAAAAACTTTATTTCTCTGAAACATTTATCGAACTCAAAAATAAGTGCACGAACACCCTCGGGAGTCTCAGACAAGCTCTCCGACTGGTCGATTTTTATTTTCTCTATCACGAGGGCTTAATCATGTTCAGTCGATGTTAAATAAATTTATTTAAAAAAAATAAATGAATAGTCAGATTATCTCTTCCCATCTAAAGTATTTCCTTAAAAACAAAAAAAAAAGAAAACTGTACGCAGGATTATTTAATAGAGAACAAGGACAAATACAATAAAATTAGTGTTAAGAAATTAGACAGCGCCTACGGGTAAGGTCTGCACGCCGATATGGTAGGGTTCTGAGGATCCTGCGCTGTTTACTATGGAGACTCTCAATATGTACATGTTGTCTGGTCGTAGAGTGTCTAGACTCGTCGTGAAGAGTGGCCTTTCAGGTACATCATAGACGGGGAAGACTCGGTGATAGAATGGTAGGCCATTAACATCCAAGCCAGTAATTCTGCAACGGTTAACTGAGTAGGACGGCAAACTCCAACTTATATTAGCGTAGGTGTCCCCTACAACTACATTTTCTAGAATTGGTAGTGATGCGTCTGTAAGAGAAATGTATGTTATAGCTCAGTCAAAATACGTACAAATAAAACAACTGAAATTTTTTTTACAGTAGCGTTCTTTTGCGTAAGAAGTTGGATAAAGTTATTTTTTTAACTTCTAGCAGGACAAACTCCGTATATATATTGATATGATTTTCACTTGTACTTAAGCTAAAGAACACATTGAGATTAATTTGAGCTGTGTATTATGAATAGATGCATTTTATTCTGAGTAGAGTATTGCATGCATATTTTCTGTTTTCTGTTATTTGTTCTGTTTGGTAAAATATCAAGGTATTTTACAGAATTTAATGATAAATAGAATCAGTTATTTTAAATAAATGCACTCAATCATTGTTATACTAATTATTAAAATGTTTAAAACATTTCTATCTGTTTACGTATTTAATATGTTCAAGTGAATATAAGATTTTAATTTAATTTGTGCGGGAAATTGATAAAGTGAAAAAAGATTCAATATCAATGATGAGAAGATAAGAAACTAATCTGTTTTGTTAAGTTGATGTCACGACAGATTCAAATTGGTATTTGCGGTTTTTCATATTTGAGGAAAATATAAAAGAGATTGTAGAAAAGTTGAAAATTGAGGGTTGCTAGGGGATATGAAAAATAACAAGAACATTGTGAAAATTGAAGGACGGGAAAATTTTTCAGAGATAAGAATATTGGAATAAAATACAGAAAATAGACTGTTGTTGGTTTAATCGAAGAAAAGTAAAACTAAGAAAGACAAGTAACTATAGAATTTGGAAGAAAGAAATAGGAATATCGAACTACGCAGACTTAAAAGGTTGTAACACACTATATAAATTTCATGTTTACCATTTTATAGTTTGGAAAAATTAAAGAATATTTTAAATTGGAAATTTCGATAATTAACTTTATTTTTATTAACAAACTAAATTTTGAACTTAATCATATCCAAATTATTTAATGCTAGACAGGGAATTTTATCTTTTAGTTGTATAGAATATTTTTCGCAATACATTGTTGAGTTTGATTTGAATTTGTTTTATTGTTGTGTGTTACTATAAATGTGTTTCTTTTCATTATATATATATATATATATATATACAGGCTGTCCATTTTATCAAGGCACTTGAGAATATCTCACTTAATATCGGTCGTACAAAAAAAAAAATTATTTTTACAAAAATTGTGCCGAAATGCGGAAAACGTCTAGGCCAAATATCTCCGTTATTGGAAGAGATACGAGAAAAATTCTAAGGCGAAAATTTTTTGTAAAACAGAGTGTTTCAACGAGGTTTATAGGGCGAGCGTAGGTGCGTCTTTATTATGTACATACTTTGATATGCGATGTAAAGCAACGCCAGGCGCAGTTAGTAGTTGGATGGGTGACCGTTCCAACGAAGACCGCGTCCTCGCCTCACACATCTTCCAGCGGCTTGTATATCAGTGTATGCGCGGAAGCTGTACAACCTTAGGCGAGGGTTGTATAAGGGACATACCATCCTTCGGAGGGGATGTAAGCCGTCGGTCCCTTGTCTATTAAATGTTAGGCAAGTAAAAGATCCCTACTCTTCAAAATTCCTAGTTGGGGGTAACTCGTCTACAGGCGTCGGTCATAGGCCTCAGTAGCGGAAATAGGCCGACGTTGAATAAATGTATTAAAAAACAAACGATCTAATTTTTTTCAAAACCGCTGTATTTTGAGATTTACTCTTCAGGCTGTTGAAAAAATGATTTTGAAACGGGCGGTAAATGGCGCCATTAAATAGAGCAGTTTCCTCCCTTTTCAACGATATATCATATGCCATATTTATTCGTTGGTACTACGTTAGTAATTATAAAACATTGTTTTAAAACCAATAATTTTTTTTAACAAGTATTATACTTGCCGTGGAGAAGTATGATTAAATAAAACGATAAAATAATTCAATAAATTGTTCAAATCTTTGCTATAATAAAACATTAACACAATTAAGAAGAATAAAGTAAATTCAGGTAACAAAAACAAAATGATAATCAAGAAAGCAACATGGAGCAATTATGGAAAGAGTATTCGCAGTTATGCCAATGTATAGAGGTCCTCCATAAAAGCGTCACTCCTTGCTCAGAAAGTGAAAATATCTTTACCAATTAATTTAGGTATAATATCCATTTTTGACAGATCATCTCAGTTAATACTTAAACTCTCACTCAATCACACTCACTTAAGAATTTAGAATGTTCAAAAATGATTTTCACTCACATTGATCGTTATAATATGTTCGTTACATATTGCCAATGCAATTTTAACTCTGGATTAGCTCAAGTAGAATATAGAACCAGATTTCCACAAGCACTACAGCCGAATAAAACTCTTTTCAGAAAATTAGCTACGAAACTGAAAAATTATGGTTCATTTTTAAAGAAGAAGACAAGGTTGAAGAGTGTTACTGATAATGTAAATAAGGTAAACCGAGTTATTAATTATGTAAGAAATAAAAATACAGAAAATTTGGAAACATCAATAAGAGAAATTCAAATTGCTTGTCATATAAATAAAACAAGTGCTAGAAATTTTTTTTAAATAAAAATGGTTACTGATGTTATAAATCCAAAAAAATTCACAATTTACAAGCGGGGGACAAATCAAAGAGGACGACTTTTTGTAGGTGGCTGTTGGAAAAGAAGCGTGCCGATCCATTAATATGTAGTAAAATACTTTCGTCCCACGAGGCAAATTTTTCCAATAATAGATTTTTTAATCGCAATATTCATTACAAATGGACTTCTGAAAATATACACTGGCATAGACCGACTGGGTTTCAAAATCGTTTTTCAATAAATGTGTGGATAGGTATTTTAGGCACCAATTTAATAGGTCCTTATTTTTATGATGGTCACCTCAGTGATCAAAGGTACCTAAACTTTTTGAGAAATGAATTTAATAAATTCTTATATAACCTACTTTTAGAGAATCGACACAACTTTCAATATTTTCAACAAGAGGGAGCTCCTTCCCATAATTCCCAGATTTGCCTAGATTATTTAGACGAAATTTTGCCTCAACATTGGATAGGTACTAATGGATTTATTCGATGACCCCCTCGTTCTCCAGATATAACCCCAATGGATTTTTTTCTGTGGGGGTATATTAAAGATAAGGTGTTTTCGACGACACCGCAAAATGTAGAAGACTAAAAAACTCGAATTCAACTAGCATGTATTACAGTTGCCCCCGAAATGATGAGTAATGTTTTAAATGCAGTGCCTCGCCGCGCTCGATTGTGCATAAGAAATCGCGGCGGACACTTTGAATACTTGATATGATATCTTAAAAATTATTTTGAGTATTAGATAAATATTAATGTTCTGTGTGTTATATTCTTTTTATTATTAATTTGTTTTTGTTACCTGAATTTACTTTATTGTTCTTAATTGTGTTAATGTTTTATTATAGCAAATATTTGAACAACTTATTGAATTATTTTGTTTTATTTAATCATACTTCTCCACGGCAAGTATAATGCTTGTTAAAAAAAATTATTGGTTTTAAAAAAATGTTTTTATAATTACTAACGTAGTACCAATGAATAAATATGGCATGTGATATATCGTTGCAAAGGGAGTAAAATACTCTATTTAATGGCGCCATTTGCCGCCCGTTTCAAAATAATTTTTTTAACAGCCTGAAGAGTAAATCTCAAAATAGAGCGGTTTTGAAAAAAATTAGATAAAACTTCGTTGAAACACTCTGTCTTGCAAAAAATTTTCGCCTTAGAATTTTTCTCATATCTCTTCAAATAACGGAGATATTTGGCCTAGACGTTTTCCGCATTTTCGATATTTTTTGCCATAACTCTTAAAGTAGGCCATGGATTTCAAATGTCTTTTAACCATTTTGTAGGTTATATAAATCGGTACAATTTTCGTAAAAATAATTTTTTTGTACGACCGATATTAAGTGAGATATTCTCGAGGGCCCTGATAAAATGGACAGCCTGTATATTGAAAAGTTCAATTGCATATTTGCACCATATTTCACTCATACCGTAACATTTAACTGAATAAATTCGTTGTTCTAGAGTAAACATTATTTAGAAAGTTCTCTGCAAGGACTTGACTTTTTTATAAATAAGTATCTGTGTATGTTGTTGCTATGGATACAACACATAGAATAGTTTTGTAATCATTTTATTTCATAAATTATGTGCCTCCGTTGAATTTATAAAATTATTTTAATCATTAATTTCGCAAAAATATCAGCTTTGAGTTACGACATTCAAATTTCATATCTGGACTACTGTTAACATTAGTAGAAGCAATTTCTTTCAGTAATATTTTTATATTCCTCTTAAAAAACTAATACTTTACTCTTGTCACAAGTTCACGTTTCCTTATTTGCTAACCACCCTGTATGTTATTTTGAAGGTCTGTATGGCTTATAACTTTTCATGACAAGCAAAACTTTTTATAAAGAATGACTTTTTCTCTTAAAATGCAAAATAAGGAAAATTACAGTAATAGTTAAGTCCATCCGGTCCATGTTAGTATTTTCTTGCAATTCCTTGGCTTAAAAAAGAATAGGATAAGATCCTGATAACTATAAATTTTTGAGGTTTAGACGTATAGGGCGAGCCAAGGAAAGGGAAAGATTATTTTATAGTCACTTGTAAATTAATGCTCACGCTTACCTCATACCTTTAACTAATCTATAGATTGGTGTGACATAACATCTTGTGCACATGTTGACAATTTTATTAAAAATTATATTAAATAATCTGGAAGGGAGTTATTTTGTATTTAAAAAATACAATACTTTCACCCCTCCCGTCTCCACTGTAGCTAGGGACAACCAGGTCAGTGTGCAAAGGGTGTTGTGAATAATAGAGGTTTTGATATTATTTTGTAGCGACTTTGCTCAATTTTGGTATTATTTTTCTTTTTATTATTTAGGCAAGGTCATTTGGGGTAGCGAACTTTTGGGGCCGCCACATTAGAGTGACTACCCCTTGACCATTTTAGGACGATTACATCTTCTTAAATGTAAAATCTTGAAAAGTGTATTAGAAACGACTTACTTTGTTCCGGGGCAACGTAATCAATTAAGTTTATTGGTCCTTCCGCTTGGATATTGTAAATGGCCATAATTCCAAATTCATACTCTCCACATGGTATCAAGTTGTTTAAGAATATGTTGTTACGGTTCGTGTACACGTCCCTTGGTACTCGATTGTATGAATCTCGAATCACTAATCGGAAGCCTTGCGCGCAATGTGCGAATTTCTCGGTTACGTGCCAATTCAGGAAAGTAGCACCGCCATCTTGTACGGAGGCAGTAAAGGAAGTTATCGTAAGATCCGTACCTAAAAAATAAAGAAAATATTTAATTTAGCTCCAGTAGGGCAAAGAATGCGAATCGGAGTCTTTATACTCTCTGCAACATTGGCGATTTGTATACAGGGTGTGCCAATAACAACTCCCTGGTAAAATATTTCGGAAACTACTAGAGATATTTGGGTTCTGTGAAAGCCCATTGTTAGAACATATAAATGGCTTTAGTTTTGAATACAAATAGTTTTTTAATAATATGTTAAGGGGCAGATCGCACTGCACTACAAAGAATTTTTTATATGACAGTAACTTAAATATGTTATCTATGGCGAAAAGAATTTAATTTCTATTAGATTTCGTTGTACGGAAAAATTTGAAAATCCAACCATTCTAGAGAAATTTTAGTTTAAAATATTTAATTTTGCCATAACTTTCTTACATTAAATTTTAGACGATAGGTTGTTTAAAACTCTTCATAGAAAGATAATGTGAATAATGTAGCAATAAAACTGTTTTTCCACGACCGGGAGTAGAAATCGATCTCTATGGCATCAAAATTGTGACAGAAGTAAAGCATTTACTCCCTAGGGATGAAATAAGACAATAATTTTCCTAGGGGAGTTTTTATTTCATGCCTAATAGTTAAACAAAATGTAATTAGTAGGTATGGCGTCGCTTGAGCCAGACAGTGCCGTCACAGCATTACCGACCGAAGCGCGGGAAATTCAAATCATGGAATCTGCATTACCGACCGACGCGCGGGAAATTCAAAATTATGAGATCTGCATTACCGACCGAAGCGCGGGAAATTCAAATCATGGAATCTGCATTACCGACCGAAACGCGGGAAATTCAAATTATGAGATCTGCATTACCGATCGAAGCGCGGGAAATTCAAATCGTGGGGTCTGCATTACCGACCGCGGGAAATTCAAATCTGACAGGGCCCTGTGCCAGCATAACCTAACTAATGCCCCGTGCTCGTGTGCCCCCCCCCGGCTGGTCGACGCATGATTCTAACCTTACTAATGGCCCCCGTGCCAACCTAACCTAACTTCTGTTACCAACTTAACCTCACTTCTATCATCATGTGTAATGGGCAAGAAGGCTAGGAGGTGCCCCCGTGTCAGCATAACCTAACTTCACTTCTTAAACCTGCTCGTGGTTCGTGTGGGGCCCCATGTGCTGTCAAATGCCCCCGTTCAAGTGACCCGTACCCCAGAGGCACCGTGTTAACCTAACCTTACTCTCAGCATCACAGGCCGTTCAACATAACCTAACTAATGTCCCCGTGCTCGTGTGCTCGTGTGCCCGTCCCGGCTGACCGACGCGCGTGATCCTAACCTTACTAGTGGCCCCCGTGTCAAGGATAACCTTACTTCTTAAGCCTGCTATAAAAACTTAAACCCAAAGACCACATGAACGTGGTATGTGGCATCGAATCGGAGCTATGCCATCAGAGTGCCAAGGGTAAAAATTCATAGCAAGCAAGCAAGAAGAATGTTAGGCCCCAAACCGTCGTGGTGCTCCCCCTCGTCCCAACATAACCTCACTTCGGATGCCAACATTTTAAAAGTAAGTAACATAACCTAATTATATCCCTAAACCTTATCAGCCGTTACAGAGGGCGTTCAACATAACCTCACTTGTGCCCCCGTGCCAACATAATCTAACTATATTGCTAGTGCCCCCTCCGAGCCGACATAACCTCACTTCTACTATCGTACGTGTAATAGTAAAAAACTGAAAGGACTCACCAGGCCCTGCATCCACATGTCACGAACAAAGAGCACAGACTGACACTTGTGCTTGTGAGATGAAATTGTCATGATGAATCATATCAGACGGTAAAAAACCGTTAGCTATGACGTAATATTGCGCAATTATTATCAAAAAGGCGCGGCGGCGGTTTACTTTGAAATTAACCCTTTGTCGATACTTTCAATGAAGTTTAGACAAAAATAAATATAATTTATTACTTCCTTAAAAATTTAAATAAATAAACATCATATAAAAGGCCCTAGTAAATAACCAACTAAAAACAGCTCATGCTATATGACTAATATAAATACAAAATAACTTTGAATTAACAGTCATTTCCACACCTGAATAATCAATGTTTTTCACTGACAAGATCTAGCTTGTAGCTAACATTTAACGGTCGTGATTTGGTTTTCGTCCTCATCATTATTTTTTACCTAAATGACTATATAGATAGGATTTCTGATTTGGAGTAAGTATAGAAGAAAAAATATCGATCAAGTCTATTAAAAATATATACCTTAGAGTCGCAGCTTGCCTGGTTAATTTTTGTTGATCGCCAGGTATATAATTTTAGATATTTTTGTTACTCCTAAGAAAGAGCTTCTTTGTTCTAGCAATAATAATAAACGTACGTTTGAAGTTTCGTGGTAGAAATTATTTTCCTCAAGTTCAAATGAATATTTTAACCATGAGAAAAGATTTTAAATATCTCAGGCCAATATAGAGTTTATAAAAGTATCAATATTGTTCTTATATATTTATTTTTACAAAACATAGATTGCTGCGATAATATTCAAACTCAGTTTTAACCATTGTTTATTTATATAATATCTGCAAATTCAGCTAAAATGGCTGGTCAATCGGCTATCGGCCGCTCCCGTAAGTCCTATCCTATATTTTCAATTCAATTTCAATTTTCGATGTAGTAGTCGGAGGTGTATAGTGCCGGTCAGTGGAGAAGTTTTTGTGAGTGCTTTACACTTTTATAACATAAAGGTAAGTTTCCATTATTATGATTTTTGCAGACTGTCCGTAGATTTTAAAAATTGTAATTTTCCTTAAACAGTTACTATGTTACTAGAGCCACGTGATTTATATATGGTTTTTCTATTATAATAACGTTTGAAAGTTTATTGCTTATTAATCATAGATAGCTCTGTTTTCTCAAGTTTTTGCTATAATAGGTTTATGTACTGAATGACTCGGGAATCATTATTCTTCTTAGTTCAAACGGATATTTTTAAACAATTGTCAATATACAGGGAGTGCTCAGTTTAATGTTTATTAATCATAGTTTTACTCAACTTTTCCTTAGGTTTTACCATATTAAGTTTCAATTTTATAAAGTGTTAATTTTACATAAAGTTCATGTACCGGAACCAGATGTCTTGGGATCGTTATTTCTTTTAGTTCAAACGGATATTTTACACAATTGTCAATATACAGGGGGTGCTCAGCTTAATGTTTATTAATCATAGTTTTTAAAAGCATTATTTTTACTTGAAGTTTATGGGGCAGGGAAGTTTCGGGAATCATTATTTTTTCCTAATTCAAGCGAATATTTCACACAATTTTCAATATACCGGGGCTGCTCAGTTTAACGTTATAGATTACCCTTGGTTTTTATAAATCAATTCCTTTTGATTGTTCCTATTGATTTTAATATAAATAATAAGTAAAAATACTAATGTCATGGATAAATAATATCAATCCAATTTAAGATTTGCAAGTTTCATATCAGTTTTAAGATGTATTAATATTCAAGTACTAGAAATAATAAGGTAATTTCATATTGCCATCACTGACAAAATAAATGTAAGAAATTTGGGTTAATTCGAAAAATATACAAGGGATTCGAAAAATAGTGTCCTGTTTCTCTAAACAAAAATATTTCAAAAATACAATATAAAAAAAAGCGTAAAGCCTTCGACATTAAGAATCATGTGGAAAAATATATAGGGTGTACCGTAATAATATACAGGGTGTTTTGTTAGTAAATAACTGTATGTTTTACTTAAACGATGTAATCTGCAGTGAATTTTTCTGTTCTTTTGTACAGGGCTGTTTTACTAGTAATAACTGATTTCTGTTCTTATTAAATACAAATGTACACTATGTTTATAATGCCTATTGAATAAATGTAAGGGAACTTGGATTGATTCGAAAAATATACAGAGCGATTCGAAAAAAGATACAGGGGATTTGAAATATAGACTAGACATTTTTAGATATTTTAAAAACACATCTAAAGGAATGAATTTTCTTAAAAGATGGCTGACTCTAGGTCTCCATAACTAACTAAACTATCAGTTTTAAAAATCTCTCTCTAACATGATACGTAATATTAGAAGATCTGTTAAGCTCTTTTTTTCTCTTGAAATATCCCGGTCGTTGGATAACTAATCACTTGCAGGTACACTAATAATTTAGTATACAAAAAATAACCGTCAGTTCGATATAAAAAAGCCCCATCCGTAAAAATGTAATAAGGAAACCTTACGCTAAACTTGGTTTCCTCAACTAAGTTACCTTGATCATCAGGATACGGTTAAAAACTCTGACTCACTTATTTTATCCACAATTACCCGCAATTATTCACATTTTTATCCACATGAACAAGGTCTGTATGAAAATTACTTTGAAAACTTTTTACAGGAATTTAAGAGTGCAAAATAAAAAGTGTAAAGTTTCCATCGCTAAAGAATCATATGGGAAAAATATTATTCAAGCTGATTTTATTTTAAATAATTCCGTAGTCCAATTGGTATATATCCTTTTTTTTTTCAAACATGTGTTTATATTTGCTAATGTGAAAAATACCACCGATTTTAAATTTTTCCAGCGCTCCTCTGCTAATTTAATAAATGCTCATTCATTAATAATATACAGGGTCTGTGCAGTAATAATATACAAGGCGTACAGATTCTTTAACATAATATTTTTCAGGAAATTTTGTTAAATATTAACATTTTATAGGATATTTTTAATTTTACTACAGTTCTTTTTATATATATTATGATTATAAATGAAATTCTTTAAAGGTTTTTAAAATCCATCGTCTTTGTAGAAACTAGTGATTCACAAAGTAAGCATGTATCATTAGGAGTAAACTTTCTATATTAACTTTTTTAGAGAAATCTATAATCCTCATTCTCTATGTATGTAACAATCTGTATATCTCGTAAAAGACAAACTATATACACAGGAGACCTCGAATCAGCATTATTGCATATTATACAAGTAAAGTCCTTATATGTATTTTAGAATGTTCTCAGAGCAACGTTTATTTAAGATAAACAAAGCTACCATTCCCATTCTTTACTTTATTAACATATCTCATTCATCGCTCTTGTTTTTGAGCTAGAGTTTCTGTTTGATTATTACATTGAAAAATGTATTCGTATTTTTTAAAGTTTTATTTACAGTCAGGGTGAACATAATGAAAAAATATACAGGGTGTACAGTAATAACAATATACAGGTGAACATAGTGAAAAAATATATACAGGGTGATTACGGAAAAAGAGACTGAATTAATTTATTAGAAAATATATTCAAATTTACAAGGTATTTTTATTATAATCATTGAGAACTGTCGTTACTCTTTCATGAATTTTATTCCTTATATCAAGCAGTTCTTTAGGTGCTAGGCCAAAGTAAAAATCTGTAGATTTAACTATTTTAAACACTTCATAAGCTGCCTCCATAAAACCATCTCCTGCATTCTTGATAATACAGGGACCTTCATGATAATTAACTCCCATTTCGGGGTAATCTTCTCGGGCAACAGCAAGTGACGGGTCATAAATTCTTCCATCGATTACATTCCAAAAATGTACTGGTATGAGTTCTGATTTGCGTATAATATTCTCCTTTTTCACTTCAGGATTGATACCAAATCGTTTAACTTGATCATGGAAAATTAGAGCGGCAGATAAACAGCACGCGTAATATTTAAATCTTGTAAATATCATTTCCATTATCTCTAGAATTTTATCTGCTGGATCAATTTTCTCGCGAATAGGTGTAAATGCGCAATTCTTAGCATGCCTCTTCATGCATTTCTTATTCGCAAAAGCTTTTCACTTCGACTGTCACAAGATATATGCAGATTTTAATCCAAAAATGAACATTGGTAACAGGTTTCCCCATTCCTACGAATAAAAATGGTAAATAGTAAATAAAACCAAAATAATTTGTCCGATAATTCCCATATCTCTTAAAGTATTTATTATAAATCGTATTTTAGACCTAAGCGTTTGTTAATTCTTATTGCATCAACTAAGTCGTTAGAGTTAATATTTTCATCCCATTCCAATATATATCATTCTTCTTTCTCTTCGAATTGAACGTTGAGTGTATATTATGATATTTCCAGCTTGAATTTGCATTGACAACAGGCTCTTTTAAAGTACACTCTGTGGAGACGATGGTACCTAGAGATCTCAAGTTTGAAATTGTGGTGGATGTGTTCTGTTCCCAACCCATTTCATACTTTCATACTCATCATCATCATCATATCCTGAGGTCTTCGGTAATGACCTCCTCCTCTTCTTTGGTGGAAACAATTTTGATATAATGTTTTGATATTTCCAGGCCTTGTTCGGATTTAACCGATATACATCTCCATATTTTCTCATGTGTGCATTAGTTAATGTTTGTATATCTTTATAGTTTAATAAATCTTCGTCGTTAAAATCGAGGGACTGTCTCTTTGTTAATAATTCGATTAGGCTGCTTTTAGAGGAAATTTATTCTCATAGACATGTAGATCATTCTTCTTAATTATCACCCATATTTCGTCAATCATAAGATTCGACAACATGGTTTAATCCATAACAATTGGACTCGATATTCAGTAGAAAAATATGGTGTATCTGCAAAGGTATTTATATGAATAGCTCTTATTCATTCTTTATACCCCTTTACAGGTGTTTGATGATGGTTTCATGACAGTTCATGGGTGTTTCATGGTCGTTCATGGGTGTTTATGGGTGGTTCATGGGGATATATAATAAACAGGTCTGTACAGGATCTGTATCAAAAATAAACAGGTCTGTACGAAAAACAAACAGGTCTGTACGAAAAACAAACAGGTCTGTACGAAAAATAAACAGGTCTGTACGAAAAATAAACAGGTCTGTATGAAAAATAAACAGTTCTGTATGAAAAAATAAAACAGTCTGTATAGGAACTTTTGTTATTTTAGCCTGAAAACTCTATACATCTTATTTTTAAACCCAAAACTTCTTACAATAATAATAATCTCCGAAAATGCTACATGATAGTCTTAAAACCTTGAGTATTAAGAAAGAAGTATAACGAATAGTCGGAAAATTTTCAAGTTAGATTAGATGAGAGTGCTTGACTTTTAGCCCGTACCTTACCTTATACCACCTCAACATGTTGATCTTATTTTTAAACCCAAAACTTCTTACAATAATAATAATCTCCGAAAATGCTACATGATAGTCTTAAAACCTTGAGTATTAAGAAAGAAGTATAACGAATAGTCGGAAAATTTTCAAGTTAGATTAGATGAGAGTGCTTGACTTTTAGCCCGTACCTTACCTTATACCACCTCAACATGTTGAGGTGGTATAAGATAATCTAATCTAATTTTCCATGATCAAGTTAAACGATTTGGTATCAATCCTGAAGTGAAAAAGGAGAATATTATACGCAAATCAGAACTCATACCAGTACATTTTTGGAATGTAATCGATGGAAGAATTTATGACCCGTCACTTGCTGTTGCCCGAGAAGATTACCCCGAAATGGGAGTTAATTATCATGAAGGTCCCTGTATTATCAAGAATGCAGGAGATGGTTTTATGGAGGCAGCTTATGAAGTGTTTAAAATAGTTAAATCTACAGATTTTTACTTTGGCCTAGCACCTAAAGAACTGCTTGATATAAGGAATAAAATTCATGAAAGAGTAACGACAGTTCTCAATGATTATAATAAAAATACCTTGTAAATTTGAATATATTTTCTAATAAATTAATTCAGTCTCTTTTTCCGTAATCACCCTGTATATATTTTTTCACTATGTTCACCTGTATATTGTTATTACTGTACACCCTGTATATTTTTTCATTATGTTCACCCTGACTGTAAATAAAACTTTAAAAAATACGAATACATTTTTCAATGTAATAATCAAACAGAAACTCTAGCTCAAAAACAAGAGCGATGAATGAGATATGTTAATAAAGTAAAGAATGGGAATGGTAGCTTTGTTTATCTTAAATAAACGTTGCTCTGAGAACATTCTAAAATACATATAAGGACTTTACTTGTATAATATGCAATAATGCTGATTCGAGGTCTCCTGTGTATATAGTTTGTCTTTTACGAGATATACAGATTGTTACATACATAGAGAATGAGGATTATAGATTTCTCTAAAAAAGTTAATATAGAAAGTTTACTCCTAATGATACATGCTTACTTTGTGAATCACTAGTTTCTACAAAGACGATGGATTTTAAAAACCTTTAAAGAATTTCATTTATAATCATAATATATATAAAAAGAACTGTAGTAAAATTAAAAATATCCTATAAAATGTTAATATTTAACAAAATTTCCTGAAAAATATTATGTTAAAGAATCTGTACGCCTTGTATATTATTACTGCACAGACCCTGTATATTATTAATGAATGAGCATTTATTAAATTAGCAGAGGAGCGCTGGAAAAATTTAAAATCGGTGGTATTTTTCACATTAGCAAATATAAACACATGTTTGAAAAAAAAAAGGATATATACCAATTGGACTACGGAATTATTTAAAATAAAATCAGCTTGAATAATATTTTTCCCATATGATTCTTTAGCGATGGAAACTTTACACTTTTTATTTTGCACTCTTAAATTCCTGTAAAAAGTTTTCAAAGTAATTTTCATACAGACCTTGTTCATGTGGATAAAAATGTGAATAATTGCGGGTAATTGTGGATAAAATAAGTGAGTCAGAGTTTTTAACCGTATCCTGATGATCAAGGTAACTTAGTTGAGGAAACCAAGTTTAGCGTAAGGTTTCCTTATTACATTTTTACGGATGGGGCTTTTTTATATCGAACTGACGGTTATTTTTTGTATACTAAATTATTAGTGTACCTGCAAGTGATTAGTTATCCAACGACCGGGATATTTCAAGAGAAAAAAAGAGCTTAACAGATCTTCTAATATTACGTATCATGTTAGAGAGAGATTTTTAAAACTGATAGTTTAGTTAGTTATGGAGACCTAGAGTCAGCCATCTTTTAAGAAAATTCATTCCTTTAGATGTGTTTTTAAAATATCTAAAAATGTCTAGTCTATATTTCAAATCCCCTGTATCTTTTTTCGAATCGCTCTGTATATTTTTCGAATCAATCCAAGTTCCCTTACATTTATTCAATAGGCATTATAAACATAGTGTACATTTGTATTTAATAAGAACAGAAATCAGTTATTACTAGTAAAACAGCCCTGTACAAAAGAACAGAAAAATTCACTGCAGATTACATCGTTTAAGTAAAACATACAGTTATTTACTAACAAAACACCCTGTATATTATTACGGTACACCCTATATATTTTTCCACATGATTCTTAATGTCGAAGGCTTTACGCTTTTTTTTATATTGTATTTTTGAAATATTTTTGTTTAGAGAAACAGGACACTATTTTTCGAATCCCTTGTATATTTTTCGAATTAACCCAAATTTCTTACATTTATTTTGTCAGTGATGGCAATATGAAATTACCTTATTATTTCTAGTACTTGAATATTAATACATCTTAAAACTGATATGAAACTTGCAAATCTTAAATTGGATTGATATTATTTATCCATGACATTAGTATTTTTACTTATTATTTATATTAAAATCAATAGGAACAATCAAAAGGAATTGATTTATAAAAACCAAGGGTAATCTATAACGTTAAACTGAGCAGCCCCGGTATATTGAAAATTGTGTGAAATATTCGCTTGAATTAAGAAAAAATAATGATTCCCGAAACTTCCCTGCCCCATAAACTTCAAGTAAAAATAATGCTTTTAAAAACTATGATTAATAAACATTAAGCTGAGCACCCCCTGTATATTGACAATTGTGTAAAATATCCGTTTGAACTAAAAGAAATAACGATCCCAAGACATCTGGTTCCGGTACATGAACTTTATGTAAAATTAACACTTTATAAAATTGAAACTTAATATGGTAAAACCTAAGGAAAAGTTGAGTAAAACTATGATTAATAAACATTAAACTGAGCACTCCCTGTATATTGACAATTGTTTAAAAATATCCGTTTGAACTAAGAAGAATAATGATTCCCGAGTCATTCAGTACATAAACCTATTATAGCAAAAACTTGAGAAAACAGAGCTATCTATGATTAATAAGCAATAAACTTTCAAACGTTATTATAATAGAAAAACCATATATAAATCACGTGGCTCTAGTAACATAGTAACTGTTTAAGGAAAATTACAATTTTTAAAATCTACGGACAGTCTGCAAAAATCATAATAATGGAAACTTACCTTTATGTTATAAAAGTGTAAAGCACTCACAAAAACTTCTCCACTGACCGGCACTATACACCTCCGACTACTACATCGAAAATTGAAATTGAATTGAAAATATAGGATAGGACTTACGGGAGCGGCCGATAGCCGATTGACCAGCCATTTTAGCTGAATTTGCAGATATTATATAAATAAACAATGGTTAAAACTGAGTTTGAATATTATCGCAGCAATCTATGTTTTGTAAAAATAAATATATAAGAACAATATTGATACTTTTATAAACTCTATATTGGCCTGAGATATTTAAAATCTTTTCTCATGGTTAAAATATTCATTTGAACTTGAGGAAAATAATTTCTACCACGAAACTTCAAACGTACGTTTATTATTATTGCTAGAACAAAGAAGCTCTTTCTTAGGAGTAACAAAAATATCTAAAATTATATACCTGGCGATCAACAAAAATTAACCAGGCAAGCTGCGACTCTAAGGTATATATTTTTAATAGACTTGATCGATATTTTTTCTTCTATACTTACTCCAAATCAGAAATCCTATCTATATAGTCATTTAGGTAAAAAATAATGATGAGGACGAAAACCAAATCACGACCGTTAAATGTTAGCTACAAGCTAGATCTTGTCAGTGAAAAACATTGATTATTCAGGTGTGGAAATGACTGTTAATTCAAAGTTATTTTGTATTTATATTAGTCATATAGCATGAGCTGTTTTTAGTTGGTTATTTACTAGGGCCTTTTATATGATGTTTATTTATTTAAATTTTTAAGGAAGTAATAAATTATATTTGTTTTTGTCTAAACTTCATTGAAAGTATCGACAAAGGGTTAATTTCAAAGTAAACCGCCGCCGCGCCTTTTTGATAATAATTGCGCAATATTACGTCATAGCTAACGGTTTTTTACCGTCTGATATGATTCATCATGACAATTTCATCTCACAAGCACAAGTGTCAGTCTGTGCTCTTTGTTCGTGACATGTGGATGCAGGGCCTGGTGAGTCCTTTCAGTTTTTTACTATTACACGTACGATAGTAGAAGTGAGGTTATGTCGGCTCGGAGGGGGCACTAGCAATATAGTTAGATTATGTTGGCACGGGGGCACAAGTGAGGTTATGTTGAACGCCCTCTGTAACGGCTGATAAGGTTTAGGGATATAATTAGGTTATGTTACTTACTTTTAAAATGTTGGCATCCGAAGTGAGGTTATGTTGGGACGAGGGGGAGCACCACGACGGTTTGGGGCCTAACATTCTTCTTGCTTGCTTGCTATGAATTTTTACCCTTGGCACTCTGATGGCATAGCTCCGATTCGATGCCACATACCACGTTCATGTGGTCTTTGGGTTTAAGTTTTTATAGCAGGCTTAAGAAGTAAGGTTATCCTTGACACGGGGGCCACTAGTAAGGTTAGGATCACGCGCGTCGGTCAGCCGGGACGGGCACACGAGCACACGAGCACGGGGACATTAGTTAGGTTATGTTGAACGGCCTGTGATGCTGAGAGTAAGGTTAGGTTAACACGGTGCCTCTGGGGTACGGGTCACTTGAACGGGGGCATTTGACAGCACATGGGGCCCCACACGAACCACGAGCAGGTTTAAGAAGTGAAGTTAGGTTATGCTGACACGGGGGCACCTCCTAGCCTTCTTGCCCATTACACATGATGATAGAAGTGAGGTTAAGTTGGTAACAGAAGTTAGGTTAGGTTGGCACGGGGGCCATTAGTAAGGTTAGAATCATCCGTCGACCAGCCGGGGGGGGGGGGGGGGGCACACGAGCACGGGGCATTAGTTAGGTTATGCTGGCGCAGGGCCCTGTCAGATTTGAATTTCCCGCGGTCGGTAATGCAGACCCCACGATTTGAATTTCCCGCGCTTCGATCGGTAATGCAGATCTCATAATTTGAATTTCCCGCGTTTCGGTCGGTAATGCAGATTCCATGATTTGAATTTCCCGCGCTTCGGTCGGTAATGCTGTGACGGCACTGTCTGGCTCAAGCGACGCCATACCTACTGTAATTCTTATTTATTAATATCTGTTCCCATGATACGTTGAATGGAAATAGCCCAAAGGCTTCTAAATATTGTAATTTCGCTCCAATTTATTATAATTCTTTATTTATGAAATAAATGTTTCTACTTCCGATCGTGGAAAAAGTAGTGTATACACCTCGGGAGAGACCGCCATTTTTCCCTCGATGTATTTGTTGCCCTCGAACTTCGCCCTTGGGCCTCAAATTACACCTCAGGAAAAATAAGACGTTTCTCTCCCTTAGTGTATAATGTACTATTTTTTACAACTTCCAGTTAAACCGGAAATTATATTCATTACAATTTTAAAGCGCTCGCCCCTATATTTTATTAAACAATATTGAATAAAAATGTTTCATATATTTTTTCCAGTGCAACCATGGTAGTAACTTAGCAATACAAGGTATAGTGAAAAAACTTATTTTTATTTTATGTATTATAGTATTTGTGGAAAATTAGTTTTTTGATCCAGTAACGATATGCAGGTCCACTGCTATAGTACGTTCCACTCCCTATAAGAAAACACAAAACTCGAAATGTCAAAATTTGACAAAAAATTCAATCATCCGGCCCAAAAGGCCAAACTCCAATGAAATAGTCATCTACATTTTCATTTCAATCAAAAACCATGAAACAATCACCAAAAATCTGAAGACATTCACGAAAGGTCGATAATTCAAAAATAGTCCAAAATAATCAAAAAACACTTTAAAGATTCCATTCGTCAATTTTACAATATAATCTTCCAACACACTCACCTTAAAAATACAGCCATCATATAATATCATTCGACACCCAACATACTTTCCGTACCTCCGGTATAAACCCAAAATTCGTATTAATTAATTTTTTACAACTCTTTTCCTATTCCATTTTAAAATTTATTCGTTGTCGATAAGTTAGAAAATCAATAACTGTAACAAAAATAATACTTTAAGTTTATTTAAACCTGTGTTCGTTTTTAAAAATAGATATTATAATTCCTTTAAAACCGAGCGTTTTAATATTCTACGACTGCATACAGGGTGCTCCATGATCACTGGTAATCATCATTAAAAAATTTCGAATTAAACCAAAGTAGTTTTGCTTAAATCTTGCACACAGAAGTGTTCTGCCTCAAGAGTAATATACAGGGTATTGAAGACTCGCCGCCAAAAGATCAAAGTCAGGTTAAAGCAAGGATAGTTTCAGAAAACAACAGATTACATTAGAAGCTGTCAGTAGGGGCTTATGCAGGGTGAGCCAATTATACTGTTCCAACCGTCTATGTGCTACCCCCGAATAAATTAAGTACACGCAGAGCCTCAAGGGTCTCTCTTAAGCTCTTGGCTCTTATCGTTGTCCGTACTCACGACGCCCAACGTAAGGCTTTTCTGTGTGTTTGTTAAAGAACACACCAAAACTCTCGATGAACTTTTCGAAACTGTAACAAAATCCGAAACATTTCGCATGAAAAGCGTGCTTCACTTAAAAATACCGTTGGAAGAGGTTTTTCACATTTTCGCTCTACGGAGCCATTTTTATGCAAAAATATCGGAAACTCATCAAGGAGTGTAATTTTAGAAAGTATACTATATGTCGCGGCACGGGGACGTAATGTCGCCCCGTCCACAAAATTGAGAAAGTATAACGAAAACCGACCGGAAAATATTGAAAATAAAAATCTTTTTACGAATCCTGCAACTCAAGCGTTGTATTAAATATGGGGACAAGTTAATCCAGTCTCTAGTCAAACTATTTCGAAAGTTTTAGCCAAAATAGCCCTTAGCGTCGAGGGTGCCCTATCATTGTCTAGCAGTCGATTTTGACGGGAAAATGGGTTTTAAGCGTATTTGCCTTAAACCGGTTCCTCAGTAATTCGGTGTCAGAAAAGTATAGTTACCATGTACTCAGAACGTACATGGGACCGCCTTGCCTGAACGTATGAATCTATAATTACAGAATATAATTCAATGTCGTTACGATTCAAGCATTTTTAAGCTCCGAGGAGCGACCAAAATTGATATTGAACTGAAAATACGTCAATAGACAGGCAAGCAAAACCCACCAAAAAATTATGAACATTGAACTTTTACTGAATCTTTTTGTGTAATCGTTAGCTATAAACTAAACATTGGATGGTAGTTGGTACATTATGAGTCGTTCCGTTCCTCACTATGTGTTGTACACGGGCCAGACTATAGTTTGTCAATACATTTTTCTTGAACGTTTTGTAAAAACACAATTTTTTGAAAGATTTAATATATATTTTTGAACTTTATATTGTCTTTTTCTTGTGTTTCAAAATTCCTTTTCAGGTTTAAATTTAAGAAAATTGTTAGTATTTACTGTATTAGATTTATAGTGTTACGACGTCCAATTGGTACCATCAGTGAAGCAGTTAAGTAAAAACGAAACAGTAAGTATAGATTTTGTATTATCCTCCGTCTGGAACAGTCGCTTTGAACCCTTCTTTGTGAATGTTTGGAAAATAAAATAAAAGTCCTTCAGACGTGTAAAGATGGATCGTTCACATGGTCACCACCTACGTAAATTTTTTTTATAGATTGTGCCAGGTTCTAGATTTTGCACCCCTTTCGGTTTGATCCATCATTGGCTAAAAATTACTCCCCATAAATACGTTTTTAACTATTCGCGTGGTGCAAAGAGTGGGATTGTGATCTTTGGCAGAAATGTCTTTTTTACTCTTGGGAGTTTCGGCGAGAAATGCTTCTGTTAGCAGTAAAGAATTTATGTGCCCCGGGGAACAAATGTTTTTTCCGATTTTAACATGGAACGTGTTTATAGGAAGGCTGTGTGGGTATGATGTTCTAGTCTACCGGTCATGGCACTTTCTTTTTGTGTGCATGTGTAATAATTCATAAATCGGTTTGAATTTCGCGACGTACTGGTAGGAGCTGCTTGGCCAGTGCTAGTATCATGCGCCCTCTGAGGCTGCTTACGGTGTCCACGTTTTTGGCGCTTTCCGAGGTATGTTTTATTCCATTATTTTTGTTGTCTATTCTTGGATTTTGTTGCAGTTCTGGAGTGGGAGGCGTGGGAGTGGGGTAGATGGGGTTTTAGAGATTTTAGGGATTTTATTTGGGGTATGATGGTGCTGGATGTTGACCGAGGTAACGGCAGACGTTTATTGGTAGTTTTTTTTGTGTGTGTTTTGCGTTTTGTCTTGTGGTGTTAGCTTGCGTCTTAGGTCTTATGTATGTTGGAGGCCGTATTCGAAGTTTAGAGAGGGGAACTTTGGTTTTTGAATGAATTTTTCGATGAGGGGAAATTTTAGGAGAGGATTAGGGTATATTAGGAGTTTTTGACTAAATTTAGGAACCAGCTGAAAAAGGACGCGTTCTTCTATTGTAGGGGTGCCTGTTATGTTATGTAAGTATGGGATGGGAGTTGCTCTAGGTAGATTGGTGGCGAGGCGGAGGCGGTTATTTTGATTAATTTGCAGGAGGTGTTTGTCTTTTTTTGTGATGAGGGGATACCAGACTGGGGATGCATATGTGATGATGGGACGGATGTAAGATCGGTATAGAAGTATGGCGGAGTGGGAGGGGGCTTTTGCTATTATAGGATGGATCTGGGCCGAACGAGCTTAAACTTTTCTTTTTAGATTTTTAATGTGTTGTTTGAAATTCAATTTGTGGCCTATGGTGAGTCCGAGACACTCTACTTGTGAGGTACAGTTGACTGGGGTATTTTTGATATGTATTTTGTTTGTCGGTGTTGTGTTTTTTATTCTTTTTGTCGCTATGAGTGCCTGCGTCTTGTCCGGTTTGACTTGCAGGCCCCATCGTTTGAAGTAGTTGGTTACCTTATCAGTCTGTTTTTGTAGTAGTCTATTCAAAAGGTCTGCGTTTTTTGATGTCGCTCTCAATGCCGTGTCGTCGGCGTAGATAGCATACGTCAATCTGTGGTCTTTGAAATTGTGGATGTCGTTTATGTAATGTAGGAATAGGGCGGGACCAAGGGAGGAACCCTGGGGGAAGCCAGAGAGTAATGGGAGGGGATTGGAGCACCCCTGTTTGACTGCCACTCGGAATTGGCGGTTTGACAGGTATGATTGTATTAATTTAATAATACGAATCGGAATGTTCGCGATATGGAGCTTGTATAGCAGTTGCCAGACTTAGTCAAACGCCTTCTCCAAGTCCAGGGTCCTGTTAGGTCACCCCGATTGGCGTTTGTGGTCAGGATTTCGCTAACTCTGAAAAGCTGTTGGGTAATGGAATGTTGGGAATGGAAGCCAAACTGGAAGTCGCATAGGAGCTGCTCGTTCCCAGCTCCTTCCAGTAGGTGGGATAATATTAAGGAGTCTAGGATTTTCCCCAGGACTGACAATAGACTGATTGGACGATAGCTGGTCATTAGGTTCTTAGGTTTTTTAGGTTTTGGTATCGGTACTATTTTTGCTGTTTTATTGTAGGATAATGTGTAAGTCTGTAACATGAATTAAATAGTTTGGTGGTGTATAAAATGGTTTTTGGGGGGATATGCTTAAGTGCGAATGGGGGGATATAGCTGCTTGGGCGCCATCTGCAACCATTTTATATCACCTAGAGAGAGAGAGAGAGAGAGCAGTTTTGTCTACCCCATTTGCGGACTTGTAATATACATTGAGTTGCAAGTCTGGGTTAGTCTGCGCAACAGACACACAGCATCCCGTCTTATGGGTGCGCCGCTGCTCAGGCACGGAGCATGTTCAGGAAGTACGCCCGACCAAATGATTATTACCCAAGTAGTTATTTCATACGGCTCCAGCAGTTATTGAACGACGTTTTAGACGACTAAAATTTGGTTGATAATTGCCCGGCTTCTTTACTGAACTTGCTCCAGGGATACGACTCCGGTTCATTCTCAGCAGCTGCGCAACACGGAAAATGTCAGTTCAAACACATTTACTGTTTTTTATACTATGCTCACACAGTTTGCAATTAATTTCAACCCTGGAGCTTTTCTTTTTTTACACCACATTCAGGACTGAAATTACTCTACCGGGTAAGCACAACGTTGTGGGACTTGTTCGCTCCGGACTTTTTTTTTTTAATAATCTACCGATTAATTATCGATTTGAGCATGGCATGACAACACGGAATTTTGGTAACGGGAGCATGGAACATATTTTTATTCAATATTGTTTAATCAAATACAGGGATGGGAGCGTTAAAATTGCGGTAAATGTAATTTTCGGTTTAACCGGAAATTGCACCAAAAGTTTTACTGCTATATTATTCACATTACCTTTATAAATTTCAAACAAATTGTCTTCGAAAATTTATTATAAAAAACGGCGATTTTAATTTTTCATATATATGGCGGCATAAAAAACTGGTCAAGAGTCCCCTCCAGAGTCTGGCCCATAACTCCTACTATTAATTAGACATAGAGCTTGCACTTACCTGATGGCGCTGGAACGAAGGACACAAGACGGCTTGGTTCACTTATTTGACTGTCGGAGAACGCATTAATTTGGAAGGAGAACCTCTCGCACGCAGGGAGGAAGGAGACATTGAGTTGGTTTTCAGATGACTCGAATATATACTGCAGATCATCTTCATCGAGATGGATGTAAATCAGATACGTGGTGGCCTCGCAGTTCGTGCTGTGTACCCAACTTAAGACGTAACTAAAGCTTAAGGATACATTTTGAACTGGCTCAGGAACTAGAATGATAATAAAACAGATTTAGCGGCTAAATTGTTAAAGTTACACGGTACAGTGACACACAAGCAGCAAATGTCATTAAACTAAAGTTGGCATTGTCTGGGAAGGATAGAAACTAAGTAAGCTTTAATCATCTCCAGATACGTCCCTGAAGTTAGCTTCAGATTTAGATTTACTTTTTCTTCAGATTCATTTTATTACAGTCGACAAACCAAATAATTGTGGAAAATATAAAACAACTGTATTTATGTTTCCAAACTATACAGGGTTACTGGTAATTCGATACATTCCTTTGGAGATGTAATGGGCATGATCTAAGAAGTATATTTAGCCCTAACATATATTATGCAAAACTCAATAGTTTTTGAGATATTTAATTTTTTTTGTTTTTCTCAAAAAGTAGATCTTAATGTCCTAAAAGTTAATTTTCGAAAAATCTATTTGACATTTTAAAATTTTTTTTTACTGGATTACTTGTCCAATATTATAGATGTCCGTTTGGAATGAAAAATATCTGGAAACATTTCGATCATGTGAACATCTGAAATAAAAACTTTAAAATTTTGTTTTTTAAATCAGCTAACCTATTAGTTTTTTTAAAAAAAATATTAACGTAACACGCGTATAAATTATTATAAAAACTGCCTTATTTCAATAGCTATCTAATAAGGTACAAATGTTCAATGTACCCTTAAAAGTTCTAAGAAAATACTTGTAAAGATAACACAAGTAGTACGAATTTTATTTTTAGATAAACAGTAAAAACATTTTAAAAGTAGAGTTTAATTCTTCATTAATTTCAAAGTTGTACTCTATTTTTTATATGTCTTGCTCAAAATGGGAGCCCCTATTCCGTATACAGACACGGCAGCGTCTTCTTATTTCCTTCCTTGTTACTCTGGTTGTCAGATTATGCCTTATGTGTTGGGCAGCATCGACTATCCTTTGTCTAAGGTTTTCTATAGTATTGACTGGTGTGGCATAGACCATCTCCTTCATATGACACCATACGTAATAATCAAGGGGTGTTAAGTCAGGGCTTCGCGCTGGCCAAGGTATTGGGCCCGCTCTTCCAATCCAATGGTTAGGGAAACGTTGATCAAGTAACTGTCGTACTGTCAGCCGATAATGTGCTGGACAACCGTCGTTCTGAAACATCATTCGCTGTCTGACGGCGAGAGGAACATTTTCTAAAATCACCGCCAGATCATTTCTTAATAAATTTTCATAGATTTCCCCGTTTAAATTTTGAGGAAGAAAGTGTGGCCCTATTAAATAGTGGCCAATGACTCCCATCCACACATTAATAGAAAACTTCATTTGGAAACTAGTTTCACGTGTTAACTTGGGGTTTTCCTCTGCCCAATAATGTAGGTTGTGGAAATTTGTTATACCCTCGCGATTAAATTTCGACTCGTGCGTCCATAAAATACTTGTTAAAAAATTTGCACTTTCTGCATCTGAATTTAACACAAAGCGGCAGAATTCCACTCTCCTTCCAGGATCACCTTCCTCCAAGCCTTGGACAGGGGTATAGTGGTAAGGATGACATCCAACTCTACGTATCGTAGACCAAACTTTCCATTGTGACGCTCCGGTTAGTCTTGCGACTTTATTAGTTGAAATAGTTGGATCTTCCTCAAAATACTTCAATATTTCTTCCTCATCATCTGGTTCATAAACGGGAGGAGCACCAGCGTCACTTCTTCTACATTTCACGGAGCCAGTTTCAGCGATATTTCGATATGCCGTACTGAATACACGTGCATTTGGTAAGCGGCGGTTAGGGTACCAAAGACCATTTTCTCGGCGAGCTTCAGTAGCGTTGCCGCCACAGTATCCATAGACAAACAAGATATCAGCGTATTCTGCGTTGGCATACGCGGCCATGGCAGAGACAATACAATAACAACAACTAATAACAACAGCTAATAACAACAACTACGAGCAAAATCAAAATCTTCGATAACTAAATTAACAAGACCAACAAACTTAAGGGACACGGAGATAAGAATGTCAGTTAATGACATATATGCGCAAACGTCAAAGTCAAGGACTGACTGACTTAAATGAAAATGAACGATTAGTCGTTTAACAAATTCCGCCACCAGCATTATCTTTACTAATTTTTTATTAGAACTATCAAGGGTACATTAAACATTTCTACCTAGTTAGATAGCTATTGAAATAAGGAAGTTTTTACAATAATTTGTACGCGTGCTACATTAATATTTTTTTGAAAAAAACTAATAGGTAAATTTCATAACTGATTTAAAAAAAAAATTACAAGTTTTTATTTTAAATGTTCACATGATCCAAATGTTTCCGGATATTTTTCATTCCAAACGGATATCTATAATATTGGACAAGTAATCCAGTAAAAAAAAATTTAAAAATGTCAAGTAGATTTTTCGGAAATTAACTTTTAAGACATTAAGATTTACTTTTTTGAGAAAAACAAAAAAATTGAAATATCTCAAAAACTACTGAGTTTTGCATAATGTATGTTACTAGATTTACTCCTTAGCTCATGCCCCATCACATCTCCAAACGAATGTATCGAATTACCAGTAACCCTGTATAGTTACGAAAATAATATATCAAATGAAACAAAAACACCTGCAGTCACAAATCAAAACAATGAATTAATAAACAAATATAAAACATTGGTTCCTATTCTAATAGTTCCATCAATAATCTGCCGTTTGTTTAGTATTTCGCCAATTGAACAGTAGAACATTGTTAGAAGAATAATGTAGCGAGGGAATTCAATGCTTATGAAATATATATTTTTCTAATTACACAAATTATAACTGGCTAATTATTAAAATAACGCGCTGGACTTAGAGTGAGTTATGGGGGTTTCGTTGCTCATGCATTCATAAGTATTTATATCGATATATCTGTATCCTTGAGCTACGATGATTATGTAATATATTCCATAGTTAGTTTACGGCTTGTGAAAGTAAAATAAATGCGTACTTGGTTTACCGAATGCGCCAAAATTCGGGGAGTGATTTTATACTTATAAAAACACAAACTCATATAAAAATGCTTCCTGCCGCTCCCACGAAAACTAATAATTTTTTAAAATTTAGAAAATCCATAGCATATCCCAAATAACCGTCATGGCGGAAATATCGATGTGAAATATTTATTATTGACGTATCACCAGATCCTCCGCCATTTTTTAAAAAATATTTGAAAACTACCAACAAATTTAGAAATGAAATCGATTAAAAACGTTACTGTATCCTTGGCATATCCCAAATAACCGTCAGGGCGAAAATATCGACCGCTATTCAATTTAGAAATGAAATTGACTTAAAAAAGTTCCTTTTCGTTGTACACCATTCTGACTAGCCGCTAATAAATTTACAGAATGTTAATAGTTGTAATTTCCGCACGACCGTGTAAAATCACTGTTCTCAAAACAGCTCGGGAAATCATTTACTCTGAGATCAGTAGTTTTACTTTTCGTATTTTTTTTAAATTCACGAATTTTTGGCCGTAGAATCCTAATCCGCTATAAAAAATAGGGATTTTCATTACAAATTTCAAAGTTGTCCCCGCCCCACCCACTGGGTTAGGGGTGGGAGAGTCGAATCCAATATCATTGGATAGATTTCGTAAAAATAACAAATACGTGTTTTTCAGTTTACGTATTTTTTGCCGTAGAATCCGATTCCGCAATAAAAAATAGGGGTTTCCGTTTGAAATTTTAAAGTTGACCCTTTATGAGAATTTGTCTACCAAAATTAAGGCTTGAAATATTTTGTTTACTAGAAGGCGATATATATCGCAGGTAAGTACAAAATTTGTGAAAGTGCATCCTAAAAAGTGCATATAACTTTTGGAGCTCTACTCACTGTTCCGAGAAAATATATTTTTCGTTATTAGGAGGTCAAATCACAATTAAGAAACCAATAAAATTTCCCCGAAAACAATTAACTCACAACGGTTCTACTGTGCCAAAATCATATCTTCTTCTCAGATAACAGACGAAAAAGTCTATTTTCAATGATAGTCGTAAAGAACATACTTAAGGTTTCTAATCTTCAGCAAAAATTGATTGTGCCGCATCTATTTTTCTGTGATCAAACCAGTGAACTGAAAATACATTGAACTTACCGCACAATTGAGCGCTGACACCTTGAAACACAAGGAAAGACAAAAAACCAAGTACACGAATCATCGTGAAATTTTTACCAGATTAAACTTATTGAGTCTGAGTGATGGCTACTTATATAAGCTCTTGAGAATCATCAAGATTCTTTATTAGAATTAGCAACACTTTAGATACGAAAGTGTTTGTCGCAAGATATTTTATCTCCATAAGATTAAATTTAAGAGGAAACCATACTAGCAACACACAATAGGTATTGCCGACAAAAAAAAGTTCTAGAATTTTTTTAATATAAGATTTAGAGAACTGCTCCCACTAAATATGTTAACATTTACTAGACAATGTTAGAGTTTTAAATTCTGAAATGAATCTTCTCCTAAATCCATCGTATCCATATATAGTTACATATATTTCATCATTTTAAACAGTCTAAAGTTTTCAAATGCCACTATAATGTAGGGTATCTTTACAAAACTCTCGTTCATGTAAAAATGAATTCATTGATTCGTTCTAAATGTGAGAAAAAGGCCGAAACATAAAATTCTTACTTTTATCACGTTCCTTATAAAAGACTTCTCAGGCAAAGTTATAATCATACACTCAATAAATAAATATCTTTCATTTAATTCGGTATTAATTTATTTCAGATTGTTAAAAAAATAATTATTAAATAAATAAATAAACTTAACGAGCACTTTGAAAACTAATGAATATAAAATTGAAATTGGTATCTTCGAGAGATTAGTCGGTACCTCATTCTCTAAGAGTTCCTTCGACGAAAACTGGATCTACAATATGAGTTTTGAGTTTAATAATGTATGTTATATAAAACAATGGCATATAACTTATAGACCCTCGAGTATTTGTACAGTCTGCCGCCATAGGTGTGTCATATGACGAGATACTAACTTACCTTCGTTTATCTCGGATAATCGTTCAAGTTTGTTCACACATCAGGATTGGCTGATATTGCATGGCGATGCTTCATTTGTTCCAAGGCTTTCACAGTCATCATATTTAAACTAATAAATATATGGACAATTTTTTAGGCAGTTAATAACATGACGTATTAGATACATTTCATTGCACTTCAGGATAACTACTGGATGATTTGGCTTGTGCCTTTTATTTTTCATTCCATAGGGAATGAGTGTGCAGTTTTTATGAAGATAGTATAGCCTCTTACTCAATCTGTGTCTTTCACGTATTCATAGCACGGGAAATGACTGTGCAGTATTCATGAAGATAGCACAACCTCTTACGTCAATCATTATTGAAATCTTATTCTGTTATCAAGCAATCTCGATATTGCATACCAAAATTATTGCAAAACACTAGAAGATAACATTGTTGTAAAAGGAAAGTATTCCGTATCCTCAGAACAATGTTTTTCAATGATATTAACATCGACGATAATCTAACACAGTGAGTGCACTAGCTACACATAGTAAACTGCTGACGATTTCTGTTTAGGTAGCTTTAATGAGTCTGATGTTTATAAACCTCTAAAGAAACTGAAGGCCAAATTTGCAATAGGTCCTACTCCCCAGCAATCTGCGCTTCTACTTTTGCTAAACTTTTAAATACACCGACCATATACAGTGAGCGCATAAAAGTTAATTTCTTAAAATCGCCACAAAGCAAGTGACAAAAATTCGCTCGGGCACGTCGATATTAAAATGCATTTCTCAATTTTCTTTATGTAATTAAAACATACTATTTCAGTCGCAAAATTCCTCTATAAAATCCTTATTTTACTATATGGAATGTGACCAAACTGCAACCAACAGCTGAACTTTTTTTTTTTGTTTATAACTATTTTTTCCAGGCACCACTGACAGGGAATTCGACAAAAAACGTTTATACACATTATAAACAACAACTTCTCAAAAGACGAGATCACTTAGATTTAGTTCTTTCAATTCAGGCGTTGTTCTACAGTTTTCCTGTACCATGATGTTACATGAAAAACTTACATACCCAAGCAACCTCGTATACAGTGATGCAAGTGTGTTTGACATAAGACAACTATTTTATTTTAACAGCAATGTAAACACCATCCTTGTTAAATCGTCGTGAATACAGCACGTGTTATAAACATTCAGCATGTATCCCCATTTATGACAAAAACTATAGGACAGAGATATTTTGCATTCTTAGGCCTACAACTGTTTAAACACTGTTACTGAAGTAATGAAGGGTCTATCTCTTCTTTTAAAGCCAAATAGAAATCTTTTATTCTATCCACACCTAAGGAAATGAAAAATAGATAATCCATTAAAATGATATGTATGTGTATGTATCTATGTATATATACAGGGTGTCTCAGCGAGAACTGAATTGATCGATATAGAGAAAAGTACGCATTAGAAAATTTTGAAAATTTAGATAATTACTAACGTCGGTGTGGCCAATCCAACTAAGATAATTACAAGCAGCTGGCACCTCCGCTTATACCGGAAGTCGATACCAACTTGCTTATTTCAAACGGAACACCCCATATATTTTAGGGTTTTCGAAAAATTCTGAGTCGAAAATATGTAGCATATCCTATACCTAAACCTAGCCGTTTCAGAGAGATTTGACATTTTATAGAAAATTAGAATGGTGCAACGGTTTGCAAGAACCGTTATAACTTTCTTCGTGTAAAAGATCATCAATTGCTTCTTGTCACACAAAAGGAATACAAGGAGAACTACGTTCTACAACTGAAATAAATTCAATAATATCATACCAAGTGTTCCGTTTTTCGCGTTACATTTTGTCAAATTCAAACCGCGAAACCGGACGTCAAGTTGTGTAAAATTGAATTCCCTTTTTTCTGATATTAGCATTGTGGGGGTTAAAGTTACAACTTTTTGATATATTTGTGATTTTATTAGAAATTCATGAATTGTTGTAATCATTTCATCAAAATAGCCATGATTAGAAACAATCAGTCATTATCTTATGTCAAAAAATGCCAGCACGTTTAAATTATATCAACGAAAACTTTTTAAATTTGTTTATTATTTATGGATAATGTGATAAAGTAATATCAAGAACTTGCAGCACATTTGTTACTCGATATCCACAAAAACGCAAAATCACACTAACACCGTAACATGCGTATTAATCGAATTGAAGATATGGCATGAACTAAAATAGCAGAGATAAGATCAATTTAAAATATGATTTCATTTTAATTTAATAATTACTCAAAATTCCGCCCTCGAACCTCGACACATTTTTCGCACCTTCGGATTAGTTCCTCATAGGTAGCTCTTCTAATTGAATCCTGTGATATGTTTTGAAATGCATTTCTCACTCTTTGCATACAATCTTCAATGGTTGTTAATGGGCTCTCATAAACTTTATTTTTAATAGTTCCCCAAATGAAATAATCCAGAACTGATATATCGGGCGAGGGAGGAGGCCATAAGAAAGGTCCATTATTGCCAATCCATTGATCACAAAAAGTTTCTTGTAAAATTATTAATTAAATATGCGTTATGTGGGGGAGCACCGTCGTGCTGATAAAAAATGTTTCTATGTTCGGCGAGAAGTAAATTTTCTAAATAGTTATTATTCAAATTTTGTAAGATATTCCAATATCTTTCACCTAAGAAAAAAACAAAAATTTATATATACATATTAGCAGAAGAGAAAATTTAATTTACCGTTTAAATTTTCCTGATAAAATTGTAATGCCACGCCCTATCGTTTCTTATGGCACAGTAAACATTCAACTGCCAACTTTCCTGCAAGTTTCGCTTTCTGAACATATGAGGATTTGAGTCACTCTAATAATGCGAATTGTGTCTATTAAAAAGTCCATTTTGCTTCATCTGTCCATATAATATTTCCCAAATAAGAATCGTGACCCTCAGCCCTTATTAGAATAAACTCACAAAAATTCTGTCTTCTTAGGAAATCTGTTTCTTTTAATCCTTGAACCATATGGAATGAAAACGGGTGAAACTTATGTTTTAATAAGATTCTGTGAATTGAATCCTTGCATAGTCTCGATTCCAGAGCAGCTTGTCTTAATGACGTCCTTGGAAATGCATGAAAATATCCCAGAATGACTATTTCAATGTTTTCGTCATCAACAATAGGCTTTCTTCTTTGCATTTTTGCCTTGACAGAGCCATAATTTAAAAAAATTTCCAGTATGCGATTTACAGTGTTTTGTGACGGTTTCCGTTTTTCTGGATATCGAGTAGCAAATGTGCTGCAAGTTCTTGATATTACTTTATCACATTCTCCATAAATAATAAACAAATTTAAAAAGTCTTCGTGGGTGTAATTTAAACGTGCTGTCATTTTTTGATATAAAATAATGACTGATTGTTTCTAATCATGGCTATTTTGATGAAATGATTACAACAATTCATGAATTTCTAATAAAATCGCAAATATTTCAAAAAGTTGTAACTTTAACCCCCACAATGCTAATATCAAAAAAAAGGGAATTCAGTTTTACACAACTTGACGTAAAAAATACAGGGTGTTCCATTTGACCTAAACAAGTTTTCGCGGTTTGAATTTGACAAAATGTAACGCGAAAAACGGAACACTTGATTGATACTATTGAATTTATTTCAGTTGTAGAACGTAGTTCTCCTTGTATTCTTTTTATGTGACAAGAAGCAAATGAGGATCTTTTACACGAAGAATGTTATAACGGTTCTTGCAAACCGTTGCGCCTGTCAAATTTTCTATAAAATGTCAAATCTCTCTGAAACGTCTAGGTTTAGGTATAGGACATGCTTACATATTTTCGACTCAGAATTTTATGCCCTTTTCGAAAACCCTAAAATATATAGGGTGTTCCATTTGAAATAAGCAAGTTGGTATCGACTTCCGGTACAAGCTTGTAATTATTTAGTTGGATTGGCCACACCGACATTAGTAATTATCTAAATTTTCAAAATTTTTTAATGCGTACTTTTCTCTATATCGATCGATTCAGTTCCCGGTGAGACACCCTGTATATGTATATATGTTATTAGGGTTCCTACATTAAGTCATTATGTTGTAATATATGTTATATATGATAAAAGTTTGGTAATCTTATTAGGTATTCTCCATAATCTCAATAATTTTCTTGCTACTCAATAAATCTGTTTTTGCTTCCATTTATCCACAATTTATTGAATGTAATATATTATTACACTTATTTGTTATTATGATTCATAGATAAATTTTAGTAATTTTTAATTAGTGTTGTTCTATTTTATGCCTGTGTTTACTTATATTTAAAATGTGAGCGTATCTATTTATTAATTTGCTTTTCTCGAAACAAATTTTCTATACACTTATCGAGTAACTTTATTTATTTGCTATTATTTATTATATAATGTATAAGCACTATATTTAATTGTATTATGCAAAATTCTCTAGTTCATATTTATGTACTTTATTACTGTTATTTATTTATATATTTATGTGCCTACTTACATGTACTTACCTCTTGTAAATAAATAAATTATTATTATTATATTGACCGCTGTGCAGATTATTGTCGTGAATGGGAGTTGAGACTACGTTTTTTGATTGATAGAGGGCGCCAGTAGTCTATTTAAAGATTCCGACAAACTTGTGAAGACGAACTATGGCTCTCAGGGTCGATTTTTATAGATATGGCATGAGACTCCAATTGTAGGATGGTGTTGCTTATGACGTCAGAGTTCTCGAGGCTTCTAGTAGCTTCTACGATGGTGGGAGCGTCCAGACTGACGACTAATTACAGCGCCAAGCTTCCCAAGATGTTGACTATTTTTATTATGGGTGCTAATACCCGTAGTTGCAATTAAGCAAATAAAAGACGAAAATTCATTAAAAAAAGAACTAAAAGCAACTCGAACGGCGTTCGTACTGTCAAAAATGGTATTTGTTGAATAATTTAGGCCCTAACTGTACTGAGCTAACGCTGATTTAGATTTTTCCCGCTCTACTATGCACCGATGAAACGTCTATAAGTCGCGACTGTCGCTGTTCGTACTCTTCTCCACATCAACAGAGCCTTGGATCATGCGCTGGCAGCAGACAAAGCGTCGTATTGAGAGTTGGTTCGTCGAGTAGACACTGGTAGGCTGGAATGGTTGCTTCTTGTTGATCTGCTTTCACTGGACTGATGGTTGTAGTTGATGTTGTAGCGACGAGAACTGCAGAAGAACTCTCCCTGCAGAAACCTTGCTGCATATAATTAGACATCGAGTCGGACGGGGCTCTGGACGTCAGGGCGGCTGGAGTGTTGAACGTTGTGGACGACCTCTGGCTTGATTTGGTGTTGGGATCGATGCGACGAGCCGAACCGGACGGGAGTCTATCCGGCAGGAGTATTGATCATTGTGGAAGGCCCCTGGCGTGTTTTGATGCTGTGATTGATGTGTTTTGTGCATAGTAGTGGTTTAAGTATTATTTAATTCAATTATATTTATGAATTTTATGATTCGACAACATGATGCACCGATCAAGTGTCCTGCTGGGTCTCCTAACCTAACTCCTTCTTGATTTCACTGTGTGAAGTTATCTAAAATCACGAGTTTATAATACTCAAATTAATACGAATGAAAAGTTGAGAGAAAAAATTGATGAAGAGTAAAACTTTAACAACTTCTCCGAAAACAACGTCTAAACCGAAAGATATGAGAAAGTTTAATGTTTGCAAGCACCCAGAAAAACTTTGAATTTCACTGAAATTTTCTGAATCTTGTCCTGTTATTTCTTTCCTGAAGTAAAATATACTTAGTTACATTTTCAGAATTTCCTTATCTAGCATACAAAATAAAAATCTGCAGCTACTGGAAGCGGCTGGAACCTCCCCACTCGGTGGATCTTTGAAGCCGAAAAGAACATTAAATTGTGTGACAAAACGGCACTAAACGTAATCCGATCTCTTCCAAAACCTTTTCCGATCTTCTGGGGAACTAGAAAAACCCTCAACTTAATGAATTTACAATCATCTATGCGATTTATTACCTACATTATCGCTCGTTGAATAATATACTATTAGGATATTAACAACTTTAACATCACTTGAACGACTAAGAAAGTCTAGTTATCATAAATACTACAGATTTGTAAAGCAACAAACTGAAAATTGTTAAAGTGATAATCTATAATAAATTCACCAACGAAGGTACAGAAAGCATATGATATTGATATTGTTACATCTACCTTTAAAGTTTGTGACAATCCACTAAAAGTTACAAATATACCGAAATTTTATTAACATGACATGACACCAATGTTATCGGATGACAAACGATGACAATGACAATCGTCAAAATTTGCTCATTGCAACTCGATCGCTCGCGGCTGTCTTTGTTAAATGAAACATTAGCATTTCAGTAATTTTACTAGATTTTAGAGGAATATTTGTAGTTTAATTCTTCGATTTGTCTGTATATACATTTAAAAACGGCACTAAACGTAATCCGCTCTACTTCTAGAGCAGTGAAGAAACCCTCACACGTGAATTGACACGTGATGTGATGAGTTTCACGACGTAACGGCTACGCGCATCGATGATGTCACGCGAAATGCGATCTATGCTTCATATTTGCTTTGTTTTTGATTTTTTTCACGGAAACCAAATCGAAAGGGTGGAAGTGTGATATATCGTTGAAATCAGAATTTTAACTGCTTTTGAATGGTTCCATTGCAAATTGAAAATAATTATAAAACAAACAACTTGTTGCGTCAAAATGGCACTAAACGTAATCCGATCTCAACCAAAACCTTTTCAGTTCTTCTGGGGCACTAAAGAAACGCACATGCAAGGTTTCATTCAAATCCGTTCAATAGTTTCGGCGCTATCGTGCTAACACACATACACACACACAGACATTTTTTAAAAACCACTTTTTTGGGTTCCTAGGACCTCAAAACGTAAAGATTTGATGTTATCTCAATTTTTGTTTTTGAACCAATTTTAGTAACCTCTCACAATTTTATGAATCATCTTCTAGCCATTTAATAAATCCAGCCACTTGAGTCACCACTGTTTCAGAGTTGTATTGTTTGGGAATTCCTGACATTATATTTTCAAAGCATTCAGTAAGGTTGTCTTTATTGTTGTACACATTCTGTACTATACGAGAGTTAAAATTCCATCGTGTTTGAGAAGTTCTTGGAATGCGTTTGTCACAAACATGTTGCAAAGCTGCCATTCTGTCTGGCGATTGAGAAAAAAAAGTTGATATGCCATTCAAATTTGAAAAAAATATACGTACACTATTGATGCTTGAAGCTGCTTGTTCTAGTATTTTATTAAGCTGATGAGCGTAGCAATATACAAAATGTGCATTTTTGTACTGTTGGCGAATTTTCACGTTAACACCACCTAAATGACCACGCATAACAGCAGCTCCGTCATATGTTTGACAAATCAGTTTTTCTGGGCAATCTAGCAAAATCGGCGAAATCTGTTCTAAAAGACATTGAGACAGTCCATCTGCATCTTGACTTTTCGGATTTGCAAACCCCCAAAATCGCTCAAATATTTTTCCATTTGGTTCATAACGTAATACAACTACAGTTTGAGTTTGAGTTGATACATCTGTAGTCTCATCAGCCATAAGTGCGAGATACGCAGATTCTTGAATTTCGCCAAGAACATGTTCACGACAAACCTCGAACATACATTGCAAAATTTCATTCTGAATAGATTTTGATGTGCCCTTAAACACTGTTGCTTCTTGAATATGGCTATTAAAGGCACTATCAGCATTTGCTAAAAAATCAACCAATTCTAGAAATACCCTTCATTTGAAGAGACTTTTTTCTCGTCGTGACCGCGAAGGACAAGATTACACGCTCCGCACAGTTTTAATTTGTCTATTATTTTTGAGAGTACATGTCGATCACAGTCCCATTATGCTTACGAATTTAATCCGCATAAACCGTACTTAGAAATGTAGCAATATTAGTCTTTCCTAAAATTTAAAAACTGACAACATTACCTAGATGTTTCGTACTATTTTCGTGTTTCTTAATTTTTATAGAAATGTTTTTTAAATCGTTTACTCCATTTTTTGTCCACTTATCATCGCCCCAAAAAGCAGACATACAAAACAAAAGAACGAATTTGTTTCCTCGCAACCACAAATCCAAATAGTTTTAATGTATATCTTTTTGTCAAACTTACGCATAAAAGCATTTTTATTTTTGCACTGTCGCTGCTTTTGCACTATATTTAAAACTGGCGTTGGACGGCCGTTTTGTTTTATTTCAAGTTTTTCATTTAAGCTCAAGCGGCTAAATATAAGTTTTTTAATTTCACTCACTTTCGTAATTAATTATGTCTTTTGTACTTTTGCCGTCTAGTCTAATGTTTAATAAAACTAAAAAAAAAATCTGTAATGTAAATTACATTACATTATATATGCAACAAATCGATAAACTTTTTAAAAAAGCGCGATAACCTCAAAACAATTTCATATGTAAAAAAGCAAAGAAAACAGAAACGACGAAGTAATTAACTCCTACACAGCCGTGGGCGAACTGACCAGAGCTCCAGTAGATAACGAAACCACGCGTAACCCCCTCCAATTCTTTCACTTGTTGCCATGACGATCGCCGTACATATTTAGGCGGAATATCTGGAGGCCATTTCAGCGTTTTTACATGCAATTCGGAAGTTAAATTAAATTGATCGCAAGTGAGGAGAGTATGCCGTTTGTTTTTTATTATTTAAAAAAAAATAGTCGTAAAGCAGGTTATCGGGAGATAGGTTATTGTCTATTGTTGTTGTTATTTATTGTTTTAAATTTGGCAGGGAGGGCGGCGCCCCAGAGCCCCCCGCACCGCCCGCCACTGGTGGACTCTTCATATATAATTTTTCAAAATAATCCTGTCCTATACAGCTATACCCACTTAAAATAGCGTACCAAAAAACGATTTGCAATTTATATCTCAAAATAATAATTTAGTACATCCCGGTTCATTTGGTAGTTTGAAAAACAAAATTTTCAGTCAAGAATTTGTTTTTAATTACATGGATGCCTACATCTTCAATATAAAAACTGCAATGCTCATTATCATTCCCGGTATTTTGAAATTGTATCTATTGAAGGCTGATTTTCATGTATAAGTCAGCTTTGGGCACCAAGTGAAGGTTTATACTAGTAAGCAGTGATCCTAAAGCTCGATTTTTCAATCCAAAATTACCCATTAACAAAAACAAGGAATGTACTCAGATTTATTTAATACAAAACAATTATCTTTACAATAGAATTAAGGGTAAGATATTAACCGCTGCCTGGTGGCAGTGTCTGTACGCCGATTTGATAAATTTCTGAGCTTCCTGCCGTATTCACTATAGAAACTCTTAAAATGTACATGATGTCTGGTCGTAGAGAGTCCAGGCTCGTCGTGAAGGGTGGCCTCGAAGGTATATCATTAACGGGGAAGTGTTGGTGCAAAAATGGCAAGCCCTCAACTTCCACCTCAGAAATTCTGCACCGGTTAACTGAGTATAATGGCAAGCCCCAGGTCAGATTTACGTAGGTTTCTCCTACATCTACATCTTCTAAAATTGGAAGCGGCGGATCTATAGAAAAAAGGATATTAATAATAATTATTATTGATGCTAATATAATGTGTACAGTATTTACACAATACAATTAGAAAATACAAAATGACAAACAGGGCAAAGAAAAATACCCCGTAACAATTTAAAAGTTAAAATCCGTGTTTAAAAATTCATTTAAACTATAAAACGCATTGTCTAATAAAAAATTCCTAAGGGTTACCTTATAGTTATTAATTATATAAGAGGATTAAGAAGCCTTTAATTTACGAAAGAGGATAGAGAAAGGTAATTTTACCACAAAATGCCGAAGTCTACTCATACTCAACCATGATGAGGTATATTAAAACAAGCTTGATGAAATAGACGTACTCTTATCAACAGAACAAATAGACATTCTTTGTGTTTCGGAATGCCATATTAAACCAGAAGAAATAGATCGTATTGTTTTAAATGGTTATAAAATAGCTAGTTCATATTGCAGAAAGTCTTTTTTAAACGGTGGTGTAATAATACTAACAAAAAAAATCATTAATTACTAGTGAAATCTCTAATTTAGTGTCTTTAAGTCAAGATAAGTTTTTTGAGTGCTCTGCTATACAATTTTCAGTAAATAGTAAGCAATTTTATATTTTATGTTTGTATAGATCACCAGATTCAGATGTGTATATTTTTCTGTCAAAATTTGAAGAATGTCTTAATTTAATTTTTAATAAGAACAAATGTTGCAATGTAATTATATGCGGCGACCTTAATATAGATTTATTTGATAAATCAAAAGACACCACAGAATTATTAGATCTTGTAAAGTCATATTGTTTAACTACTGCATTCGAGGAAACAACAAGAATTCACTATAATAAAACTGAAACCGCTATCGACTATATTCTTACAAATTTTGATAGTCATATAAAAGTAAAAACAATGCTTAGGAATGGACTATCGGACCACTTTGGCCAACAAATAGTTTTTTCTGGAACTATTATAGAAAATAATATGTATACTTTTAGATCTTTCTCTAAGAAAAATACTAGTGTGTGCGAAAATTTTTTGAGGGCTGAAAATTGGCAAGATGTTTTCAACGCCAATTCAGTTGATGAAAAATTTCAGACGTTTATAAACATTTTGCAATATTATTATGAAATAAGCTTCAAAATAGTGACTAAAGATATACGAAATTCAAATTCCAACAAGGGATGGATAACTTTAGGTATAAAAAAATCTAGCATACGTTTAAAAGAGCTATACAATTTAGAGCAAGTCGGGATAATTTCTAAAGAATATTATAAAAAATATAAATCTATTTATAATAAAGTATTGAAACATGCCAAGAAAATGTATTTCGACAATATCATTTTAAACTCCGCGAATAAATCCAGTACTGTTTGGAAAATTATAAATAATACAGTAACAACAAGAACAGACCATTTTAATCAAGATTGTATGTTAATTAATGATAAAATCTCGTCAGACAAAATAGAAATTGCAAATGCATTCAACTCATATTTCGTTAACCTTCCTAGATCATTATTACAGAATCATAATATTACCAGTGTCAATAGTACAAATACTTACCCTCTAGATCTGCCATACTTGAACCCTACAAATGATCCAAATTTTAAATTTATTTTTAATCCTGTAACAGAATCTGAAATAGTTGATGTTATAAACAGTTTAAAAAACTCGAACTCGGTTGGTCCTGATTTATTTTCAACAAAAATTATAAAAAAATTTGCTCACCTATTAGCTGCACCATTATGCCACTTAATAAATGAATGTTTTTTACAAGAATGTTTTCCTGATATACTTAAACTATCTAAGGTTATTCCACTTTTTAAAAAAGGTGACGTTATGCAGCTTTGTAACTATAGACCAATTTCATTGTTGTCCATTTTTTCAAAAATTTTCGAAAAATTGTTAGCAAATAGAATAGTTCATTTCCTTGAAAGTTATAATATCTTATCTAAAAATCAACACGGTTTTCATAGAAATCGTTCTACTTTATCCGCTCTTGCGAGTATTTTAAATTACATTTATAAAAATTTGGATCAAGGAAACAAAGTGATGGCAGTATTTGTGGATTTATCGAAGGCTTTTGACTGTGTGGACCATGACATTTTATTAAAAAAAATAGAGCGCTACGGTTTACATGGTCAATGCCAAAAAATTCTCAAATCCTATCTGAATAGTAGAAAGCAATTTGTTGATTTTTGCAATGTTAAATCAAATGAGCTATCGGTTGATATAGGAGTCCCTCAAGGGAGTGTATTAGGGCCATTATTATTTTTGCTGTATATAAATGATATAGAAAGTATATTCTCCACATTTTACAGTGCATTTGCAGATGACATTTCTATTATTGTTAGTGCCAGAAATGAGCACGAAGCCATTAACAAACTAAATGAAAATCTATCTGCTGCTGCAAATTATTTTCGGAAAAATAAATTTATTCTTAATCAAGATAAAACATTCTTATTGCAATTTCACCCCATCGCATCGAACTATTTGTCTAGCGTTTTATTAAAATTAAATGGTAAAAGTATACATCAAGTACAGCAATTTAAATTATTAGGAATATATATTGACCTTTCCCTTGATTGGGATTTCCACGTCAATTCACTTTGTAGTAAATGTGCTAGTAACTGTTTTGCGTTGAAAAGGTTGTGTCAAATATCCAGTACTTATGTTGTAAAAAAATTCTATTATTCTAATTTTGAGTCACGTTTAAGATACGGTGTTATTTTTTGGGGAAATTCCACAATGTCTGATCGTGTTTTTATACTGCAAAAAAGGGCCATACGCGCTATGTTTGGACTTGGATATCGAGAATCGTGCAAACCTTCATTTATTAAGCACAAAATCTTAACTCTGCCATCTTTGTACATCTTAGAGATACTAACATTTGTCAAAAAAAATCTTTCCGACTTTACCTTCCAAAACGTTTCTCATGAATATTCTACACGTCATGGTTTTGATTTGCAGTATAATATACACCGGCTGGAATTGTACACAACAAATCCCTATTATATTGGTGCCATACTGTATAATAAATTAGATAACGTTACTAAAAATATACTTAGTGTGAAAAAATTTATATCTACTATTAAAAATATGTTACTTAAAGAAGCTTACTATTCTGTGAGGGAATTTGTATTGTCATAAATTCTCCTCTTTTTTTCATTTTTTTCTCTTGTTTTTGACTTGTCCCATATCATTTTGTATGATCTCTTGGACTAATAAATAATTATTATTATTAACTTAATTCCTTAAATTAAAGATGGAAAAAAAGGCCTGAACCTGACGAATATAAAATTATATATATATATATATATATATAAGTACCTACAGAGACGAATATTAGACGACTGTCTAAGTTAAAAACAAAAATTTTTAATTTCCACCAGGGATACAGTCACGAGTGACTTCCGTATATATATATATATATATATATATATATATATATATATATATATATATATTTGGATTTATTAATATTTAAAACTTTAAAATCATCTTCAGGAATTATATCGTCAGTTGGTTTAGCATTAAAAATAAAGCTTCTTCTATACATGGCCGTCTGGTGGTGAGGCATTGTAAACTTGTATTTAAACCTTACATTTTGTATGCACAGAGGATCGTTTATTAAATTTATTTTTTAGAAAAAAGGAAGAGGAATTAACGTTCTATGTACAAAATTACTTAAGTGATGAATTTTCCAATTATTCATATTAAGCCATTCATTAATCTTATGAGAGATATGATCAGATTTTCTTAATCCAATTATAGTGCGACAATATGAATTTCTTGTCAGATTGATCAAGACAAAAGCCAAATACAAAATCACAATAGTTAAAATGAGGCAACACGAATGACTCACATAACAATTTTTTTAGACCTAAGTTTAAAATGTGATGATTTGAAAATATTGGCTTAAGAGAAGAATATGCCTTTTGCGTAATTTTTTTTATATTTCCCTTAAATCTCCAGTTAGAATCGCTTCGTCAACAATCGGTAAAGTTGTACCAGCGATTTTAATAACAAGGCTAGTGTGTAGAACATTAATTTTATTCCTACTACCACCTAACATTAATTTAGATTTAGCAGAGTTTAGCTTTAAATCATGCTCGATTGATAAACTCATAACTTTATTAAGTTCATGACTATGATATCACATGCGTTTACCATATTTTCAATACGAAAATGTCAGTAAAACACAGTGTCATCTGCATAGGCCTGTATCCGACAATTTGAAATACAGCAAAGAATATCAGACGTGTACATAATGAACAACAGAGGAACCAAAATTGACCCTTGAGCTACAATTGATAATATATACAGGGTGTCTCACCGGGAACTGAATCGATCGATATAGAGAAAAGTACGCATTAGAAAGTTTTGAAAACTTAGATAATTACTAATGTCGGTATGGCCAATCCAACTAAAATAATTACAAGCAACTGGCACTTCCGCTTATACCGGAAGTCGATACCAACTTGCTTATTTCAAATAGAACACCCTATATACTCCAGGGTTTTCGAAAAGAGCATAAAATTCTGAGTAGAAAATATGTCACATATCCTATACATAAGCCTAGCCTAGATATTTGACATTTTATAGAAAATTTGACAGGTGCAACGATTTGCAAGAACTGTTATAACTTTCTTCGTGTAAAAGATCCTCATTTGCTTCTTGTCTCATAAAAAGAAAACAAGGAGAACTACGTTCTACAACTGAAATAAATTCAATAATATCATGCCAAGTGTTCCGTTTTTTGGGTTACATTTTGTCAACTTCAAACCGCGAAAACTTGTTTAGGTCAAATGGAACACCCTGCATTTTTTTAAGTCAGGTTGTGTAAAATTGAATTCCCTTTTTCTGATATTAGTATTGTGAGGGTTAAAATCACAACTTTTTGAAATATTTGCGATTTTATTAGAAATTCATGAATTGAATTGGAGTGACTCAAATCCTCATATGTTCAGAGAGCGAAACTTTCAGGAAAGTTGGCAGTTCAATGTTTACTGTACCATAAGAAACGATAGAGTGGTGGCATTACAATTTTATCAGGAAAATTTAAACGGTAAATTACATTTTCTCTTCTGTTAATATGTATAGGTAAATTTTTGTTTTTTTTCTTTAGGTGAAAGATATCTGAATATCTTACAAAATTTGAATAATCACTATTTAGAAAATTTACCTCTCGCCGAACGCATATTTAATTAATAGTTATTTACAAGAAACTTTTTATTATCAATGGATTGCCAATAATGTACCTTTCTTATGGCCTCCTCGCTCGCCCAATTTATCAGTTCTGGGTCATTTCATTTGGGGAACTATTAAAAATAAAGTTTATGAGAGCCCATTAACAACCATTGAAGATTGTATGCAAAGAGTAAGAAATGCATTTCAAAACATATCATAGGATTCAATTAGAAGAGGTGATGAGGAACTAATCCGAAGGTGCGAAAAATGTGTCGAGGTTCGAGGACGGAATTTTGAGCAATTATTAAACTAAAATGAAATCATGTTTTAAATTGATCTTATCTCTGCTATTTTAGTTCATGCCATATTTTTAATTCGATTAATACGCGTGTTACAGTATAATTGTTATTTTGCATTTTTGTGGATATCGAGTAACAAATGTGCTGCAAGTTCTTGATATTACTTTATCACATTATCCATAAATAATAAACAAATTTAAAAAGTTTTCGTTGATATAATTTAAACGTGCTGGCATTTTTTGACATAAGATAATGACTGATTGTTTCTAATCATGGCTATTTTGATGAAATGATTACAACAATTCATGAATTTCTAATAAAATCGCAAATATTTCAAAAAGTTGTAACTTTAACCCCCACAATGCTAATATAAGAAAAAGGGGAATTCAATTTTACACAACTTGACGTGAAAAAATACAGGGTGTTCCATTTGACCTGAACAAGTTTTCGCGGTTTGAAGTTTAGAAAATGCGAAGAAACGGAACACTTGGTATGATATTATTGAATTTATTTCAGTTGTAGAACGTAGTTCTTCTTGTGTTCTTTTTATGTGACAAGAAGCAAATGTGTATCTTTTACACGAAGAAAGTTATAACGGTTCTTGCAAACCATTGCACCTGTCAAATTTTCTATAAAATGTCAAATATCTCTGAAACGGCTAGGTTTAGGTATAGGATATGCTACATATTTTCGACTCAGAATTTTATGCTCTTTTCTAAAACCCTAAAATATATAGGGTGTTCCATTTGAAATAAGCAAGTTGGTATCGACTTCCTGTATAAGCGGAAGTGCCAGCTGCTTGTAATTATTTTAGTTGGATTGACCACACCGATATTAGTAATTATCTAAATTTTCAAAGTTTTCTGATGCGTACTTTTCTCTATATCGATCGATTCAGTTCCCGGTGAGACACCCTGTATCTAAACTTGGAGAAGAAGCATTATTAATTAAAAAAATTGTGAACCTCCATTTAAATAAGATGAAATAAGTTCAATAGCGGGCTGCTCAAAACCATAATATTTCATTTTAGCCCATACATGTTCGTGATTGATTGTGTTAAATGCTCTAGAAAAATCTAGTAATACCAACACACTCACCAAACCTTTATCCAACACCTCGAACATGTCATTGGTAACAACAGCTAAGGCAGTGGTGTACTAAATTCTTTTCTAAAACCGCATTGCGAATCAGGCAAAAATTTATTGAGCATGAAATGATCATACATTAGGTAAAATATAACTTTCTCAAAAATTTTGGACATGGCCGGTGAAACACTAATTACTCTTAAATCGGAAAATGTGGAGGGGTCATTATTTTTGGGTAATAGCTCACCTACTGCAACTTTCCATATAACTGTGGAAAATATTTCACCTCAATACAATTTATAAATGATTGTCTGAAAGTTATTTGTGGCATTCTACGAATATTCTTTCCTATTATTTGGGTTTTCTACAACATGTATTATTATTCTCTTCAAAAATAAATCACCGAATCCTACAAAATAATAGAATTATCGGAAAGTAGCATCTGCGCCCGTGACATTTACGTCAAAGGAATAATCAGAGATTATGTTTTGCAAATAATATAAATCGGAATAAACACAGAAATAATGTATTTTGCTGACGTTTCAGAAAGTAGTCTCTTTCCGTTTTCAAAGCTTTTTTTGGAAGAACTTTTATTTTGTTGTGTATGCCAAATACACAGCTTTAAGATTCTGTTTATGTTATTCCCTTAGATACTTACTACTTACAAATAACTGATGATATTTTCTTTTAGATAATGTTGAGTTTGTTAAGTTCTTCTTTTAAAATTGGTAGCCAGGTTGTACAAATATCTACAGAACAATTCTATACGCACTTATCTTTATTTAATAAGATTATTACTGATTCTTTAATTTTTTTTTTTTGGTATCTGCTTCTTTTGTTAAAATTTTTTTTTGACATACACAACAAAATAAGAGTTCTTCCAAAAAAAGCTTTGAAAACGGAAAGAAACTACTTTCCGAAACGTCAGCAAAATACATTATTTCTGTGTTTATTCCGATTTATATTATTTGCAAAACATAACCTCTGACTATTCCTTGGACGTAAACGTCACGGGCGCAGAGGCTTTTTTCCAATAATTCTATTATTTTGTAGATTCGGTGAATAATAGGAAAACATTTATAAATGAGTAATATACTGGTATATAAAAGGACTGCAATATTTAAGCATAGTTGACGAAATGCCATCGATGCCTGTTGCATTTGGTTTAATATTATGCAAAATTTTATTAACCTCAGCAACAGAAGTAAGTGGAAAACTAAAATATACATATGGGTTCTCTGAGTTATTACTGTAATAATCAATTTTATTATCATAATTAATTATCAGTAACATTTTGAACAAAATATGCAAAGTAATCATTAATTTCAGAAGGATTGGCTAAATTATCGGGAATATTTATCTCTTTGTTCGAGCGAACATTGAGAGTTTTGAGAGCTGACCATGTATTTTTTGTTATTTTTCCAGCAAATAGACTGTAAAAAGCCCTTCATTCCTCACCATTGTATCACCAAGTATAATTATGAATCTCTTTATATCTAGACCAATCATTGTTAGTGAGTACGATTATATTTTTGTAAAGCCCTGTTCTTTTCTTTCATAATAATTTTTAAATTAAGGGGTAAGCCACGGCGCAAGAGGTTTAGTAACCCTCACCTGTTTAACCGGTGCATGTTTATGAAACAGATTAATCAGATATTCATTAATAATTTTGGTGTATCATCAATGTTGTTCGCGAAAATTATATTAAACCAAGGGAGATCATAGAGATCAGCTGTAAATACACTGTGACCCATTTCAAATAAAAACTTCTCTGTAAAAAATATATTTATAATCCTATGTTAACGCTTTTTTTTTAATGATAAACCATCGAAAACTCCACTTTATAACAAAAATTTAGAGATAAATTTCAATTTTCAAAGCCTTCTATGATTTATTTTCAATGTCAAAAATGGACAAATTTGATTAGCGATTTTTTTATTGAAATGGGTAAATCCCAAGTTTCATGAAAAAATATTGAAAAATGACAGAGTTATGACAAAATTAATGTAGGCTCATAGTAAATTTTACTTGATTTTTTTCTAAAAATCGAAGTAGCCCATGAAAAATAAACAAAAGAAAGATAAATTAAGTGAATAGTTTTAATAAATATTGTCATTTAAACAAGCTTAATCATATTGGACTTAAAAACATAAGTATGAACAATTAAAAGTAATAATAATTAGATACCTATTAAATAAAAAAAATAACACATTGTACAACATTACACTAAAACTTACTAAATTTTTGTAGCCTCTACAAGGCCGCCGTTTATTTCGATGCACTTGTCGAATCGCTTTTTAATATTTTTTACGACATTCTGTAATTGTTGCCGGGTAACTTCTGCACAAGCTTGTCTTATTCTTGCACACAAGTCTTCTCTATTACTCGGGCGTGACCTGTAAACTTTAGGCTTTAAAACCCCATAAAAAGAAGTCCATAGGTCTTAAGTCCGGGGATCGGGGTGGCCATTCAATTAACGGGCTACCACGACCTATCCATCGATTAGGAAAGTTAGCATTCACCCATCTGGTAACCACTCTGGCATTATGGACGGGGTTTCCATCTGATTGAAAATGTAGATTTACTCTTTCTTGTATTAGAAGTTCATGTAGAATATTCCAAAATTCATTTCTTAGGAACTGTAAAAACTGCATGCTATTCATATTACCATCAAAAAAGAAAGGGCCACTGATTATTTCATTGAGCAAACCACACCAAACATTAACTTTTTGGGAATATTATCTTTTACAATTAATAACAAGCTGTGGGTTTTCTATAGCCCAAAACCTAGAATTTTGTGACGATACTACCCCGTTTGTTGTAAAAGTTGCTTCATCGCTGAATAAAATATTTTTATTAAAATTTCTGTTATTAAGATACTCTCCTTGAGCCCACAAGGAAAACTCCATCCGTCTGTTATCATCACCAGGTTCCAACGTGTGTAAAAATTTGGGTTTGAATGGTTTTAGCAAATTCTTCTTAAGGCATCGGCGAATATTTTCTCTATGTAAATTCAAATCTAAGCTAGCTACTCTTACACTGGCGTTTGGATTGTTGTTAAAATAAATTAAAACTGCCTGCTCGTACCTGGTCCTTCTTTGTATATCATCTGTTCTTATAATACGCCGTGTCACAGCGCCACACTCATTAAAGATTTTGTTTATTTTATGTTGGGCCCATTCGGATGCCTGTTGTTGAATATCTCGCATACCTCTTTCAAAGTTCTGTCATTATCTCCTCTAAGGCGCACAAGTTCAATTTTTTCCTGTACATTTAGATTATCCATAATTAACTACAAACTAATATTTGATAATAACTATCGATTAATTTTATAATTCAATAACAATGAATATGAGAATATGCGAATTTTAAAGATTTGACGTTTGACTATAAAATTTGTTTTCCATGGCACCCTATTATTATCTGCCAATACTCAATAAAAATGTAATATTTATTAAAATTATTCACTTAATTTCTTTCTTTTGTTTATTTTTCATGGGCTACTTCGATTTTTAGAAAAAATCAAAGTTACTATGAGCCTACATTGATTTTGTCATAAATCTGTCATTTTTCAATATTTTTTCATGGAATTTGGGATTTACCCATTTGAGAGGTTACTGAATCCAGTGGTGCAAATAAAATTTCAATTAAAAAATCGCTAATCAAATTTGTCCATTGACATTGACATTGAAAATAAATCATAAAAAGCCTTGAAAATTAAAATTTATCTCTAAATTTTTGTCATAAAGTGGAGTTTTTGATGGTGTATTTTTTAAAAAAAGTCCCGTCAAAATCAGATAATAGACACATTTTTTACAGGGGTGTTTCCATTCAAAATAGGTCGCACAACTGCCTACATTAATTTTGTCATAGCTCTGTCATTTTTCAATATTTTTTCATGAAACTTGGGACTTGCCCATTTGAGAGGTTACTGAATCCAGTGGTGTAGTTAAAATTTCAATAAAAAAATCGCTAATCAAATTTGTTCATTTTCGACAGACATTGAAAATAAATCATAGGAGGCTTTGAAAATTGAAATTTATCTCTAAATTTTTGTCATAAAGTTGAGTTTTCGATGGTTTATCATTTAAAAAAAAGCGTTAACATAGGATTATAAATACATTTTTTACAGAGAAGTTTCCATTTGAAATGGGTCACACTGTAGATTTAAATCAAAATTATTATAGAGTGAATCTTTTATAAAACTCCAGTCCACAGAGCGCAAGTTGTTATGTAGATTATGTAAGCCCAAGGTAGTAATAGGTCTAAAATACATTTTTCCAGATGTACTTATTACCTCTGGATGTTTAAACTTTATTTTGATCCTGGAAGATCAAAAAATAATGAGAAATATTTCCTATTTGAAAAATATGTGTACCAAGAAGTTTGAATTTAAAGCGGATAACATAGAACATTATTTACAAACTTAAGTCGAATGCCAGGGGTTGGGGTATTTCAACAAAAAGTTAAATTTTATCATAGTAAATATATTCAATCACAGGACCTGGCTTAGGCTGATAGCTTCTGCGTTTATGAAGGTTTTTGAACTTACTTTTATGCGGTGCTACGTAATCAAGCAAATTTATCGGCCCCTCTGCCTGGATATTGTAAATGGCCATAATTCCAAATTCGTACTGCCCACATGGCACCAAGTCATTTAAGAATATATTGTTACGTTCTGTGTATATGTCTCTTGGATATGGATTAACGGAATCTCGAATCACCAAACGGAAGCCTCGTGCACAATGTGCGAATTTCTCCGTCACATGCCAATTCAGGAATGTAGCGTTCTGATCTTGTACGGAGGCGGTAAAAGATTCTATCGTGAGATCTGCACCTGAAAAATTAAATAAAACGTTCAATTTCACAATCGTAAACCGAGAAACCTGAATTCATCCCCTTTTACAGACACTAATTTTTGCCGAAATAAACTCATCAAAATGAACATTTTACATTTTAAACACAGTCAATAACAGAAATACAAGGGGATACAACCTGAAAACCTGAAATAAAAATAAATAATAATAATAATGTTTATTTATAAATCATCAGGATACATTTCTGAGCTATAAATTATAAATGATTATATACAGGGTGTCCCGAAAATGGTGGGCAATCTCTCGGATTTTGGTAGAACTAGTGAAAATAAGGTCACAAGTTCGTATATTTTTCTTTCCCCCGAGGTACCCCCACGAAGATATTCGCTCTTGAAGTTAAGTTAAAGGTTAAAAATCGATATTTCGTGATAACTATTACTGTTCAATCGATTTTAATCATTTTTGGATCAGTATCATATTATTTCAATCCAGTTAGGTCAATGTATTAGAACCTTGGATAACATTCTTGGGGGCTCAGGGGCAGAGACTTAATAAATTTAAAACAAAATTCAGCCTATTTTCTCTTATTTCTAAGGTTATTTTCAAATTTTTGAGCCAGTTTTACGTAAAAAAAGTATACTTATTTGATGTTGGTAATATGAACCATTTTCGAGATAAATGCACCTAACGATGAAATTGCGATTTTCAATCACCGGTCAGCATTGAACGTGTTAATATTAATTTTTTTAAATATTTAAAAAAATAGCTACATCGTCTTATCTGTGCAGATAAGAAGATGTAGTTGTTTATGTACAAAACCAAACGAGTAATAATGATAGTTTAAGGTTGCCATGGATCAAAATATCAGATTATTGGAATGACATAATTTTTCATTATTAGCTTAATCCGACATTAAAAGCAATTAATTGGTTGAAATATGGCTTACACTAACAATGAATACGCAGATATGCATTTAATGTATAGAATGACTTCTTGTAATGCCTCGAAAACACGAATACTATACGCTCGACGGTATTGCCATCGAAGGGTTCCTGATCGCAAAACTTTTGAACGTGTTGATCAACTGCTGAGAGAAACTGGTAAAAAATGTAATTTTTTTGAAAACTAAAAATCTAAGAATTATATCTCTACTTAGGTCGATTCGTGCCAAATGACGTAAACAGGGGTGCTCCGCGGACAACACGTACTGTTGAAGTAGAAGAGAACGTATTGGATGCAGTCACTGCGAATTTATCTGTCAGTATCAGATCATTATCATTACAAATGAATGTCCCAAAATTAATCATTGGAAGAATTTTGAAAGAGCAACTGCTTCATCCGTACCATATACAGAAAGTACATGCCATTAGCCCAGATGACTTTCCTGCTAGAGTACAATTTTCGCAGTGGTTTATACAGAAATATGAACAAAACCATGCCTTCATTCGATCGGTTTTGTATACGGATGAAGCGTGCTTTGGAAGAAATGGAGTCATTAACTCCACATACGAGAAAAACCCACATACCACAATTCAAACGCGCCATCAAAGGCAATTTCATATTAATGTTTGGGCCGGAATTATTGGCCGGTACTTGTTGGGCCCATTCGTGTTACCAAATCGATTGAATGAGCAATTTTATCTTGAATTTTTCCAACAGCAGTTACCACAACTTTTAGAAGACGTTGACATTGCATCTCGAGAGAACATGTGGTTTATGCATGATGGGGCGCCCCCGCATTTTAGTCTTATAGTGAGGGGTCATTTGAATAGAATATATCCAAACCGGTGGATAGGTCGGGGTGGGCCTGTTCCTTGGCCTCCCCGATCACCCGATTTAAATCCCCTTGATTTCTTCCTGTGGGGGTATTTAAAGAGTCTCGTATATGCCACACCAGTAGAGAAAATAGAAGAATTATACGAGAGAATTATGTACCATTCAAAAGCAATTAGATGAAACGAAGGAATGTTGTGGCGAGTCCAGCGATCGTCAGTTCGTCGTGGAAAAGCATACCTTAGAGAAGGAGGTGCTCATATTGAGCACTTATTATGAAATTTCATAAATTTTCATTTTTGCATGTCCTTAATTAGTTTTCTACAGTAAGGTTTCAAATTTTGTGTTTTGTGTGTTCAAGATTTTTTTGTTTTTATAAGTTTATGTAAGTACTTACTACCTCATAGAGAAATAAATGTTGTTTTGTACATAATCCTCGTGTTTATTTAATTTTTTAAAATTACTATTATTTGTGCGATTGAAAATCGCAATTTTATCGTTAAGTGCATTTATCTCGAAAACGGTTCATATTACCGACGTCAAATAAGTATACATTTTTTACGTAAAAATGGCTCAAAAATTTGAAAATAACCTTAGAAATAAAAGAAAATAGGCTGAATTTTTTTTTCAACTTACTAAAGCAATGGGTGCTCTGCCCCCGAGCCCCCAAGAATGTTATCCAAGGTTCTAATACACTGACCTAACTGGATTGAAATAATATGATACTGATCCAAAAATGATTAAAATCGATTGAACAATAAAAAAGTTATCACGAAATATCGATTTTTAACCTTCAACTTCAAGAGCGAATATCTTCGTAGGGGTACCTCGGGGGAAAGAAAAATATACGGACTTGTGACCTTATTTTCACTAGTTCTACCCAAATCCGAGAGATTGCCCATCATTTTCGGGACACCCTGTATATCTATATAAATATACAATATGAATATACATATGTTGTCACATTTAATACAAGAGCATCATTTATTAGGATAAAATAAATAAACAGATAACCCATAAAAATTAATTTGTACTTTAAATAAAGAATAATTTAAACTATATCCTAAACACCACATTCCCGATGCCTTATTCTTTATAGTTCTTTTGTTATGAAACAGTTTATATATTTCTTCTTAAGATTTATCAGGTCTCATTCCATTTCGATAGTATCAATTTCACGCCAGATATGAGATTTCATCCACGATTTTGCGCAGATTTTTTATTATTAAAATTTACAATAGATTAGCAAATCACGCAATATACTACACTAAAGTAAATAAATACTCCACGAGATTAGAATTGTTAACAATTATACTAATTGTACGCCTTCTTGTATCTCAGAAATAAGTAGTGTACATTGAGTGCTCTATGGAGTACATTTATCCCATAATTTCTTACACTATCTAATATGGAATTATCATTTTCATACTTGAAAGTTGTGATCATGATCACAATCAGATCATGATCGAGTATGTCAAAAGCTTTTAAAAAGTCGGTATAACGGGTTACACAGGGGATATGTAACACTCTGTAACTTTGCTATTTGAAAAGTAACAGTTGCGTACCAGAGATCTTTCGATATCATGGCACACTAACCTTCAATATCTGCCGAGGTTCGTATCGTATCATGGCTACCTAGACTTAAGACAATAAAATGGCTATTAACTGTAATTTTAAAAACAAATAACATGTGCGATACATGGTTAAAACGAGAATTTAAAGATGGATTAAATAGGTAAAAAATACACAGGGTACCATTTAAAATAACAGATAACCGAAAGTTGTGGAAAATGTTTGATTGGCTCAAAACAAGGCCAATTATGTGAAGTGAGGTACCGTCATCGGTTTAAGCTCTGAGACCTAGATCAGCGAAGTTAAGCAGCGTTGGTCGAGTCCGTCACTTGGATGGGTGTACGGCATCTCTTGTTATCGTATATTCACCATTTAAACTAGATGGCCGATGAAAACATTACTAAAATTCGTCAAATAATTCAATCGTCAAGGTCAATTTGGCAAACCTCATAAGAAAGTCATTAAGACACTCGTGGAACTCAAAACCCACAATTTTTCATAAAGAAATCTGGGAAAAGTCCAGTAGCATTGATAATTCACGAATAATCCGAATCTATCAATAAAATAGTCAAAATGTTAAAATTCACCAAAATACAGCAAAAGCTTTACAAAAGCCGCCCTAAAAAATACAGTCCCCTCAATAACTCGAATCATCTTCAATTTACTCCCTAAACACCACATCAAAATATTTTATTTCACTTTCTAAATTTTTCTACAAACCCATTTCTCTTCAGTTCAACTTCAAATTCAACTTTCCACTAATATATCAAAACATCTTTCATTCGCCTTTCCAGCCAGCCCATAAACCATTCGTCCTAAATAAGTCCAGTTTACATGTTCCCCACGAGTTGCTGGCAACTCGTCACTATCTTCGTTTCAATTACCCTTCGATTGGCTCCACTCCGTTCAAAAACTATAAGTCCAATTTACATGTTCCCCATCGCATGCTAGCAACTCGCAGCTATTTTCACGCTATTACCCTAAAATTGACCCTCGCTCCGTTCAACATCGCGATACATTACCCTCAATATGGATTAATATGGCATAATAAAACATTAAGAGATGGATTAACATGACTTAATATAACATCACATATGGATTAAAGTAATACTTCGCGGGACCAATTCAATTTACAATGTTATTCAGACAGTTATCGTTCATAATTCTAAAACAAAAATAGATTCCACTCACATTTTTACATCAAATTATTCCATTTTTCCATAGCCGATTTAACGATGTAACTTTCATTCCGAAAATCCAATATTTCAACATTTATTGTGCAATATTTCGCAATACGAGTTCGTTGGAGCGGCTGGCGCTGATCCAGCTTTTATCCAGACTTCCGCAACCCTAGTCTCCATTATCAGTATAATTAAAGGAGCTCGCCAAGTCCCCGGCAAGTTGTATTTTCGGCGTATTTAGTGACAAGCAATTTCCGTGCATGCGTTACCTCTTCGGTTGCCCCAGCGCATAATACCAAGTGTGTCTTCCGTGTATCTTGAGCATTTAAACTAGGGCCCGTACCATCTTCCTAGGCAAACCCTAGCAAATTTATATTAATAATCAGCCCCAGTGCTCCAATTCAACTCGCCTTCGCGGCGCCAATTTTTCAAGTGAATTTTCTCAGATCATTCAACCTAATTTTAATCAAATATGAAACCAAATCTGTTTAGGCAAAATTTCAAGTGTCGATAAGTTATCTTATGAATATATTCGTGTAAATAATTTTAGTTTCAAACAATATAAATAATCAACTTTGTGTTTCTCGCTTAAATAAATACTTGTTTAATTGTCGCTTAAAATATAGTATATAAAATAATATACAGGGTGCAATCCTTGACCCTGCCAGCCAAATCAAAGATCCAATTTAGTAAAAAAATCTATACAGGGTGTAGCATTAGACCCTAACGACTTATAAAAGTCAACAAAAGTGAACATATGCTCTGAAACAGATACAGGGCGAAGCTATTGGCCCATTCCAGCCGTTTAAGGACGATCCACCCTCAACTTCGATTCTTACAAAATAAAGTGCATAACTGGCCTCCAGAGTTTCACTTATAGCTCTCCATCCGTAAAAAATTTATTTTTCCAATCACCGAGGTCCTGTTCGTGTTCACTCTGTTGTAGTGTATATTACGTACTATCAAAAAATTAACTCAAAGAAATTCCAAAATTTGTCAAATTAGTCGATCTTCCCGCCTGCAGTGGCAAACCCCATAAAAAAGTATCCCTGCATTTTAGTTTTATCAAAAAACTACAATTTTCAAAATTAAATTCAGAAAAAATTCAGCACAAACCAGTAATTCCTAAAGATGCCTAAAATAACGTTGAAACCTTCAAAACATTCAATCTGCCTATTCTACAGCAAAAACTTCCAAAATTATCAACTTTAAAATTATAGCCCCTGTATATTCTCAAACCATTCATAATACTCTTCACATATCCCTAATATCAATGTTTAATTCGGTTAAATAAAAATTCTACAAGCATTCAGTCGCGCGATCTAAAAGTCTATCCGAAATTGCGTCGTAAATAAAAGACAGTTATTTATCTTTCTACACGTCCTCCCATAGCCCCTCCTCAATATTTACTTCCGCGTTTTAAACATTCACCGACACAAATATTTTATATAAAATCTACATCTTGCAGCACTTATAATTGATATTTATCTAAATCTACATTCGTTCCGAGCGCGCCAACAATAGCACTTAGTATGACCGCAGCCGTGAGTAAGTTCTGGCCTGGGGATTAATAGTACTGGTGTTAGGCGAAAATTAACAAAACAGTTTCAGACAAATCTTCAAATAACTCCTACATTAAAATAGATACAGGATTCATCAAAAAACCAAAATACTTCTTATTTTAGGCTCTACACGACGATATATTTTTCCAATCAAATTTCAATCAATTTTTATTATTACGCAGTTAGTGCACGCACTGACTGGCCGAGGCGAGAAACCAGTTTTAGACCAAGCCCGCACGAAATACGGGGACCTTTCCAGAGAGCAAAACAACGATCGTGCCTGACTTGATGGGGTACGACAAATGAAATGAAGCAACGGTATATAAGCTCGGACCCGACGAGGCTTGAGCAAGTCAAGTTCGTTACGTGCATTCCACTACAACTTCTTCCAGGGCCGAAACCTTGTAAAAAAGCATTTGGTTTTTAAGTGAAATCTCTGCCCTCGCGCATCTTTAATTTAAAGTGAATTTATTTAATATTTAACCGGAACCTTCGCCCAAAAGTGAACTTTTAAAATTCCACAAAAATTCAATCGATTTTTTTTTTACGACAAAACTGTCGCAGTTGAAAAGTTACCATTTTATTAGAATATATTTTTAGTTTTTTTTTAAACATTTTTAAACTCTGTGAAGTGAATTAAATAAAAATTTTAGTTTTGGTTTTTAAACAAGTGTGTTTTACTGAACAATAATATACAGGGTGATACGAAATCATCCTGCCAAGTTTCCTAAAGTGAGTTTTTTGAACGTTTATCAATGCTCCGACTGCTCATACAGGGTGAAGCATTGACCCTGATACCGAAAATTGTTTATTTCTGAAACATTTTTACAACCAAAAATAAGTGCACGAACGCCCTGGGAGGACGCCCTTCAAGCTCTCCGGCTGGCATTATTGTATTTCTCCAGGGCCAGTTCGTGTTCATCTCATTTCGGCGAAGAGTAGCTGTAGCTAAACTCCGCCAGGACGTAAATATAAACAAGGCATTAAAATAAATAAATAAATAATACACAACTCTTCCAAAATTCAAAATTTTAAATTCTCAAATAGCAAAGTTACAGACTGTTACATGTCTCCTGTGCCAGCCGGTATAGTCCCTAGTATCAATCACATTCCCGTACCACTTTACATTCAATTAACACCTGTCCGAAGACTTGCTTTGCTATATGCCGACAAAGACCCCTTACCCCATCTGATCCCTGATCACTGCTCCTGTTAAAGAACACGCCAAAACCCTCGATGAACTTTTCGAAACTGTAACAAAATCCGAAAAGCACATGAAAAGCGTGCTTCACGTAAAAATGCCATTGGAAGAGATTTTTATATATAAATTCACATTTTCGCTCTACGGAGCGTTTTTTATGCTAAAATCTTGGAAACTCATCAAGGAGTGTAATTTTAGAAAGTGTAGTAAATGTCGCTGCACGGGGACGTAATGTCGCTCCGACCGGAGAATTTAGAAAGTATAACGAAAACCCTTTTACGAATCCACGTTGTGCAGCAATGCAACTCATGCGTTTTGTTAAATATGAGGACAAGTTATCCAGTCTCTAGTCAAAGTATTTCGAGAGTTTTAGCGAAAATAGCCCTTTCATTTTCTAGCAGTCGATTTTGACGGGAAAATGATTGGTTTTAAACTTATTTGCCCTAAATCGGTTCCTCAGTGATTCGTTGTCAGAAAAGTATAGTTACCATGTACTCAGATGTGCATGGGACCGCCTTGCCTGAACGTATGAATCTATAATTGCTGAATACTGAGTACAAATGTGATAACTATAACACGAGATCGCAAGCGTTCGGATCGCGCCCTGTGGGGAAGAGGCCTCCATCAAACACCGTACTGCTAGTCGCAAATAGGTCTGTCCAAAAAAAAATTTAATATACATTAAAGGTAGTGCAAGATAAAAAAATTTACCTAATAATAACAATTCAACTGTGGTTGAAAAAAAGTCAATCCAAACAACAGCAGCGGCCGTAGAAATTGCTAGCTTCATTTCAGTCAGATAACCGCGAATGATATCACATGCTTGCTGAGTCGGTAGGCGCCAGATCATCTGTACGCTGCGTTAGGTTTTTTCCATGTGGTTCTCGTTAGAACAAAGTTTGAATTCACGGTAGTAACAGTACCTTTACTATTTAGAACGTCAAATAATAGAGTTTGTTTATTGTTGTCAGATATGGAGGAGGGTTTCTAGAAAGGAGATTCACATAATTTGCCGAACGTAGATGTGATTATTGTATCCGATTTTCTTTCAAAGCACATATAAATACGACTATGACAAATATCAGGAAAAATATTTGGCCCGTCTTAGCTGATGACAGTCGCAAAATTAACTACATCATTATGGCGACACCTATAGTATCGAAGCGTATCACGTAGCAGGCATGTGACGTCATCCGCCTAGCCTCTCGCCAAGGCAGTGTTTTCTAGCTTCGACGCGTTGAGATAATTTCTATTACAAATAACGCCGAATAAATGGCTACTAGTTTAAAACTTAATAAGGATTTATAACACTCATAAATCTATCATTCCCAATTAAAAACTAAATTTTATGGGCAGACCTATTGCTAACTATACAGGGTGTCTCACCGGGAACTGAATCGATCGATATAGAGAAAAGTACACATCAGAAAATTTTGAAAATTTAGATAATTACTAATGTCGGTGTGGTCAATCCAACTAAAATAATTACAAGCAGCTGGCACTTCCGCTTATACCGGAAGTCGATACCAACTTGCTTAGTTCAAATGGAACATCCTATATATTTTAGGGTTTTCGAAAAGAGAATAAAATTTTGAGTCGAAAATATGTAGCATATCCTATACCTAAACCTAGCCGTTTCAGAGATATTTGACACTTTATACAAAATTTGACAGGTGCAACGGTTTGCAAGAACCGTTATAACTTTCTTCGTGTAAAAGATCCTCATTTGCTTCTTGTCACGTAAAAAGAACACAAGGAGAACTACGTTTTACAGCTGAAATAAATTCAATAATAACATACCAAGTGTTCCGTTTTTCGCGTTACATTCTGTCAACTTCAAACCGCGAAAACTTGTTTAGGTCAAATGGAACACCCTGTATTTTTTTACGTCAAGTTGTGTAAAATTGAATTCCCTTTTTTCTGATATTAGCATTGTGGGGGTTAACGTTTTGAAATATTTGCGATTTTATTAGAACTTCATGAATTGTCGTAATCATTTCATCAAAATAGCCATGATTAGAAACAATCAGTCATTATCTTATGTCAAAAAATGCCAGCACGCTTAAATTATACCAATGAAAACTTTAAATTTGTTTATTATTTATGGAGAATGTGATAAAGTAATATCGGGGACCTGCAGCACATTTGCTACTCGATATCCACTAAAACGCAAAATAACACTAACACTGTAACATGCGTATTAATCGTATTGAAGATATGGCATGAACTAAAATAGCAGAGATAAGATTAATTTAAAATATGATTTTATTTTAATTTAATAATTGCTTAAAATTCCGCCCTCGAACCTCGACACATTTTTCGCACCTTCGGATTAGTTCCTCATGGGTAGCTCTTCTAATTGAATCCTGTTATATGTTTTGAAATGCATTTCTTACTCTTTGCATACAATCTTCAATGGTTGTTAATGGGCTCTCATAAATTTTATTTTTAATAGTTCCCCAAATGAAATAATCCAGAACTGATAAATCGGGCGAGCCAGGAGGCCATAAGAAAGGTCCATTATTGGCAATCCATTGATCATTTCTTGTAAATAATTGTTAATTAAATATGCGTTATGTGGGGGAGCACCGTCGTGCTGATAAAAAATGTTTCTATGTTCGGCGAGAGGTAAATTTTCTAAATAGTTATTATTCAAATTTTGTAAGATATTCAGATGTCTTTCACCTAAAAAAAAAAAAAACAAAAATTTACCTATACATATTAGCAGAAGAGAAAATTTAATTTACCGTTTAAATTTTCCTGATAAAATTGTAATGCCACCACTCTATCGTTTCTTGTGCCACAGTAAACATTGAACTGCCAACTTTCCTGAAAGTTTCGCTCTCTGTACATATGAGGATTTGAGTCACTCCAATAATGCGAATTGTGTCTATTAAAAAGTCCATTTTTAGTAAATTTTGCTTCATCTGTCCATATATTTCCCAAATAAGAATCGTGGCCCTTATACCTTATTAGAATAAACTCACAAAAATTCTGTCTTCTTAGGAAATCTGTTTCTTTTAATCCTTGAACCATATGGAATGAAAACGGGTGAAACTTATGTTTTAATAAGATTCTGTGGATTGAATCCTTGCATAGTCCCGATTCCAGAGCAGCTTGTCTTAATGACATCCTTGGAAATGCATGAAAATATCCCAGAATGACTATTTCAATGTTTTCGTCATCAACAATAGGCTTTCTTCTTTACATTTTGCCGTGACAGAGCCATAATTTTTAAAATTTTCCAGTATGCGTTTTACAGTGTTTGGTGACGGTTTCCGTTTTTCTGGATATCGAGTAGCAAATGTGCTGCAAGTTTTTGATATTACTTTATCACATTCTCCATAAATAATAAACAAAGTTAAAAAATCTTCGTGGGTGTAATTTAAACGTGCTGGCATTTTTTGACATAAGATAATGACTGATTGTTTCTAACCATAACTATTTTGATGAAATGATTACAACAATTCATGAATTTCTAATAAAATCGCAAATATTTCAAAAAGTTGTAACTTTAACCCCCACAATGCTAATATCAGAAAAAAGGGAATTCAATTTTACACAACTTGACGTAAAAAAATATAGGGTGTTCCATTTGACCTAAACTAGTTTTCGCGGTTTGAAGTTGACAAAATGTAACGCGAAGAACGGAACACTTGGTATAATATTATTGAATTTATTTCAGTTGTAGAACGTAGTTCTGCTTGTGTTCTTTTTATGTGACAAGAAGCAAAGGACGATCTTTTACACGAAGAAAGTTATAAAGGTTCTTGCAAACCGTTGCACCTGTCAAATTTTCTATAAAATGTCAAATATCTCTGAAACGGCTAGGTTTAGGTATAGCATATGCTACATATTTTCGACTCAGAATTTTATGCTCTTTTTGAAAACCCTAAAATATATAGGGTGTTCCATTTGGAATAAGCAAGTTGTTATCGACTTCCGGTATCAGCGGAAGTGCCAGCTGCTTGTAATTATTTAAGTTGGATTGGCCACGCCGACGTTAGTAATTATCTAAATTTTCAAAATTTTCTGATGCGTACTTTTCTCTATATCGATCGATTCAGTTCCTGGTGAGTATAGAGGGTTGAGTGCTACTATTAAATAAATAGTTTCAGACACACACAGATGCCCATCTAGGCCAAACTTACCTGAAGGAGCTGGAACATAGGTGGTAAGACGAACCGAGCCACTTAATACATTTCCTGTATATGCCCTAATTTCAAAGGAGAACCTCTCGCAGGCAGGAAGGAAAGAAACATCTACTTGGGGTTCATCAGAATTTAATATATATTGCAGGTTGTTCTCATCTATGTGAACGTAGATCAGGTAGTGGATATCGTCACAATTTGTGCTTGGTCCCCAATGCAATATATAATCAAAATTTAACGTGATTTCTCCAACTGGATTGGGAACTGGAATGTTAAAAAAAAGATTAAGTAAATGGACCGATAAAACACGATGTAACACGAATCGGTAATATTGTAGAAGGTTGCACAAGTACAGATACATTGAAAATTACATTCTATTCGTCTTTCGTAGGAATATTTAAATTAAGGCGATTGGTATTGCACCAATGTACCGCAGTATCTATCACTGCTTGCAGGTTAATGCAGTCATCAATGGATTTAATTGATGAAAAGATTTTCAAGCCATCTACAAGAAACAATTTTTGGCAACCACGTAATTTGACTCGTTAATAAAGACAAAAAAACAACAGACCAAGGTTAGAGCCTTGTGGAACTTCTGAAGTAATTTCATAAATAGTTGTATGTGACGAACGACACGAGCATCCCTTGACTATTTGGTGCATCTTTATGATAGCGACATGTAAAATAGTAAGCAGGCGCCATCTAGCGGTCCAGTGTCTGTTGCAATCGAAAAATAAATAGACTGACTGGGCTTAACATAGTTCAAGTGTGCTTCTAGAGAGCAAAAAACAATGGCTATGATATGAGTTACTTATTGACAAATTAATAAAAAAGAAACAGAGAAAATTATTACAAAAACATTTTCATAACGTACCAAATATAGAAAGCAAAAAGTGGCATAGCATAAATTATGTAAATAAGGTTAGAAACTCAGTGTGTAATAGATTAAATAAATTAGTTATTAATACACTATCAACGAATAGAAATAATTTAGGTCGCTTGTTGGTTAATAATAAAGAAAAGACAGAAGATATTAAAAAATCGGGGGTATATGAAATAAAGTGTGGCGACTGTGATGCCGTATATATAGGTCAGAGTGGCCGTAGCATAGATGTGAGGTTAAGAGAACACAAAAAGCCTATTGTTTACAATAAAAATCAACTGGTTTCGCCGAACATTGCATTAAGCAAAATCGCTTTTTTAACGGTAGTAGTGTTAAACTTTTACATAATGCACACAAATGAAAAATCCTAGACATTCTTGAAATTTTAGAAATTAAGAAGGCCCTAAGAAACCATAAAAACTTTACAAATATACAAACAGAATTTATGAATAATCCTGTACTAGACACCGTAATAAAATTAAAATTAAGTTCGTAGTTCCGGGCTGTATTGTTAAATTTAAAGAAATAGCAAATCAAGTTATTATCCCCCACTAAGTAGGTAGAATACTTCAAATATGTATATTGTGAACCATTACTCTCAGGTTAGTTTTTAAGACTCTTTGATAATGGTCGCAAAGCCGAAACATATGTCAGACAAAACTGAACAAAACTCATGAAACAATAAACCAAGTGCGTATTGTAACTATTCTTTTGAATATTTATAATTATTCTATTGAATATGTTTCATCAAGAATCTACCGCAGATTCAATTTAATTAATATATTCTCAGTCTGAATAGTTATGACCAAAGAAGGGTTTGGCCAAAATCAATAAAACACCCTGTAACTCAGTAAGGAAGGAAGATGGGTGCTTTAATGCTGGGTAGTTTGGAACCGCCTTTTAAAAACTTATCCTAGTGCTTGACTTCTATAAATTAGTGTATTCTTCTTCTATATCATTCGCGAAAAACCTACAAATATCCACTTTACCACATTGACAACCCCTGTAAATAACTACCCCTAGGTTTGAAATTCCCGTCATAGTTTAGTCGAATTTTATAAGTCATTCTAAATAGACTGCAAGTTAAACACAAATGTCCACTTTTCGAAAAAAACAAACCACTCCCTTAAAAAAAACCACCCCTGCATTTGAATTTTAAAATTATTCTTCTCATAATGCGTATGTAATTACTACGCCATAATGGTTTTTCATCACTTTTTTGTAATTTTGGCACATTGTGACAGCGTTAAAATACATGTACTTACCGCACGATTGGGCACTGGCACTTTGTAGCACTAGAAAAACAAGGAAACTAAGTACAAGGATCATCATGATTTTTTGTCAGTTTAAAGCAAAGCAACATTAACAATGGCTACTTATATAAGCTCTTCAGAATCGCACATTAATCATACTTTAGATATGAAAGTGATTGTTGCAAGAGTTTTATCTGCAGAAGATTAAATTTTTTACTAACTTTACTAATGATATTTAGTAATTGGCGACTACGAATATTTCTATTGAATATTATTTATTTACATTGAATTCAAAAATTTCAGAGATGTACTGTTAAGATTGTTTGAATTTCGTACTTAATGATAATAAACTATACAGGGTGGTCACTTTTTCGAGGTTCGCCATTGAGATTTTGTAAACCCTGATGTTGAGAAGTCGGTTAAGTTAGAGACAAGTTGGGCTATTTAGTAGAAATGCTTTAATGCTTTGCTATTTACTGTAACTTAAGCCTAAATTACATAGGAATTTTTGGAAAAACGTAAATATATTGGCTATTGTTACGTCTTTACAATCTCCAGTAAACACCCTGTATGTAGGTTCAATAAATTGCAACAATTACCTTCACAAACTACTGATTTATTAATCAATTAAAGTTACAATAATTAATCCTTATTAGAAATAACACAACTAATTATATTTTAATCTAACATAAATTCACTACTTTAAATCACAACTTAATACTGTTGTTTATTTCATCTTATCACTTGTTCATCTCATACCAAACTGTCCTCTATGCGCTTGGATTGTTATAGTACCTTCCTTCTATCAGTACTATAAAAAATTAAAAAATTCAAAAATGTTATAATGTGTACTGTCGTGAGCAGAAAAAAATAGGACAACTTTTTTTTTCTAATGTAAATCTGTCTCTATTTGAATATGTAATGAGTATCTGAAATTAAACAGATATCACTTTTAATTTATTTTTTATTTTAATGTTGTAGTTATTGCTATAGTAAATGATGGATGGTTAATGAGACAAATTGCACTGCGTTATAACATTAACAAAAATTTGGTGTGTAACATTTTAAGAAAGTGGAGAATAAACGGTACGATTAGTAGAAATCCTGGATCATCATAGGACAAAGGATATCCTACTTAACAAGAAACTATCTATTAATATTTCGTTATTGCACCATTTCTATTTATAACTTCTATAAGTCTGTTGGGCATAGAATTAACCTTATACAATAATCATTAGTAATAATATTTCCCCATACATTATTTACTATTTCCAATAATTCTTCGGCATTTCGTGGTCTCACATTTCGTTTTTGAATACTTCTTACGAGTAGCCCCCATACTTCTTTCAAAGGGTTAAGATCTGGACTATGACTGGGCCAGTTAAGAACATTGATGTTATCTTCAAACCAGTTAGTTACGGTATGAGCAGTATGAACGGAACAATTGTCTTGTTGAAATATGACTCATTATTAGGAAATAATTGTGACACAGAAGGGAGCATAATATTGTCTAAAATCCTAATATACGTTTCACTTATAAATCATTCCTCAATATGCCACAAAACAGCAGGACAACGTGCCGATATCCAAGCCCACATATTGACGGAAAATCTACTACTTTTATCGTTGTTAGATATATATTTCTCATCGAATCGAGTATTCGGAGGGCGGTAAACACGAATACGACCGCTGTGTGTTGACTGGAAAGTTTTTTCGTCTGTAAAGATTACATTGTTCTAAAAATTTACATCATGCGCTAAAAATTCAAGCGCAAATCCTACTCGAGCTTCTTTATGTTCCGCTTTAAGTAAGTATTTCTGTGCTGCTGCATGACAGCGTAGCTTCGATTCTCTTATTCGCCGGCGATCAATACTACTCGATCCAGGAAAATTCGTTTGTTCAGCAGCCTGAATAACTGAATAAAATGGATTTTCTACTAAAGCATTTACCAATCGTAAATCTTGTTGTCGAGTTGATATCCTTCGTCGCCCTGATCCAGGATTTCTACTAATCGTACCGTTTATTCTCCACTTTCTTAAAATGTTACACACCGAATTTTTGTCAATATTATGACGCAGTGCAATTTGTCTCATTGACCATCCATCTTCTGTTTTAACAATAACTCCAGATTTAACTAAATCTTGTATGCTTGTATGAGGTATATTAGTTTTTTACACACTTGCAATAAATTATGACAAATAACTGACAATGTCACAATAATTAAAGTTAGATGTACACAACTAGATTTTAGCAAAATACCGTTATAAGACTTGTCCTATTTTTTTTTGCTCACGACCGTACCATGTCAAAAGTACAAAAAAATTAATTACCATACTCAGATTAATAAAAAAATACAGTTGTTCCAAAATAATTCTGAAAAAATTCACGCTCATTCGATAATTGTCAAACAACGCGCATTTACCGTCTAATTTCACCAAACATTCAAATTCACCAGTTTAGGACTCGAACCTGTTCAAAAAATCACCTTAAAAATATCAGCACCAAATAATCTCAAAAGATATCAAAACTACTTTCCCTACCTCTACTTACAATATTCTGTTTCGTTTCGTTAATTTTCTACAACCCGATTACTATTTTCTCTATTTATTGATCGCCCCTCGTAGAATTACATACAATATCGGGAATTCCCTTGCAAACGATATCAAAACTTATTTCCGTTTCATTCGCTTTGCACCTATCGAGAACATTCTCATATCTTTTCCATTCACCTCGCATCTATCGGGAACATTTTCATATCTTATTCATATCTGTGCAACCGTAAAACGTCGGACCTTCGTTTCGACTTTACGGGGTCATTCCGAAAACATTTAATTTCCACACAATAAAACCTTAATAACTCTAAACCCGAATAGATTCAAATTTCATTTTCATATCAAAAATTTCTCCTTTTCACTGCCGATTTTTCTATATAATTTTTAATTCCAAATTTCAACTTTTTGCAAAACTATTGCGCAATGTTATGCAATATTGCGCAATCGTGCCGATCCAGACTAGACGGTACTATTCCCAGCTCTAAAAAGGGGGTAAACACGTTCGTGCCTGACTTTCGGGGCACGAAAAACGCAACCGTTCTATCATAGCCGAGCTCCACAAGCCCAAATCAAGTTGTTTTTCAGTGGTGTTCTCGCGTATTTAAATCGTTCTCCAAGTTTCTTTTACAAGTTTAATGAAATTAATTTGTGTTAAATTTTTAAATTAATATTATAAAAGTGCATGTACTGAGTGCTGTAAGAAGTATATTAGTAGTCTTTCGGTTCAACGAAATTCTTAGAGTAGTTACCGCCTGTCTAGTTCCCACTTATTGTCTCTCACGCCGGGATTTTTTGTAAGAGACCCCGAAGCACTTCCCAGGCTGAAACCTGATTAAAAAGAGCAGTCTTAAGAAAATCTAATCTGCTCTCGCGCATCAAAAACAAAAGTGAATTTTTTCAGAAGCGCTTACGTAACATTAAATAATTAAACAAAAACTGCCTACCTAAAAATAACACAGTGTAAAAAATAAATAAACTTACGTTAAATAAAATTCTAAACTATGTTCAAAGTTATTACATAAATATTGTAAATTCGTTTTAAACAAAGTGTCGTTATTTTGATATACAGGGTGTTGCTCTCGGCCCTGCCAATGACTTTCAAATTTACTAAAAAATTAAAATAAATAATTCTATTAAACAAAAAGTGAATCAATATACAGAGTGTAGCTTTTGACTCTGTCCAACAGTTTTAAGGCAACCCTCCCGAATTTCAAAATCAAATAAAATAAAGTGTACAAACGACCTCAGGAGTCTCTAGCTTAAGTTTCCAAACAAAAAACTATTGTTTTTCTCAAAACGGAGAGATCGTGCATGTTCAGGATCCACTCTATATATACCTACGTCAAATGTACCCGATCATTCTAGCATATTCCAGTCTACCATTCGCGGTGTTTCTGGCCCGTTTTCGAATTTTCCATGAGGCAGTGGCGTAGTCGTGCACATAACACTATTTTAGCAAATCAACGTAAATATTGATTATATTTAAAAAATGCTAGAGATCAGAAATATAGATTAGAAAATAGCTATGAAACTTTCAAACATCTCGAATAATAAAGACTTTACGAAAAAATTTCCATAATCAAAATTTAATCATTCTGCGGAGAAAATACATTAGTGCCGGTTGAAAATGGTGGACGTTAGCTCTTCGCTTAAATGCCAATAACTTTAGAAGTAATATAGATAAATTGATGTTATTTTTTTTAAAGAGAGGTACAGATTGTACTTTTCTAGTGTCGATGTGAAAGTATCATGAAAATTGGAAATAAGTGGTGAAAAAAAATTATTGCGTAAAAGTCGGAAAAATAAAAAAATATTTATAAAAAAAGATTATTCTAACTCATTAGTCAACAACGTCATCTTCAGACTAATCTCCACTGCTGTAGTAACTTTCAGTATCACTGTCCACATCTTGTTGTTGAGCTTTTGAGTAGTTGCTACATTGTAAATGTTTTCAGGCAGAAGTGCACTTCAAAATATTCTGTAGACAATGGCAGCGTGACACTTCGCATTTTTTTTAACAATCGCAACGAGTAATTCCAAAACAACTTCTGGTGCAGTCGCATCGGCGATCCACTTTATGGTCAGCTTTTCACCGCCCAAAATGCACCAATGCCCATCTACAGGATCCGGAATATCGGGAAAACCTTCCAGGCTTCTTTTTCATATCGCCGCCTGGTAGTTTGCTCGCAGGGCATGCAGATATAGATAATCTTCACATGGACGCAGATTTCCCAAATCCACAGATCCCTTCTTCCCACGGAACATTTGATACCGCAGAACATTTACCTTCTCAACACTTGTATTTTGGCAATATAGTTGGCAAGTGAACTTTTCGAGGAGAGAAAAGACGTCAGGAGTTAGAGCCCAGTTGAATCCCAATTTTGTGAAAGCTTCTACATAAGCAGCATTTTTGTGAGAAGTCTCAAACGCTTTATTTTGCCTAATCCAGAAGAAGCACTTGTCGTGTCACAGCCTGTATAACTATGGTATGCCCTTAAAGCGGCAGCCACAGCAGAGCCTACAGAAAGTCGAAGCTTGTTTTTTTTTTTAATACATTTATTTAACGTCGGCCTATTTCCGCTACTGAGGCCTAACACTAACGCCTGTAGACGAGCTACCCCCAACCAGGAATTTTGCCGAACCTCTTCCCTTAAGAAGAGTAGGGATCTTTAACTTGCCTAACATTTAATAGACAAGGGACCGACGGCTTTACATCCCCTCCGAAGGATGGTATATCTCCTATAGAACCCTCGCCTAAGGTTGTATAGCTTCCGCGCATACACTGATATGCAAGCCGCTGGAAGATATGTGAGGCGAGGATGTGGTCTTCGTTGGAACGGTCACCAATCCAACTACTAACCACGCCTAACGTTGCTTTACATCGCATATCGAAGTATGTACATAGTAAAGACGCACCTACGCTCGCCCCCTCGAAGCTTGCTGATATTGACAAATCGAACGATGTTTTTACAACCACGTCTCAGGAAGAAGTTACTCGTAAAATGTTAACTGAACGCAAGACATAATATCAGGACATCTGTGTCATCCGAAATACAAACTATATTTAATGTGGAATAATAAACGGGTATCTGCCTCTTCATGAGAACAAACCAGTTTCTCCATGTCTTCAGAACCATTACCGGCCTTCGTATGTTGCATAAAGAATCTTGTGATGAAGCTTATGTCTCATCTTTTATTCCTTTCAGCTGTCAACAAGGTATTTTGTCAATTTTGTCTTGGACTCACAACTTCTCACCAATCTTTTCCAGTTAACTTTAATTTTTCGCTGGACATTGTCTTATCAGGATATCGTTGGGCATAAAAGTCGGTAGCCGCAACTGCATTTCTTTTACATTCCCCATAATTAATTGATATGTCCACTTTTTCATTTCTTGTATAAATTTGCGGCATTTTGAACACAGTCAACAAGAATTTTAAACAATTTTTAAAGACACAATAAAAACACCGTTAAACCAAAAAATGTTTGACAAGTTAAATATTTCATTGTTTTCAAAGCCACCTTAGTTACTTCCTAACATTTAATTAGAACAAAATTGTATTTTCTTAGTTTCTTTTAGCTGTGATTTTGTTTGTATTTATCGCACATTTTAATACGACATATGAATAAATTCCTTATTAATAGTACTAATAAATGGTACCACGGTACCGGTATAGTTCCATTTGAAAAATTGAGTTTGGCCCCAAAAACTATTTCAGTGAATTTTATTTGCTCATAAACCACGTAATTTAGTGTTTTTAACGGGATTTAGATTTTTGTAGCATTACACGGGTCATTTAGAATAAATCGGAACCATCATGGCACACTTAAATGAAAAACTGAAAATTATAATATAAAAAAAAATTGATGTTTGAAATGTCACTTATTTGGCATCGGCGAAACCGGAAGTGAAAAGAAATCAATTTATGTCAAAAAGTGCCGCTTATTATGTATGTAGTATACCCTGAATTTCAATCAATTATCTTCAAAACCAAAAGAAAAAAGGGGGGTATACCATGATCCTGTTACACCCGGTATAGTAACAAATTATATATTCAGCGATAGATGTCACCACGCTCTTATTTCCTGTCCAAATTACCACCTAAAATTAGGTTTTTCACCAAATGATGTCTCTGACTGGGAAAATATAACAATTTGTTAAATAGATGTGTATATCTAATTCTAAAATTTAAGCTATTATCATAATTGGTGTTTGAAGATTGTCTACAAAGTGATAGAATAAAGATAGTTAATGATCGAAAAATAAATAATAATAAATAAACACCACAGAATTAGAATGGTTATAAATATTACCCAAGTGGGGTCGAACTTCCTTTTTAATCAAGAAATTGAGCCGAAAACTTTTCTAGTGATTAATTTAGTCAAAAGACACGTGGTTGCTAATTGGTTTGATACTGGATCAAAAACCAAATTTAACCTATTTTGAATTAATATTTTGATTTTTTTAATTGAAATTTAGATTTATTCGGATTAATTAGAGGGTTTATCGTGCAGAAGTACCTATTCTGAGTAAGTTTTAATTTCTTAGATTTATTATAGACACGTGCTCGCGTTAGAGGTTAATTTTGAGACTAATTTTGTAAATTTAATTATATACGATTTTGGTACGGCTAGATTTCGGATTTGGTACAGTAGGATTTGATACAGCTAGATTTTGAACACAGTTAGAACCCCCTGGAAGATCTCAAGGATCTTGTGCTAGTTGAAGAGAGACGAGACGAGACTCCGAACCACTCTTGGGGCAATTTTTTTAATGAAAAATTGTTTCGCCTTGCGGGAATCGAACCCACTTCGCTAGGCAACTCATTTTGCTAGTCAGACGCTTTAACACACTAAGCTACCGTACACAATTTTTGCATATGATTTTGCCCTCTATGTTAGAGAAACTCTATTTAATTATCTGTGAAGATTTCAGAAAAACCTTATTTAATATTGGTGAAGATTGCTGGAAAACTTATTTAATTATTTGTGAAGATTTCTACCACCAGCAAGGACTCCGATCAACAACCTTCAAGTCTGGAGCGCCTGGGAACTCTCCAAATTATTTTAAAGCTAACTAAGTCAGATATATTATGTTTTTTTATTAATGAATTAATAATAATAATAATAATAATAATAATAATAATAATAATAGTCTTTATCACAACACGACAACACGAGATAATGATCCGAACGAACGAGGATATTCAAACAGCATGGCAGGACAAGGTACTCCACGGAAAGTATCCCAATGCCTTAAACAATCCGGAGATCGACAAGGAAACATCGCTCCTATGGCTTAAGGAAGGAATGTTACACCCAGAAACTGAGGGATTCATAACAGCCATTCAGGATAGCATTATCCGTACTAGAAATTATGAGAAGTACATTCTTAAAGTCCCCGGTGTGAACGATGTGTGTAGAAAGTGTAAGGCAGCGGGTGAAACTATCGAACATGTCACTGGAGGCTGCCCTGCTTTGGCTACGGGAATGTATTTGGGAAGGCACAACGAGGTGGCGAAAATCATCCATAGAGAATTGGCACTTAACTTAGGACTCATTACTAATCCACCGCCCTTCTATAAATACACACCTCAAGCTGTTTTAGAAAACGAGGAAACATTGCTGTACTGGGATAGACCAATACAGTCTGATAGAACCTTGGATCACAACCGCCCTGACATCCTGGTGATCAAAAAGAAAGACAAGAAGGCCACTATAATTGATATTGGATGCCCCCTAACCAACAACCTGCAGAAAACGGAGATGGAAAAGAGAAACAAATATCAGAATTTGGCCATAGAACTTAAACACGTGTGGAGATTAGAGGAGGTTCGAATTATCCCGGTCATAATTTCGGCTACAGGCGTGGTGACGAAGAAGTTCTTGAGTTATTTGGAGCAACTTAATCTACCTAAAGGCCTCGTGAAGATTATCCAGAGGACGGTGATTCTCCAGACATGCCATATTACCAGAAAGTTTTTGAACGATGAAGGATAGAAAACCGAAATATCCACCGGATTAATGGGACGTGATGAATTTCATCCCCGTTAACCGAGCCGATCCCCAACAGCAATGGGCCCGGGACAGGCCCGGGTCCCCACAGAGCCGAACCCCAACGGCGCGCGCGAGGGGTCGGTGAATTTTTTCCGGCTTCGGCCGAGAAAGTGCACGGCTTTTATCATATAAATAAGTTTACAGATAATAATTTCTCGGTTATTATGTCAAATCTCCTTAAACCAAAGCAGTACCTGAGACAATTGTTCTGTATTTTTGCAAAGTATACTTATCTGATTGAAGCAAGCATGGCCAAAAAACTGTGCCAGAGTAGTTTAAAAGAGAAAGAATCAGAGAATCGCACAATCTTATTTTGACTGCCGTACTAAGTGATTCTTTGTGAATATAGAGTTTGCCACAAGATTTTTGCACCAAGTGGTTAAACATGAGTCTGAAATTTCATGTCAACATCCAGATAAACACCGAGATTTTTACACACCATTGTAGGTTCAATTATTATTATACAAGTCGGGATGGGCAGTTATTGCTTGTCTTTGCATATCGAAGACCAGGACTTCAGTTTCTGTTTCATTTAATATAAGTTTATGAGGGCTATATACTTCTGACAGAGATTGTAAATCAAAATTAATTTTATCGGCAGCAGCACCTATATTACTATTATATGGGAATGAATAAAAGATCTGCGTGTCGTCCGCATATTGATGAATTTGACAACTTGACAGAAATGAAGAAAAATCCGCTGTATATAGAGAAAATAACAACGGTCCTAACACGCTTCCCTGGGGACACCTCTATTAATGATTCTAAAATCTGAGCTTCCACCACAACACAGTACTCGCTGGCGTCGATTACTTAGATAATTGTGGAAAAATAACTGAGGGATTTTACCAAGGCCAAAGTACTTAAGTTTTTTAAGTAGAATTTGATGATCAAAAGTGTCAAACGCCTTGCACAAATCTAATAGAATCAAGTATTCAGGTTACTTACAATAGATCTTAATATATTGTCAGTAACATCCAGCAGAGTTGTAGTTGTGCTGTGGTTAGCCCTAAATCCTGACTGATGCGGTGGTAACAATTTTTGTGCCTCAAGGTAAACATTAAGTTGCTCATATATTATTTTCTCTAAAAATTTGGAAAGAGCCGGTAAGATACTAATGGGTCTATGATGAGCTAGTTCTGACGGATGTGAATTTTCGGGGATTGGACAAATATTGGCATATTTCCAGGCGTCCGGAAATTCACCCGAGGTGAGACATTTGTTGACAATAAAAGTAAAATATTCAGATAACTGCTAAAAAAATAAATCTAAAATTTTTACACTCAATCCATCTGCACCAGCAGCAGAAGGTTTTAATGACCTTAATATTAAGTTAACTTTGTCCTCATTTACTGCGATAAACTCAAATGTGTCATTAACACGGCTATGTAATTGATCATATCTATCTAAAATTTGTTGATTGATTGGATTTAAGGAGGTTTGCACGCAGGGAATCGAATGTATAAAATAGTCCATAATGGCATTGGAATCTTCAATTTGAAGGAATGAATTCTGTGGACGAAGGTTTAAGTGTTTAAGCGCTCCCCAAAAACTTTTCGGATCAGTTTTAAATTTATGTTCTAAATAAGCTTTGTTTTCTGATTTTACACATCTGTTGACCAGATTACGCATTTCTTTATATTCTTCCCATGTTTGTTCAGTCTTATTTTGTTTGTAGCGAGTGAAAGCTCGATCTCGTAATTTCATCATTTTTTTAAATATTACTTGTTAACCAGGGAGCTGCGGGTTTAGTAAATCTAGCTGTTTTATATGGCACGTGTGTGTCAAGAATACAATTACAGTTGTTGTTAAAAAAGTTATCATTTCGTTAACAGTATCCATGGTGTATATACTATCCCATATAATTGCTGATAAGTCAGTCAGAAATGCATCGTAAGCGAAGTTAGAAAAATCTCTATAAGTAGTTATGTGAGGTACTCGTTTCTCTTTTTTTAATTTAATTTTGCTAGTCACTAATGAATGATCTGATATACCACACATATTAATGACCTGACTTTCTGTAATTAAATCAGCATCATTAACAATAATTAGATCAATAAGTGTAGAATATAATAATTCTTTTCCCTAGCGTTAGCTTAAATACTCTAGACTGATATATCTTAATATATTTTATTGTAAGATTTTTTTACCCTCAAATAATTGTACTCTACTTTGCTTATTTTTATAATAAATTGTATGTGTTTTTACTTGTTCTTTTTGTTGTTCGCTCTCAATAGAAGAATTCGTAAGATCTGTGAACTCGTTTACTTAATCTGACTTTAAGTCGTAATAAATTAGCTATAATTTTAAGCTATAGAATAAAATATAATGATTCGTCTCATTTTGTTCTGTATCTAAGTTCATAACGAACTACGGTTATGACGTCACTGCTGGTTTCGCGGCGCATTCAAATAGCCGAAGTATAATGTGTTTTTTTAATATGTTGCTTTTAGAATTTTTCTCCCAAATTAAATATACGTTGAAATTAACCTTTCCTCTGTCATATTTCATCTTTTTGAAAATTCGTCAACTCATTTATGTAAACCTCGAAAAACTGACCACCCTGTAAATAATAGATCGATGACTGATTGATGAAATAAGAAAGTAGTTATCGTTTGTCGCTTGTCAATCAGGTTGATTTTAATGATTGTCATAATACATCTTAATAAACGTGTGTTACTTTCTGATCTAAATTTATTGTTCACGTCATAGTCTTAAAACCGAATTTTTTTGAAGGAGAGGGAAAAAGAAGCTAACTACAAATCAGTCTTAGTTTCCTGCACCATAATATTATTTCTCCTCTGTGCCAAGACCTGTATATCTCATATTTCTAGTACTCGTGCTGCAACTAAGCTGATAACATACATTACATTGTATGGAGAAAATTATACCCAAAGATTCATATTCTACATTGATCTCAAGCTGCTTAACTTCAGCCCTGTTACAGCAAATGTATGACCGGTTGTATAGCTAGAGGACACGGCGAAAAACAAAAATACGGATAGTCTGATTTAAAAACATTCGTGTATAATATCCCTACGTAATTTCTATTACTGTTGTTTCAGAAGATCAAGGTAATCATTTTTTTCTACGCCTATTATGTAATATGAGCATTATGATGTGGATTTTGCTAAAATATAATATTTATTACATGCCTCTAGAATGTAACAAGCATAGGTGGCGCCATCCAGTAGTAGCGCAATTTGTAATACTGTTTGCGTTTCTGTCGACAGTTGACGTTTCTATTGACAGTTAACCCTTTCACGCTTTACCGTTGCAGTGGTAGAACAAATATACATATAGACGCAAATAAACCTAATTTATAGACGTAGAAAAAGTATAGCTTGTAATTCGTTTGGAATGGCATATTCCAATCTTATTACAGAATATACTATTCAATGGCAAAAGTAATAATAATTGGCACTTTCTGAAAGGGAAGTTTTATCTGTTTTGAAAGCAATTATTGCAGATCTTAATTTTTTTTATACATTTATTTAACGTCGGCCTATTTCCGCTACTGAGGCCTAACACCGACGCCTGTAGACGAGCTACCCCCAACCAGGAATTTTGCCGAACCTCTTCCCTTAAGAAGAGTAGGGATCTTTTACTTGCCTAACATTTAATAGACAAGGGACCGACGGCTTTACATCCCCTCCGAAGGATGGTATATCTCCTATACAACCCTCGCCTAAGGTTGTATAGCTTCCGCGCATACACTGATATACAAGCCGCTGGAAGATGTGTGAGGCGAGAACGCGGTTTCCGTTGGAATGGTCACCAATCCAAGTACTAACCGCGCCTGTCGTTGCTTTACATCGCATACCGAAGTATGTACATAGTAAAGACGCACCTACGCTCGCCCCTGGATCTTAATTTTGAGACAAGAAATTTAAATCAAACGAAACTGTGGTTCAGCGAAACCTAATATAAAGTATTACAAGCTAAAACCTTTCATGCAACCTTCTCAATAAGTGCTCAATAGCCTGTATTTTATATAATATAAAACAACTAAGGTTACCTTTTTGTTAGCTACTACATTCGTAAGATTGTTTATACGATTATCATATCATCGCATAGTGAGACATTTATAATTGATATAATCATATTTATGTCACAGATAGCAATTTAATGAACTACCTAAATTTAAATAGAAATGCCAGCGTATTATTCGAAATTGATATATTGGTAGAGTGTTTGCTACGCTTTAAGTCCTAACCGTGGCTCTAAGATTCTAAAAGCTGTACAGGGACTGTTTTTTTTATCAATGATTTTATTTATAATTGTTAGTATAACCTCTTCAGTTATCTTCACCATTGTATTCAACATGCAAATGGGTCGGTAACTTAATTTTAACTGACCAGATGTTTAAAGTCTCCTGACTTAATACTGAAACATCTGTGGATATCCTAGGTATATTAGAAAAAATTTATCTTGATTGCGTAATTTTATTCCTCTTTAGATATTTTTTTATCCTTATCAGTTTTAGATGTATTTAATAAAATACAAACGCAATCTTTACATTATTATCGCAAATGGGAATCCAAAAAATTGATTTCACGCACATACTCAATGTTCATTTGATTGTTATTTTACTATTTCAAGTAATTTTCAAATTAACAACTAAGAGAATAGCAGGCCAGTAAAACTAAGCAAAATATACAGTAAATTCGGAACAAATTTGTAACAAGCTGTTTGTTGCGTTAAAGTGTAGGGGATGGGTATTAAATATGCCAATAAAAATCCCAAAAAACCATACAGTAAAATATTGTCCGCCATCTTGAATTCGCGATATTTTTCGTTTAAAATCAAATAACTTTATCATCTTAGCTGTTATCGAAAATTATGAAAATAGGAAAAATTGAGAAAACTTCAAAATCTATAAAATAATGTTTAGAAATTTGTCATAGGTTAAAAATTAAAAAAATTAAGCTTAAAGATGATAAGGTATAGTTTGCAATTTTGTAATTTTTTTACATTTACATTTTCTCTTGAAAATGGCTCCAAAACGGGAGCCGAAACGTCGAGACATTAACAATCTCAGACGCGGTTCAACCCGAGAACCTAGTATTTTTCATATATATATATATATATATATATATATATATATATATATATATATATATATATATATATATATATATATATTGTACTGTTCTACTTTTATTGAACTTAATAATTTGCAGTACTAATCAAACTTTAACTTGTTTATTTCCAATAGATAAACGCAAAAAAAAACTTTAAAACCAAAAAGATCAAATTAAAATCTCTTACCTGTTGATCCGAAAGTATGTCAAATTTATTTAATGGGCCGGCTAGCTTATCTTTTCCTTCAGGAGCAGGTTCACATTTAGTTCCTGTTTTAAAATAGAATTTTATTAAAGTAAAATTTTTAATCTGATATAAGTAATTTATTTTCCTTGATATTTAGATAATTTAGCAGTTTTATAACAGGTTCGAAAGTCTAATACACTATTTAAATTTTAATATACAACCTTGTCCAAAATTAAACACACAAAAACCTTCCTTCTTCGTAGCTACACTCTTCTCTTTCCAAATCCAACAATTCTCCTTTCATTAATTCTTCACCTTATCTCGTCCTTATCTCCTCTGCAATTCCTATCCTCAATAACACCTCTTCCTTCTTATTTATAGTCTATTTTTACTCTTCTTCGCTGATCTCCACAATTTCTGACTTTTTAATTCAATTTCAAATTATTAAGTCCTCTTGTTTATTATTTTTTTCCTCACTCCCTAATTTTCACTTCTTCGTTTTTTTTCTTAAATTTGTTTTTCCAATTTTACAACGTCGCTTTTATCTGTTTGTTGTTCTATATCACTAAATATCAAAGTACCTAAAATAAACAAAACAAAATACCATATGAATTTTGATTAATTTCATTCCAAACATAACCTAACTTAAACCTCCTTCTCTTTCTCCAGGAAAACATTTACCAACTATAAAAATAAAATTTCCTACTTAAAAGAAATGTCATAATGACTTAAATGTCAGAAATTATTTCAACTACAACTTAATAACTACTAACATAGATGTCAGTATCAAACTTACTGTTGACATCAAATAAAAACTGAAAAACTATTAAAACAACTCTAAACAAGTATTAACATTCTAAAACTCATACCTTTCGGATCTTTAGCTAATTTAAATAAATTTTGAAAACCATCTAAAGGAAACAAAAAAATTCAAACCCCGATTCAGCAAATAACACAAACATGCAATCTTCATAATCGTCCAATATGCGAATACATAGCAATATGTATATGTAGTTCTAGATGGCAGAAATATTAAAACATAATATTTCAGTCGCAAACTCCTCTATATAAAATAAGGAATGTAACCAGACTGCAACCAACAGCTACTCTCCGGGCTATGTGCCCCGCCCAGCACTGAATTACAAGTTACAGGCCTGGCGCGTTAAGTGTAGTAATTGCATATTACCAACAAAACGCTAATGCTTTGATTGCAATAAACACCAGCTGAAAGACTGATCCTACTTAAAGGAGCTCTCATGCCAGTCGTCCCATACCACTTGCAGACTGCAGTTTCCAGCTGTTGGCTCTCGTCAGTACAAGGTAGGCATGTGACGAACGACACGAGGATCCCTTGACTATTTGGTACATCTCGGTATCTTTACGATAGCGACATGTAAAATAATAAGCAGGTGCCATTCAGCGGTCCAGTGTCTGTTGCAATCGAAAAATAAATAGTCTGACTGGGCTTAGCATAGTTCAAGTGTGGTTCTAGAGGGCAGAAATATTAAAACATAATATTTCAGTCGCAAGCTCCTCTATAAAATCCTTATTTTACTATAAGGAATGTAACCAGACTGCAACCAACAGCTACTCTCCGGGCTATGTTCCCCGCCGAGGGCTTTTTGAGTAGCATGTTGTGATTCGTCGTATTGAATGCTCTGGACATACCAAAATATAAACATTCACATTTTGTTCTTATTCTTATTAGAAAGTAAAAATTTATACAGCGAAGTGACTGCATCTTGGGTAGAGTGGTCGTCTCTAAAACCATACTAACTAGATGAACAAATATTAGTTTTATTTAAATAAATTTTGAGCTCACTGTCATGTGCAAATTTAAATAGCTTGGAAAAAACTTAATAGGTATGAGTTCCTCATCATGTTTATGTGAATAGGTACTGTCGTGAGCAGAAAAAAATAGGACAACTTTGTATGTAAATCTGTCTCTATTTGAATATGTAATGAGTAGCCGAAATAAAACAGATATCACTTTTAATTTACTTTTTTTTAATGCTGTAGTTATTGCTATAGTTAATGAGACAAATTGCACTGCGTTATAATATTAACAAAAATTTGGTATGTAACATTTTAAGAAAGTGGAGAATAACCGGTACGATTAGTAGAAATCCTGGATCAAAGGACAAAGGATATCCTACTTAACAAGTATCTAACTATTAATATTTCGTTATTGCACCACTTCTATTTATAACTTCTATAAGTCTGTTTGGCATATAATTAAATAACCTTATACAATAATCATTAGTAATAATATTTTCCCATGCATTATTTACTATTTTCAGTAATTCTTCGGCATTCCGTGGTCTCACATTTCGTTTTTAGATACTTCTTACGAGTAGTCTCCATACTTCTTCCACAGGGTTAAGATCTGGACTATGACTGGGCCAGTTAAGAACATTGATGTTGTTATCTTGAAACCAGTTAGTTACGGTATGAGCAGTATGAACGGAACAATTGTCTTGTTGAAATATGAACTCATTATTAGGAAATAATTGTGACACAGAAGGGAACATAATATTGTCTAAAATCCTAATATACGTTTCACTATTAAATCGTTCCTCAATATGCCACAAAACACCAGGACCATATGCAGATATCCTTGACCACATATTGACGGAAAATCTGCCACTTTTATCATTGTTAGATATATATTTCTCATCGAATCCAGTATTTAAAGGGCGGCAATGACAAAAGCCAACAGCTCGAAACTGCAGTCTACAAGTGGTGTGTGACGACTGGCACGAGAGCTCCTTTATGTAGGATCAGTCTTACGGCTGGTGTTTGTTGCAGTCGAAGCATTAGCGTTTTGATGGTAATATGCAATTATTATACTTAACGCGCCATGTTACCTCCTTTCCCTTATTATTTATTTTTGAGAAAAAATTGAGGCAACATATGCGGACGACTAGCTGGTTTAAGTCGGGTCAGAGAGCCGTGGATCCAGAGCATTCGTAAGAGTGGAGAAACTTACCCTTACCAGAATCCTAGATTGATTATTGTTGAGGTGACTGGTTCTGGGGCAGCAATCCAGGCCCACAATTGTCTCTTGTTGCAAGAATGGATTTTAAAGTTTCCTTGGCAATTTACGTCTCTTCATGAAATGGAGTGAAAGTTGTAGGAAAGTTAACCAACTAGGTGGTTTATGAAAAGTTAAAGAAATTTTTTTCTATATGAAAGATAAGCTGTGCAAAAGCTATGCAGGAATCAAGAAACTATGCAGAAACGTATACAGAAATGTATAAATATATACGTGCATAAACATATAACTACATAAGTACATATAAATATATAGAAATATATAAGAATTTAAATATCTAAGCATCTAAGAATATAAGCATCTAAGCTGATTTCATAAACTATAAATTGCCAAAAAAATAAAAAAGAAAGGAAAAATATTTAAAAACCATGTGGTACATATAGTATTTTAACTATTTATTAAATTAAAAAGAATTGACCTTGAATTTTAATTTATTTTTAAAAATAATTAAAATTACATCAAAGACAAAAATTGAAGATTACTTAAATTTTAAATGAGTAATAAATGAAATTTTACCTGTATGTTAAACACTTGTTAACTCGGATATAAAAATGTAATATCAATTACTGAAGTCCACAGTTAAAAATTATATACGTTTGAATCAGTACAAAGGCTGCCAGCAAATGATTTCCTGGTGAGTTTTACTGATAAGGTAAACTTTTTTGTCCTACTTACTGCAAAATAGCGCTACCAAATAAACGTGAGAAATCTATTTCCCCTAATTAAATTGAAAGCTGTAAAATATAAAAATAGTACAGGTATGGCCATCTGTCAATTGTTCAGTTAAGCGCAACAACTTGCAGGTTGCAAATTCTACAAGTTCCTTTACTCACAACTAAAATAGTGGCATATGATCGATAAAAGGAATCTATAATAAAAGTTTTTATTACTTCCATACCACAGCTGATTTGCCTTTGCCTCACAATTCGTAAATACAGTACATAACCAACAATATGACCAGCTGTAAATAAATAGTAAAACGTATTGTGAGAACTCAGTAAATATATTACATCTTATAGGATATACTATATATAGTAACGAGAAAAGGTAAGGAAAATAACCATATGTACTTACACAGTAAACAAAAATATGAAAATTGAAATATAGGTATCTGATGTAAATAAATGTTTTGCAGACAATGGTTAATTGTTTCCTGGGATGCTGTATAGAACGGAAATACATAATAGTTAATAGAACATGACTGAGTTCCTAAGATATTAAAATATGTACATAAAACAGTGTGAAATGGTTTAGCAGTTATACAAGTAAAATTCTGTTAGTTGAAAACAGTTTCACTTACAAAAACTGAATCAAAATATTACACAGATCGTGCTAAATATAAAGAAAACACTAGTTTCTATATAAAACTGTTAAATGGACATAGGCCATGTAACAGCCAAACTTGTAACTTGTAATTCAGCGCTCAGGGGGGCACATATCCCGGAGAGTAGCTGTTGGTTGCAGTCTGGTTACGTTCCTTATAGTAAAATAAGGATTTTATAGAGGAGTTTGCGACCAAAAATATTATATTTTGAGGCATAATACTGTTAAATCAGGATTAGTTAAAGTTAATTGATTTTGTCTGACCTCTTTCAAAAAAAGCCTATTCGCGAATAAATATCGATGGTTTTACCTTCGAAATGAAGAAGTATATCTAACTGTTTTTCCTGGTTTGCTTGAAATACACGCTTTTTTCTACTACCTTTAGGTAAATATTTTTGAACGTATTTTCTGATGATATTAGACGATCTCTTGCTGCACGTTTATTTTTGTTATTTTGTATATAACAATTAAATATATGGACTTTTTCATCCTCACTGTAAACCATTTTGACTATTACATTAAAGGAATGTCACTTATCAAACATAATAGTTATCATGTTCATAGCTCACATTAATAATCTTAACTTTTCCATATTTACAGTAACTAGTTGAACTAAGTTATTCGATGTATAATAACTCAAAAACGGTATATGGTAGGAATAATATGTGGTACATTTTTGAAATAAGGAAAAAAGGGCCATTCCAAAAATTTAATGATATACAGGGTATCCCATTTAAATAAAAATATTATTTTTTGTATCCCCTGAGATCTGCACGCCACTGTACTATTGATAGCATTTTAACAAAATTTAGTCATAACCACACAACTTTTATTTAAAATTTTTTTAATAACGGTGATAAACGATGGGTAATTTATAATGAATAATCTTGTACTATATTGTTTGTAATTACGTCTATTGAACATTTACTACTAATGTATTTGAAATTCCTTCATTTTAATATTGGACAATAGACTAGGACTAGACTAGTAGATAGTCACTATAAACCAGTCTCTCAATCAAACAATCAAACAGAGAATATATTTAAGTATCTTTAATAGAATCAACATATACACAATATAATTTGTGATAAGAAATTATTAATTTATTTGCGGTAGAGTCTGCACGCCCATTGGATAGATCTCAGAGTTCCCTGCATAATTCACTATATAAACTTTTAGCATGTACATGTTGTCGGGTTGTAAACCACCTACACTTATCGTGAAGGGTAGTCTCGCTGGTGAATCTTGAAGGAAGAACGAATGGTGCAAAAATGGAAGGCCATCAACTATTATTTCTACAATTTGGCAGCTGTTAATTGAGTACGGCGGCAAACCCCAAGTTATATTGAAGTAGGTTTCTCCGGGAACTACATTTTCCAGAACTGGAGGCGGACTAACTATAAAGAAAGTGTATATTAGTAATGGGAAATTTACTTGTAGACTGGTGCCAAAGCGGATTGCGAATGCTTAAAAAAAATTATTAATAAGCAGAGGAGAGCCGGAAAGTTTAGTTAAGTTTAAGAACAAAAAATTAAACGCGATATAATAGTTGGCGTCAGGAGTCGGAAGGGGTATCTTTTTTTTTGCCAGAGCGCCAATCTAGAGACACCCCCGTTTTCGAGGTCGCTCAACACAGTGGTGGAGGTCCCATAGTTTTTTTCCTCGGCAACCCCTTCAAATTGGCCAAAAACCACACCCAAAGTGTCCTTTTCCGTGAACTCGTTTATTTTCCCCAATTTTTCGACTAACTGTTATTCCATCGAATAGAACGGAAAGTCCTTCGAGGGATTGGACCTCAGCCATCCCTACATCAGGCTTCCACCCCTCTAGGGTGTTGAAAAATTGATGTTTTCTTTGTGAAAAAAAATTGATATTTTACAGGAGGTGTTTTTGTGAGGAAGGTGGCAGGTAACCAGGGTTGTCAATCATCCCCGGGGGTTGTTTTCATCCTTCGAAGGGGTGGGAAAAAATAATATTTTGTAGTAGACATACCACCTTCCTCAATGAAACGCCTCCTACAAAAAATACATTTTTTTTTTTAATTTTTCCCACCCCTTTGAAGGGTAAAATCAGGGTATATCTCCCAGGGTTGGTTATACAACCCTGGTCACCTGCCACCTTCCTTAAAGAAACACCTCCTATGAAATAATATTTTTTTCAAAAAAAAATCAAATATCCACCCCTTTGAAGGGTGAAAATAACCCCCAGTGGTGGTTACACAATCCTGGTCATCTACCACCTTCCTCAAAGAAACGCCTCCTACAAAATATAATTCTTTTCCCAAAAAAAAAAAATTTCCACCCCTTTGAAGGATGACAATACCCCCGGGGATGGTTACACAACCGTGGTCACATATCACCTTCCTCACAGAAACACCTCTTGTAAAATATGAATTTTTTTCCACAACAAAAATTTCAGTTTTCCAACCCCCTAGAGCAAATACCGCCTGGGCTAATATGCGCGCACAAGTAAACGTGTAAATCATTATAAAATCTATAAGTCTGTTTGGCATAGAATTAAATAACCTTATACAGTAATCAGTAATAATATTTTCCCATGCATTATTTACTATTTCCAGTAATTCTTCGGCATTCCGTGGTCTCACATTCCGTTTTTGGATATTTCTTACGAGTAGTCTCCATACTTCCTCTACAGGGTTAAGATCTGGACTATAACTGGGCCAGTTAAGAACATTGGTGTTGTTATCTTGAAACCAGTTAGTTACGGTATGAGCAGTATGAACGGAACAATTGTCTTGTTGAAATATGAACTCATTATTAGGAAATAATTGTGGCACAGAAGGGCGCATAACATTGTCTAAAATCCTAATATACGTTTTACTATTAAGCCGTTCCACGTGCCGATATCCAAGCCCACATATTGACGGAAAATCTACCACTTTTATCATTGTTAGATATATATTTCTCTTCGAATCGAGTATTCGGAAGACGGTAAAGACGAATACGACCGCTGTGTGTTGACTGGAAAATTTTTTCGTCTGTAAAGATTACACTGTTCCAAAAATTTACATCAAGCGCTAAAAATTCAAGCGCAAATCCTACTCGAGCTTCTTTATGTTCAGCTTTAAGTAAGTATTTCTGTGCTGCTGCATGACAGCGTAGCTCCGATTCTCTTACTCGCCGGCGACCAGTACTACTCGATCCAGGAAAATTCGTTTCAGCAGCCTAAAAAACTGAGTAAAATCGATTTTCTACTAAAGCACTTACCAATTGCAAATCTTGTTGTTGAGTTGATATCCTTCGTCGCCCTGATCCAGGATTTGTACTAATCGTACCGTTTTTTCCCCACTTTCTTAAAATGTTACACACCGAATTTTTGTCAATATTATAACGCAGTGCAATTTGTCTCATTGACAATCCATCTTCTGCTTTAGCAATAACTCCAGATTTAACTAAATCGCTTATATGAGGCATATTAATTTTTTGTACACTTGCAATAAATTATGACAACTAACTGACAATGTCACAAAAATTAAAGTTAGATGCACACAACTAGATTCTAGATTTTAGCAAAATACCGTTATAAGACTTGTCCTATTTTTTTGCTCACAACCGTACTATATAATATATTTATGAGATGAGGCTGAATATTACTCGAACAAACCTATGATACTGAAAATGACTTACTTGCTTGCGGGGCATAATAATCAATCAGGTTTATGGGCCCCTCCGACTGCAAATCGTAAATAGCCATAACTGCAAATTCGTATCGTGTACAAGGTCTCAAGTTATTTAAGAATAAGTTGTTACGTTCTGTATACACGTCTCTTGGTAACGGACTTTGTGGGTCTCGAATCACTACTCGGAAGCCTCGTGCACAATGAGCGAATTTCTCCGCCACACGCCAACTCAAGAATGTTGTATTTCCATCTTGTGCGTAGGCAGTAAAAGTCTCTATCGTGAGATCTGCACCTAGAAATATAAAAAAATATATTTAATTTAGAATTCGTAAATGAAGACACTCATTTTTTAAAATAAATTGAACTAAAATCTGGATAAAATTGTATAAGTACAAGTGTAAACAGTTGGCAATAAAACAAATTTGTTTATTTTTGTAAGTTGGTAAGAGGATGCTCTCTCTCTCTCTCTTTTCCCTCTCCCCATAAAATATCATTCAGTGTCTAAAGGTAAGTCTCCACCGAAAAAGTTGGCAACTTCTGTGTTTGCAATTCTTCAAAAAGTCAGCAACTTTTGTTTCCGCTTTCTCCACACCGAATTAAAATAAATTGTCAACAGTTTGAGGAACATTTCAGCTGGCAACTAGCTGTCTCCACCAAGACTATTTAGTTGACAAACTATCGTCGAACTATGATGATACACAGCTTTTGTTATTTTTTTAAGCAAAAAGAAACGGAAGCGTAAATGTTGGGTACGACCAAGCCTCAAAGAAAGAAACATACATGGAAGGATTAAGCTAATACATACTTTGAGAAGAGATGACTTGTTAGCAGGACGTATTGAAAATGGATACATCAGAAATTTTCTTCGTAGGAAACCACCAGTGAGGTTAAGTATCTAGGAGTAACCCTGGATCAAAAACTTAACTGGGACTGGCATTTGGAAAAGGCACTTATAAAAGCAACAGTAGCTATTTGCTATAGACTGTAGATTGTTTTATGGGGTCGTTTGGCTTCGAATAGCCTTACTTCACTTCGACCTAAAAGATCTTTTGTGATTTACCCTACATCTAGTTGTTGCCCAGGATTTCAAGACTTTTTACAAAGCTTGTGATTTTCCTGGGGGCTAATTTCCCTATGTCTTCAGGCGTTAATTCCGCCTGTTCTAGGAATTTTAGCCTAATGCGGACTAACACCTTGCATTCACAAAGTATATGTTCCGCAGTTTCAGTTGCAGTATTGCAATATCTGCATTTGTTGTCTACTGCCTTGCCCATATTCTTGAGATGATATCTCAAGGGGCAGTGGCCAGTTAGGAGGCCTGTGATTAGCCTTAATTCGGACTTTTCAAGTTCGAGAAGCCTTGTGGCATTCTTTGCCGAATAAATTATAAACTTTTTCGCTTGTCTTTGACCTGGAGTATCCAGCAGGACTTCTTCTGGTCCTTTTCCCATTCTTGGATCTCCTCCGCTATGTGTCCCTTGGCCAGGCCACAAAACGGTTCGGGTCCAATGAATGGTGCTTTAGATCCTTTTTTTTGCAAGGCTGTCAGCAAGTTCATTTCCTTGTATTCCCTCATGCCCTGGCACCCACATCAAGGTAACCTTGTTGTTGTTGGCCAGTTGCTTCAGGGATTGTCTACATTCCCAGGCAATTTTAGACTCAAAGGTATAGGACCTTAGAGCTTTTAGTGCTGCCTGGCTATCAGATAATATATAGATCTTTGCCCTTCGGATGCCTTTATTTAGGCATTCATAGGATTCATAGGAGGTGTTGTCAAAAGCACCCTCTATATCTATGAAAGCACACATAGCCACTTCTTTTGCTGTAAATGTCTTTTCAATGCCTTGAACCAGGCAATGTAGAGCATTTATTGTTGATTTGCCAGGTTGATAGGCAAATTGTTTTGCATGAAGCGGTGTTCCTGTAAGGATTTCACTTCTAATATATTGATCTAAAAGTTTCTCCATTGTTTTAAGGAGAAATGAGGTTAAGCTAATGGGGCGATACGACTTAGGCTCGTCTGGTGGACGTCTGCCTATTTTCGGAATAAACGCCACCTTGACTTCCCTCCAAGCTCGGGGAATATACCCAAGTATATAGCTAGCTATAAATATACTTCTCAGGCATGGGATAAGCTCCTCAATTCCATGTTGAAGTAGGGCAGGGAAGATGCCATCTCTGCCCGGTGATTTAAAGGGCTTAAAGGTAGATACCGCCCATTTAATTTTATTGGGGGTGAATATTTTCCTAGCCAGGCTTCTTCCTTCTCTGGTAGGACGAGGAGCATCCTCATCCAGATAGTCCTGTGGAAACTCACCCTGAATTATGCGACAGCCTGGGAAATGAGTACCTAAAAGCACTCTTATATTTTCCTGCTGACTCTCTGTGTATTCGCCATCGGGCTTTTTGAGTAGCCCTATTCCATTTGAGTGGTCTTTTTCAAGGACTTTTTGTAGGCGGACTGCTGGGGCTAGTTCGTCTATCCCTTCGCAGAACCGTCTCCATGATCTTCTTTTAGACCTTCTCAATTCTTTGTTGTACTCCGTAAGGGCTTTTTTGTAGTCCTCCCAGTTTCCAGTGTTTTTGGCTTTGTTAAAAGTTTTCCTAGTCTCAGCCCTGAGACGGCTGAGATCTCTGTTCCACCAGGGCACATCTCTTTGGATTGCCCTTTGTTTAATGGGACAGCTTTTTTCATAACATGATGTCATGATGTTTTGTAGTTGATATGAGGCTATATCCAGTTCCTCTATTGTGTCGATGGAATGCGTTACATCTTCGACCTCCGTCCTCAAGTGTTCTTTATAAACACTCCAGTCCGTCAGTCTAGGTATTCTACATTCCCCGAGGCTTGTTACAGCTGCTTCCAAGTCGAATCGTATGTGTCTATGATCCGACATGGAAGGCTCATCTGAAACATGCCAATTTTCAATTAAGTCGGTTATGAGTGGATCAGCAAGGGTTATGTCAAGAACCTCTTTTCTAATCGCATTCATAAAGGTGGGTTCATTGCCCTTATTGATAATGTCGATATTATTTGCCAACAAATATTCAAACAGGCACTCACCTCTAATGTTTGTATCAGTACTTCCCCACATATGATGGTGAGCATTAGCGTCGCCACCTATTATGTAGGGTTTTTTCCTCCTCTTGCACCAGTTAATGAGGTTTCTTACCTCTTCTGGGGGTGGATTGCCTTCTTCACCGGGGAAATAGGCGGAGGCCACTACGACCTGCCTTTTTCCCCTTTCTGTAGGCACTTCCACAGCTACTGCCACTAAGTCCCTCGTTATGAACTCTGAAAGGAGAACAAAGTTAGTATCCTTGTTGAACAACAGAGCTGTTCTAGGATAGTCATGCAAGGTTGAATAAATTAACTTGCATGATTGTGTAGGGAGTCCTTTGATACGTCCTCCAAGTGCCCAGGGCTCTTGGATTAGCCCGATATTTAACTTGCCATAGACTGCTTGGTAAGAATTGAGGTCTGAAGCCGAGAATGGCGCATGATCCTACATTTCGGTAGCCAGACCTCATGGTGACCTACCCATTATGCGTATGGTGGCCAAAAACAGAAGAAAAGTTAGTGCAAGGAAAGTTGTAGAAATTGCAACGCCCGCTTAGGAACTACAGGAGCAATACTCTCTTGTCCCACATAGTCCAGTGAAATTAGCTCCAAAAGTACCCAAATCAGCACCTAAATCTGAATAGATAACTGTGACGTTATTCATGAACAGGTAGTATCAAAGATGATATGTACATACTTTCTGGATGAAAATTCGGTGGCATTTGTTTATAACAGCACAACTTTGATCGTAGCGCTCGGCTCAATAGTTTATTCGCAAATCGTAAAAAATCGTTGAAATTCAATGATTTTTCTATTGTTATTATTTAATAGAAAAATAAACAATATTCGCGTGTAAACTATTTGAAAGTTTAGTCTGTGGCATGCTTAAACTACGGTTCAAATTTGATAAAAAAATATTCAACAGTTTCCGAGATAATTTAATTTGTTTATAGAATTACAATGACTTTAACGTACAATAACGTTCAATTCTTCAATCATACGATTATAAAAGAGATACTTCCAACGAAAGTGGTCAATCAGCCTATAAATTTTTGAAACACGTGGGTACGACCGGATAAGATGTCGATAATAAGGTTAACTTACCTGTACATCTAAATCCCGCACAAATGTAGATAAAACCCCCTTCGTAACAACAAAATTTTCTTACAAACAGAAACAACCAAAGCGGAGGAAATTTTATTGTTGTCGATAATCCCAAAATCCAACAAGAAGACTTAAATAAATTAAGTTTCAGAAATTATCGACAGTGTACACAAGCTAAAACCTTTCGCCTTTCCTTTAACAAGCCGAAAGGCACGCGACCGCTCCTAGCAGCTCTAGCGCACAGAAGCCAAATCCAAGAAGCCAGGGGTAACGCTGCTTGGTGATATGTGGCCCGCGAAATACAAATGTGCGTTGCGAGTCGCATATGAATTAGGCCCTTAACAGTAGTCTTAACGGTCTGTTTCGTCCTTGTTTTTTTTTGTATAGTTTTATTTTTATCAATCAATTTAGAAAATTCTAGTTCGGCGTAACATAAAGTTGAAGGCCTTAGTTTTAATTTGATTCGTTTGAGAATATGTTGCGTAGTAATTCAATTTGTTTATGCGGAAAATATAACGTCATTTTTAAAGCCATTTTAAACTCTCAAGAAGTTATTATTTGACTGCTTAACAATTGCATTAAGAAGTAGTAACCTTTATCTTTCAAATGAGCCCATTTTTATAATCGTATGACTGAAAAATTGAACGTTATTGTACGTCAAAGTCATCGTAATTCTCGGAAACTGTTGAATATTTTTTTATCAAATTTGAACCGTAGTTTAAGGGTACCACATACTAAACTTTCAAATAGTGTACACGCGAATATTGTTTATTTTTCTATTATATAATAACAATCGAAAAATCATTTATCTTCAACGGCTTCTTACGATTTGCGAATAAACTATTGAACCGATTTTGATAAATTATAGCTTAAAATCTTCGTATTGTCAATAGCTACATCTTTTATACTAAACTTTTTTCTCACTGAGCGCTACGATCAAAGTTATTAAGAAAAAACTATTTAGTACAAGGTGCTGTTATAAACAAATGCTACCGAATTTTCATTCACAAAGTATGTACATATCACCTTTGATACTCCCTGTTCATGAATCACTTCGCAATTATCCATTCAGATTTAGGTGTTGACAAAATGCCAATCCGCTGGACTACACAGTAGCTATGTAGGCAATGCTCGACTAACTTCCCCTGTAGTTGCATGTGAGGCAGCAATTACTGCCCTCTAAGATTACATCAGGCGATATGGTTGGTCACTCAAGGGTTTTGGAGCTTATCCAGTTTGAGTCCGTGACCAAATCCACTGACTCAATACTCCAGGCCAAAGACAAGCGAAAAAGTTTATAACTTATTGGCAGAGAATTTCACAATGCTTCTCGAACTAAACAGGCCACTGTCCTTTGAGATACCATCTTGAACTCTAAGAAGCAGCTCCAAATTTATTGCCCTCATTTATTTTCTTTTTCTCTTTGAGAAACTGTGCCGTCAAATTCTTTATTTTCCTTTGTACTTCCGTGCATACTTTTCTTATTTTTATTTGTATAGTCCACATCACTTGAGTCCCATAGTACACTCTGGGCGTGATATAAATCAATTAACGTGTCGGTTAATCCATTCGTCCACGTGACAGACATGTTTCTGTTCCCCATTGATGTTCTCAACTGAGCAAGTGTATTTAAATATCTGCAACAGGCGTATTTCTTTGATATTTACGGCCTAAAATGGAAACACGGTTCTCGACATTTATTTGTTGACAACTTAAGGTAATAACCGAAACTTTTGTCACCAACACGTGTTGATAACACAAAAGTTGACAATTTTCCTTTGGTGGAGACTTACCTTAAGACTAATGGAGTATTGTGTGTTCTTTTATGTGTGATTAATAAAGTTATACAGTTCAGTTCAAGTATTAATATTCTAATTCTGCAGTTGCCTTGATTCTTTCAACTACGCTTAACAATAAGTAGGTAGAATCAAAATAATTGAAATTAATAACAATAGTTACTATAATAATAAAAACGTTTATTCATACCATACAAGAAATAGAATGATAACAGCAACACCGCGTACCATTTTAATAATAGTAAACAAACATATAGGAAACTCACGAAGTAGTCTCATCATAAACTGTAAGTGCTTGTTTGGAAGTTGAAACCAGACCGAAACAGAATTTTTTTATGTGGTATATAAAGCTCGTTCCTACTGATTGACTGATATTTATTTTTGGTTAAACTTACCAGAAGGCGCTGGGATATACGCAGTAAGACTGGCAGGGTCACTTAGCTCATTATCTACAAATGCTCTAACTTCAAAGTAGAACCTCTCGCATGCAGGAAGAAAGGACACATCCAGGGCGTTCTCTTGAACGCTGTACATGTACTGTAAATCGTCTTCGAGGTGGATGTAGACTATGTATTGGGTTTCTGCACAATTTGTACTTGCTCTCCAGTGCAATATATAGTCTACATTTAGCGTTACATTTGTAACTTCCTGGGGAACTGGAATTAAAATAATGCATATTTACTATACTCTAATAAAAAAATATATAAATTGAAGTTTATTCAGGCATGATCCGGGTCCGAAGCCCCTTTTTTTAAAGTAATTACTAACATTCTGAGTTTTCGTGAGTGACTTCGTTTTGACGAGCCTTTCAACTTTTTTCTCTGCGAAAATTTTCGGTGTTGATCGTGGAACTAACACTTTCATTGCGTAGGACTGGATAGTTGGGAATCAGGAGCCGCAAATTCGATCATAGGGGTGAACTCGAAGATATAGTTTTGAAAAACTAGATACCTTATCTGGAATAATCTTGCTGTAGAGGGCGCCATTCTGTTGGCGATTGCAACAAAGCGTAAAAAAAATTTTCCGAAAATTTTTTTATTACTGAAAATTGATTAATTTTATGTTTATGTTCCAAGGCCCATTTTTTAATATTTCTTAATGATTTTAAAACCAATCGAAAGTCGTGTTTCTTCTAGATTCAAATGCTACCAAACTATTCTCGCAATTATTGTTAACAAATGCTGCAGAATTTGTTTAAATAAAGCGCCCCCGAAAAGTATAGTGTAAATTTCAGTATAGAGGCATTTTTTAAACTGTTACATATAGGTGCATACTTGTATGCAAAAAAGAATGAAGCAATTTTTCATGAAAGAATGATCTACATTGCTTTAATGTTGTAAAAGATACGATTGTTTTTGCACAGCACACCTCGCGCGCTCTAGCCGAACTCGGTACCTGCTTAGACACTGGGCGCAGTATATAAAACAGATCTCATGAATAGCGTATAAAGTAACTGTGTTGTGTGTTATTTATAAATTTAAGTGAAATATTCGAGGATTATCAGCAAAAAATGAAACGATATCAGCTTTACATGAAAGATAAAATAATTTTTATATTAGTTTTTATTGTTTTAATGTTTTATTTGTTGTTTTATTGGTTTATTGTTTTATTGTTTTATTGGTTTATTGTTTTATTGTTTTATTGTTTTATTGGTTTATTGTTTTATTGTTTTATTGTTTTATTGTTTTATTGTTTTATTGTTTTATTGTTTTATTGTTTTATTGTTTTATTGTTTTATTGTTTTATTGTTTTATTGGTTTATTGTTTTATTGGTTTATTGTTTTATTGGTTTATTGGTTTATTGTTTTATTGTTTTATTGTTTTATTGTTTTATTGTTTTATTGTTATATTGTTTTATTGTTTTATTGTTTTATTGTTTTATTGGTTTATTGGTTTATTGTTTTATTGTTTTATTGGTTTATTGTTTTATTGTTTTATTGTTTTATTGTTTTATTGTTTTATTGGTTTATTGTTTTATTGTTTTATTGTTTTATTGTGTTCTGTTGCTTTGTTGTTTTATAGTTTTGTTGTTTTATTGTTTTATTCTGTTTTGTTATTTTATTGTTTTGTTGCTTTCTTGTTTTGTTGTTTATTGTTTTGTTGGTTTGTTGGTTTATTGATTTAATGTTTTATTGATTTAATGTTTTATTGTTTTATTGTTTTAATGTCTTATTGTCTTATTGTCTTATTGTCTTATTGTCTTATTGTCTTATTGTTTCATTGTTTCATTGTTTCATTGTTTTATTGTTTTATTGGTTTATTGTTTTATTGTTTTATTGTTTTATTGTTTTACCGTTTTACTGTTTTGCCGTTTTATCGGTTTATCGGTTTATTGTTTTAATGTTTTATTGTTTTATTGTCAAATGCCTACCTTGCACTGACGAGAGCCAACAGCTCGAAACTGCAGTCTGCAAGTGGTGTGTGACGGCTGGCAAAAGAGCTCCTTTAAGTCGGATCAGTGTTTCGGCTGGTGTTTGTTGCAATCGAAGCATTAGCGTCTTGATGGTAATATGCAATTATTACACTTAACGCGCCAGACTTGTAACTTGTAATTCAGCGCTCGGCGGGGCACATAGCCCGGAGAGTAGCTGTTGGTTGCAGTCTGGTTACGTTTCTTATAGTAAAATAAGCATTTTATAGAGGAGTTTGCGATTAAATATATTATGTTTAATATTCCGCCCTCTAAAAGCACATTTGAACTATGCTAAGCCCAGTCAGGCTATTTATTTTTCGATTGCAACAGACACTGGACCGCTAGATGGCACCTGCTGACTATTTTACATGTCGCTATTGTAAAAATACCTGGATGTACCAAATAGTCAAAGGATCCTCGTGCCGGTCGTCAAATGCCTACCTTGCACTGACGAGAGCCAACAGCTCGAAACTGCAGTCTGCAGGTGGTGTGTGACGACTGGCAAGAGAGCTCCTTTAAGTAGGATCAGTCTTTCGGCTGGTGTTTGTTGCAATCGAAGCATTAGCGTCTTGATGGTAATATGCAATTATTACACTTAACGCGCCAGACTTGTAACTTGTAACTCAGCGCTCGGCGGGGCACATAGAGCGGAGAATAGCTGTTGGTTGCAGTCTGGTTACGTTCCTTATAGTAAAATAAGGATTTTATAGAGGAATTTGCGACTAAAAATATTATGTTTAATAATGTCGATGTTTTCACTTTTTTTCTGTCAATTTTTCAATGTCGTTTATGAAGTGGATTGGAGGTCGGGAAGATGTTGTATAGATTGGCATTATATTAAAAGTTATGTTATTGATAGCACAGTGGATTTCACTTATTGTAATTTGTATTGTATGTGTCATACCAGCATTAATTTTTGAGTTAATGAATATAAGTACATCATCATTTTGATTAAGTTGACTCCTATTGTAATAAGTTGTATGACCTGGAATATTAAAATTATTTGTCGAGTCTATTTGCCAGCATTCACTTAGTACTATAATGTCAAGATTTTTTAGATTAAATGTTTCAAGTATGATAAGAAATTCACCAAAGTTTGTTCTTACACTTCTGATATTAAGGTGCAGGAGTTTTAATAAGTTGTCTTGTATTTTGAGATCCATGAAGATTTTTAAGAAGTCCGCAACATCAATATCTTCTTTTCTATCTTATTCATCTTCATTTTCTAGGTCTTCTAAAATATTTATTTCTGGATGTGCGTTAACCATTATATGCTTGATAGATATGATCATAGTCGGTCCTATTTATTAGCCTTTGGATATAATATTTAAAAGCCGGGCACTCAGAACTGTGAGATTCGTGATTAATATCATGTTTTAGTTTGTATTTGACATTACTAATGTTACAATTATTGCACTTTTTTATTATTTTTGGGCACGATTTGTAGTCATGTTCTTCTGAACAATAATAACATACTAGTTTGTTCATACAACTTGTAGCTTTATGGTTAAAAGATTGACACTTAAAACATTTAGTCACTGTTAAATCTTCATACACTGTGAGCTCATCTTATGAAAATTTTTTTGGCGTTCATGATTTTTTTGAAGAGAGATGGAGAGCATTCTGCAAATATTGTCTGTTGCTGATTATTTCTTGTAGGTTTTCTTATATATGTCACTGTAAGTTTGTCATTTTCGGTTATAAATTTATTTTGTTCTTTGATTTTTTTTTTCTGTTTCTCTTAGATCCCCATTTTCTTTGTAGCCTACTATCTTAATTCGGGGGTTTCTAATTTTTGTAAGTTGAACTGTGTAATTTGAGTCGCTTAGTTGATCTTCAGCCGCAGTTTTCAGGGTGTCGATTTCACTTTTTGAAGAACATGTAATCATTATTCCATCAGAGTTTAGTATCTTTGTTGATTGTACACCAATTTTTAATTTTGTAGGGTCTAGTAAATTGAGTATTTCATTTTTTGTTTTATTTGCGTCTTGTTTTGTCTTCGGTTTCACTATTATATTTGGACTGTTAATGTTCTTGTTTATTTGATTATGGTTTGGTATATTATTGAACACTGATTCAGAATATGTTCTTTCTTGTTTTTCTTGCTTTTGGGAACAGGTTTCTATAATAATATATGATTTGCAGGAAACAACTACTCAGCCCGACCTGCATTGAATTACACCTTACAAATCATGAAAGAATGGTAACCAATATCATTTATCAATTCCCTGACCAGACATAGGCCGGTCTCGAACTTATTAGTTCTCATCAGTATGCCATAGGTCATGGAACAGACAAATGATAGTGGCCAACCTGCTAGTTTTATACAAACTATAGTAAATTGAGTAGTGGTGAGAGGTAAGTGAAACCTCTCAAATGGTCAATTGCTACTATACACCATAGATGTCTCCATGGGCGTATAGCGACTTGCGATTCTGCAAGTACCTGAGAGCGGCGACCTTTCAGTCCTATGTGGACTTAACCTACTGTTATAATATATGATTTGCAGGAAACAACTACTCAGCGGGCAAATACCGCGGCAAATACTCCTCGTTTAATGTAACTATCACTCCCTTTAGATGATGCCGTTCCTGGACTACTTCTATATTGTCATTTTTCTTTTCTGGTACGCATTGTTTAAACAATTAATAAAAATAAAAAAATAGCTTGTCAGCATCTGAATATAGAAAGAATAAACTTTCCATTGGTTTTAAAATCATTAAGAAATATTAAAAAATGAACCCGTAAATGCGGTGTAAAGACAAAATTTATAGATTTTCAGTAATGAAAAATATGTCGGAATTTTTTTTAAAAGCTTTTAGCAATCACGAACATAATGGCGCCCTTTATATTTAGATACGCAGGGTCATTCGAGACAATGTACATATTTTTCAAATCTATATCTTCGAGTGGTAGGTGCGACTTTTTAAGAGCGTCTTTCGAGAGGCTAGATTCCCGATTAGGAATACCTGCCAGAAAAATTGTAGGACGATTTGACCATTGGAATTCAAAAATATTAATTAAAAAATAGTGTGAAAATCAGCCTGTTAGTGTTAAAAGACAGGGAGCTGCGTTTGTCCTACAGAAGCAATGTAGATATGTAAATATGGAAATATGCATATGTAAATATGTAAAAATGTAAAAATGCAAAAATGCAAAAATGTAAATATGTAAATATGTAAATATGTAAATATGTAAATATGTAAATATGTAAATACACGTAGGTATACGTAAATACGTAAATATGTAAACATGTAAACCATTTAGATTCTTTCATTAAAGTAATGTCATTTATCAAACATAATAGTTGTCATTTTCACAACTCACTTTAATAATGTTAACTTTTCCATATTTACAGTAACTAGTTAGACTAAGATATTCAACGTTTAATAACTCAAAAGCGCTATATGGTAGGGGTAACATATGGTATATTTTTGAAAGCAGGAAAAATCATTCAAAAAATTTAATAATATACAGGGTATCCCATTTAAAAAATATATTATTTTTTGTATCTCCTGAAATCTGCACGCTACTGTACTTTTGATAGCAGTTTAACAAAATTCAATCATAATACAACTTTTATTTGAAACTTTTCTTTCCATAGGAAATAATAACGACGATAAGAGGTGGGTAATTTATATGGATAACCCTGTACATGCATTGAATATTAGATTTAAATGTGGTATAACTCATCTGCAATATCACAATGAACTGGAATCAAAAGTTCAATATGATAGAGGATTGCATCATGTAGTTCATATTTTTCATGTAATTTTATTAAGCAAGATTCCCATATATTTTTATAGAAAAATTATATTTCGAACTAATATACACACATTGATTGATTTGAAGGCCCTCTAATTTATTTACAACATACCGATTTGTTGAAAAATTAAGCCTTCAATGCAACAGAAGATTGCATCATGCAGGTTTGTATTTTTCATAAAATTTTGTTAATCATCCGCATTCTGTATAGCTAAATTTCATACATGCAACTTGTTTCACTTAATTAAAATTTACTCTAAAAATATAGTCGAATACTTACCGCAAAGTTGGGCGTTGGCACAGTGAAGTGTCAGAAAAGCAAGAAAAGTGAGTACGCGGATCATTATGAATAACAACTTTTTTGTTAGACTAGTAGCTGCCGAGCCTGACTAACAGATTCTTATATAAACTCTTGATAATTGGCAATTAGTGTCGCACTTTAGATATGAAATTGTCTCAAGATGCATTATCTGCGGGAGATTAAATTTTAGGGAGCTTAGGCCATTGAAAAGTAGTCCAATTTTTCTAACATTTATTTTATTGAAAGACGTAATGGTTTATTTTATAATAATAGAAAGTCAATGTAAGCGCAACGTTTTCAGTACACGCACTAAAAAAAAACTTACATTGGAACAAACAAAATATTCATCGGTAATTTATGTTGCATTGTGAATTTTTGAAAGCAAAACATGGCTAACATTTTTTTGCCGAAACATTTTTCAACTTTCAGTTGCCTGACGGCGTTCTTTACCAGGGGTTTTGAACTAATAGTCCAGTTCCGAACCGGTTTTCAGAAGCCAAAAGTCGACAAAATCCTCAGTAGTGTATGGATGGTCGGAACATTTAGGATTAATAGTATATGGTGATATTTGCCACCAATTGCACCAGAGGCGGAGGCGTATTACTGGCGGTACATGATAGTATAATTTCAACTTTGATATATCCTTCTCCTGCCAGTCTCAATGATTTACCGTTTGTGGACTTTTTGTGTATGAAGGTTGTATCTGACTGGTGTCCGATTTATATTGTGGTATTGTACATTGCACCGAACTCTACAGTTGCGGAATACGAAAACTTTTTGAGACCATGGAATCATTTGCATGTCTGTTTGGATCTGACCTACTTATTATCGGTGATTTTAACATATCTAAATATGCAGTTTATCTAGAGGGCCCCTAGGGGGACAGACAAATTTTTGCATTAAACAATTTATTAAATGTTTTCAATCTCACTCAACATAATTTCATTTTTAACGACAACGGCAAACTACTTGACTTAGTTCTCTATGACAAAAATTGCAGCGTTGATCGCTCCATCGATCCGTTTGTTAATGTGGATATTCATCATCCATCCAGCCTTGCATATCATTCTTCAGTTGAAGGATCATATTAATACGAAAAGTAAGCCACCCTCATATAATAGTGATTACTGTTATAATTTTCGTAAAGCAAATTTTCCGTTGCTATATGAAATAATTGCTTATATTGACTGGCAATTTCTTGTAACTTGTTCGAATTTTGAAGATATGACTTGTTACTTTTATGATAAACTTTATTCTATTTTTGACCTCTGTGTACTCAGATTTCCCGCTGCAAAAAAATAGATATCCTCCTTGGTTTAACTCTCAGATAATAAGGAATATCAAGCTAAAAGCCAAACACTGGCAAATTTTGGTCTTTTATTAATGGTAGAAAGAGATCACCTAGCATACCTTCTCAGAGAGCTTGTTGATTCTAATGAAGTTCCAAACGCTTTCGCCGATTTTTTCTATAAATCATTTTTACCATCATCTAGGTCTACTAACCAATCCTTGAATGAGCAAATCGTAGATATGACTATTCACCTACACGAATTTGATTAGAGTGAAATTGCGGCTGCCTTAAAAAGACTCAAACCCAAACTGACTACTGGTCCTGACGGAATACCTGCTTTTCTGCTGAAGGACTATGCTCACATTCTAGCGTACCCTCTAAAACACATATTCAACATGTGCATGCGTAATTGTGAACTGCCTCTATTATGGAAACGGTCGAAAGTATGTCCTATATATAAAAAATACGATAAGTTTGATATTAGCAATTTTAGACCTATATCCACTATCTGCAATTGTTGTAAAGTTTTGCTATACCATCATGTGTCCAACAAAATCTCAGTCTATCAACCGGCTTTATGAAGGGTTAATCTGTTGCAACAAATCTGATCTGTGTTACTCAATTTAAAACTGAATCTATAGATTCGCGGACACACACTGATGTTATTTACACAGATTTCTCGAAAGCATTTGATAGACTCGATTTTAGCATGCTACTTCACAAACTGCATTTATTCGGCTTATATGATTCTCTATTAAAAATTTTTAGGTCATACCTACATAACAGGATTCGATGTGTTGTATCCAATGATTCTGAGTCTGCTGAATATACCGTAACATGTAGCGCTCCACAAGGGTCCATTCTTGGCCCCTGTTGTTTATTATTTTTATAAACGCTACGATTTAGACATACATAAACAAATAAATACGTTGGATAGTGATGGTTATAAGATATTACATAAAGAAACTGACTTGGGCTACTGTAGCGTAGCGATATCGCAGACACAACTTACCTCAGATAAGTGGTGTAACGTGCTCACGATAAAATTTCACTAGCTCAGACTATCTCAGGGCGTTAAGTCCAAGTTTACATAAACTATGACAAATTATTAGTTTACTTACTTACACAAATCACAGGGTTCCATACGTAGTGGTCGCAGACGAAATAATGACACTTTCTTTAAACATGAAATGCATTATATTACATAATTTACAAATATTGATTCTCTAGCATGTAACCTGGCGATGTTCAAAAGGTGTGGCAAATTTCTTGATTAATAAGTTACAACGTTTATAAAATGCCTTGTGTAGCTACACATCGGTTTACAATGTGAGGATAAATGGTAATAAATTCGGCCATAATGGGTCCTTAAATAAATATAAATGCATGAAATCTTTAAATATTTACCAGTTACCAGTTAAAATACAAAAGTGAGTATGAATGGATATAGCCGTGCAGAACCTCTGAAGGTGGTCCCCGGTAAATAAAAACAACACACTTATCTAGTGTGGTACGATACCGACTTCGACGTTGAAGAAACTGTAGCCCTACGGTGGTGTCCTCGGGACGAAAGAAATTGACCCGAGGATGGGGGGTTGATTATAGTCTCTCCAGCCCTGGAACTTTCTACTGTGTGTGGAAGCCTCGTCCGTGGAACCCTCACTGATGAGGGAACAATCCACCAAAGTTCCTAGAAAGCCACAGTTGGATGAATGGGGTCGAGTCCGTCTTTCAAGTCGACATGATACTTCCAAAGGAAAGCCTGTAAATTTATGAAACACGTGGGTAGAGAACGGGTAAGATGGCATGAAGAGGTTAGCTTACCTTGTATACTTAAATATCCTGCTTCCGCAGTTAAAATTTACTCACAATAACAAAATATTCCGCTAAACGGAACAACAACAGATGGAGAAAATTTTCCTGTGTTGACAATCCCAAAATCCACCAGGATGCCTTGGATAAAACGAGTTTTGTGGGATTATCAACCGTATACCGCCATCAAAAATGTCTCTCTCCTCTTCACCCGCTGGAAGTATATCGCGTCTCTCGTAGACAATAGCGAAACTCTGCTACGGACGCAGCGGTTGTTATTATGCGGCCCACAAAATGCTAAGGCGTATGGTGGGTCATATACGCTAGAGGTCCGCAACATAAACGATATTGTAGATGTGTTGGATGTGAATTCTCTTATTTATGTGGATGATTTAAAGATCTATGATAACGTTAACAGCCTCAATGATTGTCTCCGTCTTCAAAGGAACTTAGACAGTGTAATCGCTTGGTGTCAGGAAAACAAGTTGTCATTAAATGGCAGCAAATACAATGTTATGTCTTTTTATACAAAATCTACTCATATAAGTTTCGATTACAACCTAGACAATGTCAATCTGAACCGCCCCTCCACCTTTCGCGATCTTGGCGTAATTTTTGATACCAAGCTTTCTTAGACGGTTAGACGCAATTAAACCTATCTATTTTACCTTTATTAGATCTAAGCTCGAGTACGCTTCTCTTGCATGGTCCCCATATTACATCACTTATGCCAATAATTTGGAGTCCAACCAGTCCAACGTCGATTTTTAAAATTCCTTAGTTCTAAATTGGACGGTGTTTACCCACCCTTAGGTGTTCCGCAAGAGGAGCTGCTTCATAAGCACGGCGTGACGAGTCTTGAGAGTAGGCGTAGATATTTTTCTCAGGCATTCCTTTTTAAAATGATACATACTATTATTGATTGCCAAGAATTATTGGCTAAATTAAATTTTATGGTACCCAGGGTAAACTCGAGGAATAACCTAACTTATTATCTAACAGCATCGCGTACTAATGTTCTTAAACACTCCCCGCTTTATACATTGTGCAATATCTGTAATGCAAATGGTAGCCACCTTGATATATTTAGTTGCAGTCTCAATGATATTAAACTCTATTATTTGAAATGGACTTTGTTTTTTTGCTTTGTTTTTACTTAGTATTTTGTAGAGTTATGTATAGTTTTTGTATTTATTTTAACCGTCTTTATGTTATATATAATCGTACTAATCTGTATTCTTGTTCTCTTAATGCATAGTTGATATTTGACATGTTTAATATTTTATCTTTATCTTTTTATCTTTTTTATTGTACAGAGCTTATTTATTAGTGTTTTTGTTTTTTCTTATCTTCCTCTTCTGTAATTGGGTTTTTTAACTGTAGAACAATATACTATTTTATATAAATAAATAGGCGAAAATCGATTGGACCGTAACAAATAACCGGAAATAGGGTAGGGGTGGAAAAGGTGTGCTGTTAGGGGTGGAACGTGGTTTTTTACAATTTCCAGCAAAACTAGACATCCCATCGAAAAAAGTTAAATGCTTAAGTTGTAGATAATTGAACGAACTACAACTTTTGTATTTATTTTTCAACATAACCTCAAAACTATTGAGAGAAACGTGAAATTTTTTTTTTTATTTTTTATTTCTATCTCCCACAGAAATGATTCGATTTTAATGAAATTTGGTGAAAATGGACACTATTATGTCTCAAATAAGGTGTAATTTTTTTAAAGCGAAATATTTGTTTTTTGATTTTATGCGAATTTAATTTGAATAAAAAAATAAAAAAATGAGGTGATTTTTGATTTTATATTCCTACTTTGTGAAATGAAATTATTTTAGATATTTGTTTTAATAAACTTAGTTTCAGTTTATTTTTGTCCATGAAGCATAAAAAATGTTTTTCTCGAACAAAAACTGTCATTTTTAGCATTTTTTTTTAAATGTGAAACTACTGCTTAAACAACTTGTTTCTCAACAGCCCAAACCTTAAACGGTTAACCAAAGGTCCCTATTTTGATATTACATTAAAATTACCATCTTGCATTACTCTCAATACTTTATTTCAGCAAACAATGCAGAATTCGTGACAATTACGGAAAAATCGATCTTGAAAAATCTTTGTTTTGGGTTTGACAATGTTTTCCACCGTAACAGTATGATTTTTGTGCCATCTTAAAGTAGAGGTTTCAACGAAAAAAATTTCGTCCTGAAATTTTCATAAATCAACTTTTTTTATTGAAAATTAGGCTTTTTTAAAATTAAATTCGGATAAAATCAAAAAATTAATATTTCGTTTAAAAAAAATTACAGTTTATTTGAGACATAGCAAGGTCCATTTTCACCAAATTTCATTAAAATCGAATCATTTCTGTGGGAAATAGAAATAAAAAATCATTGACATTGACGTTTCTCTCAATAGTTTTGAGGTTATGTTAAAAAATAAGAGAAAGGATATAAAACTCAAAGTTGTAGATCTTTCAATTATCTACAACTTTTACACTTAACTTTTTTCGATAGGATGTCTAGTTTTGCCGGAAATAGTAAAAAAAATTTCACCCCTAAAAGCACACCTTTTTCCACCCCCACCCTATGTTGTAGATTATTTCAGGGGTCATTTGGCTTTGGCCTTACTTCACTTCGACCTAAAGAGATCTTTTGTGAATAACCCTACATCTAGTTATTGCCCAGGATTCCGAGACTTTTAATAAAGCTTGTGATTTTCCTGGGGGCTAGTTTCCCTATGTCTTCAGGCATTAATTCCACCTGCTCTAGGAACTTTAGCCTAGTGTGGATTAATGCCTTGCATTCGCAAAGTATATGTTCCGCAGTTTCAGTTGCAGTATCACAGTATCTGTATTTTTGTCGTCTACTGCCTTGCCCATGTTCTTGAGATGATAACTCAAGGGGGCAGTGGCCAGTGGCCAGTTAGAAGGCCTGTTATCAGCCTTAATTCGGACTTTTCAAGTTAGAGAAGCCTTGTGGCATTCTTTCTCGAATAAGTTATACATTTTTCGCTTGTCTTTGGCCCGGAGTATTCCTCCAGTAGTCTTTTTTCTGGTCCTTTTCCCATTTCTGGATCTCCTCCGTTATGTATCCCTTGGCCAGGCCACAGAACGGATCAGGTCCAATAAATTGTGCTTCAGCTCCTGTTTTTGCAAGGCTGTCAGCAAGTTCGTTATCTTGTACCCCCTCATGCCCTGGCACCCACATCAAGGTAACCTTGTTGTTGTTGGCCAGTTGCTTCAGGGATTGTTTGCATTCCCAGGCAATTTTAGACTCAAAGGTGTAGGACCTTAGAGCTTTTAATGCTGCCTGGCTATCTGATAATATATAGATCCTTGCGTTTTGAATGCCTTTATTTAGGCATTCCTGGGCACACAGATCTATAGCATGCATTTCCGCTTGGAAGATGGTTGGGGTGTTGCCTGGGGCTTTTGATAGCCTGCATCTTGGCCCTGCTATGCCCACTCCTACTCCTTCAGCCATCTTAGATCCATCTGTATACCAGATGCTCGATTTACGGGGCACGAAAAACGAAACCCCACCAAACAGTATAAAAGACGGAGCTCAACGCTCCTTCAGCAAATAGTGACCAAATATTGTTTGAAAGTTAGTTTTCTACGGTGTACCTCGCGATAATAAAATCCAGTGCCCGCGCTGCTTCCAAGGCCGAAACCTCGCAAAAAAGATTTCTTCTATTTAATTTAATCTGCATTCGCCCATCAATTTAAATCGCACCTAGTGCCCTAGTTTTTAAGTGAATTTTTTAATTCCAAGTGAAATTTTGACATTTTTAAAATCAAACTCCACCGAATCAAATCTCCCAAGCCGGAATCTATTCGTCGAAAAGTTACAAAATTAGTAACTGTAACAAAAAGAATAATATTTTAAATTTATTTAAACCTGTGTTCGTTTTTTAATAATAAATATTATAATTCGTTTTCGAGTGTTTTAATATTTTACGACTGCATACAGGGTGCTCCACGATCACTGGTCATCCTCGTTAAAAAAATTCGATTTAAACCAAAGTGGTTTTGCTTAAATCTTGCACACAGAAGTGTTCTGTCTCAAGAGTAATATACAGGGTGTTGAAAAATCACCTGCCACAAAAAATAATTTCAGCTTAAAGTAAATTCAGAAAACAATAAATTACATTAGAAACAGTCAGTAGAGCTTATACAGGGTGAGCCATTTATCATGTTCCAACTTCCTAAGTGCTAGCTCCTGAGCTTCACTTTTCTCATAAATTAAGCGCACGCAGAGCCTCAAGGGTCTCTCTTAAGCACTTAGCTCGTATCGTTGTCCGTACTCACGATGCCCAACGTAGGGCTGTAAATATCAACGAGGCTTTTCTGCGTGTTCAATAGGGTTGTTCACTATTTTTTAATTGCGATAAAAAATGATAGTTCTAAGGCTACAGAAACACGTAATAACCATTAAAACGCCTAAAAACTTTTTTCTTGAAAATAAACTAAAAATAAAAACTTCGAAATTAACGAGGCTAGCAAACGGTCCCGGCAATGAGAGTAGCGCGCGGTGACGTCACATCACCTTAAAAGCGGAACTCGTATACCTACGTCATATGGATTATTTGTTTCATTATTGTTTTATCTGTGATTTTCTAATGATGGGAGACTCAAAAAGTGAGAAAGTTAATAACAATAAGTATTTTTTTGTTCCTGGATATACAAATACATCAGTAAATAACCCAGAAAATGTTTTTATGTCTTGCGTTACTATTGCGTTACACCGATCGTGGAAGTAATACCAATCAATAAAAAATAAAATTGCAAACATTATTTTCAAATAAATTTCTCAAAAAAAAGGTAAATGAAAAATCAAAATCAATTTTCAAGTTTATTGGATCTGTGGAAGTGAGTCGGAATTGGATTGCAAGGTTTGACCCATGCATACTAACTAAATTAAATAAAAGCTTGTAAAATGGGGCCTTTTTAAACTAATAATATTTTTAAAAACACTTTTGTTACCTTAAGCGCATTTATCAAAATCGGTCTCTGATTATACAATGTTTTCGCATCCCTGTTTCCAACGTAGCAAAGCACATTTAATATGGAAGACACTGTATAATATACTACTAAAGGTTTGGTACTATATAAATAATACTTATTACTTATTTACATAAAACAACTGTTTCGCTTTTACACCACTAGACTGAAGCTGATTGAAGTCTTTCACCATGGTCAAAAATTCTGAAACCATGGTAACGTCCACAGTTGGCAGATTATGCGAGTCCGCCTTTTGAAAACCTGCGTCCATTTTAGTAGTATGCCTTAATTAAAATTAAAAGTCGCAAAACGAAGAACTACACGGACACAAGTGTTCGCAGAAGTCAGTAAACGCAGACTACTACTAATTCTCATATGAAACATGCATGAAACCCTAGCCAGTATACTTGCACGCTTTTAACTTCGGGCGAGCTGACGTCACACCAAACAAAAAGAGTTTTGTGCATTCAAATGAATATTCATATTTCTTTAGGGGTTTTCCCATAGTACGGATTTGTTGATTTTTGTAAAACTTTGTAGATGTTATTGTAAGACTATTTTTAACCATTTTATCATGTTTAAACAGGATTTAATTTTTTTGTCAACATCCCCATTGCAGGTGCCATTTTCCGGCCTAGCCGGCTCTACCAGGAGCTAAATTCGTCCGTCGGCATTGAGGTTCGTAGAACTTCTAGGCATTCCCGAGTAGACTATTATTATCATTATTGTTTTCTCGACAAAGCTTTGGACACTTACTTGATGAGCCACTGTACTGTAGACAGTCACTACAATTAGATCCCTCAATCAAACAAAGTCTGTATTCAGGGTTTATATTTGTAATGAAACACAAGGTTTTTCCAACATAATTTGTTGTAAGAATTTATTTCACCAATTGCGACTGGGTCTGCACACCCATTGGATAAATTTCTGAGTTCCCTTCGTCATTTTCTATGTAAACTTTTAACATATACATGTTGTCTGGTCGTAGACGGTCTATGAAGGTAGTGACGGGCGGCCTCGCAGGTGAATCTTCAACCCAGTAAGAATGGTGCAAAAGTGGAGAGCCGTCAACATTTACAAAATATATTCTGCAGCTGTTGATTGAGTACGGCGGCAAACCCCAGGACATATTGATGTAGGTAGCTCCCGAAGCTACACTAAGCAGAACTGGAGGCGGACTAACTGTAAAAAAAATAATATACGTTAGCGATGGGAAATTTATTTGTATCGTGAAAGCTACTATGGTATCCTAATTTGCATGTTTCCTTTATTTTTAAAGAGTTTTCAAGTTATTTTTCATATATTCTTCATCTTTGTATAATGTGAACTGAGGAATAGAATAAGAAAATATCTATAACCGCAGTAACTGTTATGGCTTTGGTTGGCATTTTTCTCAAGATCATTTGGGCAGGCTTTAGCCCGCGTGGATATACTTATTCATTGTAACAAACAAATATTTGTTCCGATACTTCACGTCGGCGAAATCTTATCCTGAGACTTGCCTGGCTTATATCGTGTTCTGTAAAAACGGGGCTCTACACCACGCACAATGGTCTTATAGTGGGTATATATTTCGAACAATAATTGAAGCGGCCGGGGCAAAATAGTAACGTGACAATATTAAAATACTGAAAAAAGCCAGCCTAAAAATTATAATCAAATTCTGAAATCATGTTATAAAATAGTTATTTGTTTAACTAGGCAGCAAAATGATAGATTGACTGCCGCGGCTGATAATCTATTTTGCTGCTAAGTTGAACATATAATTCTTTCGCCGATTGTTTAAATATATTCTAAAATAATTAAATTATTACAATTCTCAATCTCTTTATTTTTGTTGTAATAAATTCAAGAAAAATTCATTAAAAATCGCAGTTGTTACTAGTTGGTTACCATGGAAACTAAGTGTCACTTTCTCTGCCTAGGCAGGAAAGTGCTCACTTCCTGCCTAGGCAGGGAAAATGAGCACTTTCTTGCCTAGGCAGGGAAAGTGACACACTTTGCTGGTTGCTATTAGTCAGCAAAGTTAGTACTTTGCTGTTAATCGGCGAGAAAATATATTATTCATATTTTTATATACAGGGTGGACCGTTAATAATAGGCCATAGTTCAAGGGTAGATTCTTTGGGCCAAAATATGAGGATATAATCAAATGTGCTTTAGTAAAATGTTGCTGTGGAAAAAGATACAGGGTGTCAAAGTACAAATTATTTTTTCGTTTTTTTGCAATAACTCAACAGCCTCTTGACCGATCTTCGCCAAATTTGCTAGAGGAACTTTTTTTATTTTAAGAAACAATAATTTATATATTACATCACGTTAGATCATAGAGGGCGCCGCAGGACCTGTATCTGATGATGAATTTTTTTCATATTATTTGACGAAACGTTGTGGTACTTCTGACCAGAAAATCTGATGAGGGCGTCATTTCTACGTATAAAAGGTACACTTGGTAGAACTTGAAAACTCCAACCGTTTTCGGGGAAAGTGCCGTTAAACATTTTAATAATTTTTTGAAAGACAAATTCAAATTTAATGAAACAAAGTGCATTTATTGAAAGAAGTACAAAACGTAAGGAAAAATAAAATCGTAAAAACAGCGTAAACTCTTTCTCACTTTCTTATGAACTAATGCATTATTTTCATGGTATAAAATAAGGATCTAATCTTATTCCATCATCTTTGGCACTACAACCTGGAGTGGGTCTTGGCCTGTTCCAATATCAGTTTCCATTCTCCCCTATTATTCGCCTTGGTTTTTCAATTTCTAATTCCTAGCATTCTTAGATTTTCCTCCACCTGATCCTTAAATCTAGCCCTAGGCCTACCTCTCTTCCTCTGTCCAGCCGGTGTTTGCTGAAATATTTTCTTTGGTGGTTCCATGTCGTCCATCCTTTCAAGGTGTCCAAGCCACCTTAGCCTATTTATTTTGATCGACCTGACAATATCAGGTTCCTCATAAAGGCGATATAGCTCAAAATTGTAACGCCTGCACCACGTCCCATTCTTCAGTACACCTCTATATATATGACGCGAGATCTTTCTTTCGAAGCAGCTTAACATCTCCTCATCACTTTTTGCCATGGTCCATGCTTCCAATGCGTAGGAGAGTACTGGTTTAATAAGAGTTTTATATATCAATATCTTGGTTTTTTTGGTCGCTATGCTTAATAGAAGCTTTTTTAGTCCAAAGTAAGCTCTAATAGCCAAGTATATCCTTCTCTTGATTTCTGCACTTATTATGTTGTTTTCATTTATTTGAGATCCAAGATATATAAACTCTCTTACCTCCTCAAAATTATAGGTATCTATCACCAGGTCTTCGGGTGGTGCGACTTGAGTGTTGTTAGCAACTTTCATATACATTGTTTTCGATATATTAACTTGTAGCCCCGCTCTCTTCGCGGCCCCTTCTAACGATATGAAGGCTTGTATTAGGTCTCTCTTTGTCCTTGCTACTATATCGATGTCATCTGCGTACGCTAGTATTTGTACGCTTCTATTTACAATGGTTCGCCTTGTCGCTATGCCCGATTTTCTTTTTCCAATGCGATGTTGAATAACAGACATAATAGACTATCTCCCTGACGTAGTCCTGTGTACGTCTGAAAGGATCTTGACATGCTGTTTTGTATCCTTACTTTACATTCGATTTTAGCGAGAGTTGCCTTTACTAGTCTTACTAAGTGTATAGGGCTGCCAAATTCTACCATGGCGTTATAGAGTGCGTTTCTGTCTATGCTATCATAGGCACATTTGAAGTCTATAAATAAGTGATGGATATCAATCCCGTATTCGTATGTCTTTTCTAGAACCTGCCTGAGAAGAAATATTTGGTCGGTTGTAGACTTTCCCTTCCGGAAACCACTTTGATATTTTCCAAGGATTCCTTCACTGTTTGGGGCGAGCGTAGGCGTCTTTACTATGTACATACTTCGATATGCGATGTAAAGCAACGTTAGGCGCGGTTAGTACTTGGATGGGCGACCGTTTCAAAGAAGACGGTGTCCTCGCCTCACATATCTTCCAGCGGCTTTTATATCAGTGTATGCGCGGAAGCTATACAACCTTAGGCGAGGGTTGTGTATGTGATATACCATCGTTCGGAGGGGATGTAAAGCCGTCGGTACCTTGTCTATTAAATGTTAGGCAAGTAAAAGATCCCTACTCTTCTTAAGGGAAGAGGTTCGGCAAAATTCCTGGTTGGGGATAGCACGTCTACAGGCGTCGGTGATAGGCCTCAGTAGCGGAAATAGACCGACGTTAAATAAAGGTTAAAAAAAGGTTAAAAAAAAGGATATGCCGAACAACAACCCTGAAGAAAGCGATGACGAATATGTGGATGACCCACCAATAGACGTTTGATTCAGGGAAAAAGTGGCTACGTCACTACTATTGAATAAATGTTTATTTTTTTATACATATTTTTTAATAATAAACACATTGTTTACCAAAAATATTATTTGTGGCCTTTTCCTTAAATTTTACCTTTCTAACGAGTAATTAAACACTATTTTTCGATTTTCTTCAAATCCGTCCAGATGGACTAGTCGTTCTCTGTACTGTCGTGAGCAGAAAAAAATAGGGCAACTTTTTTTTTCTAATGTAAATGTGTCTCTATTTGAATATGTAATGAGTAACCGAAATAAAACAGATATCACTTTTAATTTATTTTTTATTTTAATGCTGTAGTTATTGCTATAGTAAATGATGGATGGTTAATGAGACAAATTGCACTGCGTTATAACATTAACAAAAATTTGATGTGTAACATTTTAAGAAAGTGGAGAATAAACGGTACGATTAGTAGAAATCCTGGATCAAAGGACAAAGGATATCCTACTTAACAAGAAACTAACTATTGATATCGTTATTGCACCATTTCTATTTATAGAATAGAATAGAATAGAACTTTATTGGTCATAAATAAATAAATTGTGTTTTGACAGGTCAAATAACACTTTTAAAAAAAACATGACAATCAGTGTCATGAAGTACAAAAAAAAAAACGTAATATATGTATAAATGAATAAAAATAATAAATATCATGTAGAGTATATAACATTGCAACACAAGAGGAATAAAAAACCAGGCAGTCGACGCTAAACATACAATGAACACTAATATAACTTTAATAAGTATTTAGTAAGATAATATTTCATTGTTGCATTATTCAAAGTATTTCCACATGTCGAACATACAAAATGCGGTTTGTACACCAAATACGTAATTTAATACATTAATAAATAATAAATACTTAAACTTAAAATAAAAATTTCAGCAAGAAATCGCTAAGCTAAAATAGAAGAAGAAAAGTCAGCATTTACAAATTCGATTAAACCATAGAAAGGAATTTCAGTTAAAAAACGTTTTATGACAGCTTTATAACGACTATAATCCAGTTCCCGAATTCTGTGGGGTAACACATTAAAGAATTTTATTGAATAGTACCCTGTCCCGTCACGTGTTTTTGATAGACGCAAAAAGTCAATGTTTAGCTGATTTTTCTTACGAGTAGGGTACGAGTGAATCTGATCACGTGGTGTGTAATTTCTTTCATTGTCTTTCACATAGAGGAGGCATTGCAATATATAAGCGCTACACAAAGTTAGAATCTTTAATTTTCTGAATGAATCTCTGTAGCCTAAGCCCGCAATTACTCTTCCTGCACATCTTTGGACAGAAAATACAGATACAGTATGTGAGGAGTGACCCCAAGCCAAAATTGCATAGGTGATTACTGAATGTATTAAACCATAGTATGCCGTTAAGATGGTTGTCTGCGATACACAATTTACAAGGCAGTGTAGAAGAAATATATTTTTTGAAACCTTGTTGCAGATAAAATTAGAATTTTTTTCCCACGTTAATTTGTTATCCAGTTGAACACCTAGAAATTTTACACCATCGGTGGAAACAACATCGTTTAATGTCTGAAATCTTAAGCTAAAGAGCATTGTTTCAGTCTTACTCTTGTTTAACATTAGCCTATTTGATAGGAACCAGTCATGAATAGTTGACAGGCTATCGTTCACGCTAGATCGTAATGCCGTGGTATCCGAGTTACTGAAAATCAAGGTTGTATCGTCCGCAAAATGTACCGATTTAGCTCTTACAGTATTATTAGGGAGGTCATTTATGAAAATGAGGAAGAGGGTTGGGCCTAATACAGAGCCTTGGGGTACCCCAAATACTATATCTGTAAATTCGGAGTTGTAGTGGTGCACAAATTGAGTTCTCTCTTTTAGATAAGACATAAGTAATTTCTGACTGTCCAGGACCACGTGCCGATATCCAAGTCCACATATTGACGGAAAATCTACCACTTTTATCATTGTTAGATATATATTTCTCATCGAATCGAGTATTCGGAGGGCGGTAAACACGAATACGACCGCTGTGTGTCGACTGGAAAGTTTTTTCGTCTGTAAAGTATCATTGTTCCAAAAATGTACATCATGCGCTAAAAATTCAAGCGCAAATCCTACTCGAGTTGCTTTATGTTCAGCTTTAAGTAAGTATTTCTGTGCTGCTGCATGACAACGTAGCTCCGATTCTCTTACTCGCCGGTGACCAGTACTACTCGATCCAGGAAAATTCGTTTCTTCATCAGCCTGAATAACTGAGTAAAATGGATTTTCTACTAAAGCATTTACCAATTGCAAATCTTGTTGTTGAGTTGATATCCTTCATCGCCCTGATCCAGGATTTCTACTAAGCATACAGTTTATTCTCCACTTTCTGAAAATGTTACACACCGAATTTTTGTCAATATTATAACACAGTGCAATTTGTCTCATTGACCATCCATCTTCTGCTTTAGCAATAACTCCAGAATTAACTAAATCGCTTATATTAAGCATATTAGTTTTTTCACACTTGCAATAAATTATGACAACTAAATGACAATGTCACAAAAATTGTAGCTAGATGTACACAACTAGATTTTAGCAAAATACCGTTATAAGACTTGTCCTATTTTTTTGCTCACGACCGTACTTTTGTGTCATTAAAATATACTCGAATAAGTGTATGATCGTGAAAGTACATTAAAAATTACTTACTTGCTTGCGGCGCTACATAATCAATGAGTTTTATTGGTCCCTCCGACTGCAAATTATAAATAGCCATAACTGCAAATTCGTACTGTCCACAGGGCCTCAAATTATTTAAGAATAAGTTGTTGCGTTCTGTGTATACGTCCCTTGGAAGTGGATTTTCTGAATCTCGAATCACTACTCGGAAGGCTCGTGCACAATGAGCGAATTTTTCCGTCACACGCCAAGTCAGGAATGTAGCATTGTCATCTTGTACGGAAGCGGTAAAAGATTCTATTGTGAGATCTACACCTAGGGAAAAAAATATATTTAAGGTAAATGAATGGAGAGCTGGCACTGCCCTTTATTGACACACTAATATTGTGTTCCAATAAAACAGGAATATTTGTTACAATTTTCAACAACTAACAACTAATCCGCGATTATAATTCTTATGTTGCCACTACCAGAATCAGTGCAACCAGCTTTATAATAATTTAGTTTTGACATTATTGGCCTTTTTAGTTTTCTCCTAATTATAAATTTATAACGAATGCTACCTATACGCTAAAGCTCTCGCGTTAACTTCACAAGCTCCTGTTAACTTACCCCAGTCTGTATCAAAAAAACAGTTGATTTAATTTATTACAGATATATGATGGTTGAAAGTCATAGAGGGGGGGAGGGTGATTTACGGCCTGAAAACTGAATTTTCCGACTTTGGTCGTTGTTTATAAAAAAATAGAGCAAATCTGGTTGTACGTCTATAAGTATTTATCATTCATTAACCCTTCCCTATGCCCTACAACCTTCAGATACGAGGCCATTTCAAATTCAGTTGTTTATGCCTGACAGTTAATCTTAAATAACTCCATCGCCATTCCAGATAGAGTTCTGAATTTCTCTTCAAAACATCAATCAATGCCCAATTTTCCATATAAGTTTTAGTTTCGAAATATTTTGTTTTCTATGCAAAAATCGCTTCCTCACCGAAAAGACTGGGCGGTGCACGATAAACGAAACAAAAAGTTGGGATCAACGTCTCGACGAGGCACTGTCCCCGTCTAAATGAAACGCTACCGGACTTGTATAAGGCTTAGAATTTTACACCTCAGCAAGTCAGTCTTTAGTGATCTATTAAGTGTTATATATTTTCGTCAGTGTATAGTTTGGCAAATTTTCAGGAAATGTATTTCTAGATGTAATTTGGTATTAATTTAGTGCCCTTGCCTAGTGTACTTTTTGTACCTGGTGCTCACTACGTCGTCGTCGTCGTCGCGAGTGAATTTTGGTATACATTTCCAAGAAAATGTATCTCTAGATGAACTTTTGCTCTTTGACTCAATCCTGCCTAGTACGTTATCTGTTCCTGACTTACTACCTCGTCGCCATGAGTGAACGTCCTTGTAACCGGGTTGTTATTGCTTCCTTGCACTACAGGGTCAAAAGGGCACCGTCGCGCTTCGCACGTAACGTGAATTTTTTCAGTTTTAATTACATTTTCAATTCTACTAATTTTTCTATTTTTATTCAGTTTTATTTATTTTATCGCTTCTTACTATTTTTGATTTATGGACAAATTTCTGGTTGTCCAATAGTTATCTAATTCACAACGTTGTTAAATAAAATATTTATTCTCAAATTCATTACAAACTCTGTTTAAATTTGTCAAATAAATGCTGTACATTTCTTTTAAACAAAAGTGTTATAATTTCAAGAATTTTCAAAAAGTCACATATAGTAGCTCTTGACTCTGACCAAGTTAGTGAAATCTAAAGAAAAGTGTTTTTTGACATTCATAACTTCAAACAGTGATAAAGAAGTTCAAAAATCTATATAAAGGGTGTAGCATTGGAAACTGACCAAAATATCGAAAAGTATTTTTCAACTTCTCCAGCTACAGAAAGTGCACGAGGCACTCCAAGAGTCACAAACCACGCTCCGAAATATTTTTTTTATCACTGTAGTATCTGTCATGTTCACAAGGAAGATCACGTCCTGGCCTCATATCTTCCAGCGGCTTGTATATCAGTATATGCGCGGAAGCTATGCCATCTTAGGCGAGGGTTGTGTAGTGGGTATACCATCCTTCGGAGGGGATGTAAAGCCGTCGGTTCCTTGTCTATTAAATGTTAGGCAACTAAAAGATCCCTACTCTTCGAATCAAAGAGGTTTAGCATTATTCCTGGTTGGGGTAGTTCGCCTACATTTGTCGGTGTTAGGCCTCAGTAGCGGAAATAGGCCGAGTTAAATAAAACAAAATGTTTGTTAAACTTACCAGATGGAGCTGGAATATACGCAGTAAGAGTGGCAGGGTCACTCAGCTCACTAGCTATTACATATGCTCTAACTTCAAAGTAGAACTTCTCGCATGCAGGAAGGAAGCTGACGTCCAGGCCTTTGTCGTCGGCGGTGAATATGTACTGTAGATCGTCTTCGAAGTAGACGTAGACTACGTATAGGGTTTCTGCACAATTTGTACTTGCTGTCCAGTGCAATATATAGTCTAAGTTTAGCGTTACATTTGTAACTTCCTGGGGAACTGGAATTAAAATAATGCATATTTGCTATACCTACTCTAATAAAAGAAATATATAAATCGAGCTTTATCCAGGTAAGAAATATTCTTGAAAAAGACTAATGTATTTTAAATAATCTAATGTAACCATTGCGAAAAATATTATCGGCCAATTACTTATTTACAGGAGAATAAATTAAAATAAATCTAAACTGTTCTTAGGATAAATATGTAGATATGGCGAAAAGTTAACTGTGTAATTTAATTTAAAACTTTACCAGGTGAATTGTTTGTTTGTATATGATCGTTTAAAACTGTATCGGTCTTTTAGTTTGCTAAATTCTGATGGTTTTATGAAAAGGATCCTTTTGTAATGCAAAATATAATATGGTTTTGATCAAGAGGATGTTTAGCGTACATGGATAATAAACCCCGTAACTCCATTTGGTATTAAAAAATGACATCTTAGGCTTATAATAAATAAATAAATAAACACCACATAAATTAGACAACCCCCAATTCCAGAAGCCAGGGGCTTATGCGGAAGGGGGGAACACATTGAAAAAACGCGGACATACAACCATTTCCTCCGACAGTGCCAGGAACCAGGCTTCGAACCCGGTGGTACGATGACCGTGTGATTAATCGCGATTGCCACCTCGCGCCTGAACCCACGCGGCTATCGACCAGACTTACTTGCTTCAAATAAATTAAATATTGTAATGTCAATGTCAGGTTGCTTTATGAGAAAACAATTTTTAGATTGTTTTATAATAACAGTAGTTTAATAGTAGTTTTTATTTAAAATATGTATTATTTTGAGTATTTCGGATGAGAATGAAAAAAACTTATAACATATAGAGATTTTTAAATAGTTTGAGATTCTTTGGCAGCAGGGAATATTTATTGAGACTGTAATTTTTTCACTTATGTCTTTTTTTAAATAATTTCTAACTTTCTACTTATCAATTGTATTTTGACACAATAAAGGCATGCTAATATGATCATAAATCAATCAACAGTATGTATGAATGTTATTAATATTAAATATTAGATGTTGAGTGTATGTATGTATGTATTTACTATATTATTTTTGCGAGATTATTATCGACTTCTAGTAGAGGAGATTGACTTTACAAATATCTTTTCGTTGATATACATTATGAAGGTTTTTCTATGTTTTTTTTTAGATTGTTGTTGATTGTTCGTAATGGAGAAACTTAAGATAAATTTCTTAGGGTATTCCAAAAGTTAGAAAATATTAAATCGACTTTAGGCAAACTTTTTTAACAACAATTATGAAGAAAAGCTTAAATACGAAGTAGCAAAATAAGGAGAAATCTCTTATAAAAATCATTTTATACAGGCTGTCCATTTTAACAGGGCCCTCGAGAATATCTCACTTAATATCGGTCGTACAAAAAAAATTATTTTTATGAAAACTGTGCCGATTTATATAACCTACAAAATGGTTTAAAGACATTTGAAATCCATGGCATACTTTAAGAGTTATGGCGAAAAATATCGAAAATGCGGAAAACGTCTAGGCCAAATATCTCCGTTATTTGAAGAGATACGAGAAAAATTCTAAGGCGAAAATGATTTGCAAAACAGAGTGTTTCAAAGGGGTTTTATCTAATTTTTTTCAAAACCGCTGTATTTTGAGATTTACTCTTCAGGCTGTTAAAAAAATTATTTTGAAACGGGCGGGAAATGGCGCCATTAAATAGAGTATTTTTCTCCCTTTTCAATGATATATCACATGCCATATTTATTCATTGGTACTACGTTAGTAATTATAAAAACATTTTTTTTAAACCAATAATTTTTTTTAACAAGCATTATACTTGCCGTGGAGAAGTATGATTAAATAAAACGATAAAATAATTCAATAAGTTATTCAAATCTTTATTATAATAAAACATTAACACAATTAAGAAGAATAAAGTAAATTCAGGTAACAAAAACAAAATAATAATCAAGAAAGCAACATGGAGCAATTATGGAAAAAGTATTCGCAGTTATGCCAATGTATAGAGGTCCTCCATAAAAGCGTCACTCCTTGCTCAGAAAGTTAAAATGTCATTACCAATTAATTTGAGTATAATATCCATTTGTTTGTATTTCATGATTTCACTATTATTTCAATTATTTTAAAATAGTTGGCTATGAACAAACCTTTTTTGGCAGATCATCTCAGTTAATACTTAAACTCTCACTCAGGCACACTCGTTTAAGAATTTAGAATTTTCAAAAATGATTTTCACTCACATTGATCGTTATAATATGTTCGTTACATATTGCCAATGCAATTTTAACTCTGGATTAGCTCAAGTAGAATATAGAAACAGATTTCTACAAGCACTACAGCTGAATAAAACACTGTTCAGAAAATTAGCTATGAAACTGAAAAATAATGGTTCATTTTTAAAGAAGAAGACAAGGTTGAACAGTGTTACTGATAATGTAAATAAGGTAAACCAAGTTATTAATTATGTAAGAAATAAAAATACAGAAAACTTGGAAACATCATTAAGAAAAATTCAAATTGCTTGTCATATAAATAAAACAAGTGCTAGAAAAATTTTAAAGAAAAATGGTTACCGGTGTTATAAAGCCAAAAAAGTTCACAATTTACAAGCGGGGGACAAACCAAGGAGGACGACTTTTTGTAGGTGGCTGTTGGAAAAGTAGCGTGCCGATCCATTAATATGTAGTAAAATACTTTGGTCCGACGAGGCAAATTTTTCCAATAATGGATTTTTTAATCGCAATATTTATTACAAATGGAATTCGGAAAATACACACTGGCATAGACGGACTGGGTTTTAAAATCGTTTTTCAATAAATGTGTGGATAGGTATTTTAGGCACCAATTTAATAGATCTTTATTTTTATGATGGTCACCCCAGTGGTCAAAGATCCCTATACTTTTTGAATTTAATGAATTCTTAGATGACCTACCTTTAGAAAATCGACACAACTTTCAATATTTTCACCAAGATGAAGCTCCTCCCCACAATTCCCAGATTTGACCAGATTATTTAGACTAAAATTTGCCTCAACATTGGATAGATACCAATGGATTTATTCGATGGCCCCCTCGTTCTCCAGATACGATCCCAATGGATTTTTTTCTATGGGGGTATATTAAAGACAAGGCGTTTTCGACGACACTGCAAAATGTATAGGACCTAAAAGCTCGATTGTGCATAAACAATCGCGGTCTACACTTTGAACACTTGATATGATATCTTAAAAATTATTTTGAGGATTAGATAAATATTAATATTCTGTACGCTATATTCTTTTTATTATTAATTTGTTTTTGTTACCTGAATTTACTTTATTCTTCTTAATTGTGTTAATGTTTTATTATAGCAAAGATTTGAACAATTTATTACTTCTATTACTTCTGCACGGCATGTATAGTGCTTGCTAAAAAATTTTTATTGATTTTAAAAAAAATGTTTTTATAATTACTAACGTAGTACCAATGAATAAATATGGCATGTGATATATCGTTGAAAGGGAGGAAAATACTCTATTTAATGGCGCCATTTCCCGCCCGTTTCAAAATAATTTTTTTAACAGCCTGAAGAGTAAATCTCAAAATACAGCGGTTTTGAAAAAAAATAGATAAATCCTCGTTGAAACACTCTGTTTTGCAAAATAATTTCGCCTTAAATTTTTTTTCGGATCTCTTCAAATAACTGAGATATTTGGCCTAAATATTTTCCGCATTTTCGATATTTTCCGCCATAATTCTTAAAGTAGGCCATGGGTTTCAAATGTCTTTAAACCATTTTGTAGGTTATATAAATCGGCACAATTTTCGTAAAAATATATTTTTTTGTACGACCCATATTAAGTGAGACATTCTCGAGGGCCCTGATAAAATGGACAACCTGTATATTGAATATTAGATTTAAATGTGGTCTAACTCATCTGCAATATCACAATGAACTGGAATCGAAAGTTCAATATGATAGAGGATTGCATCATATAGTTCCATCATATTTGTAGGTAATTTTATTAAGCGAGACTACCATATATTTTTATTAAAAAATTAAATTTCTCACTGATAGGCACACATTCATTGATTTGATGGTCCTCTAATTTCTTTCCAACATACTGATTTGTTAAAAAAAATTAAAAGTTCGATACAATATAAGATTTCATCATGTAGGACTGTGTTTTTCATGGAATTTTGTTAAACATCCGCATTCTGTATAACTAAATTTCATACCCGCAACTTGTTCAAATTTACTTTGAAAATATAGTTAAATACTTACCGCAAATTTCTGCGTTGGCAGCATGAAACGTTAGAAAAATAAGAAAAATAAGTACGCGGATCATTCTGAATAACAACTTTTTGTTTTTGTAGCTGTCCAGTCTGAGTAACGGATTCTTATATAAACTCTTGACAATCGGCAATTAGTCACTTTAGATATGAAATTGTCTCAAGATGCATTATCTGCGGGAGATTAATTTATAGGGAGCTTATTAATAGTGTAACACTCATCTGGTTGAATACCAAGCAAACATCCCAAAATGAGAACGGCAGCTCTGGATTATGGGAGAGTGTGGCCGGAGTTCGATACTTACCTGATTTGTTATGATCTTTGCTTGATAAATGAATAAGAGCCAACAAAATCACCCCAGAAAAATAATGTAGGAAAAATATAATTAGCTGAATGCATTATATATATATTTTTAATTTAGCGGATATGCCAATAACTAATAAAAATAATAAAAAAATTCTTTCCCAACAGAATACTCCAGTTACAGGACAATTTTACAAAATCTACTCCCGGTCGTGGAAAAAAGTATTCATATTAATTTACAGTGACAAAATTACGGATATTCAATTTAGGTTATATACATACTATTTATAATTAAGAGTTTTATGGTCTTGAAATTATTATATTACTTACAAATAACATATATATTGTGATTTGCTTCTGTATCAAATTCTCACTAACCTGAAAATTACAAATATTTTATAAAGTATTTTATCTCTCTTCAGTATCCCTGCATGCAATGTAAGTATTCACATTTTAATCTGAGAAGTTCAGTGATAGAAATAAACTGAATCACTTTTTTACAAAACAAAAATTGATTTGATAGTTGTTGTCATACTTTTAGTTAGCACGTACCTTCTGGTTTACTTAACCGTAAGATAACCAAGATCTTGAAGTTAACATTGTAGAACAGATTTCTATAGTAAACCAATACTTAACTCCTAACTATTAGTTAACCAACGATTGTGAAACTCGCTGTTAGCCGTTTACCGATATTTCAGTCAATCTTATATTTTCACTTTCTTCGCGATTCAACTATGCAAACAATAAAATAAATAAAAGCTGTAATAGTTGAAATATTGTTATATCGTTAGGTGTTACAAATTTTCTTTATTATCGTTTGCTTACTCGAATGATGTATGTAGAAACATCGAACAAGATGAAAATGAGGGGTTGACTAAAATAATTTGAATCTGAAAGTTAATAATATTGTCTGAAAGTTATTTGTGGCATTCTGTGAATATTCGTTCCTATTATTTGGGTTTTTTACCACATGTATTATTATTTTCTTCAAAAACAAATCACCGAATCTACAAAATAATAGAATTATTGGAAAAAAGCCTCTGCGCCCGTGACGTTTACGCCAAAGGAACAGTCAGAGGTTATGTTTTGCAAATAATATAAATCGGAATAAACATTCATGTATTTTGCTGACGTTTCGGAAAGTAATCTCTTTCCGTTTTCAAAGCTTTTTTTGGAAGTACTCTTATTCTGCTGTGTATGTCAAATACACAGCTTTAAGATTCTGTTTATGTTATTTCCATTGATACTTACTACTTACGCAGAACATAGAACTGCTGATATTTTCCTTTAGATTATGTTGAGTTTGTTAAGTTCTTCTTTTAACATTGGTAGCCAGGTTGTACAAATATCTACAGAACAATTCGATACGCACTTAACTTCATTTAATAAGATTATTGCTGATTCCTTAATTTTTCTTTTTTTGGTATCTGTTTCTTTTGTTAAAATTTTTGCCGAGTCCCAGTTTATTCTATGTCCGTTTTCCCAAGCATGTTCACAAATCTTTGATTTCTGAATTTCATTCTTTCTAATGTAATTCTTGTACACATCCAACCTCACACTGAAAGGTCTGGATGACTCACCCACATAACATTTATCACATTCGCACGGGATATTGTAAATACAGTTTTTTGAATTCTGCTCCCTGTTTATCGGTTTTGTTTTTGTTAAAATAGATCTTAAAGTGTTCCCCGTTTGAAATATCGTCCTAACATCAAATTTGTCATCTATACGGCGTAGCTTTTCCGATAGTCCGTACACATAAGGAATTATTGCTGTATAATGACGTTCATGTTTTTGTCGTACCTGATTGTCCCTATTTTCAACATTTATGAAAACTCTATCAATAAAGGCTTCAGGATATTGATTTTGTACTAGAACCTCTTTGATAAATTTTTTCTCGTTATTTAATATTTCATTATTAGATGAAATTATTTTGGCCCTATCGTATAAACATTTTACAACACACCTTTTAATATTTATTGACTGATTTGAGTTAAAATTTAGATATCTATTAGTATGTGTTGGTTTTCTATAAACGCTTGTTTCAATTGTATTATTTACCCTTCTAAATAAAACATCTAGAAAACCAACACATACTACGAGATTGTCGAAATGTTCATGAATGAATTTATTACATCTCAAGTCAATTTGCAGGGTAAACCTCAATTTTTTCACAAAAATAAAGTTCAATTCAGTTTTTTTCTAACACCCACTGACAGTAAAGAAATTGAAAGTACTATTCTGAACTTACCTAACAAGAATTCAGCTGGTTTAGATGATATTCCCTGTTCTTTATTAAAAACGATTGCTCATGAAATATCTGAACCGTTAGCATTAATTATTAACCACTGTTTTTTAAATGGGTTTTTCCCAGATGAATGGAAGCATGCTAAAATTATACCCATTTATAAAAAAGGGTCCAGATCGGCAGCTAAAAATTATAGGCCTATTTCTTTATTATCAGTATTTTCCAAAATTATTGAAAAACTTGTGTATAAGCGTCTTTTTATGTTTCTGGTACGATTTAACATACTTTCTCAATTTCAACATGGTTTTATACAAGGACGATCAACTGAAGGGGCAATATATGAAAGTCTTAATTATATTGTAGGATGCCTGGATAGAGGTGAATGTGTCACAGGTATTTACTTTGATTTATCGAAAGCATTTGATACACTTAACCACGAACTGCTGCTTTACAAATTGGAGTGCTATGGAATTAGAGGTATAGCTTTAAACTTCTTTAGGTCTTATCTTTCTAACAGAACCCTGAGAGTTTGTATTAGTACGAAAGAGGGTAATAACATGACTACCATCTATTCTAAACCAAGACAGATAACTACAGGGGTACCCCAAGGTTCAGTATTGGGGCCTTTATTGTTTTTATTGTATGTCAATGAATTACCTGAGAGCTTGGCATTACATTCCATATATCAGTATGCTGATGATACCTCCTGTGTAATATCTACCAGAGATACTACTGCTACATCACACAAAGGTACAACTGTGGTAAATAAAATGGATAAATGGTGTCGTGACAACTCACTTATCCTAAATGAAGCTAAAACTGTACTTATCCAATTTAGTAATAAAACCCCAGATTCAAGCATCTACTTGAAGTTTAGAGAAAAATCCATTCCCGTTGCAAATAACACAAAATTCCTGGGGGTCGTGGTCGATTCAAAACTATCTTTCGAATACCATGTTAACTCAACAATATCTAAGCTTAACAAAGTATGTTACTCAGTACGAAACATACGATCTTCTGTCGATCTTAATGTGTTAAGGGTCTATTACTTTGCCCATGTGCAGTCCATACTTAGTTATGGTTTAATATTCTGGGGGTCTAGTGTCCATGCCAGAAATGTGTTTATCGCTCAAAAGAATATTATACGATGCATGCTTAGGAAAAACAATCGAGAGCCTAGTAAGCCATTATTCAAAATGTTGGAGTTAATGACATTACCCACCTTATATATATACCTGTTGATTTTATTTGTAAAAAAAAATATTGGTAAATTTAGAACAAATGAGGATATGTACAATGGTATGATGATGGTAACTCGAAATTCAAATGCACTGAGAGTTCCTCATCATCAAACATCATCATTCGAAAAGGGAGTATACTACAGAGCAGTGCGGGCATTTAATGCAGTTCCACTGGAGATAAAATCTATCTCTAATATTTTTTTATTTAAAAAGAAATTAAAGTGTTACCTTCTTGAAACATGTCCCTACAGTTTTGATGAGTTTTTACTGAATGCCAGAATATTTCCTTAATAGTCCTTATATGAAATAATGATCAATTTGTCTCTGCGGAGTTTTTTTTTATATATATGTATATATGTTTTTTTATTCCTTTTAAATATTTATGTATATATATTTTGTATGTACCGTTTTCTTTTTATGTATTATATATTCTGTGTGTTATCTATGTTATATACATGACAATTGACAATTCCAATACTTGTAAAAGTCTGATGGAAATAAAGATTATTATTATTAGATATCTAAATTTTAACTCAAATCAGTCAATAAATGTTAAAAGGGGTGTTGTAAAATGTTTTGAACGCATACTTAAAAAAATACGAAAAGTAAAACTACTGATCTCAGAGTGAATGATTTCCCGAGCTGTTTTGAGAACAGTGATTTTACACAGTCGTACGGAAATTACAACAAATATTAACATTCTGTAAATTTATTAGCAGCTAGTAATTTTCAACTTACATTTTTTACAGGGCAATAAAAAACTCGATTAAAAAAATACTAACAGTGGTTTTACCTCTTAATTCAGCCACTTCAGACAAGTTCTTGATCCCAGCCAGTGAAGGCAAGGAGGTAACTCAGCCATTTAAGGCAAGGTGAGGATTTCGGCCAGTTGAGGCAATTAGTTTACAGCGTAACTGCTACACTAGCAGGTTTTAATTTCAAGATTATAGCAGGTGTTCAAAATGGTGACCATTGACTTCTTGGCATTGTCCGAGACGAACGTAAAAATTTTCAATAGCACTTCTTATCATTTGAGGTGGTATTTCTGCAAAAATGTTTATTATGCGTTGCCTCAGCTCTTGCAAATCACGAGGTTTAGTGAAATAAATCTTACCCTTCAAGTAGCCCCAAACAAAATAATCAAGTGGCGCAAGGCCGGGAGATCTTGCTGGCCATCTTCGACCTATCCATCGATTTTCGAAAGTACCATTCAAATATCAACAATATCCCGATAGTGTGGAGGAGCCCCATCTTGCTGGAACCAAACATTATCGAATTCATCACCAGTAATCTCTTGTATTGCGGGAACTATTTGATTTGTCAACATTTCCAGGTATTTTTCTCCATTCAAATTTCCATCTATGAAAAACGGTCCTATGATTCGATCCCTGAAAAGTTCTGCCCAAACATTTAATTTTTGTGGATACTGCGTGTGTGTTTCAAGCAACCAGTGAGGGTTTTCGTCACTCCAATATCTGAAATTATGGCGATTTAACTTTTCCACTGACTTCGAAAGCTGCTTCATCTGAGAAGACAAGTAGAGATGGCAAAAAATTTGGGTTTTGGTTACTCCTTTCCATCATTAATTCACTAAATTCAAGTCGCCGATCAAAATCATCTTCATTTAACTTTTGATGAAGGTGAATTTTGTAAGGATGAAATTTTAAAAGTTTCAAATTCTTATGAACTAAAAATGCACTCATATCAAGTTGTTGACTGGCTTTTCTAACTGATAACCTTCGATTTTCAACAAATGCCTGGGCCACATCCATTTGCCGACCTTCCAATGTTTCAGATTTTGGTCCTCCAGATTTTGGGCGACTTTTATTTGTCCTTGACATAGTAGATTTCGAAATTTCCACGTGATCTACACGGAAAGTTTCGTTGAATAAAATCACAACTTCATCATAGGACCTTTCTTTATCGCCTCACCCTCGCATCATTAAAAGAGAAACTCTCTCTTCCTCTGTTAAAGTAGCCATTATGCAGAAAAAAACGCGAGAACTAATGAAAAATAAAATAACTTTTTCCGTACAAGAGTGCGCTCTACAAAAGTTGGAAGAAACTGAACGTTCTCGTAGAAATTTCACAAAACAAAGACTGTTATTAAGAACACTTTAAAAAAAACATTCATAAAAACCAAGATATCACAGATATTGTTTTTTAAACTGAATGTTTTTTTGTCAACACGAGTAGCTAGAGTTTGTAAATATTTACATTTACAAACTTATGGACGCTTAAGTTTTATTTCAATTTTGTGCCATTGCAGCGACACCTTGCGAGAGTCGAAAAAAATGCCCGATATAAAATTCACGTATTTTTGACCGTAGAATCCGAATCCGCTATAAAAAATAGGGATTTTCATTACAAATTTTAAATTGGCCCTCCGCCCCACCAACTGGGTTAGGGGTGGGAGAGTCGAATCCAATGTCATTGGATAGATTTCGTAAAAATAACAAATACGTGTTTTTCAGTTCTTGAATTGGACGTTTTTTTATGGGCACAAGACGCTACTCTTGAAACAGTAATGTTTTCTTTTCATTTTTTGCGATTACAGCGAAAAAAATGTCCGGAATAAAATTTACGTATTTTTTGCCGCAGAATTCGAGTCCGCAATAAAAAATAGGGGTTTACATTTGAAATTCTAAAGTTACCCCTCGCCCCACCCACAGGGTGGTGGGTGGTGAGGTCATTTTGGTATCAGTAGATAGTTTTTTGAAACATTTTTGACGAGTATTTTTTTATTTTTCGATTTGATGCAAACTGTTCGAGATATTCCCCCGTTCCCATACTTTTCTAACGCCCGGTATATATACGTTTCACAACGTTTATTAAAATTTTCACATATTTATTTTACAAGAAGAGGAGAAATTATTCTTTGTGTGATATGTGTTGAGACATCTATCTTAATAACAGATGTAGATAATGCAATAAAAAATATTATTGGAAGCAAGGTAGACTTTCAAATAAATATGATAGTGACAGTGTTATGCTAAATAAGTTCCATACACTTGAAAACACAAATGATAATAATATTGTTATTGATAAGTCTACAGCGGATGTAATATTTCAAGATCTTTTAAATGGGACCTTACAAGATGTAAACGTGAATAGTAAGTTATACATAAATCCTATTTATAGAAAATACAAAGTTACATATTTTAGCAACTACGCTGGGCGAAAGTGATAGTACAAATACTGATGATTTTCTGCATTCGAGGTATAATGAAGGTAACCATTGTGTTTCATAAAATTAATATAGGTAAATTCTGCTTTTCAAATCTAGTTAGGAATTGTTAAAAAAATACACTAGTTTATACTACAAAGTAAAACGAAACACTGAAATCAGTTGATTAAAGGTAAGCTTGTACTGAATGTCACTTAAGAAATATCCCAAAGGATTTAGATAGTCTTAATAGCGATTTATTGTTGACGTTGATACTTATTTCTACATATAAACTATTGTTATTAAGTGTGATCCAGTATTAGTTCAATTAAACTAAAATAGAGTTAAAACATAATATTTTTAGTCACAAGCTCCTCTATAAAATCCTTATTTTACTATAAGGAACATAATCAGACTGCAACCAGCAGCTATTCTCTGGGATATGTGCCCCCCGAGCGCTGAATTCCAAGTTACAAGTCTGGCGCGTTAAGTGTAATAATTGCATATTACCATCAAATGCAACAAACACCAGCCGAAAGACTGATCCTACTTAAAGGAGCTCTCTTGCCAGCCGTCACACACCACTTGCAGACTGCAGTTTCGAGCTATTGGCTCTCGCCAGTGCAAGGTAGGCATGTGATGACCGGCACGAGGATCCTTTGACTATTTGGTACATCCCAGTATTTTTACAATAGCGACATACCGGGATGTACCAAATAGTCAAAGGATCCTCGTGTCGGTCGTCACATGCCTACCTTGCATTGACGAGAGCCAACAGCTCGAAACTGCAGTCTGCAAGTGGTGTGCGACGGCTGGTAAGAGAGCTCCTTTAAGTAGGATCAGTCTTTCGGCTGGTGTTTGTTGCAATCGAAGCATTAGCGTTTTGATAGTAATATGCAATTATTACACTTAACGCGCCAGACTTGTAACTTGGAATTCAGCGCACGGGGGGGCACATATTCCAGAGAGTAGCTGTTGGTTGTAGTCTGGTTACGTTTCTTATAGTAAAATAAGGACTTTATAGAGGAGTTTGTGACTAAAAATATTATGTTTTAATATTCCGCCCTCTAAAAGCACATTTGAACTAAAATACAGTTGTACATGAAATTCCATTGTCCAAATAAATTTGTCTGCATTTTTTATTAAAAAAAATACAACCTGTGAACTGTATGTGGCTTCTATTTGGACTCCATACAAACTACCAGCCTTATTGATCTATGATATCATAATAGTATGTTAGGGGCATTAATATATAAATCGAGATTACTTTTATAATATTATTAGAAATTCCATCCCCCCCCCCCTGGGAGTACGAGTTCTTCAATTTCAAAATTGTTTCATGATAACATGGAACTTTTTTGGGACTTTTATGCGTTTAGTCTACATTAATTTTAGCGCAATAGATAAACATTGCGATAAAATTATATCTATTTTGAAGTACTTTACGGTGACTCCCTTGCAGCAAGACATTTCTGGTCTATAGAGGGTGAACCATTAATAATAGGCCATAGTTCAGGGGTGGATTCTTTGGGCCAAAATATATAACCAAATATGCTTCAGTAAAATGTTGCTGTGGAAAAAGGTACAGGATGTCAAAGTTCAAATTATTTTTTCGTTTTTTTCTTGCAATAACTCAACAGCCTCTTGGCTGATCTTCGCCAAATTTGCTAGAGGAACTTCTCTTATTCTAAAAAACAATAATTTATGTATTACATCACATTAGATCATAGAGGGCGCCGCAGGAGGGTATCTGACGATGAATTTTATTCATTTTTTTTTGACGAAACGTTGTGGTACTTCTGACCAGAAAGTTTGATGAGGGCGTCATTTCCACGTATAAAAGGTAGACTTGGTAGAACTTGAAAACTTGAACTAGAGAAAAGTGCCGTTAAACATTTCAATAATTTTTGGAAAGACAAATTCAAATTTAATGCAACAACGTGTACTTATTGAAAAGTGTGCTTTGGCTACGTTTTAGTTTTGTCATCTACGTCATTTAAACATTTTATTTTGTCCTTGTGTTCCTCGAGTTAATTTTTTTAACTTCTTTATTTACAATGCCTAGACATAATAATTTTTCAAATTTGGAAATGAGGGATATGATATGTGTTTACCCGCAAAATAATAGAGATAGTCATTGCAATATCCATATAGAATACAGCCAGATCATAAGATTTTTGAAGATCTGTTTCGTCGTTTGGGAGAAACAGGTTCGTTTCACCATAAAAGCGATGTAGGACGACCGAAACGAATTACTCCAGATCAAGAACTAGAAATTTTAGTTCGTGTGGATGAAAATCCTCAAGTCAGCTCAAGTCGTTTAGCAGCGGCAACAGGGGTGAGTAAACAATCTGTGCTAAATGTCTGACGTAAAGAACGCTTCTACCCATATCATCTCACTACTGTACAAAACTGACTTCGAAGGGATCTTCCACAAAAGCTACAATTTTGTCAATTTGTTCTAAATAATCACAAAGAACACTTTATTTACCGACGAAGCAACAAGAAATCTGGATGTGGAAGTAGTGATTCCTTGGGCAGCGGTTTTTTAATGAAACATAAGGTCTTTACAATATAATTTGTGTTAAAAATTTATTTCTTCAATTGCGACTGGGTCTGCACGCCCATTGGATAAATCTCCGAGTTCCCTTCGTCATTCATTATGTAAACTTTTAACATGTACATGTTGTCTGGTAGTAAACCGTCTATGAAGGTCGCGACGGGCGGCCTGGCAGGTGAATCTTCAACCCAGAACGAATAGTGCAAATATGGCAGGCCATTAATTACTACAAAATATATTTTGCAGCTGTTAATTGAGTACGGCGGCAAACTCCAGGTCATATTGATGTAGTTATCTCCTGAAGCTACACTATCCAGAATTGGAGGTGGACTAACTGTAAAGAAAATAATAAACGTTAGTGATGGGAAATTTATTTGTATCTTGAAAGCTGCTATAGTATCTTAATTTATATGTTTCCTTTGTTTTTAAACAGGTTTCAATTTATTTTTCCATATCTTCTTCACTTTTGTATAATGTGAACTGGGGGATATAATAAAAAAAGATCTAAAATTGCAATAACTGTTATGGCTCTGGTTGGAATTTTTCCCAAAACCATTTATTCATTTATTCGTTTACTCCTTGAGTCATTTAGTTCATTCGTTCATTTATTCATTTATCATTTATTCATTCTTTCATTCGTTCATTGATTGATTGGTTGATTGATTGAAAATCATGTCAATGCACACAGAAACCTTACATTCTTCAGCAATATGCTTAATATGAAACGTTAAATACAAGGTACAAAATGTAGTATACAGAATACAAAAATACAAATGTAGAATCGAAAAATGTAATATACTGAATAAAATATAATAGTTATTTATTGTATAAGTGTTTTAGATAACGTTTTATCCACGCAAGAAAGTTTAAATTCGAGAATGAAGTTCTCGCGACTAAAACACTTTATCCACAATCACGGTCATTTAGAATCAGATTATATCAAAAAATGATTTGACATTTCGATCTGTCAGCGGCTGTAACGTCAAAAAGTATTGAAATTAATTTTAAAAACTTGGAAGGTGTTGAAACTTCGACAGCAGTCTGCGTTCTGAAACCGATGACAATTACAAGCTTGTTATTAATGGAAACGATATGAAATATGATAAAACAAATAAGGAAATGCCTATTAATATAAATGTTAATATTAGTATTAATAAAAAATAAATAAATTGTAATTGATTTAAGATTGTATTTTTCATTATTCCACTAGTGGAATAAAGTAATTTCATTATTCCACTAGTGGATAAAATGGTACTTTATACGCTTCATAAGTGTGGATAAAAATTCAATTATAATGTGGTTGTGGATAAAATATGTTTATTATTACACAAAGAGGAAATTATCCTCAAAAACTTCGTTTAATGAATATATTGCCCTTTCAGTAAGATTCAGTAAGAAGGTTTTTATTTGCTCTTTATATTGATTTGCAGGTAGGTATTTGACATGGCTTGGAAGTTTATTATATAATTTAGGTGCATAATTTGCAGACAACTTGCTCTTGTTTATACGATGAAACTCTATTTCAATTTTTGAGTTATTTCTTGTATCATAATGACACATTATGTTGTTTAAAAAGATGACTTACTTATGTAACTTGTCACTTATCCATAGTAAACATTTCATAACAAACACAGAAATAAAAGTAAGAATTTTCAAATTGATAAATTTCTGTTTTATATCAATGAAAATAACTTGATCCTGTGATATCTCTAATTGCACGACGTTGGAGTTCGCTAATTAGCTTAGCACGGGCAGAATGTCCTCAAGCTAATATTTAAGACATATTAAAGTGAAATAAACTATAGTAAGCTGTTACTATAACAGAATTATTTACAACTGGGTACAGATTTTCCAAAACATAAATATCTAAATAGTTTTTTTGGAAAATATGAATAGTAAGGAACCGTCTATTAAATTCACATTAGAAGTAGAAAGTAGGATTGAACTACCGTTTAGATGTTTTAATTAGAAGGGTAAATAATACAATTGAAACAAGCGTTTATAGAAAACCAACACATACTAATAGATATCTAAATTTTAACTCAAATCAGTCAATAGATGTTAAAAGGGGTGTTGTAAAATGTTTATACAATAGGGCCAAAATAATTTCATCTAATAATGAAATATTAAATAACGAGAAGAAATTTATCAAAGAGGTTCTAGTACAAAATCAATACCCTGAAGCCTTTGTTGATAGAGTTTTCATAAATGTTGAAAATCAAGTACCACAAAAACCTGATCGTCATTATACAGTAATAATTCCTTATGTATACGGACTATCGGAGAAGCTACGCAGTATAGGTGACAAATCTGATGTTAGGACGATATTTCAAACGGGGAACACTTTAAGATCTATTTTAACAAAAACAAAACCGATAAACAGGGAGCAGAATTCAAAAAACTGTATTTACAATATCCCGTGCGAATGTGATAAATGTTATGTGGGTGAGTCATCCAGACCTTTCAGTGTGAGGTTGGATGAGCACAAAAATTACATTAGAAAGAATGAAATTCAGAAATCAAGAATTTGTGAATATGCTTGGGAAAACGGACATAGAATAAACTGGGACTCGGCAAAAATTTTAACAAAAGAAGCAGATACCAAAAAAAGAAAAATTAAAGAATCAGCAATAATCTTATTAAATGAAGATAAGTGCGTATCGAATTGTTCTGTAGATATTTGTACAACCTGGCTACCAATGTTAAAAGAAGAACTTAACAAACTCAACATTATCTAAAAGAAAATATCATCAGTTCTGTGTTCTGTGTAAGAAGTATCTATGGGAATAACATAAACAGAATCTTAAAGCTGTGTATTTGACATACACAGCAAAATAAGAGTTCTTCCAAAAAAAGCTTTGAAAACGGAAAGAGACTACTTTCCGAAACGTCAGCAAAATACATTATTTCTGTGTTTATTCCGATTTATATTATTTGCAAAACATAACCTCTGACTATTCCTTTGACGTAAACGTCATGGGCGCAGAGGCCTTTTTCCAATAATTCTATTATTTTGTAGATTCGGTGATTTGTTTTTGAAGAGGTTAATACATGTGTTAGAAAACCCAAATAATAGGAAAGAATATTCGTAGAATGCCACAAATAACTTTCAGACAATATTCTTATTTATACTACTGCATTTTAATGGGTTTTGTTCATGTTAGGAGAAAACTATTAAAACGCAGTAGTACAAATAGCGGGTGTTTGGTAAAAGTGAAATAAGTAAGGAAATATCAAAAATGAGATAAGTGTACCATACACTTTAAAATTAACCGTTTTATGTTTGTGAAAAGTGATTTAAGTCTATCTAATAGTATAATATTTATTTTTAAATTGTGTAATGTGATGTGTTTTTCCATAAAATTTATTTAGTGGATAGTGGTATATGTGCTCTTAAACCAACATATATGTCTAAAGGTATATATCCAAATGTGATTATATGTTAAGACTAAGTTGCGAAAAATGATATATGTCACTATTTATGTACACATTTTGATTTTCGGCAATTACTTGTGTAAAGGAGTATATTATGTTTATATGTGAATAGCATTTGTAAACAGTACAGGTACAGTACACATAAGTATAGGTAGGCACCTATATGTAGAGTTGTATCTATGATAACTAAATTTATTATCAACTTCTAATAGAAATAAGTTGACTGTTTTCACGCGCTTGAGAGCTAAGAATTATGATGCAAGTAAACTTTTCCATTTTCACTCAGATGTTGATAAGCACTAATCAGTCTATATACTAAACTGAAATAAGAATAAGTTCAAATATATATTTTTGCACATTATTTTTCAATAAGTAAATTGTGATATAGGCAGTTCGTTACCAGAGAGCCTGTGATTATATGTGCGTTTAATAGTGATTGAACAAGTATTGCAAGTACTTTTTAATAGTGGTTATAAGTTTAATGATAATAATAAGTTTAATTTATTCGTCTTGTTTTTAAGTGTATTGATAAAGCTTGAACTAGAATTATACAATTAATTCTACGTATTCGGATAATATTAATGGAAATCATTTCGTTTCACCAGAATTCTAATGGGAAATAATATCTGAGCAAAATGAAGAATTAAAAGTAATTGAGGGATTGTTAGAAGCATATTATGAAACATAGAGGTAAATAAGATATTCAAAAGTAATGAGGAGTTAAAGAGAAATGAAAAATTAGAAAAAATTGATGAATTGAAAAAAAATCAATTAAGAAATGAATTATGAGAAAAAAATAATGTATTTGAGGAAAACGAGGAATTAGAAGCAAATGTGTACTTAGAAAGAAATGATGATGCCCCAGTGGATGACAGTGACACAGATTCTAATTATGCAACAGAAAGTGATTTTGACTCTGATACAGGCACACAAAAAAGAAGAAAAGAAAAATTGACAATGAGAATGGAGAAGGGAGTAATTAATATGAAGTAGAATTATCTACAGAAAAAAAAAAACAAAAGAAAAAAAGGATGTTAAGGAAGAACGAAACCAGAGAAGCTACGGCAGAAAGAAAAACCAAAAGATGTAACGAAGCATTTTTCGTTACGGAAATCTGCATAAGATTTAAATTTAACTGAACTCTGTATAATATTTTCTGTTCAAATATAAACCATATTGTACCGCCTTAAGCGCACGATAGTATTTTAGCAAGCAATATTTACTATTTGAGCATCGGGATATAATTATAAACAGAATTATTGTTTATTATTTGAAGTAATTAATTCAATAATTAGTTATCTGTGGCCGATTAAATTCATTTCTTTTTCGTAGTTGGTTAGTATAATTATTTGAAACCGATTTCATACATTACAAAAGTCAGAATACTTTGTTTATACTAACCGACGCTCGTAATAACAATTCACCGGCCCATTAAATAATTCAAAGCAGCCGACTTCACTATCTTGTAGTCAATATATTGATTCCTGCGCGAGTCTGAAATAGAGGGGACCTACGCGATATCCTGGTAGGGAACGGCTATAAAGTAAACAGCACCGGGAATTTCATTCATTAGTTCTCCTGCAACTTGAAGAAACCAGTCGACCACCATTGCCCCAGTTGGAAAGAGTAAGACCCTTTTAAATACTTGACTAGTGTAATTATATTTTACCGTTGATGAAATTTCTATTAACTGTTAGTAAATTTTTATATACTTATGAATATTTCCTTTTATTCTGCTTATTTTCTGATTGATATATTTTACTATTTTACTATTTTACTGTTTGAATGTTTTACTGTAAATTATTCATTTCTGCGAGTTTCTTGCTTTTCTGAACCTGACTTTGGCCCTGCGTCGACAGCAGGTTCTTTTTCTTTTCTTAACCAACCTGACTCTGGCCCTGCGGCGACAGCAGGTTCGTTCTTTCTTTTCCTAACCTGACTTTGGCCCTGCGGCGACAGCAGATTATTTCTTTTCTGTCCACTTTTATCTACGTCTAGTCACGTTACTGTCAATTTCACGTCCTTGCATATTTTCTTGAGTCCGGGATTAAAACCGTGTGACAAAATATTTGTTCGTCGATATTTATTTCTACGTACTGTTAACATAGTAAAACACTAGCCAAGTTTCCAGTCTGTTTTATAACTTGTTTGTTTGTAACACTGTAAATATTTCTGCTTGCTTCGCATTTTCTGGTATCCGTACCCTGTCTGCTTAATGGTCATTATTATATTCTCGCTAACTTTACCGCTTATACGCTTTTGCCGCTAATCGTATTATATTGCTTGCTACTCTCCCTCTACTATTACTGCTTATATATATATATATATATCTGTACATAAATTTGTGTTAATTGTGATTTTTCTGTTTATTTAGGGCTGTAACCACAGGTTTATGTAATATACTCAAATATTATTGAACTTCTGCGTTTTACTGTTGTGTTTGTGAAAGTCTATTCGCCCTTATTGACCCACTGGAATTAACTGATTCTTCACTGAGCTGCTTAGTCTCGCTCATTCGACTTGTGGGTAGTGTTGTTCAATCACTTTAAACTTGAACTGGCGCCCGAGTACCGAATAAAGCTCGAGTGTCAAAGTGACAGCCTTAGTTCTCGCACCGTACGAGAAAAAGTCACAAGTCACAAAGAAATGTAGGTCTTGAATATTCAACAAAAAAGAGAAAATTGATAAAAGAGAGGAAATCTAAGGAAATCTCAGATTGCAGATTGAAATGTAAAATTAGAGAAGATGAAGGAAAGAGACAGAGCTTATTTAAAGTGTATTGGTCCATGGGAATAGGAAACTTCAATAATTTCATTGTAAGTTCCGAGCCTAAGAAAAGTTCTAAGAGAAGCAAAATACACTTATAACCAACAAACTTCATTTATATATAGACGGCCAAATGATATAGTTTTCAACTTTTGTTTCTTGTGAAACAAACAGATTCGTGACAGTTATGATAAAAAAACAAAATTCATCAGTATCAGATTTTTCTAATTTTCTGCGGTCTTTAAAGGCCAACTGCAACGAAGAAAAGTTTCTACAGACGGTGAGGAGATCTATTGGACACCCATAAAATGGTTAAGATATTCCTAAGAACCAGCTTTCGTTGAATACAAACTAGCTTGAGAGAAGGAGGCCTTTCCAAAAAGTTATGTTTTTGCGCAAGGGAAATGTATGGCCCAAAAATATAAAAATTCCCTTGTCCTATAAAACATCAAATCCTGTCAGTGTTGTTAAAAAAAAAAAATAATCTGTTGGAACTCATTTCTTATATTGATGAAAGTTTCCAAGATTTTTAAAAGAACCTGTTGACCAGCGCAGATATCCGAAATATCGTACCGGATCCTGATTCGGAAGAAGAAGGATGTGAATTTTGAAGAAGAGGAGGCATAAAAAAATGAAAGAAAATGATATATTCTAAATAACATGACTTTAAGTTTTATGTAAAAAGATGAAGAAGTATTATTACCTTATAATTGGTAGTCCTCTTTCGCCGGTAGTCTCACCGTTTCACTACAACTTTAGTTTATTCTCACAAGCACATTTATTTATTGTTTCTACACTGACTATTATTTATTTAACGTAATACTACTAATAACTAACGCTTCACAGTTTTTAAAAAGTAGTCTTACTTTCGAAGCGTGGCAGAACTCTAATCTTTTCCCCACGCACGTGTGATAGTCGAAGTTGAAAGGAAATATAAATAGTTACTTCTACTTATACTATTCTCTAAACACTACAGGACATAAGTGTGTATTTTTTTTATTAATTAGAACAAATCTTATATTCCACAAATATGTAAAGTTTAAGTTCATCTTTTCTATGCCCATCCTGCAAAAATATTAAAATCAAATAAAAGTAACCTGTTTGGGAGAATTTTATGGTATCAAAAACTTAAACATCGTTTTTCTCATAAATTGCAAATTAGACATATCACTTTTCTCAAACACGCGCCAAATAAAAATGTTCTTGAACGGTCTTTAGACATTCTTGGAACTTGTATGTACTTAGTCTACATTTTATTCATTGTGACAAATATTTGTTCAGAAGTACCTCACATCGACCAATTTTTTTCCTGATATTTGCCTGATGTACATCGTGTTCTGTACAAATAGGGTAACCTTTACTCGGTATCACTCTACACCAAGCACAATGGTCTTGTAAGTGCAGGGTGTATATATTTCGAACAATAAATAAACACCACAGAAATTAGACAACTTCCAATTCCAGAAGCCAAAGGTTTGTGCGGAATTAGGTTACACACTAAAAAACGCGGACATACACCATGCGCTTTAACAAACGCGGCTATCGGCTAAATAATTTTTACATTTCTTCTCTGTGACTTTTCCGGTCTGACTGGATCTGCCAAAGTCAAAATCTATTGACCCTAGGTTCATGTAACTTTAACGTCCCCTACCCTAATTATATTATGGGCCAGGGTATTATTATTTTCTTGACGGAGCATTGGACGTTAGGGAAGAGACTGTACAGTGTACAGTAGACAGTCGCCACAACTCGTTAATCAAACAAAGTTTGTATTCAGAGTTTTTAATAAAGTTAGGTACAATGGTTCGTAAGAATTTATTTGTTAAGTTGCGACTGGGTCTGCACTCCTACTGGATAATCCTCCGAAAACCCGGCTCCATTCATTAGAGAAACTTTTAACATGTACATGTTGTCTGGTTGGAGACTGTCTATGAAGGTCGTGACGGGCGGCCTCGCAGGGGAATCATCAATGGCGGTCGTATAGTAAAAAAATGGAAGGCCATTAACTATTAAAAAATAAATGTCGCAACTAGTGGTTGAGTACGAAGGCAAAATCCATGTCATATTGATGTAAGTATCTCCCGAAACTACATCGTCCAGAATTGGTGGTGGACTAACTGTAAAGATAACATTCATTAGTGACGAGAAATTTATATATGTTACAAAAGCTATCTATGTTCAATGAAGAAACTTTCCAGAATTTCTTAATGAATTGTTACGGGGATGATAATAATATAATATCGACAAGATAGCTAAGCTGGCAACTTTGGCGTGACTCTGCTGTGTTCTCGGTTCGATCCCCGGCACCGACACTGGCAATCTCGGTGGGTAATGGATGTCATCTGTGTTTTTTGAAATATGTAACCCCCTTCCGGACAGCCTTTGGCTTTGAATTTGGGGGTAGTCTACTATATTTGATGTGGTTCTTTATAGAAAATACAATATCACATGTAGATTTATTAGGTGATCATTTCGTGAACCATATATCTAAGTCACCATATAAAATCTGCCCTCCAAAAGTAACGAAGATGCCAATACAATATGCGAATAAGAAATGGATAAATCAAGTAAGAGATCAGAGATATACAGCTACAATAAGTAATAACTTTGTTAGGCGATCACGTAAATGGCCAATTTGCTTATTTATCTTAACATAAAATTGAGAAAAATAATTACTGGGTGGGAATAAATATGTTCTTGATTGCTTCACGGCCAAGGATTTTTGTTAGTAATTAACAGACGGGATGTTGGGATGTTTCAATTACATTAAAGTCAATGTGGCTTATCAGGCATTTTGAAAGAAAATATTACTTAATTATAGCTTAATACATGACTGATAAGTCCATGTGCATTCAAAGTTGAGTATAGTGGTTGCAATTACGTTATATCGACTATCATAGGTTATCGCGACTTTAAATTGGTAAATCCAACTAATTGTGCTACTTGGGCCCAAATAACGTTGTGTTTGTAGTAACCCTTTATATTTACTCAAGTTCTTTATGCAAAGTTTGACATTACGGTTTCTTATCTGATATTATTTTCTGAAAAAATTAATCACTCTGTTAATTTAAATACCTTGTAAATGTTAACACACTGTTTATTAATTGAGAAAACTAGTTAATATTTATTTTATTTATCTTCTATTTTATTACTCCAGATCACACACTGATTTTATGGTTGAAGTTTGTTCTCTCTTAGATTTGATTGAAATGTAATAATTTATGTAGTTTATTATTTATAGTACTACAAGTTAAAGTTGAAAGAGAAGACAGTAATCGTTGGGACAATAGTCACAGAAACCATTTTATTTTATAATAATTGTTGCAGCCAATAGCCAAACATGAAGTTAAACAATCCAAATATTTAAGACAATTGTCTAAATATTATATAGGAAAGTCCACGTTACTGCAGTAATGACCATACTGTATGTTTAAGAGTTGGTTATGCAAATAACAAGAACCACGTTATGCAATAGTATTTCCGTATTATTTTGGTTGTAATTAGAGATGCGGCAAATGGCCGGTTAAATAGTGGTTTGAAATCAGTATGGTAGCAATTGCTATGATAAAAGAAATTAAATGCAAAACAGAGGACAATAATCATGTCGATGTTCGTGCATTATCGAATCTAAGTGATAGATGAGAATTAAATACTCATGTAGAATATTACAGAATGTTGAGGAAATATCCTTTAATTGATTACACAAACGGCAACTATCAAATTGTGTATGACTATCCTACAACATAATCCGTAGTTAGTCGATGTAAGTTAAACATCCCTCGAATTGCTCATGCAAGATATATCGGACCAATGGGCCCAAACACTGACCACTGGCCTCGCTGTTTTGTAGTTCGTAGAATAATTATAGTGACGGATCGTTATCAAACAATCATAGGAAACTAGTTATATCGCCTGTGAGAAACCTCACACAATAATTTGAAAGGCAAGACATTTTTGTAAAATCTTACGTGCCAATAGGAACACGGTAAGCTACTGGTAGTACATTAACTGAAGTATAATTGAAGTTAAAGCCGCTGTCATTGCATAAACTCTGAAAATATACAGCTTGAGAATATAAATTTATTATTTAGCAAACGTAAACTTCCCTAATAAAATATTTAGTAGGTGAACTTTACCTACCATTATTATTACTATTGAAAATAGTAACTGAGCAAATTGTAATATAATGTTATCCTAGTTTCTTATTGAAAATCAAAGCTAAAAAAACCTAACGTTTCTTTTAGTAATGTCGTAAGCAGAAAAAAATAGGACGACTTTTTTTTCTAACGTAAATCTGTTCTATTTGAATATGTAAAGAGTCGCCGAAATGAAACAGATATCACTTTTAATTTATTTTTTATCTTAATGCTTTAGTTATTGCTATAGTAAATGATGGATGGTTAGTGAGACAAATTGCACTGCGTTATAATATTAACAAAAATTTGGTGTGTAACATTTTAAGAAAGTGGAGAATAACCGGTACGATTAGTAGAAATCCTGGATCGAAGGACAAAGGATATCCTACTTAACAAGAAATTAACTATTAATATTTCGTTATTGCACCATTTCTATTTATAACTTATATAAGTCTGTTTGGCATAGAATTAAATAACCTTATACAATAATCATTAGTAATAATATTTTTCCATGCATTATTTACTATTTCCAGTAATTCTTCGGCATTCCGTGGTCTCACATTTCGTTTTTGGATACTTCTTACGAGTAGTCCCCATACTTCTTCCACAGGGTTAAGATCTGGACTATGACTGGGCCAGTTAAGAACATTGATATTGTTATCTTGAAACCAGTTAGTTACGGTATGAACAGTATGAACGGAACAATTGTCCTGTTGAAATATGAACTCATTATTAGGAAATAATTGTGACACAGAAGGGAGCATAATATTGTCTAAAATCCTAATATACGTTTCACTATTAAATCGTTCCTCAATATGCCACAAAACACCAGGACTCCGTGCCGATATCCAAGCCCACATATTGACGGAAAATCTACCACTTTTATCATTGTTAGATATATATTTCTCATCGAATCGAGTATTCGGAGGGCGGTAAATACGAATACGACCGCTGTGTGTTGACTGGAAAGTTTTTTCGTCTGTAAAGATTGCATTGTCCCAAAAATTTACATCATGCGCTAAAAATTCAAGCGCAAATCCTATTCGAGCTTCTTTATGTTCAGCTTTAAGTCAATATATCTGTGCTGCTGCATGACAGTGTAGCTCCGATTCCCTTACTCGCCGGCGACCAGTACTACTCGATCCAGGAAAACTCGTTTCTTCGGCAGCCTGAATAACTGATTAAAATGATTTTCTACTAAAGCATTTACCAATTGCAAATCTTATTGTTGAGTTGATATCCTTCGTCGCCCTGATCCAGGATTTCTACTTTCTTAAAATGTTACACACCGAATTTTTGTCAATATTATAACGCAGTGTAATTTGTCTCATTGACCATCCATCTTTTGCTTTAGCGATAATTCCAGATTTAGCTAAATCGCTTATATGTGGCATATTAGTTTTTTGCACATTTGCAATAAATTATGACAACTAACTGACAATGTCACAAAAATTATAATTAGATGTACACAACTAGATTTTAGCAAAATAGCGTTATAAGATTTGTCCTATTTTTTTTGCTCACAACCGTACGAAGTTAAAAAAAACGAAATTGTACTGATTTTTATTACTTACCTTTAATTTTCATGTGTACATATTTGACAGTAAAATTTATACTTTCCGAATTTTTTGGGAAAAACCGATTTTTTTAAAACTATTTTCTCCTTCCCTTCCGTCCGCCGGCGTCTACGGGTGGGAACTTTTGATGTGTTAAAATGTACCACAAAAGAAGCCTGTTCCCAAAATTTCAGCCAGCTCTGAATTACTTCATCCAAATTTTTCCCATTTTATTGAACTACTAGAGCAGTCTGTAAAGCCACACAATCACTTTCGTCATTTATTTTATTGTACAATTTCATATCGTCAGCTTATAAAAGATACTCGACTCCCAATTCAACTGTAATGGCATTAATCAAGATGTTGAAAAATGTGCCTAACACAGATCCTTGAGGTACACATGCAGTAGATACAAATTCAGCAGACCGTTGACCATAGCCTTTAATATAGACCATAGTATTCAATCATAGTAACAATAGTATTCAACCATATTATTCAATATGGTGATGTGTATTTTCCAGATATGATTTGAAAAAAAAAAACAAAAAATTTCTTGGGAAGCCAAACTTCTGAAATTTTGAATACCATGATCAATTCTGACAAATGCTTTAGTGAATTCTATGTAACCTTCCCTTGAAAAAACCCTGCTGATATTCAGTAATGCGATTCTTTGCATAAGAAAATGTTGGGTCATATAACAACATTTGGAAGGCTTTAGAGAAATTGTTGATAATCGTTTTAGGTCTGTAATTCTCAGTATTATTTTATTCTCCTTTTTTATGTATAGGGGTTATTTTAGAACATTTTAAAACATCAGGAAATGTATTTGATTTAATGGCCAAATTAAATAGAAATGTAAGAGGAGTTGTAAATACACTAGCATAATCATGTAATATAAAAGCTGCAATTTTATCAGGGCCCATCGTATATTTAGGGTCGATTTTTCTTAGAGATCTAGCAAAGTCAAAAGCTTCTCTCAGTATTGACCCCAAGTTCATGTAACTTAAACGCTCGAATTATATTAAGGTATATTATTATTTCCTCGGTGGAGCTTTGGACGTTAGATAAGATACTGTACAATAGGCAGTCGCTACAACTCGATCTCTTAATCAAACAAAGTTTGTATTCAGAGTTTTTAATAAAGTTCGAGGCCTTTACAATAGGTACAACGCATGGTTCGTAAGAATTTATTTGTTAAATTGCGACTGGGTCTGCACTCCTATTGGATAATCCTCCGAAAACCCGGCTAGATTCATTATAGAGACTTTTAACATGTACATGTTGTCTGGTTGGAGACGGTCTATGAAGGTCGTGACGGGCGGCCTCGCTGGAGAATCATAAATGTTGAACGCATAGTACAAAAATGGAAGGCCATCAACTATTAAATAATAAATGTTGCAACTGGTGGTTGAGTACGAAGGCAAAATCCATGTCATATTGATGTAAGTATCCCCTGAAACTACATTGTCCAGAATTGGTGGTGGACTAACTGTAAAGATAACATTCATTAGTGACGAGAAATTAATTTGTGTTACGAAAGCTATCTATGTTCAATGAAGAAACTTTCCAGAATTTCTTAATGAATTGTTACGGGGATGATAATAATATAATATCGACAGGATAGCTAAGCTGGCAAATTCACTTTGGCGTGACTCTGCTGTGTTCTCGGTTCGATCCCCGGCACCGACAATGGCAATCTCGGTGGGTAATGCATGTCATCTGTGTTTTTTGAAATATGTAACCCCCTTCCGGACAGCCTTTGGCTTTGAATTTGGGGGTAGTCTACTATATTTGATGTGGTTATTTATAGAAAATACAATATCGCATGTAGATATATTAGGCGATCATTTCGTGAACCATATATCTAAGTCACCATATAAAATCTGCCCTCCAAAAGTAACGAAGATGCCAATACAATATGCGGATAATAAATGGATAAATCAAGTAAGAGATCAGAGATATACAGCTACAATAAGCAACCCAAGCAGCACAATTAGTTGGATTTACCAATTTAAAGCCGCGATAACCTGTGATAGTCAATATAACGTAATTGCAACCACTATACTCAACTTTGAATGCACATGGACTTATCAGTCATGTATTAAGCTATAATTAAGTAATATTTTCTTTCAAAATGCCTGATAAGCCACATTGACTTTAATGTAATTGAAACATCCCAACATCCCGTCTGTTAATAATTAACAAAAATCCTTGACCGTGAAGCAATCAAGAACATATTTATTCCCACCCAGTAATTATTTTTCTCAATTTTATGTTATGATAAATAAACAAATTGGCCAATTATGTGATCGCCTAACAAAGTTAAGACCCAAATAACGTTGTGTTTGTAGTAACCCTTTATATTTACCCAAATTCTTTATGCAAAGTTTGACATTACGGTTTCTTATCTGATATTATTTCCTGAGAAAATTATTCACTCTGTTAATTTAAATACCTTGTAAATGTTAACACATTGTTTATTAATTGAGAAAACTAGTTAATTATTTATTTTATTTATCTTCTATTTTATTACTCCAGATTACACACTGATTTTATGGTTGAAGTTTGTTCTCTCTTAGATTTGATTGAAATGTAATAATTTATGTAGTTTATTATTTATAGTACTACAAGTTAAAGTTGAAAGAGAAGACAGTAATCGTTGGGACAATAGTCACAGAAACCATTTTATTTTATAATAACTGTTGCAGCCAATAGCCAAACATGAAGTTAAACAATCCAAATATTTAAGACAATTGTCTAAATATTATATAGGAAAGTCCACGTTACTGCAGTAATGACCATACTGTATGTTTAAGAGTTGGTTATGCAAATAACAAGAACCACGTTATGCAATAGTATTTCCGTATTATTTTGGTTGTAATTAGAGATGCGGCAAATGGCCGGTTAAATAGTGGTTTGAAATCAGTATGGTAGCAGTTGCTATGATAAAAGAAATGAAATGCAAAACAGAGGACAATAATCATGTCGATGTTCGTGCATTATCGAATCTAAGTGGTAGATGAGAATTAAATACTCACATAGAATATCACAAATTGTTGAGGAAATACCCTTTAATTGATTACACAAACGGCAAATATCAAATTGTGTATGACTGTCCAACAACATAATCCGTAGTTAGTCGATATAAGTTAAACAGATAAGACCTCCCGGTTCAGAGCTTCTCTCGAATTGCTCGTGTAAGGTATACCGGACCAATGGGCTCAAACACTGGCCTCGCTGTTTTGTAGTTCGTAGAATAATTATAGTGACGCATCGTTATTAAACAATCATAGAAAACTATATATATCGCCTGTGAGAAACCTCACACAATAATTTGAAAGGTAAGGCATTCTCTTAAAATCTTACGTGCCAATAGGAATACGGTAAGCTACTGGTAGTACATTAACTGAAGTATAATTGAAGTTAAAGCCGCTGTCATTGCATAAACTCTGAAAATATGCAGCTTGAGAATATAAATTTATTATTTAGCAAACGTAAACTTCCCTAATAAAATATTTAGTAGGTGAACTTTACCTATCATTATTATTACTACTGAAAATAGTAACTGAGCAAATTGTAATATAATTTTATGCTACTTTCTTATTAAAAATCAAAGCTAAAAAACCTAACGTTTCATTTAGTACTGTCGTGAGCAGAAAAAATAGGACAACTTTTTTTCTAACGTAAATCTGTCTCTATTTGAATATGTAAGGGGTAGCCGAAATAAACCAGATATCACTTTTAATTTATTTTTTATTTTAATGCTGTAGTTATTGCTATAGTAAATGATGGATGGTTAATGAGACAAATTGCACTGCGTTATAATATTAACAAAAATTTGGTGGGTAACATTTTAAGAAAGTGGAGGATAACCGGTACGATTAGTAGAAATCCTGGATCAAAGGACTAGGACTAGGGATTAAGTTTCATACGTTGTTGCTCTTCCAGTACCTAATTATTAATTTAATTTAGAGTACAAAAAGAAAAGTAACTGATGTAATTAAACATTATCGATATACAACTCAGACCATACCATCGAAAAATAAAATATATTCAAAACAACACTGTCAGTTATGCACCAATCACAATTTTGATATCTCCAGGACTTTAAGCAGCTCAAAGGAAAACACATACGGTCAACTCATATCTAGGATACTCTCCTTGTCCTATAGGCGGTGTTACGGTTGATTTTGTCATGGCAAATATAAACAAGTATTGAACTTTGCATTTGTTTCGTAGATAAAAAGAAAGTTCACTTATCAGTAGCATTTTAATTATTTTTATTTAGACCAGTAACTTTAGTCATTAACATTACTTGTAATTTTAAATTTTAATGATCACATAGTCAACAATAATTCAACACTAATATAAAAAAAGGATATAATTGTAGTTTTAATTCACATGTTAAATATAGCTTGCATTGTTTGTTTATTATTTGTATTTCGTATCCATTTTTCATTATTAATTAAAAAAACCTTATGTATTTTTCTTTACGTTGCATTTATCTTGACAGGACTACTGGGAAATTGTACTACAGTTTACTAATAACTTCTAGTGTATACGAGGTATTGCTTTGACTGGCATGTTTGATTCTAAAAAGAATAAGCGAGCATTAGTTTTGTACATTAAAAGAAGAAAGTATCCTACCTGTACATTGCCTTCTTTTCGGCGGGGGTCCTACGACTCCTGCCGCATCCCGCATCTCAGTCTCCATAATAGTTTGTTCTGTGTATCCTCTTCTGTCAAGTTCCTCTCTGTCATACTCCTCTTAATACTTTCCCACCATCTGGCTCGGGGTCTTCCTCTTTTCCTTCTTCTATTGGGTATGTAATTGAACACTCTCTTGGGGATTCTCTCATTCCCCATTCTCCTCATATGTCCGTACCAGACAAGTTGTCTTTGTTCAATTGGGTTATTTTTCCTTTTTTGTTCGTTCTCTCTCTTATTTCCTCATTGCTAATGTGTTCTAATCGGGATATCCTGGATGCTCGTCTGAGAAAGTCCAGTTCAGTGGCTTCGATCCTTTTCCGGTTTCTCTCCGTGAGTGTCCAACATTCTGACCCATAAGTTGTAATTGGCTCTACTATCGATTTGTAGATATTGATTTTAGTTCTTAATCCGATTTTAGTGGACCAGAGAGGGGGTTTAGTTCGCGAATTGCTATTCTCCCTGAATTCACGCGATGTGCTATGTCTTCATCGCACGTTCCGCTTTCGCTGAGAATACTTCCCAAATACTACGTATCGCTATTTTTAACGGTAATATTATCTGATACTTGGATATCAGATGATTGGACTCCTGACGCCAAGTATTCGGTTTTTTTTTTCTATTTATGTTTAATCCCCACTTATTGAATTCCTCTACTAATTTCCTGGTCATGTAAGAAATGCCTTCCTCGTCGCCAGCAATTACTACTTGATCGTCCGAAAATAGGAGAGTGTATACGCATTCATCATCTATTTGAATCCCCATTCCACTGCATTTGTTCTTCCAATTCTCTAGTGCGGTTTGTATATATACTTTGAATAGGGTGGGCGACAAACAGTACCCCTGTTTAAGCCCTTTGTCAATTCTAAACTCCTGAGAAATTTGTTTTCCGACCTTTACCCTTGCTCTGACGTTTTTGTAAATATTATACACCCCTCTAATGTATATAGGGTTCATTTCACTATTAGTTAGTGTTTCAAATAGTTGGGTTAGTGGGACATTGTCATATGCCTTCTCTAAGTCTATGAATACTAAATGGGTTTCCAGATTTCTTTCGGATCGTTTTTCCATTAATTGTCATATAGAAAATATGTTGTCGATACACGATCTTCCCGCTCGGAACCCGCTCTGCTCTTCACTGTCCTTTATTTCCTCTTCAATTCTACTTTTTAGAATTCGGCCGTACAACCTTCCTATTGCGCTGGTTACGCTAATACCTCTATAGTTATTGTAGCCTTGTTTATTACCCTTTTTGTAAATGGAACTAATTAGGGAGATATTATAGTCTTGTGGTAGGTACTTCTTTTCCTAGCAACAACAATTTGTTGAAAATTATCGCCAGTATTTCCCACAAAATACTTGGATCATATTTCACCAGTTCAATAGGAATGGTTCCTGGCTCCGCCGATTTGTTATTTTTCATTCCCTTAACCACAATTGCTACTTCCCTTGGAGAGATCGGTTCCACATTTGCGTATCCATCTATATTTCGTTCTTGATATATTGTTCGTTTATATACAACTCTGTTTCCTGTTAGCAGTTCTCAATAGTGTTCTCTCCACTGGTTCATACTGATTATAGGAATGTTGGCTCTTTCGGATCTGTCTGATCGTATACTCTTTATTGTTTTCCAAGCCTCTCTAACTTTTGTGCGTCCCAGGTACCTATTGACTTCTTCACATTTTCTGCCCCACATTTCTTGCTTTGCTTTGGCCACCTCTCTTTTAACTTCTCTATTGCTTCTTACGTAATCCTTTCTTTCTTCCGCGTCCTGCGTACACAGCCATCTGTTATATAGCCATTTCTTATCCGTCACCATCCGCTCAATTTCATCGGTCCATTCTGGATTTCTCTTCTTTGCTGTGTCTAGCATTCCTATAGCCTCTTCTGCTACATCGTGCATCCTATCTCTAACTTCACTGTATAGGCCTTCCGCAGTGTATTTGTTGATGTTCTGAAGTTGTTCTAGTTTGTGCACTAATCTTATTTTATATAGGAATTTTGTCGATATAATGGGGTATATGTCGTCTAGTTCTTGTAGTTTCCTTGTTATGTCCAGGGTACCTGTAACATCGAGAAATGTTAGCAACTACAACATAACCACAACATCGTAGTACTGTAAAAGTCAGGTTAATTAAAGTATTAATTTGGGTACTTACCATAGTATACAATTATTAGGGGTGATTTCTTGTAATGTTCATTTTTTGGTGGAGGTTATAAGTTTCTGTTGTCAAGCTGCCAAATTGCTTTGTAAGTGTATTCAATTAGTAAGTTGTGCACAACCACACTACACCATGGATTCAGTCCTGTTCTGACCTGTTAGTTTAATATTATTTAAATTAGAGCTTTTTTCTATAAATTCACTTTCTAGTATTTTCACAACTTAATCTTATCTTTTCCTTTTACATATTAAACGAGTAGTATTTGAATGTTCATTGTAAGTTGAACAGTTTATTAGTTGTCATTACTTTTTTAAAGACACATAAACAAAATATTTTTTTAGGACCAATAATTGTTAGTTCTATTAATTCACCATGTCATAATTTGGCAAAATTTTTACTTAAAATTTCTGATCCATTATCTGGAAATACCGATTCATATATTAAAAATAGTAAACATTTTATAGAAAAAATTTTGAAAACGATATTCATGAATCACACCTGATGGTTAGTTTTGATGTAGTTAGTTTTTTTACCAATGTTCCGGTAGATGAAAACTTAAAAATAGTTAAAGACAGGTTGCTAAATGATAATAATTTGGAAACTAGAACTAAATTAAGTGTAAATAGCATAATGGAACTCTTAACACTGCGTATAAAAATAACCTATTTTCAATTGGAAAATGAGTTCTATCAGCAGGATTTTGATATGGCTATGGGGTCTGCATTATCATCAATTTTAAGCAACATATTTATGGAGAAGAGAACTTTGAGAACATACATGTTCAAAATTGTATAAACAAACCGGTTGTCTGGTGGAGATATGTTGACGACATCTTTGCAATTTGGCCTCATGGTGTCGATTTACTAAATAGTTTTTTGGAAAATATAAATAGTAAGGAACCGTCTATTAAATTCACATTAGAAGTAGAAAGTAGGAATGAACTATCGTTTTTAGATGTTTTAATTAGAAGGGTAAATAATACAATTGAAACAAGCGTTTATAGAAAACCAACACATACTAATAGATATCTAAATTTTAACTCAAATCAGTCAATAAATGTTAAAAGGGGTGTTGTAAAATGTTTATACGATAGAGCCAAAATAAATTCATCTAATAATGAAATATTAAATAACGAGAAAAAATTTGTCAAAGAGGTTCTAGTACAAAATCAATATCCTGAAGCTTTTGTTGATAGAGTTTTCATAAATATTGAAAATAGGGACAATCAGGTACGACAAAAACCTGAACGTCATTATACAGCAATAATTCCTTATGTATACGGACTATCGGAAAAGCTACGCCGTATAGGTGACAAATTTGATGTTAGGACGATATTTCAAACGGGGAACACTTTAAGATCTATTTTAACAAAAACAAAACCAATAAACAGAGAGCAGAATTCAAAAAACTGTATTTACAATATCCCATGCGAATGTGATAAATGTTATGTGTGTGAGTCATCCAGACCTTTCAGTGTGAGGTTGGATGAGTACAAGAATTACATTAGAAATAATGAAATTCAGAAATCAAAGATTTGTGAACATGCTTGGGAAAACGGACATAGAATTTTAACAAAAGAAACAGATACCAAAAAAAAAGAAAAATTAAAGAATCAGCAATAATCTTATTAAATGAAGATAAGTGCGTATCGAATTATTCTGTAGATATTTGTGCAACCTGGCTACCAATGTTAAAAGAAGAACTTAACAAACTCAATATTATCTAAAAGAAAATATCATCAGCTCTATGTTCTGTGTAACTAGTAAGTATCTATGGAAATAACATAAACAGAATCTTAAAGCTGTCTATTTGACATACACAGCAAAATAAGAGTTCTTCCAAAAAAAGTTTTGAAAACGGAAAGAGATTACTTTCCGAAACGTCAGCAAAATACATTATTTCCGTGTTTATTCCAATTTATATTATTTGCAAAACCTAACCTCTGACTATTCCTTTGGCGTACACGTCACGGGCGCAGAGGCTTTTTTCCAATAATTCTATTATTTTGTAGATTCGGTGATTTGTTTTTGAAGAGGATAATAATATACGTTATGCTGGCAGAAGGATAATTTAATCCAAATTAATCTTGAGAATGGTGTATCATCGCCATCAATTTAGTTGTTATTGGGATTGGTTCTTCGACGTCGTTGGGATATTAGAAATATCGTCTGCTGGATTGTGCGACTCGTATTTGAAAATACCCTACACATGGGAAGGGTAAGTTAACATGTGCTTCATGCAATTAGATATTAACGGTTATTGTAACGTTTAGGCGGTTTATGCTGGGTTAGGTTGGTTATGCTGGGTTACGTCATGTTGATGGAACGTGAAGAGAAAGGTGTATGGTAGTCGACGAGATTTTGTATAGATGGAGTTAGTGAGGAGTTCGAGTTAAAAATTTTATTTGGTTAGCCTGAGGAACTGCAGGGATTTTGGCATTTTTCTTTTATAACATGGTTACGTCAATTTTAAGAAGAAATCAGCAAATACTGGTATCAAGCTTGGAAAGGATGGTTCCACACTGAAATCATAAGTATGTTTATTTATTCATCTCATGCACAATGTACAGATAATAAATCCATTTACAGATTGCTCTAACTTAAACTAACCTTACTCTAAACTATTCATGGCCACCCTCCCCGGTGGGGGGAAACACCCGGGAGGGATTATCATGAACAGCCAACTCAACATAACCTATCTTAGAATAATAAAAACAAAAGCTTCAATGTAAAAGATTCTCTAAACAGGCAAGTTATCACATATATGCTTTATAATACTAGTCCTAAACCTAGGCAATGAGCCATCAAATATGTCACAACAGTCCTGATGTAAATTAAAATTTGTACACATTGTGTAAACAGAAGAATTAACAAGATAGTTCCGCCGCGGCGTTACAAATATAAAAGTTCTATTAACACGAGTATTGAGTCTAGGCACACAAAATTTAATTGGACTAAGTAACGATTCATCAGATATTTTGGAGTTGACAATTTTATATAGGTAAATGACACTGGAAAGAGCACGTCTGTTTGCCAAGGAAAGCATATTGCTACGCTTCAAGTTCAACAAATATTCATTAATTATTACTGGGGTAATGTCCTGTTAATATTAATTTGCAGTGCTTAATTTTTTCTAAATATCCTCAACTGCTTGAATATATTTGATGTAATAAGGATTCCAGACTATACTACAATATTCAAGTCTAGATCTGACAAAACTATTTAATAGTATCAACAAAGTATTTTTGTTTTGAAATTGTCTACCATTGCGCATAAACACAAGGTTACGATAAGATTTGCTAACTAAATCCTCAATATGCTGTGAAAAACTCAGTTTTGTATCAAATTTAATGCCCAAATCAGTGGTATCATTTACATGTTGCAAGTTTTCATTGTTCATTGAGTAGTTATATAAGATTGGATTTTTTACATACACAAAGGTCATAGTTTTACATTTCCACATTGAACTGAAGTTTATTAAAATTGGACCATTGAAATAGCTCATCTAATCTCAACTGAAGTTTTACACAATCATCAATTGATGATATTTCCTTAAATAGTTTGATATCATCAGCAAACAATAGAATCTTGCACTTATCCATATCGTCAACTACATCATTAATAAACATAAGGAATAGCAGGGTCCGAGATTTGAACCTTGAGGAACACCAAATGTTGTAATGTACTCAACAGATTTAAAATTATTTACTGGGACTTCTTGCCTCCGATTACTCAAATGAGACGTGATTAGTTTAATAAAGGAAATAGATAATGAGAACCTTGACAGTTTTGACAATATCACCTGATGGTCAACCTTATCAAAAGCCGTGGCAAAATCCATATAGATTACACCCATCTGATGATTTCTTGAGAAGGCTTCCGAGGTACATTAATGAGATTTCCACACGCTGATTTTTGTTGCTGAACTCCATATTGATTTTCAGAAATTTTGTTCTTGACCACATTATATACAAAAATTTTTGAAATGTTTGAAAGTATGGCAATAGGGCAATAATTATCAATTTCCTATCTAGGCCCTGATTTATATACAAATTCTTTTAATACATCAGGAAAATTATTTGTTTTGAGGGCTAAATTGAATAGGTAACAAAGCGGCTGAGCCAGAATATCTTTACAATCTTGAAGAATATAAGCAGGTACATTATCATGACCCATTGCCTTGCCCCACTTAAGATGGTTAATTGCTTCTATGATATCGTGCTCGCCAATAACATCCAATACAACATGATCACTCATATCAGTACATTCAATATCCTTAGTGAATCTGTTATTTGGTACATTAAATACCGATTGAAAGTGTTCCGCAAAGGCATTTGCAATATCAGCACCATTTAATTTATTTCCATTAAAGTTCATTTCAGATGGAATACGAAAGAAAGACTTTTTAGATTGAACGTACTGCCAAAAATATTTGGGTTCATTTTGCACACTTCTTTCAACATTTAGAAGATATTGTTTATAAGCTGCCTTTGTATCTCTTTTTATTTTAGCCCTCAGAAATTTATAATCCTGCAAACATTGAGGTAAGCGAGTATTTTTTATAAATTGCTAGATTACGTTGTTTTGACTTTATGTCTAAAACAATTTCTCTCGTAAACCACACCGGAAATGTTCTTTTTATATATAAAACCTTGGGTACACATTGGTCAAATACACTATATAAGATTTCATAACACTTATCAACAGCTTCATTTACATCGTTAACTACATACATTCCAGTCAATAGTAAGGAATAAATTATACAAACGTAGAAAATTGGCGTTTTTGAAACTATAGTACTCACTGGACACATATTAGGCTTGGTTATAGTTTCAACGGAGATATTTAAACATGGATGATGAATCATAATAGTCAAGATGTCGATGACCTTCAGTTGATAGTAAATACTTTTGCCCATTCTTTCTCAGAGGCTTTTGTTACCTCAGAGGACTTTACAGACGACATAAACATCTTCAGCAACTACAATGCCCTAAATATAGTGAGAATAACTGAATCCGACATTTCAGCGGCAATAAAAAAGATTAAAAATAATATATGCATGGGCCCGGACTTAGTGCCAGCATTCCTGGTTAGAGACTGTGCGATAATATTTTGTAAACCATTGTAAACCATTGAAATAGGCGTAATTCTAGGTAGTTACCAGACATTAGGAAAAACCCCAGAGGTTAATATCAAATTATATAAGATGACAACATATAATTTGATATTAACCTCTGGGGTTTTTCCTAATGTCTGATAACTATCTAGAATTACGCCTATTCACAAAAAAGATGCTAAGAACAACTTCTGTAAGGTATTTGAGATTATCTTGCACAGCTTTATATCGCCTCATGTTTCCAATATAATTATACCAGATCAACACGGTTTCATACAGGGTCGTTCTACAGTATCCAATCTTTTGTGTGTGACTCAATTTATATCTGAAGTTGTTGATGAGGGAGGTCAGGTAGACGTCATCTACACTGACTTCTCCAAAGCATTTGATAGACTTAATCTTGCTCTACTTTTAAACAGTCTCATCAGAGTTGGACTTTGCACAGGCCTAGTAAGTCTTTTCCAGTCATACCTTACGGAACGCTTTCAATTTGTGCAATATCGAGGGTTTCGGTCTAACCATTTCCCTCAAACTTCAGGCGTTCCCCAAGGATCAATTTTGGGACCCCTCTTCTTTATAATATTTATTAACCATATTGCCAAAGATATCAATGTTCACTATTTGCTATACGCTGATTACCTCAAATTATATTGTAGAATTTCTTCCGTCTCTGAGTGTGAGAACCTTCAAAATAATATCACTACACTTGATAATTGGTGCCGTAAGAACAAATTGCCACTAAATCCTAGCAAGTGCAATGTTATGTCCTTTTTTCGTAAAAAGGCACCACTTTTATTTCATTATGAACTTGACGGTCAAATTCTCGAGAGGCCTGATTATATTAAAGATTTAGGAGTCTTCTTTGACTCTGACCTCAGTTTTTCCCATCACATAGATGTTTGTTTGGCTGGTGCATACAAAAGTCTTGGTTTTGTTTTACGCAACTCTACTCTGCGCTTGCTATTTATTACTTTCGTAAGATCCAGGCTTGAGTATGCTTCAGTAATATGGTGTCCAATATACACAACGTACATAACATTAATTGAAAGAGTTCAACGAAGAGCTCAAATCAGCTGTTTTTCTTCTAGATGGTGTCTATCCCGCCAGAGGGACACCTCATAATCAGTTCCTCGAGCGATTTGACATGCAAAGTCTTGTCATTAGACGCACACTGCATTCTGTTATTTTCCTGTTTAAATTAATTCATTATAGGATAAAATGTGAGTCAATTATTGCAAAGGTTATATATCGAGTCCCTAGAATCAATAGTAGACATAACAGCTTATTTTTGCTCCCCCAGGCGCGCACTAACCTTCTCTTAAAGTCGCCTTTATATCAAATATTAAAGAATTACTCAAATATTGAATATAATTTGGATAACTTATTTTGTAGTCTTAATGATGTCAAAAAATGTTTTATGTAACGTGTTATTTATGTAATATCCCCGTTTTTATTTTCATGTATTTTTTTAATGTCATTTTACACTTACCCGTTGGATATTTTATAGTAATAAATAAATAAATCTTCGGGGATAAATGGAAGTGGATCTCTACCTGAGTTTATCCTTGAGGTTACATTCTGACCATTGCAACTAAGGCGGTAACAATTTGGCGCCCAACGTGGGGCAAATTTGCACCAATACTTATATTTGCCATGACAAAATCAAACATAACACCGAATCGTTTTCTTTGTTTGCAATCTTGAGAGTACAGATTCAAAGAAACAAATTTCTTTTTACCTAAATAGGTTCCATTTAACTTTGAAATTAAGTTATTTTTCGCATATTAAAGAAAGTTTACTTAAACAAGATAGGCTCTGTTAAAGGGAATGATTTACTTATAATCAAAAATATGTTCTTTTGATAAACAGTAACAGAATTGTCAATGGCTATATTAATAATTAGACACCCATTAGAATAAATATGTAATAGATGCGGTAAAAAACTGCAAAAAGAAGGGAAAGATATTTTATTTAATTTCAATTGAGTGATCATCTTCAAGTTTATTTTAAGGTTAAATTTGTTGCCTTAAATTGAAATACATATTTTTTATTGCCGTATCTCATTCCCTGAATAAAACCGAACAACTTTTGTGTCATTGAAATATGCTCGACTAGGTGTATGATCCTGAAAGTACATTAAAAATGACTTACTTGCTTGCGGGGCTACATAATCAATGAGTTTTATTGGTCCCTCCGACTCCAAATTGTAAATAGCCATAACTGCAAACTCGTACCTTCCACAGGGCCTCAAATTATTTAAGAATAAGTTGTTACGTTCTGTGTACACGTCTCTCGGAAATTGACCTTCTGAATCTCGAATCACTACTCGGAAGCCTCGTGCACAATGAGCGAATTTCTCTGTCACACGCCAATTCAAAAATGTAGCATTGGCATCTTGTACGGAGGCGGTAAAAGATTCTATCGTGAGGTCTGCACCTAGAGTAATAAATGAAATGTTTAATTTAGCATTCGTAAACGAATATACAGGGTGTCCTGAAAATGGTGGGCAATCTCTCGGATTTGAGCAGAACTAATGAAAATAACGTCACAAGTTCGTATATTTTTCTTTCCCCCGAGGTACCCCTACGAAGATATTCGCTCTTGAAGTTGAAGGTTAAAAATCGATTTTTCGCGATAACTTTTTTATTGTTCAATCGATTTTAATCATTTTTGGATCAGTATCATATTATTTCAATCCAGTTAGGTCAGTGTATTAGAACCTTGGATAACATTCTTGGGGGCTCGGGGGCAGAGCACCCATTGCCTTAATAAGTTGAAAAATAATTTTCAACATATTTTCTTTTATTTTTAAAGTTATTTTCAAATTTTTGAGCCATTTTTACGTAAAAAACATATACTTGTTTGATGTCGGTAATATGAACCGTTTTCGAGATAAATGCACCTAACCATGAAATTGCGATTTTCAATCGCACAAATAATAGTAACTATTAAAAATAAATAAACAGAGACTATTTACTTAGTATTACTTTGTCATATTATGTACGACCTTCCCGTCGATTATTTGAAAAAAAAAAGACAAAAAATGGTGCCGCACATGCTGAAGCCCAAGTTCTGGGGTCAGCATTGAACGTGTTAATATTAATTTTTTTAAATATTTAAAAAACAGCTACATCATCTTATCTATGTAGATAAGGCGATGCAGCTGTTTATGTACATAACCAAACGAGTAATAATGACAGTTTATGATTGCCATGGATCAAAATATCAGATAATTGGAGTGACATAATTTTTCAGTATTAGCTTAATCTGACATTAATTAAGTAATTAATTGGTTGAAATATGGCTTACACTAACAATGAATATGCAGATATGCATTTAATGTATGGAATGGCTTATTGTAATGCCTCGAAAGCACGAAGACTATACGCTCGACGGTACCGCTATCGAAGGGTTCCTGATCGCAACATTTTTTAACGTGTTGATCAACGGCTGAGAGAAAGTGGTAAAAAATATGATAATTTGTTTGAAAACTAAAAATTTAAGAATTATATCTCTACTTAGGTCGATTTGCGCCAAATAACGTAAACAGGGGTGCTCCGCGGACAACACGTACTGTTGAAGTAGAAGAGAACGAATTGGATGCAGTCGCTGCGAATTCATCTGTCAGTATCAGATCATTATCGTTACAAATGAATGTCCCAAAATCGATCGTTGGAAGAATTTTGAAAGAGCAACTGCTTCTTCCGTACCATATACAGAAATTACTTGCCATTATCCCAGATGACTTTCCTGCTAGGGTGCAATTTTCGCAGTGGTTTATACAGAAATATGAACAAAATCATGCCTTCATTCGATCGGTTTTGTATACGGATGAAGCGAGCTTTGGAAGAAATGGAATGTGGACTCCCACAACTTACACGTTTGGAGCGAGGAAAACCCACATGCCACAATTCAAACGCGCCATCAAAGGCAATTTCATATTAATGTTTGGGCCGGAATTATTGGCCGGTTGTTGGGCCTATTCGTGTTACCAAATCGATTGAATGGGCAACTTTATCTTGAATTTCTCCAGCAGCAGTTACCACAACTTTTAGAAGACGTTGACATTGCACCTCGAGAGAACATGTGGTTTATGCATGATGGGGCGCAACCGCATTTTAGTCTTATAATGAGGGGTCATTTGAATAGAGTATATCCAAACCGATGGATAGGTCAGGGTGGGCCCGTTCCTTGGCCTCCCCGATCACCCGATTTAAATCCCCTTGATTTCTTCCTGTGGGGGCATTTAAAGAGTCTCGTATATGCCACATCAGTAGAGACAAGAGAAGAATTATACGAGAGAATTATGTACCATTCAAATGTAATTAGAGAAAACGAAGGAATGTTGTGGCGAGTCCAGCGATCGTCAGTTCGTCGTGGACAAGCATGCATTAGAGAAGGAGGTGCTCATATTGAGCATTTGTTATAAAATTTCATAAATCTTCATTTTTCCATGTCCCTAATTAGTTTTCTACAGTAAGGTTTCAAATTTTGTGTTTTGTGTGTTCAAGATTTTTGTTTTTATAAGTTTAGGTAAGTACTTACTACCTCATAGAGAAATTAATGTTGTTTTGTACATAATCCTCGTGTTTATTTAATTTTTAAGAATTACTATTATTTGTGCGATTGAAAATCGCAATTTTATCGTTAAGTGCATTTACCTCGAAAACTGTTCATATTACTGAGTATACGTTTCTACGTAAAAATGACTCAAAAATTTGAAAATAACCTTAAAAATAAAAGAAAATAGGCTGAAATTTTTTTCTCAACATATTAAGGCAATGGGTGCTCTGCCCCCGAGCCCTCAAGAATGTTATCCAAGGTATACATTGACCTAACTGGATTGAAATAATATGATACTGATCCAATAATGATTAAAATCGATTAAACAATAAAAAAAGTTATCGCAAAAAATCGATTTTTAACTTTCAACTTCAAGAGCGAATATCTTCGTAGAGGTACCTCGGGGGAAAGAAAAATATATGAACTTGTGAACTTATTTTCACTAGTTCTACCCAAATCCGACAGATTGCCCACCATTTTCGGGACACCCTATATAGTTCTTCACGCCGAGCTGTTAATGCGGTGACTGTAATCATAAAGCGAGTGAATGTCAAAGAGATGTACAATGTCTTAATGCTAGCAAAGAACATACAACTGAAAATTGTGTGATCTCTATAAATGTCGTAACTGTATAGCAGCTAATGATAAACTAAAGCTAAATCATATGGTATTTGACTTTAGTATATAAGACACTTTGTAATATAACTGTCATTCTTTTTCCTCTTCCGGTTTCACCGGAATGACACCAACTTTTCGTTTTAAATGGAACACCCTGTATATTATTATATTTTTGGAATCCCTGAAAAACTCGGAATATGGTTGATGCTCCATAAGTGACGTTTCAACTTCGTGAAAAACATTTGACTCGAAATTTGTTGGTGCATCTAGAGTGGCATGGCCAGTAAAGAATGCTTAATACACTAACTTAAAAATCAAAAGTTGGGGTCATTTCCGGTAAAACCGGAAGAGGGGAAAATGACAGTCATGTAATACATCTACCAAGTTTCATTCCGATTCTAAAAAATCAGGAAAAGAAGGGGGGCCTGGCATAATCAGTTGACACCCGGTATACATATACAGACTGATTTTTATTTTTGGTTAAACTTACCAGAGGGCGCTGGGATATATGCAGTAAGACTAGCAGGGCCACTTAGCTCATCATTTACAAGTGCCCTAACTTCAAAGTAGAACCTCTCGCATGCAGGGAGGAAGGACACATTCAGGGAATTTTCTTGAGCGTTGTATATATACTGCAAATCATCTTCCACATGGACGTACACTAGGTATTGAGTACCGTCACAATTGGTACTTGCTCTCCAGTGCAATATATAGTCTAAGTTTAACGTTACATTTGTAACTTCCTGTGGAACTGGAATTAAAATAATGGTAACTGTTTGAAACCTAGGAAGAGGAATAAAAGCTCATTATACAGGCTTTGTTTAACATGGATAGCGCTTGGGACACAAATGTAGAGTTTAATATGATTTTAACTTTGCATTTCCAATGTACTCGGGAACTGGGATAATAAAGCAGATTTTTAGTCTGGCTCTCTTTTTATAAAGGTTTTATAAAGGCTGCTTGCAGATTAATGAGTTTTAAATTAGGTTTATTTGAAATCAAATGTATTTCTAGACTACAAGAATTTATTGAAAAACCTTGTAATATATCTAAAAATTTACCGTAAAACATTTTGGACTTTCTCTGGCTTTCGTCCTTTTCTGTCATTATATGAACCTTAATGCCAGAAGAGGAAAGAAAATATCGAAAGTATCAGGCATTACTGCACGGGAAAAGATAGACTAGTGCAGCACTTTCGACTAAAGAGTGCGTAAATATCGACTATCCACACCGAAAATTCGATGTGGAAAACCATATTGAGGCGATAACACCTCACTACCGGCACGCAACACGAGCGAAATACAGTGTTTCGGTTCCGAAATCCATAATAAATTACTCTTATTTAGCGTTTTTTCAGAACTGCAACACTGTTTTGTCGGCAGTGTTTTGACTCGACAGTGTTTCAGTTGCAAATGACAACTAGATTTTTTCAGCAGCCGCTAAATTTATGTCCGCTTCACAGGCATAAAAAGTTGAGCCTTTTATGCCAGTGAATAAAAGGTATCTGTTCGTTGCTTGGAATTTGGAACCTGCTCCGAGTCATATCGTCGTCGGCCTGAAATCCGACACCTTTAGTCCATGCATCAGATCTACAATGAATCCTTATCAATCAATGCACGTGTGCGAAATATAAATATACGCATATGACCCATACTCATAAATATGGGTCAATTAAACGTATATAAATAGAATTTATTACAAATAAAAATAATGCTTTAATCCAGTCAACAAGTACAGTAAAAAAAATGAATGGCGCTAATTTTTTCTACTACATATGAAATGTGTTTTATGCTGCTGCTTTTCTTGCATAATTCAAATGGGTATCCCAGCAAACGAAAAAGGTATCACTACTACGGTGGTACTACGAGAAGTAAAGACAAAATAGAAATTGAAGTAAAGTAATCAATTATTTACCTACGTTTGGAAAACAAAGTTTTTCTCGAACAAGTCCCGTGTTAGATTCCAACTGTGAAATCCAGCATAAGCTTTTTCGTTGTATTTTTATGGGAACAATGTTAAAACATTAACTGTACATGATTTCAACAATTTATAACCTGCAATATTTTGGCTATCATTATGTAATAATAAAATGTATTTCACAATAAATCAGGTTTAAAATAAGCTCTACACGATTTTAGAAATTTCTGATCGGTAATACTTTATTCCTTACCATCTATCAGTGTATATTAATGGGAAAAATAGAAAAAAACTTAGTCTGTTAAAATGAATAAGGGTAAAAAAATGGGCTCTACGCGATTTCATAAATTTCTAATCTGTATTTTGTTGTGGTAACAGTATATGAGCTTTCACGATTTAATGAAATTTTAATCTGTATCAGAAAGTAAAGGTGGTCAGAAAGTGCAGGAGACTACGATAACGATAAAGCTCCTTTTGTTACTGTCTGCTAGTTTGGTTTAAGCAAAGATTATGTTTCTCATCTTTGAAGTATAATATAGTCAAAAAGATAAACATGATGGATAGTCAGGGAGTGCGGGGAAACCACATAGAGAATTAGCTTGTAGTATTATACATTGGAAGTGTTGTGGGGAGGGGGGTATTTCTTTTATTTTTTCATCATGAAACAGTACGTGGTTTTACAATTAGCTATTAAGAGAGATTATGTAAAAGAACCGTGAAATTTGAATATAGACAGGCGAAGAAGAAAAAGAGAAGAAAAAAGCACTGCAACTTCTACCATTTGCTTCAAACAATACTCTTCGTCTTCACTAGTTGCATCAAATAAGAAGAAAGAACATTCCCTTCCCATTTGCAAACTTAGAACTGTCAGTCATGTCCTTCTGAGTGCCTTACTACTGGTCTCGATGTTGTCTAGGAACTTACGGATTTCGATCTTAGCATTTTTAGACCTCCCAGGTCGCGTTGCCTTTAACTCCCTTTCCAAGAGTCAGTAAGTATCCCGGTCAAAATTTGGGCGGTTGATCAAACAATGGCGAAAAACGTGTATCGAGGTCCTAGTTATCCTCCATTAGCGTTTTACTTATTTCTGACTTTTAGTTTGGTCACAGCATACTTTTTCTCAGAACGGTTGGTCGGATCAAACTTAAACTGGCAATCGATTCTATGACCTCAAGCTACTCGAAAGCGAGGGGTCACGTTGCCTTTAACTCCTTTTTCCAGAGTCACTAAGTATCCCGGTCAAAATTTGGGCGGTCGGTCAAGAGTGGTGCAAAAGATGTATCGAGGTCTTAGTTGTGCTCCAGTAACATTTTTACATATTTCTGACCTTTAGTTTGGCTACAGTACATTTTTTCCCGGAACCGTTGGTCGGATCGATTCGGCAATGATCAGAATCGACTCCTCGTGGTCGACTTAGTCGATAACGATACCTCCCGCGCCTTCATGTGTCCTCGGGAAACTTCGGAAGTGTTCGTGCGAAGTTCAGATTTTTGCTTAAAATCCTAGCTTCTACACGTGTGAGATCCCCTGGAACTTGTTTCGGTTTTTCAATTCCCAAGTCGTTTATAAAACGGTGAATAACGCCCTCGGGAGTGATCGGATCGATTCGATAACCATCGTAATCGATTCCACGCGGTTGGTATAGTCGAAAATGCTTCCCCTTCCGAGCATGTATGCCTTCGGGTCTCCATAGATAATGTCCCTACCTGTACTCGGAGGACGCTGACCGTTTTTCTCTAAAAAATGTTCTAAATCTCTTCGAGGTTATGTACCTCCGACCGGCGTTTGCAAAAAATCCTACTTAAATGTTCGATTTTTAGGTTAGGGAACTCACCCGTGTCTAATTTCACTCTTTTAAAAAAAAATAGGTTATGTTTATACTAGTTTGTTTATGTCTATATACACGTTGTTTATAAATGTCATTATCACATGATTAAATTAAGCTTATCTGTTGACGTCGTACTTCCGTTATTGAAGATGTACTTCCGTCTAGTACACAAATATAATCGGAATTACAGATCTCAAAATTCAAACATCAATAGCAATGCCGTATAAGATGACAAGTTAAAGACAGATATTTATTTGAAAGATGAAACAATAAACAAGTTATTAATAATAATAATAATTTATTGGTCACGATAAATACATATTGTACATGTGACAAGTCAGGGAAAGAACATATAGATATAGATAATTAAATAAGTAATTAAGCGAATAAAAAAACAAACAATATTAACATAACAAATGTGTGACAAAAACACGTAAGTACATACATATATGACCCAATAAATAAAACAGATAACATCATTTCCCTTCAATAAAGTTTGATATATTATAATAGCTCTTATTAGATAGGTATTTTTTAAGTTTTATTTTAAATTTTAACTTGTTTGGAATACCACGAATACTTTTAGGAAGAGCATTGTATAGGGTGATACAGTTATACATGGATGATCGTTTAAATGAGCTCGTATGGTGACTCGGTACACTTAAGAGATCACCGTCTCTCGTTGGATAATTGTGATAGTTACACCTTTTTTTAAAGAGAGCTAAGTTGTTTTTTGTAAATGTTAAGCATTTTAAGATAGATCGAAGGTGTTGTAAAAATACGATTTTCTATAAATATCTCTCTACAACTTTCGTTTGTTTTTAGGTCAAAAATAAGCCTGATAATTCTTTCTTGACAAATAAACACTCTTTCACACTCAGGGGCTTTACCCCATGCACAAATATTAAATGAGATGTGACTATACGCCATAGCATAATATATGTTGATTAAGCCTTCTTTGTCTAGGGTGGGTGGATATTAACTGTAACATTGCAAAAAATGCCTTATTTAACTGACTTCATACATGATCTACATGTCTACACCAGGATAACTTGGAATCAAGTAAGGTACCAAGTAATTTGGCAGAATCTGATAGCACAATATCATTGATCGTGAAGTTTTCCGGTAAAGGTTTTTGAAGGTGATAGTTTATGCAAACTGTCTTTTTCTCATTTAGAATCAGCTTATTTCTTTGACACCATGCACTTAAAGAATCTATTATATTGTTGATCTTAATGTGAAGCTCCTCGAGTGTACCAGCTGACACGGGATTGTTGTGTCATCCACAAACATTGACCATGCTCCGTGTAAGTGGGCAAATCATTTACATAGAGCATGAAAAGTAATGGACCTAGCACTGAGCCTTGAGGAACCCCAAGTGCAACACTAAATGTATCAGACTCCTAACCATTTAGCCTCACCCTGAGCGATCTATTTTCCATATAGGAGGTCAGACACAGCAGACTGTTACTCCTAATGCCGACACTGTATAATTTACTATTCAGTATTTCTTTATTGACAGTATCAAATGCTTTGGAAAGGTCATACAACAATGACACAACATACCTACGCTCATCCAAGCATTTGTAAACATACTCCAGAAGATGATAGGTAGCCGTCTCAATCGATTTGTTTGACCTAAACCCATGCTGAGAGAACATTAATATTTTATTCTTTTCAACATACTCAGAAATTCTTTTGTATACTACTCTTTCAGGTGTTTTTGAGAGAACACTTAAGGGGGAAATTTGTCGATAATTATCCAAATCAGTGAGGTCACCTTTTTTTAGTAGTGGAATGACAGTTTCTAATTTTAGGCAGTCAGGAAAAATACCAACTTCTATTGACTTATTTAACAAGTATACAAATGGCTCCAGTATATTATTTTCTATATTTTTTACGGTTTTAGTCGTAAGCCCGTCATAGCCAGTTGAGTTTTTATTTTTTAATTTCATAATAATGTTGTGCGCCTGTTCTACAGTAATATAATAAAAGTACATTGAGTTAACATAATTCTCATTTAGAGTGCATGGCAGAGATAGATTAGATCCAAAGTGTTCCATAATTATTTTAGGTGCAGCATCAGAGAAGTGATGTGCAAATTCTGTAGCAACTTCAGTAATATTATTTATAACGCGGTCATTTACCTTGAGAGTAATGCTGCCCTCGGCACCATTTTTATTTCTGCCTAATATTTTATTGACTATTTTCCAAGTTTCCCTATTTTTGTTTGAAGAGTTATTTATTTTGGTTTTATAATAGGCTTGTTTGGTTAATTTTATGTTATTCCTATATTTCTTTTTTTCCTCATCGTATAGTCTTTTATGCACAGGACAGCTTAAGTTTACTGTAATCTAAAATAAATTATTTCGCATGTAAATATCAATGTTGGTTTTTTATAAAAGAAAACAAATATCCAGAGTGTGCAGAAATCAATATCTTGCTGTATATGAATCCCTTCCCAAGTGTTTATTGATTTATTTATTACTTTCATAAGAGCTGAAGATCTTAAAAACTATCGAACGGTTTTGTTCATTTTTGACGATGCGTTATCCATTTTGAATTATTTGTCAGAAAAGAACAATAAAATATATTTATTTATTCCACTATTTTTTTCGTAAAACTTTACTTTAATACGTACAAATTATATTATCGGAGTTTTGTACTGCTGATAATCAAAAATTGATTTTTCATTGGCAACCAGTGTTATTTATAAAATTTTAGAATTTTCATAAAATTCAAAAATTACTGAGGGGTATTAAAAATACATTTCAACAGTAAACTGTTTGTCGTTTGAAACTTTTGGGAGTACCAACATCATTTAGCGGGCTACAAACGTATTGAGAAGATATAACATAATTTCATTAACCTGATATAATGTTTCATATTACTAAGTCTTTTCCATTGCCTGTAAAACATTTCTAATTTACCACGGGCAAAAATAAATTGAAATATCATTGGAATAATAAATAATCTAAAATAAAACAGTTTTAACGATCATTATTTAAGGCAAATTTAGCTTTTCATGGAACCATGAAAGACCCAAAAAAACCCTTTCGTCTAAAACCAAATGCCGTTATTATAGATTTTATCAATCTTTCTACGCTTTCACAGAGTTAACTTGGTAGGTTCTTCATGAGTAGGAGGGTACTTTTATAATGGTTTTAAGCATTTAGCTTTGACAGCGGTCTAAATATCGTTATTTTTTGGGCTCTTTTTGAGTTTATTAGACTCGTATGATTACTGTCACATAAATATAGATTTATCAGTAGTTATATAAAAAATTCTTATGAAAATACCGTGGGTTATTAAAAAAATTTAATATGTTACTTGATATTCCATTATAAACATCACGTATAGGCAATCTATATAATTGAACATGATAAATAATAATTTTTCGAATTACATTGCTTTAAGATTTGGAGTACCACAAGGTTCTATTCTGGGTCCCCTGCTTTTCTCTATATATACTGTAGCATTGCATATGCTACATTTTTCATAGTAATTAATTTAAAAAGTAAACTGGTGCATAGTGAGTTAGGCCACCCAGTATGTGGATAAATGTATTACTGGTTGCAGTGAAAAATCTCCTGAAAAGGAATTTATTAGACAAATATAAATATTTTTTTTATTCTTTCTTTCCTGCAAAAACATGCTCCACATGCAGTTAAATATATAAGTAAATAATAATGAAAATAATGCGGCACCGTTTCAGACAATTAACACTGCAATTATAACTTGTTCAGGTTGAAAAGCACTTGACACCTCATTTTGAGTTAACACCGAAATATAGTAAACACACGACGTCCTCTCTTCCTGGCTGGTTTAACAGCATGTTTCTTATGAACTTGTTTTATTTATTTCTTCAGAAGCACATAGTAGCACACTCTCTATTTTAAGGTTAAATTTTGGATATTTTAAATTCATCTTCTTCTTCTTATAGTTCGATTTTGCCAAGAGCACAATTCTGTGATTTGAGTTGGTAATTAAGACCTGCGTGTAGGGATCGTTAGTTTTTTTAAATTCGCAAGACCGCGTTAGAAAGCTAAGCCATCTTAGCAGCCCTTTTTAAGCGTGATCCATTGAAGGAGCCGGTAGTGCTTAGGCTTGGGGCAGTAGCCTAACTAGTAAATTTGGTCAAGCCATAATTTTTATTCACGCCATAAGCTTAGGCTTATAATCGATACTGAGCCCCCACAGGTCACTTGGGGGTTGCCAGTATCCCTCATATGAGGCAATTTTCTTTGGTGTGATATCATTATTGGTATATCATCTTTCCGATGTAACGGCCACACACAGATGGTATTATTTTAAGAAGCAAGAGGTCAATAAGCGAAAGAATCCGAGTCGTCGATTTTTTTTTGGACCACGTAGGCAGTGGAGACAATTTGAGAGTGGAGGCAGCGTGTTGTAGAGGGGTCCCTGCAGTCATACCTGATTCTGGAACAAAGTTACACCAGGGCCTTCTGTTTTGTGGTATTATTTATAACATTTTGTTTGATTTAAATTATTACTTTTCATATATTTTTTTTACTTGTAAGAAATGGTACCATTTTAATTAAATTTTAACATTTTTCAAAGATTCATACATTTTCACATAAATATTTTTACATAAAATTTTCTTAAATAATACTTGTTAAACCTTGTCATAATTTAATATTTTTTTATCAATCATTCAAATTTCAACTTAACTAAATTTTTTTTGCTATTGCTAAATAAATCATTCAACTGTCCCATTGTCAAATATTAAAGTCAACTTATTATTAACATGTGTGTTTCCTTTCTTCTACTCATTTAGCTGGATATATATTATTGGTGAGCTTATTACATAACCTAGGTACTCAGTATTGTTTTCCTTAGCTTTCACAATACTCATGGTTCATATAGTAAGTTAAGGTGGCGCCCTGAACATCTATTTTTTTTTGTTTATATATATATTCACTATTTTATATATTTTTTTTTGCAAGTTAACAAACGAGTAAATATCGAACCACGACCTCGCTTTCCCATAACCCAGAGCTGCCGTTCGCATAATTGAAACACTTCCTGGTTTTAAGCCAAGGGGTGTTACAATACAAGCCAATTTACTAAGTGCCTTACTAACTGTCAGATACACTTATATGCCGACGACACCCAGCTCTATTACTCCTTTAATCCCTCTGATGTAGATGGTGCTTGTTATCATATAAATGAAGATCTAAAATTATTTGTTGACTCAGCCAGAGAGCACAGTCTATTTATTAATACAAGCAAATCAAATCTTTTAATCTTTGGGCCCAAAAAAATTCGGAGCAACATTAAAAACCTCGCTAAAATAAAAATTGATGGTAACGAACTAGAAATAGTAGAAAAAGCTAAAAGTCTCGGTGTTATAATAGATTGTGACCTCAGGTTTGTGGATTATATTAACACTTTAATCCGAAAGGCATATGCAACCATTAAATTAATATATGGTAACAGGCGCTTTCTACCTCGGAACACAAAAATACTATTATGCGAAAGTCTAGTCCTATCTATATTAAATTATGCTGACTCACTTTATGGGCCTAATTTAACAATCGCATATAAATCTAAAATTCAAAAAATTCAGAATTCTTGCCTACGTTTAATTTACGGTATTCGTAGGCGTGAGAGAATTTCTTATAAATTGAGTGAAATAGGGTGGTTGAACATGGAGCGTCGTAGGTCGCTACATACAGCATGTTTGTATCATAAAATAATTATAAATAAATGTCCTCCATATTTATATCAAAGATTACAATTTCGGACTGACGTGCATTCCCTAAATTTAAGATTTAGAGGCTTACTGACGCCTCCTGTATATCGTACAGAATTTTTCAAACGGTCTTTTTCATATCAAATATGCAAAGTCTATAATTCTCTCCCTGGTTATTTGAAACTTTTAAAAATAGGCAATTTTAAATGAAAATATAAACAACTATTATTTAATTCACAATGTGAAGAATTGAATCACTAGTTATGTTAAAAAATATAGTGTGTATATATTTATGTATATGTGTATTATTGTGTATTTAATATATAATTATGTATGTATAATGTGTGTTTATATGTGTGTATAGGTGTGTATATATAGGTATATGTGTGTGTATATGTATGTGTGTATATATATATATATATATATACGAGTGCATATGAATATTTATGCGAATTGCAATTGTTTTAACAGTAAAAATCTTTTTAGTGTTGTAGGTTAGTTTGGTTGTGATAGTACTGGCTAGACTTCGACGACTATCTGCGTCGAGGTCTGTCCGTTACTATTGCAGCCGTTCAGGGTTAAGTGGTAGAACAGATTTTACAGTACCTGTATTGTAGAAACTGAACTTCGCCCTTTTATGTCACATTTTTCAAGCCAAATTATTGTATAAATATGTTTGTATACTTTATTCTGTGGTTATAAATAAAGACGTTTTTTATTATTATTATACATGCAACTAATCTCTCTCAATTAAAAATCAAAAAAACATAGTTGTGAACTTACTGCAAAGTTGTGCGTTGACACCTTGAAGAGCTAGAAAGACAAGAAAACTAAGTATAGGAATCATCGTGAATAATAACTTTTTTATTAGATTAGTAGCTGCCGAGTATGAGTAACGACTGCTTATATAAACTCTTGAGAATGATCAATTAACATAACACTTTAGATATGAAATTTTCTCAAGATGCATTATCCGCGGTAGATTAAATTTAGGGAAATTTATTAATAGGGAACGTATATCAAAATAAATTCCAAGAATTTCATGTTTTTAAATAGTACCTACCTAAAGATTCTACTAAAAAAAATATGGTAAATATGCCAGAATGATATAACAAAAAATCCGACAGAAATATATAAGTTTTTTTAGGATAATCTACCCACTTTGCCCATTTAAAATTTGCCAGTAGCTTTCATCTTGTCGCTGAGAATGTTGTCATGAAAGTTCTTAATAAGCTAAAGAACGCATCTCAGGAGTCTGATAATATAAGTATAAGCTTAGTAAAGTTATGTTGCCCTTGGATCCTAAAATATCAATACATATAATGTCATTATTTTTCACATATTTTACATATTCCTCAATATCGTCAAGAAACTTGTTTATATTTATTGGGGGGGTGTTTATAAATCCCTGTAATTGCGGCTTTTAATTTATTAATAGTAAATTTACATTCTCGGTTTGTTACCTCGGTAAGCTTTATGACCCATCCGTCTGCACATAGATCATTCCTTAGAAAATTATAGACGCCGTCATTCTTGTTGTCGTTTGCCTTATTATTATAGAGTTTATATCCTAGATACAGCAGTATTTCACTTTTATTATACTTTAACATCCCGTAATTTAAAAATAAAAAGATTCAGAATCGCTACTAGTAGTTTTATCTTAGAATAAGATTTTATATCATGTTGTCTATAAATATTATTATTACTTAGTGACTAAAATAATATATTTTATGTCCACGTTATAAAGGACTGTTTATGATATAGTTTTGCAGCTATAAAGTACCTCTTTATTGTACTAGTAAAATAAAGTTACTGCATTTTACTATTTTGTCGGATTTAGACGTTTTCAAATTAATATGTACAACTGTCAACGTTTATTTAAATTAACATTGCACCTAAACCTAACTAAATATTGAAGAACACCGCCCTGGGGGGCGTCCTACTTTAAAAATATGTCTTAAATTTGTTTTAAATTCAGGGAAATATCGCTTTTATAACTACAATTAACCAGAAATTATTTAAACATTACATTCTTAATTTCTACAAATATTTATTTTTACAACAGAAATTATGTTCTCAATAATAGCCGACTTCAGGGCGCTGTTACGTTTTAAATTATTGGGGTAGAAAGTTGTACATATGTCAAGTGCCACTTTAAAATAGCTTGTAACATGGTTATTAATTCTTATCTAAAACTTGGCAGCTTTAAAAACAAGACTAATGCATTAGCAAAACCAGCAAAGCGTCGAGAGTTGTGTATGAAGTGAATAGGGAGACTTTAAGCAAACGTATAAGACGAAGATAGGGCAGGATACCGAAGCCACGTCTCATGTGTCAAATATACAAGCCACGTTCAGCTAATGGGAGAATTGGCACTGTGATTTTGGAACCGCGTTGTTGGAAGAACAGAATAAAAGCCAGGCGATGCTATACCTCCTGGCAGAACTGATAGAGGACGCTTGCCGACGATTAACTACTCGAGCCCTCTCGGTTTGCCCGGAAGAATACTTATTCCAGTCATAGCAAATTTCATCGAGGATGTTTGTCGTCGATTTTCGAACCCTCTGAATTTGCTAAGAGATACTAATTGCCGGACGCTTGTCGACGATTAAATACTCGAGCCCGCCTTAGTTCTCTAAATACATCCATAAATTCTACGAATAAATCCAGGCTGGCTACTAAAAGATTTGGGCTGCAGAACATAACTTCGCAATTTACACGACGACAATTTCACCAACATAACTATCTAAGTATCAAACCTATTTACTTCTCTGCGTTATTATTTAATATTGACTTTACATTCTGGTTTGGGGGGGATAGGGGAAATTGGCTTATTTGTGGTACTAAAGGAATATTAGTTTTTTTATGAAATACTAGCTTTGATTTTTTATTATAAAGAATATTATATTACCAGTTATTCAGTTATGATTTCATTCACGAATTTAATTCATAAAATTTCACTTTCTGAATGTTTTACTAGGGAAATTTGTGTTTGCAAAATAACAAGTTTAGATTCAAGAACTATATATTTAGAGCTATGCAATAACAAGATATTTTATCATAGACTCGTCCAACTTCATGTTAATAATTATTCTGCAGTTTTTATAAAACAAATAGTTGACTCTCATGTCCACCTCATCTCTCGTAAGATTTTTCAAGAATGCTTTATATTTAAAGTACACTAGGAATGTTTTCCTACTGTAACCACAAGGTTGTCTAATTGTTTAACATCTACCTACAATTGAAAATTATCGTCACGTGAATTCGGTGTACTTTGCGTTAACAAAGGTTTGAACCATTGACTACGGCCAATTGGCTGGTTCTGTTCTCCTATTGGGCTCAGTTACAACGAGGGATGTCAATATTTCAGGCAATGCCTGGTCACTTGTTCGATTGAAGGGTGATGCAACCGCACTTTCTTACCTTCGCGGATTCGCGGCTTCATATGTTTGACAATCATAGGCAATCTTCTGGTTGCTTCTCTATTTAATGACTATAGGGAGATTTCCCCAGCAGCATTCTAAAGGATTTTACGTGAGTGTAAATTCTCACCTCAGCAAGATTAATATGATTACCTGAACGATTGTTCCTACTCTAATTTCAATCAATAAACGATGTATAATTAAAGGATATTTCCTCAACACTCTATGATCTCTTACATGAGTATTTAATGGTCATTTCTCAACTTACTATTGATAATGTATAAACATGACATGATTCTTGTCCTTGGTTTTGCATTCGAAATCATTATTATCTAGCGATTGCTAACACCTTTCTTTAATTATAAAACATTATTACCTAGCAATTGCTAACAGCTCTATTAAAAAATTAACATATACAGACTATTGTCACAACTGTTCAAAATGAGTATTGTCTGGCCGATAGTCGTGTTGTTTGAGATGCGAGGTGGCAATCGCTATTAATCACACGAGTTTCGCGCCACTGGGTTCGAATCCCGGCTCCGGCCTTGGCACCGTCGGAGGAAATGGTTGTCTCTAATTACTATTAAAATAACACAGCATACTTTTGTATCTCAGTTCTTGTTATTGCACCAAAACACTCAGCATATTTATAGTATGGTCATTACTATAGCAGCGCAAATTTTCCTATTATAATATTTAGGCAATTGTCTCAAATATTTGGATTGTTTTGATTTCATGTACGGCTATTTGCCGCATCAATTTATATAAAATAAAATGGGTTTTTTTGACTACTTTTTCCCATCAATTATTGTCTTTTCTTCCACCTTTACCTTTTCATCACACAAGTAATAAACTAAATAAATGATTTCATTCTAATCAAATAAATTAGAAAACAAACTTCAACTATAAATGTACAGTGCAATTTTGAGTAATAAAACATCACATAAATAACATAAAACATTAACTAGGTTTCTCAAATGATAGACAGTGTATCCAAACTTACAGTGTATTTACAATAACAGAGTGATTAATTTTCTCAGTTACAGTATCAGACAGAAACAAGTAATACCAAACTTTAAATCAAAGAACCTGGGGTAATTATAAAGGGTTACTACACACACACAACGTAATTAAAGTCCTAACCACATAAAACTAGACGATCACATAAATGGCCAATTTGTTTATTTATCTTGATATAAAATTGAGATAAATAATTACTGGGTAGGAATTAATAAGTTCTTGATTGCTTCACGATTAAGAATTTTGATATTAATTAACACCACTGGGGTTGAGATGTTTCAATATTAAATAATATAACAAATATTATTGCTTGTTATAATGGTTAATATTGATAACACAATGATTGTTATTATTCTCATAGAATAAATATAAAATTTATTAAATTAATTATTTTCAATAATGAGCCGATGTCAGATTTTAACGTTTTCAAATAAATAATAATATGTACAGTCGTAAAAATGTCAAAAAATGTCATTGAATTAATTTTTTTCGTTAATAAGCCAATAGTCTAAGAGCCAGTGGTCGGCAGACTTACAGTATTTTATATAGCTTCATATTTTCTACACTCATTAATAATAAAATAATAATAATAATAATCTTTATTCCCATAAGATTCCGAAGAACATTGGATGTGTCACAAGTAGCCTTACAAACTAACAGAAATAAAATAAACAACAAGATACAATATAAATAAAAGAGACATTTTAAAACTTGAATTAAAACTTTGTGTCAATTCTAAATCCCTAAAACATATTAAAGTAGTCACTGTGACTATACAAAACATTTTCTGTCAAGATATTTTTTAATTCTTTTTTGAAACTTTTTGGATTATAGATATTTTTTTTTATGTGTTCAGGCAAATTGTTATACGCCTTTATTCCCACATATTGTGGATTGCGTTCATACGTACTTGTTTTATGTATCGGTATGCTCAATTGGTTACCGTACCTTGTTTGTATACTTTTATTAACATCAGAATTTCTTTCAAAGTCCAAAATATCTTTCTTTGTGAAAATAAGTAAATTAAAGAAGTAGAGCGCATATACTGTCATTATTTTATATTTTAAAAAAATAGGCTTACAGTGCTGCCGACATTCAGCGTTGTCGATTAAACGGACGATGCGCTTCTGCAGCAGAAATAATCTATCTAACTCCGTTGTCGATCCTCGGACAATAATCCCATATGGCAGTCTACTGTGTACGTAAGCGTTGTAGAATAGCAGTATAGTTTCAATATTTAGGGAAGTTTTTAAATTACCAATGGCAAAATATGCGCTACACAATTTAGTGGCAACGGAGGCAATGTGGTTGCCCCATGCTAATCGATCATCTAGGTGAATTCCTAAGAATTTAGTTGTTGGCGCGTTACATAACGACTTTTGCTCTGATCTAACTAACAATGATCTTGGTTCTTTCTCTAGTATTCGAGTATTTTTGAATGTCATAAGGACCGTCTTCTGCGTGTTTAACATAAGAGCATTATTTCTACACCACCCGGTTATTTAATTAGAAATTATATTAGCTCTTTCCTGCGCATTTTTCAAGTTTTTACTACCGATAATAGTCGAGATGTCATCAGCAAACTGACACATCAGAAAATTAGAGTCATTTGATACACTATTATTAAGGTCATTTGAGAAAATACTCTTAATTCTACAACGCTTATTGATCTCATAATAACTACCAATAATGAGGATATTGTAGAAAGGGTAAATGTAATTCCTCTCGACCATTTATCTGATCATGAATTAACCTGTTGTGCATTAAACATTAAAATTATATCCCATATACCTATCTTTAAAACAATTAGAAACTTTAAAAATTTTAATCAAGAACAATTTTACGCTGATCTTATTTTAATTAATTTTGAAATTATCTATGATATGAATAACGTAAATGACAAATTAGAGTTCTTAAATGAAAATATTTTAATCCTTTTAAATTTCCATGCGCCTTTTAAAACTATAAAAATTACTAAGAAATTTTCCCCATGGATGACTGATAATATACGTTTACTTATATCTCTTAGAAACAAAGCACGCAACAGATGGCGCCGAACTAAAAATGAGGCTCATTATAATTACTACAGAGAACTAAAAAATTATACAACACTTTCATGTAGAAGGGAACAAAAAGCTTATTTTGATGACAGGTTGAGAGTAAATGGTACTAATAATGTATGGAGGGACTTAGAATTGCTAAATATTAACAAAAGAGGAAAGAATTCAATACCTAATCATTTAAAAAATGTCGATAACCTTAACGACTACTATGCCAATAGTATCCCGCGCACTCCTACAGATCAAAATACTATTAATTATTATAATACCAATGTAAATCCAAATTTAGAGTCGTTTAAACTCCGACCTGTTTCCGAATTTAAGATGCAAAGAATTCTATATGGAATCAAAACCAATGCTCAAGGTCACGATGGACTTAATATAAAATTTTTACTAATGTGTTTCCCTCATATTCTGCCATTCATAACTCATATAATAAACTTTTGTTTAGAAAATAATATATTCCCAGATGCCTGGAAGCAAGCCCTTATATTACCAATTCCCAAAAATAATAATCCCATTGAATATAAGGACCTGCGTCCTATAAGCATTTTACCAACATTATCAAAAGTGTTAGAAAGAGAGGTCGCAGCTCCGTGAGCATGTGACAAAATTTAATTTGTTACCTGATATACAATCAGGATTTCGCCCATCACACAGTTGTGAAACGGCCCTGCTGAATATTACAGACGATATATTAAGAAGGATAGATGAGAAAAAAGCTACAGTATTGGTTCTCCTTGGCCTTTGACACTATAGATCATAAAATACTCTTAGCTATTCTCAAACTTATTGGTGTAAGTAGCGAAGCTCTTAAATTTTTTCATAGTTATTTGACAGGGAGAACCCAAAGAGTGAAAATTAATGATATTGTGTCTAAACCTCTTGATGTGTTATCTAGTGTCCCGCAGGGATCAATATTGGGTCCTTTGTTATATACATTATATACAGCAGATTTCCAAAAAACTGTTACACACTGCCGAATGCACTTGTATGCTGATGACACTCAACTGTACCTCTCCTTTGACGCAAGTCAGTATATAAACGCAACGAATCAAATTAATCAAGATATTGGATCTTTGCTTAAAATATCTAAGACACACTCATTAAATATTAATGCCACCAAGACTTCAGTTCTTGTATTCGGACAATCAAATATTAGATCCGAGGTATTACAAAGAATACAAATAAATGTAGAAGGCCACAATATAATACCTACTGAAGAGGCAAAAAATTCAGGATTAATTTTTGATAGCTCTCTAAGATTTAAGGCTCATGTAAATAACTGTATTAGACTAGCTTATATGAATTTAAAAATGATTTACAACAATAGACATTACCTTAGCCAAAAAACAAAAACAATTTTATGTGAGTCATTGGTTTTATCTAGATTTAATTTTGCAGGCATAGTGTATGGTCCGTGTATAGATGCGGAAGACGATCGTAGAATACAAGTTGTACAAAATTCTTGCTTAAGATTAATCTTTGGTATAAGACGTAGACATAATATATCACATAAACTGCCAGAGATAGGATGGCTTAATATGTCTAGCAGACGCCTACTGCACTCTGCGTGTTTGTTTCACAAAATTGTAATTAACAAAATTCCCAAATATCTAAATAAAAAGATTTCTTACCGAACATACCGTACATAATATCAATATTCGTTTTAAAGGTACACTTACTCCTCCCCTTCACCGTACTGAATTGTTTAAACGTTCGTACTCATACCAAATCACTAAAATTTATAATTCTGTACCATCTTCAATAAAAAGTGTGCCAGCATCTATATTCAAAAATAAATTTAAAAATCATCTCTTAAATCTTCAAAACGCGTCATTTGAGTCAAGGTAATTGTATTTATCTACTGCACCATTTACTGCACCGAAATTAAATCAAATTGAATACTATTATTTATTTATTATTATTTTATTATAGTAATATAGCTTGTGCTATTAATAATGTTTCTTGTTTTACGCTTAAGATTAAAAACAGGGGCTGTCTGTGGATAGCCATCTGATCTTCGGCGTTTTCCCAACCTATTTAAAAATTATATATATTTTTCTTGTATTCTAAATATGAACTGTAAATTGGGAAATAAAGACCTGTTATTATTATTATTATTATTATTAATAAAAGTGGTGATAATATTCCGCCTTGAGGTACGCCGTATTTTATTGGACATAGATTTATTTATGAAATTAATGGATTCTACAAGGGCAGTTTCGGTGGATTTTCCTTTTAAGAATCCGTGCTTGAATTTATTAAAATAATCTACAATACGTTCATACATAAGCTTTTCAAATATCTTAGAAAACACAGATAAATTTGAAACTGGTCTGTACTTTTTTACATTTGAATGATCGACTTTCTTAAAAATTGGTACAATAATTCTGGCTACCTTTAACTTAGAGGGAAACTCACCAACTGTAAAAGATGTATTGATTATGTTTTCTAGAGGTATTGCGATTATATTAGCTATTTTTTTTAATATAGAACAATGTATTCCATCTGGTCCAGCCGATTTGTTATTAGTAACTTTTATTATTGTATTGTATATTTCAGTTACACTCACTGGATGAAGAAAAAAAGATTTATTGCCATGATTGTGGTTTATCATTTTAATATTACTTTGTATTTTATCTGCAGGTTCATTAACAGAGTTTAAAAAGTGATTGTTAAAATTTTTGGAGATTGTTTCTGGATTCTTTTCATGTTGTCCGTTAATAATTAACGCAGGGTGCTGATTTTGTTTTGGCTGATTTAAGTTTGAATTTAACAAATTCCATGCACTTCTGCTGATATTATTTGAATTTGAAATGTACCTGTCATTGAATATTGTTTTTGTTTCCTTTATTAATTTTTTATATTTCTTTTTTAGCTCGTCATATTTATATTTTACTTCAGAATTTTCAGTCTCTGTGTAAATCCAGTACATGTTTTTTTAATTCTTGAGACATTTGCTTTATCTCCTCGGTAACCCATGTTTCATTATTTGCCCTACATAAGGTGATTTTTTCGAGAACGCAGTATTAAAATGATATTGAATGATATTTTCAAAAATAACAAATTTTTCGTCTACTATGATGGCTGAGTATACCTCACCCCAAGTTTCATTGAGTAAGAGATTATGGAACAAAGATTGATATTCCTTGCTAACATTCCGTTTTATTATTTTGGAATGTTTTTCAGTAATCATTTTAGCAATTGGTACATCTATTACTATTACCAGATGATCAGAAAAATTACTACTCTCTAGAAAAGTATTCGCATTATCAATATTTGTAAATATATTATCCAATAGGTTAATTATCTGGGGTTAATCGAGTGGGTAGATGGTTACTCTGCTTTAAAGAATACGAGTTCATTATATCAATAAATTTGTTTTTTTTTTTATTAGAATTGATCAATAAATTTTTATTAAAGTCCCCTCCAACAAGTAGCTTATCGCATTTCATACCAGCCAGTTTCAATAATTCATCTAAGCCTTCCATAAATTTATTGATTTTCTCTGAATTATTATTATCCGGTGATCGGTAGATGAAAATATAGATAAATTTCTTACCACGTATGATGAATGAACAGCATGTATATTCAAAGACATGTTCTATCCACTCTACTGAGAAACTTATTGCTTTTGCATTTAAATCTGGTGATACAAACAAGGCAGTACCACCTCCTGACCTATCAGACCTACAATAACAATTACACAGAATATAAGAGTTTAAGATGAAGTGATTTATTTCTTCTTTTGTTAACTAGTGTTCGCATACACTAACTAAATTAGGTTTATGTTCGTCTAACAATACTTCTAATTCCAGTTTATTGTTTCTTATACTTCTTGCGTTAATTTGGCACAATCGTATTTTATCCATATCTCGCCGATTTCTTCAATTATTTAGTTCGTGCTTCGATGCGTCGAATGGCTTTCTTTCGTCACTTAGTCTATTATTGACAATTGAGATAGTCGCGGGTATAAAAAATTTGGAGTTGCGACCATATCTCCGTCACAGCTTGATTCTGTATTAGTAATTTCAGGAGTTACAGGATGCATTAGACCTGTTTCAGACAAGTGTGGCATTTCTTGATTACATGTAAGCTCAATATCAGTCTTTATAAACTTTAAATTTTTTACCGTATATTGAGCGAAAGACATAGATTTTAATATGGTTATGGTCACTTTCCTTGCGTTGAATTGTTTTGAGTTGACTTCCACATAGCTCACTAGACCTTCAGTATAGGTATTAAATTTTGATAAAAATTCTTTCAGTTTTGTATTATATTTTAAAATATGTCTGTTTAATCTAGGTTTGTTATTGATGTATGGAATGGATGCAAATAGAATGTTTGTATCTGAACAAGCTTTCAAATTATTACATATCACACGGAAGGAGGGGTTTTATTATTTTCTATGTCATTTTGACCACCTATTACAATGACAAAATCCTCCAAATTAAAATCTTTTGTTAAAGAAACAATATTATTTATAACTTGATGCATTAATGCTCCTGGTTTTTTCACTGAATATATGTCATAATATTTTACATTAACTAATTTTCTAATTTCTAAATTTATACTTCTTCCATCACAAAGTAAAAATTTTTTTTTTCTTCCTGGTATCATTCTCCCATACTTGCTATATATGAGATGGTGACTCGTTAGTCTGGCCGGTGGTTCCTTTGGTGTCTCTCAGGTGTTAAAGTTAAAGAATCGGTCTGACACAACTCAGATAAACTTTCCCATAATTACTGCTTGGAGGCACGATGGTGTAGCGGAAAAGCTTTTGCCTCGTTTCTTGATCTACACATGCGAATATTTAGTTTAACTGGGATTATATGAATTCACTCAAGTTCAATTTGATTTACCTAGACCAGGAAGAACTTTTAGGTAATATCATAATCAAAACTCTCTATGGGATATTAAACAGATCTGCTTTTATATCGCCAGGTTCTCACGGAGTAACTGCATCCTAGTAAGTGCCTAATGATTACTAGAAACAGGCTGTGCCCCGTAATAACATGTAATTTAACTACCAATAGGTTACTGAAAATGAAGGTGGATTCTTCATCCAGCCTACCCAGCTAAACTCTCTTAAAGAGGTGTGTCAAAAAACGATTTTTAATTTCTATTTGAAAATAACGTAGTTGGAAAAAGACGAAATTTGGCACATCTCGATTACTAATCAGAAGACATTGTAGCGTTCAAGCTAAGATCTTTTCATATTTATATCAATAAGACACAAATATGCATAACTTTGATAAACCCTGTACGCAGACATGCACACCTCTAATAGATTATTAGTCATGCTGTATTAATTTAAGCCTCTCATATTATTATTGCTGTTATTTCGTTCATATTTAATTTTTTTTTAGGAATATTTATAATAATTTTACAAAATTTTTCTTTGTAGTGTTACGGCTAGTGGCAGTGTTCCTACAAGCGGACTCGAAGATTTCCTTATTCCCCCTGAGAGGTAAAATCCAAAAGATGTGAAAAATTGGTTAGATATATTTCTTTTTGTTGAAATAGGCTTAGAATATCATGAAACGTCGAGATTTTAAATTTGAGAGAGGAAAAATGTTGTGTCTGACGGTCTGTCTGTCTGTAACTTTTTTGTGTGCACGTTTATGTTAAAGAACAGGCCAAAACCCTCGATGAACTTTTAGAAACTGTAACAAAATCCGACATTTCGCATGAAAAGCGTACTTCACGTAAAAATACCGTTGGAAGAGGTTTTTATACATTACAACACATTTTCGCTCTACGGAGCGTTTTTTATGTCAAAATCTTGGAAACTCATCAAGGAGTGTCATTTTAGAAAGTGTAGTAAATGTCGCTGCACGGGGACAATGTCGCCCCGACCACAAAATTTAGAAAGTATAACGAAAACAGACTTCTTTACTAATCCACGTTGTTAAGCACTGCAACTCATACGTTGTGTTAAATATGAAGACAAGTTATCCAGTCTCTAGTCAAAGTATTTCGAGAGTTTTGGCGGAAATAGCCCTTAGCGTCGAGGGTGCCCTATCATTTTCTAGCAGTCGATTTTGACGGGAAAATGATAGGTTTTAATGGTATTTGCCCTAAACCGGTTCCTCAGTGATTCGGTGTCAAAAAAGTATAGTTACCATGTACTCAGAACATCCATGGGACCGGACCGCCTTGCCTGAACGTATGAATTTATAATTGCAAAATATAATTCAAAGTCGTTGCGGTTCAAGCATTGTTAGATTAATATTAAATAAATAGCTCTTACAAATATACAGTAACAGCTTTTTCCAAGGTTAGGACGGAAAACAACAACATTAGATTAATGTCAAATAAATAACTCTAAAAAAATACACAGAGACAACTTTCAAGAGTTAGCATGGCTTCATGTACATTAAATAAGGTTAGAGCCCTTGTCGAGCAATAAGCGGGTGTGGGACAAACTCCACCGTAAGAAACACAAATCAGTGGTCAATATAGAAATACACGTTTATTACTTGGCAAACAAATCATATAAAAACAACTGAACTATCACTTATAATATACCTGAATATTCTCCAAAAATTAGGGTGAGGCAGTACCCATCAGGGCACGACTCTACAGTCAGCAAAAAAATGAACCTAACCTAAATTAAATTGGTTTAGAACCAACTGATAATCTATAATTAAAAGGAGAAAACGTGAGGCGAAATTCCCCTCCTCGGTATTGTGACAGTACCTGGCACAACCCAAGCCACACGGCAATTTAGTGAACACTTCACCAGAGGTAATTTTCCACTCCAAAGAATTTACACTAACTAATAAAAACAATGCATTTAGGTCGCTTAGGGCTACTAAATAATGGCACTCTGATTTAGTGATTACTTATAGCATGTAGTACATGACTAAAATTATCCTGCCTGAGCAGTTATCAAAATACAATAAATACAGATGGTATTAAAAAAAGGCACTTAACTTTGACAGCAGTGAGTTGCATAACTGATCTTCTCCCAAGTTGATGAGGGTTCTATGCTGCTAAATTGATATTTTGGTTAGAAACCATAAGCAAGATTGGAGGTTATGGCCACTTAATTTATTTCCATTCCGGGACCCAGTGCTACCAGATGTCGTGCGCGAAATTTCCCCAAAATCAGGAACTTGATGCTCGGTGTTAAGATGGCAACTATAAAATCATATGCTCGGAATAAAATCTACTAAAACCATTATGTATATCCGCGATTATTAAAAGAAAATATGGAAAATTGCACGAATGGATTTAATGTCGTGATACAATCTGCGATTTAATTCATATTTTAATCCTTAAGGAAAAGGAATAAATTATTTATCCAATTGGAAACTGTAAAACAATAGAGCACCATTAGCATTAAATCATCAAAAGTCAATAATCATTTTACTTACAAGTTCCTCATTCCATTTAAGTGATTGAATATGCCTAAAGCATTTAAAAACGTGGCTAGTACGTTGAATTACTAGACCAGAGAGAGCGTGCCTTCACTTCGTCCTTACCAACTACCCGTCACAATATGTGACAATTTGCGGAACTTAATTTAGCGGCCTCTAGAAAATTATATCTGTACTACTACCGTAACATGAAAAGGAAACTTGCCGTGACCTCTAACCAATTGTGACTTAAAAGTTTTCTATAAAATGTTCAATTATATGTTTTTAGTTGTATCGACCACTACTGTCATTACACTGCCTACTCTACCACCAACACTCTATTATTAAATGGAACAAAAATTTAATTGGAAATTAGTGTTTATACAAGAACCAAGGGACTCTAAAATATTTTTGGCATTAGCCCTCTTTTGGATCTACCAGCAGTGATCTGTTTACGACTTTAAGAGGGTAAATAGTACACCTTTATTTTTGCGGGCAGCGCCTAAACCTACATAATTAAATTTTTTTCCTCTTAAGTCACAAAACAAATTATCCCAGTTAGGTAGTTCGACGAATTATATAGTTTGAACTCTGAACCTTCTAAAACAGAACCTGAGAACCCAGCTTTTCCAACAGATCGGCTAGTTGTTAGCTCTCTTGTTTTCCCTTTAAATTATTTATGGTGTGTAATAAGTATACAGCAAGATCTAACAGCATCTAACGAACTTACAAAGTATTAACTATCCTTCGTGAAATTTAGTAAATATAAGGTACTATACAAGTAGACAGACAGACAGTATAACTCGAGCTCCCAATTTGATAAAAACTATATTGAAGATTCTTTAACATAACACAATATCTCTACAGAATAATTTGTGGTACGAGTTTATTTCTTGAGTTGCGGTTGAGTTTGCACACCCATTGGAAAGGGTTCTGACGTCCCTGCGCTATTTGTTATAGTAACTTTTAACATGTACATATTATCTGGTTGTAGAGGGCTAATACTCGTCGTATAGGATGGCCTCGCAGTGGAATCTGAAATCGGGAACGACTGATGCAAAAAAGGAAGGCCATCAACTGTTAACTCTGTAATCCGGCAGCGGTTAATAGAGTAGGATGGCAAACTCCAAGTTAGGTTAGCGTAGGTATCTCCTGTAACAACACTTTCCAGGACTGGACGTGGGCTAACTGTAAAGAAAATGTGTATTATTGATGGGAATAGTTATTTGTTTAACTAGGCAGCAAAATGGTAGATTGACTGCCGCGGCTCGGCCAAGGCAGTCAATCTATTTTGCTGTTGAGTTGAACATATAATTTTTTCGTCGATTGTTTAAATATATTCTAAAATAATGAAATTATTACAATTCTCAATCTCTCTATTTTTGTTGTAATAAATTCAATAAAAATTCATTAAAAATCGCAGTTGTTACTAGTTGGTTACCATAGAAAGTGTCACTTTCCCTGCCTAGGCAGGAAAAGTGACACTTTGCTGATTGATATTAGTCAGCAAAGTTAGTACTTTGCTGTTAATCGACGAAAAAATTATTTGTCCATATAAACAGTTCCAGGAGATTAAACAGAGTCAGTTATCTGCAAGAAGGCAACTATTAATCGTAAGGTTTATGTTCAAAATTATAACGAAGTATTTTTCGTTATGGATTTAAGTTTAACTGAACTCTGTATAATATTTTCTGTTCAACTAAAAAACATATTCTACCGCCTTAAGCACACAATAGTATATTAGCAGGCAATATTTATTATTTGAACACCGGGATATATTTATAAACAGAATTATTATTTATTATTTGAAGTAATTAATTCAATAATTAGTTATCTGTGGCCGATTAAATTCATTTCGTAGTTGGTTAGAATAATTATTTGAAACCGATTCCACACATTACAAAGGTCAGAATACTTTATTTATACTAACCAACGCATGTAATAATAATTTACCAGTAGTTTAATAAGTTAATACAACCGTCCTCGCTGTCTTGTATTCAATACATTGGGCCATGCGCTATTTTAAAGCACATGGGATTCCCCGCGATACCCTGAGTGGGAATCTGGCTATAAAACTGACCGTAAAGACCTGTAAAATCAGAATTTGTTCCAATTCTCGAAGCTACCAGACGTCTACCAGCTGCCCAGTGCGAACCAGGAAAGAGTAAAAAAACTTTGAACTTTAAAAGTCGGCTGGTGTCACTCCTTTACACCTGATCAAGTATTTTAATAGTTCGGCTGGTGTACCCTTCTCAGTCCAAGCTACCTTTAGTCACAACACTGTTCGTTAAGGGCTAGTAATTTTATTGAACCCGGGAGTAAAACTATAGATTAAATTCTCAATAACTGCCCATTACTTAATACCTAGCTTACTGTCGCATTTAACATCTAGAAATACTAGCCAAATTTCAGGTCTATCTCATATTATTATTTTTTTCTTTCTTCACACTGTTTGAATATTATTAGTATTTATTTTATTTCATACATACTGACTGAAATTTTTATACTTAGCTTGTAAATTTCACTGTATATTTTCCGATACCAAGTACTAGCCAAATTTCCGTCTGTTTTATAATCTGTTTTTATTACTGTAAATAATTCTGCTTGCTTCGCATTTTCTGGTATCCATACACTGTCTGCTTAACAAGCGGTTTATCATAAACTTGCTAATTTCGCTGCTTATACGCTTTTGCCGCTAGATTTACCGCTTATACGCTTTTGTCGCTAATATTACAATATTGCTTGCTACTCTCCCTCTACTGCCTAAACCTATGTATATAAATTTGTGTTAATTTTGATTTTCTGTTTTATTTAGGACTGTTAACCATAGGATTACTGTAATATATTTAAATATTATCAAATTTCTGCGTTTTACTGTTGTGTTTGTGAAAGTCCAAGTTCCCTTATTGACCCACTGGAATTGACTGTGTCTTCACTGAGTTGCTCAGTCTCGCTCATCGACTTTTGGGTAGTGTTGTTCAACCACTCGAAACTTGAACTGGCGCCCGAGTAACAAGTAAGAAAGCTAGAGTGTCAAAGTGACAGCCTTAGTTCTCGCATGGTACGAGAAAAAGAGCGTCACAATTATTAGAATATATTACTAAGCAAAATAAACATTTATTCGGCACTAATAGTCAGTGTAAAATAATCAGTGTAATACCGCTACGGAAAAACAGAAAAATATTTAAGCCATAATTCAGATAGACAAATTCACATAAGATTTTAAACTGCGGCAAGTTATTCATTGGTTGTGATTATTGTTCTGTATATGATGCAATGGACTTAAGACGGTGTTTTAAATGCTGTGGCTTCCACCATCTAGCTAATCAATATTCTTTAGGTAGGCATATATGTCCTAAATGTTCGGAATCCCACGAAGTAAAGGAATGTAATTCTGATTTCCTTAAGTGTGTACATTGCAGTAAATTAAGAGAAAGTCAACAAACTGATATTAACACTGACCATGCTGTCTGGGACCCGAACTGCCATGTTTATAAAGAAACACTTAAGGAATTCAAAGCAAATATTATAGGATCGGGGATGGATTAGCAATTAATTTCAAATCCAAATCAACATAGACAAACCGAGAATTTAATACCTAAAGATAAAAACGGCTCATTTATATGTTATTATCAAAATGCAAGGGGAATTCGCTCTAAGGCGGCAGATCTCTTTAATGCCACAGCCAGTGTTCACCAATATGACATTATTGCACTCACTGAAACATGGTTGAATGAGAGTTGCTACAGCTCTGAGTTTTTCGATGTCAATAGGTATAATGTATTTAGATGTGATCGGGACTTTGTTCCCACTTGTACCACAAGAGGCGGTGGTGTGTTACTAGCAGTTTGTAAAGAATATACCGCGACAAAAATCAATACTAATTCTGTCTGTGAGAAATTACGTGACCTCCAATTTATTGATATTTTATTAGTACAAATTAAATTTGGTCTCCATTCCCTATATGTACTTGTCATATACATACCACCTTGCATGAAATCTGAAGATTATGAAAAGTTAGTAGACTCTCTTGTGTCATTCTATTACACCTATGGATCTGGCCTGGTAGGTGATTTTAACTTATCGGACTATGTGCGCTGCGAGATTGATAACAGAACTTCGAATTCGGTTCGTGCTATTTACAATTTTTCTAAGTTCTTTGAACTGAACCAATATAATCATGTTTCAAATAGAGATGGTAGAATCCTTGATCTCGTTCTCTGCAATAGCAACTGTTCTGTTCACAAAGCATCTGAAATTCTGCTTAAAGAGGATAGCTATCATCCTGCTATATTAATCCAGACCGACTTTCAAAAGTCTACCAATAGTAATTTTCCTCAAAAAAACAACTTTGACTTCAACTTTAAAAAGGCAAACTTTGTGAAATTGTATAGGGACTTGCAGCTCACTGATTGGTCATTTATTGAAAATGTTAGTGATTTGGATTTGGTACTAGACGCAATGTACTCCAAATTATATGATATTTTTCTAATACATGTACCAATGGTTTAATGGCCAAATAATATACGATATAAAGCAAAAAGAAAAAGTGCTAAGAAGATACAAGTTACATGGCACTTCTGATGATGAAAACGAATTTAGAAGGTTAAGGTCCAAAATTAAATCAGATATCGATTAATGCATATAAATTATATTTAGCTAATATTGAAAATAACATTCAGGTCAACCCAAACAAGTTCTGGAGTTTTATTAAAACAAAAAATAATTCTACATCCATCCCTTCATCTTTGAATTATGAAATCAAATTATTGAAAACCCGCAATTAATTGTTGATAGCTTTGCTGACTTCTTCTCAAAATCCTTCACACCTCCCAATTCCGGCGACAATTAACGACACACCTAAAAGTAACTCCAATGTCTTAAATCTGTCTGTTATCACTGAGGAAGAGGTCATTGAGGCCATTAAAAAAATTAAAGCCACTATGACCATGGGTCCCGATCTAATTCCTGCATTTCTTATTAAAGATTGTGCGACTGTGTTTGACAAAGCACTATTAATTATATATAATCTAATATTAAATAGTGCAAGTTTTCCTCAGAAGTGGAAATCTTCACATGTATGCCCTGCCCTGTATTCAAAAAAAGGTGATTTGGACGAGATTATAAACTATAGACCAATTACCATCAATGTAACTTTGGAAAAATTTTTGAAGTAATTCTTCACTCCTCCATATATTCTCATGTCTCTGGCACAATATCTATCGATCAACACAGGTTTATGAAAGGTAGGTCAACTGTCACAAAACACAATTTCTTTGTGAAAGTCGGGATTGAGGTGGTCAAGTTGATATTATCTACACGGACTTCTCCAAGGCTTTTGACAAGCTAGATCGTAGTACCTTGATTAGTAAACTGGACACCTTCGGTCTTATTCGTTATTACAATTAATTGAATCATATCTACAGGATCGATATCAATTTGTTCAGTACCGAGGTTATAAATCTGGCAGTTTCTTACAAAAATCCGGTGTGCCACAGGGGTCGATACTTGGTCCGCTTTTTTTGTTATGTTCGTTAATGATATTTTGGAGGGCTTCGATAGTAACACCCATTTCCTCCTGTATGCAGATGATCTAAAAATATATCGATTGATAGACTCAATAGATGACTGTGTTAATCTTCAAAACTGCATAAATACCATTAATACATGGTGCAACTGCAACTATTTACCTCTTAATGCAAGCAAATGTAATGTAATGTCATTTCGCAGAAAAATCAACATGTACATGTTTAATTATAACATTGACAACGAATGGTTACAAAGGCCTGAATTCATCAAAGACCTTGGAGTTTATTTTGATCCAAAATTATCTTTTAATAAACATGTAGAAATGACAACTGCTTCCGCTTTTAAAAGCCTTGGTTTCGTGATACGTAACTGTAAAAGTTTTAAAAATATTTCCACCCACTGGCTACTTTATATAACTTTTGTTAGATCTCGCCTTGAGTATGCTTCTATTGTGTGGAGTCCAATTTATAATTCCAATATTCTACAAGTAGAGAAAATTCAGCGTAGGTTCTTAAAATCTGCTGTGTACACACTTTACGGTGAATATCCACCCAGAGGATTTCCACAAACTGAATTGCTAGAAATGTTTAACATAAAAAGTCTCAGCAATCGTAGAGTAGCTAACTCCATAATTTTCCTCTTCAAAATTGTAAATAATAGTCTGGACTATATCAACCTATTAAATCAAATAAATTATATAGTTCCTAGAATTAATGCTCGACATAATCACGTACTTGCAGGGTGTACAGTGTACACCACGGATAAATATCCTTATATCATCACCAATCTATCGAATTTATGCCAATTATTCTAAAATTGAACATATTATTGATATATTTTTCTGTAGCGAGAGTGCAATTAGAAAAGCTGTTTTTGGCATGGATATTTCCTAAGACGGTGATTTATTATATCATTATAGTATATTATATTTTATTGTATATTTGTCTTTTTACTCCCCACTTTTACCTTTTTACTTAGATTTATTATATATTTGTGTAAATACTATACTTTCTGTACCTAATCATGTAATTGGGCTTTGCCTGTTGAATTTTGTAATTAAATAAATAAATAAAATAAATAAATAAATAAGCTATGAAATTGGCTATTTTCAGTTTAACTGTGATGCCTTTCCTACACAAAAAATACTTTGGGGTTTCGGTAATCTTATTTAATATTATTTTTTCATGGTTAATAGAAACAACTTTTCGTTGGTATTACAATTGTTGAGGCTATTTGACACCCCTTCCAAGGGGTGTGGTAGATGGCATAATACGTTGTAATATTCGGAAATTCCAAAACATTATTTATGCTCTATTTTTACAATGCTAGTAGGCAACTTTCGGCAAATATTCCAAAATGAAATTTAAAAAAGAGCCATTTTCGTCCCACCCTATTAAACACGACTTACTTGCTTGAGGGGCTGTGTGAGTAATCCTATCTATCGGTCCCTCTGACTGGGTATCATAAATGGCCATAACTGAAAATTCGTATCGGCCACAAGGTATCAAATCATTCAAGAATAAATTGTTACGTTCTGTGTATATGTCCCTTGGAAACTGATTAACTGAATCTCGAATCACCACTCGAAAGCCTCGTGCACAATGAGCAAATTTCTCCGTAACACGCCAGTTCAGGAATGTGGCATTGGCATCTTGTACTGATACACTGAAAGAAGTTATCGTGAGATCTGCACCTAAAAACATAAATGAAACAATTTAATATAATTCATCCTTGTCTGTAGCGTTACGTTTTCCTTATTAAAGATCGGCCTCTGGCAATTTGGACAAACTTCCTATCTAGGAATAAATAAATTTTGATGTTAAAAATTTTATTTCAAATTATTGTAAATTTGCGTCCAAGAGGCCGCAGGAAACATAGTTAGCCTTCGTAGTACCGTGTTTAAAAAAATACACGAAATACTGCGCGGGGTACAAATGTACCCCAAGCTACAATTTTTTTTTAATGAAAATTATGTAAAAAATTTTGGGAAATCAGCCAGAAATATATTAAGCAGGTGTTAATTGAGGATAACTTAGATGGACGAATCAGAATATTCAAATTTTCCAAAAATATCCTGAAAATTATGACTGGGGTGCGTTTGTACCCCGCTCGGTACAACGAAGAAAATCTTCGTAGTACCGTGCTAAAAAAAATACACGAAATACTGTGCGGGGTACAAATGTACCCCAAAGCCACAATTAATTTTTTTTGTGAAAATTATGTAAAAAATTTTGGGAAATCAGCCAGAAATATATTAAGAAGGTGTTAATTGAGGATAGCTTAGATGGACGAATTAGAATATTCAAATTTTCCAAAAATATCCTGAAAATTATGACTCTGGGGTGCGTTTGTACCCCGCTCGGAACGATGAAGGTTAGATGGGTCCCACAAAAAAAATCTGAAAAACTAAATTTTTGTTTCGTCAAATCTCCGTTATTTTTCAACCATCTTGATAATACACAGGGTGGTACAATAGTGTGTCGGACTTCGATACCTCGAGTTCTACGATAGCAAGAAGTTTTTAAAAAATCGTAAGTAAACTAGATAAAAAAGTCTATAACTGGAAATTATTTTCGAACATACAAGGCGAGCCAAGATGAAATTACAGGACCAAGTGCCTTTTTAACCTCTCCACAATAAAATTGTGAGAGGTTACTAAAATTGGTTCAAAAAAGAAAATTCAGATAACATCAAATCTTTACGTTTAGAGGTCCTAGGAACCCAAAAAAGTGGTTTTTGGAAAATGTCTGTGTGTGTGTATGCGTGTTAGCACGATAGCGCCGAAACTACTGAACGGATTTGAATTAAACTTTGCATGTGCGTTTCTTTAGTGCCCCAGTGGTTGAGATCGGATTACGTTTAGTGCCATTTTGACGCAACAAGCTGTTTATTTTATAACTACTTTCAATTTGAAATGGAACAATTGAAAAGCAGTTAAAATTCTGATTTCAGCGATATATCACACTTCCACCCTTTTGATTTGGTTTCCGTGAAAAAAAAAATAAAAACAAAGCAAATATGAAGCATAGATCGCATTTCGCATGACATGATCGATGCGCGTAGCCGTTACGTCGTGAAACTCGTCACATCACGTGTCAATTCACGTGTGAGGGATTCTTCACTGCTCTAGAAGTAGAGCGGATTACGTTTAGTGCCGTTTTTAAATATATATACAGACAAATCGAAGAATTAAACTATAAATATTCCTCTAAAATCTAGTAAAATTACTGAAATGCTAATGTTTCATTTAACAAAGATAGCTGCGAGCGATCGGATTGCAATGAGCAAATTTTGACTTTTGTCATTGTTATCGTTTGTCATCCGATAACGTTGGTGTCATGTCATGTTAATAAGATTTCGGCATATTTGCAACTTTTAGTGACTGCACCAGTGGATTGTTACAAACTTTAAAGGTAGATGTAACAATATCAATATCATATGCTTTCTGTACCTTCGTTGGTGAATTTATTATAGATTATTACTTTACCAATTTTCAGTTTGTTGCTTTACAAATCTGTAGTATTTAGGATAACTAGGCTTTCTTAGTAGTTCAAGTGATGTTAAAGTTGTTAATATCCTAATAGTATATTATTCAACGAGCGATAATGTAGGTAATAACTCGCATAGATGATTGTAAATTCATTAAGTTAAGGGTTTTTTAGTGCCCCACAAGATCAGAAAAGGTTTTGGATGAGATCGGATTACGTTTAGTGCGGTTTTGTCACACAATTTAATGCTTTTTTCAGCTTCAAAGATCCACCGAGTGGGGAGGTTCCAGCCGCTTCTAGTAGCTGCCGATTTTTAAAATGGAATGCTATGTATATCAGTACATTTTTTGAAGCCTCTTTCTAGGCTCTATTCATTCCTATATTAGCATTGAATATCTCCCAACCACTTGGATTTAATGAATTGTTGAAATAATGCAATCTGCAGATGGATATTAAGAAAATCACCACAATCACAATTATTATGGGTTTTAAGAAAAACCTATATGAATTCCAGTTACGAGACATCCAATTAATGTTTTTGAATCATTTTCATTTCCTAAAAATGTACAGGGTGGCCAGAAATTATTTTTCAATTAAGAATATTTTAAATTGAATTTTCTCAATTTTTTCAAATGGAACACCCTGTATATTTTTCGGCGATGTGATGTGTAAATGAAAAACGAACATTTTTATAAGTACTTCCCCCTATGGCTAATTGCAACAATTTTCGTTTTATTGAGCAATAATTACAAAATTCAAAAATAAACTGAAAAAAAGAAGTTTCTTCTAATAACTTAGTAGAAAAAAATTATAATAAATGTTCCATATGTTGCCCATTTTTGATTGACACATATCTCTATGCGCTTTGAGTTATTATTCTTTCCTTCATATTTTGTACTGTTGTTGATATTTCTCTATAAACAATTTCCTTCACGTATCCCCATAAAAAGAAATACGTTTTTGTAAGATCTGGGGATCTGACGAAAAATGTCAAGGTATCATTTTTCTGACAAGATAAACCGCAAATATGAAAATTATATTTATTTAAAAAACATTGGGGTATCATTTTTTTTAATTAAAAATATTGCAGGACATGTTAACAGGGACGCCACTGATGCAAATTAAAAACACATTTATCTTGAAAAAAATGTATTATTATGCGTACTTTGCATGCACCAATATAAAAAAAATGTTTTAGAGATATTGGGGAAAAACTGATTTTTTTGTTCAATTTCAACACCCTGTATCTCAGAAATAAAATAATTGCGGACTTATAGTGGAGTGGATCGGGCAGAAAAAGATCGTCAATTCACCGTCCTCAAATTGAAGCACTTTTTTCCCCAATCGACTAAGTCGGGTCTCGGTATGGTTTTCCCACTTACGTTCCATAGATCTGAGGGTCGAGAGGAGGGGAGGGGACCATTTAAAAATACGGGAACCCGATTTCTCGTAAATAAGTCGTCGGGTGTTGATTCCACAAAAAAAATGTTTGCTTCCCAAAAATGAAGAACTTGACAAAATACGTAATTTTGGTTCTCGGCCTGATCGACGTCGGACCATTATTTAGCGAGATATCGCGAATTAACGCTACAAGAAAGAAAATTTTTCAATTTTTTCTCGGCTCGACATGCACCTAGGACTTTTATATTTTTCATAGAAGGGTAAAATCACCTATTTTAAGAGGCCGGAGGCTGGGGGTGGTGGGACAATTAGTAGGGGAGGGAGGAAGGTAGGGCAATTTTTTTTAAACCCCGATAACTCATGACCGGAGAGGTGGAGCACAAAAAATTAAAGTGGCATTTCTTCAGTTCAATAAAATTAGCAGAAATCGACTTTTGCGAAAAAAACGCGGCTGGCGCGCGAAAGAAGTTATGACCTTTTTTTCAAAAAATATTTTTGTCACGAAGGGAAGGGGTGGAAGGAAAAGTACAGCGATGTTCATATCCCGCGCGCGACAGTAAAGTTGTCGATTCATAACAAATGGCATTCTCACATTTTAGTTTCAAATGCCAGACTGTAACTACCAACAAACACGGCAATGGAAAGATCAGCACATTGGCAAATTTCTTTCCGTTTACATTTCAAAACTGTAAATGGATGCTTAACCATATACCAGTAAATCTTCAAAAAGAGCGTGCCAGACTGCTGTTTGTTAGAATATTAGGAAAAAGCGATTCTATCTGATCCTCAAGTGACTCTCAATTAATGACAGAAGAATTATGACAATCGGAGTAAGTGCACGCGTGTGTGAGTCAGACAGGAGAGAGAGAGAGAGAGAAAGAGAGAAGTGGAAAGAGTAAGCTCCGCCCCCGGCTGCTCGTCGCTCCGTCGACTGACTCGATCACCCGTTTCCATTCGTTTTTTTAATTGTAACTCACGCGGGCGGGCAAGAGACGGACAGGGCAAAATTAAAAAGTGGATGAATAAAAAGAAATCTGTTTGCCCTGTTTTGAACCATGCTAGAACCCCCCACTCTTCTACATTCTCCCGCTATGCAGCAAAAACTTTTCAATCTCCTCTCTCCCTTAATAATTATCGGATTACGGTCTGGTTGGGCGGAAATTGAAGATAAAAAAATATAAAGCTATCGATTGATATAAAAATTATTCCCCCACCCCTTCCATTCATGACAAAAACATTTTTCTGCCAATTTTATTGGGTTCTACGTGAAAAACTGATGAAATGTCACTTTGATTTTTTACGATCCACCTCTCCGGTCACGAGTTATCGGGGTTTAAACGAAATTTGCCCTACCTCCCTCCCTCCCCTCCTAATTGTCCCACCAGCCCCAGCCTCCGGCCTCTTAAAATGGGTGACCTTACCCTTCTATGAAAAATATAATAAAAGTCCTACGTGTATGTCGAGCCGAGAAAAACTTTCTTTCCTGTAACGTTAATTCGCGATATCTCGCTAAATAATGGTCCGACGTCGATGAGGTCGAGAACCAAAATTACGTGTTTTGCCAAGTTCGTCCTTTTTGAGAAGTATATATTTTTTGTGAAATCAACACCTGCCGACTTATGGACGAAAAACCGGTTTCCCGTATTTTTAAACGGTCCCCCCTCTCGACCCTCAGATCTGTGGAACGTAAGTGGGGAGACAATGCCGCGACCCGACTTAATCGATTGGAAAAAAGAATTGTTCAATTTGAGGACTACGAATTGAAAATCCCAATCTACTCCACAACTATGTTCATATAAAGAATTTTTCTTAAAATCATCCAAGGATTAACACCCTTTAGGGTAAGCATTCAATTATTAAAGACCCTGTATATGTTTTTTAAATTTGTCGTCAAACTTACCAGAAGGCGCTGGAATATACGCAGTAAGACTGGCAGGGTCACTCAGCTCATTATCTACAAATGCTCTAACTTCAAAATAGAACCTCTCGCATGCAGGAAGGAAGGACACATTCAGGGCATTCTCCTGAACGTTGTACATGTACTGCAAGTCGTCTTCGAGGTGAATGTAGACTATGTATTGGGTTTCTGCGCAATTTGTACTTGCTCTCCAGTGCAATATATAGTCCAAGTTTAGCGTTACATTTGTAACTGCCTGGGGAACTAGAATTAAAATAACGTATACTTACTATACTCTGAGTAGATATAGAGCTGCTGCTTAGACCACCCCCATACCTCTACTTTTGCAGCCAATCAAAGAACATGAGACGACGCCTCTTTTTTTGTGGCAAAAAATACAAAAAGTCTACAGGTACAGCTACAGATTTTTACATGTAGCGGTACAGTTTTTTACAGTGTTTTAGAGGCCTGTACCTGTATCCGTAGAACCTGTGCCTGTAATAAGACGTTTTTGAAATTTGAGACTGGTACAGTCGCATTCTACCACTCACCGATACAAAATATGGATATAATACGGATACTAGATACCAGATGCTAGGAATTCGGTTAGTTACAAATAAAACTTTGTGTACTTACTGCAAAATTGTGCGTTAGCACCTTGAAGCGCTAGAAAAGCGAGACAACTTAGTACACGAATCATTGTAAATAACAATTTTTTGTCAAATTAGTAACTGTAATTAGGCGCTTATATAAACTCTTATGAGTTGTCAATTAGTGTGACACTTTAGATATGAAATTGTTTGTGTCGAGATGCTTTCTTTATCTGCGGAAGATTAAATTTAAGAGGAACCTTATTAAGAAAGGGAAAATTTTTTTATGCCATGCATTTTTAACACATACTCTAAAATAGCCTTAAATTGAAGTAAACCAGCAGAAGTTGCAGTTGGGCGTGGTCAAATACGAATAATTTTTCGATTATCATTAACATTAGGCTAGTCACTTCCAGATAGCTCACGTATGTTCTATAAATAGGTGTTGGTCAAAAATTCCGATATTTCTTTGGCTGATAGTACGTCTAGAAATAATGGTAATCTTTTAAATAAATCTATTTCCGAAAATAAATAATAAGGGAGATATACCCTTTAAAAGGGAGATAATAAAATTTTGTTTTTGTGCGATGTCTTCTGACTCCTGTTACATGGCCTATGTCCATTTAACAACTTTATAAAAATAACTGATATTTATTTATGTATAACATGATCTGTAAACCATTTTAATTTAATTTTTGTGAGTGAGAGTACTTCAAACTAACATAATTTTCTTTATATAACTGCTAAATTCCTTCAGTGACTTAGACACTCGTCACGTTCTGTTTACACTAAACTATGTACTTCGGTTAAACCACTTCAGGTCACCAATTGTCTGTACCATGCCTACAAAATATTTACATTCATTTAAATTTTCATTTTTTACTTTGTTCACCCTGTATAACATGTACTTGTTTTTCTTACCTCTAAAACTTCCAGGCACACCTGTTGTATAGAGTAAGATATATAATGGATTTGCTGGATCATCATCATACAGTTTAAAAACAATTTACTTTATCTGGACAGTTCGTACTTATTTGGTTATGTTTGCAATGTATTAATATCAAACTTTTATATTGAATATTCAAGATATCTTTATAGATTCTATACCAGTTAAATGATTTAATTGTGAATAAAAATCCACCTAGAAAAGGAATCCGATTATAGTGCACTTCTACATTAATTAAGTCGCTCATCGCGAGACGCTCGTAAAGATTACAGTTTTCATTGTCATTTGTTGCGGACCTGTTGCATATGCGACCCGCGATACGCATTTGGCTTTTGTGCTCCACATAATAACGATCGCACCAATAAAAACGTTAGTAGCGGAGTTTCTGCTACCGTCCGCAAGTGGCGCGAGACTTCCAGCTATTCCAAAGAGAGAGAGAGAGAGACGGTTGTTGGCGTGTACATGTTGGTAATTCCTCAAAACTTGATTTATTCAAGGCATCTTTGTGGATTTTGGAGTTATCAACACCAATAAAATTTCCTCCGTTTTTTGTTGTTCTATTGAGCAAAACATTTTGTTGTTGGGAGCGAATTTTAACTGCTGGTGCAGGATTTAAGTGTACAGGTGAGTTAACCTCACTATCACCCACTTACCAGGTCTCTACCCACGTGATTCACAAATTTACAGGCTTTCGTTTGGAAGTATCTCTAAGAGTTTTGGTGGATTGATTCCCTCAGCAGTAAGGGATAAATTATATTTCTTTTGTGGGTTATGTCTAATTTAAATTGCTCTCATGAGGCACGTTTCACGTGCATTTCCGACCGTGTAAATTAAATCAGTGTAATTTTAGGGTCCATGGACGGGGCTAGAACGCCCACACATACACACGCACACAAAGGTAGAAAGTTCTACGCAGAGGGCTTCCACGCTCAAGAGTCGACAGTTCCACGGTTGGAGAGGCTGTCGTCTGGTCTATTCCTTTTTTTCCCGAAGACACCACCGTAGGGCTACAGTTTCTGCATCGTCGAAGTCTGGGTATCGTACCACCCTAGATAAGTGTGTTATTTTCTTACCGGGGACCACCTTCAGTGGTTCTGCGTGGTTATATATATTTAGACTTACATTTGCATTTTAACTTGCGTACATATTTAAAGTTTTTACGCATTTATTATTACTTAAGGAGGTTCTCTAATCAGACCCATTGTAACCAAATTTATTTCAATTTATCCTCATGTTGTAAACCAAGTGTAGCTATACGTGGGGTATGCATCTTTATTTATGCGGTAACCTATTGATCAGAATTAACTACATCATTGAACATCGCCAGGTTGCATGTTAGAGAATCCGAAATTATTTGTAAATACAGTAATATAGTGCATTTTATGTTTAAAGAATGTGCCATTATTTCGTCTGCGACTACTACGAATGGAACCCTTAGCGATATATTTTAAGTAAGTAAACTAATAATTTATGTTAAACTTGGGCTTAACGTCCTGGGATTCTGAGCTAGTGAAATTTTGTCGTGGGCACGTTACATCACTCATCCGGGCTAGGTAGTGTCTGCGATCTGCTACGCCTCAGCAGCCCAAGTGAGTTTCTTTTTCCTGTAATATCTTGTAATCCTTGCTATCCAACGTATTTATGTTCCGATAGAACACAGCACATTAGAAAACATATATTTTTAAAGTTTGTATATTGATACCACAATTAAAATTGTAACTTAAAAAAGGTTGCCTTATTAGTTATTCATCAAAAGTGATCATTTGCCTTCCAAATTTGTACTGATTGACATCTAAGAACTTTGCTACTTTGAGATCTTCGACTAATTACACTTATTACATTCTTAATTTACATTCCTTTGTTTGAACACCATACAAGTAAATTTTATTTATTAATTATTTCAACATTTGCTATTCGATAACAGAGCATGCGAAACTGATCTAAAGGAGATCTTGTTGTCCTTTATCTGTTATTCGTGGATATGGTTCGAATTGTATAATTGAGGATATAAGAACCACCAACCAGGGTAAACAACAATCGTGTACAAAAATATATAAATGCCAAGTTTTTTAAATGCTTATTAACCGCCTACCAAGGCACCTGAGTGACCCTCTTAAGTCTAGGAGATCCATATTTGTCTGAGTAAAAATAACGGGGCCTTACAGTTTACAGTTGAATCCGAACCACTTCTTGGGATAATTTATATTTGAAAATTACTGCGCAGTAGGTGGGGCTCGAGAACACATCGCTAGGTATGCACAGAGAGAAAGTTAGATGCGCTAACCCACTGACCCATCATCCCCTGTTATAATACATTTCAAACATCAAAGAGAAAATTAAGTTTAAAAGTATTACAATTTTCCAAATAATTCATTCTGTAAGCTCACTACGATAAAAAGTCACCACAGACATATAAATTCACAAAAAAATCACAATTTTTCTCAAACGAATCTGAGAAAATTCACACGACACCGATAATTCACAAATAATCCAAACTCATCGACAAATATCATTCCAATGTTCATATTAACCGATTTCCGGCTCAAGCGTTACGAACTACTGCCCCAAAAAATACAACCCCCTGCTATATCAATTCGTATCAAAACTATTCTCCAAACCCCCCACCAGAATATTTTAGTTCGCTTCCATAAATTTTCTATAAACTATTTTCTGTTCAGATCAACTTCTAATTAAAGTTTCCATTCATTTATCAAATTACAGTTCATTCACGTTCCTAATGTACCGGCATACCATTCATCAAAACTTACTTCCAGACATGCTGGTTTCATCGACCTCAAAACTTATTTCCACTTCGCATGTTCCGTACGCGGTGCCAGCGCCGCGTTGCTATCTTCACTACAGTCATCAAAACTTACTTCCATTTCGTCTCAACGCAGGTTATGTACCCATTGGAACAATGTTACTATGACATTAATATGGCTTAATGACTTATAAAACTACTTTGCGAGACCGGTCCAATTTAGGAAGTTATTCATACAGTTATCGCTTATATTTTCAAAGCCCACTTAGATCATATATTTGTCAGTACTGAATTTTCATTTTTCCACGTAATTGCGCAATATTTCATAATTTGAGCCCCATAGAATGTCGGGGGACACTTTCCAGCTCTTTCCAGACCTCTGCACGCTCAGTTCCCAACGTACCATATAAGAAGCCGAGGAAGAAGAACTCAGGTTGTCAGTTTCCAGTGTGCGTCTGCCAGTGTTCATCATGTTTAGTTCCAGTGTCTTACGCAGTGTTATACAGGGTGTCCCGAAAATGGTGGGCAATCTCTCGGATTTAGTTAGAACTAGTGAAAATAAGGTCACAAGTTCATATATTTTCTTTCCCCCGAGGTACCCCTATTCGCTCTTGAAGTTGAAGTTTATAAATCGATTTTTCGCGATAACTTTTTTATTGTTCAATCGATTTTAATCATTTTTGGATCAGTATCATATTATTTCAATCCAGTTAGGTCAGTGTATTAGAACCTTGAATAACATTCTTGGGGGCTCGGGAGCAGAGCACCCATTGTCTTAATAAGTTGAAAAAAATGTTCAGCCTATTTTCTTTTATTTCTAAGGTTAATTCTTCTCTTGTTTCTACTTGTCTCTACTGGTGTGGCATATACGAGACTCTTTAATTGCCCCCACAGGAAGAAATCAAGAGGATTTAAATCGGGTGATCGGGGAAGCCAAGGAACAGGCCCACCCCGACCTATCCACCGATTTGGATATACTCTATTCAAATAACCCCTCATGCATAAACCACATGTTCTCTCGAGATGCAATGTCAACGTCTTTGATGGCGCGTTTGAATTGTGGCATGTGGGTTTTCCTCGCTCCAAACGTGTAAGTTGTGGGAGTTAATGACTCCATTTCTTCCAAAGTTCTCTTCATCCGTATACAAAACCGATCGAATGAAGGCATGGTTTTATTCATATTTCTGTATAAACCACTGCGAAAACTGCACCCTAGCAGAAAAGTCATCTGGGCTAATGGCATGTATTTTCTGTATATGGTACGGATGCAGCAGTTGCTCTTTCAAAGTTCTTCCAACGATCGATTTTGGGACATTCATTTGTAATGATAATGATCTGATACTGACAGATGAATTCGCAGCGACTGCATTCAATCCGTTCTCTTCTACTTCAACAGTACGTGTTGTCCGCGGAGCACCCCTGTTTACATTTGGCGCAAATCGACCTAAGTAAGGATATAATTATTAGATTTTTAGTTTTCAAAAAATTATCATATTTTTTATCAGTTTCTCTCAGCCGTTGATCAACACGTTCAAAGGTTTTACGATCAGGAACCCTTCGATGGCGATACCGTTGAGCGTATAGTCTTCGTACTTTCGAGGCATTACAAGAAGCCCCTCCATACATTAAATGCATTTGCGTATGCGTATTCATTGTTAGTGTAAGCCATATTTCAACCAATTAATTACTTAATTAATGTCGGATTAAGCTAATACTGAAAAATTATGTCACTCCAATTATCTGATAATTTCATCCATGGCAACCATAAACTGTCATTTGGCGTTGTACATAAACAGCTACATCGTCTTATCTACATAGATAAGACGATGTAACTGTTTTTTAAAATATTTAAAAAAATTAATATTAACACGTTCAATGCTGACCCCAGAACTTGGGCTTCAGCATGTGCGGCACCATTTTTTGTATTTTTTTTTCAAATAATCGACGGGAAGGTCATACATAATATGACAAAATAATACTAAGTAAATAGTCTTTGTTTATTTATGTTTTTATTTTACTTGATTTTGCTTATTTATTTTTAAAAGTTACTATTATTTGTGTGATTTGTCTCGAAAATGGTTCATATTACCGACATCAAACAAGTATACGGTTTTTACGTAAAAATGGCTCAAAAATTTGAAAATAACCTTAGAAATAAAATGAAAATAGGCTGACATTTTTTTTCAACTTATTAAGGCAATGGATGCTCTGCCCCTGAGCCCTCAAGAATGTTATCCAAAGTTCTAATACACTAACCTAACTGGATTGAAATAATATGATACTAATCCAAAAATGATTAAAATCGGTAGAACAATAAAAAAGTTATCGCGAAAAATCGATTTTTAACCAGGGGGGTACCTCGGGGGAAAGAAAAATATACGAACTTGTGACCTTATTTTCACTAGTTCTACCCAAATTTTCGGGACACCCTGTATATAAGTTCGCGAAGTTAACTGTAATAAGAAGTATACTAGTATGCATTCGGTTCATCTAACATTAAAAAAGTAGTCATCTTCTGTCTAGTTGTCGTATACTAGTAAAACTTTCGAGTTCTTAAACAGAAGTACACTAAATCCTGGAAAAATTTTAGTTCAGTCTATACACACAATATACTAGTAACTCTTTCTGTCTCAAGCTTTAAAAATTAGTGCTGTCTGTTTAGTTCCATTTAACTACCTTGACGTAGTAAATTTTACTGGATCCAAGCCGCTGTTACGACTTCCTTGGCCGAACCAAGTAAACATTTTTTAAAAATCAATTATATTCTGCCCTCGCGCATCGAGCATAAAAGTAAATTTTGTCAGACATTTAAAAATCTACATAAATAAAATCTACTCTAAACCGAAATTTCAATTATCGAAACGTTAACCTCATTTCTTTTGTAAAATATAATTTAATCTAGTTTAAAAAATAAATAAGTAACATCCTTAGAAGTATTTTAAAATTTATTATTAGACTCAACTGCACATAAATATCTTTCGTTCTGACTAAAAAATGCCCTTCATAAGTCATAGTGAAGGTCACTCTACCAGAAGGGATGGTATAAGGGTTTATGTGTAGCTAACTTATTAGAATATTTCGCAATTATAAATACATGTAACTAAATTAAATATTTTTAAGCATGGACTAACTACTAAATGGTGAAGTAAATTTAGGCTAACTTAAATAAAAAAACAATTCGTTTACAGTGAAAGTAATTGTAATTATTTCTATAGTGCAGGTAGTGTTTGCACACCTATTGGGTAAATATCTGAGCTGCCTGCGGTGTTCACTATAGTAACTCGCAATATGTACATGTTGTCGGGCACCAGAGGATTTAGATCCATCGTGTAGAGCGGCCTCGCAGGTGTATCGCTAACGGGGAAGATTTGGTGCAAAAATGGTAGACCATCAACTATCAACGATCTGATAGGGCAACGGTTCACTGAGTATGACGGCAAACTCCAACCTATATGGGCATAAGTATCTCCTGTAACTACGCTTTCTAGAACTGGTGGTGGGCTACCTATAAATAAAAATCGTATTAATGATAAAAAATCTTTTTGTTTGAGAAATTCAAATACAAATTTGAAGTATTTAGTGGGCAGTTGGAAATATTCGGGGTTTATATGCGGCGGCCTTTAAACAATTTGACCGATGCTAAAGATTTTGCCCCTTTGGTGACTTCTTGCAGGAAGATGTTCGATTTTAAGCTATACCTGGGCGCGTGGTATCAATAAAATTAAATTTGAAAATTTTGAAATGTATTTGAAATGTATACATTCAAATGTATCGTAAACTGTCGTAACAAAATCACACCTAAACAACACGGTTTCATGAAAGGAAGATCCACAACTACTACGAACTTATTCTGGATAACGCAATTTATAGCTGATACAATTGATACCGGTCTGCAGGTGGACGACAGATACACTTCATTCATTCAATCATGGTATTTTACTTAACAAGTTAGACCATTTTGGCCTGTCAAAAAATCTGCTATATTATTTCAAATTTTACCTTGAAAATAGAAAACAGTTTGTACAATATTGCGGTCAACATCTACTGAGATATCTGTCACCTCTGGGGTCCCACAAGGGTCTCTACTGGAACCATTATTATTGTTTAATATATACGTTAATGATATAATTAATGAGATGGACGCAAATTGTTTATTATACGCGGATGATATGAAAATATACACTGCTATTAAGTTCTCTGATGGGGGGCGAGCGTGGGTGCGTCTTTACTATGTACATACTTCGATATGCGATGTAAAGCAACATAAGGCACGGTTAATAATTGGATGAGTGACCGTTCCAATGAAGACCGCGCCCTCGCCTCACACATTTTCCAGCGGCTTGTATATCAATATACAACCTTAGGCGAGGGTTGTACAGGGGATATACCATCCTTGGGAGGGATGTAAAGCTATCTGTCCCTTGTCTATTCAATGTTAGGCAAGTAAAAGATCCCTACTCTTCTTAAGGGAAGACGTTCGGCAAAAATTCCTTGTCGGTGTTAGGCCTCAGTAGCGGAAATAGGTCTACGTTAAATAAATGTATACAAAAGTGCTCTGATGACTGTAACAAGCTACAAACGTCATTAAACAAAATTAATAATTGGTGTACATCAAGCAGTCTGCCTCTAAATCCTCCCAAATATAACGTAATGTCCTTTTCTCTGAAACACAAAGTCATAGAATATGACTATTCTATTGATAAAATTTTCTTGCATAGACCTAATACTATCCGTGACCTTAGCTTAATTTTCGATTCTATATCCTTTACTGGCCATATAAATGGTATAGTAACAAACTCCTTCAGGTCTCGTGGCTTTGTGATATGGAATTAATACCATCAAGTTATTGTACTGCGCTCTTGTTAGATTTCGCGTTGAATATGCCTCCATCATGGTGTCCTCACTAAAATATTCATGTGCAAAATAAAGAAAGAGCTCAGAGACGTTTGTTAAAATATGTCAGCTTCAAAGATGATAAGTTATATCTACCAATTTGATTTCCGTTTAAGAAATTATTGACTAGACACTCGTTCACCGTTCTTGAAAAACGGCGTATTATTGCCCAACTAGTTTTCTTACGCAATCAATTTCTCAATTCCCCATGTATCTTACGGCAATCTTTTGCTTTCAATCTCCAAACACCCCGTATTAATGTAATGAAATTCTCACCATTTCATCAAATTTGCAAAAATTATAACTCTCTCCAAACAAAATTTGATCTGTTCAATTGCAATGTAGCCTTGATAAAAAACCTAAAACTATAGTGTGTATCGACGTTTATTATATCTGATCTAATAATTTAGCGGCACTTAGTTTTTAGTTCTTAGCACTTTTAGTGTTCTTTTTTTAGTATTTCTTTTGTCACTAATTATTGAGTATTGTTAGTTAGTAAAGATCCTCCTACCCCCGGGTATTAATTATGAATAAAAATCCTTGATCGTGAAGCAATCAAGAACATGTTTAATCCCACCCAGTAATTATTTATCTCCATTTTATGTCGAGGTAAATAAACAAATTGGCCATTTACGTGATCATCTAGTTTTACTAATTTAGGACCCAAACTTCGTTGTGTGTAGTAACCCTTTTTAACTACTCCAGGTTCTTTTATGCAAAGTTTGGTATTACTTGTTCCTATTTGATTCTATTTACCTTGGAAAATTAATCGCTCTGTTAATTTAAATACCTTGTAAGCTTGAACACACTGTTTATTAATTGAGAGACTTAGTTAATTATTTATGTTATTTAGTCCCTATTTTATTACTCAAGATTGTACTGTAGATTTATGGTTGAAGTTTTGATCATCATTTATTTATTATATTATTCCTTGAATGATTAGAAAGATAAAGTTGAAATAAAAGACAGTAATTGTTGGACAATAGTCGTAAAAACCATTTTTATTTTTTTATAATAATTGGTACGGCAAATAGTCAAAAAGAATCCAAATATTTAAGACAATTGTCTAAATATTATATAGGAAAATTTGCGTCGCTATAGTAATAACCATACTATAAATATTTCAGGCTTGCTATGCAATAACAAGAACCAGGTAATATAATCGTATTCCGTGTTATTTTGTAATGGTAATTAAAGATGCGGCAAATAGGCCGATTAAATGGGGATTTGAAATTATGGTGTTAGCAATCGCTATGATAAAATAAACTTCGTGCAAAACAGGGGACAAAAATCATGTGATGTTCGTGCATTATAGAATTTACGTGGTAAATGAGAATTAAATACTCATGTAAAATATCATAGAATGTTGGGGAAATATCCTTTAGTTGATTACACAAAAGGTAACTGCCAAACTGTGCATGACCGTTCAACAACACAAAACAGGGTGGGTAGATGTAACTCAAACAGACAAGATGACCCGGTTCAGTACTCGACGAAAAGTAACCCCCTTTAATACAAGCAAGGTAACGGGCCAATTGACCCAGTACTGACCGTTGGCCCTAACAGTTTGTAGCCCGCAAGGTAATTAAGGTATGGATCGATATTAAACAACCATAGAAAACCAGATAGCTACCGGTGAGAAACCTCCCACAATAATTTGAAAGGCAAACAGTCCTGTAACATTTTACATGTCAATATAGGCACACGGTAAGCCTTTGATAGTACATCACTGAAGTATAATGGAAGTTAAAGTTTCTTGTCATTACACAAATTCTGAAAATATATAGTTTAGAATATAAACGTGTTATTTAGCGTAGATCTCCCTAGTAAAATATTTAGCATATAAACTTTTACCTAATCTCTCTATTGAAAATAGTAACTGAGCAAAGTGTGATATAATTCTATCCTATTTTCTTGTTAAATAGCAAAGCTAATATTTCATAAAAAGATAATCGAATGAAAACTAACCGGACAATTACTGTCGTGACAGAGCGTCAATTCCTCTGTCAACAAGCTCACAGTGATGCCATCACCGCAGGTTCCGCTTGAGTAAAAGGCTCAACAAACTAGGTGCGTACTTGGTTAAACAAGACAGACATCACCGTTGCAAGTGGCCTTCGAGCCAGGACTTAATGTAAATGCTCATAAGCTGCAGGGAAATTTCCCTAATGTTGAAATTAAACTCGGAAACCTCCGGGTATCTCTTAATTGTCAAAACAATCACTTATCGTAGTTGAGAATAAGCTCACAACCGCGGTATTTGTACTCGTACTGGTCGCGGTTATAACAACCATGATATTTACGTCGTTGAAAGCAAAGCAGCTTTTATGAGATTTTACAACTGCGGTGTTTTTAACATTTGGTCAATCAGAACCCCAGTTGAGCCTGGGGTGACTATTGTAGTACGAAACTACCGGACATCACGCCATCTGAGAAACCGACGACTATACGGAGAGTCGAGTGTGTAATGTGTAATGGGGTAACAGCTGATTTTAAAAGTAAAAGTAATATGTTGGGCCCGGTACCCTCGAAATGCACTTATTTCAGTGAGCCTTTTAGACAATTTCCCGCAGCAATGCAACACATATGGGCCTGTTATGCATTGCTGAAAAATTTGTTGCATACATATTATTAAAAGCCTGAACTGACTAGTAATCAATTTAAGTGGATTCACATTGAAAAATTTAGTTGCAAAGAATATGACATAAAATGAATATCTTTGGCACCACAAATAAACCAATTTCACATATTTCCACCGAAACCAGAATGTAAACTAAATTTTAAATAATAATGCAGAGACATAGCTAGGTCATGACACATAGACAGTTATGTCGGTGAGAGTGGCGCCCGGGCGAACTAAGAAGGCTCGTAACGTCGGCAAGCGTCCTCAATCAATTATCCCTCTGTGCAAAGCTTCGCTTGGCTTTTATTCCGTTCTTCCAATACCGCGGTTTCCAAATCACAGTTCTAATTCTTCCATATCCTGAACGCTGTCTTGCATATTTGATACATGAGATGTGGCTTCGGTACTCTGCCCTATCTCTGTCTTAAACGTTTGCTTAATGTTGTCCTACTCACTTCACACACAATTTTCGATGCTTTGCTAGTTTTACTAATGCATTGGTCTTGTTAAAAATTTCCTAGTACTAGATAAGAACCATGTTACAAGTGATTTTAAAGTGCTACTTGACATTTGTATAACTTTCTACCCCAATAATTTAAATCGTATCGGCGCCCTGAAGTCGGCTATCATTTTGTATTGAATTTAATGAATAATAATATTTCTGTTCAATAGTTGTTGTAAAATTAATATTTGCCTAAATTTGGAAATGAAAATAAGAGTGTAATGCTCAAAGAATTTTTGGTTAATTATAGTTGTAAAAGCAATGTTTCCCTGAATTTAAAGCAACATAAGAACTATTTTTTTAAATAGAATGGCCCCAGGTGTGGAACGCTTCATTAGCATTGTTATAGTAATTGGTGTGATATTGTTGAATGGTGTAAGTTAAATCAATAAATAAATAACTCTTTAGCTTTCTTCGAATTTTGAATCAAATTTATATATTCCTTTTTTCACGCCTAATAGTTGGGGTCGTAATAATTCTCATACATTGTGTTAATGAAGTGAGTTAGAATCCAGGAAAATGGACGTTCTTAGGTTCAGTTGTAAGGTTTCTAATCAAAGTTTATGTGCAATAATATGTAGAATTATAAAATGTTAAAATAATGATTTTGAGGGTGTGTATACATTTTTCCGCCTCTTTGACCAGAACTTATCCAATTTGCGTCGTATGGAGATATATAAAAAACAAATTGTAGGTAATTAAATTTCCTATCGATAAGACAGAGTATCGTTTTTCAATAGATACATTGTTGTCGAGTAAATCGCAAAAATTCGCTCAAGAAGTAGCCTTTTTTCAAAGGGGTGAAGAATTCCCAAATATTCGTATCTCGCTTATTTTTCAACCAAATTCAATGAGTGAGGTGTCAAAATGTCGGACTTTAAAAGTTCGGAATTCGGTCAATCACAGCTAGATTTGAAATGGTAGAAAAAATTATCTGTAGGATATTTTCTCAGTTCTCAAATCTATATAATCCAAAAATATTTAAAATTATACAAAACGTTTGAATTATGAACCTAATTATCGTCAGTACTATATTAGGATGATAGTTAAAACTTTCTGTTTATGAAATAAAATAGATTTTTGAAAATAATTTAGATTTAGTTCAAATGTGCTTTTAGAGGGCGGAATATTAAAAAATAATATTTTTAGTCGCAAAATCTTCTATAAAAATCCTTATTTTACTATAAGGACCGTAACCAGACTGCAACCAACAGCTACTTTCCGGGCTATGTGCCCCGCCGAGCGCTGAATTACAAGCAATCGAAGCATTAGCGTTTTGATGGTAATATGCAATTATTACACTTAACGCGCCAGGCTTGTAACTTGTAATCCAGCGCTCGGCGGGGCACATAGCCCGAAGAGTAGCTGTTGGATGCAGTCTGGTTACGGTCCTTATAGTAAAATAAGGATTTTATAGAGGAGTTTGCGACTAAAAATATTATGTTTTAATATTCCGCCCTCTAAAAGCACATTTGAACTATGGTAAGCCCACTCAGGCTATTTATTTTTCGATTGCAACAGACACTGGACCGCTAGATGGCGCCTGCTGACTATTTTACATGTCGCTATTGCAAAAATACCAGGATGTACCAAATAGTCAGAGGATCCTCGTGCCGGTCGTCACATGCCTACCTTGCACTGACGAGAGCCAACAGCTCGAAACTGCAGTCTGCAAGTGGTGTGTGACGAGTGGCACGAGAACTCCTTTAAGTAGGATCAGTCTTTCGGCTGGTGTTTGTTGCAATCGAAGCATTAGCGCTTTGATGGTAATATGCAATTATTACACTTAACGCGCCAGGTTTGTAACTTGTAATTCAGCGCTGGGCGGGGCACACAGCCCGGAGAGTAGCTGTTGGTTGCAGTCTGGTTACAGTCCTTATAGTAAAATAAGGACTTTATAGAGGACTTTGCGACTAAAAATATTATGTTTTAATTTAGATTTGTAAAAAAAGATAATTGAAATTATTTTTGAGACACATCAAAATTCCCTCTTGCAGCATCTACGAAGTGATTGGTACAAAGGCATCCCTGGGCCTAATTCTTATGTCATCAACTCAATAGGACTAGTATGTTCTTCACATAGCCCCATAAAGGGTCTATGCCTGTGAGGTTAGGCGACCTCTATCCGCATATCTCTGTAGTTAAAATCTAACCATCCTCTGACATTTGTTGTAAAATGAATTGGAGCTCGTCTTATTGCAACCATATCTTTTTCGTAGTGAGAAATCGATATACAATTTGTTTACTAAAGTATAGTTTTCATGTTTACGGCTGAAGTCGGTACTGATTTAGTTTCATCGAAATTTCATGCCTGCATCTCCGCTCGTATGTATTGACGTTAAAGAACAAAATTGCTGCTATTTTTAACTTTCTACGTAGGAGCGACTTCGGGAACTAGATACGGGTAGACAGTGAAATTACAGCCCTAAAATTATCCCTTAAAGAAAACAAATTCTATACTCAGGACTATTTAATAGAAAACAAACGTCTTTACAACAGAATAACGGTAAGGTATCAACCGCTTGCCGGCAAGGTCTGCACGCCGATGTGGTAGGGATCTGTGGACCCAGCACTGTTCACTAAGTAAACATTTAACATGTACATATTGTCGGGTTGCAGAGGGTCTAGATTTGTCGTGAAGAGTGGCCTTTCGGGTACATCATAAACGGGAAAGATTCGGTGATAGAATGGTAGGCCATTAACATCTAATCCGGTAATGGTGCAGCGATTAACCGAGTAGGATGGCAGACTCCAACTTATATTGGCGTATGTTGGTCCTGTGACTACACTTTCCAGGATTGGTCTTGGGGCAACTATAAAAAAAATCAATGTTAATTATATTTAATGAAAATTTCATGTGTGTGTGCTTGTTTATATTGTTTCTCTTATTACTAATCCTACGAAAACTTTTCAATGATCTACAACACGGTTTGGGAAATTTTAAATTCCACGATCGAGTTTATAAGTTATCCGTTAAAATCTAGAAAGCGGAATATTTCTGTGGCTAATATATATAAATTCAGCATCTCAATTATTGTGCATATTTATAAAAAATCCCGCGTCGATTTTGAATTCTGAAATTAGATCCTGCAACATATAAAATTCATCCCTAATTCAATCCTCTTCGAGTGGAAGATGCAGCCCTTAAAGCTTTAAATGGGAAGTGGGCATATATCTATTAAGACTATATTTCGCCCTCCCCATTAAACCTGCAAGCGGAAAGTGTCGCCAAGATTATGAGACAGAACATACGGTTTCTATCTTTGTCGAGATAGTAAGTTACAGTGCACCTGATCCAGAATTTGAAACATGGACCGTTTTCTTTTCAAGTTCTTGAAGCCCTGATTTTTTTAAAACAAGTATGCTGATTGGCTGATGAAAGTTGGAAACTGACAACTGTCGATTATCCACCAATCACAGTATTAATATTGAAACCTCTAGGGCTCCATGCACTTGAAAAGAAAGCGGTCATTATAGTCATAATATTAGGTTGTTCTTTTACGGTTTTTTGTTTATGTTGCATGGTATGGTTATGGACCAATTTCGTTTATTTTTTAAATCAAATAGGTATATATCTATATATAATAAATATAATAAAAATTGAGGTACTTAAGGTCATGGTTATAAATAAAAATGGCCTCTTCACAGTCCCATTTTACACCCACTGCTGCCACAGTTATTTGCGTGTCATAAGTTAATTTTATATAGAAATATACATTTATTATGTAAATCTTATACATCTATTGTATATCGGTGTAACTTACATTTGTAAGCTTAGAAATAACTAGATAGTGGAGGTCAGATAGAAAAAACTGCTAGGAAAAAATACTCATTTAAAAGAATGATGTTTTTGCCTTCGCGCGCAATCACAGATGAACTGTGCTGCTTGAGAGAGATCTTCTGTCTCATAACCATAGCGACACGTTTTCATCGACAGGCGCTATATAGTCTTAATATTAATATATAATAGGCTGTCCATTTTATCAGGGCCCTCGAGAATATCTTACTTAATATCTGTCGTACAAAAAAAAATATTTTTACGAAAATTGTGCCGATTTATATAACCTACAAAATGGTTTAAAGACATTTGAAATCCATGGCCTACTTTAAGAGTTATGGCGGAAAATATCGAAAATTCGGAAAACGTCTAGGCCAAATATCTCCGTTATTTGAAGAGATACGAGAAAAATTCTAAAGCGAAAATTTTTTGCAAAACGAAGTGTTTCAGCGAGGTTTTATCTATTTTTTTTTCAAAACCGCTGTATTTTGAGATTTACTCTTTAGGCTGTTAAAAAAATTATTTTGAAACGGGCGGGAAATGGCGCCATTAAATAGAGTATTCTCCTCCCTTTTCAACGATATATCACATGCCATATTTATTCATTGGTACTACGTTAGGAATTATAAAAACATTTTTTTAAAACCAATAATTTTTTTTTAACAAGCATTATACTTGTTGTGCAGAAGTACTATTAAATAAAACGATAAAATAATTCAATAAGTTGTTCAAATCTTTGCTATAATAAAGTATTAACACAATTAAGAAGAATAAAGTAAATTCAGGTAACAAAAACAAATTAATAATAAAAAGAATATAGCACACAGAATATTAATATTTATCTAATCCTCAAAATAATTTTTAAGATATCATATTGAGTGCTTCGATGATCCGAGAGCTATGCCGGCGGTAGCTCACCTACCAGTAGGGTCACCCTTGCCGGACAGGTCAAAGAGAGAAGCGAGACTAAGAAAGATCCAAGCACACACACTTACACACATACACGTACATTCACCAACATAAAATACAAAACATGCGCCTGGACGAGAGTCCGACACCCTCTGTACTTATCTAGGCCGAACTTTAAGGCAGGACCCCGGATTGGGATCGTGTTTGGAGAGGTAGCAGTGAAAGAAGCTGGGGGTGGTACACCCAGTGCCGCCGGATAGTATAGGAGCCCACCCTTACCTAGCCAGTGTAGGGGGCTGCTCTTTCAAACGGTGTATAATCTCGGGCCATACAGTAGTGCCAGGTGGCGCCTGGATAGGGCCCTGCTGTTTGGTTCGGGGGGCTTCACTAGCGGCTGCCAACCTTTTCTGCCGGGAAAAGTCAAGCCACGGAGCACTGCCGGGAGGAGAAAGAGGATTGAGGGCTCCGACAGTCCAGGCACATACCCAATTACACATACACACACACACACACATACGCACATACACACACACCCACATTTAAACACACGTCCACTCAACTAACAAAAATGGAAAAACAAGAAGCAAAAGATGATAAGGTAAACGTACCAACAACCACAACACAACCAGAGCTCCCTAGCTCAAAGGAGGAAGAGATGGAAATAGTACCCATCGCAGTAGAGGAGGAACTCTTGAGATCCCCTAGCAGCGCGTCTGATGAGGACTTGGAAAGGTCCACATTAGACAAAGAGGCTAGAGAGGCTCTCAAAAGAGAAAAAAGGCGAGAAAAGAGGAGGATCGCCAGAAGGAAGAAGAGGGCGGAAGTGTCGGCTCGGGGGGGGCAGGTGATGCAGGGCGACTCGGATCGAAAGGTCCAGAGTCATCGGGCCGAACCTGTTGCCTTAGAGCTGACAGAAACCCCAGGTGAGTCTGGGAGTCAGCCTGGTCCAAGCTCTGGGAGCTCCAATAAGGAGCGACAGGAGCCGGGGCAGGCGGACGAACAGGCTTCCGGAGGTGACCAACCCCTCAAAATGAGGGGCCCTAGAGCGAGGCAGGCAAAGAGGGCGGAGAGAAGGGAGGCCAAAAGACAATCCTTCATACTCCCCTCTGCACCTGCTTCGGTCAGGGGCGTTGAGGTGCCAAAGGGTCCACAAAGACCCTCAGGCGCCCCACCCCCGAAAAAGGGCCCAAAAAGACGAAGAAAAGAGGAGCCAACCCCACCCGAGCGACAGAGGAAGCGGGTCAGAGGGAGTGCCAGCTCTCCGAGACGGACAGGCAAAGCAGCGAACGTGTCCCCATTACTAAGGGGAAGCACGGGCGCTGCCAAAGTGTCGGATTCGGGGGCTGGACCCCAACTGTCTAGCTACAGCTCTGCCGCGAAAAGGGAAAGCCAGGTGGTCATAGTTTCCAGCCGAGAGGACGGGACTATGACACAGGAGGAAGGGGAGCGGACGAGGAATCACCTTGTGTCGGAGATGCTCCAGGCTATGACGGGCCCCGAAGGGGAACCCTACGGCCCGGAGCTTCGCTTCAGGAACTCGGGCCTGGTGGATCCAGGCTGGTTCCTGATAACGACGCAGGATGAAACCTCGAAGCGCTGGCTGCTTGAAAACTGGAGACCACTGGCCGGAGATGGTGTCACCTTCCGCGTAATGCGGGCGGTTGATGCCCCCTGGCCAGAGCAGGTCGGCTTTTGGCTGAGAAGCCAAGAAGTAGACCTCTCCAGAATAAGAGACATGCTGGCGCGTCAAAACCGCTCCCTAAACGTGGACAGGTGGAAACACCTGAAAACGACGGGAAAACCTGGAGGATGGCATCTCATCTTCCTGGTCAGCCACGAAACCATACGACGGCTGGAGGAGGCCGAGTGGGTGCTCTACTTCGAGCTGGTTACCCTTACAGTACGTAGGGTACCGGTTTGGAGCGGAGTGACTCGCCGGACTCCTGCCGCAGTCGAGGGGCCGAGGCCGGCCGAGGAGGAGAAAGAATAACAGGCCTAATCACCCGTATCCAGACGCCCCACGGAGCTATTACTACGGGTAAGCCAAATCAACCTCCAGCACAGTCGGGATGCTACTGGAGAGCTAGTCAGCATTCTGACAGGTAAGACCGGGGGTATAATACTAATTCAGGAACCATATGTTTTCAGGAATCGAGCAAGGGGCCTAGGAAGTTCTGGCTACCAAATGGTAGTTGGAAAAGAGGGAGACGAGGAGCCACCAAGGCCATCCTGGCATCCAAGGACCTTCAAGTTGTGCCACTGCCTCAACTGGGAACCAGGGATGCCACAGCAGCTCTCCTCGAATACAAGGTAAGTAATATTAGTCGTAAGGTAGTCATAAGCAGCATATATCTTCCATACGATAATGCGCGATTGCCACCTACTGAGGAATTAGAAAATGTAATTTTCTACGCAAGAAATTTAGGTCTTCCGTTAATAATCGGTTGCGACGCCAATGCCCACCACATAGTGTGAGGCAGCTCAAACGTTAACGTTCGGGGCGAGACTCTGTTAGAGTACTTGGCGTCCACAGACCTACAGGTGGTTAGGGGGAGCGAACCGACGTTTGTCAATCGCATCCGCCGGGAGGTTATTGACATAACGCTGGCCTCCCAATCTCTGATTGAGGACGTTAAGAACTGGAGGGTTACCAATGACATCTCAATGTCTGTCATAGAATGATCAGATTTGAGATGGAATACGATAGGAAAGAGGCCACCCCTCGACGAAACCCGAGGGCGACAGATTGGGGAAAATACATCTCTGCTTTAGAGAGTTCGGAACTCGACTATGAGGGCCACATAACTTCCCCAGAGCAATTAGACAATGAGGTATATAGTCTCGAAAATCGTATAATTAATGCATATGAGGAATCCTGCCCCCTCAAGGCGGCGGGGGTGCGGAGGGCTCGTTGGTGGAGTAGGTCACTTGAAGACCTGAGACGGGCGGCCCGACGCACTCACAATCGAGCTGTCAAAGAGGGGGAGGGGACCACATGGGACGATTTTAAAGAGGCTAGAAGGAAATTCAAAAAGGAATTAAGACTCAGCAAGAGGGCAAGCTGGCGGACATACTGTGGGGAGGTAGACTCTCTACCGGAGTCCGCCAGATTGATGAAAATACTCAGCTGTGGAAAAAAGGAGACCATAGGGTCCTTAAAAAAGCAGGACGGGACATGGACCACCTCCAGTGAGGAGTCACTAAGACTACTCTTGGACGTTCATTTCCCCGGAGATAGCGCCGCCGCGGTCATAGACCTAGAGGAGCAGGTCCCACAAGCGGATTGGCAACTCGCAGAGGGAATGATAACGGACGGCGCGGTTTCCTGGGCGGTGAACGAGTTCGATCCCTATAAGGCAGCAGGACCAGACGGAATCTTCCCAGCTTTGCTCCAGAAAGGCCTGGGAATACTCCTACCTCATATGAGGAGAGTATTTAGGGCCAGCCTGGCATTGGGATACGTTCCACTGGCCTGGAGACACGCCAAAGTGACCTTCATCCCCAAGGTGGGAAAGAAGGACTACACGGCCGTAAAATCTTTTAGGGCAATCAGTCTCACATCCTTCCTCTTGAAAACATTGGAAAGGATAGTGGACAGACACCTGATGGAAGGGGTGCTAACCAGATACCCAATTCATCAGAATCAGCACGCATATAGGCAAGGGAGGTCCACAGAGACAGCCCTGCATGCCGTTGTGCATAAGGTAGAAAGGGCCCTCCACTACAAGGAAGTAGCCCTAGTAGTATTTTTTGATATAGAAGGAGCCTTTGATAAGGCAAGTACGAGGACTATCTGTAAGGCCCTACAGGCCAGGGGTACAACCCCTATACTGGTCAGATGGGTGCAGTCTGCGCTGGAAGAAAGAAGAGTCAGCGCAGCCCTAGGGGACTGCCTGGTGGACATCGGGGTGAAGGGAGGCTGCCCTCAAGGCAGCTGCCTTTCGCCTCATCTATGGTGCCTAATAATGGATGGTCTCCTGGAGAGGCTGACGTCAGAGGGCTTCTATGCGCAGGCATATGCAGACGACGGGCTAGTTCTTGTAACTGGCCGGTTCCTAAGCGTCGTCTGCGACAGAATGCAGGTAGCCTGCAGAATTATTGAAAGATGGTGTGGTGAGACGAATCTTTCAGTCAATCCATCCAAGACTGAACTGATCCTCTTCACCAAAAGGAGGAAAATAGAGAATTTCAGGGCACCAATAATGTACGAAAGACCCCTAGCACTATCGCAAGAGGTCAAGTACTTAGGGGTGATCCTGGATAAAAAACTGTCATGGGGAGCACAGGTCGACAGAATCGTAGAGAAGTCGACGGCAACCTTCTGGCAGTTGCGTCAGGTGGTGGGCAGGAACTGGGGATTTAGTCCACGGATCCTGCACTGGGTCTACACGGCGGTAATCAGACCTAGACTCCAATATGGGTCGGTGGTCTGGTGGCCGAGTGTGAACCGCATCACCACGTCTCGAAGACTGGCAAAAGTTCAAAGACTTGCCTGTCTTGGGATTACAGGCGCAATGAGGACGACACCTACAGCTGCCTTGGAAGTAATGCTAGGGCTGCCAACGCTTCCAGCCTGGATTAAGAAGGAAGCCATGGCGGCCCATCTAAGAATGCGAGACTCAGGCAGCTGGCGGTGCAGTGGAAGGACAGAGGGTCATGCAGCCATCGCCAGATTGGCGGAGGCGGAGATTCCGATCTCCGCCCTTAAGGTGAGGGAAGCAACCGACCGCTTGAGATTAGAGAGAAAGTACACTCTAACCCTACCTAGTAGGGAAGAGTGGGCAGAAGAAAAGATTAACTTCCCCCCGAACTCCCTGGTGTGCTACACAGATGGTTCCCTTCTAGTAGATGGACAGAGGCAGTCATCGGGGGCAGGAATATTCCTGGAAGGCAGGGAAGTACAGGAGAGCTTTGCTCTAGGATCGTACACTACTGTCTTTCAGGCAGAGGTATATGCCATCCTAAAAGTGGCACATAATGAAGAAACGAGGAACGGTACGGAACAAAATATCTGTATCTGTTCAGACAGCCAGGCAGCACTTCGGGCGGTCTGCTCTCCTAGGACGAGGTCCCCCCTCGTCCAGGAGTGCGGAGATGCTCTAGAGGAACTTGCCAGGCACAAGGAAGTGAGCCTGATATGGGTTCCGGGACATACTGGGGTCCCAGGAAACGAGAGAGCCGATGAATTGGCTAGGCTCGGGGCCAGGGAGCCCTGTCTAGGCCCGGAGCCCATGTTGGGAATTACAAGGAAACATGTCGCTACGGCCCTTAACGAGTGGGCACAAGCAACATTGAGGGAACATTGGAGGCTGAGCAGCGGCTGCAGACAGGCTCGAGACTTCGTAACGGGGCCGAACAAGTCAAGGGCGGCCTGGTTGCTAGGTAGAAGCCGGAGGACCCTGAACCAACTGGTCGGAGTCCTAACTGGTCACTGCAGGCTCAGAAGACACCTATCGCTGATAGGGGTTGAGGCAGATTCCACTTGCCCAAGATGCGGAAGTGATGAAGAAACATCGTTTCACTTCTTGGGACAATGTGAAGCGTTCGGGCGTCTGAGGTATGAACTCTTCGGCGCCACAACGCTCCCAAAAGAGGAAATGGACTCTCTCGAATGGAAACATGTCCTGACCTTCATTGGAAGATCAGGAAGGTTTCAAGAGGGAGTAGGAGGCCGAGTGGAAGTGAATGGTTGAGGGGACGTCAGGGGGTAGGTAAAAAGGGCCCATTTGTGGCCTACTTGCCAGGCACTAGGCCTCCCCCAATAATTACTACTACTACTACTAAGATATCATATCAAGTGTTCAAAGTGTCCACCGCGATTTCTTATGCACAATCGAGCGTGGCGAGGCACTGCATTTAAAACATTACTCAGCATTTCGGGGGTAACTGTAATACATGCCTGTTGAATTCGAGCTTTTAGGTCCTCTACATTTTGCGATGTCGTCGAAAACACCTTATTTTTAATATACCCCCATAGAAAAAATCTGGAGAACGAGGTTGTCATCGAATAAATCCATATTCAATGTTGAGGCAAAATTTCGTCTAAATAATCTAGGCAAATCTGGGAATTGTGAGAAGGAGCTCCATCTTGTTGAAAATATTGAAAGTTGTGTCGATTCTCTAAAGTTAGGTCATCTAAGAATTCATTAAATTCATTTCTCAAAAAGTTTAGGTACCTTTGACCACTGAGGTGACCATTATAAAATAAGGACCTATTAAATTGGTGCCTAAAATACCTCACATTTATTGAAAAACGATTTTGAAACCCAGTCGGTCTATGCCAGTTTGTATTTTCAGAAGTCCATTTGTAAGGAATATTGCAATTAAAAAATCCATTATTGAAAAAATTTGCCTCGTCGAACCAAAGTATTTTACTACATATTAATGGATCGGCACGCTTCTTTTCCAACAGCCACCTACAAAAAGTCCTCCTCCTTGGTTTGTCCCCCGCTTGTAAATTGTCAATTTTTTTGGCTTTATAACACCGGTAACCGTTTTTCTTTAAAATTTTTCTAGCACTTGTTTTATTTATATGACAAGCAATTTGAATTTCTCTTAATGATGTTTCCAAATTTTCTGTATTTTTATTTCTTACATAATTAATAACTCGGTTTACCTATTTACATTATCAGCAACACTGTTCAACCAAACGAACCATTATTTTTCAGTTTCGTAACAAATTTTCTGAACAGAGTTGTATTCGGCTGTAGTGCTTGTGGAAATCTGTTTCTATATTCTACTTGACCTAATCCAGAGTTAAAATTGCATTGGCAATATGTAACGAACATATAACAATTAATGTGAGTGAAAATCATTTTTGAAAATTCTAAATTCTTAAACGAGTGTGATTGAGTAACAGTTTCAGTATTAACTGAGATGATCTGTCAAAAAATTAAATTGTCAAGTTTGTTCATAGCCAACTATTTTAAAATAATGGAAATAATAGTGAAGTCATGAAATACAAACAAATGGATATTATACTTAAATTAATTGGTAAAGACATTTTAACTTTCTGAGTAAGGAGTGACGCTTTTATGGAGGACCTCTATAGATTGGCATAACTGCGAATACTCTTTCCATAATTGCTCCATGTTGCTTTCCTGATTATTATTTTGTTTTTGTTACCTGAATGTACTCTATTCTTCTTAATTGTGTTAATGTTTTATTGCAAAGATTTGAATAACTTATTGAATTATTTTATCATTTTATTTCATCATCTTCTCCACGGCAAGTATAATACTTGTTAAAGAAAATGTATTGGTTTTAAAAAAATGTTTTTATAATTACTAACGTAGTACCAATGAATAAATATGGCATAACAGCCTGAAGAGTAAATCTCAAAATACAGCGGTTTTGAAAAAAATAGACAAAACCTCGTTGAAACACTCTGTTTTGCAAAAAATTCTCGCATTAGAATTTTTCTCGTATCTCTTCAAATAACGGAGATATTTGACGTTTTTGCATTTCGATATTTTCCGCCATAACTCTTAAAGTAGACCATGCATTTCAAATGTCTTTAAACCCTCTTGTAGGTATTAATGCTAGTCTTAATCCCATACTATGAATGCTATTTAATTTGTTCAGTCTAGTTTTTCGTGCTGAACCATACACTACACATCCATAGTTCACAATATCATTGTCCTGATGGATATTGAGTAGAGTTTCTTTATTGACCCAACTGATGCTCGATAACGGATCTCAGCAAGTTAAGAACTTTCTTGTATTTCAGAGAGATATATTAATAGGAACTCATCAGTGCATCTTACTATCAACGTTATTCCCAAGAACTTGGTTTCAGTTCTGTATTCTATTACTCGATACTACAGGTAAAGATGTAGATATCTATGTTCTGATCGTAATCGACAAAAGTGGACACAGTGTATTTTTGTAGTTGAAAAATGAAGTTTGAAGCAACTGATTTTTATAAATATTATATATTATATTCAATACAACATTTGGTTTTGGTTCTTTGTTGTCTTTTTTAATTATTTTTAATCTGTTAATGTGTCCTTGGCATTGTACTGTATTTTTATTTATGGACAAGCCTTTTTACTTTTGTGTAACTCTTGATGGTTGAAGATGTAGTAGTACTTACTTATTGTACATTATACCACGAAAGCGGTAGCAAAATATATAGTTTGTGAGATAAATAATAATAATAATAATAATAACTTTATTAATCCAAGAGATCAACACATTTGATATAGGAGAAGTTTAAAAAAGAATAACAATAATAAAATAGGGTACATATATAAAGAACACATAAAAGGAGCATAAGAACATATTATCACACGATTATAATAAAAAAATACATAAGATTAAATTAGACATGACTTTAGATTTCCTGATTTCAAAAATTCCTCAACCGAATAGAATGCATTATTTAAAAGATATTGCCTAACAGCTGATTTAAATTTATTAATATCAACTATATTTTTAATATTACTGCCTAATTTGTTATACAGGACTGCACCCATGTAGTACGGATTAGACTTAAACATTTCTAATCGGTCTATATTGTACTGAAGGTTAGAGCTGTGGCGATTAAGATATTCGTGGTATGTATTCAGAGGCAAAAATTTTGACATATTTGTTTTTACTACAAAAATTAAAATGTCCAAAATGTACAAGCAGGGAAATGTTAAAATTTTTTGCTTAATATACGTACTTTTACAGGATTCTCTGTATTTAAGGCCAAACATAAATCGAATGATTCTCTTCTGCAGAATAAATACCCGATCCGCTGTAGTTGAGTTGCCCCAACAAATAATACCATATCTAATTCTTGATTCAAAATTTGAATAATAAAAGGTTTTTACAACATTTAAGCTGGCGATCTGACACAATCATTTTACTGCAAAACATAGACTAGCGCATTTTTTACAAATGAAGTCTACATGTTTTTTCCAGTTTAACGACATATCAATGTAAATTCCTAGAAGTTTAAAATTCTCAACTTGTTCAATGGATTTGCCTTTGAATTTAATGAGAGGACTAGAGGTATAGTTGGATCCAATTGGATGAAACTGTAACGAAAATGTTTTATTTTGATTCATAATTAGCCTTGAGTCTTTGAAATAATTACCAATACCATTTAGATTTTGTTCGAGTTTTGATGACATTCTCTCCGTAGTTGTATCACTTAAAATCAATGAATATCATCTGCAAATGCGCAATAAAAAATTTATATAGATTCTTCTATATCATTGATATACAAGAGGAAAAGTAGCGGCCTCAAGACACTGCCTTGTGGAACACCAATATCAGTATCTAACTTGCTGGAAATTACACCATAGTAATCGACAAATTGAGATCTGCTCGATAAGTTGGACCTTAGCAGTAAGTTACACTGAGCAAGCAAACCATAGCATTCAATCTTCTTTAAAAGAATATCATGATTTACGCAGTCAAATGCCTTAGATAGATCAATAAACATTGCCATAACTTTATTCCCCATATCTACATTCTTATATGTATAACCTAAAGTACTGACTAGTTCAGAAATGGTAGAATGTTCATTCCTAAAACCGTGTTGGTTCGATGAGAGAATTTCGTTTAACTCAAGAAATTTAATAATCCCACTTGCTAATAATTTTTCGAAAATTTTTGAAAAAACAGACAAGAGAGATATTGGACGATAATTACTCAAATCCTTTATATTTCCTTTTTTATGTACATACAGGGTGTTGCATCATGAGAGGGACATAGCTTAATAGGAGGTAGAGAACATCAGTGGTAACCGGAACCTCCCATAGAAATGTCTCATTGGGCCTTCATTACGAAGTTACAGGGTGTTAAATAATTTTTGGCCAAACCTGTTTTTTGTCATAACTTTGACAGGGAATGAAATAACGGATTCATATTTGGTACGGCTAATGTACTAACGAGCCCCAAGAGGTACATGTATAAAAAAAATATATCCAGGTCCGGACTCACTATAATTTATGTTTCTTCTTTGCATCAATAAAACATCACCCTGTATATATTTTTTTGAAATTTCGATACGATATTCGAAAAGAGCAAGAAAAAACAAACAAAATGGCCTATTTCATTTTTTTGTTACACCTTCGTGGTTATTTAAATACGTTGTTAAATGTACAAGAAAATGGTACAGAACCCTATTAAATGAGAGGCACGTGAAATAAATAGTTTTATAACTAAAATTTGCAAAAATTCTATTGAGCCTAGGTGGTCTGGGTGAATCCTAATTCCGGTACGTTTTAAAGGTCCATTTTGGTAAAAAACTGTGGTCCTAATAAGTAATCGGGTATGAAATAACAAAATTTTTAATAAATCACAGTAGGCTTGTTCAAAGAATAAAAGTGACAGATAATTTAAACCATTTAGGCCTAAGCAACCAGTTACTTCGATCAAGAAAATCATCAATATTTTATACTTAATAAAAATTGAAAAAGAGAACAAACTAAAATCTAAATAAATAAAATATTTTCCATCCAATTAACAATAAATAACAAAACAATAACTAAATGTGTTTAAAAATAAAACGTAATTGACACTAAAGTAAATTTTCAAAATGTCCTCCCCCACATTCTATGCATTTTCTTGCGCATTTAGAAAGGTCACCAATTGCTCGACGTATAATTTCTGGATTATTCCGTATTTCGTCGCAGGTTGTAACGATGCGCTGGATTAAATGTTGTCTACTTTCAATTTCAATGCTATAAACCTCGTTTTTTAAGTGGCCCCATAAAAAGTAATCACAAGGGTTACAATCAGGAGATCTTGGTGGCCATTCATGTGGACTCCCGCGTCCAATCCATCTATTAGGATACACATTGTTTAAGTATTCTCTTACTTGAAGGTTAAAATGTGGTGGGGCCCCATCATGCTGAAACAACATGCCTCTTATACCGATATTTTCTAACATATTCGGTAAAATGTTTTGAAGAAAATCAAAGTAAATTTCACCATTCAATCTTTCTTCAAAAAAATGTGGCCCTATCAAATGTCTATTCACAAGTCCGACCCAAACATTTACAGAAAACCTGTGTTGCGAACGGCGTTGGTGTACCGCATGTGGGTTTTCCTGTGCTCATTTATGATTATTTCGTGAATTGTTTACTCCATCCCTTGTAAATTGTCTCATCCGTAAATAAGGTTCTATAAATGACTGGGCGATGGTTAGACAACCAATGACAAAATGCCAGGCGGGGGATATCGTCGCCTTATTGAAGACGCTGTACCTGCTGGATATGATATGGATGGTAACATTCTCTTTTTAGGGTTCTCCATACTCGCCAATGATGAACACCAGTTGCCAAACTGATTCGTCTAGTGCTCATATTTGGGTTTTCTTGAACTACGTTTATAATATTGTTTTGTTCCTGCACACCTTGTTGTAAAACACGCTCCACAACTGCAGAAGTAGGAAACTTTCCGTGTTGTCTTGCATACTGGAACACCGTACTAAAGGTTTTATGATTAGGGCATCGACGACCAGGAAAACGCAGCCGATATTCTCTTTCCGCCAACCTACCATTTCCATTACAGAAACCATAGATGAATATTATGTCAGCATATTCCATGTTTGTAAATTTTACTGGCATAGTTAAAATATTTTCACAAGTTTTCACTAACTAAATGCGGATTATTGACACATTAAATTTCTAACAAACAATTATTCAACTGTTTAGGAGATTTCTTTTTATTATCTGTCACTTTGAACAAGCCTACTGTGATTGATTAAAAATTTTGTTATTTCATACCCGATTACTTATTAGGACCACAGTTTTTTACCAAAATGGACCTTTCAAACGTGCCGGAATTAGGATTCACCCAGACCACCTAGGCTCAATAGAATTTTTGCAAATTTTAGTTATAAAACTATTTATTTCACGTGCCTCTCATTTAATAGGGTTCTGTAATCCATTTTCTTGCACATTTAACAACGTATTTAAATAACCACGAAGGTGTAACAAAAAAATGAAATAGGCCATTTTGTTTGTTTTTTCTTGCTCTTTTCGAATATAGTATCGAAATTTCAAAAAAATATATACATGGTGATGTTTTATTGATTCAAAGAAGAAACATAAATTATAGTGAGTCCGGACCTGGATATATTTTTTTTTATACATGTACCTCTTGGGGCTCGTCAGTACATTAGCCGTACCAAATATGAATCCGTTATTTCATTCCCTGTCAAAGTTATGACAAAAAACAGGTTTGGCCAATAATTATTTAACACCCTGTAACTTCGTAATGAAGGCCCAATGAGACATTTCTATGGGAGGTTCCGGTTACCACTGATGTTCGCTACCTCCTATTAAGCTATGTCCCTCTCATGATGCAACACCCTGTATATTACTTTCGAGATTTTCAACAAGCTTGGAAAGCTCCCTTCAACAAAACATTGATTTATTATGTGACAAAGTGGCTTAGCTATTTTTTGAGCACATTGATTAATTATTTTGATTGAAAAGTTATCACACCCAGTGGAATTGGAATTTTTTAATTTATTAATAGTCTCCAGCATTTCAGATTCAGTAACAGACTCAAGATAAATATTGTTATCTGTTCTAAGAACAATTTTAACATTCATTTCATCGGAGATGTAATCTAAAGATATTAGTGACTTGGGTACATTTACAAAAAATGAATTAAAGGAGTCGGCAATTTTTTTTTTATCTGATGTTTCCTCATTTTCTAATATTATAGTAGGTGTTTCATTTTGGACATTAAGCACAAGCATTAAAATATACCGTAGATACGTGGTTTTCTTTCAACATTAAATGTGATACTATTTTTACTATTGACACGTTCTTATTGCAGCCTTTTTGCTATTGGATATTCTCCCCAACAATTTTCGACGACCTAAACAAAATTTAAAAAGAAACTCAATGTTGTAAAATATTTGTGGATGGAAATAATTAATAAATTTTGAAACAAGAATGCAAAGAAAAAGCTAAGAAATTTATTTAACATACCTGCAACAAAAATTGTTTCCGTTCCTCATTCTTTGTCATTTTTCTATTATATTCCTCACTCACTGTGATCCCTGTTTCAGCAACGGTTTATTGTCTCAAAAGATTGAGCCCATTATGCGCCCCGGAATTAGTAATTAGCTAGCACAATAACCGCCTCCGAGTTATTAACTATTGAAAGCCGGGGGGCAGGTTAACGCTTTTTTGGTAATTTCGTCAAAGAAATTCAAAAATAGTCTCTAATCATAAAAAACAGCAAGCGCCCTTTTACGCCTCCAGTGAAAAAGACTTTCGGGAGGCGTACAAGCGGGTGGAAAGGTGGGCAAATCTGCATGTTTCAAATAAATTATTTTTTGTTACAGTTTTGTTTAAGCGAGCTACCGCTTATGTCTGCTCTTTAAATTAAAGCTAGCGCACTAATCCTTAATGAGTAAAAACCGTTCAAAGAAACAAGTGGGGGCAACTTCACTCATCCAATATGGAAATAGAAATAGAGGTGCAACTAGAGTAGAGGAAACAAGTACTATTTAATTGTCGATTTTTGAATTTTATTTTTGTTCGTTTCTTTTCTTTTCCTTTTTCTTTTCTTTCTCTTTCCTCCCTTTCCGTTCTTTTCTTTTTCCTATGTTTTTCTATTTTTTCTCCTTTCTGGATCTATATTACCTTAGGGGATATACAGGGTTACTGGTAATTCGATACATTCCTTTGGATATGTGATGGGGCATGATCTAAGAAGTAAATTTAGCCCTAACATATATTATGCAAAACTCAATAGTTTTGAGATGTTTAATTTTTTTTGTTTTTCTCAAAAAGTAGATCTTAATGTCCTAAAAGTTAATTTTCGAAAAATCTATTTGACATTTTAAAATTTTTTTTTACTGGATTACTTGTCCAATATTATAGATATCCGTTTGGAATGAAAACTATCTGGAAACATTTCGATCATGTGAACATCTGAAATAAAAACTTTAATTTTTTTTTTAAATCAGCTATGAAATTTACCTATTAGGTTTTTTCAAAAAAATATTAACTTAACACGCGTATAAATTATTATAAAAACTGCCTTATTTCAATAGCTATCTAACAAGGTACAAATGTTCAATGTACCCTTAATAGTTCTAAGAAAATACTAGTAAAAATAACACAAGTAGTACGAATTTTATTTTTAGATAAACAGTAAAAAACATTTTAAAAGTAGAGTTTAATTCTTCATTAATTTGAAAGTTGTACTTTATTTTTTATATGTCTTGCTCAAAATGGGAGCCCCTATTCCGTATACAGATACGGCAGCGTATTCTTATTTCCGTCCTTGTTACTCTGGTTGTCAGATTATGCCTTATGTGTTGGGCAGCATCGACTATTCTTTCTCTAAGGTTTTCTATAGTATTGACTGGTGTGGCATAGACCATCTCCTTCATATGACCCCATACGTAATAATCAAGGGGTGTTAAGTCAGGGCTTCGCGCTGGCCAAGGTATTGGGCCCGCTCTTCCAATCCAACGGTTAGGGTAACGTTGATCAAGTAACTGTCGTACTGTCAGCCGATAATGTGCTGGACAACCGTCGTTCTGAAACATCATTCGCTGCCTGACGGCGAGAGAAACATCTTCTAAAATCACCGCCAGATCATTTCTTAAAAAATTTTCATAGATTTCCCCGTTTAAATTTTGAGGAAGAAAGTGTGGCCCTATTAAATAGTGGCCAATGACTCCCATCCACACATTAATAGAAACCTTCATTTGGAAGCTAGTTTCACGTGTTAACTTGGGATTTTCCTCTGCCCAATAATGTAGGTTGTGGAAATTTGTTATACCCTCGCGATTAAATTTCGACTCGTCCGTCCATAAAATACTTGTTAAAAAATTTGCACTTTCTGCATCTGAATTTAACATAAAGCGGCAGAATTCCACTCTCCTTCCAGGATCACCTTCCTCCAAGTCTTGGACAGGGGTATAGTGGTAAGGATGACATCCAACTCTACGTATCGTAGACCAAACTTTCCATTGTGACGCTCCGGTTAGTCTTGCGACTTTATTAGTTGAAATAGTTGGGTCTTCTTCAAAATACCTCAATATTTCTTCCTCATCATCTGGTTCATAAACGGGATCAATCAATCAATACAACTTTATTAAGAATTAAAATTTACATCTGCCTCCCCAGAACCCACTCCGCGATCCACCGTGCAACCATCGCGTTATTCGCTGTGGAGGATTGCAGGGTTGGGCGGAATGGGACTGGTTCGGCTAAAAGACAATTAAAATAGTTAAACCCAACCACCTTCCATCGCAGATGGATTAAATTAGGTTATAAAATTAACATATTTGAAAACAGATTTAATAAAACTTAAAACTACACCTTTTAAAAAACTCACGCACTGTCACTTATCAAATTTTGATTCTGACGCAGGCACCTCAACTTGTACAAGGTGCCTTCCGCGAGGTATGTCAATGCTGGGCTGCGCGTGGCTGGCCTAAACTTTGATTTTAAAAATTTTGGTTTTACGAAATTTTGGTTTGGTGGTTCATAAACGGGAGGAGCACCAGCGTCACTTGTTCTACATTTCACGGAGTCAGTTTCAGAGATATTTCGATATGCCGTACTGAATACACGTGCATTTGGTAAGCGGCGGTTAGGGTACCAAAGACCATATTCTCGACGAGCTTCACCAGCGTTGCCGCCACAGTATCCATAGACAAACAAGATATCAGCGTATTCTGCGTTGGCATACGCGGCCATGGCACAGAAAATACAATAATAAGTTTTGGCCAACTAATAACAACAACTACGAGCAAAATCAAAATCTTCGATAACTAATTTAACAAGACCAACAAACTTAAGGGACACGGAGATAAGAATGTCAGTTAATGACATATATGCACAAACGTCAAAGTCAAGGACTGACTGACTTAAATGAAAATGAACGATTAGTGGTTTAATAAATTCCGCCACCAGCATTATCTTTACTAATTTTTTATTAGAACTATCAAGGGTACATTAAACATTTCTACCTAGTTAGATAGCTATTGAAATAAGGAAGTTTTTATAATAATTTGTACGCGTGCTACATTAATATTTTTTTTGAAGAAACCTAATAGGTAAATTTCATCTGATTTTTTTAAAAAAATTTTTACAAGTTTTTATTTTAAATGTTCACATGATCCAAATGTTTCCGGATATTTTTAATTCCAAACGGATATCTATAATATTGGACAAGTAATCCAGTAAAAAAAATTTTTAAAATGTCAAGTAGATTTTTCGGAAATTAACTTTTAAGACATTAAGATCTCCTTTTTTGAGAAAAACAAAAAAATTGAAATATCTCAAAAACTATTGAGTTTTGCATAATGTATGTTAGGGCTAGATTTACTCATTAGCTCATGCCCCATCACATCTCCAAAGGAATGTATCGAATTACCAGTAACCCCGCATTGTATTATGTCTGTAGAATTGGTCATTTAAAAAAAAAAAAGAGAAAAATTTACATTTTTCAGAGGTGTCACATTTTTTCCACTTCACGGCCCAATAAAATAAAACATATGCAGACAGTTTTTGAGAACGTCACATATTCTTTGCTTTAAATGGTAGTATATTAGGTTGTTATAAACAAAAATAGTTCAAACAACACCTCTGGGATTTACCCCTAAAACCAAAAAATGTACTTTTGCGTTTCTCTTGATTGATTAATTTTTGTGAAAACTATGAACCATAACAATTTTTAGTACTTTTCAAGCCAGACATTTTGAATTCTCGCATATTAAACTTGAACAATGAATAAGCATGATACGAAAATTCGAAATCTGGCAATTTTTCACCTCTTTGAAAAGAAGTAACTTTTTGAGCAAGTCTTTGCTATTTATTCAATACCGATGCTCATTTAAAAAAATGCATTAACGAAAATACAATTACCTACAATTTATTTTTTATTTGTCTGCGTACGACAAAAATTGGATAAGTTGTGGTCGAAGAAGCAGAGAAATCTTTCCACACGCTTAAACTGCTTATTGTAAATAACTTTTAGCAATATATTAAATCGAAAAAGTTTCAACAAGTAATTTGGCAGTTGATTTGGTTGCTGAAATATGTTATTTTACATAAACTAATATTTTCTTATATAAAAATTAGTACTTTTTTAAATATTTTATTAATGAACTTATTCTATACAAAGTTATTCTACATATTTTCATATTTTTAGTAAACATTGAATTAAGAACCTTTCAAACAAGCCTATAAATATTAATGTATTCCACCTCATTTTCTTAACATGTATATACATTAATATTGAGCTAAAAAAAATACCTCTGTTTAGAAGATTGTGTACCTTCTAAAACCTTCTATTAAAAAAAGAAAAAATTTAAAAACAAAAGCAGTAAATTTTACAATCCTTGAATGAAGATAAAGATATACCTATAATCGGCAAATCAACGTTTAAAAAATGTTTATATGTTATGAATTTTGTATTTGCAAAAGTACCTCCTACTTGAGTGACATGGATATTATTCGTTGGAGGAGAAACTAGATTCGGGTAATTAGAGAGGAGTGAGGAAGAAAGTGGTATTATTTGGATGAGACGTGGTTGAATGAAGAACATTTTTGGCAAGATAGAAATGTAAAAAATGTTCTTCAAGCCCATAGGGAAGATTGGTCAACCGGATTAAAAATGCCAACAGCTAAAGGGAAACGCTTAATAATAACGCACATAGGAAGTGATTCAGGATTCGTGGAGGATGAACTTCTATCGTTCGTGTCGAAAAAAATGGTGATTATTAATAATGCTTGCCATTAAAATTTTTATAAAATATGGACAATATTATTATTCTATATACAGGGTGGGACAATAGTGCGTCGGACCTCGATATCTCGAGTTCTACGATAGCTAGAAATTTTTAAAAAAGTCTATGACTGGAAATTATTTTCGAACATACGAAACCTCTTTTTTAAGTTTATTTTTGAATTTTGTAATTATTGGTTGCAATTAGCCCTAGGGAAGTACTTACAAAAAATGTTCGTTTTTCATTTCTACATCACATCGTCGAAAAATATACAGGGTATTCCATTTGAAAAAATTGAGGAAATTCAATTTAAAATGTTCTTAATTGAAAAATAAGTTTTGGCCACCCTGTACATTTTTAGGAAATGCAATAATTCAAAAACATTAATTAGATGTCTCGTAACTGGTATTCACATAAGTTTTTCTTAAAACCAATAATTGTGACTGCGGTGATTTTTTTAATATCCATCTGCAGATTACATTATTTCAACAAAAAATTCATTACATCCAAGTGGTTGGGAGATATTCAATGCTAATATAGGAATGAATAGAGATTCCATTTATACCTTAAACAATGCTTATGTGGCACCCTCTGGGAGCAGATTTGATTCAAAAGTTATATGAAAATTAAAAATATAATATTGAGTTTAACACCCTGTATCTCTGCTAATATCAATTTTTGTGCTAAGGTAAGTTTAGTTAAATCGTAATACTTTAATAGTACAGTCATGTTAGCATATTCAGAAGAAAAAAATCGAGGGAAAGCTGAATTTCTCACTGGTCAATAATAATGTCGTATACAACGAAAAACCTTGCTTTAAAATGGCGGGCTCATAAAATTTTGAAGCTTAAGTATTGTGTGGATTTTAATGATTTATTTTTTAATGAAAGAGAATTGATAGCTCTTGGATTACATAAAAAAGTTGGATTTATGACTTTTTTTGGAACTTCGTCTGAAAATTTAGCTTAAATTAGAAAAAACACATATTCACATTAACTAAAGAAGACTTCGTTACTCAAAACGCTCATTACAAAAAAGTTATTCACATGTTAAAATAAATAAATGCATAAATATATTATTAAACAACAAAAAGATTATAAATCATCAATATCCGAATCACTATGATCTGGTTGAATGAATGTCGACAAGACATACCCTTACAAAATTTGCATAGACCACTACACTTAGGCGGAACATGGACAATTACCCTCACAAAAAATTTTTTTTACATTCACAAAAAAACGAAGTCTTTAAACGATTTGGTCCCGGAGACTTACTACTAGTAATTGGATAATATTCATTATTCTGTTTGCGCCAACCCCACTCTTCTGGATTCAAATGATATACTCTGAAAATGTGCTCAGCAGCAGCTTCTTTGGTCGGAGGAAGATAGGACATATCAAAATTAAAGCCTAAACCCTGTTTCGATATGATTTTTTATAACAATGGTATTTTTCTTCGTTTAGATTGTCTGCAACTGGGTTAGAATAAAAATGAAGAAAAATCCTTTCTCCCACGTTGCATAAATCAGTTTTTGAAGTTGTACTGCAGTTAAGCATTAAGATATCATCTGACAACTGCAAATTGGTTCGTAATGCTTTAAATATTCGTTTCTTATTTCATTTTATACGGATATGAAGTTGTGTCGCAATCAGTAAATGCATGTACAAACAGCAAGTTATTTAATACATAATGAGGCAAATTATTTGCAATTTTCAAAATATCTAGATATTTATCTGGAGTTTTTGCTGAACCAGAGTGTAATATATAAAGCTTGGTGTTGTATTTATTATTCTGGGACAAGGATATTAGCAATATGAAAATATCTGTGTCGTCTGCTACTATAGTAACATTTTTACCGTGGTTTAGAGTATTAATGACAGTATCACAACCACTCTCTGCTTGCAAAACAGAAACATTATTTTGAATTAAGTAATTAATCAAGCCTGCGATGAACTTGGTTTTATTGTTCTTATTCATGAAAAAATCCGATTGTGTGGTAGTCACTGTCACACAATTATAGTGATATTTATACACCTGCACTCCCGACATCTTTTTACAGTGTTGGAATTAGGATTCGTGTTCGTCACAACATGTAATACATCAAATTGTTCGTCATGAAATTTTTTACAATTCTTTATAAACATTTTTTGATACATCATACGTATGGCAGCCATAGAAAATGTGGATTATCTAAAAACTTCCAGAATTATACTTATATTGACCAATATAATGTTTAGGAGATGAAGAATACGCCTCTTTATAAAAACTAAGTAAAATCATGAATATATAAAAAAAGAACGATGAAATCGGACTACCTGTTTCGAAGATATTAAGTTTTAAATTTTTGTTGATCCACCATCTTAAATTCAAGATAGCGCGTGAAGCAAGCATCTGTAGAGGAGAGGGAGGTTTTTATGATACTTATAATGTAGTTAAACACTGGAAGAAGAATCAGTTTTCCTCCAATTCTTTCTTCTGAAAGCCAAAATCTCATCTAAAATTACTGTATTATAAATGTCTGAAACCCATTGTTGCTCTATGGATCATTACCTACGGCCCACCCTGTATATGCGTGGCGCCACTAGATGACGAGTTACTGGACTATTTGACCTTCGTCTGTAAAAGCTCTGCCTATTTCACAGCATTATTAGGTATAAATGTTCAACGTCGTGATTTTCATTTCTGGTAGGAGGCAAAAAACGGATAAAATTTAATATATTACTATACTCGAACGAAGTGCTTAAGTATTAAGTAACATCTAAATCCTTTGACGAGAATGCCGGTGATTTTTGCTCTACTATGTACTCTTTTTGGCTCGACTATATATTTATATGTGCCCTCTTGGCAATTTTGATGTTATCAAATCCGAACAAACATGTGCTCCTAAAAAATATATTAAAAATTTACTTACGTGCTTGCGGGGCTGAGTAATTGAGCAGTTTAATCGGTCCCTCTGACTCGAGATTATAAATAGCCGTTACTCCAAATTCGTACTGTCCGCAGGGGATCAAGTTATTCAAGAACAAATTATTGCGATCGGTGTATACGTCCCTTGGAATGGGAGTGAATGAATCTCGAATCACTACTCGGAAGGCTCGTGCACAATGGGCGAACTTCTCTTCTACCTGCCAGTTTAGGAATGTAGCGTTTCCTTCTTGTACGGAGGCGGAGAATGTAGTTATCGTGAGATCCGCTCCTGAAAAAATAAAGAAAACATTTAATTCAATGCTCATATGCCGGTCGGGAAGTACACATTCACATTAAAAATCATATTAGATTTTGTAATATACGAACGTTAGTTTGTGTAGTGTCTGGTAACTATTGAATTTAAATTTTAGTTGATAGTTCGTTTGAAACTTTCTTCATATAAAGCTAATGTGAATAATGTGGCAGTAGAACTTTTTACAACTTCCGGTTATACCGGAAATTACATTTATTACTATTTTAAAGCGCCAGTCCCTGTATTTTATTAAACAATATTGAATAAAAATATGTTCCATGCATTTTTATCAGTACGACCATAGAAATATTAACGTGGGTGGAAAAATACATTTTATATTGATTTGATTACGTTCACCTTAATGAAATAAAACAACTTCATACGTAAAATGCAATCATAGATGCCTTTGTTACGAGCCTACGATGGGCTGGCTACGTTCTGGGAGGAAATAATACCGCTCGATCATGGCCAACCCACTGTACTCTACAAAGCATACAAAATCACATATGCATCTCTTCAACATAGAGGGCTCTGAAAGAACTTCCGTCTCGGCCATGATTTCATTCAATAGATGTTTCGTACAGCACGCGGCCGCTTTGTTGACGATTGCCAAGTTTATCTGTAGCCATCCTCGTGGGATTTGTAAATTTAGGCGGTCAGCTGTAGTTTTCCCTTATTTTGGATATTTATTTTGTGGAACTAGTTTCAAGAGAAAATTATCACTACTAAGTAGGATTTTAGTCGACAAACGGTAAGCATATTCTCCATGGTCACCCTTCCACTTGTTGATATGTGATTTTTATTATTTTATTTGGCTTCCGGCATGTTCAGGGTACGCTTCTATGGTATGCTTGTGGTTCGTTTATGGTACGATATTGGTACGTTTATGACACGTTATTAGTACGTTATTGGTTCACTTTTTAGCTAGCACTCACGCTTCTAGAATACGACTCGAAGAAAACCTTCGCTGCCTTTAGAACCTCCTCATGGCCGTCATCTGGGCAAACCACGTAACTGAGTGTTCTACAAAAACTCTGTCCTATGCTTTGGGGGATCGAAGCCACGGATTCCAGTGGGTAAATAAGTCTCATTCATACCCTCTTATTCAGTTTATTAGCTGTTTTTTTCATATCAAGCAACCTGACAGACCGTCTGGGGTTTTAATTGCTACTTATTTCATTGAACATATTCAAATTAATATACTATTATTGATTAATAATCATTATTTTCTGTACGCCTGCAGTAGCCACCAAACGGTATTATAAACATACATTTTAATCTTTTGTTACATAGCAATACATAACCTATTGGTCACATATTGAGTGTCACATTGTTAAATTTGAAACATATAGTATGTCCCGTGTCAGTTATTGCAATATTAAAGCGTTGTATTTGTGAATCAGGGTGTTTTATTTTATTTTCACGCCCGTAAGTACAGGGTACAGTTACGCCTCGAGATACTCAGCTAGATTACTTTTTGTCATGATCACTACACCACAATTCCGGACTTACCATGCCATGACTATGCTACCCTCTGTGCCCTCTTTGAACTCATAACTTGCCCCTATAGTATCACTTTTAGGGGAGTGTTCCCGCTATAGCAACATACATACATACTTATTTCTTTAAAATGCAAAGATAACTTGATGCGAAATTTTTTTGTTAGCCGTATAATAATTGTAGATTTAAAATACTACAAGTACAAGGTCTATATACGGTCCCAATTAATTCACGGGGACAGTATTGGTATTTCGTAAAGTATAGATGATACAGCAAAGGTTAAATTGGGAACAAGTTGCGCAATTTCGGGACAAATAAAATGACTTCTTGAGATTCCTTTTATATTTTATAGTTTTTGAGATATCTTAAAAATTGGAAAATTTAAGGTTTTTGTTTTTTCCTCTTTTTATTCTTATTTAACAAAATATCAAACAAATATATTTAGGTTTCTTATTAGGTGTTAATGTAGCTATAAATATGTATAATCAGATATTAAATAAAAAGTTTCGTTTAAGCTGGGCCACCAGCAAATTTTATTTTTAATTTTCTTTTGGTATGATGTGTCATCACATCAAAACTATTGAAAATAAATCGTTGTGCTGCTTTTAAAGCATTAATAACGTATTTGGCTGGATACGGCATTGGATTATCGCAAAAGAGAACATTTGGATAACAAAATGTAACACTTGTTAAATCTATTACAAATAATAATTTATAGAAACTGTTCAAATTGTCCACCGTTATTCTCTATCCAAAGACATAGATAGGCTGTGAAAAACAAATGAAGGACTGTATGTCATAGCAACTTGTTATCCCTCTAATTGTGACGTTTTGTAAATAACTGCATTATTGTTCAAATGTGCTTTTAGAGGCCGGAATATTAAAACATAATATTTTTAGTCTATAAAATCCTTATTTTACTATAAGGAACGTAACCAGACTGCAACCAACAGCTACTCTCCAGGCTATGTGCCCCGACGAGCGCTGAATTATAAGTTACAAGCCTGGCACGTTAAGTGTAATATTGCATATTACCATCAAAACGCTAATGCTTCGAGTGCAACGTTCCTTATAGTAAAATAAGTTTGCGACTAAAAATATTATATTTTAATATTATATATTGCGCCCTTTAAAAGCACACTTGATCTATGCTAAGCCCAGTCAGGCTATTTATTTTTCGATTGCAACAGACACTGGACCGCTAGATGGCGCCTGCTGACTATTTTACATGTCGCTATCCCAAAGATACCGAAATGTACTAAATAGTCAAGTGATCCTCGTGTAGGTCATCACATGCCTACCTTGCACTGACGAGAGCCAACAGTTCTCTGCAAGTGATGTGTGACGTCTGGCATGAGAGCTAATTTAATTAGGATCAGTCTTTCGGCTGGTGTTTGTTGCAATCGAAGCATTAGCGTTTTGATGGTAATATGCAATTATTACACTTAACGCGCCAGGCTTGTAACTTGTAATTCAGCGCTTGGCGGGGCACATAGCTCGGAGAGTAGCTGTTGGTTGCATCCTGGTTACGTTCCTTATAGTAAAATAAGGATTTTATAGAGGAGTTTGCGACTAGAAGTATTATGTTTTAACTGCATTATTGTTAAAGATTATTTGTTGCCATTTTTCTGTCATTTTTATTTTCTAAGTGTCTCTGCTTAATATGGTTCGTTTTCCTGATAGTGAAAAAAAAATATGTACGGTGTGTACATCAGAAGTTTAAGAAATATTTCTCGGGCTGTTCAAGAATATGCTCGTTTATATCCCGACAGACATCACCCTTCAAGAAAATCTTTTTATCCAACACTTTCATATCAAGTGATCTTTATTGATGAGATTTTGAAGATATAAAGTGGCCCATAAGTCACTAGTGAGTTAAAGTAGTGAGCTAAAGTATACTTTAGATCACTAGTGAGGTAAAGTGATTGAGTTACTGAAGAGTAATTTTAGTATAAAAAAAGATATTCTTTAAAATAGGTTACTTTGGACTTTTCTGGAATTCAATTGGCTGTAGCTTCTTTGGCTTCTTGCAAAATATCGGTCGGAATTTCCATATTATATTTATTTTATTTATTTATTTTATTTATTTATCATTTATTTCCACATTAAATGTATAGTGTTTACAAAGGAAACAATACACAAGAAATACAGTAAAAGTCACAAACAAGAGAAAAAGAAAATTACATAAATTATACAACAGAGGCAGTTAACGATAAAAGAACAGGAACATATTATAAAAATTACCAAAAATTTATCTACAGTGTAGCAATTTTTAGTTATCAGATGGTTTTTCAATTTCTTTTTAAAAATATGTATATTAGGTGCTGAAGTTATGTCGTTACTTAGATGGTTATAAAACTTACAGCCGTTATAAAAAAAATTTTTTTGGTACATAGTTGTTCGATGTATATTAGGTTGCAACATGTCTTTGTGTCTTGTATCATATTCATGAGTTAATTTATTTACAGAAAATATAGACTTGTTTTTATTAATGAAGGCACATACCTCAATTATATACGTACTAGCAACTCTAAGGATGTATAATTGCTTGAAGGAAATTCTGCATGAGTCACGATAATTCAATTTTGCAATAATTCGAACTGCGTATTTTTGTAACATGAATATATGATGAATGTGAACACTATTACCCCAATTAATTATACCGTACCTCAAATGCGAATGGAAGTTTGTATAGTACAATGTTACCAGAATATCACGACTACAGTGGTTAGCTACAAATCGGAAAGCATAACAGCAACTTGTCAACTTATTAGTTAGCGCATCTATATGACAGTTCCATTGCAAATTTGTGTCGAAGTAAACACCAAGAATTTTTATTGAACTGGATAAGATAATATCTTTATTAACAGAGAATTCGCTAATAAAGTCTGCCGTTATTTTTTGTATAGAGAAAGGCACATATGTAGTTTTATCTTTGTTTAAATAGAGATTATTTTTTTCTGCCCAGGTAAATATCCTCGCATAAGTGATCTAAGTGAGGAGTTGCAAACGTTTTAATGATTTTTCAGTCAACAGTATATTGGTGTCATCGGCATAGCAAACAAGGTAAACCGGAAATATTTCTTATATAGTTAGCTAGATCGTTGGAAAAAATTATGACAAGTAAGGGCCCCAAGATGGAGCCTTGGGGTACACCTTTATCAACCTTGCCCTTACGGCTGTACACATTGTTAAGTTTAACAATTTGCGTCCTATTTTCCAAATATGAGCTGAAAAACTTTAGAGGGATACCTCGAATTCCATATCTATTTAACTTCTCCAATAATAATTCATGATCAACACAATCAAATGCGCGGAAAAAATCCACGAATAGGCCTAGAGTAAAAAGTTTATTATCCAAGGCATCAACAATTTTTTCATGAAAAGCACATAAAGCCATTTCAGTATTTTTGTCTTTGGTAAAGCCGTGTTGGGTCGGCGATAATATATTGGCTCTGTTTTAAAAATACAGTTAACTGATCTTTAACGCTAAGTTCAAATAATTTTGAAAGGCTTGGTAATAGGTTTATGGCTCTATAGTTTGCGTAGTTATTGTGATCTCCCTTCTTATAAAAGGGTAGGACAACAGCTAATTTAAATCGATTAGGGAAAGTTCCATTCTGAAAAGACAAATTTATGATGTGCGCCAATGGACTACATAGAGCGAATTTACATTTTTTAATCAAATTATTTGAAATTTCATCATATCCACTTGTGTTCAAATTCTTGAGGTTATTAATTAAAGTTAGTACGTCTGCCTCTGTTAATGGTAACATAGAAAACGACCTTTGACAGACTGGTATATTAGATCTTAGGAAATTATAATCTCTTAACATTTTATTATTATTCTTTATCGAGTGAATAAAATGGTTGTTAAAATTATTTGCACCATCTTCATCTGATACAAGAGTATTTTGCTGAATAATACGTATGTCATTTTTATGTTTATCTTTACCCTGGAGTTTTGAAATAACATCCCACATAGTTTTTGACTTATTATTAGCTTCTCTAATCTGTTTGTCATGATGATCTTTTTTGCATTTTCTAATTTGATTTTATAACTGTTATTTACTTCGTGACTCAATCTATTGAATTCTTGGTATTTTTTTGCTAAATCGTTGTATAAGCCGATACGATTTCTCATTTCAATTAATTCATCTGATATCCATTCATTACTATTATATTGATCTTTTTTAAGAAAACGTTTTACTGGAAAACACAGTTCGATATAAAACAAAATTACATTTATAAAATTATCAAAGGCTGCATTTGGACATGTTTCATTATAAACATTCAACCAACTTTCTCTTCCCAAGTTGGCATTGAATAGCCTAAAGTTATCATCACAGAAATTCCTACCATATGAATATACCTTCTTTGGCTTCTTTTCTGAGCTGTTTTCCAGTTTAATATTTATGGCTTGTGAAAAATTATCTGATAAACTGAAATCAATAATTTTTGTTACATAATTATTTAGATTTGAGCTAATAACAAAATTGTCAATACAGGTGCTAGTCTCTGCAGTTACTCTCGTTGGTAATTTAATTGTCACATATAGTTCATAAGACAGTAGCAAATCAGTAAATAGGGTAACATTAGAATTTACATTTAAGAAGTCAAGATTGAAATCTCCACCTATAATTACTAATTTATTGTTGTCAGCAATTTTATTGAGCAATCCACTAAAAAGACTTAGAAATACATTGAAATTGTCCGAAGGTGGACGATAGATGACAGCTAGAATTATTTTTTGTGACACAATTTCAACACAACAACATTCTAAAATACCATCTTTCACAATTTTTCATTTTGATGCTAATTACACAATGTTTATTAAACAAACCCCTGGTTACAAACACACACATCCGTTCAGAATCTACTTAGCAATAAGCTACTTAAATTTTATAATTTTGGAGAAACACTATTGATTTTGGCATTGACAGCTAACAAAAAATTGATGACATGACATTTTAATAATTTTATCGTTTGTCACTGAAAAAGCATTTCTATGAAAGTGTTGAATAAAATGTTGTATTAGACACGTGAGTAATTACATATAAATCACTAAGAAAATTAGCTCGCGAGCCCAAAGGGCGAGTGGACTGAAGTGAGTGAACTTTTCTTGCGTGACTTATATGCAACATAACTCAGTAGCCTAATAAATAACTACAATATTGTGTCAAAGAATTTAACTGAAACAGGCAGTGTTGCAAAATAACGAGGAAAGTATCATTGCAGGAATACAATAAATTAAATAAATGTATTAGCACAAATTTATTTAAATCCGGAAAAATCTTCTAGCAAGATAGCATCTGAATGTGGAATAACGACATGTGATGTTCAAAGAATTTCAAAAAACATAAATATCATGATTTTAAATTTAAAACAGTACAGACAGTACATCCAGGTATCCAAAACAGAAGACTCAATTTTTGCAATTAGTTCAGAAGAAACTTAAATGCCAATCAATGTTTTCATAACAAGATCTTATGATCAGATGAAACAACGTTTACAAATTGCGGAGTCTTTAACAGGAGGAATAAACATTTCTATGCCACCGTGAATCCTTACCTTACCCGAGATGTGAGACCGCAGATACGATACTTCATCAATTTATGGTGTGGTTTAATTGGAAACACTCTAATTGAGCCCAAATTCGTAGAGGGTAATTTAAATAGCGTAAAATACCTAAATTTATTAAAAGTCTCTGGAGAGAGGGATCTTCAACAGTCCCTTAGGGTGGTACAGGAGTACACGCAGGCTGTCGGTATGCAGTTCGGGTTGGACAAATGCACACTGATCCATCTCAAGAGAGGACGATTCATGATTACGGAGAGGACGCGCAGCTCGAGGACGGAAGCACCTTACACCATCTAGATGCCGGAGAGTCGTACACTTACTTGGGTGTCGATCAACGCTCCACCCAAGAAGTGAGTGTAGTGAAAAACGCTCTCCGCAGCAAGTGTCAGAACCTACTCCGACAGATCTGGTCTTCAAAACTGTCGGGGAAGAATAAGGTATCTGCTACAAATATGCTTGCCACTCCGATCCTTCTCTAATCTTTCGGAGTAGTGAAATGGACTAGAGAAGAGCTGCGTCAACTCGATGTAGTAACCCGCAATAAGATGCATCTCAATAGGACCTTGCATCCTAAATCGTCCGATCCACGGTTATATCTCCCATCGGGGAGGCCATGGACTCTTGAGCTTGGAGAGTCTCCATAGCAGGGTGGTTCTGGATAGAGCATGTAAGATCATCAGGAGTTCGAATCCCCTACTCTGCATTGTCCGAGACCATGAAAATGCAGATGTAGGAATTTTTCTCTTTAAGGCAGCACGGAGAGCAGCCGATGAACTTGGCCTCATCTTCGACGGCGAGCGGGTAAACCCCGACTCTGTCATCGAGTTGGAACCCTTTCGACTAAAAGCCCACATTAGTGCTGCAGAACACAACAGCCTTCTACAGCTCTATAAGGATAAGCCATTGCAGAAGTCTTCTATAAAAATATAGAAGACCTTGGCTTATTCGAAAGGCTGACCTTCGCCTTTTTAAGGTCAGCCGGGCTGAAGTCCGAGACCGAGGGATTCATAATGGCTTGCCAGGATGGTGTATTTAACACCCTCGTCTATCAACGTCGTGTCATGGGTATGGAGTCCCTGATGTCAGCTGCTGGGCCTGCCGCAGGGCGCCGGGGACTGTAATGCACTTACTGTCGACATGCCCGACATACGCAGTCTCGGCCTATATTCACAAACACGACGCAGCATTACGAGTGCTTCACTATCATCTAAGGCACTTGTATGGGATAGACGAAACACCAGTGCTGCCTTACGCTCCGAGGGATATTGAGTCCGTTGTGGGGAATGAGAAGTGTCTAATTTATTAGAACTACTCGTTTCCCACCGTCAGGAAAATACAAGCCTGACATAGTACTCCTCGACCACCAACTCAAGACAATGTATGGCGTGGAATTCTCAGCCCCCGCTGAGAGCAACAATGTCTTGAAAGAGGAAGAAAAACGGACAAACTATCGAGATTTGCTCTTCGAACTTCGCAGGCTTTATCCAGGCCATTCTGTTAAAATAGTGGTACTGATTATAGGAGCCCTCGATGGAATGAGACAGACGCTGCTTTTAGAACTGAAGATCATACGGGCATGCCGAGATTCGAGAGATCTTAGTCGACAGAATGCAGAAGGCTGTTATCCTCGGTTCATTGCGTCTACTTAGGGCACACGATTCACGGCCCCGGTAGTCACTCACCCCACGGGTGTGGGGAGTGTCTATTGGTATTTATTACCAGCTCCCCTCTGTGATTGTCGGAGCCACAGAGTAGGGTGACTGGTTTTTTGTAAAATAATAATAATAATAATACTTTATTTTCCTTTGAGACAAATAAAATACCTTTGTATAGGAATGATTAATTATTTAAATACTATCTACAACCTAACTTACTCTATCGTCAAAAAATTAACTATTCACTATCTATCCAGAAGATAACTATTTAATTGGCGTTTACAAATTACTAAATTTGATGAAAGCTTAACTTCAGTCGGTACCCTATTAAAAATATTTAAACCTAGATAGGTAGGAGAGTTTGCAGATACCTTATATTTACAAAATGGTACGTGGAAACGACTCTTTTGTCTAGTATTTATATCGTGCATACCGCTGTTTAAAATGTAATTTCTTTTATTGCTATAAATAAAAACACATAATTCAAAAATTGACACGCACGCACACAAGAGTTAAAATTTTAAATTTTCTAAAAAGGTTTCTACAAGAATGCCGACTAGGTAGCCCAGCTATAATTCTAATAATGCGTTTTTGACTTATAAAAACATCCACCGATTGGGTGGAACCACCCCAGAAACACACGCTATATCTTAGCAGAAAAGACTTGTGCATGATACACCATAACAAGTTGGTCAAAACTATTTTTAAATTTCTCATTAAATAACACAAATTGAATTTAGTTTTGAAACTAAATGGGAACAGTGAGACTTCCAGTTGAGACACTCTTAAAAATTTACCTTCTTGATTAAAATTTAACATGTCTGAACTATTTATGGAAATGGCTAACTGTGAACAAATTTTTTGTTTGTTATGGAATCTAAGCACTTGGGTTTTCTCAGAGTTAAAATAAAGTCTATTCGACTTATACCAATCGCTTAACACTTATTATATTATATTATTGCATTTAGATTTCAGCAAGTCATCTGAAGGATCTGAAATTAGCAGAGATGTATCGTCTGCGTACCTAATATAAAATGCATTAGAGGTTAAAGTATCAATTTCATTTGTATATAATAAAAATACAATTGGTCCCAGTACCGAATCTTGTGGGACACCTACGTTTATATCGAGGAATTCTGATTTAATAATATTAGTACTAATATTGTCCGAATATGTTAGGTTTACATACTGTCTACGGTTATTCAAAAAAGAAGCTATCCAATCATATACCACACCACGTATACCATACGAATGTAGTTTGGATAACAGTTTGATGTGATTGACACAGTCGAATGCCCTGCTGAGATCACAAAAGATCCCAACAGGGCACTCGCCCATCTCCCTACATTCAATCAATTTTTCATAAAATGAAAATATAGCAGTTTGTGTAGATGTCGTAGTCACATAGTGAAATACGGCTTTTCAGGAAAAACCTAGGCAGTTCATGTAATGCCGGCAGATAGTGTAAAATCTATATGCTACACGATTTGCCTAGGCTGTCCATGAAGAGCCTGGTTTATCTCGTCATTTAATGTTATGATTCGTGTTTTACATGATCTGCCGGCTTCATCGCTAGGCTCATTATGTAATGTCAAAAATAAACATACAAACAGTTTGGAATTGTACCGTTACTATCCTTTTTTTCCAATTTAACTAAATTATAATGGAAGAAAAATCTTTATTTTATGAAGACTATAAAACATATTACGAGGAGAAGCCTAATAAACGTCCACGGAACAAAAAATATTTAAATTAGGTAAGATTATTCATTTAATATTAAATTGAGGTTAGGTGATAGGTAAAGAGGTTAGATGTTAGGTATTTATTTAAAGATTATTTTAGGTTAATAGTCCTGTTTTTGCACATTGTTAAATAAAATAAATAAAAACAACCAAAAACTCTTACTTTTGTATCTTAATAATTACCTTATTTTACAATACGATTAGATCACGTCATTTCATGAACTGCCGATGGCCTAAGTCACGGCATATCCTGTAAACTTCTCATTACACCAAAATACTAAAATTTTAAGGTAGTTCATGCAAAGCCTAGTCACATGATGTAACATGAGGTGTTTCACTTATCTGCCGGCATTACATGAACTGCCTAGGCTTTTCCTGACAAGCCGTTTTTCACTATGTGACTACGACATAGACATATTAGCCCGAAAACCATGTTGTTGTTTAATAATAATATTATGCTTATCAATGAATTCAAATAAACGATCGAATATTTTAGAAAATCCAGATGGAACAGTTACTGGCCTGTAATTTTCCATAAATTGAGGATCCTGTTTTTTTATAACTTGGAATAACTTTTCCTACTTTTAAAATTTTCGGAGATGTCCCGGTTAAAAAAGAAAAATTAACTAAGTAAGTCATTGGTTGAATGATACATCCAATTACTTTTTTTATTAATAAAAACATGGGAACATTTCAGTATTTTTCATTAAATTATACCTAAGTTATCACGTTTTTAACTCTGTTTTGCCATGTATTCACGAAATGAAAAAGTAGATATGCTACTAATCTATGGCGAATCTAAGAAAAATAGCAGGCGGGCTGCTCACTTATATCAAGAAAGATTTCCCGAAAGAATTCATCCACCAAACAACTATTTTGTATGAGTTGAACAGCAATTCAGAAGTGAACCAGATGCACCGGAAAATAATTTCATTATCGATGAAGAGTCGGAAATCAATGTACTTGCAATTGTCGAGGCAGATCCCACTATTTCGATAAGACAGATTGAGGACCAAACCGGTGTAAATCGGGAATCAGTTCGACACATTTTGAAAAAACACAAATTTAAATCATACAAGTACCAAATACACCAGCATTTATACGAAAATGATTTTCAAAGAAGATTGAACTATTGCAATTGGTTTCTGAATAGACACAATTTGGACAATAATTTTCATGAACAAATTTTATTTTCCGACGAGTCCAGATTTGGGATTATTTAATCGTAACAACACCCGTTATTGGGCACAAGAAAATCCCAGAAATATGAGAGAAAGTGCATAGATTTAGTTTTAATGTATGGTTAGGAGTAATTGGCAGAAGAATTATTGGGCCAATAATTTTTGATGGTCCATTAAATGGAGAAAGATATTTGGGATTTTTGCAAAACCAGATACAAGATTTTTTGGAAAAACTGCTACCTAATGTTAACCCAATAATTTTTCAACAGGATGGGGCTCCACCACATAACAGCAGATTTGTGATGAACTATTTAAATGAAGTGGAGAAAACTGGATGGGAACAAATGGGCCCGTTCGATGGCCTGCAAGGTCTCCAGACCTTACGCCGCTTGATTTTTTGTATGGGGCATCTCAAGGAAAACGTTTATAGAACTCCACCAACAAGCAGAGAAGACATGGAAATGAGAGTCAGAAGAGCAATCGATGGGATTATTGAATTACAGTTAGATAACGTGCTTAGGGCTACTGACAACATTTTGAGCATCTGCAGTAAAAAATGCTTTTGTATGTAGTACTTCAGTAAATATTTCATTTTAATTTCATTCATTAGTTGTAAAAATGTATTGTATAGTGTAATGGTTTTTCATCAATTTTGTTCAAATGTGTCTTACTGATGTTTCTTATTTATTAATTTAAAAAATCGTTTTACCTACTTTTATTTTGTTTCCACCGCCTGCTTACTAAATATTTTTGTTGAAGTACAATATTCATTACTTGCAATAACATTCGATACTAATTATTGAAGAAAATAAAATAGGATAGGCACAGCAATTGTATTGGACAAAAATAAAAGATAAATAAGTATTTTTTAACTAGGTGAAATAAAAAAATGGGGTTCCTATCTTGGTTTTTATGATATCGTGGGTTGTTTAAAGATATTTTTTAAAAACAAGTTAGATCTTTTTAGTCTGTTTAGGTACTGGTTATTCCCAAAAAAATATGAAGCACAAAGTTGCATACTAGAGGTCTTTCGATATCACGGCACACTACGCATCAATATCTGCCAAGGTTCATATCAGGACCACCTAGACTTAACAAACTAAAATTGATATTAACTGTCATTTTAAAAACAAATGCCGTGTTTCGATACATGGTTGAAAAGAGAATCTAGAGGCGAATCAGATAGGTAAAAAAAATATACAGGGTGCTATTTAAAATAACATAGTAGATGTCACTTCCGGTGACGTATTAAAATATAGTAGGAACCTCAAGAGGTCGTTTTATTTGTCCTGAAATTGCGCAACTCCTCCCCATTTAACCTTGCCTGTATCTTTTCTGTACTTTACGAAATACTAATACTGTCCCTGTGAATAATTGGGACCCTGTATACCTATTAGACAGATAGGTGCTTTTGCGTTAAACTTACCAGAAGGCGCTGGAATATACGAAGTGAGAGTGGCAGCGTCACTTGTCTGTTCATTTGAAAATGCTCTAACTTCAAAGTAGAACCTCTCGCATGCAGGAAGGAAGCTGACCTCCAGAGCGTTGTCCTCGGCGGTAAATATGTACTGCAAATCGTCTTCGAGATGGACGTAGACTAGGTAGTGGGTTTCTTCACAATTCGTGCTGGATGTCCAATGCAATATGTAGTCTAAGTTTAGCGTTACATTTGTAACTGGGTCGGGAACTGAAATTAAAATAATGCATATTAGATACAATATTATAATGGAACAAATTGCTTGCAAAATTTTTAATGATACCATAATGTATTATTTTCAGCTATGTTTTCCATTAAGACGGGTACCAGTGTTTAAAAAAAACACAGAAAGATAATTGGATGACTGATGAATTAAGAGAATTAAAACACAGAGTTACACTTTTTAGCAACCTTGCGAAAATGAATGTAGCTTATAGGAATATTAGTATACTTTTGCAGAAACGATACTGCAAAGCACTTGTAATAGCTAAAAGAAACAATCATGAGAGGCAAATTCAAGAAGCTCATAACAAAACTAAGGCAATGCGGAACACAATAAATAAAATAAAACGCAAATCAAATAAGTCAAATATTATAACCATAACAGAAAATGGCAAAAAAATTCCAGATGCTATAGTGGTCAATAATTTCAATGAACATTTTACATCCGTAATAAGTAAAAATTCTGTTTTTGATCCAGTCTTTTTAAGCTCCAATGTGCCTTTTTTTGAACGATCACTTTTTTAAAACCAGTTTTATCATCTGATATATTATCTTTAATAAATAAACTGAAATCGTCTAACTCTTGTGGATACGATAATATTTCCAATAATTTAATTAAACGTTCTAAATTGAGTATCTGTCAGCCATTGGTTTTTTTGATAAACCTATCTTTTAACACCGGAAATTTTCCAGACATTTTCAAGCTAGCTATTGTCCAACCTTTATATAAAAAAGATGATCCTAATGATTACGGAAATTACAGAGCCATCAGTTTGCTTTGCAGTTTTTCTAAACTTTTTGAACTTGCTATCAAAGATCAGTTGTCTTCATTTTTGTATCAGAATAATTTACTATCTGTCTGTCAACATGGTTTCTCTAAAAACAAGACAACCAGTGCTGTATGCAACATAACGCATGGAATTTCTCAGGGATCTGTTTTTGGGCCTCTACTTTTTAATATATTTGCTAATGATTTAATAACATATTTAAATAAAATGCCAAATATTCACTGTGTCTGTTATGCGGATGATACAAATATTTTAATCATTGATAATGATTTAAATGTTATTAAAAACTCCGCTGAGTTAACGTACTCACAGGTAGTTCATTGGTCTAAGGAAAACGAGCTTAATTTAAATAAAGATAAAACTAATATGCTGTTGTTTACTTTACACAGAAATCTGGATATGTCAATTTTTAATGGAACTGATATAATTTTCTGTGAATCGGTCAAAATGCTAGGCATAACATTTGACAGATATTTGGATTGGGAAAACCATATAGATATTTTGTGTAATAAATTGCGAAGCAACTGTTATGGTTTGAGGTTTATGTCATTACACTGCAGTCCTGATGTACTTATGAGCCTCTATTATGCAAATTTCCACTCACATTTGAGATATGGTATAACGAACTGGGGCAACAGTGTGCATATAAGTCGAGTATTCATTTTGCAGAAGTATGCTATACGAATTATTGCTGGCTTAGATTTTCGTGAGAGAGCTGTCGTACTTCTTTCAAAAACTTGAAAATATTAACTGTAGCATGTATCTATATTTTGGAGGTCTGTACATTTGTTTACAAGAATCAGCATAGGTTTTTTGCCAATCAAGTCAGCCATAACCACAATACAAGGTTTAAAGGACTATTACAACCACAATCTCACCAAACAGCTTTGTACCAAAGAAGCTTTTATTACAATGGTTGCAAATCTTTTAATGCTCTAAGCGAGGAGATAAAATTTTCTCCGAATTTACATGTTTTTAAATTAAAATTGAAAAAAATAATACTGGAAAAACATTGTTATGAGGTTGATGATTTCTTTCTTTAAATAAGTACTGGTTCGATTAGGTACCCTTAATTTTATGTGCTTTTTATTAAGACTTCGCCGCACCCGCAGTTTTGAACCTTTTATCTATATTTTACCCAATTTTTTTTAGTGTATATATTTTTTATGTATGTATTTCCTGTATAATTGACTTAGTATATGTTATAATTCAATGTTTTGTTTTTTTGACAAAATATTTCTTTTTTTGTTTTTCTATACATATTTATACTCTTTATGTAATATGTTTGAGATTTGTATGTTTGACTTGTGTAGAACAATTTCTGTTTTATACACCAATAAATATTATTATTATTATTATTAATTATTCATTATTTGTTTATAAAGCGGTATAGTACGTTCGCTCATATACTGACATACCAAATACAATAGTTATTTGTGCATCAAGGCCGTAAAGTTGATCTTTCGTAGTTTGCGGCCGAGGCCAAGTAAACTTCGGAAAAGACCGAGAAAGATCATTTGGCAGAGGTGCATAAAACATTTTTGGGGAACATGGACAACATTTTGCAAGAAGGCTATTAAGCTGACAGAGAGATTTAATACATTTTCAACGAGAACAAATGAAAACATCACTAGATAGTTTAATGACAAGCCGTGACATATTTCAAATATTAGTGATGATTGTGAAGATTGGCAAATGAGGACAAAGAGATGACTCTTTAGGTATGCTGTCAGAGCCGATAAACGTAATTTTTTGTGACAGTTGCCTAAAAAAGTATATGAAAATGGAAAAGTATATTAATGCAGTCAAAATAGGATTTGAAGTGGAACTTTTTCCATAAGCAATTTTATGGTATTAAATCCAATATGGAGCTCGAGGACATACATAGATTCTATTAAACTCCGGATATTTAACACGAACGTGAAATCTGTGCTGTTGTGTGGATCCGAAACATGGAAAGTCACAAGTCGATAACTAAAAAACTCCAAGTAATAAATAATAAATACACCTCAGGTAATAACGACCCCCTTTATCCTGGAAGGCTCTAGAAGAGCCTTGTGTGGAAGGGGGCTGCACATTTAGAGACAAGGGACACACACCGTATATAGTGAAAAAATCCCTCTCACAGTATTTTCCACTGCCACGGCCGAGGATCGAACCCGGAACTTTTGGGTGAGAGGCAAGTGCGCTCACCTCTCGACCATCAGTCATATAAAGTATTTATAAACAAATGCTTACGCAAAGTGCTGCGTATTTTCTGGCCAAATACAATTGCAAATGAAGAGATATGGAGACGAGCTAAGCAAGTTAAAATCGACTTGGAGGAGATCGGGCACAGAAAGTGGAGTTGGCTGGGCCACACAATCCGCAGGCAAAACAGCATTGCGGCAAAGGCGCGCTCGAATGGAACCCGCAAGGCAGCCGAGGAAGAGGACCGAAGACAACGTGGAAAAAGTCATTATTGGAGGAAGCCAAGATCATGGGTAAGACATGGAGGGAAGTAAAGCAACTGGCTCATAATCGGGTCAGATGGAGAAATTTCGTGGAGGCCCTATGTTCCACCTAAGGAATAATGGGAACCCATGTATAATTTTATGGTTGGATCCTGTTGGGGAAGTGCTCAGAAGTACCCAAAAAAAATTTATGCTTCAAAAACCCTGTGCTTCAATTGTTATTAACAGTTTAATTTTTGTATAACCGCGTTTTTCAACTTAAAACTGTGAATAACTCGAGATACGTAGGTCCGATCGGAACAACATAAAAAAAACAAAATCTTTGTAATTAAACTTTCTACAAATCTTCGTTTTGTGCAGGTCTTAGGAGCGCAACCATAACCTACAAAAGTGACAAAACTGGCAAAAAATCGTTTTCTCTTCATTTTGCTGCCCAACGCCGCTGGGTGAACCGATCAGCTTCAAACTTTCAGAAATTTTGCCTTTTGCTCTAACAAAAACAGTCTAGAAATTTGGTACAAATATATTAAACCCAGTGTGCGCAATTGAATTTGTTATTTATAATTTGAATTGGCCGCCATTTCATGCCATTAAGACCAAAACGGATCATATTTTTAGAAAGTTTGATTCCATAAAAAAAATTTTTTTAAACCTATTTGACTATTTTTCGTGCATTTGTTTAAAACCCATTAAACAAAAAATGAATTTCTCGGCCATTTTGAAAAAAAAATTGAATTTTTTTTATCGGATCATAAAGAAAATTTTAATACAATAGTCGCGGATTTTGTTATCTCGCTTCCTATCGCTCCAACGTGAAAAACACCTATTACAAAAGTTGACGATCTCAATTTTCCATACTTAAAAAAATATATTTGACGTAAATACGCCTAACCGTTCTCGATACACGAAGCTGAATATGTGTAAAAATGCATAAATAGCCAAATTCGGGTATACAACGTGTATCACCGCATTTTTCTCTCTTCCTACTGCTCAAACGGCAATGACACCTATATACCTATGTTTTTATAAATAAACCCCCTTTCTAAAAAGCCCAGTTTGGGTTTCGTACACCTATTTATTCTTGAGACATGAGACACGAAAGATAAATTTTGTTCAAAAAATACTACATCTGTTTGAACGCTATTATCTCGCATTAATAGCGAATGTTGGACCGATCATCGTCCTGTTGTCTCTAAAATGAAAATTGTTATGAGACCCAAACACCGAAGAACTCAAGTAAAACGTAGACTCCGTCTCTGTATTAGTAAATTGCGCGACCAACAAACCGTCGAACAGCTAAAGCAAAAAGTTCAAGAGAATTTGAGTGCACTAGAAGAAACCAATTCTGTAGATGTCGCTGCTACCTGGACACAAATTAAAGACAGTTTAAAAAGTGCGAGAGAGGAATTTCTTGGCACTGCAGCAAGTAAAAAACAGGAGGACTGGTTCAATGATAATGAAGCTTTTATACAAGAACTTCTTGATCGCAAACATGTTGCCTTCCAAAACGCTATCAACCACCCCAACGTCTCATCAAAAGCAGTAGCTTTTAACCAATCTAAGTATGAAACGCAACGCGAAATCAGAAGAATAAAGAACGAGTGGTGGGCAAGCAAGGCCAGAGAAATTCAAAGGTACGCCGATTCACACGACTACAGGAATTTCTTTCAAGGAGTAAAAGCAGTGTACGGCCCCAGTTGGAAAAATATGTGCCCTATTAAAGATTTAAATGGAAATCTCCTCAAAGAAGACCAGGACATAAGAGCCCGATGGAAAGAACACTACTCTAACATTCTTAACCAGCAAAGTCAAGCCGATCACGATATTATAAATCTTATCCCTCAATATGACACCTTCGAAGACTTAGATAAACCACTAACAACGGAAGAGATCTTAACCGCCATTGGGCAGCTAAAAAATAACAAATCTCCCGGCGCCGACTCACTCCCAGCTGAGATCTTTAAAGCTGTATCGTCAGAGCTCATACCGTACCTCAAAAAACTGTTTGATGTCGTGTGGGAAAGTGGTCAAGCTCCGCAGGAGTTTCGTGATACGCTTTTAATCAACCTCTTCAAAAACAAAGGGAGCGCTGCGGACTATGGAAATTACAGGGGTATAGCTCTCCTGGCTGTTGGAGGGAAGATACTCACTAAAGCGATGGCAAATAGGCTAGGCTAACACCTGTTATGGAAAAGTTACTTCCTGAAACACAGAGTGGCTTTAGACCAAACCGAGGCACATCGGATTTAATCTTCACACTCAAGCAGCTTCAAGAAAAAGCACTCGAACATCAAGGAGAAATTCACATGACCTTCCTTGATTTAACCAAGGCGTTTGACTCGGTGGACAGGGAAGTGCTCTGGAAAATTATCTTCCGCTTAGGTATCCCTAGAAAATTTGTGGAAGTATGTCGCAGTCTACATACAAACAACAACGCCCAGGTTATGTATAATAATGAGGCAACCGAACCTTTCCAAACCCTCACTGGAGTTAGGCAGGGATGTGTCCTGGCACCCCTACTCTTTAATTTGTTTACCACTGCTTTAAAAATTATTGTTGACAACAAACTGACAGTCAGAGGAATAGGTCTCAGATACCGTTTTGATGGCGGTCTCTTTAACATAGGGCGCTTTAGAGCTTTCACGAAGACACGCACACGATTCATTTGTGATCTCCAGTATGCGGATGACTGTGCACTTTTAGCCTCTACGCCGGAAGAGCTTCAAGAACTTTTAGATGTGTATGCCCAGAGCTATGATTCCTTGGGACTTAAAATCAACATTGGAAAGACTAAGATTATGTCAACTCCTCATCAAGTGAACCAAATAGACATTACACTTAACGGAAATTCTCTTGAAGTGGTGGATCAGTTCAATTACTTAGGCAACGTTGTTAATGACAAAGCAAACATGGACAGCGAGATTCGCAATAGAATTAACGCTGCATCTAGAGCACTCTGGGGACTTAGAGAGAGAGTATTTGACAACCACGACCTTGCTTTGTCAACGAAAATGGCTGTCTACAGAGCAGTTGTCATTCCAACACTGCTATATGGATGTGAAAGCTGGGTCACTTACCGTCGTCATGTGAAAGAATTAGAACGTTTTCAGCAAAGACACCTCAGAAGTATGATGAAAATCCGTTGGTTCCATCACATATCAAACGTGGAAGTACTCAGGAGAGCAAACAGCCTTCCAATTGAGGTGCTTATTTCAAGAGCACGCCTAAGATGGGCAGGTCACGTTCATCGTATGCATGATAACCGCCTTCCTAAATGTACACTTTATGGTGAATTTCTAAGCGGTAGAAGAAGGCGTGGCGGTCAACGAAAGAGGTTCAAAGACGCTCTCCATGAAAATCTAAAATCCTGCAGTATTGCAGACGAGCAATGGGAACAACTTGCAGCGGACAGAACCGAATGGCGAGGGGTTGTGGCCAGCTATCAAGGAAATGTTGCTGCAAGAAGGCCGAATCCAAGACCTAACCAGGTCTATGTTTGTCCTGACTGCGGTCGACATGTGCTCTCCCGAATTGGCCTCTATAGCCATAGTCGTGTGCACCGTAGATGAATGGGAATTACAATAGACTACACCTTTTACTTGTTTTTTATTGTACACAATTTATCGACTGTAACATTTTTATACTCGGACTCGAGTAACGGCTAATAATTATCTCGCTCTCTATGGCTCACACAAAAATGAAACAAGTTATTGCTGTTAGATCATGAAATTATCTAACTAAAAGTCCCCGTACAATTTTCACATACACCTTACTGGTTTCGAGATATGATGCTAAGAAGTTGCAATATTTTTCAGATCGCATCGCATGGCCTTGGTCGGTGTGCAGCTGTTCCATATTGTTGACCCTTATTTGTTTCAAAGACAATTTCGGGTTTTGAATGTATTCAATCTCCACCGAGTTATTGTATTGTCTCTACTGAATGTATTCAGTCTCAACCGCACTCAAATTTCATTATTTCACCGTTCGATAGCGGTTTATCGCAAATAAAACAATCACCATCCATCACAAATATTTTTAAAACATTCTACCACTAAATTTTTGAATATAAATGCCTATAACTCGGTTGAGACTGAATGCATTCAAAACCCGAAATTGTCCTTGAAACAGATAAGGGTCAACAACATATGGAACAGCTGCACACCGACCGAGGCCATTCATGCGTTCTGAAAAATCTTGCATCTTCTCAGCATCATATAGAGTAAGTATAGAAAGTTAAATTTATATGAATGAAATGAAAAATAATTGGTTGCTAAAGAAAGATGGTTTTTTGTGAGTTATAGTTTACCAAAGTTAGTGAAAAGAGTGTCAAAATATAGATAAGTAGACGGTCCATGAGTTGAAGTAATAAATGTTGAGAAACAGTGCTATAATAGTAAAAGATTTAATAAATAACAATTATTAAACTATCACAATATAGGAACAAAAAACGCATCAGTGATAAAAACCTTCAGTGAATTAAAGAAAACATTGACATTTTGTACTAAGTCGAGTGCTGCAGACTATTTCATTTATAAAGGGATATTAAAGCTAATATATTGTTGACTATAATGGCCTTAGTTTGTAATAAATGAAAAATTGATATAGACCAAAATGATAACTATTTTGAATGCGATTCATGCAAAAGACCAATTCATGCTAATTATTCATGTTCTGAGTTATCAGCCTCTGAAGTAAAATGCATAGCTTAAGAAAAGAATATTGCGTTTTTTATGTAATGATTGTAATAATGGTCTACTACAAATTCCTTCTCTTGTTAGATCAATTGAAAAGCTTAAGGTAGAAATGGAAAATTTAAAATTAAAGCCTAACAAATCAGTTGATGATAATTCAGTGGATATGCCAAAAATAAATGAAATGACTTCCGAGGAAATCATTTCTGATATGCTCGAGCGACAGAAAAGGGCCAGCAACGTAATGATTGCTAACCTAAATGAATCTAGTACTATTGATGATCTTACCTCTGTAAAATCAGTATTAAAAGACCTAAATGTTGATGTCGATGATATTAAGGTGTTTCGAATTGGAAAGCCAGATCAACAACGGCCACGTCTAACTAAAGTCAAACTTAAGAACCCAGTGGATGCTATTACTGTGTTGAAATCGAAGAAGAGTGTAAAAGAACCTAATATAAAAAAATTTCAAGATCAGACCAAGAAACAAATACAATATTATAAGGAGATAAAAAATGAATTGCAACGTTTAGTTGATAGTGGTGATAATAATAAAACTATAAAGTACATCAATAATAAACCTACCATTGTTACAATAATCAATCAAAAAAACTTTTAAAAGATCCGGATATCTTAATGAAGAGCAATTTCATTTATTTAAACATCCAGAGTGCAATGGCCAATATACAGGGTGTTGCATCATGAGAGGGACACAGCTTAATAGGAGGTAGAGAACATCAGTGGTAACCGGAACCTCCCATAGAAATGTCTCATTGGGCCTTCATTACGAAGTTACAGGGTGTTAAATAATTTTTGGCCAAACCTGTTTTTTGTCATAACTTTGACAGGGAATGAAATAACGGATTCATATTTGGTACGGCTAATGTACTAACGAGCCCCAAGAGGTACATGTATAAAAAAAATATATCCAGGTCCGGACTCACTATAATTTATGTTTCTTCTTTGCATCAATAAAACATCACCCTGTATATATTTTTTTGAAATTTCGATACGATATTCGAAAAGGGCAAGAAAAAACAAACAAAATGGCCTATTTCATTTTTTTGTTACACCTTCGTGGTTATTTAAATACGTTGTTAAATGTGCAAGAAAATGGATTACAGAACCCTATTAAATGAGAGGCACGTGAAATAAATAGTTTTATAACTAAAATTTGCAAAAACTTTATTGAGCCTAGGTGGTCTGGGTGAATCCTAATTCCGGCACGTTTTAAAGGTCCATTTTGGTAAAAAACTGTGGTCCTAATAAGTAATCGGGTATGAAATAACAAAATTTTTAATCAATCACAGTAGGCTTGTTCAAAGAATAAAAGTGACATATAATTTAAACCATTTAGGCCTAAGCAACTAGTTACTTTGATCAAGAAAATCATCAACATTTTATACTTAATAAAAATTGGAAAAGAGAACAAACTAAAATCTAAATAAATAAAATATTTTCAATTAACAATAAATAACAAAACAATAACTAAATGTGTTTAAAAATAAAACGTAATTGACACTAAAGTAAATTTTCAAAATGTCCTCCCCCACATTCTGTGCATTTTCTTGCGCGTTTAGAAAGGTCACCAATTGCTCGACGTATCATTTCTGGATTATTCCGTATTTCGTCGCAGGTTGTAACGATGCGCTGGATTAAATGTTGTCTACTTTCAATTTCAATGCTATAAACCTCGTTTTTTAAGTGGCCCCATAAAAAGTAATCACAAGGGTTACAATCAGGAGATCTTGGTGGCCATTCATGTGGACCCCCGCGTCCAATCCATCTATTAGGATACACATTGTTTAAGCGTTCTCTTACTTGAAGGTTAAAATGTGGTGGGGCCCCATCATGCTGAAACAACATGCCTCTTATACCGATATTTTCTAACATATTCGGTAAAATGTTTTGAAGAAAATCAAAGTAAATTTCACCATTCAATCTTTCTTCAAAAAAATGTGGCCCTATCAAATATCTATTCACAAGTCCGACCCAAACATTTACAGAAAACCTGTGTTGCGAACGGCGTTGGCGTACCGCATGTGGGTTTTCCTGTGCCCATTTATGATTATTTCGTGAATTGTTTACTCCATCCCTTGTAAATTGTGCCTCATCCGTAAATAAGGTTCTGTAAATGACTGGGCGATGGTTAGACAACCAATGACAAAATGCCAGGCGGGGGATATCGTCGCCTTGTTGAAGACGCTGTACCTGCTGGATATGATATGGATGGTAACGTTCTCTTTTTAGGGTTCTCCATACTCGCCAATGAGGAATACCAGTTGCCAAACTGATTCGTCTAGTGCTCATATTTGGGTTTTCTTAAACTACGTTTATAATATTGTTTTGTTCCTGCACACCTTGTTGTAAAACACGCTCCACAACTGCAGAAGTAGGAAACTTTCCGTGTTGTCTTGCATACTGGAACACCGTACTAAAGGTTTTATGATTAGGGCATCGACGACCAGGAAAACGCAGCCGATATTCTCTTTCCGCCGACCTACCATTTCCATTACAGAAACCATAGATGAATATTATGTCAGCATATTCCACGTTTGTAAATTTTACTGGCATAGTTAAAATATTTTCACAAGTTTTCACTAACTAAATGCGGATTATTGACACATTAAATTACTAACAAACAATTATTCAACTGTTTAGGAGATTTCTTTTTATTATCTGTCACTTTGAACAAGCCTACTGTGATTGATTAAAAATTTTGTTATTTCATACCCGATTACTTATTAGGACCACAGTTTTTTACCAAAATGGACCTTTAAAACGTGCCGGAATTAGGATTCACCCAGACCACCTAGGCTCAATAGAATTTTTGCAAATGTTAGTTATAAAACTAACCCATTTTGTTTGTTTTTTCTTGCTCTTTTCGAATATCGTATCGAAATTTCAAAAAAATATATACAGGGTGATGTTTTATTGATGCAAAGAAGAAACATAAATTATAGTGAGTCCGGACCTGGATATATTTTTTTTTATACATGTACCTCTTGGGGCTCGTTAGTACATTAGCCGTATCAAATATGAATCCGTTATTTCATTCCCTGTCAAAGTTATGACAAAAAACAGGTTTGGCCAAAAATTATTTAACACCCTGTAACTTCGTAATGAAGGCCCAATGAGACATTTCTATGGGAGGTTCCGGTTACCACTGATGTTCTCTACCTCCTATTAAGCTATGTCCCTCTCATGATGCAACACCCTGTATATGAACTTAGAATCAATGTAGGTTGTAGTGGTCCTATGGTTATCTTGGTTAGTGAAAGCAGAATAACAGAAGATATTGAAGATGCTGAAATATGTATTCCTAACTATAATGTGTAAAATGTGATTCAAACTCCCGACATACAGGCGGGGTGTTAATATATGTGAGGAATGATGTAAGGTATCATTCTTATAAATGTTATGTTCTTGAACCTAATTATTGGTGCATTGTGGTTAAAATAAAAATTTGTAATAACGATTATTTAATAGGTGCCTTATATCATTCCCCAAGTTCAAGCCATTCGCTATTTCTTGAAAATTTCGAAAATATGTGTGAGGAATTATTTGATGAAAAATTTAAATGTATATTAGCTGGTGATTTTAACTTAAATTATTTGTGTAATGATTTTTATAGTGAAAAAATTAAAAATTTGTTAAACATGTATGGTATTATGCAGAATATACAGACGTTTACCAGATGCACTAATATTAGCTCTACATTAATTGATTATGTTCTTAGCAACTTCAACATTCAAACGGAAGTGCATGATACTCCCAAGATTACAGACCATTCAATCATATCAATTAGTATTAATCACGATAAACCCATATTAAAAAAGATAACTTCAGTATTTAGAAACCTTAATGAGACAAATATAAACAATATTAATTTAGAACTTATAAGCTGTAATTTTTTATTGAACACCTGTAATATTGATGTTTTTTATAACGATTTTGCAAACAAATTTAGAAACGTTATTAATAGTATAGCTCTTATAAAGAAATATGAATTGAATGCAAATAGTGTACCATGGTATGACTATGAAATAAAATGTAAAGGTAAAGAAAGAGATTTAGCATATAAATTGTTTAAAAAGACCAATAACGTAACAGATTGGGAAAATTACAAAGTAAAAAAAATACTGTAGTTGATCTACTAAAGTCTAAAAAACGGCAGTACTATTTCCAAAAAATTGACTTAAACAAAAACAACCCATATTTGATGTGGAAAACGCTAAAAAGCCTTACTAATGCTAAGTCATTAAACAATTGTTTTATAAATGGAATAAAATTTGAATCTATCGATGAAACTATAAAACTGATTCAAAATGAGAAGCATATTGCGGAAGAATTCAATCATTACTTCATAAATAGTATTAAAGTTATATAGTATCCACTATTACACCTAATCAGAATTGGACTTCACTTATTAATGTGCATTTCAGGTTTACGAAATTCCACCAAATTAATCTGTGTGAACTATCAAAAATAATTAACAACCTAGACAACAAATGTTCTCCAATTGAGGTATTAAATGGAAAACTTATAAAAAGTACCTTTGGTGTTATTATGTACTAATGCATTTTATTAACATCTCGCTGGAGTACGGTAAATTTCCTGAGGAATTAAAAACTAGCATAGTTGTACCTATACAAAAAATTCAGAATACAATTAATTCATGGGAGTTTCGGCCCATTAATACTTTACCCGAGATGGAGAAGATCTTAGAAAGTGTAGTTCATCAGCAATTATCGGAGTATTTAAATAATAATAATAATAATATACTAATTACAAATCAGTCGGGATTTCGTCCCAACCACTCTTGTGAAGTATCTCTACAGCTCACTGTAAATAAATGGAAACAAAATATTGATAATGGCCAATACGTAATAGCAGTGTTTTTAGATCTTAAACGTGCATTTGAGACCATTGATCGGGAAATCTTAATTAAAAAATTGGAATGTTATGGCCTCAACGGTATTGTATTAAAATGGTTTAAAGATTACTTTAAAAAACGTAAACAAATTACTAAAATAAATAATGTGTATTCATCGGAAATATTTAATGACTTTGGCGTTCCACAAGGTAGTGTACTGGGGCCTCTTCTCTTTCTCATTTATATAAACGACATTAATTTATATCATGAGTGTAAATTTATTAATTTGTTTGCAGACGACACACTATTATCTACTTCAAGTTCAGATCTACATGAAGCCATTAATAAGATGAACAATTCTTTAGATTCAATTTTTAATTATCTTAATATGAATAAACTTAAACTTAACATAATGAAATCTAAAGCAATGATTCTCACAACATACCATAAGTATCAGTCGATAGATATCACTCAATTGAACATAGTCATTGGTAATAGAAATATAGTTTGTAACAGAAATAAAATATTTAGGCTTTGTGTTAGACAACATTTTAATTATGTGTATAAAAAGATAACAAAAAAGATTTGTTTTTTTAGCAGAATTTCACAAAATCTATCAGTTGAATCTAAGATGACAGTATACAATAGTATTATACAGCCTCACTTTGATTACTGTGCCACATTATTGTATTCGCTTAAACTGAATAAAACAGCATCACTTCAAAAACTACAAAATCGTGGAATGAGAATTATATTCAAATGTAATCGATATACTAGTATTTCTATAATGCTGGACGTGTTATAATGGACATGCGTTTCAAAGAGATTATTTTATATGGCAATGCTATTTATTTTCAAGCTTTTACATAATCTTCTGCTCCGTTATTTTGATGAATTCATTGTATATGACTCAGAAATACATGACTACAATACCAGGAATATTACCAACTTTCACATCATCAGATGTAATTACTCTAACACCATGAATTCTCTACTTCACAAGGATTTAAATGAGTATAATATGTTACCTGCATCTGTTAAAATGTGTAATAACGTAAATCAATTTAAAAAAGCTGGCATGATATCACTATAAACTCTGTTTTACTTTGTTAGTATCTTTGTTTGTTCTTTTTTATGTTGTTAAGTGTGGTATATATATGTATATTGTATATTTTATTCATTTTCATTTGTATGTAATTTAGATGGGTTTATATTAGGATCATCATATTCCAATAAAGATTATTATTAATCATATCTCGAAACCGGTAAGGTGTATGTGAAAAGTGTATGGAGCCTTTTAGTTAGATAATTTCATGATCTAACAGCAATAACTTGTTTAATTTCTGTGTGAGCCATAGAGAGAGATATATAATAGCGTTCAAACAGATGTAGTATTTCTTGACTCAAACTTATCTTTCGTGTCTCATATCTCGAGAACGGTTAGGCGTATTTACGTCAAATATTTTTTTTAGGTATTAAAAATTGAGATCTTCAACTTTTGTAATAGGCATTTTTCACGTTGGAACGATAGGAAGCGAGATAACAAAATGAGCGACCTTCGACTTCTTCTATGTCAAGAAGCTCCAGTACGTCGGTGGCGTAACTTTCAGACGTATATTGATACATCATAATAAGCAGTTTAAAAAAACAAAATTGTGGGGAGGTCTATTTTTGGAAGATTGCATGATTTTCAAGCTAATTATACTGGACTAGTAAAAGTTGTGCTCGTAAGACCTGCACCAAACGTAGATTTGTAGAAAATTTAATTATAAACTGCTGGCCACTCGAACTTACACATAGAGAATTTTAGGCAAAATTTAAAGTTCAATATTTGCAAATTTTAAGAGCTAGTTTTTTTCGGATTAAGCTGCATGACGTATATTTATCGTAGGACCATAAGTTTATTATATACGGGGTGATCAATGAAGTCATGCAAAAAATCAAAAAGTTTGTATGAGTGAAATTTCCACAAAAAATTTTTTTGGTCGTTGCAATATGGTTCGTTACTAAGGTAACATCAATATCTCTAGACGGTTTTGTCAGTTTTTGGATTAAGGCCCTTAGGCCTTGTACACACTACTCAACATAGAATTTGGATACCGAAATTTTTAAAATGCTATAACTTGACATTGGATTAACGGTTCTTGATGATTTTTGCGGATTTGGAATCCTTATTTCACGTAGATTTTCTATGGTCTAACCATTTTATTTGAGGGTTGAAATTTACACATTATACCGGGTCGATAATAAACAAAAACGTAGCGACAAGAACAAGTTTATTACATTATATTCTACAATGTACAAGATTGCTTAACAACGGCCAAAAGTCAATTCTTAAAAAATTTATAATTCTAATTCTGGTAATTTTTAATAATTAAAAAAAATTTAACGAAAAAACTAAAAATGAATTTAATTTAAACTTAAATTAAAATTACCTAATTAAAATTAGGTACATTAATTAAAAAAAAGAGAAGCTAATATTTTGTTGGTCCTCCTGCTCGTAATATTATTTCCCGACATCGATTTGGTAGAGTATCCACAAGATTATTTATAAAATCTTGTGGAATATTCTCCCATTCTTCACGAATGGCCTCACTGAGCGTTTCTAAGGTTTCAGGGGGTACATCAAGAGATCTTACTTTAAGTTTTAAATAAGACCAAACGTGTTCGATGACATTAACATCCGGAGACTTTGCAGGCCAGTCCATCCTATTGATGTTTTGTGCCTGCAAAAACTCTGTGATCCTTCGCGCTCTGTGAGGTCGAGCGTTGTCATCCACCAATAGAAGTTGTGGGCCGTAATGTCGAGCAAAAGGAACAACAATAGGTTCCAAAATTTCCTCCTGATAAACAGTAGCATTAATGGTTTGGTTGGTAATGAATAGCTCGGTTTTACCATTTCTTATGATACCTCCCCACACTGTAACACCTCCGCCACCAAATGCTTCTTGAGGGTCCATATTTTCCTCCAAATATCGCTGATTTGGCCTTCTCCAAACTAAAATTCGGCCATCGGAGTGAAACAAATTAAATCTTGTTTCGTCAGTAAATAAACAATGGCTCCACTCTGCATTACCCCAATTCGCATGCCGATTTGCCCATGCCCGCCTATTCGCTCTATGGTGTTGTAATAACCGCACACATTTTGCTCTGCGACGGGCTCTATAATTTAAAGTGTTTGGCATTATATTATGTTTTTAAAAAAAAAAATCTCACCTCAAGTTGTTTTTATTTAATGTTCTTCTCACTGTTCTGTCCGAAACTCTCACCCCCGTTTGTTGTCTTAAAGAGTCATTTAGTTTTCTAGAGTTCTTTGTTCTATTCCGCATAGTTTCTCTCATTAAAATTCTTTCGGTTCTTTCATTTATTTTTTTTGTATGTCCACCCCATGCCCATAAATATGATCACCAGTAGTTTCGACGCGGCGGATCAAATTATAAATTGTCTTTCGGCTGACATTGTAAATGTGCGCAATTTGCTGTTTTGACATTCCTTCGTTGAGAAGTCGAATGCAATTTTCCCTTTCTGCCGTGGTTAAACGCCTCATATTAATTAAACTTTACAAAATTATAACATTGAAATGTGTCAGATTATTTCTAAAATAATGTAAACAGTTTTTAATTGCATAGCAACAAATTTGTTTTTCCAATGCCTACTTTGAAATTGACGCGTCGCGTAGAAATTACACCCGATCATAATTATGGGCTTGGGGGTGGACAAAGAACTCTGTAAAACTGAATGACTCTTTAAGACAACAAACTGGGGTGTGAGTTTCGGACAGAACAGTGAGAGGAACATTAAATAAAAACAGTTTGAGGTGATAATTTATTTTTACAAAAACTTAAATAATGCCAAACCTTAGAGCGCGTCGTACCCTACGTTTTTGTTTATTATCGACCCGGCATAATGTGTAAATTTCAACCCTCAAATAAGATGCTTAGACCATAGAAAATCTACGTGAAATAAGGATTCCAAATCCGCAAAAATCATCAAGAACCGTCAATCCAATGTCAAGTTATAGCATTTTAAAAATTTCGGTATCCAAATTTTATGTTGAGTAGTGTGTACAAGGCCTAAGGGCCTTAATCCAAAAACTGACAAAACCGTCTAGAGATATTGATGTTACCTTAGTAACGAACCATATTGCAATGACCAAAAAAATTTTTTGCGGAAATTTCACTCATACAAACTTTTTGTTTTTTTGCATGACTTCATTGATCACCCCGTATATAATAAACTTATGTTCCTACGATAAATATACGTCATGCAGCTTAATCCGAAAAAAACTAGCTCTTAAAATTTGCAAGCCGCGTTCAAAAATTTGCATTGCTGTTGAAAATATTGAACTTTAAATTTTGCCTAAAATTCTCTATGTGTAAGTTCAAGTGGCCAGCAGTTTAGTTCAAGTAGGAATAGACTGAGACAGAAAAAACGTAACAAAAACTTTACGACCTCATTAAAATACCATTACTCTTTGTGCTACCTCGACCGACCCTCGACCGCAAAGCATCTCGCTCGTTTTTAATATGCGGCGAGTCGTTTGACGTTAGGCATGCCGTCGGTGGCCTGCGGCGATGATAATGATGTAAAATTTTTGTTTCGTTTTTTTTTGTTTCAGGAAGTCTTTACTTGGAGTATACAAAGATTTTATTTCTTTTGTATTGTCCCGATCGAACCTATATATCTCGAGTTATTCACATATTTAGGCTGAAAAACGCGATTAAAGAAATTAAATTAGATTAGATTAATTAAATTAAATTAATAGACAAAAAAACTTTTTTCATTTGCAAGCAAGCTTTTGTTCCATTTTTCAGATAGGAAATAAGAAAATTGGGTATCTTCAGGAAAAGAATAAATCATTAAGTGAGCCAGTTGCTACCCCCGATAAAAGAGGAAAGCATACAAATAGACCGAACAAAGTAAGTGACGATGTTAGAGAATATATTAAAGATCATATAAGCAGTTTCCCAGCTGAACTTTCTCACCACTCCCGTAACGTAAACCCACACAAAAAATACCTGGCGGCGTTTTCATGTCAACGTGAATTTAATACCAATAGGATTAAAAAACATTTCTTCCGGGTCTTGCCGTGGTCGTCGAACTTGATTTGACGTTTCGTTGATCATCCTGTCAGCTTCTTCAGAAGGCTTCTAAAGACTGAATTTGTTGTTACACTCCTCGTTATATGCCTAGGCGTCGCTTCGCTTCGCTGGTCATTGGTCGTGCTTGGTTCGCTTCGCTGCTCATTCGTTGTATTTGGTTGACTGCGACTTACTACGGTGCTGGTGCTTGGCAATACCAGTCTCCACGTGTTACTAAGTCAATACCCATCCTCTCTGTTAAAGTTGTTCACGTTTTTCATAGTTTTCAGTGATTCCCTAATGATTCGCGGATAATAGCGTGTATTCCTGTCTAATATATTGTCCTCGTAGTCAATTTTATGATTCTCGTTATTATGGGCATGTTCTGCTATCGCGAGTATCCGTGTATCCAAATCTGGTATTTCTCTGGTGTTCTTTGATTCTGCACTGGATACTCCGTCCTGTTTGTCCGATGTAACTCTTACCACATGTACACTTCAACTGGTAAACACCTTTTGATAACAGTTTGGGGGACAAGGTCTTTGATTGAGGGAAGCATCTACTGTATTTTCTTCACTGCTCGAAACCGTACACCTACTTTCTTTTTGAATAAAATCTTCTTCAGCCTATCTGTGACGCCCGCGACGTAGGGCAGGCATGCATATGTTGTTGGTTGTTGCTGTTCTTCTTCTATAGTTGTCCTCTGGTTATTTACTATTCGTTGTATATTGCTTTGACTGTATCCATTCTTCTCTAAAGCTTGTTGGACATTCTGTAGTTCCTCGGGTTTGTTATCGTCGTCGCATATTGTGTTGGCTTTGTGGACCAAGGTTCTAATTAACGCTCTCTTCTGTTGTGGATGGTGGTGAGATGTCGCATGTAGGTAACGATCGGTGTGCGTTTTCTTTCTGTAGACACCGTGGGCCAACTTGCCATTGTGTGACCTTTTCACTAATACATCTAAGAAAGGTAAGGCTCCATTGTAAATTTGATAATTGGATGCTGTTTATTCAAACGGTCGAAGAAAACAGATAAAGATAATTCTCCATGTGGCCATATGATGAACGTATTGTCTACGTAGCGTAGCCAGCACTTTGGTTTATTCTCACTGCAGCGTATAGCTTTCTCTTTAAAAACTTCCATGAACAGGTTGGCTATCACAGGTGAAAGTGGTGATCCCATGGCTGCTCCTTGCTTCTGCTCGTAGAAGTCTCCATTCCATAGAAAGTATGTTGTGGACAGGCACAATCGGGCCAGATCAGGTATGTCTTCTCTTAATCCTTTAGATACAAGTTGATGGCGATCAGGTTAACTGTTTCTTTAATTGCTACATTGGTGAACAAAGATTCGATGTCAAAACTAACCATGATATCATTACTCGTTATTTCCAAGTTCTCCAAATTTTCTACGAAGTGTCCGGAGTTCTTTACGTGGCTACTAGTCTTACCTATATAGGGTTGTAGTGTGTCTGCGACGTATCTGGCCAACTCAAAAGTTGGTGACTCACATGTGCTGACCGTAGAGAGCAGAAGCAAGGAGCAGCCATGGGATCACCACTTTCATCTGTGATAGCCAACCTATTCGTGGAAGCTTTTGAAGAGGAAGCTATGCGCTGCAGTGAGAGAGAGAGCGAGAAGGAAAACAAACATTAGGAACAAGAAGTCGGATATACTACTGCCAGCACGGTCCACACTTCGTGAAATCTTATTTTTATCACCTCGTGTGTCAACGTAGGGCATCTATATTATCGCTGCAAAGATATCGTAGAATGCGATCGCGGTTAGACGGGAGGTCGACAAATTTTCATTCGTACGTTAATAACATAGCAGTCGTCTGTCTCGCTTTCACATAAGCGATGTAAAGGATGGACTAGGTGGTGGGGGTATATCCATCCACCTTTTGTTCGTTTACTTTTTCTGTCTTCCATTCGTTTATTTAGAGTACGTAAGCACATTATTGGGCATATATAAAACTACTCAACTAAAAGTTGTTTTGTAGTTTTACTACAAAAGTAATTGATAAAAAATTACCATTACATATCACGTTACTTCTAAGTTTTGCAACTTTCTTAACCACTAGTCATAGTTGGTTCCCCCAAAATTTTGTAGCAAATGTTAGATCATTATCTCGAATAATAAGAGACAAGAATAATTGTAAGAATAATCGAGCAAGATATTCTTAATATATCGATATTTTCTGGATCTATTTATCGCTCTTTATTGCAGTAATTACTCACAACAGAATGCGTTGGCTTGTGTGACATTTTATCGGAAAAACAATTAAGCTTCGCCGCTGCCATTAAAAATTTGTTACGTAAAATTTATTTACTAAGCCATTATCGGACTGAATATTCTAGTGGGTACTTACCACAAAACTGTGCGTTAGCACCGTGGAGCACCAGAACAAAAAGAAAACCTAATACACGAATCATTGCGAATAACTAACTTTTTTGCCAGATTACTAACCGTACACTCTGAGTAACAGCTGCTTATATAAGCTCTTGAGAATCGTCAATTAGCTACACTTTAGATATGAAATTGTTTGTCTCAAGATCATTAATCTGTGGAAGATTAAATTCAAGAGGGAAATTTAATAAAAATACTTAATTAATGCTGTCGGATAATCCTCCCCTTATGCGGTAAAAATAGTAAAAAATCGTCAAATGAAGGACATAACTCATAAAAAAAATTTGTTTCATGCCTTCAAGTGCTTAATTTTTAAGAGATCGATGAATCTCGAGCAAAAAATGGGCTAATATATGAACCAAAATAGTTTTTGTAAGTATATAAAAAAATCGGCAGCTACTGGAAACGGCTGGAACCTCCCCACCCGGTGGATCTTTGAAGCCAAAAAGAGCAGTAGATTGTGTGCCAAACCGGCACTAAATGTAATCCGATCTCAACCAAAACCTTTTCAGATCTTCTGGAACACTAAAATTTTTTATCCAAATCCTTTCAGTGGTGTCGGCGCTATCGTGTCTGTTGGCTGTTCAGGTTCAGGTTTATACGGTGGGTGTGAGAAGTATAGATTTTGAAAGTTAACAAACTAAAACAAATTGGTTTATGACTTACTATTTTGTTTTCACCAATCCCACAAGATATACTAAAATAAACTCGGAAATACCATCCAAATTCTGGCATAATGATTTTAACCTACCTAGGAAATATATTACCATCATTAATAGGATGAAATTTGGACATGGTTGTTACCCCGCACATCTATATAGAATTGGAATTTCTCCTACGAATGAGTGCGAGATATGTAACGTTGAGAGTGACTTAGATCATATTTTCTTTAACTGTATCAAACACACAGTTGCAACAAATGAATTGTATAACAGCCTGTTAAAATTAAATATAGATACACCTTTCAATATATTATCTCTGCTCTGCCTAAATAAAACGGAGATTCTACATTGCTTAATATCATTCCTATATAAAAGTGGCATAAGAATTTAGGTTTAGAGTTATTAATCCCTTGTTTAACCTCATGTAATCCATCCGTGGCCTTACCTGTGATGTTTTTTTTTAAATGCCTTGACAGACCCCTAGGCGAGAAGTGTGTGTCCCTGTTATTCCTTATCGTTTTCATCTAGTTATTATTCACGTTAGAATTAGGGTTAGATCTTTAGCCGCTTATAAATTTAACTGTGTATCTGGCTGTATGGACTATGTCCTAATGCCATTAAAAAAAAAAAATTAAAAAAATGACTTACTATTTGCTAACAGGACACTTTCAGTAAGCAATTTGACAAAAAAATTGAAATCTTTTAATTTGATTGCTTTCAGCAGCTAACACAAAAATAACGCTATAAGATAGCGTTGGACGCCATGCAACCAATATAAATATTAGCTGCGAATTTAAACTGCTAAATTCAACAAATCAAGATTAAAGCAATTTGAATATGATTGGTGGTTTAAACTCTGAAATTTCAGACTCACAAGCAGAGAAATAAAACTAGATTGTCTCAAAACAAACAATATATTATCACAATCAAATGTGGAACAAATATCACAGCACACTATATTAAAAATAAAAGTTTGACAAAAGCACATTTTTTATAAAAAACAAAATTACTACTATTTTAATTAGTTGAATGAGTGAATGCAATTTAACTCTAATGAAAAATTAAGATCAAATGAAATGTACTAAGATCTGTTGAATTCGAAGACAATTTAGAGACAGACAGACCAACATATACCTTTCCTATGCTGGTAGTTGAGGTGGTAGGTATCACCACCTCCAAAGTAGTTTTCCGAACAACATGGTGGCACATTACCTAATGGCTGTCCTGGAATATTCTCCAAATATAGAAGATATTGATGACCTCTACTCCTCTAGACAAGGTGATTATTGCGGATGGAAGTTGTATTGCTGTCTGATCTTATATAACAGAAATCTTCCCAAGTTGAACCCTCTTCGTGGTCTCGTGCATAGGAAAATAAATGTTATCAGTCAAATATCTTTTACAATAAAAGAAAGAGAAAATATGTAAACTTTGTGTTGCTAACCGAACAATAAAGCAAATACTGCGAGAAAAAATAATAAAAAAATAACAAAATTACAAGCAGAATGTAACCAAAACATTTACTTTGATCTAAGAATGACCAAAAGATATCAAGATACTATGTTAAGATAATTTTAATAATAATAATAATAATAATAAAAGGTCTTTATTTCCCAATTTACAGTTCATATTTAGAATACAAGAAAAATATATATAATTTTTAAATAGGTTGGGAAAACGCCGAAGATCAGATGGCTGTCCACAGACAGCCCCTGTTTTTAATCTTAAGCGTAAACAAGAAACATTATTAATAGCACAAGCTACATTACTATAATAAAATAATAATAAATAAATAATAGTATTCAATTTGATTTAATTTAGGTGCAGTAGATGGTGCAGTAGATAAATACAATTACCTTGACTCAGATGACGCGTTTTGAAGATTTAAGAGATGATTTTTAAATTTATTTTTGAATATAGATGCTGGCAAACTTTTCATTGAAGATGGTACAGAATTATAAATTTTAGTGATTTGGTATGAGTACGAACGTTTAAACAATTCAGTACGGTGAAGGGGAGGAGTAAGTGTACCTTTAAAACGAATATTGATATTATGTACATCTGTTCGGTAAGAAATCTTTTTATTTAGATATTTGGGAATTTTGTTAATTACAATTTTGTGAAACAAACAAGCAGAGTGCAGTAGGCGTCTCCTAGACATATTAAGCCATCCTATCTCTGGCAGTTTATGTGATATATTCTGTCTACGTCTTATACCAAAGATTAATCTCAAGCAAGAATTTTGTACAACTTGTATTCTACGATCGTCTTCCGCATCTATACACGGACCATACACTATGTCTGCAAAATTAAATCTAGATAAAACCAATGACTCACATAAAATTGTTTTTGTTTTTTGGCTAAGGTAATGTCTATTGTTGTAAATCATTTTTAAATTCATATAAGCTAGTCTAATACAGTTATTTACATGAGCCTTAAATCTTAGAGAGCTATCAAAAATTAATCCTAAATTTTTTGCCTTTTCAGTGGGTGTTATATTGTGTCCTTCTACATTTATTTGTATTCTTTGTAATACCTCGGATCTAATATTTGACTGTCTGAATACAAGAACTGAAGTCTTGGTGGCATTAATATTTAATGAGTGTGTCTTAGATATTTTAAGCAAAGATCCAATATCTTGATTAATTTGATTCGTTGCGTTTATACACTGACTTGCGTCAAAGGAGAGGTACAGTTGAGTGTCATCAGCATACAAGTGCATTCGGCAGTGTGTAACAGTTTTTTGGAAATCTGCTGTATATAATGTATATAACAAAGGACCCAATATTGATCCCTGCGGGACACCAGATAACACATCAAGAGGTTCAGACACAATATCATTAATTTTCACTCTTTGGGTTCTCCCTGTCAAATAACTATGAAAAAATTTAAGAGCTTCGCTACTTACACCAATAAATTTGAGAATAGCTAAGAGTATTTTATGATCTATAGTGTCAAAGGCCTTTGAAAAGTCAAGGAGAACCAATACTGTAGCTTTTTTCTCATCTATCCCTCTTAATATATCGTCTGTAATATTCAGCAGGGCCGTTTCACAACTGTGTGATGGGCGAAATCCTGATTGTATATCAGGTAACAAATTAAATTTTGTCACATGCTCACGGAGCTGCGACTCTACCTCTCTTTCTAACACTTTTGATAATGTTGGTAAAATACTTATAGGACGCAGGTCCTTATATTCAATGGGATTATTATTTTTGGGAATTGGTAATATAAGGGCTTGTTTCCAGGCATCTGGGAATATATTATTTTCTAAACAAAAGTTTATTATATGAGTTATGAATGGCAGAATATGAGGGCAACACATTAGTGAAAAATTTATATTAAGTCCATCGTGACCTTGAGCATTGGTTTTGATTCCATATAGAATTTTTTGCACCTTAAATTCGGAAACAGGTCGGAGTTTAAACGACTCTAAATTTGGATTTACATTGGTATTATAATAATTAATAGTATTTTGATCTGTAGGAGTGCACGGGATACTATTAGCATAGTAGTCGTTAAGGTTATCGACATTTTTTAAATGATTAGGTATTGAATTCTTTCCTCTTTTGTTAATATTTAGCAATTCTAAGTCCCTCCATACCTTATTAGTACCATTTACTCTCAACCTGTCATCAAAATAAGCTTTTTGTTCCCTTCTACATGAAAGTGTTGTATAATTTTTTAGTTCTCTGTAGTAATTATAATGAGCCTCATTTTTAGTTCGGCGCCACCTGTTGCGTGCTTTGTTTCTAAGAGATATAAGTAAACGTATATTATCAGTCATCCATGGGGAAAATTTCTTAGTAATTTTTATAGTTTTAAAAGGCGCATGGAAATTTAAAAGGTTTAAAATATTTTCATTTAAGAACTCTAATTTGTCATTTACGTTATTCATATCATAGATAATTTCAAAATTAATTAAAATAAGATCAGCGTAAAATTGTTCTTGATTAAAATTTCTAAAGTTTCTAATTGTTTTAAAAATAGGTATATTGGATATACTTTTAATGTTTAGTGCACAACAGGTTAATTCATGATCAGATAAATGGTCGAGAGGAATTACATTTACACTTTCTACAATATCCTCATTATTGGTAGTTATTATGAGATCAATAAGCGTTGTAGAATTAAGAGTAAGGCGAGTCGGAGAATGGACAATTTGATCCAAATTAAATGCTTCCAGTATCTGATTTAGCTTAAGAAAAGCTGGTGTGTCAGGTTTTAACATATCTATATTAAAATCGCCGAGACAGAATATTTCGTCATATTGCGGCAGTAAAATTGAAAATTGTTGTTCTAATATATTTAAAAATTCACTATATGAGAGATCTGGTTGTCTGTACACGACTCCCACTGCGTAGTACCGCTTATTTATTTTGATCTTTACCCACAGTTGTTCAATATTATTTGCACTATCAATGAGAGAGAAGGAGAATGATTCTTTAATGTACATACTTACTCCGCCCCCTCTACCAAACCTACGGTCCCTTCTTACTAATTTGTATCCATTTATTAGAATAAGTTCGTCATTTATAGCGGGACTAATCCAAGTTTCTGTCAAACACAGGACAGAATAGTTAGCCAATGAAATATGTTCTCTTAATTGATTGAATTTTGGTAAAAGTGATCTGATATTGAGCTGAGCCAAGGTTACTGATCCATTCATATTACTAGCTACAACATAAAGATATTCCTATTTAATAAATACCAGAATAATATAAATATAATATAAATGCAAATAAAAGAAAATTGATTTCACTTTTTTATTAGTACTAAGAAATGTCAATTTTAAAGAAAGTAGATTATAGTAAACCCAGCACCTAAAAGAAATACAATAATTGTTTGATTTTATAAAGTTATAAGAAGTTACAGTAGAGTACAGAAGAAACTATGTAGATAAGAAAATGTTTATCTCCACAAATTAGAAAAAAGAGAGTGAAAAGTAAGAACTAAATATTAAACATAATAAAACTAACGTATTGTTCAATTATTTACAATAATACTGTCATAATCATTAGCAGTGGATACAAAATGTTTTTTATTCTTCAAAATGAAAGCTATCCTGCCATCCTTGGTCCAGCACTCTTTTTTGAATTTTTCCCTAATTTCCTTATAAAGTTCATAACGCTGCAGCGTTAATAGTTCACTAATGGAATAGCCAGTTCCTTTAAATTCTTTTTTATTAATGAATATATTGTGACGTTTCCAGACATGAACAAATTCGAGTACTACAGGCCTTGTTTTTGTTTCATTTCTTGCTCCATAGCGATAACAATCCGATATATCATGTTTTTTTAGCAGCATATCCTGGTTCTCATTTAATTTTAACTTAGTGTTTAAAATATTCATTACTATAGAAAACAAATCTTCTTTTTCAGTTTCCTTAACACCATAGAGTAATAATTTATTTTTATTTGACTTTTGAGCATATGCATCTATTTGTAAAGAAACTTCACTAACCTGCTGTTTAATTTGCGCCAAAAGCTCTTTTACTGCAGTTTCAAACTTCAAAAATTTTTGCATTAATAGGTCTAATTTTGTTTCATTTTCCGGGATTATATCTTCCTACGTATTCCAGATAATTCACCTTTAAAACTACCAAGCTGTGCTGCAAAATTCTCTTCTAATTCCAGTAACCGGGTGGTAATATCACTATCACTAGTTGCCTTTTTATTTACAACGTTTGGTTTTCCCCTCGTTTTTACTTTTGAAGACATTTTGTACACAATTGATAATTACTAATCTTTTAAATGACAGTATGAGAACTTTATTATGTTAATTTGGTATAATTTGTAGGAGACTCACACATTCGTATCTACTCTCGTGCCGCCATGTTGAATCAATCCCAATTACTGAAATAAATTTCCACTAAACTTCTTCATTGCATGAACTAAATAAACTAAAAATAAGAACAGATCTTATTTGCAAAGTAACGTAAGTAAATTCCCCAAAAAGTAATTTGCAATATTCGAGAAAATAATACTTGAAACGTATCATTTTCTATGTTTGATTTTTTAGAAAAAACCAAAAATGGAAAAAATAAAATTTGAAATTTTAAGTTATATGTAATTAAATTTCCAACTTTAACACACATCCAGAAGTTAATAACTGATTTAGTTTCTAATATGGCTATAATCTATTTGAAACTATTATACCTCTTTATCTACTCATATAAGATTATAATATATTCAATAATCAACTGGTTTTGAACAAGTAATAGTATCCATATACAAATAGCGTGGATTATAAACGAGAGTTACATATTATAATTCACTAGATACAGCCAATCACCTTTCCGATACGGTGAAATGGAAAGGTCCATTATTATTATTGAGGAAAGGAAGGTGATTTAACATGTTTGATTAGTTTTGACGTTTAACTGTTGACATTATTTTGTAAATAATGTTTCTGTATACTTGCAATTTATTAATTGTTATAATCGTAGATAAAGTATAGTATTCAATTTGCTACATTATCGCTCGTTGAATAATATACTATTACCTTATTAACAAGTTTAACATCACTTGAACAACTAAGAAAGTCTAGTTAGGTACCATAAACATTACAGATTCGTAAAGTAACAAACTGAAAATTGGTAAAGTGATAATCTATAAAAAAGCATATGATATTGCTATTGTTACACCTACCTTTAAAGTTTGTGGTAATCCACTTGTACACAGTCACTAAAAGTTGCAAATATGCCGAAATCTTATATGTGACATGACACCAACGTATCGGATGACAAACTACTAAAACATAGCGCAGGGAACAAACGATAATCGACAAAATTTGCTCATTGCAAACCGATCGCTCATGACTCTTTGTTAAATAAACATTAGTTAGCTTGCATTTCAGTAATTTTACTAGATTTTAGAGGAATATTTGTAGTGTAATTCTTCGATTTGTCTCTGTATATATTTAAAAAAACGGCACTAAACCTAATTCGATCTCAACCAAAACCTTTTCAGAGCTTCTAGAGCATTGATGAAACCCTAATGGAAACCTTTATCCTAATCCGTTCTCCAATTCAAAATATTTGAAATTAAATGTGACAGTAAAGCTGTATAGTTGTTGTTGAATAGGAATACACGTGACGTAACCAGTTTCATGACGTAACGGCTACGCGCATCGATCGATGCGAAACGCGATCTATGCTTCACATTTGCTTGGTTTGTTGGGTGGAAGTGTGATATATCGTTGAAATTGGAATTTTAATTGCTTTTCAATGATTCGATTGAACATTGTAAGTAATTACAAAATAAACAACTTGTTGCGCCAAAACGGCATTAAACGTAATCCGATCTCAACCAAAACCTTTTCAGATCTTCTGGAGCACTAAAGAAACGCACATGCAAAGTTTCATTCAAATCCGTTCAGTAGTTTCGGCGCTATCGTGCTCACACAGTCATTTTTCAAAAACAACTTTTTTGGATTCCTAGGACCTCAAAACGTAAAGATTTCATGTTATCTCAATTTTCGTTTTTGAACCAATTTTAGTAACCTCTCACAATTTTATTGTGGTGAGGTTAAAAAAATATACGGTTTTCAGTATTCCATGAACATGTGGGATCTCATTCTCTAACTGATATCGGGAGTTTTTGGTTAGACCTAACATTATGTATTTCCGTATACACTTTTATAGGGTTATTTAAGATATTTCTTTTGGTTGCTCATTGTTGTACAGCAAAAGAAGTTTCGTATAAATGTTGTAGTGTTGTATACAGGATGCCCCAAAAGTCAACTTCATCCCTTAGAGGGCTGATAAGCCAGCTCATGACTGACCAGAATATCAAAATATAACCTTAGTAAAAAGTTGTTAGTTTTTGATATATTGCCACTTTTATGAATTTCGCGAAAATCGACACAAGTGCCACAGCTACAAAATCCCATATTTTAAAATTATAATTTTTGTTGCGTAACCCTGAATAGCCCTGCTATTGATCAAAATCCAAAATAGAATTAGTATTGCCATACCTTTGGAAAAAAAAACATATTTGCCCGATTCATGAGTTATTTTTTTTTTAGCTAACTTAGACTCTTCATACTGTAAAAAAATTACCACGCTTACCTGACAAATTATTTTGAAAAATTGCTCATTTATTAGTGTAGTCTTTAAAATGGTATAACATTTTCTATGTCTTACTTTAGAAAAAAAGATAATTGCTATTTTACTAGAAAAGCAGGCCATTGTGATATTATTTCAATAATTAGGAATTCGAATAAAAACACTTGTTAAATTAAAGTGACAGGTATTTATTAAAAACAGAACACAACTAAAAATCAAAGAACGTGTTCAAGTTGCCTACCACCAAGTCGGATGCAAGCGTGGCATCTTTTTAAAAAAGATCTTTTTATCCATCTTGCGCTTCCTGCAACATTTTTTGTAGTGCAGCTTCATTAATGCAATTGATTTACATTATCTATTGGTTCTGTATAATAGGCCTTCTCCTTTATGCAACCCCAGTAAAAATAATCTAGTGGATTTAAATCCAGGAACCGGAGAGATCGCAAAATGGGTCCTATCCTTAGGATAGCGACATGCAAAACAGTAAGCAAGCGCCATTTACCGGTCCAGTGTCTGTTACGTTTTAATATTCTGCCCTCTAGAAGCACATTTGAACTCAAAATTCAATATTTTTTAAAAATATGTTGATTTAGAATGCTGCTCCCAAATTAATTAGCCCCACCTCTACCGTATTTCGTCAACAACCCATTTTGAGATATGTTTGACAAACGAAACGTTCAATTATAGTTAGATTCGAAGAGTACAAGCCGATAAGTATAGTGTTTAGTGTTTTGGTGTGTGGAAACTACATCAGAGTTAGTATTACATGAAAGGTTCTAGCTATCTTCAGGACCCCAGGACTAAGGAGAGTAGGACCTCAAGAATAAATTGGAAGTGTATTATTCACTTAATAGGGGCGAGCGTGGGTGCGTCTTTACTATGTACATACTTCGATATGCGATGTAAAGCAACGTAAGGCGTTAGTAGTTGGATGGGTGACCGTTCCAACGAAGACCGCGTCCTTGCCTCACACATCTTCCAGCGGCTTGTATATCAGTGTATGCGCGGAAGCTTTACAACCTTAGGCGAGGGTTGTATAGAGGATATACCATCCTGCGGAGGGGATGTAAAGCCGTCGGTCCCTTGTCTATTAAATGTTAGGCAAGTAAAAGATCCCTACTCATCTTAAGGGAAGAGGCTCGGCAAAATTCCTGGTTGGGGGTAGCTCGTCTACAGGCGTCGGTGTTAGGCCTCAGTAGCGGAAATAGGCCGACGTTAAATAAATGGATATAAACAAAAATTATTCACTTAGTATTGATCAAATTTGTATGTAAATTTGGTGACGAGATCAAGTATATTGAAAAACTGGACTAAAAAAATGAGACATTCCTTCATACACCGTGGCTTGGCATTAATTCAGGCAGACACTCCACGTGTATCACGTTCTTGGGTTTAATCCACCCGAACGGATCATCCTGTGTATAAGAATCTGTTTATATCGCCTTATATACTGCTGTTATCTTACTGAATGAATAGAATTCAAATAAATTGAGATTAATTAATTGTTATTATTACAAAAGATGTAGAGATTATACTAGAATATTTTTTGGCACTCCAGGAGATATAAAATATATATAGAAGAAAACAATATATTTAACCCACGTCATAACTTATGATAAATCGCTGTGTTGAAAATGATTGCACCAGTTTGAAGTAGTCAAGCTACGTACTTGACAGTTTGTACAAATATTTGTATTGGCTTAAACAAAGTTTGTAAAACTGAAATGAAGTGTTTTAGTACTTATCCCTATTTAAAACATCATACATAATGTATCAATAAATATAACGCACACGTTCGCCGCAGAAAATGGAGAATTTTATAAGGAATATTATGGTTAACGAGGGATAGCCTTCACGGTAAGGCTATCCTAATGTCACAAGGCTTAGCATGAATGGACCTGGAAATAGATAAGGAACTGTCAAAGGTCGTTGACATCTGGTAGATTAACTGCGTCGTATAAATTACCCCCAGTCAACTCGTTTCCCACGCGAGTTTAATCAATGCATCCATCGAAATCGAGAAAGTAATTTAGCCTGTAGAAGAGGTCCACAGCAAAATTCAGTTGATCAGAAAAAATTTAGAGTGAAATATGTAACACCTGGTGAGACATTTTCTTCTAAAGTCCGGCGCATAGCAGCTGGAGTAAAAGGCAAACACCACACTCTACGCAAATCTAACAGTGATCTTAGTTTAAAAGAAAACAACTGAATTTTTCAGAACAGCATTGGGATCACAAAACAGAAACAAACTCTAATTTAAAGTCATCAAGAAGATGCTAGTAATCTTCCACAGTATAATGTACCCAGAAATTTTCCAAAGAACAATCAAGTTGTTCATCAAACTTAATTGGGTTATTATTGTTTTATTACCAGAATGCAAACGGCCTGCGAACGAAAGCACCAAAGCTGATAAAAAAATATTGCTACCAATTCTTGTGACATATACTTGTACAGTGAGGGCTACCAAGAATGGAGGTCAGCCATATACCAGAAACCAATCATCGCATAAGTTTAGGGAAGGGCGAGCGTAAATGCATCTTTTGCTATGTACATACTTCGATATGAGATGTAAAGCAACGTTAGGCGCGACTAGTACTTGGGCGGGCGACCGTTTCAAAAAAGACCGTGTCCTCGCCTTACATATCTTCCAGCAGCATGTATATCAGTGCATGCGCGGAAGCTATGCAACCTTAAGCGAGGGATGTGTAGGTGATATACCATCCTTCGGAGGGGATGTAAAACCGTCGGTCCCTTGTCTAATAAATGTTAGGCAAGTAAAAGATCTCTACTCTTCTTAAGGGAAGAGGTTCGGCAAAAATTTCTGGTCGGGGATAGCTCGTCTACAGGCGTCGGTGATAGGCCTCAGTAGCGGGAATAGACCGACGTTAAATAAATGTTAAAAAAAAGTAAAATGACCCTGTAACATTGCTTATAAATATGTTTGAGTTTCTAAAATGGCCGCTAGGGGGCGCAACAGCCATGACCGAATAGAAAATTGGATTTTCCTCCGTATTTTGCCCAATTAAGTGGTATTTAAAATACATATGCGTCATAATGCTGGGACAATTCTGAATCTTCTGAATTTATTTCAGTTTAACACGATTTCAAATCTAACAATGTGATGTTAGACTTAATTTTTTTTCAGTAACTTCAGTAACTCATTATCAGATGTTTCACTTGCCTTTGATTATTTAGTAAAATGTGATAAGCATCACCCAGCTATTGCTATTTTTGTGCCGTGCGATAGCTCATATAAATGTATAGAGTTCGAAGAGTTCATGTATAATTTTAAAAACAATTTTTATGATGTAAATGAATATATTTTAGATGTTAAAATAAAAAGTAAATCCAAATTCCCAATCTGGTTTTACAATGAGTTGAAACAAAATACTATAAATAAGCGTGCAGCTCACAGGCAATATAAAATCACTAGAAATGTAGATGATTATAATCATTTTAGTTACTTAAGTGCAGTTTGTAAAGAACAAGCATCTATCTGCCACAGAAACTATATTAATGAGGTAGAAGATAATGTATTAAATGAATCAAGAGTTTTTTGGGACTATGTACGTGATAAAAATAAGGGAGATTTTATTCCTAATACCTACAATGTATTATCTCGATGAAATAGCCGATGATGGAAAATATATTGCTAATTTATTTGCAATGGACTTTGCCTCAATTTACAATGATTTCCAAAATGTAATAACAAATGGGGACAATGATACTCAGGATACTGTTCATAGTGTTAATATCAATAGTTTATATACGGGTGTTAGAAAAGTATGGGAACGGTGGAAAATCTTGAACAGTTTGCATCAAATCGAAAAATAAAAAAATACGTGTCAAAAATTTTTCAAAAAACTATCTACTGATACCAAAATTACCTCCCCACCCACCACCCTGTGGGTGGGGTGAGGGGAAACTTTAAAATTTTAAATGGAAACCCCTATTTTTTATTGCGGAATCGGATTCTATGGCAAAAAATACGTAAATCTATTCCGGACATTTTTTTCGATTCTTGCATGGTGTCGCTGTAATCGCAAAAAATGAAAAGAAAACATTACTGTTTCAAGAGTAGCGTCTTGTGCCCATAAAAAAACGTCCAATTCAAAAACTGAAAAACACGTAATTGTTATTTTTACAAAATCTATCCAATGACATTGGATTCGACTCTCCCACCCCTAACCCAGTGGGTGGGGCGGGGCAACTTTGAAATTTGTAATGAAAATCCCTATTTTTTATAGCGGATTCGGATTCTACGGCCAAAAATCCGTGAATTTTATATCGGGCATTTTTTTCGATTCTCGCAAGGTGTCGCTGCAATCGCAAAAAATTGAAATAAACCTTAAGCGTCCATAAGTTTGTAAATATTTACAAACTCTAGCTACTCGTGTTGACAAAAAAACATTCAGTTTAAAAAACAATATCTGTGATATCTTGGTTTTTATGAATGTTTTTATTAAAATGTTCTTAATAACAGTATTTGTTTTGTGAAATTTCTACGAGAACGTTCAGTTCCTTCCAACTTTTGTAGAGGCAGGAGCGCACTTTTGTACGGAAAAAGTTATTTCATTTTTCATTAGTTCTCGCATTTTTTTCTGCATAATGGCTACTTTAATAGAGGAAGAGAGAGTTTCTCTTTTAATGATGCGAGGGTGGGGCGATAAAGAAAGGTCCTATTATGAAGTTGTGATTTTATTCAACAAAACTTTCCGTGTAGATCAAATGGGAATTTCGAAATCTACTGTGTCCCGTACCATCAAACGATTCCTTGACACAAGGACAAATAAAAATCGCCCAAAATCTGGAAGACCAAAATCTGAAACATCGGAAGTTCGACAAATGGAAGTGGCCCAGGCATTTGTTGAAAACCGAAGGTTATCAATCAGAAAAGCCAATCAACAGCTTGATATGAAAAAACTTGAAACTTTTGAAATTTCATCCTTACAAAATTCACCTTAACCAAAAGTTAAATGATGATGATTTTGATCGGCGACTTGAATTTAGTGAATTAATGATGGAAAGGAGTAACCAAAACCCAAAATTTTTGTCATCTCTACTTGTCTTCTCAGATGAAGCAACTTTCGAACTCAGTGGAAAAGTTAATCGCCATAATTCCGATGTTGGAGTGACGAAAACCCTCACTGGATGCTTGAAACACACACGCAGTATCCACAAAAATTAAATGTTTGGGCAGGAGTTTTCAGGGATCGAATCATAGGACCGTTTTTCGTAGATGGAAATTTGAATGGAGAAAAATACCTGGAAATGTTGACAAATCAAATAGTTCCCGCAATACAAGAGATTGCTGGTGATGAGTTCGATAATATTTGGTTCCAGCAAGATGGGGCTCCTCCACACTATTGGGATATTGTTAGGGACTATTTGAATGGTACTTTCCAAAAACGATGGATAGGTCGAAGAGGAACTATTGAATGGTCAGCAAGATCTCCCGACCTCGCGCCACTTGATTATTTTGTTTGGGGCTACATGAAGGGTAAGGTTTATTTTACTAAACCTCATGATTTGGAAGAGCTGAGGCAACGCATAATAAACATTTTTGCAGAAATACCTCCTCAAATGATAAGAAATGCTATTGAAAATTTTTACGTTCGTCTTGGACAATGCCAAGAAGTCAATGGGCACCATTTTGAACACCTGCTATAATCTTGAAATTAAAACCTGCTAGTGTAACAGTTAAGCTGTAAACTAATTGCCTCAACTGGCTGAAATCCTCACCTTGCCTTCACTGGCTGGGATCAAGAACTTGTCTGAAGTGGCTGAATTAAGAGGTAAAGCCACTGTTAGTTTTTTCTAAATCGAGTTTTTTATTGCCCTGTAAAAAATATAAATTGAAAATAACTAGCTGCTAATAAATTTACAGAATGTTAATAGTTATTGTAATTTCCGCACGACCGTGTAAAATCACTGTTTTCAAAACAGCTCGGGAAATCATTCACACTGAGATCAGTAGTTTTGCTTTTCGTATTTTTTTAAGTATGCGTTCAAAACTTTCATGTTTCCACTCATTTTTTTGCGATTGCAGCGACACCTTGCGGGAATCGAAAAAAATGCCCGATATAAAATTCACGTATTTTTGGCCGTAGAATACGAAGCCGCTATAAAAAATAGGGATTTTCATTACAAATTTCAAAGTTGCCCCCGCCCCACCCACTGGGTTAGGGGTGGGAGAGTCAAACCCAATGTCATTGGATAGATTTCGTTTAAAATCAAAGTTTAGGCCAGCCATGCGCAGCCCAACATTGACTTATCTCGCGGAAGGCGCCTCGTTCAAATTGAGGTGCTAGCGTCAGATACGAAATTAAAAGTGATCAGTGCGTAAGTGTTTTAATTTAGTATGTAGTTTTTATTCAGTTTTGTTAAGTTTGTTCTTTAAATATGTTCCTAATTTTAACACCTTTTATAATCCGTCTGCGACGGAAGGAGCCTAGGTTTAGTTGTTTTAATTTTCTTTTTAGCCGAACCAGTGCCACTTCGCCCGGCCTTGCAATCTGCCACCACATTAGCGCGGTGGTTGCACGGTCGGACCCGGTGTGGGTTCTGGGGAGGTACTGTTTTATATTAGAACAAGAAATAAAGTCTTATTGATTGATTGATTGGATAGATTTCATAAAAGTAACAAATACGTGTTTTTCAGTTTTTGAATTGGACGTTTTTTTATGAGCAACAAGACGCTACCCTTGAAACAGTAATGTTTTCTTTTCATTTTTTGCGATTACAGCGACACCATGCAAGAATCGAAAAAAAATCCCGGAATAAAATTTACGTATTTTTTGCCGTAGAATCCTATTCCGCAATAAAAAAAATAGGGATTTCCATTTGAAATTTTAAAGTTGCCCCTCGCCCCACGCATAAGGTGGTGGGTGGGGAGGTCATTTTAGTATCAGTAGATAGTTTTCTGAAAAATTTTGACACGTATTTTTTATTTTTCGATTTGATGCAAACTGTTCGAGATTTTCCACCGTTCCCATACTTTTCTAACACCCGTATAGGAATATCAGTTATTCTAAACAAACTAATTAACCTTAACTGTAAAAAGGATTCAGAACCTGATAACATTTCAGCTTATTTTTTTAAATTTTGTGCCGTTGCTCTATCGAGGCCTTTGTGACATATTTAATAAATTCCTATCAAATTAGAATTTCACATATACCTAAAATCTTTCGTTTGTGGGGTTTGTGGTTTTATTACATATAAAGTACTAGTCATTATGTCACCAGTAAATTAATTACCATTTATTTATCTAAACGATAAGTAAATAAAATTGGCCATTTACATGATCGTCAAGTTATACTAATTTTGGACCCCAAATTACGTTGTGTGTAGTAACCTTTTTTAATTATTCCACACTTCTCTTATATAATGTTTAATATTACTTGTTTCTTAGTCTGATATTATCGACCTGAGAGAATTAATCACTCTGTTATTTTAAATACCCTGTAAGTTTGCACATACTGTTTATCAATTGAGAAACTTCACTATTCAGTTGTTATTTAGTTCAGATTTTATTATTCAAGCTTGTACGGGTAAATTTATAGTTGAAATTCGTTTGCTATGTTATTTGATGGAAATGAAACCATTTATTTAGTTAATTATTTGTATGGCTAGGAAGGTAAAGCGGAAAGAAAAATACAGTAATTGATGTCGCTGATGGCGATCGGTATAGTGTTAGATGGCCGGGCGTCTCTCCAGCTTCTGCATGGTTAACGTCCTCGTCGGACATGTCGGGGCTGTTGAAATTACACGTCATCAAGAATTCTCTATGCTTACTAGGATTAGAGTCTGGCTGGGAGGAATTCGTTAAAAATAAGATGTAGTTCGTAATATCGTTTGGCTCGTAGTTTAGACGGCTGATATAGTGAAAAGAACCACAAAATAATTTATTAAGCTCGGCGAACTATAAAAAGTCGCGACGAAGCTTAGAAGGTATTTTAGAGGCAAGTATAGGAGTTCGGCGAACTACAAGAGGTCGCGACGAAGCTTACAGTGTTCTGCCTTCAGGTGCCCTCTGTCCCTTATTGGGCAGTATGGTCTCCTTTTATATTGTAAAATGACGTCACAGTTTCTCCGGAGGCTCCAGGCTTTCCTCCGTTCCCTCGGTCACACGCTCGGAAATTTTTACATCAACAAAATTTCACATTGGTTCGGTCGTAGTTTGGCAGCGTTTCTAGACTCAAAAATTTTATCTTTCTGTCCTTTGCATGCTTAAGATAGAAAAAGGTGGGCGATTTTACCCTATGTGATGCGAAAAAGTACCTACTTGAAATTTATCGCGCCCATTGAAAGCAAACACTATTGCTTGGCTCAATTTTTAGTTAGATCTTTTATCGTATCGTTTATGTTACTTTAAAAGAATGTAAATTTAAATGACTTTCTGGCAACTTTAACATGTTCATTATTTAATGGTTAAATAAATGTAAAATGAAAGGAATTAAATGCAATAATTACTTGAATTTGGGAAAATAAAAAAGAAAAATTTAAATTTATATATGCCCTAGATACGGGGTGTTTCACTTCTTAACTTATAAATAAAATAAATAGAAAAACTATATTAGCAGTAAGCAACATGGATTGTTTCAAGGCAGATCGATAACGACAAAGTTGTTATATGAGAAATTTTATTAATTAAGTCTTTGGAGAAGAGTTATTGTGTGGATTTAGGTTAAACAGACTTCTCCAAGGCATTTGATAAAGCCACGTGATATACGTATGATATAAATATGAAGGTTGTATATTATCATTACATATTCTTTTAGATCTTCTTTCCCTGATTTTCAATATATAAGGGTTGATACGTTTAGCTATATTATTTTACAGCTAAAACCATCAGTCCTTATTTGTTATCTTATATCTCTAAAACTTCATTAATAAAACATTTATATGAAAATGTTTATTAAAATAATTTGTAAGTTTTCTTAATGTTTATTATCACTTTAGGCCGAATTTTCTTTCCAAAAATTGACATAGTTCTTGCTTTCCTAATCTACTGTAGCGAAAAATGATTTGTTTTGTTTCAACATTTCCATTCGATTGCTATGATGATAATCTTTCTACTTATAATACATTATTTTTTAGAATCAATCAAAATACACTAGAAATGACAGCGTCAGATAAAATATTTAGGAATGTTTTATCGATAAACACCTGTAATGGAATTATCAAATTGAGTTTGTAGTAAAAACATTTAGATGCATGATAGGTATATTTAAATTGCATCGAGACATAATTGAAATTCAACAGTGAAAATAACTTACTGTATAATCAGAATGCGTGGAGTGGTATAACAAAGATAGAATATAGTAGAATATATGAAAAAATGGATTCTAAAAACATTTACATAGGTTGCTAGTTTCCTCTTTTAGAGCTTACTACAAAGATAGATAAATATATAGATAGACTTTATTAGCAGCTTTTGCTATACAAAGACAATATAATATAAAACTTATGTTGATGTACTAATTATAACGTGTATTATATACTAACTTAATATAGATTTGCATAAAATATACTTATAGAATTACAAACATAAGGAATATATACAATCATGTTTCAAGAGTAGCGTCTTGTGCCCATAAAAAAACGTCCAATTAAAAAACTGAAAAACACGTATTTGTTATTTTTACGAAATCTATCCAATGACATTGGATTCGACTCTGCCACCCCCTAACCCGGGGGGGGGGGGGCAACTTTTTATAGCGGATTCGGATTCTACGGTCTAAAATACATGAATTTTATATCGGGCATTTTTTTCGATTCTCGCAAGGTGTCGCTGCAATCGCAAAAAATTGAGTGGAAACATAAAAGTTTTGATCGCATACTTAAAAAAATGCGAAAAGTAAAACTACTGATCTCAAGAGTGAATGATTTCCCGAGCTGTTTTGAGAACACTGATTTTATACGGTCGTGCGGAAATTACAACAACTCTTAACATTCTGTAAATTTATTAGCATCAGCTAGTAATTTTCAATTTACATTTTTATAGGGCAATAAAAAACTCGATTTAAAGAAAAAATAACAGTGGTTTTACCTCTTAATTCAGCCACTTCAGACAAGTTCTTGATCCCAGCCAGTGAAGGCAAGGAGGTAACTCAGCCATTTAAGGCAAGGGGAGGATTTCGGCCAATTGAAGCAATTAGTTTACAGCTTAATTGCTACACTAGCAGGTTTTAATTTCAAGATTATAGCAGGTGTTCAAAATGGCACCCATTGACTTCTTGGCATTGTCCGAGACGAACGTAAAAATTTTCAATAGCACTTCTTATCATTTGAGGTGGTATTTCTGCAAAAATGTTTATTATGCGTCGCCTCAGCTCTTCCAAATCACGAAGTTAAGTGAAATGAACGTTACCCTTCACGTAGCCCCAAACAAAATAATCAAGTGACACGAGGTCGAGAGATCTTGCTGGTCATTCAATAGTTCCTCTTCGACCTATCCATCGATTCTCGAAAATACCATTCAAATAGTCCCTAACAATATCCCGATAGTGTGGAGGAGCCCCATTTTGCTGGAACCAAACATTATCGAATCTTTTGTATTGCGGGAACTATTTGATTTGTCAACATTTCCAGGTATTTTTCTCCATTCAAATTTCCGTCTATGAAAAATGGTCCTATGATTCGATCCCTGAAAACACCTGCCCAAACATTTAATTTTTGTGGATACTGCGTGTGTGTTTCAAGCATCCAGTGAGGGTTTTCGTCACTCCAATATCTGAAATTATGGCGATTAACTTTTCCACTGAGTTCGAAAGTTGCTTCATCTGAGAAGACAGAAGAAATTTGTGTTTTGGTTACTCCTTTCCATCATTAATTCACTAAATTCAAGTCGCCGATCAAAATCATCTTCATTTAACTCTTGGTGAAGGTGAATTTTGTAAGGATGAAATTTCAAAAGTTTCAAATTCTTATGAACTGAAAATGCACTCATATCAAGCTGTTGACTGGCTTTTTTGATTGATAACCTTCGATTTTCAACAAATGCCTGGGCCACTTCCATTTGTCGAGCTTCCGATGTTTCAGATTTTGGTCTTCCAGATTTTGGGCGATTTTTATTTATCCTTGTGTCTAGGAATCGTTTGATGGTACTGGACACAGTAGATTTCGAAATTCCCACTTGATCTTCACGGAAAGTTTCGTTGAATAAAATCACAACTTCATCATAGGGCCTTTCTTTAGCCATTATGCAGAAAAAAACGCGAGGACTAATGAAAAATGAAATAACTTTTTCCGTACAAAAGTGCGCTCCTGCCTCTACAAAAGTTGGAAGGAACTGAACGTTCTCGTAGAAATTTCACAAAACAGATACTGTTATTAAGAACACTTAAAAAAAAAACGTTCATAAAAACTAAGATATCACAGATATTGTTTTTTAAACTGAATGTTTTTTTGTCAACACGAGTAGCTAGAGCTTGTAAATATTTACAAACTTATGGATGAATAAGGTTTATTTCAATTTTGTTCGATTGCAGCGACACCTTGCGAGAATCGAGAAAAATGCCCGATATAAAATTCACGTATTTTTGGCCGTAGAATCCGAATCCGCTATAAAAAATATAGATTTTCATCACAAATTTCAAAATTGCCCCCGCCCCACCCACTGGGTTAGGGGTGGGAGAGTCGAATCCAATGTCATTGGATAGATTTCATAAAAATAACAAATTTGTGTTTTTCAGTTTTTTAATTGGACGTTTTTTATGGACACAAGACGCTACTCTTGAAACAGTAATGTTTTCTTTTAATTTTTTTTCGATTGCAGTGACACCATGCAAGAATCGGAATAATATTTACGTATTTTTTGCCGTAGAATCCGATTCCGCAATAAAAGATAGAGGTTTCCATTTGAAATTTTAAAGTTGCCCCTCTTCTCACCCACAGGGTGGTGGGTGGTGAGGTCATTTTGGTATCAGTAGATAGTTTCTTGAAAAATTTTTGACACGTATTTTTTTATTTTTCGATTTGATGCAAACTGTTCGAGATTTTCCACCGTTCCCATACTTTTCTAACACCCGGTATATCTCACTTTATTACATAAGTACATAGCAGTCTTTTTATTCTTCAATTTATAAGTAAAGTTTGAAGTTTTAAATATTATGCATTGCTTTACATTTTTGAAATTAAATACTAGCATATTACTTCCACGTCCAGTGGAAGTATAACGCAAAAAAATAATATAGTTTTTTTTGTTGAAATAGGCTTAAGATGTCATGAAACGTCGAGATTTTAAATTTGAGAGAAAAAAATTTCTGTCTGTCTGTCAGTTTGTAACTTTTTTTTTTGTGCATACGTTTACTCTGGAACCGTTTGATATTGATTTGAAATTTCATACACTTATGTATTATAATGAGATCTGGAACTAGACTATATTTTGATCTAATTCCGTTGAAGGGTTCGGGGGTAAATGAGGTAAATAAGGGTAAATAGGCAAAGCAAGAGCCCATATAATTGTAATTGCATGTACGAAAAGTTAAGGTCTCAACATTTTTTTTGGCACCAGCCACCCCCACTATCACCACCAATACCACCCCCACACTATTGTGAAAGGGAGTAAAAAAATTAAAATGTGATTTAGTGTGTATACAAGAACAAAACGTCTCAAGAAAAATTTTTTTGGCGTTAGTCCCCCCTATACCACCCCCATTGCCACCCCGACCCTAGTATTAAAGGGAATAAATAATTAAATTGGGATTTAGTGTGTGTACGAGCACCAAGGGCCTCTAAAATTTATTTTGGAATTAGCTACCCCCTCAACCACCCCCACCCTATTGTTTAAGTAAATAAAAAATTAAATTGGGATTTAGTGTGTATACGAGAACCAAGGGCCTCTAAAATGTTTTTGACATTAGCCACTCCTTCTACCACCCCCACCCCATTATTGAAGGGAGTAAAATATTACATTGGAATTTACTGTGTACAAGACTTGCATACAAAATCTGGATGTGGAGTAGTGGGCAGCGGTTTTTCTTGAAGTACTGGCACTATTTTGACTCGATTTACCCTCCCCTGAACTTTTCGAACACCCTGTGTATATATATAATTTAGATAAGGTTACGTAGGTTACAATTCATAAGAGCATGGGAAAAATTGAGGATTCCAAATCTAATCTGCAGTGATGAGAGCCAATAAGCTCGAAACTGGTCAAAATGACACTAGTGAAAAAATGTACTATTAGTGTACGTTCGTTCATCCAATGCTATCCATTCGGTTAAAAATCGCTGCAACCACGAAATTCCTTAAAATTCTTAGAATGACTCCACCAATATGGGTGCACGTGGGGCGCAACGTGTTAATCTTTTATTTCCATAATGCATTGATGTAATAAATTTCTCAAAATTTCGTTTAATCTTGCTCAAATTATTTAGTTATCAGTATTAAATAAGCATGATATTTATTTTGTATCGATTTGCAACACAATAACAATTGTCACCTGAACTAATCAGTACTGATAATCAGTACAAATCGAGCACCTATTATTAATCTTACCCGGTTCAAAGATAATAATTGGACTTTTCCAAAATTAGAAACTGATTTATGCTTTAACCTTCAAAGACCTCCGAATGGTTTCATGAAAGAAAATATCCCAATTTATCGTTTCTTATTTGTCACATTTTCGAACAAGTGAACGTGGCCCTTTTTCGACCAAAAAATGATGACTGTGTTCAATCCGTTGCCTACAGGTCTAACAATCTTGGAGCAGAGGCTTTTAAATTACACAAAAAAATGAAGAAGGAAGCCAGACAAGAAAGGAATCGAGGATTCAAAACACAAGTTTTTCCGTGTGAACATGAAATCTGTTTAGTTGTCACCTAAATCTAACACTCGTTTTTATTAATTTGTTACATGTAAAACTGGTCGTTGCATACATTGGTCAAAGCAAACGTGAATTAATGGGGAGTGGCTTAGATGAGAATGAGCATAGCACAAAAAAGATTTAAAATTTAACGCAATACTGATATAATACATTTTCAAACCTTGTTAGAAGTAGTACTTTATGTCCCTTGCAATTAGGCAACACAATATTGACATAATATACTGATTTAATTTATATTTTTTGTTATTATCGGTTATTGTTATTTAAAGTTTGTTAAAAAACAGCGATTTTGGAAATTTACTAATTTGTGAAGATACAGATGCCCACAGTTAGAGTGGATAAGAGGGTAAACTTTTTAACCTCACCACATTAAAATTGTGAGAGGTTACTAAATAAAATTAGTTCAAAAGAAAATTGAGATAACATCAAATCTTTACATTTTGAAGTCCTAGGAATCCAAAAAAGCGGTTTTTGAAAAATGTCTGTGTGTGTGTGTATATGTGTGTATGTGTGTTAGCACGATAGCGCCGAAACTACTAAACGGATTTGAATGAAACTTTGCATGTGCGTTTCTTTAGTGCCCCAAAAGATCTAAAAAGGTTTTGGTTGAGATCGGATTACGTTTAGTGCCGTTTTGACGCAACAAGTTGTTTATTTTATAATTACTTTCAATTTGCAATGGAACCATTGAAAAGCAGTTAAAATTCTGATTTCAACGATATATCACACTACCACCCTTTCGATTTGGTTTCCGTGAAAAAAATTAAAAACAATGCAAATATGAAGCCTAGATCGCATTTCGCGTGACATGATCGATGCGCGTAGCCGTTACGTCAAACTCGTCACATCACGTGTCAATTCACATGTGAGGGTTTCTTCACTGCTCTAGAAGTAGAGCGGATTACGTTTAGTGCCGTTTTTAAATATATATACAGACAAATCGAAGAATTAAACTACAAATATTCCTCTAAAATCTAGTAAAATTACTGAAATGCTAATGTTTCATTTAACAAAGACAGCCGCAAGCGATCGGATTGCAATGAGTAAATTTAGACGATTGTCATTGTCATCGTTTGTCATCCGATAACGTTGGTTTTGGATGAGATCGGATTACGTTTAGTGCCGTTTTGTAACACAATTTAATGCTCTTTTTGGCTTCAAGGATCCACCGAGTGGGCAGGTTCCAGCCGCTTCCAGTAGCTGCCGATTTTTTATTTCTCGTTTTATGTAGAAAATTTATTTCTAACAAAAAGTTTTGCTTTTGTTAGAAAAACTACGTATTAAAAATTGTTACTAATAATCCAGGCAATGGGCACAAAAAAGGGGGTTGACTTACAGAAGGTGACACAGAAATGTGAAGTGTGGTACCGTCATCGGTTTAAGTGCACATTACACAAATTAGACAGCATAATGCCCCATTTCGGATTAAACACCCCTTACCTTACCAGACGTTACCGATCTTCCGGCAGCCACTCTAGCCAAACTTTCACCTACTACACCTTCCCTGCTACTATCCACCTTTCACTGATATTTCATACCTTTCATCGACTTTCAATTCTTTCCTGTCCCCCTCTTCTTTTGTTTTTGTGTATTTTTGTTTTCGCGTTTTTTGTTCCTTCGTTTCTGTTTGTACATTTTTGTCTGTAAATTCATTCTTCCTTCATTAATCTTGTAACAGTTTCCAAATTTTTTATACAAAAACAATTCAAAATTTAGAATCACAGTTTAGGCCAGCCTTGCGCAGCCCGTCGCTGGAGTGATTCGCGGATGGCACGTCGTACAGGTTACGGTGCCAGCGACAGCAACAAAATTTTAAAAATAGTGAATGTGCGCGAACGGCGAAAGCCAGTGATCGTTTTAACCCTTTTTATGTTAAGCTTTACTTTTTAAGCATTTTTGTACAAAATCACCTTTTTAATTTACTTGTTTTTGTAAAAGGAGTTAGGTTTATTTTTATATACATTTTTTACTTACGCCGAACCAGCCCCGCCTCGGCCCGACCTTGCGATGCACCACCGCGTCAACGCGGTGGTCGCAGGATCGGTCCCGGGATGGGTGCTGGGGAGGCAGTCCACTGTTCCAATTAAATTTTAATAAAGTTCTTTTGAATTGAATTGAATTGGTTTAAGTGCTGAGACCTCGATCAGCGAAGTGAAGCAGCGTTGGTCGAGGCCGTCACTTGGAGGGGTGAACGGCATCCCTGTTGTAGGGTATGTCCCCTACAAGTCAAAATTAAAAAACAAAAAATTCTAAAAAACATCAAAAAATCAAATAATCTCATGCCACCTGGCAAACTATGAAAAAAAGTCAATCAGACACCGTTAGCATCAAAAAACCACATTTCAATTCAAAAAAATCTGAGAAAATTAGCCAACCATCGATAATTCACAACTAACCCAAATTCACCAAAATCTAAAGTCAAACATTCATTTGCACTCATCCGTAACCGATTCATCGCGAAAAACGTCACTCAAAAATACAGCCCCCGTATATTCGTCAAATTAGTTGAATTCTCCATCCAAACCCAAACTCTCATCATCGAACTTCAATACATCCCATTTTTATAAGCAATTCCCCTTTTCAAAATATTCGAACCTCTTGACCACCCCTCGTATATGTAACCTCCTTAAAATTAACCGTCGAGTCCATTTCCCCACGTTCTTAAAACCATTTCGTAAATTTTTCTATTCTTACTTTTCGATCAACCCCTGTATACGGCAAATCACGTTCCGTGCCTCGAGTCTCAAAAACCCAAACATCGTTTCACCAAATTTTCCCAATCCAATTGCTATTATAAACTCTCCCCATTTTCGATCACCCCTGTATAATAGCAGACACACATACTATATATGCGCTCCACTCGATTCATAACCGTATTGGACCTTTTTAATATCTTATCTTAATATCGTACACACGAATGGGAAACCTTTGAACGGCGTTACAGTTTGTTAACATCGGACCTCAGCTGATACCTTACGGGGTCTAGCCAGATTTTACACACAAAACGTCGAATAACTTCTAAACGAAAATAGATTCGACTCTCATTCAAATTTTAGTAAATTCCCCTTTGCATCGCCGATTTTTCTATATAGATTTTATTTTCAAATTCCAAAATTTTCAAGTATTGCGCAACATGTCGCAATCGATGACTCATCCTTGCCCGCACGGAGCGATTTTAAGCCTTTCCAGCTCTCCGCGAGACTCGATGGGGCGAGAAAAACGAAACTTTCTGAATTAGTATAAATACCGGTGCATCGCGAGCCGAAGTTAAGTTCAGTTTTGACAGTGACTCTTGTGTTAAGTATTCGCGTAGTGTTCTAGTGGAAATTATAAGTTTCAAAGTTAGCTTTGTGTAATAGCTGTTGACGCTGGGTCCGGTTACTATTTAATTTTATATTGTAGATACCCGCTTGGCTAAATTTTCTTATTCCCTGTTCCCTGCAATCTTTTCGTGATGAGCTGTTCGATTCTAGCTTCCCAGGCCGAAACCTGGTTAAAAAGAGTTAGTTTTTAAGATCTCGCCTTAAGTGGCCCCCTTTTCATTTTAGTTTTAATACTTCACCTTAAGTGGCCCCCTCTTTATTTTTATAACAAAATACTTCGCCTTGAGTGGCCCCCTTTTCAATTTTTCCCTTCGCCTACGAGGCTTATTCGCAAAGTGAATTTTTTCAAATTTTTTTTTTAATACATTTTAAACACAACCTAAGACAGAATTTCTGTTGTCGATTAGTTTCTACATCAAAAAGAAACTGTAAAATAAATTAAATTTTATCCAACTCTGTTCAATAACTTTCAATAAATATTTTTGTATTTCCTTTAAATCAGTGTTATTTTTTCTTAAATAAAAAAACAATACAACAAACAGGGTGTAGCCGTTGACCCTACAATAGCTATTTAATAATCAAACAAGTGCTTATTTAAATAAAGTGATACAACCAGTGCAAACTACAATATACAGGGTGTAGCATTCGACCCGAAAAAGCACTTACTAAAACCAATCCTGAGACTCAACCCATCGAAAATAAGTGCACGTACGCCTCTGGGGTCTCAGCTCTAAACCGCCACCACTACCAATTTTTATTTTTCTACGAACAGAGGTCGTAAACGTGTTCATCTCATTTCGCCGTCTTGGTTGAGTGGAAGAGTAGCTGTAGCTAAACTCCGCCAGGACGTAAATATAAAAAAAAAAAAAAATTAATTTGGTGGGATGGTAGACATAGGTATCCTAATGGTACACCTAAGTTTGCGATCTCAGGGGGGGTGCCACTTGAGGGGTGGGGGTGGAAAACTGTGCATCGCCGCATTTTTTGAGGAATTACGCCGTTATTTGGGTTGATATGGAAAAAATATGTAGGTTATAAAATTCTGCATCTTTTGATGTACTCATTTTTTGCATGCGATCAATAGTTTCCGAGATACAGCGCGCCAAATATATAAACATATATCGACCTTAGATATGGATAATTTAAAAATGCAAATATTTGGGTAAGTCGCGGCGCGCTTCAAAAAATCATATCTTTCTTTTCATACAACCAACCTTTACAAATCATCATCAGTCCCACAAAATATTGCTCTTAAAAAAAATATATTGGAGAATTTTTTGCAGTCGATCTTCGTGTTAATCCGTGATGAAAATGTGATTTTTTTGACGCGATGGCGGGTTGCAGGATCGGGCGGGACAGTCTGGGTCGGCGAAAACAATAATTGGGAACAACTAAACCTAAACTCCTTTTGTGCAATGGACAAATAAAAAAATAAGTAATACAACTAAAAAATATCAAAAAAACAGATTTAATAAAACTTAAGAACTACACTACATTTAGGGAACTCTCGCACAAGACACTTTTTAATTTCGTAGTTGACGCCAGAACCTCAAATTAAAACGAGTAGCCTTCCGCGAGGTGTGTAACGTCGGGCTGCGCATAGGCTGGCCTAAACTGTGATTTTAAAAATTTAGATTTCAAGAAAGTTATAATTTATTTGAAATTTTGATGGAAACGAATTTAGAAACAAAAATGTACAAAAAGAGAACGAGAAAAACAAATGCGGCAAAAAGGGTACAAACAAAACGGAAGAAGGGAACAGGGAAAGGTATGAAATATCAGTAAAGGTGGATAGGGTAAGCGGAAGTTATAGTAAGGGGTGTTTAATTCGAAATGGGGCATCATGCTGTCTAATTTGTGTTATGTGTCTTGTTAGAGGACTAACGCCCAGCTTGAACGAGTAGAAGTTGTGAGAGATGCGCTGGACGTAGTCCGCTATCGGAGTTATGTCGTGGCAAAGTGCGTATAGATCTCTGAGGGAGGTGTACCTTCCAGAATTTGAATTGAGGCGCATAAATTTGTGCTCAAGCACTTGAAGTTTTTTCATTGTCGTGACCGGTATGCTGCACCACACCGGCGCTGCGTATGATGGACGGCCTGATTACCATTGTGTACAACAATTTCTTATTTTATCTGTTAAGTCTGCTACCCCTGATCATGAGCTCATACAGACTCTTGGTGAGGGAATGGACCGTCCGTATTGTCTCGTTTATGTGGGTGTTGAATGTCCCTCTTTGGTCGAGCCTCACCCCCAAATACTCCCACTAGGCGCACCTCTATAAGATGTAACTTTGCGTGTAACTTCTTTCCTTGACATACCGTCCAAATCAAGATAAATATTGTTATGATCGAACGTGAGTTCCTTCAGGGTCATGGAGGCCGTGGAGTTCCTCACACCCCACTGCCGCTTTTATAAAATGTTTTCACTTAGAGCTTAAGATTAAGTAGAAGCACAGTTTGTATAATAAAATTTGATTAGAGCTATTAATTGTAGTTTTCTCTTAATCCGGTCGTAGAAAAAGTATACTGTACAACTCGAGTGGATTATCCATATCCACTCTTGTTGCACAAACTACTATTCTGCGTGCGCGAAATAAGCATTGTCCTGGATCACTTTATGGAGTGATGGTGGAGGGGCAATTGTAGTGGTGGAAGATAATTGAAATGGTGAGAGGTAAGTGACGTGACGTGGTAATTAGCGCGGTGGGTGGTAATTAGAGTGGTGAGTGGTAACTAGTGTGGTGGGGGGTAATCAGAGTGACAGTTGGTAATTAGAGTGGTGGTGGGAAATTTAAGTATAATTAAGTGTAAAATGAAGGTAATTCCAGTAACAGTAGGGGTAAATGCAGTAAAAATAAGGGTAATTACAGTAAAAATGAAGGTAATTGCAGTAACAATGGGGATAACTGCAGTAACAGTAAGGGAAATTGCAGCAACAATGAGGGTAGTTGCAGTAAGAGTAAGGACAATTAAGGGTAATTGCAGCAACAATAAGGATAATTGCAGTAAAAATAATGGTGATTAAAGCAATAATGTCCGCCCATCCGTCTGTCCGTTTGTCCAACTCTTCATCTGCCTGCCTACCTGCTCATTGCAGTGTCCTATTGCATTTTATATATTTTTTTACAATGACATAACAAACATTTATTCTTGATTAGTTATAAAATTATTTTACCTGCCTTATCTTTGTACTGACTTATGAGATGAACAATTACGACCTACCTGCCTTATCTTTATGCCCATCAACAATTATTTTACCTGCATTATCTTTAGGGGCATCTTGCGTTGATGAACCTTTTGTGCCTACCTGTCTTATTTGCAATGCATTTTCATTATTTGCCTTATGATTGCTCTTCAAGGGTTTGAAATATATTCAATTGCGACCTACCTGTCTTATCTTTATGCCGATCAACAATTATTTTACTTGCCTGTCTTATTTACCGAGATTTATGGTCTTTAATTTTATGAAAAGGAGCATTGGACTGTTATTTTTTTAGTGAAATATTGCAGTGCATTTCAGTATCCTATTTTATTTGTCTTATGATTGCAATTATCTACATCAAGGGTATCTTGTGGTTTGATTTACATTATAAAATGCCGTAAGGATGTTTTGTATTGTCTGCACCATAATAAAAATGACCGTCACCCATCAGAAGGAGTCGATAAATCCCCGCAAAAATGTCCAAATAACGTCAATTATGTCGCACACTTTTAAACTATCGAGTCGTTCAAGAGTTCTTAGTGCAGAATTTTATCCTATGGTTGCAGATTATTTACTTCGAGGATTTGATTTGTATTATGAGAGTAGCCTGTTTCTTATGATAAATATCTCTGCAACGGACTTATGTACTTACTATTGTGGATCTGAAAACTGTATAAAGTCATCTTGGCATCATAAGTGGGATGAATGTAAAATGCTACAAAACCTACTATTGTGCTGCGGGTTTTTTAGCTTGGTGTTAATTAGTATTTTGTCTATTTTTGTTAGATTGCACTGTTTAAGACTACCCTGTGTTGTAATATATGCAGCAATACCGACTTCAGCCATCGTCAGAGGATCATATACTTCTTGTATACCTCAATGTAGGGAATAATAGCGCTTCTCTAACATCTAGGACCAATACTAATTAATATTGTCTGAATAGTAAAGATATTAAAGAATTCTTTAGGACATTGTAAGAGGATGTTATGATTGACACGACCACAGACCTTTTTTATATTGGTATATGTTGTATGTAATGAAATAAATATGTGGCAAATAAAACTGGGAGGAGGTATACTTAATTTACTATACAGGGCGATATTATATATTATATTAGGCATGTGCAATGTACAGGTAGGATACTTCCTTGTTTATAATGTACAAAACTAATGTTTGCTTATTCTTTTCAGAGCCAAACATGCCAGTCAAAGTTATGTCTTGTATAAACTAGAAGCTATTAGTAAACTAGACTACGACTTCCAAGTGGTTGAATATTTAATAGTTAAACACTGTCAAGACAAATACAACGTAAAGAAAAATACAGAAAGTTTTCTATTAATAATGAAAAATGGATACGAAATACAAATAATAAAACAAATAGTACAAGCTACAGTTAATGTGTGAATTAAAATGGCAATTATGTCCTTTTATATATATTTAGTGTTGACTATTGTTGTATATGATTATTAAAATTTAAAATTACAAGTGATGTTAATGACTAAATTTACTCGACTAAATAAAAATAATTAACTGAAATGCTGCTGATAAGTGAAATTTCTTTTTATCTACGAAATAAATTCAAAATTCAATACTTATACTCGCCATGACAAAATCAAACTTAACAGTAAATTAAGATATTTGTAAACAGTTCTTTGGAGTCTTTGACAACTTTGAGGGACTAAGTTATTACTTTCCGAGATGGCACCTTAGTAAATGAAAAATAGGACTGCCCTTACTAACTGCTCTAAGGAATAGCATTTCAGCTGCTTCTTCACAAACATTATCTTAATTAGATTTAAAACTTTTAGAAATATCTTGTACGACTGGCACCTTTACTCAGATATTAAATATTAAATATTTCTTATTTTTGGCCATAACTTTGTTCTAATACATATATTGTTTAAAAAAACTATAAGCCTACCTAAGTAGAAGTATGACAGATGTAGTGACATGAATCTCCATTCAATAATTTCGGTCATTTGCAAAACTATTTCTTTTAAAACTACAAATTATGAAGATTGGCACTAATTTTTAATTTAAATTTAGTGATTTTGCAAACAACTGAAATTATTGAGTGACAATTCATATCCACTACACCTGTCATAGTTCAATTTAGGTAAGCTTATACTTTATTTTATCAACATATGTATTAGAAAACAGTTATGGCCAAAAATAGTAAATATTTCCTTATGGGATCCCTCTCACTTGGACATGCCCACCTTAAGAGACTCCTAACTGTTAAAACTAAAAAAAAAATAATTTAATTTACTTCAAATTTTATTTTTGTTTATTTTTTACGGTTACAGCACTTCATAGAATTAAAATAACATGTATGTAACAGAATAATACACTGCAAAATATTAGAATTAAATCTTCAACAAGCTGGCTTACGGGTTTAGTTGTGGACAACCTGCAAAAGAAATACTCTATTAATTGGAATTTCATATGCTTTTCATGCGAAGTATTTGTTATATTAGAATGTTCTAAAGGCCCGTGTCAATAATTTATGAAAGTGTGGAATATTTGTAAGGGATGCCAATACATATATAAGAATAATTTCATTCTCTACAATTATTAAGTAGCGGAACTAGATTTTTTTGAATGATCGGTAACCATGACTCTTAAAAATCTTTCTTAGTGCCCTGTCACGTGAATCTATCGCCTCTGCCTATAGCAGAAAAAGTGAGATTTTCATTAACCGTAGCTAAAACAATTATCTCCCTCATTTTATCATTATTATTATTATTTTCCGGGACAGATTCCCTTTTATATTTTACCGGAGAAACGCATCCTGACTTTCAGAGTTTTGAATGATTCGATTCATTGTCTTTGATGCAGGAAAAGCCCTATTTGCAAATGTAGTTCCAAATATTTCAATTCCACGTATTGAACGGCCACCATAATAGCATCTAATTATTTGAATTTCTTCGGTAACCTAGTAATTACCCATTTTATCAGATTAATAATTTATTCTGTTATAAAAATAAAATTCTATACAGAGCCCCTACCATTCAACTTCACCTTGCGCGTTTAATTGGCTCTGCACCCGTGATTATGGAATGTCTAGTTATCTATAAATTTGTACGTATACGTGTTTAGCTACCGCTATAGTGTATATAATAACTAACATGCTCTTAGTGGACATTGAAGCTTCAAAATAGAGGCATAAAATAACGGTTGTATAAGGAATGAAAATTAATTGTTATTTTAATACATACATTTATTTCTGTCAAACTTACCTGAAGGGTTTGGAACATAAGCATCAAATTCGGATTTATCACCCAAGACGCTAGCCGAATATGCAACAACTTCTATGTGGTACAACTCGCATGTAGCAAGAAATTTGATATCCAGGTGTGGCTCCTGAGTTGCAAATATGTACACCAGTTGTGGTTCTATCTCGCGTTGATAATAGATATAAACAAGGTACAGTGTTGCTTCACAATTTGTACTAAGAGACCAACGTAAATTATAATTTTCTAGCGATACGTTTCCAACGGGCCCTGGAACTGAAATGGAAATAATACAGGTTAGGTGAGTTGCTAAAGTTGTATGAATGACGACAAATGGAATATTATTAAGGCTTTTTAAAAAATCACTCTAACCCCAACCACTCGTCAATGGCCTTTTGCTCCAGACGATAGTGCTCAGCATTTAACGGGTTATTAAAGAAAAACGGCCCATTTATTCAGTCTCCTAAAATTCCACATTATACGTTAATTTTCTCTGAATACTGGTCTTAACAATTAATAACCTAACGAGAATTTTCTGTAGCCCAGTATCTACAGTTTTGGGAAGACACTACCTCGGTAGTGGTAGATGTAGTCATCAGTTAACAAAATTTCGGTCGTCTAAAAAATGTCCCTGGACCCAATAACAATAATTTAACCTTCTATTTTTAGCAGCTTCTTTCAATTATTTAGAAATTTTGGTTTATAAGGGTTGGTATTATGACGTCTAAAATATTTTCTCCTTGTCGATGTTCAGCTGTGACGTTAAATCCCGTAGACTCAATCTAGGATTCGCTTGATTTGCAGCAAAGATTACATTATCCTCGTGATGCGGGTGCATTCGACGAGGTTGGTTATTACTCCAGGCGTTTTAGCATAAAACGCTCTCAAAACTGAAACTTCTATAGACAATTACCGATACTTAATATTTGCCAAATCTACGAAACTTTCAACAGTTTTAAAATTATCATCACTTCCTTCAACATCTTCAGCAGCTCAACGTCATTTATGTAGGTATTGCCAAGTTCAAACATGGTTGGGAATAGACATTGATCCTGAGCAGTAGAGCTGGATTAGGAAGAATCATATTTTGCAGCCAGTACCGACATATTGTTGAATTCAATATTTTTGCAACTGTACGAAGGATTGTGCAGGAAAATGTAGCTGTAGGAAAGTAAAACTGAGTTGTTCAACAGCTTGTGGACATTGCCACGGTCACTTCTGCTTGATTACCGCACTTATAATTGCTATGAATGACGAAATGCACGACGTAGAATCTTATCAGAATGAAAGTAATGGCAATGATTTGTCACTGGACGATAACGTTTCAGATACCGAAGGAGTCGGAAATATTGACTTTAACATCTGGCATGGATTAGCCCTCCTAGGGAAACCATGTAAAAAAAGCGCCGAGCATTCTATCTCTACGGTGGTGCGGAAATGAATGCATTTTTTGACTTATTCACTGTAAATAAATATAAATAAAATGTATAAGACATTCTGGTAGAGAATAAAGATCACCGAGATCTACAACAGCAATATTTAATTTTCATTCTGAGATATAGAAAGCAAAATAATTGTGAAATATGTGGCGCGAAACAGGTTTGGCGGAACTAAATGCATTTTTCACTTAATCCGCATCGTATCTCCAAAACGTTTAGGCGTACGAAAAACATGTATATGATCTTTAAGGTAGAGAATTTATAGATGTATAACTTTTATAATAGGTGTTGCTCCCGTCTGAGCCATATAAACTGAGTTAATCGCGAATCTGCGGTTTCCGCGATCTTCTGACGCGGTTTTCACGAACTCCTCCAGGTATATCGTATAAATAGACGCAATAAAAAAAAAAATTTCTTCCTAGGACACGAATTCGACAGCAAAAGTCTAAGATCTTTTAACAACACACACTGCCCGTTTCATTGAAAAGGGCATTTATTTCGGCTGCAGTTCCATGACTAATATCGACTCATAAAGGATGTCTTCGGCTAAATTCTGCGGCTGCTTCTATGCTACTACGAGCCACATCACCAAATAACTTTATCATTTAAATTTTTCACTTAAATAAAATAAATTGAGCGGTTAATAACTGTGCAAGTTTTATTTTATTTTGTTTGTGTATAAAGTCCGACTTCCAAGTTACTCCAGAATTACTGTTAAAAGTTTATAGTTGTTTACTTAGCTTTAACTTCTTCAGCACCAGTATAAGCTGCTTATGCAATAGTTATATATTTCCTGTGATCAAATCATTGAACTAAAAGTATAGTGTACTTACCACAATCTTCTGCGTAGGCACTGTGGGCCACTAGAAAAACAAGTAGACTTAGAATGCGGAGCATTTTGAATAACCAATGTTTCTGCAAAATTATTCACTGATCACTCCTAGCAAATTTTACTTATATAAGAATCGTGAATTAGTTACACTTTAGATATGAAAATGTTTGTCGAGATGCTGCATCCGCAGAAGATTATATTACAGATTGAAGTGGGAAGAACAAAAATCTCATCTCGCTTTTCATGACTTGCATATTATAGCTCCTTTATTAACCATGCGATTTTCTTAAAATTTGGGTGGCAGGTACTAACCCACAAGGAGATTGTGCCACGGTAAAATATTTAAAAATATACCTGTGGCGTTGGTCGTTATGAAGAAAAATGTACCTAATTTTCTAAAAAAAAAAAATATTAGGCAAAGTTTTAGCTGTAAAACAATATCATAATCTTATTCATCGTTATTAAAAACTCACCAGTACCGAATTTCAAAAAGATAGTGTATGTGGTGTTCATGTAATAAGAACATAAAGGCTTACTTTTTAAAGGACCAATTATTAGAATCATAACTTTATTTTTGGTAGCAATTAAGACTTAATTAAGATGGAGGAATACAGGTGAAGCACCCTGTATATACCCCATATATAAATTTTGTTTTTTCCTATTTATATTTCCAAATTCAAGTAATTATTGCAGTCAATTCATTTCATTTTTACATTTAATTAGTCATTAAATATTTCACACGTTAAATTTACCAGAAATGCCTTTTAAAAATTATATTTTTAAAGCAAAGTTAAACGCTGAAATTTTGAGACAGAATTTACATAAAATCTAGTCGAGTCGCAGGGTTTGTTTATCGTATATTTAGATAAACGTCGAGTACTTCGTGTATTCTCATAGTATAGAATCGCCTACACGTGTCTAGCTCAGCACAGTAGTGTCGAATATTATAATAGCGTTAAAATAAACATATTCTCACAAGAAACAAGCGGAGATGCATAATCCGGGTAGAAGGGTGACATCAGGAACCATATAAAAGAAGATCAAACTGTTCAGAAGAGAAGATGCATTTGGAATCCCACCTAAGGTACTTTGCAGACTTCGGTCAGCTGTACTTAGGAAATAACATTAAACCACCCTCGAGGTACTTTGCAGACTTGGGTCAGCTGTACTTAGGAAATAAAGTTCTAATACACCATTGCATCTCAGTACTTTGTGTTCGTTGTACTTACATCAAAGACAATCACTGTTTAATGTACTTTTTATGACTTGCCGTTTCAACGTCTCTACGATGCCCTACGAGGACGTTAAACATGTAGAACCTGGGGGAGAGCATTCACAGGCGATATAACGCTATACAGAGCACACAGAAATTCAGCTAATATAAATTTCTAAAGGTGATTACTTTCTTATTTTGAGACTCTACTTTATTATTGGCGATTGCATTTATATTCTGGTTTCGTCGGGGTGTAATGGGGAAACTTGGCGCATTTGTGGCACTAAAAGAATATTAGATTTTCTATGAATGATTAGCTCTGATTTTTAACTATTATAATATTATATTACTAGTTATTCAGTTATGATTTCATTCACAAAGTTAATTCATAAAATTTCACTTTCTGAATATTTTACTAGGGAAATTTGCGTTTGCAATATAACAAGTTTATATTCAAGAACTATATATTTTCTGCGTTTATGCAACTTTCACTTCCATTATTTTTCATTTGATGTACTTATTAAGGCTACTGTGTGCCTAATTTTGGACATGACAAATGTCATAGTAATGTTTATCTTTCAAATGATTATCTGAGATTTCTCACCAGCGATCTATTTGGTTTTCTATGATTGTTTAATAACTATCCACCCATTTAATTACCTTGCGCTCACAAACTGTACAGGCCATCGGTCAGTGCTGGTTTAATTAGCCCGTAGACCTGTTCGTATTAAGAAGGGTTTACTTTTCGTCAAGTACTGAACCGGGACGTCTCGTCTGTTTGATTTACAACTACCCACCTTGTTTTACGTTGTTGGACAGTCATACAAAATTTGGTAGACTGCTTGTTTTAATTATAATCAAAGGGTATTTCCTCAACATTCTATGATCTTTTACATGAGTATTCAATTCTCATTTCTCCACTTAATATTGATAATGTATAATCATGACATGATTCTTGTCCACTGTTTTGCATTCGATTCATTATTTGGCTATTGCTAACAACTATAATTACAAATCATTATTATCTAGCGATTGCTAACAACTTTATTTAATTATAAAACATTATTACCTAGCAATTGCTAACAGCTCTAATTATGGATTATCATTATCAGGCCATTGCCACAACTCTAATTACTATTAAAATAACACAGCATACTTTTGTATCTCAGTTCTTGTTATTGCATCAAAATACTCAGCATATCTATAGTATGGTCATTACTATAGCAGCGCAAGTTTTCCTATTATAATATTTAGACAATTGTCTCAAATATTTGAATTACTTTTCATTTTCATGTTCGACTATTGTTGCATCAATTTATATAAAATAAAATGGGTTTTTTAACTATTTTTTCCCATCAATTGTTGTCTTATTCTTTCACCTTTGCCTTTTCGTCATATAAGTAATAAACTAAATAAATGTTTTAGTTTCAAAAGCAAAATAGCAAATGGACTTCAACTATAAAGGTACAGTGCAATCTTGAGTAGTAGAATACTACATGAATAAATAACATATGTAATTAACTAGGTCTCTCAATTAATAGACAAGTGTGTTCAAGTTTACCAGGTATTTCAACTAACAGAGTGATTAATTTTTTAAGGTGTATAGTATCAGACAGAAACAAGTAATATTAAACTTTATATAAAAGAACCTGGGGTAAATAAAAAGGGCTACTACACACACAACGAAATTTGGATCCTACACTAGCAAAACTAGACGATCACGCAAATGGCCAATCTTATTTGTTTATCCTTCAGATAAATAAATAATAATTAAAATTACTGGTGACATAATGACCAGGATTTTATTATTAATTAATGCACTAGGGCTACAATTACTTCACTGGTGCCGTAGTGACCAGGATTGCATTTGTAATTAATGGGGGGGATTAAACCTCTTCACAGGCTTTCCGTTTAGAATCAATCACGTGACGTTAGTCGGCTTTACTTAATCAAACAATAATTGACGTGGGAGACAAAAAAAGTTAATTATTAAACAAATTTACATAATAAGAGCTACATAGATAACTAAATCACAGTTGGCTCAACGTATCCTCCATCCATGTGAATATATTTTTCTATAACATTTCTATTGTGACGCACGACTTTACGTAATTCTGCAGGTGTTATTGGTAGGCAAGCCTTTCTTATTCTATCCAGTAGTTGTTCTGCGTTTTGAGATTTCTCTTTGTATACTAAATTTTTAATACACTCCCAAAAGTAAAAGTCTTTTGGAGTTAGATCCGTAGACCGGGGTGGCCATTCTTGAAGAGGACTTCTTGGAGCTATCCATTTCAGGGGGGAAGCGTGTGTTAAGCCAGTTACGAACAACGTTCGTATTATGACCTGGTGCTCCGTCCAGTTGCAGTATTAAATGCTGCATTATTTGAAGAGGCATATTATCCAAAATATCAGTAAAATTCCGTACAAGATAGTTTAAAAATGTTTCGGCGTTTAATGTTTCAAAATAGTTAGGTCCTATAATCTGCTCATTTAAAATACCGCACCAAACATTCACTTTTTGCGATCATTGATTTTTACAGTTTATCATCCAATTAGGATTTTCAGCAGCCCGGTATCGGATATGCTGACTGCAGACTACACCATTTCTATTGAATGTAGCTTCATCTGTAAACATTATTTTCTATAAAAAATACATATCGTTGAGGAAGTTTCCTTGTGCCCAAAAACACTAATCTAGCCTTCTCAAATTGTCGCCTTCGAACAAAGTATGTAGGTACTTCGGTTTGAAAATGCTTTTAATCTGTTTCTTTTTAGGCATCTCCATATTTTAGTTTTGTCAATGTTTAAATGACGTGCTACATTTCTGATACTGGCTTGAGGATCTTGCTTAAATGCTGCAATTATCAGTTCCTCATAGGAATATCTAACATTATGGTTTATAAATAATTTGTTGGTTTCATTGAACAAATTATTGTTAATTGCTACTATTTTAATGTGGATATTTGCTCGCTCTGAATACCGTGAGTTAAAAATTCTTGTAGCCTCTGCAAATGATATATTTCCACCTACAACATGAATTATTTTCACTTTTTCACGAACTGTTAAACGTGCCATTATTAAATAATAAAAAAATTTACTTGCATTTGTGTAAACACAAAAATAATGAAATGTCACCCAAACTTCAAAGTAATTTTGAATTATCATGGCCAACTTATGTTTGAAAGGTAACTGTAGAAATTTAGTTCCACAAAAAATGTACTTTGCTGTTATTTTGTTTACGAACATCATGTAAAAGGTGGGTCAAATTCTAACCTTATTAATGTGATTTTAGAAAACATAGGCAATTGGATATCGGTCATATTTCGTAAAAATTGCACACATGAACACCACTTACACTATCTTTTTGAAATTCGGTACCCTTATATTGCAAAAAAAATTATTCTGATTAAAAAAATTTTAACCGGGTCCCGGAACAAAAGAAGTTTAGTTAGTGATCGAAAAATTGCATATTTCTATGCAGCTCTTAGGTTGAATCAATATTCGGCAAAAAAATTAGTAGCTTACTTTATTTTATACTAAACAATGATTACATTGAATTATTATACGATATATTTTACAGTCCGAATATTTACTCAACCTAGAACCCACCACGAGAAGGTAGCTGCACTTTGAGTTCCACCCACCCTCCCACCTTTGCTCAATACTTTTACTTACTCAGACTCAGACCTTGAAGCATAATATTGAGTCCCTTTTGGCGTCAAGTTTAGCTCGAATGAAGCCATCTCTGGATTCTTCACCGCATATTTTTGTTCTCGGTAATAATCTTAACACCTCTCTCGACAGCCTGAGTATGACAAGGAAAATTGTCAAAATTCTGAACCTGTTTAACAATATCCCACAATTCTTGGCAAGACAAATGCTGTGCTAGGGGAGGTTCTGTTGCAGTACAACTCAACCAATATATAAGGTCTATATAATCTTCTGCGTTAAAATTTACTTTGGGCACTTTGAAAATGCGATATTCTATATCAGATTTTCTAGCTTTTACAATTATTCTTCTAATGGCAGCTAGCTAGCAAGCTTCCTAATGTGTGGACGTGTATCTGTTAACATAGATATTAAAATATTTTTTCCACTCCCTTATGTAAATTTGCTGTTTTCCGTACAGTCTGTAGAATGGATAAGTGGGCCATTCTAGCTAACTGAACGGATATATTTCATATACGTTCTAGGATGGATATGAAATCGACCAATCAATCACAGTTCGTGTATTAAGTACATAGGCAACTATTCGTTTTGAAAAAATTCAAGTTGGTGCGTAACCTGTCAAAGTAATTGTCAGTGTGTGTATTCGCGTAGTTTGAGCTAAAAAATAATTTAAAATGAGTGATTCCAGTGAAGAGTGGATAAACGGTATACACCTAAAATTTTACTGAAATTATTATACATACAGACAAAATTTTACAGATATATGGCAAAAAAAAGTAGGTATGTGGGAGGAATTGAACCAATTCAATTCAGTTCAAAAGAGCATTATTAATATTTGAAAGGTACAAGAGTTGCCTCCCCGGAGTCTGAACCGGGACCGATCGTGCAACCACCGCTTTGACGCGGTGGCGGATTGCATGATCGGGCGGAACAGGCCCGGTTCAGCGAAAACGACAATTATAACAATATGAAAAACCTAGACTCCTTTTTTTAAAACTTAAAAATAAAATAGGTAATACGATTTAGTATGCAAAAAAATAAGCTTAACACAACAATGAACACAATTTTTAGAGTAACTAGCGCACTTTACTTTTAAAATTTCTCATCGGACGCTGACACCACAACTTGAATAAAGTGCCTTCCGCGAAATGTTCCAACGAAGGGCTGCGCAGGGCTGGCCTAAACTGCGAGTTTTGGAGGAATTGAACCTGTGACCCCTTGCATTCGAAGCATAAATGCAACCGCTAGGCTACTGCCGCTTTTATAAAATGTTTTCACTTAGAGCTTAAGATTAAGCAGAAGCTAAGTTTGTATATTAAAATTTGATTAAAGCTATTAATTGTAGTTTTTCCGTTATCCGATCGTAGAAAAAGTATACTGTACAACTCGAGTGGATTATCCATATCCACGCTTGTTGCACAAACTACTATTCCGGGTGCGCGAAATAAGCGTTGTCCTGGATCACTTAATTGATAATTACTGTTACATGACTTGGTAGTTCTTTCGAAACATAGATTAATTTCCACAGATGTCTTGCACCATTTTCCAGCTGTGGCCGAGTATTATTTCAAACCACATATGCGAACACACTTTTATTACAAACTTTGCTAGTATTTTTAAATTTTCCGGAGGATTGTTTGTAGCTACATATACTCTAAGAATGCGATTGGCTGTCTTTAACCAACGTGAGTGTCCCATTTTTCCTGGACATTTTTCGGCCAAATTTTGAGGAACCACTCCATCTCCAATGGCTTTAAAGTAGTATGGAAATGACAGAACCTCGGAGTCGGAACAGTGTTCAGTTTAGGGGTGGGAGGTAATGAGAGTGATTTAAGGAAATTAGGGGGCGGGACGTTAGAGGGCGGGGCCTAGGAGTGTTAGTGGGGGGGCAATTGTAGTGGTGGGAGGTAATTGAAATGGTGAGAGGTAATTGACACGACGTGGTATGTAGTAATTAGCGTGGTGGGTGGTAATTAGGGTTGTAAGTGGTAATTAGTGTGGTGGGGCGTAATTAGAGCGACAGTTGGTAATTAGAGTGGTGGGGGCAATTTAAGTATAATTAAGTGTAAAATGAAGGTAATTCCAGTAACTGTGGGGGTAAATGCAGTAAAAATAAGGGCAATTACAGTAAAAATAAAGATAATTGCAGTAACAGGGGGGTAAATGCAGCAAAATTAGGACAATTAAGGATCATTACAGTAACAATGGGGGTAATTGCAGTAACAATGAGAGTAATTACAGTAACAATAAGGATAATTGCAGTAAAAATAATGGAGATTAAAGCAATTATGTCCGTTTGTCCACCTGTTTGTCTGTCTGCCCACCTGCTCATTGCATTTTCTTATTGCACTTTGTATTTTTTTTTACAATGACATAACAAACATTCATTCTTGATTAGTTACAAAATTATTTTACCTGCCTTATCTTTGTACTGATTTATGAGATGAATAATTGCGATCCTGCCTTTTCTTTATGATGATGAGCAATTTTGTTCCTACCTATCCTTATTGTTTCGGTAATTACCCTTAATTATCCTTATTGTTATTGTGATTACTCTTAATTACACTTATTTGCACCTAAATTATCCTTAATTATTTTCTAATTGCCTCCCACTACTTCAATCGCCTCTCATCATTTCAATTACCCCCCCCCCCCACTACAATTGCCCCTCGCCACCACTCTTAGGCCCCGCCCTCTAACGTCCCACCCCCTAATTATCTCCCGCCACCCCTAAACTGATCACTGCTCCGGCTCCGAACCGCGAGCCGCTCTGACCTTCTCTCATTTCCATTCTACTTGACCAATAACTAATTGAATACACTTAGAAGCAAGTGACAGCTAGCCTGACAACGGAAACTTAACCTCCACTAGAAATTGAACATTATAAAGGATAAACCATAATAATTGTATACTACCCAATACTACGGTAAGTACTCGAAGTAATACGTTAATTATCTCGACATTTACAGTGCTACGATGTTGTGGTTATGTTATAGTTGCTAACATTTTTCAATGTTCCAGGTAATCTGGACATAACAACGAAACTGCAAGAACTAGACGTCATATACCCCATTGTATAACCAACACAAACCTAACTCAATGTTAAGCATGTACAATGTACAGGTAGGGTACTTCCTTGTTTATAATGTACAAAACTAATGTTCGCTTAATCTTTTCAGAGTCAAACATGCCAGTCAAAACTATACCTCGTATAAACTAGAAGTTATTAGTTAATTAGTGTACGACTTCCCAGTAGTTGAATGATCAATAGTTAAACTCTATCAAGACAAATACAACGTAAAGAAAAATACAGAGGCTTTTCTATTAATAATGAAAAATGGATACGAAATACAAATAATAAAACAAACAGTGCAAGCTACATTTAATGTGTAAATTAAAATGAAAATTATCCTTTTATGTATATTTAGTGTTGACTATTGTTGTTTATGATTATTAAAATTTAAAATTACAAGTGATGTTAATGACTAAATTTACTCGACTAAATAAAAATAATTAACTGAAATGCTGCTGATAAGTGAAATTTCTTTTTATCTACGAAACAAATGCAAAATTCAATACTTATACTCGCCATGACAAAATCAAACTTATCAGTAAATTAGGATATTTGTAAACAGTTATTTGGAGTCTTTGACGACTTTGAGGGACTAAGTTGTAGTTAGTACTTTCCGAGATGGCACCTTAGTAAATGAAAAATAGGACTGCTCTTACTAACTGCTCTTAGGAATGGCAATTCAGGTGTTTCTTCACAAACATTATCTTAATTAGATTTAAAACTTTTAGAAATATCTTGTACGACTGGCACCTTTATTCAGATATTAAATATTAAATATTTCTCATTTTTGGCCATAACTTTGATCTAATACATATGTTGTTTAAAAAAAGTATAAGCCTACCTAAGTAGAACTATGACAGATGTAGTAATATGAATCTTCATTCAATAACTTCAGTCATTTGCAAAACTAGTTCATTTAAAACTACAAATTATGAAGATTGGCACTAATTTTAAATTTAAATTTACTGATTTTGCAAACAACTGAAGTTATTGAGTGAAAATTCATATCCACTACACCTGTCATACTTCTACTTAGGTAGGCTTATACTTTATTTTATCAACATATGTATTAAAAAAAAGTTATGGCCAAAAATAATAAATATTTCCTTATGGGTTCCCTCTCTCTCTTGGATATGCCCACCTTAAGAGAGGCTCCTAACTGTTAAAACTAAAAAAAAAAAAATTTAATTTACTTCAAATTTTTTTTTAATTTTTAAGGTTACAGCACTTCATAGAATTAAAATAACATGTATGTAACAGAATAATATACTGCAAAATATTAGAATTAAATCTTCAACAAGCTGGCTTACGGGTTTAGTTGTGAACAACCTGCAAAAGAAATACTCTATTATTTGGAATTTCATATGCTTTTCAGGCGAAGTATTTGTTATATTAGAATGTTTTAAAGGTCCATGTCAATAATTTATGAAAGTGTGGAATATTTGTAAGGGATGTCAATACATATATAAGAATAATTTCATTCTCTACAATTTTTAAGTAGCGGAACTAGATTTTTTTGAATGATCGGTAACCATGCCTCTTAAAAATCTTTCTTACTGCCCTGTCACGTGAATCTATCGCCTCTGCCTATAGCAGAAAAAGTGAGATTTTCATTAACCGTAGCTAAAACAATTATCTCCCTCAATTTATCATTATTATTATTATTTTCCGGGACAGATTCCCTTTTATATTTTACCGGAGAAACGCATCCTGACTTTCAGAGTTTTGAATGATTCGATTCATTGTGTTTGATGCAGGAAAAGCCCTATTTGCAAATGTAGTTCCAAATATTTCAATTCCACGTATTGAACGGCCACCATAATAGCATCTAATTATTTGAATTTCTTCGGTAACCTAGTAATTACCCATTTTATCAGATTAATAATTTATTCTGTTATAAAAATAAAATTCTGTACAGAGCCCCAACCATTCAACTTCACCTTGCGCGTTTTATTGGCCCTGCACCCGTGATTATGGAATGTCTAGTTATCTATAAATTTGTACGTATACGTGTTTGGCTACCGCTATAGTGTGTATAATAACTAAAATGCTCTTAGTGGACATTGAAGCTTCAAAATAAAGGCATAAAATAACGGTTGTATAAGGAATGAAAATTAATTGTTATTTTAATACATACATTTATTTCTGTCAAACTTACCTGAAGGGTTTGGAACATAAGCATCAAATTCGGATTTATCACCCAAGACGCTAGCCGAATATGCAACAACTTCTATGTGGTACAACTCGCATGTAGCAAGAAATTTGATATCCAGGTGTGGCTCCTGAGTTGCATATATGTACACCAGTTGTGGTTCTATCTCGCGTTGATAATAGATATAAACAAGGTACTGTGTTGCTTCACAATTTGTGCTAAGAGACCAACGTAAATTATAATTTTCTAGCGATACGTTTCCAACGGGCCCTGGAACTGAAATGAAAATAATACGGGTTAGGTGCGTTGCTAAAGTTGTATGAATGACGACAAATGGAATATTATTAAGGCTTTTAAAAAAATCATTCTAACCCCAACCACTCGTCAATGGCCTTTTGCTCCAGACGATAGTGCTCAGCATGGTTATTAAAGAAAAAGGTTATTAAAGAAAAACGGCCCAATTATTCAGTCTCCTAAAATTCCACATTATACATTAATTTTCTCTGAATACTGGTCATTACAATTAGTAACCTAACGAGAATTTTCTGTAGCCCAGTATCTACAGTTTTGGGAAGACACTACCCCGGTAGTGGTAGATGTAGTCATCAGTTAACAAAATTTCGGTAGTCTAGAAAATTTCCCTGGACCCAATAGCAATAATTTAACCTTTTATTTTTAGCAGCTTCTTTCAGCTTCTTCTTTATAAGGATTGGTATTATGACGTCTAAAATATCTTCCAATTTTCTCCTTGTCGATGTTCAGCTGTGACATTAAATTCCGTAGACTCAATCTAGGATTCGTTTGATTTGCAGCAAAGATTACATTATCTTCGTGATGCGGGTGCATTCGTCGAGGTTGGTTATTACTCCAGGCGTTTTAGCTATAAAATTGACCTCTGTTCTAAATTCGTGCCCTACGAAATTTTTTTTATTGTGTTTATTTGGACGTCTTGAATGACACTTGGTAGTTACGCCACGATACACCTGGAGGATTTCGTGAAAACCGCGTCGGAAGGTCGCGGATTCGCGATTAACTCAGTTTTTATGGCCCAAACGGGAACAACATTTATTATAAAAGTTGTACATCTGCAAATTCTCTACCTTAAAGATCCTATACATTTTTTTCGTACGCCTAAACGGATTCCAAATGCGACGCGGATTAAGCGAAAAATACAGTTAGTTCCGTTTTTTTACGTTTATTTTTAAATTTTTTGTTATATTGGACAGCGCAGAATTGATGAGCATGTTATTGAACAATCAATTCAAAACACCCCCGCTATCGTTGGAGAAGATATTGACTTGTTGGTCATTTTGCTTTCAAAAAACCAGGAAAAGGAAAAGTGGAAACAAAACATTATTTTACTGTGAATATGGACAAATATCCAAATTGCTTAAAGCATATATTGTGTTAGCACGCCCTGACATAATGCGATACCACCTCCGCCTTGTTTCACAAAGGGAAAACTTAAGTGTTCAAAATGTTTGAGAAAGATTTACAGCCTGCAGCACGTTGGACGAACTGATTTGCAATGGAATGAAGATTATTATTGCAATATATGGTGCTCCCAAAACTGAAACTTCTATAGATAATTACCGATACTTAATATTTGCCAAATCTATGAAACTTTCAACAGTTTTAAAATTATCATCACTTCCTCCAACATCTTCAGCAGCTCAACGTCATTTATGTAGATATTGCCAAGTTCAAACATGGTTGGGAATAGACATTGATCCTGAGCAGTAGAGCTGGATTAGGAATAATCATATTTTGTAGCCAGTACCGACTTATTGTTAAATTCAATTTTTTTGCAACTGTACGAAGGATTGTGCAGGAAAATGTAGCTGTAGGAAAGTAAAACTGAGTTGTTCAACAGCTTGTGGACATTGCCAAGGTCACTTCTGCTTGATTACCGCACTTATAATTGCTATGAATGACGAAATGCACGACGTAGAATCTTATCAGAATGAAAGTAATGGCAATGATTTGTCACTGGACGATAACGTTTCAGATACCGAAGGAGTCGGAAATATTGACTTTAACATCTGGCATGGATTAGCCCTCCTAGGGAAACCATGTAAAAAAAGCGCCGAGCATTCTATCTCTACGGTGGTGCGGAAATGAATGCATTTTTTGACTTATTCACTGTAAATAAATATAAATAAAATGTATAAGACATTCTGGTAGAGAATAAAGATCACCGAGATCTACAACAGCAATATTTAATTTTCATTCTGAGATATAGAAAGCAAAATAATTGTGAAATATGTGGCGCGAAACAGGTTTGGCGGAACTAAATGCATTTTTCACTTAATCCGCATCGTATCTCCAAAACGTTTAGGCGTACGAAAAACATGTATATGATCTTTAAGGTAGAGAATTTATAGATGTATAACTTTTATAATAGGTGTTGCTCCCGTCTGAGCCATAAAACTATATATATATATATATATATATATATAAAAAAAAACTTTATTCGTAGGACACGAATTCGACAGCAAAAGTCTAAGATCTTTTAACAACACACACTGCCCGTTTCATTGAAAAGAGCATTTATTTCGGCTGCAAGTTCCATGACTTATATCGACTCATAAAGGATGTCTTCGGCTAAATTCTGCGGCTGCTTCTATGCTACTACGAGCCACATCACCAAATAACTTTATCATTTAAATTTTTCACTTAAATAAAATAAATTGAGCGGTTAATAACTGTGCAAGTCTTATTTTATTTTGTTTGTGTATAAAGTCCGACTTCCAAGTTACTCCAGAATTACTGTTAAAAGTTTACAGTTGTTTACTTAGCTTTAACTTCTTCAGCACCAGTATAAGCTGCTTATGCAATAGTTATATATTTCCTGTGATCAAATCATTGAACTAAAAGTATAGTGTACTTACCACAATCTTCTGCGTAGGCACTGTGGGCCACTAGAAAAACAAGTAGACTTAGAATGCGGATCATTTTGAATAACCAATGTTTCTGCAAAATTATTCACTGATCACTCCTAGCAAATTCTACTTATATAGGAATCGTGAATTAGTTACACTTTAGATATGAAAATGTTTGTCGAGATGCTGCATCCGCAGAAGATTATATTACAGATTGAAGTGGGGAGAACAAAAATCTCATCTCGCTTTTCATGACTTGCATATTATAGCTCCTTTATTAACCATGCGATTTTCTTAAAATTTGGGTGGCAGGTACTAACCCACAAGGAGATTGTGCTACGGTAAAATATTTAAAAATATACCTGTGGCGTTGGTCGTTATGAAGAAAAATGCACCTAATTTTCTAAAAAAAAAAAAAAATATTAGGCAAAGTTTTAGCTGTAAAACAATATCATAATCTTATTCATCGTTATTAAAAACTCATCAGTACCGAATTTCAAAAAGATAGTGTATGTGGTGTTCATGTAGTAAGAACATAAAGGCTTACTTTTTAAAGGACCAATTATTAGAATCATAACTTCATTTTTTATTAGCAATTAAGACTTAATTAAGATGGAGGAATACAGGTGAAGCACCCTGTATATACCCCATATATAAATTTTGTTTTTTCCTATTTATATTTCCAAATTCAAGTAATTATTGTCAATTCATTTCATTTTTACATTTAATTAGTCATTAAATATTTCACACGTTAAATTTACCAGAAATGCCTTTTAAAAATTATATTTTTAAAGCAAAGTTAAACGCTGCAATTTTGAGACAGAATTTACATAAAATCTAGTCGAGTCGCAGGGTTTGTTTATCGTATATTTAGATAAACGTCAAGTACTTCGTGTATTCCCATAGTATAGAATCGCCTACTCGTGTCTAGCTCAGCACAGTAGTGTCGAATAATATAATAACGTTAAAATAAACATATTCTCACAAGAAACAAGCGGAGATGCATAATCCGGGTAGAAGGGTGACATCAGGAACCATATAAAAGAAGATCAAACTGTTCAGAAGAGGAGATGCATTTGGAATCCCACCTAAGGTACTTTGCAGACTTCGGTAAGCTGTACTTAGGAAATAAAATTAAACCACGCTCAAGATACTTTGCAGACTTCGGTCAGCTGTACTTAGGAAATAACATTAAACCACGCTCAAGGTACTTTGCAGACTTAGGTCAGCTGTACTTAGGAAATAAAGTTCTAATACACCATTGCATCTCAGTACTTCGTGTTCGTTGTACTTACATCAAAGACAATCACTGCTTAATGTACTTTTTATGACTTGCCGTTTCAACGTCTCTACGATGCCCTACAAGGACGTTAAACATGTAGAACCTGGGGGAGAGCATTCACGGGCGATATAACGCTAACAGAGCACACAGAAATTCAGCTAACATAAATTTCTAAAGGTGATTACTTTCTTATTTTGAGACTCTACTTTATTATTGGCGATTGCATTTATATTCTGATTTCGTCGGGGTGTAATGGGGAAACTTGGCGCATTTGTGGTACTAAAAGAATATTAGATTTTCTATGAACGATTAGGTCTGATTTTTAACTATTATAATATTATATTACCAGTTATTCAGTTATGATTTCATTCACAAATTTAATTCATAAAATTTCACTTTCTGAATATTTTACTAGGGAAATTTGCGTTTGCAACATAACAAGTTTATATTCAAGAACTATATATCTTCTGCGTTTATGCAATGACAAGAAACTTTCACTTCCATTATTTTTCATTTGATGTACTTGTTAAGGCTAATGTTTATCTTTCAAATGATTATCTGAGATTTATCACCAGCGATCTATTTGGTTTTCTATGATTGTTTAATAACGATTCACCCATTTAATTACTTTGAACTCACAAACTGTACAGGCCATCGGTCAGTGCTGGGTTAATTAGCCCGTAGACCTGTTCGTATTAAGAAGAGTTTACTTTCGTCGAGTACTGAACCGGGACGTCTCGTCTGTTTGATTTACAACTGCCCACCTTGTTTTATGTTGTTGGACAGTCATACAAAATTTGGTGGACTACTTGTTTTAATTATAATCAAAGGATATTTCCTCAACATTATATGATCTTTTACATGAGTATTTAATTTTCATTTCTCCACATAATTTTGATAATGTATAATCATGACATGATTCTTGTCCTCTGTTTTGCATTCGATTCATTATTTGGCTATTGCTAACAACTATAATTGTAAATCATTATTATCTAGCGATTGCTAACAACTTTATTTTATTATAAAACATTATTACCTAGCAATTGCTAACAGCTCTAATTATGGATTATCATTATCAGGCCATTGCCACAACTCTAATTACTATTAAAATAACACAGCATACTTTTGTATCTCAGTTTTTGTTATTGCATCAAAATACTCAGCATATCTATAGTATGGTCATTACTATAGCAGCGCAAGTTTTCCTATTATAATATTTAGACAATTGTCTCAAATATTTGAATTACTTTTCATTTTCATGTTCGACTATTGTTGCATCAATTTATATAAAATAAAATGGGTTTTTTAACTATTTTTTCCCATCAATTGTTGTCTTATTCTTTCACCTTTGCCTTTTCGTCATATAAGTAATAAACTAAATAAATGTTTTAGTTTCAAAAGCAAAATAGCAAATGGACTTCAACTATAAAGGTACAGTGCAATCTTGAGTAGTAGAATACTACTTGAATAAATAACATATGTAATTAACTAGGTCTCTCAATTAATAGACAAGTGTGTTCAAGTTTACCAGGTATTTCAAGTAACAGAGTGTTTAATTTTTTAAGGTGTAAAGTATCAGACAGAGACAAGTAATATTAAACTTTATATAAAAGAACCTGGGGTAATTAAAAAGGGTTACTACACACACAAACAACGAAATTCGGGTCCTACACTAACAAAACTAGACAATCACGCAAATGGCCAATCTTATTTGCTTATCCTTCAGATAAATAAATAATAATTAAAATCACTGGTGACATAATGACCAGGATTTTATTATTAATTAATGCACTAGGGCTACAATTACTTCACTGGTGCCGTAGTGACCAGGATTGCATTTGTAATTAATGGGGGGGGTTAAACCTTTTCACAGGCTTTCCGTTTAGAATCAATCACGTGACGTTAGTCGGCTTTACTTAATCAAACAATAATTGACGCGGGAGACACATAATAAGAGCTACATAGACAACTAAATCACAGTTGGCTCAACATATCCTCCATCCATGTGAATATATTTTTCTATAACTTTTCTATTGTGACGCACGAATTTACGTAATTCTGCAGGTGTTATTGGTAGGCAAGCCTTTCTTATTCTATCCAGTAGTTGTTCTACGTTTTGAGATCTCTCTTTGTATACTAAATTTTTAATACGCTCCCAAAAGTAAAAGTCTTTTGGAATTAGATCCGGAGACTGGGGTGGCCATTTTTGAAGAGGACTTCTTGTAGCTATCCATTTCAGGGGGGAAACGTGTGTTAAGCCAGTTACGAACAACGTTCGTATTATGACCTGGTGCTCCGTCCAGTTGCAGTATTAAATGCTGCATTATTTGAAGAGGCATATTATCCAAAATATCAGTAAAATTCCGTACAAGGTAGTTTAAAAATGTTTCGGCGTTTAATGTTTCAAAATAGTTAGGTCCTATAATCTGCTCATTTAAAATACCGCACCAAACATTCACTTTTTGCGATCATTGATTTTTACAGTTCATTAACCAATTATGATTTTCAGTAGCCCAGTATCGGATATGCTGACTGTATACTACACCATTTCTATTGAATGTAGCTTCATCTGTAAACATCATTTTCTATAAAAAATACATATCGTTGAAGAAGTTTCTTTGTGCCCAAAAACAATAATCTAGCCTTCTCAAATTGTCGCCTTCGAACAAAGTATGTAGGTACTTCGGTTTGAATGCTTTTAATCTGTTTCTTTTTAGGCATCTCCATATTTTAGTTTTGTCAATGTTTAAATGACGTGCTACATTTCTGATACTGGCATGAGGATCTTGCCTAAATTCTGCAGTTATCAGTTCGTCATAGGAATATCTAACATTATGGTTTATAAATAATTTGTTGGTCTCGTTGAACAAATTATTAGTAATTGCTACTATTTTAACGTGGAATTTGCTTGCTCTGAGTACCGTGCGTTAAAAATTCTTGTAGCCTCTGCGAATGATATATTTCCACCTACAACACGAATTATTTCCACTTTTTCACGAACTGTTAAACGTGCCATTATTAAATAATAAAAAAAATTACTTAAATTTGTGTAAACACAAAAATAATGAAATGTCATCCAAACCAATTTTGAATTATCATGGCCAACTTATGTTTAAAAGGTAAATGTTGAAAATTAGTTCAACAAAAAATGTGCTTTGTTGTTATTTTGTTTATGAACATCATGTAAACGGTGGATCAAATTCTAACCCTATTAGTGTGATTTTAGAAAACATAAGCAATTGGATATCGGTCATATTTCGTAAAAATTGCACACATGCACACTACATACACTATCTTTTTGAAATTCGGTACCCTTATATTGCAAACAAATTTATTCCGATTAAAAATTTTTTAACCGGGTCCAGGAACAAAAAAAGTTTAGTTAGTGGTCGAAAAATTGCATAATTCCTTGCAGCTCTTAGTTGAATCAATATTCGACACAAAAATTAGTTACTTACTTTATTTTATACTAAACAATGTTTACATTGAATTATTATACGATATATTTTACAGTCCGAATATTTACTCAACCCAAAACTCACCACGAGGAGGTAGCTGCACTTTGAGTTCCACCCACCCTCCCTCCCATCTTTGCTCAATACTTTTACTTACTCAGACTTAGGTCTTGGAGCATAATACTGATATTTACTTTCGAATTTTGGCCAGTCCCTTTTGGCGTCAAGTTTAGATCGAATGAAGCCATCTCTGGATTCTTCACCACATATTTTTGTTTTCGGTAATAATCTTAACATCTCTCTCGACAGCCTGAGTATGACAAGGAAAATTGTCAAAATTCTGAACCTGTTTAACAATATTCCACAATTCCTGGTCAGACAAATGCTGTACTAGGGGAGGTTCTGTTGCAGTACAACTCAACCAATCTAAAAGGTCTATATAATGCGTTAAAATTTACTTTGGGCACTTTGAAAATGCGATTTTCTGTATCAGATTTCCTAGCTTTTACAATTATTCTTCTAATGACAGCTAGCTAGGAAGTTTCCTAATGTGTGGACGTGTATCTGTTAACATAGATATTAAAATATTTTTTCCACTCCCTTATGTAAATTTGCTGTTTTCCGTACGGTCTGTAGAATGGATAAGTGGGCCATGCCAGTTAACTGAACGGATATGTTTCATATACGTTCTAGGATGGATATGAAATCGACCAATCACAGTTCGTGTATTAAGTACATATTTGGATATGTACTTAATACAGTCACGTTCGTTTTAAAAAATTCCAGTTGGTGCGTAAGCTGTCAAAGTAATTGTCAGTGTGTATTCGCGCAGTTTGAGCTAAAAAATACTTTAAAATGGGTGATTCCAGTGAAGAGTGGATAAACGGTATACACCTAAAATTTTACTGAAATTATTATATACAGACAAACTTTTAGAGACTTATGGCAAAAGAAAGTAGGTATGTGGGAGGGATTGAACCTGTGACCTCTTGCATTCGAAGCGTAAATGCAACCGCTAGGCTACTGCCGCTTTTATAAAATGTTTTCATCTAGAGCTTAAGATTAAGCAGAAGCTAAGTTTGTATATTAAAATTCGATTAAAGCTATTATTTGTAGTTTTTTCTTAATCCGGCCGTAGAAAAAGTATACTGTACAACTCGAGTGGATTATCCATATCGCACTCGAAAGATTGATATGACTTCATATGCACTCTTGTTGCACAAACTACTATTCCGGGTGCGCGAAATAAGCATTGTCCTGGAACACTTTATTGATAATTACTGTTACATGGTTTGGTAGTTCTTTCGAAACATGGATTAATTTCCACAGATGTCTTGCACCATTTTACAGCCGTGGCCGAGTTTTATTTCAAACCACATATGCGAATATACTTTTATTACAAATTTTGCTAATATTGTTAAATTCTCCGGAGGATCCTTTGTAGCTATATATACTTTAAAAATGCGGTTGGCTGTCGTTAACCAACGTGAGTGTCCCATTTATCCTGGACATTTTTTGGTCAAATTTTGAGGAACCATTCCATCTCCAATGGCTTTAGAGTAGTATGGAAATGATAGAACCTCGGAGCCAGAGCAGTGTTCAGTTTAGGGGTGGGGGGTAATGAGAGTGGTCTCCCACCACTCTCATTACCCCACCGTTAGACGTTAGAGGGCGGGGCCTAGGAGTGGTGGTGGGGAGCAATTGTAGTAGGGAGAGGTAATTGAAATGGTGAGAGGTAATTGACGTGACGTGGTAATTAGCGTGGTGTGTGGTAATTAGCGTGGTGGGTGGTAATTACGGTGACAGTTGGTATTTAGATGGTGGAGGGAAATTTAAGTATAATTAAGTGTAAAATGAAGGTAATTCCAGTAACAGTAGGGGTAAATGCAGTAAGAGTAAGGACAATTAAGGGTAATTGCAGTAACAATTAGGGTAATTACAGTAACAATGTGGATAATTTCAGCAACAATAAGCGTAATTGCAGTAACAATAAGGATAATTGCAGTAAAGATAATAGTGATTAAAGCAATTATGTCCGCCTATCCGTCTGTCCGTTTGCCCATCTGTTCATCTGCCTGCCTACCTGCTCATTGCAGTGTCCTATTACATTTTACATATTTTTTTACAATGGCATAACAAACATTTATTTTTGATTAGCTATAAAATTATTTTACCTGCCTTATCTTTGTACTGATTTATGAGATGAACAATTATGAACTACCTGCCTTATATTTATGGCGATCAACAATTACTTTACCTGCCTGTCTTATTTACCGAAATTTTTATGGTCTTTAGTTTTTGAAAAGGAGCATTGGACTGTTATTTTTTTAGTGAAATATTGCAGTGCATTGGTAATGTTCTTGGAAGCTTCCGGAAATATAAAGAAATGCTTCCTTGGACCAGAATTGTTTAATATTATATTATATTGCGCATTGTCATATCTCATTACCAATATAATGAAATATCGCCATGAATAATAAATTAAGCATGCCTCCTCCCAGTTTTATTTACCACATATTTATTTCATTACAAACAACATATACCAATATAAAAAAGCTCTTTGGTCGCGTCAACCATAACATCCTCTTACAATGTCCTGAAGAATTCTTTAATATCTTTACTAACCAGACAATATTAAATAATAGTGGTCTTAAATGTTAATGATAGCGCTACTATTCTCTACATTGGTGTATACAAGAAGTATATGATCCTCCGACGACGGCTGAAGTCGGTATTGCTGCATAGTGTCTAGTACACTTTAACTTGGCGTGTGTATGTATGAATTAATATTTCCGTACGATTTCATTTTCTCTTGTACACAAAGATCCAGAAATATTGTCCACGTAGACAATGTTTCTGGACTATTGCTTTAACTTTGTGTACAAAATCGGAGAAAATGAAATCGTACGGAAATATTAACTCATACATACATACGCCAAGTTAAAGTATACTAGACTATATGTTACAACACAGGGTAGTCTTAAACAGTGCAGCTATCGCACTTGTAGCATTTTACATTCATCCCACATATGTTGCCAAGATGCCTTTATACAGTTTTCAGATCCACAATAGTAAATACATCAGTCCGTTGACGAGATGTTTATCATAAAAAACAGGCTACTCTCATAATACAAATCAAATCCTTGAGAAGTAAATAATCTGCAACCGTAGAATAAAATTCTGCACTAAGAATAATTGAATGACTCGATAGTGTAAACTGTGCGACATAATTGACGTTATTTGGACATTTAAGATAAGGCAGGTAAAATAATATTGTAACTAATCAAGAATGAATGTTTGTTATGCTATTGTAAAAAATACAAAGTGCAATAGGACAATGCAATGAGCAGGTGAGTAAACAGATGAACAGGTGGACAAACGGACAGACGGATGGGCGGACATTATTGCTTTAATCACCATTATTTTTACTGCAGTTACCCTTATTGTTACTGTAATTACCCTTATTGTTACTGCAATTACCCTTCATAATTATCTGTATTGTTATGGTAATTACCCTTAATTATCCTTATCGTCACTGTGATTACCCTTAATTACACTTAATTATCCTTATTTGTACCTAAATTATTCTTAATTACTCTCTAATTGCCTCCCACTACTTCTGCCGCCTCTCATCATTTCAATTACCCCCACCACTACAAATGCCCCTCACCATCACTCTTAGGCCCCGCCCTATAACGTCCCGCCTCCATAAGCCCCGCTCCCTAATCTCCCACCTGGCTAATTACCCCCACCCATAAATTGATCACTGATGACTGCTCCAGCTCCGAACCGCGAACCGCTCCGACCTTCTCTCATTTCCATACTACTTGACCAATAACTAATTGAATACACTTAGAAGCAAGTGACAGCTAGCCTGATAACAGGAACTTAACCTCCACTAGAAATTGAACATTACAAAGAATAAACCATAATAATTGTATACTACTCAATACAACGGTAAGTACTCGAAGTAATACGTTAATTATCCCGACAGTTACAGTGCTACGATGTTGTGGTTATGTTATAGTTGCTAACATTTTTCAATGTTCCAGGTAATCTGGACATAACAACGAAACTGCAAGAACTAGACGACATATACCCCATTGTATAACTAACACAAACCTAATTCAATATTAGGCATATACAGTGTACACTAGGTAGAATAATTCTTTGTTCATAATGTACACAACTAATGTTCGCTTAATCTTTTGAGAGTAAACATGCCAGCCAAAGCTATACCTCGTATAAACTAGAAGCTATTAGTAAACTAGGGTATGACTTCCCAGTAGTTGAATGTTTAATAGTTAAACTCTGTCAAGACAAATACAACGTAAAAAAAAATACAAATACAAAGGTTTTCTATTAATAATGAAGAATAGATACGAAATACAAATAATAAAACAAACAGTGCAAGCTACATTTAATGTGTGAATTAAAATGACAATTATATCCTTTTATATATATATATATAGTGTTGACTATTGTTGTATATGATTATTAAAATTTAAAATTACAAGTGATGTTAATGACTAAATTTACTCGACTAAATAAAAATAATTAACTGATGTTGCTGATAAGTGAACTTTCTGTTTATCTACGAAACAAATGCAAAATTCAATACTTATACTCGCCATGACAAAATCAAATGTTACAGTAAATTAGGATATTTGTAAATAGTTCTTTGGAGTTTTTGACGTCGTTTGATCGAGCGGCTTTTGACAGTCTTTGGAAGAATCCGCGGAAGTTTTATATTGAAGTGCCTTTGTTCTCAGATTAATAATTATTAAAAATGATCGAAGAGACTAAGTTTTAGTTAGTACTTTCCGAGATGGCACCTTAGTAAATGAAAAATAGGACTGCCCTTACTAACTGCTCTTAGGAATGGCAATTCAGCTGTTTCTTCATAAAAATTTTCTTAATTAGATTTAAAATTAATATCATTACACCTGTCACAGTTCCACTTAGGTAAGCTTATACTTTATTTTGTCAATATATGTATTAAAAAAGTTACGGCCAAAAATAATAAATATTTCCTTTTGGGATCCCTCTCTATTGGACATGCCCACCTTAAGAGAGACTCCTAATTGTTAAAACTAAAAAAAATTAAATTTAATTTACTTCAAATTTTTGTTTATTTTTTACGGTTACAGCAGTTCATAGAATTAAAATAACATATATGTAACAGAATAATACACTGCAAAATATTAGAATTAAATCTTCAACAAGCTGGCTTACGGGTTTAGTTGTGGACAACCTGCAAAAGAAATACTCTATTATTTGGAATTTCATATGCTTTTCACGCGAAGTATTTGTTATATTAGAATGTTCTAAAGGTCCATGTCAATAATTTATGAAAGTGTGGAATATTTGTAAGGGATGCCAATACATATATAACAATAATTTCATTCTCTACAATTATTAAGTAGCGGAACTAGATTTTTTTGAATGATCGGTAACCATGTCTCTTAAAAATCTTTCTTACTGCCCTGTCACGTGAATCTATCGCCTCTGCCTATAGCAGAAAAAGTAAGATTTTCATTAACCGTAGCTAAAACAATTATCTCCCTCATTTTATCATTATTATTATTATTTTTCGGGACAGATTCCCTTTTATGTTTTACCGGAGAAACGCATCCTGACTTTCAGAGTTTTGAATGATTCGATTCATTGTGTTTGATGCAGGAAAAGCCCTATTTGCAAATGTAGTTCCAAATATTTCAATTCCACGTATTGAACGGCCAGCACAATAGCATCTAATTATTTGAATTTCTTCGGTAACCTAGTAATTATCCATTTTATCAGATTAATAATTTATTCTGTTATAAAAATAAAATTCTATACAGAGCCCCTACCATTCAACTTCACCTTGCGCGTTTAATTGGCTCTGCACCCGTGATTATGGAATGTCTAGTTATCTATAAATTTGTACGTATACGTGTTTGGCTACCGCTATAGTGTATATAATAACTAAAATGCTCTTAGTGGACATTGAAGCTTCAAAATAGAGGCATAAAATAACGGTTGTATAAGGAATGAAAATTAATTGTTATTTTAATACATACATTTATTTCTGTCAAACTTACCTGAAGGGTTTGGAACATAAGCATCAAATTCGGATTTATCACCCAAGACGCTAGCCGAATATGCAACAATTTCTATGTGGTACAACTCGCATGTAGCAAGAAATTTGATATCCAGGTGTGGCTCCTGAGTTGCAAATATGTACACCAGTTGTGGTTCTATCTCGCGTTGATAATAGATATAAACAAGGTACTGTGTTGTTTCACAATTTGTGCTAAGAGACCAACGTAAATTATAATTTTCTAGCGATACGTTTCCAACGGGCCCTGGAACTGAAATGAAAATAATACGGGTTAGGTGAGTTGCTAAAGTTGTATGAATGACGACAAATGGAATATTATTAAGGCTTTTTAAAAAATCACTCTAACCCCAACCACTCGTCAATGGCCTTTTGCTCCAGACGATAGTGCTCAGCATTTAACGGGTTATTAAAGAAAAACGGCCCAATTATTCAGTCTCCTAAAATTCCACATTATACATTAATTTTCTCTGAATACTGGTCATTACAATTAGTAACCTAACGAGAATTTTCTGTAGCCCAGTATCTACAGTTTTGGGAAGACACTACCCCAGTAGTGGTAGATGTAGTCATCAGTTAACAAAATTTCGGTCGTCTAAAAAATTTCCCTGGACCCAATAGCAATAATTTAACCTTTAATTTTTAGCAGCTTCTTTCAGCTTCTTCTTTATAAGGATTGGTATTATGACGTCTAAAATATCTTCCAATTTTTTCCTTGTCGATGTTCAGCTGTGACATTAAATCCCGTAGACTCAATCTAGGATTCGCTTGATTTGCAGCAAAGATTACATTATCTTCGTGATGCGGGTGCATTCGTCGAGGTTGGTTATTACTCCAGGCGTTTTAGCTATAAAATTGACCTCTGTTCTAAATTCGTGCCCTACGAATTTTTTTTTATTGTGTTTATTTGGACGTCTTGAATGACACTTGGTAGTTACGCCACGATACACCTGGAGGATTTCGTGAACACCGCGTCGGAAGGTCGCGGATTCGCGATTAACTCAGTTTTTATGGCTTAAACGGGAACAACATTTATTATAAAAGTTGTACATCTGCAAATTCTCTACCTTAAAGATCCTATACATTTTTTTCGTATGCCTAAACGGTTTGCAGATGCGACGCGGATTAAGCGAAAAATACAGTTAGTTCCGTTTTTTTACGTTTATTTTTAAATTTTTTGTTATATTGGACAGCGCAGAATTGATGAGCATGTTATTGAACAATCAATTCAAAACACCCCCGCTATCGTTGGAGAAGATATTGACTTGTTGGTCATTTTGCTTTCAAAAAACCAGGAAAAGGAAAAGTGGAAACAAAACATTATTTTACTGTGAATATGGACAAATATCCAAATTGCTTAAAGCATATATTGTGTTAGCACGCCCTGACATAATGCGATACCACCTCCGCCTTGTTTCACAAAGGGAAAACTTAAGTGTTCAAAATATTTGAGAAAGATTTACAGCCTGCAGCACGTTGGACGAACTGATTTGCAATGGAATGAAGATTATTATTGCAATATATAGTGCTCCCAAAACTGAAACTTCTATAGATAATTACCGATACTTAATATTTGCCAAATCTACGAAACTTTCAACAGTTTTAAAATTATCATCACTTCCTCCAACATCTTCAGCAGCTCAACGTCAATTATGTAGGTATTGCCAAGTTCAAACATGGTTGGGAATAGACATTGATCCTGAGCAGTAGAGCTGGATTAGGAATAATCATATTTTGTAGCCAGTACCGACTTATTGTTAAATTCAATTTTTTTGCAACTGTACGAAGGATTGTGCAGGAAAATGTAGCTGTAGGAAAGTAAAACTGAGTTGTTCAACAGCTTGTGGACATTGCCAAGGTCACTTCTGCTTGATTACCGCACTTATAATTGCTATGAATGACGAAATGCACGACGTAGAATCTTATCAGAATGAAAGTAATGGCAATGATTTGTCACTGGACGATAACGTTTCAGATACCGAAGGAGTCGGAAATATTGACTTTAACATCTGGCATGGATTAGCCCTCCTAGGGAAACCATGTAAAAAAAGCGCCGAGCATTCTATCTCTACGGTGGTGCGGAAATGAATGCATTTTTTGACTTATTCACTGTAAATAAATATAAATAAAATGTATAAGACATTCTGGTAGAGAATAAAGATCACCGAGATCTACAACAGCAATATTCAATTTTCATTCTGAGACATAGAAAGCAAAATAATTGTGAAATATGTGGTGCGAAACAGGTTTGGCGGAACTAAATGCATTTTTCACTTAATCCGCATCGTATCTCCAAAACGTTTAGGCGTACGAAAAACATGTATATGATCTTTAAGGTAGAGAATTTATAGATGTATAACTTTTATAATAGGTGTTGCTCCCGTCTGAGCCATAAAACTATATATATATATATATATAAAAAACTTTCTTCGTAGGACACGAATTCGACAGCAAAAGTCTAAGATCTTTTAACAACACACACTGCCCGTTTCATTGAAAAGAGCATTTATTTCGGCTGCAAGTTCCATGACTAATATCGACTCATAAAGGATGTCTTCGGCTAAATTCTACGGCTGCTTCTATGCTACTACGAGCCACATCACCAAATAACTTTATCATTTAAATTTTTCACTTAAATAAAATAAATTGAGCGGTTCATAACTGTGCAAGTTTTATTTTATTTTGTTTGTGTATAAAGTCCGACTTCCAAGTTACTCCAGAATTACTGTTAAAAGTTTATAGTTGTTTACTTAGCTTTTAACTTCTTCAGCACCAGTATAAGCTGCTTATGCAATAGTTATATATTTCCTGTGATCAAATCATTGAATTAAAAGTATAGTGTACTTACCACAATCTTCTGCGTAGGCACTGTGGGCCACTAGAAAAACAAGTAGACTTAGAATGCGGAGCATTTTGAATAACCAATGTTTCTGCAAAATTATTCACTGATCACTCCTAGCAAATTCTACTTATATAGGAATCGTGAATTAGTTACACTTTAGATATGAAAATGTTTGTCGAGATGCTGCATCCGCAGAAGATTATATTACAGATTGAAGTGGGAAGAACAAAAATTTCATCTCGCTTTTCATGACTTGCATATTATAGCTCCTTTATTAACCATGCGATTTTCTTAAAATTTGGGTGGCAGGTACTAACCCACAAGGAGATTGTGCCACGGTAAAATATTTAAAAATATACCTGTGGCGTTGGTCGTTATGAAGAAAAATGCACCTAATTTTCTAAAAAAAAAATATTAGGCAAAGTTTTAGCTGCAAAACAATATCATAATCTTATTCATCCTTATTAAAAACTCATCAGTACCGAATTTCAAAAAGATAGTGTATGTGGTGTTCATGTAGTAAGAACATAAAGGCTTACTTTTTAAAGGACCAATTATTAGAATCATAACTTTATTTTTGGTAGCAATTAAGACTTAATTAAGATGGAGGAATACAGGTGAAGCACCCTGTATATACCCCATATATAAATTTCGTTTTTTCCTATTTATATTTCCAAATTCAAGTAATTATTGCAGTCAATTCATTTCATTTTTACATTTAATTAGTCATTAAATATTGCACACGTTAAATTTACCAGAAATGCCTTTTAAAAATTATATTTTTAAAGCAAAGTTAAACGCTGCAATTTTGAGACAGAATTTACATAAAATCTAGTCGAGTCGCAGGGTTTGTTTATCGTATATTTAGATAAACGTCAAGTACTTCGTGTATTCCCATAGTATAGAATCGCCTACACGTGTCTAGCTCAGCACAGTAGTGTCGAATATTATAATAGCGTTAAAATAAACATATTCTCACAAGAAACAAGCGGAGATGCATAATCCGGGTAGAAGGGTGACATCAGGAACCATATAAAAGAAGATCAAACTGTTCAGAAGAGGAGATGCATTTGGAATCCCACCTAAGGTACTTTGCAGACTTCGGTAAGCTGTACTTAGGAAATAAAATTAAACCACGCTCAAGGTACTTTGCAGACTTCGGTCAGCTGTACTTAGGAAATAACATTAAACCACGCTCAAGGTACTTTGCAGACTTGGGTCAGCTGTACTTAGGAAATAAAGTTCTAATACACCATTGCATCTCAGTACTTCGTGTTCGTTGTACTTACATCAAAGACAATCACTGTTTAATGTACTTTTTATGACTTGCCATTTCAACGTCTCTACGATGCCCTACGAGGACGTTAAACATGTAGAACCTGGGGGAGAGCATTCACGGGCGATATAACGCTATACAGAGCACACAGAAATTCAGCTAATATAAATTTCTAAAGGTGATTACTTTCTTATTTTGAGACTCCACTTTATTATTGGCGATTGCATTTATATTCTGGTTTCGTCGGGGTGTAATGGGGAAACTTGGCGCATTTGTGGCACTAAAAGAATATTAGATTTTCTATGAATGATTAGCTCTGATTTTTAACTATTATAATATTATATTACTAGTTATTCAGTTATGATTTCATTCACAAAGTTAATTCATAAAATTTCACTTTCTGAATATTTTACTAGGGAAATTTGCGTTTGCAATATAACAAGTTTATATTCAAGAACTATATATTTTCTGCGTTTATGCAACTTTCACTTCCATTATTTTTCATTTGATGTACTTATTAAGGCTACTGTGTGCCTAATTTTGGACATGACAAATGTCATAGTAATGTTTATCTTTCAAATGATTATCTGAGATTTCTCACCAGCGATCTATTTGGTTTTCTATGATTGTTTAATAACTATCCACCCATTTAATTACCTTGCGCTCACAAACTGTACAGGCCATCGGTCAGTGCTGGTTTAATTAGCCCGTAGACCTGTTCGTATTAAGAAGGGTTTACTTTTCGTCAAGTACTGAACCGGGACGTCTCGTCTGTTTGATTTACAACTACCCACCTTGTTTTACGTTGTTGGACAGTCATACAAAATTTGGTAGACTGCTTGTTTTAATTATAATCAAAGGGTATTTCCTCAACATTCTATGATCTTTTACATGAGTATTCAATTCTCATTTCTCCACTTAATATTGATAATGTATAATCATGACATAAATCTTGTCCACTGTTTTGCATTCGATTCATTATTTGGCTATTGCTAACAACTATAATTACAAATCATTATTATCTAGCGATTGCTAACAACTTTATTTAATTATAAAACATTATTACCTAGCAATTGCTAACAGCTCTAATTATGGATTATCATTATCAGGCCATTGCCACAACTCTAATTACTATTAAAATAACACAGCATACTTTTGTATCTCAGTTCTTGTTATTGCATCAAAATACTCAGCATATCTATAGTATGGTCATTACTATAGCAGCGCAAGTTTTCCTATTATAATATTTAGACAATTGTCTCAAATATTTGAATTACTTTTCATTTTCATGTTCGACTATTGTTGCATCAATTTATATAAAATAAAATGGGTTTTTTAACTATTTTTTCCCATCAATTGTTGTCTTATTCTTTCACCTTTGCCTTTTCGTCATATAAGTAATAAACTAAATAAATGTTTTAGTTTCAAAAGCAAAATAGCAAATGGACTTCAACTATAAAGGTACAGTGCAATCTTGAGTAGTAGAATACTACATGAATAAATAACATATGTAATTAACTAGGTCTCTCAATTAATAGACAAGTGTGTTCAAGTTTACCAGGTATTTCAACTAACAGAGTGATTAATTTTTTAAGGTGTATAGTATCAGACAGAAACAAGTAATATTAAACTTTATATAAAAGAACCTGGGGTAAATAAAAAGGGCTACTACACACACAACGAAATTTGGATCCTACACTAGCAAAACTAGACGATCACGCAAATGGCCAATCTTATTTGTTTATCCTTCAGATAAATAAATAATAATTAAAATTACTGGTGACATAATGACCAGGATTTTATTATTAATTAATGCACTAGGGCTACAATTACTTCACTGGTGCCGTAGTGACCAGGATTGCATTTGTAATTAATGGGGGGGATTAAACCTCTTCACAGGCTTTCCGTTTAGAATCAATCACGTGACGTTAGTCGGCTTTACTTAATCAAACAATAATTGACGTGGGAGACAAAAAAAGTTAATTATTAAACAAATTTACATAATAAGAGCTACATAGATAACTAAATCACAGTTGGCTCAACGTATCCTCCATCCATGTGAATATATTTTTCTATAACATTTCTATTGTGACGCACGACTTTACGTAATTCTGCAGGTGTTATTGGTAGGCAAGCCTTTCTTATTCTATCCAGTAGTTGTTCTGCGTTTTGAGATTTCTCTTTGTATACTAAATTTTTAATACACTCCCAAAAGTAAAAGTCTTTTGGAGTTAGATCCGTAGACCGGGGTGGCCATTCTTGAAGAGGACTTCTTGGAGCTATCCATTTCAGGGGGGAAGCGTGTGTTAAGCCAGTTACGAACAACGTTCGTATTATGACCTGGTGCTCCGTCCAGTTGCAGTACTAAATGCTGCATTATTTGAAGAGGCATATTATCCAAAATATCAGTAAAATTCCGTACAAGATAGTTTAAAAATGTTTCGGCGTTTAATGTTTCAAAATAGTTAGGTCCTATAATCTGCTCATTTAAAATACCGCACCAAACATTCACTTTTTGCGATCATTGATTTTTACAGTTTATTATCCAATTATGATTTTCAGTAGCCCAGTATCGGATATGCTGACTGCAGACTACACCATTTCTATTGAATGTAGCTTCATCTGTAAACATTATTTTCTATAAAAAATACATATCGTTGAGGAAGTTTCCTTGTGCCCAAAAACACTAATCTAGCCTTCTCAAATTGTCGCCTTCGAACAAAGTATGTAGGTACTTCGGTTTGAAAATGCTTTTAATCTGTTTCTTTTTAGGCATCTCCATATTTTAGTTTTGTCAATGTTTAAATGACGTGCTACATTTCTGATACTGGCTTGAGGATCTTGCTTAAATGCTGCAATTATCAGTTCCTCATAGGAATATCTAACATTATGGTTTATAAATAATTTGTTGGTTTCATTGAACAAATTATTGTTAATTGCTACTATTTTAATGTGGATATTTGCTCGCTCTGAATACCGTGAGTTAAAAATTCTTGTAGCCTCTGCAAATGATATATTTCCACCTACAACATGAATTATTTTCACTTTTTCACGAACTGTTAAACGTGCCATTATTAAATAATAAAAAAAATTTACTTGCATTTGTGTAAACACAAAAATAATGAAATGTCACCCAAACTTCAAAGTAATTTTGAATTATCATGGCCAACTTATGTTTGAAAGGTAACTGTAGAAATTTAGTTCCACAAAAAATGTTCTTTGCTGTTATTTTGTTTACGAACATCATGTAAAAGGTGGGTCAAATTCTAACCTTATTAATGTGATTTTAGAAAACATAGGCAATTGGATATCGGTCATATTTCGTAAAAATTGCACACATGAACACCACTTACACTATCTTTTTGAAATTCGGTACCCTTATATTGCAAAAAAAATTATTCTGATTAAAAAAATTTTAACCGGGTCCCGGAACAAAAGAAGTTTAGTTAGTGATCGAAAAATTGCATATTTCTATGCAGCTCTTAGGTTGAATCAATATTCGGCAAAAAAATTAGTAGCTTACTTTATTTTATACTAAACAATGATTACATTGAATTATTATACGATATATTTTACAGTCCGAATATTTACTCAACCTAGAACCCACCACGAGAAGGTAGCTGCACTTTGAGTTCCACCCACCCTCCCACCTTTGCTCAATACTTTTACTTACTCAGACTCAGACCTTGAAGCATAATATTGAGTCCCTTTTGGCGTCAAGTTTAGCTCGAATGAAGCCATCTCTGGATTCTTCACCGCATATTTTTGTTCTCGGTAATAATCTTAACACCTCTCTCGACAGCCTGAGTATGACAAGGAAAATTGTCAAAATTCTGAACCTGTTTAACAATATCCCACAATTCTTGGCAAGACAAATGCTGTGCTAGGGGAGGTTCTGTTGCAGTACAACTCAACCAATATATAAGGTCTATATAATCTTCTGCGTTAAAATTTACTTTGGGCACTTTGAAAATGCGATATTCTATATCAGATTTTCTAGCTTTTACAATTATTCTTCTAATGGCAGCTAGCTAGCAAGCTTCCTAATGTGTGGACGTGTATCTGTTAACATAGATATTAAAATATTTTTTCCACTCCCTTATGTAAATTTGCTGTTTTCCGTACAGTCTGTAGAATGGATAAGTGGGCCATTCTAGCTAACTGAACGGATATATTTCATATACGTTCTAGGATGGATATGAAATCGACCAATCAATCACAGTTCGTGTATTAAGTACATAGGCAACTATTCGTTTTGAAAAAATTCAAGTTGGTGCGTAACCTGTCAAAGTAATTGTCAGTGTGTGTATTCGCGTAGTTTGAGCTAAAAAATAATTTAAAATGAGTGATTCCAGTGAAGAGTGGATAAACGGTATACACCTAAAATTTTACTGAAATTATTATACATACAGACAAAATTTTACAGATATATGGCAAAAAAAAGTAGGTATGTGGGAGGAATTGAACCAATTCAATTCAGTTCAAAAGAGCATTATTAATATTTGAAAGGTACAAGAGTTGCCTCCCCGGAGTCTGAACCGGGACCGATCGTGCAACCACCGCTTTGACGCGGTGGCGGATTGCATGATCCGGCGGAACAGGCCCGGTTCAGCGAAAACGACAATTATAACAATATGAAAAACCTAGACTCCTTTTTTTAAAACTTAAAAATAAAATAGGTAATACGATTTAGTATGTAAAAAAATAAGCTTAACACAACAATGAACACAATTTTTAGAGTAACTAGCGCACTTTACTTTTAAAATTTCTCATCGGACGCTGACACCACAACTTGAATAAAGTGCCTTCCGCGAAATGTTCCAACGAAGGGCTGCGCAGGGCTGGCCTAAACTGCGAGTTTTGGAGGAATTGAACCTGTGACCCCTTGCATTCGAAGCATAAATGCAACCGCTAGGCTACTGCCGCTTTTATAAAATGTTTTCACTTAGAGCTTAAGATTAAGCAGAAGCTAAGTTTGTATATTAAAATTTGATTAAAGCTATTAATTGTAGTTTTTCCGTTATCCGATCGTAGAAAAAGTATACTGTACAACTCGAGTGGATTATCCATATCCACGCTTGTTGCACAAACTACTATTCCGGGTGCGCGAAATAAGCGTTGTCCTGGATCACTTAATTGATAATTACTGTTACATGACTTGGTAGTTCTTTCGAAACATAGATTAATTTCCACAGATGTCTTGCACCATTTTCCAGCTGTGGCCGAGTATTATTTCAAACCACATATGCGAACACACTTTTATTACAAACTTTGCTAGTATTTTTAAATTTTCCGGAGGATTGTTTGTAGCTACATATACTCTAAGAATGCGATTGGCTGTCTTTAACCAACGTGAGTGTCCCATTTTTCCTGGACATTTTTCGGCCAAATTTTGAGGAACCACTCCATCTCCAATGGCTTTAAAGTAGTATGGAAATGACAGAACCTCGGAGTCGGAACAGTGTTCAGTTTAGGGGTGGGAGGTAATGAGAGTGATTTAAGGAAATTAGGGGGCGGGACGTTAGAGGGCGGGGCCTAGGAGTGTTAGTGGGGGGGCAATTGTAGTGGTGGGAGGTAATTGAAATGGTGAGAGGTAATTGACACGACGTGGTATGTAGTAATTAGCGTGGTGGGTGGTAATTAGGGTTGTAAGTGGTAATTAGTGTGGTGGGGCGTAATTAGAGCGACAGTTGGTAATTAGAGTGGTGGGGGCAATTTAAGTATAATTAAGTGTAAAATGAAGGTAATTCCAGTAACTGTGGGGGTAAATGCAGTAAAAATAAGGGCAATTACAGTAAAAATAAAGATAATTGCAGTAACAGGGGGGTAAATGCAGCAAAATTAGGACAATTAAGGATCATTACAGTAACAATGGGGGTAATTGCAGTAACAATGAGAGTAATTACAGTAACAATAAGGATAATTGCAGTAAAAATAATGGAGATTAAAGCAATTATGTCCGTTTGTCCACCTGTTTGTCTGTCTGCCCACCTGCTCATTGCATTTTCTTATTGCACTTTGTATTTTTTTTTACAATGACATAACAAACATTCATTCTTGATTAGTTACAAAATTATTTTACCTGCCTTATCTTTGTACTGATTTATGAGATGAATAATTGCGATCCTGCCTTTTCTTTATGATGATGAGCAATTTTGTTCCTACCTATCCTTATTGTTTCGGTAATTACCCTTAATTATCCTTATTGTTATTGTGATTACTCTTAATTACACTTATTTGCACCTAAATTATCCTTAATTATTTTCTAATTGCCTCCCACTACTTCAATCGCCTCTCATCATTTCAATTACCCCCCCCCCACTACAATTGCCCCTCGCCACCACTCCTAGGCCCCGCCCTCTAACGTCCCACCCCCTAATTATCTCCCGCCACCCCTAAACTGATCACTGCTCCGGCTCCGAACCGCGAGCCGCTCTGACCTTCTCTCATTTCCATTCTACTTGACCAATAACTAATTGAATACACTTAGAAGCAAGTGACAGCTAGCCTGACAACGGAAACATAACCTCCACTAGAAATTGAACATTATAAAGGATAAACCATAATAATTGTATACTACCCAATACTACGGTAAGTACTCGAAGTAATACGTTAATTATCCCGACATTTACAGTGCTACGATGTTGTGGTTATGTTATAGTTGCTAACATTTTTCAATGTTCCAGGTAATCTGGACATAACAACGAAACTGCAAGAACTAGACGTCATATACCCCATTGTATAACCAACACAAACCTAACTCAATGTTAAGCATGTACAATGTACAGGTAGGGTACTTCCTTGTTTATAATGTACAAAACTAATGTTCGCTTAATCTTTTCAGAGTCAAACATGCCAGTCAAAGCTATACCTCGTATAAACTAGAAGCTATTAGTTAATTAGTGTACGACTTCCCAGTAGTTGAATGATCAATAGTTAAACTCTATCAAGACAAATACAACGTAAAGAAAAATACAGAGGCTTTTCTATTAATAATGAAAAATGGATACGAAATACAAATAATAAAACAAACAGTGCAAGCTACATTTAATGTGTAAATTAAAATGACAATTATCCTTTTATGTATATTTAGTGTTGACTATTGTTGTTTATGATTATTAAAATTTAAAATTACAAGTGATGTTAATGACTAAATTTACTCGACTAAATAAAAATAATTAACTGAAATGCTGCTGATAAGTGAAATTTCTTTTTATCTACGAAACAAATGCAAAATTCAATACTTATACTCGCCATGACAAAATCAAACTTATCAGTAAATTAGGATATTTGTAAACAGTTATTTGGAGTCTTTGACGACTTTGAGGGACTAAGTTGTAGTTAGTACTTTCCGAGATGGCACCTTAGTAAATGAAAAATAGGACTGCTCTTACTAACTGCTCTTAGGAATGGCAATTCAGGTGTTTCTTCACAAACATTATCTTAATTAGATTTAAAACTTTTAGAAATATCTTGTACGACTGGCACCTTTATTCAGATATTAAATATTAAATATTTCTCATTTTTGGCCATAACTTTGATCTAATACATATGTTGTTTAAAAAAAGTATAAGCCTACCTAAGTAGAACTATGACAGATGTAGTAATATGAATCTTCATTCAATAACTTCAGTCATTTGCAAAACTAGTTCATTTAAAACTACAAATTATGAAGATTGGCACTAATTTTAAATTTAAATTTACTGATTTTGCAAACAACTGAAGTTATTGAGTGAAAATTCATATCCACTACACCTGTCATACTTCTACTTAGGTAGGCTTATACTTTATTTTATCAACATATGTATTAAAAAAAAGTTATGGCCAAAAATAATAAATATTTCCTTATGGGTTCCCTCTCTCTCTTGGATATGCCCACCTTAAGAGAGGCTCCTAACTGTTAAAACTAAAAAAAAAAAAATTTAATTTACTTCAAATTTTTTTTTAATTTTTAAGGTTACAGCACTTCATAGAATTAAAATAACATGTATGTAACAGAATAATATACTGCAAAATATTAGAATTAAATCTTCAACAAGCTGGCTTACGGGTTTAGTTGTGAACAACCTGCAAAAGAAATACTCTATTATTTGGAATTTCATATGCTTTTCAGGCGAAGTATTTGTTATATTAGAATGTTTTAAAGGTCCATGTCAATAATTTATGAAAGTGTGGAATATTTGTAAGGGATGTCAATACATATATAAGAATAATTTCATTCTCTACAATTTTTAAGTAGCGGAACTAGATTTTTTTGAATGATCGGTAACCATGCCTCTTAAAAATCTTTCTTACTGCCCTGTCACGTGAATCTATCGCCTCTGCCTATAGCAGAAAAAGTGAGATTTTCATTAACCGTAGCTAAAACAATTATCTCCCTCAATTTATCATTATTATTATTATTATTTTCCGGGACAGATTCCCTTTTATATTTTACCGGAGAAACGCATCCTGACTTTCAGAGTTTTGAATGATTCGATTCATTGTGTTTGATGCAGGAAAAGCCCTATTTGCAAATGTAGTTCCAAATATTTCAATTCCACGTATTGAACGGCCACCATAATAGCATCTAATTATTTGAATTTCTTCGGTAACCTAGTAATTACCCATTTTATCAGATTAATAATTTATTCTGTTATAAAAATAAAATTCTGTACAGAGCCCCAACCATTCAACTTCACCTTGCGCGTTTTATTGGCCCTGCACCCGTGATTATGGAATGTCTAGTTATCTATAAATTTGTACGTATACGTGTTTGGCTACCGCTATAGTGTGTATAATAACTAAAATGCTCTTAGTGGACATTGAAGCTTCAAAATAAAGGCATAAAATAACGGTTGTATAAGGAATGAAAATTAATTGTTATTTTAATACATACATTTATTTCTGTCAAACTTACCTGAAGGGTTTGGAACATAAGCATCAAATTCGGATTTATCACCCAAGACGCTAGCCGAATATGCAACAACTTCTATGTGGTACAACTCGCATGTAGCAAGAAATTTGATATCCAGGTGTGGCTCCTGAGTTGCATATATGTACACCAGTTGTGGTTCTATCTCGCGTTGATAATAGATATAAACAAGGTACTGTGTTGCTTCACAATTTGTGCTAAGAGACCAACGTAAATTATAATTTTCTAGCGATACGTTTCCAACGGGCCCTGGAACTGAAATGAAAATAATACGGGTTAGGTGCGTTGCTAAAGTTGTATGAATGACGACAAATTGAATATTATTAAGGCTTTTAAAAAAATCATTCTAACCCCAACCACTCGTCAATGGCCTTTTGCTCCAGACGATAGTGCTCAGCATGGTTATTAAAGAAAAAGGTTATTAAAGAAAAACGGCCCAATTATTCAGTCTCCTAAAATTCCACATTATACATTAATTTTCTCTGAATACTGGTCATTACAATTAGTAACCTAACGAGAATTTTCTGTAGCCCAGTATCTACAGTTTTGGGAAGACACTACCCCGGTAGTGGTAGATGTAGTCATCAGTTAACAAAATTTCGGTAGTCTAGAAAATTTCCCTGGACCCAATAGCAATAATTTAACCTTTTATTTTTAGCAGCTTCTTTCAGCTTCTTCTTTATAAGGATTGGTATTATGACGTCTAAAATATCTTCCAATTTTCTCCTTGTCGATGTTCAGCTGTGACATTAAATTCCGTAGATTCAATCTAGGATTCGTTTGATTTGCAGCAAAGATTACATTATCTTCGTGATGCGGGTGCATTCGTCGAGGTTGGTTATTACTCCAGGCGTTTTAGCTATAAAATTGACCTCTGTTCTAAATTCGTGCCCTACGAATTTTTTTTTATTGTGTTTATTTGGACGTCTTGAATGACACTTGGTAGTTACGCCACGATACACCTGGAGGATTTCGTGAAAACCGCGTCGGAAGGTCGCGGATTCGCGATTAACTCAGTTTTTATGGCCCAAACGGGAACAACATTTATTATAAAAGTTGTACATCTGCAAATTCTCTACCTTAAAGATCCTATACATTTTTTTCGTACGCCTAAACGGATTCCAAATGCGACGCGGATTAAGCGAAAAATACAGTTAGTTCCGTTTTTTTACGTTTATTTTTAAATTTTTTGTTATATTGGACAGCGCAGAATTGATGAGCATGTTATTGAACAATCAATTCAAAACACCCCCGCTATCGTTGGAGAAGATATTGACTTGTTGGTCATTTTGCTTTCAAAAAACCAGGAAAAGGAAAAGTGGAAACAAAACATTATTTTACTGTGAATATGGACAAATATCCAAATTGCTTAAAGCATATATTGTGTTAGCACGCCCTGACATAATGCGATACCACCTCGGCCTTGTTTCACAAAGGGAAAACTTAAGTGTTCAAAATGTTTGAGAAAGATTTACAGCCTGCAGCACGTTGGACGAACTGATTTGCAACGGAATGAAGATTATTATTGCAATATATGGTGCTCCCAAAACTGAAACTTCTATAGATAATTACCGATACTTAATATTTGCCAAATCTATGAAACTTTCAACAGTTTTAAAATTATCATCACTTCCTCCAACATCTTCAGCAGCTCAACGTCATTTATGTAGATATTGCCAAGTTCAAACATGGTTGGGAATAGACATTGATCCTGAGCAGTAGAGCTGGATTAGGAATAATCATATTTTGTAGCCAGTACCGACTTATTGTTAAATTCAATTTTTTTGCAACTGTACGAAGGATTGTGCAGGAAAATGTAGCTGTAGGAAAGTAAAACTGAGTTGTTCAACAGCTTGTGGACATTGCCAAGGTCACTTCTGCTTGATTACCGCACTTATAATTGCTATGAATGACGAAATGCACGACGTAGAATCTTATCAGAATGAAAGTAATGGCAATGATTTGTCACTGGACGATAACGTTTCAGATACCGAAGGAGTCGGAAATATTGACTTTAACATCTGGCATGGATTAGCCCTCCTAGGGAAACCATGTAAAAAAAGCGCCGAGCATTCTATCTCTACGGTGGTGCGGAAATGAATGCATTTTTTGACTTATTCACTGTAAATAAATATAAATAAAATGTATAAGACATTCTGGTAGAGAATAAAGATCACCGAGATCTACAACAGCAATATTTAATTTTCATTCTGAGATATAGAAAGCAAAATAATTGTGAAATATGTGGCGTGAAACAGGTTTGGCGGAACTAAATGCATTTTTCACTTAATCCGCATCGTATCTCCAAAACGTTTAGGCGTACGAAAAACATGTATATGATCTTTAAGGTAGAGAATTTATAGATGTATAACTTTTATAATAGGTGTTGCTCCCGTCTGAGCCATAAAACTATATATATATATATAAAAAAAAAACTTTATTCGTAGGACACGAATTCGACAGCAAAAGTCTAAGATCTGTTAACAACACACACTGCCCGTTTCACTGAAAAGAGCATTTATTTCGGCTGCAAGTTCCATGACTTATATCGACTCATAAAGGATGTCTTCGGCTAAATTCTGCGGCTGCTTCTATGCTACTACGAGCCACATCACCAAATAACTTTATCATTTAAATTTTTCACTTAAATAAAATAAATTGAGCGGTTAATAACTGTGCAAGTCTTATTTTATTTTGTTTGTGTATAAAGTCCGACTTCCAAGTTACTCCAGAATTACTGTTAAAAGTTTATAGTTGTTTACTTAGCTTTAACTTCTTCAGCACCAGTATAAGCTGCTTATGCAATAGTTATATATTTCCTGTGATCAAATCATTGAACTAAAAGTATAGTGTACTTACCACAATCTTCTGCGTAGGCACTGTGGGCCACTAGAAAAACAAGTAGACTTAGAATGCGGATCATTTTGAATAACCAATGTTTCTGCAAAATTATTCACTGATCACTCCTAGCAAATTCTACTTATATAGGAATCGTGAATTAGTTACACTTTAGATATGAAAATGTTTGTCGAGATGCTGCATCCGCAGAAGATTATATTACAGATTGAAGTGGGGAGAACAAAAATCTCATCTCGCTTTTCATGACTTGCATATTATAGCTCCTTTATTAACCATGCGATTTTCTTAAAATTTGGGTGGCAGGTACTAACCCACAAGGAGATTGTGCTACGGTAAAATATTTAAAAATATACCTGTGGCGTTGGTCGTTATGAAGAAAAATGCACCTAATTTTCTAAAAAAAAAAAAAAATATTAGGCAAAGTTTTAGCTGTAAAACAATATCATAATCTTATTCATCGTTATTAAAAACTCATCAGTACCGAATTTCAAAAAGATAGTGTATGTGGTGTTCATGTAGTAAGAACATAAAGGCTTACTTTTTAAAGGACCAATTATTAGAATCATAACTTCATTTTTTATTAGCAATTAAGACTTAATTAAGATGGAGGAATACAGGTGAAGCACCCTGTATATACCCCATATATAAATTTTGTTTTTTCCTATTTATATTTCCAAATTCAAGTAATTATTGTCAATTCATTTCATTTTTACATTTAATTAGTCATTAAATATTTCACACGTTAAATTTACCAGAAATGCCTTTTAAAAATTATATTTTTAAAGCAAAGTTAAACGCTGCAATTTTGAGACAGAATTTACATAAAATCTAGTCGAGTCGCAGGGTTTGTTTATCGTATATTTAGATAAACGTCAAGTACTTCGTGTATTCCCATAGTATAGAATCGCCTACTCGTGTCTAGCTCAGCACAGTAGTGTCGAATAATATAATAACGTTAAAATAAACATATTCTCACAAGAAACAAGCGGAGATGCATAATCCGGGTAGAAGGGTGACATCAGGAACCATATAAAAGAAGATCAAACTGTTCAGAAGAGGAGATGCATTTGGAATCCCACCTAAGGTACTTTGCAGACTTCGGTAAGCTGTACTTAGGAAATAAAATTAAACCACGCTCAAGATACTTTGCAGACTTCGGTCAGCTGTACTTAGGAAATAACATTAAACCACGCTCAAGGTACTTTGCAGACTTAGGTCAGCTGTACTTAGGAAATAAAGTTCTAATACACCATTGCATCTCAGTACTTCGTGTTCGTTGTACTTACATCAAAGACAATCACTGCTTAATGTACTTTTTATGACTTGCCGTTTCAACGTCTCTACGATGCCCTACAAGGACGTTAAACATGTAGAACCTGGGGGAGAGCATTCACGGGCGATATAACGCTAACAGAGCACACAGAAATTCAGCTAACATAAATTTCTAAAGGTGATTACTTTCTTATTTTGAGACTCTACTTTATTATTGGCGATTGCATTTATATTCTGATTTCGTCGGGGTGTAATGGGGAAACTTGGCGCATTTGTGGTACTAAAAGAATATTAGATTTTCTATGAACGATTAGGTCTGATTTTTAACTATTATAATATTATATTACCAGTTATTCAGTTATGATTTCATTCACAAATTTAATTCATAAAATTTCACTTTCTGAATATTTTACTAGGGAAATTTGCGTTTGCAACATAACATATATTCAAGAACTATATATCTTCTGCGTTTATGCAATGACAAGAAACTTTCACTTCCATTATTTTTCATTTGATGTACTTGTTAAGGCTAATGTTTATCTTTCAAATGATTATCTGAGATTTATCACAGCGATCTATTTGGTTTTCTATGATTGTTTAATAACGATTCACAAATTTAATTACTTTGAACTCACAAACTGTACAGGCCATCGGTCAGTGCTGGGTTAATTAGCCCGTAGACCTGTTCGTATTAAGAAGAGTTTACTTTCGTCGAGTACTGAACCGGGACGTCTCGTCTGTTTGATTTACAACTGCCCACCTTGTTTTATGTTGTTGGACAGTCATACAAAATTTGGTGGACTACTTGTTTTAATTATAATCAAAGAATATTTCCTCAACATTATATGATCTTTTACATGAGTATTTAATTTTCATTTCTCCACATAATTTTGATAATGTATAATCATGACATGATTCTTGTCCTCTGTTTTGCATTCGATTCATTATTTGGCTATTGCTAACAACTATAATTGTAAATCATTATTATCTAGCGATTGCTAACAACTTTATTTTATTATAAAACATTATTACCTAGCAATTGCTAACAGCTCTAATTATGGATTATCATTATCAGGCCATTGCCACAACTCTAATTACTATTAAAATAACACAGCATACTTTTGTATCTCAGTTTTTGTTATTGCATCAAAATACTCAGCATATCTATAGTATGGTCATTACTATAGCAGCGCAAGTTTTCCTATTATAATATTTAGACAATTGTCTCAAATATTTGAATTACTTTTCATTTTCATGTTCGACTATTGTTGCATCAATTTATATAAAATAAAATGGGTTTTTTAACTATTTTTTCCCATCAATTGTTGTCTTATTCTTTCACCTTTGCCTTTTCGTCATATAAGTAATAAACTAAATAAATGTTTTAGTTTCAAAAGCAAAATAGCAAATGGACTTCAACTATAAAGGTACAGTGCAATCTTGAGTAGTAGAATACTACTTGAATAAATAACATATGTAATTAACTAGGTCTCTCAATTAATAGACAAGTGTGTTCAAGTTTACCAGGTATTTCAAGTAACAGAGTGTTTAATTTTTTAAGGTGTAAAGTATCAGACAGAGACAAGTAATATTAAACTTTATATAAAAGAACCTGGGGTAATTAAAAAGGGTTACTACACACACAAACAACGAAATTCGGGTCCTACACTAACAAAACTAGACAATCACGCAAATGGCCAATCTTATTTGCTTATCCTTCAGATAAATAAATAATAATTAAAATCACTGGTGACATAATGACCAGGATTTTATTATTAATTAATGCACTAGGGCTACAATTACTTCACTGGTGCCGTAGTGACCAGGATTGCATTTGTAATTAATGGGGGGGGTTAAACCTTTTCACAGGCTTTCCGTTTAGAATCAATCACGTGACGTTAGTCGGCTTTACTTAATCAAACAATAATTGACGCGGGAGACACATAATAAGAGCTACATAGACAACTAAATCACAGTTGGCTCAACATATCCTCCATCCATGTGAATATATTTTTCTATAACTTTTCTATTGTGACGCACGAATTTACGTAATTCTGCAGGTGTTATTGGTAGGCAAGCCTTTCTTATTCTATCCAGTAGTTGTTCTACGTTTTGAGATCTCTCTTTGTATACTAAATTTTTAATACGCTCCCAAAAGTAAAAGTCTTTTGGAATTAGATCCGGAGACTGGGGTGGCCATTTTTGAAGAGGACTTCTTGTAGCTATCCATTTCAGGGGGGAAACGTGTGTTAAGCCAGTTACGAACAACGTTCGTATTATGACCTGGTGCTCCGTCCAGTTGCAGTATTAAATGCTGCATTATTTGAAGAGGCATATTATCCAAAATATCAGTAAAATTCCGTACAAGGTAGTTTAAAAATGTTTCGGCGTTTAATGTTTCAAAATAGTTAGGTCCTATAATCTGCTCATTTAAAATACCGCACCAAACATTCACTTTTTGCGATCATTGATTTTTACAGTTCATTAACCAATTATGATTTTCAGTAGCCCAGTATCGGATATGCTGACTGTATACTACACCATTTCTATTGAATGTAGCTTCATCTGTAAACATCATTTTCTATAAAAAATACATATCGTTGAAGAAGTTTCTTTGTGCCCAAAAACAATAATCTAGCCTTCTCAAATTGTCGCCTTCGAACAAAGTATGTAGGTACTTCGGTTTGAATGCTTTTAATCTGTTTCTTTTTAGGCATCTCCATATTTTAGTTTTGTCAATGTTTAAATGACGTGCTACATTTCTGATACTGGCATGAGGATCTTGCCTAAATTCTGCAGTTATCAGTTCGTCATAGGAATATCTAACATTATGGTTTATAAATAATTTGTTGGTCTCGTTGAACAAATTATTAGTAATTGCTACTATTTTAACGTGGAATTTGCTTGCTCTGAGTACCGTGCGTTAAAAATTCTTGTAGCCTCTGCGAATGATATATTTCCACCTACAACACGAATTATTTCCACTTTTTCACGAACTGTTAAACGTGCCATTATTAAATAATAAAAAAAATTACTTAAATTTGTGTAAACACAAAAATAATGAAATGTCATCCAAACCAATTTTGAATTATCATGGCCAACTTATGTTTAAAAGGTAAATGTTGAAAATTAGTTCAACAAAAAATGTGCTTTGTTGTTATTTTGTTTATGAACATCATGTAAACGGTGGATCAAATTCTAACCCTATTAGTGTGATTTTAGAAAACATAAGCAATTGGATATCGGTCATATTTCGTAAAAATTGCACACATGCACACTACATACACTATCTTTTTGAAATTCGGTACCCTTATATTGCAAACAAATTTATTCCGATTAAAAATTTTTTAACCGGGTCCAGGAACAAAAAAAGTTTAGTTAGTGGTCGAAAAATTGCATAATTCCTTGCAGCTCTTAGTTGAATCAATATTCGACACAAAAATTAGTTACTTACTTTATTTTATACTAAACAATGTTTACATTGAATTATTATACGATATATTTTACAGTCCGAATATTTACTCAACCCAAAACTCACCACGAGGAGGTAGCTGCACTTTGAGTTCCACCCACCCTCCCTCCCATCTTTGCTCAATACTTTTACTTACTCAGACTTAGGTCTTGGAGCATAATACTGATATTTACTTTCGAATTTTGGCCAGTCCCTTTTGGCGTCAAGTTTAGATCGAATGAAGCCATCTCTGGATTCTTCACCACATATTTTTGTTTTCGGTAATAATCTTAACACCTCTCTGGACAGCCTGAGTATGACAAGGAAAATTGTCAAAATTCTGAACCTGTTTAACAATATTCCACAATTCCTGGTCAGACAAATGCTGTACTAGGGGAGGTTCTGTTGCAGTACAACTCAACCAATCTATAAGGTCTATATAATGCGTTAAAATTTACTTTGGCCACTTTGAAAATGCGATTTTCTGTATCAGATTTCCTAGCTTTTACAATTATTCTTCTAATGACAGCTAGCTAGGAAGTTTCCTAATGTGTGGACGTGTATCTGTTAACATAGATATTAAAATATTTTTTCCACTCCATTATGTAAATTTGCTGTTTTCCGTACAGTCTGTAGAATGGATAAGTGGGCCATGCCAGTTAACTGAACGGATATGTTTCATATACGTTCTAGGATGGATATGAAATCGACCAATCACAATTCGTGTATTAAGTACATATTTGGATATGTACTTAATACAGTCACGTTCGTTTTAAAAAATTCCAGTTGGTGCGTAAGCTGTCAAAGTAATTGTCAGTGTGTATTCGCGCAGTTTGAGCTAAAAAATACTTTAAAATGGGTGATTCCAGTGAAGAGTGGATAAACGGTATACACCTAAAATTTTACTGAAATTATTATATACAGACAAACTTTTAGAGATTTATGGCAAAAGAAAGTAGGTATGTGGGAGGGATTGAACCTGTGACCTCTTGCATTCGAAGCGTAAATGCAACCGCTAGGCTACTGCCGCTTTTATAAAATGTTTTCATCTAGAGCTTAAGATTAAGCAAAAGCTAAGTTTGTATATTAAAATTCGATTAAAGCTATTATTTGTAGTTTTTTCTTAATCCGGTCGTAGAAAAAGTATACTGTACAACTCGAGTGGATTATCCATATCTCACTCGAAAGATTGATATGACTTCATATGCACTCTTGTTGCACAAACTACTATTCCGGGTGCGCGAAATAAGCATTGTCCTGGAACACTTTATTGATAATTACTGTTACATGATTTGGTAGTTCTTTCGAAACATGGATTAATTTCCACAGATGTCTTGCACCATTTTACAGCCGTGGCCGAGTTTTATTTCAAACCACATATGCGAATATACTTTTATTACAAATTTTGCTAATATTGTTAAATTCTCCGGAGGATCCTTTGTAGCTATATATACTTTAAAAATGCGGTTGGCTGTCGTTAACCAACGTGAGTGTCCCATTTATCCTGGACATTTTTTGGTCAAATTTTGAGGAACCATTCCATCTCCAATGGCTTTAGAGTAGTATGGAAATGATAGAACCTCGGAGCCAGAGCAGTGTTCAGTTTAGGGGTGGGGGGTAATGAGAGTGGTGGGAGACGTTAGAGGGCGGGGCCTAGGAGTGGTGGTGGGGAGCAATTGTAGTAGGGGGAGGTAATTGAAATGGTGAGAGGTAATTGACGTGACGTGGTAATTAGCGTGGTGTGTGGTAATTAGCGTGGTGGGTGGTAATTACGGTGACAGTTGGTATTTAGATGGTGGAGGGAAATTTAAGTATAATTAAGTGTAAAATGAAGGTAATTCCATTAACAGTAGTGGTAAATGCAGTAAGAGTAAGGACAATTAAGGGTAATTGCAGTAACAATTAGGGTAATTACAGTAACAATGTGGATAATTTCAGCAACAATAAGCGTAATTGCAGTAACAATAAGAGTAATTGCAGTAACAATAAGGATAATTGCAGTAAAGATAATAGTGATTAAAGCAATTATGTCCGCCTATCCGTCTGTCCGTTTGCCCACCTGTTCATCTGCCTGCCTACCTGCTCATTGCAGTGTCCTATTACATTTTACATATTTTTTTACAATGGCATAACAAACATTTATTTTTGATTAGCTATAAAATTATTTTACCTGCCTTATCTTTGTACTGATTTATGAGATGAACAATTACGAACTACCTGCCTTATATTTATGGCGATCAACAATTACTTTACCTGCCTGTCTTATTTACCGAAATTTTTATGGTCTTTAGTTTTTGAAAAGGAGCATTGGACTGTTATTTTTTTAGTGAAATATTGCAGTGCATTGGTAATGTTCTTGGAAGCTTCCGGAAATATAAAGAAATGCTTCCTTGGACCAGAATTGTTTATTATTATATTATATTGCGCATTGTCATATCTCATTACCAATATAATGAAATATCGCCATGAATAATAAATTAAGCATGCCTCCTCCCAGTTTTATTTACCACATATTTATTTCATTACAAACAACATATACCAATATAAAAAAGCTCTTTGGTCGCGTCAACCATAACATCCTCTTACAATGTCCTGAAGAATTCTTTAATATCTTTACTAACCAGACAATATTAATTAATAGTGGTCTTAAATGTTAATGATAGCGTTACTATTCTCTACATTGGGGTATACAAGAAGTATATGATCCTCCGACGACGGCTGAAGTCGGTATTGCTGCATAGTGTCTAGTACACTTTAACTTGGCGTGTGTATGTATGAATTAATATTTCCGTACGATTTCATTTTCTCTTGTACACAAAGATCCAGAAATATTGCCCACGTAGACAATGTTTCTGGACTATTGCTTTAACTTTGTGTACAAAATCGGAGAAAATGAAATCGTACGGAAATATTAACTCATACATACATACGCCAAGTTAAAGTATACTAGACTATATGTTACAACACAGGGTAGTCTTAAACAGTGCAGCTATCGCACTTGTAGCATTTTACATTCATCCCACATATGTTGCCAAGATGCCTTTATACAGTTTTCAGATCCACAATAGTAAATACATCAGTCCGTTGACGAGATGTTTATCATAAAAAACAGGCTACTCTCATAATACAAATCAAATCCTTGAGAAGTAAATAATCTGCAACCGTAGAATAAAATTCTGCACTAAGAATAATTGAATGACTCGATAGTGTAAAACTGTGCGACATAATTGACGTTATTTGGACATTTAAGATAAGGCAGGTAAAATAATATTGTAACTAATCAAGAATGAATGTTTGTTATGCTATTGTAAAAAAATACAAAGTGCAATAGGACAATGCAATGAGCAGGTGAGTAAACAGATGAACAGGTGGACAAACGGACAGACGGATGGGCGGACATTATTGCTTTAATCACCATTATTTTTACTGCAGTTATCCTTATTGTTACTGTAATTATCCTTATTGTTACTGCAATTACCCTTCATAATTATCTGTATTGTTACGGTAATTACCCTTAATTATCCTTATCGTCACTGTGATTACCCTTAATTACACTTAATTATCCTTATTTGTACCTAAATTATTCTTAATTACTCTCTAATTGCCTCCCACTACTTCTGCCGCCTCTCATCATTTCAATTACCCCCACCACTACAAATATCCCTCACCATCACTCTTAGGCCCCGCCCTATAGCGTCCCGCCTCCATAAGCCCCGCCCCCTAATCTCCCACCTGGCTAATTACCCCCACCCATAAATTGATCACTGATGACTGCTCCAGCTCCGAACCGCGAACCGCTCCGACCTTCTCTCATTTCCATACTACTTGACCAATAACTAATTGAATACACTTAGAAGCAAGTGACAGCTAGCCTGATAACAGGAACTTAACCTCCACTAGAAATTGAACATTACAAAGAATAAACCATAATAATTGTATACTACTCAATACTACGGTAAGTACTCGAAGTAATACGTTAATTATCCCGACAGTTACAGTGCTACGATGTTGTGGTTATGTTATAGTTGCTAACATTTTTCAATGTTCCAGGTAATCTGGACATAACAACGAAACTGCAAGAACTAGACGACATATACCCCATTGTATAACTAACACAAACCTAATTCAATATTAGGCATATACAGTGTACACTAGGTAGAATAATTCCTTGTCCATAATGTACAAAACTAATGTTCGCTTAATCTTTTGAGAGTAAACATGCCAGCCAAAGCTATACCTCGTATAAACTAGAAGCTATTAGTAAACTGGGGTATGACTTCCCAGTAGTTGAATGTTTAATAGTTAAACTCTGTCAAGACAAATACAACGTAAAGAAAAATACAAATACAAAAGTTTTCTATTAATAATGAAGAATAGATACGAAATACAAATAATAAAACAAACAGTGCAAGCTACATTTAATGTGTGAATTAAAATGACAATTATATCCTTTTATATATATATAGTGTTGACTATTGTTGTATATGATTATTAAAATTTAAAATTACAAGTGATGTTAATGACTAAATTTACTCGACTAAATAAAAATAATTAACTGATGTTGCTGATAAGTGAACTTTCTATTTATCTACGAAACAAATGCAAAATTCAATACTTATACTCGCCATGACAAAATCAAATGTTACAGTAAATTAGGATATTTGTAAATAGTTCTTTGGAGTTTTTGACGTCGTTTGATCGAGCGGCTTTTGACAGTCTTTGGAAGAATCCGCGGAAGTTTTATATTGAAGTGCCTTTGTTCTCAGATTAATAATTATTAAAAATGATCGAAGAGACTAAGTTTTAGTTAGTACTTTCCGAGATGGCACCTTAGTAAATGAAAAATAGGACTGCCCTTACTAACTGCTCTTAGGAATGGCAATTCAGCTGTTTCTTCATAAAAATTTTCTTAATTAGATTTAAAATTAATATCATTACACCTGTCACAGTTCCACTTAGGTAAGCTTATACTTTATTTTGTCAATATATGTATTAAAAAAGTTACGGCCAAAAATAATAAATATTTCCTTTTGGGATCCCTCTTTATTGGACATGCCCACCTTAAGAGAGACTCCTAATTGTTAAAACTAAAAAAAAATTTTGTTTATTTTTTACGGTTACAGCAGTTCATAGAATTAAAATAACATATATGTAACAGAATAATACACTGCAAAATATTAGAATTAAATCTTCAACAAGCTGGCTTACGGGTTTAGTTGTGGACAACCTGCAAAAGAAATACTCTATTATTTGGAATTTCATATGCTTTTCACGCGAAGTATTTGTTATATTAGAATGTTCTAAAGGTCCATGTCAATAATTTATGAAAGTGTGGAATATTTGTAAGGGATGCCAATACATATATAACAATAATTTCATTCTCTACAATTATTAAGTAGCGGAACTAGATTTTTTTGAATGATCGGTAACCATGTCTCTTAAAAATCTTTCTTACTGCCCTGTCACGTGAATCTATCGCCTCTGCCTATAGCAGAAAAAGTAAGATTTTCATTAACCGTAGCTAAAACAATTATCTCCCTCAATTTATCATTATTATTATTATTTTCCGGGACAGATTCCCTTTTATATTTTACCGGAGAAACGCATCCTGACTTTCAGAGTTTTGAATGATTCGATTCATTGTGTTTGATGCAGGAAAAGCCCTATTTGCAAATGTAGTTCCAAATATTTCAATTCCACGTATTGAACGGCCACCATAATAGCATCTAATTATTTGAATTTCTTCGGTAACCTAGTAATTACCCATTTTATCAGATTAATAATTTATTCTGTTATAAAAATAAAATTCTGTACAGAGCCCCAACCATTCAACTTCACCTTGCGCGTTTTATTGGCCCTGCACCCGTGATTATGGAATGTCTAGTTATCTATAAATTTGCACGTATACGTGTTTGGCTACCGCTATAGTGTATATAATAACTTAAATGCTCTTAGTGGACATTGAAGCTTCAAAATAAAGGCATAAAATAACGGTTGTATAAGGAATGAAAATTAATTGTTATTTTAATACATACATTTATTTCTGTCAAACTTACCTGAAGGGTTTGGAACATAAGCATCAAATTCGGATTTATCACCCAAGACGCTAGCCGAATATGCAACAACTTCTATGTGGTACAACTCGCATGTAGCAAGAAATTTGATATCCAGGTGTGGCTCCTGAGTTGCAAATATGTACACCAGTTGTGGTTCTATCTCGCGTTGATAATAGATATAAACAAGGTACAGTGTTGCTTCACAATTTGTGCTAAGAGACCAACGTAAATTATAATTTTCTAGCGATACGTTTCCAACGGGCCCTGGAACTGAAATGGAAATAATACGGGTTAGGTGAGTTGCTAAAGTTGTATGAATGACGACAAATGGAATATTATTAAGGCTTTTAAAAAAATCACTCTAACCCCAACCACTCGTCAATGGCCTTTTGCTCCAGACGATAGTGCTCAGCATTTAACGGGTTATTAAAGAAAAACGGCCCAATTATTCAGTCTCCTAAAATTCCACATTATACATTAATTTTCTCTGAATACTGGTCATTACAATTAGTAACCTAACGAGAATTTTCTGTAGCCCAGTATCTACAGTTTTGGGAAGACACTACCCCGGTAGTGGTAGATGTAGTCATCAGTTAACAAAATTTCGGTCGTCTAGAAAATTTCCCTGGACCCAATAGCAATAATTTAACCTTTTATTTTTAGCAGCTTCTTTCAGCTTCTTCTTTATAAGGATTGGTATTATGACGTCTAAAATATCTTCCAATTTTCTCCTTGTCGATGTTCAGCTGTGACATTAAATTCCGTAGACTCAATCTAGGATTCGTTTGATTTGCAGCAAAGATTACATTATCTTCGTGATGCGGGTGCATTCGTCGAGGTTGGTTATTACTCCAGGCGTTTTAGCTATAAAATTGACCTCTGTTCTAAATTCGTGCCCTACGAAATTTTTTTTATTGTGTTTATTTGGACGTCTTGAATGACACTTGGTAGTTACGCCACGATACACCTGGAGGATTTCGTGAAAACCGCGTCGGAAGGTCGCGGATTCGCGATTGACTCAGTTTTTATGGCCCAAACGGGAACAACATTTATTATAAAAGTTGTACATCTGCAAATTCTCTACCTTAAAGATCCTATACATTTTTTTCGTACGCCTAAACGGATTGCAAATGCGACGCGGATTAAGCGAAAAATACAGTTAGTTCCGTTTTTTTACGTTTATTTTTAAATTTTTTGTTATATTGGACAGCGCAGAATTGATGAGCATGTTATTGAACAATCAATTCAAAACACCCCCGCTATCGTTGGAGAAGATATTGACTTGTTGGTCATTTTGCTTTCAAAAAACCAGGAAAAGGAAAAGTGGAAACAAAACATTATTTTACTGTGAATATGGACAAATATCCAAATTGCTTAAAGCATATATTGTGTTAGCACGCCCTGACATAATGCGATACCACCTCCGCCTTGTTTCACAAAGGGAAAACTTAAGTGTTCAAAATGTTTGAGAAAGATTTACAGCCTGCAGCACGTTGGACGAACTGATTTGCAATGGAATGAAGATTATTATTGCAATATATGGTGCTCCCAAAACTGAAACTTCTATAGATAATTACCGATACTTAATATTTGCCAAATCTATGAAACTTTCAACAGTTTTAAAATTATCATCACTTCCTCCAACATCTTCAGCAGCTCAACGTCATTTATGTAGATATTGCCAAGTTCAAACATGGTTGGGAATAGACATTGATCCTGAGCAGTAGAGCTGGATTAGGAATAATCATATTTTGTAGCCAGTACCGACTTATTGTTAAATTCAATTTTTTTGCAACTGTACGAAGGATTGTGCAGGAAAATGTAGCTGTAGGAAAGTAAAACTGAGTTGTTCAACAGCTTGTGGACATTGCCAAGGTCACTTCTGCTTGATTACCGCACTTATAATTGCTATGAATGACGAAATGCACGACGTAGAATCTTATCAGAATGAAAGTAATGGCAATGATTTGTCACTGGACGATAACGTTTCAGATACCGAAGGAGTCGGAAATATTGACTTTAACATCTGGCATGGATTAGCCCTCCTAGGGAAACCATGTAAAAAAAGCGCCGAGCATTCTATCTCTACGGTGGTGCGGAAATGAATGCATTTTTTGACTTATTCACTGTAAATAAATATAAATAAAATGTATAAGACATTCTGGCAGAGAATCAAAATCACCGAGATCTACAACAGCAATATTTAATTTTCATTCTCAGACATAGAAAGCAAGATAATTGTGAAATATGTAGTGCGAAAGAGGTTTGACGGAACTAAATGCATTTTTCACTTAGTCCGCATCGTATCTCCAAAACGTTTAGGCGTACGAAAAACATGTATATGATCTTTAAGGTAGAGAATTTATAGATGTATAACTTTTATAATAGGTGTTGCTCCCGTCTGAGCCATATAAACTGAGTTAATCGCGAATCCGCGGATTCCGCGATCTTCTGACGCGGTTTTCACGAACTCCTCCAGGTATATCGTATAAATAGACGCAATAAAAAAAAAACGTTCTTCGTAGGACACGAATTCGACAGCAAAAGTCTAAGATCTTTTAACAACACGCACTGCCCGTTTCATTGAAAAGAGCATTTATTTCGGCTGCAGTTCCATGACTAAAAACGACTCATAAAGGATGTCTTCGGTTAAATTCTGCGGCTGCTTCTATGCTACTACGAGCCACATCACCAAATAACTTTATCATTTAAATTTTTCACTTAAATAAAATAAATTGAGCGGTTAATAACTATGCAAGTTTTATTTTATTTTGTTTGTGTATAAAGTCCGACTTCCAAGTTACTCCAGAATTACTGTTAAAAGTTTATAGTTGTTTACTTAGCTTTAACTTCTTCAGCACCAGTATAAGCTGCTTATGCAATAGTTATATATTTCCTGTGATCAAATCATTGAACTAAAAGTATAGTGTACTTACCACAATCTTCTGCGTAGGCACTGTGGGCCACTAGAAAAACAAGTAGACTTAGAATGCGGAGCATTTTGAATAACCAATGTTTCTGCAAAATTATTCACTGATCACTCCTAGCAAATTCTACTTATATAGGAATCGTGAATTAGTTACACTTTAGATATGAAAATGTTTGTCGAGATGCTGCATCCGCAGAAGATTATATTACAGATTGAAGTGGGAAGAACAAAAATCTCATCTCGCTTTTCATGACTTGCATATTATAGCTCTTTTATTAACCATGCGATTTTCTTAAAATTTGGGTGGCAGGTACTAACCTACAAGGAGATTGTGCCACGGTAAAATATTTAAAAACATACCTGTGGCGTTGGTCATTATGAAGAAAAATGTACCTAATTTTCTAAAAAAAAAAAAAATATTAGGCAAAGTTTTAGCTGTAAAACAATATCATAATCTTATTCATCGTTATTAAAAACTCACCAGTACCGAATTTCAAAAAGATAGTGTATGTGGTGTTCATGTAGTAAGAACATAAAGGCTTACTTTTTAAAGGACCAATTATTAGAATCATAACTTTATTTTTGGTAGCAATTAAGACTTAGTTAAGATGGAGGAATACAGGTGAAGCACCCTGTATATACCCCATATATAAATTTTGTTTCTTCCTATTTACATTTCCAAATTCAAGTAATTATTGCATTCAATTCATTTCATTTTTACATTTAATTAGTCATTAAATATTGCACACGTTAAATTTACCAGAAATGCCTTTTAAAAATTATATTTTTAAAGCAAAGTTAAACGCTGCAATTTTGAGACAGAATTTACATAAAATCTAGTCGAGTCGCGGGGTTTGTTTATCGTATATTTAGATAAACGTCAAGTACTTCGTGTATCCCCATAGTACAGAATCGCCTACACGTGTCTAGCTCAGCACAGTAGTGTCGAATATTATAATAGCGTTAAAATAAACATATTCTCACAAGAAACAAGCGGAGATGCATAATCCCGGTAGAAGTGTGACATCAGGAACCATATAAAAGAAGATCAAACTGTTCAGAAGAGGAGATGCATTTGGAATCCCACCTAAGGTACTTTGCAGACTTCGGTCAGCTGTACTTTCGTTCGTTCGTTGTACTTACATCAAAGACAATCACTGTTTAATGTACTTTTTATGACTTGCCGTTTCAACGTCTCTACGATGCCCTACAAGGACGTTAAACATGTAGAACCTGGGGGAGAGCATTCACGGGCGATATAACGCTATACAGAGCATACAGAAATTCAGCTAACATAAATTTCTAAAGGTGATTACTTTCTTATTTTGAGACTCTACTTTATTATTGGCGATTGCATTTATATTCTGGTTTCGTCGGGGTGTAATGGGGAAACTTGGCGCATTTGTGGTACTAAAAGAATATTAGATTTTCTATGAACGATTAGCTCTGATTTTTAACTATTATAATATTATATTACCAGTTATTCAGTTATGATTTCATTCACAAATTTAATTCATAAAATTTCACTTTCTGAATATTTTACTAGGGAAATTTGCGTTTGCAACGTAACAAGTTTATATTCAAGAACTATATATTTTCTGCGTTTATGCAATGACAAGAAACTTTCACTTCCATTATTTTTCATTTGATGTACTTATTAAGGCTACTGTGTGCCGAATTTTGGACATGGCAAATGTCATAGTAATGTTTATCTTTCAAATGATTATCTGAGATTTCTCACCAGCGATCTATTTGGTTTTCTATGATTGTTTAATAACGATCCACCCATTTAATTACCTTGCGCTCACAAACTGTACAGGCCATCGGTCAGTGCTGGGTTAATTAGCCCGTAAACCTGTTCGTATTAAGAAGAGTTTACTTTTCGTCGTGTACTGAACCGGGACGTCTCGTCTGTTTGATTTACAACTACCCACCTTGTTTTACGTTGTTGGACAGTCATACAAAATTGCTTGTTTTAATTATAATCAAAGGATATTTCCTCAACATTCTATGATCTTTTACATGAGTATTTAATTCTCATTTCTCTACTTAATTTTGATAATGTATAATCATGACATGATTCTTGTTCACTGTTTTGCATTCGATTCATTATTTGGCTATTGCTAATAACTATAATTATAAATCATTATTATCTAGCGGTTGCTAACAAGTTTATTTAATTATAAAACATTATTACCTAGCAATTGCTAACAGCTCTAATTATGGATTATCATTATCAGGCCATTGCCACAACTCTAATTACTATTAAAATAACACAGCATACTTTTGTATCTCAGTTCTTGTTATTGCATCAAAATACTCAGCATATCTATAGTATGGTCATTACTATAGCAGCGCAAGTTTTCCTATTATAATATTTAGACAATTGTCTCAAATAGTTGGATTACTTTTCATTTTCATGCTCGACTATTGTTGCATCAATTTATATAAAATAAAATGGGTTTTTTAACTATTTTTTCCCATCAATTGTTGTCTTATTCTTTCACCTTTGCCTTTTCGTCATATAAGTAATAAAATAAATAAATGTTTTAGTTTCAAAAGCAAAATAGCAAATGGACTTCAACTATAAAAGTACAGTGCAATCTTGAGTAGTAGAATACTACATGAATAAATAACATATGTAATTAACTAGGTCTCTCAATTAATAGACAAGTGTGTTCAAGTTTACCAGATATTTCAACTAACAGAGTGATTAATTTTTTAAGGTGTATAGTATCAGACAGAAACAAGTAATATTAAACTTTATATAAAAGAACCTGGGGTAAATAAAAAGGGCTACTACACACACAACGAAATTTGGATCCTACACTAACAAAACTAGACGATCACGCAAATGGCCAATCTTATTTGTTTATCCTTCAGATAAATAAGTAATAATTAAAATTACTGGTGACATAATGACTAGGATTTTATTATTAATTAATGCACTAGGGCTACAATTACTTCACTGGTGCCGTAGTGACCAGGATTGCATTTGTAATTAATGGGGGGGATTAAACCTCTTCACAGGCTTTCCGTTTAGAATCAATCACGTGACGTTAGTCGGCTTTACTTAATCAAACAATAATTGACGTGGGAGACAAAAAAAGTTAATTATTAAACAAATTTACATAATAAGAGCTACATAGATAACTAAATCACAGTTGGCTCAACGTATCCTCCATCCATGTGAATATATTTTTCTATAACATTTCTATTGTGACGCACGACTTTACGTAATTCTGCAGGTGTTATTGGTAGGCAAGCCTTTCTTATTCTATCCAGTAGTTGTTCTGCGTTTTGAGATTTCTCTTTGTATACTAAATTTTTAATACACTCCCAAAAGTAAAAGTCTTTTGGAGTTAGATCCGGAGACCGGGGTGGCCATTCTTGAAGAGGACTTCTTGTACCTACCAATTACAGGGGGAAATGTGTGTTTAGACAGTTACGAACAACGTTCGCATTAGGACCTGGTGCTCCGTCCAGTTGCAATATTAAATGCTGCATCATTTGAAGAGGCATGCTATCCAAAATATCAGTAAAATCCCGTACAAGAAAGTCTAAAAATGTTTCGGCGTTTAATGTTTCAAAAGAGAAAGGTCCTATAATCTCCTCATTTAAAATAGCGCACCAAACATTCACTTTTTGCGATCGTTGACTTTTACAGTTTATCATCCAATTAGGATTTTCAGCAGCCCGGTATCGGATATGTTGAATGCAGACTACACCATTTCTATTGAATGTAGCTTCATTGGTAAACATTATTTTCTATAAAAAATACATATCGTTGAGAAAATTTCCTTGTGCCCAAAAACAATAATCTAGCCTTTTCAAATTGTCGCCTTCGAACAAAGTATGTAGATACTTCAGTTTAAATGCTCTTAATCTGTTTCTTTTTAGACATCTCCATACTTTAGTTTTATCAATGTTTAAATGACTTGCTACATTTCTGATACTGGCTTGTGGATCTTGCCTAAATGCTGCAATTATCAGTTCCTCATAGGAATATCTAACATTATGGTTTATAAATAATTTGTTGGTTTCATTGAACAAATTATTGTTAATTGCTACTATTTTAATGTGGATATTTGCTCGCTCTGAATACCGTGAGTTAAAAATTCTTGTAGCCTCTGCAAATGATATATTTCCATCTACAACATGAATTATTTCCACTTTTTTACGAACTGTTAAACGTGCCATTATTAAATAATAAAAAAAAATTACTTGCATTTGTGTAAACACAAAAATAATGAAATGTCACCCAAACTTCAAAGTAATTTTGAATTATCATGGCCAACTTATGTTTAAAAGGTAACTGTAGAAATTTAGTTCCACAAAAAATGTACTTTGCTGTTATTATGTTTATGAACATCATGTAAAAGGTGGGTCAAATTCTGACCTTATTAATGTGATTTTAGAAAACATAAGCAATTGGATATCGGTCATATTTCGTAAAAATTGCACACATGAACACCACTTACACTATCTTTTTGAAATTCGGTACCCTTATATTGCAAAAAAAATCATTCTGATTAAAAAAATTTTAACCGGGTCCCGGAACAAAAGAGGTTTAGTTAGTGATCGAAAAATTGCATATTTCTGTGCAGCTCTTAGGTTGAATCAATATTCGGCAAAAAAATTAGTAACTTACTTTATTTTATACTAAACAATGATTACATTGAATTATTATACGATATATTTTACAGTCCGAATATTTACTCAACCTAGAAATCACTACGAGGAGGTAGCTGCATTTCGGCAAGTCCCTTTTGGCGCGTCAAGTTTAGCTCGAATGAAGCCATCTCTGGATTCTTCACCGCATATTTTTGTTCTCGGTAATAATTTTAACACCTCTCTGGACCGCCTGAGTATGACAAGGAAAATTGTCAAAATTCTGAACCTGTTTAACAATATCCCACAATTCCTGGTCAGACAGATGCTGTACTAGGGGAGCTTCTGTTGCAGTACAACTCAACCAATCTATGTCTATGTAATCTTCTGCGTAAAAAATTTTTTGGCACTTTGAAAATGCGATTTTTTATATCAAATTTCCTAGCTTTTACAATTATTCTTCTAATGGCTCTAGCTTCCTAATGTGTGGACCTGTATTTGTTAACATATATATTAAAATATTTTTTCTACTCCCTTATGTAAATTTGCTGTTTTCCGTGCAATCTGTAGAATGGAAAAGTGCGCCATGCCAGTTAACTGAACGGATATATTTCATATACGTTCTAGGATGGATATGAAATCGACCAATCACAGTTCGTGTATCAAGTACATAGGCAACTATTCGTTTTAAAAAATTCAAGTTGATGCGTAAGCTGTCAAAGTAACTGTCAGTGTGTAATTCGTGCAGTTTGAGTTAAAAAAAAATAATTGAAAATGAGTGATTCCAGTGAAGGGTGGATAAACGCTATACCCCTAAAATTTTACTGAAATTATTATATACAGACAAAATTTTACAGATATATGACAGAAAAAGTAGGTATGTGGGAGGGATTGAACCTGCGACCTCTTGCGTAAATGCAACCGCTAGGCTACTGCCGCTTTTATAAAAGGCTTTCATCTAGAGCTTAAGATTAAGCAGAAGCTAAGTTTGTATATTAAAACTTAATTAAAGCTATTATTTGTAATTTTTTCTTAATCCGGTCGTAGAAAATGCATATTGTACAACTCGAGTGGATTATCGAAAGGCTGAGGCACTCCGCCTACGGCGTCGTGCTCAATCTTCTTTCTCATGCGATATGACTATCATATCCACACTTGTTGCACAAACTACTATTCCGGGTGCGTGAAATAAGCATTGTCCTGGATCACTTTATTGATAATTACTGTTACATGATTTGGTAGTTCTTTCGAAACATGGATTAATTTCCACAGATATCTTACACCATTTTCCAGCTGTGGCCGTGATTTATTTCAAACCACATACGCGAATATACTTTTATTACAAACTTTGCTAGTATTTTTAAATTCTCCAGAGGATCATTTGTAGCTACATATACTCTGAGAATGCGGTTGGCTGTCGTTAACCAACGTGAGTGTCCAATTTTTCGTGGACATTTCTCGGCCAAATTTTGAGGAACCACTCCATCTCCAATGGCTTTAAAATAGTATGAAAATGACAGAACCTCAGAGCCGGAGCAGTGTTCAGTTTAGGGGTGGGGGATAATGAGAGTGGTGGGAGGTAATTAGGGGGCGGGACGTTAGAGGGCGGGGCCTAGGAGTAGTGGTGAGAGGTAATTGTAGTAGTGGGAGGTAATTGAAATGGTGAGAGGTAATTGACGTGGCGTGATAATTAGCGTGGTGGGTGGTAATTAGGGTGGTGGGTGGTAGCTAGTGTGGTGGGGGGTAATTAGAGTGACAGTTGGTAATTAGATGGTGGGGGGAAATTTAAGTGTAATTAAGTGTAAAATGAAGGTAATTCCAGTAACAGTAGGGCTAAATGCAGTAAAAATAAGGGTAATTACAGTAAAAATAAAGGGAATTGCAGGAACAATGGGAGTAAATTCAGTAAAAATAAGGATAGTTGCAGTAAGAGTAAGGACAATTAAGCGTAATTGCAGTAACAATGAGAGTAATTGCAGCAACAATGGATAATTGCAGTAAAAATAATGGTGATTTAAGCAATTATGTCCCCCTATCCGTCTGTCCGTTTGCCCACCTGTTCATCTGCCTGCCCACCTGCTAATTGCAGTGTCCTATTGCATTTTATATATTTTTTTACAATGACGTAACAAACATTTATTCTTGATTAGTTATAAAATTATTTTACCTGCCTTATCTTTATGGTGATCAACAATTATTTTACCTGCCTGCCTTATTTACCGAGATTTTTATGGTCTTTAGTTTTTGAAAAGGAGCATTGGGCTGTTGTTGATGTTTTTAGTGAAATATTGCAGTGCATGGTGATATTATTGGGAGCTTCCGGAAATATAAAGGAAAGCTTCCTTGGACCAGAAATGTCTATTATTATATTATATTGCGCATATCTGGTCGATAGCCGAGTGGGTTAAGGCGCGAGGTGGCAATGGCGATTAATCACACGGGCATCGCATCACCGGGTTCGAATCCTGGCTCCGGCACTGTCGGAGGAAATGGTCGTATGTCCGCGTTTTTTCAATGTGTAACCCCCTTCCGCACAAGCCCCTGGCTTCTGAAATTGGGGGTTGCCTAATTTCTGTGGTGTTTATTTATTTATTTATTTATTATATGTCATATCTCATTACCAATTTTATTTTTTCACAAATAAGTACACACAAAAATTACAGGTAAGTATATAATGAATAAGTTATCTTAACTAAAATTTAATTTTGAGTAAAATGTGTTAACCGTTTATGTTTATACAACGTATTACAATATTATACAATGTAGAAATTATTTTTATACGCAGTTTTGAGGTTTCATTTGCAAATAAATATGGAAGACCCATTTAGGCTTATTTAGGCCTGTCTATGGGTTACACCTCCTTAAGATGCAAAGAAAGGGAAAATAAACAGAAAAATAACTGAACAACAGTGAATGTAAAACAAGAGAGAGAACAGACACTAAATTGTACATATAACTGTATTAATTGTTTAATAATTTGATTAGACACTATACAACTACTGCACTAAGAAAAAATATCAAAATTAATATTCACAAGGAGATATACACAATCGAAGTATAGTTAATTTAGTAACTACATGGGATCAATAATATTATAGAGCATATTTCCATCGTTTGGAGTCATCCACACTAATACAAGGATGTTTTGTTTTTATGTTTATTAGAGATATCGATAAAATATTAAGCAATTTCGGTCCAATGTAAACAAAGTATCTTGATCAATACTTTTATGAGTTCTGGGTATAATAAAGTGAGCCGCTTCTTGTTCTCTGGTATTACGTTCGTAATTTATCCTACTAATGTACTGTTTATTTCGGAACAAAAATAACAGGATATTCTTAGCGTAAAGCTGCCACAAATCTAGTATATTAAGTTCCGAAATTAATTGTTCCGTGGGGTATAGGAAGGGTTTAAAATATATAATTTTTAGAATTTTTTTTCTGAATAATTTCCAGAGGTGTCAGATATGCTTTCCTTACTCCTCCCCCAACCAATTATGCCATACTGAATAATAGATTCGATAAAAGTATAGTATCATATTTTAAGATGATTCAAGGGTAGTATCTGTTGACATTGATAAAATTTAAAAATTAAGCTCCGAATTTTTGTTATTGTATTGTTTACATGTATATTCCATCTTAAATGCGAGTCAATAAAAATACCGAGGTATTTAATAGATCGAGTTAGTGAAATTAAAAGATTATTTACTGATATGGTGCTGTATCAGGTAGATATTTCTTGTAAGACGTAAAGAGAATGATTTTAGTTTTATCTACATTTATTGTTAGCAAATTCGCACTAAACCAATCAAAAACTTTCTTTAAATTCCTTTCAGCCAAATGTCTCACGTCATCCCAGGTATGCCCGGTATACAAAATAACTGTATCACCAGCAAATGATATTATTGTTCCAGAAGAATTCAATGTAAGTAAGCTGTTTAAATATATAGTAAACAACACAGGTCCTAGAACTGTACCCTGTGGTACTCCACAGGTTACAGCTTGCTCTTTGCTTAAGACATTTTTTATTTCAACTTTTTGTTTCCTTTTCTCCAAAAAACTTTTAAATAATTTTAAGACATTACCTCTAATTCCAAAGTTTTCAAGTTTTTCTAGCAAAAGTCCATGACTGACGGTGTCAGAGGCTTTTGCTAAATCAACAAAAACACCCAGACATGCTTTCTTGTTATCCATAGCATCGTATATTATTGATGTCACTTTTGCTATTGCATCTTGGGTTGAGAGGTCTTTTTGAAATCCAAACTGCATATCAGATAAAAAAAATTTTTTATTTAGATAATCAACTAAAGGTGACTATAATTTTTTCAAATAATTTTGCGAAAGAAGAGGTTAAAGAAATTGGACGATAATTTGATACATCTGTTTTACTTCCTCCTTTGAAAACTGGTCTAATGATTGCCTTTTTAAAATGCATAGGAAACTCTCCACATTCAATGCATTTATTTATAATAAAACACAGTGGATCCACAATAGTATCAATTGTCGACTTTAATAATTAATTTTTTATACCATCTGGACCTGGTGCCTTATTATTTTTTAGTTCTAGTACAATTTGTTTAGTTTCTGTTACATTTGTATAATTTATATACATAGAATGGGAAAAGTTCACAATTTCATTTAACATCGGTACCTGCACTATTTTAGAAGCAAGTTTTCACCTACTTGAGAAAAATGGGTGTTAAATTTGTTACCTATTTCTTCAGGATCTATCACTTCATCTTCGTTGTCTGTTATGATTTTATCTATATTTTGTCTTCATTTTTGTAGTTATTCGAAAAATCTCTCGACATTCCAAAGTTTTTAGTACAATTTTTATTAGTGTCAATTTTGGATTTAAAATAATTATATTTTGCCTTTTTTTTATTAAACAGTTAATTTTTTGTTTCTATAAGTTATGTAGTCCTGTTTAAATTGTTCATTTTGGGGGTGCCTTATATGTTTTTGAAACAATTTATCTGTTTTTAATTGAAATAACTAATCCCTGCGTAATCCATGGTTTTTTCCTTTTTATTGGGTTCAATTTTATAATTTATGTTGATTCCGAAATACATTTTGAGAATGTTTCAAAAAAGTTTTCAAAAGCCTCATTTGGATCCAGGCAGCTATACACCTGATCCGAGGATACACTAGTTAACAGCTGTATCAGTTTTTCATTATTAATTTTTTTATATGACTGACCACAATATTGTTTAACACAATTATTTGTTTCTTTATAAATGATTTTTGAGATGACTGAGTAATGGTCTGTAATATTTTTTTTTATTATTGCCGAAATTACACTCTCAATAGGTATACAGCTTCTGGATTTGAGGAATATGTGGTATATGCATGTGGCAGAAGTATCTGTAACCCGTATATTTTTATTTATTAGAGATACAAATCCATTTTTAGATAGTAGATTTAGATATTCTTCTACATAATCTAAATTTCCTCTATTTCTTTTAATGTCAATATTTATATCACCAATAATTAAAAAGTGATCAAATGAGTTGAAATTGTAAGTGCCTAAAAGTTCTGACAAATTTTCAATAAAATCATATTCAGGCGTAGGATAAAATTCTGCACTAAGAATAATTGAATGATTCGATAGTGTAAAACTGTGCGACATAATAGACGTTCTTTGGACATTTAAGATAAGGCAGGTAAAATAATATTGTAACTAATCAAGAATGAATGTTTGTTATGCCATTGTAAAAAAATACAAAGTGCAATAGGACAATACAATGAGCAGGTGGGTAAACAGATGAACAGGTTGACAAACGGACAGACGGATGGGCGGACATTATTGCTTTAATCACCATTATTTTTACTGCAATTATCCTTATTGTTACTGTAATTACCCTTAATTATCCTTATTGTCACTGTGATTACCCTTAATTACACTTAATTACCCTTATTTGTAACTAAATTATTCTTAATTACTCTCTAATTGCCTCCCATCATTTCAATTACCCCCCATCACTACAAGTGCCCCTCACCATCACTCTTAGGCCCCGCCCTCTAACGTCCCGCCTCCTTAATCTCCCATCTGGCTAATTACCCCCACCCCTAAATTGATCACTGATGACTACTCCAGCTCCGAACCGAGAACCGCTCCGACCTTCTCTCATTTCCATACTACTTGACCAATAACTAATTGAATACACTTAGAAGCAAGTGACAGCTAGCCTGATAACAGAAACTTAACCTCCACTAGAAATTGAACATTACAAAGAATAAACCATAATAATTGTATACTACTTAATACTACGGTAAGTACTCGAAGTAATACGTTAATTATCCCAACATTTACGATGTTGTGGTTATGTTATAGTTGCTAACATTTTTCAATGTTCCAGGTAATCTGGACATAACAACGAAACTGCAAGAACTAGACGACATATACCTCATTGTATAACTAACACAAACCTAATTCAATATTAGGCATATACAGTGTACACTAGGTAGAATAATTCCTTGCTCATAATGTACAAAACTAATGTTCGCTTAATCTTTTGAGAGTAAACATGCCAGCCAAAGCTATACCTCGTATAAACTAGAAGCTATTAGTAAGCTAGGGTATGACCACAGTAGTTGAATGTTTAATAGTTAAACTCTAGGACTGCCCTTACTAACTGCTCTTAGGAATGGCAATTCAGCTGTTTCTTCATAAAAATTTTCTTAATTAGATTTAAAATTAATATCATTACACCTGTCATAGTTCCACTTAGGTAGGCTTATACTTTATTTTGTCAATATATGTATTAAAAAAAGTTATTGCCAAAAATAATAAATATTTCCTTATGGGGTCCCTCTCTCTTGGACATGCCCACCTTAAGAGAGACTCCTAACTGTTAAAACTAAAAAAAAATTAATTTAATTTACTTCAAATTTTTGTTTATTTTTTACGGTTACAGCAGTTCATAGAATTAAAATAACATGTATGTAACAGAATAATACACTGCAAAATATTAGAATTAAATCTTCAACAAGCTGGCTTATGGGTTTAGTTATCAAGTGGACAACCTGCAAAAGAAATACTCTATTATTTGGAATTTCATATGCTTCTCATGCGAAATAGTTGTTATATTAGAATGTTCTAAAGGTCCATGTCAATAATTTATGAAAGTGTGGAATATTTGTAAGGGATGTCACTATACAGGGTGTTGCATCATGAGAGGGACATAGCTTAATAGGAGGTAGAGAACATCAGTGGTAACCGGAACCTCCCATAGAAATGTCTCATTGGGCCTTCATTACGAAGTTACAGGGTGTTAAATAATTTTTGGCCAAACCTGTTTTTTGTCATAACTTTGACAGGGAATGAAATAACGGATTCATATTTGGTACGGCTAATGTACTAACGAGCCCCAAGAGGTACATGTATAAAAAAAATATATCCAGGTCCGGACTCACTATAATTTATGTTTCTTCTTTGCATCAATAAAACATCACCCTGTATATATTTTTTTGAAATTTCGATACGATATTCGAAAAGAGCAAGAAAAAACAAACAAAATGGCCTATTTCATTTTTTTGTTACACCTTCGTGGTTATTTAAATACGTTGTTAAATGTGCAAGAAAATGGATTACAGAACCCTATTAAATGAGAGGCACGTGAAATAAATAGTTTTATAACTAAAATTTGCAAAAATTCTATTGAGCCTAGGTGGTCTGGGTGAATCCTAATTCCGGCACGTTTTAAAGGTCCATTTTGGTAAAAAACTGTGGTCCTAATAAGTAATCGGGTATGAAATAACAAAATTTTTAATCAATCACAGTAGGCTTGTTCAAAGAATAAAAGTGACAGATAATTTAAACCATTTAGGCCTAAGCAACCAGTTACTTTGATCAAGAAAATCATCAACATTTTATACTTAATAAAAATTGGAAAAGAGAACAAACTAAAATCTAAATAAATAAAATATTTTCCATTCAATTAACAATAAATAACAAAACAATAACTAAATGTGTTTAAAAATAAAACGTAATTGACACTAAAGTAAATTTTCAAAATGTCCTCCCCCACATTTTGTGCATTTTCTTGCGCGTTTAGAAAGGTCACCAATTGCTCGACGTATCATTTCTGGATTATTCCGTATTTCGTCGCAGTTTGTAACGATGCGCTGGATTAAATGTTGTCTACTTTCAATTTCAATGCTATAAACCTCGTTTTTTAAGTGGCCCCATAAAAAGTAATCACAAGGGTTACAATCAGGAGATCTTGGTGGCCATTCATGTGGACTCCCGCGTCCAATCCATCTATTAGGATACACATTGTTTAAGTGTTCTCTTACTTGAAGGTTAAAATGTGGTGGGGCCCCATCATGCTGAAACAACATGCCTCTTATACCGATATTTTCTAACATATTCGGTAAAATGTTTTGAAGAAAATCAAAGTAAATTTCACCATTCAATCTTTCTTCAAAAAAATGTGGCCCTATCAAATGTCTATTCACAAGTCCGACCCAAACATTTACAGAAAACCTGTGTTGCGAACGGCGTTGGCGTACCGCATGTGGGTTTTCCTGTGCCCATTTATGATTATTTCGTGAATTGTTTACTCCATCCCTTGTAAATTGTGCCTCATCCGTAAATAAGGTTCTGCAAATGACTGGGCGATGGTTAGACAACCAATGACAAAATGCCAGGCGGGGGATATCGTCGCCTTGTTGAAGACGTTGTACCTGCTAGATATGATATGGATGGTAACGTTCTCTTTTTAGGGTTCTCCATACTCGCCAATGAGGAATACCAGTTGCCAAACTGATTCGTCTAGTGCTCATATTTGGGATTTCTTGAACTACGTTTATAATATTGTTTTGTTCCTGCGCACCTTGTTGTAAAACACGCTCCACAACTGCAGAAGTAGGAAACTTTCCGTGTTGTCTTGCATACTGGAACACCGTACTGAAGGTTTTATGATTAGGGCATCGACGACCAGGAAAACGCAGCCGATATTCTCTTTCCGCCGACCTACCATTTCCATTACAGAAACCATAGATGAATATTATGTCAGCATATTCCACGTTTGTAAATTTTACTGGCATAGTTAAAATATTTTCACAAGTTTTCACTAACTAAATGCGGATTATTGACACATTAAATTACTAACAAACAATTATTCAACTGTTTAGGAGATTTCTTTTTATTATCTGTCACTTTGAACAAGCCTACTGTGATTGATTAAAAATTTTGTTATTTCATACCCGATTACTTATTAGGACCACAGTTTTTTACCAAAATGGACCTTTAAAACGTGCCGGAATTAGGATTCACCCAAACCACCTAGGCTCAATAGAATTTTTGCAAATTTTAGTTATAAAACTATTTATTTCACGGGCCTCTCATTTAATAGGGTTCTGTAATCCATTTTCTTGCACATTTAATAACGTATTTAAATAACCACGAAGGTGTAACAAAAAAATGAAATAGGCCATTTTATTTGTTTTCTCTTGCTCTTTTCGAATATCGTATTGAAATTTCACAAAAATATATACAGGGTGATGTTTTATTGATGCAAGGAAGAAACATAAATTATAGTGAGTCTGGACCTGGATATATTTTTTTTATATATGTACCTCTTGGGGCTCGTTAATACATTAGCCGTACCAAATATGAATCCGTTATTTCATTCCCTGTCAAAGTTATGACAAAAAACAGGTTTGGCCAAAAATTATTTAACATCCTGTAACTTCGTAATGAAGGCCCAATGAGACCTTTCTATGGGAGGTTCCGGTTACCACTGATGTTCTCTACCTCCTATTAAGCTATGTCCCTCTCATGATGCAACACCCTGTATATATAAGAATAACTTCATTCTCTACAATTATTAAGTAGCAGAGCTAGATTTTTTTGACCATGTCTCCTGAAAATCTTTCTTACTGCCCTGTCACAGCAATTTCTATAGCAGAAAATGTGAGATTTTCATTAACCGTAGCTGAAACCATTATCTCCCTCATTTCGTCATTATTATTATTTTCCGGGACAGATTCTCTTTTATGTTTTACCGGAGAAACGACTTTCAAATTTTTGAATGATTCGATTAATTGTGTTTAGTGCAGGAAAAGCCCTATTTGCAAAAAATGTAGTTCCAAATATTTCAATTCCACGTATTGAACGGCCACCATAATAGCATCTAATTATTTGAATTTCTTCGGTAACCTAGTAATTATCCATTTTATCAGATTAATAATTTATTCTGTTTAAAAATAAAATTCTATATACAGTTCAGTTTAAAAGTGGAATAAATTATGTACAAGCATGCACGATACGTCACCCGTCTCGATCGAGCCCCTACCATTCAACTTCACCTTGCGCATTTAATTGGCTCTGCACCCGTGATTATGGAATGTCTAGTTATCTATAAATTTGTACGTATACGTGGTTGGCTACCGCTATAATGTATATAATAACTAAAATACACTTAGTGAATATTGAAGTTTCAAAATACAGGCATAAAATAACGGTTATAAAATAATGAAAATCAATTGTTATTTTAATACATCCATTTTTTCTGCCAAACATACCTGAAGGGTTTGGAAGATAAGCATCAAGTTCGGTTTTATCACCTAAGACGTTAACCGAATATGGAATAACTTCTATGTGGTACACCCCGCATGTAGCTATAAGTTTGATATCCAGGTGTGGCTCCTGAGTTTCAAATATGTACATCAGTTGTGGATCTGTCACGCGTTGATAGAAATAAACAAGGTATATTGTTGCTTCACAATTTGTGCTAAGAGACCAACGTAAATCATAATTTTCTAGCGATACATTTCCAACGGGCTCTGGAACTGAAATGGAAATAATACAGGTTAGGTGAGTTGCTAAATTTGTATGAATGACGACAAATGAAACATTATTAAGGCTTATTAAAAAATCACTATAAGCCACACACTAGTCAATGGCCCTTTGCTCCAGGCGACAGTGCTCAGCATTTAACGAGTTATTAAAGAAAAACGGCCCAATTATTCAGTCCCATAAAATTCCACATTATACGTTAATTTTCTCTGAATACTAGTCTTTACAATTAGTAATCTAACGAGGATTTTCTGTAGCCCAGTATCTACAGTTTTGAGAAGACACCACCCCTGTAGTGGTAGATGTAGTCATCAGTTAACAAAATTTCGGTCATCTAAAAAATTTCGCTGGACCCAATAGCAATAATTAAACGTTTTATTTTTATCACCTTCTTTCAATTATTTAGAAATTTTGGTTTATAAGGGTTAGTATTATGACGTCTAAAATATCTTCCAATTTTCTCCTTGTCAATGTTCAGCTGTGACGTTAAATCCCGTAGACTCAATCTAGGATTCGCTTGATTTGCAGCTAAGATTACATTATCTTCGTGATGCGGGTGCATTCGTCGAGGTTGGTTATTACTCCAGTGGTTTTTGAAAAATGTCTGTGTGTGTGTATGTGTGTTAGCACGATAGCGCCGAAGCTACTGAACGGATTTGAATGAAACTTTGCAAGTGCGTTTCTTTAGTGCCCCAGAAGATCTGAAAAGGTTTTGGTTGAGATTGGATTACGTTTAGTGCCATTTTGACGCAACAAGTTGTTTATTTTATAATTACTTTCAATTTGCAATGGAACCATTGAAAAGCAGTTAAAATTTTGATTTCAACGATATATCACACTTCCACCCTTTCCATTTGGTTTCCGTGAAAAAAATTAAAAACAAAGCAAATATGAAGCATAGATCGCATTTCGCATGACATGATCAATTCACGTGTGAGGGTTTCTTCACTGCTCTAGAAGTAGAGCGGATTATTACGTTTAGTGCCGTTTTTAAATATATATATATATATATATATATATATATATATATATATATATTATATATATATGGAAATTAAAAATTTATATATATATATATATATATATATATATATATATGGAGACATCTATGATGTCTGGTGTATAGTAGCATTTGACCACATGAGGGTATTCACTTACCTCTCACCGGTACACCATTTACTTAAGTTTGTATAAAACTAACAGGTTGGCCACTATCATTTGTCTGTTCCATGACCTATGGCATACTGATGAGAACTAATAAGTTCGAAACCGGTCTATGTCTGGTCGGGGAATTGACAAATGACATTGGCTACCAATCTTTCATGATTTGTAAGGTATAATTCAATGCAGGTCGGGGTATTTGCCCGCTGAGTAGTTGTTTCCTGCAAATCATGTATAATAACAGTATATGGGTTAAGTCCACCAAGGGCTAAAGGTCTCCGCTCTCGGTACTTGCAAAATAGCAAGTCGCTATACACCATGGAGACATCTATGATGTCTGGTGTATAGTAGCATTTGACCACATGAGGGTATTCACTTACCTCTCACCGGTACACCATTTACTTAAGTTTGTATAAAACTAACAGGTTGGCCACTATCATTTGTCTGTTCCATGACCTATGGCATACTGATGAGAACTAATAAGTTCGAAACCGGTCTATGTCTGGTCGGGGAATTGACAAATGACATTGGCTACCAATCTTTCATGATTTGTAAGGTATAATTCAATGCAGGTCGGGGTATTTGCCCGCTGAGTAGTTGTTTCCTGCAAATCATGTATAATAACAGTATATGGGTTAAGTCCACCAAGGGCTAAAGGTCTCCGCTCTCGGTACTTGCAAAATAGCAAGTCGCTATACACCATGGAGACATCTATGATGTCTGGTGTATAGTAGCATTTGACCACATGAGGGTATTAACTTACCTCTCACCGGTACACCATTTACTTAAGTTTGTATAAAACTAACAGGTTGGCCACTATCATTTGTCTGTTCCATGACCTATGGCATACTGATGAGAACTAATAAGTTCGAAACCGGTCTATGTCTGGTCGGGGAATTGACAAATGACATTGGCTACAAATCTTTCATGATTTGTAAGGTATAATTCAATGCAGGTCGGGGTATTTGCCCGCTGAGTAGTTGTTTCCTGCAAATCATGTATAATAACAGTATATGGGTTAAGTCCACCAAGGGCTAAAGGTCTCCGCTCTCGGTACTTGCAAAATAGCAAGTCGCTATACACCATGGAGACATCTATGATGTCTGGTGTATAGTAGCATTTGACCACATGAGGGTATTCACTTACCTCTCACCGGTACACCATTTACTTAAGTTTGTATAAAACTAACAGGTTGGCCACTATCATTTGTCTGTTCCATGACCTATGGCATACTGATGAGAACTAATAAGTTCGAAACCGGTCTATGTCTGGTCGGGGAATTGACAAATGACATTGGCTACCAATCTTTCATGATTTGTAAGGTATAATTCAATGCAGGTCGGGGTATTTGCCCGCTGAGTAGTTGTTTCCTGCAAATCATGTATAATAACAATATATATATATATATATATATATATATATATATATATATATAAATTTTTAATTTCCACCAGGGATACAGTCACGGGCTCAAAAAAGAAAACTCTTTTTTAAATTCAAGCTTTCGAAACTTTATCGTTTCTTCCTCAGGAATTCTACAAAAATTTTAACTTATTATAATCAAAATTATTTAATACAAGTAATAAGTACTTACTAAATTGAGGTTAAAAAATGAAATTGACAAGACATCAAGACAGAACCAACACAACTATTACAAAATAAATCACACTTGTGGGCTACATTTATATTTAATTTAAGTTAAAACCAAAAATCTTTAATCTAAAATAGTTTCAGCCACCTCGAAAACTGAACAAGAAGCAGTCAACTACGTTATTTCTTATTCCTCCGAAAAACATCGGAATGTGAGATTAAAAAACTGTCAAAAACAAATCTGAAGCAGAGAGAGAGGGGTCATGTCAACCCCTCAGCCTCAGGTCCGTTGCCAACAAAACACCAAACCCAACAGACCAAAACTTACTAATTTTCAAAAGTATTGTACAGGGTGTTATTTCTGTGACTACCATTGGCATGTAAATGCAACAAATAAGTGTATAATATACTTAGGCCCTCAATGTCATTTCTGGCATTCATAGCTTCCGGTTCATTAAAAATATGACACATTTCTAGAAAAGTTCTTTTTTTGAACGTTCTTTTCAAAATCCAAAATCTTAACCTCGTTATAGTTGAGGTTATGGTTGAGTGATAGAGCGTGTTTGGCTAACATTGAAGATTCTTTGTTAACCCTCACGTCGCTTCTGTGTGATGTGATCCTATCTTTAATTTTTCTACTCGTTTGACCAATATACTTTTTTTCACAATCATTACAAGAGATGCAATATACCACATTTGAATAATTCATCAAGTCGTCTTTGTCTTTCAGTTTAGCAAAAAGATTGTTAATCGTCACCTTATTTTTGAAGGCTAATTTGATGTTAGTGAAACTTGAAAACAACTTCCTAAATTTAAGCGTCACCTGCGGAATGTTCGGTATAGAGAAATAAAAAGCGTTATTAGGAGCCTCCTGGTTTTCACCCACCCTCTGCACAACTACGTCAGGGCGTTCATTGACTACATTGTCCCGTGCAACAGTTCTACTGGCTATGATTTTTTTTATTAACGCTGGTGGATAACCACACTTCATAAATAAATCTGACAAAATTCTTAGGTTGCCTGTTACAACCGAGGTATGTGAGGTGTTAATAACTCTGTTTTTCATTCCCACTAATACATTAATCTTTTGTCGTTCCGAGTGAAACGATCCATAATGTAAATATCGTCCAGATGAACCTGGTTTAGTGTACCATGACGTTATAACCTTATTGTCTACCCTTCTTGTTAGTTGGGTATCCAAAAAGGGGGAGGAAGACGAAAATGGCAGAGTCCCCTTTTTGGAAAAAAAGAGTTTTCTTTTTTGAGCCCGTGACTGTATCCCTGGTGGAAATTAAAAATTTTTGTTTTTAACTTAGACAGTCGTCTAATATTCGTCTCTGTATATATATATATATATATATATATATATATATTGAACAACGAGGAGCAGCAGTAGGCAGCTTTCAGCGAGAACCTGAAGATGGCAGATGAGATTCTGCCGAAACGTCGTTTAGACAACTGCGACTTCTGGAGGAGTCGACCATCGACGCGGGAGAGCACCCGGAAGTACAACAACACTTCATTTAACACCTGCGAAAACCTAAAAAACAACATGTACATATATATATATATATGTATATATATATATATATATATGTATATATATATATGTATATATATATATATGTGTATATATATATATATATATATATGTGTATATACATATATATATATATATATATATATATATATATATATATATATATATATGTCCTCCGAGAAGCTTCCGCGGTCGTTGGTATGAAAAATACTAGGTTCTCGGGTTGAACTGCGTCTGAGACATTAACAATCTCAGACGCGGTTCAACCCGAGAGCCTAGTATTTTTCATATATATATATAGACAAATCGAAGAATTAAACTACAAATATTCCTCTAAAATCTAGTAAAATTACTGTAATGCTAATGTTTCATTTAACAAAGATAGCCGGGAGCGATCGGATTGCAATGAGCAAATTTTGACGATTGTCATTGTCATCGTTTGTCATCCGATAACGTTGGTGTCATGTCATGTTAATACGATTTCGGCATATTTGTAACTTTTAGTGGATTGTCTCAAACTTTAAAGGTAGATGTAACAATATCAATATCATGCTTTCTGTACCTTCGCTGGTGAATTTATTACAGATTATAACTTTACCAATTTTTAGTTTGTTGCTTTACAAATCTGTAGTATTTAGGATAACTAGACTTTCTTAGAGACGTTCAAGTGATGTTAATGTTGTTAATATCCTAATAGTATATTATTCAACGAGCGATAATGTAGGTAATAACTCGCATAGATGATTGTAAATTCATTAAGTTGAGGGTTTTTTTAGTGTCCCAGAAGATCTGAAAAGGTTTTGGATGAGATCGGATTGCGTTTAGTGCCGTTTTGTCATACAATTTAATGCTCTGTTCGGCTTCAAAGATCCACCGAGTGGGGAGGTTCCAGCTGCCGATTTTTTTTGTTATATTGGACAGCGCAGAATTGACGAGCATGTTATTGATCAATCAATTCAAAACACCCCCGCTATCGTTGGAGAAGATATTGACTTGTTGGTCATTTTACTTTCAAAAAACCAGGAAAAGGAAAAGTGGAAACAAAACATTATTTTACTGTGAATATGGACAAATATCCAAATTGCTTAAAGCATATTTTGTGTTAGCACGCCCTGACATGCCCACCTCCGTCTTGTTTCACAAAGAGAAAACTCAAGTGTTCAAATAATTTGAGAAGGATTTACAGCCTGCAGCACATTGGACGAACTGATTTGTAATGGAATGAAGATTATTCTTGCAATATATGGTGCTCCCAAAACTGAAACTTCTATAGACAATTACCGATACTTAACATTTGCCAAATCTACAAAACTTTCGATAGTTGTAAAATTATCATCACTTCCTCCAACATCTTCAGCAGCTCAATATCATTTATGTAGAGTGTGTTACCAAGTTCAAACATGGTTGGGAAAAGACATTGATCCTGAGCAGTAGGGCTAGATTAGGAAGAATCATATTTTGCAGCCAGTACCGATTGTTAAACTCAATTTTTTTTGCAACTGTACGAAGGATTGTGCAGGAAAATGTAGCTGTAGGAAAGTAAAACTGAGTTGTTCAACAGCTTGTGGACATTGCCACGGCCACTTCTGCTTGATTACCGCACTTATAATTGCTATGAATGACGAAATGGACGACGTAGAATCTTATCAGAATGAAAGTAATGACAACGATTTGTCATTGAACGATAACTTCAGATACCGAAGGAGTCGGAAATATTGACTTTAAGATCCGGCATGGATTAGCCCTCCTGGGGAAGCCATGTAAAAAAAGTGTCGAGCATTCTACCTCTAAGGTGGTGCGGAAATGAATGCACTTTTGACTTATTCACTGTAAATAAATGTAAATAAAATGTATAAGACATTCTGGTAGATAATAAAGATCACCGGGATCTATAACAGCAATATTTAATTTTCATTCTGAGACATAGAAAGAAAGATAATTGTGAAATATGTGGTGCGAAAGAGGTTTGGAACTAAATGATTCATTTTTCACTTAGTCCGCGTCGTATGTCCAAAACGTTTAGGCGTACGGAAAAAACTTATAGGATCTTTAAGGTAGAGAATTTATAGATGTACAACTTTTATAATAGGTGTTGTTCCTGTTTGAGCCATAAAAACTGAGTTTATCCCGAATCCGCGGTTCCGCGGCCTTCTGACGCGGTTTTCAGGAACTTCTCCAGGTGTATCGTGGCTTAACTACCAAGTGTTACTCAAGACATCTAAATAAACACAATAAAAAGAAACTTTCTTCGTAGGACACAAATTTGGCAGCAAAAGTCTAAGATTTTTTAACAACACACACTGCCCGTTTCATTGAAAAGAGCATTTATTTCGGCTGGAGTTCCATGACTAATATCGACTCATAAAGGATGTCTTCGGCTAAATTCTGCGGCTACTTCTATGCTATTACAAGCCTCATTACCAAATAACTTTATTATTTAATTTTTTCACTTAAATGCAGACGCATTGAGCGGTTAATAACTGTGCAAGTTTTATTTTATTTTGTTTGTGTATAAAATCCGATTTCCAAGTTACCTCAGAATTACTGTTAAAAATTTATAGTTGTTTACTTAGCTTTAACTTCTTCAGCATCAGTATAAGTTGTTTATGTAATAGTTATATATTTAATAATAATAATTATTATTAAAGTCTTTATTTATCATAGCAATAAATTTGCAAAGGAGAGTAGTAAAACGGTGGCGATGGTCGATTGCTCGCTCTTCCACGCAACCACCATACCAATATAAGCAACAGAAATTATTGGATAAAAAAACAAAAACAGAGAAAGTAAGATATACAGTCTTTTAAATCAATCATCAATATATTAGACAACTGAATGACTAATTAGAATTACTTAAACTACTAGTACAGTTTGCACATTTCACTATACACTCATCATGCGCGAGATATAATTAAGTCGGGGCGTTTCGAGATGACGTGGTGAATTTCTTTACCTGTCTTTTAAATGAAAAAATATTTGATGCGCTCTTTATGTTGCGAGGTATTTTATTAATAATTTTAACGGCATTGTAAGAGAAAGCCTTCTGAAATTGAGCAGAGCTGTGTCTCGGAACTGAATACAGGTTACGATGACGAGTAGGACGGCTATGGACTTCAACATATTTAACCAGTTTGTTACATAAATATGTAGGGGTTTTAAATGTGTCAATTTTATAAACCAAACAAGACATGTGTAGTTGACATCGCTCATTTAAATTAAACCATTTGGACTGTAATAATTTCTCGGTTATTCTGTCAAACTTCCTTAAACCAAAGCAATATCTGAGACAATTGTTTTGTATTTTTTGCAAGGTATACTTATCTGTCTGAAGTAAGCATGGACAAAAAACTGTGTCAGAATAGTTTAAAACAGAAAGAATCAGAGAGTTGCACAATCTTAATTTGACTGCCGTACTAAGTTTCCTGTGATTAAATCACTGAATTAAAAATATGGTGTTGTACTTACCACAATCTTCTGCGTAGGCACTGTGGGCCACTAGAAAAACAAGTAGACTTAGGATGCGGAGCATTTTGAATAACCAATGTTTCTGCAAAATTATTCACTGTTCATTCCTAGCAACTTCCACTTATATAGGAATCGTGAATTAGTTGCACTTTAGATATGAAAATGTTTGTCGAAATGCTGCATCCGCAGAAGATTATGTTACATATTGAAGTGGGAAAAACAAAAATCTTATACAGTGCATACATTATATCTCACTTTTCATGACTCCCATATTATCCTTTATTAACCATGCGATTTTCTTCAAATTTGGGTGGCAGGTACTTACCTATAAGGATATTGTGCCACGGTAAAATATTTAAAAATACACCAGTGGCGTTCGTCGTTATGAAGAAAAATACGCCTAATTTTCCAAAAAAAAAAAAAGATATTAGGCAAAGTTTTAACTGTAACACAATATAATTGTATTCATCGTTATTAAAAACTCACCAGTATCGAATTTCAAAAATATAGTGAATGTGGTGTTCATGTAGTAAGAACATAAAGTTTCACTTTTTAATGGACCAATTATTAGAATCATAACTTTATTTTTGGTAGCAATTAAGAGTTAATTAAGATGGAGGAAGACAGGCTTTCCATTTAGAATCAATCACGTGCCGTTAGTCGGCTTTACTTAATCAAACAATAATTGACGTGGGAGACAAAAAAAGTTAAATATTAAACAAATTTACAGAATAAGGGCTACATAGATAACTAAATCACAGTTTGCTCGACATATCCTCCATCAATGTCAATATATTTTTGTATAATTCTGCAGGATTTGTAGGCAAGCCTCTCTTATTCTATCCCGTAGTTGTTCTGCGATTTGAGGCCTCTCTTTGTATACTAAATTTTTAATACGCTCTCAAAAGTAAAAGTCTTTTGGGGTTAGATCCGGAGACCGTGGTGACTTATCCATTTCAGGGGGAAAAGTGTTTTAAGCTAGTTACGAACAAAGTTCGCATTATGACCTGGTGCTCCGTCCAGTTGCAGTACTAAATGCTTCATTATTTGAGGAGGCATGTAGTCCAAAATATCAGTAGAATCCCGTACAAGAAAGTTTAAAAATGTCTCGGCGTTTAATGTTTCAAAAACGGAAGGTCCTCTAATCTGCTCATTTAAAATAGCGCACCAAACATTCACTTTTTGTGAACGTTGACTTTTACAGTTTATCAACCAATTAGGATTTTCAGCAGCCCAGTATCAGATATATTGACTACACCATTTCTATTGAATGTAGCTTCATCGGTAAACATTATTTTCTATAAAAAATACATATCGTTGAGAAAATTTCCTTGTGCCCAAAAACAATAATCTAGCCTTCTCAAATTGTCGCCTTCGAACAAAGTATGTAGGTAGTTCGGTTTGAATGCTTTTAATCTGTTTCTTTTTAAGAATCTCCATACTTTAGTTTTGTCAATGTTTAAATGACGTGCTACATTTCTGATACTGGCTTGAGGATCTTGCCTAAATGCTGCAATTATCATTTCGTCATAGGAATATCTAACATTATGGTTTATAAATAATATGTTGGTTTCGTTGAACAAATTATTGGTAATTGCTACTATTTTAACATGGATATTTGCTCGCTCTGAATACCGTGCGTTAAAAATTCTTGTAGCCTCTGCGAATAATATATTTCCACCTACAACACGAATTATTTTCACTTTTTCACGAACTGTTAAACGTGCCATTATTAAATAATGAAAAAATTACTTAAATTTGTGTAAACACAAAAATAATGAAATGTCACCCAAACTTCAATGTAATTTTGAATTATCATGGCCAACTTATGTTTAAAAGGTAAATGTAGAAATTTAGTCCCACAAAAAATGTACTTTGCTGTTATTTTGTTTACGAACATCATGTAAAAGGTGGGCCAAATTCTAACCTTATTAGTGTAATTTTAGAAAACATAAGCAATTAGATATCGGTCATATTTCGTAAAAATTGCACACATGAACACCAAATCTTTTTGAAATTCTGTACTGGTGGGTTTTTGATAACGGCGAATAAGATTATGATATTGTTTTGCAGTTAAAACTTTGTTTAATATCTTTTTTTGAAAAATTAGGTTCATTTTTCTTTATAACGACGAACGCCACTGGTGTATTTTTAAATATTTTACCGTGGCGCGATTTCCTTACACGAACGGGTCCTGTGGTTTTGGAAAAATTAAATATTTTGGGCTGGAGAGCTTTATGCGAGACTCTAGAGGCCTTCCGTGCACTTTATTTTGCAAAAATCGAAACTGGAGTGGTTTGTTCTTAAACGGCTGGAATGGGACAAATGCTTCGCGCGGTATATGTTCAAAGCCAAATTTCACTTTTATTATGGTTGGCAGGGTCAAAGGCTGCACCCTGTATATTCTTTTTGCACTGAATTTAATTTTTATTTTAGCAGGCAGAGTCAACGACTACACCCTGTATAGTTTTTTTTGAAATTAAACACTTTGATTTAGAACAAAAACTAAACAAGTATTTATTTAAGGTGGGCATATCCAAGAGAGAGATGCGATAAGAAAATATTTATTATTTTTGGCCATTACTTTTGTTTTAATACATATATTGGTAAAAAAAGTATAAGACTACCTAAGTAGTACTATGACAGATGTATTGATATGAATTTTCACTCAATAATTTTAGTTGTTTGCAAAACAATTAGATTAAATTTTATAAATTATGTCAATTTTCATATTTCCTAAATTTAAATCTATTTATTTATATATTTATTTCGCATATGTTTGAAATTATTGAGTGCAAGTTTATAACATTATTCTTGTTATACTTCTACTTAGGTAGTCTTATAGTTTGTTTGCAATATGTGTTTCAGAATAAGAAGTTATAGTCAAAAAACAGCAAATATTTCCCTACCGGACCTCTCTCTCTCTCTCTTGGATATTCTCAGCTTAACGTAATGAACAGAGTTGCGAATTTATTTCACTTAAAATTTAAAAAATATTTACTCGAATAAATAGTTAACTTATCAACACTTGAAATTTTGCCCAAGTCGGGTTCGGTTTATTTTGTAGGATTAGATTATTTTATAAAACTGAGAAAATTCACTGGTTTTATTATGCACGACGGCGATTTGTTTTTATTTGAATTAATACACTGGGGCGATTTTAATAAAGTACTTTTTTTAAACTACAATCTGCCTAGGAAGCTGCACGGGCACTGGATTAATTTAGCGCAAGATACACCGAAGAAACGAACTTGTCGGGAACTTGGCGTGCTCCCTTATTTATACCAATGATGGGGAATGGATTCGCGGAGATCTGGAAAGAGCTGGATTCTCCCCCAGCCACTCTATGGGGTTCGAATGGTGAAATATTGAGCAATAAATGCTGAAATTTTGGAATTTGGGGTCGAAAATTATATCAATAAAACGGCGATGAAAAGTGGAACATTGTGATATAAAAATGTCAGTGGAATCTATTTTTGTTTTAGAAATATGAATGATAACTGCCTGAACAACATGTTAAATTGAATTGGCCCCGTAAAGTAATGTTGAGAGCTATGAGAGCCCCGTTAGTAACTTTAATTCATATTTAGTGTTATATTAAGTCATATTGAGGGTATTGCATCGCCGCTGTTGAACGGAGCGAAAGTTAACTTTAGGGTAAATAGAGTGAAAATAGCGGCGAGTTGCTAGCATTCGATGGGGAACATGTAAACTGGACTTATCTTGGGACGACTGTTTTATAGGCAGGTTAGAAAGGTGAATGAAAGATGTTTTGAGATGTGAATAGAAGATTGGGTTGGAAGTTATTTTGAAGAGAAATTTGTTTATCGAAAGTTTTTGAAGGTAATTAAAAATATTCTGACTTGAGGTTTGGGAAGTGGCTTAGAAGTGAATTGAGTTGATGGGGGGCTGTATTTTTTAGGGCGATCTTTTGTAAGGTTTTGACTGTAACTTGATGAATTTTGAAGTTTGAATGTTTTCATTGATTGATTCGGATTGTTTCTGAATTATCGGTGGTGCATGAATTTTCTCAGGGTTATTTTTGAAAAATTGTGGTTTTTGATTGTTGCAAGGGTCTTAATGACTTTTTTATGGGTTTTGACATATTAACGTTAAAGATTGAATTATTTTGAGAATTTTAGTAATTTTGACCTCGGCCATCTTGTTAATATGGAGAACGTACTATAACAGGGTAAGTACCTGCCACCTAAACTTTAAGAAAATCGCATGGTTAATTAGGGAGCTATAATATAGGAGTCATGAAAAGTGAGACAGTGTATAGCATATCTAAAAATATTTGATTTTATGTGATATATTACTTTTATATTTCAAGAATAAAATAAACTTTATTTAAACTATTAATAAAATATCTTTGTATTTCTTTAAAATGTTCAATCTTGATGATGTAAACAAATGTATATAATATTAACAGTAATAATGTAAATAAATAGTAAGTACGTATTTACTGGTGTATTATACAAACTTATTTACACAAGCCAACAGTACAAGGTAAAATAAATATAAATGCATATACCGGGTATTACAAGTTAGTGGCTCACCTCCATATTTCCCATATTTTTTACTCATCGACTTGAAATGGTGCATAAACATAAACTACCTGTAAACATGTAACACTGACAACACCCTGTATATTTTTACATATTTGGATTCAAGACAAGATTCTGAGTATAACATGAGACTTTCGAGAATTTTTGAGTCGATATTCAGTTTTTTAAAGCATTTTAAAACATTCGTCTAGAGTGCCTTGGAATAACAAAATTTGATCAACGGCAGGTAAAGTCCATGGGAAAAATATAATTTTTAGTTTAATTTTATTACGAAGCCTCCAGAGTTGAACATATCACTTTTTTAGTAGAATGCAGGTTTTCACGGCCGTTGTTTAATGAAGTAGATTTTTCCGGGTCTTGCCGTGGTCGTGGAACTTGACTTGACGTTTCGCTGATCATCCTGTCAGCTTCTTCAGAAGGATTCTAAAGATTGAATTTGTTGTGTTACACTCCTCGTTATATACCTAGGTGCCGCTTCGCTTCGCTGGTCATCGGTCGTGCTTGGTTCGCTTCGCTGCTCATTCGTCGTGTTTGGTTGACCGTGACTTACTACGATGCTGGTACTTGGCAATACCAGTCTTCACGTGTTGCTAAGTCTATACCCATCCTCTCTGTTAAAGTTGTTCACGTTTTTCATAATTTCCAGTGATTCCCTAGTGATTCGCGGACAATAGCGCGTATTCTCTGTCTAATATAATTTATTTATTTATTTAGAAACACTGTTCTACAGGTAATTAAATCCAACTACAGAACAGGAGGGTAAGCAAAGAAATAGAACTATAAATATAAGTAGAAATAGAAATAAATAAGTGAATAACAAAGTAAAATGAATAAACATATTAATCATACATAGCAAAAGTAAATTAATACAAGTGAAAGAGAAAAGAAAGTGTATTATATTCTTGCATGTAAATAAAGTAACAAAGGTACGGAACTATAAATATCTAAACAAAACAAATAGCTACAAAAAAGTGAATGTGCATAAAAAGAGCAAAAAATAAAATGAAAGAAAAACAAATCATTTACTTAAAATAAAGCGTTTTTAGGTCATTAAGACTGCAACTAAAAATATCTAGGTCATTTCCAGAATTATTGCAATTATTATAAGCTGCATATAGGAGCGAATGCATAAGTGTGTTCGTACGAGGTGTCGGGAGATAGAAAGTTAAGTTATCCCTAGAGGTTACTCTGGGAACAATGAAATTTAATTTAGATGTTAATTCTTGACAATCAGTTCTATTACGTATCAGTTTAAAGAGGAATGCTAAAGAAAAATTTTTACGCCTATTTTCAAGGCTAATCACAGAGTGTTTAGCAAGCAAATCTGGTTGAGGAAAACCGATAGGTGGATACACACCGTTCGACTTCCAGCTCAGATATTTTAGGAATCGACGTTGAACCGATTCTAAATTATTGATGTGTGTACTGGAATGAGGTGCCCATACAAGAGAAGCATACTCGAGTTTAGATCGTACGAAAGTAAAGTAGAGTAATTCCGGATTTGTGAAATCACGACAATTTCGCACTATAAATCCGTAAGTCTTATTAGCTTCGAGGACGATGGCCTCCAAATGTGCGGTAAAACTAAGTTTTCTATCAAAGATAACGCCAAGATCTCGAAAGGTTGCTGGACGTTTCGAACTGAGATTGTCAAGATTATAATCGAAAATTATCTGTGTGGTTTTCGTCGTGAAAGTCATGACGTTACATTTTTCAGCGTCTAAGGGCAACTTATTTTGCTCACACCAGGCATTTACCTTATCTAAGCTATTTTGAAGACGAAGACAGTCATTGAAAGTATCGACAGTAGTAAATATCTTTAGGTCATCGGCATAAATAAGGCAGTTTACATCAATGACATCTACAATATCATTGATAAAGATATTGAACAGCAATGGTCCGAGTATGGACCCTTGAGGAACTCCTGATGTCGCCAAGTATTCGATAGACTTAAACCCACCCGATACAACATATTGAGTCCTGTTTTGTAAATATGATTTAAAAAGAGTAATTAAAGAATCGGACAAACCAAAAGAACAAAGCTTATGAAGTATCAAGTTATGGTCAAGTCGGTCAAATGCCTTTGAGGAGTCCGTGTAAATTCTATCTGTTTGTGATTGCAAATTAATGCTTTCCGCAATAAACTGTGTAACACAAATAAGGTTCGTCGCTGTAGAACGGCCTTTCATAAAACCATGCTGAAAAACCGATAGTTTATTGGAGACATAATGGTATATGAATTCATGCAGTAAGATTTCTAAGGCTTTGCAAAAGTTACAAATAATTGAGATTGGCCGAAAGTTACTTATATCGAGTTTATCACCTTTCTTACATATAGGACAAACTTTTGATCGTTTCCACAATATTGGTATCTCACAGTTCCTTAAACACAAGTTAAAGAGAATTTTTAATGGGTACGCTAACGCATATGCCCAATCCTTCAATAAAAATGCGGGTATATAATGACGTCCTCGTAGTCGATTTTATGATTCTTGTTATTATGGACATGTTCTGCTATCGCCGACCTATCCGTGTATCCAAATCTGGTATTTCTCTGGTGGTCTTTGATTCTGCACTGGATACTCCGTCCTGTTTGTCCAATGTAGCTCTTACCACATGTGCATTTCAACTGGTAAACACCTTTTGATAGCAGCTTGGGGACAGGGTCTTTGATTGAGGTAAGCATCTGCTTTATTTTCTTCACTGTTCGAAACCGTACACCTACTTTCTTTTTGAATAAAATCTTCTTCAACCTATCTGTGACTCCTGCGACGTAGGGTAGGCATCCATACGTTGTTGGTTGTTGCTGTTCTTCCTCTGTAGCTCTCCTCTGGTTATTTACTATTCGTTGTATATTACTTTGACTGTATCCGTTCTTCTCTAAAGCTTGTCGGACACAGATAGGCTGAAGATTTTATTCAAAAAGAAAGTAGGTGTACGGTTTCGAACAGTGAAGAAAATATAGCAGATGTTTCCCTCAATCAAAGACCCTGTCCCCAAACTGTTATCAAAAGGTGATTACCAGTTGAAGTGCACACGTGGTAAGAGCTACATCGGACAAACAGGACGGAGTATCCAGTGCAGAATCAAAGAACACCAGAGAAATACCAGATTTGGATACACGGATAGGTCGGCGATAGCAGAACATGTCCATAATAACGAGAACCATAAAATCGACTACGAGGACGTCAATATATTAGACAGGAATACGCGCTATTATCCGCGAATCATTAGGGAATCACTGGAACTTATGAAAAACGTGAACAACTTTAACAGAGAGGATGGGTATCGACTTAGTAACACGTGGAGATTGGTATTGCCAAGTACCAGCACCGTAAGTCACGGTCAACCAAACACGACGAATGAGCAGCGAAGCGAACCAAGCACGACCAATGACCAGCGAAGCGAAGCGGCGCAAAGGTATATAACGAGGAGTGTAACACAACAAATTCAGTCTTTAGAATACTTCTGAAGAAGCTGACGGGATGATCAGCGAAACGACAAGTCAAGTTCGACGACCACGGCAAGACCCGGAAGAATCTACTTCATATCACTTTTTTATTGAAATTTTTTTTTAATGGGAAGCTGGTGGCTCATAGTGTTCAATAAATTATAACTTTTTTTCTGAATTCATTGATATCTAATTTAAATCTATGTTATTTGTTTTTCTATTTCATTTCATTTATTTAAAAATAAAAAATCACTTCCAATATTCAATTTATTATCAAGTTAATTTATTTGTTTATTCTTAAAAATGATTTTAACTAAGTATTTTTAGAATTTTTTTAAATATCTTGTAAGATTAGCACCTTTATCCAGATGATAAGAGAGGCTCCTTACTCTTATTAACTTCAAAAATTCAATTTCAATTATTTCAAATATTTATTTAATTTTTACGCTTACAGCTGTTCATGGTATTAAGATAACGGAAATAAGTCCCATCTAACAAAATGACACTACAAAATATTAGCATTAATTCTTCAACACATCAGCTTCCGGGTTTAGATGATCAATTGGGCAACCTGCAAAAGAAATACTCTATTAATTTGAATGGCATGTGGTTCACATGCAAAGCATTTGTTACACCAGAATGTTTTAAACATCCATGTCACTAATTTAGAAAAGTGTGGAATATTTTTAAGGGATGATGAGAAGATGAAAATAATGGCATTTTTTTTTTACGAGGAGGGGAAACCCTCATGGGCTCCCAACCTGAGCTGAGTCAGTGTCAAACTCTTACTGACTAAAACCGCTCCTCGCAGGGTCGTCTGTAACACTTCGAGGGCACTGCAGCCTCTTGGGCTTATTGTGCACTCCCTGTTCCGATTTACACTGCCCATTTTAATATGGTAATGCCCAGCACGGGCTCCGGGCCATAGAATGTGTTAGCTGCTCCTTATCTAGCAAGTTCATCAGCTTTTTCGTTGCCGTCTGTTCTGATGTGTCCCCAGAGTAGTTTAACTTTGTTCTGCTCACCCAGGACTTCGAGCTCTTTATGGCAGTCCCACACCAGTCTGGAAGACACTTTATTAGAGGCTAATGCCTTTAGTACCGCCTGACTGTCAGATGCGATGCAGATCTGCTGATTCACATGTCGTCGTTTGACATTCTCAGGTATACACTCATGTATAGCAAGAATTTCAGTTTGAAATACAGTGGCGTGAAGTCCAAGAGAAAGGCTTATACTTGACCTCGGTCTCACTCCATGTATTCCTGCTCCAGCTCCTGATTCCATCCTAGACCCGTCAGTATACCAGGCCAGGCCTTTGCGTAATAACTCAGAAGCTCCTGTTGACCAATCCCCTCTCTCTCCAATAGAGATACTGAAGGGCTTGTTAAATGTGATTTTTGGGACCATGTAGTCTGACCTCATGCTCAATAGAGGATCTACTACAATGTTAATTATCCTCATATGTCCTGACTCCCCTGTGTTGAGAGCCCAGTCACGTGAGTTTTATACCCTGTATGCCTCCATTCTTGCCTCTCCCTGAATCACTACGCTGAGTGGGGGGAGGTCCAATAAGGTCTCCATGACTGCTGTGGGGGTGCTTTTCATGGCACCCGTGATTCCCAAGCAAGCCAGTCTCTGTACCCGGCTTAGCTTGTTGGCTGCAGTTGTTTGAGTGACTTTAGGCCACCAAACTAAGGCCGCGTATGTAATAGAGTCTTATTACACTGGTATAGAGCGCACCATACCAGGTTTGAGTCCCCATGTTTTGCCATATAATCGTCTACATGTGGCCAATATGGCCACAGATTTATGTGTTACCCTGTCTAGATGTTGGTTTCAGGTAAGTTTAGAGTCTATGATAACTTCAAGATACTTTACCTCCCCCCGACATCCTCAGTATTGTACCTTGAAGAACCAGAGGACCCAATCCCTCCAGGTTTCTCCTTCTAGTAAATGGAACGGTATTTGTGGTGGCATGCTCGACTATTATTAATTAACGGAACTAGATTTCGTACATATTTTTCTACAGTGCGTTCCCTGATTGAGTTTGCAATAGATGTAATATACCAAAAATAAATTAGTACGGTTTTATTTGCTGCAGTCTCGGTCTGCTTGACCCAAAACGAATTTTTACCAAATACAATTATTCAAATGGGATCTACTTTTTTTCCAATATTTTTTCAAGAATGATCTTTGATATATTTGCATCTGACTATAAACTTTTTCCATAACGATTTAAAAGGAATGAAGCGATGCTTTAGTATCTTTTAGTTTTTGAAAGTAGAGCATCTTGGTTCTGTTAACCTAAATTTTAACTGTCAAAACAGTTGTCATTAGTTAAAAACAGTGTTAATTTTTTATTTTGGTGTTAGTTTTCAAGTAGTTTTTTAATATCTGATTAACTTTTTCGAAAAGAAATGGATCAATACACGAAACAAGAAAAGCTAGACTGGTTTACGATGACTGTAAGAGAAATGCATGGCAACCGAAAAGTGTTGAATTTTGAATTTATGTAGAAATTTTGTGAATTTTGGTGCATTTGAAAAGCCAAAACGGGATCGATCAAAACCAGTAACAATTGATTTTAGCGTTGCGTTGGTTCTCCAACAGATTAATGATAATCCGAAGATGTCTTTGAGAGAACTTAAGAGAAATACTAATATCTCAATAAGTTCTACCAGAAGAATTCTTAAGCAAAATAAATACCATCCTTACAAAACAAAACTTGTACATAAGTTAGAGCCAGATGATCCCGAAAGGCGCATTAACTTTCTGGCAAGATTTGATTATTTATTTTACCATGATGAAAACATCTTTAAAAAAATATTTTGGTGCGATGAAAGTAGATTTCACAACAATGGAGTTATGAATAGACATAATTGTCGTTACTGGGCACAAAACAATCCCCGTTGAATAACTGAAAGAGGTAAGCAGCGCGTTTTTGGTATAAATGTATGGTGTGGTATACTCAATGATTATTTAATAGTACCCCACTTTTACGAACGCAATGGTGATCGTTATCGGAGTTTTCTTCAAAGAGTATTACCTCAACTATTAGAAGATGTCCCGATTGAAACTAGGAGGAACATTATTTATCAACAAGATGGAGCCCCACCTCACAATGCTCAAATTGTAACAAATTATTTAAATGTACTGTACCCCAATCGTTGGATTGGGACATACGGTCCACTACAATGACCAGCACGGTCACCCGATTTGACCACTCATTTTTTCTTTGAGGTCATTTGAAAGACACTGTATATGCAGAGCCTATTGAGGATATGGCGGATCTCCAAAATAAAATAATTGCATCTTGTTCTGCTATAATGCTGTTTTTAGATTTCAATTGCAACACGCATAACACTTCTAAGCAGTAGATCTAAGTTGGATTCAACATTGTATCACCTATTAAAAATAAATTTTCTATCGCGATCACTACGCTAGTGAAGTAAGGCAAACTGAAAATAACGGAGCATAATACAATTTTTCGTAGAGATTCCAAACTTTGGGTAGTTGTTAGTTGTCCTAAAAATAAGATATTCCTGGAATATCCACCTTCTGCAAGTGTGGGAACGTTGTTTTGAACTCGAAAAAGGGGTAAATTAACCCTCTTTTGGGGCAATTTTCGATTTTAATTTTTTTTTGGACCCCTTAAACTGTAAATTAAGCAACAAAAATGCGGTCCTTTTATTGTTAATGTTCAAGGAACCTCCATTTAAATTTTCGTGATGTTACGCCCCCCCCCCCCCTTCCCCCGCCTGTAATTCATATGTATTTACGTTTCTTTTACCAAAAATTGATTTTGGGATAACGTGGGCAAATCTTACCCGAATCAGATGAAATTGCAAATAGCTTGCAATATTTCAAGTCAAAAGCTTCATTAGTTTGGCTACAATGCCATTATTTCGAAACATTTACGAAATATTTAAAACGCTGCAACTTTATGGCCGTCGTACGACAATTTTCTCCACTTCAATATGTAGGATGTTTTACGTACTTTTGGGTGATGCGACTTAAAAATTCGATCCATTTTTGCCCGTCTACGGCGTACACCTTACGAGAATCGAAAAAATGCCCGATATAAAATTCACGTATTTTTGGCCGTAGGATCCGAATCCGTTATAAAAAATAGGGATTTCCATTACAAATTTCAAAGTTGCCCCCCGCCCCACTCACTGGATTAGGGGTGGGAGAGTCGAATCCAATGTCATTGGATAGATTTCGTAAAAATAACAAATACGTCTTTTTCAGTTTTTGAATTGGACGTTTTTTTTATGGGCACAAGACGCTACTCTTGAAACTAATGTTTTCTTTTCATTCTTTGCGATTACAGCGATACCATGCAAGAATCAAAAAAAATGTCCGGAATAAAATTTACGTATTTTTTTCCGTAGAATCCGATTTCTCAATAAAAAACAGGGGTTTTCATTTGAAATTTTAAAGTTGCACCTCGCCCTACCCACAAGGTGGTGGGTGGGGAGGTCATTTTGGTATCAGTAGTTAAGTTTTTTCAATAATTTTTGACGCGTATTTTTTTATTTTTCGATTTGATGCAAACTGTTGAGAGATTTTCCACCGTTCCCATACTTTTCTAACACCCGGTATAACTATTTGTATAGGTAAATATAACTCGTGTACCTTATAAAACATCCAATGTACTCTTTAAAAAAAAGAAATGCATTATTATAAAAATATGATCCAAAATCTCATTTATACTTTATTCAAATATAGGAATTATTCTCTGTTACTGTTCAGTTTTAAATTAGCTTTTTTGAATTTACGTGCTCTCCATCGTAGACAAATTCACTAACATACCTCGCACATGTGCATTTTAAGTTTTATCTAGCAGACTAGTACTATGAGAAAACAGCTTATATGTCATCGCGTCTTTAATGAAAATACCACGTGTAAAACAATATTATGGTTTAGTTTTTATATAGCATTTTTTCATCACAAATAGGGAGTTGCTATAAAATTTTAGAACATTGTTAGTTAAAGAAATCAAAATGCAGTCTAATAGTGCAAGTGATATTTGCATGATATGTGATAAATCTATTGAAGGTGATCGACGCCAAGTTAAATCTGATGGGTTGAAAACTTTACGTAGAATTAGTCGCCCTATGAGATGCCACGGAAAGTACAAATTAATTCATCCCAGTTTAACACAGAAATATTTTCACGGAACGTATTACAAAGCATACATTGCTCAGAAAAATACCTATGTCGTTGTGAAAAAGTTACACGAATCGGCTAATATCGAAACGACACGTCGGGAATCCCGACGATCACAAGTTTCATCTGATAACTTCATCATCATCTTTATCAAGTTACATTAGTAATTCAAGTTCTGAAGAAAAAAAATATTTGATATTTCAAAAGAAAAGCGAGCTCTGCAAATATCGTCAGTGTAATGAAGAATCCAGACACTGAGTATAAAATACTCGATTTAGTGAGTAGATGTCCTGATTTCATCAAATTCGTCGATGGTATTGTGAAAGAACTAAGGATGCAATTGATTTCGGCTGGTGTAAAATGGAAAATGGACTGATGCCAAAAGCTACAAACAAACCACTCGTTCCAGAAGATTTGTAAAAATCATCGCCTGTGATTGTAAAGCTGGGTGCAAAACGAAATCTTGTTCATGCAAGAAATTTAATTTAATACGTTGCAGTTTATGCCGTTTTAGCCGGAATCTTCCAAAATTCTGAAGAGCTTAGTGGGTCACCAGTCGATGAACTTATTGATGACATGCCAGATGGGAGCACAATATTTATCGATGATGATGATTATAATTCCGACAATGAAAACGAAGACGACGAAGTGAACGATATGATGGATGGGTGAACCCGGTCACAAATTTATTAGGGAGCCAGCCAACATCATATATTTGCAGGTTACACCTGAAGGGTGTCAGTATATTAATACCATTACGCTACGCATATTGGATGACAATGGTGATTTAATTAATTTTCGAGGTGAGAAGATTATTGCAAAGCTACAATTGAAGCAGTTGTAACCTAGCTATCAAGAAAATGGGTTTCCGATATAACTAACAACGGTGTAATCATGAATAGGTAGTAAAATGAATGTATTATATTAATTTTTGTTTTACTTCTGCCAATATAAAATACAAATAGAACAATACAATAATTGGTTAACAGCCTATATATATTATGAACGGATAGACGGATGGACAGAGGATCATACAGACAAATAGGTAAACATACGCACCGACAGACGGACGGATGGACGAACAGGGGGGCGAACGGACGGATGGTGAAACAGGGGGTGGATGGATGGATGGTCGGACGGACGGATGGATAGACGAACAGATGGATGGATGGGCAGACGACATAAGCACTAATAAGCATTAATAAACATCATAAATTCACTTCCCCACCACTCGAATTACCCACCACCACCATAATAATTGCATCCCGCTATGTCTACTAAGGTTATATAAAGAATAAAAATAAAAATAGGTGGGAAATCAATAGATATTTTAATACATCCGTTTATTTCTGTAAAACTTACCAGAAGGCTTTGGAACATAAACATCAAATTGGGACTTATCGCCCACAACCTCATCTGAATATGCACCAACTTCTATGTGGTACCACTCGCATGTAGAAATTTTTTTGACATCCAGGGATGGTATTGGAGTTAGGTATATGTATAACAACTGGCCTCGATAATAGATATAAACAAGGTACTGTGTTAGTTCACAATTTGTGCTAAGAGACCAATGTAAATCAGAGTTTTTTAGCGTTATATTTCCAACGTCTTCTGGAACTGAAATGCAAATAGTACATGTTAGATGAATTGCTAAAGTTGTATGGATGGCGACAAATAGAATACCATTGAGGCTTATTAAAAGCTCGCCACAAATCGTACACTCGTCAGCGATGGTTGAGTACGAACTTATGGTATCTAAAATTATAATCCAAATTTATTATTAATTTGAACCGTATAAAATCAGGACCTCACTGTCTTAAGCATCAGAAGCGGTTTTGTTATTATAACTAAAAGAGAGGTGTCCATAAGTTCTTATTTGAGCCTACCATAGTAATATATACAGGGTGATTCACGTAGGCCGTGCATTAGAAGTTTTTCAACTTGCAGTTCAGGGTGCGTCAAATGTCGGTACCAACTTTCTTATTTTTAAATAGAAGTCTACATCTTTTCACATGATTCGATTGGATTTCTAATTCTGTGTTTAGGCAACCCAAGTTAGTTATGTTAACTTACCTCGAAATTAAGAAACCAAATTTGTGGTGCAGTTAGCTGGTTTGTATTGTAGAGTATGAAAATCCCAATTCCAAAGACGCCGCCCGTATTGAGGCTTGAGGATATGCTTGAAAATATCCCAGAATGGTAATTTGATTATCTTCATTGTCAGTTACTGATTTGACTCTCGTAATGGGTTTAGCCACTTTCCAAAAATTTAGAAAATTATTTCTCAGTTGTGAGAACTTTCCCCGTATCCATGAAATATTAAAATAGTAGCGTCCGCATATGAAATAGTTAAAAAATCCTTTTTTTCACTAATTATATCATTGACATATAATGTGAAAAGCACAGGTCCAATTACTGTGCCTTGTGGTATACCAAAATTGTTTCGCTGTAAGTATTACCAATTTATTTACAACTTGTGGTCTTAGATTTAGATAACTCTTAAATAGTTGCAGTTTAATACCTCGCATACTAATGTTTTCTAATTTTTTTAAGAGTTTAGAGTGATATACAGTGTCGAAGGCTTTAGTTAAATCTAAAAACACAGCAATTGTTTTTTATTTGAGTTAAAATTACCTTGTATTGTGTTTATAACTTTTCGCAGTGCGTAATCATTCGTACTAAAACCCTCTCTAAATCCATACTGTTGTTTTCTAATTATGTTGTGTTTGCCAAGATATTGTAGTAACTGTGCTTTAAGACATTTTTCGAAAATTTTCGCGATATTGTTTATTAAACTAATAGATCGATAGTTATTGGCTATTGGTATGACTGATGGTTGAGAGGTGAGCGCACTTGCCTCTCACCCAAAAGTTCCGGGTTCGATCCCCGGTCGTGGCAGTGGAAAATACTGTGAGAGGGATTTTTCCACTATACACGGATATTGGGTGTGTGTCCCTTGTCTCTAAATGTGTAGCCCCCTCCCACACAAGGCTCTTCTAGAGCCTTCCGGGATAAAGGGGGTCGTCATTACCTGTGGTATTTATTTATATCCATGGACCCGGTTTGTGCATCGGCATGGTTATCGTAGTTTTAAATTGAGACGGAACTATACCTTGTTCAAAAATTTTATTTATTATGTCAGTCAATTTTTTTTTTAAAGATTTATAGTATATTTTTATAATTTCATTATTAATACAATCGTTGCCCGGAGCATTATTATTTTTTAGAGAGTTTATAGTTTTAACGATCTCGTTATTCATTTACTGAGGTTAAAAATAGGTTATCGTTTATTGTTTGTTCATGCTGTATTTCGTTTGGGCTATAATTTTGTTTCTTAATAATGACGTTCCCAAGTTTTTCACCAATGTCTATGAAAAAGTTATTCAAAAAGTTTGCTTTATCTTTATCACTGCTAAGTATTTCATTATTACTTCCTTTTAATTGTTCTAGTTTAGATTAGCTTGTTTATTGTTTGTTACCTCATTTAAAATGTCCCATATTTTTTTATAATTATTTCCAGCATAATTTTTTAATGTAATAATCATTTTTTACTTCTTTGATAAGAGTATTTCTGTATGTTTTTTATCGCCTTTCTAATTCTAAGTTATTTACATTTCTTAAAGAATTATTCCTCAGAATATCCATTTGTCTAATTGACTTAATTAAACCACCTGTGATTCATGGTTTAAGCCTCCTTATACAGGCTGTCCATTTTATCAGGTGAGAATATCTCACTTAATATCGGTCGTACAGAAAAAATTATTTTTATAAAAATTGTGCCGATTTATATAACCTACAATATGGTTTAAAGACATTTGAAATCCATGACCTACTTTAAGAGTTATAGCGGAAAATATCTAAAATGCGGAAAACGTCTAGGCCAAATATCTCCGTTATTTGAAGAGATACGAGAAAAATTCTAAGGTGAAAACAGGGTGTTTCAACGAGGTTTTATCTAATTTTTTTTTAGACATTTCCTTTAAACCAATAATTTTTTTTAACAAGCATTATACTTGCCGTGAAGAAGTATGATTAAATAAAACGATAAAATAATTCAATAAGTTGTTCAAATCTTTGCTATAATAAAACATTAACACAATTAAGAAAAATAAAGTAAATTCAGGTAACAAAAACAAAATAATAATCAAGAAAGCAACATGGAGCAATTATGGAAAGAGTATTCGCAGTTATGCCAATGTATAGAGGTCCTCCATGAAAGCGCCACTCCTTGCTCAGAAAGTTAAAAATTTTTTACCAATTAATTTAAGTATAATATCCATTTGTTTGTATTTCATGATTTCAATATTATTTCAATTATTCTAAAATAGTTGGCTATGAACAAACTTGACAATTTAATTTTTTGACAGATCATCTCAGTTAATACTTAAACTTTCACTCAATCACACTCGTATAAGAATTTAGAATTTTCAAAAATGATTTTCACTCACATTGATCGTTATAATATGTTCGTTACATATTGCCAATGCAATTTTAACTCTGAATTACCTCAAGTAGAATATAAAAACAGATTTTCACAAATAAAACTCTGTTCAGAAAATTAGTTACGAAACTGAAAAATAATGGTTCATTTTTAAAGAAGAAGACAAGGCTGAACAGTGTTACTGATAATGTAAATAAGATAAACCGAGTTATTAATTATGTAAGAAATAAAAATACAGAAAATTTGGAAACATCATTAAGAGGAATTCAAATTGCTTGCCACATAAATAAAACAAGTGCTAGAAAAATTTTAAAGAAAAATGGTTACCGGTGTTATAAAGCCAAAAAAGTTCACAATTTACAAGCGGGGGACAAACCAAGGAGGACGACTTTTTGTAGGTGGCTATTGGAAGAGAAGCATGTCGATCCATTAATATGTAGTAAAATACTTTGGTCCGACAAGGCAAATTTTTCCAATAACGGATTTTTTATTCGCGATATTTATTACCTATTTATTTGAAAATACACACTGGCATAGACCGACTGGGTTTCAAAATCGTTTTTCAATAAATGTGTGGATAGGTATTTTAGGTACCAATTTAATAGGTCCTTATTTTTATGATGGTCACCTCAGTGGTCAAAGGTACCTAAACTTTTTGAGAAATGAATTTAATGAATTCTTAGATGATCTACCTTTAGAGAATCGACACAACTTTCAATATTTTCAACAAGATGGAGCTCCTCCCCACAATTCCCAGATTAGCCTAGATTATTTAGACGAAATTTTGCCTCAACATTGGATAGGTACCAATGGAATTATTCGATGGCCCCCTCGTTCTCCAGATATAACCCCAATGGATTTTTTCTATGGGGTATAGTAAACATAAGGTGTTTTCGACGACACCGCAAAATGTAGAGGACCTAAAAGCTCGAATTCAACAGGCATGTATTACAGTTACAGTTAATTGCTGAGTAATGTTTTAAATGCAGTGCCTCGCCGCGCTCGATTGTGCATAAGTAATCGCGGTGGACACTTTGAAGCTTGATATGATATCTTAAAAATTATTTTGAGGATTGATAAATATTAATGTTCTGTGTGCTATATTCTTTTTATTATTAATTTGTTTGTGTTACCTGAATTTACTTTATCCTTCTTAATTGTGTTAATGTTTTATTATAGCAAAGATTTGAACAACTTATTGAATTATTTTATCGTTTTATTTAATCATACTTCTCCACGGCAAGTATGATGCTTGTTAAAAAAAAATTTATTGGTTTTAAAAAAATGTTTTTATAATTACTAACGTAGTACCAATGAATAAATACGGCATGTGATATATCGTTGAAAAGGAAGGAAAATACTCTATTTAATGGTGCCATTTCCTGCCCGTTTCAAAATATATTTTTTAACAGCCTGAAGAGTAAATCTCAAAATACAGCGGCTTTGAAAAAAATTAGATAAAACCTCGTTGAAACACTCTGTGTTTGCAAAAAATTTTCCCCTTAAAATTTTTCTCCTATCTCTCCAAATAAAGGAGATATTTGGCCTAGACTTTTTCCGAATTTTCGATATTTTCCGCCATAACTCTTAAAGTAGGTCATGGATTTCAAATGTCCTCAAACCATTTTGTAGGTTATAGAAATTGGCACAATTTTCGTAAAATATTTTTTTTTGTACGACCAATATAAGTGAGATATTCTCGAGGGCCCTGATAAAATGGACAGCCTGAATATTTAATATGGTAAGTTGCATGTTGCCTTCAAATTTCATAAAAAGTTATCGGTTCTTTTGTACATCACTCCCGTTTAAGATAGTATCCCAATTTTCTTTAGTTAATAACTCACTTAATTGCTCATAGTTAATTTTTTGTATTGAAATTTCTTCTACATTCTTTTTTACTTCGCTGACCATTGGCAAACAAATAATATGAAAAATAGGGTAATGATCTGTTATATTGTAATCTATTATAAATGGTTTTATTTTAATTTCATTCATCTTTTCTTGAACTACGGCCGTGAGCAAAAATAGGACAAATCTAATAACGGTATTTTGCTAAAATCTAGTTGTGTACATCTAACTTTAATTTTTGTGACATTGTCAGTTAGTTGTCATAATTTATTGCAAGTGTGCAAAAAACTAATGCCTCATATAAGCGATTTAGTTAAATCTGGAGTTATTGCTAAAGCAGAAGATGGATGGATTATGTCAATGAGACAAATTGCACTGCGTTATAATATCGATAAAAATTCGGTGTGTAACATTTTAAGGAAGTGGAGAATAAACGGTACGATTAGTAGAAATCCTGAAAGGACATCAACTCAACAACAAGATTTGCAATTGGTAAATGCTTTAGTAGAAAATCCATTTTACTCAGTTATTCAGGCTGCTGAAGAAACGAATTTTCCTGGATCGAGTAGTACTGGTCGCCGGTGAGTAAGAGAAACGGAGCTACGCTGTCATGCGGCAGCACAGAAATACTTACTTAAAGCTGAACATAAAGAAGCTCGAGTAGGATTTGCGCTTGAATTTTTAGCGCCTGATTTAAATTTTTGGAACAATGTAATCTTTACAGAAGAAAAAACTTCCCCGTCAACACACAGCGGTCGTATTCGTGTTTACCGCCCTCCGAATACTCGATTCGATGAGAAATATATATCTAACAATGATAAAAGTGGTAGATTTTCCGTCAATATGTGGGCTTGGATATCGGCACGTGGTTCTGGTGTTTTGTGGCATATTGAGGAACGATTTAATAGTGAAATGTATATATTATTAGGATTTTAGACAATGCTATGCTCCCTTCTGTGTCACAATTATTTCCTAATAATGAGTTTATATTTCAACAAGACAATTGTTCCGTTCATACTGCTCATACCGTATCTAACTGATTTCAGGATAACAATACTAATGTTCTTAACTGGCCCAGTCATAGTCCAGATCTTAACCCTGTGGAAGAAGTATGGGGACTACTCTTAAGGAATACCCAAAAACGAAATATGAGACCACGAAATGCCGAAGAATTACTGAAAATAGTAAATAATGCATGGGGAAATATTATTACTAATGATTATTGTATAAGGTTATTTAATTCTATGCCAAACAGACTTATAGAAGTTATAAATAGAAATGGTGCAATAACGAAATATTAATGGTTAGTTTCTTGTTAAGTAGAATATCCTTTGTCCTTTGATCCAGGATTTCTACTAATCGTAAAATGTTACACAGCAAATTTTTGTTAATGTTATAACGCAGTGCAATTTGTCTCATTAACCATCCATCATTTACTATAGTAATAACTACAGCATTAAAATAAAAAATAAATTAAAAGTGATGCCTGTTTTATTTCGGCTACTCATTACATATTCAATTAGAGACAGATTTACGTTAGAAAAGAAAAGTTGTCCTATTTTTTTCTGCTAACGACAGTACATTCTTGTTTACTTTAATAAAATTATTATCGATGCATGATTCTCAATTTTTAGTTTTTCTTGTAATATTATTTATGTAAGAGATATATTAATTTTTTTTCTAATATACGTAAATATGGTATCCACGATTTGGTTGGACTTGACACAAATATTAATGTTGCTATCGCTTGTTATAACCACCATATCTGATCTATTTTGTTCTATGCACGTTTTAAATTCTGAGATATATTCGATTGCCTTTGTGGGTGGAGGTCTATATACTCAGTTCACCACATAATGTTCCTCTTTTCAAACTCATACTCTCCTCGTATGTTAAAAATATATTGTTATTACTTACCTTTAATTTTTCAGCACACTATGAGTTGTTTATACAATATATATTTTCTGTAAACAAATCATTGAACTAGAAATACAGTGATGTACTTACTGCATTCTCCTGCGTAGACCTTTTGAATCATTAGAAAAACAAGTAGACTTAGTATGCGGAGCATTTTGAATAACTAGTGTTTCTGCAAAATTATTAACTGTTCAGTCTTAGGAATTTCTTCTTATAGAGGAATCGTGAATTCGTAGCACTTTAAATATGAAAGATGCTATACTCCTATCCGCAAAAGGTTATCTTACAGAGGGAAGTTGGAATAAACATATTGTACATAGTAGACAATTGCGTGTTTAATAATATTTGGCTTTATGCGATATATTATTACTTTTAAATGTCATTAATAACATTAAGTTTACTTAAACTATTATTAAACTCTCTTTGTATTTGTTTAAAATTTTCAATTTCAATTTTGTAAACAAATGCGTATAATATAATGATAATAATATTGTTTATCACGTGCGCGTATAATGAAACAACAGAACAAATTATAGTATAAATAAAGGAAGAAAATTTATTATAGAATACGATATTCTGTGAGTATTACTGTAGCACATAGTACTATCGATTTATAGGATATTATTCAACTTCACCCTTATGCACAAAAATGTGGGCATATATAACTAATTGCAAATTAATATGATTCGTATAGTGAGAACACTAAAAGACCAAGAATCCAGGCCATAATTAGGTACCTACAAAAATCAAAAACTCTCTGCAATATAACACGATAAACAATTGTGTAATAGTGTAGTAAGATAAGGGACCAGGGTTAAGTTTTTAAACTTGTAAAAGAAAGACAGAAACTAAAAGTTACACATCAAGTTATTAGAACAACTAACCAAAGTGGGGTAATATCTACAATTTATTGAAAAATACCCCTCAAATAGATCCCAAAAAAAATTGGCAATGTTCTTAGCTCAAAGAAAATAATAAAAACCGGAGTACCTCAAGGCACCGTCTTAGGACCTACCCCTTTTTTAGCATTTTAAAATCTACTTTATAAAAACTTTGAATGTTAGGGTAAGGATATCCAAGAGCTAGAGGTCCGATAGGGAAATATTTACTGTTTTTGACCATAACTTCTTATTTTAAAACACATATTGCAAACAAACTATAAGACTACCTAAGTAGAACTATGAAAAGAGTAGTGTTATAAATTTTCACTCAACAATTTTAAACATAGGCGAAATAGTTAGATTTAAATTTAGGAAATACGACAATTGACGTAATTTTTAAAATTAAATCTAATTATTTTGCAAACAACTGAAATTATTGAACAAAAATTCATATCATTACACCTTTCATAGTCCTACTTATATAGTCTTATACTTTTTTTACCAATATATGTATTAAAAAAAAGTTATGGCCAAAAATAATAAATATTTTCTTATCGGATCTCTCTCTCTCTCTCTTGGATATTCTCACCTTAAATCAAATCGTAAACAGACGATACTGTACTAACTTGTTCGTGAGAGAACTGGAGTCTAGCATGGTAAAAAACCGCAATAACTAAAGCTAAAGCCTGGCTAGGTACAATTTTGTTAAAATTAAATACAACAAAATTATATATATGATAATTTCGCCAACGAAAACAGGAATGCTCCAAACAATACGTTCTATACTTCATTTATTAAGTGTCACTGCCAATTCTGGTGGTATATTAATTATGCGTGTCAATGGCCTAGTAAATTAAGATATTTGTAAACACTTCTTTGGGGTCTTTTGGCGTCGTTTGGTTGAACGGCTTTTGACAGTCTTTGGAAGGTTCTGTGGTGGTTATATATTTACATAGTGTCTTTATCTTTCGATTAATGATTACTAAAAAGAATCGAAATTACTAAATTTTAGTCAGTACTTTCCAAAATGGCACCATAGTAAACACAAAATAGAACTGCTCTTACAAACTGCTCATAGAAAAATTAATTTGTCTGGTTCTTCTCAAAAATGATTTAACTTGAAAAATTCAGTTTACTTTATTTCAAATTTTTATTTACTTTTTTACAGTTCATGGTATCATGGTATTATAACAGAAATAAGTCCCATGTAACAAAGTTACACACTACAAAATATTAGTATTAATTCTTCAACAAATTGGCTTCCGGGTGTAGTTTATCATTTTGGCAACCTGCAAAAGAAATATTCTATTAATTTGAATGTCATGTGCTTCACATGCGAAGTATTTGTTATACCAGAATATTCTAAAGGTCCATGTTAATAATTTAGGAAGGTATGGAATATTTGCAAGGTATAACACCACATATATGAGAATAATAGCATGCTCGACCATTAGTTAACGGAGCTAGATTTCTTACATATTTTTTTATAAAAATGTTTGATTTCGATATCAACGATTTTCTAGAAAAGTGTACCATTTTTTAGTAAAAATTAACATACCGGGTGATACAGGAGACATGTAACACCCCGTAGCATGTTTATTTAAAAACATATTATTTTGAAATTTGGTACACTTATATAATGAGTGATTGTCCTTTTTAAAATACAATTTTTTTTCCCACCACTACTCTATTATTTTAAATGGCACTCTGTATATTTTTTTTACCTATTTGATTCGTCTCTAGATTCTCTTTTTAACCATGTATCGGAACACGTCATTTGTTTTTAAAATGATAGTTAATATCAATTTTAGTTTGTTTATTCTAGGTGGCCCTGATATGAACCTTGGCAGATATTGATGCGTAGTGTGCCGTAATATCGAAAAACCTCTGGTATGTAACTTTGTGCCTCATATTTTTTTGGGAATAACCAGTAGCTGAACAAACTAATAAGATCTAACTTATTTAAAAAAAATATCTTTAAACAACCCACGATATCACAAAAATCAAGATAGAAACCCCATTTTTTTATTTCACCTAGTTAAAAAATAGTTATTTATCTTTTATTTTTGTCCAATATAATTGCTGTGCCTATCCTATTTTAGTTTCTTGATTAAAATTATTAGTATCGAATGTTATTGCAAGTAATGAATATTGTACTTCAACAAAAATATTTAGTAAGCAGGCGGTGGAAACAAAATAAAAGTAGGTAAAACGATTTTTTTAATAAATAAGAAACATCAGTAAAACACATTTGAACTAAATTAATGAAAAACCATTACACTAGGTAATACCTTTTTACAACGAATGAATGAAATTGAAATGAAATATTTACTGAAGTACTACATACAAAAGCATTTTTACTGCAGATGCTCAAAATGTTGTCCGTTATTATCTCTGCACAATCGTGTTTTTATGACGGTAGCTCTAAGCACGTTATCTAACTGTAATTCAGTAATCCCATCGATTGCTCTTCTGACTCTCATTTTCACATCTTCTCTATTTGTTGGTGGAGTTCTATAAACATTTTCCTTGAGGTGGCCCCATACAAAAAAATCAAGCGACGTGAGCTCTGGTGACCTTGCAGACCATCGAACGGGCCCATTTGGTCCCATCCAGTTTTCTCCAAACCTTTCATTTAAATAATTCACCACAACTCTGCTGTTGAAAAATTATTGGGTTAACATTAGGTGGCAGTTCTTCCAAAAAATCTTGTATCTGGTTTTGCAAAAATCCCAAATATCTTTCTCCATTTAATGGCCATCAAAAAGTATTGGCCCACTAATTCTTCTGCCAATTACTCCGCACCATACATTAAAACTAAATCGCTCCTGATATGCACTTTCTCTCATATTTCTGGGATTTTCTTGTGCCCAATAACGGGTGTGTAAGAATTATATCTCTACTTAGGTCGATTTGCGCCAAATGACGTAAACAGGGGTGCTCCGAGGACAACACGTACTGTTGAAGTAGAAGAGAACGTATTGGATGCAGCCGCTGCGAATTCATCTGTCAGTATTAGATCATTATCATTACGAATGAAGGTCCCAAAATCGATCGTTGGAAGAATTTTGAAAGATCAACTGCTTCATCCGTACCATATACAGAAAGTACATGCCATTAGCCCAGATGACTTTCCTGCTAGGGTGCAATTTTCGCAGTAGTTTATACAGAAATATGAACAAAACCATGAAAAGGTATAAATCATATGACAAATCGATCAAGAAAATGTATTGAATTTGGCGGTGGTCACTTTGAACATAAACTGTGATTCAAAATAATTTAATTGGATTTAGTAAGTTTGACCGATTTCTTATGTTGCGGTTAAATTGTTAATTTTTATTATTTATTGTTTTGTTAAGTTTATGAATTACACATTCATTACAAAATATATTTTTTTTATTTTACCAGGTATATGTGATGAATTTTCATTCTCCCTATTTGCACTACCTTTTGGTAGTGCAGATAGAAGACAAAAAAATAATATATAAAAGAAAAAGAATTGAACCCCCAACAATTTAATTTTTTTATTTAAACAATAAAACGGTGCCAAAATATTTTTTATGGAATATTGTATCTTTCTAGGTGTAAATTAATATTCTCATGCCAAATATTTTATAAACAGCATACAGAGTGTTATTTTCTAGGAATAACTTAAAAATATTTTTATTCTGGGTCCGGCCCTAATATTATATTAATATCCCAGGCGTTATATGGTGAATGCGTTGACGCATTATAGATATATGGCGAAAAGAAAATTCTTCCACAAAATATAATACACCCTTTGTATTTCGAAAACGGAGCCGCTTCAGTCATTACAGTATGGGGATTTATGATCACCTCAACGTTCTCTATCTTTTGGTAAAGTGCGACCCTCTCCTCACGAATCACCCTGTAGAAAGGATTAAAATAAAAATAAGCTGGAAATTAATAGATATTTTAATACATACAATTATTTTAAACTTACCTGAAGGCTTTGGAAGATAAGCATCAAGTTGAGATTTACCACCCATGATGGGACCTGAGTATGCTTGAACTTCTATGTGGTACCACTCGCATGTAGCAAAAAATCTGATATCGAGGGATGGGATCGGAGATAGGTATATGTACAACAATTCGTCTTGATAATAGAAATAAATAAGGTACTGTGTTAGTTCACAATTTTTGCTAAGAGACCAATGTAAATCATAGTTTTCTAGCGTTATATTTCCAACGCCTTCTGGAACTGAAATTCAAATAGTACATGTTAGCTGAATTGCTAAAGTTGTATGAATAGCGTTAAATGGAAGAACAGAACGTTGAAGCTTATTAAAAGATCGCTACAAACCATACACTCGTCAGCAATGGTTCAGTACGAACCTAGTATCTAAAATTATAATCCAATTTTATTAATAATTTGAACATAAAATCAGGACTTCAAGGTCTTAAGTACCCGAAGTGGTTAGTTTTTTGCTATTATAACTAGCCTTATTTGAGCCTCTCTTCAGGGAAGATCGCGATAGGGACTAACTATCAGTAAGCTGTCACTTAATGCACAATATTGTAGTGATTTATCGTTTACTATAAAGCACCACATACTTTTCTGTGATTATAACTTACAGGGTGTCATATTACACAGGTCATAGTTTTTAAAGACTTTGGAAAATACTTTTATACATGTATATATATATATATGAAAAATACTAGGTTCTCGGGTTGAACCGCGTCTGAGATTGTTAATGTCTCGACGTTTCGGCTCCCGTTTTGGAGCCATTTTCAAGAGAAAAAGTGGGTCAAGTAAAAATTGTCAAAGAAAATAATGCTAGGAGTTCGTGGAACTGGTTCGATTCCGGGGTCTTAATCTGCTTACTCCCCAGATCTCACCACGATCCGTCTCTAAGGCCTCAACCTACCTACTCCTTAGAGCGAACTAAGAAGTAGCAGGAACACCACATCATACACTGGTAAATCATTTCTATGGTGATTCCAGAATCCACCCAAAAGTATTTTTAGAACGTTTAAGGCAATATCTACAATTTATAAATTTTAATTTTAATTTAGACATAAAATTCAAAATTCATTAAAAGGTGAAGCCGAAATTTGGTATCAAATTGTAGAATCTGAATTTGAAACTTTAGAAGAATTTGAAAAGTTATTATTAAAAAAGTATTGGTCTGAACATTGTCAGGAAAAAATTCGTTTCAATTTATTTAATGGAAAATATTCAGAAAATAGTGGTATGTCTAGGGAAAATTATGTCATGCGTAAAATGTATAATATTAAATTCTTAGAGCCAAATTTGACAGAAAATGAAATAATTAAATATCTAGCAAGACATTTTTCTGATGACATCCGCCAAGTAATCATTACACAACGCATTACGACATTAGATGGTTTGAATGAATACTTGAGAGTGATCGATGATCTACATATGGGACGGAATAAAAATAATAAATTATCTAATAGAAAAACATACAACCAAACAGATGGCAATGACCAAAATTTCAACAGACAAAATTATTATGCAAATAGACAACAAAATGTGTATAATAATAATTATCAAAAAAAGTATGACAGTAGAAATTTTAATAATCAAAATAAAGGTAGAGATTATGATGAAAATAGGAGGTAGAACGGTAATGATAATTATAATAAAGAACAGAATAGGTATGATAATAAACGTGATTCAGTAAGATATGCGCAGGTAAACAATACAGATGTCAGATCTGATCAACAGAATGACATGAATAAAATTAAGACGATAGCAGAGGTAAGTTCACATTTTCCAAGGGAAAATTTTTAGATAGGGAAGTTTTAATTGGGATTACGACATACGGACATATGCGAGAATTTATAGGTATTGAGAATGAATCAAATTTAGATAATAATAGAATTAATAATTTACCAATCATCAATATTAAAGTTAATGAAATAAAATTAAAAGCATTGATTGATACGGGATCAGAAATCAGTATAATAAATGGAAAGATAATAGATAGTAAAAAAGAGTTATATCAAAAAAATTGTACTAAGATTTCAAAAATTAAATTAGTAAATGCAAATGGTAAGAAATTCACAGAATGCAATAAAATCATAAATTTAGATTTTGAAGTAAAAGAGATACGTTTTAGAGGCGAGTTTGTAATTGTTGACAATTTGAGTTTTGATGAAGATATTTTATCACGACTTAAGGCAAAAATAGATTTTGGGGAAAAGTCCCTAGTTTTAAAGGTGCTGCGGTGAAAATATTTAATAAAAATGAGTTAAACATAGTGAGTTATATAGGTAATTGTAATAATAATAATAATTTAAATGATTTAAATGATGAAAAATATAAGCCTACATGTGAAATGAATAATTATAAAATGCCTAAAAGGTTGGAGATAAATTGTTATACTAAATATGAAAATCTAGTAAGAAAATTGTTACAAAATTATATGTCGTTAATAAATTACAAACAGAGAATAGCTAACAGTTATGTACACAAGTTGATAGTAGATAAAAGCAAACCGTTTAAATGTAAAACTTATCCTATACCCTTCAAACGTCGAAATAAAGTACAAGAAGAAATTGGAAATATGATAAAATCTAATATTATAGAACCAGCAAAGACAAACTTTATAAATCCTTTAGTAATAGTGAGTAAAAAGGATGATTCCATAAGAATATGTCTCGATGCTAGAAATTTAAACCAAATTACTAAGTCTCAATTTGATGCATCTCAAACCATAGATACTATGCTTTATAGAATTGGAAAGAATACCATATTTTCTAAGTTAGATTTAAAAAATTCATTTTGGCTTATTCCATTACATGCAGATTCTCGTAAATATACTAGTTTTAGTGTAGATGGACATATCTATCAATTTAAGGTAGTTCCATTTGGTTTACAATCAGCGTCCTCTGCTTTAGTTAGAGCTATGCAATCAATTTTAGATAGATACGAAAATTTTTGTCTTCATTACATACATGACATTCTTGTATTTTCAGATACAGAGGAAGAACATTTTGAACATTTAAACATAATATTAAATGCATTAGATGAGGCAGGTTTAAAATTAAACATAGAAAAATGTGAATTTTATAATACTTCGGTAAAATATTTAGGGTATATTATAAATCAACAAGGAATATCGACAGGTAAAGAACCTATTAAAGAAATCAAAGAATATCCAGCTCCAAAAAATTTAAAGATGTTAAGAGGGTTTTTAGGTATATTAAATTATTATAAGAAGTTCATACCTCGACTTTCAGAGTTAGAAATACCGCTAATAGAATTACTTAGGAAAGACACAAAATGGGAATGGAATAATAGTAATACAATACAATATATATATATATATATATATATATATATATATATATATATATTCTGTAATCAAATCATTGAATGAACTAGAAATACAGTGATGTACTTACCGCATTCTTCTGCGTAGGCATTTTGGACGACTAGAAGAACAAGTAGACTTATTATGCGAAGCATTTTGAATAATCAATATTTCTGTAAAATAATTAACTTCTCCTAGCAACTTCTACTTTTATATAGTAATCGTGAATTACTTGCACTTTAGATATGAACATCTTTGTCAAGATGCTGCATCCGCAAAAGATTACATTTGAGAGGGAACTTGGGAAAATACACATTTTAAGCAGTAATAAATTACGCATCAAGAATTATTTGGTTTTATGCGATAGGTAGTTAAACTATTATTTGTATTTGTTTAAAATTTTCAATCTCAATTTTTAAACAAATTGTCGGTTTTGTTACGTTTCTTTCTAACCTCAAGCAACTCAAGAAACCTCAGGTCACTAACCTACCCTGATACCTTTACACACCTCGGCTGGTCTCGTCGTACTGCCAGGTTTTGGGTTCCAGGTTCACACGTGACCTGGCCTATCAGTAGGTGACCTAGGTTAAACAAAAGCAAATTAATAAAAAATCAGATTAAGTTTCCTTATCCAGTGGTTTAAATTTTGTTGAAAATAAACAAACTCACATCGAGTAAATAATTTATTCAGCAGGACGACATAAATTATTAATTGTAGGAAATAATCAAATGTACCAGACGTGATACAAACATTGACGTATGTACAATATTTAAACCCCAAATTTATTAAACAAACAACAACAAAAAAAAATTACCCAATCGGTTACCAAATGCAATTGCACGTAGTTTACATAACCCTTATTTACTATAGATATATTCCCATGAGTTATTTACACTGTAACATACTAACTGTACAATCTGTTACATCAACTTCAAATAATTACTTAGACTGGACTATATCCTTTAACTAAGTATTAATAAAAAAATATAGTTGAAGGTTAAAATTATGACATCACTATACCATACATGAAAATAAAAAAAATTAATTAAATGAATTTTGAAATTTAAATTTTTGACAACAGAAACTTATCTTTACTCCGAGAGTGGCGGTTAAGGTGTAGGTGCTTGTAACCTCACTGTGAACTGTGACTCCATGAATTTTTAGCGTGGTGAGCTCCTTAAAACTTTAGCAATTTTGGCATCCCCTGATCTCCAACAATTATTCCTTAGACCATTATTTACTCGAGAAAAAAAAATGATAACTCCTACTCCACTAACAAATTGACCCTGTCATGAAAACAGCATATCTACGCCAACAAAACCCAACGTAAATCCAAGGTACATCATGACGTACGTCCAACATAAATCTAACATAAATCGCCTAAAAGTTTTAAGAATAATTAATACAAGATGGACGTATGAACACGTTTTTAACTTACCCTCCATGTGTAGGGCATTTTCTCAAAGATGATATTATCCAGCATTAAGCTGTCGATATTCAAAATATCTAATTGAAGCTGAAGAATTTATTCCCGCAACATACCAATTATAAAGTGATGATTTACCTTTAACAAAATTAATTCGGATTTAAATTATTCTTCAGTCCACACATCCAGGAGAAAAAGCAAGGACGTCTAACACGTGAGAGCTATCAACCGAGAAGAAGGAAATTACCACCAAATTACCACAGGTTATTAAACAGCACATGCGCTTCGATAGGATACCAACGTTCGACAACCAACACCCAGTTAAGGTGTGTTCCATTAAGTTTCTAGCTTCTCACCAATTCGCTAAACTCCACTAAATGAAATAAATACGAGAGAACCGATCTATTGTCTCACCTTTATTTGTTAAACTGATATACTCTTCCAGTCAAAGTCGAAGAAAAGACTTCCAAACTAAAATAAGTAACATCAAGTTAACAGATCAGAACAGAACTGAACCAACGGTGTTACAACCAATAACTAATTGAATATACTTAGAAAGCAATGACAGCTGGGTTGACAACAGAAACTTAACCTCCACTAGAAATTGAACATTACAAAGAATAAACCATATAATTGTATACTACTGAATACTACAGTAAGTACTCGAAGTAATACGTTAATTATCCCGACATTTACAGTGCTATGATTGTGGTTATGTTGTAGTTGCTAACATTTTTCAATGTTCCAGGTACTCTAGACAAGACAACGAAACTGCAAGAACTAGATAACATAATACCCCATTATATAACCGACACAAACCTAATTCAGTATTAGGCATGCATAATGTACAGGTGGGATACTCTTTGTTTATGATATACAAAACTAATGTTCGCTTAATCTTTTCAGAACCAAACATGCCAGTCAAAAGCTATACCTTGTATAAACTAGAAGCTATTAGTAAACAAGGGTACGACTTTTCAGTAGTTTAATGTTTAATAGTTAAACTCTGTCAAGACAAATACAGCGTAAAGAAAAATACAGAAGGTTTTCTATTAATAATAGAAAATGGATACGAAATACAAATAATAAAACAAACAGTGCAAGCTACATTTAATGTGTGAATTAAAGTGACAATTATATTCTTTTATTTTTAGTGTTGACTACTGTTGAATATGATTAATAAAATTTAAAAATTACAAGAAGCGTTAAGACCAAATTTACTTGACTAACAAAATATAATTAACGAAAATGATATTGATAAGTGAACTTTATATTAATGTACAAAACAAATGTAGAATTCAGTACTTGTCCCTGCCACGACAAAATCAAACGTAACAGTTTAATCAACGAAACCTGTAAGCCCAAAACTGAGAGGTGAAAAACGTTTTAAAGTTCAACCGACCTATTTCGACTTGTTTCTAATTACTATTGAATTGAAGGACCTCTTATGCTATTTTGTATTGGTTACTAGTTATTGTGGCTACAACTGCCCAGACAGAAAGCTAATTAATTATAGGGCAGGAATTTCACAACCATAAAAAACTAAATAATAATTAAAACTAAATGATAATAAAAATTAAGAAAATAATATGTTAAAATGATGCGGTCTCCTGATGTTATATACATTGCAAGTATATAACATATCGGTGAGTTACAAATAGTACAAATAGGTCCCTCCAACGGCATCTCCCAGAAACACTTTAAGAAGCCTCGACCAAGGCAAATGTGACAAATAAAGTCAACTAGAGGAATGATAGATGTTAAAATGCACATAGGCAGGTCTCGTGGTATTCCTCTTGAAACCTAATATTTTTATTAGGATGTGCGCTCTGAATGGTATTTTAGTTACCAATTACTAGAAACGCAATAAAGTGTTTATAGCAGATACCGGTGAAGGCGCCCATTATTAAAACAGAGGAGTTCCGCAAAATCGGCAATGACCAGAGTCATCTGCAGAAACCGAAGCTCGAAACCGGTGATGAGAGCCAAAGCTCTAATCAGTGCAGAGTAGACCCAGACACTGACCATGCTGCGGTCTCCTGATGTTATATAGATTGCAAGTAACATCATATCGGCTAGTTACCACTGAACTCTATTACAGTAAATGGAATGCCAATGCCCACAAAAATTTCTACGTACAATTGAATATCGCGCAAGTATGGCGGCCACATAGTAGCGCGCAATCGCACTATGAAATACGTCAGGACCGGCCTTATTCTTATTGCGTGTTTCATATTTTTAACTTTTTTTAGAAATCGCATAAATAAATAATAACAATTTATTTGCCTTGATAGTTATAAAAAAAAATCAAAGTTATCGTTATTCCCAAAACAATCATTTTATTTTCTATTTCTTGTAGCAAATGTCGAATATGTATGACCATAAGTTCAATATATAGTTCACAAAAAACAGTCATATGTTTTCTATCTCTGGGGTCGACATATGATTTTAAAATGAATAAAAGCTAAAATTGAGGCCTGAAAAAAACCTATACTTTTTTTCTACGATCAATCAGTAAATATTTATTGAAAACTAAAATCATGCATTTTATATTCACATGTTTGAATTGACAAATGAAATGAAGAAAAGGTAATAATTAACTATTTTCAAATACTTGGTGTGGTATTATTATTTGAATTTCAAGATAACTTAGCTTTTTTGTTTAAGATCAAATGCCTTGATATATAAGTGATAGATTGTTTTACTCGTTTGTTTATAAAAATATAACATACTCATGAGACAATGAATTGTAAAAGAATATGTAAAGGTGTTTACGTAAAACTTCCTTCTCTATTTGCAAGAGAAAATTAAAGTATAATGTCCATTTATATTTTGACTAAAAGTATGTGGTCTCATCCCCAGTAGTATTGTACATATACCAAATGTTTACTTGCTACATTAAATAATTTTTCTGACAAAGTAACTTAATAACTAAAATTCGTAATATACTTCGTCTGAAACGTGGAAAATCTGATAAAATCTTGTACTGTACTTTTGACAAATATAATGTAAACATGAACCAAGGGAAGCAACAATTTTCTTACTTTTTATTAAGTATTTTGCACTGAACTCTATTGCTTTATTTTCCTTGATTTTTTTAACATCGGTCTATTTCCGCTACCAAGGGCAAGAACCAATACCAGGAGACAAGATACCCTCAAACTGAAAATTTTGCCAAACTTCTATCAAAGAGTAGGGATTTTTTTACTTGCCTAGTATTTAATAGACAGGGGATTAACTGTTTTACATACCCTCCCAAAGATGGTATATCCATTACACAATCCCCATCTAGAATTAAATAGCATTTGTTAATACACTGAAATACAAGCCGCTAGAAGGTGAGTTTCTCTGAAAGTCACCCATTCAAGCACTAACTGCGGCTCCTCTTGCTTTATATTTAGTATCGCAGTACAATGCCATAAAGAAAGAGCTGCGCTCGTCCTTAACTGTTTTGCTACAATAGATTTCAGTGGTATCTTGCCATGGTGTGCAAAAAATATTTAAAAATTTTAATGAATAAAAATTCTGCTTAAAAATAGCAGAACTTGGTTTTTGAATATTACAAAATGTCTCGCTAGTAAAATATATAAATTAAAACAAAATTTTTAAAAAAATTATTACATAATTAAAAAATACAAATTAACACAGTTATAAAATTTGCAGGAAATTCTCTTTTTATTCACAAACCGCTTTGTTATATGTCAAACATTGTCATTCTGTTTGTATTTCCATAAAAATTTGGCACATATTTGCATTATTTTTAACCGGCTGCGCTAAGCAGAGAAGGGTAATGTGTTCATTATTTATTTCGCAAAATACACAAATAATTGAGATGCCTTGCTGCCGCACTCTATTAAACTTACTAGTAATATACTTGAGTGTTCCTAGTGTCAACTTTACCACGTTGGCTGACTGGACTCACATTTCACAGTGTGAACTTGCTTGTTTCATAAAATTGTAATATTAATTTATAAAAAGTATGATAACGTTATGTGCTTTCAAAAAGATCTTGGAATCAGTATTATTATCCCGAATATGTTGGATACGTATTTATATTAATACTATTTAGGTAACAATTCACAAATAATAAACTTAAAAATCGCAGCAATAAAAAAATGTGAGGTTGGAATATTTTGCATCCTGATATCTCGGGAAGTATATACAGCCTATTTTTAATAAAAATTCGTGTTTAAGTAGGCAAAAGCACTCATTTTAAGAGACAAAAAATCCAAAATCGGACTGTCTTGCCAATATTTTGATGGTAGCTTATTTTAATACAACAGACAAAAGTTGAGTAGGTATACTTACTTAAAATATAACAAACCCGGGATTTCGCCCCGGTTCTTACAAAACAGTACCTTGCAAGTGCGCACCTATTGTCTTAATTAAGATACACACTGTTTATAAGTCACAAAATTATATACAAAATAACCAATATATCTCACAACTTTCCGCAAACGAAAGGATAAAATCACGAAGACCGACTCTGTAATTCGCATTCAATTTAAGACCTACGCTTTAGAAACAAATAAAACACAAACTTGCGTCAGCGCATAACTTCCGTACACAGCGGTTTGAGTCAAGCTCCGACATACTTTTAACCTATCTCCTATTGCGTCGGCGCTTGTCTATGCATTTTAAATCGCATGATTATCACATTTTGTTTACGCGCATATGTCTATAATGGCGTTCCATTTACTGTAATTGAGTTCAGTGCTAGTTACAAATAGTACAAATAGGTCCCTCCAACGTTATATGCCACAAACACTTTAAGAAGCCTCGACTAAGGCAAATCTAGCTCTAGTTGACTTTATTTGTCACATTTCGCACATATATATATATATATATATCACTAGTTTCGCTGACGACACTGTCACATTTTATGAAGCAGATACTTGGGATCAGGTAAAAGATAAGGCAGAAACTGATTTGCCAAGAATAATAGAATGATTTCAGTTTAAATTATTAAATCTGAATATCGAGAAAACGATGTTTGTACCATCTAAATTATATAAAATTCAAATCCCGAATTATACGATCTAAATATAAAATTTAAAGATGTATATTGAATTCAATACGAATTGTGTAACAACCGATAAGTATGATAAATGCTCCTTTGTACATGACAATTTATACCAAACTGAGGTTTTATTGCTTGTCGAATAACGAAAACAGCAAAAAAATTTACAAAAAAAAACATTACAGTAAAGGACCGGTTAAATACTATTTACTCATTTCAATGGATTGGAAGAAGTGGTCTCACTAAATGGCCTCATTTCAAAATTGCATAAAGACGTGTGTCAATCAAAATGGGAAACACCTATTATAATTTTCTAATGAATTATTTGAGGGAACCTCTTTTTTAAGTTTATTCTTGAATTTGACACTAATTTATTTATAAAACGAAAATGGTTACAATTAGCCATAGGGAAATACTTACAAAAAATTTTCGTTTTTCATTTCTATATTACATCGTCGAAAAATATACAAGGTGTTCCATTTGAAAAAATTGAGAAAATTAAATTTAAAATGTTCTTAATTGAAAAGTAATTTTTGGCTACCCTATACATTTTTAGGAAATGAAAATGATTCAAAAACATTAATTAGATGTCTCGTAACTCGTATTCATGTAAGTTTTTCTTAAAGCCCATAATTGTGACTGTGGTGATTTTTTAAATATCCATCTGCAGATTGCATTGTTTCAACAACAAAATTCATTACATCCAAGCCTAGAAACAGGCTTCAAAACATGTACTGATATACATAGCATTCTATATTTAAAAAAAAGGCACTTGGTCCTGTAATTTAGTCTTGGTTCGTCCTGTATGTTCGAAAATAATTTCCAGTTATAGACCTAGTTTATTTGCAATTTTTTTTTAAATTCTAGCTATTGTAAACCTCGAGATATCGAGTCCGACGCACTATTGCCTCACATATGTTAGATTTTGGATTCTTGAAATAGCCTTTTAAAAACTTTATTCACTTGTTGGCTCTTTGTACAATTAAAAATAATAATAAATTTAGAATGTATTTGACCAAATGTGAGTATAAGACTGAGGTTTACAATGACTATGGGTATTATTTATAATGTCTGGAGAACAAAGAACATTGGATTTGCAATTCAGCATGATAACAGATTACTGAGCGTGAGCGGTTAGTAGAGAAGAGCTGTTACGCAACTTGTAATATGATATGTTTGAGAAGGTTAAGCCTGTCTCGGTGATATTATATATCATAGTATATTTCTAGTATAACATATATTTTCATATATATTTTGTATTTTTTAATATGGCCTACTTCATTTGTGAATGTAATTTTTATATTCTATATATGTTATTTTTTTTTGTATTCTATTTGTAATTCAATTGACTTACCATATATCATGTATTTATGATCGACAGAAATAATAAATTATTATTATCATAACAACAAATTTTGAGGAGAGCGAAAAAAGTTTAAGCTATTTTCTTGGACTTACAAGAACCGTTTGACACTTTGGTCACATAGCAAGTTATTAGAACAGCTAACCAAAGTGGGGTAATATCTACAATTTATTGAAAAATACCCGTCAAATAGATCCCAGAAAGTAAAAATTGGCAATGTTCTTAGCTCAAAGAAAATAATAAAAACCAGAGTACCTCAAGGCATCGTCTTAGGACCTTCCCCTTTTTTGGCATTTTAAAATCTACTTTATAAAGACTTTGAATGTTAAGGTGAGAATATCCAAGAGCGAGAGGTCCGATAGGGAAATATTTATTATTTTTGACCATAACTTTTTATTTTAAAACACATATTGCAAACAAACTATAAGACTACCTAAGTAGAACTATAAAAAGAGTAGTGTTATAAATTTTCACTCAATAATTTTAAACATATGCGAAATAGTTAGATTTAAATTTAGGAAATACAATTGACGTAATTTTTAAAATTAAATCTAACTATTTTGCAAACAACTGAAATTATTGAATAAAAATTCATATCACTACACCTGTCATAGCTCTACTTACATAGTCTTATACTTTTTTTACCAATATATGTATTAAAAAAAGTTATGGCCGAAAATAATAAATATTTTCTTACCGGATCTCTCTCTCTCTTGGATATTCCCACCTTAAATCATATCGTAAATAGACGATACTGTACTAACTTTTTCGTGAGAGAACTGGAGTTTAGCATGGCAAAAGACCGCAATAACTAAAGCTAAAGTCTGGCTAGATACAAATTTGTTAAAATTAAATATAGCGAAAGTTAAATATATGATAATTTCGCCAACGAAAACAGGAATGCTCCAAACAATAGGACCTATACTTCATTCATTAAGTATCACTCCCAATTCTGGTGGTATATTAATTATGTGTGTCAATGGTCTAGTAAATTAAGATATTTGTAAACACTTCTTTGGGGTCTTTTGGCATCGTTTGGTTGTGTAACATTTGAATAATCAAATTTACCATTTATTCAAATTTCCCCATATTTTTTTATGCTTAACGCACCCTGTATAACACATGGATGGATTTTTGTAGCTGAAATTCACTGAAGATTGCAACTATTTGTTAAATATAGTGTATAACAATTTTGTACTGTTATTGTTAATACCACACTTTAATAACTCTTGTATATTAATCATAGTTTAGTTATATTTTATTTCTTTTTTTTTAATACATTTATTTAACGTCGGTCTATTTCCGCTACTGAGGCCTAACACCGACGCCTGTAGACGAGCTACCCCTAACTAGGAATTTTGCCGAACCTCTTCTCTTAAGAAGAGTAGGGATCTTTTACTTGCCTAACATTTAATAGACAAGGGACCGACGGCTTTACATCCCCTCCGAAGGATGGTATATCCCCTATACAACCCTCGCTTATGGTTGTATAGCTTCCGCGCATACACTGATATACAAGCCGCTGGAAGATGTGTGAGGCGAGGATGCAGTCTTCGTCGGAACGGTCACCCATCTAACTACTAACTGCGCCTGACGTTGCTTTGTATAAAAATATATTTTTTCTTGTACATTCTTTTTATAGCAACCATCAATTTGCTCTTTTAATATACATTTATTTTAAACTATTCTCATTTTAATTGAACATTTCAGATAACTCAAATTTGTCTATAGAAATTTGTTTTTGGAAATTTAAAGAGCGGCAATGAATATACTATAGATGGCGCCCTCTAAATATCACTAATATTTTCCATATAAATAAAAATTGATTTTTCCCTGCTCACGGCCCATTTAAGCTCCAGTATTATACCAGCTAGCCGTTCGCAAATGTGCTTTTGTTCTGTTTTGAGCATTCTTTTGGTCAGAACAGAAGAAAAGCGGCTTTTGACAGTCTTTGGGAGGTTCTGCGGTGGTTATATATTTATATAGTGTCTTTTCCTTCGATAAATGATTACTAAAACGCATTGAAATTACTAAATTTTAGTCAGTACTTTCCAAAATGGCACCATAGTAAACGAAAAATAGAGCTGCCCTTACAAACTGCTCATAGAAAAATTAATTTGTCCGATTCTTCTCAAAAATGATTTTAACTAGATTTAGAAATTTTTTAAATATTTTGTAAGATTTATCACCTTTATCTAGACGTTGAGAGAAACTCGTAACTACTATTAACTTGAAAAAGTCAGTTTAATTTATTTCAAATTTGTATTTATTTCTTACAGATCATGGTATCATGGTATTAAGATAACAGAAATAAGTCCCATCTAACAAAGTGACACACTACGAAATATTAGTATTAATTCTCCAACAAATTGGCTTCCGGGTTTAGTTTATCATTTTGGCAACCTGCAAAAGAAACATTCTATTAATTTGAATGTCATGTGCTTCACATGCGAAGTATTTGTTATACCAAAATATTCTAAAGGTCCATGTCAATAATTTAGGAAGGTATGGAATATTTGCACGGCATAACACCACATATATGAGAATAATAGCATGCTCGACCATTAGTTAACGGAGCTAGATTTCTTACATATTTTTTTATAAAAATTTTTGATTTCGATATCAACGATTTTCTAGAAAAGTGCACCATTTTTTAGTAAAAATTAACATACCGGGTGATACAGGAGACATGTAACACCCCGTAGCATGTTTATTTAAAAATATATTATTTTGAAATTTGGTACGCTTATATAATGAGTGATTGTCCTTTTTAAAATACAATTTTTTTTCCCACCACTTCCGGTTTCACCAAAAGTGACATCTACTCTATTATTTTAAATGGCACTCTGTATATTTTTTTTACCTATCTGATTCGTCTCTAGATTCTTTTTCAACCATGTATCGGAACACGACATTTGTTGCTAAAATGATAGTTAATATCAATTTTAGTTTGTTAAGTCTAGGTGGCCCTGATATGAACCTTGGCAGATATTGAGGCGTAGTGTGTCGTGATATCGAAAGACCTCTGGTATGCGATTTTGTACCTCATATTTTTTTGGGTATAACCAGTAGCTGAACAGACTAATAAGATCTAACTTATGTAAAAAAAATCTTTAAACAACCCACGATATCATAAAAACCAAGATAGGAACCCCATTTTTTTATTTCACCTAGTTAAAAAATACTTACTATAAGTAGATAAGACGATGTAGCTGTTTATGTACAATCCAAACGAGTAATAATGACAGTTTATGGTTGCCATGGATCAAAATATCAGATAATTGGAGTGACATAATTTTTTAGTATTAGCTTAATCCGACATTAATTAAGTAATTAATAGGAAATAGACCAAAAGAACCATTTGTAAACTAGAAAGCATCTTAAACCATTTTTCAAAAAGGAACCAAGCGCATGGTTCTTTTTGTAAATTGTACTATAGCCGCTAGATGGTGTATGGTTCTTTCTTGTAAAATGTGAGTAGGCGGCTAGACGTTTACATTATCATTATATCAGTGCCTTCTACGAGATGAAAGTGTGAACTTACTTGTTTGTTTTCGTTTATAAAAGTGGTGCAAAAATGGTTTCAAGGCGTAGTAAACAATTAGTTAATAAGTGTAATGCTACAATTATTACAGAAAGCAAAACTATGAAACTAAATTTGACTATTAAACATAAATAATTTAAAAAGATGTTTATTTTTTAGAAAAGCCGAGAAAAATAACAGCCTGTCAGCAATCGCCTGAGAATCAGTTGGCGGGTAATTCAAATTTGGTGAAGTGAAGTGAAGCAAAATACTGTAGTAATAGATTATTACGATGAAAATATTTCTAATATCTTTTCAGAATCACCATACTTGAATCCTGAAATTGCGAAATTGCGAGAGAATCTATCGAATGATTCGGTCAAAGATCCGGATTTTAGTATAGTTAGTGATGTTTCTTCTCCTATAAGGCGAAAGGTATGTCTTGATATATTTGCTCGCACCCGTTTTATTTTTCCTAGGATGATTCAAATGACGAAATTTGGTACAAAGCTGCTGAACAAAAGCTTATGCAAAAGTGCAACACTAATACCGGTACCTTTGGAAACTTCTATGGATACGGATTCAAGTAATGTTAAACAAAAACCACATACAGGAAGACCAAAAAAGAGCAGAAAAAGAAAATTTGACGGTATTTCGAGGGAAGAAAGAAAAACTAACAGATATAAGCGTAATGAATATGTGAATTATAAGAAGCAACGAACTGCTTCTAAGGAGTTTGTACCTTTTGATTGCCAGTGTACTTTGTCATGCACTACAAAAATATCCGAAGAGGAATGCAGAAATGAGTTTAAAAAGTTTTCTGGGCTTGGTACGTATTTAGCTCAAAATTTGTTTATTGCTGCTAGTGTTAAAGAAATCAAAGTAAAAAGAAAACGAAGTATAGGAGTTGTTAAGAAACAAAAACTATTTTCTGAGAATACTATCTGAATAAAATTTTAGTATGCCGTAATATGTTTGTGAAAACTCTAGCTGTATCGACAAAGCGTGTAAACACTGCATTATTAAAGATGAGAAACGAAGATAGTATCACTGACAAAAGAGATACTCAGGGCGGTTGGAATAAGTTAGGAAAACCCTTGAGGAAAGAGGTGATGAATCACATAAATAAATTTCCCAGGTACAAGTCATACTATAGACGTGCTGAAACATGATCTTCATTTGTACCAGTAGAGATGACTTACGAAAATGTATGAACTCTACGTAGACGGGCGAAATGGTGGTTAGTTTCCCAACATACAAAAAAATATTTTACGATAATTTTAATTTAAAATTTAAAACTCTGAAAAAAGATACGTGTAACAAATGCGACTCTTTCAACATTATAATGCAATGCGCACACACTGACAAGGATAAAGAACAGATAGAAAACGAACATAATAAACATATTAGAATGTGGCAAGAAGCACAAAGGAAAATGAAAGAAGATATGAAATTTGCTGTTAGTAACGACTATTTTGAATCCTTAAAATATGATCTCGAGAAGACTTTACCGCTTCCACGAATACCAACAAGCATAATATTTTACAAGAGACAACTTTGGGTATATAATTGCGACATTCACTCCGGTAAACAAATGAAGGATTTCTGTTACCCTTGGGTGGAGGGAACAGCGGGACGAGGTGCCCAGGAAGTTGCTTCTTGCTTACTTAAACATATCGAAAAGACGGTGAATAATGGTGTTACAGATTTGGTTTTATGGAGCGACTCCTGCGGAGGACAAAACCGCAATATTAAAATAATCTTGGTGTTAAAATGTGCTCTAGATGGTCCATCCTTCCTTAAAAAAATTACTTTTCGATATTTAATATCAGGACATAGTTATAGTGCGGGAAAGAGGAAATTGAGAGGGGGGGTGCGAGGTGAGACGCTAAGAAGGCAGGCCCGGACTTAACTATATTGTGTACGTATGTCTGTTTACGCTTTTAAAGGACCACGCAATTTTCTTATGGAAAAGTGACTTGCGTTAAGTTGGTTGAAATTTTGATATGTTGTGTATCCCATCTCTCTGATCAAATGTCTCAATTGGCACAAATTGACAAACTTTCACAGTCTTGAGATAAAGCTTGCTAAAGTAAGAATTATCGTTTATTTGAGGTGTATGGGTCTGGGTTAAATCAGTACTCTTTTTTTTGCTTCTAGGGTCGCACAGTGGTTTGAAAACACCTCATAACTGTCATGGTTTATTTATTGAAATATTACATCATATAATCTCAAACGTCGTCACGTCATATGACGTCATAGCATGTAATATCGTGTCATAGAACATCATGATTTAAACAACAACATTCTTTTCTCTTACTTCTAGGTGCTCAGATCACAATAAGATTCAAAGTGACCACTATGAGGTTCTGTGACACGACATGACCTGCTATGACGTCATATGATATGATAAGACAATCAATTATACTGTTTAGGTGTTATTAAACAAATCTGAGACATTGATGCATTTGATACAGAGATAGGATACACAACATATCAAAAATTCAACCAATTTAACGGAAGTCACTTTTCCATAAGAAAATTGCGTTGGCTTTTGTTGTGTGGGCTCAGTTTAGCTGGCAACAATTTACACTACTGACTACAGTAGTTACAGTATCCTAGTTCACTTAATATTTGAGTAAATTGTTACTACCTAGCAAGAACCACGGGGAGGTATGAGCATATCTTGCCATGATAGGATGGGTAAAGAATATTAGTACAGGATAAAGAAAATTATACAAAAAAATAAAACTAAACCTCTAAAAACAAAAAAAATTTAAAATAGTAACAGTAAAAAAATATATAGGTATCCTCAAAATATATTAAAAAAATAACAATAAACATCTAAAAACAAAAAAAAACTTAAAATAGTAACAGTAAAAAAATATATAGGTATTCTCAAAATAAATTAAAAAATAACAATAAACCTCTAAAAACAGAAACAAAACTCGAAATAGTAAATTTTCGTAAATAAAATATGTATTCTCCAAATAAATAAAATTAAATATAATTGAATTCTTTAAATAAATAAAAATAGATTAAAATACTTACGAACACACAAAATGACATAAATAATAAGCTTGATATCACGATCACTATCATTGAACACAAAAACGGACACAAATAATAAACTTATATATATCACTACCACTTCTTCAATCACAAGTCATCACAATCACTTCTTCCTCAGAATCCTGTGCGTTCTCTCCTTCTTCTTCATTTTCAGATGATGAACTATCCTCTTCTAAATTTATAATGAATTTATTTTCCCCATTTTTATTAAATTCACAAAGTTTCAAATAATCGTCCTCAATTCTAATCACTTTGGCAATTCTCTTTTCCCAATCTTCCTTGGTAATTTTGGACACTTCGTTTTTAATTAACTCTATCACTTTTTTGTCGAATTTTGGAAAAGTATTTCCTTTTCTGATTTTTTTTTCGATTTTCCCCAAATCAGTTCTATTGGGTTGAAAATACAATAGTATGGTGGTAATCTTAAAACTTTGTGGCCAAATCTTTCAGCTATACTGTCTATAACATAATTCTTCTCAAATGTTTTCGTATGAAGGACTTCCAACAATTCTGCTTTAGTATAACTGTCCATATAATATAGGTCGTGATCCGTTAAAAAAATTTGCAACTCCAATTTAGTCGAACTCTTATTACTAATTTTATATAATTTTCTTGAATGGTACTTCGCATTGTCAAGAACAATAACACTATTTGGCTTTAATTTTGGAATTAGTGTATTTTCAAACCATTTTTCAAAAATTACTCCCTCCATATTCTTGTGATAATCCACGTTACACTCTTCCATGTTTTTCCCGCATAGTTTCAATGCATTATCTACCCATCCATCACCTGATCCACAGTGTAATATAACCAATCGAGTCCCCTTATTGGGAGGCAATGACTGTGGTAGACATTTTTTAGTTCCATCAGTCCATCCTTTTTTTACGGTATCGTGAGTGTCATACCAAGTTACATCTAGGTAATAAATTGTTCTATTTTCCCTTCTGAACTTTTTAATCTCCTCTAGATATGAATGTCGCCAATCCACTATTCGTCTGCTTTCCATAATCGCCACGCGTTTATTAATTGTTTTAAATTTAAATCCAATTTTTTTCAGCCAGTTCCTTAAAGTTCTTGTCGTATATTTCAAAGGACAATCCATTTCCTTTAGTTCTCTGTCTACCACGTCAACAGTCGGGATTTCATTTTTCTGATATGCATCATAAATTACATTTTTTAAAAGTTTTGCTATTGATGGATCTAAAATTTTTGATATACCAGCGTCGCAACGTTGCTTTCTTTCGGTAACACCTGTTTTCACTAGTTTGTACAATGTGGAATAGGGAACGTGGGTTAAAGATTCTGTTTCCCTTGATATATCTAAATCACGCAAGTTAAAGTCATTAGTTTGTCGCTGTAAAAGAGTATTATACACATTTAAACAAATTTGTTTCCCGTCACTGCTTAAATGCCGTTTTTTTCTCCCTTGAAACTCATTTGGAATTTTATTTTCTTTATCACTGAAATCACTATAACTCTCACTTTCACACTCACAATCACTCGATCGACTCATTTTTGTAATAAATAAGTTACATACCAGCAAAAGACAAATATAAACTAATGTATTAATTGCACTTACACCCGTACACTCCGCCGTATATGAAAGTAAACTAAGTCCGCCTCTGAAGTACCATATCTCACATGTCGTTCGTGCTAGTTGGCAAACAACACAAGCCTGACCTTCTCTCTCATTCTAATGCACGCGACATAAAAGACGTAAAACATGATGTGAAACAAACAGCTATGCGTTATGCATAGCCACTACCCTCTCTATTCCCCACTACGTCTGTGACCGTTTTCATTTATCGTTTTCCTCTACAATACTTACCCAATGATGATGACTTTGGTAAAATTGAGTCTGCACTAAAAAGGCAACAACGCCTATAATACACTCCAGAGGATTACTTTAAAATTATGGAAATCTGTCGGAAAAAAATTCTGTCGGTTAAGCCAATGAAAAAAGAGGTTTTTTTTTGGAACTGCGGCAAAATGTCGAAAGTAGTATAACTAACCGAAAGAAGGGAATAAATGGAGAAGAGCTAAATTGGTTAAAGATAAGGGAAATAACTATACTAAGAGAAAAACAGTTTTCACTTTTTATGAAGCAAGACTTGAATGAGAATACCATATCAGTAGAAGTTGATATTTCAAAGAAGAAAATGGTCGTCTTAAGAATGGTTTATATAAAACAGACCGTAACATACTCTGGCCTGAAGAAAAAGGTATTTCGAATGAAAAACTCACGGATATAAAATCTATATGGCACCTTACTCCTGAAAATTGTAGGACTTTCTATTCATCACTGTTTGCAGATGACCATATTGAAGATGATATAGATGGATTTGGAGGTGTGCCTGACTTTGACCCTGAACAAATATAATAATAATTATTCTGTTTATTAATACTTGAAGTTGCAGATGATAAATATTTGATTTCCATTTTTTATTGTTTCTATTAGTTTTGTAATCACCGAAATCATAAAACGCAAAAAGGAACGATGCACCATTTAAAAAAAAAAGTAATAATAAACTAGAAATTTTTTTTTCATTTTTCGAGCAGCAAATGCGACAAACTTTTAGCGCAAAATAAAGCACAAATCTGCATCTATAATATCATGCCGATTTAATAGTAATTTCTCAACTTTTAACCTTCATTTCTCAAAAGTTAGTTTTCGGCGTTGGTTCCTTTTTGCATAACTGCGTCCAAATAATACTCGAAATTTTCATATTTGGAGTCACGAGAATCCCCATGCAATAATCCAAAAGAATTTCCAACATAGATTTTCTGTAAATTTGTGGTGTGGAATGTTCAATAATAATCTCATAAGTATCTTTATTTTTGAAGGTGGTAAATGATGAGATTTATTTAGAGTTTTCACAAAATACCCTACCAAATTTATTAAACAATGTAAACACAAGATGAATGTGGTTTCAACATGATGCCGCATTTTTCTGTACAAGTCAGAAATCATCTGAATGAACAATATCCAAATAGGTGGTTGGTCGGGGTGGTCCCGTTGCATGGCCTCCGCGATCAGCAGATTTCACACTCCTTGACTATTTTTTGTGGGGCTATTTAAAAACTGAAGTATATAAAGAAGCAATAAATACTAGAGAGCAGCAGATTGCAAGTATTGAGCACTTTTGCAATGAAATTAAAAAATTTAGAGATTGTTAGAAAAGGTATAACTCAAAGGACAAATCGATCAAGAAAATGTATTGAACCTTAGGCTGGGGCCGTTACCTTTTTGAGATGAAAAAATTAATAGCAGGCAACGGCCGGCTGGAATATATAGTTGAGGCCATAAAAAATGAAAAAAAAAACTTTGGAACTTGAGATGAAGGGAAGTAGTGAAATGGGGTGCTATTTAAAGGATGAAAACCGTTTCTCGTGATTTGTGGCGAAACGTGACCTCCTAGAGAAAAGTATTTTTATACAAAAGTTGTAGATAATAAAAAAATCTAAAACTTTTATTGTATATATTTTTCGACATAACGTCAAAGTTTGCGAGAAAATGACGAAAAACCGATTTTTCAGTTTTTATTTTTTTCCTCGCGAGAAAATTATTTAATTTAAATGAAACTTTGTGAAAGTACGTAATATAATAAGCATGAATTTTTTCAATTATGGGAAATAAATATTTTTCGAGATTTTACCATTTTTCCGAAAAAATACCCCTATCTTCGGCGAACAACTTAATGTTAATAATTCATAATATTTTAATGAAAAAACTTACATTGGTATAAAATAAATAAAGTTGAATTTCAAAAACTTGATGAAAACTTCATGAAACTTAACATTTACATGGAAATCAATAATACTTTATTAATTTTCATAAGCTACAGTTAAGTTTCGAAAATTTTATATGCATATTAAATTATTCTAAATACATATGATAAAATACAACATACAATTTATTTATATTGGCTACGAATTCTTTACTTTATTTGCAAATATTTAATTTATTAATATTGGTTGTGTATGGCTTATAAAAAGGAAAATCAATAAAATGATTGTTAAAATCTAATTAATTTTAGGCCTTTTTGTTGTGGTTCGTTTTCTTCATCAATCAAACTCTCAAATTCTATATTATCTTCAAAATCATTGGCATTTTCAGGCTCTTCAATTTCGATGTCATTATTTTTTTCTGGCTCATCATCAATATCTTCAGAATCACTTAAATCTACAAATACTTCTCTGTCTCTATTTGAACAGTTCTCAGTGCATGTATTGCATAGATTGGTACATTTTAAGCCGTGTTTTCGGCAGCCACACTTTTGATTATTGCATCCACTTTCACAAGTACAGCTACCGCTTTTTAACAACTTTCCGGGAATCAAGTCGGAACTGTCAGAGATGTATTTCGGCAGGAGTCTTCCTACATTTTCGTTTCAGCCCCAGTTCTTTGCTCTTTTGTTGTCCTGATCATTGTCAAAATTACCCAACCAAGTTTGTAATTGGTAATAGACTCTGTAGGAGTGTTGTGCAGCTGCTTCTTCAGTTGGAGGGAGTTTTTCCAATTTAAAAGTGGATTTGTTTGTAGTCTGCTGATACAGCTGAAATCGTAATTGATTTAATGAGTTATATATTTTCTTACTTTTGTAAATACCAGCTGTAAGTTGAGATCCATTTTTTGCTATGGTTATGTGGTCTGCATCTTTTTGATAATAAACACTGGCTAGGTTTAATACATTTTTATTGTCCAATAAAGATCTTACTATTGTTTTTTTCCCTTTTCCAGCAAAACTTGAAGTTGTATCACACCCAGAGAAAGCATGAAGAAACGCTATTACACTTGTGTATGGTTCGTGTTTAAAATAATGAGATGTATAAAATGAATCTTTGACGTTGCTTGAGCCTGGTTTGTAAAAATAAATATCCAGCCCATTCGAATTTAATTGGTGTAAAAGAACTAGTAAATCGATGTCTTGACCCACGATTATTACAGTTTTATCATCTTGTTTAGCTAATTGGATCGCAGTATTAACAATCAGTGCGTCGGCGTCTTCAGGAGCTCGCTTATACAAAAAGCCCTCGGACTATAATTTATTTGATATTGTGATAATTAAATTGTTTTTATTATTTTGATTTGATAAAAATTTTTCTTGTGAAAAGGGTAATCGTTTAATTTTAATCGAAAACTCAATCACCACGTGCGTTTACAAAGAACGCATCACAAACTGAAAAAATACTTTTACACAACTAGACGAATAGAGATTTACTACTACAACAGAACGAGCTCTGCTGCTCTTGTGCAGGCTCACTTTGTCCTACCCCTCTCTACCCCCAACCTTCAGTCGTTTTGGGCGGGCATTTCAAATACCTGTATGCTGAGAAATTTCAAATTTTGTAAATTTTTTTTTTGTTTGAATACGTAACAGTATTTTTTTTGTTTGTATTCAATTTTGGCGTGGTTTCCAATAACTAAATTCATTAAACTTTAGTTATTTTATACCAAAGTAAGTTTTTTCATTAAAATATTATGAATTATTAACATAAATATGCTAAAAAATTGAAAATAATGAAAAAAATCGACAAATTCGAGATTCGAAAAATGTTTTTTTCGGTTTTTCTTAATTTTATGCTGCTAAATGACAATAAATCACTAACATCGACGTACCATTTGAAAGTAGACATCTCGACGAAAAAAATGAGCACTAGTAGAACATCAAAATCCAAAAAAAATCAATAAAGTTGTTCGCCGAAGATGGGGTTGTTTTTTCGGAAAAATGGTAAAATCTCGAAAAATATTTATTTCCCATAATTGAAAAAATTCATGCTTATTACATGCAAATAATTACGTTTTTCACAAAGTTTCATTTAAATTAAATAATTTTCACACGAGAAAAGAAATAAAAACCGAAAAATCGGTTCATTTTCTCGCAAACTTTGAGGTTATGTCGAAAAATATATACAATAAAAGTTTTAGATTTTTTTATTATCTACAACTTTTGTATGAAACATTTTTCTCTAGGAGGTCACGTTTCGCCACAAATCACACACACACACAAATCATCCCTTAAATAGCACCCGATTTCACTACTTCCCTTCATCTCAAGTTCCAAAGTTTTTTCTTTCATTGTTTATGACCTCAACTATATATTCCAGCCGGCCGTTGCCTGCTATTAATTTTTTCTTTTCAGCATTAAAAATCCGTAACGGCCCCAGCCTATTTGGCGGTGGTCACTTTGAAAATAAACTGCGATTCAAAATAATTTAAATAATATTTTAATAACTTAAAAATATTTTTATTCTGGGTCGGGCCCTGATATTTTATTAGTATCCCAGACGTCATATGGTGAATGACTACTGTAATCAAAATACAAAATTTCATTGGATTCCGTTTACGCATTACAGATATATGGCGAAAAGAAAATTCTTACACAAAATATAATACACCCTCTGTATTTCAAAAACGGAGCCGCTTCAGCCATTACTGTATGGGGATTTATGATCACCTCAATGTTCTCTATCTTTTGGTAAAGTACGACCCTCTGCTCATGAATCGCCCTGTATAAAGAATTAAAATAAAAATAAGCTGGAAATTAATAGATATTTTAATATACACATTTATTTAAAACTTACCTGAAGGCTTTGGCACATAAGCATCAAGTTGGGATTTATCACCCATGATGGAATCTGCTGAAAATGCTATAACTTCTATGTGGTACCACTGGCATGTAGCAATAAATGTGATATCGAGGGATGTATTCGCAGTTAGGTATATGTACTGCATATCGTCTTGATAATAGATATAAACAAGGTACCGTGTTGCTTCACAATTTGTGCTAAGTGACCAACGTAAATCATAGTTTTCTAGCGTTATATTTCCAACCTCTTCTGGAACTGAAATGCAAATAGTACATGTTAGCTGAATTGATAAAGTTGTATGAATAGCGATAAATAGAAGACTATTGAGGCTTATTAAATGTTCGCCACAAATCGTACACTCGTCAGCAATGGTTGAGTACGAACCTAGTATCTAAAATTATAATCCAATTTTATTAATAATTTGAACAACATAAAATCAGGTATTCAAGGTCTTAAGTACCCGAAATGGTTAGTTCTTTGCTATTATAACTAAAAGAGAGGTCAGCGATAAGGCCTCATTTAAGCCTCTCTTCAGGGAAGATCGCAACAGAGACTATCAAACCCTTCTGAAAGCATCACGTACTTTATAATTATAATTTACAGGGTATCATATTGCACAGGTCATAGCTTTTTAAAGACTTAGGAGAATACTTTGATCCTTAACATATACCGGGTGGGGCAATAGTACGTCGGACCTCGATATCTCGAGTTCTACGACAGCTAGAAATGTTTTAAAAAATTGCTAGTAAACTAGATAAAAAGGTCTATAACTGGAAATTATTTTCGAACCTACAGGGCGAGCCAAGATGAAATTACAGGACCAAGTGCTTTTTTTAAAATGGAATGCTATGTATATCAGTACATTTTTTGAAGCCTCTTTCTAGGCTCTATTCATTCCTATTATTATTATTATTATTTTTATTAGCCGTTACTCGAGTCCGAGTATAAAAATGTTACAGTCGATAAATTGTGTACAATAAAAAACAAGTAAAAGTGTAGTCTATTGTAATTCCCATTCATCTACGGTGCACACGACTATAGACTATAGAGGCCAATTCGGGAGAGCACATGTCGACCGCAGTCAGGACAAACATAGACCTGGTTAGGTCTTGGATTCGGCCTTCTTGCAGCAACATTTCCTTGATAGCTGGCCACAACCCCTCGCCATTCGGTTCTGTCCGCTGCAAGTTGTTCCCATTGCTCGTCTGCAATACCGCAGGATTTTAGATTTTCATGGAGAGCGTCTTTGAACCTCTTTCGTTGACCGCCACGCCTTCTTCTACCGCTTAGCAATTCACCATAAAGGGTACATTTAGGAAGGCGGTTATCATGCATACGATGAACGTGACCTGCCCATCTTAGGCGTGCTCTTGAAATAAGCACCTTAATTGGAAGGCTGTTTGCTCTCCTGAGTACTTCCACGTTTGATATGTGATGGAACCAACGGATTTTCATCATACATCTGAGGTGTCTTTGCTGAAAACGTTCTAATTCTTTCACATGACGACGGTAAGTGACCCAGCTTTCACATCCATATAGCAGTGTTGGAATGACAACTGCTCTGTAGACAGCCATTTTCGTTGACAAAGCAAGGTCGTGGTTGTCAAATACTCTCTCTTTAAGTCCCCAGAGTGCTCTAGATGCAGCGTTAATTCTATTGCGAATCTCGCTGTCCATGTTTGCTTTGTCATTAACAACGTTGCCTAAGTAATTGAACTGATCCACCACTTCAAGAGAATTTCCGTTAAGTGTAATGTCTATTTGGTTCACTTGATGAGGAGTTGACATAATCTTAGTCTTTCCAATGTTGATTTTAAGTCCCAAGGAATCATAGCTCCGGGCATACACATCTAAAAGTTCTTGAAGCTCTTCCGGCGTAGAGGCTAAAAGTGCACAGTCATCCGCATACTGGAGATCACAAATGAATCGTGTGCGTGTCTTCGTGAAAGCTCTAAAGCGCCCTATGTTAAAGAGACCGCCATCAAAACGGTATCTGAGACCTATTCCTCTGGCTGTCAGTTTGTTGTTAATAATAATTGTTAGAGCAGTGGTAAACAAATATCTCCCAACCATTTGGATGTAATGAATTTTTTTTGTTGAAATAATGCAATCTGCAGATGGAGATTAAAAAAATCGCCATAGTCAGAATTATGGGTTTTAAGAAAACCTTATATGAATACCAGTTACGAGACATCTAATTAATGTTTTTGAACCATTTTCATTTCCTAAAAATATACAGGGTGGCCAAAAATTATTTTTCAATTAAGAGCATTTTAAATTGAATTTTCTCAATTTTGTCAAATGGAACATTCTGTATATTTTTCAACGATGTGATGTAGAAATGAAAAACGAACATTTTTTGTAAGTACTTCCCTAGGGCTAATTGCAACCAATTTCGTTTTATTGAGCAATAATCACAAAATTAAAAAATAAATTTAAAAAAAGAGGTTTCTTAAAAAAATTATAATAAATATTCCACATATTGCCCATATTGATTGACACACCGCTTTTGAAATGAGGCTCCAACTGTTCCTAAAACTGCCGGTGTGATAGATGTAAAAGCGGTTATTATTCTTTCCTTCATATTTTGTTCTTGTGTTGGTGTGCCTCTACAAATAATTTCCTTCACGTATCCCCATAATAAGAAGTCCATTTTTGTAAGATCTGGGTATCTAACAGGCTATTTAGTGGGTCCATTTCTTCCAATACATTGATTAGGGTAGGTATTATTGAAGTGGTCTCTATCTGCATTTAAATAATGTGGTGGAGCATCATCTTGCTGAAACCACATCCTATTTCGAATTCTTTTAGGGAGATTTACCAATAATTGTGGCAGATACTTTTCCAAAAAATGAAGATAAATAGCTCCAGTTAATATGCCATCAAAGAAATGTGACCCTATTACATGTTCTCCAATAATTCCTCCCCAAACGTTTGTAGACCACTTGTGTTGGTTATCAACTTGCATAAAAAAGCGAGGATTTTCCGAAGCATAATAATGGAAATTGTGCCTATTAACAAATCCATTTTTATGAAAAGTTGTCTCATCACTGAATAAAACAGTATTGAAGAAGTTGACATCATGGTGCATTTCTGGTGCATTTGAATATGATATGCATACAACTTATTTGTTTTTAAGATTCGACCCACAGACCGTCTACTTATTCCTACTAATGAGCTCATTTATCTTTGATTAACATAGGGATCCTCAACCATTGCCACCACCACATAAAACTCATTTTCTTCGTTCACAACGCGTTTTATTCTTTCACTTGTTTATATTCGACATTTCCAGTTTCCAGAAATCTATCGAGAAGATTTTGAAAGTGGTCGATCCCCAGAGATCTCTGGGCTTCAGCATAGTTTAAACTGAGTCCATTTTGTAAATTATTTTAAATGAAATTTTAATCAGATTTTATTAATATGTGTAATTAAACTTAAGTTAAATGTTTTATTAATAACAATAGCAGTAGCAGTGTAGCTATGTGTGTGGGATCGACCACTAGTAACATTTTAAGTAATTTTCCTGCAGGTTTATCAAATTAACCTCAAGTTAATGTCTTGAGAAAGCTAATAAACATTAGCGAAAGCTTGACAATAACAAAGAGTTTTCTTTTTGTATTGGCCAAGATACCTTATCACAGACTGCAACCTCAATAAATTTTATGTTTATATATATATATATATATATATATATATATATATATATACTCTGTAATCAAAGCATTGAACTAGAAATATAGTGATGTACTTACCGCATTCTTCTGCGTAGGCACTTTGGACGACTAGAAGAACAAATAAACTTAATATGCGAAGCATTTTGAATAATCAGTATTCCGGCAAAATTAATAACTTCAATCCTAGCAACCTCTACTTTTATATAGTAATCGTGAATTACTTGAACTTTAGATATGAACATCTTATCAAGATTCTGCATCTGCAAAAGATTATATTTAAGAGGGCACCTGGGAAAATAAACATTTTAAGCAGTAATAAATTACGTATCAAGACATTTTGGTTTTATGCGATAGGTATATTTTTAAATGTCATTAATAAAATAAAGTTCAGTTAAAGTATTATTTGTATTTGTTTCTAATTTTCAATCTCAATTTTTAAACAAATTGTCGGCTCAATTAACGAAACCTGTAAGCCCAAAAATTGACATTTTACAGAAGAGGTGAAAAACATTTTAAAATTAAACCGACCTATTTCGACTTGTTTCTAATTACTATTGAATTGAAGGACCTCTTATACTATTTTGTTTTGGTTACGACTTATTGTGGCTACGGCTGCCCAGACAGAAAGCCAATTATAGGGCAGGAATTTTACAAACAAAAAACTAAATAATAATTAAAACTAAATAATTTAACTACAGTAAACAATTATAAATGGTAATGAAAATTCACAAAATAATGTATATATATATATATATATATATATATATATATATATATATATGTTGTTTTCTAGGTTTTCGCGGGTGTTAAATGAAGTGTTATTGTACTTCCGGGTGCTCTCCCGCGTCGATGGTCGACTCCTCCAGGAGTCATGGTTGTCTGAACGACGTTTCGGCAGAATCTCATCTGCCATCTTCAGGTTCTCACTGAGAGCTGCCTACTGCTGCTCCTCGTCGAACTGAACTGACGTTCTCTGATTGGTCAGCGCTCGGCTCTGACTCCTCGTGATAGGTCCATTTCGGGCAGGTTGCTGTGTTTCTTCACTATTTATCAATGCTTGAACGTACACCCTCGTGATTGGCTCGTCCACGGTGGATCGTCGTGTGTTTTCTGTTACGTATCTTCCTACAAGAGCGGGCTTCCAAGAACTGAGTAATCTCTGCGTATCATCTCGTTTATTAAGATTTTGTGGTCTTTTTTCGATCTCTACGGCCTCTCTGGTAATCCTTGACGAAAGGAAAAAGGAACAATCCAAATGTGGATAAAGATACCACATTAAGGCCCGGGGTTCATGTGTCCAAACGTCCTTTAAAAGAGTTCAGCGACGGCGCAGAGATGACGTTTTCAAGCAGCAAATTCCACTGGTCAAAGACTCGGTTGGATAGAAAGTGTTAGTTGTAGTATGAAAGGGTTCTTTACTAAGTTTGAGACTATGTCATGTAAGTCGAGCATCGGTGTTAAGTTCGAATAACTCATCATGGCAATAAAATTCATGTTGGAGAATTCTATAGGTGGCAATTAAGTCACCACGTTGTCGACGAGGTTCCAATGACTTCAGATTGAGGCGGCGGGGCCGCTCTTCATAAGGTAATTTACCGAAACCTCGGGGCTGTTTTGCACACCTTCTAGCCCATTTATGTCCTGCTTAAGCAGTGGTGACCAAACAACGACAGCAAACTCAAGGTGATGGCGAATTTTATATGCGTTTATAAGTTTTGATAAATGAGTTAGCACTCAAATCCAGGAAGGACTTTCTAATGATGTATAAAATTTGCTTAGATTTGCTAACAACTTTAGTCACATCCGCGCTCCATGATAACTTGTCTGAGATAGTGACGCCCAAGTCAATTTGCTGAGACACGGATGTAACGTCGTGATTATGAATTTTATATGGCATATTTGGATTGTTCTTCCCTATGTGTAGCACCGAGCATTTATCTTGGTTCAGTGGAATTAGCCAGTTGGAACACATTCAGAAAATTAAACAGGTCCATACTTTATTTAGTTAATAACAATAATTGGATATACGGTATTTTCCACTTAATTTCTTTAATCATCGAGGACATACCGGGTTTAAAAAGAATTATTCAGTAAAATTGTTTATGACACACACAAATTCAAGTAAACCTAGCATAAAAAATTATATTTCACATACCAATTCAGGTAAGATAGTTTTTTTTTTCGAAAAATTTCCCAGTGCATTTTGTGAACGTAATAATTATCAGAAAAATATGTATATGTTTCGGAAAGCAAATTTTATTTGGAACTTCTTGAAAAAAGTGCATGAAAGTGCCGAAAATAGATTTTTCACGTTTTCGATGTGAAAGAAATTTTTTTTTATATAAAAAATACTGCGAAATAGCTCGTAAAAAGACGAAAAAAAAATGAGTTTTTGACAATCGAAATCAGTAAATATCTTTTTGCACAAAAAATTAAAAACCGCTAAATATGACCATTTTTTACCATTTAATTACAAGGACTGTAATTATCGTAGGAAGTTGTTTCGGAGCTTAATTTGTAGTTCTTGTTGGTACCTACCTACTCTAAAAATTTCATACAAAATTATTAATAACTTTTAGCGGAAATAGCAAAATAAAAAACGGCGTGGAAATGGTCAAAAATGGTCATAGAACAATTTTTCAAAAAGCAATTGCTTCCTGATGAAATTCTCAACAACACTATTATCTTTAACGTAAGGTTTCGTTTAGTATCTTAAAAACGCATTTGAAAATCGGGCTATTTCTGAATTTTGGGTATTCGGGCGCTGGAGCTGAGGGGAAGTGACGCGTGGTGGGGGAACTACTGGACGAAATTCGATGGTTTTTTAAAAGTGATCTTGCTCAAATATTAAAAATGAACATACTTTTGGGGCCAAATGCGGGGCTACGATTGGTGGGAGTCCACAGAGCGCGGATACTCCTCGCCGCACATGCTCGCGTATTGATATAGTAAGAAGTATGGAGGTTCGTCATCAGCAGCCCGTGGTGTAGTGGTTAAGTTGCCCGGGTGTTTTATGTTCAAATAATATTAATTTTATTTGCTTGTTGCAAAAGGTGCCTAGGTTAGTTGTTATTCATTTTCGTTTTCCGCCGACCAGACATGTTCCTCCCGATTCTGCAATACCGCGCGATGGTTGCACGGTCGATCCCGGAGCAACTGTTGTACTATTTTAATTTTAATTAATCTTTGTTGTTGCTGTTGCCCGATTTTCACACGTGAGGTTGAGGGTTCGATTCTCAACTTCTTACAGATTTTTTTTACTACATTTTGTTAACAACTAAAATACGTAATACGGATATTCCTTTAGGTTAGTTCGTTAGGTTAAATATGTTAATATTATTTGACGTAGTATGGAGTGCCAGCGTTCTATGGGCTCCCACCAATCGTAGCCCCGCATTTATTTCTCTATTCTGTACGTAGTAGGATCGGCGAATATGCCTGCGGGAGAGACTTCCCTCACCACGCGTCACTTCCCCCCTGCTCGAGCGCCCGAACATTAAAAATTCAGAAATAGCCCGATTTTCAAATGCGTTTTTAAGGTACTAAACGATACCTTACGAAAATTTAAAGATAATAGGGTTGTAGAGAATTTCATCAGGAGCAAATGGCTTTTTGAAAAATTGTTCTTTGACCATTTTTGACCATTTCCACGCCATTTTTCGGAAACAACTTTTTTACATTTTCGCTATTTCCGCTAAAAGTTATTAATATTTTTGCATGAAATTTTTAGAGTGGGTAGGTACCAACAAAAGCTACAATTTAAGCTCCGAAACAACTTCCTAGGATAATTACAGTCTCTGTAATTAAATGGCAAAAAATGACCATATTTAGCTGCACTTGTTTTCGGCACTTGCATGCTCTTTATTCAACAGGTTCCAAATAAAATTCATGTACATATATATACATCTATTTCCCGCTATTTTTCTCCTAATTGTGAAATTATACACGATTTACTTAAGGCTGGTTTATTCAAATTGCCATACATATAGTCTCGTATACTTTAACTTGGCGTGTGTATGTATGAGTAAATATTTCTGTACGATTTCATTTTCTCCCATATTGTACACAAAGTTAAAGCAATAGTCCAGAAACATTGTCTACGTGGACAATATTTCTGGATCTTTGTGTGCAAGAGAACATGAAATCGTACGGAAATATTAACTCATACATACACACGCCAAGTTAAAGTATATATCAGCAAGAGTATATGCCCAGAAAAAACACACACAAAAACTCAAGGTAAGATTCTCAATTACTTACACATGTATACTAATATTATGACATTCCCCTTTGAAATAACGAGGAAATAATTGAGTAACAATTTAAATTAACAATTTTCTTTAGAATATTGTATTAAACAAAATCACAAATCGATAATAATTAATTATATTTGAATCTATCAGGCACCTTAACCACTTTTTGTAATATTTGGAACAAAAACTACTTCGTCATCTGATTTACTTGAAGATTGATCACATATATTATTTTCTTTATTGTTCTGAGAATCTCAGGTACTGTCATCCTCGTCTGAATCAAAATTATCATAGTTCGCGTATCTCGGATAAGAACTAATAAAATGCCTGTTTCTTGATAAAACATTACCATTATCTAATTGGACATTGTAGGACCTAGGTCTAATTTTTGATTCTGAGAAGATAGTACCTGGTTTCCAATCTTTGTCACCTAATTTTTTTTTTATAACAACTCTTTCTTTATTTTTAAAAACATAGTTATTTACTTTACATTTTCTGTCATAATATTTCTTTTGTTGTATTAGTCTATCACTTAAATTATTTTTGATAATTTTATAACAATTTTTTTGGGGCTTTAACAATGAACTCTCCATTGACAAAGTGTCTCTCAGATGCCTAGACATTAATATTTTTGCAGGCGATTCAATGTTATGATCTATAGGTGTATTTTTATAACTTAACAGTGTTAAATATAAATATATATATCTTTATTGTCATGTTTTGCTTTTATTAACATATTTTTTAAAGTCTGCACATTTCTCTCTATTACTCCGTTAGATTGTGGGTACGCGAGACTTATGTGTTTAAATTGCCACGATTTCGAGAATTGATGAAAATATAAACTATTAAATTGAGGTCTTCCTAATGACAGTTTTAGGGATACCGTATCGTGCAAATATCGACTTTAAATGAGTTATAATTTGTAAAGAGAATGTACTGTCAGCTAATTTGGCTAATTCTATATATTTTGAAAAATAATCAACAACTAATTATTATTATTAGCCGTTACTAGAGTCCGAGTATAAAAATGTTACAGTCGATAGATTGTGTACAATAAAATACAAGTAAAGGGTGTAGTCTATTGTAATTCCCATTCATCTACGGTGCACACGACTATGGCTATAGAGGCCAATTCGGGAGAGCACATGTCGACCGCAGTCAGGACAAACATAGGCCTGGTTAGGTCTTGGATTCGGCCTTCTTGCAGCAACATTTCCTTGATAGCTGGCCACAACCCCTCGCCATTCGGTTCTTTCCGCTGCAAGTTGTTCCCATTGCTCATCTGCAATACCGCAGGATTTTAGATTTTCATGGAGAGCGTCTTTGAACCTCTTTCGTTGACCGCCACCCCTTCTTCTACCGCTTAGCAATTCACCATAAAGTGTACATTTAGGAAGGCGGTTATCATGCATACGATGAACGTGACCTGCCCATCTTAGGCGTGCTCTTGAAATAAGCACCTCAATTGGAAGGCTATTTGCTCTCCTGAGTACTTCCACGTTTGATATGTGATGGAACCAACGGATTTTCATCATACATCTGAGGTGTCTTTGCTGAAAACGTTCTAATTCTTTCACATGACGACGGTAAGTGACCCAGCTTTCACATCCATATAGCAGTGTTGGAATGACAACTGCTCTGTAGACAGCCATTTTCGTTGACAAAGCAAGGTCGTGGTTGTCAAATACTCTCTCTCTAAGTCCCCAGAGTGCTCTAGATGCAGCGTTAATTCTATTGCGAATCTCGCTGTCCATGTTTGCTTTGTCATTAACAACGTTGCCTAAGTAATTGAACTGATCCACCACTTCAAGAGAATTTCCGTTAAGTGTAATGTCTATTTGGTTCACTTGATGAGGAGTTGACATAATCTTAGTCTTTCCAATGTTGATTTTAAGTCCCAAGGAATCATAGCTCTGGGCATACACATCTAAAAATTCTTGAAGCTCTTCCGGCCTAGAGGCTAAATGTGCACAGTCATCCGCATACTGGAGATCACAAGTGAATCGTGTGCGTGTCTTCGTGAAAGCTCTAAAGCGCTCTATGTTAAAGAGACCGCCATCAGAACGGTATCTGAGACCTATTCCTCTGACTGTCAGTTTGTTGTCAACAATAATTGTTAGAGCAGTGGTAAACAAATTAAAAGTAGGGGTGCCAGGACACATCCCTGCCTAACTCCAGTGAGGGTTTGGAAAGGTTCGGTTGCCTCATTATTATACATAACCTGGGCGTTGTTGTTTGTATGTAGACTGCGACATACTTCCACAAATTTTCTAGGGATACCTAAGCGGAACATAATTTTCCAGAGCACTTCCCTGTCCACCGAGTCAAACGCCTTGGTTAAATCAATGAAGGCCATGTGAATTTCTCTTTGATGTTCGAGTGCTTTTTCTTGAAGCTGTTTAAGTGTGAAGATTAAATCCGATGTGCCTCGGTTGGGTCTAAAGCCACTCTGAGTTTCAGGAAGTAACTTTTCCATAACAGGTGTTAGCCTATTTGCCATCGCTTTAGTGAGTCTCTTCCCTCCAACAGCCAGGAGAGCTATACCCCTGTAATTTCCACAGTCCGCAGCGCTCCCTTTGTTTTTGAAGAGGTTGATTAAAAGTGTATCACGAAACTCCTGCGGAGCTTGACCGCTTTCCCACCCGACATCAAACAGTTTTTTGAGGTAGGGTATGAGCTCTGACGACACAGCTTTAAAGATCTCAGCTGGGAGTGAGTCGGCGCCGGGAGATTTGTTATTTTTTAGCTGCCCAATGGCGGTTAAGATCTCTTCTGTTGTTAGTGGTTTATCTAAGTCTTCGAAGGTGTCATATTGAGGGATAAGATTTATAATCTCGTGATCGGCTTGACTTTGTTGGTTAAGAATGTTAGAGTAGTGTTCTTTTCATCGGGCTCTAATTTCCTGTCTTCTTTGAGGAGATTTCCATTTAAATCTTTAATAGGACACATATTTTTCCGACTGGGGCCGTACACTGCTTTTACTCCTTGAAAGAAATTCCTGTAGTCGTGTGAATCGGCGTACCTTTGAATTTCTCTGGCTTTGCTTGCCCACCACTCGTTCTTTATTCTTCTGATTTCGCGTTGCGTTTTATACTTAGATTGGGTAAAAGCTTCTGCTTTTGATGAGTTGTTGGGGTGGTTGATAGCGTTTTGGAAGGCAATATGTTTGCGGTCAAGAAGTTCTTGTATAAAAGCTTCATTATCATTGAACCAGTCCTCCTGTTTTTTACTTGCTGCAGTGCCAAGAATTTCCTCACTCGCACTTTTTAAACTGTCTTTAATTTGTGTCCAGGTAGCAGCGACATCTACAGAATTGGTTTCTTCTAGTGCACTCAAATTCTCTTGAACTTTTTGCTTTAGCTGTTCGACGGTTTGTTGGTCACGCAATTTACTAATACAGAGACGGAGTCTACGTTTTACTTGAGTTCTTCGGTGTTTGGGTCTCATAACAATTTTCATTTTAGAGACAACAGGACGATGATCGGTCCAACATTCGCTATCAATGCGCGCCTTTGTAATTTGGACGTCCTTGAGATGCTTCCTACGTACGATAACATAGTCCAGTAGATGCCAGTGACCTGATCTGGGGTGACGCCAGGTGCCTTTAAATTTATCCTTTTGTCGGAAAATGGTGTTTGTTATAACTAGATCATGTTCGTCGCATTTAGTAAGGAGTAGTTAACCGTTAGCGTTCATGTTGCCTAAACCATTCTTGCCTATGATGCCTGGCCAGGTGTCTGCATCTCTCCCTACTCTAGCGTTAAAATTGCCAAGAATAACGAGTCGTTCCGTTTTAGGTATTCTACAGAGGGCTTCTTCAGCTGTTGATAGAAGCTTTCCTTGGTTTCGTGACTTGCATCCAGAATGGGAGCGTAGGCGCTTATTAGATTTACCGCGTTGCCATCTGATAGCTCATAGCGTAACAGCATTAGACGCTCGGATAGGCCTTGTGGTACTTGTGTTAAGTTGGATATAAGTTTATTCCGAACGACAAAACCTACTCCATGTTGTCTTCTTGAATTGGCGGGAAGACCTTTCCAATAGAAGGTGTAGTACTTTTCTGTGAGAGAGAGCCTTCCTCCAAAAATCGAGTTTCGCTGAGAGCTGCAACGTCAACATTGAGTCGGTGAAGTTCTCTATCTATTAGAGCAGTTCTTCTTTCAGGCCGATCGGTGCGAGTGCTGTCGTTCAAAGTACGAACATTCCAAGCGCCGTAGATGAAAGAATTAGTTTTCTTGGATTTAACTTGTCGGTGTTTTTTCGACATTCGATGAGGTGTCCCTGTGGGTACCCTCCCCCGGAGATCCGATCGGGAGGGTATTTTACCTCCGGATGATTTTGTCCCACTTGAACGCTCCATCATTTTTTTTAAAGCCTTAATCGACTAAAACGAAGCTGCATTTGAACAACTAATAAATAAACCTCAGAATTCAGATAAAACAAATCGCATGCTACTTTTTGCCACGGCAAATTAGGAGTATCATGGGTATCATAGGTTCCTTAATTTTATTTTTTTGAACTGTTCTACGTATTAGACAATTTGAAATATAATCTTCGATTTGTTTAGACATATTAGGCCAGAAAAAACATTCCCTGGCTTTATTTTTACATTTATTGGTTCCCAGATGACTGTAGTGAATTCTGGACAATATTTCGGTTCGTAATTTTTGTGGAATAATAAGTTTTTTATTTTTTACATTTATAATAAATTTTTACTAAAGGTTCTGTATATTTTATTATTTTTGGCCAGCCATTTTTTACGTAACCCAATATAACATTTGATTCGTTATCTTCTGATGTCAACTCCTTAATTTGCTTAATGTTTTCATCTATTGCATTTAAATTTAACCTAAGTAAGCAGATTTGAGCCTCAACTTCATCATCTATGTCACAATTTCCATCTGATTCATTTATATCAGTTTCCTGTGTCACTGTTTTTTCTCCAAATAAGAATTGATGAAAATGCTCGCATGAGAATAATAAAGTTTCGATTTGTGTATAATTTTTTCGCATCTCTGTAAAAGCTTTGGATGCATACATACATGGCATTCCTTTTTGAAGCAAGACGGCTCCAACCCCGTTTTTTGAAGAATCGGCAGAAACAATTATAGGCTTTTCAGGGTCATAATATTGTAAAACCGGTTTTTGAACTAATTTTTGTTTTAAGGTATTTATTGCTTTTTCATGTTCAGCGGTCCAAACCCATGCGATATTTTTTTATAGTAAATTTCTAAGTGGAGCTGTAATGTCTGAAAAATTCTTAATAAATTTTCCTACAAAGGTGATCATTCCTAAAAATCTCTGCACATCCTCAGCATTTTTTGGAGCGGGCATGTCCAAAATTGCTTCAATTTTTTAATCGTCCGCGGTACAACAAAATTTCGAAATTTTGTAACCTATATAGCTAATCTCTTCGACACAAATTTTACATTTTTTTCTATTAAATTTCACATTATTTTTTTGCGCTATTTGTAACACTCTTTCTAACCGCTCATTGTGTTCTTTCTTATCTCTTCCCCATATCAATATATCGTCTACATATACTTCAACCCCAGGAACAACAAATATTTCTCTAAATCTCTTGTGAAATACTTCTGGTGCACAGCTAATACCAAAAGGCATTCTCAAAAATTTATATCTCCCGAAAGGAGTTGCGAATGTACAAAGATCGGAACTTTGATTATCTAAGACAATTTGCCAGAATCCCGACATTGCATCCAAGGTAGAAAAATATTTCCTCAAAAGTTGGCAGAGGAAAATATTCCCTGCGATATTTTTGTTTAATTCAATGGGATCGAGACAAATTCTTAGAGAACCATCTTTTTTTACAACTATAACTATAGGATTAACCCATTCAGTAGGATAATCTACCTTGCTGATGATTCTTTCATTTTCCCAGTCTGATAAACATTTTTAAAATTTTTGTATTAAAGGAAATGGTATTTTTCGAGCAGGATAAACTACAGGTTGAGCATTTTCTTTTAAATTTATGCGGTAAGGTTGTTTAAGACAACCTATTCCTTGAAAAACGTTTAAATATTTTTAAAAAAATAAATTTTCATCAGGGGACACTGAATCAATTTTTATAAGAGATTTAATTTTATGCAACTATCTAGGCCTAATATAGGTGGTGAATCAATATCTACAATAACAAAACTTAATGAATGGTTTATACTTTTGTAATTGCAAATCAGCTGACATACTCCAACCACAGGTATGGCCTCATTTGATTAGTTTGTTAATTTTATACCAGACTTCTTTATAGGTTCTTTTTCAATGCCGGGATCCTGAAAGGTCTTTAAACAACACATTTGTCATAGCCACCGTATCTAATTTAAAACATATATTTTTTTAGACTTATGAACTAACATTTCAATTTTTCATTCTTTATTATTTTTACTAAAACAATTATCATTTACCATGCCGATAAACAGATTATTTTCATAATCGAATTCCTGACTAACATTGTACATTTCTGAATCATTGTTGTCAAAGAGAACAGTTTGTACACTTTTTTTTCTACACATTTTTTGAAAATGATTTAAAAACCACAAGCGCGATATTGTTTACCAAATGCCGGACATTTTCGTATTTGATGAGTCACCTACTCGGCCAGACGCACCCTATCAGTTAAATAAGACCTAAAAAATGTTATTAGATTATCAGAGACACTGTAACCACGCAACTTACGAAGTAAGGTAGGGTGATCCACCTGATCAAAAACTTTTGATATGTCCGTATAATAACATCAACTTGCCTACTGTCATCTAGAGCGTCAGAAGTTTATTGTGTAAAATTGCAAAAATTCGTATTAATAGAACGCCCTTTCATAAAACCATGTTCTACTGCAATACATTGTACTTTCGATAATTTCCGTTTATCTGGAAATGTGGCAGATTGGAGACAAATAATATAGATATAACAGAGTGGCTTAATAAAACATGAAATACAGTCCTTTACAATAAATGCTAGAACTAAATCTGGACCCATAGTTAACTTAGGTTTAAGCTTCTTCTTTACTTCACGGATGTCATTAACACTCACTTCACTAACAGAAAGCACATTATCATTAAACACATATGAATCAGCATGAATACCTCCAGTTAATGGTCTTAAGTACACCGAGCCATAAAAGAGTAAGAAGAGAAGGCATTTGGGATGTCATGAGCAACAGTATATTCTGTGTCTTTATACACCATTCATTCAGGTATCCTTGTGCTATCTTTTCTAGCATTAATATAATTCCACAGTTGAGAAGGATCGTGCTCCACGTTGTTGTCAGCTGCATGGATATAGTTAGTTAAGGCTTTATTAATTTCAAGCTCGAATGCTTTTCTCAGGGTACAAAATCGTTGTTTGTAATATAACAATTTAGTTTTCTTATATCTTTTATGATAATGCGCCTTTTGTTTGATCACTTGTATAATTTGTCCAGTACACCAAACAGGATATTTACGCTTCGAAGTCGCTTTTCTTTTAGGAACATATTCATCAAATTGGTTATAGAGCACTTCATACAAATAATCGGAGGCTGCGTTTACATCATTCATTTGATAGAGAGGATCCCAATTTGCAGTTTATAAAGCACGAAAATCACATTTTCTGAAGTTATAGGATTGGTTTCCATTAACTTCAAAATTAGGAAGAGTTATACAATTCAAAATAGAATTTTCCTCTAGTAATGATGGATGATGTACATCCTCCTGGACAAGTGGATCCATGCCATGAATTAAGGTCATATTTACAGATAGTACAGTCATTCAACGTTACAAAGGAGCCAAATCTCCGAAATCTGAAGTACTGCTCCGATCTTCTTGAAAATTTAGTATTAAGTTCATCTTACCCTCCTCTTCAAACCTGACTTGGACGCAAAGTGTACTTTTTGTTTTTGAGGGGTGAAAACTACCCCTTACTCCAATAAATTGGAAACTAATAAATTAACGCAGTGAGGGGCTATAATTATATTCAAATATGTTAAATATCAATTGTTTTTAATCATGGATCTAATATTTCAATATTTTACTATTCAGCTAGCCTTAAAAACAACCCCTCATACGAAAATTAATAAAAAAATGTGTTTAAAAAGCATGAAACCTTTTTATTTTGGATCGTAATAGGAGAATTTTTCCCTTTAAGTATAAGAAATCTCATACTTCATTTTTTTAATGATACAACCCCCAAAAGCCACCCCTAACAATAAAACTTAGGAAAAATTGAAAACTAATAGATGGAGGCAGTGATAGGTTATCGTTATGTTCAAATATGTTAAATATTTGCTGTTTTTTATAATGTAACTAATTTTTCGATATTTTACTATGTAACTACCCTTAAAATCTACCCCTCATAAAATTATTAATAAAACGGTTTAAAAAGCATAAAATCTTTTTATTTTGGATCTTGAATATAAAAAATATATTCTTTAAGTGTAAACGACCTGATACATCATTTTTCAATATGATTCAACCCCTAAAAACCACCCCTTACAATAAAAATTAGGGAAAAAATCCTTTTGAAAGCTCCAAGTAGTGGAATGCGTAAAAAAATGAAAATAAATTGCTGCTTATGATATAATGAAATTTTTCTAAAATTTTCATCCCTTAAAAGCATCCCTTTCAGGGAAATTAAACTCTTAAAACTTCACATTGTAATTATAATAAAAATATTTATTTTACAATATTAAGATGATTTTTAAAGTGAATATTAATAATTTAATTTTAATTTTCAAATTCATCCATTTCTTCATTATCAACTTCCTTTTCTTCTTGGTCGACTGGAGGACAATTATGGCAACTGTCACCTTAGCAGCTGTTCATAATCCAAGAGCCCCTTCCTCTGTTGAAGGTCGCCTTCAGAGGAATTTCGCCTAGAAAAGCGCACCTTTCCTTTTCTATCTTTTACTCATATTATCTATATAACATCTTTTTATGCATGTGTTTATACATGTGGGAATCCAGATATGTATGTATCAAGAAGACACAGAGAAAAATGTATTTCGTTTTTTAACGATAACTCGGCTTCCTTTTAAGCTTTTTGCATTCATCCACGCATCATTTTGTGGGGAATTTCATAAGCAATAAAGTCATGATGATGATTTCAATATTTCTACACCCTTTCGTTCAGAGAATTTTAAGGTTGAAGGGCTAAAAAGAGGTTTCATTCGCATAGAAATCAAAGCTTAATTTTTAAGCTACACGAATTTAAGAAAAGCAATATTTTCAGTAAAAAGAAAGCTAAATTTTTGTTGTGAACACTTTTTTTCATAAAACCATTATTTTTTTTGTTCTTTTGCAAAAACAACGTATTTTTTGAAAAATTGAAAAAGAAAAATTTACTTAAAACAACTTTTTTCAAAATGTACATTCTCTAAACCATTAAAACTTTTGGAACGTGTTATTGGGACATAAATAAAATTAATTTTTCATGGGCTACGATTAATTTTAATTTTGCCGCTCATGGCGCCAATTTTATTGTCAATTTTTTTTCAAAATTTCCAGAGACTTAACTTATCTTCATCATAACTTCCTTAATTTTCATGCTAGAGGCTTTTATAAAAGCTTATTTTAAAGGTTTAATAAAGCACTTTAAAAAAGGTTATGAACATTTTCTCTGAAAAATTACTCATTTTTCCGTTATTTGATTTTAAATCTTTAGATAAATTTACGACAAACAAAAATTCGTCTTCAATGACTCATAAGTCGCCTAATATGACATAAAACATTAAAGAAAAATCGCTTTGTTCTTTTATAAGTTTCAATTTTGATAAGAATAGTTTTTTCCAGAAAACGTTTAATTTTCGAGTTATTCACGAAAAACTGTTGAAAAACGATTTTTTTATTGGAATTTTCAATCGCGAATAACTCAGAAATTATTAGGTTGTAGAAAAAACTTTATACTACATTTTCTTCTTAAAATTTGATCCTCTATCGATTCCCGGTATCAATTTGAATTTTTAAATTTCCACCCCCGAGAAAGGGTGGCATTCACCCCCGGGGTGGCAGCACATATCGGCACTAAGTCAGGTTTGTTATTTGCATCATTTTTGAGCTACTGTCAAAATTTCAAACAAATCGGTTGAGTTGATCAGATTTCGGAGGTGAATCGGTTCATTGATTGTACTAAGAAGGTGAAGTGATTATTAAATCCAACAACCTTGAATTGAAATTTATCAAGGTTACGTAAATTCAAGTAAAAGGGTTGTTTCCATTTGACTTGCTTCTATAAAACAATAATGGGTATTAGACAGTTATTCTTTTTCGATATTATTAATTGCATATTCAAAAATAGAACACCGTTGCACCGGTTCATTAACCATAGTTATTCATCTAGACAAAAAAATCAATCAATGTGTTAGAGCTAACTGTAGTCATAGGAAGATCGGGCAACGTAATGATACTTTTCTAGTTTCTAGAATTTACAACTCTTTGCCAAACAAAGAAAAACTGATAATAATTAATATATGTAAAATTTTTAATTTTTCAACTTCCGTCTTTTATATAATCTTCTAGCATCTCGACAAACATATTCATATTTAAAGTGTAACTAATCTAAGTCTACTTGTTTTTCTAGTGGTCCAAAGTGCCTACGCGGTTAGATCCTCAAATGCTTCAAGAATACTATACAATGGATTTTCATCGGGTTTTATTTGTTGTTTTAGGATAATTATTTCGTCTATAAGATCTCTATACTCTAGAACGGTGGTAAAAAATGTGTTATAACGAATTTTAAAGTTTTCTAATTTTTGTGCATTTTCCTTTTCCACCTTTAAAACTTCTCCAGCATCGTAGCATACTTGGACCCGCCTGAAAAGTTGTTCCCTTTTCGAACGGAGCCGATCTAATTTCAATTCGTCGGGTGATTTAAGCATTTTAAAATTTATTTATCGGGTATTTTAAAAAATAATATTTAGGTATAGTTCAAGTGGGACATATCTGAGACAGAAAAAGCATAACAAAAACTTTACGACCTCATTAAAATACCGGTACTTTTTTTTGTGCTGTTCGCAAATTGACTCGCTTAGGTTCTTAATGCGCGTCGGAAATGTTTCATGTCAGACTTGGCGCCATGGCCCGCGGCGATAATAATTATGACGTAAAGTTTTTGTTATGTTTTTTCTCTCTCAGATATTTCGTACTTGAACTATACTTAAATATACAAATTCGTATAATAAATTGACGCAAATCTTGTCAACAAAATGTTTTAGGATATCCAAATAAAATGTAAGTAGGTGTTTATGCGTACCCACTTTTATTGTGATAATTGATAATAGAAATATTAGATCGAATATTAGGGGAATTAAATTTCTAAATATTTAATATAAGTGAAGAATTTTAAGAATTACGAATATAAACTTCAAATCAGGTGGAATTTTACAACGTAAACAAATCCGAAACAATGATAAAAAACATGTATGTCGGTAAACACTCTTATTTTCTACGAATGCGCAAAAAACAAGGCGGACTAAGTTCATTCAGTGATTCAAGGTAAGGTCGGTTGAAATTTTAAATTTTCAAATCTAACGGATATTTTAACAATAATTTTCGTTATTACTCTATATATTTGATGTATGGCACTTGAAAATAATGTAAAACAAATTACGAAAGGTTGGTAGGTAGGTACTATAGCCACAAAACCAAAAATGGTAGGCAGGGCCGGAGCGAATTCGATTGATTTGGGGGGGGGAGTCGGTTAGGGCGCACCCTAGTATAGTGTTTTTGCAGGCAGAAATGCCTAACCTGACCTAAAGCCTAAACATATAATAGATTGTGTTTAGGACGAGAAACTTTTATATCATATATAATGAAAACTAATTAGATTGTAATATGTTTTTATTGGTGATAATATAGGTACTAATTTACTACCTTTACTACTTTATTGATTAACAAAACTTACATAGCTACATAAAATAAACACATATCACATAATAGCTTTCTTCTGACAGCAGTTTCTGATTCTGACAGTTTGCAAACAGTTTGTAGATTGAGGATTGCGTGGACCTTAAAAATTAAAAACTCAATGTAGCGTACTTTCCCACAATTAAGGACGGAAATACCATAATCGTAAAACTAACAAAGGTTATACCTTTAAGGCAAAAATGCCGACAGGCTGGAGGCAGTAATGGCCGACTACAGTGGCCAACCGTAATTGGGAAATTACGCTCATTTACCCAACCCTCGAGAGGTATACGAGAGACCGCAGAAATGCAGGCAAAAGAGGTCAGTCATATTTCTGTTCTCAAACAATTCACTTCGTATATTTAAACTTAAGATTCGTAACCACTTTTTGTTAAAGTTTTGTTTAATAAATAACTCCTAACATTTAATTAGTTGTACCCACACAACACTCAATAATATGTCGCCTAATCTGTACAAACGAGTTTTGCGCAGTTTGTTTTCTTGTAAGAACAAAGCTAATATTAATATAATCATGGTTTAACATAGAACGATACCTAAAAATAATGTAAACATTTAAACAACAAAAAATATTAATTAGATTTAATTCGTCGTTCCTTCAACTTTCCCCACGAATTAATTAACATGGAATAATCTAAGAAATCTGTTAATTCTCTTTCGCATTTGAGTAATAGCAGATAGTCATTGTAGCAGATCATGCGCTGCGATAGACAATAAAATTGACAAAGTGACGCGACAGCGCTCACCGTCTCATAGCTCCAGCAAAATGTGCATGCTGCATGCTGGTCTTGAATTGTGGACGAGCCAGGGCGTGATATGGGAAATAGATGACTCATTATACTCATTTTAATTCAATTATAAATTACTCAACGTCATTATTATTGAAATTTTTTTTTTATTTTACGAGTTTTGCGCCCTATTTCGGTGGAATCGGCGCCCCCTTAAATGGCAATGGGTAGGGCGGCTCCGCCTCCCTCCCCCCCCGTTCGCTCCTGCCCTGATGGTAGGTACATTTCAACAAGAACAAATGGGAGCTGATTCCAAAATCAAACCTTCAGTTACAACAATGTTTACCTCGCCTTAATAACTCGATTACTTAACGAAGAATGCCGGTTCGAAGAAGCAAATGTTTAATTTTGGTGAATTTAACTGTGGACTGTATATGTCTGATCGGAAATACAAAATGCAAATGTAAAAGGTACAATCTAGCGCATTCGAGCATTGGTAAAAACACAAATTTCAGATGTTTAAGGATCATACACACGTAATGTAGAAGTAAACGTAACGGATGATCCTAAACAATTTTGGTCCTATATACACAATAAGAAAGGCGAAACGACGATACCGGGTAAAATGCATTGTAACGGCATAATATATGACAATCCTCAAAACATTGTCGGAGGATTCGGTAGCTATTTTAACAGTGTATATTCAAAACCGTCCAACGAACTATTACCCTTCAACGATATAGTTAATTATCCGTGCATTAATCTTGTACAGCTTTCTGAACTCGATATGTCTGAAGCCATTAAATAATTGAAAAATAAAATGACTTCTGGCCATGACCAGATTCCTAGCTTCTTAGTAAAAGACTGTTCTAATGTAGTTATTACTCCGCTGTTAATTTTATTTAATCTCTCACTTCGAACATCTACATTTCCTGAATGCTGGAAACTGGCTAGAGTCTGTCCTATTCATAAGAGCGGTGACATAAATGATATACTTAACTACAGGGGTATTTCTATTCTACCCAATTTTGCAAAGGTTTTCGAGGTGTCGGCGTACAACGTAATATATCCGGCTATAAAAAATTTAATTTCCACCTGTCAGCATGGTTTTATGGAAAAACGCTCTACAATATCAAACCTAACGTGTTTAACCCAATATATTTCTAACACTCTGGACAAATGGGGGCAAGTGGATGTGGTGTACACCGACTTCTCAAAGGCCTTTGATCGTATTGATCATAGAATTTTAATTAATAAACTGAACAACTTGGGTTTCAGTGATATACTTGTTAATTTCTTTCAATCTTAACTACAAGACAGATTACAATATGTTCAGTATAATGGTTTTCAGTCAAACACGTATGTTGCAATATCTGGCGTACCTCAGGGATCGAATTTAGGTCCCCTCTTATTTTCTGTATTTATCAACGATTTATGCGATACACTGAAATGCAACAAACTTCTCTTTGCGGATGATCTGAAATTATTTAACGAAATTAATACCATAGAGGATTGTGCGAGATTACAAGAACAAATAAATATCATTGAGGCTTGGTGCCTAGTGAATAAGTTAACGATGAACATTTCAAAATGTAAAGTTATGACTTATACACGAAAGGTTAGTCCAATTGTATATTCATATAGTTTTAACAGCATCACTTTATCACACTGTGAAAATATTAAAGATTTGGGTATACTGTTCGACTCCAGATTGGAATTCACAGGACATATTAATTCGACAGCTAAATCTGCGTTAAGATTACTGGGTTTTGTCATAAGAAATACAAGAAATTTTACTAATGCAGAAGCATTAAAAACGCTATATTTTTGCTTCGTCCGTTCTATTATGTGATATGTGTTCTAAATTGGAGTATGGCTCTGTGATATGGAATCCTATCTATGAGATACACTCACAATCATTAGAATCTGCTCAACGGAAATTTCTAAAATACTTATCTTTCAAAATAGATCATCAGTACCCAGTACAGGGATATCCGAATAATTTAATGTTAATGAGATTTAATATGGATTCATTACAAAGTAGAAGAATTATGTCAAGCTTAATGTATATCTACAAAATTATTAATAATACAATAGACTGCCCTGAACTCCTCTCCCAAATAAATTTTAGAATTCCACTTTTAGGCTCGCGTCAAACTTCCACCTTTGCACTACCGTCAAAACGAACAAATATTCTTGGTAAATCGCCTATTTATGCTATAATGGAAATATATAACTCTCTTGGCAACTATTGTGACATGTTTAGTCTTTCCTCAGAGAATTATTCAAGAGGCGTAAAACTATCCATTAGAAATAGGCGGTAACTCTGTATTTTGTATTTTACAATTTGTACTTTGTATTTTGTATCTCGTTTTTTGTATTTTTATTGTATATTTTGCATTATCTATTTATATTTTATACTTTGTATCTTGTACTACTTATAGATTGTACCGTTCAAATCGACTCATAATATGCGTTATGTTCGGCTCATAATTTGCGTTATGTTTTGCCTAGCCCTGGTAGGATGACGCCCTCTTTTGGAATAAATTTAAAATAAGGCGTTTAAACATGTTCTTTTAACACATATTGATTCATATTGATACTGTTGTGAATTAATCACTTTGACCCCTATCTCTATTTATAAAATATACTTTTCTACCAACTTTAGTAGAATGTTAGATATCTGCAGATTATGCTTCTACTTACAAAAGTTTTAATGTTTTGCTTAACTAAAATTAGTGATTTTTATTTGAGTTGAGGCTATATTATTACATAAATTAATACAGTTTTTATAGGCACCTGTACCTGTAAAATATAGTTTTCTACCATTTTAGTAAATGAGGAATGATAAAAAACAAAAAATTGGGCTTCCCTTTGTTACGATTTAAATTCGCCCAAAATAAAAATTATTTAGAGACTAGTATGATAAACGTAAGCCGAGAGATTGGTTGCCTATCCTCTGGCGAATTTGACTCTGACAGTAACCGTAGTCGAGAACTCTTCGCCGTTCCGCCGCTGCGAAATGTAGTTCCTAAATATGTATGCGTTTATTAAATAATTTGATGGTATAAGACGATATTATTAATATGCTACTTGTATTCTGCGATTATTTTATTGTTGTTTTTTTTTCTGCCTTCTTTAACATCTTTTTGTTTTAATAATATTTTTTTGTGCTCCCGTTGAAATTCGTGCTCACTTTCCGTTTTTCTGTTTCGTCTGAGGCATTGAATAGGCAGGTTTCGAGCTGAATTATTTTGTAGTTGTTATGAAGTTCTATTAATTTGGGAGGGATATTACAAAGTAGTGGAGTTTGTGCGGAGTATATTCTGTGAGAGAATTTGTGTGCTTTTGGCTCGTGCAATTTTCGTTTTATACGGATTATTATGAGCTCATGGTAAGTTTTCCTTATCCGCCATCTTAAATGGGAGGTTTTTAAATGATTACCTTTGTTCTATTTTAGTACCTATGGTATACCGAAATCATCAGCCCTCAGACAAGTCTATGTAAAGAAACCTTCTACAGAGCGTAGAAGTGAGTACTGTATTTTTTTTTGTGAAACTATTTATGTAATACTTTTCAATTTTTTTTGTATTTACTTATTTCAGGGTTTTTTTCCTATTTTCTTCTTTTCTACTTTCTTGGTGAATTGGTGCTCTACTTTGTAACTGGTGGACTTATGTAAGCAACGGATCTCGAACAACTGGCCTGAGAGTTTGAAAACGAAGGTTGGACTGTACGTTTCCAGCCCAGGATTTGGCGTGGCGTGCCCTCACCGTACAAAATAACGCAGCTAAGTGCCAAAAATTGTGTAACACCATATATATCTAATTTAAACTGAACCATTTTATAGAAAAATCTATTATCGTTGAATTTCTCCATATTACTTTATTCGTAGCTGTATAGTATGCACTTTTAGTTTTTGGTCATATTTTGACATTTTATTATATTATGTTATGTAATTATATAAACGCCTGAGACTAAAGTGATCACTTTCGATCTACGGTTACTTTGCATTATGATATAATTTTTGTTAACGCCTGTCATTTTAACCACATTGTCGTTGTCTATTTTGTTTTACTAATTATTTGTCAATACAGCTACTGATATTATTCAACCATTTTTTTTACCACTCAGTATCTCTCAGTCAAATCAGTCAGTTAAAAACTACCACATTTCTTACTCACTCCCCCGCCGACTAGTTGGCCGAAGTGCGTAGCTCCCATCGCTACTCACTAAAAACAATTTTTTTCTATTACTGGCCTGGCGGCCGCGTTGAATGATATAAATTTGATAAATATATTTCACATTCTCCTTCGTTGGTTAATTGTTTTGTTAAAGATATATATAATATATATATATATATATATATATATATATATATATATATCTCAGAGATTATTTTTTTATCCTTTTCGCTAGGCGCCTTGCTCCGGTAATACCTTTAAAGTGTATACGACCGGAATTGAAACCGTATAAAAACTAAAAGCCGGCAAAAACAGTCGGTATCTCTTTATTGTACATGGGTGGAGGTAAATAGAAATGATTGTCATAATAAAATGTTAAAATTGTATTAATTTTTATTATTTTTTGTTTATTAGGTTCATTTCGCCAATAACATATTTTTGAGGTATTATATCAGTTTTAGATATAAAGTCTAAATATTTAAATTTATTCGTTTTAGTTTTAAAGTTAACCCATATTATATTGAAATATGTTATTGCTCAGAAAGGATCAACGAGAAGGTATGAACATATCTTGCCAGGAGGGGATCGGACGGATTTTAGTCAAAAATAAAATAAAAATTTAAGTTTCTTCTAAAGCAAAGAATTATTATATGAAAACAAAAATAAATATTTGTATATATAAAACATAAATAAAAACAAAATTAAAATATTTCTCTAGAATGAAGTAACTTAAATTAAAATTTCTTGTCAACTAAATAAAATATATTCCACGAAATGTAACAATAAAAAAGTGAATGAAAAAATGAAGAAAAGTTAAATGTTAATTGACGCGTCCGAATCTTCACTTTCTGAGGAGGAATCATTATCCAGTTGAATTAAAATCGACGCACTAGGGGGTAGCGTTGGATATCGATTTTCTTCTCCAATTACATGCCTAACGCAATTTTTCCATAAATCAGTATTATTATCAATGTCACTTATTAATTCTCTTATATGATCAACTACTATCGCGCTTAACGTTGGAGAATTATTACATTTTCGTAAACGTACTTTTAGTGTTCCCCAAACCATCTCGATATGATTAAATATGCAATAGTATGGAGGTAACCGCAAAAGTGTATGACCGTGTATATTGGATAAGTTATCAATAACATATTCCTTTTTGAAATTCTGTTCTTTTATTCTTTTCAGTAATTCGCGTTTTATTGGAACTTTTACAAGAATTTCCATTTTTTTTTCTCATGAATTTTAAAATGTCTTCCTTTTTTGTGCTGTTATTTGGTATTTTATTTAATATACGCGAGTGATAAGAAGCATTATCTAATACAATTGCCGAATTTGGCGGAATATTTGGTAAAAGCTGTTGAGAAAACCATTTTTCGAATAGATCGGCTGTCATGTCTTCGTGATATTCTGCAGAAGACTGCGATATTTTTTTGGCCGACAAGAGCAACGCATTGGGTACAAACCCATTTTCACTTCCCCCATGAAGTATGATAACGCGTTTTCCTCTAGAACACGGAGTATTTAAAACACAATTGTGCGAACTATCTACCCAACCATACTGAACAACATTATGCGTGTCAAACCACGTCTCGTCTAGATACACTATATGACTATTTAGTTTACGATATTCTCTAATTTTTTCCAATTAATCTACTCGAAGTGAAACTATACGTCGCGATTCCATAATTACATTTCATAGTGATTCTTAGTTCTTTAGATACACTAATTATAATCAGGATAATCGCTCAATTTTTTTTGAATCATTTTTAACGTAGGAACTATATTTTCTTCATACATATTATAAATTATACGCCGTATTACATCTCTAGTGGCATCATCAATATTTTTTAAATTCGTATTTTTCCGTTTCCTCTTTGCGCTGTGATCTATAACATCGCCTTCTTGAATTACGCGATAAATTGTTGATTTTGATATTTTAGTTAATTCGTTAATACGTCGTATAATTTCTTTCTCACATTGTTCAGGATTTTCGCTTTTCTAACATTCATGTATATTTAAAATAATACGTTGACTTTATACGTGTAAATCTTGGTTTTTAAACTCTAAATTTATTTCGGCTTTTTCGACAATAACCGGTTCAATTATTTCGGGATTTTCGGGCGTTATTATATTATCCTCTGTTTCAAATGGTCTCCAGAAAGCCATGGTAAATTAGTAAATTATTAAAATATTTTACCTTTTATACAGTAGTAAATATTTATAAATATGAACAGTAACTAACTAAACTCCTACGCTTGATATTATAATAGGTATTTATGCACTGCACTGGAACATAGACAGCACGTTGTTAGACTTCCACGTTGACTGATAAGAAACGATTTACGAGTTTTTTGTGCTAGTAGGCCTGTCCGTTTTATTACCTTTAAACCAGTGCAGTCGTAGATGGTTCATTCAGGCTGATTACATTGCCAATCTCGGACTCGCCTGCACAGTTTCAACTACCGTTCGAATCTCGATACCATTGCCAAATATATAGGACAAAATATCAAGTTCAGTGCGCACGGTCCTGTGCTTTAAAACTGACCAGTTTCAATTTTGGCCGTATTTACTTTTTTATACTAGATTTTTGTTATTTTGATTAACTAAAATTAATATTCTCTATTTTATTTGGAGCCGAAGTACAGTTTACTTAGTTTACACTAAAAACATTAAAACTAACATTTTAATAAAATACAATACAAAAAACTATTCTATATAACTATATTCATTTTATAAAGGATTATGAAGACAGTATAAAATACAATATTATACGATACAAGCCCGCTAGGTCTTATTACAAGTACTCCTCTATAATCTAAACAACTCGTAGTGTAATAAACGTCCTACCAGCTTATAACGTAAATTACTATAACAAGATTTATAAAAATTATCTCGTAAGATTGGCACCTTGTTAAGAAAGACTCCTAATTGTTTTACTCAAAAATTAAGATTAATTTACTTAAAGTTTTCGTTTATTTTACAGCTTTTCATAGTATTAAAATAATAGAAATAGGTGCGACATAACAAAATAACACACTGCGAAATATTAGAATGAAATTATCAACAAATTGGCTTGCGGGTTTATTAATCAATTGGGCAACCTGAAAAAGAAATACTCTATTAATTGTTATGTCATATGCTTCACATGTGAAGTATTTGTTATACCAGAATGTTCTAAGGGTCGATGTCAATAATTTAGGAAAGTGTGGAATATCTGTAAGGAGTGGCGTCATATACAGGGTGTCCCGTAATAACGTGCAAAAAATTTAACTAGATTCCCTGTCGAAAATTAAGACGGGTTCTTCGTATAACATTTTTTAAAATAATCCTTTCCTGTCCAGCAGTGTGCCAAAAAGCGGTTTTTTATTTAAATCTTAAAATAAGATAACAGGAAAATGACGAAATTTGGTACATCTCGGATATTCATCAAAAGGCATCTAAGAAATTATTTCATCCACTGGCGTGTACACAAAGGGATGAAATTAACTTCCCTTCTTAAAATTTTGTAATGATCTTTCTGCCCGCTACTTCTTTCAATTAAAAAAAAATAACTATACATCATGATTAATTTAGAAACTTTTTTATCTCTTCAAAAAATTTCATAAAATCGACCATTTTTGAGAAAAAAATTAAATTGCATCTGCCTAAGTGATCAATCAAAAGGGATGAGCACAATAATTATTAGTATAAAATACTAAAAGTAGGCTGATGTCAAATTATAATTTGACAATTCTCTTCGAAAGCTTCCATGAATAGGTTGGCTATGACAGGTGAAAGTGGTAATCCCATGGCTGCTCCTTGTTTCTGCTCGTAGAAGTCTCCATCCCATAGAAAGTATGTTGTCGACAGGCAGAATCGGGCCAGATCTGGTATGTCTTCTCTTAATTCCTTAGGTACAAGTTGTTGACGAATCAGGTTAACTGTTTCCTCAATTGGTACATTGGTGAACAAAGATTCGACGTCGAAGAGGAAGCCATACGCTGCAATGAGAATAAACCAAAGTGCTGGCTACGCTACGTAGACGATACGTTCATCATATGGCCACATGGAGAATCATCTTTATCTGTTTTCTTCGACCATTTGAATAAACAGCATCCAAGTTTCAAATTTACAATGGAGACCAAGCAAGATGGAGCTTTACCTTTCTTAGATGTATTAGTGAAGTGGCGAACGTAGGTGCGTCTTTACTATGTACATACTTCGGTATGCGAAGTAAAGCAACGACAGGCGCAGTTAGTACTTGGATGGGTGACCATTCCAACGGAAACCGCGTTCTCGCCTCACACATCTTCCAGCGGCTTGTATATCAGTGTATGCGCGGAAGCTATACAACCTTAGGCAAGGGTTGTATAGGAGATATACCATCCTTCGGAGGGGATGTAAAGCCGTCGGTCCCTTGTCTATTAAATGTTAGGCAAGTAAAAGATCCCTACTCTTCTTAAGGGAAGAGGTTCGCCAAAATCCCTGGTTGGGGGTAGGTCGTCTACAGGCGTCGGTGTTAGGCCTCAGTAGCGGAAATAGGCCGAAGTTAAATAAATGTATAAAAAAAAAGATGTATTGGTGAAAAGGTCACACAATGGCAACCTGGCCCATGGTGTCTACAGAAAGAAAACGCGCACCGATCGTTACCTACATGCGACATCTTACCACCATCCACAACAGAAGAGAGCGTTAATTAGAACCTTGGTCCACAGAGCCAACACAATATGCGACGACGAGAACAAACCCGAGGAACTACAGAATGTCCAACAAGCTTTAGAGAAGAACGGATACAGTCAAAGCAATATACAACGAGTAGTAAATAACCAGAGGAGAACTACAGAAGAAGAACAGCAACAACCAACAACGTATGCATGCCTACCCTACGTCGCGGGAGTCACAGATGGGCTGAAGAAGATTTTATTCAAAAAGAAAGTAGGTGTACGGTTTCGAACAGTGAAGAAAATACAGCAGATGCTTCCCTCAGTCAAAGACCCTGTCCCCAAACTGTTACCAAAAGGTGTTTACCAGTTGAAGTGCACATGTGGCAAGAGCTACATCGGACAAACAGGACGGAGTATCCAGTGCAGAATCAAAGAACACCAGAGAAATACAAGATTTGGATATACGGATAGGTCGGCGATAGCAGAACATGTCCATAATAACGAGAACCATAAAATCGACTACGAGGCCGTCAATATATTAGACAGAAATACGCGCTATTATCCGCGAATCATTAGGGAATCACTGGAAATTATGAAACACGTGAACAACTTTAACAGAGAGGATGGGTATCGACTTAGTAATACGTGGAGACTGGTATTGCCAAGTACCAGCACCGTAGTAAGTCACGGTCAACCAAACACGACGAATGAGCAGCGAAGCGAACCATCGCGACCAATGACTAGCGAAGCGATGCGACGCCTAGGTATATAACGAGGAGTGTAACACAACAGATTCAGTCTTTAGAATCCTTCTGAAGAAGCTGACAGGATGATCAGCGAAACGTCAAGTCAAGTTCGACGACCACGGCAAGACCCGGAAGAATCTACTTCATGTTTTAAATAGCTTGTATGGCAATTTTAGGAAACGGTTGCAAACGTGTATTCAAGTTGGAGGTCCTTATTTTGAACAAATGCTTTAATATCTAACAAGAACAATCGTCGTCTTCATGTTTAAATTTTTTTACTGTTTAAATTCATCTTTTGTGTATTTTATGTTAGTTTTTTTAAAGTTTATTAATGAATTTGCTTTTCAATATTTTCGTCTTTAATTTGTAATGTCTCGTGCAATTTATAACCACCAAATGATCATATCAATACGTTATTGTTAAGTTATAATTTGACACCAGCCTACTTTTAGTATTTTACACAAATATAATTGTGCCCATCGCTCTTGATTGATCACTTAGGAAGATGTAATTTAATTTTTTTCTCGAAAATGGTCGATTTTACGAAATTTTTTCAAGGGATAAGAAAGTTTCTAAATGAACCATAATGTTTAGTTATTTTTTTTTTAATAAAAAAAATATCAGGCAGAAAGACATTTACAAAATTTCAAGAAGGGTAGTTAATTTCACCCCTTTGTGTACATGCTAGGTGAATGAAATGATTTCGTTAGATGCCACACCCCTTTAAGGGGGTGTAGCTGGACACGAAAGGGTTATTTTGAAAAATTTTATACGAACAACCCGTCTAAAACCTCGACAGGGAATCTACAGTTAAATTTTTTGCACGTTATTACGGGACACCCTGTAAACAGTGTCTGCCAAAAGTCTGCACCAATGGAATGCTTTTTTATTCAATTGTTTTTTAACGGGTGGTTTCTGCATTAGTTTTAGCGTGATTAATAACCAAAAAATTGCCAAAAATATTTGTCATGTCACAACTATGATCTCCAAATGAAATGCCCTTATTTATCAAAGCATGGGAAACTACTATCAGGAAAAGTTGTTTGTATTTACATTGATAATCTAAATGTGAAGTTTAGCTTGCAAATTTAAATGTTTTAGTTTTTCATTTTTTACCAAAAATCATTAAATTTTATTTGTGTATTTTTTGTTTACGGTTGAGCTAATTTGAAATATTTCAATGCAAAAAAGCATAAATGTTCCATTTCTTTTTTAAATATAATTAATATTGACCAAAAAAAAAACATTTTTACAAGAAATAACAGGACAATCGTGGACTACTTTTTAGTCATTCTGAACCCTTACTGTGGAATTTTGCACGATAATGGGCTTAAATATTTAACGATTGATTTAAATCAAATGTAGATCACAGAAATAAAATTCAAAGTTCCTGTTAAAATTTACTTCAATAACCTTAAAATGAATAATACTGATTTATTTAATAACTTTCGCTAGGTAATAAATTCAATTCAATTAATTAAGCTTCTTCTCATCAGTTACATTCACATTTCTAATCTGTATAAATTATTTACATATAGTCGAGGCAAGAATTCAAGCGATGCACGTCACAGATCGATTCTATAAATAAGACAATACTGCTAAGAATCATGAAACCTCATTAAACCGTACCTATTCCTGAAAAAAGCTTAATAACTGGGCGTCAAGAATTACTCTTTTTAACGTAATTAATGATTAAAAATTATGTTAGTATTAAAATTTCTTTAATGAGATCACTCGTGACGTGCATCGCTTGAATTCTTGCCTCGACTTTAGTCCTAGTGATTGTATAACTGCACCTAGATGACTAAATACCTGTATGTGCAAAGATTAAGTATGTATTATTGATAATTTTAAATATTTTATAAACATACACTTACATACTAATAATGAAATACAGTATATTTTTTTTAAATCTATGAGTATTAGTAGCAGTTAGTAATGATTTAATACATAAACTAGAAAAGTGTCATAAACTTCTGTGAATTCTGTGTTACCTGCAGATGTGGTTGAATTTTTAAAGATTTTTTTATTGATCTAATTTCCATCGGAAGAGCATTAATAATTTTGGGAGCCATGTAAGTTAGAAATCTTAAATTAATATTAGACTATTGGGAATTTTCAGCTGTTTATTTGTTTTGTTTCTGGTTTCATACAAATGGTTTACATATTCCTTTAATTTTATATTTCTTTGTACAAATGAACATACGTTTAAAAGATATAAGGAACGAGCATAAAAAATAGTGTGCACATGTGGGGCTCATCTTATTTTTGCGACAGATAATTTTTAAAATATAGTTCTGCACAACCTTTAGTTTTTGCAGTGAATTTTTGTAGGGACCAACCCATATAACTATTCCGTACCTTATTAAAGATTCGATTATGCTTTATAAACACAAATTAGAGGATTTTTCCCTAATATCTCCCTTATGATACAAAATTTACTGATTAAATTTCAAATATTATTGCTCAGTTTTATAATGTGTTGATCCCATTTGAGATTTTCATCGATAATAACACCCAAGTACTTAGTAAAATTGTACCTCTTTTATATCTTTGTCCATATGGATACTATATAATTAGTTTTATCAACATTTAGTGTTAATTTAAATGAGTCTAACCAAGTTTTTATTTTTGCAATTCCTTCACTGATTGAGTATCTTACTTCCTTCCATGTTTTTCCTTTAAAAATAACAGTCATCAGCATATGAGATTACCGTACCATTATCAATGTCTATATTTGTAAATGAATTTATGTATGGAATAAATAAAAGCGGTCCTAATACAGTACCCTGCGGCATTCCTATTTTGACTTTCAAGGAATCGCTGTGTGTGTCTCCAATTTTAACCCTCTGTTGTCTGTCACTGAGAAAACCGCCGTATTTTCGAGCTTGACCGAGGCGATGTCGTGCACGAAAATGTGAGATTGTCGCATGAAAATATACGTTTCGTATTTTCGAGCACTATGAACTCGTATACGAACTTTCCGCATGCGACTGATTTCGGGCGACATACAACGGATGGGGGTTTAATACACGATAAAGCGATTTCGTGTACGAATGTATTCAAAGTAATCGTTTTGGTTTGTTTCATTTCGTGCCACATAACTTCTATGTCTCAAGTTAGGTTTTTCCCGTGGTTTGTTTATTATTTAGGGGCTTTAAAGTAGACTTATTTGAAAAAATTTTGGTGAATGAAAATGGACAATGGCAGCGTTAAATGACTTAATACATTTAGCTGCTATCGATGCCTTGGAACAGGCAGAAGTTTTGGCAGAAAGCGATCATGGAAGACAATTCTATGCCTGTGATAATCCATTTAAAGATTTAAGGGATGACAAATTTGTCAAATTGTATCGTTTGACAAAACCAATGACAAAAGGATTAGTTGACCACTGCTCCTGGGAAGGAATTTAGTTTCAGGGATAATTGTGCCTAGAGGGCTTACTTGGAGGAGTCGGAAGAACTACTGAATGTTTGCGTCTCAGACTAGACAATGTCCTCCCCCACGTTTTCAAGGGTGCTGAATCGATTCCCGGGATCAAACCAATTTTACCACCTCAGCAACTCACTCAAATTTGTTAAAAACCACCCCCAGTTTTTCGACTAATTGTTGTTCCCTCGAGTAGAACGGAAGGTCCCTCGAGGGATTTGACCTCAGACACCCCTACCCCAGGCTTCCAACCCTTGTAGAGGGGGTGGAAAATCTATTTTGTTTTTGTGAGAAAAAAATTAATATTTTGCAGGAGGCGTTTCTTTGAGGAAGGTGGCAGTTGACGAGGATTGTGTAACCACCTCCGGGGGTTGTTTTCACCCTTCAAGGAGGTGAACATTTTTTCCATCTATTATTGAAAAATAGTATAAAAAATATGTTCATGAAATTGTTTAATATATGATTTTCCACCCCTTTGAAGGGCGGAAACAACCGGTTACACAGCCCTGGTTTTTTTATACATTTATTTAACGTCGGCCTATTTCCGCTACTGAGGCCTAACACCGACGCTTGTAGACGAGCTACCCCCAACCAGGAATTTTGCCGAACCTCTTCCCTTAAGAAGAGTAGGGATCTTTTACTTGCCCAACATTTAATAGACAAGATACCGACGGCTTTACATCCCCTCCGAAGGATGGTATATCTCCTATACAACCCTCGCCTAAGGTTGTATAACTTCCGCGCATACACTGATATACAAGCCGCTGGAAGATGTGTGAGGCGAGGAACAGCCCTGGTTACCTACCACTTCCTTCAAAGAAACACCTATTACAAATATTAATTTTTCCCCAGAAAAAAAATTATTTTCTACTCCTTTCAAGGGAGAGAACACAACCCTGGTCACCTACCACCTTCCTCAAAGAAACACCTATAAAATCTAAATTTTGTTCTCATAAAAACAAATATCAATTTTTCACCTCCTACAAGGATTGGTAGTCTGGGGCAGGGGCAGCTGAGGTCAAATCCCTCGAGGGACTTTCCGTTGTACTCGAGGGAACAAAAATTAGTCGAAAAACTGGGAAAAATAAGGTTCACGGAGAGGGAACTTTAGGGGTAGGTTTTGGTCAATTTGAGGGGGTTGCCGAGGTGGAAGGATTGGTTTGACCCTGGGAATCGATTCAGCACCTAGTCATGCATCTAGTCAGAGCTGCAAATATTAGGTAATTTCGTCAAAAATCCCGATTCTTTTAAATGGACTAGCTTGGCCATTTAGTGTTTCCTAGGGGCTTCAAGTCCATTTGGTTGCATAAACCAGCGTTGCCAAATTTGCCATACGACATTTTCACGTATGCGAAAAACAAATCTCGGATGGTGTTCGAAAATACCACCACAGAACTATAAGCGAAATTTTTTAAAGTGCCATGTATTTCGCATGCGACAAATATCGATTGAGCTCGAAAATATGGCCCTTGGTCCGTGGCGGGACAAGCCGTTTAAAATTCCCTTCCATGTATGGTGGCCTAATGTTTCGTGCGGTATTCTTAATGACAGTCTAATTTGCTTTCTTATGAATGAAATTATTGAAGTCATTGATGACATGTCGTTGGGGGAAAGAGGCGTTTTATAGTTTCAACAAGGTGCTTCAATTCGCAGTACTATTAATGTAAGAGATAACTTGTTTAGAGGCAAATGGATTGGTAGATATTCACAACACCCATGGAAAGCAAGATCCCCGACATAACGACCCTAGATTTCTTATTATGGGGTTACTTGAAAAATAAAATTTACCATAGAAGACCCTCCCAAAATATCGATCATCGAGCCGATCATTTAGAAAATACCATCAGAGATATCTGCCTTGAAATACCGCCAAGAATATTGAGAAATGTAATCAAAGAATTTTACAATAGGACAATAATATGTATGGAAAGAGACGGTATTTAATTTAAGAGAATATTGTTTGCAAATAAATAAGTCCATATTCACTTTTAAGGTTATTGAAGTAAATTTTAATAGAAATATTAAGTTTTTTTTTTAATGAATAGGCTGGAAATTAATGGATATTCTAATACCTACGTATGTTTATTTCTGTCAAGCTTACCTGAAGGTATTGGAACAAAAGTATCGAGATGGGATTTTTCACCAACGAAGTTAGCTGCATATGGATAAACTTCTATGTGGTGCAACTCACAATTAGTAATAAATTTGACATTCAGGGTTGGCTCTGTAACTAGGTATATGTATAATAACTGGCCTTTAGAAGAGATTTCAACAAGGTACCGTGTTGCTGCACAATTTGTGCTAAGAGACCAACGTAAATCCCAGTCTTGTAGGGTTACATCTCCAACGCCCTCTGGTACTGAAATGTAAATTATACACGTTAGGTGAATTGCTAAAGTTGTACGAATGACGACAAATGGAAGATTGTTGGCTTATTAAAAGATTGCCACAAACCGCGCACACGCCAGTAATCCTTTGTTTTATCAGACCAGCTATGGTTGAGTATGATGTTCCCTTTTTGTTCATTACTTTAAATTATCTCGCATCGAGTTTATGTTCTGGATTCACATTAATTTTATAAACCGTACTCCGTAACATCGCAAGATAAGTCTTTAATCTTTCAAGATTAACCATATGTCATTTTGATTAAATGTATTCTAATCTACGACGCTGTACACGAAAAGTTTTCAGTCGCAAGAGATTGTGACTTTTTTCCCCCCAAAAAAAAATCAAATAGAAAATATGTAAAAATAGTTATAACAAATCATATATGAATTCGCTCAATTGTAATTCGGAACTCTACAATACCGAGCCGTTACCCTAATTTTATCTCATAGAGCGGTTGCTAATTGTGCAAGTTTTATAATATTTTGTTTATGTACAAAACCCGATTTCCAAGTTACTTCAAAATTACTGTTAAAAGTTTATAGTTGTTATTACATTAACTTTTTCAGTATAAATAAGTTGTTTATGCAATATACAATGTCTCGCCGGGAACCGAATCGACCGATATAGAGAAAAGTACGCATCAAAAAATTTTGAAAATTTAAATAATTACTAATGTCGGTGTGGCCAATCCAACCAAAGTAATTACAAGCAGCTGGCACTTGCGCTTATACCGGAAATCGATATCAACTTGCTTATTTCAAATGGAATACCCTCTATATTTTAGGGTTTTCGAAAAAAGCATATAATTCTGAGTCGAAAATATGTAGCATATCCTATACCTAAACCATAACATAACATATTTGACATTTTATAGAGAATTTGACAGGTGCAACGGTTTGCAAGAACCGTTATAACTTTCTTCGTGTAAAAGATCCTCATTTGCTTCTTGTCACGTAAAAAGAATACAAGGAGAACTACGTTCTACAACTGAAATAAATTCAATAATATCATACCAAGTGTTCCGTTTTTCGCGTTACATTTTGTCAAATTCAAACCGCGAAAACTTGTTTAGGTCAAATGGAACACCCTGTATTTTTTACGACAAGTTGTGTAAAATTGAATTCCCTTTTTTCTAATATTAGCATTGCGGGGGTTAAAGTTACAACTTTTTGAAATATTTGCGATTTTATTAGAAATTAATGAATTGTTGTAATCATTTCACCAAAATAGCTATGACTAGAAATAATCGGTCGTTATCTTATGTCACAAAAATGCCAGCACGTTTAAATTATACCAACGAAATCTTTTTAAATTTGTTTATTATTTATGGAGAATATGATAAAGTAATATCAAGAACTTGCAGCACAATTGCTACTCGATATCCACAAAAACGCAAAATAACACTAACACTGTAACATGCCTATTAATCGAATTGAGGATATGGCATGAACTAAAATAGCAGAGATAAGATCAATTTAAAATATGATTTCATTTTAATTTAATAATCGCTCAAAGTTCCGCCCTCGAACCTCGACACATTTTTCGCAATTTCGGTAGCTCTTCTAATTGAATCCTGTGATATGTTTTGAAATGCATTTCTTACTCTTTGCATACAATCTTCAATGGTTGTTAATGGGCTCTCATAAACTTTATTTGTAATAGTTCTCCAAATGAAATCATCCAGAACTGATAAATCGGGCGAGCGAGGAAGCCATAAGACAGGTCCATTATTGGCAATCCATTGATCATAAAAAGTTTCTTGTAAATAATTATTAATTAAATATACGTTATGTGGGGGAGCACCGTCGTGCTGATAAAAAATGTTCGGCGAGAGGTAAATTTTCTAAATAGTTGTTATTCAAATTTTGTAAGATATTCAGATATCTTTCACCTAAAAAAAAAAACAAAAATTTACCTATACATATTAGCAGAAGAGAAAATTTAATTTACAGTTTAAATTTTCCTGATAAAATTCTAATGCCACCACTCTATCGTTTCTTATGGCACAGTAAACATTGAACTGCCAACTTTCCTGAAAGTTTCGCTCTCTGAACATATGAGGATCTGAGTCACTCCAATAATGTGAATTGTGTCTATTAAAAAGTCCATATAATATTTCTCAAATAAGAATCGTGACCCTCAGACCTTATTAGAATAAACTCACAAAAATTCTGTCTTCTAGGAAATCTGTTTCTTTTAATCCTTGAACCATATGGAATGAAAACGGGTGAAACTTATGTTTTAATAAGATTCAGTGAATTGAATCCTTGCATAGTCCCGATTCCAGAGCAGCCTGTCTTAATGACATCCTTGGAAATGCATGAAAATATCCCAGAAGAATGACTATTTCAATGTTTTCGTCATCAACAATACGCTTTCTTCTTTGCATTTTTGCCTTGACAGAGCCATAATTTTTAAAATTTTCCAGTATGCGTTTTACAGTGTTTGGCGACGGTTTCCGTTTTTCTGGATATCGAGTAGCAAATGTGCTGCAAGTTCTTGATATTACTTTATCACATTCTCCATAAATAATAAACAAATTTAAAAAGTCTTCTTGGGTGTAATTTAAACGTGCTGGCATTTTTTAACATAAGATAATGACTGATTTTTTCTAATCATGGCTATTTTGATGAAATGATTACAACAATTCATTAATTTCTAATAAAATCGCAAATATTTCAAAAAGTTGTAACTTTAACTCCCACAATGCTAATATTAGAAAAAAGGGAATTCAATTTTACACAACTTGACGTAAAAAAATACAGGGTGTTCCATTTGACTTAAACAAGTTTTCGCGGTTTGAATTTGACAAAATGTAACGCGTAAAACGGAACACTTGGTATGATATTATTGAATTTATTTCAGTTGAAGAACGTAGTTCTCCTTGTGTTATTTTTATGTGACAAGAAGTAAATGAGGATCTTTTACACGAAGAAAGTTATAACAGTTCTTGCAAACCGTTGCACCTGTCAAATTTTCTATAAAATGTCAAATATCTCTGAAACGGCTAGGTTTAGGTATAGGATATGCTACATATTTTCGACTCAGAATATTATTCTATTTTCGAAAATCCTAATATATATAGGGTATTGCATTTGAAATAAGCAAGTTGGTATCGACTTCCGGTATAAGCGGAAGTGCCAGCTGCTTGTAATTATTTTAGTTGGATTGGCCACACCGACATTAGTAATTATCTAAATTTTCAAAACTTTCTGATGCGTATTTATCTCTATATCGATCGATTAATTTCCCGGTGAGACACCCTGTATATTTCCAGTGAGCAAATCATTGAATTGGAAATTCAGTGATATACTTACCACATTCCTCCGCGTAGGCACTTTGGACCACTAGAAAAACAAGTAGACTTAGTATGCGGAGCATTTTGTATAGCCAATGTTTCTGCAAAATTATTAACTATCCTAACAACATCTACTTATATAGAAGTCGTAGATTAGCTATACTTTAGATATGATATGATATGTTTTTCAAGATGCTGCATCCTCAGAAGATTAAATCAGAGAGGGAACTTACGAAAATAAAAACTTTATACAGTAAACAATGACATTAATATTTGGTTTTACGTAATATATTACTTTTAAATGTCATTAATAAAATAATGTTTATTTAAATTTATTATTAAACTTTATTGTGTTTGTAAACTTTCAAACTTGATTTTGTAAAAATATAATAATAATAAATAATAAATATATATAAAAAGTTAAAATGGCGGATTATGCTGGGTGTAAAGTGAAAAAGAGAGAATGTTTAATAGGTTGCGAAGGCTTGTGCAAAAAATGGTGGCACTATTCCTGTGCACATTTATCTGAAAATGATTGGAAACTGCTCGATAAGTGTGAAAATCTGTTTTACTGGTGTGACTCATGCAAACGGAGTTGTGAGGTTATAATAATAATACGTTTATTTTCAACAGGTTGACACCCCATTACAGAAAATTGTGATGCTTGTTTTGCTCGGGTAGCTGGTTTGGAGATTATTCCAGGGTTCAATGTTAATATTAATTAAAATCCAGATCAAAAATAAGACATTTATTCTCCTAATAATTATATGTACAGTGTGGCCGTATCTTTTACGGCTTAGGTTGCGACAATCTTGTTATTACATAAGTACATCATAGTAATCGGAGAGAGAGAGAGAGAGAGAGTAACATATTTCCTCTATGTACGTCGTCGTAACCCCAATTCTCTAATCGGAGTTCCAGGACATAACAGACGCGACAAAGAAATCTGTTTCAGGAGAGATCCAGTTCAATACATTCGAATCAATCTGACAGGAGGTCCAGTTCAACGCACTCGGATCCTCCCTAGCAGATACTTGGCCAGCGGCTGCCACAACGCCGGAGAAACTTGAGCTTCCGGTTATCTCAGTTCAACACACTCGAGAAAGGTGAAAGTCAAGCTCTGAATTTACTGGTATCTGGCTAGCTATTTTATACCCAAAAATCACGGTCACATGGTTTGCACACGGGACGCAATGCACACGGCACGCAAGTTGCGGCCTGGTGAAGTCAGAAATAAAAGTTAAAAAAAGAACTAATCAGGTATTGAACTAATCTAAAACTGAACTACTTGATCCATGCATGATTAAAATAAGTTAAACTGGAATGAAAGTATACAGTATTCCTGTAGTATTGTATACTTCATTACAAAATAATGCACAAAATATATAAAAATAACAATAATGAGATAAAAATTTACAAAATTAATACATAATACATACATGCATACATATACATATATAATACATACATACATACATTACATTACATATTTACATTAATTTATTATTTATTAATTATAAAAAAGATTAGATAGATATTGTAGATTAGATTGTTATAATTAGACTTAATCAGTTAAAAATAAATCTTTGTACATATGAATAATGTGGTTTAGAGTATCATAGTTGAAGTCGCATATATGAGCGACTTCATTAAATATCTTGCACATGTTGAATATTGGAGACTTAACCTGAATGCTAGTTCTGCTGGTATTGACGTAAAATGCATTGTGCAGACGAGCGTTCTGCCTTGGTACATGAAAGTTAATTCTATTTACTAAGTGAATACAATCTAATTGGTTATGCAGTATTTTATATAACAATTGTAGTGCTGTGCAAGCGCGTCAAAATTGAATGAATTTAGTAGTGTATTGTGATCAAAGCCCCTAACAGGATTGGACCCACTGGATTTGAAATATATATATTTAAGAAATCGTCTTTGTACGGACTGAACTTGCATTTTAAAGTTTTAATAAACAGGTGACCAGATGACAGAAGCATATTCCAGTTTGCTTCGTATAAATGATATGTATATTAATTTGAGAGTGTTGATATCCGTAAAGCTGCCCCAGTTCCTTATACAATACCCGAGTACTTTAGAAGCCGAAGTAACAATTGTGAATCTCACCTATTTAAAATGAACCTGATCGAAAATGCCTTCTGTGACTGTGACGGCAGCATCGGTGATCTGAACCATTGGCTGTTTGCATGCCAGCACAATAGAACAGCAATAAAATTTGTAATAGGCGAGCTGGTAAATCATGGCATATCTTTACCACAACATAGTACATCACTTCTATATTTGGTCGTTAGAAACGATCACCTTAAATCAAAATTCTTCAAATTTATTAAGTTGTGTACAGTAGAGATCTAGAAGCTTTTAGCTGTTGTTTCCTTTGTTTTTACCCTGTGTGAATTAACCTATACTTTCCGTTGCCCTTCTTGTTTGTCTCTTTCGAAAGTCGTCATGAAAGGCACCTTGACGTGAAGCGTGTGTTCCCTGTATTTTACTGTTGGCTGCTATCTTACTTATTTTCTCTTAATTTCGGTAGGATCTATATCTCTACATTTCGTGGCTGAATGGACTATGTCCAAAGCCAATATCTTTAAAAAAAAAACAATTGTGCTTATATGAGTAGAAAACTGAGCTTGGAATCGAATGTTCCTCCAAGATCCTTAAAATTTGTACATAGGTCAAGAACGGTATCATTAATCGTATATACGAATAAAGCTGGCCTTTTGTTATTGTAGAAGGACATTATCTTACATTTAGATGTATTTAGTTTTAAGTAGTTATTCTCGCACCATTCGTTAACTGAGTCTAACGCTATTTGCAAGTCAGAACAGTCGTTTGGCTTGCTTACTTCAGAGTAGATTTTCAAATCTTCCGCGAAAAATAAATGTGTAGAACTCATAGTGAGGGATAAATCAGTAATAAATACTAAGAATAAAAGTGGCCCTAGGTTGCATCCTTGAGGGACTCCGGATGTTGCAAAAAAGTTGCGAGAATTATATCCATCGTATTCCACGAACTGTGTTCTATTAAATAAATAGGATTCAATTAGGGATAGCAAGATATCTGACATTCCAATTGCATTGAGTTTAGAAAGGAATAGAAAATGATCGATTTTGTCGAAAGCTTTTTGAATGTCAGTATAAATAACATCGACTTGGCTTTGAGTGTCCAGTACGTTCCGAGATATACTGTGTAATACAGGTCAGATTCGAGGTGGTCGATCTTTTTTCCATAAAACCATGCTGATACGGAGATATATGAATTTTAATTTCACAATATATATTTTCGTAAATGATAATCTCTAGGATTTTGCAAAAATTGCAAAGGATAGCTATAGGTCTGTAGTTTGTTACTAGGGAGGGATCTCCTGTTTTGAGAATAGGACATAGTTTAGTTTTTTTCCATATATCTGAATAGGTACTATAAAAGTATTGATACAGTCTTTAACAATGAACCTCGGTACGTTGTCAACACCGGAGGTTAATTTGTTTTCCAATTTTTTTGCTGCGTTAATTATGTCCTGGTCCGTGATTGGTTTAATGTGCACGTGTGTATTATTAAGAGAAATAAGTGGAACTTTGTGAGAGGGGTCGAATTGAATGTACACGTCCGAGAAAAAGCTGGCGAAGCCATCGACCACAGATTGAGGCGTTTCGAAGGTAATGTTGTTATAATGTACAGAGCCCGGAATTTATTCTTTTTGGTTTGTACAAATGACCAGAACTTGGAAGGGTCAGCGTTAATATTTATTTACATATCATGTATATATACCTCATAGGCAGCTTTTATTTGTTGCTTAATTAGGGATCTTAGGTTTTTGAACTGCTCCAAGTATGTGTTAGTGTTAAACTTTTAGTAGTTTCTGTGCATCCTATCTTCTTTACGGATGTTATTAATTATTTCCAAGTTGAACTAGGATGGGTAGGTTCGGCTGTTTTGTTTGTAATCTGGAACACATATATTAAAGACATTGTTAACGGTATTATAGAAATGTTTGCAGGCACTATTTATATCAGTGTAAATTTCAATATGTGACCAATCTGTCGTCTGAAACATTTCATACATTAATGGATAATTTGCACGCCTAAAGTTACGTTTTTTACAGGTATCGCTATATATATATATATATATATAATATATGTAAAATCTTTTGTTTTGAACTTGTTAAATGTCAATGGTAAGGGCAGGATGATGTGGGTCCTCCTTTATTAGAGGAGAATTGTCTCTACTTATATTGCAAGGTACATTAGTCAGTATTCAATCAAGAAGCCTGCCATTGTGGTTGACGATTGAGTTTGTTTGTTCAACATTAATGAAATTAGAAAAAATTAAAATAGACTTGGTCTTAGCATTATTGGAATCGACGTTGTAAAGTGTTACATTAAAATCCCCTAAAATCAAGAGTTTCGAGTTCGTAGAAAAACAACTGAGCGTTTCAAATGATTCTATAAACAATTCGAACTCGTTTGAGTTTATTATAGGTCGAATATACAGTACAAAAATTGACATAGAAACATTGCACAATACTACCTTACATCCTACAAGTCAATACCAGGAAATGAGGTGTTTAGAACACCTACGTTGATCCGAGAATATGTAAAATAACTGTCAATAGCCAGTAGTACTCCACCCCCTCTGGTAAGGCTCGTAGCAACAAAATATCGATCACTTCGAAGCACTGTGTAGCAGGGAGGAAAAAGTTCAGCATCATTAATGTTTTCTGATAACCATGTTTCACTTAAACCAACAATTTGAAAGTCGCTGCTAGATATACTGTTATACAACCCTTCTACTTTTGTATTAAGTCCTCTGAAATTTTGGTAGTAGCATTGCAAGTCTAATAGATCAGTGTAATTGGGTGTCTTTAGGCGTTTAAATGTATAATTTTTGGATAACCATTTCGTTTCGCCATTGTTTATACGTTCGTCTAAGATTTTCTCAACGTTCCGGTAATTGTCAATTTGTTTGGGGGTTCTGTCAAGCGATATTGATATGTGTTTGAATCTTTCCATATTTTTTAATTCCCTGGCCTTTTTAATAACCGAGTGCACATGGTCTTCGGAGTCCAAATTAATTTTGATTGGTCTATTTTTCCCCGGCGAGTATTTTCCGAGGCGTATGGGTCTGAGATTGACATTTTGCATAGGAACTCTAACTCTATGAACAAGTCGCAGCATACAACCATTCTAGATAATATCTCAGGTATAAATCATGAAATTAAGAATATATATCGAGTAATCAAGAGCAACTAAGTGACTTAATGCAACGGAAAGTTTCAAGTGTACTAGAAAAAGTTGAATTGTTATTTGTCAACTTTAAAAAGGACCTTCAAAATGTCATTGGCGAAAAGTTGAATGAAATTGATAAAGTTGCCTCGATCACAAGTTAGAAATCATATGCCAATGTTGTTCAAAATAACACGACATTTATTATAAAGTCAAAAGATTCAAAGCAAAACTCAAAGTCTACAAAATCTACATACTGAAAAATTTAAACCCAGTGGAAACCAACTTAAATTTAACACAAATAAGAGACGTTAGGGGATTGTTGTTCGTTGTGAAAACGACAAATTCAAGGAGTTAGCCAAGGATAAATTAGGTAACAACTACGCCGTGCGTGAAACACCTTAAAGTTAAACATTAGAATTAAACTTGTAGACTTTTCTAAAAAAATTCGAAGAAGATGCTCTTTTAAGTTACTTAAAATTGCAGAACAAGGATATATTCACCAGTTTTTTCTGTATGTAATACTTTTTGTGACCTGAGGTCTATCGATAATTTGGGTGTTAAAATATGTCACAAAAAATCTATGTCATACGTATTTATTTTATAAATTCCACCACACCAACTTCCGATTACGAAACACTCTTTGACGCATTTGAATCATTTTATTCTCTTTATGAACATATTAACATATTAATTAATTATTGGTGACTTTAACGTACTTAAATATTTTAATTATTCATCTGGAGATCATTCTGGCTTAGTCTTAGCAATTCAAAAATTTTCCAGTTTTTATAATATTACTCAATATAATTTAGTACAACAACAATAAAATTTTGATCTAGTAATGGCGATGTATCTAAGTCTTCCGACATGTTTATATCAGAGGATGTCTATCACCCGGCATTAATGGTTCAATTTTGCTGCCACAATAAAATGGGATTTCCCACGGCTAATGGATCCCAATTTTAAAAACGGAAATTACACCGATTTATACAACGATTTAATGCTTTTTTTATACATTTATTTAACGTCGGCCTATTTCCGCTACTGAGGCCTAACACCGACGCCTGTAGACGAGCTACCCCTAACCAGGAATTTTGCCGAACCTCTTCCCTTAAGAAGAGTAGGGATCTTTTACTTGTCTAACATTTAATAGACAAGGGACCGACGGTTTTACATCCCCTCCGAAAGATGGTATATCTCCTATACAACCCTCGCCTAAGGTTGTATAGCTTCCGCGCATACAATGATATACCAGCCGCTGGAAGATGTGTCAGGCGAGGACGCGGTTTCCGTTGGAATGGTCACCCATCCAAGTACTAACTGCGCCTGTCGTTGCTTTACATCGCATACCGAAGTATGTACATAGTAAAGACGCACCTACGCTCGCCCTACGGTTTAATGTTAACCGACCGAATTTTTTGAACATTATAGAGGATATGAACACAATGATTGGAGAGTTTTACTTTAAACTATACGATCTTATTGATGAACATGTTCCAAAAAGAAAAAAGAAACCACCTTCTCGGAAGTATCCAGTTTGATCCAATGGTCACTTAATTATTTTGGTGAAAAATAAACAAAGCTTACAATGCTTACAAAAAATGTAAGAACGATGAAAATTATAGTGTTCAAAAAACTGAGAACCGAGTTTAAAACTGAAAATGAATTGGCATACCGGCAGTACATACGTAAAATCGAGAATGATATGAATATGAATTCAAACTATTTCTAGTCCTCTTTAAACGCTAAAAGATCACTTTCGGGCATACCGTCTAATATGAAATATAACGATACAAATCTCGATAATCCCACCGAAATTGTTTCAGCATTTGCCGATTTCTTTTCTGAATCTTTTTCAGATACCAAAGTTAACTCTGCCCGAGTAAACTCGATGGCATCACTCCAAATAATATTTTGCATTTAAGGAAAGTTACCTTGGATGATGTAAAAAACGCTATTAGTCAGATAAAAGCAAATATGACTATGTGACCGGATAACATTCCTGCATTTTTAATTCGAGATTGTGCCATTCTTCTTGCAGTCAGTCAGTCGCTCCAACTTCTTGAAGTGTTCAGAATCGGCTTTCAGCAGTTGAAATGAATGAGTGGCCAAATACACAAAGGTATCAGTGACGTCTTGAAATTCTTGCCATGCTTCCCAAATGGACTTCTTACTCTTATTTTTAAAGGTGGAGGTTTTGCCGTAACCAGAGAATGAGTGAAACGGAGGTAATGCCCGTGAATTTGGCTCTTCCAGGTTTATACAGATGGCCTTGATGTGGAATGTGCCTGTGTCTACAGTACAGTATGCTGTAGTGAATGGAGTACATGAACCACAAGCCTCATGTCTGCCTCTTCATGACTGCAGTTTTCCATGGATATGTTCGAACCAATGTGTGCAACTAGCTTCCATAAATCGGCAAAGGAGCATGTTTTTATGATATGATTGAAAATAAATTTTAGCGGTAATAAAAATTATTGAATGCAATCTTTAATTACGAGGGGAGAAATATTGTTCGATCCACTAGCTAGTTTACTTTCAGTTTTTTTGGCTGCATTTAGAATTGGACCGTCGGAATCTCAGTGAGAATAGATGGATTATTTATTTTTCCTAAATCACTTCGAGTAAAATTATCTATGGCAACTTGATCAATACCCGGAAGAAACACACTTACAAAAAGCATTAACTATTAAACTAATTCAAAGCTTTCGCCTAAGCGAAGTCAAAGCATCATCATTGTGCTACATAGAACGTGGAATACGAGATTTTTTTCTTTTTCGAGTTTACGAGGCCCCAAAAACCAAAAGGGTTATTTCGTAAATTATCCTCGTATTTTTTTGTATAATTATTGTAAGCCATGCTACACGTCTAAGAGATTTTGCTCTCTTGAGGTAGAAAAGCAATTAATGTTTACGATCCATTTTTATATAATGATTTTTTATTCAATGCTATAAATTATTCTTTTGTTAAACTAGAGTGGGTACTTAAACGAAGTGTAATTTGTTTGAGGAACATATCTTGCAGTTTCAAATTAAAATAGCTTGGTTGATGTCATTAAAACTAGTATCCTCTGATCAATTAATTTCACTTAGTAGCTGATATAGCGCACTATAATTAGCCTTCTTAAAGTTGTACTTAGCCTGTGTTGATATAAAGCTACTACAGTTACCAGAATGGCAGATTTAATTGTAACTCCACCAGAAGTCCACGTTGAAGTAAGTCAATAGACACTAGCGAATCAGTGTCCTAATTAATTTCACAGACTAAGTTGTCGGAAGAAATGAGTAAGTCGAGCAGTCTACTGTTAATGTTAGTTACTTTACTATGTTGAACAAAGCCTAATATCTTCTTGAACATCACGTATAGGCGTCAATTAAGCAGGTATTTCATGCATTTTATTGATACCTATCATAACATCACGCCAGAGATAATCAAAACTTATCGGTGTTTTTGTAGGTGTTACATTTGATTCCCTAACGTTACTTGGTGAAGATATTGCGATATTACTATGAGGACGATATTTGATCGGCGAGAGCATACTGCGCTTTTGATAATGGGAGTAGTTGGAACCTTTTCTTTCTCAAAACCTGATTCAGACTTATTTGATGATGTATGTCAATAGACACTAACCGATCAGGGTCCTAATTAATTTCACAGACTAAGTTGTCGGAAGAAATGAGTAAGTCGAGCAGTCTACTGTTAATTTTAGTTACTTTATTATGTTAAACAAAGCCTAATATCTTCTTGAACATCACGTATAGGCGTCAATTTAGCAGGTATTTCATGGATTTTATTGACACCTATCATAGCATCACGCCAGAGATATTCAAAACTTATCGGTGACAAGGAAGGTGATTTTGTAGGTGTTACATTTGATTTCCTAACGTTACTTGGTGAAGATATTACGATATTACTATGAGGAGGAGATTTGATCGGCGAGAGCATACTGCGCTTTTGATAATGGGAGTAGTTGGAACCTTTTCTTTCTCAAAACCTGATTCAGACTTTATTTGATGATGTAAGTCAATAGACACGAACCGATCAGGGCCCTAATTAATTTCACAGACTAAGTTGTCGGAAGAAATGAGTAAGTCGAGCAGTCTACTGTTAATTTTAGTTACTTTATTATGTTGAACAAAGCCTAATATCTTCTTGAACATCACGTATAGGCGTCAATTTAGCAGGTATTTCATGGATTTTATTGACACCTATCATAGCATCACGCCAGAGATATTCAAAACTTATCGGTGACAAGGAAGGTGATTTTGTAGGTGTTACATTTGATTCCCTAACGTTACTTGGTGAAGATATGACGATATTACTATGAGGAGGAGATTTGATCGGCGAGAGCATACTGCGCTTTTGATAATGGGAGTAGTTGGAACCTTTTCTTTCTCAAAACCTGATTCAGACTTTATTTGATGATGTAAGTCAATAGACACTAACCGATCAGGGTCCTAATTAATTTCACAGACTAAGTTGTCGGAAGAAATGTAAGTCGAGCAGTCTACTGTTAATTTTAGTTACTTTATTATATTGAACAAAGCCTAATATCTTCTTGAACATCACGTATAGGCGTCAATTTAGCAGGTATTTCATGGATTTTATTGATACCTATCATAGCATCACGCCAGAGATATTCAAAACTTATCGGTGACAAGGAAGGTGATTTTGTAGGTGTTACATTTGATTCCCTAACGTTACTTGGTGAAGATATGACGATATTACTATGAGGAGGAGATTTGATCGGCGAGAGCATACTGCGCTTTTGATAATGGGAGTAGTTGGAACCTTTTCTTTCTCAAAACCTGATTCAGACTTTATTTGATGATATAAGTAAATAGACACTAGCCGATCAGGGTCCTAATTAATTTCACAGACTAAGTTGTCGGAAGAAATGAGTAAGTCGAGCAGTCTACTGTTAATTTTAGTTACTTTATTATGTTGAACAAAGCCTAATATCTTCTTGAACATCACGTATAGGCGTCAATTTAGCAGGTATTTCATGGATTTTATTGATACCTATCATAGCATCACGCCAGAGATATTCAAAACTTATCGGTGACAAGGAAGGTGATTTTGTAGGTGTTACATTTGATTCCCTAACGTTACTTGGTGAAGATATTACGATATTACTATGAGGAGATTTAATCGGCAAGAACATACTGCGCTTTTGATACTGGAAGTAGTTGGAGCCTTTTCTTTCTCAAAACCTGATTCAGACTTATTTCTCAACTATATGAGGATTATATGAACTAGCGTTGCTACTTGTTGACTTTTGGAAGGAGCATTAACTTGACCAACATTTCTGCTTTTTGATTTACGATAAGGCTTGGATTCTTCATGTCTATGCGCTGAGTCATGTTCACTAGAAGGTACTTTTGAGAGATCAATGTTAGACGTGCCAGTGGGGATAATTTGTTGTTTATCAGCATGTTACGCATCAGTCTGTACATTTGTTTTAAGACGGTGATCACGCTTTTGGTCTTCTTTAATATAATCTCTGCCTATAGCTTGTGCAGCTAAGAATTTGTTAAAACGATAAGTTGACCTTGATAAATAATTTTCATTGTAAAATTTTGGTAAATCCGGTAAATTGAAGTCTCCTAAGATTAACAGGCGATCAAGATTCTGTTGGTTATCGATTAACTCCAGAAACACTTCGAAATTATGGTAACTGTTATTGGGCGGTATATATAACACCATTAACATAGCTATTGTCGTTTCATCTCTTGTACTATACTAGATGTGCAAATAAATACATGAGGATTCATTTTGTTGTCTTTTATTGTACATTTTATCACATAATTTGTTACAAAGAACACAATTTTCATAATAAAAAAATTGTCTCTTTTACTAGGTATTAGATATCAACCACCAACCAATATAATTTGGCATTTATACTTTTTCAATATTAATCCAAATTCCTCCTGCAACAGATGGAACGAGTGTATTAGTAGCCATTTTCAATGGAACTTCTGTTTTCTTATTTAAAGTTACTTTGGAATTCCTCAGAATGCTTGTCAGTCCAACTTTTGTTTCCATCATACCAAATCTTTCACCTAAAACACAAATATTTTATTCTCGTATGATAACACCGTCTAAACGTAGTTTATGTGCCTTGAAGATACATTAATAAAAAAAAAGTAATACATTTATTTTGGTAAATTCTTAGGAATAGAGAAATAGATTTCACACTCTTATGAGACGACTGATGGCAAATCTGAAGGAAAGAGATATTGAGAGACCTAATACAATATGTACGTACAATAGTATAAAACCCTTTACATTAAGAATTCTTCACACTTTAAGAATTTGCAGGGCTTAATAACTGTTTAGCGAGTTATTCCCCAAGAGGAAAATCCCTAGGTGTATGAATACCTCCTCGAAAATACAAATATTTTAGAAAGTGCCATTGAATACTTTCAATGTAGTTTGTGTGTATTGGGTAAGCGGTATTCCAGATGATCGATGCGTATTCCAATTTAGATCTTACAAAGGCATTAAATAGGAGAAATAAGGTGTTGGAGTTCTCAATGCCTTTAGAAGTTGTTTTAATGAAACCTATTTTTTTATATGCACTAACTGTTATTTCAAAAATATGATGATTAAATGTGAGTCTCCTGTCAATATTAACGCTAAGGTCTTTCAGTTTGTCACATCACTGTATTTTCGTACTATTGATAGTATATTCATTTAATGAAAGATTATGCTTCCTGCTAAAAGTCACAGTGTATCATTTGTCTATATTTAGGGGTAGCTCGATTTTGTCACACCATAAGTGAAGGTTAACTAAGTCATTTTGTAATCCCTTGGTGTTGTCCATGCTATTAATACTAGTAAAAATTTTCATTTCATCGACGTACAACAAGAATTGCAATTAAGTTGGGAGACGATATCGTTTACAAATATATTAAAAAGTAAAGGCCCAAGCGCCGAACCTTGAGGGGTACTAAATTTTGCATGAATTATGGTGGACTTAAAGCCTCTATAGATGACAAATTGATGCCTTTCAATTAGATATGATTTAAAAAAATCAATCAAACTGAGAGCAACACCAAAGAATCTTAGTTTTTTAAGTAATATGTCATGGTTTAGAGGATCAAACACTTTAGAAAAATCCGTGTATGTGATATCAACTTGTCCTCCCATATCTAACACTTCGGCGATGTACTGCGTTAAATAAAATTCTTTGGTGGAAGTAGAACGGGCTGGCGTAAATCCGTGTTGATTAATACATATTTGCGATTTACTTTGAAAAATACATATTCATGAAGTAGTAATACCTTAATAAATTACATAAAATTACGATGGGCCTATAATTAGTGACTTCTTGTTTCTCATTCTTTTTGTAGACCGGACAGATTTTAGAAGTCTTCCATACTTCTGGAAATGTGGAAGTATTGACTGATAGGTTAAATATTGATAGACAAAGGAGGAGCAAGTATAAGATTTTCTTACATTGAAAAATACATTTTCCTGTCTTCTAATAAAATTCGCTGTTTGTATTTTATCCCACAGTTCTTCTTTTGAGTTGATAGTATTTGCATAGACACATCTGAGATTTGAAAGTCATGTTAATAAAGTGTTACAGAGAAGTTACTTGTCACTGAAATGAATATATGGATCTTCCACAGCGATCTAAAATTTTACTATGCGAAACTCTGGTTTTATCCCATCCTAATTATGCAGATTCTTTATATGGTCCTTGTCTCACGGCAGTTTACAGACATAAAATAAAAAACTGCAAAACTCATGCCTCAGAATAATATACGGAATACGTAGGAATCAATGAATATCACACAAATTAAGTGAAGTAAAGTGGCTTAATATGCAAAATAGAAGGACTCATCATGCCGCGTGTTTGTTTCATGCATTGATATTGAACAAGTCCCCATCATACCTATATAGAAAAATCAAATTCAGAACAGACGTACATAACTTGAATGTTAGATTTAAGAGTCTCTTAACTCCTCCAATACATCGTACTCAGTTGTTCACAAGGTCATTTAGTTATCAAATTTGCAAAATTTACAATGGTATTAATAATGAACTTAGCAAAAGCAAAAATATGTACAGTTTTAAAAAGAAATACAAATCTTTCTTATTTGAGCAGCAGGCTCATTATGTATAGCCTCCTCAATTAGATTAATTTCAGATTTATTTATAACCATATATATATACATATATATATATATATATATATATATATATATATATTGTGTTTAAAGGTTAAGTGTAAGACTGATGGTCATGATTGTTTGTTGGCAAATAATTGTGGCGCATTAAACTTGGCCTTTTATATTCCACATAATAAATAATATTGTTAAGTATTGTCTATGTAATATCTCAAGGAGTATAATAAAGACGTTTACTATTATTATTATATGTCCCCACACATAATAATCCAAAGGATTATAATCAGGACTCCTTGGTGGCCAAGCAAACTCAATTCCTCGACCGATCTATCTGCGTGGGAAAGTTTGATAATTCCTGGCTTTAATGGAGTAACGAGGGGAGCTCCATCTTGCATGAACCACATTCTGTTCCGTATGTCTAGTAGGAAAGCTTGTAATATATCAGCAAGAGTATTTTGAAGAAAAAAACAGATAAGAATGTCCATTTAAATTGGTCCAAATAATTGATCGCCGATGATACCACACCAAACGTTAATCCTAAATTCTTGCTTAAAATGCCTTTCTTTAACTGCATAAGAGTTTTCAACTTCCCAGTAAATAAAGTGTTCTTAACAAAATTTCGATCCCTGTTGTACTTACTTAGAACAAATTGACATAATTGTAGCCTTTGTGGAAGATCCCTGCGAAGTAAGTTTTGTACAGGAGTGAGATAATATGGGTAAAACCGTTCTTTACGTAAGACTCTTAGGACAGATTGTTTACTCGCCCCTGTTGCCGCTGCTAAACGACTTGAGCTGACTTGGGGATCTTCATCCACACGAACTAAAATTTCTAGTTCTTGATCTGGACTAATTCGTTTCGGTTGTCCTACATAGCTTTTATGGCGAAATGAACCCGTTTCTCCCAAACGACGAAACATATCTTTGAAAATCTTATTTTCTGGCTGTATTATATTTGGATATTGCAATGAGTATTTCTTCGCTGCAGCATGTCCGCTAAAATTATTTTGACATATATCATATCCCTCATTTCCCTATTTCAAAAATTATTATGTCTAGACACTGTAAATAAAGAAGTTAAAGAAATTAGCTCGAGGAACAAAATAAAATGATTAAATGACGTAAATAACATTACTAAAGCGTAACCAAAGCACACTTTTCAATAAATACATGATCAATAATTGATTATGGGTGTATTTTTTATGGGTCTGCTTGTCAGCCACTTCTTAAGCGTTCAAAATAGTGCCCTTCGAATTTGCCTTGGTGCTATGAAGTCGACTCCTCTTGATGCTCTACATGTCGAAGCCCTGGAAGCCCCATTTAAACTAAGAAGGGAATTTTTAAGTGAAAAAATCTTATTAAAAATTTATATTAACAATCCTACACTCTTTGAAAAAATATCAGCCCTTAATGTCTTTGGATCTGACAAATAAATATTGTATTAAAAAGAACTCCCCCCCTCTTGTTTCCGCTTTTCGTGAATGTGCAAATTTGTTTCCAGATATGGAAAAGGATGGTAATTACCTTAACAACTGTGGCTATTTCTCCTTTTTTACTGATTTGACATTATTAATACCTGAGTATAATGAAGATCTAAGAATGAGTATAAATTCCTTGAATATAACTCTCGAACAATTTCAAAACTCCGAGTTAATCTACACAGATGCTTCTAAGTCGCCAAATGGAACAGGATGCGCCTATTATATAGCATCGAAAAGTGTTGAGTGTAAGATGAAACTTATGACAGAGTGTTCTATTTTCACAGCAGAAGTTACAGCCATCTATGAAGCCCTTAAATTTATACGTACCTCGAATTCACAAAACACTGCCATACTTCCCCTATCTGTTCTAACGGCTTTAAAGAATATCTCTGCACCCCACGCTAACATTAGTTCTATTATTGTAAACATTGAAAACTTATTACAAACTTTTTCTGAGGAAGGGAGAGAGGTAGTCTTTATATGGGTAAAGGCAGATATAGGTCTGAAGTACAATGAACGTGTGGATTGTTTAGCTAAGGAAGGCATCGATACAGGGATAAATATGAGCTACAAAATATGTCTTACTGATGCAGTTAATTTTCTTAGAGCTAAGCTGAGGAATAAGTGGGAATATATGGAAAGAATTGGCTTTCATACACCCGACGAATGAAATTTGGTCCATGCATGTTATCCTGCACATTTGTTTAAAATAAAAATTATTAACTCAGATATCTGTGAATACTGCAATGTCCCTGGTGATCTTGTTTTTTGGATGTAAAAATTACGTAGTAGCCACTGATAATCTGTATAATAATATAATAAAAGAGAGCAACGTTTCGACACCATTCTCAATTTACTTCACCTTTTATCCTTAAACAGGAAGGATATATTTAATCACCTAATTGCGTTCTTGCAACGGAAGAAAATTAAGTTATAGGCTAGCTTTGTTTCCTTTGTTTTATACCTGTGTGTTATTATACCCTTCTATCCGTGGTCTAGTTTTGTGTGTGCTAAAGAAAATGTCCTGAAGGGCCCCTGGACGAGAAGTTTGTGACCCTTGTTATATCCTTTGTTTAGCTGATTATTACATCATGTTCTTCTGGTACGTGGGTAGGTTGGAGAGTAGTTTTTCTTTTTTGTGTTCTAGTGCTTGCAATAATTTAAATAAGTACGTGGCTGGCTGAATGGCTTCGGCCTTAATGCAAAAAAAAACACTTTGTTTCGTTAAATTTGTCTTTCAAAAAATTATTGAAATGTTTACAAGTTCTACCAAGTGTACTTTTTATACGTGGAAATAACGCCCTCATCAGATTTTCTGGTCAGAAGTACGGTCGTGAGCAAAAAAAAATAGGACGTCTTATAACGGTATTTTGCTAAAATCTAGCTGTGTACATCTAACTTTAATTTTTATGACATTGTCAGTTAGTTGTCATAATTTATTGCAAGTGTGCAAAAAACTAATATGCCTCATATAAGAGATATAGTTAAATGTGGAGTTATTGCTAAAGCAGAAGATGGATGGTCAATGAGACAAATGGCAGTGCGTTATAATATTGACAAAAATTTAGTGTGTAATATTTTAAGAAAGTGGAGAATAAACGGTACGATTAGTAGAAATCCTGGATCAGGGCGACGAAAGATATCAACTCAACAACAAGATTTGCAATTGGTAAATGCTTTAGTAGAAAATCCATTTTACTCAGTTATTCAGGCTGCTGAAGAAATGAATTTTCCTGGATCGAGTAGTACTGATCGCCAGCAAGTAAGAGAATCGGAGCTACGCTGTCATGCAGCAGCACATAAATACTTACTTAAAGCGGAACATAAAGAAGCTCGAGTAGGAGTTGCTTTTGTATTTTTAGCGCATGATGTACATTTTTGGAACAATGTAATCTTTACAGACGAAAAAGACTTTCCAATCAACACACAGCGGTCGTACTCGTGTTTATCGCCCTCCGAATACTCGGTTCCATGAGAAATATATATCTAACAATGATAAAAGTGGTCAATTTTCCGTCAATATGTGGGCTTGGATATCGGCACGTTGTCCTGGTGTTTTATGGCATATTGAGGAACGATTTAATAGTGAAACGTATATTAGGATTTTAGACAATATTATGCTCCCTTCTGTGTCACAATTATTTCCTAATAATGAGTTCATATTTCAACAAGACAATTGTTCCGTTCATACTGCTCATACCATAACTAACTGGTTTCAAGATAACAACATCAATGTTTTTAACTGGCCCAGTCATAGTCCAGATCTTAACCCTGTGGAAGAAGTATGGGGACTACTCGTAAGAAGTATCCAAAAACGAAATGTAAGACCACGGAATGCCGAAGAATTACTGGAAATAGTAAATAATGCATGGAAAAATATTATTACTAATGTTTATTGTATAAGGTTATTTAATTCTATGCCAAGCAGACTTATAGAAGTTATAAATAGAAATGGTGCAATAACGAAATATTAGTAGTTCGTTCCTTGTTAAATAGGATATCCTTTGTTCTTTGATCCAGGATTTCTACTAATCGTACCGTTTATGCTCCACTTTCTTAAAATGTTACACACCAAATTTTTGTTAATGTTATAACGAAGTGCAATTTGTCTCATTAACCATCCATCATTTACTATAGCAATAACTACAGCATTAAAATAAAAAATAAATTAAAAGTGATATCTGTTTTATTTTGGCTACTCATTACACATTCAAATAGAGACAGATTTACATTAGAAAAAAAAAGTTATCCTATTTTTTCTGCTCACGACAGTACCACAACATTTTGTCAAAAAAAATATTGTTACGTGCTTACAATTTTCAGTAAACACTCCGTGGATTCGAATAACTTGCAACAAGAATTTTCACAAACCACTGATTTATTTAATCACTAAAATTACACTAGTAAATACTTAAAAATCACACAACTAATAATAACTTAATCTAATATGAATTCACTACTTTTAAAACACTATGTACTTTTCTTCCTAAACTTGACAACTTTATCTAACCTAAAAACTCTGTATTGCCTACTTCACACAACTGAACTCTTCTTTTACAAACTGTCTCTGTAACCAGAACTGTACTGGATACTAAACTGAACTGTTCCTTATACTTCACTAAACTGTCCTATTACTGTTCCCCCATCTGCTGGCTTCACCTCTTTATATACCCACTTGGAATGTCCAGAATATCATTGTAGAACTTTCCAGAAGATACTGGAATTCTCTATAATTTTCTTAGGCACTACTAAATGGTGGTTCGCCAGTTGGCCCACAGATGGCGCCGCCCTTCTGGCCAGGGAGTAATTACAACTCTCCTCTCTGTTAGAGGGCAGCACATAACAATATGAAACAAATTCATCATCAGATACAGGTCCTGCGGCGCCCTCTATAATCTAACGGGATGTAATACATAAATTATTGTTTCTTAGAATAAAAAAGTCCCTCTAGCAAATTTGGCGAAGATCAGTCAAGAAGCTGTAGAGTTATTGCAAAAAAAAACAAAAAAATAATTTGAACTTAGACCCTGTATCTTTTTCCACGGCAACATTTTACTAAAGCATATTTGGTTATATTCTCATATTTTGGCCCAAAGAATTTACCCCTGAACTATGGCATATTATTAATGATCCACCCTATAAAATAGATTCTTTGGGAAATAAAACACAAATTTTTCATGTCTGTTTCCTTGTAGCGGCGTTCTGACTTTCAACGCAAGAACTATTAAATTTTAGTGAGTTGTAAATATATCCTGGATCAAAATTAACAAGAACCAAGTCTCCTTACATCACAACACGTGTACACCGACACTGATTCTCTCTTTAACCTGGAATTTACAGTCCACTTCACCCCGGTCCAATGAATTTTTAATCATCGGAATCATATACACCTTATTGAGTCTAATAATGAGATTGTCATTGTTCAACGTCAAATACTTACCAATACATACTCTTGGACCTCCTCCAAAAGGTAAATGCGTAAACTGATGTCTTGCCTTTTTGTTTTCATCGCTGAATCGGTCTGGGTCAAAGACAGTCGGGTTTGGAAAATATTCTTCATCATAGTGATATGCATTTATCGGGATCAATACTTGGGTGCCCTTTTCAAGGATGACGTCTTCATTCGGGATTTTGTAATCCTCGCCGGTTACTCTCGTTACGAATGCCACCGGCGGGTATTTTCTTAAGGTTTCTGTTTTGGAAAGAAGTAAATAATTAGACATATATAACCAAGAGAGTAAAAAGTAGGAAGACAAATCTACAATGCAATATATGGTAAGAAAATAGCATATTACTAAAATAAATAATTAATCAGATTTCTTAATTAATAGACAGTGTGTTACATTTTCCAAGATGTTCAAATTAAAAGAGTGATTAATTTTCTAGAGTCGCAACAAAAATAGTTCAAGAAATATATGGACATGTGTCAACGAAATGTGCTGTGACAAAATAAATAATGAAATAACAGAAATAGTCCGGTGGAATTACCATTTTGTCAACACCTAAATCTGAATGGATAATTATGAAGTGATTCGTGAACAGGGAGTATCAAAAATGATATGTACATGCTTTCTGGATGATTGTTTATAACAGCACCTTGAATGTTGTATTAAACAGTTTCTTCTTAATAACTTTGATCGTAGCGCTCGGCGAGAAAATAGTTTAACATAAAAGATGTAGGCATTGACAATACGAACATTTTAAGCCGTAGTTTATCGAAATCGGTTCAATAATTTATTAGCAAATCGTAAAAAACCGTTGAAAATCAATGATTTTTCGATTGTTATTATTTAATAGAAAAATAAACAATATCCGCGTGTAAACTATTAGAAAGTTTAGTCTGAGATATGCTTAAACTACTGTTCATATTTGATCAAACAATATTCAATAGTTTCCGAGATAATTTAATTTGTTTATACAATTACGATGACGTATAATAACGTTCAATTTTTCAATCACCATTATAAAAATGGGTTCATTTAAAAGATAAAGGTTGCTACTTCTTAATGCAATTGTTACCCTGTCAAATAATACCTTTTTTGAGTGTTTAAAATGGCCTTAAAAATGGCGTTATGTTTTCAGCATAAACAAATTGAATTACTTGCTGAATTATTAACGCAACGCATTGTCAAATGAATGAAATTAATACTAAGGCCTTGAACTTTATGTTGTGCCGAACTAGAATTTTCCAAATTGATTTGGAGCAAAGATACATTGTTTTTTCAAAAACAAACTCAACATTATCTAAAAGAAAATAAGTAAGTATCTATGGAAATAACATAAACAGAATCTTAAAGCTGTGTATTTGACATATACAGCGAAATAAGAAATAAGAGTTGCGAAAAAAGCTTTGAAAACGGAAAGAGACTACTTTCCGAAACGTCAGCAAAATACATTATTTCTGTGTTTATTCCGATTTATATTATTTGCAAAGCATAACCTCTGGCTGTTCCTTTGACGTAAACGCCACGGGCGCAGAAGCTTTTTTCCAATAATTTTATTATTTTGTAGATTCGGTGATTTGTTTTTGAAGAGGATAATAATACATGTGGTAGAAAACTCAAATAATAGGAAAAATATTCGTAGAATGCCACAAATAACTTTCATACAATACAAATAAGCTAGTAGTAAGGCTATGTCACTACGGGGCCACCAAGTATAGAAACAACGCCGGTTACAATGAAATGATGAACTGAATGGCATGTGTCCATCAGGATATAAAACAGATTTTAAACAGGTATGTACAGTTGTAACCGGCGTTGTTTCTCTACTTAGTGGCCTCGCAGTGACATAGCCTTACTACTGAAACTACTATTTCTTAATCCCAAACTTACCACTAATAACTTGTGCCATGTACTTCATTTCACTAAGTGAATCATATGTAACTTGATTGTCGTGTTTCGCCAAAACAGTCCTAATTTCGTTCCTTAGTTTTTCTTGAATTTCGGGATGGGTCGATAATTCGAATAGGGCGAAAGTCATGGTTGTGGAACTCGTTTCAAAGCCTCCAAGGAAGAACACGAAACTCTGGGCTACTATTTCGTTCATTGTAATTGTGGTACTATCTGTAAACATATGTTTAATATTGATTACAATTCTTAAAGAAGCATAGCACAAATACTGCACTGCCTAATATGAGTAAAAATATCCCAGCAGCTTCAAAAGCCAATCAACTGTTTTTGTGTTGAACTTTACTGAAGCTTTTGCACAATTGATTGTAATATTGTTATAAAATCATATTATTTGGTCTAAATATGTTAATATTAGACGTTATTAATATTAATAATGTTATTAATAAAACGGGGTGAAAAGGATCGCCGGGGTAGATAGGACCTAAACTTCCAACAATATCTTGAAAATTCACAAAAACTATCTCTGACGTTAGCGCAAACTCGCCTATATAATGTTTAGAATGTATACAGGTAATTTGGTAGGTATTTTGAACCATTTATAATTAGCAACACCGGAATTCTCGAACATAACTTAAACGTCAACTTCAAACGCCAAGACTGTCACCTATTTATGTTAAAGAAATACAAGGCAAAAGAAACGAAAAATAACCCAAGTAATATTATTTTTTTATTGATGTACATTCCTATCACTACATCTAAAGTGAATCGGATATCTGGAATCGGTTGGGATGGTGGTCAATAAAATTATTGAACCACAGCACTTAGGCCCCATTAGGCCCCTTGTACATCTTCCCTGTAGGCAGACCCTCGCCTAGGCCTCCAACCAACCTAATCATGCGAAATAGGTGGTGATACATTAGCCAAAGTAGGCCAATGTCCTCCCAAAACGGATTCTCTGATTGATGAGACGGCAGAACAGTCACAGAGTACATGTTGAACCATATCATGGGTAAGTGGGTTATCTCTCGACTGCCCGTCTGGCCGAACTCCGAACCAAAGTGATGTGTTGAAGGCACGGCCAGCTCAATCACCAGGCACCCTTCGTCCGACGACACGGGTCGCCACGCACGGCACAAACACCAGGGAGCTGCTCCGCGGGAGTGCTTTTGCTAGATCAGATCAGGATCTTAGTCCCAGAGAATCCGCTTATGACACTCACTCACCGTGGAGCCTGTAAGGGCTCCATGTCTTACCCATATCCGCCACCCGTGGACGCACTTGCTAGGTACCTCAACCCAATAAGAATATAAAGATGTGTTAAGCACATGCTAAATATTCCAACCAGGCATCTAAAGTGAAATATATATTTATTAATAATTAATATTTTTTAGCCACAATAATCAAATAATCACCTGTTGCCGAGAAAGTTGAGGTGAATATAGCCACCAATTTAAGTGATGCCACGACAATACAAACCAGACCTGCATGGGAAGCAATATAATAGAAATATAGGCCCCAGGTTATAAACAGGGCAGTTAATACCGTGAAGAATAGAAATATAAGCATAAGAGCATCCAGAGATTTCGATATTCGATGCACGGTTTTACAGAGACGAATAAAAAATCCAAACACAAAGAAACAGGGTGGGCAGACCATACTTAGTGAGGATGAGGGAAATAGTTCGGTCGAGAAATTGCAGCTATGTGCTAAATGCTAAATCCAACGAATTTCTACAATTTGCGCCAAATTGTTAAATCTTACCGCGATAGAAAAGAAAAAAAATTTAAAGATAACCTTGCTGGAAGAAATCAGTTTTATGAAAAGGCATAAAGACAAACTTGCTCTTCTGTTTTGCCAAAATATAAAGAAATCCAGAGCGGTAGTTTCGCACAACATTCACGAATATTTTGATAACTTTACAGAAACATTACGTGCATTCCCCCAAATCATATAATGAACTATGATGAAACGAATTTAACCAATGATCCTGGAGAAAGCAAAATACCCAGAGCGGTAATGAACCAAATAAATCGACTGCGTCGATAATGTTCGCAGCTTCTGGTAACGGTGAAATGCTATCCTGTTACATTGTATATAGGCCAAAAATATTTTTTCTACCTGGATAGAAGGGAACCCTAAAAAAATTAGGTTTAACAGCACGTCTAGTGGGTGGTTCTACAGTATCACCTTTGCTGATTGGTTGAAAACAATTGCATGCCTATACCTAAAGAAAAAGTCTTTGTAGGTTCTAATCTTTCCTCCTATTTCATTTATCACCAGAGGTGATATCGTTTTGCCAGGCAAATAATATTTGTTTTGTCTTCTTACCGAGTAACTCAACTCACCTGACACAACCACGACATAGCATTGTTTAAGCCATTAAAGATAGGGTGGAGGGAAATTCTTCTTAAGTTGAAGCGAGTTCCGGGGATGAAAGAACTATCTACCTAATAGTGTGTTTCCTAGGCTTTTTACTAAAGGCAGGCATTGTGTCAATTGATCAATTAAAAGTTTTAGATATACTTCCAAAAGAACCAACTCCAAATAATCCTGAAGCAATTTCTGAAGACATAAAAACGTCCTTTGTCGGCCTTCCTTGAGAAATGCGATATGGTGGCCAACAACTAATGAAAAAAACCACAAAAAAAGAAAGTTACTGTTCAGGCAGCGAAAAGTGTTGCGTTTGAAGAAAGCTCGGAAAGCTCTGTTGAAATAGAGGATGCTGAAACTGATATTACACCAGAACAATCAGATATTGCATCAGATATTGAAAAAAATATTGACTCGAATATTGAAAATCAATCAGAACAGTCCAACATTACTGCACAGTAAACTCTAGTGAAGATAAAAAAGCAGAAATAACAGAAAATGATTGGCTTCTAGTGAGCTTCTCTCCTAGAACAGAAAAGGATGGTTCAGTAGCAAACTGAAATTTTATATTTGCCATAAAAAACTGAAGGTGATTTTTTGGGAAACTTCATAAGAGAAAAGATTGCAAGAGACCATGCAGGCTTCATATTTCAATATCCTGAAAGAGAGGAACTGACCCAGTTCAGTTTTGGTCAAATTGTTGGAAAGTTTAAGCCACCAGAAAGCTATTTGAGGGGTTATCTTAAGTTTAATATAAATTGTAATGATTATATTTTAATAATTACGTACCTACCTAAAGTTCCTTATATATGTACCTACTTGAGAGTTATTTTTTTTATTATTACCTACATGTTATAAAAGGATATTTTATATATTATTAAAGAATATATTTTCAGTTGTTTCCGGCTTTTTATTAATTATTTTTTCAAATATATCTATTAAAAAGCTAGAAATTCATCCCAGGCATGAGTTTAAATGGATTATATATACAAATACATAGATGATCCTTTAAGCCCCGACTGTGGGATATAAGATAACACAGCAAAAAAATATATACCGTCTATTTTAGTAAATAAGTAAGTCTTTATTAATTCTTTAAGCTAATTATAAAGTATTGGATAGAACAAGTCAATAAATTACAAATACACAAAATGTAGCATGTAAAATGAAAGACAAACAACATATAAGTATAAAATATAAACATATATGATATATCTACAACGCATCAATTGCAAAACGTCAGAATAAAGAGATATATAAAGATATATAAAACATGTAGCTTCATATCTGTTACTTTAAATCTAATAGGCAAAAAACTCTGATACAGAATAGTAACATTTGTCAGTTAAAAGTGCTTTAAATTTTTTTTTAAATAGATACTCACTTTCGATACATTTAAAGTGATCCGGCAAATGGTTAAATAATTTTGACCCTATGAATCTTAGCGATTCATTTGTCACTTTTAGTCTAGCACAAGGTACATGTATTTTATTTTTTTGTCTTGTATTGACCTTATGATAGTCGCTATTTAAAATGAAACTATTACGATTTCTAAAGACATATGCACAAATTTCAAATACAAAAATACAAGGTAACGTAAGAATATTATATTCTTTTAATATATTCTTGCAAGTGTGAGTATTAGGAATACCAAAAATAATTCGCAAAATACGTTTTTGCGCAATAAAAACTTTGGACGACATTGTGGAATTTCCCCAGAAACAGACACCATACTGTAGACGTGAACCGACTTGAACATAGTATAAATTAATAAGTTGTTCTCTCGATAAAATCTCTCTAATATTACGAAACAGATATGTTATTGATGAAATTTTTGATATCAAAGTCTCGCAATGATACTTCCAATTTAAATATTCATCCAAGTATACCCCTAAGAACTTAACATTATTCTCGGTATTGGAAATAGCCCTATTATTAATGTCAATACTTAAATAGTCGCATGTCTTTCGCGTACTGTGAAATCTAATAATTTGAGTTTTTTCGGTGTTACGATATAAGTTATTATGGGAAAACCAATTATTTAAAATGCCTAAGATACCATTACAATCATGTTCTAGACCACTATCAGATGGATTTGATATTATTAGAGAAATGTCATCAGCATACATTGTAAAATGTGTTTTTAATGGCAAAAAATCATTAACAAACAAAATAAAAAGTACCGGACCTAAAATAGAGCCCTGTGGGACACCCATAGTTACATTTAAACATTCCGAATCAGCACTGTACACGGTGTTTTCACTCTTATGCTTTAAGCTTACATATTGCTTTCGATCTTTCACGAACATGAATAACATGAACATGACGAATAATGACAGACCCCGTATGCCATAATCATATAATTTAGATATTAATGATTCATGGTTGACGCAGTCAAATGCCCCGCTGAGATCACAAAATATGCCAACAGGACACTCTCCTACATCAATGAATTTTAAAGTTTTATTTAAAAAAGAATGTATTGCAGTACCAGTCGACATACCACTAGAAAAACCATGTTGGTGTTTTGTAATTATTTTAAAAGTTTCTAAGTAATTTATTAACCTATCTAGATAACAATATTCTAAAAATTTTGAGAATCCAAAAGGTATGGTTACTGGCCTATAATTTTCCATTAGTTGGGCATGATTTTTCTTAAAAATAGGTACCACTTTCCCAGTTTTTAAGGTATTGGGAAACGTTCCTGTTTCAAACGATAAATTAATAATATATATTAGCGGTTTTATAATATAATAAATAACTTTCTTAATTATGAAACAGGGAATATTATCAGGACCAGACGATTTTTTAGCTTTAAACTTTTTTGTTAATAAGTCTTGCAATTCTATTTCGGTGAACGGTTTTTAAAATACAGAATGTGTTTGCCGAACTATACCTTGTTTATGAGCACCGCAGTTTAATTGTGGTATTTGCTTTAAAGTTGTATATGGTGCCTCTATAAAAAAATTGTTAAAAAGTGACGCTACTATTTGAGGCTGATCATATATAGTACCTTCATTATTTATGATAATATTAGAAATTTTTTTATTTCTGTTCGACAAATTGGCTGTGACGCGCCAGGCGACCCGTGTAGGGTTCTCGGAATTTACTATTTTATGTTGATAATAATTTTTTTTCGTGTCCTTTATCAGACGATTATGATTATTTTTTGCCACTTTGTAAGACGCACTCATGCTGGGGCATATTTTTTTTAATATAAAAAGGTCTTTTAATTTGGAACTAGATAAACGAACCTCTTCATTTGCCCATTCCTTATCTAAAATTTTATTTTCATAAAATTTTTGTTCAGGAAAATGTAAATTAAAATGGCATATAAAAATATTATTAATATAAATAAATGCATCGTGAATATCTGCAGTATTATAGAGATTTTCCCGTCATTCATTTTTAATTGCTGTTTCGAAATTAGTTATTGCATTCTTATTATAGCTCCTTTTAAAGAAAGAAGTAGAAGAGTGGGGATCTTTTACTTGCCTAACATTTAATAGACAAGGGACCGACGGCTTTACATCCCCTCCGAAGGATGGTATATCCCCACAACCATCGCCTAAGATTGTATAGCTTCCGCGCATACACTGATATACATACCGCTGGAAGATGTTTGAGGCGAGGTCGCGGTCTTCATTGGAACGGTCACCCATCCAACTACTAACTGCGCCTGGCGTTGCTTTACATCGCATATCGAAGTATGTACATAGTAAAGACGCACCTATGTTCGCCCCTTATTCACCCCGTTCTAAGGTAATGCACATGTCGCCAAAGTTTATATTCGATACCGCCAAGTAATAACTACTAATTATAAGTACCTTTATTTTCATTTTGTTGCAATTCTTTGTTGTTTTTGACATCAATAAGCAGTTGTAAGAAATCTTTCCTGTTTGAATTGGTCTTCTCCCTGTACTTGACGGTACTTTCCACAAGTTCGGTGAAATAGTCACTAATGTCTTTTGCCACGCCACGTATTCCAAGTGATCGCGCAAGAGCTGGAAAACTTTGTCCAAATATGTTCAATAAAGAAGTAATACTGTTTGGAGTGAGGAATTTTCTTGTGTATTTCATTAGTGGCGAATCCTTATTTTCAAAGCTGTTTATGTCGAGTCCAAAGGCACATGATCCAATAACATTCATTGTGAAACATACTGGAATGAAAGTTGAACAATTATTTTTGATACAAATTAAAATTTATTAAGCCATCTAAGAGAAAGTCATTTATGGAAGTGTTAGAGAAAATAAAAGTAAATGGCTTAGTTCTCAAATATTGATTGGTTGAATATTAGTGCTCTACCTGGGTTTCAGACAATAATTCACTAAAAGTTACTATAGAATTTCTTACCCAAAGCATCTTTAATATCAATTGCTTCTGTGCTGTTCCTATGTTTATCAACATATTTCTCAAGTATTACTCCGGCGTCCACCACAGTCTGGAACATTGATTTTAGTTTGCCAGAAGTAAAAGTAGGAGATATCTTGGTTCTTAAATTTTTCCATTTTTGGCCATCAAGAGCAAACAGATGAGCACCTAACCACAGAAATTAATAATTTATTAGTAATGTAGCAAAAAAAGTATCATTTCATCGATTTGAGAACATCCTATTAGAAATTACAGCAATAGATCTCATGCGAGCCACAATATTAGAATGTAAATTTGTTTGTAAAGACGTAACTTGTACAGTATATTCTTTTTCTAGGTCAAAGTATTATTTTATTCAGAGTTAAACTCAAAGATACTGTCGTTTTGTTTCTTGGAATGTTTAGAGTAGAGTATTTCGAATGATTTTCAATAATATCACTAATGAGAAAAGAAATGAGGTTACATTTACTAAAATTAATTGTCAAAAAAATGGTAAAAAGTACTGTATAATTGCAACATATCGACCCCCCTCTACAAACGAATTAAATTTTATTAGCGGCCTGAATGATATATTGAGAACAAACGAAAAAAATTGCGTAGAAATGCTGGTAGGTGTTATAAATCTAGATATTTTAAATAAAAATGACTTAAATATTCAACAATACCTAAACTGTTTATGTGAACATGGATTATATCTACAAATAAATAAACCCACTAGGGTAAGTGATAACTCTTCCACGTGCATAGATCACATTTTTTTAAAAAACGAAAATTATAATAGTCTGGTCAGTTTCTCTGTTATTTTAATATGTAGTGTAACTGATCATTATGCGAATATGCTATACTTAATGGATAACAAAACTAAAATAAATAAAAAAAAGAAATAAAAACATATGAAAGGATTAACTATAGTAAATTGAAAAAAGGTCTCGAGAAGGAAAATTGGGAAGATGTTTTAAGCGAGCTTAATACAGATTTGGCTACTAATAAATTTGTCACAAAATATAAATATATAATCAATACTTGTATAACAACAGCAGCTAATAATATTTAAAAAAATTAAAAAATAAAGCCATGGATAAGTCAGGGTTTAGTTGTTTCAATATTAGAAAGAGACAAATTAAAGGAAAAACTTTGCAAAAATCCGGATAACAATTTTAAGACATAAATATAAATCATATAGAAATACAATAACTAAATTAATTCAAAAAAACAAAAAATGAATATTATAAACAAAAATTTCAAGAAGCAGAAAAAGATATTAAAAAAACATGGGATATAATTAGAGAATCAACAAATGATTGTGCAAAAAAGTCCAGTGTCAGAAAATGAATTAATAAATGTCATAAACAGCCTAAAAAATAACAGTTCACCTGGTCACGACACTTTAATGGTGAATACAATAAAAAATACAAAGAAATATTTTCTAAAACTGTTAGAACACATAACAAATCAAATTTTTTCACAAGGCAAATTTCTAGAGATTATAAAGAAAAGCATCATCAAACCTATATTTAAGCAAGGTGATGTAACAAATATTTCAAATTACCGCCCAATTTCTCTAATCAGTAATATAGCCAAAATTGTTGAAAAATATTTAAAGAAAAGACTTTTAGACCATTTAAATAAATATAATGTCATCATCCTCACAATATGGCTTCAGAGAGGAACTTTCCACAGTAGATGCGATACACGATTTAGTCAGTGACATATACCTGGCTTTAAATAAGGGTCAAAAGCCGTTGGCAGTATTCTTGGATCTGGCAAAGGCTTTTGACACGGTATCGCACGAAAAACTGCTGAATAAGTCAGATTATTACGGAATCAGAGGTATATGTGGCTATATGTACTTATCAGGGACTATCTATCAAATCGGCAACAAATAGTAACTATAAAATCAGAAAACAGTCAAGAGAAAATTATAACATAAGGGATACCACAAGGTACAGCAATAGGACCAATATTATTTCAAATTTATATCAATAATATGCTCCAATTAAGTATACCTGGTAAGATCGTCTCATATGCGGATGATACTGCGTTGTTATTCATTGATGTTACTTGGGAGGAAGTAAAAGTAAAAGCTGAATCAGGATTATGGCAAATTAAGGACTGGCTGAATAATAATTTACTTAAGTAAATCAAACAAAAACAAAGTTCACTACATTCTCTTTATCTGTATCGGGAAAATCTAACTTTGAAAAAATAATATATCATAATTGTAATGAACCTACTACCTGCAACAACTGCCAGGAATATATTGAACTCTCTGAGACAATTAAGTATCAGGGAATACATATAGATTAATTTCTGAAATGGGACAAACATATAGATATTCTAACGGGTAAAGTGAGGAGGCTATTACATAAATTTTATCAATTAAAACAAATAATGAAATTAAAACAGCTAATGTCTATTTATAAAACATTAGTAGAATCTCTTCTAACATATGGCATAATAATATGGGGAGGTGCTTACGAAACCACACTAAGCAGTTTAAAAATTGTTCAAAAGCACATATTGAAAATAATATTAGGCAAACCAAAAAAATATTCAACAACAAAAGTCTATGAAGAGACGAACGTATTCGAAATTGAGGGATTATTCATATTACAAGCAATTAATTACCTACAAAAACGTCCAAATTTTTCAGACAAAATAAAACACAGGTACCAAACTAGAGCAAAAATTAATGAAAATTTTATAACACCACAACCTAAGAAAACGTCTTTTCGTAAATTCATAGACTACATAAGAATAAAACTCCATAACACCCTACCAAACAAAATAAAAGAAATTAATAGCTTCGCATTATTTAAAAAGCATTCCAAAATTTATATATGTAATAATATCAAAACTTTAAAAAATATACTACACAATTAGGAAATAGATTAATTTAATATTATTCAGGTTGTTGCTGCTCTGTTAATGAGAATTTAATTTAGCATAATTTTGGGTATGACTTATTTTGTGTTACACATATTTTTATCTTCTTCTTCTCACTTTGCACTTTGAATTTACCATTAAATTTTAAGTACTCTGTATAAGTCACTTGCTCAAATATTATTATATACATTTAATCTATAAATTAAGGCACAAGACAAACTCTCTCAAGGAGTTTAGGTGCCTCATTCTTTATTATATTTTATGTACTACCAAAATTGAAAATAAACTATATTATTATTATTATTATTTTCGTCCATCTCACCAGTAATTCTAATAATTTTGGTTTATAGATGGAACGTTTTTAATTAATGAATAATATCCTATAAAGGCTCTTTAGGCCTAGAATTGTTTAACAGATATAGATAAAGACACTTAAACCTTATGGTAAAAATTTCGATAGTCAAGACAAATGTTTTGAACTATGTGATTGAATAACCAAAAAAATAAAAAAAACAGTACATACTTATTGGATCGTCCTTTTCGTTTGAATAAAATCCTCTATCGATGAAATTACTGGAGTCTCTAGTTAACATTAATTTCAATATATCCAAGTCTACAACCATAAACATAGGTTTCATCATTATGTATAATCCAAAATATCTCCAACCTGTAAGAGAGAGTAATGTACAAAATGGTTTGATGCAGTATGAGATGTTTCAATAGGTATGACTCATTTTCAAATATTATATGCAAAACAGTACTTTTATTTTGTATGAAGAGGATAACGTTCTTTTCCTAAAACATTCATTCAATTGCAATAGAGGAGCCTGATGCGAACAGGGAAATGTGTGCAACAACATATTTAAATTGGAAGAGCTACTGTAGGCTCGACCACACCGAATTAAGAAAAGAGACGAACCTTTTGATTTTCCTTCGTTGTACATTTTGGGCACTTCTGTACCTAGCAGTCCTGCGCTTTTGAAAGGGCTAGGGAAATTACCATATGGTATTGAAGGCTCCAAATAGTGGACGTTCCTCCTTTTCCAATATAGAAACGACCATTTGTAGTAGGCAATAGTTATTGCTAGAAGCGCTGTGATTACGCCCAGTACATCTAGCAGAAATGATCCTGTGAGGAGCGCCATAATTTATTTCTGAAAACAAGAATATCAGTTAGACGTTATCAACAATAAGGAGTTCACTATTTGTTACGGGGTTAAAAATGGTCAGTTTAAAGAACATACAATTTCAGTTTTATAATAGACTTTTTTATTTTTTAAACCGTTGAAGAAAGCGATATCACGCTGAAACATCGAGATGTCATTCCAAAAATTATTATGTTCACAAAAATCTCCGAAATATCCAACAGACGTCAGCTGAAAACTGACAACATGTTAAAATAGGGTTAAAAAGTAATGTGCATCTCTTTTATCCTAATATGTGATTCTACTAGAACAGAATTGATATATTCATTTTACTGAATTACATACCGGGTGTTAGAAAAGTAAGGGAACGGTGGAAAATCTCGGACAGTTTGCATCAAATCGAAAAATAAAAAATACGTGTCAAAAATTTTTCAAAAAACTCTCTACTGATACCAAAATGATCTCCCCACCCACCATCCTGTGGGTGGGCGAGGGGCAACTTTAAAATTTCAAATGGAAACACCTATTTTTTATTGCGGAATCGGATTCTACGGCAAAAAATACGTAAATTTTATTCCGGACATTTTTTTCGATTCTTGCATGGTGTCGCTGTAATCGCAAAAAATGAAAAGAAAACATTACTGTTTCAAGAGTAGCGTCTTGTGCCCATAAAAAATCGTCCAATTCAAAAACTGAAAAACACGTATTTGTTATTTTTACGGAATCTATCCAATGACATTGGATTCGACTCTCCCACCCCTAACCCAGTGGGTGGGACGGGGGCAACTTTGAAATTTGTAATGAAAATTCCTATTTTTTATAGCGGATTCGGATTCTATGGCCAAAAATACGTGAATTTTATATCGGGAATTTTGTCGATTCTCGCAAGGTGTCGCTGCAATCGCACAAAATTGAAATAAGCCTTAAGCGTCCACAAGTTTCTAAATATTTACAAACTCTAGCTACTCGTGTTGACAAAAAAAACATTCAGTTTGAAAAACAATATCTGTGATATCTTGGTTTTTATGAATGTCTTTTTTAAAGTGTTTTTAATAACAGTATTTGTTTTGTGAAATTTCTACGAGAACGGAGAAAAATACCTGGAAATGTTGACAAATCAAATAGTTCCCGCAATACAAGAGATTGCTGGTGATGAGTTCGATAACGTTCGGTTTAAGCAACATGGGGCTCCTCCACACTATCGGGATATTGCTAGGGATTATTTTGGGGGCTACATGAAGGGTAAGGTTTACTTCACTAAACCTCGTGATATGGAAGAGCTGAGGCAACGCATAATAAATATTTTTGCAGAAATACCACCTCAAATAATACGAAGTGCTATTGAAAATTTTTACGTTCGTCTCGGACAATGGCAAGAAGTCAATGGGCACCAGCTGCTATAATCTTGAAATTAAAACCTGCTAGTATAGCAGTCAAGCTGTAAACTAATTGCCTCAACTGGCCGAAATCCTCACCTTGCCTTAAATGGCTGAGTTACCTCCTTGCCTTCACTGGCTGGGATTAAGAACTTGTCTGAAGTGGCTGTAAAACCACTGTTAGTTTTTTTTAAATCGAGTTTTTTATTGTCCTGTAAAAAATGTAAATTGAAAATTACTAGCTGCTAATAAATTTACAGAATGTTAATAGTTGTAATTTTCGCACGACCGTGTAAAATCATTGTTCTCAAAACAGCTCGGGAAATCATTCACTCTGAGATCAGTAGTTTTACTTTTCGTATTTTTTTAAGTATGCGTTCAAAACTTTCATATTTACACTCAATTCTTTGCGATTGCAGCGACACCTTGCGAGAATCGAAAATGCCCGAAATAAAATTCACGTATTTTTGGCACAGATACATCTTCAATAAATGCTTCAGGTGAAGAATATTTTTGTTTATAAATTACATCTACAACAGCCACTTGGATGCCATGGGCATAACAAAGCTGCTGATTGGGCTTGATAAGCCTACCAATTTTTACCATGACTTTGGCACCGTCTGTGGTAATACAGATTACATCCTTATCTAGAGATAAGTCATATTCTGACAGTTTATTATTTAAAATCGTGATACAGGCTTCTGCAGGCAAACTTCCATAAATGCGCACCAGCCCTAGGTTCCAGAAAATAGGCTTTCCCTGAGCAAATGCGTGAATATTTACATTTATATAGCGCCTGTTTCTTGTAGAAGTCCATTCGTCGAATGTCAGGGTAAATCTATGATTGTTGCTTTTCAGCTCTAAAAGATCTTTAATAACAGTCATTTTGAGAGTCGTGCCATAGTTCATAACCATCGATTTAATAGAATTAGGAGAAGTTGGTAAATTATGAATCCCAGCTTTAAAAAGATCTCGCAAATCCGTCGATGTGCAGAAAACTCGGAATGGTAAACCATCTTTTGACACCATGCGTGATACCCTCTTTTCTACGGTATTGGTATTGTCTTCTCTTGAAAAGTGATCAGTGATTTTACGTTTCTTTACCGAGGTTGATAAAGCAGGCGACGCCGAGGAATCGGACGCTGATGTAGTTATCAAAACGACGGCAGTATCTGGTGACCTTGACGAACTCTCTGAATCTTTTACTTTGGTATCAATTTTATGTTTCGATTTTAAATGCACATGTCCCTCCGCGCCCGCATCCCCTTCCCGTGCACTACACAGTCAAATTTCATTGGTTTTGCTTTCATCGGGCCGCGCGTGTCGGTGCGCAGATTAAAATCATGAACTTAATTTCTTCTCAATCCCGCAAATCCCGCGGGATCCCGCTCAATTTACGAGCGAGATTAGCCCGCATATTACATGCGGGATCCCGGCATTTCGGGATCCCGGTATCCCGGTATTGCATTCCCTAGCTCTTCTAGAGCCTTCCGGGATAAAGGGGGTCGTAATTACCTGTGGTGTTATTTATATTTATATACCCCTTAAAGGGAGGATATTAAATATCAGTTTTTCTGCAATATCTTCCGACTCCCTTAAAATATCAAATTCATATTTTAAACTTAGTCATGTTCCATCCGGACACTAATTTATATGGTATCAGTCAAACTGTCTCTTCTGCTTAAGGGGTGGTTTTAGGGGGTGACTATCAGTATTTTTCTCATAACTTTTTAATTATTGCATTATTTCTAAAATATATTATAAAAAATTATTTTCTGGATCATTAGAAGTAAAAAAGGTATTGCGTTTGCGTTTAAAAAACAACATGCATTTAAAACATTTTATTAATAAATTCCTTTACACATACTTTGAAATATAATTAAACATAGAAAATAGCTAATTATCAAATACAAAATTTTTTCGAAATGTCTTCCATTTTCCCTTATGCACAATCTAAGTCTTTTTAAAGGAACGTTAAATACCCTGTAAAATTCCTTCATCATTCTGTTGCATTGTAAACTCTTGATCGATTTGTCTCTCAACTTGTCAATCGCTTCAATTTGAGTATTATGAACTCGTGATTTTAGATAACTCCACACAGTGAAATCAAGAGGCCGAGCAGGCTACTTGATCGGTACATATGCACCTCGGCCAATTCATCTATTAGAACAGTGGTTGTGTAACCATGTTCTACATGTTCTGGTATAACGCTATGTTGCACCGTCTCGCATAAAAAAGATGTTTCTTTAGAAAATCCTAATATATATTAAAACGTCCCGTATAGGGTAGGCCCTTTTCAAATTATTTTATTACTTACCTCCAAAATTCAATTACTCTTACTTGATTCGTGAGTAATCATTTTTTTCTTACGACATAGTAACAGTATTAGTAATAGTATTTTGTACACAAATGAATAAATTTAAAAGGTCCTAAAAGCAGCATTTAGTCTCGTACAATGAACCTTATTAGTCATTGGAGCCCGTAACCAAAATTTAACGAATGCCATTTTCAAGTAGGCCCGACTATGGGTCTCTAAACGGGTCACGCTCACGGCGCATTATACACGTCTTGCATAGGGTCGCGTGCATGTAGAAGTGATGAGGAAACCGCGGAATAGGGTCATTTTTTCCTTTGACCTACCCAGGGAAGCTACCAACTAGGAGAAACCAAGCCCAGCTACCAGAGATTCTTTCCGTATCGAGACCTTGTATTTGGGTGCAAGAGAATTAGATCTGATTTAATTATTATCGACACTTTCTCTGTAGACTTATACATACTGACCCTAACGTTCACTAGCCGTTCGGCTGAGGTGGTATCTAACTTTTTTAATGTTTCTTTATTTAGGGGACAAACAATCAGAGATAGGGAAATTTAGGACATAATTTTATGTATTATTTACTGGTTTGAGAACAACTTTTTTTTGTTTCAAGATTCATTTAAGTGGCTTTTTATGAATGGAATGCTATGTATATCAGTACATAATGAATTCTTTTGTTGAAGTAATGCAAACTGCGGATGGATATTAAAAAAACCACCACAGTCACAATTATTGGTTTTAAGAAAAACTTATATGAATACCAGTTACGAGACATCTAATTAATGTTTTTGAATCATTTTCATTTCCTAAGAATGTACAGGGTGGCCACAAATTATTTTTCAACTAAGAACATTTTAAATTGAATTTTCTCATTTTTTTCAAATGGAACGCAATGTATATTTTTCGACAATGTGATGTAGAAATGAAAAATGAAAATTGTTTGTAAGTACTTCCCTATGGCTAATTGCAACCATTTTCGTTTTATAAATAAGAAAGTATCAAATTCAAGAATAAGGTTCCCACAAATAATTCATTAGAAAAATTTATAATAGGTGTTCGACGTGTTGCTCATTTTGATTGACACACGTCTTTATGTAATTTTGAAATGATGACCATTTAGTGGGGCCATTTCTTCCAATCCATTGAAATGAGTAAATAGTATTTAACCGGTTCTTTACTGTAATGTTTTTTTGTACAATTTTTTGCTGTTTTCGTTATTCGACAAGCAATAAAACCTTATTTTGGTATAAATTGTCGTGTACAAAGGAGTATTTATCACACTTATCGGTCGTTACAATTTGTATTGAATTTAAAACATTTGGAATTTTACAATATGAGTTTTAATAAAGCGGAACTTGTAGACATAACTTTTGTTTTAGGCGAGTCAGATAGAAATTGTTTACTTGCCAATAGGATTTATCATCAACGTTATCCTGAAAGAAGGATCTCTGATGTTAGCAGCTTCCGAAACCTTCTCAATAGATTTCTGTAAACTGGAAACGTCGAATATAAAACAGTGAAAGAATAAAACGTGTTGTGAACGAAGAAAATGAGTTTTCTGTGGTGCTGGCAACGGTTAAGAATCCCCATCAGAAGAAATGAGCTCATTAGTAGGAATAAGTAGACGGTATATGGGTCGAATCTTAAAAACAAATAAGTTGCATGCATATCATATTCAAATGCACCAGGAATTATCTGATGACGATTTTCAAAAGCGCCTACAATTTTGTAATTGGGCCAGAGGTAAAAATCCAACATGATGTCAACTTCTTTAATACTTTTTATTCAGTGATGAGGCAACTTTTCATAAAAATGATTTGTTAATAGGCACAATTTCCATTGTTATGCTTCGGAAAATCCTCAGTTTTTTATGCAAGTTGATAACCAACACAGATGGTCTATAAACGTTTGGGGAGGAATTATTGGAGAACATGTAATTGGGCCACATTTCTTTGATGGTACATTGACTGGAGCTATTTATCTTCATTTTGTGGAAAACTATCTGCCACAATTATTGGTAAATCTCCCTGAAAGAATTCGAAATAGGATGTGATTTCAGCAAGATGGTGCTCCACCACATTATTTAAATGCAGTTAGAGACCACTTAAATAATACCTGCTCTAATCAAAGGATTAGAAGATTGGACCCACTAAATGGCCTGCCAGATCCCCAGATCTGACAAAAATGATATGAAGGAAAGAATAATAACTGCCTTTACATCTATCATAACGGCAGTTTTAGGAACAGTGGGAACCTCATTTCAAAAGCGCAATCAAAATGGGCAACATGTGGAATATTTATTATAATTTTTTCTATTGAGTTATTTGAAGAAACCTTTTTTAAGTTTATTTTTAAATTTTGTAATTATTGCTCAATAAAACGAAATTGGTTGCAATTAGACATAGGGAACTACTTACAAAAAATATTCGTTTTTCATTTCTACATCACATCGTCGAAAAATATACAGGGTGTTCCATTTGAAAAAATTGAGAAAATTCAATTTAAAATGTTGTTAATTGAAAAATAAACACTTGTTAATATATTTAGATCGATGAATTTTCGTTTATCATCATCTCTATATCCCAGGTTTGAAATTATTCTGATAGCTTTCCTCTGTGCTGAAAATATTTTAGTAGCTTATTATAAAAAAAAAGAATCACAGTCTAAGCATTTTTTCAAAGGGAGCAATATTTATAATTTTTATGGAGAATATCTCTGAAAACAAAACAATAGATACCTATTGTTTCATTTGACATTTATCCTCTAGTTAAGAGTTAACCCTGTATTGATAAGCCGGACCTAAATAGTGTAGATATATTTACACTTTCACTTGTGTTGTATATTTGCCTGAAGCAGTTTTAAAATAGATAGCTACTTAGTTAGCGAATCTTAAAAGATTTAATGAATTTGTCTTTTAAGCATCGTCTAATTGCTCCAGGTAAGAACATTAAATTTTAGTGATACGAAAATAAATGTATTTAAAACTCATTCAATAAGAGGCTGTTATCAACATGTAGTTAAATATTCAGCAACTTTTGCAATACATAGTCACTTGCTAAAATTCACGATGATTTCACATAATAAGGCCAATTATCATTTCGGAAATATTCATAGTGGTATGTTTTCAAATGTGTATAATAGTCTGGAAGCTCGCGTCAAAAAAATTGTACCTACTTTGGCCATAGAAAGCCATTGTAGAGTCAGCACATCAGCCACAGGGACACCTGGCGCTAACGCGCTAGAAAAGGTGTAAAATTTATTAATATCCGCAATATGTTTTGGAAAAGCTCAAAATTCATCTGTAACCAACTGATGTAATAATAAACTCAAAGCAATAATGCATTAAAAATGTCCTTACGTGATATCTGTACAAGTGGTAAGATATTCAAGTACTTCTACGAACAAACACAACGCAGGTATTATTAATTAGTAATATATCATCGATAATCACGTGAATTTCTGTCTCCATGCGACTTTGTTTATTTTTATACATAATTTAAATTTTAATAATTTTGATACCTTAAAAAATCATGGTCCCATTTCTTCCTGTTAAGACAAGCATCTAGTCTGTTTAATACCTACCAGAATCTAGATGGCCTGTGTAACATACTGGTGGAAAATATTCAACAAGCAATTGAAAGATCATCTAAGAATATCAATTCGTTATACTATTAAAAGGAAAAGGTGGATAACGAATGGCTTAATTAATTCCATAAAAATGCGAGATCACCTGTATCATTTTTTATTGGGAAATCCAAATCATAATGAAATATAAGACAAAATATACCGAAATAATATTAAGAGTGTTATTAAAAAGCTAAAAATGTTTGTTGTTTAAAATATGACAGTAAAAATATCAAAATAAATTGCAAAACTATTCACGAAATTACAAACAAAAGAACAAAGCATAATGAAGTCTCTCAAATAAATCTTCTAAATAACGATATACAATTGACAAATAATTAGTTTGTACGGAACTAGGTTATTAACAATGGGGACTTTTTGCCGATTCCCTTAATACCACTCATGTTAATCTTAAATGTCACGTGACCAAATACGATCAACAAAATAAGGGGGTTGTATAAGAGCTTTTGTACGAGTTCCGAACGGTAGACGCTATTTGACAGATTTAGTGTGTAAGATTACAATTAACAGTTTGACTTCTAGAATCTGTAAAATTGGGTATTCACATACTTAACACATTTTTGAACAATACAAAAAACCATAATTTAAAGCAAATGTCTCTGCAGCTATGAAAGGTGTATTAAATTTACTTGTAAATTTGGAGAATGAGGTGGAAGATGCACTGACATAGGATTTTTAGTCGCAAACTCCTCTATAAATCTTTATTTTACTATAAGGAACGTAACCAGACTGCAACCAACAGCTACTCTCCGGGCCATGTGCCCCGCCGAGCGCTGAATTACAAGTTACAAGTCTGGCGCGTTAAGTGTAATAATTGCATATTACCATCAAAACGCTAATGCTTCGATTGCAACAAACACCAGCCGAAAGACTGATCCTACTTAAAGGAGCACCCTTGCCAGCCATCACACACCACTTGCAGACTGCAGTTTCGAGCTATTAACTCTCGTCAGTGCAAGGTAGGCATGTGACGACGACCAACACGAGGATCCTTTGACTATTTGGTACATCCCGGTATTTTTACAATAGCGACATGTAAAATAGTCAGCAGGCGCCATGTAGCGGTCCAGTGTCTGTTGCAATCGAAAAATAAATGCCTGACTGGGCTTAGCATAGTTCAAATGTGCTTTTAGAGGGCGGAATATTAAAACATACTCTACATAAGCTACTCTCCGGGCTATGTGCCAGACTTGTAACTTGTAATTCAGCGCTCGGCGGGGCACACAGCCCGGAGAGTAGCTGTTGGGTGCAGTCTGGTTACGTTCCTTATAGTAAAATAAGGATTTATAGAGGAGTTTGCGACTAAAAATATTAAGGTTTGACTTTGTTGACTATAAAAATACAAACAAACTGTTTACAGTGTTTACAATCCTTGGAACAAAACTACGCGACCAGTGCGACCACCGCATAACTACCACAAACCTAAAACCAAATATACTAGGATTTCTGACAAATCAGAAGCGTTACGGTCCATTTAATGTGGGTAACCGAACGCACCTTATCCACAGCGAAATAAGGGGACACGCAATTAGAATAAGTTGAACGCTATTTGTGCACATGCGCAATTATCTCCTCCTTCTGCGTTAGCGGTAACGGGGGTATAACGTTAGTGGGCAAAAACTCTCTAATATTCTGTGGATCTTCAACTTCATCATTATAATACACTTTCCCCGGTATTCTCGTAGTCTTTTTTATTGTTTATAAGTATGTCCGCGGATGGGGTTAACAATAGGTGTAATGGCTAAAATTTTTCACATTTCGAGAAAATGTTATTCTTTATAAAAGTTTTTGCTTGATAGAAAAATAGTAATGACGTTGAGGAAAATTATATTTTTTATACAGTTTGTTTAAAAATTACAAAAACTTAAAATTCCGCAAGAGTAAACTAGTTCTATTTTTTATTGTGGAACAAAACGTGAAATAAAAAATTTGTTTCAAATTATATAGTCTATCCAATTCCAAAATTTCATTTGAATATTGCAATATTTCCGAAATAAGTGATTTTATAGTAAAATAGTTATAGTTTTTGCTACATTTTCTATTTAGTTAATTGCATTCGAATAAGGCGAATACATATCAGATTCTGATTCTGAATTCTGAATTCATTAAAATAAAGGTTCTGAATATTCCCAGAATAATGAAATTACCATGACTATTTTAGAAACTAATACGCTTGCGGTCATAAAATACGGTGGGTAAAAATATATTTTTCCACGACCGGGAGTAGAAATCGATTTCTATGGCATCAAAATTGTGACAGAAGTAAAGCATTTACTCCCTAGGGACGAAATAAGACAATAATTTCCCTAGGGGAGTTTTTATTAATTATTTATTATTAAAATATCTGTTGCCATGAAAAGTTGAATGGAAATATCCCAAAGGCTTCTAATACCGTAATTTCGCTCCAATTTATTATAAATCTTTATTTATGAAATAAATGTTTCTACTCCCGATCGTGGAAAAAATAGTATATACACCTCGGGAGAGACCGCCATTTTTCCCTCGATGTATTTGTTGCCCTCGGGCCTCAAATTACACCTCAGGAAAAATAAGACGTTCTAGTGTATAATGTACTATTTCTGACTTTATTAAATATTACAATTCAAAAATTCCTCCTCCAAATTGAACACATGTTTCCAACCTTTTCCGAATGTTGTGGAAACTACTTCTAACTTCCTCAATGGAAATTGATTGCACAGCTGCCGAAATGCGCTGCTTTAGAATGTCAATGTCGACCAATCCATCGTCGTCCAAATTTTCTATTAAGCCAATTACGTACGACGCAGGCATGATGTGCTGGACATCCATCCTGTTGAAAAAACATTCTATTGCGATATTCCAATGGCAAGTTTTCCAGCTGATCAGAAAAGAAGGTATTAAGCATATGCAAATATGAATTAGTATTGCACGTATTTTCAAAAAAGTATGGCCCTATTATGCCATGATATGAAATGGCACACCAGACATTAATTTTATTTACATATTGCCTTCTGGTGGAAATTCTAAATTCGGGGTTTGTCTCAGTCTAATACCGAATATGTTGTGAAGTTACAGTCCCATTTGTTGAAAAGGTTGATTCGTCGGAGAACATGATAAATTTATAAAAATTCGCGTTGCCACTTAAAATTTCATTTCCAACACATAAATAGAAATCCAGTCGTTTTGCTTCATCTCCCCCTTCTAAGGTATGGTTAAAATGTGATTTGTATGGAAATATTTTATTTTCTTTCAAAATTTTTTGAATGCAAGTTTTCTTAACCACCTCCAAATGCCGGGCTCGATTTCGTAATGAAAGTTGTGGATTCTCAGCAACATATGCTAACACTAATGTTGTGGCAGCGTCATTTTGGTCATATGTTTTTTTCTTTTTCTTTACGTCTAGCACTGAACCAGTTTTTTAAAATTTTTTCACCAATTCATGAACTGCCGTTCACGAAACATACACATTGGGATATTTCTCACTGAATTTTTCAAGAACGTAACGGTATGAACTTTCACCGTTTCCATAACACTCTGCTAAAAAAATTCTTTGCTCGACAGTTAACATTTATAAAATATTTTTAAATTCAGATATGTCATGATATGTAGACGTGACTAGGTAACAACACAACTAACAATCAAATAGAACATTACAAGAATTATGCAGATTGTTCCTAAAATAGGACTCCAAATTTTTATAGGGTACAACCCCTTTATTTGTCGAAATAAAACAAAATTTTTAAATAATCAAAATTTGACAAAAACCGACAAGCATTTTCTTAAAAATTCACTTATTTCGGAAACACTGTACATTCAAATGAAATTTTGGAATTGGACAGATAATTTGAAACGACTATTTTATTTCACGTTTTGTTCCAAAATAAAAAATAGAACCAGTTTGCTCTTGCACAATTTTAAGTTTTCGTAATTTTTAAACAACCTATTGTTAACCCCATCCGCGGACATACTGTATATGACCAAAATTGTTTAGGATCGACGCCTCTACATTTTCCAAGTAGGTAATTTTTATATGCCTCAGCAATTCGATTAATTATTAAGGAAATCCAGGAAATTTTCATCGTTACGTTTTTTATGCTTTTTGCGATATTTGTTTCTTATTTTTGTTTTTTATTATTTCAACTGTGTACAAAATGGGAAATTTTTTATTGCTGCTTTTGTACATCGGAACACATAACAAGAATTGAATATATTTTATTATAAAAGTTATCACAAGTAATGTTTAGATCTTGAAAGTCTTCTAGAAATGTCCAGTCAATGTGAAGTAAAGAATTGTACAAGTCTCGAACAAGGAAAAATTCGACGTGACTGCCATTGAGCTGGTGTTTCTCAGAGATCCTTTACTTTCATGCTATATGTTTTTTTTTTTTATGGCTTTGGGCCAGAGACCATGCAGCCAGTCACACTATGTTAAAATTATCTAACCTAAACAAAATGGAGAAAAAGAGTGAAGAAGAGCAACGAAGGAAAATACAGGGAAACACGCTTCTCGTCCAGGGGTCTGTCAGGACATTGAGTTTGACATCACAAAAAAAAGACCACGGTAGAGTAGGTAAAAACATAAGGTTAAAACAAGAGGAAAACAAATCTAACCTATAGTGTGATATTAACATCTATCAAAAAACCAATGATTAATTCATAGATTTTATTACTACTTATAGCAAGTAAACTGACTACGTTGAACGGAGCCATCATATTGAAGCATGAACAGATATTTTTAATAAGTGAATCTGTAGCTGTCTTGTACTTATCGCAAGCGAAGAAAAGGTGATCAAGATCGCCGATAACACCGCATAGATCACAAAGTTGCGATGTAACTACACCAATTTTATGCAAATGGGCGGGAAAGCAGGCATGACCAAATCTTAGTCTAATAATTGTGGTAATATACTTTCGTGGAACGTTTAAACTGTCATGCCAGAACTGTAGCGGGATAGTTGGCTGTATTTTACAAAACATTGTTGAGCTGTTTAAAACGTATTGTTCCCACGTGCGAATCCACTTATTTCTTAATTGAAGCTTATATAAATTGGAGCAATCCGTTAGACACAGTTTGTAATCTGATAGAGTACCATTAATGGCGGCGTCTTTGGCCAAAATGTCAACGTGTTCATTATGTTTTAAGCCTATGTGGGCTTTAACCCAGACAAATGTGACGACTTTACCAGTTTGTGCGATATTGTAGACGGCATCTTTTATTTTCAAAATATACGGGTTCGTTTTGTATGAAAAGGAGTCAGTAGATTTAATAGCTGAGAAAACAGAAAGAGAGTCAGATAGAATTATTATTTCCTTTGAGTTTGTTTCTTTGATATAGCTTAAAGCTTTGTAAATGGCAATTGCCTCCAAGGTAAAAATAGAGCAGTTTATGTCAAGTTTGAACTTTATCTCTTTGCATTCAAAGGGAATGAAGAAAGCGCATCCATGCTATATGTTAATGTTCGCAATATCTCGTAGTACAAGATATTTAAAAGAAAAATGCAAAAAATACTTGACTACAAATTGTTTTTATAGTATAACTGATTTTTTATGTATAACTGTCTTCCTTGATTCACTATGTATAACTTAATCTTCGTTTTTAAATATTCGTTAAGTAGTAGTATATTTTAGTATTGTTTATATTAATTTCTCTTACATATTGGTTAACTTATACATTATATATGTGCTTGTTTGTGTATATTTATATTTATGCGTAAATGATCATGTGTATATGTTATACAGTCTGTCCATTTCACGAGGGCCACACCAAAAATCCTTACTTTGTGAAATATATTACAAAAACCTGAAAAATGGGAAAACCAGAAACGGTTAAAGCTTCCTTATTTGAGGAGATACGAAATAAGTTAAAAGAGTGAAAGTTGACGGCAAAGACAATAAGAATAATAATCAAAAAATTCGTGCACTATGCATTCTAATACACAAATGTGCTCTATGAGACACCTCACGCATTACATTTTGGAGCATTTTAGGAGTAATTGCCTCACATGCGTTTGTAATTCTGGTTTTGATGTCCTCAATATTTTCAGGGGCAGTTTGAAATACCTTGTCTTTAATGTAACACCAGAGGAAAAAATCCAAGGGAATAATATCTGGTAATCGAGCTGGCCGTAGAATGGGTCCATAGGTGTCTATCCAGCTATCTGGCATAACTTGATTTAAATAATTTGTACATATTACAGCAGTGTGAGGTGGAGCCCCATCTTGTTGAAAATATGAATAATTTAATCTTTCTATCACTGTTAATTCATAAAGAAAATCTTGAAATTCGTTTTGCAGGAAATTAAGGTATCTGCTAGCGGTTAATTTGCCATCATAATTACTTTAGTCCCTAAAAGACCCACCTAAACATTCGTAGAAAATCTTTCTTGGACAGCAGTCTCTCTGCACATGTGAATTTTCTCGCTCACTTATAATGCATATTTCTATTGAAAAATCAGCAGTCCGTGGTGTAATGGGAAGGTTGTTGCCCGAGTCTCATTAGGCAGCCTTGCGCAACTCTGCAGTAGTTCATTTCGATGAAGGTTCCCTGTTTTAGATTTAGGTACCTATGCCAGCAGCAAATTTAGTTCAGTGCAGTGTGACAGCTTCGAGTTTGTGTTTAGTTTTAAGCTTTGTTAAATTTTATTTTTAAAATGTTTTCCAATTATATTGTCCTTTTTAATTTGTTTTTAGAAAAAGGAGTCAGGACTTCTCTCCCCATTTTCATTTAGCCGAACCGTGGTGGTTGCACGGTTGGTCGCAAGGTAGTCTCCGGGGAGGCAATATTATGTATTAATTTTAATAAAGTCTGTTTGCTTACTTGCTTGTCCGATTCTCATACGCGAGCTCGAGGGTTCGAATCCTTTTGTTACAGTTTTTTTTTAATACATTTTGTTAACAACTAAAATACGTAATACGAGTATTTCTTTAGGTTCGTTCGTTAACTTAAATATGTTAATAATATTTGATGTAGTGTAGTTGCTTATAAATAAATACACCACCACAGGTAATGACGACCCCCTTTATTCCGGAAGGCTCTAGAAGAGCCTTGCGTGGAAGGGGGCTACACATTTAGAGACAAGTGACACACACCCAATATCCGTGTATAGTGGAAAAATCCCTGTCACAGTATTTTCCACTGCCACGACCGTGAGAGGCAAGTGCACTTAAGTCTCGACCATCAGTCATACACGATACACGATAGATAATTTCCCTTGCCCTTGACATGTTTGTTTACTACATTTTGTTAACAACTAAAATAGTATGTAATACGAGTATTTCTTTAGGTTAGTTTGTTAAATTAAATATGTTAATATTATTTGATGTAGTATAGTTGCTTATGATAGATAATTTCCCTTGCCATTTATGAGTGACGTGTCACGGCACCAGATGCTCATTTACCCGCTGTTTATCATTCAAGAATACATATAGAGAATTATAATAGTTTTCAGGAAGAACAAGTGGTATTGAATAAATATCTTGTGGTTAACTTTTCAAATTTAAATAATTATACTTTTAATATACAGATAGTGCGTCGGACCTCGACATCTCGAGTTCTACGATGGCTAGACATTTTGTTAAAAATTGCAAATAAACTAGTTAAAAAAGTCTATAACTGGAAATTATTTTCGAACATACAGGGCGAGCCAAGACGAAATTACAGGCCCAAGTGCCTTTTTTTAAATGGAATGCTATGCATATCAGTACATTTTTTTAAGTCTCTTTCTAGGCTCTATTTATTCCTATATTAGCATTGAATATCTCCCAACCACTTGGATGTAATTAATTTTTTTGTTGAAATAATGCAATCTGCAGATGGATATTAAAAAAATCACCTCAGTCACAATTATGGGTTTTAAGAAAAATTTATGTGAATACCAGTTACGATACATCTAATTAATGTTTTTGAATCATTTTCATTTCCTAAAAATATACAGGGTGGCCAAAAATTATTTTTCAATTAATAACATTTTAAATTGAATTTGCTCAATTTTTTCAAATGGAACACCCTGCATATTTTCGACGATGTGATGTAGAAATGAAATACAAACATTTTTTGTAAGTACTGAAACATCCTGTATATACCCCATATATATATATTTAGTTTTTTCCTGTTATGTCTCCAAATTCAAGTAATTATTGCAGTTGATTAATTTCATTTTTACATTTATTTATTCATTTAAATTTGAACAAAGTAAAGTTACCAGAATGCATTTTAAAATTATATTCTTTTAAAGCAAAGTTAAAAGCTACAGTTTTAACTAAAAAATTACATAAAATCGAGTCGAGCCATAGGGTTTGTTTATCGTATATTCAGATAAGTGTCAAGTACTTCATTTATTCCCAGAGTATGAAATCGCCTACACTTTCCTACCTTAACTATAGAAAAAGATAGAAAGTTGAGCGTCGAATATTATAATAGCGTTAAAATAAACATATTCCCACAAGAAACAAGCGGAGATGCATAATCCGGGTAGAAGGGTGACATCAGGAACCATATAAAAGGAAAACGGAGTGGTATTTAAAGGAAGAGAACCTAGACGGCATCGGAAGACAGCACCTTTTAAGCTACGTCGCGATATTTTCGCCGAGCTTTGCAAATTGAACTGGAAACACCTCGAAGTTACGTCGCGATATTTTTCGCCGAACTTTATATTTGACTGAAATCTATTCTAAGCTACGTCGCGAGTTTCTCGCCGAGCCTAACAAATTATTTTGGGATATTTTTCACGAAATCAGCCGTCTAAACTACTAGCCAAACAATATTATAACTTACATCTTATTTTAACGAATTCTTCTCAACCACCGACATGCTCTACGACGACGTTAAATATATATAACCTGGGGGAGAGCTTTCACAAGCGATGTAGCGCTATACAGGGCGTACAGAGGTTCCGCAGGCATAAATTCTAAAGGTGATTACTTTCTTATTTCGAGACTCTACTTTATTATTTGCAATTGAATTCATATTCTGGTTACGGGGTGTTTAAAAAAGGTTTAACTGGCGCAATTGTGGTACTAAAAGAATATTAGTTTTCTTTTATGAAATACTAGCTTTGATTTTTAACTATAAAGAATATTATATTACAGTTTATTCAGTTATGATTTCATTCACGAATTTAATTCACAAAATTTCACTTTCTAAATATCTTACTAGGGAGATTTGCGTTTACAAGGTAACAAGTTTATATTCAAGAACTATCTATTTAGAGATATGCAATAACAAGGTACCTTATCACAGACTAGCCAAACTTCATGTCTATCATTATTCTGCAGTTTTTATAAAACAAATAGTGGACTTTCGTTTCCACCACATCTCATGTAAGGTTTTTCAAGAATGCTTTATATTTAAAGTACACAAGGAATATTTTCCTACTGTAACCACAAGGTTTTCTGATTGTTGGACATTTACCTACAATAAAATATTATAGTTACATGAATTCGGCGTACTTTGCGTTCACAAAGGTTTGAAACATTGACTACGGCCAATTGGCTGGTTCTGTTCTCCAATAGGGTTCAGTTACAACGAGGGATATGTCAATATTTCAGACAGTTGTCTGGTCACTTGTTTCGATTGAAGGGTGATGCAACCGCACTTTCTTACCTTCGCGGATTCGCGGCTTCATATGTTTGACAATCATAGGCAATCTTCTGGTTGCTTTTCTATTTAATTACTATAGGGAGATTTCCCCAGCAGCATTCTAAAAGATTTTACGTGAGTGTAAATTCTCACCTCAGCAAGATTAATATGATTATCAGAACGATTGTTCCTACTCTAATTTCAATCAATAAACAATGTATAATTAAAGGATATTTCCTCAACACTCTATGATCATGTACAACGCTCATTCCTCAACTTAATTTTGATAATGTATAAACATGACATGATTCTTGTCCTTTGTTTTGCATTCGATTCATTATTTGGCTATTGCTAACAACTTTAGTTACAAATCATTATTATCTAGCGATTGCTAACAACTTTATTTAATTATAAACCATTACTATCTAGCGATTGTTAACAGCTCTAATCATGTTATTATCATTTACAGACTATTGTCACAGCTGTTCAAAACAAGTATTGTCTGGCCGATAGCCGTGTTGTTTGAGATGCGAGGTGGCAATCGCTATTAATCACACGAGTATCGCGCCACTGGGTTCGAATCCCGGCTCCGGCCTTGGCACCGTCGGAGGAAATGGTTGTCTAATTTATGTGTAATTTAATTATTAATTATTATGGACATAGACTATTGTCACTGCTCTTATTCTTGTCTATATTAAGTTCTCAATGTAGACATGTGATATGTTTATTCAGGCATTCGCCACAACTCTAATTACTATTAAAATGGCACAGCATACTTTTGTATAAGTTCTTGTTATTGCATCAAAACACTCAGTATATCTATAGTATGGTCATTACTATAGCAGCGCAAATTTTCCTATTATAGTATTTAGACAATTGTCTCAAATATTTGGATTACTTTTGATTTCATGTTCGACTATTGTTGCATCAATTTATATAAAATAAAATGGGTTTTTTTACTATTTTTTCCCATCAAATATTGTCTTATTCTTTCACCTTTACCTGTTCGTCATATAAGTAATAAACTGAATAAATGTTTTAATTTCAAAAGCAAAATAGAAAACAAACTTCAACTATAAATGTACAGTGCAATCTTAAGTAATAAAATACTACCTAAATAACATATATAATGAACTAGGTCTCTCAATTAATAGACAGTGTGTGCAAGTTTACCAGGTGTTTCAATTAATAGAGTGATTAATTTTCTAAGGTATATCGTATCAGACAGAAACAAGTAATATTAAACTTTATATCAAAGAACCTGGGGAAATTAAAAAAGGGTTACTACACACACAACAAAGTTTGAGTCCTACACTAACAAAACTAGACGATCACGCAAATGGCCAATCTTATTTGTTTATCCTTCAGATAAATAAATAGCAATGAATTTACTGGTGACATGATTACCAGGATTTCATTTGTAATAAAACGGGGTACCCCATAACAGTTACAGTACATTGCAACCAATTTCGTTTTATTGAGCAATAATTACAAAATTCAAAAATAAATTGAAAAAAAGAGGTTTCTTTAAATAACTCAGTAGAAAAAATTATAATAAATGTTCCACATGTTGCCCACTTTGACATAGATCTCCATGCGTTTTTGAAATGAGGTTCCCACTGTTCCTAAAACCGCCGGTGTGATAGATATAAAGGCAGTTATTATTTTTCCTTCATATTTTGTACTGTTGTTGGTGTGTCTCTATAAATAATTTCCGTCACGTATCCCCATAAAAACAAATCCATTTTTGTAAGATCTGGGGATCTAGCGGGCCATTTAAAGGGTCCATTTCTTCTAATCCATTGATTAGGGTAGGTATTATTTAAGTGGTCTCTAACTGCATTTAAATAATGTGGTGGAGCACCATGCTGAAATTACATCCTATTTCGAATTCTTTCAGGGAGATTTACCAATAATTGTAGCAGATAGTTTTCCAAAAGTGATGATAAATAGCTCTAGTCAATGTACCATCAAAGAAATGTGGCCCTATTACATGTTCTCCAATAATTTCTCCCCAAACGTTTATAGACCATCTGTGTTGGTTATCAACTTGCATAAAATGGTGAGGACTTTTCGGAGCATAATAATGAAAACTGTGCCTATTAACAAATCCATTTTTTTGAAAAGTTGCCTCATCACTCAATAAAACAATATTGAAGAAGTTCATTCACATCATGTTGCATTTCACCTCTGGTCCTATTACAAAATTGTAGGCGCTTTTGAAAATCATCATCAGATAATTCAGGTGCATTTGAATATGATATGCATGCAACTTATTGGTTTTTAAGATTCGACCCACAAACCCCCTACTTATTCCTACTAATCACTTCTCTTTGACTAACACGGGGATTCTCAACCGTTGCCAGCACCACAAAAAACTCATTTTCTTCATTCACAACACGTTTTATTCTTTCACCTTTTTTATGTTCGACATTTCCAGTTTCCAGAAATCTATCGAGAAGGTTTTGGAAGCTGCTAACATCAGGAATCCTTCTTTTAGGATAACGTTGGTGATAAATTCTGTCGGCAAATAAATAATTTCTGTCTGACTCGCCCAAAACAAAAGTCATGTCTACAAGTTCCGCTTTATTAAAATTCATATTGTAAAATTTCAAATATTTTAAATTCAATACAAATTGTAACGACCGATAATTGTGATAAATGTTCCTTTGTACACGACAGTTTATACCAAGCTGAGGTTTTATTGCTTGTCGAATAACGAAAATAGCAAAAAAATGTACAAAAAATCGGTACAGTAAAGGACCGGTTAAGTACCATTTTCTCATTTCAATGGATTGGAAGAAATGGCCCCACTAAATGGCCTCATTTCAAAATTGCATAAAGACGTGTGTCTATCAAAATGGGCAACACGTCGAACACCTATTATAAACTTTTCTAATGAATTATTTAGGGAACCTCTTTTTTAAGTTTTTTCTTGAATTTGACATTTATTTATAAAACAAAAAATGGTTGCAATTAGCCATAGGCAAGTAATTACAAAAATGTTCGTTTTTCATTTCTACGTCACATCGTCGAAAAATATACAGGGTGTTCCATTTGAAAAAATTGAGACAATTCAATTTAAAATGTTCTTAATTGAAAAATAATTTTTGGCCACCCTATACATTTTTAGGAAATGAAAATGATTCAAAAACATTAATTAGATGTCTCGTAACAGGTATTCACATAAGTTTTTCTTAAGGCCCATAATTGTGACTGCGGTGATTTTTTTAATATCCATCTGCAAATTGTATCATTTCAACAAAAAAATTCATTACATCCAAGTGGTTGGGAGACATTCAATACTAATATAGGAATGAATAGAGCCTAGAAAGAGGCTTCAAAAAATGTACTGATATACATAGCATTCCATTTAAGAAAAAGGCACTTGGTCCTGTAATTTCGTCATGGTCCGCCCTGTATGTTCGAAAATAATTTCCATATTCTTTCCTATTATTTGGGTTTTCTACCACATGTACTATTATCCTCTTCAAAACAAATCACCGAATCTACAAAATAATAGAATTATTGGAAAAAAACCTCTGCGCCCGTGACGTTTACGCCAAAGGAAAAGTCAGAGGTTATGTTTTGCAAATAATATAAATCGGAATAAACACAAAAATAATGTATTTTGCTGACGTTTCGGAAAGTAATCTCTTTCCGTTTTCAAAGCTATTTTTTGAAGAACTCTTATTTTGCTGTGTATGTCAAATACACAGCTTTAAGATTCTGTTTATGTTATTTCCATAGATACTTACTACTTACACAGAACATAGAACTGATGATATTTTTTTAGATAATGTTGAGTTTGTTAAGTTCTTCTTTTAACATTGGTAGCCAGGTTGTACAAATATTCACAGAACAATTCGATACGCACTTATCTTCATTTAATAAGATTATTGCTGATTCTTTAATTTTTATTTTTTTGGTATCTGTTTCTTTTGTTAAAATTTTTGCCGAGTCCCAGTTTATTCTATGTCCGTTTTCCCAAGCATGTTCACAAATCTTTGATTTCTGAATTTCATTCTTTCTAATGTAATTCTTGTGCTCATCCAACCTCACACTGAAAGGTCTGGATGACTCACCCACATAACATTTATCACATTCGCACGGGATATTGTAAATACAGTTTTTTGAATTCTGCTCCCTGTTTATCGGTTTTGTTTTTGTTAAAATAGATCTTAAAGTGTTCCCCGTTTGAAATATCGTCCTAACATCAAATTTGTCACCTATACGGCGTAGCTTTTCCGATATTATTGATCCATTATCTGGAAATACCGATTCATATATTAAAAATAGTAAACATTTCATAGAAAAAATTTATGAAACCGATATTCATGAATCACACCTGATGGTTAGTTTTGATGTAGTTGGCTTCTTTACCAATGTTCCGGTAGATGAAACATTAAAAATAGTTAAAGACAGGTTGCTAAATGATAATAATTTGGAAACTAGAACTAAATTAAGTGTAAATAGCATAATGGAACTCTTAACACTGTGTATAAAAACAACCTATTTTCAATTGGACAATGAGTTCTATCAGCAGGATTTTGGTATGGCTATGGGGTCTGCATTATCACCAATTTTAAGCAACATATTTATGGAGAACTTTGAGAACACACATGTTCAAAATTGTATAAACAAACCGGTTGTCTGGTGGAGATATGTTGACGACATCTGCAATTTGGCCTCATGGTGTTGATTTACTAGATAGTTTTTTAGAAAATATAAATAGTAAGGAACCGTCTATTAAATTCACATTAGAAGTAGAAAGTAGGAATGAACTACCATTTTTAGATGTTTTAATTAGAAGGATAAATAATACAATTGAAACAAGCGTTTATAGAAAACCAACACATACTAATAGATATCTAAATTTTAACTCAAATCAGTCAATAAATGTTAAAAGGGGTGTTGTAAAATGTTTATACGATAGGGCCAAAATAATTTCATCTAATAATGAAATATTAAATAACGAGAAAAAATTTATCAAAGAGGTTCTAGTACAAAATCAATATCCTGAAGCCTTTGTTGATAGAGTTTTCATAAATGTTGAAAATAGGGACAATCAGGTACGACAAAAACCTGAACGTCATTATACAGCAATAATTCCTTATGTATACGGACTATCGGAAAAGCTACGCCGTATAGGTGACAAATTTGATGTTAGGACGATATTTCAAACGGGGAACACTTTAAGATCTATTTTAACAAAAACAAAACCGATAAACAGGGAGCAGAATTCAAAAAACTGTATTTACAATATCCCGTGCGAATGTGATAAATGTTATGTGGGCGAGTCATCCAGACCTTTCAGTGTGAGGTTGGATGAGCACAAGAATTACATTAGAAAGAATGAAATTCAGAAATCAAAGATTTGTGAACATGCTTGGGGAAACGGACATAGAATAAACTGGGACTCGGCAAAAATTTTAACAAAAGAAACAGATACCAAAAAAAGAAAAATTAAAGAATCAGCAATAATCTTATTAAATGAAGATAAGTGCGTATCGAATTGTTCTGTAGATATTTGTACAACCTGGCTACCAATGTTAAAAGAAGAACTTAACAAACTCAACATTATCTAAAAAAATATCATCAGTTCTATGTTCTGTGTAAGTAGTAAGTATCTATGGAAATAACATAAACAGAATCTTAAAGCTGTGTATTTGACATACACAGCAAAATAAGAGTTCTTCAAAAAAATAGCTTTGAAAACGGAAAGAGATTACTTTCCGAAACGTCAGCAAAATACATTATTTTTGTGTTTATTCCGATTTATATTATTTGCAAAACATAACCTCTGACTTTTCCTTTGGCGTAAACGTCACGGGCGCATAGGTTTTTTTCCAATAATTCTATTATTTTGTAGATTCGGTGATTTGTTTTTGAAAAGGATAATAATACATGTGGTAGAAAACCCAAATAATAGGAAAGAATATTCATAGAACGCCACAAATAACTTTCAGACAATAATTTCCAGTTATAGACTTTTTTGTCTAGTTTACTCGCAATTTTTTAAAAAATTTCTGGCTAAAGTAGAACTCGAGATATCGAGGTCCGACGCACTATTATCCCACCCTGTATATCAGACATATAAAAAATTTATATTTTAGTATAATTAATTGTCACATTGTTTAAGAAACCATCACATTTGTGAGAATAATTATTCATTATTAACAAATTAACTTGAAACGTGTTTTATTGAGTAAAAATCAATTTTGTTATTAAAAAAAATTAGATTTAAAACAATATCAAGGTAAAGGCGATAAAAATTGGAAAAAAATTGCCAAGTTTGAGCAACTATATCTCAGTCAATTTTCATCCAAAAAACTTTTTGAGACCACCATTTTAAAGGAAATTTCATCAACTTTTTTCTACAAAGCATTGCCTATATCTATCTCTGCTCAAAAGTTATAGGCGAAAAAGTAAAAACAAAAAATTGGATTTTTTGCTTTTTTAATTGTTTTTCTGGATACTTTTTGCACAAAACATTGTTTTTCATTTTTTTAATAAGGCATTTCGATGGCAAATTTGATTCTCTGCAAAAAGTTTCGTATTAACTATGCCTGAATTTTGCTTCGTTTTCGAGTTAACTGAAAGGGTTGCATTTTCACCCCTATCTCCAATTTGCACCCCCTAATTTAATAGCACTTCTCGGTTTTCTCATCTTAAATGACCACTTGAACGATTTATGCAATAAAAACGCTTGAACGTCTTTTCCTGTCTATATGACATAATCAAGCCTATAAGATAATAAAATTATTTGACTTTAAACGAAACATATCGCGATTTTCAAGATGGCTGACGATTTTTTTTAGTCTGATCCGTCACCCGGATTTTTGAGATTTTTATTGACATATTTAATACTCCCTCCCCTACATTTTAACCCAGTAAATAACTTATTACAAATTTGTTCCGAATTTACGGTATATTTCACTTAATTTTACTGACTTGATACTTAGTTTTGATTTGAAATTTTTAGTGAAGATTGCACTCTAAAGAGCCTTTTCTTTAAGGTTCTTTGATCCTTTTCTTCGAAAGAACAATATTTTTTTTAAAAATAGCTTTGTAATATTTCATTTTTTAAAAATAATAATAACAATCGAAGCGAATTTTAGTTCAGGTACATGTATTGTTGTTTTTCGTAGGGCCAATAGATCCCGAGATATTTCAAAAAACCACTAGAAAGCAATTTGATTCTAGAATACAGAATTTTCTTCAAAATGTGAAACAAAGACTTAATACTGATTTGGAACAATTTTGGCAAATAAAATTAATAAAGTTCGGCTCACCGGAATTTTATATTCCACGGTACACAAACCACCGACTTAAGTCAGTGAAACTGGGTAATAACAGAACTGTTATATCACTTTGCACGCGGCAGTATCCTCCTCTCCTCTACGACGATCTACCACGTTATTAAATATTTTTGCAAGGCACTAATTAAAGTAATAAAAGTTATCTAATCCGATGGTGACCAAGCAGTTTTGCCGATCGCCATGTAACTTGAATTGAAATGATAACCTCTCATGTATTTATTGTTTGTTAAAAAATGAGTAGCTAAATATTTATAATCATAAATTCGTATCATTTTTAATAAAGCCGTATGTCAACATTTGTATACTTAATAAAAATATAATAATAATAGTGATAATATTTATGTCATCTGGTTGTTTACATTTTGTTTTCTAAAGTAAAGTTCATAATAATAAATATAATACTTAATAATAATAATAGTTTTAATCATAACTCAAATTTCTACAATGCTATAAATGCTCGTAAATAATTGAGTTATAAAGCACAGAGTTCAGTGAATTTTGAAAAAATACAATTATTATACAAATATTAATAATACTACCTAATATTAAGCTGACCATATACAGACAAAAATGTTTATCCAACACATTCATATAAAGTGATCTTTATTGATGAGATAAATCAAATCAAATCAATCTTTATTTTAATAATAATAATAATAATAATCCATTTGCCTCGTCTGGGTCTCGGGCCACTTATGTAGAATAGACCCAGCATGTCGTAAGAGGCGACTGTCTGGAGCAACTGTCCTACCCTTTCTATTCCTTTTCACCATATCCCGTCCCTGTTTACCCTTCCTTTCAGCCTGTCCATCCAATCTGTAGTATGGCGTAGTACTCGCATCATGTAGGATTTCAATGGCTACCCACGTGTTTGCCGTGCGTAACAACCCGTGTTGTCTTAAAAAGAGATCCTGGATGCTGAGGGGACCCTATCCCACGGGATGGGCAACCCAACACTTATTTTTGGCTCCGGCTTCGATTAGACGGACGGTTGATGGAGAAGAGAGCCCTGTGATCAATCAACCGGCTTGGAATGACCATGTTCAGTTCGTGGATTCCGGAGGGCTAGGAAGCGGCTGATGGGGGATGGGGAAACCCATTTAGCCATCAGCAGCGGACTATACCTCTCGTCAAGTCCTAACCCACTACCCCCATAATGGGCTACTACTGGGTTCCAATTGAGGGTCCGAGGAGGCTTGGACAGATGAAGAGATGGAATAATACTCTAATTCATGGCAGAGCAAGATATGACCTCGTTGGGCAACCGAGGTAACACAGCCCAAACAATAAATTGTGGCTAGGGAACACCAGTTCAAGTCACAACTCCTCACAGCCAAGAAAAGGTGGGTATTGTCCCCCGGTTTTTGGTGATAAAGAGGATCGATGAGAGCAACTTCGACAAAGTTAGCCCTTCTAAATGCCTTTTCGGTCTAATTGGAAATCTGAAAAGTATAAAGAAAAATAAGGACGGTTTACTAGTAGAAGCTGTATCAGAAGCGCAAGCTAGAAGACTACTGAAAGTTCAAAGAATTGATATTTTTAACGTTCTTGTGGAACCTCATAGGTCTCTCAACTATTCAAAAGGAGTTATTTCGTGTTCAGACTTATTAAATTGTTCGGTTGAGGAAATACTAAAGGAATTGGAACCAAAAGGCGTCATTGATGTCAAAAGAATTGAAAGAAGGGTTAATGGTGAACTTACTGATACGGTAAACCATATACTAACTTTTAATAAACCTAAACTTCCAAATAAAGTAAGAGCTGCTTTCTACTTCCTAGACGTGAGGCCATATATTCCAAACCCCTTGCGTTGCTTTAACTGTCAGAAATTTGGACACATGACAACCAGCTGTAACGAAGAAAAAATATGCGCCTGTGTGTGCGCCCCCCAGCTAGATCAAATAAATGTCCCAGAATGATCGAAGAAATGTTTATTCAAAGCACTAAAGTTCTGGAAAACTTAAGCTATGCGGAAGCTCGGGAGAAAGTTTGTGGCCCCAAGGGAACTAGCCACGCAACATATGCACAAGTAATAAATAGGGACATTCACAAAACATTAATGGAGCAACTTTTACCCAGTATTACCAAAGCTATAGAGAACCAAATCCAAAGCATACTCAGTGGTTTTGTAAATGAACCAAATAAACCCATGCAGTATGTCGCACAGGCATCTCAAAATAATATTATTATAAATCCACCTAATTCGATTTTTATATTAACAAGGATGAACTTTTTTGCTATGCCGTACAAATCAGTTGGACCATGGGGTGGCAAACGCGAGATCACCACCCTTAATAGAGGTCTATGAAGTCTAAGTTGCTCATTGCATTGCTTGGAAAAAATAACGTATTTAAAAAAAAGTTTCTAAAACAAGTAAGTTATTGTATTTTGCAATTAAGATCGATAAATAAAAGAAAAGAGAAATGCAAAAAAATGGCTAAAATAGGTTTAAACAATTTTTTTACTGCATCAAAAAACTAAAAAAAAATGGCGGCCAATTCAAATTTTAAATAACCAATTCAATTGCGCACACTGGGTTTAATATTTTTGCAACAAATTTTCAGGGTGTTTTTGTTAGAGCAAAAGGCAGATTTTCTGAAAGTTTGAAGTTGATCGGTTTATCCAGCGGCTCTGGGTAGCAAAATAAAAAAAAACAACGATTTTTATCCAGTTTTTTCACTTTTGTAGGTTATGGTAGCACACTCCTAAGATCTGCACTAAACGTAGATTTGTAGAAAATGAAATTACAAAGATTTTGTTTTTTTTTATCCCGATCGGATCTATATATCTCGAGGTGCCCTCACATTTTTAGGTTGAAAAACGTGGTTAAAAAATATTAAATTGTTAATAAGAATTCAAGCACAGGATCTTTGAAGTACAAAAATTTTTTGGCTATTACTTAGCACCTCCCCAATAGGATCCAATCATAAAATTGCCTACGGAAAAAGTTCAACTTCAAATACTATTTTGACTGCGTTACAAGAAGCTCTCAAAAGAGCGCCGACGTCCGGTAACTTGCAAGGTTAAATAACATACTGTCTAGACTATTGTTTTTTAAATAATTTGAAAGTCCATCAAAGCAATTATTTGCATCCAGATTTGTAAATTGTTTGTATATGCTTGTTATTAATATTTCCTTGCTGCAGATTTGAATGGTCATTAATTATTTTAATTTCATTCAATCGATTTATTTTAATTTTATGTTTAATAGTAATTTTTATGCACTTCATTTATTTGCTCATTTATTTTATCATTTTGTTTAAATGTTAACTGTGGCATTCTTTTTCTTTTCGTTGTGTAATTTCCTACCACATGAGAATAAAGTCCAAGGAATTTACAAAATATGCAGTCGGCGACAACAACTGTCACTTGTGTAGTAGTAGTTTTATTAGAAACAGCTTAATCACAATTTAAAGTAAAATTGATATATCTAGAACAATGATAATAAAAATAATAAGATAAGATGTATTTACAAATTTAATTAAAATTACATTTGGATGTATATAATAATAATGTCTTATAAATATACAGGCTGTCATTTTTATCAGGGCCCTTGACAATATCTCACTTAATATCGGTCGTACAAAAAAAAATATTTTTACGAAAATTGTGCCGATTTATATAACCTACAACATAGTTTAAAGACATTTGAAATTCATGGCCTACTTTAAGAGTTATGGCGGAAAATATCGAAAATGTGGAAAACGTCTAGGCCAATATCTCCGTTATTTGAAGAGATACGAGAAAAATTCTAAGGCGAAAATTTTTTGCAAAACAGAGTGTTTCAACGAGGTTTTATCTGATTTTTTTCAAAACCGCTGTATTTTGAGATTTACTCTTCAGGCTGTTAAAAAAATATTTTGAAACGGGCGGGAAATGGCGCCATTAAATACAGTAGTTTCCTCCCTTTTCAACGATACATCACATGCCATATTTATTCATTGGTATTACGTTAGTAATTATAAAAACATTTTTTTTAAACCAATATTTTCTTTTAACAAGCATTATACTTGCCGTGAAGAAGTATGATTAAATAAAACGATAAAATAATTCAATAAGTTGTTCAAATCTTTGCTATAATAAAACATGAACACAATTAAGAAGAATAAAGTAAATTCAGGTAACAAAAACAAATTAATAATAAAAAGAATATAGCACACAGAACATTAATATTTATCTAATCCTTAAAATAATTTTTAAGATTTTAAGATATCATATCAAGTGTTCAAAGTGTCCACCGCGATTTCTTATGCACAATCGAGCGCGGCGAGGCACTGCATTTAAAACATTACTCAGCATTTCGTCTTATTTCATATTGTATACTATTTTGTCATTAATATTTGCTGTATTCATCATTCTCCTTTACTGTTTTCATTTTGTATTCTAGCGTCATAATTTCTTTCTCTGCTCATTTCTCAATTTGCCTGCTTTAGTTAGATTTCCTTCGGCGATATAAGAAGAACAACACAACACAAGCACCGTATAGTGCTTAGGTGAGTCTTTTTGTTCGCCAGGGTTGTATTAAATATAACCTATTTTAAGTTTTTCAATATGTAATATATAAAACTGATAATGTTGTTAATTTAATGTCCAATATCAAACACTATGTGCATTTGAATATGTAATGTTAAACATGTATAGTTGAAGTTGAATAAATTGAATTGAAATTGAATTGAATTGAAATTTCGGGGGTAACTGTAATACATGCCTGTTAAATTCGAGCTTTTAGGTCCTCTACATTTTATGGTGTCGTCGAAAACACCTTATCTTTAATATACCCCCATTGGGGTTATATTGGAGAACGAGGGGGCCATCGAATAAATCCATTGGTACCTATCCAATGTTGAGGCAAAATTTCGTCTAAATAATCTAGGCAAATCTGGGAATTGTGGGGAGGAGATCCATCTTGTTGAAAATATTGAAAGTGTCGATTCTCTAAAGGTAGGTCATCTAAGAATTCATTAAATTCATTTCTCAAAAAGTTTAGGTACCTTTGATCACTGAGGTGACCATCATACAAATAGGGACCTATTAAATTGATGCCTAAAATACCTATCCACACATTTATTGAAAAACGATTTTGAAACCCAGTCGGTCTATGCCAGTGTGTATTTTCAGAAGTCCATTTGTAATGAATATTGCGATTAAAAAATCCATTATTAGAAAAATTTGCCTCGTCGGACCAAAGTATTTTACTATATATTAATGGATCGGCATGCTTCTTTTCCAACAGCCACCTACAAAAAGTCGTCTTCCTTGGTTTGTCCCCCGCTTGTAAATTGTGAACTTTTTTTGGCTTTATAACACCGGTAACCATTTTTATTTAAAATTTTTCTAGCACTTGTTTTATTTATATGACAAGCAATTTGAATTTCTCTTAATTATGTTTCCAAATTTTCTGTATTTTTATTTCTTACATAATTAATAACTCGGTTTACCTTATTTACATTAACAGTAACACTGTTCAACCTTGTCTTCTTTTTTAAAAATGAACCATTATTTTTCAGTTTCGTAGCTAATTTTCTGAACAGAGTTTTATTTGGCTGTAGTGATTGTGGAAATCTGTTTCTATATTCTACTTGAGCTAATCCAGAGTTAAAATTGCATTGGCAATATGTAACGAACATATTATGACGATCAATGTAAGTGAAACTCATTTTTGAAAATTCTAAATTTTTAAACGAGTGCGATTGAGTGTGAGTTTAAGTATTAACTGAAATGATCTGCCAAAAAATTAAATTGTCAAGTTTGTTCATAGCCAACTATTTTAAAATAATTGAAATAATAGTGAAATCATGAAATACAAACAAATGGATATTATACTTAAATTAATTGGTAAATACATTTTAACTTTCTGAGCAAGGAGTGACGCTTTTATGGAGGACCTCTATACATTGGCATAACTGCGAATACTCTTTCCATAATTGCTCCATGTTGCTTTCTTGATTATTATTTTATTTTTGTCACCTGAATTTACTTTAGTTTTTTTAATTGTGTTAATGTTTTATTATTGCAAAGGTTTAAACAACTTATTGAATTATTTTATTGTTTTATTTAATCATACTTCTCCACGGCAAGTATAGTGCTTGTTAAAAAAAAATTATTGGTTTAAAAAATGTTTTTATAATTACTAACGTAGTACCAATGAATAAATATGGCATATGATATATCGTTGAAAAGAGAGGTAAATACTCTATTTAATGGCGCCATTTCCCGCTCGTTTCAAAATAATTTTTTTAACAGCCTGAAGAGTAAATCTCAAAATACAGCGGTTTTGAAAAGAATTAGATAAAACCTCGTTTAAAAACTCTATTTTGCAAAAAATTTTCTCGTATCTCTTCAAATAACGGAGATATTTGGCCTAGACTTTTTCCGCATTTTCGATATTTTCTGCCATAACTCTTAAAGTAGGCCATGGATTTCAAACGTCTTTAAATAATTTTGTAGGTTATATAAATCGGCACAATTTTCGTAAAAATATTTTTTTTTGTACGAAAGATATTAAGTCTCGAGTGCCCTGGTAAAATGGACAGCCTGTATAAAAGGTGGTCTAAAATTGCCTCTCGATATTTCTGCGGCTGATAGTACATCCAAAATTGATGTTAGTTATATAAACTAATTTCCAAATTGAATTATAAGGGAGGGAGGGAAAAAGGGAGCAATAAATTTCAATTTTTCTGCAATATCTTCCGACTGCCTTAAAATATTAAATTCATATTTTAAACTTAGTAATACGCCATCCAGACACTAGTTTACATGGTATCGACCAAATCCTCTCTTCTGCTTAACGGGTAGTTTTAGGAGGCGAGTGCCAGTATTTTCCTCATAACGTTTTAATTTTATTAATGTTTAAAAAACAACGCGTATTTAGAACACTTTACTAATAAATTCTTTTACACATAAAGAATGCTCTGAAATATTACTTTGACAAGTCCTTTTGGAGTTTCATTTTGTGAAACTGCAATTATCGAGATTCGCAAATGTTTTGATTTTCTTGAACCAATGATACACTTGTATTTTGCGAGTGAGAAGGGTTAAACAGTTTTCGGGATACCTCAATTTTTCTTTGCATGGATTCTTCTATATATCCTTCTGCTACATTGGAAGAATGCCATCCTCCGTGTCTTTTCAGAGTGAGTAAATCTCAGTCGCTTTCCACCAGCATGCTTGCCGAAGAACGCCTAAGCCCATGCCCGGTATATTCTCTGGGATTTTCTAGTTGTAAGTATTCTGCAACAATTTTCGGCACAACACTATTGATATAGCAACCAACATATTGAGCGTAACACCTGCCGTTTCTATATGCAACAAGTAATCTTCTGCTGTTAATTTTTATTGCCAAAGAACTTTTTAGCATTGAGAATCGACTCCATAACGTGGAAGATTTCATAGTCTTTGCTTTTTCGACAAACTAAACTAAAAGAATATATTAACTTGCAGTTTTGATTTTGTTCACATTTCGCCATTCAGTAAAAAGTTGATATTCGTGTTTATATCTTATTTGAATTATCTTCTGAGCATATTTTATTAGCATACATTTAATTGACAGAAAACAAACAATGCTGATAATGCGTCTGGTCGATAGCTGAGTTCGAATCCTGGCTCAGGCACTGTCGGAGGAAATGGTTGTATGTCCGCGTTTTTGCAATGTATAACGCCCTTCCGCACAAGCCTCTGAGTTCTGGAATTGGGGGTTGTCTAATTTCTGTGGTGTTTATTTATTTATTTATTTATGATTTATTTAAATGTATATTGTTGAAAGAATTAACTTTAATTTATGATACTACAAAAAATATGTAACGAGTAGATACAGTAAATAACTAACAGAAGGATAAAAGAAGTAACAAAAAGTAAATCTGATACTAGTCATTATAAGAAACTTCACACGTTGTTTTTTAAATATAAATTTCTCGAGAATGGTTTGGTTTATAAAAATGCGATAAGAATACCTTTGTTGCGTGTAACATATAATTTTAGTTTATAATTTGCTATTGTGATTGTGTTTTTCGTTTCAGATGGAAGATCAAATATTCTCGGTGCAAGACATGCATAAGTTCTTCCTCCTATTGTTTTTTAAATTTTTTTCTCACTGATGGTATTTTTATATCTTCTCATAGTTATGTACATTGTATTTCTATACAATTTCATGTTTAAATTAGAATAATAATATACTTTGAGAATAAAGTTGTCTAATGGTTGACATTTTGTTTCTCTCATATAAAACCTGAGTTTGATGGGTAGTCTTTTAGATCATTGTTAATAAAATCCGCCCCAACCAAGAATACTGTAATTAACAAGAGTATGATATAACACGTTCATCGGAGATAAGTCTAAAGATTGTCTTAATTATTTCAATTTTGGCTAAAATCTTATGTTTTTATAGCATTATTCACTTCTAAATCCAATTTAAAATGTTTATCAATTTTTAGGGGACCAAGACTGGGTACTTAGATTTACTACTACAGATAGTAAACAAATTTTTTAATTTTATTATTATTGTATTAAATTATAGTCATAAGCTTCTTGATCTGGTTATTTCCAATTGTGTGTGCAACGTTTTTAAATCGCCCGAAGTTTTAATTTCTGAGGATCAACACCATCCTGCTTTAATTGTTGAAACCACATTTAACAAAAGTAACTTATTTCCGCAGAGAAGCAACGAAGGCTTTAATTTTAAAAAAGCAAACTTCCCGGCGTTATATCAAGAACTGGCCGTGGTTGATTGGACGCCTTTAACTTTGCATTCGGATGTCAATTTAGCAGTCTGTGAGTGATTTTCTTAAAGCATGTACCAAAAAAAATTCCTACCAATAAAAGTTATCCACAGTGGTTTGATAGTGATTTGATGTCTCATGTTAGACAAAAAAAGCGAGCCTGGAAAATATATCGATCGTCACATTCTGACGACGATTACAAGTTCAAAGCCTTAAGATCAACGGTAAAAACTAAAGCAAATGCTGCTTATAAAAGATATGTCGCCAAAGTAGAGTCAGATATTAAAACTGAGCCAAAAAATTTCTGGTCATTTGTCAATGCTAAGAAAGGTAACACGTCTATTCCAACATCAATGACTTATAACGAACGTCATTTAGATGATCCCCAATTAATTGTAAACAGTTTTGCCGATTTGTTTTCCAGCGCTTACACTAATTCGACTGAAGTCGATCCCAACAATTTATCGTTTGCAAACAATAATTTATTTAAACATAATATTTTTAGTCGCAAACTCCTCTATAAAATCCTTATTTTACTATAAGGAATGTAACCAGACTGCAACCAACAGCTACTCTCCAGGCTATACGCCCCGCCGAGCGCTGAATTACAAGTTACAAGTCTGGCGCGTTAAGTGTAATAATTGCATATTACCATCAAAACGCTAATGCTTCGATTGCAACAAACACCAGCCGAAAGACTGATCCTACTTAAAGGAGCTCTCTTGCCAGCCGTCACACACCACTTGCAGACTGCAGTTTCGAGCTGTTGACTCTCGTCAGTGCAAGGTAGGCATGCGACGACCGGCACGAGGATCCTTTGACTATTTGGTACATCCCGGTATTTTTACAATAGCGACATGTAAAATAGTCAGCAGGCGCCATCTAGCGGTCCAGTGTCTGTTGCAATCGAAAATTAAATAGCCTAACTGAGCTTAGCATAGTTCAAATGTGCTTTTAGAGGGCGGAATATTAGAGGAGTTATAGAGAAGTTTGCGACTAAAAATATTATGTTTAATAATTTATTTCACATCAAAAATATCACGACTGAGGAAGTACGGAAATCTATAAGACTATTTAAGCCTAAAATGACTAGTGGGCCTGACCTTACACCAGCGTTCCTAATTAGGGACTGCGATCATTTTCTCACAACCGCTGTGTATAATATTTAATTTAATTCTACATGCCTGTACCTTTCCCGACATCTGGAAAATTTCCAGAATATCTCCTCTTTATAAGAAGGGTTTAAAGAATGAAATCGCTAATCACAGACCAATTGCCATCCTGTGCAATTTCTCCAAAGTTTTTGAAATGTTAATTCATACTTTTATGTCAGGTCATCTGAAAAATATTATTTTACCAGAACAGCGCGGTTTTATTGAAGGACGCTCCACTGTCACTAATTTAATATGTGAGACAAAATTTATTAACGAAATCCTTGATCGAAGAAGTCAGGTAGATGCTATCTACATTGACTTCTCCAAAGCATTTGACAGACTCGACCATGGTTTACTGTTGAGCAAACTGGAGAATATCGGTCTCAGTGGTGGCCTGACTGCCATGTTTAGGTTCTACTTGACCGGTAGAACCCAGTTTGTTCAATGCCATGGTCATCGCTCTGCTGATTTTGCCCAGACATCTGGAGTTCCCCAGGGTTCGATTTTGGGGCCTCTTTTGTTTGTGATATTTATTAACGATATTGCTACCAAATTGGAAGTGAGATTTCTTCTATATGCAGATGATTTAAAGATATTTTGTGAGATAAATTCGTTCCACGATTGTGTTAGGTTGCAAAGAAATTTAAATTTAATAAACTTCTGGTGTATTGATAATCATCTCCCTCTCAATATCAACAAGTGCAATGAAATGTCGTACTGTCGCAAAAAAGACTTGCTAATACAGGATTATGCTCTTGATGGTTCCATCCTTAGTCGGCCAGAGTTAATAGTTGACCTTGGTGTTACCTTTGACTCCAAACTATCCTTTACTTACCATATTGGTACCACTGTAGCTGCTGCATATAAGAGTCTCGGTTTTATAATTTGCAATATGAAGGATTTTGAATCTATCCACATATTGCGCCCGTTGTTTGTAACATTTGTAAGGTCCAAGCTGGAATGTGCATCGGTAGTATGGAGTCCAATATATTTTGTACACGTCGCCTCCATCGAGAAAGTTCAACGACGTTTTTTTAAGTCAGCCACGTTCGTCCTAGATAGCTCCTATCCTCTCAGAGGCACTCCATAAGAGATATTTTATGAGCGGTTTCAAATGAGTAGCTTAATTAGCAGGCGAGCTATGCACTCGGTCATCCTATTATACAAAGTAATCCATAACAAACTGGACTGCGACTTTATAGTTTCACGACTTAATTCTCATGTCCCTAGAACTAGTGCTAGAAGCAACCACCTGTTTTATATCCACACCCACAGAACAAACATCTACAAATGCTCTCCATTGTATCAGATGGTACGTAACTACTCGGATATTAAGCTCCAGCTGATATACTTTGCCGTAATATAAAAGATATTAAGCGATTATTTATATAGCCACTTTATTAATTTTTAAAATTTTATTTTATAGTTACATTTATATTTATATATTTTTTTTTCCTCTCTTTTAATTTGTCATTAGATTAGATTATTCCTTTCGTCACTCTTTCACTTGTTTATTCGTATCTTGTTATCTGTCTATTTAGTTTTATGTTATGTATTATGTTCATCGTGTATTTTATACCTCTTTGTTTTACTTTACAGTTTGCTGTTATACTTATCCTGTAATTTGGGTTGATACCCGCTGGATATTTTATAGAAATAAATAAATAAATAAATAAATTTAGATAAAACCAATTTTTTACCAATTTAAATTATTTCTCGACTATTTGTTTTTAATTGGGTCCAAGTTTCTGTATAACTATCGTGTCATCAGCGAAGCTATGTATAGTTTCTTTATATGGGACGGTTGACAGATCATTTACCTAAAGGTTAGATATTATAGATCCCAAAACTGTACCTTGGGGAATCCCATATTCGACTATTCTTTTTTGGCTTAGTGATTCCTCAATCTGCACATATTGTTCTCTGTTTGAAAGGTAACTCTCTGTTAACTTAACCGAATTTTATATTTGGTTGTAAAATTGGTAATGCGCTTTTTTATACTTTTTTCCAGAACCTTTACAAGATTTGAGATTAATGATATAGGTCTTTAATTTATAACATTTGTGTTGTCACTTTTTTGTATAATGGTTTAATTAATAATGCCTATTTTTAATTCATTGGGAAATATTGTTTCTGCAATAATTTTATTTATTAAACATATAAGCATGTTGACACTATATCACTATTTTTTTTTTTGAGATGTAAGATGTAAAGATATGTAGTAATATCTAATGTTATAGTTATTTTAATAAATCTGTCACGCGTTGGCGACATATGTTACGATATAATAATTATAAATTAACTTTATTGATAGATGATATTATTAATTTATATTTAGAAAATGAACCGTGAATTACGCTGCGTTGGAAAGTCTAATAAAAGACCTACTCCTTATCTCAGGGTCAATGCCTGGGTTTCAATCTGCACACATCTTAGATGTTCACAAGTTTGTATTCAATTTTATGCAAAAGTAGATCTTTCCAAATTTATTAATTTATCAAGTTTTATTTATTTATTTATTTGGTAATGCACTCAACAGGCAAGCCCTATTACAGAGTGATATGGTACATTTGATATTTACATTAACCTAAAACTAATTTAATACTAGCTTAATATTAACATAATATTAAAAAGCAATGGTTTAAAACAATGAATTTAACATGGTTTTTTGTTTTTTTATACTGATGTCAAATATATCACAGTTGGCTTGGATCGTATTATAGTTACTACATATTCTGTGGAAAGGGGAATTGATTTGATAATTTGTACCTGCCAGCTCTAAGTGGAAAGTTCTATAATTTCTAGTAGGATAGTGGGGGACACTTAAACTTATCATGGACAGAAAACTACTATCGTCTACATTGCCATGTAACAATTTATGTAAGTATACAATATGCCCGTATTTTCGTCGATTCTCCAGTGTTTTGAGATCATATCTTTCCCTTAATATATCTTTATCTATATCGAAATCATATAAACCAGTCTCTTTATAATTTAAAAACCTTAAAACTTTATTTTGTATTGTCTCTACGCTATTTTGTGTATTTGATAAAATAGATTCCAGACAATTGAACAATATTCCAACAGAGATCTTACATATAACCACTTGAGACACATACTGTTTTCTATTATGAAATATGATGTGAGGAGTTCTATAAGATTCTCATGGAATCCAAATTCATTTTTAAGTTTACAGAGTAGGAAATTATGCGAACCGAGACAAATGCCTTTTGAAAGTCGGTATAAACAACATCCACCTGATTTCTTTCGTGTATCTCTTGGGATATGAACTGAGTGATATTAATCAGGTTACCTAGCAGTTGACCTCTGTCTCATAAAGCCATGCTGGTGAATGAATATGCTATTGGAGACTGATCTATAGATATCGTTATAGATAATCGATTCATAAAGTTTTGCTGGGACTGATAATATAGCAATAGGCCTATAATTCTTAATGTCGGTTTTATCATCTTTCTTGTGTACTGGGCAAAGACGGGCATCTTTCCAGATTTCAGGAAATACTTTGGTCTTTAAACTTAGGTTAAACACGTAGTGAAGCGGGTATATAAGAAAGTCGATATAACCTTTAACGATGTAAGAGGGTAACCTGTCGGGTCCAACTGCTTTGTTTGACTTTAGTCTTTTTCCAGCATCACGTATCTCATTTTGTGTAATATAGTTTACAACTACTTCATCCATGTGCGGATTTAGTTTTATGTGTGAGTCATCTCCATGGAAATCTATATTGCATACACTTTTAAAGTGACTTGCGAATGCATCTGCAATTGCCTCCCGCTTTTGCATTCTAGGTTATCTAGGTGCATAGTATTTGGGAAGGAGACTGCCCCTTTTTTGTCATTCATAAATTGCCAGAATGTCATTGCTTCATCGCTAATATCCTCTTGTATTTTATTTATGTACTGTTTGTATGCTCGATCAATATCCTTTTTTAGTTTTGCTCTTAGACTACTATATTCATTTTTTAAATCGTTTGATTGAGAGAAGTTATATTTCTTACGAATTATGTCCTTTTTTCTTAGATCTTTTATGATTTGGTTGTTAAACCAAACTGGATATTTCTTGGAAGTTTTTGTTTTTGGGATACATTTATCAAATATACTGTATATAATGAAATAGAAATATTGTACAGCTTCATTTACATCAGAAAACCTTCCAATATCAGTCCTATCCGTGTTTCTAAATAGTTCATATAATAGATTGAAATTCGCCTTTTTATAATTACAGGTAGATTTTAATGGAGACGACAATTGCGTTAATTTATTGATTACTAAAGAGATCTATGTATACAAAGTTGGATGATGTGCATCCTCATCTACTAAACAAAATGGGCTACGTTGGACTGTACAATTTTGATTCGATATCACCAGATATAATATACGGTCTAAATAATTTGTTATTCTGTTATTAAAATCTCCCATGATTAGGAAACTATTGTTATAGAGAAATGGTAAATTTTCCAAGAAATTATAAAAATTACTTACAGTGTTGATGTTACAGGCCGGATCGATATATACTAAGATAACATATAGTGCATTAGACTCAGATGTATTTACTTTTACACAAACCAATCGATCGCTAAAATCCATATGTATTTGCTTTGTACTATATTTGTTTTTGACAGCAAGAATTACTCCCCCATCCTTGGTTTTTCCATTAGTTTCACGACATCTATCCTTTCTGATCACCAAAAAATCACTGGAAAATACTTCATTTTCATATACACCTTCGGTCAGCCAACTTTCTGTTATTCCTATGATGTCATATTCATCTATGGTAACACTAATATTGTTTAATAATGTGGAAGTCTTTGTATTAAGGCCTCTTACATTTTGGTAAATTATAGATAGGTTGCTCCTAGACGCCTCTTCAGGTGCCCCAAGAGAATTTTGACTTTCACTTAGGTTACTGGTATTTTGTACATGTGATTGTTATTCCTTCGAAAGGAAATGTTTAAGGAAATTAAATAAAAACTCGTTGATTGCAAAGTTAAGTGACCTCTTCCCTGAATTTAGCTAACTTATGACTAAAAAAACTGATGATATACAATTGGTCATGGTAAATTTTACTTGAAAATATCTTGACTGTCATGTTTGCTGTTTCAAGTAAGATTTAAAATTAAGACTTCTTTTATTATTCTAATGTTAGAATTTTCAAGATGATTTGAATGTTCTTTTAAAATTGCCTTTGGATAACGATATTGTTTATAAAAATTAATCTTACATATCTCTCTCTGAAGAATCTTATCTGTACTTTTAAAGATGTAATATTACGAAGTAGATACCTTCCCATCTTGTAATGTAATCCTTCTTCAAAATTTTTTTTACTGTTTCTCGATATGTAGCCTATGGTTAGCTAATTATTTTTTCTAGTTTCCTGCTTTTCTTCAAAATTTTCTTTACAATTCCTCTATTTCTTACTTTTAGTTTGTCTGTTCGGTTCGCGGTTCATGATCAGTGATCAGTTTAGAGGTGGGGGGCAATTGAAGTGGTGGGAGGCAATTGAAGTGGCTGGTGGTAATTAGAGTGGTGTGGTAATTAGAGTGATAGGATGCAATTAGAGTGGTGGGAGGCGATTAAGGGGCGGAGCGTAGGGGGTGATACGTAAGAGGGCAGGGCCTAGGAGAGGTAGTTGTGGATCAATTGAAGTGACGCAGTAATTAACGTAGTGGGAGGCAATATAAGTATAATTAAGTGTAATAGCAGTAAATATGGAGGTCATTGCGGTAACAATACGGATAATTGCAGTGAAAATGAGGGTAACTACAGTAACAATAAGAGTAATTGCAGCAACAATGAGGATAATTACAGTAACAGTTAGGATAATTGCTGTAAAAATAATGGTGACTAGAGCAATTATGTCCGCCCATCCGTCTGTCCGTTTGCCCACCTGTTAGTCTGTCTACCCATCTGCTCATTGCATTGTCCTATTGTGCTTTGTATTTTTTTTTACAATGCCATAACCAACATTCATTCTTGATTAGTTACAAAATTATTATTATTTTTATTATTTAAAATATAATGTGTTTATTGTTTAGTGTTACAGCAGACAGCAGCCAATTCTTTAACTATAAACTACTCATTGTCCTTATATTGAAAACCTTGTAAGTCAATGATCAAAGTAGGAAATGTATGTACCATCGTTCACCTAGCATCAACAAAGTCGCTCTGGACTGAATCATCCAATGCACTGTAGGTTAAATAAGCATCGTGAAGTATAAGCGCATACACTCGGGTTTGCCCAGGGAACTTCGTTTTTCGTGTACCAAATTCTATTTTAATGTCGACAGTGGATGATTTAATTGCATCTGGTTGACAAGAGCAATCAATAACAAACAATGGATTTTTTCTGAATTCGTCAAGATCCATCAGAGGTTCCATGTTTCTACCATAATAACTACGTTGAAATCTCTCGTATGCATAGTAGGCTGCAGAGTCGAGTTTCTTTGCAAAATCTAAAGTCCAACGTTCATATGGAAATACTTCAGCATTCAGATATAGTCGAATATTACTAATATCTGCATAAATAAACTTTGCAACATCTTTGGTTATGTTACTCGAAGAGTCATTGTTTTGAAAACCAATAATAATGTAACGAGGTTTCTCGAGACTGCTAGCGGCTTTAACAGTCCATATGTCAGTAGCAGTATCACGTAAAGTAGGCAGCTCATATAAATCCCACATACGATAAGCCATCTGAATTCTAACATTATTACCACTCTTATTAATTCTGTTTAATATTTTAAGCGATTGTCTGTCTTTAGGAATAATATGTCTAATCTTCCACTCAATTTTACTAATTTCCAGCTCTGCATCAACTTCACCAATATAACAGTTGTTGAAGGATCGAGCTATGATTAGAATTAATTCTTGCTTTACATTTAAAATACCTTCGGTGTAATTTTCAGCAAAACCCATGAGGTATTTAAGAGGAAGTCTACTACTGAACACGTGACTGGTAGTACCTAAAATATCCTGCTTCTGTTCTGTGACTTCCCAACCTGTAGTTATTAGTGATCGGAGATGTTATTCTCCATATGACACCATAGTTTTCATTGATGTAATGATTCCAGGTTTTCTAACGACGGCCACTTGCTGTCCACCCATTTCATATCTTATCTCATCGAATAGAACGACTAGTGCATTATTAGATAAATAACATGGTTTGGTAGTTTCCTTACGTGTAAATTTTCCTTCTATATAAATGTAGCTCTTTGCAACGTCGACTATGGAATCTTAGAAATTGATAGGAATGTGTATTTCATCAGAGTTTTTATAATAGTGCGAACCATATGTTTTATATGTATGCTCATGTATGCTAACAATTGACAGATAATGTATGATCTTCAATTCTAGCTTTACAATAATCTTCTCACCTCGAAAATTAATTAAATCACCTTTGTCATCCAACATGCTTAGTGTGATGTCGATATACTGACGCTCTTCAGGTGTAACAGGCAAATATATGCTGTTAGTCGGCTCCCTAGTAAGTCTGTAATCGGGTTTAGCATCTATGTCAAATTCGAATAGGGTATGGGATTCAAGAGTATTCAAATAGGCTCCAGAAATAATCCACCCGTATCATTCGTACTTTCATAATATTAACAGGGAGTGCTAATTCATGGTTCTTGTTTGGATGTAAATATATCATTTCAAATCTCAATAGACTTCCAACAGTGTTTGGTTCTGTAAAATAAATGCCATATTTTGACCAAATTCCACACTTCAGCGTATTATTGTTAACTCGTAGTTGGAATAACTCTTCATTTTTATCATTCGGCATTGCTTTTAGTATTATGCGATATGTTTTGTCAACTTCATAGTCTCCGCGTGGTAAATGGAGAACTGTGAGGGCCACTTCTGGTCCAGTTTTATAACAAAAGCGATTATTCGTCTCGTCTAAATTGAATATGGAGTTGTAAGAATAGAATCTTGTCAATCCCAGTCCACATCGACTAGCAGTATTTAATTCAGTGGGTGGATAAAATTCGGCACTGAGCACGCTTGAATGACCAGATAGTGTAAAAGTGCGCGACATAATTAACGTTATCTGGACATTTTTGCATGAATTTATTGTAGCCCAGCCTCCCTTAGTTATCTCATCTAAGAAAATACAAAGTGTAATAACGTACAGATGGGTATGCGCCCACCACGCTAATTGCATCCCATCACTCTAATTACCACACCACTTTAATTACCCCCACCACTCTAATTACCACCAGTCACTTCAATTACCTCACACCATTTTACATCCCACCGCTCTAATTACCCCCCACCTCTAAACTGATCACTGATCATGAACCGCGAATCGAACAGGCCCTCTCTTATTCAAAATTGCTACCAATTCACCTCTCTGACGTCTCTGAATAATTAGTTGTTACCACGATTCCTTTATTTGTCGTTTTCCGAACCACAGGAACCGCACATATAGGCGCGTACGGCGTCCGCGGGAAATCTGCCTTTAGGGACCTCTTTGAGGAACTGTTAATTCGTCCTAATGGTCCACACCTTATATGAGGGGCAGTGGTACTGTCGTGAGCAGAAAAAAATGGGACAACTCTTTTTTTTCTAGTATAAATCTGTCTCTATTTGAATATGTAATGAGTAGCCGAAATAAGACAGATATCACTTTTAATTTATTTTTTATTTTAATGCTGTAGTTATTGCTATAGTAAATGATGGATGGTCAATGAGACAAATTGCACTGCGTTATAACATTAACAAAAATTTGGTGTGTAACATTTTAAGAAAATGGAGAATAAACGGTACGATTAGTAGAAATCCTAGATCAAAGGACAAAGGGTATCCTACTTAACAAGAAACTAACTATTAATATTTCGTTATTGCACCATTTCTATTTATAACTTCTATAAATCTGTTTGGCTTAGAATTAAATAACCTTATACAATAATCATTAGTAATAATATTTTCCCGTGCATTATTTACTATTTCCAGTAATTCTTCGGCATTCCGTGGTCTCACATTTCGTTTTTGGATACTTCTTACGAGTAGTCCCCATACTTCTTCCACAGGGTTAAGATCTGGACTATGACTGGACCAGTTAAGAACATATCTTGAAACCAGTTAGTAACGGTATGAGCAGTATGAACGGAACAATTGTCTTGTTGAAATATGAACTCATAGGAAATAATTGTGACACAGAAGGGAGCATAATATTGTCTAAAATCCTAATATACGTTTCACTATTAAACCGTTCTTCAATATGCCACAAAACACCAGGACCACGTTCCGATATCCAAGCCCACATATTGACGGAAAATCTTCCACTTTTATCATTGTAAGATATATATTTCTCATCGAATCGAGTATTCGGAGGGCGGTAAACATGAATACGACCGCTGTGTGTTGACTGGAAAGTTTTTTCGTCTGTAAAGATTACATTGTTCCAAAAATTTACATCATGCGCTAATAATTCAAGCGCAAATTCTACTCGAGCTTCTCTATGGTCAGCTTTAAGTAAGTATTTCTGTGCTGCTGCATGACAGCGTAGCTCCGATTCTCGTAATCGCCAGCAACCAGTACTACTCGATCCAGGAAAATTCGTTTTTTTTCCAAATGGAATCATATTGGTGCCATGGTACCATTTGTTAGTAATATTAATAAGTAATTTATACATATGCCTTATTAAAATGTGCGATAAATACAATCAAAATTTAGAAGCGAGTCTACATATTTTGTATTTGTATGTAATTTTTTTCGACTCTAAAAATAAAGGGAGATTGAACCATAATAAGAAACCTCGTACTTCAATAAAAATTAGCAAATCCTTTTATGTTTGTTTTATTATTAATTTGTTACATAATTCAATAATAATTAATACACTTCTTGGAAGTGTCTTTCATGGTTTTACAATATTTATCCAAATTCCTCCAACAACGCTAGGAGCCAGTGTATGCGTTGTCATTTTCAATGGAACTTCGGTTTTCTTATTTAAGGTCACTCTAGCATTCCTCAATATGCTTGTCAACCCCACTTTTGTTTGTATTATACCAAATCTTTCTCCTAAAATATAAACATACTTAATCAAGGAATATTATTAGGCGAAGAAAGGGGCAAAACGGTTAAAATATCACCTCAAGTAACTTGCACAATATACATTGGAACTTTACAAACGTTCTTTAGAGTTTTATAAAAATTCTTTAGGTATAGTCGCGTACAGATTTACTCGACACTCAAAAAACGCAACAAAAACTTCACGACCTCATTATTATCACCGTTGGGCCATGCGACATGTTGCCATCAATCAAGCCGACGCACATTAAAAACCCATAAAGGTGAGCGAGCCAATTTGCGAATGAAATAGTACAGAGCCGTACTTAAAATTCGTATGTATTAGAGTGTACGTATTCATTATACTAAATTTAAAAGTATTGTCTTCGATAAATAGATATTTGTTGCTCATCAAGGACTGCGAGGAGGTACGAACATTTCTTTGCCAAAAACGTGGGTACAGAGTTAAGAGTTTCGATATTGAAATAGTTAAAATAAATAAAGCAGATATCTAAATTTTTTAAATAAATAAAATGTGATATTTATATCGGTTCCTTTATTTGCATCATATCAACTTTACATTTCCTTGAACCATCTGTCCAGCCTTTTCTCACTGTATCGTGAGTATCATACCAAGTTCCGTCTAAATAATATATTGCTCGTTGTTCATTTCGAAATGCTTTTGTAGCTTCCAAATATTCCATGCGCCACCGTACAATTCTGCTGCTTTCCATAAGACTTATGTTTTATTACTCATTTTGAACTTAAATCCTATCTTCAATATCCATCGCCGAAGTGTTTTTTCACTAACTGATACTAGATCCTTTCTTCTCAGTTCCATATGTATTGATTGTATAGTTGGTACAGTTGATTTAAAAAAAAACTGGTACAACTCTTGTAATCGAAAATCTTAATAGTTTAGTTGTGTGCATATGTCTGTAAATAGGACTGGCCAGGCATGTCGAGAGGGGGGTGGAGAAGAGGCGATTTACCCCGGACCTGGGTTTTTTGGAGGAGACCGGTTTTCTTAGTGTTTTTAAACTTATTAAAACTTTCTTTTTAATTTTATTCAAATGGATTTTTAAAAAATAATTAGAAAATAACTTTTTCAAAACATTGTCATACCTGCCATATTATTGTTTAAAAAAATAATATTTGTTACGGATAATTCTACTAATGGTTGTAATTAAAATACTAACTGAATAATGATAATTCTATTTTTAAAATAAGAACACAAAAATACCACTTGGGATTTAAAAAAATGTAAACAATGCAGACTGAACATGAAAATACAATAAAAAATAAAATAAATGAACTTCAACTACGTAATACGGAATTAACTAATATTTTGTCATTACTCCATTAGCGTCTAAAGCTGCCTGAAGTCTTGCGGGCAATGACAAAATCAGATTTCTTGCAAGGTCAACTTCTTGCGACAAGTTCTCCCAAGCGTCTTCAATAATTATCCCTTCCAATTCTTGGGCATTACTTGGATGGTTATTTAATTTTCTTACATGTTTCACCATTAGTGCCTAAACATTTTCAACTGGATTTAAATCCGGACTTTTAGATGGCCACGGTATCAACTCTATGTTTTTATTAAGAAACCATTGGCTGACATGATGGGCCGTATGTATGGAGCAGTTGTCTTGTTGGAAAATAAACTTATTTTCCGGAAACACCTCTATTACTGACGGCAACATAATATTGTCTAATATTTCAATATATCTAATGGAATTGAGATGACCACCACTGTTCCAACACACACCTAACCCATTTAGGCTCATCCAAGCCCAGACATTGACTGAAAACCTTCCTGATGTTTGTGGATCGAAAGTATATTTTTCGTCGTATCTAGTGGAGGGAGGTCTATATACGCGAACATGTCCATCGTTACAGGATTTAAAAACCTTTTCGTCAGAAAAGACAACTTGTCCCCAGAAGTTTTCATCATCGATTATATAGTTCAGTGCAAAAATAATCCTACCCTGCTTCTTTTCTTCTGAAAGTTTGTATTTTTTAGCCGCTGAACAACTCTTCAATTCGCTTCCTAGTTTTATTCTCTGCAAGCAGTGGTATCGATGCAGGGAAATTTGGCTCTGAAATTGAATTTACTGCAGTCTGAAAAGGGTTTTCTCTTAGGTAATTTATAAGATTTTCATCTTCTTGATTATTGGTCTTTCTGGGTCTACCGGAACCAACTTTACAGGATACCGTTTGGTTAGTTTCCCATTGTTTTTTAAAACTCATTATCGTGGTTTTACTCACATTGCATTCAGCAGCAAGTCTTCTTATGGACCAACCATCTTCAATTCGAAGTTTTTTTTTTTAAATATCTGTTAGATGTCGAACCATTTTTAATAATGACGTTACTGATTAACGTCAAAGTGACATTTGTAAGATTATTAGTAGTTGGATGGGTGACCGTTCCAACGAAGACCGCGTCCTCGCCTCACACATCTTCCAGCGGCTTGTATATCAGTGTATGCGCGGAAGCTATACAACCTTAGGCGAGGGTTGTATAGGGGATATACCATCCTTCGGAGGGGATGTAAAGCCGTCGGTCCCTTGTCTATTAAATGTTAAGCAATTAAAAGATCCCTACTCTTCTTAAGGGAAGAGGTTCCTGGTTGGGGTTAGCTCGTCTACAGGCGTCGGTGATAGGCCTCAGTAGCGGAAATAGGCCGACGTTAAATAAATGTTTAAAAAAAAAAAGATTATTAATATCAATCAAAGAACGAATGATTTACATAGCTAAAAGAAAGTGTACCAGTTTTTTTTTAAATCAACTGTACCTCATTTTCTTGATACTTGCTATAAAATTGCATCTCTTAACAATGTCACCATAGATGAATCTAATGTTTTTGACGTTCTTTATCTGATCTAATTTTCCGTTTCTGTACCCCTTCATTAATTAATTTATAAACAGTTCGTTCTGGAATTTCTGTTAAGTAGACCTTTTTTCACGGCACCCTTTCACTTTCTTTTATATTTTTATACATTTTTAATACCATTTCTTGAGTCTGTGAGTGTAAATATTGTGCGGAAACTTCTATCGTTATTTGTGAACCATTAACATCCACCACAACTTCCTGACATTCTCACATTCTCTGCTGGTGATTGGTTGTGGATCTTCCCAAGGCCTAAACATTTTCACAATATTATTTTACCACCCCCACTTGTAAACAAAGAACTTTCGAATATTGACTACCCGCAATTACTTTTGCGACTAGTTTAACAGTATTTTAATGAGGTCGTAAAGTTTTTGTTACTTTTTTTTGAGTGTCTAGAAGTGCTGATTTCGACTATACATGTTTTTCATTGTAGTTTGTAGTTACCTATACAAGCCCTTGGACCTCCCCCAAAAGGCATATGCTCAAACTGATGCCTTCCCTTTTTCTTTTCGTCGCTGAATCTATCGGGGTCAAAAATAGTCGGATTCGGGAAATATTCTTCATCGTATTGGTATGCTTCTATTGGAACCACTATTTGAGTTCCCTCTTCGATAAGAACATCTTCACCTGGTAATTTATAATCCGTAATGGCCACTCGTGTTATAAATGGTACCGGTGGATATTTTCTTAAGGTTTCTGTTTTAGAAAGAAAACAGTTATTAGTAATAAATACAAATTACCAAAGCATCATTCCACGAACTCAATGTCATAGAACTAAAATTGAAGAAATATAAAAATCGCTTGTAACTATTAATTATGTCATGAACATGGAACAATATACGCAACGTATTCTAGCAGTATCCAATAATAAAAATAGTGTATACAGGCTGTCCATTTTATTATGGCACTCGAGAATATCTCACTTAATATCGGTCGTACAAAAAAATTTATTTTTATGAAAATTGTGCCGATTTATATAACCTACAAAATGGTTTAACATTCTACTACTACTACTTTAAGAGTTATGGTGGAAAATATCGAAAATGCGGAAAACGTCTAGGCCAAATATCTCCGTTATTTGAAGAGATACGAGAAAAATTCTAAGGCGAAAATTTTTTGCAAAACAGAGTGTCTCACCGAAGTCTTATCTAATTTTTTTCAAAACCGCTGTATTTTGAGATTTACTCTTCAGGCTGTTAAAAAAATTATTTTGAAACGGGCGGGAAATGGCGCCATTAAATAGACTATTTTCCTCCCTTTTCAAGGATATATCACATGCCATATTTATTCATTAGTATTACGTTAGTAATTATAAAGACATTTTTTTAAAACCAATAAATTTTTATTTAACAAGCATTAGTGGAGAAATATGATTAAATAAAACGATAAAATGATTCAATAAGTTGTTCAAATCTTTGCTATAATAAAACATTAACGCAATTAAGAAGAATAAAGTAAATTCAGGTAACAAAAACAAAATAATAATCAAGAAAGCGACATGGAGCAATTATGAAAAGAGTATTCTCAGCTATGCCAATGTATAGAGGTCCTCCATAAAAGCGTCACTCCTTGCTCAGAAAGTTAAAATGTCTTTACCAATTAATTTAAGTATAATATCCATTTGTTTGTATTTCATGATTTCACTATTATTTCAATTATTTTAAAATAGTTGGCTATGAACAAACTTGACAATTTAATTTTTTGACAACTCTCACTCAATCACACTCGTTTAAGAATTTAGAATTTTCAAAAATGATTTTCACTCACATTGATCGTTATAATATGTTCGTTACATATTGCCAATGCAATTTTAATTCTGGATTAGCTCAAGTAGAATATAGAAACAGATTTCCACAAGCACTATAGCCGAATAAAACTCTGTTCAGAAAATTAGCTACGAAACTGAAAAATAATGATTCATTTTTAAAGACAAGGTTGAACAGTGTTACTGATAATGTTAATGAGGTCAACCGAGTTATTAATTATGTAAGAAATAAAAATACAGAAAATTTGGAAACATCATTAAGAGAAATTCAAATTGCTTGTCATATAAATAAAACAAGTGCTAGAAAAATTTTAAAGAAAAATGGTTAGCGGTGTTATAAAGCCGAAAAGGACGACTTTTTGTAGGTGGCTGTTGGAAAAGAAGCGTGTATATGTAGTAAAATACTTTGGTCCGACGAGGCACATTTCTCCAATAATGGATTTTTTAATCGCAATATTCATTACAAATGGACTTCTGAAAATACACACTGGCATAGACCGACTGGGTTTTAAAATCGTTTTTCAATAAATGTGTGGATAGGTATTTTAGGCATCAATTTAATAGGTCCTTATTTTTATGATGGTCACCTCAGTGGTCAAAGGTACCTAAACTTTTTGAGAAATGAATTTAATGAATTCTTAGATGACCTACCTTTACAGAATCGACATAACTTTCAATATTTTCAACAAGATGGAGCTCCTCATCACAATTCCCAGATTTGCCTAGATTATTTAGACGAAATTTTGCCGCAACATTGGATGGGTATCAATGGATTTATTCGATGGCCCCCTTGTTCTCCAGATATAACCCCAATGGATTTTTCTCTATGTGGGTATATTAGAGATACGGTGTTTTCGACGACACCGCAAAATGTAGAGGATCTAAAAGCTCGAATTCAACAGGCATGTATTACAGTTACCCCCGAAACGTTGAGTAATGTTTTAAATGCAGTGCGCTCGATTGTGCATAAGAAATCGCGGTAGACAGTTTGAACACTTGATATGATATCTTAAAAATTATTTTGAGTATTAGATAAATATTAATGTTCTGTGTGCTATATTCTTTTTATTATTAATTTGTTTTTGTTACCTGAATTTACTTTATTCTTCTTAATTGTGTTAATGTTTTATTATAGCAAAGATTTGAACAACTTATTGAATTATTTTATCGTTTTATTTAATCATCTCCACGGCAAGTATAATGCTTGTTAAAAAAAATATTGATTTAAGAAAAGTGTTTTTATAATTACTAACGTAGTACCAATGAATAAATATGGTATGTGATATATCGTTGAAAAGGGAGGAAAATATTCTATTTAATGGCGCCATTTCCCGCCTGTTTCAAAATAATTTTTTTAACAGCCTGAAGAGCAAATCTCAAAATACAGCGGTTTTGAAAATAATTTATTAAGTGAGATATTCTCGAGGGCCCTGATAAAATGGACAGCCTGTATATTAGCATAAATATAGTTATAAAAGTGTATTTGCAATCAATTATATTTGGCATTACTACTTCAGTCTATGGAGCAACTGTAGAGAGAGCAATTGTGTATGTGAATCACTTTGTTACTAAATGCTGGGCGAGGAACGTCCTACATTCACTACTGATAGAAATGCAATTTTTGTATTAGTTGGGTAAATAACTATTATAAATAGTCGGCGACCATGGTGCAAAGTGTGTGGTGCGTGAAATACATGCAAAAGCACATGGCAATAAATACCTACCATCGATGACTTGCCCCAAATATTTCATTTCACTGAGTGAGTCGTATGTAATTTGGTTATTATGTTCGTGCAAAACAGTGTTGATTTCATTCCTCAGTTTTTCTTGAATTTCTGGATGAGTCGCCAGTTCGAACAGAGCGAAAGACATAGTGGTGGAACTCGTCTCAAAGCCACCAAGGAAGAAAACGAAACATTGAGCTACGACTTCGTCCATTGTAAGAGTTTTTCCATCACCTGCAAATATAAATTTCCATTAATTCTCCTATTGATATTTTTTTACATGTTTCGTGAACGTTTTGTTGAATTGTTTGTTTTAGTATGTCGTCAAATGTAAGGTATCATTTTTCTAGTCAATGGCGGCCCTAGAATTTTGATATGGGGGGCAGGCGAAAATTTCAGTCAAACGGCCTAAAATTAAAAGTTAGAAGTTTTATTTAAAATAATATTGTCTTGGAAATGTAGATCTCGTAGACGCAAGGCTTAAAATATTAAACACCAAATATATGTGTGTCCATGGGGGGGGGGGGGGCTATGAGCCCTCGTAGGACGGCCACTGCTAGTTAGTATGTTGTAATTATGGAGGCAGGTAAAATCTAAATTTCATGTTAATATGTTGAATGGTTTATTAGAAACTATTATTTTTTGATGCACCGGACAAAACCTTAAATGTGTAAGATACTAGAAGCTTGTTTAAGATAATTTGAAACTATTTTTGTATTTTGTTGATAAAGTGACCAAAAAAAGAGTTAACCTAAACCCTCCTCCACTTCTAATAGTCAATAACTCGGAGGTGGTTAGGCCGCTAGCTAATTACTTTCTGGTGCAAAGGGGCGCATAACAGGCATAATCTTTTGAGCCAAGAAACATTTAATAGTGTAGTGTAGTGACACATGAGGTTGCCACCCTCCTCGCTTTTATTCTGAGGTAAACATATTTTAATATAATTATCATTAAGTTGTAAATTTAAAAGTAATTTAAAAGTAAAGGTATGAACAAAGAAAAAAAGAAGAAATATAAAATTAAAATAATAAATAGTATAAAAAAACATTTTAAACTTTTTTAACATTTTTTAACTTTTACATAATATTTTAGATACTCCTAATTAGTGTATAATTTGTAGCCCCGATGAAGTTTACGCATAGTAAATGGAACGTTGGCGATAGAATAAAGTTGTTTTATTGTCCTATTACCGACAAAATTTCCCCCCCTAATTATACATCAAGGACACAATTTCTATATTGCCAATTATTAATATTTAACTAGTACTGTTTTACATAATTGCCTACCTTTGGCTCCATTTTGCTCCAGATCCTTGTTGTTTTTCAAATCAATGAGCAGTTGTAGGAAATCCTTCCTGCTAGAATTTGTCTTCTCTCTGTAGTTGACTGTGTCCACTACTAGTTTCGTGAAGAAATCACTGACTTCCTTCAATACAAACCGTACTCCTAGCGATTGTGCGACGCTTGGAAAACTTAGGGCGAACAGATTCAGCAATGAAGTAATACTGCTTGGATTAAGGAACTTCTTTATGTAGGTTCTTAGCGGTGTATTAGGCTCTTTGAAGCTGTTGATTTCCAATCCAAAAGCAACGGAACTGATGATGTCCGTCGTGAAGCATGCTAGAACACATATTATATAAGTCACCATTCCCGTTGATATGTAGAAAATTTCGTAAAGAAGAATGATAAATACAGAACAGATTATGACTAATGGTCGAAAGGTAGGCGCATTTGCCTCTCCCGCAAAAGATCCGGGTTCGATCCCCGGTCGTGGCAGTGGAAAATACTGTGAAAGGAATTTTTTTACTATACACGGATATTGAGTGTGTGTCCCTTGTCTCTAAATGTATAGTCCCCTCCCACACAAGACTCTTCTAGAGCCTTCCGGGATAAAGGGGTCGTAACTACCTGTGGTGTCATTTATATTTATTTATTATTTATTAATGACAAAATATTATACAATAATGAAATATGACGCGGAAGTGAGGAGGACAGAAGCTTACATATGAAATAATATTTTCTAATGTGGGATTACACTTTCGTAAGGTTGTCATGATTTTGTTTTATGAAATTTTGTATACATAGTTTATACCCAGTAAACACACAGATGTCTGCTATGTATCAAAGGAAGCTCACCAGAGTAACCCTGACATATAAAATAAATATATGTCTGACAAATGTATGACACATATTTATCCCTGAAGGTATCAAAAGCCATATTTCTTTATATGTGGTTAATACGTAAATGATCTTAAAATTGATGCAAAATTTAAAGTCTTAACGTAACATTTTATTCGTGATAAGCAATCAAATAGTTTACTCTAGATGTTCCTGTACAAGCAAATATAGATTTTCTACACAAACAAATTCATTACATTGTAATGAAAATATTTGTTTTGTTTGTAATATTCAATTTTGATATTCTGTAATAGTCTTGCAGAGGTCAGTTATGGCACTGGTTATGGACGCATGCGTACTCTGTACTGCTGTCAATTAATAGTCAAAATAACACCAGTCAAGTGTTGTGTTCTACTTCATCAACATCTCTTATTAGGTAGACAATAAGAGGCAACGACGAGGAGCAAAAAAGGAAACATATGTCTGTGTGTGAGTTTTTCTAAATATTGGTAAGTTAATAGACAAATTCTCCGCAAATTTAGTCTGTCTAATTTCTTATGAAAGGTACAAGCTTGTTTCATTAAAAAACATCCATGTAATTACCCTTATTTTGACCTAATTACTCTTAATTATCCTTACTTTCAACTTGATTACACTTAATTACCCTTGATAATATAATTACCCTTAAGTATTCCTTATTTTGGCCTAAATTATCTGTAATTACCCTTATTTGCATCTAAATAACCCCCTAAATATTGGTAAATTAATAGACAAATTCTCCGCAAATCTAGTCTGTCTAATTTCTTATGAAGGGTACAGCTTGTTTTAGTGAAATACATCCATGTAATTATCCATATTTTGACCAAATTACCCTTAATTATCCTTACTTTCAATTGATTACACTTAATTACCCTTGATACTATAATTACCCTTAATTATACTTAATTATCCTTATTTTGACCTAAATTATCTGTAATTACCCTTATTTGCATCTAAATAACTCTCTAAATATTGGCAAATTAATAGATAAATTCTCCGCAAATCTAGTCTGTCTAAGTTCTTATGAAGGGTACAGCTTGTTTTAGTAAAATACATCCATGTAACTATCCATATTTTGACCAAATTACCCTGAATTATCCTTACTTTCAATTTGATTACACTTAATTACCCTTAATTATACTTAATTATCCTTATTTTGACCTGAATTATCTGTAATTGCCCTTATTTGCATCTAAATAACCCTCTAAATATTGGTAAATTGGTAGACAAACTCGCCGCAAATCTAGTCTGTCAAATTTCCTATGAAGGATACAGCTTATTTTAGTAAAATGCATCCATGTAATTATCCCTATTTTGACCTAATTACCCTTAATTATCCTTACTTTCAACTTGATTACACTTAATTACCCTTGCTACTATAACTGCCCTTAATTATACTTAATCATCCCCATTTTGACCTAAATTATCTGTAATAACCCTTATTTACATCTAATAACCCTCTAAATATTGGTAAATTAATAGACAAATTCTCCGCTAATCTAGTCTGTCTAATTTCTTATGAAGGGTACAGCTTGTTTTAGTAAAATACATCCATGTAATTATCCTTATTTTGACCTAATTACTCTTAATGATCTTGATTACACTTAATTACCCTGCTACTATAATTGCCCGTAATTACACTTAATTATCTTTATTTTGACCTAAATTATCTGTAATTGCCTTTATTTGCATCTAAATAACCCTTAAGTACTCTCTATTGCCGCCGCCAATACAATTTTCCCCTACCCCTAATCTGAGCACTGATCATGAACCACGAACGCCGACCCTCTCTCATTTCCGTACTACTCTATATAACCACATGTGTATGTTATTTATGTTATGTTCACCAGTATAATATATTCCGTTCCAGGTATCACCTATGCAAATAATGACAGTATCATTAGGATAGGAGATAAGATGACCCTTAAAATTATTTAATCGACTAATACTGTTTTTTTATATATTTATTTAACGTCGGCCTATTTCCGCTACTGGGGAATAACACCGACGCCTGTAGACGAACTACCCCCAACCAGGAATTTTGCCGAACCTCTTCCTTAAGAAGAGTAGGAATCTTTTACTTGCCTAACATTTAATAGACAATGCACCGAATGCTTTACACCCCCTCCGAAGGATGGTATATCCCCGATACAACCCTCGCCTAAGGTTGTATAGCTTCCGCGTATACACTGATATACAAGTCGGAAGATGTGCAAGGCGAGGACGCGGTCGTCGTTAGAACGGTCACCCATCCAGCTAATACTGTTGATGTATACGAGAAACAGTATTGGAACACCCTGTATATAAGGATATAGGTACCATTGCATTATTTATGCTTTGCAGAATATTTTTTGTCCGTGGTTTTCGGCAGAGAGAGAACAGCATATTCCTCGTATTGCATATCTATTATACTGACAGCGATAATTTCATAACACTCTCACATTTTTCTCTCCAAATTTTGAAATATCTTATAATTTCTTGTACTACGTTTTCGTTATTTGTACAGTTTTTTTATTGACAACTAAACTGCTGGCCACTCGAACTTACACATAGAGAATTTTAGGCAAAATTTAAAGTTCAATATTTTCAACAGGAATGCAAATTTTTGAACGCGGCTTGCAAATTTTAAGAGCTAGTTTTTTTCGAATTAAGCTGCATGACGTATATTTATCGTAGGACCATAAGTTTATTATATACGGGGTGATCAATGAAGTCATGCAAAAATCAAAAAGTTTGTATGAGTGAAATTTCCGCAAAAAATTTTTTTGGTCGTTGCAATATGGTTCGCTACTAAGGTAACATCAATATCTCTAGACGGTTTTGTCAGTTTTTGGATTAAGGCCCTTAGGCCTTGTACACACTACTCAACATAAAATTTGGATACCGAAATTTTTTAAATGCTATAACTTGACATTGGATTGACGGTTCTTGATGATTTTTGCGGATTTGGAATCCTTATTTCACGTAGATTTTCTATGGTCTAAGCATTTTATTTGAGGGTTGAAATTTACACATTATACCGGGTCGATAATAAACAAAAACGTAGCGACAAGAACAAGTTTATTACATTATATTCTACAATGTACAAGATTGCTTAACAACGGCCAAAAGTCAATTCTTAAAAAATTTATAATTCTAATTCTGGTAATTTTTAATAATTAAAAAAAAAATTAACTAAAAAACTAAAAATGAATTTAATTTAAACTTAAATTAAAATTACCTAATTAAAATTAGGTACATTAATTAAAAAAAAGAGAAGCTAATATTTTGTTGGTCCTCCTGCTCGTAATATTATTTCCCGACATCGATTTGGTAGAGTATCCACAAGATTATTTATAAAATCTTGTGGAATATTCTCCCATTCTTCACGAATGGCCTCACTGAGCGTTTCTAAGGTTTCAGGGGGTACATCAAGAGATCTTACTTTAAGTTTTAAATAAGACCAAACGTGTTCGATGACATTAACATCCGGAGACTTTGCAGACCAGTCCATCCTATTAATGTTTTGTGCCTGCAAAAACTCTGTGATCCTTCGCGCTCTGTGAGGTCGAGCGTTGTTATCCACCAATAGAAGTTTTAGGCCGTAATGTCGAGCAAAAGGAACAACAATAGGTTCCAAAATTTCCTCCTGATAAACAGTAGCGTTAATGGTTTGGTTGGTAATGAATAGCTCGGTTTTACCATTTCTTATGATACCTCCCCACACTGTAACACCTCCGCCACCAAATGCTTCTTGAGCGTTCATATTTTCCTCCAAATATCGCTGATTTGGCCTTCTCCAAACTAAAATTCGGCCATCGGAGTGAAACAAATTAAATCTTGTTTCGTCAGTAAATAAACAATGGCTCCACTCTGCATTACCCCAATTCGCATGCCGATTTGCCCATGCCCGCCTATTCGCTCTATGGTGTTGTAATAACCGCACACATTTTGCTCTGCGACGGGCTCTATAATTTAAACTGTTTGGCATTATGTTATGTTTTTTTTTTTAAAAATCTCACCTCAAGTTGTTTTTATTTAATGTTCTTCTCACTGTTCTGTCCGAAACTCTCACCCCCGTTTGTTGTCTTAAAGAGTCATCTAGTTTTCTAGAGTTCTTTGTTCTATTCCGCATAGTTTCTCTCATTAAAATTCTTTCGGTTCTTTCGTTTATTTTTTTGTATGTCCACCCCCATGCCCATAAATATGATCACCAGTAGTTTCGACGCGGCGGATCAAATTATAAATTGTCTTTCGGCTGACATTGTAAATGTGCGCAATTTGCTGTTTTGACATTCCTTCGTTGAGAAGTCGAATGCAATTTTCCCTTTCTGCCGTGGTTAAACGCCTCATATTAATTAAACTTTACAAAATTATAACATTGAAATGTGTCAGATTATTTCTAAAATAATGTAAACAGTTTTTAATTGCATAGCAACAAATTTGTTTTTCCAATGCCTACTTTGAAATTGACGCGTCGCGTAGAAATTACACCCGATAATAATTATGGACTTGGGGGTGGACAAAAAAGTCTGTAAAACTGAATGACTCTTTAAGACAACAAACTGGGGTGTGAGTTTCGGACAGAACAGTGAGAAGAACATTAAATAAAAACAACTTGAGGCGAGAATTTATTTTTACAAAAACTTAAATAATGCCAAACCTTAGAGCGCGTCGTACCCTACGTTTTTGTTTATTATCGACCCGGCATAATGTGTAAATTTCAACCCTCAAATAAAATGCTTAGACCATAGAAAATCATCAAGAACCGTCAATCCAATGTCAAGTTATAGCATTTTAAAAATTTCGGTATCCAAATTTTATGTTGAGTAGTGTGTACAAGGCCTAAGGGCCTTAATCCAAAAACTGACAAAACCGTCTAGAGATATTGATGTTACCTTAGTAACGAACCATATTGCAACGACCAAAAAAAATTTTGCGGAAATTTCACTCATACAAACTTTTTGATTTTTTGCATGACTTCATTGATCACCTCGTATGTAATAAACTTATGGTCCTACGATAAATATACGTCATGCAGCTTAATCCGAAAAAAACTAGCTCTTAAAATTTGCAAGCCGCGTTCAAAAATTTGCATTCGTGTTGAAAATATTGAACTTTAAATTTTGCCTAAAATTCTCTGTGTAAGTTCGAGTGGCCAGCAGTTTATTAATACATCTGACATAAATTATGGAAACGCTGTTATTAGATATCTCTTACCCAAAACATCTTTGGCGTCAATAGCTTCTTCAGTATTTCTGTGTTCCTCTATATACTTCTCAAGTATTTTTCCAGAATCTGTCAAGGTCTGGAACATTGCCTTTAATTTGCCTGACGTGAAAGTTGGACTTAATTTGGCTCTTAAATTTTTCCACTTTTGGCCACCAATTGAAAAGAGATGGGCACCTGTAAGATTTAAAGGTATTAATTTCCCTCACAATAAATTCTTAGATTTAGAGGAGGATCATGAAAAGACTAGAAAATTGCAGAAACAGTTGAGAATATCACCGCTAAAAACTAGTATATAGTGTTAATTTCAAAACTAGTTATTAGAAGAAGTCTGGATTGGACAAAATTTTGATAAAAAATGCTTCGGTTGAGTCTTCGAAGAGGAAGTTCGAAGCAAGCAAAATAGAGCAACCATTAAAGCGTAATATTTCTAAAATTATACAATTTCTTAATGTCAAAAATATGAAAGTTTATTCATGGAAATAGAATAACAGAATTAAGGAAACAAATGTAACAGAAACAAACAGAAGAATTCCTGTAAGTAGGACAATTATTGTTCACTCGGTGCATCCGAATACAAAATAAATGAATAATCTCTTCAGTACCTTAAGGTGGACATATCCCAGAGAGAGATCCGATAAGGAAATATTTATTATTTTTTGCCGCAACTCTTTTTAAACACATATATTGGTAAAAAATATATACAGGATTTTTCACCGGGAACTGAATCGATCGATATAAAGAAAAGTACCCATCAGAGAATTTTGAAAATTTAGATAATTACTAATGTCGGTATGGCCAATCCAACTAAAATAATTACAAGTAGCTGGGGCCCTTCCGCTTATACCGGAAGTCGATACCAACTTGCTTATTTTAAATGGAATATCCTATATATTTTAGGGTTTTCGAAAAGAGTATAAAATTCTGAGTCGAAAATATGTAGCATATCCTATACCTAAACCTAGCCGTTTCAGAGATATTTGACATTTAAAGAAAATTACAACGGTGCAACGGTTTGCAAGAACCATTATAACTTTCTTCATGTAAAAGATCCTCATTTGCTTCTTGTCACGTAAAAAGAACACAAAGAGAACTACGTTCTTCAACTGAAATAAATTCAATAATGTCATACCAAGTGTTCCGTTTTTCGCGTTACATTTTGTCAACTTCAAACCGCGAAAACTTGTTTAGGCCAAATGGAACAACTGGTATTTGTTTACGTCAAGTTGTGCAAAATTGAATTACCTTTTTTCTGATACTAGCATTGTGGGGGTTAAAGTTACAACTTTTTGAAATATTTGCGATTTTATTAGAAATTCATGAATTGTTGTAATCATTTCATCAAAATGGCCATGATTAGAAACAATCAGTCATTATCTTATGTCAAAAAATACCAGCACGTTTAAATTATACCAACGAAAACTTTTTAAATTTGTTTATTATTTATGGAGAATGTGATAAAGTAATATCAATAACTTGCAGCACATTTGCTACTCGATATCCACAAAAACGCAAAATAACACTAACACTGTAACATGCGTATTAATCGAATTGAAGATATGGCATGAACTAAAATAGCAGAGATAAGATCAATTTAAAATATGATTTCATTTTAATTTAATAATTGCTCAAAATTCAGCCCTGGAACCTCGACACATTTTTCGCACCTTCGGATTAGTTCCTCATGGGTAGCTCTTCTAATTGAATCCTGTGATATGTTTTGAAATGCATTTCTTACTCTTACTTACTCTTCAATGGTTGTTAATGTGCTCTCATAAACTTTATTTTTAATAGTTCCCCAAATGAAATAATCCAGAACTGTTCAATCGGGCGAACGAGAAGGCCATAAGAAAGGTCCATTATTGGCAATCCATTGATCATAAAAAGTTTCTTGTAAATAATGATTAATTAAATATGCGTTATGTGGGGGAGCACCGTCGTGCTGTTAAAAAATGTTTCTATGTTCGGCGAGAGGTAAATTTTCTAAATAATTATTATTCAAATTTTGTAAGATATTCAGATAGCTTTCACCTAAAAAAAAAACAAAAATTTACCTATACATATTAGCAGAAGAGAAAATTTAATTTACCGTTTCAATTTTCCTGATAAAATTGTAATGCCACCACTCTATCGTTTCTTATGGCACAGTAAACATTAAACTGTGAACTTTCCTGAAAGTTTTTCTCTCTGAACATATGAGGATTTGAGTCACTCCAATAATGCGAATTGTGTCTATTAAAAAGTCCATTTTTAGTAAATTTTACTTCATCTGTCCATATAATATTTCCCAAATAAGAATCGTGACCCTCAGACCTTATTAGAATAAACTCACAAAAATTCTGTCTTAGGAAATCTGTTTCTTTTAATCCTTGAACAATGAAAACGGGTGAAACTTATGTTTTAATAAGATTCTGTGAATTGAATCCTTGCATAGTACCGATTCCAGAGCAGCTGGTCTTAATGACATCCTAGAATGACTATTTCAATGTTTTCGTCATCAACAATAGGCTTTCTTCTTTGCATTTTTGCCTTGACAGAGCCATAATTTTTTAAATTTTCCAGTATGCGTTTCACAGTGTTTCGTGACGGTTTCCGTTTTTCTGGATGTCGAGTAGCAAATGTGCTGCCAGTTCTTGATATTACTTTATCACATTCTCCATAAATAATAAACAAATTTAAAAAGCCTTCGTGGGTGTAATTTAAACGTGCTGGCATTTTTTTGACATAAGATAATGACTGACTGGCTATTTTGATGAAATGATTACAACAATTCATGAATTTCTAATAAAATCGCAAATATTTCAAAAAGTTGTAACTTTAACCCCCGCAATGCTAACATCAGAAAAAAGGGAATTCAATTTTACACAACTTGACGTAAAAAATACAGGGTAGGGTGTTCCATTTGAACGTAGAACGTAGTTCTCCTTGAGTTCTTTTTATGTGACAAGAAGCAAATGAGGATCTTTTACACGAAGAAAGTTATAACGGTTCTTGCAAACCGCTGCACCTGTCAAATTTGCTATAAAATGTCAAATATTTCTGAAACGGCTAGGTTTAGGTATAGGATACGCTACATATTTTCGACTCAGAATTTTATGCTCTTTTCGAAAACCCTAAAATATATAGGGTGTTCCATTTGAAATAAGCAAGTTGGTATCGACTTCCGGCATAAGCGGAAATGCCAGCTGCTTGTAATTATTTTAGTTGGATTGGCCACACCGACATTAGTAATTATCTAAATTTAAAAAAATTTCTGATGACTACTTTTCTCTATATCGATCGATTCAGTTCCCGGTGAGACATCCTGTATAAGACCACCTAAGTAGGACTATGGTAGGTGTAGTGATATAAGTTGTTTGCAAAATTAGTTAATTTAAATTAAAAGTAATGCTAATCTTCATATCTTGTAGTTTTAAATTAACTAATTTTGCAACCAACTGAAATTATTGAGTGAAAATTCATATCACTGCACCTGTCATAGTTCTATTTAGGTAGTTTTGTACTTTTTTACCAATATATGTATTTAAAAAAGTTATGGCCAAAAATAATAAAAATTTGTTTATCGAATCTCGTTGAAAAAATACGGAATATTATTTTCTGAAACGGTTTTGATTGAAATTATTAGCTAGATACTCTCTTAGTACTAGTTTGCGATAGCATGATTTGTCACTTCTAGAAAATAAAGAGAAGGAAACTGTACTTGATTGACTACAAAAATAAATAAATAGATATGATTGACAATAAATCGATTTTATTAAATCCATCAAAGTCAGTTTCTACAAATTCCGTTAGTTATATTAATTATTCTGTTATTTTTTTGTTGCTCACATATTTTCTTGGTAACCAATAATAATACGAATATTTAGCAGGCCATTAAATGGCTAATACACTTTAGGTAGGCGAGTACGCCACAGATATTCCCCCTGCAATAGAAAAATCGATCTGCCAAAGAATCAATAACGAAACGTACTTTTTCGAAGACTGGTTTGACAGTAGAATTAGTAATATCATCCAACAACAAGCTTGACTCTGTCAAGACTGACAGTTAAATGCTTTCCACGTTTAAGGATCGTAATAAATTTGTTTGTACGAAAAATAACGAGAAAAGGTCCTTCGTACACGGGGACGAAAAATGGTTTCACTCTGTCCTGACGAATGAATAAGTATTTACAAGAAGTGATGTTAGGACTGATGAAAATTTTGCTAGTGAAATTTGGCTTAGGGGATCTAAAATGTAAATTGGCAAAATAGGTTCGTAATTTTGTAATGAAAAGTGAGACCTGAGTAGCAGTATGCGACCTGATAAAATAATCGCCAGGAAGAGGCAAGGTTTGTCCGTAAATAGGCACCGCAGATGAACAACTTAAGTCTCCTTTCGGCATGTCGCATAAACCTAATAAAATAATTGGCAATTCATCATACCAGTGAATTGCATTAGCCCTGACTAACAATGCAGTCTTCAGAGTTCTATGGAATCACTCGACCATACCATTCCTTTGAGGATGATGTGTTGTCGTGTGAATCCGATGAAATCCTAAAAATTTGGAAAATTCGCGAAATAAATTTGATTTGAATTGGACACCTTGATCTGTAGTGACAGGTAATGGGAGACCAAAACGACGGATAAAATTTTGAAACAACGTTTTGTCAACGCTTTCAGCAGCGATGTCTTGTAAGGGGTACGCTTCCGATCAGCTTGTGTATCGTTCGACCACAGTGAGATTGTAACGACACCCGTTGGAAGATGGCAACGGTCGAACGAGGTCTATGTGGATGGTACAGTCCGAATTTATTTTGGGCCAGAAATAGTTAGAGGTTACAAGCTTTTTAGTAGCGCGAATGCCTGGATGAGTCAAATTATGAATAAACGTCAAATATTGCACGACGTAAAGATTTTGATACGAAAGGTCGACACTTAGAGTTGAATACGTCGCACCAAATCTTACCAGTGGAACCAGGAATTGTGAGTTGCTGTAAAGAGAACTTGAATTTACTGTTTGGGTTGAATTGTTCTGTAATTAAAAATGAAAGTTCGCAAATCGTTCGATTGAGCAAATTTTAAAAGCTGTAAATTGAAGCGGTCTGAATTTACAGTGGAAATGAAGGTGGAGGTAAAAGTAGAATGAGATTGGATTAAAGAAAGATCATTTACGCGAGATAATGTATCCGTCATGTACTCTAAATGGCAAGTCGACGTGAAGTCTTTTCAGCATGCGTGAAAAGAGCCCTAACCAATGGTTCGTGTCAGTAAAACAGGTAAAAGTGCGCCCATCTAATAAATGCCTAAAATGTTTGATCGAAGTATATAGTGACAGCAATTCTCTGCCAAAAGTGCAATGCCGTTTTTGAGTATCATTTAATTTGCCGGGAAAATAATGCTAACGGAGTAGTTAAATTAGCAAACTTCTGTTCAAATTAATAACATTATACGTACTTATTGGATCATCCTTCTCATTTACGTAAAATCCCCTGTCCACAAAACTGTTGAAATCTTTGATCAGAATGTATTTCAGTATATCTAAATCGATAACCATAAGCAAAGGTCTCGATATGGAGTATACTCCAACGTATTTCCAACCTACAAGAAAATTATTCACAGTTTAGCTTATTTTCAAGAGTTACAACAGAATAAACCCAAACCCGTCCCGTATTGGTGGTCCAAAATTGTCTCCCGATATTAAACGGAAATTTATTTATAAATCTTCATTTCTACCAAACGTTAGTATCGTGCCTATATACCAATATACCTGAAACTGATAAACATACCTTTTGACTTTGCTTGCCTATAAATAGCTGGAAATTCTTTACCCAGAATCGGTGCACTTTTGAAAGGACTAGGGAGATTGCCATAAGGTATGGATGGTTCTATGTAAGGGACGTTCCTCTTTTTCCAATATTGAAACGCCCATTTGTAATAACCAATAACTATGGCTATAAATGCTGTGATTACACCCAGAGTATTAAGTAGAAACGTTCCGATGAATAAGACCATTTTGCTGGAAAGCAATAACAAGGTGATTATTATTTATCCCAGCTATCTCATTCTGATTACAATAATATGCCGATAGATTTTGTTTTGTACAATCATGCATATTTAAATAAATAAACTAGTTATTTTGAATAATCGTAAGGTAATTCATTAAACTAGGGATAATTTGTAGCCACCGATAAAGACGACACTAACAATTTTAACTAAGGCTAATTATAATGAAAAGTACCTACTAACAAATTTCAGTTAAAAATTATTTCTTCTTCTTCCTCTTTAGATTATATACAGGGTGTTTCAAAGTTAAAGGTACATACATTACTTATGGATATTTAGCACTTTTGAGGTCAAATTACCCGGCATTAATGGATCCATCGTCCATCCTTTTTTTTATGGTGTCCTGCATGGACACCCGGCGCTAAGTTGTAACTTTGACCCCCACAATGCTAATATCAGAAAAAGGGAATTCAATTTTACACAACTTGACATAAAAAAATACAGGGTGTTCCATTTGACCTAAACAAGTTTCTGCGGTTTGAAGTTGACAAAATGTAACGCGAAGAAACGGAACACTTGGTATGATATTATTGAATTTATTTCAGTTGTAGAACGTAGCTCTCCTTGTGTTCTTTTTACGTGACAAGAGGCAAATGACGATCTTTTACGCGAAGAAAGTTATAACGGTTCTTGCCAACCGTTGCATCTGTCAAATTTTCTATAAAATGTCAAATATCTCTGAAACGGCTAGGTTTAGGTATATGATATGCTACACATTCTCGACTCAGAATTTTATGCTCTTTTCGAAAACCCTAAAATGTATAGGGTGTTCCATTTGAAATAAGCAAGTTAGTATCGACTTCCGGTATAAGCGGAAGTTCCAGCTGCTTGTAATTATTTTAGTTGGATTGGCCACATCGACATTAGTAATTATCTAAATTTTCAAAATTTTCTGATGCGTACTTTTCTCTATATCGATCGATTCAGTTCCCGGTGAGACACCCTGTATAGAGACAAATTTTGACAATCCCCCAGATATAGATAAATGAGCACCTCCTCACATCAGAGCCTTACTAATGGAAGTACCTTATATTGACTAACACCTCCTAGACTCTATCACTAGTGATCATAGCAATTCTGCAATTTGATTAACAGAATGAAACATAGCCCTAACATAATAGAAAAACATCCCAACATTCATTGGGAGAGAGTATGGAAAAATGTTAACAATAAAATACTTAACTCAGATCAACGTGCACTCTGGTTTAAAATAATTCATAACTGTGTGATGACAAAGGAGTACCTACACAAAATAAAAAAAGGCTGATTCTCCTAATTGTGAAAAGTGTGTAAACACAGTGACTCATATGTTTAAATGTAATTCCAAAATCATAATGGTTTAAAAGTGGCTGCAGGAACAAATTTTATCCTTAACCAAGTTTCAGCTGTCTGTAAATGATATAGTTTCTTCATCTGTTGATCTTTTACCAAAGAAGTCAAATACTTTAATTATTTTTATGCTTGCAAACTTTGTAGAATTCACTGACAAAAATGTAGACAATTGTAATATTTCAAGTTTTAAGGATTTTGTTAGAAATAATCACATAAAGCTGTCAGAGGGCAAACGTAAGATGTTACCTTATAATTAATTCTATTATTCACTTTATTGATTGTGTAACAATTCCTTTTTAGAAAAGAAATTGTTCACGTCCATCTTCCACCTTTTTTGATACATTGTTCTTGCACATTTGCTTTATATATCTACCGATACAACCAAAGTGTAACTTGTAACAGTTAGATATTAAGTACCTATGCAATTTTAAATTTTGAAAATAAAGATTTTATTTAAAAAAAGTACAAAACTATTTGCTACAGAAGGCTGATTTATGGTTTAAAAACTTTTCCAATATTTTTTGTTTAATTCACACGCAGATTCCTTTAAATTCCTTTAAATAAAAAAGTTTTTCAATTCATGAAAAAATCATTACTAGGTAAACGAAACTATCGGATTGTCTTTTATTTTTTTGTAATAAAAAATTTAAATAATTTTTAGGCTGTCACCTGCGCTTATGTGTCTGCTTTCAAACTAAAAAACTATTTATTAAAATATGTCACAGGGGCGAGCGTGGGTGCGTCTTTACTATGCACATACTTCGACATGCGATGTAAAGCAATGTAAGGCGCGGTTAGTAGTTGGATGGGTGACCGTTCCACGTGTTATATTATCTTCTCCATTTAAACAAAATGGCCGACGAAAAAATTATTAAAATTCGTCAAATAATTCAAGCATCCCGCGCAACTTGGCAAACACCATAAAAAAGTCCTTAAGACATCCGTAACATACAGGGCGAAGCTATTGGCCCATTCCAGCCGTTTAAGGACAAACCACCCCAACTCCGAATTCTACGAAATAAAGTGCACAGCAGGCCTCCAGGGTCTCACCTAAAGCTCTCCAGCCAAAAATATATTATTTTTACAGTAGCGGAGGTCCGGCTTGTGTTCACACGAAGATCGCGTCCTCGCCTCACACATCTTTCAGCGGCTTGTATATCAGTGTATGCGCGGAAGCTATACAACCTTAGGCGAGGGTTGTATTGAGGATATACCATCCTTCGGAGGGGATGTAAAGCCGTCGGTCCCTTGTCTACTAAATGTTAGGTAAGTAAAAGATCCCTACTCTTCTTAAGGGAAGATGTTCGGCAAAATTCCTGGTTGGGGGTAGCTCGTCTACAGGCGTCGGTGTTAGGCCTCAGTAGCGGAAATAGGCCGACGTTAAATAAATGTATTAAAAAAATGTCATACGGTTTCGAAGATATGGCGAAGTGAATAATAAAAAGTACGTTTTTTTAATTTTCACAAATTTCACACAAGTTAAAAAAGTTGTAAATGGCCTTTTCTGATACTCAATGACCTATCTAATGATGTCATCAAGGTTTCATCTGGTTATGTGTGGCGTACACGTCTACCTAAAGTGTACTGGCCATTTAACGGCCTGTTAGTGTTATTCTGTCCTCACTCACTATTTGGCTGGCCGTTTGCCAAACCAAATCCGAGGGTTGGGTGTCGAATTCGTTTGGCCACTCCTTCCGGGAAGTGAGTCTAAATGAGTAACTCTAGGCTTTCACGAAAGTCGCTGGCTCTTGTAATAACACTCGTTTTTAATAAGCAGAGGTCATGGTCTTTGTCTTTGGCGAGGATTTTGCATAACCTAACAGTCTGCGAGTAATCTTTGATTTCCTCACAGTAGGTTCTCCACGCATCTCTTTGTCTCTATCTGACTAGTTTCTTAAACTCTTTCAGATTGGCTTTGTATGATTCCCAATCGGATTCCTGTCTTGTCAGTTTTGCTTTGTTGAACGAAGTCCTAGCCTTCTTGAGGTCAGTCAGCCCTTGAGACCACCACTTGGTGGCCTCATTGGACTGTTTCGAGGACCTCAAGGGCCAGGATGTTTCAAAAGCTCGTCTCGTGGTTGTTTGCAAGATTTTGACATATTGCTCTATTTCACCACTCGTTCTGGGCACCCTCTTATTAACCCCCCCTGAGTTGACATCGATATTTATCAGATCTCCGGGGATCTCGGAATGGTTTTTTGGGTACCTTGATGAGATTGATTTCAAAGTTTATCCATTGGTGGTCTGATAGTGTTACACAATCAGACATATGCCAATTCTGGATTAGGCTAGATGTACGCCACGTTGTTAGTGTTATATCTATTATAGTTTGACTACTACTGTTAAAAACAATTATTATCAATCACAAATTATCACAACTGACATAACGAATTTAATATTTGCTAGGTTGAATAAATTCTACTTATTGTCTATAACATCTTTTATTTTATAGTTTAACTCTATATTATACCCTAAAAAAATATTATATAAAGGAAGCATCTTCTTCTTGACTTTTTACTGCGCTAGATGTGTTCTCAACGGTAACTAGATCTTAACTGAATTCTGGCCTTTAATTGTAATTGCTACTGCGCATCCAATAGCCAGCCGTGGAGCGACTTTCTGTACACTGCACAGTGCGTTTTACTTGCTAGCATTTTCCGTCTAGTAAATACCTACCATAAGTCCATAATGCGTCAATGCAAATGTAATTTAACAACTGAAGGTGTTTCATTTGAAAAACTTACGGCATTTTCATCAGCGGACGAATAATCTTAATTTTCCAGCGCTCTGCACAACATTAATATCAATTTTGAGTTGAAATATTTATTTCACTTGTAATTGTAATGTAATTCAATATAGTGTAATATAAAAAATAAATTACAATAATTAATTACAATAAAAAAAATATCAATAAAGGTTTACCTTTCAAGAGTAAGGCACAAGTTTAATAACTGGCATGCATGATCAGAAATGCCATTTTGTAGATCTTTACAAATGGTATCGATATTATTTTTACATAATAATATGTAATCAACGCTTGTTACGATTATTCAAACAGTCAAAACAATTGGACTCACCTAATCTTTATTTTCAATGCCCTCGAATGATAAACTTCAATAAATTAAATAATGAAATGTCTGAGATAGAACTATAAGTACAAAGCCGTGTATCCTTATCCTCTCTCCTATGATAGACTATCTAGTTATTATGTATTTCTGAGACCAATTAAAGTAATAACAATATGATATGCTGATTAAACAGTTTTAACCTATGTTTTCTGTTAAGATAATTTCCATTTTAATGATAAGCTTATTTTTATATTTTTAATCAGTAATTAAAAAAGTCATGAATAGAGATTCGTTTCTATTGAGCACTGCAAAATGTTTTTCTCGGATCTGTTTTTATATTTGTTTATGTATTTATCTTAATTGCTTTTGCTTGTTATTGTTATTACCACAGATTTTATTTCTGTCCACAAATGCGTAGGATTAAAATTAATACTTTTTTGACCATGATGTTTTCATTATAAAAACTGCATTGGAGCACTATCATACTAATATTTAATCCAAAACAATAATCGATATAGGATGTAAATTTGTTAATTGCAAGAGCTTCACGTGACCAAGAAATTTATTTGTTTGTGTGTATTAAATTGTAATAAATAGTTACTGAATTGTAATTTGTAATTATTATAAAGTGCATTTTTACTATTATGGCATAGCTAATTTTTACGATTCGACGATATGAATTGTGGTTTTCGTATAGTATTAAACATTGGCATTATCAGTTAAAAAATTTGTGACATGTTTTATATCCTTGGGGAGAGAAAAATAAACTGAATTAATGGTGTCATGGCCTACTTTGACATTTGTTCCTCTCATTTTTGCACAAGAGCGTATGTCAAAACCAACTGATTTGATACACATTCTTATTGTCTTTGCCGTCAACTTCCATCCCTTTTAATTTTTTTTTCAAATAGGAAGCTATCTTTTTAATTTTTCATATTAACCAACCCAAACTTTGTTGTGTGTGTAGTAACCCTTTTTAATTACCCCAGGTTCTTTGATATAAAGTTTAATATTACTTGTTTCTGTCTGATACTACCTACCTTAGAAAATTAATCATCGGTAATTGAAATACCTGGTAAACTTGAACACACTGTCTATTAATTGAGAGACCCAGTTAATTATATATGTTATTTATGTAGTATTTTAGTACTCAAGATTGCACTATAAATTTATAGTTGAAATTTGTTTTCTATTTTGCTTTGAAATTAAAACATTTTTTTAGTTTATTACTTATATGGTGAAAAGGTAAAGGTGAAAGAATAAGACAATAATTGATGGGAAAAAATAGTAAAAAAAACCCCATTTTATTTTATATAAATTGATGCAACAATAGTCGAACATGAAATCAAAAGTAATCCAAATATTTGAGACAATTGTCTAAATATTATAATAGGAAAATTTGCGTCGCTATAGTAATGACCATAATATCGATATACTGAGTGTTTTGATGCAATAACAAGAACTTATACAAAAGTATGCTGTGTTATTTTAATAGTAATTAGAGTTGTGGCAAATGCCTGAATAAACATATCACATGTCTACATTGAGAAGTTAATATAGATAAGAATAAGAGCAGCGACAATAGTCTATGTACGTAATAATTAATATATAAACTACACAGAAATTAGACAACCATTTCCTCCGACGGTGCCAAGGCCGGAGCCGGGATTCGAACCCAGTGGCGCGATACTCGTGTGATTAATAGCGATTGCCACCTCGCACCTCAAACAACACGGCTATCGGCCAGGCAATACTTATTTTGAACAGTTGTGACAATAGTCTGGGAATAATAATAAAGATGTTACTTCGAAACAAAGAGAACGCAACTGCAGTGTCAAAGTTTACGAACATAACAGAGAATAAGTGTTTCAACATAACAAAAGTTATTTGATATTTTCTGTAGTGGTTGGCTTCGGCGCCTGGTTTCAGTGAAAACACTCACCAGCTGTGGGAAATAAAACTCCCTTTTGCAAGTAATTAATGGTTGTGGAAATCTCCAGTTTTCTTATAGTTGTGCTCTCGTCTACTGATAAGAAAGATAGTAGGATACAGTATATGGCAATTACCGACTGCACCTAACCAATCGGGTTAAATAGTATTAGAAAGAACAATCTAAACAACGCTGGAAATTTGATTTTGTGTCAATTGACTGATAAACTAAACAGCAGTAGATGTTTAGCACTGAACAGATGTTAATATGGGGTGGTCGAAAAGATCGACGACCTTACAGATTGGTGTAGACAAGTGTCCTTAAAACAGCGGACTGTTAATTTTAAATTTAGATGGGACTCCGATAGTCCGTAAGGTACCCATTTTACTGTTATGTTGCACAAACACAGTTCACAAACAATTACGTTCTCGTAGTCACAAGAACTTTACATCATTGACAATTTAGTAGTTATATAAATAAAATTGGTCTACAAAGACTCTTATAACAGCTCTTATATCAGCGTAAAGCGCCTAAGAAAAAGTATTTGTAAACTTGTAGTGTATGGTCAAAAGTTATAGTTCTTGGATATAAATTTGTTATTTTGCAAACGCAAACTTCCCTAATAAAATATTCAGAAAATGAAATTTTATGAATTAAAATCGTGAATAAAATCATAACTGAATAACCGGTAATATAATATTATGATAGTTAAAAATTAAAGCTAATATTCCATTTAAAATATTAATCTAATATTCTTTTGGTACCATAAATGCGCCAATTTCCCCTATTACACTCCGTCGAAACCAGAATATGAATGCAATTGCAAATAATAAAATAGAGTTTCGAAATAAGAAAGTAATCACCTTTAGAAATTTATGTCAGCTGAATTTCTGTGCACCCTGTATAGCGTTATGTCGCCCGTGAATGCTCTCCCCCAGGTGCTACATGTTGAACGTCCTCGTCGAGCATGTCGGTGGTTAAGAAGAATTCGTTAAAATAAGATGTAAGTTATAATATTGTTTGGCTAGTAGTTTAGACGGCTGATTTCGTGAACAATATCCCAAATTAATTTGTTAGGCTCGGCGAGAAACTCGCGACGTAGCTTGGAATGACTTCAAAGGCAAAAATAAAGTTCGGCGAAAATATCGCGACGTAACTTCGAGGTGTTTCCAATTTAATTTCCAAAGCTCGGCGAAAATATCGCGACGTAGCTTAAAAGGTGTTGTCTTCAGATGCCGTCTAACTTCTCCTCCTTTAAATACCACTCCGTTTTCCTTTTATATGGTTCCTGATGTCACCATTCTACCCGGATTATGCATCTCCGTTTGTTTCTTGTGGAAATATGTTTATTTTAACGCTATTACAATATTCGACGCTCAACTTTCTATCTTTTTCTATAGTTAAGGTAGAAAAGTGTAGGCGATTTCATACTCTGGGAATAAACGAAGTACTTCACACTTATCTGAATATACGATGAACAAACCTTGTGACTCGATTTTATGTAACTTTTTATTTAAAACTGTAGCTTTTAACTTTGCTTTAAAAGAATATAATTTTAAAATGCATTCTGATAACTTTACTTTGTTCAAATTTAAATGAATAAATAAATGTAAAAATGAAATGGATTAACTGCAATAATTACTTGAATTTGGAAATATAAATAGGAAAAACTAAATTTATATATGGGGTATATACAGGGTACTTCAATATTAAAGGTGTAATGGTTGTGGGGTACTCTGTTTAATTACTAAAAGAAATCCTGGTAATTATGTCACCAGTATATTAATTACTATTTATTTATCTGAAGGATAAACAAATAAAATTGGCCATTTGCGTGATCGCCTAGTTCTGTTAGTGTAGGATCCAAATTTCGTTGTGTGCGTAGTAACCCTTTTTAATTACCCAGGTTCTTTTATATAAAGTTTAATATTACTTGTTTCTGTCTGATACTATATACCTTAGAAAATTTAATCACTTTGTTAATTTAAATACCTGGTAAACTTGAACACACTGTCTATGGCTTTAGTTTGTTAGCTGTATGATGAAAAATGTAAAGGTGAAAGAAAAGACGATAATTGATGGGAAAAAATAGTAAAAAAAACTATTTTATTTTATATAAATTGATGCAACAATAGTCAAACATGAAGTCAAAAGTAATCCAAATATTTGAGACAATTGCTTAAATATTATAATAGGGAAACTGGCGTCGCTATAGTAATGACCATACTATAGATATGCTGATTGGTTTGATACAATAACAAGAACTTTGTTATACAAAGTATGTTATTTTAATAGTAGTGAGAGTTGTGGCAATGGCCTGATAATGATAATTTATGATTAGGGCTATTAGCAATCGCTAGGTAATAATTATTTATAACTGAAGTTGTTAACAATCGCTAGATAATAATGATTTATAATTAAAGTTGTTAGCAATAGCCAAATAATGAATCGAATGCAAAACCAAGGACAAGAATCATGTCATGTTTGTGCATCATAGAATATAAGTGATAAATGATAATTAAATAGTCATGTAAAAAATCATAGAATGTTGAGGAAAAATCCTTTGATTATAATTAAAACAAGCAGTCTACCAAAATTTGTATGACTGCCCAACAACGTAAAACAAGGTGGGCAGATGTAAATCAAACAGACGAGACGTCCCGATTCAGTACTCGACGAAAAGTAAACCCTTCTTAATACGAACAAGTTTACGGGCTAATTACCCCAGTACTCACCGTTGGCCTGTACAGTTTGTGAGCGCAAGGTAATTAAGTGGATGGATCGTTATTAAACAACCATAGAAAACCAAATAGATCGCTGGTGAGAAATCTCAGATAATCATTGAAAAGGTAAACATTACTACGACATTCTACATGTCCAAAATTAGGCATACAGTAGCCTTAATAAGTACATCGAATGAAAAGTAATGGAAGTGAAAGTTTCTTGTCATTGCATAAATGTAGAAAATATATAGTTCTTGAATATAAACTGGTTATTTTGCAAACGCAAGTTTCGCTAGTAAAATATTTAGAAAGTTAAATTTTATGAATTAAATTCGTGAATGAAATCATGTGAATAACTGGTAATATAATATTCTTTATAGTTAAAAATCAAAGCTAGTATTTCATTAAAAAACTAATATTCTTTTAGTACCACAAATGCGTCATTTAAACCTTTTTTAAACACCCGGTAACCAGAATATGTATGCAATTGTAAATAATAGAGTCTCGAAATAAGAAAACAATCACCTTTAGAAAATTATGCCAGCTGAATTTCTGTGCGCTATGTATAGCATTATATCGCCCGTGAATGCTCTCCCCCAGGTTCTACATGTCTAACGTCCTCGTAGGGCATCGTAGAGACGGTGAAACGGCACTTCATCAAAAGTACGTTAAACAGTGATTGTCTTCGATGAAAGTACGTTACGAATCTTATTAAATAATCATGGGAAATATACACGGAATCCCCTGCTTTATAATCACAATGAAGAATGGTAACTGTAAGCATTTTTTATATTAAAAACTTTGGCCTCGTTGCATAACAGATAGATAGATCTTGCGGTACTTCAGATATTACATTACCTGCCGCATAGGATTAATTTTTTGTTCGAACATACCGGTAGCGGTTACCTAAGTATGATTGAAAAAATTGCAGAGTAGTGTTACTTTGAAAATTATAACGTAATTTGGCACGTAGTAATTTGCGATTGACAAGAGTCGAAGGTCTTATAAAAGTATATTATAATTTAAGCAGTTGCATGTCTCCTAACACAATAATTACTTCATTTTTTATATCCAACAGCGCAGTACTAAGATGTTTTGACTAGCTTTAAAACCAGATTGATACGGTGGATATAGATTGTGATTATTTAAATACCCTGTGAGTTACGCACATAGGTACTATTTTGCCCAAAGTTTTGCTGAGAATAGGTAGTAAACTTATTGGAAGTAAGCCAATAAATCTTACAGAATTACTAGTTTTTGGACAAGAGCAGATGACAGGTAGTCTTCCAATGGATAGAAAATAGCCAAATTCAAGAAAGAAATTAATAATATGTGTAACGTGGTTTTTATAATAACAGGAAGACTTAATTTTATCATAATTAATAAATAATTAATTTTTATTTTATTTTATCTACACTATTCAACGAGAGACAAACCGCTGGGGAAATTAGGTGTACAAATCGGGTGAAATCAGCGGAAATCAGGAGGATATCATGGAAAATTAGGAGGAAATCAGGGGGAAATCTACTGCCATTTTGTTGAAATATATTTGCGCATAGGCATTTCAGTTAATATCTTTTGCTTTATGCATTTTTCCGTACCATACAAACCATGCGATTTAACCGGACCCGCGTTTTAGCCACCACAATTACAATTATAGGTTTTAAAGAAAAACTTATGTGAATACCAGAGACATCTAAGTAGTATTTTTGAATCATTTTCATTTCCTAAAATATACAGGGTGGCCAAAAATTATTTTTCAATTAAGAACATTTCAAATTGAATTTTCTCAATTTTTTGAAATGAAACACCCTTTATATTTTTTGACGATGTGATGTAGAAATGAAAAACGAACATTTTTTGTAAGTACTTCCTATGACTAATCCCAACCATTTTCGTTTTATAAATAAATAAGTGTCAAATTCAAGAATAAACTTAAAAAAAGAGGTTCCCTCAAATAATTCATTAGAAAAATTTATAATAGGTGTCTGACGTGTTGCCCGTTTTGATTGACACACGTCTTTATGCAATTTTGAAATGAGGCCATTTAGTGGGATCATTTCATCCAACCCATTGAAATGTGTAAATAGTATTTAACCGGTCCTTGACTGTAATGTTTCTTGTATATTTTTTGCTGTTTTCGTTATTCGACAAGAAATAAAACCAGTTTGGTATAAATTGTCGTGTACAAAGGAGCATTTATCACACTTATCGGTCGTTACAATTTGTATTGAATTTAAAATATTTGGAATTTTACAATATGAATTTTAATAAAGCGGAACTTGTAGACATGACTTTTGTTTTGGGGGAGTCAGACAGAAAATGTTTACTTGCCAATAGAATTTATCACCAACGTTATCCTGAAAGAAGGATTCCTGATGTTAGCAGCTTCCAAAACCTTCTCGATAGATTTCTGGTTACTGGAAATGTCGAATATAAAAAAACGAAAGAATAAAACGTGTTGTGATCAAGGAAAATGAGTTTTCTGTGGTGCTGGCAACGGTTGAGAATCCCCATATTAGTCAAAGAGAAGTGAGCTCATTAGTAGGAATAAGTAGCCGGTCTGTGGGTCGAATCTTAAAAACAAATAAGTTGCATGCATATCATATTCAAATGCACCAGGAATTATCTGATGACGGTTTTCAAAAGCGCCTACAATTTTGAAATTGGGCCAGAGGTGAAATGCAACATGATGTCAACTTCTTCAATACTCTTTCAGTGATGAGGCAACTTTTCATAAAAATGGATATATTAATAGGCACAATTCCCATTTTTTATGCAAGTTGATAACCAACACAGATAGTCGTTGGGGGAGAAACTATTGGAGAACATGTAATAGGGCCACATTTCCTTGATGGTACATTGACTGGAGCTATTTATCTTCATTTTTTGGAAAACTATCTGCCACAATTATTGGTAAATCTCCCTGAAAGAACGAAATAGGATGCGGTTCCAGCAAGATGGTGCTCCACCAGATTATTTAAATGCAGTTAGAGACCACTTAAATAATACCTACCCTAATCAATGGATTGGAAGAAATGGACCTACTAAATGGCCCCAGATTTGACAAAAATGGATTTCTTTTTATGGGGATACGTGAAGGAAATTGTTTATAGAGACACACCAACAACAGTACAAAATATGAAGAAAGGAATAATAACTGCTTTTACATCTATCACACTGGCGGTTTTAGGAACAGTGGGAAACTCATTTCAAAAGCGCAGATGTATGTCAATCAAAATGGGCAACATGTGCAACATTTACTATAATTTTTTCTATTGAGTTATTTGAAGAAACCTCTTTTTTTAAGTTCATTTTTGAATTTTGCAAGTATTGCTCAATAAAACGAAATTGGTTGCAATTAGCCCTACGGAAGTACTCAAAAAAAATTTTCGTTTATACATCACATCGTCGAAAAATATACAGGGTTTTCCATTTGAAAAAAATGAGAAAATCCAATTTCCCACCCGTTTCAAAATAATTTTTTTAATAGCCTGAAGAGTAAATCTCAACATACAGCGATTTTGAAAAAAATTAGATAAAACCTCGTTGAAACACTTTGTTTTGCAAAAAATTTTCGCCTTACAATTTTTCTCGTATCTCTTCAAATAACGGAGATATTTGGCCTAGACGTTTTCCGCATTTTCGATATTTTCCGCCATAACTCTTAAAGTAGGCCATGGATTTCAAATGTCTTTAAACCATTTTGTAGGTTATATAAATCGGCACAATTTTCGTAAAAATAATTTTTCTGTACGATCGATATTAAATGAAATATTCTCGAGTGCCCTGATAAAATGGACAGCCTGTATATTATTTAAATGGCTGACTCAGTGGCTCAGTGCTTAAGTGTTAGGCTTGCAACCGAAGAGTCCCGGGTTCGAATTCTGGTTAGGGCATAGCTGTTTAGTGGCATTTTTCATATGTTACCGAGTTGGTAGCAGTGGACTAGATGAGATTGTGTGAGAGAAAACCCGTCTAGTCGCTGTACCACTCCTGAGTACGAGTCTCAGCTGCGGCAGATGGAAATATAGTAGGGAATGATCGTTGAATAATTGTCTATGAATGAAATGTTAAAAAATACAGTTCTGTAATTGGGAACATCGCTCCTGTACAGTGGTGATTAATAAATAAATAAATATATTACTTACATATTATTTATGTGTATAGTACCGATTGGAGAAGCAATAAAATTCGATCACGTAGAAACTGAAAAAGAAGAACCCATTGCATAAAAAAAGATTTGTATTTTTCAAAGGGTTAAAAATATTCAATAACTTACCAGGTTCTCTAAAGAATTGCAACAAATTACTAACTTTCCAAAAAAAAAAAATTAACTATCTTATACTTAAATGAATTTTGAAATTATATATTTACTAAAATATTTATAACATATGATTGTGGCTAACATTAATAGTTATTACTACTATTTTCTTTTTGTGGGGTTATTTTCTTTGTTATATATATTAAATTTAATCTTTTGTAAAGAGCTAGTAAGTGCAAACCAATACATAATTATTAAAGATGCTATCTAATATCGTTATTATTCTTAGGCAAAAACGAACTTTAACCATACGAGTAATCAAAGATGCTAATGCCTTTGAACTTTAAGCAATTCTTTCGATTCAACAAAGACTTATTCAGAAGCACTGTTGAAAGGGTGGAAACATTAGTGCGATACCAGACCACGGTAAAGTTACTGTTTGCTAATAATAGAGAAAAAACAAGTCAAATACTATCGAAAGAAATTTTGAAGAGTTATATGGGGCCGACAAAGTACCAGAGCAATTCTTCTCGTGTGCATGATAGCATTTGTCATCTGTTCCATAGTATTAGTGAGATTATTAATTAGGGTTGTTTGATTGGTCACAATTTCTTCGAATGACTTTACAATCCTCTCCAGTTTTGTCCTTTTTGGTATCCGTTTTCGTCTTCTAAATGTCTGCTTTGACTTTGTAACCTGTAATAAAAAGTATAAAACTCGCACAAATAATAATATATTTAAGTACTAGAAAAATGTATGTCATCTACATGTAGTCCAGTTCAATTAGGAATTGACCCAAAAATTTTGGGTACATTTTTTCTTTTGTTCCTTAATCGAAAGGGGGGTCAATGAAAACCTTAAGTCTGAATTTGCGCATTCCTACTTCCCCCCCTTTCGCCGCCATCTTGGATTTGTTTTTTTTTTTCAATCGCTCATAACTCGAGTTCTATTTATCGCACAGTAATGAAAAAAATATCGTTGTACTCGTGAGGATTTACTATTTATGTCATCACGAATGAATTTTTGCCGTAAAAGTTATTGCAAAAAAGTTATTAGAGCTCAAAGTTGAGAAATGATTTCAAAAAAAATTTTTTTCGCTTTCTTGGCTCGCCACTCTTTTGCAGTGCATCTGACACTCTCTGCCAACAAAATGTTATTTAAACTAGACGCGATTTCTAGGATTAAAAAAAAAATTAAGTCCGTAAGTGGATTCCTCGCCCGCCAATCCACGCTCAAAGTTGACATGTTCAAATAAGCGCGGAGCGTTTTCAATCAGTCATAGTATTTTAACTTGTACATTTTGTAAACTCATTTCCACACCACCTTTGATTCACAGTGAAACAATCATGGGAAGATGTGGACGTGGATATCGTGAAAACTGCAATTGATTTAAGTCCATAATTTGATGCTGTCATCATCGTAGGAGAGGATACGGACCTGCTTGTGTTGCTGTATGCACTCGGGAAAAATTTAAAAAATGTCTATTTCCGTAAAATAGGAAGGGGAACAACGGCATCGAAGACGTATTCTACAAGCAACTTCAAACACGCACTTCTGCTGGAGCATTTGCTTTTCATACATGCCTTTTCAGGATGTGACACTGTGTCAGCAATCTGCGGAATGGGAAAGAAAAAAATAATTGACGTCATCAAAAAAAAATGTTCACCTTCAAGAGGATTTAAAATTATTCCAAACAACCACTCCTGGACAAAATGTCATCGCTGCAGCTGAAGAGAGCGTGTTAATCGCACTGTACGGAGGAAATGAATCTGATGTGTCCATCGATCGATTGCGATTTAAAATATTTACACGATTGGGACTTAAAAAGAAAACGGATTTCTCGCGCTTCCCTCCAACGAGTTCCGCAACACGTCAGCATTCCCTACGGACTTATCATCAGGTCCAGAAGTGGCTCGGGCAAGAAAAAAACGCGATTTCTTGGGGCTGGAAAAATGGCTACAGCGGTTTAGAGCCTGTGGCCAGCGAAGAAGACCCGATTCCACAAGTTCTATTGGACATTATATCCTGTGGATCCGCCAAAAACTGCGGTAAAGCTTGCGGCTGCCGAAAGGCCGGATTAAAGTGTTCCATCTTATGCAAAATTTGCTGCGGCGAAAATTGCACAAACGTCAAGGAAGTTGCAGAAATCTTGGATGATGAAGACAAGGATTGCTACGACCTTCCTACTATGGTACCATTACCCAGAGCGACGAAAAGAAAAGCGTCTGAAGTATCCCAGGAAACTGACGAAAACTATTAATTTCCTATAGAAAAGTGGCAAGACATCGAACATCAAGCAAAGAAATCGTGGATTAGGACTCGGGGGGAAACCACGTTAAAAAAAACGCGCCGTCGACTCTACCTCAAAGGTGGTGTGGAAATATGTTTACAAAATGTACAAGTTAAAATACTATGACTGATTGAAAACGCTCCGCGCATATTTGAACATGTCAACTTTGAGCGTGGATTGGCGGGCGAGGAATCCACTTACGGACTTAATTTTTTTTTTAAATCCTAGAAATCGCGTCTAGTTTAAATAACATTTTGTTGGCAGAGAGTGTCAGATGCACTGCAAAAGAGTGGCGAGCCAAGAAAGCGAAAAAAAATTTCTTTGAAATCATTTCTCAACTTTGAGTTCTAATAACTTTTTGCAATAACTTTTACGGCAAAAATGCATTCGTGATGACATAAAGGGTAAATCCTCGCGAGTACAACGATATTTTTTTCATTACTGTGCGATAAATAGAGCTCGAGTTATGAGCGATTGAAAAAAGAAAAACAAATCCAAGATGGCGGCGAAAGGGGGGGGAGGTAGTAATGCGCAAATTCAGACTTAAGCTTTTCTTTAACCCCCATTTCGAATAAGGAACAAAAGAAAAAATGTACCCAAAATTTTTGGGTCACATCAGTAAATTTTTCCTAATTGCACTGGAGTAATGTTTAAATCTGAATTTTAAATCACGCTCATTTGTACTTGTTTTTCATACGATTTGAATTAAAATAGCATTCAAATATCACTCAAAAACGGCAAAAAATAATATGATTTTCTATAATTCTTCAATGAGTCTATACAGCCGGTTGATGATATCTGGGAACGCTATGAAACTGTTGTGTTGGCTTATATATTTTGTTATAATAAAACAGACAGCAGAGAATATCCTTGTATATGAAACGTCGAGGCCAAGAAATGATTGGTTGGATGGGCGACCGTTTCAAAGAAGACCGTGTCCTCGCCTCACATATCTTCCAGCGGCTTGTATATCAGTGTATGCGCGGAAGCTATGCAACCTTAGGCGAGGGTTGTGTAGGTGATATACCGTCCTTCGGAGGGGATGTAAAGCCGTCGGTCTCTTGTCTATCAAAAGGAGTTCAAGCCAAAAGTAAATATGTGTAAGAACAAGCAGGGAGATATACTAGACGACAGGGATGACATTTTTCTAAGATGGGTGGAACATTTTTCAGAACTTCTAGGAAGTGACGAAAATGTAACACCAGAACAATTTGAAGCTCGAAACAAAGACCAAGTCGAAGACTCCAACATTGATGGCACCTGGAAAGCGTTAGGGCGTCTAAAAAACCATAAAGCGCCTGGCCAAGATGGAGTGCTCTCAGAACTGCACAAGCACGCTGGAAACACCCTAGAAAAAGCGTTACTTGAAATAATCTTAAAAGTATGGCACCAACAACGCATACCCGATAAGTGGTATGTTGGACTAATGTTCCCAATACACAAGAACTTACTTGAGTGCAGTAACTAGAGGGGCAATGCCAACCCTGTACTTCCTACAGCTAATAAAACATCAAAACAATCTGTTATTCATATATATTATCAAAATACCAGGGGTCTAAATAGTAAAACACGAGAACTATATAACAATGCATTATTATTACATGATTCATACGACATATTTGCACTAAGTGAAACTTGGTTGACATCAGGTGTTTTAGATGGTGAACTCCTTGATCAAAATTACACAGTCCTTCGCTCTGATCGTAATTTTACTGCTATGGATGTATCCAAGGGAGGTGGAGTACTCCTCGCTTGTAAAAACTCACTAATGATTACAAGAGTTCCTACTGAAAAGAACGAATTTTTTAGTCAATTACCCATGATAGACGTCATAATTGTAAAAATAGGAAAAGGCAACAAATTTTGGTAGATTATTCTAGTGTATATCCCCCCTAAAGTCACTTCTGAATATCTAAATTTATTTTTTGAAGGTATTATTTCATTAGAATTTTTATATGGCCCTGATATAGTTCTGTTAGGAGATTTCAATGTACCAGAATTTAGTCTGAACATTGTTAACCCTTCTGTCACTTACTTAAAAGATTTAGTCAACTTTTTTTCATTCACGCAATACAATAATATCTATAATAGTAGAGATCGTATGCTTGATTTGGTCTTCAGCACAATAGCTTGCTCGATTGCTAAACCATCGCTATATGTTGTTCAAGAGGATATACAACATCCACCCTTGGATATATCAATAATATTGGAGTATGATAATCAAAATGCTTTCGCGGCTAGTAATATTAAAAGTTATAATTTTAAAAAAGCTAATTTCATCCTATTATACAATGAAATCTTAAATATTGATTTGTCGATTTTGAATGAATATAGTGATGTCAATGAGGCGTGTAAATGTTTATATGATTTATTATATAGAGTGTTTGACCGATATGTACCAGTTACGTCACCTAAGAATAATAAATGTAAATATCCCCCGTGGTTTAGCAGAGAAATTATTCGTGATGTTAAGCAAAAACAAAAACTGTTAAAGTTATATAAAAGGTCTAATAACGACCCCGCAATTTATACATCTTTTAGTGAACTCAGATCGAAACTAAAAACCGATATATTTACTGCACACAAAAATTTTATAATATCTACTGAGGAAAACATCAAGAATGAACCCAAGAAATTCTGGTCCTCTTTATCAAATATCCGTAAAAATAAGCCTACCCCAGCCAGTATGATGCTAAATGATGAAATATTAGATAATGGCGACTTAGTCGTTGAGGGCTTTGCGAAGTTTTTCAAGACTTCATATACATCAACCATCGATGATATCGACGCTCCTAATGAGGCATTTCTGAGTGATAGTATAAACGGCACCCTTAATATTAACACCTCTACAGATGAGGACGTTATGAAATGTATAAAAAGACTCAAGTCGAATATGACTATGGGCCCAGATAAAATTCCAGCTTTTCTAATTCGCGACTGCGCTCCCCTATTAGTAGAACCTCTGAAAATTATTTTCACGTTAATTATATCTTCAAATACAATACCTGAAATCTGGAAGGTATCGTGCATCTGTCCCGTCTTTAAAAATGGAAATCTAAATGATATAGGAAACTATTGGCCTATAACAATAATCTGTAATTTTGTAAAAGTATTTGAATTCTTTATCCATGACATTTTATACAGTCATGTGAATAACTGTATTAGTGTAAGCCAACATGGTTTTATGAAGGGTCGCTCGACAACGACAAACCTAACGTGCGTAACTCAGTTTATATTGGAGGTATTGGATGATCAAGGACAGGTAGATGTAGTTTACACCGATTTCTCTAAGGCCTTTGATAGACTCCATCATAAGATTTTGCTCCGTGATCTAGATAAATACGGTCTATCATCAAATGCACTAAGTATTTTTACATCATATCTAACTGGGCGTCTCCAATACGTATCTCACAAAGGTCTTAACTCAAATAAATTTCACGTCCTATCTGGAGTCCCTCAGGGATCGGCCTTGGGACCGTTATTGTTCAATATCTTTATTAATAATGCTGTTAGCTGCCTAAATATCCCTCATCTCCTATATGAAGACGATATAAAAATCTATATAAGAATAAATAGTGATGACGATTGCATTGTTCTTCAAGAAAATCTTAATAGACTTCATGTGGTGGACTTCATGGTGTATAGAAAATAAACTACCTCTTAATATAGCTAAATGCAATGTTCTCTCATATACACGCAAAAAAGATGTCTTAAATTTCCCGTACAATATTGATGATGTATTACTTAATAGACCGGAATACGTCAAAGATCTAGGAGTATATTTCGATGCGAAGTTAACTTTTACCCACCATATCGAATATGTAACCTCATCCGCCACAAAAAGCCTAGGATTTGTTATGCGTAATTCCCGGGAGTTCTGCAACCCATCTACAATTAAACTATTATATAACTCATTTGTTAGATCCCGACTGGAATATAACTCTATCATCTGGTGTCCAAGTTATGTAAAATATATTGAGGTATTAGAAAGGGTGCAACGCAGGTTCCTAAAGTTTTTGTCATATAAAGAGAATAAAGTGTATCCTCCAATTGGCTACCCGCATGATTTATTACTTGAAACGTACGACTATCAATCCCTATTGGTTCGTCGTAATATGCACTCCGTAATTTTTCTATTTAACGTGATTAGCTCTGTTTTCGATGCCTCCAAAATATTGGGTAAAATCAACTTCTATGCACCCCATACACGAGGCGCCACAATGACACTTTTTACTTAAAGACTGCGAATACCAACATACTGCATTACTCCCCATCATATATGATGTGCCGTAACTACTCCAGCGTGCAAGACAGCTTTGATATTCACAACTCTAGCGTTGCACGTATAAAGAATGCCTTTTATCGTAACTCTATTAATTAGTATGTTCTAAGTTGTTTTAAGTTGCCTAACCTGTCCTAATATCTGTATGCTTTTTCTATCTTGTTTTCAATGTTATCCACTTATTTATGTTTGTAGTATTGTGTAAGTATTAGTTTGTAGTTTACTTGTATTTTATATTTACTTTTAATTTTATGTTTTGTTCCTATCCTGTGACTGGGATTTAATCCCGTTGGATAGTGTATGTAAATAAATAAATAACACTACTAAACACCGCCTATAAAATACTATCATACATCATCGCAGAACTTATCCAAATATATGCAGAACCCAGATTTAGAACATATCAATGCGGTTTTAAACCTTGCCGCTCTACAACAGATCAGCTCTTCATATTACACCAAATTCTAGGAAAGACCAACGAATTCAACATAGATACTCTTCCATTTCTTCATCGATTTCAAGGTAGCTTACGGTAGCATATTACGTCCGAAGCTTATGAACCCATCAATGAGCTTGAGATACCAGAAATACATATAAACCTCACAAAAATAACAATGTCTAGAGTAGTATATGCCGTGTCAAAATACAAAACGATATCTCGAACTCGTTTGAAATGGAGGTTGGCGTGAGACAGGGTGATGCGCTGGCGTGCCTCCTGTTTAACATAGCCTTGGATAAAATAGTTTGAGATGCCCAACTGCATTAGAGGCACTATTTTCAACAAATCTAGTCAAATCCTGGCTTATGTAGATGCTGTAGATATTATTAGTAGAACCACACGACAGACCAAAGAAACATTCACAACTTTTTAGGCTGCAGCAAACAACATGTACACGTAAATGAATAAAAAGCGAAATTTATGACAGCAACAGAAAACCAAAGAGTGTGAGGCATTGAACAGAACATCACAATTAATGATCATAATTTCGAAGAGGTGAGGGAGTTTGATATCTGAGTAAAAATGTTGGCAAATAGGTGCTATTTTGGCCTTTCGAAGTACCTTCGCAATCGTCGTAATCTATCAAGAATCACAAAAATTGGGTTATACAAAACACTTATCATACCCGTGTTAATATATGGATCGGAGAACTGAACTCTGACAAAAAGAGATAAATCTCTGTTGATGACTTTTGAAAAAAATATATTGCGAAAAATACTAGGCAAGCCAAGAAGACGGTATGTGGAGACGTAAGTATAACTTTGAAATTTACAACATCTATAGACAAGCCGGTAACAAGGATATAGTAACTATAATCAAAATCGGCAGATTGCGATGAGCACGTCATGTGAACAGATATGATCACAATAACCCTGCAAAATAGGTCCTTAAAGCTGAGTCCATAGGTACAAGCGGGCGATGAAGGTCAAAGCTGCATTGGAAGGATGGTGGAGAACGCACGAAAGACAGGACCAGAGACAGGAATGAATGACGAAAGAAATGCTACATACATTAGTATTATGTACTTATGTCGTATTTGGACATCCATAGTACTTACAGTACTTACAAGTTTTACATTTTGACTTTTGACATAAGGAGTACTTGTGTGAAGGTACCTATTTACCTGATTTTTTTCATTTCCTACAATTATCCTGTAGGTTACTGCGGGGCATGTCATTCACATTGCAATTTGAGTGTTGTTGTCCAATATCCAAGTTTCTCTAAAATATTGAATATGTATTAATTAAAATAAAAAATTTAAGTTTACCTTTGACAACTTATTATCGAGATTAAAATATATTTTAAAGCTGATACATAGATCACATAGTCATTCAGTTAATCAGATAAAAAGACACATGTCATAAAAAAATGGAAATCTTACAAGCGAGGCAGAAAACGTTCCCTATGATCATCCACAAGGCACTCTGTTATATATGTAATTCAATTACATTGATATATTATTGATAAATATAATGCTTACATTTAATTCCACTTCAGACAGTTCTTCAGTTCCTTGCAAACTCACTTTATTTAATAAAGACCAAAGCAACTTCTCAATATTCGTAAGGGCCCTTGAGTTTTTCGCACCACCACCTGATATTTCCATTTCAATCTGATTCTCTCTATTCTTCTTCTTCACGCTACTTTTAAATTCGGTTAGGACCTAGAAAATAAAACCTAAGTGATTCACACAAAAGGCAGTTTTCGTGGTAACGAAAAGAGATATTCAATTTCTGTAAAAGTCAATCGTTAGACTAATGTTTAATGTTTATTATTTATTAATCGCCTTTCAGTTCGCCTGAGTGACCCTATTAAGTCTAGGAGATATAGATTTGTCTGGGTTAAGGAGACAGAGCCATATAGTTTATAATGGGATCTAAACAACTTCTTGGGGATAGCTTATATTTGAAAAACCAATGCTTTTAATGGAAAAGTGTTTAATACAAAATGTACTTAAAATTAAACATACTTTAATAATATGACACTTCCAAAGTTCCTGTCGTCGAAAAATATCTTTCCGCAGACGCCACTGTCATTGGCAACATTTTAAAGATAAAATAAAGTCGCCAAGAATATCTAACGCCGGACTTTTACAGGAGTTGGATATCTCTTCTCGTTACGACGAAGATTGCCTGGGGAGTTTTATGTGAAACATCCAGTATAATGTGCCTTTAATGCAATATATCACAGAATACTAACTTCAAACGGACGTATGCTACACTTAGTAATGTCTAACCAAGCTTGTAAAGTAGTTAAATGTGATGATGTCTTACTAAAAGAAGATTTACATCATCCTGCTCTAAATATACAATTTTCCATAAACCATCAATCGCGAAACAACAACTATATAAATAATTACGTTGAATATTTTAACTTCCGTAAGGCAAACTATCACACATTGTACGACAGTATCAAAAATTATGACTGGGCCATTCTAAATTCAGTTAGTGATATAAATTCAGCCTGCGAACATTTTTATATAGCACTGTATGAAATCCTTGAGTCTTGCGTGCCTAAATATGTGTTAAGTTCAAAAAAATATTCGCCCTGGTTCAATAATGTTATTAAGAATTTAAAAAAAAATAGAATCTTTACTACTTAAGCGGACAGGTGCAGAATATATACCGGGTGTTAGAAAAGTATGGGAACGGTGGAAAATCTCGAACAGTTTGCATCAAATCGAAAAATAAAAAAATACTTGTCAAAAATTTTTCAAAAAACTATCTACTGATACCAAAATGACCTCCCCTGTGGGTGGGGCGAGGGGCAACTTTAAAATTTCAAATGGAAACCCCTATTTTTTATTGCGGAATCGGATTCTACGGCAAAAAATACGTAAATTTTATTCCGGACATTTTTTTCGATTCTTGCATGGTGTCACTATAATCACAAAAAATGAGAAGAAAACATTACTGTTTCAAGAGTAGCGTCTTGTGCCCATAAAAAACGTCCAATTCAAAAACTGAAAAACACGGATTTGTTATTTTTACGAAATCTATCCAATGACATTGGATTCTACTCTCCCACCCCTAACCCAGTGGGTGGGGCGGGGGCAACTTTGAAATTTGTAATGAACATCGCTATTTTTTATAGCGGATTCTGATTCTACGGCCAAAAATACGTGAATTTTATATCGGGCATTTTTCTCGATTCTCGCAAGGTGTCGCTGCAATCGCACAAAATTGAAATAAACCTTAGGCGTCCATAAGTTTGTAAATATTTACAAACTCTAGCTGCTTGTGTTGACGAAAAAACATTCAGTTTAAAAAACAATATCTGTGATATCTTGGTTTTTATGAGTGTTTTTTTTAAAGCGTTCTTAATAACAGTATTTGTTTTATGAAATTTTCCGCTGCAAGTTCTTGATATTACTTTATCACATTCACCATAAATAATAAACAAATTTAAAAAGCCTTCGTGGGTGTAATTTAAACATGCTGGCATTTTTTAACATAAGATAATGACTGATTGTTTCTAATCATGGCAATTTTGATGAAATGATTACAATTCATGAACTTCTAATAACATCGCAAATATTTCAAAAAGTTGTAACTTTAACCCCCACAATGCTAGTATCAGAAAAAAGGGAATTCAATTTTACACAGCTTGACGTAAAAAAATACAGGGTGTTCCATTTGACCTAAACAAGTTTTCGAGGTTTGAAGTTGACAAAATGTAACGCGAAAAACGGAATACTTGGTATGATATTATTGAATTTATTTCAGTTGTAGAACGTAGTTCTCCTTGTGTTCTTTTTATGTGATAAGAAGCAAATGAGGATCTTTACACGAAGAAAGTTATAACGGTTCTTGCAAACCGTTGCACCTGTCAAATTTTCTATAAAATGTCAAATATTTCTGAAACGGCTAGGTTTAGGTATAGGATATGCTACATATTTTCGACGCAGAATATTATGCTCTTTTCGAAAACCCTAAAATATATAGGGTGTTCAATTTGAAACAAGCAAGTTGGTATCGACTTCCGGTATAAGCGGAAGTGCCAGCTGCTTGTAATTATTTTAGTTGGATTGGCCACATCGACATTAGTAATTATCTAAATTTTAAAAATTTTCTGATGCGTACTTTTCTCTATATCGTTCGATTCAGTTCCCGGTGAGACACCCTGTATAAATAAATAAATTAATAAGAGGTAGACATGATAAAATTATCTAAGGCAGTTTTTTCTTGCAATTATGAAATTTATTTTTGCAAAAAAATCAGCGCCATCTTTACTCTTCTTTCTTTACTTTCTAATTCGCATACATGTGAATTACACGTCACTACCAACGATGACAAAATCATATACCTAAATTGCAACTATCTATCTATCTACAACGCAATTCAGTTCTCACCCGCTTCCACTCTGAAATGGCTTTCACAGGGCCTTTACCACTACTATTATTATTAGCCGTTACTCGAGTCCGAGTATGAAAATGTTACAGTCGATAAATTGTGTACAATAAAAAACAAGTAACAGGTGTAGTTTATTGTAATTCCCATTCATCTACGGTGCACACGACTATGGCTATAGAGGCCAATTCGGGAGAGCACATGTCGACCGCAGTCAGGACAAACATAGACCTGGTTAGGTCTTGGATTCGGCCTTCTTGCAGCAACATTTCCTTGATAGTTGGCCACAACCCCTCGCCATTCGGTTCTGTCCGCTGCAAGTTGTTCCCATTGCTCGTCTGCAATACCGCAGGATTTTAGATTTTCATGGAGAGCGTCTTTGAACCTCTTTCGTTGACCGCCACGCCTTCTTCTACCGCTTAGCAATTCACCATAAAGTGTGCATTTAGGAAGGCGGTTATCATGCATACGATGAACGTGACCTGCCCATCTTAGGCGTGCTCTTCAAATAAGCACCTCAATTGCAAGGCTGTTTGCTCTCCTGAGTACTTCCACGTTTGATATGTGATGGAACCAACGGATTTTCATCATACTTCTGAGATGTCTTTGCTGAAAACGTTCTAATTCTTTCACATGACGACGGTAAGTGACCCAGCTTTCACATCCATATAGCAGTGTTGGAATGACAACTGCTCTGTAGACAGCCATTTTCGTTGACAAAGCAAGGTCGTGGTTGTCAAATACTCTCTCTCTAAGTCCCCAGAGTGCTCTAGATGCAGCGTTAATTCTATTGCGAATCTCGCTGTCCATGTTTGCTTTGTCATTAACAACGTTGCCTAAGTAATTGAACTGATCCACCACTTCAAGAGAATTTCCGTTAAGTGTAATGTCTATTTGGTTCACTTGATGAGGAGTTGACATAATCTTAGTCTTTCCAATGTTGATTTTAAGTCCCAAGGAATCATAGCTCTGGGCATACACATCTAAAAGTTCTTGAAGCTCTTCCGGCGTAGAGGCTAAAAGTGCACAGTCATCCGCATACTGGAGATCACAAATGAATCGTGTGCGTGTCTTCGTGAAAGCTCTAAAGCGCCCTATGTTAAAGAGACCGCCATCAAAACGGTATCTGAGACCTATTCCTCTGACAGTCAGTTTGTTGTCAACAATAATTGTTAGAGCAGTGGTAAACAAATTAAAGAGTAGGGGTGCCAGGACACATCCCTGCCTAACTCCAGTGAGGGTTTGGAAAGGTTCGGTTGCCTCATTATTATACATAACCTGGGCGTTGTTGTTTGTATGTAGTCTGCGACATACTTCCACAAATTTTCTAGGAATACCTAAGCGGAACATAATTTTCCAGAGCACTTCCCTGTCCACCGAGTCAAACGCCTTGGTTAAATCAATGAAGGCCATGTGAATTTCTCCTTGATGTTCGAGTGCTTTTTCTTGAAGCTGTTTAAGTTTGAAGATTAAATCCGATGTGCCTCGGTTTGGTCTAAAGCCACTCTGTGTTTCAGGAAGTAACTTTTCCATAACAGGTGTTAGCCTATTTGCCATCGCTTTAGTGAGTATCTTCCCTCCAACAGCCAGGAGAGCTATACCCCTGTAATTTCCACAGTCCGCAGCGCTCCCTTTGTTTTTGAAGAGGTTAATTAAAAGTGTATCACGAAACTCCTGCGGAGCTTGACCACTTTCCCACACGACATCAAACAGTTTTTTGAGGTAGGGTATGAGCTCTGACGACACAGCTTTAAAGATCTCAGCTGGGAGTGAGTCGGCGCCGGGAGATTTGTTATTTTTTAGCTGCCCAATGGCGGTTAAGATCTCTTCCGTTGTTAGTGGCTTATCTAAGTCTTCGAAGGTGTCGTATTGAGGGATAAGATTTATAATATCGTGATCGGCTTGACTTTGCTGGTTAAGAATGTTAGAGTAGTGTTCTTTCCATCGGGCTCTTATTTCCTGGTCTTCTTTGAGGAGATTTCCATTTAAATCTTTAATAGGGCACATATTTTTCCGACTGGGGCCGTACACTGCTTTTACTCCTTGAAAGAAATTCCTGTAGTCGTGTGAGTCGGCGTACCTTTGAATTTCTCTGGCCTTGCTTGCCCACCACTCGTTGTTTATTCTTCTGATTTCGCGTTGCGTTTCATACTTAGATTGGGTAAAAGCTTCTGCTTTTGATGAGTCGTTGGGGTGGTTGATAGCGTTTTGGAAGGCAATATGTTTGCGGTCAAGAAGTTCTTGTATAAAAGCTTCATTATCATTGAACCAGTCCTCCTGTTTTTTACTTGCTACAGTGCCAAGAATTTCCTCACTCGCACTTTTTAAGCTGTCTTTAATTTGTGTCCAGGTAGCAGCGACATCTACAGAATTGGTTTCTTCTAGTGCACTCAAATTCTCTTGAACTTTTTGCTTTAGCTGTTCGACGGTTTCTTGGTCACGCAATTTACTAATACAGAGACGGGGTCTACGTTTTACTTGAGCTCTTCGGTGTTTGGGTCTCATAACAATTTTCATTTTAGAGACAACAGGACGATGATCGGTCCAACATTCGCTATCAATGCGCGCTTTTGTAATTTGGACGTCCTTGAGATGCTTCCTACGTACGATAACATAGTCCAGTAGATGCCAGTGACCTGATCTGGGGTGACGCCAGGTGCCTTTAAATTTATCCTTTTGTCGAAAAATGGTGTTTGTTATAACTAGATCATGTTCGGCGCATTTAGTTAGGAGTAGTTGACCATTAGCGTTCATGTTGCCCAAACCGTTCTTGCCTATGATGCCTGGCCAGGTGTCTGCATCTCTCCCTACTCTAGCGTTAAAATCGCCAAGAATAACGAGTCGTTCCGTTTTAGGTATTCTACAGAGGGTTTCTTCCAGCTGTTGATAGAAGCTTTCCTTGGTTTCGTGACTTGCATCCAGAGTGGGAGCGTAGGCGCTTATTAGATTTACCGCGTTGCCATCTGATAGCTCATAGCGTAGCAGCATTAGACGCTCGGATAGGCCTTGTGGTACTTGTGTTAAGTTGGATACAAGTTGATTCCGAACGGCAAATCCTACTCCATGTTGTGTTCTTGAATTGGTGGGAAGACTTTTCCAATAGAAGGTGTAGTACTTTTCTGTGAGAGAGCCTTCCTCCAAAAATCGAGTTTCGCTGAGGGCTGCAACGTCAACGTTGAGTCGGTGAAGTTCTCTATCTATTAGAGCAGTTCTTCTTTCAGGCCGATCGGTGCGAGTGCTGTCGTTCAAAGTACGAACATTCCAAGCGCCGTAGATGAAAGAATTCGTTTTGTTGGATTTAACTTGTCGGTGTTTTTTCGACATTCGATGAGGTGTCCCTGTGGGCACCCTCCCCCGGAGATCCGATCGGGAGGGTATTTTACCTCCGGATGATTTTGTCCCACTTGAACGCTCCATCATTTTTTAAAGCCTTAATCGACTGAAAACGAAGCTGCATTTGAAGTTTTAGCTGGAGCAGGTATGCAACTGACCAGCTCGGTTGCGGAAGGCGAGTGGTGTGGTCCCATGGCACAGAAGGAGACTGCGACGATGGGGTAACCAAACGATTCCAAAAGCAACCTTTGTGTGCGGTGGGTTATTTTTACCGCACTCTTCGTGAGAAGGTGGATGTGCTCACGGCAAAAGGTAAGGGTTATTCCGCCCTTACTTGGTCGTTAGAGCCTCGTTAGTGAAAACAGGGTGCACCAAGTTCAAATTGAACTCATCGCGAAGGTGAGGTTAACAATTGAGTAGGAGAGGCTATAACTTGCGCTTCACTACCCCATTATACCCACTATTACACACTACTATTAAGCAGTTCAGATAATTCAATCCATTTCATGTTGTATATCTCAATATCTGCTGCAGCTTTTGAAGGATTTATTATCACAGTATTCTCCTTAATAAATTTCACCATGATTTCTAATTGTGCTTTGGTAGTCCGTTGCCTCTTCTTCTTCTTTTCCATTCTACCCCTGTATACAAATCAGTATAAATTAAGTATTTAAAAAAGTATAATTAGTGTACAGACCTCAACGAATTGTACTACTATTAATTTTAAAAATAAAGCAATTTTTACTCCCAAATTATGAACAGTGAAATTGAATATTTGATATATGTTGCTTGAAATTTTTTGTTCCTATAATTTCAGGTCAAGTTGCCAGCAATCACAAAAATATACGAGTTTACATGAAGTGTACATTTGTTATTTATCGTGTAGATAAAAGTAATCGACCAAACAAAGTTTTATCGATAATGATACTACATGCAATTGACTTTACTGAGTAAGTCCGTAAATTTATTTATCTATATTGAAGTTAATCAATGTAGCTTATTTTATCTACTGAGAACCGTAATACCTATGTGGGCTACAAATAAAAAGACAACGATGCCTTGTATAGGCAACTTATTAAACATCAGTAAATTTTAATCGATAATTAACACTGATCTCTGTACTAAATAATAATAATAATAATAATAATAATAATAATAAATATGTATTTTCCAATAAGACTGTTTTCACAGTATAGCAATGGTCAGATACATTTTAAAATCTTACAATACATACATAACGGTACAAAAATTAAAATATAATTGTTAAAACGTGTGACTATAACTATATCTAACAATATTATGCGACTAGACTAAAATAATAACATCTTATATAAGAAATTCATTTATGGTGTAACAACGTTTTTCAATAAGATATTCTTTAATTTTTTTTTAATTTATGAGTACATAATATAACCTTGAAATTTTCTGGCAGATGATTAAAAAATTTATTTCCAGCATAAGAATATGTACATGTGAAAACTGAACCATCCACAATTATTTTATTTATATGGGGAATTTTTCTTTTGCTGGTAAACTTCATACAGACGGTTTTCTCGGTATATAATATCAAAGCGTTGGTGTGATACCACGTGCTAAATTCCTTTATGATACGTTGTACGTTTTACACTTGTTGACAATTCACTTACCGTATCAGAAGCAACGGCTATAGACGCGTCATCTGCGAATAGAACCTTGCACTTAGCACTTAGATGAGGTGGTAAATCATTAACATATAATAGAAATATGAGAGGTCCTAGGGCCGAACCCTGAGGTACACCCAAATCAAATTCATAAATATCCGATTTATTTTCATTTATTTTCACATGCAATTTTTCGATGTTCCAGATATGATTTAATTAGCGATAAAATATTACCTCGAAGACCATGTGCATAGAGTTTATCTAAGGTGAAGTCTAAGTTGAGGCTATCAAAAGCTCTGGTTAAATCAAAATATATACCTGCGACATATTTGTTATTGTCAAGATTTTTTTTGTATGTATTCAATAAAATCAAAGGATACTGTTTCAGTAGATTTATCTGATAAAAATCCATGTTGGCAGTTTGATAATAAATTGATTTTTTTTACATATAACATAATTCGACAAAATAATATTTTTTCAATAATTTTTAATATGATAATTCAATATAGAAATCGGTCGGTAGTTTTCCATATCTGATGCATCCCCTTTTTTATAGACAGGTATGACTAAAGCTATTTTTAAATGTTCAGAAAATTCCCCTAATTAAAAGCATGCATTGATAATAAATCTGCAATGGCCTTTATTATTTTGGTTGAAACACAATCTATGCCAGTGGTATTTGTATTTTTTAGGTCTTTTATAACTTCAATCACTTCTGATGGATGTACAGTGGTAAAAATAAATGAGTTTATTACAGGGTCCAATGTAGTACATAATTTATTATTTTTAAATTTCGTATTTATGAGATCAGAAGCCGCAGAGCAAAAATGGTTAGCAAACTTATTCAAGTGATTCTCCATCCTCATGTCTATTTACAAACAAATGTTGTTTATGTTGCTATCTTTGCCTGTTTTTTCTTTGACAAGTTTCCATACCCCTTTTGATTTTATTGCAGCTTTATCAAAAACTCTTTTATAATAATTTTTTTTAGAACAGCATATTTTATTTCTATACTCTTTTTTAGCCTGTTGGTACCTTTGACTTACTCTACCATCACTGATATTTGATTTGAGCCAAATAAATTTTTTAAATTATCACCCATACTAATTAATTCTGGTGTTGTCTATTTGTTTTTATTTTTTTTCATCAGTTTTTCTTACACAACCTTTTATAGGACAATATAAGTCAACAGCCCATCCTAAGGTACTAATAAACTCGTCATACATTTCATTAATATTAGTTTTACTATACACGTCAACAAACTGATTTATTGATAAGTATATATTTAACTCTGCCAGTGACTGACCAGTAATGTACCTGTAGAAATATGTAATGTTGTCAGTTTTAATATATTTATCAGATCTTTTCATATAGAATATATTAGCAAAATGATCTCCAAGATTTAAATTTTTTACAGATTTATTATATAATCCCTGCGGTAAATTGCTTACTTATAGTCAATTTTTGAGACAGAGGTCGAACCATTTACATTTGAAAAAATTCGTGTTGGATTGATGTCGATGTTATCCAACTCATAACTGGATAATAGATCAGTTAATAACTGTTTTTCTTTTGTACTTTTTAAATAATCAATCTCCACATAGGATTGTAAAATTGGAGTTTGTTATAGAGTAATTTAAAATAACAGATAGTCTAGTAAAAAAGGTATTTATGCAGCCGTTAGGTGGTCTATAGACACATATTATACAATATTTGCTATTGTTGAAATTTAGCCCCACCGCACAGCATTCAATTACCATTTCAAGAGAAGTGTTAGAATAAAATGTAGGGTTTTATACCCTATGTCATTTTGTAAATAGATCATAGCACCTCCATGGAGGTGATTTTGTCGCCAATATTCAGCACCAATCACATAGTTATTTAACTGCACAGTAATTATGTTCTTTTAATTTCACCAATGTTCCGTTACACAGAAAATTTTTGGAATTTCTTTTACTAACATTATTTCAATAAGATCGACTTGATTTATTATTGATTGGGTATTCACATGAATAATTCTTGTATGCAGAAAACGCAAAATAAAATCTGATTGCAATAAGCCCCCAGCAGGCAGCTTTCCAGTGCAGTGTTGCTGTGCATCGCCAGCCGTAGATCAGTTTCGAGCTTGTTAGCTCCCATCTCCCATCAGTAAAAAGGTAATTCAATTTTACACAGCTTGACGTAAAAAAATACAGGGTGTTCCATTTGACCTAAACAAGTTTTCGCGGTTTGAAGTTGACAAAATGTAACGCGAAAAACGGAAGACTTGGTATGATATTATTGAATTTATTTCAGTTGTAGAACGTAGCTCTCCTTGTGTTCTTTTTACGTGACAAGAAGCAAATGAGGACCTTTTACACGAAGAAAGTTATAACGGTTCTTGCAAACCGTTGCACCTGTCAAATTACAGAAGCAAATGCACAATAACACTTCACTGGCCTTCTATAGTCATCAAATTACAGACACGAGGTGTCTGCAACTTGCGAACAGCTCCATCTGGTGACGACTTATTGCAATTAAGTTGGCGACAAACTCGGACTAAGTCATATTTAACAAAATGTATAAGCCAGCACAAAGTGGACAAATTATTACAAAAATAATAAAAAAAATGAACTGGACCGTCGTACTAACTATATCGAAGACTTTCGCGAGGTCAACGAAAATGCACAGTGTTGGTTTGCTGATATTCATATATTTATAAATCCTTGTAGTAATAGGCTATTGCATCTTGCGTTGACTTGTGCTCCCTGAAACCAAATTGCTTCTCTGACAAAATATTAAACCTATTTAAAAAGCTAGTAATTCTGTTTTTCAATATTTTCTCAAAAATTTTAGCTATGTCGAAGATAAGGGAAATAGGCCGGTAGTTACTCACGTCCAGTTGATCATCATTCTTGTAGAGATGTTTTATTACAGCTATTTTAAATGCCGATGAATAGTTACCTGTTTCAAAACATACTTTAAAGGTGCTAATATTTTAGAAGCTGTATAAGATGGTATGTTGTCAATTCCACGTGTTTTATTTGATTTTAACTGAGAAATTGTTTCGATTATTTCGTTTTTACTCATATCCGACAGGTATATTGTATTGGAGATATTCCTTATGTTTTGAGAAGAGTTGTCCTTTTTTAATGGAACTATTTTATCAGTGAGTGTCTTACTAACTTTTGTGAAATAGTTTACAAAGCATTACACATTTCCAGTTTATCACTAGTTACTGTACTCTCCTGGTTTCTAATTTTAGATATTTGATCGTTACTCTATTTTGCCCCAGATGTTAATTGTTTGACACAATACCATATTTTTTCTGAGATATTTAAATTTGTGTTAATTTCATTTTGATAATAATTTGATAATAAACTGTATTATTAACATTACTAACTAAATGAATCACATGAAGATTGATCAACAAAGAATATCAGTCAACAGAACCTTGTAGCATTTTTATTTGCTACCTTTTGTTTTTAAAAATAAGGAGATTGTATTACAATTAATTATGACATGATACCACACACAAGGCATTGATATGTATTACTGGTTGCTTAGAAATAAAACATGTGATGGGATTTGTTGATGATGTGTATTTAATTTTTTTTTTACTACTCTTGTAACAACCTTAATGACTAAATCATAATTAACATGCAAAAAAATCTACTTCACCTTATTTACATTCGTTATTACAGCTTAGCACCATTAGTGTAATTTAATTTACACCCTGAGTGGTAATTTATTTCAATCTTTTTTCTCTAATGTGTATCATCCGCCAAAAGGTACCTAGAAAATAACAGGGGTTATGGTATAAACTAGTGTCAATAGAACACTTACCTTATAATCGTCTGTCCCCTTACTCCTTCTATTATATGTTTTCTTCCGTCCTCTTTTCTATGATCTTCTCCTCATATGTTTGGGTATTTTTCCTGTACTGTTGTGAGTTATTCCTTCAATTCCTTAGTATTGTTTCGCTGACATATTTTTGACAGCATAAGTTGTCCAGGATACCGACCGAGAATTCTTATCAGGGACTTGGGTTTTTTTTCGTTTTCTTTGAATTTCGAGAACATTCCGAACCAGACTTCCGGAGTGATAAGGTCATTTGTGGATTTGTGGTTTTGCACAGTTTTACCTTTTCTACGGGGATTTGAATATAAAATTTCGCAAAATAAGGATCTACACCCCACGCCGTGGTTTAGGAGTGGTTTTCCCGGAAAATAATTTCGTCCGATTTAGTGAAACCCCAGACGGATTCGATATTCTCTCTAAGTTAGTACACCTTCCTTTCGCTCAATTGCTCAAACATACTAAGGTTTTCTCTCCCTTTTTATTTTTAGTTTCGTGCCGAGTAATAAGGAACTTCACTCAGTCCCACTATTCCCATAAATAGAAAACCCTTCTAAGGAAGGTGAGTTGCCTTTTTTTATGTATATTTCACCCTTCTAATTTTTTTGGCATATGCCGATAGTTAGCTTTTTTATTTTATTTCGGGGTTTTTACTTGGGATAAGAGGATTCTTTCTGTAAGATTATCCATAATTTTTTTGTTGATTTTGAACGCGGCCCGTCGTGCTGCAGTGTTTGGAGAGTCTGGAAAAGAACCCCATTCTTGGGTTCATCCATCAATCCGACGTCACCCAATCGCCGCCATTTTGGTTGCCACTGGGCCTCATTAGCAACACCATTCCATCAGATAAGCATAACCAACAGGCCAAATATATATATATATATATTTTACTATTCATTATTTTTTAATATTCATATATACTTATTATTAATTTTTTTTTGTACATATTATTATCAAATTTGATCTACACACTACCAAATCATAAATTTTTTTTGTTTTTGTGAAGCCATGGCCTAGTATACTAGGGGAAGGCGCTTTATCCAAGCCTTAAAAATCAAGGGCATTGATGCTAAAACAATGTGAGATCTCATACGTAAATTATTTCTTTCCCATTTTGTACATATAATATATTAATTATTTTTAATAAATATTCTATTGTCAAATATGTCATTACTATCTTTTGTTCATCAGCTCTATCTCTCTCTATCTATCTCTCTCTCTCTCTCTATCTATATCTGTATTTAGCAACCAGAGGCTGAGTATTGTGTTTTGTCTTCCGTGACTTTGCAAAACCTAATAATAATTCTTCTTAAGTCACGTGGCGCCCAGGTATCTTCCTTTATTTTAGCATAAAATACTTCCTTACTCACGACGCTCTACCGACGAAGAGCTGCCGCCCGCAAGTGAGCGTTACCATCCCTCCCAAAAGAATTTTTTACATATAGATTGACACCTATACATAAATTAGCATCGGGGGACACTGCAACCTCAGTAACTGGAAATTTTTAAACACTTCTGTTATATCTGTGTTTTCAAATACAAATACAATCGGAAAATTCAATGCAATTTATAACTATAACCTTGGCATGTTTCAATTAGTTACTATATAATAGTTAATTAATTAACTCAACTGTATTACTTATTAATATATAAATGTTTATTTACCACTTATATATTATTTTATAACATTTATTGCTTTATAATATAAACAAATAAACACGTTAGTCCCACATAAGGTAAATCTTGATCGTGGGCCACTGTGTAATTTAATAAAGTCGAGGCAAGAAATGGAATTTGGCTGGAAAGGATGTTATGTGTCTGTATGTAGTCGTTACCGTCTTTTTAGAAGGATCGGTAGTTTCTGGTGTATGAGTCGATGTACGTGAGTAGGGTCATCGTGTATCCGTATGTCTGTTATGTGTCTAGTCAGTTCCGTTTCAGTTCCGCTCGCTTAATTCTGCTCCGGAAGAATTTTTCGGAGGCCTCCACAATGAAATCCTTCATCATGGGAACCCCGGCCCTTGGATGCAGTTCAGCGATCGAAATGTATCTATTTGAGTTTGTCAAAAGTCGGAGTATTTTATTCTGTGTTGTCTGTAGTCTTTTGCACTGCGCGTCTGAAATAAAATTCCTCGACACGCAGGCATATGTCAGTATAGGTCCTAGTATTACTTTGTAAAGCGACATTTTATTGTCTGTAGTCAGCTTGCTTCGCCTATTTACCAATGGGTATAGGCGGCTCAGCGAGACGTACGTCCGGTTAAGTGTCTTTGTGATATGAGGCCCGAAACTCAGCCTCTTATCCAGGGTGACCCTAGATATTTGACCGAGTTCCGTTCCTCAATCACCTTGTCGTTAATTTTAAGTTTGGTTACTGTCCGTATGTTCGTAAATTTTCTGTTAAAGGTTACCGTCTCTGTCTTGTCCTCTTTAATTACAATTTTCCAGTCGGTGTAATAGTCTAATAGTCGCGTCAGACGATAGCGTATCTTCTGGGCATCTGTCTGAGCCTAGAAAGACTGCCCATAGATGACGGCATCATCTGCATATAGTAAAATGTTAGTCGTTGGGTGGGAGGGGATGTCGGAGGTGTAGAGGTTGAAAAGGATGGGAGAAAGGATTGCCCCTTGAGGCACACCAGCCGATAACCTTTTATGCGGCGAATAGGCATTACCTATCCTTACCATAATGTGGCGGGCGCTTATAAAACTTCTGATTAGTGCAGTTAAGTATTCTGGAACTTTGCAGATGTTATGTAATTTATAAATGAGGCCATTCTGCCACACGGTATCATATGCTTTTTTTATATCTAATAGTAGCATAACTGTATACTGTTTTTTATTGAAACTTAACAAAATGTGCTGCACCACCTTGCACAGAGCGAGCGATGTGCTGTGGCCCTCTCTAAAACCAAATTGATACGTCGGTATGAGACTTTTTTTATTTATGTTTGTTAATTATATTTAAAATGATTTTTTCCGTAATTTTAGATAATGAATTAAGAAGTGATATTGGCCTGTAGCTAGCAGGATCGTGTGGAGTTTTATTTGGTTTTAGGAGAGGCACAACAATCGCTAACTTCCAGGCGGCAAGAAAGTACTGCAATTTAATTATAGCGTTAATTATATAGGTAAGTTGTGTAAGGGCTTTCAAGGGGAGGTTTTTTAAAATGAAATTTGGAATGGAGTTATTAGGTAAGGTTTTGATAATTTTTCTTAATTCTGTTGGGTTGGTTATGAATTTTGCGTATTTATTAGTGGGGATATTGTATCGATCCGGCAATATTGTCATGGAATTCGGATTTGTTGGGCATCGTGGTATTTGTTACCTGCAGGTATTTTGCAAATACTTCGGCCTTTTCTCTGTCTGAATTAAAAATTTCGCCGTTATATATTATAGTCGGTGCCTGAGTGAACTGACGTTTTAGAAGTTTGGACATACGCCATAGGGAGTTGTCCTGTCGTGCCAATGAGCTTATCTTGGCGTTCCAAGCCTCCTCCCTGTGCTTACTTAACTTATTTTTAATCGTTTCTTGCAGATCTTTAACTCTAATCCCGTCAATTATTCTTCTGAACTCCTGTGATTATTGTTTTATCAGACAATTGTATAGATACGTTATCTATTGTGTCTAGATTTTGTAGGGGGAGGTGTGGGATACTCTTTTTGACGAGTATCGCCACACCGCCGCCCCTATTAGTGAGTCTATCATTCCTATAGATGTGAAAGTTATTTATTTTAATTTTAATTTCCGGTTTAAGTTTAGTCTCGTTAATTAACATGATATCTACTTTTCTGTGCTGATATAATGTACTAATTCCCGTACCTTATTTCTAAGCCCGTTAAAATTCCATAATACTGTTTTATACATTAAATGTATAGTTTGGCAAAATATTAATTGTAAATTCTTGGAAAATTAAAAGTATTTCAAGTTGATCATTTGCACCTTCTAGTAATCTGTTTAAATGTGCTATTGCAGCATAGCATCTTTTAAAATTATTTTGCTATTAAGTTTGTTCATTTCAGATGCAAGTGAATAAAATTCACCTATATTGCCATGTGCCCGCTCCGCGTTTCATATATTCGGAATTTCTTCTTGCTGTTTGATGTTCGACGGTCTTTGTTGAGTTATATTTATTTGTTGTTTGTTCTTATTTTCCCACGCATTCTTGGTAGAGAGGGGAGCTGGAACATAGTTTTATTACTAATTGTTTCTTTCAATTTTTGTAGTTAAGTTACTCTAAATTTATACACATCGCAGTCAGTGTTACAAGCTGTGTGTTGTCCTCCGCAATTGATGCATTTTGCAGGTTCGGTTATTGGTTTAGAGCATTCATGTGTCCAATGGTCACCTGCACACTTCATGCACCTCTGTTGTCGAAAGCAATTTAAAGCGGCGTGCCCCCACGTTTGACATTTTCTACACTGAGTTACCTCTCGCTCATTCCGTCTTCTTTACCACTCTACTTTGGTGTATAATACGTATCTGATTTTTGTCTGGAGTTCTTTTAATGTCGTGTCATTATTAGTGATAATTAAGTACAGAGGTTTGTGTTTCGTTTTCATCTTGAATGTTTCTTTAACGTAAAGTCCGAAATTGTCCTCCAGATCTTCCTTTATTTCGACACAAGAAGGTTTCCCCGCAACGCTCTAAGCACGAACGCGTGCGTTTTATTTTCCGGTAGCGTGTAAGTATGGAACTCTACTTCTGTTTCTTGGGGTAACTTATTCTTGTATAATTTAAATTCCTCTGGATCTTGTATGTACAAAAGAGTGCTTTTGGCAGCATATTTTACGTAGAAACCCTTTCTTATATCGACTTTTAAGGCTTTTGTTAGTTCATTATGGTTGTTTGCCGTACCTTTAAGGACAATAGGCGGGTTTTTAAAAAAAATTCATTTTTAGACTCGATTTTGGTAGACCCTGTATTCGAATTACCAATTCGCACCTTAACCCACTCGGCTATCAACCAGATAATGGGCGAAACTCCTGTGCAATTCTGGTATAGTTACTTCTTAAGTGCTTTTCATAGAAGAATAATAAAACATTTAATTATTAATTTGTTACACAACTTTTTTTTACCAACTGTGCTTGCAGTAACATGAATGAAAAAATGGTTTTTTTTGTAGGCTTCACTTCCAACAGGTGCTAAAGAAATAAACAAGTTTTGAAAGGTCCATCGAAACAGAAGTATAATGCATCATTGCGGTCATTTTCCCTAACGCTACACTTTTATTCCCCATTAATTTAGGCTATTTGGGGCCTTGGACGGGACACGTGAAAGCTCTAACCCATGTTTATTCGATAGCACAATTTAATTATAATTACAAAAAAAAAGAGATCGATGATAAACAATATTGATTATATTTATTTTTAAATTTATAATCCTTTCGTCTATCTACGCCTCTGATTGCAGTGGTTATTAAAACAATCCCTCTCCGCCCCACCCTTCCCCTATCCATCATCTCAACATGATCAATGAGCCACTTTTTTCAATATATTTTAAATGGGATTACTTATCGACTGGACTACTATATTTCTTTCTTAATTTGAGCCTTGAACTATGGCTTATTATTCATTCCACTCTATGTAAAATCTGTACAGAGTCCTTTGCAAATGATCCGCCAATTGGGGTTGAAACATGTTCTTTTACGGGAAATAATAGGGGATAGCCTTTAACAGTTTTTGAGATAATTTTTGCATGAACAGAGAGTAGCATAAGATCTAACGTTGTGAAGAAAGTTGTCGCTAATATAAATATATCTTACAATCAGCTTTTTATAAATTGTCATCATGACCTAAACATCGACCTCCTTTATCTATCATTTAAAGTGAAGGATCATTCAAATCGTATATCAGAAAAAAAGTAAATACTTAATTAAAATCTTCGATATTTTATGTTTCATTCTGTACTGTACATACATACAAATGATAATAATATCAATAACTCATGAGTTTTATTTATTTTCTCGTTTATTTACAAACATTCTCCCTTACCAAACAAACTAGAAATAATGAATTGCAATAAATTCAATGACAGGCGAACGTGCTTCTCACTTTCGCGTGTGATGACACTGGAACTTTCAATACCGGTGTCTATTAAATATGCTGACTAACGAATCATATCTGTTCGACATGTTGAGTACATTGCTCTTATGTCCGAATTAAATACAAATATGAGACTCATCGTTATCTTTATGCTCATAGAAAATCGTAGTTGACGTTTATAGGGAAAAGAAACATTTGTTGAAAGAGAGTGTGTTGACAATTTCACATAAAATAGTTTCCTGGAGGTGTACGAGTTATGGACCTTAAGGATTCGATCGATCATGCAAAATTTTTGTTAACGAATTGTGAGAACATAGTAAGTAGCTTATCTTAATGAGCCTCTATGACATATCCTAAATTATAATTGACAAATATAGCCAATGTATCACTTCTTATACTCACGACCAATAATAGTAAATTTGTTTAGTAATCTCCACATATTATTAATGGTCTAAATTAACAGTAAATATTGTAATTTGACAGAAGAATTCTAGCGTAAACAGTATTTTATGTAACAACTGCATAGAAGAGCAAATTTCTTACGAGATTGAAAAATAAGTTCAAACGAGTGTGAGTGTGCACTTCTGCACATACAGGATGAACCGTTAATAATAGGCCAAGAAAAAAAGGTGCCGGGTGTCAAAGTAGTATTCTTTCCTTTTTTTGCAATATCTCAACTATCTCTGGGCTTACCTTCTCCAAAATTGGTATGAAAACATTTTTCAATCTAAAAAACACTAACTTATGTATCGCATCACTTTAGCTCGCCTCATGAGCTAACACCTGATGATGAATATATATTTTTTTTTTGAAGAAACCGTATTCGAGAAAACTGCCGCAAAAATTTCAATAATTGTTTGAAAATAAACTCGATTTGAAAAGGACAAATTCGATTTATAGAAAAGAGTGCTTTGGTGGCGTCTTAGTTCTGTCATTTACATACAATTTCATTAGTTTGACATTTTATTTGTCTCTTGTATTCGTTAAATTTAGAAGTTTATTTTATTTCTCTATTTGAAATGCCTCTAAATAATAATTTTTTCGATAGAGAAATGAGGGATATGATTTGTATTTAGGCACAAGAAAATTTCTCCGTAGGTGCTGCAGCTAAGAAATGTGATGAAATATATCGAAATAGAATACAGCCAAATCATAAGATTTTAAAGTCCCTGTTTCATCGTTTAGGAGAAAGTGGTTCATTTCGCCATTAAAATGATGTAGGACGACCGCAACGAATTGCTGTGGACCTAGAAGAACAAATTTTAGTTTATGTGGATGAAAATTCACAGCTCAAGTTGTTTATCAGCAACAACAGGAGTGAGTAAACAATCTGTTCTAAGAATATTACGGAAGCAAGTGTAATGCTTATGGGGTACCCTGTTTAATTACTAAAAAAAATACTGGTAATTATGTCACCAGTATATTAATTACTATTTATTTATCTGAAGGATAACAAATAAAATTGACCATTTGCGTGATCGTCTAGTTTTGTTAGTGTAAGACCCAAATTTCGTTGTGTGTGTAGTAACCCTTTTTAATTACCCCACGTTCTTTTATATAAAGTTTAATATTACTTGTTTCTGTCTGATACTATATACCTTAGAAAATTAATCACTCTGTTAATTTAAATACCTGGTAAACTTGAATACACTGTCTATTAATTGAGAGACCTAGTTAATTATATATGTTATTTCTGTATTATTTTATTACTCAAGATTACACTGTACATTTATAGTTGAAGTTTGTTTTCTATTTTGCTTTTGAAACAAAACCATTTATTTAGTTTATTACTTATATGACGAAAAAGGTAAAGGTGAAAGAATAAGACAATAATTGATGGGAAAAAATAGCAAAAAAAACACATCTTATTTTATAATAATTGATGCAACAATAGCCGAACATGAAATCAAAAGTAATCCAAATATTTGAGACAATTGTCTAAATATTATAATAGAAAAATTTGCGCTGCTATAGTAATGACCATACTATAGTTATGCTGAGTGTTTTGATGCAGTAACAAGAACTGAGATACAAAAGTATGCTGTGTTATTTTAATAGTAATTAGAGTTGTGGCAATGTCCTGATAATGACAATCTATAATTAGAGCTGTTAGCAATTGCTAGGTAATAATGATTTATAATTAAATAAAGTTGTAAGCAATTGCTAGATAATAATGGTTTATAATTAAAGTTGTTAGCAATAGCCAAATAATGAATCGAATGCAAAACAAAGGACAAGAATCATGTCATGTTTATACATTATCAAAAGTAAGTTGAAAAACGAGCATTAAATATTCGTGTAACATATCATAGAGTGTTGAGAAAATATCCTTTAATTATACCCAGTTTAGTGATTGAAGTTAGAGTAGGAACAATCGTTCAGATAATCATATTAATCTTGCAGAGGTGAGAATTTACACTCACATAAAATCCTTTAGAATGTTGTGGAAATCTCCCTATTGTAATTAAATAGAAAAGCAATCAGAAGATTGCCTATGATTGTCAAACATACGAAGCCGCGAATCCGCGAAGGTAAGAAAGTGCGGTTGCATCACTCTTCAATCGAAACAAGTGACCAGACAGCTGCCTGAAATATTGACATTCCTCGTTGTAACTGAACCCAATCGGGAACAGAACCAGTCAATTTGCCGTAGTCAATGTTCCAAACCTTTGTGAACTCAAAGTACTCCGAATTCTTATAACTATAATAATTTATCGTAGGTAAATGTTCAACAATTAGACAACCTTGTGGTTACAGTAGGAAAACATTCCTAGTGTACTTTAAATATAAAGCATTCTTGAAAAACCTTACGAGAGATGAGGTGAACATGATAGTCATCTATTTGTTTTATATAAACTGCAGAATAATTATTGACATGAAGTTTGACGAGTCTATGAAAAGTATCTTGTTATTACATAACTCTAAATATATAGTTCTTAAACATAAACTTGTTATTTTGCAAACGCAAACCTCCCTAGTAAAACATTCAGAAAATGAAATTTTGTGAATTAAAATCGTGAATAAAATCATAACTGAATAACTGGTAATATAATATTATGATAGTTAAAAATCAAAGCTAATATTTCATTTAAAAAATCTAATATTCTTTTAGTACCACAAATGCATCAATTTTCCCCATTACACCCCGACGAAACCAGAATATGAATGCAATTGCAAATAATAAAGTAGAGTCTCGAAATAAGAAAGTAATCACCTTTAGAACTTTATACCAGCTGAATTTCTGTGCGCTCTGTATAGCGTTATGTCGCCCGTGAATGCTCTCCCTCAGGTTCTACATGTTTAACGTCCTCGTAGAGCATCGTAGAGACGTTGAAACGAAACTTCATAAAAGTACGTTAAACAGTGATTGTCTTCGATGTAAGTACAACGAACACGAAGTACTACGATGCAATGCTGTATTAGAATTTTATTTCCTAAGTACAGCTGACCGAAGTCTGCAAAGTACCTTAGGTGGGATTCCAAATGCATCTCCTCTTCTGAACAGTCTGATCTTCTTTTATATGGTTCCTGATGTCACCCTTCTACCCGGATTATGCATCTCCGCTTGTTTCTTGTGGGAATATGTTTATTTTAAGCTATTATAATATTCGACACGACGTAGCCCTGCCCAGCACTTTAGAGTGACGCTCAACTTTCTATCTTTTTCTATGGTTAAGCTAGAAACATGTAGGCGATTCCATACTATGAGAATACACGAAGTACTTGACGTTTATCTGAATATACGAAAAACAAACCCTGCGACTCGACTAGATTTTATGTAAATTCTGTCTCAAGATTGTAGCGTTTAACTTTGCTTTAAAAATATAATTTTAAAAATGCATTATGGTAACTTTACCGTGTTCAATATTAAATGACTATATAAATGTAAAAATGAAATGAATTAACTGTAATAATTGCTTGAATTTGGAAACATAAATAGGAAAAACTAAATTTATATATGGGGTATATACAGGGTGCTTCACAAGGCTTACACGCGTATCACTTTATTCCTGTAAAAAAAATTTTTCGAAGGGATCTACCACTAAGGGTAGAATTTTGCCAATTTGTTATCAATAAACACAACAGAGATCGGCATTTTATTAATAACATTTTATTTAGCAATGAAGCAACTTTCACTCGTCCAGGCATTTTTAATTGGAGAAACAGGCATTACTGGGAAATAGAAAATTCTCATATTCCTTCATTTTATTTGGGATTTCTACCACATGTATTACCCTCTTCAAAAGCAAATCACCGAGTCTACAAAATAATAGAGTTATTGGAAAAAGCCTCTGCGTCTGTGACGTTTACGTCAAAGGAACAGTCAGAGGTTATTTTTTTTTAAATAATATAAATCGGAATAAACACAGAAATAATGTATTTTGCTGACGTTTCGGAAAGTAGTCTCTTTCCGTTTTCAATGCTTTTTTCGAAGAACTCTTATTTGTTGTGTATGTTAAATATACAGCTTTAAGATTCTGTTTATGTTATTTCCATAGATACTTACTACTTACACAGAACTGATGATTTCTTTTAGATAATGTTGAGTTAAGTTCTTCCTTTAACATTGGTAGCAAGGTTGTACAGATATTTACAGAACAATTCGATACGCATTTATCTTCATTTAATAAGATTATTGCTGATTCTTTAATTTTTCTTTTTTTGGTATCTGCTTCTTTTGTTAAAATTTTTGCCGAGTCCCAGTTTATTCTGTCTGCTTACCCAAGCACGTTCACAAATCTTTGATTTCTGAATTTCATTCTTTCTAATGTTATTCTTGAGATCATTCAACCTCGCACTGAAAGGTTTGGATGACTTTGGATGAAATACCGTCCCAACATCAAATTTGTCACCTATACGGCGTAGCTTCTCTGATAGTTCGTGTACATAAGGAATTGTTGTTGTATAATCACGTTTCGGTTTTTGTCGTACCCGATTGTCCCTATTTTCAACTTTTTATTTAATTCTAAATTAAGTGTAAATAGTATAATATAATTATTAACAATGTGTATAAAAACAATCTATTTTCAATTGGAAAATGAGTTCTATCAGCAGGATTTTGGTATGGCTATGGGGTCTGCAGTATCATCAATTGTAAGCAACATCTTTATGGAGAACTTTGAACACACAATGTTCAAAATTGTATAAACAAACCGGTTGTCTGGTGGAGATATGTTGACGACATCTTTGCAATTTGGCCTCATGGTGTTTGAATTCCTAGATAGTTTTTTAGAAAATTTAAATAGTAAGGAACCGTCTATTAAATTCACATTAGAAGTAGAAAGTAGGAATGAACTACCGTTTTTAGAAGTTTTAATTAAAAGAGTAAATAATACAATTGAACCAAGCGTTTATAGAAAACCAACACATACTAATAGATATCTAAATTTTAATTCAAATCAATCAATAAATGTTAAAAGGGGTGTTGTAAAATGTTTATACGATAGGGCCAAAATAATTTCATCTAATAATGAAATATTAAATAACGAGAAAAAACTTATCAAAGAGGTTCTAGTACAAAATCAATACCCTGAAGCCTTTGTTGACAGAGTTTTCATAAATGTTGAAAATAGGGACAATCAGGTACGACAAAAACCTGAACGTCATTATACAGCAACAATTCCTTATGTATATGGACTATTGGAGAAGCTACGCCGTATAGGTGACAAATTTGATGTTAGGACTGTATTTCAAACGGGGAACACTTTGAATTTTAACAAAAACAGAACTGTATTTACAATATCAATCCATAAGTTTGAAGCGCTACCACGAAAAAACGCCCCGCTACCGAAATTTTTCGTAGAGGAAAAGTTGTCCGACTGGCTGAGAATAATACGTTCACGAAGTTTAAGTAGTACGGTAATCATTTTTTATTTTAGGCCTGGGCCTGAGGATTATATACAAAAATAACATTTTCTGGTAATTTAAAACTGTTTACTAAGAAAGTTATTAAATTGTATTCGGTTAGAGCACACTATTATGAATGATTATATTCCAAATTATGTTAGAACTGGGAATAGACTATGCTAAAAAAACTTATTTATTAGTAGTTCACATAATTTTTTTTTTTCAAGAAAGAAAATCAATATCTATAATTCTTTCGGCACGTAATAAACAATATAGGTTATCATTCCTCAGGATTAATGTTAATATTTATAGTAATGACATTATGTTGCATTATCTCTGATTCTACCACGCTTTTAATTGGCTTGCGAATTATATAATGCGATAGCCCATTAGAGGAGAGTAGACGTGAATCTTTATACATGAACAGGATTCTGTGTGAAATTCATTTATTATTTAAAGTTTGTGATTAGTGGTTGGTATAATTATCTGGTAAGTTTGTGATATTAGCTATTTTATGAATCAACATTTTAACCAGATTACTAGTATATCAACATTACATAGAAAAAAGGAGAGATGAATTGGCAACAAATATTTTCTGTTAAAGCAATTCTAGCAATTCTGTGCAACGTACGTGTGCATATTTTATCAGAAAATTTCTGAAGAAAATTATGACAAAAAGCGCCTAGCAGTATAAGCAAGTTAAATGTTCACTCAATTAGAAGGCTATACATTTGGTTGGGTCACCTAACGCGTTAAGTAATTGAGGCAGCACATGAATTACACAGATAAATCAATTTGGAACTTATTGCACAATATTACATTTTCTTAAACAATTAGAAAATTTCAAGATAAGACATTATGCAGATTTAGATATTCCTGTAATTTAATTTACGCAATATAAAGCTTTCATTATAATGACTTTGTTGGAAACATGTAACAAATTAGAGAAGTTGAGAAATTTATTTATTTATACTCGACAAATAATATTAATAAAACATATTTTTATACAATTATATTTACAATTAGTTTTGGGCAACTGCTCTAAGAATTTGTATACAGGGTGTAATAACAAAAATTCCCAGGAGAAATTTTCCGGAAACTACTAAAGATATTTGAGTTGAGTTGGAACATATAAATGGCTTTAGTTTTGAATACAAATTGTTTTTAATATGTTAAGGGGTAGATGGCGCTGCGCTACAAAGAATTTTTTGGATGATAGGACTTTAGACATTTATCTATGCTGAAGAGGATTTAATTTCAATTAGATTTCGTTTTATGGAAAAAATCGAAAATCCAGCTATTTTCGAAAAATTTGAGTTTAAAATATTTAATCCTTTAAAAACAAAAATCGCCGTAACTTTCTTACATTAAATTTTAAACGATAGTTTATTTGAAACTTTCTTGATAGAAAGGTAATGTTCAAGTAAGAATAAAGTGAGACATAAAAACCATACAAAAACTTTATGACCTCATTAAAATACCGGTACCCTTTTTGTGTTGTTCGCAAATTGACTCGCTTACCTTTATAGGTTTTTAATGTGCGTCGGGAATGTTTCATGTCAGGCTTGGCGCCATGGCCCGCAGCGATATAATTATGTTGTAAAGTATTTGTTTGCATTTTTTATTTACTGGGATCTATTTACTTCAACTTAGCGCCATGACCCGCGGCAATAATAATTATGCCGTAAAGTTTTTGCTTAGTTTCTTTTGTCTCAGGAAGTTCTTACTTGGACTATAATATAAGTAATGTGGCAATAAAACTTTTTTGCAACTTCCGGTTAAACCGAAAATTACATTTATTACAATTTTAAAAAAATTCAAAACAATTCAGGCATGTTCATTTCTTAAATACAAACCATTTTTCGTCATCGACTTTTCCAGCAAACGCAAACCTGCGAAGTTTAAAAACCTATGTAAACTGGTTGGACCTCAGAACAGTATTGATTAACTTAAACAATTTGGATTTACGCAATCTCTTATATCACTTATTAGATTCTATTTAAATAGCAGAGATCAGAGCAGAATATGCATCTTATAACGGGTTTAACTTTAAACAGTTAATTCCTACTTCAATAGTACCCCAAGGGTCAAATTTTGGCCTCTTATTATTTCTACTCTTTATAAATGACTTGGTACAGATTATCGACTGCGATGAAATGTTATTTGCTGATGATCTCAAAATTTACCATGCTGTAAAATATGTTAATGACTGCTTATTTGTTAAAAAATCAAATTAAACAGATCAAAACTTGGTGTGACAAAAACAATCTCTAATTAAGCATTCAAAAATGTGAATACTTAACTTTTACATTAAATAATAATAATAATAAAGTTTATTTTCAATTTTGGTAGTACATAAAATATAATAAAGAATGAGGCACCTAAACTCCTTGAGAGTATTTGTCTTGTGCCTTAATTTATAGATTAAATGTATATAATAATATTTGAGCAAGTGACTTATACAGAGTAAACTTAATGATAAATTCAAAGTGTAAAGTGAGAAGAAGAAGATAAAAATATGTGTAATACAAAATAAGTCATACCCAAAATTATGCTAAATTAAATTCTCATTAACAGAGCAGCAACAACCCGAATAATATTAAATTAATCTATTGTAGTTATTTTTTAAAGTTTTGATATTACATATATAAATTTTGGTATGCTTTTTAAATACTGCGAAGCTATTAATTTCTTTTATTTTGTTTGGTAGGGTGTTATGCAGTTTTATTCCTATGTAGTCTATGAATTTACGAAAAGACGTTTTCTTAGGTTGTGGTGTTATAAAATTTTCATTAATTTTTGCTCTAGTTTGGTACCTGTGTTTTATTTTGTCTGAAAAATTTGGACGTTTTTGTATGTAATGAATTGCTTGTAATATGAATAATCCCTCAATATCTAATACGTTCGTCTCTTCATAGACTTTTGTTGTTGAATATTTTTTTGGTTTGCCTAATATTATTTTTAATATGTGCTTTTGAACAATTTTTAAACTGCTTAGTGTGGTTTCGTAAGCACCTCCCCATATTATTATGCCATATGTTAGAAGAGATTCTACTAATGTTTTATAAATAGACATTAGCTGTTCTAATTTCATTATTTGTTTTAATTGATAAAATTTATGTAATAGCCTCCTCAGTTTACCCGTTAGAATATCTATATGTTTGTCCCATTTCAGAAATTGATCTATATTATATATTCCTAGATACTTAATTGTCTCAGAGAGTTCAATATATTCCTGACAGTTATTGCAGGTAGTAGGTTCATTACAATTATGATATATTGTTTTTTCAAAGTTAGATTTTCCCGATACAGATAAAGAGAATGTAGTGAACTTTGTTTTTGTTTGATTTACTGTAAGTAAATTATTATGCAGCCAGTTCTTAATTTGCCATATTCCTGATTCAGCTTTTACTTTTACTTCCTCCCAAGTGACATCAATGAATAACAACGCAGTATCATCCGCATATGAGACGATCTTACTAGGGATACTTAATTGGAGCATATTGTTGATGTAAATTTGAAATAATATTGGCCCTATTACTTCTCTTGACTGTTTCCTGATTTTATAGTTACTATTTGTTGCCAATTTGATAGATAGTCCCTGATAAGTTCGCCACATATACCTCTGATTCCGTAATAGTCTAATTTATTCAGCAGTTTTTCGTGCGATACCGTGTCAAAAACCTTTGCCAGATCCAAGAATACTGCCATCGACTTTTGACCCTTATTTAGTGTCAGGTATATGTCACTGACTAAATCGTGTATCGCATCTACTGCGGAAAGTCCCTCTCTCAAGCCATATTGTGAGGATGATATGACATTATATTTATATTTTTTTTTTATACATTTATTTAACGTCGGCCTATTTCCGCTACTGAGGCCTAACACCGACGCCTGTAGACGAGCTACCCCCAACCAGGAATTTTGCCGAACCTCTTCCCTTAAGAAGAGTAGGGATCTTTTACTTGCCTAACATTTAATAGACAAGGGACTGACGGCTTTACATCCCCTCCGAAGGATGGTATATCTCCTATACAACCCTCGCCTAAGGTTGTATAGCTTCCTCGCATACACTGATATACAAGCCGCTGGAAGATGTGTGAGGCGAGAATGCGGTTTCCGTTGGAATGGTCACCCATCCAAGTACTAACTGCGCCTGTCGTTGCTTTACATCGCATATCGAAGTATGTACATAGTAAAGACGCACCTAGGCTCGCCCCCTTATATTTATTTAAATGGTCTAAAAGTCTTTTCTTTAAACATTTTTCAACAATTTGGCTATATTACTTATTAGAGAAATTGGGCGGTAATTTGAAATATTTCTTACACCACCTTGCTTAAATATAGGTTTGATGATGCTTTTCTTTAGAATCTCTGAAAATTTGCCTTGCGAAAAAATTTGATTGTTATATGTTCTAACGGTTTTAGAATATATTTCTTTGTATTTTTTATTGTATTCATCATTAAAGTGTCGTGACCAGGGGAACTGTTATTTTTTAGGCTGTTTATAACATTTATTAATTCATTTTCTGACACTGGACTTAAAAAAATTATGTTTTTTATTTTTTTTGTCGATATTGTTCTCCATATTGTCTACAATACCTACCTTATTATTTGTAATATTTTGTGGCATTTTCTGCCCTATTTCCGAAAAATAATTTACAGATTGATTACAAATTTCTAAATTGTTTGTTATAGTTGTGTCATTGTCTTTTTTTAATAGGTTTATATTATTTGTGTTTTTTTTGCAGAATCGTGATACATATATTAATATTAACTATCAGTTAAAGTCTATAGACTTAATCCGTTGTGAATCTATAAAGGGTCTTAATTTTTATAAACTCAATTTTTTTGTATTGATAATTCATTTTTGACATTATGTTGATCTAATTTTTCGAAAAAAAATTTATATTCTGTACAAATAGCATTAAAAAATTAAACAATTAAAAACAAATGAATATTTATGATAATTAGAAATTCAAAATTGTCGGCACTGAACAGCATTTGAAAAATGATTTAAATCAAATAAAACGCCATAATTTAAAAATGAGTTATAATAATTTGTCCCACTATGAATATTTGTATAATTTTTTATGGATAAAGTACTGATTGTAATAGCACGACAAATTCAGAGAATACATACAGCACCTCCCATAAGCCAAAAAATGTTTCTACTCCACAGTAAAAGTAAGCAGCAATTTATTTCCCTTTTTTGTAATCAATTTAAAAATAGAAATATCGAAACATGAAATATGCAAAGAAGATGCTGATGCAAATATTATTCGTACCGCTGACTGGAAAAAAAATGGAGACTGCGATAATGTAATTGTCGGTCAAGATATAGATTTGCTAGTTTCATTAGCACATTTTACTTCATTTTTATCAGAAAATATTTATTTTTGTAAACCTGTGATAGGAAAAACGAAAAGAAATATTAATCACAATATTCTTTCAAAAAAACAGATTTAAAAGGACGTGTTATTTATACATGCTTTTTGTGGTTGTCATACTACGTCAGAATTTGCAGGAATCGGAAAAAATAAAATTTGTCTTTGCAAAAATATAATTTTTTTAAAAAAGACACTTATTTTCTATGATCTTGAAGCAACAGAGACTATGCTATTTTCAGCACCCGCAGATTGCAAACAAGGGTTATACGGATCGAACCTTGGAGTTTGGAAAAATTTAAATTTAATTGCATTCAAAAATACACATCAACAGCATATACCACCCACCCCACAAGCTGCAAATCAACATTCTTTAAGAGCGTATTATCAAATCCAAAAATGGCTGTTCCCAGAAAATAGTAAGCCTGCATGCAACTACGGATGACACATGACCTCCAGTGGCTTATTACCTGTGACTCTTCCGAGAAACGTTAAACCATTACCAGATTCACTTATAAAATCAATTGCATGCAATTGCAAATCAATAGGTAGTAAGTGCAAGATTAGAGCATGTTCTTATAAAAAGTGGGATTAAAATGCACCGTAGCATATAAGTACTGCGAAGGCTTAAATTGGTTTAACTGTGAAGATAAAGATTTGGTACCTGAAACAGAAGAAATTAATGAGTTGAATGAAGAATTGGAAAATAATTCTGAAACATTTTCTGTAACTGAAATGTCTAAGTACATGTGGAACAGATACAGAATTAGACGACAATGTTAGCGAAGCTTTTTCATTATGATTTACTGATAGGTCTGATGCATCTCCTATCTGGTACCCTCTTACAGCCCCATACCTCCAAAATCAATTACAAACAGTACAGAACAAAATATTTAAAATGTCACTCCATCTGCCGTCGTACACAAGAAACGACTCTCTGCACGAATTAACCGGTACACCATTTCTCTCCGACTTCATATTAAAAAGTCTTCTCCCTAATTTAGCTACCACATTAATCAGATCAAATGATCCCCAATGATCTTCAATCCCCGCTCACTCCCAAATTTTATACCGCTCTTAAGTGTCCCTCCCTGAATTACATCTTCACCCCTTAAAACTTGTAATTGTGATTGGAAAAATAAACGATATGCAAAATACAAAAAAAATGCAAAATATAAAATGCAAAAAAATAAAATAAAAGCACAAAATACAAAAAACTCCAAAAAGGTAGTACCATAATAAACCAAAAGAATAATTACATTACTTAACAATGTTCTTAAGATCGAAACACAAAAAGAGCCAAAAGATGCCACCGCAACCTGTCTACTAACCTACTAACTTCAACTTATTAACTTAAAACAAATCAACCACAAATACAGTTCACACCACAATTAACAACTTAAAACAACCCACACACCAGACAGCCATGAGCACGACAATATACACACTCATCCCGTGGCAAGCACCTAACCGTAGAACGCCATACGTATCCTTAGATGGAACAAATACTTTGAGAGAGTGAGGCGAGGACACGGTCTTCTTTGAAACGGTCGCCCATAAAATTCTGATTGCTAAATAAAGTATATATAAAAAAAATCCAAGTACTTATACAGTATTTAAATACAATAAATGTACATTTTCATAACAAATGATCTATACCTAAATATAAATATGTATACGTATAATTTTTTTTATAATTAATTGATTTTTAATATTTTTTAATGCTCGAGTTTTATCCAAAAAAAAGTGAAATTTTACGAAAAATTTTACGAAAAAATACAAAATATCGATTTTCTCCGTTTTTTTTCAGGTTTGGATGAGATAGGGGTTAAAACATTTTAAAAATTTATTATTTTAGTAACAATTACTGTCGAGTTTTAATATTAACGGGAATTCATTAAGAATAATGAAATGCATCACAAAAATGTATTGAAATCATTTTCTAGCCCGTCTAAGAAGGTGAGATAGGGATTGATATATTTTAAAAATTTATTATTTTAGCAACAATTACTGTCGAGTTTTAATTTTAACGGGGATTCGTTAAATACAATAAAATACATCAGAAAAATGTATTGAAATCATTTTCCAGCCCGTCTAGGAGGGTGAGATAGGGGTTGAAATATATTCAAAATTCATTATTTTAGCAACAATTACTGTCGAGTTTTAATTTTAACGGGAATTCATTAAGAACAATGAAATGCATCACAAAAATGTATTGAAATCATTTTCTAGACCGTCTAAGAAGGTGAGATAGGGGTTGAAATATTTTAAAAATTAGTGATTTAAGTAAATACGGTCGAGTTTTAATTTCAACTTGATTTCATTAAGAATGTTAAAGAACACGCCAAAACCCTCGATAAGCTTTTCGAAACTGTAACAAAATCCGACGAAACATTTCGCATGAAAAGCGTGCTTCACGTAAAAATGCCGTTGGAAGAGGTTTTTATACTTTAAATCATATGTTCACTCTACAGAGCGTTTCTTATACAAAAATTTCAGAAACTCATAAAGGAGTGTAATTTTAGAAAGTATAATAAATGTCGCTGCACAGGGACGTAATGTCGCCCCGACCACCAAAATTTAGAAAGTGCAATAAAAATAGACTAATTTCGGAAATTTCAAAATTAAAAACCCTTTTTACGAATCCACGTTGTGCAGCACTGCAATTCATGTGTTGTGTAAATAAATATGAGGACAAGTTAATCCAGTCTCTAGTCAAAGTATTTCGAGAATTTTAGCAAAAATAGTCTTTAGCAACAAGGGTGACCATTCATTTTTTAGCAGTCGATTTCGACGGGACAATGATGGATTTTAACGGGATTTGCCCTAAACCGGTTCCTCAGTGATTCGGTGTCAGAAAAGTATCTTTACCATGTACTCATATGTGTATGGGACCGCCTTGCCTGAACATATGAATTTAAATTTGCTACAACATAATTCAAAGTTGTTGCGATTCAAGCATTTTTAAGCCCTGAGGAGCGAACCAAATTATAATTGAACTGATAGTACGTAACAGATAGGTAAGCAAAAGCCCACCAAAAATTCATAAACATTGAACTTCTCTTGAATCTTTTTGGGTAATCGTTAGCTATAAACCACATAGTTTGTCAATACATTTTTCTCTAACGTTTTTGTAAAACATGATTATTTAAAAAGAGATTTAATATACATTTTTTGAACTTTATATTGCATTTGTGTTTTCAAAATTCCTTTTCAGGTTTAATTTTAAGAAAGTGTTAGATTTATAGTGTTACGACGTCCAATTGATATCATCAGTGAAGCAGTTAAGCATAAACGAACAGTAAATATAAATTTTGTATTATTCTCCATCTGAAACAGTCGTTTTGAACCCTTTTTTTTAAATATTCATTTTTGGAAAATATAACAGAAGTCCTTTAGACGCGAAAAGATGGATCGTTCACAAGAACAACGAAACAAATCAGAAAATGTATTGGAATGATTTTCCAGCCCGACGGATTGGAAAATGATTTCAATACATTTTTCTGATATATTTTATTGTTCTTAATGAACTCCCGTTAAAATTAAAACTCGACAGTAATTACTGCTAAAATAATGAATTTTAAAAATATTTCAACCCCTATCTCACCCTCCTAGATGGGCTGGAAAATGATTTCAATAAATTTTTCTGATGTATTTCATTGTCCTTAATGAATCCCCGTTAAAATTAAAACTCGAATTGTTACTAAAATAATAAATTTTTAAAATATTTCACCCCTATCTCATCCTCCGAGACGGGCTGGAAAACAATTTCAAAATATTTCCCTGATGTATGTCGTTGTTCTTAATAAAACCGCGATATAATTAAAACTCGACAGGGATTACTAAAATGAATAATTTTTAAAAAATATTCTACCCTCCTCTGCATTCTGCATCACTACCCGGCATATATTGATATATATTTTCCAATGTATTTTTCCTGTTCCTAATCTGTGTTTTATTTAAAACACGAGGGTAATTAGAGAAACTGGTTTCAAAATAAAAAAAATCTCTATACCCACGACTTTAGCGATTATAGTCCTACTTGAAAATGTGGATGTGGATAACTTCACACCCGTCCCAAAAAATCGATCATTTAGAAAACACCATCAGCGATATCCGTTTTGAAGCACGTCCAAAAATTTTGGGAAATGTAACCAAAGAATTGTGTAATAGAACAATAATATGTAGGTATGGCAAGAGAAGGGAGACATATAGAAGTAGCATTAAATTCAATTTAATATTGGTTGCAATCATGGTTTAAAATTATTAAATAAATCCGTATTATTCACTTTTAAGGTTATTGAAGTAAATTTTAATAAGAATTTTGAGTTTTATTTGTGTGATCTAAATATGATTTAAATGAACAATGTTTTTTTAATATTTAAGCACATTATCATGCAAAATTCCACAGTAAGGGTTAAATATTGCTGAAAATAGTCCACGATCGTCTGTTGTTTTTTGAAAAAATGTCTTTTTTGGCTATTATTAATTACATTTAAAAAAGAAGTGCAACATTTATATATTTTTCGCATTGACATATTTCAAATTAACTCAATATAGGCATAAAATACACAAAAAATTAAATTTTACATATTTTTGGGAAAAAAATGAAAAAAATAAAACATAAATGTTCAAACCAAACTTCAAATTTAGGTTCTTAATATAATTACAGACAACTTTTCCTTATGGTACTTTTCCATATTTTGATAAATAAGGGCGTTAAGGAAATTTTAAAATGGCCTGAACATTTTAAAATTTCTAAATACATTTCGGATATAGGTGTGACATGACAAATATTTTCTTCGTATCTATAAATCTTTTGGCATAATAACCAATATAGGTTATCATTCCCCAGGGTTAATATTTATAGTAATGACATTATGATGCATTATCTCAGATTCTAGCACGCTTTTAATTGGTCTGCGAAATTACATAATACGATACCTCATTAGAGGGGAGTAGATGTGAGTCTTTATACATATAAACAAGATTATGTTTGAAATTCATTTGTTATTTGAAGTTAGTGATTAGTGGTTGGGATAAATAATATCTGGTGAGTTTGAGATATTCGCTTTTTTATTAATCAACATCTTACCCAGATTACTAGTTAGTATATAAGCTAGAAAAAGGAAACATATATTGGCAACAGATATTTTCAGTTAAAGCTAGAAGGTGCAATGCACTTGTGTATATTTTATCAGAAAATTTCTGGAGAAAATTATAATAAAAAGTGACTAGCAGTATAAGCAAGTTAAATGTTCACTAATTAAAAGGCTATAAATTTAGTTGGGCCACCTAACGCGTAAAATAATTGAGGCAGCATATCAATTACACGGAGATAAATCAATTTCGAACCTATTGCACAATATTGCATTTTCTTAAACAAATGGAAAATTTCAAGACATTATACAGCTTTATATATTCTTGTAATTTTATTTGCACAATGTAAAGCTTTCATTATAATGACTTTGTCGGAATTATGTAACAAATTAGGGAAGTTTAAAAAATTATTTATTTTCATTCGACAAATAATGTTAATAGAACAACATATTCTTGTACAATTATATTTATAATTAATTTTATGTAACTGCTCTAAGGGTTTGTATACAAGGTGCGACAATAAAAGCTTCCAGGTGATATATTTCGGAAACTACTAGAGATATTTGAGTTCTGTAAAGGCCCATTGTTAGAACATATAAATGGCTTTAGTTCTGAATAAGAACAGTTTTTTAATATGTTAAGAGGTAGATGGCGCTACGCTACAAAGAATTTTTTGGATGACAGAAACTTAGAAATGTTATCTATTGAAATACTTGTAGGGTATGTGGTTTTATTACACAAAATACTGGTAATGATGTCACCAGTAAATTCATTACTATTTATTTATCTGAAGGATAAACAAATAAATTTCCATTTGCGTGATCGTCTAGTTTTTTATTAGCGTAGGACCCAAATTTTGTTGTGTGTGTAGTAACTCTTATATAAAGTTTAATATTGCTTATTTCTGTCTGATACTATATCTTATAAAATTTTATCACTCCGGTAAACTTGAACACACTGTCTATTAATTGAGAGACCTAGTTAACTATATATGTTATTTATGTAGTATATTATTACTCAAGATTGCACTGTACATTTATAGTTGAAGTTGGTTTTCTATTTTGATTTGAAACAAAGCCATTTATTTAGTTTATTACTTATATGACGAAAAGGTAAAGGTGAAAGAATAAGACAATAATTGATGGGAAAAAATAGTAAAAAAAAAACATTTTATTTTATATAAATTGATGCAACAATAGTCGAACATGAAATCAAAAGTAATCCAAATATTTGGGACAATGGTCTAAATATTATAATAGGAAAATTTGCGTCGCTCTAGTAATGACCATACTATAGATATGCTGAGTGTTTTGATGCAATAACAAGAACTGAGATACAAAAGTATGCTGTGTTATTTCAATAGTAATGAGAGTTGTGGCAATGGCCTGATAATGATAATTTATAATTAGAGCTATTAGCAATCACTAGATAATAATTATTTATAACTAAAGTTGTTGATAATCGCTTGATAATAATGGTTTATAATTAAAGTTGAAAATAATGAATCGAATGCAAAACAAAAGACAAGAATCATGTCATGTTTATACATTATCAAAATTAAGTTGAAAAACGAGCGCTAAATGCTTGTGAAAAATATTATAGAATGTGGAGGAAATTGCCCTTAATTATACATTGTTATTGATTGAAATTAGTGTAGGAACAATCGTTCAGATAATCATATTAATCTTGCTGAGGTGAGAATTTACACTCACGTAAAATCTTTTAGAATGCTGGGGGAATCTCCCTATAGTAATTAAATAGAAAAGCAACCAGAAGATTGCCTATGATTGTCAAACATACGAAGCCGCGAATCCGCGAAGGTAAGAAAGTGAGGTTGCAGCACCCTTCAATCGAAATAAGCGACCAGACAACTGCCTGAAATATTGACATCTCTCGTTGTAACTGAACCCAATTAAGAACAGAACCAGCCAATTGGCCGTAGTCAATGTTTCAAACCTTTGTTAACGCAAAGTACGCCGAATTTATGTAACTATAATATTTTATTGTAGGTAAATGTCTAACAATCAGACAAACTTGTGGATACAGTAGGAAAATATTCCTAGTGTACTTTAAATATAAAGCATTCTTGAAAAACCTTACATGAGATGTGGTGGAAACGAAAGTCCACTATTTGTTTTATAAAAACTGCAGAATAATGATAGACATGAAGTTTGACTAGTCTGTGATGAAGTACCTTGTTATTACATAGGTCTAAATATATAGTTCTTCAGTATAAACTTGTTGCTTTGCAAGCGCAAATTTCCCTAGTAAAATATTCAGAAAGTGAAATTTTATGAATTAAAATCGTGAATGAAATTATAACTGAATAACTGGTAATATAGTATTATGATATTAAAAATCAAAGCTAATATTTCTCTAAAAAAATCTTATGTTCTTTTAGTACCACAAATGCATCAATTTAAACCCTATTACACCCCGTAACCAGAATATAAATGCAATTGCCAATAAAATAGCGTCTTGAAATAAACAAGCGATCACCTTTAGAAATTTATGCCTGCAGAATTTTCGTGCGACCTGTATAGCGTTATATCGCCCATGAATGCTCTCCCCCAGCTTCTTCATGTTTAGCGTACTCGTCGATCATAACAGAGATGTTAAAATGGTACTTCATAAAGAGTACGCCAAAGAATGGTTGTCTGCGGCGTCAGTACAGCGAACTCAATGTCCAGCGATGTACCTAAGGTGTGGAGCAATTGTAATGTCCAGGGAGCAACAGCGAACCCAATGTCCTGCGATGTAGATGATTTGCATGGGCACTACAGTTTCTTTTATATGGTAAAAATGACGTCACAATTTATCCAGATTTACGCGTCCCCCAAGTCTGGCGTGGGAATTGCTTACGTTAACAACATTAATATTTGATACGGCGTAGTTTTGTGCAGCGTCTCAGATTGAAAACTCCACTCTCTATCTCCTCTTATGGTTAAGGTAGAAAAGTGTAGGCGATTTCATACTCTGGGAATAAAAAAAGTACTTGACATTTATCTTATAACTGATAAACAAACCGTGTGACTTGACTCGATTTTATGTAACTTTTAGTTAAAACTGTAGCTTTTAACTTTGCTTTAAAAGAATATAATTTTAAAAATGCATTTCTGGTAACTTTACTGTGTTTAATATTTAATGACTAAATAAATGACAAGATGAAATAAAATGAATTAAACTGCAATAATTACTTGAATTTGGAAATATAAATAAGAATATACAGGGCGCTTCACTATGTTGAAAATAATTTAATTTCAATTAGATTTCATTGTATGAAAAAATTTTACTTTATATACATATTATATACATTTTATTTTATATAAATTGATGCAACAATAGTCGAACATGAAATCAAAAGTAATCCAAATATTTGAGACAATGGTCTAAATATTATAATAGGAAAATTTGCGTCGCTCTAGTAAGGACCATACTATAGATATGCTGAGTGTTTTGATGCAATAGCAAGAACTGAGATACAAAAGTATGCTGTGTTATTTCAATAGTAATGAGAGTTGTGGCAATGGCCTGATAATGATAATTTATAATTAGAGCTATTAGCAATCACTAGATAATAATTATTTATAACTAAAGTTGTTGATAATCGCTTGATAATCGCTTGATAATAATGGTTTATAATTAAAGTTGAAAATAATGAATCGAATGCAAAACAAAAGACAAGAATCATGTCATGTTTATACATTATCAAAATTAAGTTGAAAAACGAGCGCTAAATGCTTGTGAAAAATATTATAGAATGTGGAGGAAATTGCCCTTAATTATACATTGTTATTGATTGAAATTAGTGTAGGAACAATCGTTCAGATAATCATATTAATCTTGCTGAGGTGAGAATTTACATTCACGTAAAATCTTTTAGAATGCTGGGGGAATCTCCCTATAGTAATTAAATAGAAAAGCAACCAGAAGATTGCCTATGATTGTCAAACATACGAAGCCGCGAATCCGCGAAGGTAAGAAAGTGAGGTTGCAGCACCCTTCAATCGAAATAAGCGACCAGACAACTGCCTGAAATATTGACATCTCTCGTTGTAACTGAACCCAATTAAGAACAGAACCAGCCAATTGGCCGTAGTCAATGTTTCAAACCTTTGTTAACGCAAAGTACGCCGAATTTATGTAACTATAATATTTTATATATCGTTATATCGCCCATGAATGCTCTCCCCCAGCTTCTTCATGTTTAGCGTACTCGTCGATCATAACAGAGATGTTAAAATGGTACTTCATAAAGAGTACGCCAAAGAATGGTTGTCTGCGGCGTCAGTACAGCGAACTCAATGTCCAGCGATGTACCTAAGGTGTGGAGCAATTGTAATGTCCAGGGAGCAACAGCGAACCCAATGTCCTGCGATGTAGATGATTTGCATGGGCACTACAGTTTCTTTTATATGGTAAAAATGACGTCACAATTTATTCAGATTTACGCGTCCCCCAAGTCTGGCGTGGGAATTGCTTACGTTAACAACATTAATATTTGATACGGCGTAGTTTTGTGCAGCGTCTCAGATTGAAAACTCCACTCTCTATCTCCTCTTATGGTTAAGGTAGAAAAGTGTAGGCGATTTCATACTCTGGGAATAAAAAAAGTACTTGACATTTATCTTATAACTGATAAACAAACCGTGTGACTTGACTCGATTTTATGTAACTTTTAGTTAAAACTGTAGCTTTTAACTTTGCTTTAAAAGAATATAATTTTAAAAATGCATTTCTGGTAACTTTACTGTGTTTAATATTTAATGACTAAATAAATGACAAGATGAAATAAAATGAATTAAACTGCAATAATTACTTGAATTTGGAAATATAAATAAGAATATACAGGGTGCTTCACTATGTTGAAAATAATTTAATTTCAATTAGATTTCATTGTATGAAAAAATATTTCGAAAATCAAACCGTTTTCGAGAGATTTAATTTTTGAAAAACTAAAATCGCCCTAACTTTTTTACCTTAAATTTTAGACGTAGTTCGTTTGAAACTTTCTCCATAATGTGAATAATGTGGCAATAAAACTTTTTTGCAATTTCCGGTTAAACTGGAAATTACATTTTTTGCAATTTTAAAGCGCCCGCCCCTGTATTTTATTGAACAATATTGAATAAAAATGTTCCATGCATTTTTTCCAGTGCAACCATAGTAACAATAAAGGAAATATTAACATGGGAAAAAAAATACATTTTATATTGATTACTCTCACCTTAATGAAATAAAACGATTTCATACGCAAAATGCAATCATAGGCACCTCTGGAATTCTTTATATCCAATACTGATAATATTGGCATTGCTTTAGACATTGTTCTAGTTTTTGATTGTCAAATGATGTGTATTTAGTTATTGTATTTTGTTAAATTGTTATAAAACATGGTACTTACTTCATACAATCCGGGATAAACTAAACATGGTTTTAATTTATGGAGAATGCCGTAAAAATTCTTTTGCAGCTGTAGCTTATAGCATATCCGCTTACGTTCTGTGACTTTAATAAACAATGAAATCCCGTTGAAATTATTTCTTGACTTATCACATGCCTAATATTCAATAAATCATGATATCCATAACACCATTTTTCTAATACTGTTTTCTTGATTTTCAGAAACATGTCGTTAATTACGGGAGTACTACTATTCGACGTATTGGGTATAATCACAGCATTTATAGCAATAAGCATCGCCTACTACAAGTGGGTCTTCCAGTATTGGAAAAGGAAAAATGTTCCTTACTTTGAGCCATCCATACCGTTTGGAAACCTCCCAAATCCTTTCAAAAGTACACCTTTTCTTGGTAAAGAGTATCCAGCTTTCTACAACGAGGCAAAATCAAGAGGTTTGCTCATTTTTCTTCTTAAATATTTTACTGGTTAATTAATAGCTATTTATTAATTTAATAATAATATGGAAATAACTATGTTACCGTGTCATAACAAGAGGGATCCATTTCGAACGACTTTATTGACTTTTTACGTTACTTTGAGGCACTAAAGAGCAAAATTTGCATCGTGTGAGCCTACTGGATGTTACTCGAATTCATCATTAATTATTATGCCTTTTGGGCGAGACTCATTTATTCTTTTTGAAGTCTTATATACAGGTTGTACTTAATATACTAATACATACATATCTAACACTAAAGGACTCCGCACAGATTATACATATACCGGTTGTCCATAAAGTTCCGATCCATTTTCAAGAAAGAAAACACAATTTGTGGAAAAATAATGTAGTGTAGAATTTATTAAAATGAAAGTCTAATGTTATTCAATATAATTCGACATGACCCCCCTGCATTTCGAAGCACTGCTCCCAACGTTCGTGATTGGCGCGAAAAACCTTTTGGAGTGTATCTGCTGTAATCACGTCCACTGCAGCTCTAATGTGATCTATACGGTCTTGAGGGCGGTAACTTTCATTTGATACCTTTAGATTTTACAAAACCCCAAGCGATGAAATCTAAGGGCGTTAAATCCTGTGAGCGGTGCCCATAGTCGTCGTGATCCCCTGCCAATCCAACTGTCAGGAAAGGCTTCATTAAGGTATTCCGGAACAATGTTGGCAAAATAGGGAGGGGCACCATCCTGCTGAAAGTTAACGGATCCAAGAATTCCATCCGCCCTTAATTGTGGCTCAAGAAACTGTTGCAACATATCGAGATATATGTTGTCAGTTATTGATTTCTCCGGCGAAAAAAAGGGATCATACACTCCAACCTGCGTCAAGCCCAACAGAACGTTTACTTTGGGGCGTATCTCGTTACAATTCAAACGTTGCATTGGGTTGTTCCTCTGCCCAAATTCGGCAATTATGTCCGTTAACGCGCCCACAGGTATGAAAAGTAGCCCCATCGCTGAAGAAAATGTGAACCATAAAATTTTCGCGCGTTACTGCTTCAAGAAGATCATAACATATAGCTTACCGTGCAGCATCATCTTCTTATTCGAGTTTATGGAGCACATGGATATCATATACTTGCTTTTTTAAGTAAAAATGTAAAATTTTCCACACTGTACTTCTTGATACACCCAGCTCCCAACTGAGACGGCGAGTTGATGAAGTCGGGCTCTGTTCAACTGCTTGCCGAACACTTTGCACGGTCTCTTCAGATGTTGATGGCCTACTGGCCGTTGTTCATCTGCTACGCTTGCTGTTCTATTGAATTTGTTCACAAGAAGGTGAATAAGAAAAACACAAGAGACCGTTTTTATGTAGAATTGAATAGGCTAATCAGAAAAAATATCAACACGGAAAAATGCCAGTGGAATCTCTTTTTGGTAAAAAATATGAGAATACGTTTACAGGGAAGCCATTGGTGGAGCGATAAAATTACTATTTTAATTAAAATATGTGGTTTATACCCTAATAGCACATACCAAAATTGAAAATAATATCTAAAGTGCATTCTGAAATATTAAAAATAACGAATTTAAGAAAAATTTCAACACCCTGCAACAAAAAATTTAAGCCGTTGCCGACATATGTTCAAATGAACCTTTCTTCATAAAATGACATAATGTGACGCTCTTTTTCTCTCGTACAGTGCGAGAACTAAGGCCGTTACTTTGACACTCGAGCTTTCTTATTTGTTACTCGGGCGCCAGTTCAAGTGGCAAGTGGTTGAACAACACTACCCAAAAGTCGATAAGCGAGACTGAGCAGCTCAGTGAAGACACAGTCAATTCCAGTGGGTCAATAAGGGAACTTAGACTATCACAAACACAACAGTAAAACGCAGAAATTTGATAATATTTAAGTATTTTACAGTAATCCTGTGGTTAACAGTCCTAAATAAAACAGAAAATAAAAATTAAATGTATATACATAGGTTTAAGCAGTAGAGGGAGAGTAGCAAGCGATAAAGCAATATTAGCTGCAAAAGCGTATAAGCGGTGAATTTAGCGAGTTTATAAAAGAGAAACGGTTATTAAGCAGACAGTGTACGGATACCAGAAAATGCGAAGCAAACATAATTATTTACAGTATTATAACAGGTTATAAAGCAGACCGAAAATTTGGCTAGTGCTTGGTATCGGAAAATAAACAGTGAAATTTACAAGCTAAGTATAAAAATTTCAGTCAGTATGTATGAAATAAAATAAATACTAATAATATTCATACAGTGTGAAAAAAAAAAATAATAATACGAGACAGACCTGAAACTTGGCTAATATTTCTAGATGTTAAATGCGACAGTAAGCAAAGTATTAAGTAATGGGCAGTTATTGAGAATTTAATCTAGATAGTTTTAATCCCGGGCTCAATAAAATTACTAGCCCTTAACAAACAGTGTTGTGACTAAAGGTAACTTGGGTTGAGAAGGGTACACCAGCCGAACTATCAAAGTACTTGATCAGGTGTAAAGGAGCGACACCAGCCGACTTTTAAATTACTTGATCAGGTGCCTGGGGAGAAGGCACCAGCCGACTTTTAAAGTGCTTGATCAGGTGTCAGGGAGGAAGAAAGCCACAAAATAAACAAGTTAAAATAAGTATAAAATTTAAGTTAAATATCAAAAAATTGTCAATCAGTTTAAGAGAAAATAAAATTTAATGAAAGTAATCTATGATTGTACTAGCCAACTAACAGTCTCAATTCAAACGGTTAAGTATAAAAATTTCAATCAGAAAATATGAAGTAATAGAAATAATTATCAGGAATATTCAAACAGTGTAAAATTTTCAGTCAGAATAAATACAGAATCATAAATGCACTAGCCAAATATATATATCAAAGTTTTCTTACTCTTTCCTGGTTCGCGCTGGGGTAGATGGTGGACGTCTCGTAGCTTCGAGAATTGGAACAAATTCTGATTTTACAGGTCTTTACGGTCAGTTTTATAACCACATTCCCACTCAGGCTATCGCGAGGAACCCCACGTGCTTTAGAATCGCGCATGGCCCAATGAATAAGAGACAGCGAGGACGGCTGTATTAACTTATTAAAAGTACTGGCAAATTATTATTACGGGCGTTGGTTAGTATAAATAAAGTATTCTGACTTTTGCAATGTATGGAATCGGTTTCAAATAATTATTCTAACCAACTACGAAAAAGAAATGGATTTAATCGGCCACAGATAACTAACTATTGAATTTATTACGTCAAATAATAAATAAAAAAATCTTTACAAATATATCCCGGTATTTAAATAGTAAATATTGCCTGCTAATATACTATCGTGTGCTTAAGGCGGTAGTATATGGTTTTTAGTTGAACAGAAAATATTATACAGAGTTCAGTTAAACATAAATCTTATGCAGATTTCCGTAACGAAAAATGCTTTGTTACAATAAGAAATCACACCCCGAAATATTAGCATGCCATTAAGGAAAATTGACTCCCAAAATAAACTGAGAAATTGGAACTATTATAGTCCGATACAATTAGTGCACATCAGCAGGCACATAGCCCGGAGAGTAGCTGTTGGTTGCAGTCTGGTTACGTTCCTTATAGTAAAATAAGGATTTTATAGAGGAGTTTGCGACTAAAAATATTATGTTTAATATTTCGCCCTCTAAAAGCACATTTGAACTATGCTAAGCCCAGTCAGGCTATTTATTTTTCGATTGCAACAAACACTGGACCGCTAGATGGCGCCTGCCGACTATTTTACATGTCGCTATTGTAAAAATACCGGGATGTACCAAATAGTCAAAGGATCCTCGTACCGGTCGTCAAATGCCTACTTTGCACTGACGAGAGTCAACAGCTCGAAACTGCAGTCTGCAAGTGGTGTGTGACGACTGGCAAGAGAGCTCTTTTAAGTAGGATCAGTCTTTCAGCTGGTGTTTGTTGCAATCGAAGCATTAGCGTTTGGATGGTAATATGCAATTATTACACTTAACGCGCCAGACTTGTAACTTGTAATTCAGCGCTCGGCGGGGCACATAACCCGGAGAGTTGCTGTTGGTTGCAGTCTGGTTACGTTCCTTATAGTAAAATAAGGATTTTATAGAGGAGTTTGCGACTAAAAATATTATGTTTGATTAACAACTTCTACTAAATTCTATTGTTTAAAGTATATTTGATATATTAGGAGTGATTTGTCTGTAATATTTTTACTTATGAATCATATTCCTTTACAGGTTGGAAATATGTTGGAATATACGCCTTGGTGAAACCTTTATTCATGGTTGTGGATTTCGATTTACTGAAACATATTTTGGTTAAAGATTTCAATAGTTTCGTGGACAGAGGATTTTACTTTAACGAAAAGGTGGATCCTTTAAGTAAGTGTGATAATTATCCAACATTATACGAACTATATACATTTGTTTACTCACAGGTGCCCACCTCTTTGCAATTGGAGGCCAGAAATGGAAAAATATAAGACTAAAATTAAGTCCTTCTTTTTCCTCGGGCAAATTAAAAGCAATGTTTCAGGTCTTGGTAAATTCTGGAGCAATACTTGAGAAATATGTGGACGAACTTAGCAAGACTAAGGATGCTATTGATGCTAAAGATGTTTTAGGTAAGAAACTTTTTTTTCTTCCAGTTGACGCAATCCGTTTGATCACTCCCCGGCCAAGGGTTGCACTGTATTGATTTGAGGTGTTTTCCACTTGGGACCCAACACTTCCATTAATTGACTGATTTTTAGAAGCCTGTTTATTAAGCTTGTTTGCTGATAGATATTGTCGATCGAGATTCTTTCAGGTTCTTTCCGAAGCATGTTTTACTTTATGTATTTGACTAAATCTCTACACTCCAGCTCAGCTGCAGTCCCAAAAAGAGAAATATAGTGATTGGAATTTAAAATTGAGGGAATGGTGGCCAAAGAAAAATATTGAACTACTGCACTTAGGCCCAATTGAACCCGTTGCCTTGCTCCCTGTAGCCAGATTCTCACCTAGGCCTCTAGCCAACCTAATTTTGCGAAGTAAGTAGTGATGCTGCCTAGGGGCATCTCCCTTACATGTGCCAAAGTAGGCCAACATTCTCTCAAAACGGATTCTCTGATCGATGAAACGGCAGAACAGTAACAGAGTACATATTGGACTGTCTCATCTTTTTGTTCACAACCACTGCAGAGAGGTATTTCGCTTAATTTCATCTCATAGATGAAATCCTTAGCAAACAGTGCCCAGTCTAGATTTCCATGATAAAACGTAGATTCCTTTTGGACATTACCAGGTAGTTCATTGCTGTGCTCTTGTTGGGATGTTTTAGTATTTTGTTAGCAATCTGGCAGTTACTTGTTTCATCCCACAGATTCTTAAATTCGTTGTAGGTGTTCTTTTTATTAAAACGGAACATTATCGTGTGAACACTGATTGGAGGACGACGGAAATATAGTAAGATGTCCAATGTACTGAAATATTTTTTTTATTTTACGAATACGGCTGCCCAGACATATATGCATCCAATTACAGGGCAGGAAATATACAAAGAAATATATATACAGTACAGAAATAGAAACTTGATACTAAATAATTTACAGAGGAATAATTACTATTATAACTAAAACTAAAGATAGGAAACAACAAAAAAGGAAAATATATATGAGAACAGAGTTTAAACGGTGGCGTAGTAGAAAACTGAAGGTTAACTTAAGAGTAATTTAAAATACATTGTTTTATATTATTAATGCTACAATTGAAAATATCGAGGTTCGCCTGATAGCTTAGGTAATTTGAGCATATATTGTGAATAGGAGAAGATTTTAGTACATTTGCTCTTGGTGTATCCAAATAGAATAGAGCGTATGAGCGAGTTTGAAAAGATGGAATATTAAATTGGATGGAGCTAAGAATATGCGGGTAGTCTATCTGACTTGTTAAAAGTTTAAATAGGAACAGTACAGAAAAGTAGACTCTACGCGTTGCTAAGCCATTTAAATTAAATCTCGCTAGCAAGTCAGATTGTGGTGTGCCCCTGGGAGTATAAAATCCATCAGCTTTGTAAGAAATATGTTTAACATGTCTTCTCTGAACCCGTTCCAAATTAAGGATATGATTATTGTAATGTGGATTCCAAACAATACACTACCGTATTCCCATTTTGGCCGTACAAAAGCATTAAATAGGAGAGAAAGTGTGGAAATATCTTTAAAGTGCCTTGAGTTACGCGAGATAAAGCCTAGTTTTCTGTAGGCATTAGCAGTTATGTAATCAATATGGGGAGCAAAAGTTAATTTTGAGTCAAAGATGACTTCAAGATCCTTGAACTGAGTGCATGTTGTAACCATTTCATTGCCTATTTTGTAGGATTGGATATATTGAAAGGTAGCCTATTGATTTCACACCACGAATTTATTTTTGAGAGGCCATGTTGTAATCGACGGCAGTCTTCTTCGGAATTAATAGATGCAAACAGTTTAAGATCAACGGCATATAGAAGGACATTACTTTTCAAATCTCGGCAAATATCATTGATGAGAATTATAAAAAACAGTGGGCCGAGAACAGAGCCCTGCGGAACTCCTGACGTCGCTAGTACTTCGATAGATGAGAATCGATTATGCTTGACGTTTAATGCTCTGTTACAAGAATATGACTCGAAGAAACTTAGAAAGTCAAGACTTAAGCCAAAGACTGACAACTTTCGCAATAGGAGCAGTTCATGATCCAGTCTGTTAAATGCTTTAGACAGGTCTGTGTAAATTATATCCGCTTGGCCATCTTGAAATATAATACGATTGTGATGGTTTCCACTAAATATTTGAGCAGATATTTATTTGACCTTGAACTTGAAAAGTTAATTTCCCAAACCAAAACTTTGTTTTTCTATTTAATTTAAATCGCATTTGCCATTGGCTGACATTTTATTGTGCTTTTTAATTAATCTGAAACAGAGGCCAAAAAATATATTTTAAAGCCGCTTAAAATATTTCTTGTCTGAGAATTATTACTTAATTTCTTATTGTATAGACTAATTTCGTTGCAAATATTTAGTTGCCAAAATGTGGATGACATTCCCTGCAGAATATCCTAATTCTCTTACTAATAACTGTAATAGCAATAACATCTTTATCCTAAATAATTTTTGTGAATTCTCAAGTCTTATCCAGTATAAAAAACAGTAAATACAAACAACGGTATCTTAGACTTAGTCCTTAGTAATCATAAAACAGAGGTAAATAGTTCTACTGACCACTTACTACCTGAGGACGGTCATCACGCTCTTCTGGATATCTATTTACAAGTTCAACAAAAACAAAATAAAAATTTTGTTAATTCTTCTCCCATGTATAATTTTAGAAAAGCTAATTTTCATAAGCTCTACGAGGACTTAACTAATATTGATTTTGTTAGTATTGATCAATGTAAAGATGTGAATGAGGCATGTGTTATATTGTATTCTATCCTGGACTCTGTTTTCATTGATATCGTCCCAAAAACTTTAGCTGAAACTAGTAAATGCCCACCTTGGTTTAATGGTAATATCATTCGCAATATAAAGACAAAATCAAAACGCTGGTGCAAATGGTAACTCATATGAATTGAATCAATTTAAAATTCTAAGAGCAAACATAAAAATCGATATTGATAACGCGCACAAAGAATATCTTATCAATATTGAGAACCAAATTAATTCCAATCCAAATCACTTCTGGTCATATGTAAACAGCAGAAAAAATATATCCAGTATTCGTAGCGTTATGATCTATAATGACTCCATATTAAACGAACCACAAGTAATAGTTAACGCATTTGCTAATTACTTTCAAGAGTCAGCATCTACAAACTTTGCTTATGATATAAATAGGACTGATTGTAATACCAACAATTTATGCATTCCCTATATTATCGAAAATGACGTACTCAAGGCACTTAATGCGGTCTCTTACTTGGTAACAGATATTCAGAATAGCTTCTCGAATAATGCTTACTTAGGAGCTCTTTTCTTAGATTTAAAAGGAGCATATAACAATATAGATCTGGATATTTTGAGTAATGAGATTAGGGAATGCACCATTCCTGATTATACTGCATATGTGATAACTAATTTATTTCGCAATCGGCGTACTTACTTGAGAGACTCAGATAATAATAAAATTGGTCATCGCCTTAATTCAATTGGACTTCCTCAAGGCTCAGTTCTGAGCCCGATGCTATTTAATATTTATACAGCTGGCATTCACTCTTATATTCATCATTTTTGTAACATCATACAGTATGCTGATGATTTTTGTTTTTATCTCGTACAAAGAAAATATAATTACTGTATTTCCAATTTAAGCTTCGCCGCCAGCCACATTCAAGCATGGTTCTTTGACCATGGCTTTGATATTTCAGTCGAAAAATCTGTTACCACAATGTTTACAAGACATAATACACCAAATATAACCCAGTTAAAATTAGGTAATCATTTATACCCATATGAAAACAAAATTACTTACTTAGGGATAACACTTGGCAAGAAACTTAACTGGGGAAGCTATGTGGGCAGAATTGTATCTAAGTGTGAAAAAGGCATAAACTTCTTGAAAATGATTGCTAAGATCTGGTGGGGAGCACATCCCAATACACTACTGATTTTTTATCAATCCTACATTCGCTCCATAATAGATTATGGGTCCACTTTATATGGATCAGCTAGTAATACAATATTAAAAAGAGTTGATAGTGTACAAAATAAAGCGTTACGTATATGTATAGGAGCAATGAAAACTACTCCTTTAATTCCATTACATGTAGAAACTCTAGAGCCTCCTTTACAGCTCCGTGGGGAATTTTTAAGCGAGAAATATGTCTTACAAGCTGAATACAAACAGTTACCTATTATTTCCAAAGTCGGACAACTAAATATCTCTGACTTAACCAACAATTATTGGTCAAAGAGAAATTCACCGCCTTTGTGTTCTGGATACCGTCAAACTAATGCGGATAGGTGCAACTTACTTTTAGCATCATCCATACCATATTGGGAGTTAGAATATCAAGAACTGTTTTATGAACCTCTCATCTTAATCCCTACTTTTTCGGACATTCCTTGTGTTAATCAAATCATCCTAAAAGATTTGGAATCACAATTCCCAAATTACTTGCATATTTACACGGATGCATCTAAAATTTCTGAAAATGTAGGATGTGCTGTATATATTCCTTCGAACAAATTCGAACTCAAAGTTAAGTTGACAGAAAATACATCTATATTCGTCGGGGAAGCCGTAGCGATTCTTAAAGCTTTAGAATATGTCAAATGCTATCAAGTCAAACAAGCAATCTCTTTGAGTGTTCTAGCAAGCATAAAAAATGGATTATTCAGCCATAGCCAAAAAAATTCATATATTGTCAACATAAAGACTCTCCTTTGTAAATTGCATAAAGATAATCACCTAGTTAATTTTGTTTGAGTTAAATCTCATGTGGGAATCCCACATAATGAACATGTCGACCATCTTGCCAAAGAAAGTGCTTTATCTAACTTAGATATAAATGTTAAGTTATGTTTATCAGATTGTATAAATTCATACAAGTACAAAATATACAGTAATTGGTCAAAATTATATAAAAGTTATCAAGTGGATAATCCAATGAGCCAAAATTCCCACGTCGAAGATCATATTCCCAAATCACGATGGTATAAGGACCTTAATATCCCGAGGAAATACATCACTACAATTTGCAGAATAAGGCTAGGCCATGCTTGCTTCCCAAAACATCTAAATAGAATTGGAGTACTCGATACCGATACTTGCAACACCTGCGGCTCTCTAGGTGATCTGAACCATATATTCTTTAACTGCCAGAATCACCAAATGGCTACTAATATTCTTTTAAAAAATTTAGTTAATATTAATGTTCCGCTACCCACTAATATTACTAATCTATTGTCGTTTAAAAATATTAAAATTTACAATGTATTAGTTGACTTTCTAAATGCTGTAAAACTGTCTCTTTAACTAACATCTGTCTGTTTATTAGGTTAGCTTCGCACTCCTTATGTTTCTCCTGTTGTAATATAAACCCCCATTACCGTGGTCTACCTGTATTACGTTATAATAAAAGTCCTGATAGACTCCTGGACAAGAAGAGAGTGTCCCTGTGTAATATCTTGGCGTTTTTATTTTTTTTTTAATTTTCTTTATTTCTTTACATGCTTGTAGGGCTGCATTAGGTTAATTTGTTTAGGAAACGATTAGGCAGTAAAAGCATAAAATATTTCATATACTCCATATAGTTGTACATATAAAATACAATAATATGTAATTGGCTAATGGAGAAAATCCGATGCCAAAAAAAAAAAGGCACTTAAGAAAATTAAACCCAAAACAACTACAGGTCCTGATGGTATTCCGGCCTTTCTCCTTAAAGATTGTGCCATTCTATTTGCAAAACCGCTAGCTAGTGTTTTTAATTTGTCTATTAAAACTGCTGCTTTTCCAGAAGTATGGAAAACATCTAGGATCTGTCCGGTATTCAAAAAAAAAATGATAGATGTGCTATTGAAAACTATAGACCAATAGTAATATTGTGCAATTTTAGTAAATTATTTGAAAACGTAATATACGATATTCTCTTTAATCACGTCAAATCTCAAATTTGCCTCGATCAACACGGATCCATGCTAAATCTCTCTACCACCAGCAATCTGGTGCGCATCACTCAGTTCATAGCTGAACGGTTGGAGGCTGGAGGCCAAGTAGATGCCATTTATACAGATTTTTCTCGACAGACTGGACCACGGAATTTTGCTGAAAAAATTATCCGAATTTGGACTAACTGAACACTAAACTTTTTTGAATCCTATTTGGTAAATAGACGACTAAATGTGCAATACCGTGGATTTTGGTCTATGGATATCTCAGCGACATCAGGTGTTCCCCAAAGCTATGTGCTTGGGCCATTACTCTTTAACATTTTTATAAATGATATCGTCATTGGCTTACACTGCAAAACATTACTTTATGCCGATGACCTAAAATTGTTTACATCTATCACTAGTGCAGAAGACTGTGTTCATTTGCAAAACGATCTTGTACAACTATGGTCTTGGTGTAGCGTAAACAATTTACAGTTAAATATCTCAAAGTGTAGCTTTATGACATACACTCGTGCACAAAATCCAATAAAATTTATCTATACAATTAATGATGAAGAACTGAAGAGCTGTGGTCATTTCAAAGATCTAGGAGTAATATTCGATCCAAAGTTATCTTTTATTAGCCATATCAATCAAATCACCGCTAATTACTTCAAAAATTTAGGCAACATTATCCGCAATTGCAAAGAATTTATCGAAAATACACTGAATCTTCTCTTTAATTCATTTGTGGGGTCAAGACTTGAATATGCTTCAATAGTCTGGAGTCCTGGTTATGAAAATCATAAATATAGCATTGAAAAACCTCAGAGGTGTTTTCTTAAATACCTCTGGTTCAAAAGTTCTGGAAATTATCCAGAGAGAGGTTTTCCACATTGTGATTTATTACATAGATTCAACACGAGTGATCTTCAACTACGTCGGACGTATCACTCTCTTGTATTTCTTTTTAAGATTTTAAATGGCACTATTGACTGCCCTGAAATTCTTAGTTGCATTAGATTTCATGTTCCTAATTTGCAGACTCGCTCGCATTCGTCTCTATTCTATTTGCCTGCACCAAGAACAAATTTGCTGTTATTTTCTCCTCTGCGCCGAATGTGTTCCAACTATGATTCTTTATATAATAATATAGATATTTTTAATTCTAGTATATCCAAAATGCAAAATGTGGTTCTCAATTCTGCACAACAACTGTAGCTTCTAAACTATTAGATTACAACTCTTAGGACTATACTAATCATAGACTTATTTTGTTAATTTTTATTATCATTTAATTGCTTACCTTTAGCTACGTTATTTAGCTTTAGTTATTATTTAGTTTTCTTTTTATGTTTGCAAAATTCCTGCCCTATAATTGGATTTCTGTCCGGGCAGTCGTAACCAAAATAAATAAATAAATAAAAATATTTTGCTAATTACAAACATTTATTTATTTTTCAGCATGTTTTACCACCGATATAATCAGTTCTGTGGCTTTCGGATTGGAAATCAACAGCTTTGAAAATCCTACTACGCCACTGAGAACGCACGTAAAGAAGTTTCTTGCACCAACCGGTCTCACTTCTTTTCTAAATCTGTTCGGCCAGAATTTTCCCAACGGTGCAGAAAAGTTTGGGATACGTGCTGTATCGAAGGACGTTAGTGATTTCTTTACAAAGCTCGTCACTGACACCATCACTTACAGGGAGAACAACAACTATAGTAGGAAAGATTTGTTACAACTTCTCATTGATATGAAAAACGACAAAGAACTGCAACAAAGTGCAATCAAAGGTAATGTTATGACATAACGCTGCTCACAGTTAAAATCGCACAATACATAAACACGAACCGCTTTTGGACAAACATTTATTTATATTATCATTTTGTTTTAAAATTTTTCATAGCGGTTTTAATTTTCAAAGACATTGCAGTCTGGTTAGGTTCCTTATAGTAAAATAAGGATTTATAGAGGAGTTTGCGACTTAAAATATTATGTTTAATATTCCGCCCTCTAAAAGCACATTTGAACATGTTTTTTTATTGTTCAACGAAAAAGAAGAAGAATGATCCATTATTCCCTCATCATTAATCCCTGCGGGAATAATATATGGCATTGACAAAATGCAATATTGACACATATAAAACATATATTATACCGGGTGTTAGAAAAGTATGGGAACGGTGGGAAATCTCGAACAGTTTGCACCAAATCGAGAAATAATAAAATACGTGTCAAAAATTTTTCAGAAAACTATCTACTAATACCAAAATGACCTCCCCACCCACCACCCTGTGGCTGGGGCGAGGGGAAACTTTAAAATTTCAAATGGAAACCTCTATTTTTTATTGCGGAATCAGATTCTACGGCAAAAAATACGTAAATTTTATATCGGGCATTTTTTTCGATTCTCGCAAGGTGTCGCTGCAATCGCAAAATATTGAGTGGAAACATGAAAGTTTTGAACGTATACTTAAAGAAATACGAATAGTAAAACTACTGATTTCAGAGTGAATTATTTCCCGAGCTGTTTTGAGACCAGTAATTTTACACGGTCGTGCGGAAATTACAACAACTATTAACATTCTGTAAATTTATTAGCAGCTAGTAGTTTTCAATTTACATTTTTTACAGGGCAATAAAAAACTCGATTTTTAAAAAACTAACAGTGGTTTTACCTCTTAATTCAGCCACTTCAGACAAGTTCTTGATCCTAGCCAGTGAAGGCTAGGAGGTAACTCAGCCATTTAAGGCAAAGTGAGGATTTCGGCCAGTTGAGGCAATTAGTTTACAGCTTAACTGCTACACTAGCAGGTTTTAATTTCAAGATTATAGCAGGTGTTCAAAATGGTGCCCATTGACTTCTTGGCATTGTCCGAGACGAACGTAACAATTTTCAATAGCGCTTCTTATTATTTGAGGTGGTATTTCTGCAAAATTTTTTATTATGCGTTGCCTCAGCTCTTCCAAATCACGAGGTTTAATAAAATAAACCTTACCCTTCACGTAGCCCCAAACAAAATAATCAAGTGGCGCTAGGTCGGGAGATCTTGCTGGCCATTCAATGGCTTCGACCTATCCATCGATTTTCAAAAGTACCATTCTAATAGTCCCTAACAATTTCCCGATAGTGTGGAGGAGCCCCATTTTGCTGGAATCAAACATTATCGAACTCATCACCAGCAATCTCTTGTATTGCGGGAACTATTTGATTTGTCAACATTTCCAGGTATTTTTCTCCATTAAAATTTCCATCTATGAAAAACGGTCCTATGATTCGATCCCTGAAAACTCCTGCCCAAACATTTAATTTTTGTGGATACTGCGTGTGTGTTTCAAGCATCCAGTGAGGGTTTTCGTCATATCTGAAGTTGTGGCGATTAACTTTTCCACTGAGTTCGAAAGTTGCTTTATCTGAGAAGACAAGTAGAGATGACAAAAAATTTGGGTTTTGGTTACTCCTTTCCATCATTAATTCACTAAATTCAAGCCGCCGATCAAACTCATCTTCATTTAACTCTTGGTGAAGGTGAATTTTGTAAGGAAAATGTACTCATATCAAGCTGTTGACTGGCTTTTCTGATTGATAACCTTCGATTTTCAACAAATGCCTGGACCATTTCCATTTGTCGAGCTTCCGATGTTTCAGATTTTGGTCTTCCAGATTTTGGGCGATTTTTATTTGTCCTTGTGTCTAGGAATCGTTTGATGGTACGGGACACAGTAGATTTCCCACTTGATCTACACGGAAAGTTTCGTTGAATGAAATCACAACTTCATCATAGGACCTTTCTTTATCGCCCCACCCTCGCATCATTAAAAGAGAAACTCTCTCTTCCACTGTTAAAGTAGGCATTATGCAGAAAAAAACGCGAGAACTAATGAAAAATTAAATAACTTTTTCCGTACAAAAATGCGCTCCTGCCTCTACAAAAATTGGAAGGAAGAGAACGTTCTCGTAGAAATTTCACAAAACAAATACTGTTGTTAAGAATACTTCAAAAAAACATTCATAAAAACCAAGATATCACAGATATTGTTTTTTATACTGAATGTCTACACGAGTAGCTAGAGTTTGTAAATATTTACAAACTTATGGACGCTTAAGGTTTATTTCAATTTTGTGCGATTGCAGCGACACCTTGCGAGAATAGAAAAAAATGCCTAATATAAAATTCACGAATTTTTGGCCGTAGAATCCGAATCCGCAATAAAAAATAGGGGTTTCCGTTTGAAATTTTAAAGTTGCCCCTCGCCCCACTCACAGGGTGGTGGGTGGAGAGGTCATTTTGGTTTTTTGAAAAATTTTTGACACGTATTTTTTTATTTTTCGATTTGATGCAAACTGTTCGAGATTTTCCACCGTTCCCATACTTTTCTAACACTCGGTATATTAGTCGTAGATAAAAGGTATTGAAACATGCATGTAACTTTTAAAATATTGATTGTATAAAAAACCATTAGACAGGTCGATATTTATTTTCAATTACCCAACCTTTGAATGTATAATTTTTTGTTTTGCATACCCCCATCTCCAGCCACCCCAGCTTTTTTTAAAATAGCAACCTACCCTTTGTGATACCTCGAAAGAAAGGTATTTTAATAGGCTCTTCAATGACATAAAGAAAATCGGCATCCGTCAATGCGATTTGCTTCAATGTGATATTTAAAACAGTCTGCTTACAGGTGATGGAAAGTACCTAACAGTGGATGAAATTGCAGCTCAATGTTTCGCTTTCTTCATTGGCGGCTTTGAAACGAGTGCTGCCACTATGTCTTTTGCTCTGTTCGAACTAGCGACTCATTCCGATATTCAAGAAAAAGTCAGGAAGGAAATCCGTACTATTTTGGCAAAACACGATGACCAAGTTACATACGATTCACTAAGCGAGATGAAATATTTAGGACAAGTTATCGATGGTGAGTATGTCAAAACTGACGTTTAATAAGTATACAGGATGTTTCAATTTTCAATCAGTTATCTTTAGAACCAAAGGGTAAAGGGTTCCATGATCCTGCTACACGCGATATAGTAAAAATATAATAGGTGCCAAAATGTTATGTGATTTGCTGGCATTTTCAATAAGGAGTGACTTTTTGAATAAATTCACCTAGACTAGACATGTTTTTGTGATCTCTTAATATTATTATTCATTAATATTTTGCTTCTTTCGTTCCAAATCAGAAACCTTGAGAAAATACCCACCGCTCACGTATATAACAAGAGTAGCCACCGAGGATTATAAACTGCCAGGAGAAGATGTTCTTATAGAAAAGGGTACTCAAGTAGTGATCCCAATAGAAGCATACCAACACGATGAAGAATACTATCCAAATCCGAGTGTTTTTGATCCAGAACGATTTAGTGACGAAAACAAACAGACAAGGCATCAATATGCGCACTTGCCGTTTGGAGGCGGTCCAAGAGTTTGTATAGGTAATTACCAATGTAAATGTTAGGTTTTTTTATACAGGAGTTTCGTTTAGAACGTCCAAATGTGTAAACGCATCTCAGAGCTCCGTATTAAGTAGTGTATTTGGTGACTGTATGTCATTCGCGATGATTCTAGCTCATCCGTGATAATGGCGCCATCTCTGGCCAACTGACGAACTACTGTCTTACTCGTAGTTAATTAGACAGGCCTCCTTTCACTCTGCTATAAGGGATTAAATCTATCTCCGTAAGATTGCGGCACATAAATAACTACTTAACAATGATCAGAACAAACTCTAGTCAAAATTATTCATTCCACAATGGTCTAAAAATGTATGATAATTTGGCAGGCATTGTAAACGGTAGTACATGTATGATGTCGTTTAAGGAAAATTGTAAAATATATGTCTGCAACAACAACTACGCCAATAGCGCAGTTAACATAATACAAAAAATCAATACAAAAAACTTTTTTCATCACCACCTGCTATCTAAATATTGTCTGAAAGTTATTTGTGGCAAGTTTATTTTGGTCAAACTACATTCAAAATATTCAACTTTTTGCGTTTTAGCCAATTGCTAATTGACAAATGCATATTTTTGGCAAAAATTTAAACTGAATTATTTTGAAACATACAAAAAATTTTTTTTTTCATAAAAACAAATTTGTATGCATTTAAATGTAGTTGTTAATTTACCTGAAAAGAACATGTTTCATTTATCTATCGATCTTAATTGCAAAATGCAATAATTTCCTTGTTTTGAACCTTTTTAGGACTTTTTTTTAAATATACAGGCTGACCACTTTATCAGGGCACTCGAAAATATCTCACTTAATATGGGTCGTACAAAAAAAATTATTTTTACAAAAATTGTGCCGATGTATATAACCTACAAAATGGTTTAAAGATATTTGAAATCCATGGCCTACTTTAAGAGTTATGGCGGAAAATATCGAAAATGCGGAAAACGTCTAGGCCAAATATCTCCGTTATTTGAAGAGATACGAGAAAAATTCTAAGCGAAAATTTTTTGCAAAACAGTATTTCAACGAAGCTTTATCTAATTTTTCTCAAAACCGCTATATTTTGAGATTTACTCTTCAGGCTGTTAAAAAAATTATTTTGAAACAGGCGGAAAATGGCGCCATTAAATAAAGTATTGTCCTCCCTTTTCAACAATATATAGGTAAACGAGTCACTTTGCGAAGGAAATAGTACAGAGCCGAACTTAAAATTCGTATGCATTAGAATGTAAAGTCGAGCACATGCCATATTTATTCATTGCTACTACGTTAGTAATTATAAAAACATTATTTTAAAACCAATAAATTTTTTTTAGCAAGTATTATACTTGCCGTGGAGAAGTATGATTAAATAAAACGATAAAATAATTCAGTAAGTTGTTCAAATCTTTGCTATAATAAAACATTAACACAATTAAGAAGAATAGAGTAAATTCAGGTAACAAAACCAAAATAATAATCAAGAAAGCAACATGGAGCAATTATGGAAAGAGTATTCGCAGTTATGCCAAGGTATAGAGGTCCTCCATAAAAGCGTCACTCCTTGCTCAGAAAGTTAAAATGTCTTTACCAATTAATTTAAATATAATATCCATTTGTTTGTATTTCATGATTTCACTATTATTTCAGTCATTTAAAAATAGTTGGCTATGAACAAACTTGACAATTTAATTTTTTGACAGATCATCTCAGTTAATACTTAAACTCTTACTCAATCACACTCGTTTAAGAATTTAGAATTGAAAATGATTTTCACTCACATTGATCGTTATAATATGTTCGTTACATATTGCCAATGCAATTTTAACTCTGGGTTAGCTCAAGTAGAATATAGAAACAGATTTCCACAAGCATTACAGCCGAATAGAACTCTGTTCAGAAAATTAGCTACGAAACTGAAAAATAATGGTTCATTTTTAAAGAAGAAGACAAGGTTAAACAGTGTTACTGATAATGTAAATAAGGTAAACCGAGTTATTAATTATGTAAGAAATAAAAATACAGAAAATTTGGAAACATCATTAAGAGCAATTCAAATTGATTGTCATATAAATAAAACAAGTGCTAGAAAAATTTTAAAGAAAAATGTTTACCGGTGTTATCAAGCCAAAAAAGTTCACAATTTACAAGGGGGGGACAAACCAAGGAGGACGACTTTTTGTAGGTGGCTGTTGGAAAAGAAGCGTGCCGATCCATTAATATGTAGTAAAATACTTTGGTCCGACGAGGCAAATTTTTCCAATAATGGATTTTTTAATCGCAATATTCATTAGAAATGGACTTCTGAAAATACACACTGGCATAGACCGATGGGTTTCAAAATCGTTTTTCAATAAATGTGTGGATAGGTATTTTAGGCGCCAATTTAATAGGTCCTTATTTTTATGATAGTCACCCCAGTGGTCAAAGGTACTTAAACTTTTTGAGAAATGAATTTAATGAATTATTAGATGATCTACCTTTAGAGAATCGGCACAACTTTCAACATTTTCAACAAGATGGAGCTCCTCCCCACAATTCCCAGATTTGCCTAGATTATTTAGACGAAATTTTGCCTCAACATTGGATAGGTACCAATGGATTTATTCGATTCGTTCTCCAGATATAACCCCAATGGATTTTTTTCTATGGGGGTATATTAAATATAAGGTGTTTTCGACGACACCGCAAAATGTAGAGGACCTAAAAACTCGAATTCAACAGGCATGTATTACAGTTACCAACGAAATGCTGAGTAATGTTTTAAATGCAGTGCCTCGCCGCGCCCGATTGTGCATAAGAAATCGCGGTGGATACTTTGAATACTTGATATATCGTAACAATTATTTTGAGGATTAGATAAATATTAATGTTCTGTGTGCTATATTCTTTTTATTATTAATTTGTTTTTGTTACCTGAATTTACTTTATTCTTCTTAATTGTGTTAATGTTTTATTATAGCAAAGATTTGAACTACTTATTGAATTATTTTATCGTTTTATTTAATCATACTTCTCCACGGCCTGCTAAAAAAAATTTATTGGTTTTAAAATAATGTTTTTATAATTACTAACGTAGTGCCAATGAATAAATATGGCATGTGATATATCGTTGAAAAGGGAGGAAAATACTCTATTTAATGGCGCCATTTCCCGCCCGTTTCAAATTAATTTTTTTAACAGCCTGAAGAGTAAATCTGAAAATACAGCGGTTTTGAAAAAAATTAGATAAAACCTCGTTTGACGCTTAATTTCTTGCGTTCAATTATTTCGGAAAAGGGCTCATCACTTTCTGAGTCTTCAAATAGGCATGTAGTAGCAAACCAGTTGTAAAATATTAAAGCAGGTACGAATAAAATTGTTATAGAGATTAAGTATAATTTCAAAAAAGAACTTAAGTATTTAATTTATTAAAACTTTGTAGTTAAAATATAATTTTTTATTCGTTACTTAAAGTATGGGTCCTAAAAACGTTCAAAAACAACGAAGTTGGTGCATTTTGCGATCGATAGATAAATGAAAAAAGCTCTTTACAAGTCAATTGACAGCAACTACATTTAAACATATGCAAATTTGTTTTTACGAAAAGAATCTTTTTTTTAATAATATGTTGTTTGGACTGAAAAATATGCATTTGTTCTTCTGATCTGATAAAAAAAATTTCAAAATAGCCGAAGAAATTAATTTTTTGTTAATTGGGTTTTAGACAAATGCAAAATAAATGGCCCAAATAGGTTTAAATTTTTTTACTGCATCAATAAACTGGCATCGAGACCTAACTTTTGGGAAAAAATTATCCGTTTTGAAGTTAATGGAACAAAATGGCGGCCAATTAAAATTTTAAATAACAATTCAATTGCGAGTTTAATATTTTTGCACCAAATTTTCAGGGTGTTTTTGTAAGAGCAAAAGGCAGATTTTCTGAAAATTTAAAGCTGATCGGTTCACCCAGCGGCTCTGGGCAGCAAAGTAAAAAATAAGAAAAAAATTTTTGGCCAGTTTTTTCACTTTTGTAGGTTATAGTTGTGCTTCTAAGACCTATACTAAACAGAGATTTGTAGATAATTTAATTACATAGATTTTATTTATTTTTGTCCCGATCGGGCCTATATATCTCGAGTTATTCACGTTTTTAGGTTGAAAAACGCGGTTAGGAAAATTTAATTGTTAATAACAATTATTAGAGCACGGGGTCTCTTTTTTATACATTTATTTAACGTCGGCCTATTTCCGCTACTGTGACCTAACACCGACGTAGACGAGCTACCCCCAAGCAGGAATTTTGCCGAACCTCTTCTCCTAATAAGAGTAGGGATCTTTTACTTACCTAACATTTAATAGACAAGGGACCGACGGCTTTACACCCCCCCGAAGGATGGTATATCCCCTACACAACCCTCGCCTAAGGTTGTATAGCTTCCGCACATACACTGATATACAAGCCGTATGTATGTATATATATGTATGTATGAGGCGAGGACGCGGTCTTCGTTGTGAACATTAACGGGTCCTCTGGTTTTGAAAAAATAAGATATTTTTGGCTGGAGAGCTTTAAGTGAGACTCTAGAGGCCTTTCGTGCAGTTTATTTTATAAGATTAGAAGTTGGGGTGGTTAGTTCTTAAAAGGCTGGAATGGGAAAATTGCTTCGCTATGTATACTTTCAGAGCTGATTTCACTTGAGATTAATTTTATTGACTTTAATTTGCTCTTTTATGATTTTTATTTCAGCTGGCAGGCTCAAAGGCTACACCCTGTATAGTATTTTTGCACTAGATTTAAATTAAACACTTGGATTTAGAACGAAAATTAACAAGATATTTATTTAAGTTTTAAGAGTATTATTCGAAATTAAAATTTATTTAAGTACACGAAAAATCTTATCGACACTTGAAATTTTGCCTTAAGAGTTGTCCGAGGTGTATCGATGCTTTTAATTGTCAATGACTTCACGTCAATAAAATGACGCTGCCGAATGTACGGTTTGCTTGGAAAGAGAGAGATAGACGAAATAGAATATGACATTGTACAAACATATTATACCTAACCTTTAAAATCTATATTTGTTTCTGAGGACATGTAGGGCTAATTTTATTTTAGTTCTACAAAAGGGAAATGTTTATTTTAATAATACCTATGTGGGATGATAAAAAAATATTTTTGCAAATCAAAAATAGAAGAAAAAAATTATATTTTTTTATATATACTTTTTTTTTCTCTCATCATTCCACATTGTAACATTTCTTTTAGTGAAAGCCGTTTTTTAAAATAATTATTTATATGAGAGTAAATCGAAGCGTCTTGATGGCTTATATCCGGAGCGCTCTTAAGACGGGTTGGATTTAAATTGTTAATTAAAATTATTTTATAAAACTGAGAAAATTCACTTGTATTATTATGCGCGACGGCGCGCGGTGATTTGATTTTATTTAATTAGTGCACTGGGGCGATTGTATGCAAGTACTTTTTTACTAGGATCTGCCTAGGAAGATTGCTCGGGCATTGGAATTGTTATCGCCGGATCAGTTGACTTCCGGGGGACTTGGCGTGCTCCCTTATTTATACTGACGATGGGGAGCGGAAGTCTGGATGAGAGTCGGATCGGTTCCCAGCTGCTCTATGGGGTACGAATTGCGAAATATTGCGCAACAAATTTTGGAGTTTCGGATCGAAAATTATATCAATAAAACGACGATGAAAACATTTTCATATGAAAATGTCAGTGGAATCTATTTTAGTTTTTGAAATATGAATGATAACTGTCTGAATAACATGTTAAATTGAATTGGTCCCGTGAAGTAGCGTTGTGAGTCTTACTTTAATCCATATTCAATGTTATATTAAGTCATATTGAGGGTATTGCATCGCCGGTGTTGAACGGAACGAAAGCCAATTTTAGGGTAAACATAATGAAGATAGCGTCGAGTTGCTAGGACTCGATGGGAACATGTAAATTGGACTTATTTTCGGATTAATGTTTTATGGGCTGGTCAGAAAGGTGAATAAAGGGTGTTTTGAGATACGTATAGAGGATCGGTCTTTGAGTAAGATTGAAGGGAAATTTGTTTATAGAAATTTTTCGTGAGTGAATAAAAATATTCTGACTTTGGTTTGAGAGAGTGGTATTGAAGTGAATCGAGCTACTGAGGGGGCTGTATTTTTTAGGGCAATCTTTTGTAAGGTTTTGGCTGTAATTCTGTGAGTTTTGATATTTGAATGATTTTGTCGATTGAATTGGATTGTTGGCGAATTATCGATATTGCATGAATTTTCTCAGAATTATTTTTTGGAAATTGTGCTTTTTTCTAGTGCGAGTGTCTTAATGACTTTTTGTTCAGGTTTTGATAAGTTGATGTGAAAGATTAAATTATTTTCATATTTTTAGAAATTTTGGTCTCGGTCATTTTGTTAATATGGGGAATGTACCATAACAGTTGGAACGGTCACCCATCCAACTACTAACATCGCCTGACGCTGCTTTACACCGCATACCGAACACAGCGTCTTTGAAGTATAAACATTTTTTGGGTGATCCATCCATAAAATTGTTTATGGAAAAGTTTCACTTCAAATCCTATTTTGGCTGCATTACAATAAGGAAGATTATTATTATCTTATCAAATATTATTTATTTAACTCAAGTGCACCTGTCCACGTGCTTACTCTTTTTTGCTATTTAGAGCTATTTAATCTACCTACTTCTCTAAATAATATTATACTTATATTTGAGTTCCTTGTTTTAATCTTAAATTGTACATATTGTCGAAAAAATAATTTGCCATTCTCTTAATATCTTTTCTTGTTTTAGGGATTGCTGCCACATATAAAAATGGAATCCACAAAATAACAGAATTGCCAAATATATTACGAAAACTTACCTTGTCTCAAAAATACTGACATATTTGTTCTTCTTTGTATTGTATTCATTGGCAAAAAACACCCCCTGACTATATCTTTCACGTAAAGTTACACTAATATAGTGGAAAATTCTGTTATTTTACAGATTCTTTAAAAGGGAATACATGTGGCAAGCAACCCCAAAAAGAAGGAAAGACTCTTGAATTGTATTTGTTTTAGGGGAAAGGCTTGGTTATTTACAAAGTCGAATCGGACTGGTAAGCATATTGAGGAATAACAGAGTGAGCCTAAATAAGAGAATGGAAGTTCCACTGAAAATGACTACGAATACGATTTTTAGCAACGTCGAGGGAGGAATCTGGGTGGATATTGAAAAAGCATAGATTAGACATTTCATCGAGTATATGTGGCTGTGTTATTAACTTTAGTTCGTGACTAATTAAGGTTTACTTTTGTTGATATGTAATGTGTTAAGCGTTGTTAATTATACGATAAAGGGGAAATTAAATAAATGCAAATGTTTTATGTTATTTTTGTTTTACTTTATTTTACAAACCTAGCATAATATAGGTACATGATATTCTAACTTATTCAAGGGACACTGATCGAATGTGAAGAATTCCACATCTAGGACCATTCTATTTAAAAAAATAGTCTTATGTTTGTTTTAAATTCAGGGAAACATTGCTTTTACAACTACAATTAAAAATTGTAAACACATATAAGTAGGCCCGACTCAATGTAGCCAAGGCTTTTAAATATTGAGTTAAAAACGTAGATAAATTTCAAGTCGTGCTTAAGTGCGTTTTTAACATCAGTTGTTAATTCTTATATACTTGGAAATTTTACAACACTTAAACGACATTAGAAAAGTCAGAGTGTAATATGACGACACTATGATATATAAGACAGAGATAGGGCACAGTTATTGAAGCCCCATTTCATGTATCGTTCAGGACATATGGGAGAATTGGAACTGTGATTTGGGAACCGCGTTACTGGAAGAACGGAATAAAAGCGAAGCAACACATTGCAGAAAGGCAGAAATTGCTGATGCGTGTGCGCTTGGAGTCTCCCGACATTAAAATTCTATTATAGTACTATTCCAGTTGCGCTCTTGTAGTCGGGGACGTCTGGAATCACCGGTGACTTACTAAAACGATTATTACCACATCTTATACGTAGTAAGCTATTCCAGCTAAGCTCTTGTAGCCGGGAGCATCTGGAGTATCTAGCCAAACGACTGATATTGCACATAACCATTCTACAATGATTACAACGTCCGGAATCACCGGAGTATCTACGTTAGCATGCCCTAATCACCTCTTTCGTCAGTCTGGAGCCGTTATCTCTGAAGTAAAGAATTACCTGGCGATTTATACGACGACAATTTCACCAACATGACTATCTAAGTATCATACCTATTTACTTCTCTGGGTTATTATTTAAAATTGAGTTTACATTCTGGTTATTGGGGAATAGGGGAAATAGGCGCATTTGTGGTACTAAAAGATTATTAGATTTTTATGAAATATTAGCTTTGATACAATTATATTACGTTTTACCCCGTTCTTATTTTCATCAGGAGTTAGGTAAAATTCACATGCTGAATATTTTAGTAGGGGGATTTACGTGTGCTAAATAACAAGCTTATATTTTAGAGCTATATATTTTCAGAGTTTATGCAATGACAAGCAACTTTAACTTCAATTGTACTTTAGTTGATATACTATCCAAGGCCTACCGTGTGCCTGTATAATATGTAAGATTTCACAAGAATGTTTTACAGTCAAATTATTGTGAGATATTTCTCGCCTGCGATACCTAGTTCTCTATGATTGTTTAATACCGATCCATCAAATTAATTACATTACGGATTATAAACTGTACAGGCCATCGGTCAGTACTGGGTTAATTCCCGTATACTTGCTTTTATTATAAGGGGTTCGAGTACTGGACCGGGACATCTCGTCTGTTTGATTTACATCTACCCATCCTGTTCATGTTGTTGAACAGTCATATACAATTTGGTATTTGCAGTTTGTTTATTCAATTAAGGGAGCTTTACCCAAACATTCTATTATTTTTACATGAGTTTTAAATTCTCATTATCACTTCAATTCTATAATGCACGAACATGACATGATTCTTGTCCTCTGTTTTGCATTAAGTTTATTTTATCATAGCGATTGCTAACCCCATAATTTCAATCACATTTAATTTGCCGCATCTTTTATTACAACTACAAAATAACACAGCATACGATTGTATTAGCTAGTGCTTGTTATTGCATAGCCGATTTTGAAACAAGTATAGTACTCTGTCGGTTTGAGCTAGGTTTAGCTTTAGGTACAAAAAAATTATTTTTCTTTGTTTTTTGTTTTTTTATTGCATACTCAAATTGTTATTGACTGCATGGTTTACGACCCAAACCCATTGGGAAAAAAATCATGTATAATATTGTCATTACTATAGCGACGTAACCCTATGATATAATATTTAGACAATTGTCTTAAATATTTGGATATATATTTTATGACTATTTTTCCCATCGAGTACTGCCTTTTCTTTCGACCTTACCTTTCTTGTTATACCAGTAATAAACGAAATAAATGTGATTATTCCAATCAAATAAAATAGGAAACAAACTTTCACTATAAATTTACAATACAAGCTTGAGTAATAAAATATGAACTAAATAACATAACTGAATAACTAGGCTTCTCAATAAATAAACAGTGTGGTGAAAGTTAGTGTATTTAAAATAACAGGGTGATTAATTTTCTCGGGTATATAGTATCAGACAGAAACAATCAATACCAAACTTTATATCAAAGAACCTGGGGTAATTATGAAGGGGGACTACACACACAACGTAATTAAGATCCTAAATTAATAAAACTAGACGATCACGTAAGTGGTGAATTTTTTTTATTTATCTTGATATAAAATTGAGATAAATAATTACTCGGTGGGATTTAATATGTTCTTAATTGCTTCACGATCAAGGATTTTTGTTCGTAATTAATAGACTGGGGTTGGGGTTTTTTCAAACGCAAATTGAAGTTTCTAAAACCGAAGAAGCAAGTGTTTAAAATGTGTATGCCCGCTACTAGTTAGGTATATTTCTTTCAGTCCTGTGTAACATTTGAACATACTTTAAAAACTAAGCCTATACTACGTAAAATGTTTTGATGAATTTATTACTGGAAACGCAAATTGATTCGTTGTCAAGTAAATATAATACAGATTGGTGAAATTAATGAAATTAAAGCAGATTTATTTAACTCCTACGGAAAACATATTGACATTATAGCTACATATATAGACCTCTTTCAACCTGCCCTTACACATTCAATACCTCATTGGATAATTACTTAACATTAAATAATACTAGAAGTGACTTCAATAGGAGATATAAATATAGGAGATATAAATATGGATTATATTATCTAACATTGATTACGCAATTGATTACTTAAATATATTATATGAACACGATTATAAATCGTTGATAAATAAGCATGCCAGAGCACAAACTGAATGTAAATCATGCTTAGGTCATACAGGCTGTTCATTTTATCAGGGCCCTCGAGAATATCTCACTTAATATCGGTCGTACAAAAAAATTATTTTTACAAAAATTGTGCCGATTTATATAACCTACAAAATTGTTTAAAGGCATTTGAAATCCATGGCCTACTTTAAGAGTTATGGCGGAAAATATCGAAAAGTGCGGAAAACGTATAGGCCAAATATCTCCGTTATTTGAAGAGATACGAGAAAAATTCTAAGGCAAAAATTTTTTGCAAAACAGAGTGTTTCGACGAGGTTTTATCTAATTTTTTTCAAAAACGTATTTTGAGATTTACTCTTCAGGTTGTTAAACAAATTATTTTCAAACGGGCGAGAAATGGCGCCATTAAATAGAGTATTTTCCTCCCTTTTCAACGATATATCATATGCCATATTTATTCATTGGTACTACGTTAGTAATTATAAAAACATTTTTTTAAAACCAATAATTTTTTTTAACGAGCATTATACTTGCCGTGGAGAAGTATGATTAAATAAAACGATAAAATAATTCAATAAGTTGTTCAAATCTTTGCTATAATAAAACATTAACACAATTAAGAAGAATAAAGTAAATTCAGGTAACAAAAACAAAATAATAATCAAGAAAGCAACATGGAGCAGTTATGCCAATGTATTGAAGTCCTCCATAAAAGCGTCACTCCTTGCTCAGAAAGTTAAAATGTCTTTACCAGTTAATTTAAGGATAATATCCATTTGTTTGTATTTCATGATTTCACTATTATTTCAATTATTTTAAAATAGTTAGCTATGAACAAACTTGGCAATTTAATGTTTTGACAGATCATCTCAGTTAATACTTAAACTCTCACTCAATCACACTTGTTTAAGAATTTAGAATTTTCAAAAATGATTTTCATTTACATTGATCGTTATAATATGTTCGTTACATATTGCCAATGCAATTTTAACTCTGGATTAGCTCAAGTAGAATATAGAAACAGATTTCCACAAGAACTACAGCCCAATAAAACTCTCTCTAAAATTATCTACGAAACTGAAAAATAATGGTTCATCTTTAAAGAAGAAGACAAGGTTGGACAGTGTTACTGATAATGTAAATAAGGTAAACCGAGTTATTAATTATGTAAGAAATAAAAATACAGAGAATTTGGAAACATGATTAAGAGAAATTCAAATTGCTTGTCATATAAATAAAACAACTGCTAGACAAATTTTAAAGAAAAATGGTTCCCGGTGTTATAAAGCCAAAAAAGTTCACAATTTACAAGCGGGGGACAAACCAAAGAGGACTGAAGACAAAGAGTTAGGTGGCTGTTGGAAAATAAGCATGCCGATCCATTAATATGTAGTAAAATATTTTGGTCCTACGAGGCAAATTTTTCCAATAATGGATTTTTTAATCGCAATATTCATTACAAATGGACTTCTGAAAATACACACTGGCATAGACCGACTGGGTTTCAAAATCGTTTGTCAATAAATATATGGATAGGTATCTTAGGCACCAATTTAATAGGTCCTTATTTTTATGATGGTCACCTCAGTGGTCAAAGGTACCTAAACTTTTTGAGAAATGAGTTTAATGAATTCTTAGATGACCTACCTTTAGATAATCGACACAACTTTCAATATTTTCAACAAAATGGAGCTCCTCCCCACAATTCTCAGATTTTCCTAGATTATTTAGACGAAATTTTGTGACTATATTTTTAGTTTATTTACAATATCCCTCTGTCTAGGAGTTTTATATCTGTATGTGTATATTTGCACTAGATTTCTAATACACTATATATTATTATTATTATTATTATTATTATCTTGTTCATAAACACAAATATTACTTATCACTAATACAAAATAATGATTTTTATTAGTTTATTTGTTTATTTACAAACAATTCCCTATCAAATAAATTAGAAATAATGAATTGCAATAAAATTAGCGACAAGCAAACACACTTCACACTTTTGCGTCCAATAATGATACGGGAACTTTCAGTATCAGCGTCTATTAAATATGCTGAATAACGAATCATATCTCTGCGACATATCAAGTACATTGCTCTTATGTCTGAATTAAATGATAATATGAGAATCATCATTATCTTTAGCTTGCAAAAAGTTATAATTGAAAACTCGCCAAAAAAACTATTGGTAATTTTAGATAATCTCCTGGAGGTTCATGTATTTTATTGACTTTTGTGAATAGTCGATTTTGCTACGATCATATTTTTGGTAACGAATTCAAATTTCCCTAATTTTTTTTTTACAACTTTGCAATTCATTCAACGTATTATTGCGCCTGAATTAAAGTAATCAACTTTTTATCAAGTAATATGTTATTAGAATGCAGGTTTTCACGGTCGTTGTCTAATGAAGTTGTTTCTTCTAGGTCTTGCCGTGGTCGTCGAACTTGACTTCACCTTTCGCTGATCATCCTGTCAGCTTCTTCAGCAGGATTCTAAAGACTGAACGGTGTTCCCAACCTTAGTGCTATAAAATTCTGTAGAAGTTGCTGAAAATATCCGTAGAAATCCGTAGGCAAGAATTTCAAATCCGTAGAAAATATCCGGCGGGCAGTATTTTATATGTATGATTTCAGGTGTTAAAATTTATGTCTAATAAACATTCTGAAGTGAAGATTTATATCATAAATAAATTTTGTTAAAGTAAAAACTTTAGTTGAATTTAAAAACAACAAAATAACTTTTATTAAACCGAAGCAGGTAGCAAAATATAGATTGCGACTGCCGCGGCTGATAATTCCTAGAATATCAGAGTATAGAAAGGTAGGAGAAGAGGAAAAAGGAAGAATACTTATTCAAAATTGTAGTAATTTTACTATTAATTAATGTCAAAAATAACTAAAAATACGTTGTTAATTTTTGTTGGAAATGTTCTGTTGTTTTTTAATACATGTTATTTGCCAAAAAAGTGTCAGATATTTACTTACAAATACGACTAATCACTTTCTCTGCCTAAGCAGAAAAATTCGCATTTTCTGTCTACGTAGGGAAAGTGACACTTTGCTGTTAATTGTCGAAAAAAATATTATTACATTAAATTTTTAAACACATTTTTATACAATAAAAACCTTTATTTCATTTATTAAAATCATAACGAAATCATTTCTACTAAACAGAAAAATATATAACTTTTTTCTAAAATACAACAGTCTTTTTATAAAATAAAACTTTATGTCATTAAAATATAACAAAATAATTGTTATTAGATTAGATATGTTTTTTCTTTTAAGGAACAGTTTTATACGTGGCAACTTTTATTATGAAAGAACGCAGACGTCAAGTGAAGAAGTTTAGTATTAGCATTATTTTCATCATTATAACAAGACTGTTAAAATCCGTAGATTTGTTACTGAAATCGGAGAATCGTAAATGGTGCTGAAAATCCGTAGATCTACGGATAAATCCGTAGAGTTGGGAACACTGAGACTGAATTTATTGTTACACTTCTCGTTATATACCTAGGCGCCGCTTCGCTTCGCTGGTCATCGGTCGCGGTTGGTTCACTTCGCTGCTCATTCGTCGTGATTGGTTGACCGTGACTTACTACGGTGCTGGTACTTGGCAATACCAGACTTCACGTGTTGCTAAGTCGATACCCATCCTCTCCATTGGACTGTTATTTTTTTAGTGAAATATTGCACGAATTGCAGTGCATTTCAGTATCCTATTTTATTTGTCTTATGATTGCAATTATCTACGTCAAAGGTATCTTATGGTCTGATTTACATTATCAGATGCGGTAAGGATGTTTTGTATTGTCTGCACCATAATAAAAATCACCGACACCTATCAGGAGGAGTCAATAAATTCATGCAAAAACGTCCAAATAACGTCAATTATGTCGCACACTTTTACACTATCAAGTCATTCAAGCGTTCTTAGTGAAGAATTTTATCCTATGGTTGAAGATTATTTACTTCAAGGATTTGATTTGTATTATGAGAGTAGCCTGTTTTTATGATAAACATCTCTTCAACGGACTTATGTTCTTACTAGTGTGGATCTGAAAACTGTATAAAGGCATCTTGGCATCATAAGTGGGATGGATGTAAAATGCTACAAAACCTACTATTGTGCTGCGGGTTCTTTAGCTTGGTGTTAATTAATATTTTGTCTATTTTTGTTAGATAGCTGCACTGTTTAAGACTACCCTGTGTTGTAACATATGTAGCAATACCGACTTCAGCCGTCGTCAGAGGATCATATACTTCTTGTATACCTCAATGTAGGGAATGATAGCGCTATCTTTAACCTCTAGGACCACTACTAATTAATATTGTCTGGTTAGTGAAGATATTGAAGAATTCTTCAGGACATTGTAAGACGATGTTATGGTTGACGCGACCAAAGAGCTTTTTTATATTGCTATATGTTGTATGTAATGAAATAAATATGTGGTAAATAAAACTTGGAGGAGGTATATTTAATATACTATACAGGGCGATACTCATTATATTGGTAATGTTATTGGGAGCTGAGTCTATATCCGGAAATATAAAGAAAGGCTTCCATGGACCAGAAATGTTTATTGAGATATGACATATGCGCGATATACAGTATATTGTCTGAAAGTTATTTGTGGCATTCTACGAATATTCTTTCCTATTATTTGGGTTTTCTACCACATGTATTATTATTCTCTTCAAAAGCAAATCACCGAATCTACAAAATAATAGAATTATTGGAAAAAAGCCTCTGCACCCGTGACGTTTACGCCAAAGTAATGGTCAGAGGTTATGTTTTGCAAATAATATAAATCGGAATAAACACAGAAATAATGTATTTTGCTGACGAAGTAGTCGCTTTCCGTTTTCAAAGCTTTTTTTGGAAGAACTCTTATTAATCTTAATGCTGTGTATTTGACATACACAGCATTAAGATTCTGTTTATGTTATTTCCATAGATACTTACTACTTACACAGAACACAGAACTGATGATATTTTCTTTTAGATAATGTTAAGTTTGTTAAGTTCTTCTTTTAACATTGGTAGCCACGTTGTAGAAATATCTACAGAACAATTCGATACGCACTTATCTTCATTTAATAAGATTATTGCTGATCCTTTAATTTTTCTTTTTTGGTATCTGCTTCTTTTGTTAAAATTTTGCCGAGTCCCAGTTTATTAATAATAATAATAATAATAATAATAATAAGTCTTTATTCAAAGAAAGGGCGAAGTTCAGTTTGGTAAGCCTTACGCTGACCATCTGCTCTTACACTTAACCCTTATTCTATGTCCGTTTTCCCAAGCATGTTCACAAACCTTTGATTTCTGAATTTCAGTCGTTTAATGTAATGCTTGTGTTCATCCAACCTCACACTGAAAGGTCTGGAAGACTCACCCACATAACATTTATCACATTCGCACGGGATATTGTAAATACAATTTTTTGAATTTTGCTCCCTGTTTATCGGTTTTGTTTTTGTTAAAATAGATCTTAAAGTGTTCCCCGTTTGAAATATCGTCCTAACATCAAATTTGTCACCTATACGGCGTAGCTTCTCCGATAGTCCGTATACATAAGGAATTATTGCTGTATAATGACGTTCAGATTTTTGTCCTACCTGATTGTCCCTATTTTCAACATTTATGAAAACTCTATCAACAAAGGCTTCAGGGTATTGATTTTGTATTAGAACCTCTTTGATAACTTTGTTCTCGTTATTTAATATTTCATTATTAGATGAAATCATTTTAGCCCTATCGTATAAACATTTTACAACACCCCTTTTAACATTTATTGACTGATTTGAGTTAAAATTTAGATATCTATTAGTATGTGTTGGTTTTCTATAAACGCTTGTTTCATTGTATTATTTACCCTTTTAATTAAAACATCTAAAAACGGTAGTTCATTCCTACTTTCTACTTCTAATGTGAATTTAATAGACGGTTCCTTATTATTTATATTTTCCAAAAAACTATCTAGTAAATCGACATCATGAGGCCAAATTGCAAAGTTGTCATCAACATATCTCCACCAGACAACCGGTTTGTTTATATATTTTTGAACATGTGTGTTCTCAAAGTTCTCCATAAATATGTTGCTTAAAATTGGTAATAATGCAGACCCCATAGCCATACCAAAATCCTGCTGATAGAACTCATTGTCCAATTGAAAATAGATTGTTTTTATACACATTGTTAAGAGTTCCATTATGCTATTTACACTTAATTTAGTTCTAGTTTCCAAATTATTATCATTTAGCAACCTATCTTTAACTATTTTTAAGGTTTCATCTACCGAAACATTGGTAAAAAGACTAACTACATCAAAACTAACCATCAGGTGTGATTCATGAATATCGTTTTCATAATTTTTTTCTATAAAATGTTTACTATTTTTAATGTATGAATCGGTATTTCCAGATAATGGATCAATAATTTTAGTAAAACTTTTGCCAAATTATGACATGGTGAATTAATAGAACTAACAATTGGTCTTAAAGGAATATTTTGTTTGTGTCTTTGGTAAGCCATAAAAATGATGAGACTTATTATGATTTGGTGTAAGTTTCTTTCGTTCAAAATCATTAAATTCATGTTTGTATTTAAACAAAGTTCTGTAAATTTTGCTCTCTATTAATTTTGTTGGATCTTTGTTTAGTTTTGAGTAGGGTCCCTCATTTACAAGAATCATGATTTTTGTGTTATATATATATCTTTATCTATAATGACTGTGGCATTACCTTTGTCTGCTGGCAATATTTTTATACTTTCATCGCGTCTTAAAGAATTCATCGATAGCGGGGGGAATGGTAGCTCAGTGTGTTAAAGCGACTGGCTAGCAAACTGAGTTGCCTAGCGAAGTGGGTTCGATTCCCGCAAGGCGAAACAATTTTTCATTAAAAAAATTGCCCCAAGAGTGGTTCGGAGTCCACATTAAACTGTAGGGCCTCGTCTCTCTTTGCCTAGCACAAGATCCTTGAGATTTTCCAGGAGGTTACTTCGGTAACTTGAGAGGCGGTTAAGAAAACATTTTAAGAAAACATTTTTTTCTTCTGGAGTAAAATTATTTTTAATTTTGTATTGCTTCTCTAAAGCAATTTTTGCCCGTATGTGATATTCATTCCCATTATCTATTGGTAAATTTTGAGCCGTTTTTTCTATTGCCGCTACTATATCAAATTTTGGAATAGATTTCGGGTTTATTGCAAAATATAAACCTTCTGATAAGACAAGCTTGTCTGAAATGGACAAAAGTCTTTTTGACATATTAATGACAGTCCTATCAATTAAAGGATTACTATTTTATTTTGTAATTGCCTAATTGCAAGTCCATGGTTAGGGAAAGAATTCAATATCATAGATATCAAAACGAACGAACTATTGGTGACATTACTTACACAGAAAATGAACTAAACAGGAACGTTATAGAACAGGATTATCAGTTTATAATCCGGAATGTCAGGTTCAGTTATGAAAATAGTTTAATCTGCAAAAAGGTACGGATTTACATAAATTTAAAAACTTAATAAGGGAAAAACAGATTAGGCAATTACAAAATATAAATAATAATCCTTTAATTGGCAGCACATTAAAGAATTAGCAATAATCTTATTAAATGAAGATAAGTGCTTATCGAATTGTTTTGTACATATTTATACAAGCTGGCTGCCAATGTTAAAAGAAGAACTTAACAAATTCAACATTATCTAAAAGAAAATATCATCAGTTCTGTGTAAGTAGTAAGTATCTATGGAAATAACATAAACAGAATCTTCCAGCTGTATATTTGACATACACAGCAAAATAAGGGTTCTTCAAAAAAAAAAAGTTTTGAAAACGGAAAGAGACTACTTTCCGAAACGTCAGCAAAATACATTATTTTTGTGTTTATTCCCATTTATATTATTTGCAAAACATAACCTCTGACTGTTCCTGTGACGTAAACGTCACGGGCGCAGAGGCTTTTTTCAATAATTCTATTATTTTGTAGATTCGGTGATTTGTTTTTGAAGAGGATAATACTACATGTGGTAGGAAATCCAAATAATAGGAAAGAATACAATATACAGTATGTTTCCCAAGTCATACCAGTCTCCCTAGTCCCCTCGGCCGAATTTTAAGGAGGTTTAATTGTCCTTAATTGTCCTTATTTTCTACATTTAATCACCCTTATCTATCCTAATTTATTATTGCCTACATCAGATACCTTTCTTTGGAAGCTTATTTTAAATTATTTATGTGTATCTTACGCCATTATTTCTTACCAAAAAGATATATTTTGATGTAAGCAATTAAATGTGGTGCTTACCTCAAATTACACAAAAGTTGCAGATACGCCCCTCCCTTTTAAATTAACATGACATTATAGAAACTTTCTCCCTATTTAGGCCGTGAAAATAGCTGGTAATGATTGCACGATATTTTCGGTACACGTGTTTATTATATAATAACTGATAAGTAAATAAATAAACTATTTATAAAACTTAAAATGATTACAGATAATAACAAGCTTATCATCCGCCAAACTTAATATTTATAATAATAACAATAGAAGGCAAAATTGTCGAGTCATTATTATTTCAGACTTTTAGTACATTTTTAATTGGCCTGAGAAATTGAATAATAATGCGATAGCCCATCGGAGGGCACTAGATGTGCGTCTCTATACATATATATGATTCTGCCTGAAATTCAATCATTATTTGAAGTTTGTCTTTGATTAGTGATTAGTATACATCCCTGTAAGTTTTTGTTAATCATAATTTTACCCTGATTAATTATAAATTAGCCGAAAAAGAAAGGAAACAAATCTTTTCAGTTACAGTTACAATGTGTAATGCATGCGTATATATTTTATCAGAAAACTGCAGGAGTAAATTATGACAAAAAGGGCTTAGCAGTGCAAGCATCTAATTAGAGGGCTTTTGCTCGCCTAACGAGTACCTTTATTGTAACAGCATAAAAAGTAAACTTTTTTGCTGTGAATGTAATAAAGAAAATGATAAATCGAAAACGTATGTACGGAAGTAGTCCGAAGATTGTTAAATATACTTTTTTTTATTTTTTTGGTACGACTGCCCAGACAGAAATCCAATTATAGGGCAGGAAGTGTACTACTCATATTTTAGTTTGTAAATGATTTTTGTAGTGTTATATCGGAGGGACTACTCTTAATTGGTTCAAGGTTTCGTATAATCCATATGTAGATTACCTAGTTCCAGTAAAAAATATTACTTTGATTATCATTTGTAACAGAACTAATATATTTACCAACTAGTGTTAGGATTTTTCGTAATTAATACTTTTTACCATAACATTTTTCTCTCACAGTTTACAGTGAAATTATTATAAACTGTGAAGTGTAGTGTAGTGAAGAAGCAAGGATTGACGTGTAAAGTGTAAACTGTGCCAACAAGTGTTAAGAATTAGTTATGTGGTATATACGATGCGTACGCACTACACGCACTCATAGTAACAATGAAAGAAGCAGCATGCGGAAAGTTCAAACAAAACCTAATAAAAACAGTAAGACCTTTCTTTTGCGGGGAGAGAAAATCTTCGATAAGACGCCTCGCTTGGGTGTTTAGCGGTGAGGTAGTGCAAGGTTGTTCCTGCTAAAACCCCTCCCGTCTTCTCGCTCTACGTACTAGAAACCGCTTTCGCATTACTTCGGTACGTGAGCCGTCATTTATAAATACTACTATCTCTTATAATGTTACCTGTTAATTATTTGGGTATTCTCCCTGATTATTCTCCTAATTTAATTTTAATAAAATTTTAACCCGAGTTGAAAAAAATTTGACTGTAATTGCAGGAGAATAACAGGTAATACAGACAAGTTTACTATAGCGTGGCTAAAAATGTCAAGATGGGCAGAAATTGCCAAACCTATAGATAAACAAGGCCTCGGCTAGCCAGTGTTTAGGAGGCGAGAGTCGGGGTAAAGGTTTCAATTTCCAATTACCGCAGTTGAAATTAATAAAAGTTGTTGTGATTCTGTGTAGTGCAGAATAAAAATGCTAGGCGCCAGGCTCTAAGGAAAGCCAGAAAAGAGAAAGAAACACAAATAAATTTACAATGTCGATTTAATATCGATGCCAAAGTATTATGTACACGGTGTTTACTAGAAATGGTTAAGCAGTACGGTTACTATATTCAGAATTAAAAGAGTGAGTATAATAGTGACAATGAACAATAAATAAATTCTAAATTTAAAAAAAAATTTAGTAGTGACCAAAGAACCATAAACTTAAGTTAAAAATAAAAATAATAGTGACAGATGAATAGCGGCACTTTGTATAACCTTTTCTAAAAGTCTACAAAAATATTACTGCAACAAAGAAAAAATTACTACTAAATATTACTTACTGATAATGGCAAAGATTAAAAAAAATAAGTAACAAGTCAAAAATTAATACTAAATAAGAGAAGGATAAAATCTTGAAAGGTATTATGGTTACTAAGTAGATAGAAAAAAAAATAGGAAATACCTACTATTCAAATGTCACTAGAAATCTTCGATAATAATTGTATCGTTTCACGATACCCAAAATATTACATATTAACCAGCATAATGTCTATAATTGCAGAAAAGCAGTCTGCACAAAAAAAAATATAGCCTAAAATACTACCCTGTACTACCAAAAACATTCACAAATGACCCTACCTATGGCCCACGCCAAAATATATATATATATATATATATTGTCACAGCAGTGACCCTACGGTTACAAAAAAACAAGGCTTAACCTTATTAGATACTCAAACTTTCGATAAGACAATTGAAACAGGCCCACAGCCCCAACAGTGCAAAAAAACGTACCATTAGTACACTGCATGTCCCTGAAGTTAGCTTCAGATTTAGATTTACTTTTTCCTCAGATTCATTTTATTACAGTCGACCAATCAAATAATTGTGAAAAATATAAAACAACGGTATTTATATTCCCAAACTATATAGTTACGAAAAATAATATATAAAATGAAACAAAAACACCTGGAGTCACAAATCAAAACAATGAATTAATAAACAAATATAAAACATTGGCTCCTATTCAAGTAGTTCCATCAATAATCAGTTGTTTGTTCAGTATGTCGCCAATTGAACAGTAGGACATCGTTAGAAGAATAATATAGCGAGGGTATTCAATGTTTATAAAACATATATTTTTTAATTACATAAATTATAACTCGCTAATTGTTAGAATAACGCGCTGGTCTTGGAATGAGTTATGGGGGTCTCATTGCTCATGCATCCATAAGTATTTATATCGATATATCTGTGTCCTTGCACTACTATGATTATGTAATATATTCCATAGTTAGTCTATTTACGGCTTGCGAAAGTAAAATAAATGTGTACTAGGTTTACCGAATACGCCAAAATTCGGGGAGTGATATTATAATTATAAAAATACAAACTCATAAAAACAAACCCGAAAATTAAGTTGATTTAAAAAATTCCTTTTCGTTGTCCACCATTCTGATTAACAGCTGCTAATTGTAATAGATATACGTAATTTAATCTATCAATGGCAATTCCCAAATAACCGTCCGGGCGGAAATATCGACCGCTGTACAATTTAGAAATGAAATTGACTTAAAAAAATTTCCTTTCGTTGTCCACTATTCTGACTAGCAGCGGCTAATTGTAATAGATATACTTAATTTACTGTATCCATGGCATATCCCAAATAACCGTCAGGGCGGAAATATCGCCCACTATACAATTTAGAAATGAAATTGACTTAAAAAACTCCCCTTTCGTTGTCCACTATTCTGACTAGCAGCTGCCAATTGTAATAGATATACTTACTTTACAGTAACCATGGCATATCCCAAATAACCGTCACGGTGGAAATATCGATTTGAAATTTTTATTATTGACGTATCACCGGATCCTCCGCCATTTAAAAAAAATATATATAAATCTACCAACAAATTTAGAAATGAAATCGATTAAAAAATTTCCCTTGCGTTGTCCACTATTCTGGCTAGCAGCTGCCAATTGTAATAGATATGCTTACTTTACAGTAACCATGGCATATCCCAAATAGCCGTCAGGGTGGATATATCGCGCACTACACAATTTAGAAATGAAGTTGATTTAAGAAACTTTATTTTCGTTGTCCACCATTCTGACTAACAGCTGCTAATTGCAATAGATATACTTAATTTACTGTATTAATGGGATATCCCAAATAACCGTCAGAGCGGAAATATCGATTTGAAATTTTTATTATTGACGTATCACCGGATCCTCCGCCATTTAAAAAAATATATATTTAAATCTACCAACAAATTTAGAAATGAAATCGATTAAAAAGTTTCCCTTGCGTTGTCCACTATTCTGGCTAGTAGCTGCTAATTGTAATAGATCTACTTAATTTAATGTATCAATGGCAATTCTCAAATAACCATCAGGGCGGAAATATCGACCACTATACAATTTAGAAATGAAATCGATTAAAAAATTTCCCTTGCGTTGTCCACTATTCTGGCTAGCAGCTGCTAATTGTAATAGATATACTTAATTTAAAGTATTAATGGCAATTCCCATATAATGGTCACAAATCCAAGTACACTTCTAAATTGTATAGTGATCGATATTTCCGCTCTGACGATTATTTGGGATATGCCATAGTTACTGTAAAGTAGGTATATCTATTACAATTAGCCGCTGCTAGTCAGAATAGTGGACAACGAAAGGGGAATTTTTTAAGTCAATTTCATTTCTAAATTGTATAGTGGTCGATATTTCCGCCCTGACGGTTATTTGGGAATTGCCATTGATACTTTAAATTAAGTATATCTATTACAATTAGCAGCTACTAGCCAGAATAGTGGACAACGCAAGGGAAACTTTTTTATCGATTTCATTTCTAAATTTGTTGGTAGTTTCAAATATTTTTTTAAATGGCGGAGGATCTGGTGATACATCAATAATACAAATTTCAAATCGATATTTCCGCCCTGTCGGTTATTTGGGATATCCTATGAATACAGTAAATTAAGTATATCTATTGTAATTAGCAGCCGTTAGTTAGAATGGTGGACAACGAGAAGAAACTTTTTTTATCGATTTCATTTCTAAATTGTATAGTGGTCGATATTTCCGCCCTGACGGTTATTTGGGATATGCCATGGATACAGTAAATTAAGTATATCTATTACAATTGGCAGCTGCTAGTCAGAATAGTGGACAACGAACGGAAATTTTTTTAAGTCAATTTCATTTCTAAATTGTATAGTGGTCGATATTTCCGCCCTGACGGTTATTTGGGATATGCCATGGATACAGTAAATTAAGTATATCTATTACAATTAGCCGCTGCTAGTCAGAATAGTGGACAACGAAAGGAAATTTTTTTAAGTCAATTACATTTCTAAATTGTATAGCGGTCGATATTTCCGCCCGGACGGTTATTTGGGAATTGCCATTGATAGATTAAATTAAGTATATCTATTACAATTAGCAGCTGTTAATCAGAATGGTGGACAACGAAAAGGAATTTTTTTAAATTAACTTAATTTTCGGGTTTGTTTTTATGAGTTTGTATTTTTATAATTATAATATCACTCCCCGAATTTTGGCGTATTCGGTAAACCTAGTACACATTTATTTTACTTTCGCAAGCCGTAAATAAACTAACTATGGAATATATTACATAATCATAGTAGTTCAAGGACACAGATATATCGATATAAATACTTATGGATGCATGAGCAATGAGACCCCCATAACTCATTCCAAGACCAGCGCGTTATTCTAACAATTAGCGAGTTATAATTTATGTAATTAAAAAATATATGTTTTATAAGCATTGAATACCCTCGCTATATTATTCTTCTAACGATGTCCTACTGTTCAATTGGCGACATACTGAACAAACAACTGATTATTGATGGAATTACTTGAATAGGAGCCAATGTTTTATATTTGTTTATTAATTCATTGTTTTGATTTGTGACTCCAGGTGTTTTTGTTTCATTTTATATATTATTTTTCGTAACTATATAGTTTGGGAATATAAATACCGTTGTTTTATATTTTTCACAATTATTTGATTGGTCGACTGTAATAAAATGAATCTGAGGAAAAATTAAATCTAAATCTGAAGCTAACTTCAGGGACGTGTACACTGCAGGTAAACTATAATGATCTCTTGAAATTTCGGCTAAGCAAATCGACTACATAGTAATGTATTTTAACTATACAAATATCCTGCGAGGGAGTAATTCTACATTACTTGTTTTGTTGGGGGAAGATATGTATTACATTATAACAAGTACTTATCTTAAAACTTGACGACCATGGCAAGACAACTCGATGTTCTTCGTGGGGTTGATTACACATTAGTTATTCACCATCCAATAATTGGTTTCTCAGTCATTAGCACTTAATTTGTTGGGATTAGAGGTTATAAAGTTGTCAGTTGTCATGTTGTCTATCAGCTGATTTTAGAATGCAGGTGGCGCTACCACAGACCATGCGCTACCCAGGGAGTACGGAATCCAAAAAACTATTCCATCAAACTTGATAATACTTTTTTTTTAATCATTTTAAATTCCACGGTCTAACAACACAACTAACAAATATGCATACTTGTATAAGTATGATAATATATAGTTGCATAGTTATATTGAAATTAAAACTTAAGAAAGAACGCAAAGAATTAAGATAAAACAATGAAGAGAAAAAAAGAAATTCAATCTTGCAAATCTAAAAAGGAAAATATACTATAAATAATATTTATCCACGAAAATATATAGCCATTAAATACCTTTAATCCATTCAAGTGATTGAAATTAATCTGTACCACGTGTTTCAAAAATTCAATTCGCCGAAGGCATAGACACGACTTGTCTCTATCGTAGCAGAAATCAAAAAGGAAGCTCCGAATCTATCCTACGCCGTATCCGGGTTTCTCTACTAGCTTTGCGTTATTCCCTTTAAGGTAGGTCGTTCAAAATGACAGTGGGCTATACATTTCATAGGTAAATATTAATTGTGCGGACACTGAACACAACCATAGACATCATCCGATAAATAAATGTGTAATCAACTTCAATTTTCTTTATGTTTAAGATGGAATTTTAAAATTATTGTAAAGTGCTGACAATGCACTGTTACACTCTTCTCATCTTTTTCTTTGTTCTCTATTATGTATCTTATAACTTTATAACTATTATTCAACTTCTCTTCCGATGTCATAAATCTTCCACCATGCTTTCCGGGTTAAAAATCCTTCCTGTTCTTTGCATATATTCCATACTGGCGTGCGCCCACTTAGAACTTTCAAAAAGTGTGTGTTCTGCGTCATCCACTCTTTTGCAGTAGACATATTATATCAGTCTCCGCTCTATTGCGTTCGTATAAATATTTCTTGAAGCACCCATGCCCCGATCGTGCTTGTGTGATCATCTTCGCCGTACGGTCTGCCCATCCACCTCCTGATGTTTGGGATTAGCCTATACGTCCACCATCCATGGGTGCCATCCCTCCACTTTTCCTGCCATCTATCAATAACATTTTCCTTGGCTGTTATTCGCGTTACTTATTCCTTCCCTTGATTTTTCCGTCTATAGGCAGATTGCCTGCGATCACCCCTACTGCCTCAGTGGAGATGGTTGTGTATGAACTGCTTACCCTAATTGATATAAGCAGTTGTACTCTCAGTAATTTTCTAATTAGTTTTTTGTTATCTGTCACTGTATACCAGACTGGAACAGCAGGTAATATATATGAGTGCGCCACGCTAGACAAAATCTTCCTCTTTGACGCCCTAGGTCCCTCCTATATTTGGCATATACCAGATAGGGCAGCTACTGTTTTTTCCACTTTCTGTACCGTCCTACCAACATGCTCAGCAAAGGAAAGCCAAACTCCCAAATACTTCTACTTACTTGGTGCAACTACCGTGCCAAGGATGTCAAACTCAACCGGGGCAATCTTCTTCTTTGTCGTGAGGAGGGCGGCCTTCATAATCACCTTATTTTTTATGTAAGTGACAAAGTTTATTTTAAATAAGTGGATCCATTTGTATTACGGTGGTTCGCCCGTCCATAGTCCATTTACATTGGATTTACAGGCCTCTGGAGTATATTCCACATCCTGCCCCATCCTTCTTTGTTGGCCCGTCTGTGAATATGTTGATTACACCTTCACCAACAGCCTCAAGAGGCGTCTTCCTGATAGCTTCATTTCACAGGTGACATCTGGCCTCTCCACAGCCTAAATTTTGTTGTATGCCAACGGATTTGAGGCGTACCATTGTAGTTAGAACCAATTCTCCTAGTTATATATCCAGTAGATATACAGGGTGTTGCATCATGAGAGGGACATAGCTTAATAGGAGGTAGAGAACATCAGTGGTAACCGGAACCTCCCATAGAAATGTCTCATTGGGCCTTCATTACGAAGTTACAGGGTGTTAAATAATTTTTGGCCAAACCTGTTTTTTGTCATAACTTTGACAGGGAATGAAATAACGGATTTATATTTGGTACGGCTAATGTACTAACGAGCCCCAAGAGGTACATGTATAAAAAAAATATATCCAGGTCCGGACTCACTATAATTTATGTTTCTTCTTTGCATCAATAAAACATCACCCTGTATATATTTTTTTGAAATTTCGATACGATATTCGAAAAGAGCAAGAAAAAACAAACAAAATGGCCTATTTCATTTTTTTGTTACACCTTCGTGGTTATTTAAATACGTTGTTAAATGTGCAAGAAAATGGATTACAGAACCCTATTAAATGAGAGGCACGTGAAATAAATAGTTTTATAACTAAAATTTGCAAAAATTCTATTGAGCCTAGGTGGTCTGGGTGAATCCTATTTCCGGCACGTTTTAAAGGTCCATTTTGGTAAAAAACTGTGGTCCTAATAAGTAATCGGGTATGAAATAACAAAATTTTTAATCAATCACAGTAGGCTTGTTCAAAGTGACAGATAATAAAAAGAAATCTCCTAAACAGTTGAATAATTGTTTTTTAGTGATTTAATGTGTCAATAATCCGCATTTAGTTAGTGAAAACTTGTGAAAATATTTTAACTATGCCAGTAAAATTTACAAACGTGGAATATGCTGACATAATATTCATCTATGGTTTCTGTAATGGAAATGGTAGGTCGACGGAAAGAGAATATCGGCTGCGTTTTCCTGGTCGTCGATGCCCTAATCATAAAACCTTTAGTACGGTGTTCCAGTATGCAAGACAACACGGAAAGTTTCCTACTTCTGCAGTTGTGGAGCGTGTTTTACAACAAGGTGTGCAGGAACAAAACAATATTATAAACGTAGTTCAAGAAAACCCAAATATGAGCACTAGACGAATCAGTTTGGCAACTGGTATTCCTCATTGGCGAGTATGGAGAACCCTAAAAAGAGAACGTTACCATCCATATCATATCCAGCAGGTACAGCGTCTTCAACAAGGCGACGATATCCCCCGCCTGGTATTTTGTCATTGGTTGTCTAACCATCGCCCAGTCATTTACAGAACCTTATTTATGGATGAGGCACAATTTACAAGGGATGGAGTAAACAATTCACGAAATAATCATAAATGGGCACAGGAAAACCCACATGCGGTACGCCAACGCCGTTCGCAACACAGGTTTTCTGTAAATGTTTGGGTCGGACTTGTGAATAGACATTTGATAGGGCCACATTTTTTTGAAGAAAGATTGAATGGTGAAATTTACTTTGATTTTCTTCAAAACATTTTACCGAATATGTTAGAAAATATCGGTATAAGAGGCATGTTGTTTCAGCATGATGAGGCCCCACCACATTTTAACCTTCAAGTAAGAGAACACTTAAACAATGTGTATCCTAATAGATGGATTGGACGCGGGGGTCCACATGAATGGCCACCAAGATCTCCTGATTGTAACCCTTGTGATTACTTTTTATGGGGCCACTTAAAAAACGAGGTTTATAGCATTGAAATTGAAAGTAGACAACATTTAATCCAGCGCATCGTTACAACCTGCGACGAAATACGCAATAATCCAGAAATGATACGTCGAGCAATTGGTGACCTTTCTAAACGCGCAAGAAAATGCACAGAATGTGGGGGAGGACATTTTGAAAATTTACTTTAGTGTCAATTACGTTTTATTTTTAAACACATTTAGTTATTGTTTTGTTATTTATTGTTAATTGAATGGAAAATATTTTATTTATTTGGATTTTAGTTTGTTCTCTTTTCCAATTTTTATTAAGTATAAAATGTTGATGATTTTCTTGATCAAAGTAACTGGTTGCTTAGGCCTAAATGGTTTAAATTATCTGTCGCTTTTATTCTTTGAACAAGCCTACTGTGATTGATTAAAAATTTTGTTATTTCATACCCGATTACTTATTAGGACCACAGTTTTTTACCAAAATGGACCTTTAAAACGTGCCGGAATTAGGATTCACCCAGACCATCTAGGCTCAATAGAATTTTTGCAAATTTTAGTTATAAAACTATTTATTTCACGTGCCTCTCATTTAATAGGGTTCTGTACTCCATTTTCTTGCACATTTAACAACGTATTTAAATAACCACGAAGGTGTAACAAAAATATGAAATAGGCCATTTTGTTTGTTTTTTCTTGCTCTTTTCGAATATCGTATCGAAATTTCAAAAAAATATATACAGGGTGATGTTTTATTGATGCAAAGAAGAAACATAAATTATAGTGAGTCCGGACCTGGATATATTTTTTTTTATACATGTACCTCTTGGGGCTCATTAGTACATTAGCCGTACCAAATATGAATCCATTATTTCATTTCCTGTCAAAGTTATGACAAAAAACAGGTTTGGCCAAAAATTATTTAACACCCTGTAACTTCGTAATGAAGGCCCAATGAGACATTTCTATGGGAGGTTCCGGTTACCACTGATGTTCTCTACCTCCTATTAAGCTATGTCCCTCTCATGATGCAACACCCTGTATACACAGCATTACCTCCGTAGCTCTCGTTTTCGTTGTTCATATAGCTCCGGTTATGCGTAGGCAGGCAACTCTCTGCACTTGGCTGAGCTTGATTTTAGCTGTAATATGTCTGTCTGTTCAAAATTGTATAAACAAACCGGTTGTCTAATGGAGATATGTTGACGACATCTTTGCAATTTGGCCTCATGGTGTCGATTTACTAGATAGTTTTTTGGAAAATATAAATAGTAAGGAACCGTCTATTAAATTCACATTAGAAGTAGAAAGTAGGAATGAATGAAAAAATGAAAATGAAAGAAATGTATTTGACATACACAGCAAAATAAGAGTTCTTCGAAATAAAGCTTTGAAAACGGAAAGAGATTACTTTCCGAAACGTTAGCAAAATACATTATTTCTGTGTTTATTCCGATTTATATTATTTGCAAAACATAACCTCTGACTATTCATTTGTCGTAAACGTCACGAGCGCAGAGGCTTTTTTCCAATAATTCTATTATTTTGTAGATTCGGTGATTTATTTTTGAAGTGGATAATAATACATGTGGTAGAAAACCCAAATAATAGGAAATTATATGTCTGCTATTTATATCGATAATTCCGGTATACGCATCTCCCTGAAAGATTCCACACCTTATTTGAACCCTCTCAATTACCTCTCCGTTGAGGTGGAGCTCTGTGTTCCAATTTTCCATCAGTGTTTCCAGCAATGATCTCTAGCACTTTTCGCAGCCAATCATGAGGAACAAGATCGTATGCTATTAAATAATCGATGAAATACAAATTCAAATTTCTGTTCTATATTTGCGACTGTTTCATCACTACCTACGGTGTCTACAATCAACTGTTCGTTGCATCCCAGACTCTTCTTGATGCATCCCTTTTGTTCTATGGCTGCAAAATTGTTGTTGTACAGTGTTCGTAGATCAAGGAGTGTACAGCTGGTGTCAGGAGTTTGTATATCACAGAGAGATAAGTGATTGGCCCGAAGTTGTATTTGCTCCAGTCAGGTATAATGGGAGCTCTTCTGGTGGTTGAGTGTCCGATTGAAATATGTAGTAAAGATTTTTAGCAGGCACGGAAAGGCTGATGGTAGGTTCTCCACGCATCTCTTTGCCTTTGTTTGACTGAAACTATTTAAACTATTGTCCTGATGGCCTATTACTAAGTTTAAAATATGAGTTTGATATTTTAAAGGAGTCGGAAGATATTGCAGAAAAACTGAAATTTAATTATTTAATTTTAAGAGGTACATCTCCCTTATTATTTTTGGAAATAAGTTTATATAAGAGACTACCGTTATTTTTGATGTACTATCACCCGCAGGAATATCAGGAGACATACCGCACTGTACTGTACTGTATTGTGACGTTGGTCTCAATCCCCATATTATTATTAACTATACATCATCAATCGTTATATCTAATGGACGAAGAATTAATAACGGCTAACCCGAGTTTGATAAGAAAAAATTGTTATGGTTAAAAAGCTGTCTAAAGATTGAAGCACCCTGTATGTAACCCATATATAGGTTTGGTTTTTTCCTGTTTATATTTCCAAATTCAAGCGGTTATTGCAGTTGATTCATTTCATTTTTACATTTGTTTAGTCATTTAATATTGAACACGGTGAAGTTACCAGAATGCATTTTTAAAATTATATTTTTGGAGCAAAGTTAAACGCTAAAATTTTGAGACATTTACATAAAATCTAGTCGAGTCGCAGGGTTTGTTTATCGTATATTCCGATAAACGTCAAGTACTTCATGTATTCCCATCGTATGGAATCGCCCACACGTGTCTAGCTTAACCATAGAAAAAGACAGAAAGTTGAGCGTCACTCTAAAGTGCTGCACAGGGCTACGTCGTGTCGAATATTATAATAGTGTTAAAATAAACATATACTCACAAGAAACAAGCGGAGATGCATAATCCGGGTAGAAGGGTGACATCAGGAACCATATAAAAGAAGATCGGACTGTTCAGAAAAGGAGATGCATTTGGAATCTCACCTGAGGTACTTTGCAGACTTCGGTCAGCTGTACTTAGGAAATAAAGTGTTAAATACAACTGAATTGCATCGCAGTACTTCGTGTTCGTTGTACTTACATCAAAGACAATCCCTGCTTAACGTACACTTTATGAAGTGTCGTTTCAACGTCTCTACGATGCCCTACGAGGACGTTAAACATGTAGAACCTGGGGGAAAGCATTCACGGGCGATATAACACTATACAGAGCGCACAGAAATTCAGCTGCCATAAGTTTCTAAAGGTGATTACTTTCTTATTTCGAGACTCTACTTTATTATTTGCAATTACATTCATATTCTGGTTACGGGGTGTTTAAAAGAAGGTTTAAATGACGCATTTGTGGTACTAAAAGAATATTAGATTAGTTTTTTAATGAAATATTAGCTTTGATTTTTAACAAGAAAATATAATATTATATTACCAGTTATTCAGTTATGATTTCATTCACGATTTTAATTCATACAATTTCACTTTTTGAATATTTTACTAGGGAAATTTGCGTTTGCAAAATAACAAGTTTATATTCAAGAATTATATATCTAGAGCTATGCAATAACAAGGTGCTTTATCATAGACTCGCCAAACTTCATGTCAACAATTATTCTGCAGTTTTTATAAAACCAATAGTTGACTCTCATGTCCACCACATCTCTCGTAAGGTTTTTCAAGAATGCTTTATCTTTAAAGTACACTAGAAATGTTTTCTTACTGTAACGACAAGGTTGTCTAATTGTTGAACATTTATCTACAATAAATTGTTATAGTTACATGAATTCAGCGTAGTTGGCGTTAACAAAGATTTGAAACATTGACTACGGCCAATTGGCTGGTTCTGTTCTCCAATTGGGTTCAGTTACAACGAGGGATGTCAATATTTCAGGCAGTTGTCTGGTCACTTGTTTCGATTGAAGGGTGATGCAACCGTACTTTCTCACCTTCGCGGATTCGCGGCTCCGTATGTTTGACAATCACAGGCAATCTTCTGGTTGCTTTTCTATTTAATTACGATAGGGAGATTTCCCTAGCATTCTAAAAGATTTTATGTGAGTGTAAATTCTCATCTCAGCAAGATTAATATAATTATCTGAACGATTGTTCCTACTCTAATTTCAATCAATAAACAATGTATAATTAAAGGATATTTCCTCAACACTATGATATTTTACATCAGTATTTAATGCTCATTCCTCAACTTAATTTTGATAATGTACGAACATGACATGATTCTTGTCCTTTGTTTTGCATTCGATTTATTAGCTAGCGATTGCTACCAACCTTATTTAATTATGAAACATTATTACCTAGCAATTGCTAACAGCTCTAATTATGGATTATCATTATCAGGCCATTGCCACAACTTTAATTACTATTAAAATAACACAGCATACTTTTGTATCTCAGTTCTTGTTATTGCATCAAAATACTCAGCATATCTATAGTATGGTCATTACTATAGCGACGCAAGTTTCCTATTATAATATTTAGACAATTGTCTCAAATATTTGGATTACTTTTGATTTCATGTTCGACTATTGTTGCATCAATTTATATAAAATAAAATGGTTTTTTTTACTATTTTTTCCCATCAATTATTGTCTTTTCTTTCACCTTTACTTTTTTCATCATACAGTTAACAAACTAAATAAATGGTTTAATTTCAAATCAAAATAGCAAACAGACTTTAACTATAAGGGTACAGTGCAATCTTGAGTAATAAAATACCACATAAATGACATATATAATTAACTAGGCCTCTCAATTAATAGACAGTGTGTTCAAGTTTACCAGGTATTCAATTAACAGAGTGATTAATTTTCTAAGGTATATCGTATCAGACAGAAACAAGTAATATTAAACTTTATATAAAAGAACCTGGGGTAATTAGAAAAGGGTTACTACACACACAACAAAATTTGGGTCCTACACTAACAAAACTAGACGATCACGCAAATGGCCAATCTTATTTGTTTATCCTTCAGATAAATAAATAGTAATGAATTTACTGGTGACATAATTACCAGGATTTCTTTTAGTAATTAAACAGAGTACCCCATAACATCTTCACTGGTGCCGTAGTGACCAGGATTTATTAGTAATTAAAGCACTGGGGCTACAACCACTTCAAGATGTATTTGAGAATTTTTGCAGACGATCTGTAACACTACAAAAATCAACTTGACATGTAACTTTTGCAAATTAAAAATATTTGTGTATTATAATGGAATGCCATAAATGAGGAAGCGTATTCCTCAACCAAATTTTGTCATATACAGATTTGTCACTAGAGCATATGTTGAAGTTGTCAAAAATTAAAACTATTTCTCTATAAAACGAAACTGTCTTTGCCTCATAGAATGCACGCGAACGACCAATGTCACGGAACCGGAAGGGTGGATTTTGTTCGAGAACAGTTGGTCTAAAAAATCGAGAAGTCCGAATAGTCTGGAATGATCTAGAACGTATGCGACGGATATATAAAGACGCGATCCTACGCACAGAGTTCAGTTCAGTATAGAGTACAGTTCTGATAAGCAGAGTTTTATATTAGACGAACAAGTGATCCGATGAAATAAAAAACAATAACAAGTTGTGATTAAAGTATGGAATTTATATTTTCTTGGTTTTCAGGAACATCATGGCATTATTTACAGAAGGACTACTATTTGACGTATTGGGTGTGATCACAGCAATTCTAGCAATAAGTATCGTCTACTACAAATGGTCCTTTCAGTATTGGAAAAGAAGAGCCGTTCCTTACATTGAGCCATCCATACCGTTTGGAAACCTCCCCAATCCTTTCAAAACTTCACCGTTCCTCGGTAGAGGCTTTCTGCCTATTTACAACGAAGCAAAATCAAAAGGTTTGATAATTTTGTTCTTTTGAATATTTGGGTGGTTAATTAATAGCTGTTTATTTTTAGATAATTTGGATTCTCATCTTAATGAAATTTATAAGTCTAATGCTATTAAAATAATTTTATGTGGTGATTTCAATATTAATTATATTATCGAAATTCCATCGTAAATCTTTTAGAATGTTTTAACTTAATGCAAATGATATATGAGCCAACTCGAATAGCCTTAAACGCTGCTTCATGCCTTGACAATTTTTCTGTAAACTTCAAATGCAATAAGTGTGATGTCGCAGATTATGGTTTTTCTGATCATACCGCTCAACAATTAAACTTTACAATAACCCAAAATGGTTTGAATAATAATTTCCATTTTAAAAGATGTTTTTCGTCAAATAATATCCAATCATTTAACACTAAAATGTATGATTTTATAACATCTAATCCATACCAAAAAATATCTTACAATTCGTTACACTCTAAATTTGATGCTTTTATAAGTTCTATACAGGAAAATTAAGAATTAAGTTTTCCTTATAAAAAATTTCAAATCAAAGAACAGAAACCGTGGATTACTAAAGGTATTCGTATATCAAGTAAAACCAAACGTAGAATTTCTAAAATTGCGCATGAAGTAAATATTGTTATATTAAAAAACTACCTAAAATATATTCTAAAATACCGTTATCACAAACGCAAAAAAACTTCACCTCAAAAGATAAATTCTGACCTCAAAAAATAAATCAAAAACTATTTGGTCATATATCAGTCAAGAAGTGGGTATAAATACGGGTAAAAGAGGTAGAACATTACAGGAGGAGATCGTAATCAGCGATCCAATAGAAATGGCAGTTACTTTTAACAATTTCTTTTTAGGAGTTATCAAAAAAAGATCTATTTCCATGAACGAACGAAATCAAGTACTGAGTAACCTAAAAAATCGAACATTAGAAAATACTAAAACAATGTTTCTCGTCCCAACAACTGCAAAAGAGATAATTGAAATAAAAATTCTTCTCTCGCAAACAAAAACTTCAGTGGTTACGATAAAATATCAACTAAATTAATAAAAAAATGCATTGTCACTTTAGCCGATGAATTATCAAATCTATTTAATGAATCTTTTATTCAAGGCGTTGTACCGGACTGTCTGAAAAAATCACATGTAATACCAATTTTCAAAAAGGGAGGGAAATTCGATGAATAATTAGAGACCTGTAGCACTTATCACAACAATTTCAAAAATACCAGAGAAACTGGTGTATAACAGACTATTAAACTTTGCAAACAAGTCAAAATTACTAAATAAACACCAACACGGTTTTCAAAAAAACAGATCAACTAGTTCTGCTATAACAGTTTCAGCGTACAGAATTTATGAAAACTTGGATAAGGGAAACCAAGTGTGCGGTATTGCTTGTGATTTTAGCAAGGCTCTTGATAGTGTGAATTTTGAGGTATTACTGTTAAAACTTAATTTCTATGGCATCAGGGGTGTTGTGCTTGACAGGTTTACATCATATCTATCAAGAAGGAGTCAAAGAACAGTAATATAACAGTAAGGTTCAATCCTTGGACCACTTCTCTTTTTGCTCTATATCAATGAATTGCCAGATATCGTTGAAGAAGCAGAATGCACGTTGCATGCTGATGACGCGTTAGTTATAATAAGTGACAAATCCACGTATCGCCTTCAAGATAGAGTAAACTTTAATATCTACCCGATTTCTGATTGGTGCGAATTAAATCAGATTCAATTAAATTTGACTAAAATAAAATGCATTAACTTTTCAATAAACAGGGAGATAGTACCTTTAGATAAAGCTGAATTTGATATAGAGTATGTTATAAACTAGATTCTTTGGGATTTGTTTTGGATTCTCATTTGAAATGGAGACTACGCGTAGCTACTCTGAACAAGAAGCTGTCAAGCAGCTGTTTTTGCCTTAGAGCAACGGTTAACAAAGTTCTTGATCTGCGAACTATTAAAACAGCCTTTTCTGCTGGTTTCTTGTCCAAGCTGGCTTAGGGAATTCGTATATGGGGTAACTCTATTGATGCCCCTTCTTATTTTATACTACAAAAAAAGGCTAACTGAATTATGGCGGAAAATATCGAAAATGCGGAAAACGTCTAGGCCAAATATCTCCGTTATTTGAAGAGATACGAGAAATATCTAATTTTTTTTAAAACCGCTGTATTTTGAGATTTACTCTTCAGGCTGTTAAAAATATTATTTTGAAACGGGCGGGAAATGGCGCCTTTAAATAGAGTATGCCATATTTATTCAGTAACTACGTTACTAATTATAAAAATATTTTTTAAAATCAATAATTTTTTTTAACAAGCATTATACTTGCTGTGGAGAAGTATGATTAAATAAAACGATAAAATAATTCAATAAGTTGTTCAAATCTTTGCTATAATAAAACATTAACACAATTAAGAAGAATAAAGTAAATTCAGATAACAAAAACAAATTAATAATAAAAAGAATATAGCACACAGAACGTTAATATTTATCCAATCCTCAAAATAATTTTAAAGATATCATATCAAGTGTTCAAAGTGTCCACCGCGATTTCTCATGCACAATCGAGCGCGGCGAGGCACTGCATTTAAAACCTTACTCAGCATTTCGGGGGCAACTGTAATACATACCTGTTGAATTCGAGCTTTTAGGTCCTCTGCGTTTTGCGATGTCGTCGAAAACACCTTACCTTATCTTTAATACACCCCCATAAAAAATCCATTGGGGTTATATCTGGAGAACGAGGGGCCATCGAATAAATCCATTGGTACCTATCCAATGTTGAGGCAAAATTTCGTCTAAATAATCTAGGCAAATCTGGGAATTGTGGGGAGGAGCTCCATCTTGTTGAAAATATTGAAAGTTGTGTCGATTTTCTAAAGGTAGGTCATCTAAGAATTCATTAAATTCATTTCTCAAAAAGTTTAGGTACCTTTGACCACTGAGGTGACCATCATAAAAATATGGACCTATTAAATTGGTGCCTAAAATACCTATCCACACATTTATTGAAAAATGATCTTGAAACCCAGTCGGTCTATGCCAGTGTGTATTTTCAGAAGTCCATTTGTAATGAATATTGCGATTAAAAAATCCATTATTGGAAAAATTTGCCTCATCGGAATGTATTTTACTACATATTAATGGATCGGCACGCTTCTTTTCCAACAGCCACCTACAAAAATTCGTCCCGCTTGGTTTGTCCCCCGCTTTTAAATTGTGAACTTTTTTGGCTTTATAACACCGGTAACCATTTTTCTTTAACATTTTTCTAGCACTTGTTTTATTTATATGACAAACGATTTGAATTTCTCTTAATGATGTTTGTTTCCAAATTTTCTGTATTTTTATTTCCTACATAATTAATAACTAGGTTTACCTTATTCACATTATCAGTAACACTGTGCAACCTTGTCTTCTTCTTTAAAAATGAAACATTATTTTTCAGTTTCGTAGCTAATTTTCTGAAGAGAGTTTTATTCGTCTGTAGTGCTTGTGCAAATCTGTTTCTATATTCTACTTGAGCTAATCCAGAGTTAAAATTGCATTGGCAATATGCAACGAACATATTATAACGATCAATGTGAATGAAAATCATTTTTGAAAATTCTAAATTCTTAAACGAGTGTGATTGTGTGAGAGTTTAAGTATTAACTGAAATGATCTGTAAAAAAATTAAATTGTCAAGTTTGTTCATGCCAACTATTTTAAAATAATTAAAATAATAGTGATATCATGAAATACAAACAAATGGATATTATATTTAAATTAATTAATTTTAATTTTCTGAGCAAGGAGTGACGCTTTTATGGAGGACCTCTATACATTAGAATAACTGCGAATACTCTTTCCATAATTGCTCCATGTTGCTTTCTTGATTATTATTTTGTTTTTGTTACCTGAATTTACTTTATTTTTTTTTTTTACATTTATTTAACGTCGGCCTATTTCCGCTACTGAGGCCTAACACCGACGCCTGTAGACGAGCTACCCCCAACCAGGAATTTTGCCGAACCTCTTCCCTTAAGAAGAGTAGGGATCTTTTACTTGCCTAACATTTAATAGACAAGGGACCGACGGCTTTACATCCCCTCCGAAGGATGGTATATCCCCTATACAACCCTCGCCTAAGGTTGTATAACTTCCGCGTATACACTGATATACAAGCCGCTGGAAGATGTGTGAGGCGAGGACCCGGTCTTCGTTGGAACGGTCACCCATTCCAAGTACTAACCGCGCCTTACGTTGCTTTACATCGCACATCGAAGTATGTACATAGTAAAGACGCACCCACGCTCGCCCCTTTATTCTTTTTAATTGTATTAAATGTTTTATTATAGCAAAGATTTGAACAACTTATTGAATTATTTTATCGTTTTATTTAACCATACTTCTCCACGGCAAGTATAATGCTTGTTAAAAAAAAAAAATTATTGGTTTAAAAAAAAATCTTTTTATAATTGCTAGGTAACGTAGTACCAATGAATAAATATGGCATGTGATATATCGTTGAAAAGGGAGGAAAATACTCTATTTAATGGCACCATTTCCCGCCCGTTTCAAAATAATTTTATTAACATCATGAAGAGTAAATCTCAAAAAAATCTTTAAAAAAAATTAGATAATGCCTCGTCGAAACACTCTGTTTTGCAAAAAATTTTCGCCTTAGAATTTTTCTCGTATCTCTTCAAATAACGGAGATAATTGGCCTAGACGTTTTCCGCATTTAAAGTAGGCCATGGATTTCAAATGTCTTTAAACCATTTTGTAGGTTATATAATTTTTTTTTTGTACAACCGATATTAAGTGAGATATTCTCGAGTGCCCTGATAAAATGAACAGCCTGTATATTATATAAATTTATGTCTGTCGTTTATTAAGTATGTATGATGATCCAAATTTCAATCTTCCATCTTTTAAAGGAAAAAAGGGGGATACCATGATCCTGTTACACCCAGTGTATGTTCCAAATTTGAAAATAATTGGTTCATAATTACAGGAGCTATAAGCCTGAGCCCGGTCTCGTGGCCACACAGTATATTAGTGATTTATTTGCAATACTTTAGTAATGAATTGTGTTCATTCACAGGTTGGAAATATGTTGGAGTGTACTCCATAATAAGGCCATTATTCGTGGTGGTAGACTTGGATATCCTGAAAAATATTATGGTTAAAGATTTCGGGAGTTTTGTAGACAGAGGATTTTATTTTAACGAAAAGACGGATCCTTTAAGTAAGTGTGATAATTATCCAAACTGATATAAACTAAATATACTTTTTAACTTACAGGTGCCCACCTCTTTGCAATTGGTGGACAGAAGTGGAGAAATCTAAGAGTGAAATTTACTCCTACTTTAACGTCGGGAAAATTGAAGGCAATGTTCCAGACTTTAGTAACTTCTGGAGAAGTACTTGAGAAGTATGTGGCCGAACATAGCAAGACTAGAGAGGCTGTTGACGTTAAAGATGTTTTAGGTAAGAATTATTTTTCTTATTTCTCTCAGCGACCGCCTTTATAGGTTGTTGCCAATACCTCTTTGAAAAAAATATATACACGGGTAAGGACCAGCCGGAAGATAATAATAATAATAAATCGTCTTTATTTACGTAATGTACAACAAAGACTGAGTCAATGTGACCTTCATTAAAATATAAATATAGATATAAATACTATCTTGCAAAGATTGAGCATTAGAAGACTAGATTAAAAACAAAAACAATGGTGAAACAAATTACTAAAGCAATGTGAAGTTTAAGAGAAAGAACAAAACAATGGTGAAACAAATTACTAATAACAAAGCAATATGAAAAAAGCACATTTGAACTATGCTAAGCCCGGTCAGGCTATTTATTCTTCGATTGCAACAGACACTTGACCGCTAGATGGCGCCTGCTGACTGTTTTACATGTCGCTATTGTAAAAATACCGGGATGTACCAAATAGCCAAAGGATCCTCGTGTCGGTCGTCACATGCCTACCTTGCACTGACGAGAGCCAACAGCTCGAAACTGCAGTCTGCAAGTGGTGTGTGACGGCTGGCAAGAGAGGTCCTTTAAGTAGGATCAGTCTTTCGGCTGGTGTTTGTTGCACTCGAAGCATTAGCGTTTTGATAGTAATATGCAATTATTACACTTAACGCGCCAGACTTGTAACTTGTAATTCAGCGCTCGGCGGGGCACATAGCCCGGAGAGTAGCTGTTGGTTGCAGTCTGGTTACGTTCCTTATAGTAAAATACGGATTTTATAGAGGAGTTTGCTGCTAAAAATATTATGTTTAAAGCAATATGAAGTTTAAGAGAAAGAACAAAACTAAATTAATTATAGGCATAGGCAAGATAGGTATTAGTCGAGAATATCAAATATTACTATTGCTTCGAATATAAATATTTATTGTGTTTATATTTAAATTTATTTATAGTAATAATTTTTTATTGTTCAGGTAACGAGTTATAAATAGAAACAGCATTGAAACTTCTTTTATACATGCTAGTATGATGCTGTGGAACAACATATTTATTTTTACATCTAGTATCCCTATCATGAACACAAGAGTGCAAAATAAATTTGTTTTTTGTTATTGAGGGGGAGTTAGTACTTGTTAAGGTTTTGTGAACAAAGTTACACATGTGATGCTCTCTTCGATTGTTCATATTAAGCCAATTACAATCTTTAATTTTCTGTGAAATACGATCAAAACGTCTCAAGGCGAACACCATTCGACAACAAGAATTTTGAATTTTTTGTATCCTATTTTTATCAAGTTGATCAAGACAAAAACCTTAAATAAAATCGCAGTAATTAAAGTGAGATAACACAAGTGAATTACATAACATAATCCTCAATTTATGACTCAAGAGATAGAGATTTGAATATATTAATTTCAATTATGAATACGCCCTTTGTACAAGTTTTTTGACATGCCCTTTGAATCGAAAGTCAGAAGAAAGATTTAAACCTAAACAGTTTGCTTCTTTAACAACTGGGAGTATACTATTATCAATGTCAAAGTTAAAATTTTCCACTATATAATTCGTATTATTTTTACTGCCAAATAACATAATTATTATAAAATTCAATTTGTTCGTTACAATTGTTTGATACGTTTTGTAGAAAAGATGCAAAATAATTATTAATTTCATTGGGATGAGCTAATTCTTCAGGTAAAATTGAAACGTTGCTTGAACGTGCATTGAGTGATTTCAAAGCAGACCAAGTGTTGTGTTATTTTGAACGGAAATCGAGTTTAAATATACTCTTTTTTCTATGCTTACCATAGACACAGTGTAATTGCGTAAGTATTTATACCTAGTCTTATCAACATCAGCTCTGGTCCGTTTAAATTTTGAAGTGCCCTATCTCATTCTTTCATAATTATTCTCAAATTTGGGGTTAACCAGGGTGCTTTAAGCTTAATGACCCTAATATTTTTAATTGGAGCATGAGCATCAAACACGGTAATAATGAACTAATTGAATAGGGAAATTTTACTGTCAATATTATTTTCATAAATTATATTATGCCAAGGTAAACTATATAAATCAATTAAGAACTCATTTAGTAAAAAAATTATAAAACATCTAAAAGTGACAAATTTAGGTTTCAGTTTGCACTTAAGAGTTTTTATATCACAATAAACCATTTTGTGATCAGAAATACCATCAGCAGCAATAGTACCAGAACAACGTACCAGGTCCTCATTGTTTATAAAAATTGGATTAATCAAAGTACTAGTGGTATCAGTTACTCTGGTAGGTTCATTTATAAGCTGAGTAAAATTATACGATTTAAAACACTCTTCAATTGGATTGCTAATATTTAAAAAGTTCACATTAAAGTCACCAAGACAAAGAACTGTATCAAAAGAAGGACACACCTAATGTGTCAAAACTATTTAGCAAATTATTAAAATTAATGTTAGTTGGTCTATAGACTGCACAGATAGCAAATGTTGTAGAGGTCGTATTTATTTTAATTAGAATATTGTTACGTGTTTACAGTCTTCAGTAAACACTCTCTAGGTTCAAATACAACTGTACTTTACTTTTCTTCAACTTTTATTCAAAAACTTGTCAACTCTTATCTAACCCAAAAGCTTTGTCTCTCTGTATACTAGAACTATACTGTATACTTAACTAAACTGTTCCCCCATTTGCTGGAGTCACCTCTTTATGTACACACTTGGAATGTCTAGAATCTAGGGTTATACAGCCAAACCGTGTCCCCCACCTTGAATCCTGCCGAACTGACATTGCGGTCATATCTAGCCTTCATTCGGTCACTACTCCCTGTAGGTGACCTCTTGGCAGCCACATTCGCATAAACCTTGCAACTGCGACACCAAGCCTCTACATCCTGACAGCTATTTATCCAGTAGAATCGTTCCCGTACTCTAGCCAAGGTCTTATTTCTGCTAAAGTGCTCTCTGGATATTCTCTCGTGCACTTCTCGAAGTACTTTTGGTACTCGGCATCTGGGTATCAGCAACCGCATGGTAACTTCTTTCCCATCCGAGCTCTCCCATGCTCTCCGTAATAGTCCATCTATAACCCTAAGGGAATCCCATTGCTCCCACAATGCCTTCAGCTCCACACTTTTGTCCGAAACATCCTTCCATTCCGGTCGCGTTCCTTTTTCTTTTGCCCTTAATATAGGACCAATTACGCTGTCATCCAATTGTTCTTGTCTTAGAACTACCTTTGTCCAATCGTCGGGAACCTCTATCTTAACTACTTTCACTTCTTCCACATCCTGCCGCTTCTTTACATCCTCGGCATTCCCTTCCTTAGGGTTCCTCTGGCGACAGTACCGCTTCCAATTTGCCGCAATTATAACAGCGGATTCCTTTAGTTAGACCTCCAGCACTTCGCTGCTGCTTCGGTTCCCGTTTCGGCGGTTACGGTTCTTGTTTCAGCTCCGGTCGCGAACTTAATTCGTTTAGTACTTGCGCGACCATTTTCTGTCTGTTAACATAACAATCAATCTCATATTATCGGTGCGGACTTCCTCTTTCTTTGCAGTGTTTACTTCCCCAGGATTCCGTTTTCGACACTCTCACATCATATATCCTGGTTTGCTGCACTGATAACACTGGATACCTCCGCCAGGCTTTACATCTCCTTGTCGGTTTTCCTGTTTTCCTGGAGTATCTGGTTTGGTCATCAACTGGCTTATCATTTTGTGCATGTCAGCCATCAAAGATTCCATATTTGATTTTTCTAAATGGTCCTCTTCTTCTACTTTCATGGCTCGTACGTGGAGTCTCTTTATAAACGGGTTCAACTTCGAGGGCATGGATCAAGGCTTCGCTAGCAGTCTTATCTCGAGATAATCTAAGGACTCGCGTGATCTCCTCATCTCTTATGCCATCGTTGAAAGTTCCTGAAATTCTTTGGGTGCATCCGGGTAAGCCAGGTATGTCAGTCGCTCAACAGCTGCCTCAAAATCTTGTAAACTTTCCCCAGCCTTTTGTGTGCATGATTTGAACTGAGTTCGCTATACTTGGGCGAGGTGTTGGTGGCCATATCTTAGATCTAGTGCAGCTTCCAAAATTTTAAAATCCCGTTGCTGCGTCACAGGGATAGTCTGAAGCAACTCTGAGGCTTGACCTCTTAACAAACTAATGCCGTAGCCTTTTCTTCATCGTTCCAGTTGTTGGCACACGCAGCAGCCTCAAATTGTCTCTTATAGGTCGTCCATGACGTTTGACCATCAAAGAAGGGTGGTTGTAATCGAGGACCTGACGATGATAATACTAGCTGGCTTCCTTTTTCCCTCAGCTGCCGTTTAAATCGTTCTACTTCTCTCTGAACTACCCGAAATTTTCCTTCTATATCGGTAACTTTCCCTTCGACGCCAGTAACTTTTTCTTCGACGCTAATAACTTTTTCTTCGACGCCAGTAACTTTTCCTTTGACTTCAGTTACTTCCTCTTCAACCTTATTTACTTTTCCTTTGATATCACTTATTTCAGTCTATGTTGCCCATATCCTCTTTAATTTCACTTTTGAGGTCTTCAGTTGCTGAAAGAATAACATCTTGTACCCCTGTATAATTTTCCTTAATTCTTCTTCACGTCTCTCTTCCTTCTTTTTCATCTTCGCGTCGTTTGTCTTGTTCTTCTTTTTCCTCTAGCACCATTTTTCTAAATGCAGCTAACATATCTCGCATTTGTTTTTCGGCAGCCATGCTTGTTTCCATTCAAAAACTAACAAACACTAACAAGTCTTATTTAAAGTCTATGCCAAGTACAAGTAAAATATTTTCACAAAATTCAGAATAGAATGTTCTATAAATTTTCTCACACTAGCACAAATTAGTCTTGTCTAATATCTATATCACTTTCCAGTTCATTATCTTCAGTGGTTTCCAAATAGAACACTATAGAACTTCGTCAAATTCTTCAGAAATTCTGTTTCTGATATCAATTGTTACGTGTTTACAATCTTCAGTAAACACTCTGTAGGTTCAAATAGCTTGCAGTAAGAATCTTCACAAACCACTATTTTATTAATCACTTAAATTACAATAATAAATACTTAAAATCACACAACTAATAATAACTTTTATCTAATATAAATTCACTACTTTTACAAAACTTGTCAACTCTTATCTAACCTAAAAACTTTGTCTCTCTGTATACTAGAACTATACTGTATACTTAACTGAACTATTCCCTCATCAGCTGGATTCACACTTGGAATGTCTAGAATCTCATTGGAGAACCTTCCAGAATGTACTGGAATCCTCTACAGTTTTCTTAGGCACTACTAAATGGCGGTTTGCCAGTTGGCCTACAGATGGCGCCACCGCACTGGCCAGGGAATAATTAAACTCTCCTCTCTATTAGAGGGCAGCACATCATAATATATTCAAGGTTGTCTCTTAGCATAAAATCAAACTGCATTAATTGACTATTTATGTCAAGTTTAACATAAGGTTTAGTTAAGGTTATAACTAAGAGATAAAAAAAAAATTAAACGCGAGATAAAGTGAAATTGAGAAATGGGATTGCTGTTTAGGTATTGAAAATGGCGAAACGTGACCTTCTAGTGGAAAATGTGCCTTATAAAAGTTGTAGATAATAAAAAAATCTAAAACTTTTAAATCAGGCATTTTTCAACGTAACCTCAAATTTTCTGAAAAAATGGCGGAAAGCCGAAAAGCGTTAGCAACGTTTTGAAAATTTGCAAATTTTTTTGGGAAGTTTAGATTGCAAAATTATTATACAAAAACTAAAAGTCTGATTTTGATGAAAACATGAACAAGCATGAAGGTCCCAGGTATAATATAAGTGTTTGAAAAAATTCCACAATTTTTTATTTCGATTTTACTACTTTTACAATAGTAAAAATGAATTTTTAGATTTGCAACCAACTGCATCTTATTTAAAATTTAATTATAAAACTTTTGCATTTGCATAACTTTTCTCTAAAAGCAATAGTTACTGAAATATATGAAAAAATAGCAGAAAAAAACGGAATTTTTAGGAATTTATTCACATTCTGTTTAATAAAGAATTACGCCCACGTCTTGAAATGAGCGCATAGTGAAATTATCATTTCTTATGATTTTTAGGGACGATTAAGTCAAAAATCTGCCATAATACCCGATTTACCTATACATAGGTGATTTTAAGCAGATACCGCCTGGGCTATTAGCCGTATAATTAATAATAAATAAATACTTGGATACAATATTACTTAAAGCTTCTATTTAATTTTTCTATTTACTATTCACATATTTTGCTAATGATAAACATTTACTTAATTTTTAGCATGTTTCACCACTGACATTATTAGTTCAGTGGCCTTTGGACTGGAAATTAACAGCTTCGAGAATCCGGACACACCTCTAAGAAAACACATAAAGAATTTTCTCACGCCAACCGGTTTTACTTCATTCCTGAATCTATTCGGCTTCAGTTTTCCCAACGTTGCAAACTCTCTTGGAGTACGTGTAATACTGAAGGAAGTCAGCGATTTCTTTACAAAAATTGTAACGGACACCATCGCCTACAGGGAGAACACCAATTCTAGCAGGAAGGATTTCTTACAACTTCTTATTGATATGAAAAATAATAAGGAACTGCAACAAAATGAAGGAAAAGGTAATGATAGGACATAACAATGCTTTGATTGCCTATTATTTTTTTCAACAATAACTGATCGATTGTTTTTAAGCATGAAAAATTAATGGTAAAAGTAAAAAGATTTCGAGGTTAATTGAATTAATTTTAGTAAAATTAAACTTGAAAGAACCTCTGCAGATCATACAAAATAGAGTTAACACAACGTATCGAATTATCTGCCTCAAAATTAAAAAGAGGTGCAAAGCAATAACATTGAACGGCAATTCTTGAGTAGTAATAAATTGTGATGATAATATCTTAGAAATATTCTACCTACTTAGAGGGGATAATAACTTGATTTGCTGTTTCTTTAAATTTAACAATACAGGCCGGAAATACGAACTTAATTTAATTTTATAACTGTGTCTAGTACAGGATTGTTCATAAATTCTGTTTGTGTATTTGTAACGTTTTTATGGTTTCTTAGGGCCTTCTTAATTTCTAAAATTTCAAGCATGTCTAGGATTTTTCCTTTGTTTGCATTATGCAAAATTTTACACTGCTACCGTTAAAAACGTGATTTTGCTCAGTGCAATGTTCGGCGAAACAAGTTGATTTTTTATTGTATAAAATAGACTTTTTGTGTTCTCTTAACCTCACATCTATGCTACGGTCACTCTGACCTATATATTCGGCATCACAGTCGTCACACTTTATTTCATATCCCCCGATTTTTATATATATTCTGCCTTTTCTTTATTATTTACCAATAAGCGACCTAAATTATTTCTATTCGTTGATATTGTATTAATACCTAATTTATTTAATCTATTACATACTGAGCTGCTAACCTTATTTACATAATTTATACTATGCCACTTTTTGTTTTCTATATTTGGCACGTTATAAAAATGTTTTTGTAATAATTTGCTCAGTTTATTTTTTATTAATTTGTCAATAAGTAACTCATCATAGCCATTGTTTATACTAGTGTTTTAAGAATTCTAATTTCTTTTTCAAAGTTAACCCTATTTAAATTTAGAGATAATAGTCTGTGTACATAGCTGTAAAACGGTGACATTTTTATCTTGCAAGATTGATTACAATTTGCATGTGTAAGAGTGTCAATAAAAGTTGGCTTTCTGTAAATCTCAAGTTCTAGCCCATGTCTTTTATGTGTCAGGGTAATATCTAAAAAGTTTATTGACCGTTCTTTTTTCATTTCAACTGTAAGCTGAATTTTGTTGTTTAGGGAGGCAATAAAATGGATGAAATGTGACAATTGTCTCTCAGTACCGATCCATATACAAAACATATCGTCAATATATCTTACCCAAAAATGTATGTATTTAAGGAGATTATTTATTGTTTGTGATAAAAAGATTGTTTTCAAAATTCGCCATGAATATTTTAGTTAAAAATGGGCTTAAAGGACTACCCATAGGTAAGCCGTTTACTTGTGTATACATTTTATTATCGAATTTAAAATAATTTTGTTTGATATACATATTAATTAATGTTTGTAAATCTTTTTGTTCATTTTGATTCAATTCACTATTTGAGATAAAATGTTGTAATATATCCTTAAGCTCATGAATAGGGAGAGAGGTAAATAAACTTTTAACAGCAAAGGAAACTAATTTGGCATTTTCGAGTAAGTTTATGTTTTCCAATTTGGTTACAAGTTCTAAAGAATTTTTTATACTGTAAGGGGATTGAAATTTGATCAACTATGGTAAAGTTGCATTGAGTTTATTACATAGTATATAAGCCAGTGCATTAATATAAGACACTACCGGTCTCATAGGAAAACCGTCCTTATGAATATTTGGTAAACCATAAAGTATGAGGGTTGTAGCATTCATTAATAGAAGGTCGTTTGTTTGAAAATTTGTTATATTGGGTAACAATAGTTTGCTGTTGAGTTGGCTGAATTACTATCTCCTTTGCAGAGGATATGTTTTAAATTTGCTAGCCATTTCACGATCGACCTTTAATAGAGCTTCATTGAATGCAATATCACGTTTGTTGGCCATTTTTATGTCGCTTTTAACTATGTCCTTTAGGGTTCTCCACATTTCCATAATATGCTCCTTTTCCTCATCAATTTTCGCATTGAAGTATCTTTCTTTCTGTTTTCTTATTAACCTAACCTGATTTATTTGTCTTCTGTAATTTTCCCAGTCTGTTCCATCACTTATTATAACAGCTCTCTGGTACAGTTGATCTCTCTGTTCTATATTTTCAGCTATTATTGTTGTCCACCATTTTTTGTTAGCCCAATCGCTATTAACGGGTTTTTCTTTAACAGGAGCATGTACATCAAATGTGACTTTGATGCTTTGTACTTTTTTCTGATATGCTATTAATATCCATACTATTTAGTGTCCAGTCTGTGTCCATTAGATCTAACTGGAAGTCTATTTTATCAAAATATGGAAAACCTCTATAGGTTTTTCTATATGATATATTTGTCTTTTGGCTAGAGAGATCTACAGTTATAATCCAATGATCTGATATTTTCGGGTTAGAGAAAATTTGTGGTTAGAGAAAAAATCTTCTGAGGACTGTACTCAAGTTTCTCAACTCTCACACATACCAAAATTCACAAATCAGTTCGAGTGAATGCAACCACAATAAGCTTTTGCTGACTTGTCTCTTTAGAAGATCGTATCGTATTTCGAAGAAATTGGAATATGTCAAATATTTTAAAATTCAAGTCATAATTTTCATCTGCTGTTTTGCATTCACCATCGCAACCACCATCTTAGATTACTACACACGTGGAGTATGGCTATTTATTGCGGTTCCTGGAAGAAGCTTTTAACCTGCCACATCCTTGAGTAAACAATAATTACAAAAAGTAATATATATTTTCAGTGCTATGCGATATTTCAAATAATGGTTGCTTATAGGTGATGGAACGTCCTTAACAATGAATGAAATTGCAGCGCAATGTTTTGTTTTCTTCATTGGCGGCTTTGAGACGAGCTCCACTACTATGTCTTTTGCTCTGTACGAACTAGCGACTCATCCCGAGATTCAAGAAAAACTAAGGAATGAAATTCGTACTGTTTTGGCAAAAGACGACAATAAAGTAACATACGATGCACTAGGCGAAATGAAATATTTAACACAAGTTATTGATGGTAAGTATTGTTAGTACCTACTTATTTAATAGTTAGAGAAACTTAAAAGCATTTTCAAGTGAACTTAATTCTTATATGTTCTCCAAAACTCAGCTTATTAACACCACTGACTAATTTTGTCAAGTTCCTTTTCAAGTTCTCTGCAGTCATCTTCAGATTTTGTATTTTTAGAGCTTCAAATTATCTGCATATATTAATTTGTCGCATTCAAGAGTTTCGCATAAGTCATTAATAAATAATAGAAATAGCAAGGGTCCAAGATTGCAACTCTGCGGTACTCCAGATGTCGATGAGTATGTAGATCATCTTAAACTATTGTAGAATACAAACTGATGTCTATTCTCTAGATATGATCCAAAGAAATATTTGTCTGAAAGTTATTTGTGGCATTCTACGAATATTCTTTCCTTATTGTATTATCCTCTTCAAAAACAAATCACCAAATCTACAAAATAATAGAATTATTGGAAAAAAGCCCCTGCGCCTGTAACTTTTACGTCAAACGAACAGTCAGAAGTTATTTTTTTTTACAAATAATATAAATCGGAATAAGCACATAAATAGTGTAGGTATTTTGCCGATGTTTCGCAAAGTAGTCTCTTTCCGTTTTCAAACCTTTTTTCGAAGAACTCTTATTTGTTGTGTTTGTTAAATACGCCGCTTTAAGATTATGTTTATGTTATTTCTATAGGTACTTACTACATACACTGAACTGATGATATTTTCTTTTAGATAATGTTGAGTTTGTTAAGTTCTTCTTTTAACATTGGTAGCCAGGTTGTACAAATATCCACACGAGATATTGTAAATACTGTTTTTTGAATTCTGCTCCCGGTTTATCGGTTTTGTTTTTCTTAAAATAAATCTCAAAGTGTTCCCCGTTTGAAATACCGTCTTAACATCAGATTTGTCACCTATAAGGCGTAGCTTCTCCGGTAGTCCGTGTACATAAGGAATTGTTACTTAAAATTATTGATCCATTATATGGAAATACCGATTCATATATTAAAAATAGTAAATATTTTATAGAAAAAATTTATGAAAACGATATTCATGAGTCATTCCTGATGCTTAGTTTTGATGTAGTTAGTCTTTTTATCAATGTTCCGGTAGATGAAACCTTAAAAATAGTTAAAGACAGGTTGCTGAATGATAGTAATTTGGAAGCTAGAACTAAATTAAGTGTAAATAGCATAATGGAACTATCAACGATGTGTATGAAAACCACCTATTTTCAATTGGAAAATGAGTTTTATCGGTAGGATTTTGGTATGGCAATCACCAATTTTAAACAACATATTTATGGAGAACTTTGAGAACACACATGTTTAAAATTGTATAGACAAACCGGTTGTCTGGTAGATATATGTTGACGACATCTTTGCACTTTGGCCTCATGGTGTTGATTTACTAGATAGGTTTTTAGAAAATATAAATAGTAAAGAACCGTCTATTAAATTCATATTAGAGGTAGAAAGTAGGAATGAACTACCGTTTTTAGATGTTTTTTAAAAGGGTTAATAATACAATTGAAACAAGCATTTATAGGAAACCAACACATACTAATAGATATCTAAATTTTAACTCAAATCAATCAATAAATCAATTTTTTACAACTCATTTTCGATTCAATTTTAACCTCTTTTCGAATTGCCCCCGAACTATTTTATCTATTTCATTTCAGTCTACATTTCCAAATTAATGTCACGACTTATTCTCGTTCCAACGCATTAGCATGCTTTCATTTCTTTTCAACTCCATATTTACCCGCTTGAAACATCATCACGCGTGACAACTCAAAGTATGACCACATGAGGATGGTTCAATATATTCAACCTTCTTTTTCATGCAATATCTCCTAAACCAAAACAGATTCGAATATCATTTCATTGTCAATTAACTTCCCTTTATATTGCCTAAACAATCATTTAGTTTTCATTTCCAATTTTCCACTTTCTGCAAAGACGATGCAATATTGCGCAACTCTCGCCCGTACGGAATGTCGGGATCCAACTTTCTAGAATATAATGGGTGTAAAAACGTTCGTGCACAACTCACGGGGCACGACAAAGGAAACCATAGTAAATAGTATAAAAGACGGAGCTCAATATGCTTTAGGCAAGTCAGTGTCGGTACCCGAAGTTAGTAATTCTGCATCTCGCCAGTGTAACTCGTGTTCGTGCTCACTCCTAGGCTGGAACCTAGTAAAAAAGACTTTTTCTAATTAATTTAATCTGCCACGGCGCACCTAATATTAAGTGAATTTTTTCAAACATTTTTTTAAAATAATTTAATCTGTCATCGCGCATCTAATCTTAAGTGAATTTTGACATTTTTTAAAACAAATTACAACCGAGTCAAATCTCCCAAGCCGAAATTTATTCGTTGTCGAAAAGTTACAAACTCGTAAATGTGAAAAGAATAATAATTTTATTTTATTTAAACCTCTGTTCGTTTTTTAATAATAAATATTATAATTCATTCTAAAACAAAGTGTTTTAATCTACAACAGCTTTATACAGGGTGCTCCAAAATATCTGGTCATCCTAATTAAAACTTTTCAATTTAAACAAAAGTGCTTCAGCTTAATGCTTGCACAGAGAAGTGTTCTATCCTGAAAATTATATACAGGGTGTCGGAAAATCACCTACCATAAAGAAATAAATTCAGTTTAAAGTAAATTTAACTTCAGAAATCAACATAATACATAGACGACAATCAGTAAGGGCTTATACAGGGTGAGTCCTTTGTGCTGTTCCAATCTTTTTAAGTGCAATCCACCCAAAACTTAATTCTTCTACAAATTAAGTGCACGTAACCCCTCAAGTGTCTCTATTAAGCTCATATCTCTCTTATCGTAAAGCTTCTACCACAAAACAAGAGGCGTATCCGTGTTCAAGATCCCATTCGTCATTTAATACGATACCCAGATATTTGAAATTATGGTCTATGGGAGCATTATCAATATCTATGGTGACATTTTGTAAAGGTATAGGATTTCTGCTCACAATCATGAATGTTGTTTTCAGTTCAGTGTATTAATTTTAAGTCCATTATCCCTACAAACCGTGTTTATTTAATTCAAACGCCGTGAAGACCTTCATGTTTATCAGTTATAATTACTGTATCATCAGCGTATATTTGAAAAGAAAGTACCTTTTACTATTGTCCCGCATTCTACGTCTTCAAGTGCTCTAGAAAATATGTTTTTTGTGATGTGTAAGTATTAATTTTTTTATTCACTAATATTTTGTTTTTCTTTCCAAAACAGAAACTTTAAGAAAATATCCGCCGGTGCCATTTATAACAAGGGTAGCCACCGCAGACTACAAAGTGCCAGGGGAAGATGTTCTTATCGAAAAAGGTACTCAACTAATAATCCCAGTAGAAGCATACCAATACGATGAGGAGTATTATCCAAATCCGAAAGCTTTCGACCCAGATCGATTTAGTGACGAAAACAAAAAGGCAAGACATCAGTTTGCTCATTTGCCTTTTGGAGGAGGTCCGAGAGTGTGTATAGGTAATTATTGTGATCAATGTCTAATGTACAGGGTGGGCAATTGAAAACGAAACACGCCTGTTTTGACACTTAGACTAGTTTCTTGAAATACGCTCGGGCGTCGAGCGACTCCTCATTTGAAACGTCTTTCAATTCTTTATGCGACAGCATGGTCGAAATTAGTTTTTAAAAAAAAAATTTGTCCCCATGAAAACCACCCTCTAGATTAACTACGGTGGGGGTGTTGTTTGGGAAAAATCCTGAAACACGTCACCTTTTATCTTTTGAACGGGGTACATTTTGATGCGAAATTTGACTTTGTCAAGTCAACCCCCTAGCCCAACAACCCTTAATGCATGATCGCTCGACCCACTTTCCCTATTTAAATTCTTGAGTTAGGGGTTGCTGGAGCTAGGGGGTTGATGTGTCAATGTCAAGTTTGACATCAAAAGTTGTCCCCAAAAAATCAAGAATCGATCTGTCCGAGCGTTTTTTCAATAAACTAGTCTAAGGGTCCCAAAACAGGTGTGTTTCGTTTTCAATAGCAAACCCTATATAAGCTATTTGTATAAAGGATTTAGCCTAGCAACATAACATGGTTTATATCATTCTACTACCTAATTAAAAAAGGATTGCTCTGATTTCTAAGTACTCTTAAGTATTATTATATGTATGGTGCCTATAGACCAAGTGGGTTATAACTTATGACTCACTAGTGTTATCGGATACTTTACTTCTCTACAACCAAATAAGTAATGGCTCTATAAATAGCGGCTGTTGGATAAATAATATGAATAAGTTTCGGATACTGTCGATTCCTTTAACGGCCTAGGATTATTTTTCAGTAAATTACTGGAAAAATTCGTTATTTTTAGATTCTGTAGATATGTTTAGATGATATATGTAGCAGAAAGCCACAAAAAAGGGAAAAGAATATTAAATTGTATATATTTTAGGAGAAAGGCTTGGCTATCTGCAAAGTAAAATAGGACTGGTGAGCACATTGAGGAATGCCAGAGTGAGCATAAATAAGAGAATGGAAGTTCCACTGAAAATGGCCACGAATACGATATTCCCCAGCGCCCAAGGAGGAATTTGGCTGGATATTGAAAAAGCATAGATGAAACATTTCATTTAGTGTTCGTGACTATAATGACTAATTAATTGTTATTGATGTCTACTATTCTGTTATTAACTATATGCCACAGGAAAAATAAAATGTAAATGTTTTATTTTATTTACATTTTATTTAGTTCACAAACCCAATCCAACAGAAAATACACCGTGTCCCAAAACAGCATCGACTATCATGCATAGAGAAATGCTTACAGGGTGATAATATCTAAATTTGATATATATTTCATTATCTCCATTTTCAGGTTATTCTCAAAAAAACTGAAAAGGTGCGTTTTAAAAATCTTCCCTTCTCTGCCTAATTTGGTGCCTCGCAATATTTTAATAATATTGAAGGTAACATATGTTTACCAATAGCATTTCCAATAAAAATATACCATATAAAATAGTAACACAGACAATAAGTCAGATAATACGAAGATAAAACCCTACTTAAGAAATATATTACTTAGAAATTGCTCAAGCAAAACTCCCACACTGATAAAAATGTACCTGGTTTTCATAATAATAATAGACGTTTATTTTCAACAGCCCAATAAGCCCAATTACACTAATGACACTTTATAACAGGCGGGTTTATTTTAGTATAGTTTATCTTTACCAGATAGTTAACAATTTATTTAATGACTCTGACACACTAGAGAAGATTAGCATTGGTGTTCCTAATTTACAAACGAGGTTCAATAGGACATTTCATTTACCTATATTAAGAAAGAATTATGTAATGAGATCACCTATCTATACTATGATGAGTAATAATAATAACTTTCAACAATATTGTGATATTTTTGGGGATGTATTTCAAGCATTTGCAAACAAAATTAAAAACAGGTTGTATGAAGTAGTGGTGAGAGGTAAGTGAAACCTCTCAAATGGTCAATTGCTACCATACACCATAGATGTCTCCATGAGCGTATAACGACTTGCGATTCTGCAAGTACCTGAGAGCCGCGACCTTTCAGTCCTAGATGGACTTAACCTACTGTTATAATATATGATTTGCAGGAAACAACTACTCAGCGGGCAAATACCCCGACCTGCATTGGATTACACCTTACAAATCATGAAAGAATGGTAACCAATATCATTTGTCAATTCCCTGACCAGACATAGACAGTGTGCCATAGGTCATGGAACAGACAAATGATAGTGGTCAGTCATAGTGTCTGTTCCATGATCTATGGCATACTGATGAGAACTAATAAGTTCGAAACCGGTCTATGTCTGCTCAGGGAACTGACAAATGATATTGGTTACCATTCTTTCCTGATTTGTAAGGTGTAATTCAATGCAGGTCGGGGTATTTACCCACTGAGTAGTTGTTTCTTGCAAATCATATATTAAAATAGGTTGTATGAAGTTTCAAATAATATTGATATTTATCATTAAATCATGTGGATTGTACTCGTTGTATTATGCTAGGCGTATTATTTGTATAAAGTGTTGAATATTTTTTTTTCTTCTTTTTTGTTTTATTGTTAGCTTTGTTTTTCTTCTTTTTTATGTATTCTATATGTATTTATGCTCATTATATGTGTATATATGTATGTATGCTTACACTGTACTTATTTAATTTTGGAGCATACATATGTTTAGTTTAATTTTCGAAATTACTTATTCTTAGTTTAAATTTATTGTACTCAATCCACTGTCTGTAAATGGGATTTTCATCCTGTAGACATGTTTATCAAATGAATAAATAAATAAATAATTATACATTTCTTTAAATGAAGTCGATATTATTATTATTATTATTACAAATAACTGGACAATTGCGTGACATTTTATTCACAATTTTTAGTGATTTTTTGAGATCTGTTTAATTTTATGCATAAAATGGTGTCATTTTTGTCTAGTGATCCATACTATGTATTTTTATATATTACCAGCGGCGCCCCCGCCAAATATTCGAATATAATTATATTTTATAATTTAATTTATTATTATCCTTTAATACTAACTAGACAAAAATTACATGACGCTGTTAAAGAACACTCCAAATTCCTCGATGAACTATTTTCGAAACTGTAACAAAGTCCGACTTTCTGAACATTTCGCATGAAAGCGTGCTTCACGTAAAAATGCCGTAGGAAGACGCTTTTATATATAAATTCACATTTTCGCTCGACGGAGCGTTTTTTATACCGAAATCTTGGAAACTCATCAAGGAGTGTGATTTTAGAAAGTGTAGTAAATGTCGCTGCACGGGGACGTAATGTCGCCCCGACCACAAAATTTACAAAGGAGAACGAAAACCGATATTTTGAAAATAAAACCCTTTTACGAATTCACGTTGTGCAGCACTGCAACTCAGGCGTTATGTTAAATATGAGGATAAGTTATCCAGTCTCTAGTCAAAGTATTTCGAGAGTTTTAGCGAAAGTAGCCCTTAATGTCGAGGGTGCCCTATCATTTTCTAGCAGTCGATTTTGACGGGAAAATGATGGGTTTTAAGCGTATTTGCCCTAAACCGGTTCCTCAGTGATTCGTTGTCAGAAAAGTATAGTTACCATGTACTCAGAACGTGCATGAGCGTATGAATCTATAATTGGAGAATATAATTCATAGTCGTTGCGATTCAAGCATTTTTAAGCTCCGAGGAGCGATGAAAATTTATATTGAACTGAAAATACGTCTATAGACAGGCAAGCAAAAGCCCACCAAAATTATAAACATTGAACTTTTTACTGAATCTTTTTGTGTAATCGTTAACTATAAATTGCACATTGGATGGTAGTTGGTTACATTATGAGTCGTTCCGTTTCTCACTATTTGTTGTACACGGGCCAGACTATAGTTTGTCAATACATTTTTCTTGAACGTTTTTGTAAAATATAATTTTTTTAAAGATTTAATATATATTTTTTAACTTTATATTGTCTTTTTCTTGTGTTTCCAAAATTCCTTTTCAGGTTTAAATTTACTGTGTTAAATTTATAGTGTTACGACGTCCAATTGGTACCATCAGTGAAGCAGTTAAGCAAAAACGAACAGTAAGTATAGATTTTTTATTATTCTGTCTGAAACAGTCGTTTTGAACCCTTCTTTCTAAACGTTTAATATCCATTTTGGAAAGTATAATAAAAGTCCTTCAGACGTGTAAAGATGGATCGTTCACAACGCCACCGGTAAAGTTTCTTCATTGAAATAAAATAAGTCGTCCAAATCCACCTTTTTGCTGATACTTCATACCTTTTGCTCATCTGTAGTCCTTTCCTGTCCCCCTTTTCCTTTCTGTTTGTGTATTTTTGTCGCGTCTATTTTTCTTCGTTTCTTTTTGTACATTTTTGTCTCCGAATTTAGTTCATATCATTAACCTTTGAACAAATTAAAACATTTTGAAATCAAAATATTTAAACTCAAAGTTTAGGCCTACCCTGTGCAGCCCAGCAATGGAATATCTCGCGGAAGGCACCTTGTTCGAGTCGTGGTGGCTGCGTCCAGGTCCAAAATTTAAAAGAAAATTGCAGTACGCGAGTAGTTTTGATAACTGTGTTATTTCAAGTTTGAGTTGAGCTTGTTTTCAAGTATTTTAAAATGTTATTATCTAATTTTAATTTATATACAAGAGGAGTTTAGGTTTAGTTGTTTATTTGTCGTTCTCGCCGATCCAGGCCTATCCCGCCTGATCCTGCAATCCGCCACCACATTAACGCGGTGGATGCACGATCGATTCCGGAGCAGGTCCTGGTGAGGCAACTGTGGTAATGTTTTAATTTTAATAAATCTCTTTTGAATTGAATTGAATGACAAGTTTTTTAAGGCCCATTTGCAATGTTGTTTCAGTTTGTTCATTAGGTTGCAGAGAATTAACAGAAAAATGATGGTTAGTATGTGCGACTCGTGGGTATGAAGAGGGGAATACGATATAAGACGTCTTTTATATCTTGGCCCAGTTGTTTAGTAAATATGTGGCATTATTCCACCAACTTAGCCGTCGATTGTATAATTTGTACCTATAGTATATAGTTTTGTAGTATTCCCTTTATTTTAAATGAGGATTCATCTTGCTGCGATTTACACGTACATAAACAAATAAATACGTTGGATATTAATGATTATAAGATATTACATAACGAAATCACTTGGGCTACTGTAGCGTAGCAGATATCGCAGGAACTACTTAACCTGGATAAGTGATGTGCGTGCCTATGATAAAATTTCTCTAGCTCAGACTATCTCAGTTCGGTAAGCCCAAGTTTACATAAACTATGACAAATTATTAGTTTACTTACTTAACAAATCACTGAGGCTTCCATACGTAGTGGTCGCAGACGAAATAATGACACTTTATTTAAAAATGAAATGCACTATATTACACAATTTACAGATATTGGTTCTCTAGCATGTAACCTGGCGATGTTCAAAACGTGTGAAAAATTTCTCGATTAATAAGTTATAACATTAATAAAATGCCTCGTGTAGCTACACATCGGTTTACAATGTCCTCATAAATGGTCATAAATTCTGCCACAACGGGTCTGATTTAGAGAACCTCCTTAGATAAATATAAATGCATAAAATCTTTAAATATGTACAAGTTAAAATACAAAAAAAAATATGAATCGAATATAACCGAGTCGAATCACTGAAGGTGGTCCCCGGTAAGTAAAACAACAACACACTTATTTAGGGTGGTACGATACCGACTTCGACGTGGAAGAACCTGTAGCCCTATGGAGATGTCTTCGGGACAAAAGAAATGGACCCAAGGTTGGGGTTGATTGTAGCCTCTCCAGCTCTGGAGCTTTCCACTGTGTGTGGATGTCCCGTTCGTGGAACTTCACTGACGTGTGTAGAAGCCCCGTCCGTGGAACCCTAAAGATATCACGATTTAATTTGCAAAGTCAGAAATGCACATGAAGCGTGCCTAATGTGGGCAATTCAAATCTGACATAACCTACAAAAGAAACATAATTTACCTCACTGATGAGGGAACAATCCACCAATACTCCTCGAAAGCCACAGTCGGATGAATGGGGTCGAGTCCGCCTTTCAAGTTGACACGGTATTTCCAAAGGAGAGCCTGCAAATTTGCGAAACACGTGGGTAGAGAACGGGTAAGATGGCGTGAAGAGGTTAGCTTACCTTGTGTAATTAAATATCCTGCTTCCGCAGTTAAAATTTACTCACAACAACAAAATATTCCGCTAAACGGAACAACAACAGATTGAGAAAATTTTCTTAAATGTTTTCTTAAAATGTTTTCTTAACCGCCTCTCAAGTTACCGAAGTAACCCCCTGGAAGATCTCAAGGATCTTGTGCTAGGTAAAGAGAGACGAGGCCCTACAGTTTAATGCGGACTCCGAACCACTCTTGGGGCAATTTTTTTAATGAAAAATTGTTTCGCCGTGTCGGTATCGAACCCACTTCGCTAGGCAACTCAGTTTGCTAGCCAGACGCTTTAACCAACTGATCCAAATCCAGCAGGATGCCTTGGATAAACCAACGTTGGTAGAATTATCAACTGCCTACGTCAACAAAAATGGTTGCCTACCGGTCTTCCGCTCTCTGCTGATCACGTGCCGTACATATATCGCCCTCCCGTGGAGAATAGCGAAATGTGTTACGGACGTAGCGGTTGTTATTATGCGGCCCACAAAACGCTAAGGCGTATGGTGGGTCGCATACGCTAGAAGTCCGCAACAATCTTTGAATTCTTACGTTACTCATGTTAACTTTAATGAATTTTCGGAGGATATTATTAACTATCTTTCCACGGAGGATAATAGATTTAAAACCGTGCTAACTGACACTCGGGGTAATTTCTACTTTTATCTTTTATGACCAGTTACTGTTAGAGAAGTCCCTACTGCTGTAATAAGTTTGAGTAATTCAAATTCTACTAACTTTTATGACCTAAACAGTAAACTACTCAAATATATTATTGACATCACGATTATTCAATTGACATTTTTAATTGATTTATATTTAGTGCAGATAATTTTCCAGAAAGTTTTAAATGTTCTAAAGTAATTCTATAATTTAATAGATAATAAGATATTAACCGTCCGATATCAATTTTCAGTCAAATTTTTGAAATAATTTTTAAAAATAAGCTATCCTTTTACTGTACAAATCCATTTTTAAATATTTTTCAGTTCAGTTTCAGAAATAGTAAAATAATACTAAGACTCCTGGAACAGGTATGTCTCATCTATGACAAGTAGCGCATCGATAACGGAGATATGGAACAAAATTCGCTCTATTACTGGATATAGACAAGCAACATGGCCATCATCTCTTCATATAAATGGATCTATAATCACGATACCTCCAAATTTAGTTGAAGCATTTGCTTCCCACTTCGAGACAACAAGCAGTTCCCAAAATTCTGACCCAGATTGCCTAGGTAATAAAGCAAATAGAGAGCTCTCCCTAGATTTCTCTACGCCTGAAAATCCAGAATACAATGCGATGTTAGAACTAGAGGAAGCTCTACGTGATGTCAAGGACTCATCACCTGGCTCTGATGGAATTCCATACTGTTTCATTGAACATCTGCCTTATGAACATAAGGAGGCACTCCTTGGTCTATACAACAAAATCTGGATGAATGGTCTCTATCGGGATCAGTGGAGAGAAGCCATTGTTATTCCAATACTATAGGATGGTGAAGACCCTAAATTACCTTCCAGCTATAAGCCTATAAGTTAACATGCTGTCTCAGCAAAATATTGGAAAGAATGGTTAATAACAGGCTGGTATGGTACCTAGCAACCTGGAACCTCCTAACTCCTCATCAGGCGGGATTCCGCAGACACCATTCCACGACAGACCACCTAGTCCATCTTGAGGATGCCATACAAGATAGGCGGCACGGCATTTTAAATAACCTACATAGTTGGGGTTTTCGTGGCAACCTCCCTCTTTTTATAAGGTCCTTCCTCCTGGACCGCAGATTTCAAGTCCGAATAGGAGGCTGTCTTTCATCATTACGGATGTTTGAGAATGGTCTTCCCCAGGGGTCAACGTTAAGTGTAACCCTCTTCGCGATTGCAGTTAATAACATCACTTCATCATTGGCTCCTTTGGTCGCTAAATGTCTATATGTTGACGATCTGACAATATTTCTCGCTGGAATGACCATGCCAGACATTAATACTACATTGCAAAATGCAATCGACCAAGTAAATGCCAACGCTAAAGCTATAGCATTTAAGTTCTTTCAACTGAAAACAACATGTGTACATTTCTGCAGACTGCGGCGGCCTCACGACGAACCACGGTTATCTTTCAACGGCCTCCGAATTATATGCAATCCGACTGTCAGATTTTTAGGCCTGATCTTTGACAGTAAGCTTACTTGGGCCGATCACATAGCAGACTTAACATTCAGATGTAAGAAAGCCCTAAATGTAATTAAAAGCGTAGCCCACACCAAATGGGGTGCAGATATAGAAGTTGTAACACCCCTTGGCTTAAAACCAGGAAGTGTTTCAATTATGCGAACGGCAGCTCTGGGTTATGGGAAAGCGAGGTCGTGGTTCGATATTTACTCATTTGTTAACTTGCAAAAAAAAAAATATAAAATAGTGAATATATATATAAACAAAAAAATAGATGTTCAGGGCGCCACCTTAACTTACTATATGAACCATGAGTATTGTGAAAGCTAAGGAAAACAATACTGAGTACCTAAGTTATGTAATAAGCTCACCAATAATATATATCCAGCTAAATGAGTAGAAGAAAGGAAACACACATGTTAATAATAAGTTGACTTTAATATTTGACAATGGGACAGTTGAATAATTTATTTAGCAATAGCAAAAAAATTTAGTTAAGTTGAAATTTGAATGATTGATAAAAAAAATATTAAATTATGACAAGGTTTAACAAGTATTATTTAAGAAAATTTTATGTTAAAATATTTATGTGAAAATGTATGAATATTTGAAAAATGTTAAAATTTAATTAAAATGGTACCATTTCTTACAAGTAAAAAAAAATATACGAAAAGTAGAAATTTAAATCAAACAAAATGTTATAAATAATACCACCCAACAGAAGGCCCTGGTGTAACTTTGTTCCAGAATCAGGTATGACTGCAGGGACCCCTCTACAACACGCTGCCTCCACTCTCAAATTGTCTCCACTGTCTACGTGGTCCAAAAAAAAAATCGACGACTCGGATTCTTTCGCTTATTGACCTCTTGCTTCTTAAAATAATACCATCTGTGTGTGGCCGCTACATCGGAAAGATGATATACCAATAATGATATCACACCAAAGAAAATTGCCTCATATGAGGGATACTGGCAACCCTAAGATATAAAAAAAATACACCTTACAAAATGAAATTCAAACGAATTCGCAAGACTTACCCCAAGTGACCTGTGGGGGCTCAGTATCGATTATAAGCCTAAGCTTATGGCGTGAATAAAAATTATGGCTTGACCAAATTTACTAGTTAGGCTACTGCCCCAAGCCTAAGCACTACCGGCTCCTTCAATGGATCACGCTTAAAAGGGCTGCTAAGATGGCTTAGCTTTCTAACGCGGTCTTGCGAATTTAAAAAAACTAACGATCCCTACACGCAGGTCTTAATTACCAACTCAAATCACAGACTTGTGCTCTTGGCAAAATCGAACGATAAGAAGAAGAAGAGGAATTTAAAATATCTAAAATATAACCTTAAAATAGAGTGTGCTACTATGTGCTTCTGAAGAAATAAATAAAACAAGTTCATAAGAAACAGGCTGTTAAACCAGCCAGGAAGAGAAGACGTCGTGTGTTTACTATATTTCGGTGTTAACTCAAAATGAGGTGTCAAGTGCTTTTCAACCTGAACAAGTTATAATTGCAGTGTTAATTGTCTGGAACGGTGCCGCATTATTTTCATTATTATTTACTTATATATTTAACTGCATGTGAAGCATGTTTTTGCAGGAAAGAAAGAATTAAAAAAATATTTATATTTGTCTAATAAATTCCTTTTCAGGAGATTTTTCACTGCAACCAGTAATACATTTATCCACATACTGGGTGGCCTAACTCACTATGCACCAGTTTACTTTTTAAATTGATTACTATGAAAAATGTAGCATATGCAATGCTACAAAGTCATACTAAGAATGTACAAATCCTTGGTCCTATCAAAGATCGACTATGGGTGTGTAGCCTATTTATCAGCTCGAAGGTCAGTTCTCCAACGGTTGGACCCTATCCAACATGCAGGGATTAGATATGCTACTGGTGCTTTCCGAACTAGTCCTATAAGTAGTATATGCAGTGAGTCAGGGATACCACCTCTCAGACTACGGAGAGAGCGTATGATACTATCATATATGGTGAATGTAAGAACCCAACTTAACCATAGCAATTATGATTTTATGGATAAAGAAAGAGACAGCTACGATGAACGTCAAACCATAACCAGACCGGCTCGAATACGCACCCATGAAACTCTTGACCGTCTGCATTATCAATTTCCCCAAATGCTTAAACTGGGTTGGTGCGAGATACCTCCGTGGACTATTAATCAGCCGCATTGCCGCTTGGAATTGACTTCCATGAATAAACAAGATACTCCTCCATCACTGTAAAAAGCCATGTTCCTGGAAATATTAAGTGAATATAAGAATACCATAATAACCTACTAATAACCTATACAGACATATCTAAGACAGAAACTGGAGTTGGTAGTTTATTCATTAAAAGTACTGGAGAAATGCACTCTTGGGCTCTTCTACCTCAGATGTCAATTTACACAACCGAACTGTACGCGATATGGCAATCCCTGTGCTGTTTCCATATACTAAATACTGAATCGATTTTTTTTATCATATGTGATTCACTCAGTGTTATATTAGGTATCCGCCATGTATTTTCAAAGGATCCCCTCATCCAGTGTATACTTGCTAGCCTACATAGCCTCCAGAACAAAAACAAAACAATAACATTCCTATGGGTTCCAAGCCATATAGGTATTGAAGGCAATGAAATAGCTGATACAGCGGCGCGAGACCAGATGATGTCAAAAACTACCTGAAAGCACGCATTCTTGGTGACTGGCAACAGAAATGGAACCACACAATTGCAAAATTGAGACCTATTAAACCATCTGTTGCATCCTGGAAACCCCCTATGCCACTCACAAGAAAGAAACGAGTAGTTCTTACTCGTTTAAGGATAGGACACTCGTTTATAACGTCATCACATCTGTTAAGGAGAGAGGCCCCCCCGCAGTGTAATAATTGTAACACTCCCATTACCGTAAGACACTTCTTAAGGAATGTCCAAACCTTACTGAGGTCAGAAGAAGATGTGGACTCAGAGGGACATTAGCACACATGCTCTCGGGAAATAACATTAATAATACTCTGACTTTTGTGAGAGAAATAAGCGTCTTCCATAAATTATAAAACCACATCTATATGAAACCACGATTCCTATATCACGTGTAACAACTATCGTTGTAATTAAATGCTACTAACTGTCCATATATAATCACCATACCTCTTAACCAATGCGAAGAAGACGAAGGATGCGACTAATGACCTCTGCAGTCGAAGTCGCTAATAATAATAAAAAAACTAAGACAAAACATTTACGTTTATTTCATTTTTCTTTTAACAGATTAACAACATAAATATATAATGTTCCAATAAAAGCATTTAATTAGTCAATAACTAAAATTAATCCACAATCACACACACCCAATGCAATGGTTCATTTATGCTTTTATAATATCCAACCAAATTCCTCCCTCAGCATTGGGAAAAATCGTCTTCGTAGCCATTTTCAGTGGAACCTTCGTTTTCTTATTTAAACTAACTCTGGTATTCCTCAATACGCTAACCAGTCCGATTTTAGTTTGCAGATAACCAAGTCTTTCTCCTAAAAATAAAAAAAATATATATAAATTTAATATTTTCTTCTTTTTTAGGGGGTCTTTTACCGCAGCTTTTAAAAATAACAATAGAGTTTGCAAAATAACAATTAACCAGAATATACTGGAAAACAACAAATACAATCCAGCAACTCAAGCAAAAATTTTACACTTACTCTACACCTGCTTAACTCGAAACTATTTTCAATTTAGCAATGAAATTAATGTAGGAAAAGACAGCTTAACAATGAAGGGAGACCTCTTAAGTCACATTCTGACGGAAATATTTCCGGACTCCCTAGAAAAACATATTCATATCAATAAATTAAATAAGAATTTCATTTATTGGTATCGTTATGTAGAAGACATACTAACTTGTTTTATAGGAACAAACAGACTGCTACTAATTTTTTAAATTAATTGCACCCCAATACAAAGGTCATTTTAGAATTAGAAAAAGAAAACACTATAAAACTTCTGAATTTAACTATTTGAATATCTCATAAAACTTCACATACAGACACTACAATACACAATACATCTACACATCCCACAAAACATAAATACGCAGCTTACGATAATATGGTATCCATCTGCCATAAAAAATACTGTGAAATATTTAATTTTTAAAACTACAAGACATTAGTATCGCCTATAAAAACATCAAATTCACTTGGCAAATGAATAAAACGAGTCTAACAGTTAGTATGTGGGTCTTGCCCTATGGTATATATAGGACAAACGGTTAAAAATTTGGAGAAAGAATAAAAGAACATAGAAATATTTTTAAAAGCAGAAAAACAAATTCCAGCTGCGCTAACCACCTTCTAGATAAAAAGTTCTTACATTTAAAAAGTCTAGAAATCAAAGAAATCTTTTTTTATATAGACAGTCGAGCGTCATATAGCTAAATTTCTTTTTTCTTTTGGCCTCTTTAATAAGCATAATTTCTAAGCTATTTAAGTTTACTGTTTACAATAGAATTATACACTTCACCACAAAATATAGTATCCTTAAAGCTTTTCAGCATGGTTTCACAGTTTCAACAGAACCAGCAAGGTAAACAATTCTTTTCTAGAGCAAAATCTATATATAGGAATAAGAGAAAACGAACTGTCATGAATAAATAATTACATGAGAAAAAAAAAGGAAAAATATATATGTAAACAATGTTAAATTACAAATAGAGAACTAATGTACGGAACTCCTCAAGGCTCTGTTTTGGGGCCGCTATTATATATGCTTTATATAATCCAACTATTTAACCACTGGATATTTAACAATGTTCGCTGATGTATAACAGTGACATTAGCAGCTGACACAATAGAGCAAGTCAGACTACTGATTGACCAAACCTACCAAGGTACTTTTTTTTTTTTTTAATACATTTATTTAACGTCGGCCTATTTCCGCTACTGAGGCCTAACACCGACACCTGTAGACGAGCTACCCCCAACCAGGAATTTTGCCGAACCTCTTCCCTTAAGAAGAGTAGGGATCTTTTACTTGCCTAACATTTAATAGACAAGGGACCGACGGCTTTACATCCCCTCCGAAGGATGGTATATCTCCTATACAACCCTCGCCTAAGGTTGTATAGCTTCCGCGCATACACTGATATACAAGCCGCTGGAAGATGTGTGAGGCGAGAACGCGGTTTCCGTTGGAATGGTCACCAATCCAAGTACTAACTGCGCCTGTCGTTGCTTTACATCGCATACCGAAGTATGTACATAGTAAAGACGCACCTACGCTCGCCCCTACCAAGGTACTTGGGCACGGAGAAATAAACTTACCGTGAACATCGATAAAACAGTCAGTATATTTATACTAAAATTTTAATGTGCACCAAAAAAATATGAATCTATTTACGCAACCAAATATTTGTCCTACATACAGGATGTCCTTTAATAACGTGCAAAATTCCCTGACGAAAATTAACGGCGGGTTCTTCGTATAACATTTTTCAAAATAACCCTTTCTTGTCCTGGTACATAACCTTAAAGGGATGTGCCAAAGAACGATTTTTAATTTCTCTCTCAAAATAACGTAATCGGAAAACGACGAAATTTGGCACATCTCGGTTACTCATGAAAAGGCGTCTAAAGAAATTATTTCATCTACCTATCATGTACACAAAGGGCTGAAATTAACTACCCTTCTTGAAATTTTGTAAATATCTTTCTACCTGCTATTTTTTTCAATTAAAAAAAATAACTAAATATTATGATTCATTTAGAAACTTTTTTATCTCTTGAAAAATTTCGTAAAATCGACCATTTTTAAGAAAAAAATTACATTACATTTGCCTAAGTGATCAATCAAAAGCGATGAGCACAATTATATTAGTGGAAGATACTAAAAATAGGCTGGTGTCAAATTATAATTTGACAATATTACGTACTGGTATGATATCATTTGATGCTTACAAAGTGCATGAGACATTATAAATTAAACGCGAAAGTATTAAAAAGTAAGTTTATTAGCAAACTAAAAAAAAATAAAAATTACACAAAATACACAAAAGATGAAATTAAACAGTAAAAAAATTTAATCATGAAGACAACGATTGTTGTTCTTATATATTAAAGCATTTATTCAGAATGATGACCTCCAACTTGAATATACGTTTGCAACCATTTCCTAAAATTACTATTTAAAATTCATTCATTAAAAATTCTCTGTCTTAAAACTTCGATGTCAGATACAGGTATCGAATCAACAACATTTTTCAAGTGGCTCCAAAAGTAAAAGTCAATTGGATTCATATCTGGGCATCGAGGGGGTCATTTAATTGTGACTTCTCGACCCCTTCCAATCCATCCCTTTCTAAATGTTGAGTGTAATTCTTGAATGAGGCGACACACCATCCTGCATAAACCACAGTGTTTGACGTAATGCAAGAGGTAAATCGTCTATAAGTTGATACAAGTCATTTTGTAAAAAGTTTAAATAAGCTGGACCATTTAATCTGTTTGGTAACTCAAAAGGCCCTATTAATTTATTGTCTATAAATCAGGCAGAAATATTTATTGAAAAGTTGTATTGATATCCTCCATTTGCAACAGCGGGAGGATTATCGTCGCTCCATAAACGCTGGTTACGAAAATTTAAAACTCCATATCGAGTAAAGCATTATTGATCTGTGAATAGTACTTTTCTTGTAAAATCTAACGGCTTCCTAAGTATAATTCTACAAAAATGAAGTCACGAGGGACCGGCTCTAAATAAAATCCTTGCCCTTTCAAAATCCTCCACACTGATGTTCTTGTTATGTGGAATTGAAGAGCAGCCTGTCTAATACTACATTCAGGATGATATTTGTGCCTCCATCGCATCTCCTTTGTCTCCGACGACCACAATCATGACTACTTTTTTTTAAAACACCCCCTGTTTCCCTTAACCTCAAGTGAATATTACAAAAAGTACGAACATTTGGCACAGTACGAGCAGGGAACTTACGACTATATCGTTCTTTTTCCGCTGAAGCATTTCCTTTACATTCACTATAAATTAAATGTATGTCTGCATATTCCTCATTACTAAAACTATTGTGATGCAGTAATAGAAGTTCATTAACAAATTATTTGAGCCACCCAGTACAGCTTCGCATTCTCGCCTCGAAGTTTTACGTATAAACTTTAAGGAAAAGATCAAATGTAACAAAGGAAATGCCAACTTAACATAAGACAGGAAGGCCAAGCGCGGCGACGGCGGTTACTTGGTAGCCGACGGAAAATCCTGACAGGCAAGAATGCGGGAACGGCTGAGGAACGGCAGTTAGAATAAGGCAGTTGGGTTCCAGAAGTTCTTGGGGGTAGTAGTGCAATGGCGCGTGACCCGGCTCCCCGTGCCAGGGGTTGGACCCCCTGAAGGGTTATAAATGTAATGTAGACTATGTATTCTTATCCAATAAACTAGTGTATGTTCTGTTATCTTATGTAAGTGTTCACCTAGTAATTAATCTAAATTTACCCTCTCACACGCCAAGTGAGTTGAAAAGTGACTTTAGCCATGGTTATCATCGGCACCTACCCTCTACAGGGTGATGCTGGTGATACCCGTGGACGTCCCACAAACCTCCTTCACGGCAGGGTCGTGACACTATGCATTTTAAAATCTGGTTAGAAAACTACTAGTATTAATTATTATATAGTAAGGAATGATTGTCTTATTATTTCAAAGGCAAGAAACAACGTAATATTGTCAAATTATAATTTGACACCAGCCTACTTTTAGTATTTTACACTAATATAATTGAGGTCATCGCTTTTAATTGAGCACTTAGGCAGATGTAATTTAATTTTCTTCTCAAAAATGGTCGATTTTCTAAATTAATCATAATGTTTAGTGGTTTTGAACAATTTTATACTAAGAATTCGTCTTAATTTTCGACAGGGAATCTACAGTTAAATTTTGTGCACGTTATTACGGGACACCCTGTCTAGTACAAGATGTGGTGATCTACCTAGTGTACCCACATATCATACATCTCTCGATCGATATTCGAAATGCAAAACTACAGAAATTATAAAATCCCAGTCAAGAATATTTTGCTTGGAGATAGCTCTCACAGTATTCGAGACTTTTTAAATAGAAAACCTAGAGCTCATATTTATGTTTTTAAACTTTTAACAATCTGTGAAAATATTTTACAATTTATTATTTATATTTCTTATATCTGTATGTAATTTAAATATGTACCTATGTTATGCTGTGTATACTTATATGCCTTATATGATTCTGTTTGTAGACTATATAGGGTGTCTCACCGGGAACTGAATCGATCCATATAGAGAAAAGTACGCATCAGAAAATTTTTAAAATTTAGATAATTACTAATGTCGGTGTGGCCAATCCAACTAAAATAATTGCAGGCAGCTGGCACTTCCGCTTATACCGGAAGTCGATACCAACTTGCTTATTTCAAATGGAACGCCCTATATATTTTAAGGTTTTCGAAAAGAGCATAAAATTCTGAGTCGAAAATATGTAGCATATTCTATACCTAAACCTAGCCGTTTCAGAGATATTTGACATTTTGATATTACTTTATCACATTCTCCATAAATAATAAACAAATTTAAAAAGTTTTCGTTGGTATAATTTAAACGTGCTGGCATTTTTTGACATAAGATAATGACTGTTGCTTCTAATCATGGCTATTTTGATGAATGATTACAACAATTCATGAATTTCTAATAAAATCGCAAATATTTCAAAAAGTTGTAACTTTAACTCCCACAATGCATTTTAAAAAAAGGGAATTCAATTTTACACAACTTGACGTAAAAAAATACAGGGTGTTCCTTTTGACCTAAACAAGTTTTCGCGGTTTGAATTTGAAAAAATGTAACGCGAAAAACGGAACACTTGGTATGACATTATTGAATTTAGTTCAGTTGCAGAACGTAGTTCTCCTTGTGTTCTTTTTATGTGACAGGAAGCAAATGAGGATCTTTTACACGAAGAAAGTTATAACGGTTCTTGCAAACCGTTGCACCGTTGTCAAATTTTCTATAAAATGACAAATATCTCTGAAACGGCTAGGTTTAGGTATAGGATATGCTACATATTTTCGACTCAGAATTTTATGCTCTTTTCTTAAACCCTAAAATATAATAGGGTGTTCCATTTGAAATAAGCAAGTTGGTATCGACTTCCGGTATAAGCGGAAGTGCCAGCTGCTTGTAATTATTTTAGTTGGATTGGCCACACCGACATTAGTACTTATCTAAATTTCCAAAATTTTCTGATGCGTACTTTTCTTTATGTCGATCGATTCAGTTCCCTTTGAGACACACCCTGTATTGTATTTATTTATTTACCTATACAGACTCTTGGACCTCCCCCAAACGGCATATGCGCATATTGATGTCTATCCTTTTTGTTTTCGTCACTAAATCGGTCTGGATCAAAAACATCCGGGTTTGGATAATACTCTTCATCGTAGTGATATGCTTGTATTGGGACTACTATTTGAGTACCCTTCTTTATAAGGACATCCTCTCCTGGCAGTTTGTAGTCCGCGGTGGCTACTCTTGTTATAAACGGAACCGGTGGGTATTTTCTTAAAGTTTCTGGTTTGGGAAAAGAAATAAAACATTAATAAATAATAATATTTATACTTGTTTGGCGAGTTTGGTGGGTGTTGGGATCAACACTCTCATTCAGGATTTATACTCTCATACATCTTATCAGCTATATCAATGATATGTTGAAATATTTAAAATGTAATTGTTAATACTTGTGTTGTGTTCGACACAATAAAAAAATAAAAAGTAAGGACGAAGTAAAACAATTATACATAAAGTAATAAATAAAAAGAACCCACACAGCTACGTGTTAAACGAAAATTTGAAAAGAGAGAAGAGCTAAAGAGAAAATGGAAAGACTCAATCATCTGCTGAATCGGAAAAGTACAAATGAGAAATTAGAATATCTAAAAGTAAAAAGGAAAGCAACTATTAAATACAGGGCGAAATTTAAAAAATGGTTTATGTACACATTAGAGTTGAAAATAAAAAATGTTGAACCCAATTTTCAATCATTAAAAATTCTGTTGAATTATGATATACAAGGCCCTGATGCAGAGAAATAGAAAGCTTTTAAAAATTTAAGAGCTATGAGATGGAATGGTATTAAATGAATAAGAATTAAGTCAATGTTAAAGTGATTGCTTTTGTCAGGTCAAGCAAACAAGGTTATCATTAACTTCAGAAAGAACTAAAGCAAATCATCCTGTATAAATTATCCAAACATATATTTACAGTCTAAATTAGTGTTAAAACTTTTGGTAGCAAATATTTTGCAACATTTTGGATTTGTTTGAAAGTTATTTGTGGCATTCTACGAATATTCTTTCCTATTTTTTGGGTTTTCTACCACATGTATTATTATTCAAAAACAAATCACCGAATCTACAAAATAATAGAATTATTGGAAATAAGCCTCTGCGCCCGTGACGTTTACGTTAAAGGAATAGCCAGAGGTTATGTTTTGCAAATAATATAATCGGAATAAACACAGAAATAATGTATTTTGCTAACGTTTCGGAAAGTAGTCCCTTTCCGTTTTCAAAGCTTTTTTTGGAAGAACTCTTATTTTGCTGTATATGTCAAATACACAGCTTTAAGATTCAGGTTTCAATGTTCCGGTAGATGAAACCTTAAAAATAGTTAAAGACAGGTTGCTAAATGATAATAATTTGGAAACTAGAACTAAATTAAGTGTAAGTAGCATAATGGAACTCTTAACAATGTGTATAAAATAAAAACGAAACCGATAAACAGGGAGCAGAATTCAAAACACTGTATTAATAATATCCCGTGCGAATGTGATAAATGTTATGTGGGTGAGTCATCCATACCTTTCAGTGTGAGGTTGGATGAGCATAAGAATTACATTAGAAATAATGAAATTCAGAAATCAAAGATTTGTGAACATGCTTGGGAAAACGGACATAGAATAAACTGGGACTCGGCAAAAATTTTAACAAAAGAAGCAGATACCAAAAAAGAAAAATTAAAGAATCAGCAATAATCTTATTAAATAAAGATAAGTGCGTATCGAGTTGTTCTGTAGATATTTGTACAACCTGGCTACCAATGTTAAAAGAAGAACTTAACAAACTCAACATTATCTAAAAGAAAAGATCATCAGTTCTGTGTTCTGTGTAAGTAATAAGTATCTATGTAAATAACATAAACAGGATCTTAAAGCTGTGTATTTGACATACACAGCAAAATAAGAGTTGTTCCAAAAAAAGCTTTGAAAACGGAAAGAGATTACTTTCCGAAACGTCAGCAAAATACATTATTTCTGTGTTTATTCCGATTTATATTATTTGCAAAACATAACCTCTGACTATTCCTTTGACGTAAACGTCACGGGCGCAGAGGCTTTTTTCCAATAATTCTATTAGTTTGTAGATTCGGTGATTTGTTTTTGAAGAGGATAATAATACATGTGGTAGAAAACCTAAATAATAGGAAAGAATATTTTGTATTTAACAATTAATGGACGGTAAATATGAAGCCAGTGACAATAATAGAATATATAAATATGGTAGAAGCAAAATGGAACCTAAAAGAATAACAAATGAGATGTGATAATTCAGAAGAATATACTGTAATGTTAAACATTTCCACAAGAAGACAGGTATTGTTTTAGATCATACCATCCCACATTTACCTCAATTAAATGACAAAACTGAGGGGTAAAGTAGAACTTTAATGGAAAAAACCAAACCTATCGTAGATTCAGAAGTCGATAAAGAAATTTGAGACCGTATAGTAGACTATCATCCACTTTTCAAGCTACTCCACATGATCAACGGAATTTAAAAAATAGATATGTGCATGAAAAAAAAGACAAAATATTCATTATTTCATTGTTTTTATATTGATTGGAAATGTGTCATTAGTTTCATAATTATACGACGCCATCTTTTAAGAAACGTTAAATACTTCTTCAAAATATTTATATATTTTCCTAATGACTCATCAATTTACTAACAAAATCTTAATAACTATTCTTTTATCTTTTTTTCTACATTTTCCATGCAAATAATTTTAGTGTGTGTAGAGTTATCTTATGCGACCTATTTTATTAACAATAATTCTCTGCATATTAAATATCTCTGTTGGTTACTTCAAATATTTTTTTGCTGTGTAAAATTGCAATTTTTAGAAAAATATTGTTTTTTGTGAACCTATGAGGATGAAGATTTTGGTCCTCAAGCTGTCCCTTGTTATTTTTCCCTGTGTTATCTTTGGAGAAGAGCTATTTACCAAGTACGAAAAAACCATTATTTGTATTATTTTTTAGAATTATTAGGCAACCAGATATACTCCGTTTCTGGTCTTGAAGTAAGCAAGTCATGGCAATACTTACCATCGATAACTTGTCCCAAATATTTCATTTCGCTTAGTGATTCATATGTAACTTTATCCTCGTGTTTTGCCAAGACAGTGCGAATTTCACTTTTTAATTTTTCTTGAATTTCGGGATGAGTGGCTAATTCGAACAGACCAAAAGACATAGTGGCGGAACTCGTCTCAAAACCGCCAAGGAAAATGATGAAACATTGCGCTGTAACTTCATCCATTGTTAGGTATTTTCCATCACCTGTAAGCAGGGACTATTTAAACTAGCGAACGGCACTGAAAACATGATGAGTCTCATTTTTTTATTATACATCGTGGGGTGAAAAAAATTAAGTGAACTGTTAGATAAAAAAATCTACAACCGGAAATTATTTTCAAATATAAAAGAAAACTCAAGACAATTGTACAGGAACAAGTGCCTTCTTTCAAAGGAAATGCTATACAGGGTGTCTCACCGGGAACCGAATCGATCGATATAGGGAAATTTAGATAATTACTAATGTCGGTGTGGCCAATCCAACTAAAATAATTACAAGCAGCTGGCACTTCCGCCTATATCGGAAGTCGATACCAACTTGCTTATTTTAAATGGAACACCCTATATATTTTAGAGTTTTCGAAAGGAGCATAAAATTCTGAGTCGAAAATATGTAGCATATCCTATAGTTAAACCTAGCCGTTTCAGAGATATTTGACATTTTCTAGAAAATTTGACAGGTGCAACGGTTTGCAAGAACCGTTATAACTTTCTTCGTGTAAAAGATCCTCATTTGCTTCTTGTCACATAAAAATAACACAAGGAGAACTACGTTCTGCAACTGAAATAAATTCAATAATATCAAACCAAGTGTTCCGTTTTTCGCGTTACATTTTTTCAATTTCAAACCGCGAAAACTTGTTTAGGTCAAATGGAACACCTTGTATTTCTTTACGTCGAGTTGTGTAAAATTGAATTCCCTTTTTTATGATATTGGCATTGGGGGGGTTAAAGTTACAAGTTTTTGAAATATTTGCGATTTTATTAGAAATTCACGAATTGTTGTAATCATTTCGTCAAAATAGCCATGATTAGAAACAATCAGGCATTATCTTATGTCAAAAAATGCCAGCACGTTTAAATTACATCCACGAAGACTTTTTAAATTTGTTTATTATTTATGGAGAATGTGATAAAGTAATATCAAGGACTTGCAGCACATTTGTTACTCGATATCCAGAAAAACGGAAACCGTCACCAAACACTGCAAAACGCATATTGAAAATTTTTAAAAATTATGGTTCTGTCAAGGCAACAATGCAAAGAAGAAAGCCTATTGTTGATGACGAAAACATTGAAATAGTCATTCTGGGATATTTTCATGCATCTCCAAGGATGTCATTAAGACAAGCTGCTCTGGAATAGGGACTATGCAAGGATTCAATTCACAGAATCTTATTAAAACATAAGTTTCACCCGTTTTCATTCCATATGGTTCAAGGATTAAAATAAACAAAAAATACAGAATTTTTGTGAGTTTATTCTAATAAGGCCTGAGAGTCACGATTCTTATTTGGGAAATATTATATGGACAGATGAAGCAAAATTTACTAAAAATGGACTTTTTAATAGATACAATTCGCATTATTGGAGTGACTCAAATCCTCATATGTTCAGAGAGCGAAACTTTTAGGAAAGTTGGCAGTTAAATGTTTACTGTGCCATAACAAAAGATAGAGTGGTGGATTACAATTTTATCAGGAAAATTTAAACGGTAAATTAAATTTTCTCTTCTGCTAATATGTATAAGTAAATTTCTGTTTTTTTTTAGGTGAAAGATATCTGAATATCTTACAAAATTTGAATAATAACTATTTAGAAAATTTACCTCTCGCCGAACATAGAAACATTTTTTATCAGCACGACGGTGCTCCCCCATATAACGCATATTTAATTAATAATTACTTACAAGAAACTTTTTATGATCGATGGATTGCCAATAATGGACCTTTCTTATGGCCTCCTCGCTCGCCCGATCTGGATTATTTCATTTGGGGAACTATTAAAAATAAAGTTTATGAGAACCCATTAACAGCCATTGAAGATTGTACGCAAAGAGTAAGAAATGCATTTCAAAACACATCACAGGATTCAATTAGAAGAGCTACCCATGAGGAACTAATCCGAAGGTGCGAAAAATGTGTCGAGGTTCGAGGGCGGAATTTTGAGCAATTATTAAATTAAAATGAATTCATATTTTAAATTGATCTTATCTCTGCTATTTTAGTTCATGCCATATCTTCAATTCGATTAATACGCATGTTACAGTGTTAGTGTTATTTTGCGTTTTTGTGGATATCGAGTAGCAAATGTGCTGCAATTTCTTGATATTACTTTATCACATTCTCCATAAATAATAAACAAATTTAAAAAGTTTTCGTTGGTATAATTTAAACGTGCTGGCATTTTTTGACATAAGATAATGATGACTGATTGTTTCTAATCATGGCTATTTTGATGAAATGATTACAACAATTCATGAATTTCTAATAAAATCGCAAATATTTCAAAAAGTTTGTAACTTTAACCCCCACAATGCTAATATCAGAAAAAAGAGAATTCAATTTTACATAACTTGACGTAAAAAAATACAGGATGTTCCATTTGACCTAAACAAGTTTTCACAGTATGAAGTTGACAAAATGTAATGCGAAAAACGGAACACTTGGTATGATATTATTGAATTTATTTCAGTTGTGGAACGTAGTTCTCCTTGTGTTCTTTTTAAGTGACAAGAAGCAAATGAGGATCTTTTACACGAAGAAAGTTATAATGGTTCTTGCAAACCGTTGCACCTGTGAAATGTTCTATAAAATGTCAAATATCTCTGAAACGGCTAGGTTTAGGTATAGGAGCATATGCTACATATTTTCGACTCAGAATTTTATGCTCTTTTCGAAAACCCTAATATATATAGGGTGTTCCATTTGAAATAAGCAAGTTGGTATCGACTTATCTAAATTTTCAAATATTTCTGATGCGTACTTTTCTCTATATCGATCGATTCAGTTCCCGGTGAGACACCCTATCTGTATATTTTTTTAATAACTCTTTCGTTCCTGCGTTATTACTGTATTATTGATTTCTTTGTCGAAATAATACCATCTGCAGATGCATATTGAAATAATCACTAGTCATAATTATGTTTTTTTATATTATTTTAATATTTCAGTAAAAAGAAATTTGAAATCCATAGCCTACTTTGTGAGATACATTACAAAAACCTGAAAAATAGGAAAACCACAAACGGTTATAGCTTCCTTATTTAAGGAGATAGGAAAAAAGTTAAAGGGATGAAAGTTGACGGCAAAGATAATAAGAATAATAATGTGTATCAAAAAATTCGAAGGTTTTGATATACACTCTTGTGCAAAAATGAAAAGATCAAATCTCTAAGTAGGCCATGACAGCATTAATTCCGTTTACTTTTTCTTTTTCTGACGATCTAAAACGTGTCACAAAAACTTTAACTGATAGTGTCAATATTTAATATTTTACGCAAACCACAATTCATATCATTCAATCGTAATGTCTATGCTATGTCATAATAATAAAAATGCACTTTATAATAATTACAATTCAGTAATTATTTATTACAATTTAATACAAACAAACAAATATAGTCTAGTATACTTTAACTTGGCGTGTGTATGTATGAGTTAATATTTCCGTACGATTTCATTTTCTCCCATATTGTACACAAAGTTAAAGCAATAGTCCTGTTGTACACAAAGATCCAGAAATATTGTCCACGTAGACAATGTTTCTGGACTATTGCTTTAACTTTGTGTACAACATTGTCTACGTGGACAATATTTCTGGATCTTTGTGTACAAGAGGACTATTGCTTTAACTTTGTGTACAATATGGGAGAAAATGAAATCGTACGGAAATATTAACTCATACATACACACGCCAAGTTAAAGTATACTAGACTATATCTCATAAATAAAAATACAAGTACAAAATGACCATCCGAAAAAACGGAGAACTATGTATAACTACCAACTACCATACTGAAAAGAAAATGTGTGTATTTATTTTTCTAACTACAAATGCTCAAATTATGCACCATGCATTCTAATACACAAACGTGCTCTACGAGACGCCTCACGCTTTACATTTTAGAGCAATTCAGGAGTAATTGCCTCACATGCGTTTCTATTCTCGTCTTGATATCCTCAATATTTTCAGGGGCAGTTTGAAATACCTTGTCTTTAATGTAACCCCAGACGAAAAAATCCAAGGAAGTAATACCTGGTGATCGAGCTGGCCATAGAATGAGTCCATAGGTGCCTATCCAGCTATCTGGCATAACTTGATTTAAATAATTTGTACACATTACAGCAGTGTGAGGTGGAGCCTCTTTTTGAAAATATGAATAATTTAATCTTTCTGCCAATTAATTCATAAAGAAAATCTTGAAATTCGTTTTATAGGAAATTAAGGAATCTACGAGCGGTTAATTTGCCATCACAAAAATAAGGTCCAATTATTTTAGTCCATAAAAGACCCACCCAAACATTCGTAGAAAATCTTTCTTGGAAAGCAGTCTCTCTGCACCAATAGGTATTTTCGCGTGTTCACTTATTAGTCCATTTAACGAGGTCCCGAACATCAAAAGTTTGTGAAATCTTTGAAATCCTTATCAAAGAAAAACCACCCCAATTTCCGGCTTCTCGGTTTTGGGCTTGCGAGGGGTCATCGGATCGGGTTTATTTTGGGGAATAATAAGAAAGTCAGTTAATTTACTTTAGAGTGCCCCGGAGCGACCTCCGGAGGTTGAACCTACCTCCGCCCCAATATATCTCCAAAAAATAAGAAAATACGAACTCGACAAAGTTTGTAATGGGTTTTCGAGAACAGTAATCACGATGGTGATGTTTTTTCTCATCCTACCCTGCCGCAACTACCCCCAACGTACAAGAACCGCCCCCTCTTTCATACAGTCGGTCCTTGGCATGCGGGAATTCGTCGAATGCGGGTCTTTATGAGATTGTTAGGTAAACTAAACTTTATTAAACTACAGTTGACCTAAGCAACCCCTAGGGGTTAAAACTACCTGCTCGCAACACCGAGATCCCTCGAAAAATGGGAAAACGGGCTTTACAGGGGTTTTCGAGTGCGGTAATAACGATTCTGGTATCTATCACTTTACCCTCTCGAAACTACCCCCTACGTAAAAAAACAACTCCTCTTCCATGCTAGTTCCAAGGTATGCTGGGATTCGTCGGGTCGAGGTTTTTATGAGAATATCAGGGAAATTAACCATTACTCAACCAGAGTTGACCTAGGCAACTCCCGGGGGTTGAAACTACCCTGCTCGCAACACCGAAATCACTGACGGGCTTTCGAGGGCGGGAATCACGATGGTGGTGTTATTTTTTACCCTACCCTCCCGCGACTACCCCCAATATATAAAAATGCCCCTTATATATGTATAACTACACATATAGTTTATAGACAAATGGGCATTTTTATACATTTTATACATCCTCCTAACTTTAATATAATACCTGCTAAAATTATTGAACCTAAAACTGGAGTTTCAATGTGAGCTTTTGGTAATCATAAATGAACAAAACATATTGGTATTTTTACTATAAAAACTATAATTATACACAAATATATAAATAAATTGTTTACATTTTCTATTAATCAAAAATTTAAAGAAAAAAATATTCATAAAAAAAGGAAATTGAAATTATTATAGGTAAAGATACTAATAATTTATAAAATTCCCACCCTCGAATACCTGTGAGTGATTTTGGTATTGCGAGGAGGGTGATTTCAACCCCCGGGGGTTGCTTAGGTCAACTGTAGTTTAGTAATGGTTAGTTTCCCTGACAATCCCAAAAAGACCCCGATTCGACGAATCCCTGCATGCCTAGGACCCGACAGCATGGAAGAGGGGGTGGTTTTTATACGTTGGGGGTAGTTGCTGGAGGGTAGGGTGAGAAATAACACCACCATCGTGATGCCTGCCCTCGAGAACCCATCAAAAACTTTGTCGAGTTTGTATTTTCTTATTATTTGTGGATATTGCTATTAGGTGCGGGGGTAGGTTCAACCACCGGGGGTAGCTCCGGAGCACTCTAATGTAAATTAACCGAATTTATTATTATTCCCCCAAAAAAAACCCGATCCAGCGACGACCCCTGGCAAGCCCAAAATCGAGAATCCGGAAATTGGGGTGGTTATTTTGTAACGTGTCAAGTTACATTTGTCGGTATGCGATGTAAAGCAACGACAGGCGCAGTTAGTACTTGGATGGGTGACCATTCCAACGAAAACCGCGTTCTCGCCTCACACATCTTCCAGCGGCTTGTATATCAGTGTATGCGCGGAAGCTATACAACCTTAGGCGAGGGTTGTATAGGAGATATACCATCCTTCGGAGGGGATGTAAAGCCGTCGGTCCCTTGTCTATTAAATGTTAGGCAAGTAAAAGATCCCTACTCTTCTTAAGGGAAGAGGTTCGGCAAAATTCCTGGTTGTGGGTAGCTCGTCTACAGGCGTCGGTGTTAGGCCTCAGTAGCAGAAATAGGCCGACGTTAAATAAATGTATATATATATAAGTTACATTTGTTTTATTTTAATATAATTAAATATATAAATTTAGTTTGTTTCAAATATTAGAGAAAATGCATGGTATCGCTCTCTATTGTTTAATTATATATCTAGTATGAGTATAATGTTTCTTCTTTACAGAACTTAAAAATAAGGTTTGAAGTTACATCTATTGTCCGAGAGATGGCTAATTTAAATAATTCTAAAAGTGAACTTAGAAGTTTATTAAGTTATTAAACATAATATATTGTTGATATTCTTTAGTTGTTCACTATGAATGATCTCTCAGTTGTAAAATTTATAATTTTTTATAATGGATTTATATTGATTCTACTTTTCATTGAGTGTTAGTGTCAAATGCTAATACACATGCGCCACCGCCAATCTGGTTGGTTCCCTTTTTGAGCTCAACCGTGCACAGAGAACGTTGATAATTTGATATTTAGTGGCCTTAACCAACTTATAAGGTAAATCTTATAAATAAGATGAAATTCATATTATTTTCTAGAGTTTTATGTTAAAATTAAATTATTTAGTATCATATATTTCAGTAACTTTAGATATTTTAGTAATTTTCAAGCTATAAAATAATTTTTCTCTCCTTTAGGCCAATCCTCCATTTGTAATTTTAACCAATTTACAAAATTTCTGTACCTGCAAAGTACATATATACAAGAATCATACCCGCAAATCTGGTATCAAATTTAGAAAATTTTGATGGAAAATTCTGAATCAAGGAATAGTGAAATATTTGGTGGCATTCTGCATGCAGCGTACGGTCGGCGTAGGGACATTTTACGTAAGGAAAACCAAGCTCATGGTCTCCAAAAGACTGGCGTTCGCGGATGTTTGGAACTAGAGGTCATTCAACTTAACCTTAAATAGATGGAAGTTCACAATCTTTCAAAGGTTTTACTAATATAATATGTCAAGGTAACCTGTTTATTTTGTAATTTTAAAAGCAGCAAAGAGAAGGCAAAGATAAAGAATACCTTCACATTTATATTTAAAATTGTTTATTTAAAATACCACTAATTTATATTTGGTCAAATATTAAGGAACTCTTAATTTTTATATGTTTATGAAATTTTGACTATTTAAAAACCTAAGAGCATTTGTCTTTATTTGTTAAATATATGACGCCCACTTAACAGCTATTATAGTTCAAATTTGAAATAAATGATTTTTATGTTACTTTCTCACATTTTATTTAAACTATAATAACTTTTTATAGTACAACTCACGAATCCAGTGCTCCGACTATAAAGGCTAACCTGTGCATCTGTCTGTATTAATAATGTAACCGAGTTTTTATAAATTTTGATAAATACGGTACAATCTCTTGATAGGGGTAGTACGCAAGGATTTCTGAACTCGAAACCATCACCATCGTTTTTCTCACCCTCGAGAACAGGGGAGGAAATGTATTTTAAAAGATCCTACAAACTTTTGACGTTTTAATCTTTTTTGTACCTCGTTAAATGGAGGTTCTATTGAAAAATCCATTATTAGAAAAATTTGGTTAGTCCGACCAAAGAATTTTGCTACATATCAGCGGGTCATTCCTTTTTTTATTTAACAACCATCTACAAAACCTTACTCTCCTCGGCTTATCTCCCTAGCTTAAATGTTGAACTTTCCTCATTTTGTAGCATCGAAATCCGTTTCTTTTAATGTTTTCCTTGCACTATCTTATTTTATGCGACAGTTTCTCTGAATTTGTATCAAAGAGATTTCTTCATTTTGGTTAACATAATTCAATACTTTACTCACTTTTCTTATATTATCCGCAACATGCCCTCGCCTACTACTTCTTTTGAAAATGAACCTGCGTATTTAGATTTTGAACTAACTTCGGAAACAGCTCGATTTGGCTGCGGAGTATCTGGAAATTTACCTCCGTAAACCGTGACTGCCAACTCCGTCAAAATTGCACTGAAAATAAATGCTAATCATATCGAATTTATTATTATTGGTGTACACCATAATTACTGATATAAAACTTGTCTTAGAACTCGACAACGCAACATACAAAATACAATAGTGAGTAGTAGTTTTTCATTAATCATGGCATAGCTGATTTTTACGATTTAATGATATGAATTGTTGTTACCGTAAAATATTAAATATTGACAATACCAGTTAAAATTTTTGTGGCATGTTTTATATCGTGGAAAAAGAAAAAATAAACGGAATTAATGGTGTCATAGCCTACTTTGAGATTTGTTCTTTGCACAAGAGCGTATGTCAAAACCAACTCGTTTTTCGAATTTGTTGACACACATTATTATACTTATTGTCTTTGCCGTCAACTTTCATCCCCTTAACTTTATTCGTATTTCCTCAAATAAGGAAGCTATAACCGTGCGTCATTTCCTATTTTTCAAGTTTTTGTAATATATCTCACAAAATAGGCTATCAACAACACACCACAGAAATTAGACAACACCCAATTCCAGAAGCCAGGGACTTATGCGGAAGGCGGTTACACATTGAAAAAACGCGGACATACAACCATTTCCTCCGACAGTGCCGGAACCAGGATTCGAACCCGGTGGTGCGATGTCCGTGTGATTAATCGAGATTGCCACCTCACGCCTTAACCCACTCGGCTATCGACCAGATGGATTTCAAATTTCTTTTTACTGAAATATAGCTCACAGAAAATGGGATAACTGTTTCTAAAACTTTATTCTTCTACAATATATATTAAGCGAGATATTTAGTGTAACCCTCGTGAAATAGACAGACGGTATAAAGTAAAAATAATGGTAGTCTGTATAAACTTATTTCCGCACATGAATAATAAGAGAGATATATCCATTAAAAAGGGGATAATAAATTTCAGTTTTTCTGCAATATCTTCGTTATTGCTGAAGTGTGTGATCTCGTTTATGTTATGCCAACCCCATAAAATATCTAGTGTAAGTTGAAGCTTTTAACTTTTTATGTTAAAATGTATCTTTTACAGAAAGTTTATAACTTCAGTATACTGACTAAACAAAATAATTAAATTTAGGAAATGGAATGTTATGTAAAAGCTAGTTTTAAAACCAACTGTTTTGAAATTTATTGTATATTGTTATGCCGCAATTACTCTTGACTATTGATAATCAGTATAAAAAGAATAATCAACTTTTGTTAATAAAATGGGGAATAATTTGAAAAATAACTGCATATGGGAGGCATATAAGGACATATTAAATAACATTGATAATGTGATATTATAATCCAGTAAAATAACCAGTGTCATTACCTTTGATTCCATTTTGTTGCAGTTCTTTGTTGTTTTTTAACTCAATAAGAAGTTGTAACATATCCTTCCTACTATAGTTGTTGTTCTCTCTGTAGGCGATGGTATCCGTGAGAAGTTTTGTAAAGAAATCGCCGAATTCCTTTATTATCACACGTACTCCAAGCGCTCGTGCAACATTGGGAAAACTCTGGCCGAATAGATTTAGGAATGAAACCATACCGGTTGGTGTGAGAAACTTCTTTATTTGTTTTCTCAACGGTGTATCGGGGTTTTCGAAGCTGTTGATATCCAGTCCAAATGCCACAGAACTGATTATGTCAGTGGTAAAACATGCTGAAAAGTAAGTAAACATCTGCAATTAGCGAAATATATGAATAAAAAATAAAAAAAATGCTTATAGTCCATTTAAAGCGTCGGGATTTATGAAGAAATTACCGAAGGCTTGCACCTCGGACTAAACAATATCCCCCCCCCCCATTTTTGAGTTTACTGAATCGATTTGCGGTGTCAAACCAATTTCACCATCTCGGCAACCCCCTCAAATTGGTCAAAAACCAACCCAAAGTCCTCCTTTCCGTGAACCCGTTTATTTTCCTCAGTTTTTCGAGTAATTGTTGTTCCCTTGAGTAGAACGGAAGGTTCCTCAAGGAATTTGACCTCAGCCACCCCTACCCCTGGGCTCTAACCTTTGTAGAGGATGAAAAATTGATATTTGTTTTTGTGAGAAAAATATTGATATTTTACACGAGGTGTTTCTTTGAGGAAGGTGGGTAGGTGACCAGGTTGCGTAACCGGTCCCGGGGGTTATTTCCACCCTTCAAAAAGGTGGAAAATCAGTTTATATAAACACTGTAATAAACGTACTTTTTATACTATTTTTCAATTCTAAGGATGGAAACAACCCCCAGGGGTGGTTACACAATCCTAGTCACCTACCACCTTCTTCAAAGAAACGCCTCCTACAAATTATTAATTTTTCCTCACAAAAACAAATATCAACTTTCACCTCCTACAAGGGTTGGAAGTCTGCGGTTGGGGTGGCTGAGGTCAAATTCCTCGAAGGACCTTCTGTTCTATTCGAGGGTCGAATTGGTCGAAGAACTGGGGAAAATAAACGAGTTCATGGAAAAGGCGACTTTGGGGGGTGATTTCTGGCCAATTGAGTTTGCTGTAGGTGAAATGGGCAAGAAAAATTAAGAATTTTGTTTTCATATTTGGGGATTCACCTCTGCTTATCTAAGAAGTTATTTTGGGTGTTTTTGTTAATCAAGTAGGTCATGACAGTTAAGCAGAAACTGTTTCCTTGTTAGGTAAAGTACCTTTTCTGTAAAAGATACAGCAAAATGTCATTAAGGAAAGTTATTCAGATTAAAAAGTTAGAATCCTATGCAAAAGTTCAAGAACATACGCCTACTTTGATGATTTTGATATTTTTGATATAATTGGATTTTACGAAAAAAAAATGTATGCCTGTTTATTAAAAATTTGTATCTACCAAGTGTCTAGAGAAAAAATATAGTTATCAATTTTTATTGTGAAGCAAAATTATATTTTGGGTTAGGAAACCAATAAATACAAATGACAATTAACAAATGATAATTAAAAGAATTATTATAGGTACTAGAAATAAACATAAATATGCCGCATCATTATACAAAACTGTTGCCACCAGCTTCAACGCCTAGCTCTAGTCTAGCTCTTAGACCTCTATAAGTGTTTTGGATTTCTTGGAGAGGTATAACATCAACTGCGCCTTTAAGTTTTTAATGATTCTAAATTATTGTCAAAACTAAAAGAATAAATTTCTTGTCTTAAAAATCCCCATAAGTAGAAATCCATTATTGCTAGATCCAGGCTTCTAGGTGGCCAATAAATCGGCCAGTATCTTCCAATCCATTTTTCTGGAAAATGACGGTGTAACCATCCTCTGACAGTAATTGCAAAATATGCAGGACAGCCGTCCTGCTGTAAGAACATTTTCATTCTTTACAATATGGGTATATTGTCGAGATGATCCAATAATAATGTATTTAGAATTTCCAGGTAAGAATGTTGATTTACAATTCCTTTAAAGATATATGGACCAATTATTCCAAAGTATGAAATCGCACACCAAACATTCACTTTCCGGGAATATTGCCGTCTACTTCTTATACGAAAATTTGGATTTTCCGAGGACCAATATCTACAATTCTGTGAACAATTCGTCAGAAGAAATTATATTTTCATGAAAGTGTCACTTAAAATATTCTCGCCCATCCATAAACAATTACAATCTTTTAGCATCGTCATTTTCGTCAATAGTGTGTACAAATTTTGGTTTATATGGATGCACTTTATTGGCCTTGAATATTTTTTGTATAACACTTTTAGAAATTCCAGTTTGTGCTACTATTTTTCTAAGAAAGAATTTTGGGAACTCACTCAACGAATCCATCGCGATTAAATTGGCATCATCTTCATTAAACTCCTTTTTTTTATATACATTTATTTAACGTCGGCCTATTTCCGCTACTGAGGCCTATCACCGACGCCTGTAGACGAACTACCCCCAACCAGGAATTTTGCCGAACCTCTTCCCTTAAGAAGAGTAGGGATCTTTGCTATAACAAAACATTAACACAATTAAGAAGAATAAAGTAAATTCAGGTAAGAAGAACATATCAATAATAAAAAGAATATAGCACACAGAACATTAACATTTATCTAATCCTCAAAATAATTTTTAAAATATCATATCAAGTGTTCAAAGTGTTCACCGAAATTTCTTGTGCACAATCGAGCGCGGCGAGGTAATGCATTTAAAACATCACTCAGCATTTCGGGGATAACTGTAATACACGCCTCTTGAATTCGAGCTTTTAGGTCCTCTACATTTTGAAGTGTCGTCGAAAACACCTTATCTTTAATACACCCCCATAGAAAAAATCCATTGAGTTATAACTGGAGAACGAGGGGGCCATCGAATAAATCTATTGGTATCTATCCAATGCTGAGGCAAAATTTCGTCTAAATAATCTAGGCAAATCTGGGAATTGTGGGGAGGAACTCCATCTTGTTGAAAATATTGAAAGTTGTGTCGATTCTCTAAAGGTGGGTCATCTAAGAATCCATTAAATTCATTTCTCAAAAAGTTTAGGTACCTTTGACCACTGAGGTGACCATTATAAAAATAAGGACCTATTAAATTGGTGCCTAAAATACCTATCCACACATTTATTGAAAAATGATTTTGAAACCCAGTCGGTCTATAGTGTGTATTTTCAGAAGTTCATTTGTAATGAATATTGCGATTAAAAAATCCATTATTGGAATAATTTGCCTCGTCGGACCAAAGTATTTTACTACATATTCTTTTCCAACAGTCCCCCGCTTGTAAATTGTGAACTTTTTGGCTTTATAACACCGGTAACCATTTTTCTTTAAAATTTCTCTAGCACTTGTTTTATTTATATGACAAGCAATTTGAATTTCTCTTAATGATGTTTCCAAATTTTCTGTATTTTTATTTCTTACATAATTAATAACTCGGTTTACCTTATTTACATTATCAGTAACACTGTTCAACCTTGTCTCCTTCTTTAAAAATGAACCATTATTTTCAGTTTCGTAGCTAATTTTCTTAACAGAGTTTTATTCGGCTGTAGTGCTTGTGGAAATCTGTCTCTATATTCTACTTGAGCTAATCCAGAGTTAAAATTGTATTGGCAATATGTAAGGAACATATTATAACGATCAATGTGAGTGAAAATCATTTATGAAAATTCTAAATTCTTAAACGAGTGTGATTGAGTGAGAGTTTAAATATTAACTGAGATGATCTGTCAAAAAATTAAATTGTCAAGTTTGTTCATAGCCAACTATTTTAAAATAATTGAAATAATAGTGAAATCATGAAATACAAACAAATGGATATTATACTTAAATGAATTGGTAAAGATATTTTAACTTTCTGAGCAAGGAGTGACGCTTTTATGGAGGACCTCTATACATTGGCATAACTGCAAATACTCTTTCCATAATTGCTCCATGTTGCTTTCTTGATTATTATTTTGTTTTTGTTACCTGAATTTACTTTATGCTTCTTAATTGTGTTAATGTTTTATTATAGCAAAGATTTGAACAACTTATTGAATTATTTTATCGTTTTATTTAATCATACTTCTCCACGGCAAGTTAAAAAAATATTTATTGGTTTAAAAAAAATGTTTTTATAATTACTAACATAGTACTAATGAATAAATATGGCATGTGATATATCGTTGAAAAGGGAGGAAAATACTCCACTTAATGGCGCCATTTCCCGCCTGTTTCAAAATAATTTTTTTAACAGCCTGAAGAGTAAATTTCAAAATACAACGATTTTGAAAAAAAAATTAGGTAAAACCTCGTTGAAACACTCTGTTTTGCAAAAAAATTTCGCCTTAGAATTTTTCTTGTATCTCTTCAAATAACGGCGATATTTGGCCTAGACGTTTTCCGCATTTTCAATATTTTCCGCCATAACTCTTAAAGTAGGCCATGGATTTCAAATGTCTTTAAACCATTTTGTAGGTTATATAAATCGGCACAATTTTCGTAAAAATATTTTTTTTTCTACGACCGATATTAAGTGAGATATTCTCGAGTACCTTGATAAAATGGACAGCCTGTATATACCAAAGATCAAAAAACGTCCCAGACCCCAAACATTTCGGACTCCCCCCACCGGTAAGGATGTCATAAAATGAGATGGTTTTAGGCATCGACTTACCCACTTAAACGCTATATTCTTTAATAAAATCCACTTTAAATATGTGTTGTATACTAAAATATGATGTCTGCATTGTTTTTTTTTATTATTTTTAATGTGGTGACCAATATGTGGTCTAAATATAAAAAATTTTAAATTTTTTTCTGCATACAGTAAATACCTTTGTTTGCAGCTACAGGTAATTAGTTGTTCACAACTTTTTGCGACATCCGAAATAGTAGACCACAATATCAGAAACCCGTCATTTTTTCTCATCCCCAAGTATCGGGTGAAGGAGGTTAATATTCCTTTTCCAGACAGTACTTCCATATAAGGGTTTAAAAAGTGGCTCGCTTGATATGCTGACGTAAAGCATTTTCTGTTGGAGGTATATTCTCAATAATTTTTTTTGTGAAAAGGAATCGTCTCCACTCATTAATTGTATTTAAGGGAGATGTTGCATCATACAAAAGAATCAGCAATCTTTTCACAATACGCATGATATCTTCATCTTCCCATTAGCATCTGCTCAAAAGCGGAATTAATATTAGGATCTGCCATCCACACCTTCCAAACTCCTTTCTTGCCTACTCCACAAAATGAAGACACGGTATCGCAACCTGTTGCAGAATGAAATATCGGCAAAAGGCTAAAGATCTCCTGTGATAAATGACAACATAAGTCATAGATACCTATTAATTTACGATTTTTTGCAGTTCTAAAATCAATCCAAAGTTGTTGAATGTTTTCAAAATTTGAAAATGCAGATACTGTATTGACCACAACATCCGAATCTACTGTTAGAATGCTAATGCAGTTGTGGCCATTATTAGCTGCATGCTCAGCATGAAGAAGGAGGCGCCCGTCCGCTTCTTCATGCCATGAGGGTGAAATAGCTGATAGATCTAGCTGCTGAAGACGATATTGCTCTTTCGTCAAGCGTACATACTATTGTTTTCTCTTCAAAATGTTCGTTAATTAGCTGTTCTGCCAAGAAAGTAAACAACCGTTTTTTGTTTTCATCTAATAGTAAAAAATCGTATCGTATGTGCACTCTTACTCCTCTTGTTTGGCATGTCACCTTTCAATGATTCAGAGCTATACCTATCAAATACTAAATCAATTCGTTATAAATTTTGGAGTAACCGACAAATGTAGGGCTTAAATATATAGTTACGATATTCTAAAAACGTTTTCACATTTCTTGGAATTCGTAAATGGACAATAACCGCACCGTCCACACTGAACTCTATTACAGTAAATGGAACGCCATTATAGGCATATGCGCGTAAACAAAATGTGATAATCATGCGATTTAAAATGCACAGACAAGCGCCGACGCAGTAGGAAATCTAAGGTTAAAAATATGTCGGAGCTTGACTCAAACAGTTGTGTACGGAAGTTATGCGCTGACGCAAGTTTGTGTTTTATTTGTTTCTAAAGCGTAGGTCTTAAATTGAATGCGAATTACAGAGTCGGTCTTCGTGATTTTATCCTTTCGTTTGCGAAAAGTTGTGAGATATATTGGTTATTTTGTATATAATTTTGTGACTTATAAATAGTGTGTATCTTAATTAAGACAATAGGTGCGCACTTGTACGGTACTGTTTTGTAAGAACCGGGACGAAATCCCGAGTTTGTTATATTTTAAGTAAGTATACCTACTCAACTTTTGTCTGTTGTATTAAAATAAGCTACCATCTAAATATTGGCAAGACAGTCCGATTTTGGATTTTTTTCTTTTAAAATGAGTACTTTTGCCTACTTAAACACGAATTTTTATTAAAAATAGGCTGTATATACTTCCCGAGATATCAGGATGCAAAATATTGTAACCTCACATTTTTTCATTGCTGCGATTTTTAAGTTTATTATTTGTGAATTGTTGAGTACCTAAATAGTATTAATATAAATACGTATTCAACATATTCGGGATAATAATACTGATTCCAAGATCTTTTTGAAAACACATAACGTTATCATACTTTTTGTAAATTAATATTACAATTTTATGAAACAAGCAAGTTCAAACTGTGAAATATGAGTCCAGTCAGCCAACGTGGTAAAGTTGACAATAGGAACACTCAAGTATATTACTAGTAAGTTAATAGAGTGCGGCAGCAAGGCATCTCAATTATTTGTGTATTATGCAAAATAAATAAGGAACACATTACCCTCCTTTGCTTAGCGCAGTCGGTTAAAAATAATGCAAATATGTGCCAAATGTTTATGGAAATACAAATAGAATGACAATGTTTGACATATAACAAAGCGTTTTGTGAATAAAAAGAGAATTTCCTGAAATTTTATAACTAATTTATATTTTTAATTATGTAATAATTTATTTAAAAATTTTGTTTTAATTTATATATTTTACTAGCGAGACATTTTGTAATATTCAAAAAACAAGTTCTGCTATTTTTAAGCAGAAGTTTCATTTATTAAAATTTTTAAATATTTTTTGCACACCATGGCAAGATACCACTGAAATCTATTATAACAGAACAGTTAAGGACGAGCGCAGCTCTGTCTTTATGGCATTGTACTGCGATACTAAATATAAAGCAAGAGGAGCCGCAGTTAGTGCTTGAATGGGTGACTTTCAGAGAAACGCAGCAATCTTGACTCACCTTCTAGCGGCTTGTATTTCAGTGTATTAAATGCTATTTAATTCTAGACGGGGATTGTGTAGTGGATATACCATCTTTGGGACGGTATGTAAAACAGTTAATCCCCTGTCCATTAAATACTAGGCAAGTAAAAAAAATCCCTACTCTTTGATAGAGGTTTGGCAAAATTTCCAGTTTGAGGGTAGCTTGTCTCCTGGTATTGGTTCTGCCCTTGGTGGCGGTAATAGCCCGATGTTAAAAAAAATCCAGGAAAATAAAGCAATAGAGTTCCGTGCAAAATACTTAATAAAAAGTAAGAAAATTGTTGCTTCCCTTGGTTCATGTTTACATTATATTTGTCAAAAGTACAGTACAAGATTTTATCAGATTTTCCACGTTTCAGACGAAGTATATTACGAATTTTAGTTATTCAGTTACTTTGTCAGAAAAATTATTTAATATGTAGCAAGTAAACATTTGGTATATGTACACTACTACCGGGAATGAAACCACATACTATTAGTCAAAATATAAATGGACATTATACTTTAATTTTCTCTTGCAAATAGAGAAGGAAGTTTTACGTAAACACCTTTACATATTCTTTTACAATTCATTGTCTCATGAGTATGTCATATTTTTATAAACAAACGAGTAAAACAATCTATCACTTATGTATCAAGGCATTTGATATTAAACAAAAAAGCTAAGTTATCTTGAAATTCAAATAATAATAATACCACACCAAGTATTTGAAAATAGTTAATTATTACCTTTTCTTCATTTCATTTGTCAATTCAAACATATTTGTGAATATAAAATGCATGATTTTAGTTTTCAATAAAAATTCACTAGTACCTACTCATATATTTACTGATTGATCGTAGAAAAAAAGTATAGGTTTTTTCAGGCCTCAATTTTAGCTTTTATTAATTTTAAAATCATATTTCGACCCCAGAGATAGAAAATATATGACTGTTTTTTGTGAACTATATATTGAACTTATGATCATACATATTCGACATTTGCTACAAGAAATTGAAAATAAAATGATTCTTTTGGGAATAACGATAACTTTGATTTTTTTTATAACTATCAAGGCAAATAAATTGTTATATTTATTTATGCGATTTCTAAAAAAAGTTAAAAATATGAAACACGCAATAAAAATAAGGCCGGCCCTGACGTATTTCATAGTACGATTGCGCGCTACTATGTGGCCGCCATACTTGCGCGATATTCAATTGTACGTAGAAATTTTTGTGGCATTGGCATTCCATTTACTGTAATAGAGTTCAGTGACCGTCCAGTACTGTGGCAAAATTTTTTTGTTTAGTTTCACCTGTTTGTAAAACATCTTTTCCAGTACTGGTCTCCAAATAATGTATAATGTCTGACTTGTTACTGGGCTTCTTCAATCTTCCGCTTTCACATATAGAAGGTGGAAAAGATTGATTCTCATGAGCAAAAAAATTTTCAATATCTGTTCCTCGATTTTGAGAAGCTTCGTACAGCTTACAGAAAATACTGAAATCCTGTCAGAGACCAGCTATTTTTGTCTTTGATTTCAACTTTCAATGGCAAATTGAGAAATGTGAAAATAATTTTTTTTAATTACAATATGTATCGACTGCTCCGATTTGTTAAGGCAATATTCCATAATTATATTTAAGTATACCGGGTGACACAGGAGATATGTAACACCCCGTAGCATGTTTATTTAAAAAGATATTATTTTGAAATTTGGTACACTTATATAATGCGTGATTGTTCTTTTTTAAGTACAATTTTTTCCCACCGCTTCCGGTTTCACCGGAAGTGACATCTACTCTGTTATTTTAAATGGCACCCTGTATATTTTTTTATCTATCTGATTTTTCTCTAGATTCTCTTTTCAACCATGTATCGTAACACGGCATTTGTTTTTAAAATGACAGTTAATATCAATTTTAGTTTGTTAAGTCTAGCTGGCCCTGATATGAACCTTGACAGATATTGATGCGTAGTGTGCCGTGATATCGAAAGACCTCTGGTATGCGACTTTGTGCCTCATATTTTTTTGGTAATAACCAGTAGCTGAACAGACTAATAAGATCTAACTTATTTAAAAAAATATCTTTAAACAACTCACGATATCATAAAAACCAAGATATAGGAACCCCATTTTCTTATTTCACCTAGTTAAAAAATACTTATTTATCTTTTATTGTCGTCTAATACAATTGCTGTGCCTATCCTATTTTACTTTCTTCATTAAAGTTAGTATCGAATGTTATTGCATAGTAATGAATATTGTACTTCAACAAAAATAGTAAGCAGGCGGTGGAAACAAAAGAAGGTAAAACAAGGCGTCATTTTGATTTGACAATTAAGAATTGTTTACTTGGTAGCATTTAAGTATTTTTCATTAAATTAAACCTAAGTTATCACGTTTTTAACTCTGTTTTGCCATGTATTCACGAAATGAAAAAGTAGATATGCTACTAATCTATGGCGAATGTAAGAAAAATAGCAGGCGGGCTGCTGACTTCAAGAAAGATTTCCCGAAAGAATTCATCCACCAAACAACTATTTTGTAAGAGCTGAACAGCAATTCAGAAGTGAACCAGATGTACCGGAAAATAATTTCATTATCGATGAAGAGTCGGAAATCAATGTACTTGCAAGTGTCAAGACAGATCCCACGATTTCGATAAGACAGATTGAGGACCAAACCGGTGTAAATCGAGAATCAGCTCGACGCATTTTGAAAAAACACAAATTTAAATCATACAAGTACCAAATACACCAGCATTTATACGAAAATGATTTTCAAAGAAGATTGAACTGTTGCAATTGGTTTCTGAACAGACACAATTTGGACAATAATTTTCATGAACAAATTTTATTTACAAGATTTTTTGGAAGAACTGCCACCTAATGTTAATCCAATAATTTTTCAACAGGATGGAGCTCCACCACATAACAGCAGAGTTGTGGTGAATTATTTAAATGAAAGGTTTGGAGAAAACTGGATGGGAACAAATGGCCTGTAAGGTCACCAGACTTACGCCATTTGATTTTTTTGTATGGGGCTACCTCAAGGAAAACGTTTATAGAACTCCATCAACAAACAGAGAAGACATGGAATTGAGAGTCAGAAGAGCAATCGATGGGAATTACTGAATTATAGTTAGATAACGTGCTTAGGGCTACCGTCTCAAAAACACTATTATGCAGAGATAATAACGGACAACATTTTGAGCATCTGCAGTAAAAAATGCTTTTGTATGTAGTACTTCAGTAAATATTTCATTTTAATTTCATTCATTTCTTGTAAAAATGTATTACATAGTGTAATGGTTTTTCATCAATTTTGTTCAAATGTGTTTCACTGATGTTTCTTATTTATTAAAAAAATCGTTTTACCTACTTTTATTTTGTTTCCACCGCCTGCTTACTAAATATTTTTGTTGAAGTACAATATTCATTACTATGCAATAACATTCGATACTAATTTTAATGAAGAAAGTAAAATAGGATAGACAGCAATTGTATTGGACAAAAATAAAAGATAGATAAGTATTTTTTAACTAGGTGAAATAAAAAAATAGGGTTTCTATCTTGGTTTTTATGATATCGTGGGTTGTTTAAAGATATTTTTTTTAAATAAGTTAGATCTTATTAGTCTGTTCAGCTACTGGTTATTAAAAAAAAAATATGAGGCACAAAGTTGCATACCAGAGGTCTTTCGATATCACGGCACACTACGCATCAATATCTGCCAAGGTTCATATCAGGGCCACCTAGACTTAACAAACTAAAGTTGATATTATCTGTCATTTTAAAAAACAAATGTCGTGTTCCGATACATGGTTGAAAAGAGAAGCTAGAGACGAATCAGATAGGTAAAACAAATATACAGGGTGCCATTTAAAATAACAGAGTAGATGTCACTTCCGGTGAAACCGGAAGTGGTGGGAAAACATTTTTGTATTAAGAAAAGGACAATCATGCATTATATAAGTGTACCAAATTTCAAAATAATATTTTTTTAAATAAACATGCTACGGGGCGTTACATGTCTCCTGTGTTACCCAGTATGAAACATATTTCATATTGAATTTTATTAAAAAATATGATCCTTTTAAGTAAGTTAGCGTATATGCTTATGCATAGTTTTTTGACCCCCAGTTTGATGACGTCATTACTGGTGGTGGGGATCTGAAATTTTTGGGGTCTGGGGCGTTTTTTGATTTTTGATATATGTAGAAACTATATCCAAAAGGGTATGTTTACCGCCAGCACTGAAATATTTTTATGCTATCCGATCCCACTATATATATCTTCTAATCCGTAGCACTGAACAATGAATATCTTTTGTTCTGCTGTAAACATAATTTTTAGTTAATAATTAGAATGCTTATCGGACAGCTATTATTATTAATTTGACAGATAGATACATACACACACGTGTTCTTCAAGAATGGATTGATGAATAAACAGTGAAAGCTTTAAAACATAAAAATTTCAAAATTTAATATCAACATAGGTTGCGCTTTCCAGGAAAATTTGTATATTGTGATGTCGACCTTCTTTTAAAAGAATGCCACAAAAGTTATGTCAAAGTAAATCAAAATTGTGTTTGTGTATAATATTGGGATTAGGTGCCTCGGAAATATATCATGACACATAGGATAAAAATATACGTAAATAACTAAATAATTTCCTTTCGAGTAAATAGCGGAGTAAACACTTTAGTAAACCAGCACACTTTTCAATCAAAATCATCAAAGTAGATGTATGTTCTTGAAATTTTGCATAGGACTATAACTTTTTAATCTGAATAATTTTCCTTAATGATATTTTGCTGTATCTTTTACTGAAAATGTACTTTATTTAACAAGAAATTCATTTTGAATTTATATTGTGCAGGCTGTTATACTCTGCTGTGCAAAGGGACGCTAGCTGGCAGCGATAACAAATAAATTCTTACATAAAACATCTTTAACGTCGACGGCTTCTCCAGTCTTGCTACGTTCGTCCACGTATTTCTCAAGTACTGTTCCAGTGCTTACTAAAGTCTGAAACATTGCCTTTAATTTTCCCGATGTTAAAGTAGGAGTTAATTTTGTCCTTAGATTCCTCCACTTCTGTCCGCCAATTGCAAAGAGATGTGCACCTTTAAATTAAAAAATATTTAGTTCGTTTAATTTTGGATAATTATCACACTTACTTAAAGGATCCGTTTTTTCATTAAAATAAAATCCTCTATCCACGAAACTATTGAAATCTTTAACCAGAATATTTTTTAGCATGTCCAAATCCACAATCACGAATAAGGGTCTCATTATAGAGTATACTCCAACATACTTCCAACCTGCGAAGTAACATGATCCATTAGTAAAGTCATCCCAGATAAATCACGTCTAATATTTCTCGGCAAAATTTGAAGTAGGATTTTTTAAATCTATTGCATTATACATTAGAGTAATAAGTTCAATAATAGCATCATTTGCAGACTTATCGTGTTGATAACCATATTTTTTTTTTGGAGATATTAAGTTATATTTATTCAAATAATTTACTATAAAAAATTTCATTATTTTTTCCAACTTTTCTAATGTTTGACAATAAGGAAATAGATCGCTAATTTTTCACTTTATTAGGGTTACATTTGATATTCAATCCCATGCTTTAAATATTCATCTCCATTTTGTTATCAGTTTAACAAATAGCTATAATATATATTAAATCCAAGAAAACTAATTCTTTCATCTACGGCGCTTGGAATGTTCGTACTTTGAACGACAGCACTCGCACCCATCGGCCTGAAAGAAGAACTGCTTTAATAGATAGAGAACTTCACCGACTCAATGTTGACGTTGCAGCTCTCAGCGAAACTCGATTTTTGGAGGAAGGCTCTCTCACAGAAAAGTACTACACCTTCTATTGGAAAGGTCTTCCCACCAATTCAAGAAGACAACATGGAGTAGGATTTGCCGTTCGGAATCAACTTGTATCCAACTTATCACAAGTACCACAAGGCCTATACGAGCGTCTAATGCTGCTACGCTATGAGCTATCAGATGGCAACGCGGTAAATCTAACAAGCGCCTACGCTCCCACTCTGGATGCAAGTCACGAAACTAAGGAAAGCTTCTATCAACAGCTGGAAGAAACCCTCTGTAGAATACCTAAAACGGAACGACTCGTTATTCTTGGCGATTTTAACGCTAGAGTAGGGAGAGATGCAGACACCTGGCCAGGCATCATAGGCAAGAACGGTTTGGGCAACATGAACGCTAAACGGTCAGCTACTCCTAACTAAATGCGCCGAACATGATCTAGTTATAACAAACACCATTTTCCGACAAAAGGATAAATTTAAAGGCACCTGGCGTCACCCCAGATCAGGTCACTGGCATCTACTGGACTATGTTATCGTACGTAGGAAGCATCTCAAGGACGTCCAAATTACAAAGGCGCGCATTGATAGCGAATGTTGGACCGATCATCGTCCTGTTGTCTCTAAAATGAAAATTGTTATGAGACCCAAACACCGAAGAACTCAAGTAAAACGTAGACTCCGTCTCTGTATTAGTAAATTGCGTGACCAACAAACCGTCGAACAGCTAAAGCAAAAAGTTCAAGAGAATTTGAGTGCACTAGAAGAAACCAATTCTGTAGATGTCGCTGCTACCTGGACACAAATTAAAGACAGTTTAAAAAGTGCGAGTGAGGAAATTCTTGGCACTGCAGCAAGTAAAAAACAGGAGGACTGGTTCAATGATAATGAAGCTTTTATACAAGAACTTCTTGACCGCAAACGTATTGCCTTCCAAAACGCTATCAACCACCCCAACGACTCATCAAAAGCAGAAGCTTTTACCCAATCTAAGTATGAAACGCAACGCGAAATCAGAAGAATAAAGAACGAGTGGTGGGCAAGTAAGGCCAGAGAAATTCAAAGGTACGCCGATTCACACGACTACAGGAATTTCTTTCAAGGAGTAAAAGCAGTGTACGGCCCCAGTCGGAAAAATATGTGCCCTATTAAAGATTTAAATGGAAATCTCCTCAAAGAAGACCAGGAAATAAGAGCCCGATGGAAAGAACACTGCTCTAACATTCTTAACCAGCAAAGTCAAGCCGATCACAATATTATAAATCTTATCCCTCAATATGACACCTTCGAAGACTTAGATAAACCACTAACAACGGAAGAGATCTTAACCGCCATTGGGCAGCTAAAAAATAACAAATCTCCCGGCGCCGACTCACTCCCAGCTGAGATCTTTAAAGCTGTGTCGTCAGAGCTCATACCCTACCTCAAAAAACTGTTTGATGTCGTGTGGGAAAGTGGTCAAGCTCCGCAGGAGTTTCGTGATACACTTTTAATCAACCTCTTCAAAAACAAAGGGAGCGCTGCGGACTGTGGAAATTACAGGGGTATAGCTCTCCTGGCTGTTGGAGGGAAGATACTCATTAAAGCAATGGCAAATAGGCTAACACCTGTTATGGAAAAGTTACTTCCTGAAACACAGAGTGGCTTTAGACCAAACCGAGGCACATCGGATTTAATCTTCACACTTAAACAGCTTCAAGAAAAAGCACTCGAACATCAAGGAGAAATTCACATGGCCTTCATTGATTTAACCAAGGCGTTTGACTCGGTGGACAGGGAAGTGCTCTGGAAAATTATGTTCCGCTTATGTATCCCTAGAAAATTTGTGGAAGTATATCGCAGTCTACATACAAACAACAACGCCCAGGTTATGTATAATAATGAGGCAACCGAACCTTTCCAAACCCTCACTGGAGTTAGGCAGGGATGTGTCCTGGCACCCCTACTCTTTAATTTGTTTACCACTGCTCTAACAATTATTGTTGACAACAAACTGACAGTCAGAGGAATAGGTCTCAGATACCGTTTTGATGGCGGTCTCTTTAACATAGGGCGCTTTAGAGCTTTCACGAAGACACGCACACGATTCATTTGTGATCTCCAGTATGCGGATGACTGTGCACTTTTAGCCTCTACGCCGGAAGAGCTTCAAGAACTTTTAGATGTGTATACCCAGAGCTACGATTCCTTGGGACTTAAAATCAACATTGGAAAGACTAAGATTATGTCAACTCCTCATCAAGTGAACCAAATAGACATTACTCTTAACGGAAATTCTCTTGAAGTGGTGGATCAGTTCAATTACTTAGGCAACGTTGTTAATGACAAAGCAAACATGGACAGCGAGATTCGCAATAGAATTAACGCTGCATCTAGAGCACTCTGGGGACTTAGAGAGAGAGTATTTGATAACCACGACCTTGCTTTGTCAACGAAAATGGCTGTCTACAGGGCAGTTGTCATTCCAACACTGCTATATGGATGTGAAAGCTGGGTCACTTACTGTCGTCATGTGAAAGAATTAGAACGTTTTCAGCAAAGACACCTCAGAAGTATGATGAAAATCCGTTGGTTCCATCACATATCAAACGTGGAAGTACTCAGGAGAGCAAACAGCCTTCCAATTGAGGTGCTTATTTCAAGAGCACGCCTAAGATGGGCAGGTCACGTTCATCGTATGCATGTACACTTTATGGTGAATTGCTAAGCGGTAGAGGCGTGGCGGTCAACGAAAGAGGTTCAAAGACGCTCTCCATGAAAATCTAAAATCCTGCGGTATTGCAGACGAGCAATGGGAACAACTTGCAGCGGACAGAACCGAATGGCGAGGGTTTGTGGCCAGCTATCAAGGAAATGTTGCTGCAAGAAGGCCGAATCCAATACCTAACCAGGTCTATGTTTGTCCTGACTGCGGTCGACATGTGCTCTCCCGAATTGGCCTCTATAGCCATAGTCGTGTGCACCGTAGATGAATGTGAATTACAATAGACTACACCTTTTACTTGTTTTTTATTGTACACAATCTATCGACTGTAACATTTTTATACTCGGACTCGAGTAACGGCTAATAATAATAATAATTATATATTTAAAAAATAAAATAAGAAAACCTTTTGACTTTGCCTTCTTGTAGATAGGTGGAAACCCCCTACCGAGGAAAGGTGCATTTCTGAAAGGATTAGGGAGGTTTCCAAACGGTATGGAAGGCTCAAAGTAAGGGACGGCTCTCCTTTTCCAATACTGGAAGGCCCATTTGTAATAGACGATGCTTATGGCTAGAATTGCTGTGATTACACCCAATAAGTCAAACAGTAGTACTCCCGTAAAGAACCCCATGATGTTCCTGAAAACGAAAAAAATCAGTATTAGAAAATTTTTATTATATAAGTGTATATATGTGTCTTGAATACGCCTTTTCTGAATAATAAAGAGATTCGGCAGAGCTTGGAGCCTTAGAGCTTGAGAGAGACCCTGGGAGCCTGCGTGCACTTGCTTTTTGAATTTGTGAAGAATGGGTGGGTCACACGTAAAACGTTGGACAGGATCAAAAGCTACACCCTGTATAGCCCTGGAGTATGTTGCTTCACTTGGAATTGTGTATTTAGTACTTTTAGTTAAATTTATTGTCTTTGGTAGGGTCCAAAACCTCACCCTGTATGTGCTTCTCGAATTAAAACACTCGGTTTAAACGAATAAGAACAAGCCTATTTATTAACACTGAACAAAGTTTAAAAACGATCTAAATTAAATTATTTATTTTACACTGTTTTAAAAGATTACTTTCGACACTGAAATTCCGTTATTTTAAAAAAATATATATAGTAACGCAGTGGATTTATAATGTTTGAAAATTTTTTTATTTGTTAATATTATTTAAAATTAACTCCTTTTTTACAAAGTTTAGGCCTTGGAAGTAGTACGAGCACTGGATTCGATTATCGCGAGTTGCACCGAAGAAACTGACTTCTATTTTATACGCTAGGGGAAAATTATTATTAAAATTAAACTCTCTTTTACAAGGTTTCGGCCTTGGAAGCAGCACGGGCACTGGATTTAGATGATCGCGAGATACACCGAGGAAACTGACTTGCCGGAGCTCATCGTGCTCGGCTTTTTTATACGCTTCGTCGGGAACCCGACGAGCAGAGAGCTGGAAAGGTCTGGAAAAGACTGTATGCGTCCCCGCCCATTCCGTGCGGGCGAGGATGACTCATCGATTGCACAAAAATAATTTTCATATTACAAAAATAATACTTTTTTATTTATAGTTTATGATAATTTGTAAATGTTAAAAATAATAAGAGAATTGAAAAATATATCAGAATCGATGGAGGACTAGTATTTAATATTTACTTTTTAAAATTATATTTTTGTTTAAGCTATACCTAATTTTAAGTGTTGTTTAAGTTACAATGACTTTACAAAGATAAAAGTTTAGTTATTTGATATTTTCTTCAACGAAGAAATGTGTCCTAATGCTTAATTAGCGTCATTATTACATGACTACCAAGTTATGTAAATGTCCGACAATGTCGATTAGTAGGGCGATTATTATTGAAATATTAGATAAGATTTTTTTGTAAAGAAATAAAGAAGTCGATTTCTTAAAAAAAAAATTAATAAAAGTCCAACACAGAAAAGATACAAATTGTTAAAATTATAAATTAATGGAAATGTTAAAATAACATATTATTTCTATAAAAACTGTTCAAAGTTCTGTCCATTGACATTCAAGCACGTCTGAACCCGTCTAATCCAATTTTGTCACGCTAGTTGAAGTGTTCTCCCTTCCTGCTGTTCCCGAAGACGCAGATTATGGAAAGGCGTTGTGATACGTTCACGTAATACATCGATATTTTCAACTTCGGTTTGGTAGACTTCATTTTTTAAATATCCCCACAAAAAGAAGTCAAGAGGATTTAGATCTGGGGACCGCGGAGGCCAAGCTACAGGTCCACCCCGTCCGATTCAACGTATTCCGTTTAATTGGGTCGAGCAATCTCGGACTACTAAAAGATAATATGTGGGCGCACCATCATGTAAAAACCACATCCGACTTCGAACCTTCAAGGGCACATCTTCAAGAAGACGGAGAAACTGCAGATATTGCAGACCATCCATCCGATTTAGCCATATGAACGAATTTATTAGGCGTTCATCGATGTTGAAAGTGATTCCGAACTACTAGATGAGGATTCTCAATGACCCAAACGTGCATATTATGTAGATTGGTTATACCAATACGCGTAAAAATAGATTCATCAGTGACCAGTACATCGACAAATTTTCATTAATTTGTAACTTTAACAATTTGTATATTTTTCTGTGTTGGACTTTTATTACTTTTTTTTCAAGAAACCGACTTCTTATTTAAAGGTGCATGTATGATTAAAAAATGTTGGGTAAGTTGCGCTACATCTTGTATAACGATTATACAGGGTTACTGGTAATTCGATACATTCCTTTGGAGATGTGATGGGGCATGATCTAAGAAGTAAATTTAGCCCTAACATATATTATGCAAAAGTCAATAGTTTTTGAGATATTTAATTTTTTTTGTTTTTCTCAAAAAGTAGATCTTAATGTCCTAAAAGTTAATTTTAGAAAAATCTATTTGACATTTTTAAATTTTTTTTTACTGGATTACTTGTCCAATATTATAGATATCCATTTGGAATGAAAAATATCTGGAAACATTTCGATCATGTGAACATCTGAAATAAAAACTTAAAAATTTTTTTTTTAAATCAGCCATGAAATTTACCTATTAGGTTTTTTTTAAAAAAATATTAACGTAACACGCGTATAAATTATTATAAAAACTGCCTTATTTCAATAGCTATCTAACAAGGTACAAATGTTCAATGTACCCTTAATAGTCCTAAGAAAATACTAGTAAAAATAACACAAGTAGTACGAATTTTATTTTTAGATAAACATTAAAAAACATTTTAAAAGTAGAGTTTAATTCTTCATTAATTTCAAAGTTGTACTTTATTTTTTATATGTCTTGCTCAAAATGGGAGCCCCTATTCCGTATACAGACACGGCAGCGTCTTCTTATTTCCGTCCTTGTTACTCTGGTTGTCAGATTATGCCTTATGTGTTGGGCAGCATCGACTATCCTTTGTCTAAGGTTTTCTATAGTATTGACTGGTGTGGCATAGACCATCTCCTTCATATGACCCCATACGTAATAATCAAGGGGTGTTAAGTCAGGGCTTCGCGCTGGCCAAGGTATTGGGCCCGCTCTTCCAATCCAACGGTTGGGGAAACGTTGATCAAGTAACTGTCGTACTGTCAGCCGATAATGTGCTGGACAACCGTCGTTCTGAAACATCATTCGCTGTCTGACGGCGAGAGGAACATCTTCACCAGATCATTTCTTAAAAAAATTTCATAGATTTCCCCGTTTAAATTTTGAGGAAGAAAGTGTGGCCCTATTAAATAGTGGCGAATGACTCCCATCCACACATTAATAGAAAACTTAATTTGGAAACTAGTTTCACGTGTTAACTTGGAATTTTCCTCTGCCCAATAATGTAGGTTGTGGAAATTTGTTATACCCTCGCGATTAAATTTCGACTCGTCCGTCCATAAAATACTTGTTAAAAAATTTGCACTTTCTGCATCTGAATTTAACATAAAGCGGCAGAATTCCACTCTCCTTCCAGGATCACCTTCCTCCAAGCCTTGGACAGGGGTATAGTGGTAAGGATGACATCCAACTCTACGTATCGTAGACCAAACTTTCCATTGTGACGCTCCGGTTAGTCTTGCGACTTTATTAGTTGAAATAGTTGGGTCTTCCTCAAAATACCTCAATATTTCTTCCTCATCACCTGGTTCATAAACGGGAGAAGCACCAGCGTCACTTCTTCTACATTTCACGGAGCCAGTTTCAGCGATATTTCGATATGCCGTACTGAATACACGTGCATTTGGTAAGTGGCGGTTAGGGTACCAAAGGCCATATTCTCGGCGAGCTTCAGCAGCGTTGCCGCCACAGTATCCATAGACAAACAAGATATCAGCGTATTCTGCGTTGGCATACGTGGCCATGGCACAGAAAATACAATAACAACAACTAATAACAACAACTACGAGCAAAATCAAAATCTTCGATAACTAATTTAACAAGACCAACAAACTTAAGGGACACGGAGATAAGAATGTCAGTTAATGACATATATGCACAAACGTCAAAGTCAAGGACTGATTGACTTAAATGAAAATGAACGATTAGTCGTTTAATAAATTCCGCCACCAGCATTATCTTTACTAATTTTTTATTAGAACTATCAAGGGTACATTAAACATTTCTACCTAGTTAGATAGCTATTGAAATAAGGAAGTTTTTATAATAATTTGTACGCGTGCTACATTAATATATTTTTTAAAAAACCTAATAGGTAAATTTCATAACTGATTTTAAAAAAAAATGTTTACAAGTTTTTATTTTAAATGTTCACATGATCGAAATGTTTCCGGATATTTTTCATTCCAAACGGATATCTATAATATTGGACAAGTAATCCAGTAAAAAAAAGTTTTAAAATGTCAAGTAGATTTTTCGGAAATTAACTTTTAAGACATTAAGATCTACTTTTTTGAGAAAAACAAAAAATTGAAATATCTCAAAAACTATTGAGTTTTGCATAATGTATGTTAGGGCTAGATTTACTCCTTAGCTCTTGCCCCATCACGTCTCCAAAGGAATGTATCGAATTACCAGTAACCCTGTATAATGAAGGATAACGCCTGTCTATCTTCTGTCTAGATAAATCAATCATGTAGAAAGACCCAAGGCATTCTGATTTTTCTAATAATAATTATAAAAAGACCCAAACAAATATTTCCAATTTAAGGCATCTAGTGACCTCTCTTGGTCAGAAGACACATTAACCATTAACTGAAAATAAAATGTATCTACTTAAAATTGTAGGTTTTCCCAAATTAGTAAAATAATACTAATATCCAAAAAACGTGGCGCAAACAAGCTGTCGCACAGGAAGCCCCTACAATTGCATACCCTTCTACTCATAAAACAATAAGTAATTCAATTTCTTTTAAGAAATTGGGGTTTCAATTGAAGAAATACCTAAATAGTTCATAGTTCAAAAACAAAATCTGAAAAGAATTGTGTCAGCCAATGTCTTTTTAAAAATAATAAAAGATAAGATGTTTCAATGTTTAAAAAAAAAAAATTTAATAATAATATTATGAATATTGCACAATTGCATATATACTATTTTGCTTACTAACAAAAAAACAATAATCTCACTCACCAAGTACTTGTATTAAACAATCACAAATTGCAAGTAATAATTAAACTTCAGACACAATCATATATATGTAAAAAAGTTCACATCTTCTCTCCCCCAATAGGCCGTCGCGTTTTTATGTAGTTTCGCACAGACCAATTAAAAGTGTACAAAGCATCTGAAATGATGACTTGACAATTATTCTAACTAACATTGTTATTATTATAAAAATTTAGTCTGGCAAATGATAACCTCGGTATTATCTGCAATTATTTGAAGTTTTTTTAGTTTATATTTATTTACGCATAAACATTACTAGCGGCTTCTGCAACTTAGACGGGGAAAGATTCAATAGACATAGTTCGAAAATGCTTCCTATAGTAGAGTGTAATTGCGGTCAAAATATCGGATTTGAAAAGTGTCAAAATGACAAGACAATTATGTTTTGGAAAGGATCCGTCCATGGCTTAACTTCTTATTAAGCATTTTTATTTCAAAATAGTACATATTTGATTTTAAGTAAACACTGCTCTTAGATGTATTAAATTACTGTTTAAAATTCTCTACAAAAGTTTTGGCTTTTTAGACCTTTGAATACAAAGTGTATACACTTGTACTCACAAGGAACCAACCACAAATTCAGTTCAGTATATTTACAGTCGTGAGCAAAAAAATAGGACGTCTTATAACGGTATTTTGCTAAAATCTAGTTGTGTACATCTAACTTTATTTCTTGTGACATTGTCAGTTAGTTTTCTTAATTTATTGCAAGTGGGCAAAAAACTAATATGCCTCATATAAGCGATTTTGTTAAATCTGAAGTTATTGCTAAAGCAGAAGATGGATGGTCAATGAGACAAATTGCACTGCGTTATAGTATAGAGAAAAATTCGGTGTATAACATTTTAAGTACGTGGAGAATAAACAGTACGATTAGTAGAAATCCTGGATCAGGGCGACGAAGAATATCAACTCAACAACAAGATTTGCAATTGGTAAATACTTTAGTAGAAAATCCATTTTACTCAGTTATTCAGGCTGCTGAAGAAACGAATTTTCCTGGATCGAGTAGTACTGGTCGCTGGCGAGTAAGAGAGTAGGGGCTACGCTGTCATGCAGCAGCACAGAAATACTTACTTAAAGCTGAACATAAAGAAGCTCGAGTAGGATTTGTGGTTGAATTCTTAGCGCATGATGTAAATTTTTGGAACAATGTAATCTTTACAGACGAAAAAACTTTCCAGTCAACACACAGCGGTCGTATTTGTGTTTACCGCCCTCCGAATACTCGATTCGATGAGAAATATATATCTAACAATGATAAAAGTGGTAAATTTTCCGTCAATATGTGCGCTTGGATATCGGCAGGTGGTCCTGGTGTTTTGTAGCATATTGAGGAACGGTTTAATAGTGAAACGTATATTAGGATTTTAGACAATATTATGCTCCCTTCTGTGTCACAATTATATCCTAATAATGAGTTCATATTTCAACAAGACAATTGTTCCGTTCATACTGCTCATACCGTAACTAACTGGTTTCAAGATAACAACATCAACGTTCTTAACTGGCCCAGTCATAGTCCAGATCTTAACCCTGTGGAAGAAGTATGGGGACTACTCGTAAGAAGTATCCAAAAACGAAATGTGAGACCACGGAATGCCGAAGAATTACTGGAAATAATAAATAATGCATAGGAAAATATTATTATTACTAATGATTATTGTATCAGATTATTTAATTCTATGCCAAACAGGCTTATAGAAGTTATAAATAGAAATGGTGCAATAACGAAATATTAATAGTTAGTTTCTTGTTAAGTAGGATATCCTTTGTCCTTTGATCCAGGATTTCTACTAATCGTACCGTTTATTCTCCACTTTCTTAAAATGTTACACACCGAATTTTTGTTAATGTTATAACGCAGTGCAATTTGTCTCATTAACCATCCATCATTTACTATAGGAATAACTACAGCATTAAAATTAAAATAAATTGAAAGTGATATCTGTTTTATTTCGGCTACTCATTACATATTCAAATAGAGACAGATTTACATTAGAAAAAAAAAGTTGTCCTATTTTTTTTCTGCTCACGACAGTACATTATTGTTTATGCTTCTTATTAAAAGTTTTGTTTGATTATTAATAACGTTATTTTTTGACTATTATAATAAAACGAAAATAACATTTATATTCTGTACTAATCTACTAACTCCTTAAAAAATCCTGATTAATTGGAGGTATAAACTCTAATAAGTCTTGCATGTATTTTTTTTTCTTATCATTCACCGCTAAAGGACCACTATATAACTTCCTCTAGCGGATATTTTCTATGAACTGTGGATAACGCTTAGGTTTCTTTAAGACGTATATGGTGTCGAAAGGGAACTTTTCAACTAGTGTCTGTTTGTAATAAATTTTATAATTATTCTTCAACATCTTCATTAATGGTATTGTAGTTGAACTAGATGTCAACAGTCTTTTATACGCCGATATGAAAATATGCAATAAAATAAATGATGTAAATGATAGTGTTGTAGTACAAATTGCCCTTGATAAAGTCGATGATGGTATAACTTAAATGAATTACAGTTAAATATAAAGAAATGCAATATTCTAACATTTACTAACAAACATCAATGTATCGAATTTAATTATTGTTTAGAAGACTCAGTCCTTACACGTCCACCTACATTTCGTGCCCTTGGTGTGGCATTTTATAGCAAACTATCCTTTAATAGTCATATAAACACCATCACAAATGAAAGCTGCAGAATATATGGATTTATAATAAGGTGATATTACGATTTTAATGACATTTGCACACTAAAACTACAATATCAATCGTTTGTTCGATCCAAACTTGAATATTCGTCTATTATTTGGTCCCCTCGTTATAATAATATGCATATAAAAAAACATAATTCAGTGCTGTTTCCTAAAGACTTTATGCAATAAGGAAGATGATGGTTCTCCCCAGACAGCACTCTTAAACAGATTTTCGCTTTCGAGCTTAGAGATTCGCAGAAATCTAACGTAGCAAATATTTCTTTTTAAAGTAATATTTAATGTAACAAATTGTAGCGCTATTTTAAATTTTCAAATACCTAGACCTAGCTCTACGGAAAATTCATCACTCTATTTGCCCACTCCTAGAACTAACTTTCAAACATTTTCGCCTCTATAGAAAATGTGTGCAAATTAGAATAATCTTCAAAATGTTTGATATCTTTCACTGCAATGTTAACTGTGATAAAAACGTGCTTAAAATAAATTCTTGATGTTTCTTATTTATATAAGCTAATAAATAGCTTGACTGGGCTTAGCATAGTTCAAATGTGCTTTCAGAGGGCGGAATATTAAAATATAATATTTTTAGTCGTAAACTCCTCTATGAAATCCTTATTTTACTATAAGGAACGTATTTATTTTTCGATTGCAACAGATACTGGATCGCTAGATGGCGTCTGGTGACTATTTTACATGTCGCTATCCCAAAGATACCGAAATGTAGTAAATAGTCAAGGGATCCTCGTGTCGGTCGTCACATGCCTACCTTGCACTGACGAGAGCCAACAGCTCGAAACTGCAGTCTGCAAGTGGTGTGTGACGGCTGACACGAGAGCTACTTTAAGTAGGATCAGACTTTCGGCTGGTGTTTGTTGCAATCGAAGCATTAGCGTTTTGATGGTAATATGCAATTATTACACTTAACGCGCCAGGCTTGTAACTTGTAATTCAGCGTTCGGCGGGGCACATAGCTCGAAGAGTAGCTATTGGTTGCAGTCTGGTTACGTTCCGTAGTAAAATAAGGATTTTATAGAGGAGTTTATGACTAAAAATATTATGTTTAGTTCAACAAATATTCAAATTGTGCGCCACCAACTTCCATACAATAATACAAATTCTACTTCACGTTTTCTTATATTCCTCTGCGGCGTAATTTGGCGGCATTCTTCAACACTGCCTCGACGCAACTCTTCCAGAGACCTTGGTTTCATTGCGTAAATTTTACTTTTCAGATGACCCAACAAGAAAAAGTCCAGAGGACTTAAATCTGGCGAGCGGGCCGGCCATTCGAGGACACCTCTTCGTCCAATCCAATGTCCCGGGAACACTATGTCTAGATACTTCCGAACAGCAAGCGCATAATGAGGTGGAGCTCCATCTTGTTAGAAAGTCAAATGGTCTTCTAGATAACGATCATCATTTTCAACAATATCTAAAAGCAATGGTTGGACAACATCTTGCAATACTTCGAGGTAACGTTCACCCGTCAGATTCCCATCAAGAAAATGGGAACAATCATGCGGTCTCCAAAAATACCGGCCCAAACATTTGGTTTTAGTGGATGTTGAGTATGCACTTCGTGGAAAATTCTTAGATTCACGTCCGATCAAAGCCGACAGTTATGGCGATTTACAGTAGAGTTTAAGCAAAGTGTACACTCGTCAGAAAAACAAATGTTGAAAAGAAAATTCGCATCCGCAATTCTCTCTGTCATAACTTCGCAAAACCTCATTCAGCTCATGTATTAAATGAATTTTGTACGGATGAAATTTATGCTGCTTCAGGATTCGTCGAATAGTAGTTCTAGGGATATTGGTTACAGTGGCCAATTTACTCGTACTTAGAGTTGAATCGACAGCCACTTGTCCCAAAAGTCAAACCACAGTAGCTTCATTTGTCACCGGGAGTTTACGTTAAGGGTCTTGTTTTTTATTGGCTACTGAACCTGTTTCTTTAAACTTCGTGACCAATTTCAACACGTATTTTCTTTCTAAGTATTTATCGGGATGCTCTTATTAAATAAATCTGCCGCACTCACCATTTTTGAAAAACATAGCGATCATTTCGACCCTCTCCACAATAGAGTAAACCATTTTAAAAGTAGAATAAAAAATTGTCTAATAAAAAGTAGAATGCAAAATTATCTGCGTATTCCGATAATAGAACGAGACCTACTTCTTGAGAAAAACATGTGTACTACAGGGTTTTTAAACATTGTTGAACTAATAAAAATTTCTTCTGACTTTAAATTTTGATGTTTCAATATTTTTTAAACACTTTTTCCATTTTTGTAAGGACAGATTGAACAATTGAATTTCCTTTTAACGATAAACGAAGAACGAGTTCATAATTTGAAATTAAATAATCCCGAAGACAAATCGATAAATTTGAAAAATTTTAACCGTTTAGTATTCAGAGCAGAAAGAGCTTTCAAATCACTGTGTCTGAGTTTCGGGAGGTTTTTATAAACACCTAAGGTAAATAAAAATATATTGCGTTCTTTTTTAAAATTTAAATTAATAAGCATATTATCAGCTGTTTAAAACAAAACACGAGCAAACCTAAAAACAATCATGCACTCGTATACAGAATCAAAAGACCTTTAAAATAATATACAGGGTGTCTCACCGGAAACTGAATCGATCGATATAGAGAAAGTACGCATCAGAAAATTTATATCTTATACCGGAAGTCGATACCAACTTACTTATTTCAAATGGAACACCCTATATATTTTAGGGTTTTCGAAAAGAGCATAAAATTCTGTGTCGAAAATATGTAGCATATCCTATACCTAAATCTAGCCGTTTCAGAGATATTTGACATTTTATAGAAAATTTGACAGGTGCAACGGTTTGCAAGAACCGTTATAACTTTCTTCGTGTAAAAGATCCTCATTTGCTTCTTGTCACATAAAAAGAGAACAAGGAGAACTACGTTCTACAACTGAAATAAATTCAATAATATCATACCCTTTTTCGCGTTACATTTTGTCAACTTCAAACCGCGAAAACTTGTTTAGGTCAAATGGAACACCCTGTATTTTTTACGTCAAGTTGTGTAAAATTGAATTCCCTTTTTTAAAGTTACAATTTTTTGAAATATTTGCGAGTTTATTAGAAATTCATGAATTGTTGTAATCATTTCATCAAAATAGCCATGATTAGAAACAATCAGTCATTATCTTATGTCAAAAAATGCCAGCACGTTTAAATTACACCCACGAAGACTTTTTAAATTTGTTTATTATTTATGGAGAATGCGATAAAGTAATATTAAGAACTTGCAGCACATTTGCTACTCGATATCTAGAAAAACGGAAACGGTCTCCAAACACTGTAAAATGCATACTGGAAAATTTTAAAAATTATGGCTCTGTCAATGCAAAAATGCAAAGAAGAAAACCTACTGTTGATGACGAAAACATTGAAATAGTGATTCTGGGATATTTTCATGCACTTCCAAGGATGTCATTGAGACAAGCTGCTCTGGAATCGGGACTATGCAAGGATTCAATTCACAGAATCTTATTAAAACATAAGTTTCATCGGTTTTCATTCCATATGGTTCAAGGATTAAAAGAAACAGATTTCCTAAGAAGACAGAATTTTTGTGAGTTTATTCTAATGTCTGAGGGTCACGATTCTTATTTGGGAAATATTATATGGACAGATGAAGCAAAATTTACTAAAAATGGCATTTTAATAGACACAATTCGCATTATTGGAGTGACTCAAATCCTCATATGTTCAGATAGCGAGACTTTCAGAAAAGTTGGCAGTTCAATGTTTACTGTGCCATAAGAAACGATAGAGTGGTGGCATTACAAACCTTTCTTATGGCCTCTTCGCTCGCCCGATTTATCAGTCCTGGATTATTTCATTTGGGGAACTATTAAAAATAAAGTTTATGAGAGTCCATTAACAACCATTGAAGATTGTATGCAAAGAGTAAGAAATGCATTTCAAAACATATCACAGGGTTCAATTAGAAGAGCTACCCATTAGGAACTAATCCGAAGGTGCGAAATATGTGTCGAGGTTCGAGGGCGGAATTTTGAGCAATTATTAAATTAAAATGAAATCATATTTTAAATTGATCTTATCTCTGCTATTTTCGTTCATGCCATATCTTCAATTCGATTAATACGCATTTTACAGTGTTAGTGTTATTTTGCGTTTTTGTGGATATCGAGTAGCAAATGTGCTGCAAGTTCTTGATATTACTTTACCACATTCTCCATAAATAATAAACAAATTTAAAAAGTTTTCGTTGGTATAATTTAAACGTGCTGGCATTTTTTGACATAAGATAATGACTGATAGTTTCTAATCATGGCTATTTTGATGAAATGATTACAACAATTTATGAATTTCTAATAAAATCGCACAAATTTTACACAACTTGACGTAAAAAAATACAGGGTGTTCCATTTGATCTAAACAAGTTTTCGCGGTTTGAAGTTGACAAAATGTAACGCGAAGAATGGATCACTTGGTATGATATTATTCAATTTATTTCAGTTGTAGAACGTAGTTCTCCTTGTGTTCTTCTTACTTGATAAGAAGCGAATGAGGATCTTTCACACGAAGAAAGTTATAACGGTTCTTGCAAACCGTTGCACCTGTCAAATTTTCTATAAAATGTCAAATATCTCTGAAAGGGCTAGGTTGAGGTATACCTAAACGTATAGGATATGCTACATATTTTCGACTCAGAATTTTATGCTCTTTTCGAAAACCCTAAAATATATAGGGTGTTCCATTTGAAATAAGCAAGACCTGACTAAAATAACCAGTGAAGTTATTAATTTTTGTGATATTGTTCATGTACACAAGGAACATTATTATTTGTTCAACTATGTGCTCCAACTGTCATGGACAAGGTTGCCTAAATTCACCACCTGAGAAAATGCTGAATGAACAGAATCCAACAAACGAATAAAGAATCGAAACGTCAGTGAAGTAGGCCGACTTAACTTAAAAAAAAAAAAAAAAAAAAAAAAAGGGGCGAGCGTAGGTGCGTCTTTACTATGTACATACTTCGGTATGCGATGTAAAGCAACGACAGGCGCAGTTAGTACTTGGATTGGTGACCATTCCAACGGAAACCGCGTTCTCGCCTCACACATCTTCCAGCGGCTTGTATATCAGTGTATGCGCGGAAGCTATACAACCTTAGGCGAGGGTTGTATAGGAGATATACCATCCTTCGGAGGGGATGTAAAGCCGTCGGTCCCTTGTCTATTAAATTTTAGGCAAGTAAAAGATCCCTACTCTTCTTAAGGGAAGAGGTTCGGCAAAATTCCTGGTTGGGGGTAGCTCGTCTACAGGCGTCGGTGTTAGGCCTCAGTAGCGGAAATAGGCCGACGTTAAATAAATGTATAAAAAAAAAAACTTAAAAAAACGAATCAAGAGTTCTACCTCATGGGCGGTGTGGAAACGAGCTCAAATTATAAAATGCTCAGTTGTAGTGCTCTATAAATATTTTAGCAACATTTTAAAATTTGACTTAGATAATTTTACCTAAGCAGGTATATTACAACTTGTAATTACCATCAAAACCTAATTCTACATATTTTAACGGCCTTACAAACGCTACCCCTAAATTTGAACGCTATTTGTGAGAATTGAGTAAGGAGTTTTTTTTTTACCAAAATAAGGGATGTTGCGGACACTGATTAGATAGGAACTTTTTTGGGTCTTGTTTCTAACACTTAGGAATATATACACGTAGTACAAAAACTTATAAATTATTTTTTCTAAAAAGTACTATTTGCATGTATTATATATCTGATAAGTTTATTTTAGTTATTTTGTTCGCCATATTGGTACCTATATTTGTAAAATGATTGTTAAACATATCTGCTTTATCTTTATTAATATTTATGTGTTCATTATTGTGATTAGTGATAGATATGTTTTCGATTAACTTAGACTTTTTGTACGACCTGAGATATCATTTATGACGTTCCAGATTTTTTTAAATCTCTTTCAGCTTGTGTGATTTTATTTTGTTAATATTCTTTTTTTGTTTTTTAATTATTAAAGTTGAGCCTATTTCTGTAATTTTTATATTGATTTTCAAGCTCAGGATAATATTTTTTTATTAATTCCTTTTTCAGATAATCTCTTTGTTTAATAGAAGAAATTATTCATGGTTTTATTTTTTATTGTTTTTGATGCTGTAGAAGTAGTTATTAAATCATTCAATTTATTAGAGAATACGTCATAAGCCAGTTGTGGTTCACTATTAATATTTAATACATCATTCCATTTTTTTGTTTTAAGTTTTTTAACTTATCAATATTAATCTCGTTTTTTTTCCTACTTTAGTTTTATAGTTTTTTTGTTTAGAAAAATTTATCAGTACAAATGCGGAGTAATGGTCTATCATATCTGTGTGGAATATAACAGGTTCAATGTCAATATGTTTAAGGAAGTTGTTTTGAGTTCTAATGAAAATGTGGTCAGTAGCAGATTTAGTGTTTTTACTCTGGTGGGTTTGTTTATATATGAAATGAAACAGTTTGAATTTAATATATTTAAGTAACTGTCAGTTTCGTTCGCCTCCTTTTTTAATAAATCAATATTTATGTCACCTACATACACCTCCAAACTTTGTTTTTGTATACTGTTTAAATACTTATATATTTTTAATTCACTTGTAAACTCCTGCCCATTAATTGGACAGTGTCTTGTTAAATAAATAAATAATAAATTCCAACAGTTGGCTGTCAAACAAATTAAAATTTAAGGATTTGTCAAGAGAATATTTCTCTGGCATACTCACAATACGACTCAGCTTGGTTACTACTAAGGCTTGCTTTTAAGAAATTTCTCATTTACATTCCTCTTTTCTGGGTAGATGCTGGAAATTTTGTTCTGAAATTCCCATACGTTTCTCTACTTTGGTTTCCATGATGAAATCCATTCATTTGCTTCGCCAGTGAATGCGCTACATCTCTTGATTGCTAGCTCGTAGCCAGTCCAATTAAATATATTGCCAAAATATTCAATTTTACTTCAATGCACCATCATCAATACATTTCAATCTAATTCCAAAATAATAGCAGACGTTTTCACTGCAGTTTTGAGGCCTGACTATTTATTGTTTTTAAATATTCGACTAAAAGTTTTTCGAACTCCACCATAGTGGTGATCTTAGAGAGCGAGTCCCACCTTCTGATATTAACTACGGGCCTTATATTAAACGTTTTCGTTCATTTCATATGCAACGAAACGTATGTATTTTTTAGTATTCGTATAATTAACTTTATTTATATAGAAAGTATAGGTAGTTTAATAATATTTAAATTTTGCATTTATAAAACAAATCTAAGTTAATCGAAAATTATATTCGCCGCATAAAAATAAACTTTTATTTCATGAGTTATTTGTACGTCGTTAACAGTGGTTTACATATAAACATTATTGGTGAGAATATAAACAGGAACGAGAAATATACCAAATATACCATTTATATAATCATTTATTAAATAAACCAGTGTTATGTGAATCGTGATGAGTCTCATATTAGTATTTAATTCAAACATAATAGCGATGTCCCAATGAGAAGAACAGATATGAATCGTTAGTCAGCATATTTAAGAAACTCTGATAGTATTTAAAGTTCCAGTGGCATCAGACGCGAAATTGAGGAGCTTGTTTACTTGTCATTAATATTACTGCGAATCATTATTTCTGGCTGGCGATAGCAAAATGTTTGTAAATAAACAGAGATATTAATAGACATCATTATTTCGAATTATTGATATGTGGTATCACTTATATCTATGATGAAGCATAAAATATATATTATTTACAGTATACCAAACTTCTAAACGATCATGATCAGATTGCAAGGCAACGCAATTCTCACTGCAGTTAATGCCAGTAAACAGTCTTAAGTCATCAGCAAAGAAGAGTTTGTGACACATAAGAATTTTGCTTAAATCGTTAATAAAAATACTACTGATACTACAATTAATATCCCAAATGTTTCAAAAATCCACTAAATATAAGCCATAATAATAATTGTACAAGTAATATTAATATTTATAAATAGCCAAAGTATATCAATTATTGATTTCATTAAAGAGGCGAGCCGTAGCCGAATTTTGTTACATGCCACTTTCAGGCCATGTAACGGGCTTTTAAATATCCCGAAATTTATTTGAATACTAGATAGGAATTTAGGTTGGTCCGCCCCTGGCTGCATAAACCATCTAGCGAAGGTGCGAACCGTAGCTGGACGAATTCCTGTCGGTAGGTAAAGTAGGAGTTTCCGGTTGTTGAGGGCAGAGGCCAGGCGAGTGAGTCTGAAGATAACGGGAAAGAAAGAGAAAGATGGTCGTCTAAGGTTCCATTGGAAAATAATTTTATTTTATTCATCATCCGGGTGGATTTAAGTGTTTTCCATCAACAAATCGAGTTTTTCTATTGTGAAACATTGAAATTTTCGAATGGTATATGTATTTTTATGGAAACTTGAACCCTTGAGGGGATATAGTTGGGACGCCGAGTCGCCGTTTTTTTCCTGTAAGTAGCACGTTTTCGAACGTTTTTATTTCAAACTATGACCTAGTTTTTTTTATTATTCAGTCTCTCCGCACCTCAGTAATCGAAGGCCATTTAGCAGCAAGTTTAGAAGGACCTGAGGCTATTTTTATAATTTGGGAAAGAAACCCTCTGGCAAGAGGTAAGGTTATGTTCGCTTATGTTACATTTGGCTATTTTCTTGGGTGAGTAGTTACTCATGATGATGTATTGTTTTAGGTTTTTTTTTTACCTCCGAAACCTTTTATGCCGAAGTTTCCCTAACACAGAAGTTTCTCGCAAGAGTTTCTGTAGAACTTTTTTTTGCTCACCACTAGTTTTTTTCTAAGGGCATTCCACAACAGTAACCAATCCTTATCCTGTGGCTGTGAAGAGCTGTGGATGGTGAGACTTCTTGTAGCTTGGGTGGAGTGTCCTCGACTTCTGGGGTCTGGGACTTCATTCGTGCCTCAGCCTTCGGAACCTGCTGCATCTTCTTGGCTAGAGCAAATAACATCCGCCCAGAAAGGTATGTGTTGTGTATGTGTCTGTGCCAACATTGTGGAACCAGTGGACTGGGTTGTCGCTGCCAAATTTTGAGCAAACTGCTATTTAGTTTTTTACATTGAGTACCTAACGAGCACGCCTTACTTACCTCTTTGTTTACTGTAAACAATTTGGTTATATATATGTATATATACGTTTTGTTCCTATTAATGTACTTGAGTAGTGATTATATTTTATGATATATGTGTATCGATTACCATTGACTACTAGTTAGTCAAATTTGTTATAGTCACATTCGCTTTAAGCTCTTGCTATATTGTTCGTTGCATACCTATATACACGTTTAGATATTGTTTTTTACATTAAATTTTATACTATTAAGTAGTCATATTTTTCTTTAAAACCCTCTTGTTGCAACCCACGCCTATTTGCTATACGACTAGCCAGGCAGTGTCAGCTCCCACGCATCGTCAGGAGGGCACTTTAAAAAAAATTTTTGTAGCCTAAAAAAGGGGTAACAACAAAACACCCTTTGGACTCCTAATCAGGGGCCTGTATCATTTTTGTAAAATTATTGTTGCATAGATAGTGAGTCAACGGTTACAATTTGTTTACATGTCCAGTAAAACATCACTTTCGGAACTTGTAAATAACTATTAAATTAAGATTTTATGTGACACACAGTAAAATTCTTTAGTTAAATCAAGATATTGTTTGTAAACAAAATCAAACTTATATTTTCCATTAATTTATTTATAGTATGCGTTGTTGACATATTCTAAAATCGAACTGGTGTTTACGAAAGAGAATATTGACTTCAAAATAATGCAAAATTTGAGCATAACCTCAAATATGTTATCAAAAATTGATATAATAATACTTCAGAAGCAATCTAGAGCGCATTTTGAAACCATGTTAGTACACATTTACATCACCACTTTGGGCATATATCCTACGTCCTAAAAATTTACATGGCGCCACCGATAAAGCTTCCTCGTTGAAATAAAAACAGGCGTCCAATCGGTTAACGAATTAAGCAATTATAATGGGCTTTCTTATGACAAGTTTTTTAAGGCCCATTTGCAATTTTGTATTAATTTGTTCACTAGGTGGCAGAGAATCATCAGAAAAATGATGGTATGGCATGTATAACTCGTGCTGATAGCTGGAAGTTTGTTACATGGCCTATGTCCATTTAACAGTTTTATATAAAAACTAGCATTTTGGTTATATTTAGCACGATCTGTATAACATTTTTGATTCAGTTTTTGTAAGTGAAACTGTTTTCAACTAACAGAATTTTACTTGTATAACTGCTAAACCATTTCACACTATTTTATGTACTTAGTTTTATATTTTAGGAACTCAGTCATGTTTTTCTACACTATTATGTATTTCCGTTCTATACAGCATCCCAGGAAGCAATATTGTCTACAAAACATTTATTGACATCAGATACCTATATTTCAATTTTTATATTTTTGTTTACTATGTAAGTACATATGGTTATTTTCTTTACGTTTTCTCGTTACTATATACAGTATATCCTATAAGATGTAATATATTTACTGAGTTCGCACCATAGTCACAATACGTTTTACTATTTATTTACAGCTGTTCGTATTGTTGGTTATGTATTGTATTTACGAATTGTGAGGCAAAGGCAAATCAGCTGTGGTATGGAAGTAATAAAAACTGTTATTATAGATTCCTTTTATCGATCATATGCCACTATTTTAGTTGCGAGTAAAGGAAATTGTAGAATTGCGAAATGCAAGTTGTTGCGCTTAACTCAATCATTGACAGATGGCCATACCTGTATTATTTTTATATTTTATAGCTTTCAATTTAATTAAGGAATTAGATTTCTCAAGTTTATTTGGTAGCATTATTTTCCAGTAAGTAGGACAAAAAAAGTTTACCTTATCAGTGAAACTCACCAGGAAATCATTTGCTTGTAGTCTTTGTACTGATTCGAACGTATATAAATTTTAACTGTGGACATCAGTAATTGATATTACATTTTTATATCCACGTTAACAAGTGTTTAACATACAGGTAATTTCATTTATTACTCATTTAAAATTTAATTAATCTTCAATTTTTGTCTTTGACGTAATTTCAATTATTTTTTAAAATAAATTTAAATTCAAGGTCAATTATTTTTAATTTAATAAGTATTTAAAATACTATATGTACCACATGATTTTAAAAATATTTTCTTTCTTTTTCATTTTTTTGGCAATTTATAGTCTAAGAAATCAGCTTATATATTTAGATATTTAAATTCTTATATACTTATTTTAATATGTATATATATGCTTTTATATGCTTATATATTTCTATATATTTGTATGTACTTATGTACTTATATGTTTATGCACATATATACTTATACATTTCTGTATACGTTTCTGCATAGCTTTTGCACACCTTATCTTTCATATAGATAAAATTTCGTTAACTTTTAATAAACCACATAGTTGGTTAATTTTCCTACGACTTTCACTCTATTTCATTAAGAGACGTAAATTGCCAAGGAAACTTTAGAATCTATTCTCGCAACAAGAGACAATTGTGGGCCATTGCTGTTCCAGAACGAGTGACCTCAACAATAGACAATCTAGGATCCTGGTATAAACTTGTTCTATATATATATTTTTTAAATTTCAATTAGTCTTTACAAACCAATTTGTCTATTATTCATGTAATATATTTTAACATTCATTTTAAACAATCTTTTTATTTCTCTTACCAACAATTTCAGTCTGATCTATAGTAGACTGGTTATTCGAGAAAAAGAGACAATTCCACTTATTTTTACTATAGATGGTGCCCAATTTAACATCAATTTTTCTTTGTCTCCTTTTCTCGAACTAAACAGAAATCTGTCGCTTATGCTGTACATATCAAAAAGGGTAAGTTTCTCCACTCTTACGAATATTCTGGATCCACGGCTCTCTGCCCCGACTTAAACCAGCTAGTCGTCCGCATATGTTGCCTCAATTCTTTCTCAAAAATAAATAACAAGGGAAAGGAGGTAACAAGTTTAAGTTGGGTTAAGTTGGCTAACCCCTTAACCAACTATTGAAGGTGGGGGGTAAGTTAACGCTTGCTTGGTCGCTTCATAATAAAAAATGCAAAGATAGTCTCAAATTATAAAGCACAGCAGGCGCTTTTTTGCGCCCACAGTAAAAAAAATGACGCATTTTAGGATAATGAGATGTAATTTTTTCGTAGACATGAAAATTTGCTCCCCTCCATTGTACGATTCCCGTAAGGGCGCTAACTGGGGGGCAAAAAGGCAATTGCGAGACTGTTTGAGACTATTTTTGCACTTTTTTATAAAGTGACCAAAAAAGCGTTAACCTCCCCCCCCCCACCGTCAATAGTTACCATCTCGGGGGCGGTCACGGCGCTAGGTAATTACTTAAGGACACAAAAAGGCGCATAACGGGTGCAATCTTATGAGCCACAAAACAATTTTAAAAAAACAAGGGCGGGGCGCAACTTAACCCACCCGGAAGTTGATCAATTACACAATAAATAAAAGTTTGAACTCATCTTTGACTTTCCACAGTGGATAACAGTTTTGATACCGTGCTATATGACATTCCGAGAACTTCTCACTTGTATTTTATATGGCCAGTTACTGTTAAAGAAGTCCCTACTTTTAATGAGTTTGAGTAATTCTAATGACTTTTATTACCTAAGTAGTAAACTAGTCCAACATATTATTGATATCATAATTATCCTATTGACATTAGTAGTATGGAAATGACAGAGGGTCGGAGCGGTTAGCGGTTTATGTTCAGTTTATTAGGGGGGGGGGCGATTAGAGTGGTGGGAGACAATTAGAATGATAGGGTAATTAGAGTGCTGGGAGGTAATTATAATGAAGGGGTGACGCAAGCAGATGTCATGGGGTCCAGGTTAAAGGGGGCCAAAGGGGTCAAGGTCACGTGATGGAGTAATTGGCGTTATGAAGGTAAGATCCGTCCGTCTGTCTGTCCACCCGTCTGTATGTCCATCTGTCCGACCATCCATCCGTATACAGGCAGTCATAAACAATTATTGTATTATCCTATTACACAATTATAGTACCTTCATATTTTTTATTACGATGAGATAACAAACATTTATTACCTTCTCTTGATTATATACCTATGTAAATTGGAATAAAAGCCTAAAGGCTTTTTAATTTACATTTACGATAAAAATTATTTTACCTGCCTGCCCTATCTACCGGGATTTTTTTGAACTGAGTTTATTTCTTAAATTATGAAAGGAACATTGGTTTTTTGTTTTTTAGTGAAATATTGCAGTGCATTTCAGTAGTACCCTTTTATCTACTGCAAAGTCTCTTTCGGCTTAAACATACCCTCTTCAAGAGCTTTATGTACTTAAAAACTGTATAGAACATCCTGACGTCACAAGTGAGGTGAGTGTGAAATGCTATAAAGCCTACTGTTTGTAATTTTTATATTATGATGATGTTAGAAATAAAACAAAAATTCCATTTTAAGCCATGATAATTCTTCTCCAACCATTGATATTGTGCGTTTTCACCATTTTTGAATGATGAGAATGGATATGAGGTTTGAAAAGACAATGTGTTTGTTGTTTAGTGTTGTAGCAGACAGCACCCAATTGTCATTATCCTTATATTAAAAACCTTGTAGGTTGTAGGTCAATGATTAAAGTAGGAAATGTATGCACCATCTTTCGCTTAGCATCAACCAAGCAGTTCTGGACTTAATCATCCAATGAGCTGTATGTTAAATAAGCATCAATTGACTTAATCACTCGTTATATCCACACGACCAGTTCGATGATAGTGTTACAGACATTATGTTGTATTTATTATTAGATATTGTCCTACTACTATTTTTATTTATGTTTCACAAGATCACAAGTCATATCAGTCTCCCAGTTTCCCATGGCCGAATTTTAAGGATAATTAAGGATAATTTAGGTAAGAAATCAGAACAATTAAGAGTAATTCTTTTACTTTACAAATTCATTTTTAAATACTTCCCAGTTCGGTTTCAGAAGTAGTAAAATAAAACTAAGATATAATAATACATTTACGTTTATTTCATTTTTCTTTTAACAAGTAATTAACAATACTTAATATATAATATACCAATAAAAGCTAACATTCAATTAGTCAATAACTAAAATTAATACACAATCATACATACTCATTTATGCCTTTTCAATATCCAGCCAAATTCCTCCCTCGGCGCTGGGGAATATCGTATTCGTAGTCATTTTCAGTGGAACTTCCGTTCTCTTATTTAAGCTGACTCTGTTATTCCTCAATGTGCTCACCAGCCCGATTTTAGTTTGCAGATAAGCAAGTCTTTCTCCTAAAAATAAAAATAACAAATACAAATTTAATATTCTTTTCTTTTTTTTTGGAGGGGGGGGGTCTTTTACCGCATCTCCTAAAAGTACAGGAATAGATAGGCAGCTAAGAATGTTCTTAACTTCAGCACTTCAGTAGTAATTCAGCGCTCGACGGGGCACATAGCCCGGAGAGTAGCTGTTGGTTGCAGTCTGGTTACGTTCCTTATAGTAAAATAAGGATTTTATAGAGGAGTTTGCCACTAAAAATATTATGTTTTAATATTCCGCCCTCTAAAAGCACGGTTGAACTTTGCTAAGCCCAGTCAGACTATATATTTTTCGATTGCAACAGATACTGGACCGCTAGATGGTGCCTGCTGACTGTTTTACATGCCGCTATCCCAAAGATACCGAAATGTACTAAATAGTCAAGTGATCCTCGTGTCGGTCGTGAATGCCTACCTTGCAGTGACGAGAGCCAACAGCTCGAAACTGCAGTCTGCAAGTGGTGTGTGACGACTGGCATGAGAGCTCCTTTAATTAGGATCAGTCTTTCGGCTGGTGTTTGTTGCAATCGAAGCATTAGCGTTTTGATGGTAATATGCAATTATTACAGTTAACGCGCCAGGCTTGTAACTTGTAATTCAGCGCTCGGCGGGGCACATAGCCCGGAGAGTAGCTGTTGGTTGCAGTCTGGTTACGTTGCTTATAGTAAAATAAGGATTTTATAGAGGAGTTTGCGACTAAAAATATTATGTGTTAACAATTTATAAAAATATTTTACAATCCAGTTTATATCTCTTATATCAGGAGGTCTGAATTACAACACATCTCAATTTTGATCATCTTCACCGGGATCCTAAATTTCAGAATTTACGAATTTTCGACTTTTGCCCTTGCTGTAACTTTAAAATAAAAGGTTTTCGAGCCTCGGTCTCATTTGAACTTCTCATCAGGAAGGTCTGAACCACAACTTATCTCAATTTCGACCGTTTTCACCGGGATCCCAAATCACGTGTTTCTGTGTGGGGTCCTTTATCGTGGACGTTGATAAAACAGTCAGTATATTTGTACTAAAAATTTTAATGTGTACTACAGTAACTACAAAACCTCAGTCAAGAATATTTTGCTTGGAGGTAGCTTTTACAGTATTCGAGATTTTTTTAAATAGAGAACCATGAGGCCAAATTTATGTGTTTAAACTTTTTACAATTTGTGAAAATACATTCATTGTTTATATCTCTTATATCTTTATGTTACTTAAATATGTATATTGTGTATACTTGTACATCTTATATGATTTCATTTGTTGTCTATATTGTATTTATTTACCTATACAGACTCTTGGACCTGCCCCAAACGGCATATATGCATATGGATGTCTATCCTTTTTGTTTTCGTCACTAAATCGGTCTGGATCAAAAATATTCGGGTTTGGAAAATATTCTTCATCGTAGTGGTATGATTCTATTGGCACCACTATTTGAGTACCCTTCTCTATAAGAACATCCTCTCCTGGCAGTTTGTAGTCGGCGGTGGCTACTCTTGTTATAAATGGCAGTGGTGGGTATTTTCTTAAAGTTTCTGGTTTAGAAAAAGAAATGCAACATTAATGAATAATAAAATATATACTCTCCCAGATCTTATTAGCAATATCAACAATGTGTTGAAATATTTAAAATGTAATTGTTAATACTTGTATTGTGTTTGACACAATAAGAAAAAGTAAGGCCGGACTAAAATAAATACATACATACACATAAAGTAAGAAATAAAGAACCCACACAGCTACTTGTTAAACAAAAAATTAAAAAGAGGGAAGAGCTAAAAAGAAGATCTAAAGACTTAATCAGCTGCTATAGTGAAAAAGTACAAATGAGAAATTTGAGTAACTAAAAGTAAAAAGGAAGACAATTGTTAAATTCACGGAGAAATAAAAAAAATGTTTAGATACACATTATAGAGTTGAAAGCAGAAAATGTTGAACTCTAATTTCAATCATTAAAAATTTTGTTGTTTGTTTATGATATACAAGACTCTGATACATAGGAATAGAAAGATTTTAAAAACTTGAGGAGTTATCACCTGGGATTATTTATATTAAATGAAGAAGAGTTAAGTCAATGTTAAAGTGATTGCTTTTGTCAGGTCAAATAAACAAAGCTATGATTAACTTCAGAAAGAACTAAAGTAAATCATCCTGTATAAATTATACATACATATGTTTGTAATCTGATTATTTTCAAAACTTTTGATAAAAAATATTTTGCAACATTTTGGATTTAACAATTAATGAACGGTAAATATGAAATCAGTGACAATAATAGAATATATATGGTAGAAGCAAAATGGAACCTAGTAAAATAAAAAATGAGATGTGATAATGGAGGAGAATATATTAGTTGTAATGTTTAGCATTTCCACAAGAATAGAGGTATTATTTTAGTTAATACAATCCCACATTCACCTCACATAAATGGTAAGGCTAAGCGATAAAACAGAACTTTAATGGAGAAAACCAAAGCTATCGTAGATTCAAAAGACGATAAAAAAATGTGAGGCGCTGTAGGAGTTTCAACATATCTATCCTATTAGAGACCATGATCCACTGTTCAAGCTACTTCACATTATAAACGGAATTTAAAAAATAGATTTGTGCATCATGTAAAAAGAGACAGAGTATTTATTATTTCATTGTTTTTATATTGACTGGAAATGTGCCATTAGTCCTCTACGCCGCCACCTCTTAGAGAAACATTGAACACTTTTCCAAAGTATTTGTACAGGGTTACTGGTAATTCGATACATTTCTTTGGAGATGTGATGGGGCATGAACTAAGAAGTAAATTTAGCCCTAACATATATTATGCAAAACTCAATAGTTTTTGAGATATTTAATTTTTTTTGTTTTTCTCAAAAAGTAGATCTTAATGTCCTAAAAGTTAATTTTCGAAAAATCTATTTGACATTTTTAAATTTTTGTTATTTCAATAGCCATCTAACAAGGTACAAATGTTCAATGCACCCTTAATAGTTCTAAGAAAATACTAGTAAAAATAACACAAGTAGTACGAATTTTATTTTTAGATAAACAGTAAAAAACATTTTAAAAGTAGAGTTTAATTCTTCATTAATTTCAAAGTTGTACTTTATTTTTTATATGTCTTGCTCAAAATGGGAGCCCCTATTCCGTATACAGACACGGCAGCGTCTTCTTATTTCCGTCCTTGTTACTCTGGTTGTCAGATTATGCCTTATGTGTTGGGCAGCATCGACTATCCTTTGTCTAAGATTTTCTATAGTATGGAAACTTGTTATACCCTGGCGATTAAATTTTGATTCGTCCGTCCATAAAATACTTGTTAAAAAATTTGCACTTTCTGCATCTGAATTTAACATAAAGCGGCAGAATTCCACTCTCCTTCCAGGATCACCTTCCTCCAAGCCTTGGACAGGGGTATAGTGGTAAGGATGACATCCAACTCTACGTATCGTAGACCAAACTTTCCATTGTGGCGCTCCGGTTAGTCTTGCAACTTTATTAGTTGAAATAGTTGGGTCTTCCTCAAAATACCTCAATATTTCTTCCTCATCATCTGGTTCATAAACGGGAGGAGCACCAGCGTCACTTCTTCTACATTTCACGGAGCCAGTTTCAGCGATATTTCGATATGCCGTACTGAATACACGTGCATTTTGGTAAGCGGCGGTTAGGGTACCAAAGACCATATTCTCGGCGAGCTTCAGCAGCGTTGCCGCCACAGTATCCATAGACAAACAAGATATCAGCGTATTCTGCGTTGGCATATGCGGCCATGGCACAGAAAATACAATAACAACAACTACGAGCAAAATCAAAATCTTCGATAACTAATTTAACAAGACCAACAAACTTAAGGGACACGGAGATAAGTATGTCAGTTAATGACATATATGCACAAACGTCAAAGTCAAAGACTGACTGACTTAAATGAAAATGATGATTAGTCGTTTACTAAATTCCGCCACCAGCATTATCTTTACTAATTTTTTATTAGAACTATCAAGGGTACATTAAACATTTCTACCTAGTTAGATAGCTATTGAAATAAGGAAGTTTTTATAATAATTTGTACGCGTGCTACATTAATATTTTTTTGAAAAAACCTTATTGGTAAATTTCATAACTGATTTAAAAAAAAAAATTTTTACAACTTTTTATTTTAAATGTTCACATGATCGAAATGTTTCCGGATATTTTTCATTCCAAACGGATATCTATAATATTGGACAAGTAATCCAGTAAAAAACAAATTAAAAATGTCAAGTAGATTTTTCGGAAATTAAATTTTAAGACATTAAGATCTACTTTTTTGAGAAAAACAAAAAAATTGAAATATGTCAAAAACTATTGAGTTTTGCATAATGTATGTTAGGGCTAGATTTACTCCTTAGCTCATGCCCCATCACATCTCCAAAGGAATGTATCAAATTACCAGTAAACCAGTATATTTTCCCAATGACTCATCAATTTATTAATAAAATCTACTTGCTAAATAATTATTCTTGTATCCTTTTTTCTACATTTTCTATGCAAATAATTTTAGTGTGTGCAGAGGTATCATATGCGACCTGTTTTATTAAGAATAATTCTTTGCATATTAAATATTATTGATATTAAAATTTACGTCATTTTGATCACTTCTAATAATTTTTTTAATGTACAAAATTACAATTTTTAGAAAAATGCTGTTTTTCGTTATGTATCTGAGGCTTTCATTATCAAGCTATCACTTGTAATTTTTCTGTTTTATTTTTGGAGAAGAGCTATTTACCAAGTACGAAAGAAACCTTATTTGTAATATTTTTGAGAATTATTAGGCAACCAAATATGCTCAGTTCCTGGCCTTAAAGTAAGCGGGTAAGGACAATACTTACCATCGATAACTTGTCCCAAATATTTCATTTCGCTTAGTGAATCATATGTAACTTTATCCTCGTGTTTTGCCAAGACAGTGCGAATTTCACTTCTTAACTTTTCTTGAAGTTCGGGACGAGTGGCTAGTTCGAATAGAGCAAAAGACATAGTGGCGGAACTCGTCTCAAAACCGCCAAGGAAAATGATGAAACATTGCGCTGTAATTTCATCCACTGTTAGGTATTTTCCATCACCTGTAAGCATGGACTATTTAAATTGGCGTACTGCACCGTGTCTTATTTTTCATTATATAGTGTGGAGTAAGAAAATCAAATGAACTGTAAGATAAAAAATCTATAACCGGAAATTATTTTCCAGTCGATTGTACATAGACAAGTACCTCCTTTTAAAGGAACTGATATGTATATCTGTACATTTTTTTAAATCTCTTTCTAGACTGCTTTCATTCCTGTATTATTGCTGTATTATTGATTTCATTGTTAAAATAATGTCATCTGCAGATGCATACTGAAAAAATCACTATTGTCTTAACTATTGGTTTTAAGAAAATATAATGTAAATATCGGTTACGAGACATTTATGAGTAGATAAGCTAGGACAGTTCGGGGATAAGAACCCATGTATTTTCTTATGGAGGTTCATTTTGCAGAATTTTTGTTCGGGACGTAACACTTTTATGCTTGTTAAGTCAATTTGTGGCTGCTAAATAGTTTGTCATAAAACTGAATGTCCCGTATGTATTTTGTAATATCCTTTTCTGATCTTTGTGGTTATAATGCATATATAATATGAATATGTGATAAAAATAACCCTACAATAGTACATTATTAGATACAATTTGGATTTGATTTGGTTGTGATATATATGATTTGTTGGATATATATTATATTAATCACTGTACTAGGTATATTATTGTTTAACTGTTAGGATTCTTATTTTAAAAATGATTCTGTTATGTATATATGAATGCGCAGTTGAAGTAATAATTCTAATTGTTCGTGTAAAAACTATATAATGAAATCGTTTTGTTCAGTAGAGAGTATATTCTATTCTACTACGCTGTTGGGTAAATTATGCTTTGATCGAACTTTCTATTCTGGTGGAGATCGAACTATGTTAAATATACTATCTTATCCTATATATTATTTCAAATTTATATATTTAGACGTCTATACCTCTACTCTAACAAATGATATTTCAATCCCTTCAGATCAAATTATATGTTGTAACCACACATTAAACATATTAATCTAATAAATATGTTCTCCAGTATACATTTCGTTATATAATGCACAATTTACCAACATTTTACGATATATGCAGCAAGAAGTGTATATGGCCAAGGGTATCCTTATACCTATGTAACCTGCATTACAAAGACCCCTGTCTATAGTATGCTCGTATAAAACAATGTCGAGTGTGTATAGTCCAAGTAAGGACTTCCCTGCACTCAAAAAACGCAACAAAAACTTTACGACACAATTGTGTCGCCGCGGGCCATGGCGCCATGCCTGTCATCAAACGACCCGACACACATTAAAAATCTATAAGGGTAAGCGAGTCAATTTGCGAACAGCAGTACAAAAAGTACCGGTATTTTAATGAGGTCGTAACATTTTTGTTGCGTTTTTTATTTGCCGGGAACTGATTATTTCAATTATACCACGATGGGTCATTGATATGACGTTCGTCTTACAATCAAAGTGTTCGTGTTCGATTCCTAATTTCCCGAATCCCATTAATTCATTATAAGTAATTATTACACATTAAATATATCTATTATGTAAAACGGTTCTAAAGCCAAAAAATGAAATTTACCGTCTATTGTTATGTCGTAATTACTGATGACTATTGATAACACAGCCACACACAAAAAAAATTTCTGATCTGGGGGTCTGACCATGTTCACTAAATGTTGTTGGATCGCTAAATCCGAATCCAAGGCCTGTTTAACCTCATCACATCAGAATTTTTCTATAACCTCAAAAAAAACCATAATTTCAGCTATTAAACGCATACAACCCTAAGAATAAAGGATGATGGAATTGCTCCATTGCCTACCGTCAATACGTGGAGGTGCCCTGGATGCAGACGCACGCAAGATATAATCGCTCTGAATAGAACCTGAGCTTTGACTGCTTTGAAAGAAAATATTTTCTAGAACTGCATACCAAAATACGTAGATTTATCACTGATATTTTTCTTTGATATACAGTCTCATGAATGAATGTGCATAGAATTAGAGCACTTTTGGAAACCTGGCTGATATGCGTATATATCAAGTTAATTGTCTGACATACGTGGTTATTGAAGTTGATAGATTTTTGGTTAAGTGGGCTATGGGGTTCAAGTGATTGAGTTTTCAGATTACAACTTCATTCTTAGTAGGTTGGGGCCGTTACCTTTTGAGATGAAAAAATTAATAGCAGGCAACGGCTGGCTGGAATATATAGCTGAGGTCATAAATAATGAAAAAAAAAAAACTTTGGAACTTGAGATGAAGGGAAGTAGTAAAATGGGGTGCTATTTAAGGGATGAAAACCGTTTTTCGTGATTTGTGGCGAAACGTGACCTCCTAGAGGAAAATGCTTTATACAAAAGCTGTAGATAATAAAGAAATCTAAAACTTTTGTTCTATATATTTTTCGACATAACCTCAAAGTTTGCAAAATAATGACGAAAAAACCGATATTTCTGTTTTTATTTTTTTTCTCGCGTGAAAATTACTTAATTTAAAGGAAACTTTGTGAAAGTACGTAATTGTTTGCATATAATAAGCATGAATTTTTTCAATTATGGGAAATAAATATTTTTCGAGATTTTACCATTTTTCCGAAAAAATACCCCTATCTTCGGCGAACAACTTTATTGATTTTTTTTGGATTTTGATGTTCTACTAGTGCTCATTTTTTTCGTCGAGATGTCTACTATCAAATGGTATGTCGATGTTAGTGATTTATTGTCATTTAGCAGCTTAAAATTAAGAGAAACCGAAAAATTTTTCGAATCTCGAGTTTGCCGATTTTTTCATTATTTTCAAGTTTTTAGCATATTTATGTTAATAATTCATAATATTTTAATGAAAAAACTTACTTTGGTATAAAATAAATAAAGTTGAATGAATTTCATCACGGAAAGGTAGGGAAAACTTCATGAAACTTAACATTTACATGGAAATCAATAGTACTTTATTAATTTTCATAAGCTACAGTTAAGTTTCGAAAACTTTATATGCATATTAAATTATTCTAAATACATTTGATAAAATACAACATACAATTTATTTATATTGGCTACGAATTTTTTACTTTATTTACAAATATTTACTTTATTAATATTGGTTGTGTATAGCTTATAAAAAGAAAAATCAATAAAATGATTGTTAAAATCTAATCAATTTGAGGCCTTTTTTGTTGTGGTTCGTTTTCTTCATCGATCAAACTCTCAAATTCTATATTATCTTCAAAATCATTGGCATTTTCAGGCTCTTCAATTTCGATGTCATTATTCTTTGCTGGCTCTTCATCAGTATCTTCAGAATCACTTAAATCTACAAATACTTCTCTGTCCCTATTTGAACAGTTCTCAGTGCATGTATTGCATAGATTGGTACATTTTAAGCCGTGTTTTCGGCAGCCACACCTTTGATTATTGCATCCACTTTCACAAGTACAGCTAACGCTTTTTAACAACTTTCCGGGAATCAAGTCGGAACTGTCAGAGATGTATTTCGGCACGAGTCTTCCTACATTTTCGTTCCAGCCCCAGTCCTTTGCTTTTTCGTTGTCCTGATCGTTGTCAAAATTACCCAACCAACTTTGCAATTGGTAATAGGCTCTGTAGGAGTGTTGTGCAGCTGCTTCTTCAGTTGGAGGGAGTTTTTCAAATTTAAAAGTGGATTTGTTTGTAGCTTGCTGATACAGCTCAAATCGTAATTGATTTAATGAGTTATAAATTTTCTTACTTTTGTAAATACTAGCTGTAAGTTGAGATCCATTTTTTGGTATGGTTATGTGGTCTGCATCTTTTTGATAATAAACACTGGCTAGGTTTAATACATTTTTATTGTCCAATAAAGATCTTACTATTGTTTTTTTCCCATTTCCAGCAAAACTTGAAGTTGTATCACACCCAGAGAAAGCATGAAGAAACGCTATTACACTTGTGTATGGTTCGTGTTTAAAACAATGGGATGTAAAAAATGAATCTTTGATGTTGCTTGAGCCTGGTTTGTGAAAATAAATATCCAGCCCATTCGAGTTTAATTGGTGTAAAAGAACTTACTAGTAAATCGATGTCTTGACCCACGATTATTACAGTTTTATCATCTTGTTTAGTTAATTGGATCGCAGTATTAACAATCAGTGCGTCGGCGTCTTCAGGAGCTCGCTTACACAAACAGCCCTCGGACTGTAATTTATTTGATATTGTGATAATTAAATTGTTTTTATTATTTTGATTTGATAAAAAATTTTCTTATGAAAAGGGTATTCGATTAATTTTAATCGAAAACTCAATCACCACGGGCGTTTACAAAGGACGCATCACAAACTGAAAAAATACTTTTACACAACTAGACGAATAGAGATTTACTACTACAACAGAACGAGCTCTGCTGCTCTTGTGCAGGCTCACTTTGTCCTACCCCTCTCTACCCCCAACCTTCAGTCGTTTTGAGCGGACATTTCAATACCTGTATGCTGAGAAATTTCTTTTTTTTTTTTTGTTTGAATACGTAACAGTATTTTTTTGTTTGTATTCACTTTTAGCGTGGTTTCCAATAACTAAATTCATTCAGCTTTAGTTATTTTATACCATAGTAAGTTTTGTCATTAAAATATTATGAATTATTAACATAAATATGCTAAAATATTGAAAATATTGAAAAAATCGACAAATTCGAGATTCGAAAATTTTTTTTTCGGTTTTTCTTAATTCTAAGCTGCCAAATTACAATAAATTACTAACATCGACATACCATTTGAAAGTAGACATCTCGACGAAAAAAATGAGCACTAGTAGAACATCAAAATCCAAAAAAAAATCAATAAAGTTGTTCGCCGAAGATAGGGGTGTTTTTTCGAAAAAATGGTAAAATCTCGAAAAATATTTATTTTCCATAATTGAAAAAATTCATGCTTATTATATGCGAATAATTACGTACTTTCACAAAGTTTCATTTAAATTAAATAATTTTCACGTGAGAAAAAAAATAAAAACCGAAAAATCGGTTTTTCGTCATTTTCTCGCAAACTTTGAGGTTATGTCGAAAAATATATACAATAAAAGTTTTAGATTTTTTTATTATCTACAACTTTTGTATGAAACACTTTTCTCTAGGAGGTCACGTTTCGCCACAAATCACGAAAAACTGTTTTCAGCCCTTAACTAGCACGCCATTTCACTACTTCCCTTCATCTCAAGTTCCAAAGTTTTTTTTTTTCATTGTTTATGACCTCAACTATATATTCCAGCTGGCCGTTGCCTGCTATTAATTTTTTTCTTTTCAGCATTAAAAATCCGTAACGGCCCCAGCCTATAGGGTTTTATACGTTTAATAGCTGAAATTATGGGTTTTGAGGTTATGGCAAAATCATGATGGGGTTAAATAGACATCGGATTCGGATTTAGCGATCCCAAAGACATGCAGTAAACATGGTCAGACCTCCAGCTCAGAGAAAAAAATGTGCGTGGCTGTGAATCAATATAAAAGAAATAATCAAATAATCTAATAAAGTGTGGAATAATTTTAAAAATGACTAACCCAGGGGCGGGTTGCCATTTCTAACACCCACACTGACCTGTCAATAAGGTTGACAAATTAAATAAAACAGATAATGTGATATTATAATCCTATAAAATAACAAGTGTTCAACATGCCATTATGCCATGTCTTTACCTTTGGTTCCATTTTGTTGCAGCTCATTGTTATTTTTTAACTCAATAAGTAGTTGTAACATATCCTTCCTACTATAGTTGTTGGTCTCCCTGTAGGTGATGGTATCCGTGACGAGTTTTGTAAAGAAATCGCTGACTTCCTTTACTGTAAAACGTACTCCAAGGGCTCGTGCAACATTGGGGAAACTCTGGCCGAATAGATTTAGGAATGAAACCATACCGGTTGGTGTGAGAAACTTCTTCATTTGTATCCTTAACGGTGTATCAGGATTTTCGAAGCTGTTGATATCCAGTCCAAAAGCCACAGAACCAATCATGTCAGTGAAAAAACATGCTGAAAAGTAAGTAAACGTTTGTAATTAGCGGAATATGTGAATAGCAAATGAAAAAAAACCGCTGCCCAAAGAATCACTACTTCCACATCCAGAATTTGTATCCAAGTCTTATACACACTAAATCCCAATGTAATATTTTACTCCCTTTAATAATAGAGTCGGGTGGAAAGGGGGTGGAAACGTTTCGTTCTTGTATACCTACACACTAAATCACATTTCTAATTTTTTTAGTCCCTTTGATAACAGTGTGGGGGTGATATTGGGGGTGATAGTGGGGGGTTGCTGATGCAAAAAAAAATTAGAGACCTTGACTTTTCGTACATGCTCTACATTGCAATTTTAAGGACTCTTACCAGCTTGCTTTGACTATTTACCTTTTTTACCCCATTTACCTCCGAACTCTTCAACGGAATTAAATCAAAATATAATCTAGTTCCAGATCTCGTTACAATACACAAGTGTACCAAATTTCAAGTCAATATCATAAACGGTTCCAGAGTAAACGTGCGAAAACTAAAAAATTTATAAATATATTAATAAGAAAAAAACAGTTTTAAAAACAAGCTTTTATTTAAGTGCTCTAAAAAGAAGAAAATAAACTTTGAAATAAATCAAACCCATCATTTTGTTACATTATATAATTTTTTTATGATATAAAAGCATGTCGCGAGAATATCTTGGCACAAGTAATTAAAAGGGAGAGCAAAACGATATTCATCAGAGATATTGACGCAGCAGCGACGGAAGATGAAATCAAGGAGGCCATCGTAAAAATAGTGGGAGTGAAGGATATCGAAATATCCTCAATATAGGAGACGTTGAATGGGAGTCAGACTGCAACAAGGCAGGTCCTAAAGAGAATTGCAAGCCTTCTTGAAAAGGGGGGAGGCTGATTACTGTAGGAATTGTAAAGCCGGGGGACACAGAAGTGACTCTATGAAATGCCCAAAATGCAGGAGCATGATATACAAAAGGGAGAAAGAGGACGGAGACCTTAGCTATAAAATCGACATAAATAAATTGATAGTAAAAGAGGATAGGAGGAGATACAGAAGGTGACTAGACTGACAATGTCGAATAAGGAAGTTGAGAAGAGGAGACGGCAAAAACGAAGTGAGGAATGTAAGGGAAAACGTGGGAAGTTTTACTAACACAAATACAAGATGAGTGACCCGTGGCTTGATGTAAAATAAAAGCAGTTACGTGAAAACACTGATCCAGGAAGGATTTTAGTCTGTAGGAGTCCGATACCACTCTGAGCGACAGAACCTAGCGCCGGGTGTTCATATAGGATTTCCCCTCCATCATAAAAAAAAAGGAGATTGTCCAAAATAAATCCTTTATGATACAATATTTTAAATTAATTACTTATATTCTATTTAAAAGTAGATGAAATCGCAATATCTTTAAATTAATAGTATTATAGAAAAAGAAGAATGTCCAAAAGAAAGCTATGTTTTTATTCAAAAATGTTAGGTACGTTGTTCAGAAAATCAACCAAATCAGGTGATTTGAAGAAAAAAATTCGTTTCATAGCTGCCCCGATAGATCTAAATAATTGCTATATGGTTTTTTTTACCATTCATGTAAAAATTATCGTATTTCTTAAATGGACAAATGAAAAAATTGGGTGCCCTTTCCTTCATACAAATTTGGACAATCTCCTTTACACAGGAAAATCTCGCGAGAAGTTTTTGTAATAATAATAATAATAATAAATATTTATTTTCCAATAAGACTGTTTTCACAGGAATGGTCAGATACATTTTAAAATCTTACAATACGTACATGACGGTATAAAAATTTAAAATATAAGTGTGACTATAACTATTCTAACAATATTATGTGACTAGGCTAAAATAATAACATTTTATATAAGAAACTCATTTATGGTGTAACAACATTTTTCAATAAGATATTCTTTAATTTTTTTTTATTTATGAGTACATAATATAACCTTGAAATTTTCGGGTAGATGATTAAAAAATTTAGTTCCAGCATAAGAACATGATTTTTCAAATGCACTAGATTTATGCTGATCAAGCCTGATCATGTTACCATGACGCGTATTATAATTATGCAAGTCACTATTTTGTTGGTAGGAGTTTAAATTAAATTTCATATGTAATAAGCAGCGATATATATAAATTGAGGGAAATGTCAAGATGTTATATTTTACGAAGAACGGCTTACATGAGTCTCTGGGTATTATGTCGAAAATTAATCTCATAATTCTTTTTTGTGCAATCAATATTCTCTCAGTGTTACTGGAGTTACCCCAAAATACTACATTGTACGATAGATGACAATAAACTAAGGCATAGTAAACATTTAATATACTCGGTGTATCAAGAGTATATTTGAGCTGCAAGATCGCATAATAGACACTATTTAGTTTTTTACATATGTAGTCAGTGTGTGTGCTCCAGCTTAAATTTGAATTGATAAAAATACCTAAAAATTTAGTTATGGTGGTAAATGTGAAAACTGAACCATCCACAATTATTTTATTTATATAGGGAATATATGGAGGTAAACTCCATACAGACGGTTTTCTCAGTATTTAATATCAAAGCATTGGTGTGACACCACGTGCTAAATTCCTCTATGATACATTGTACACTTGTTGACAATTCACTTACCGTTTCAGAAGCAACGGCTATAGACGCATCATCTGCGAATAGAACCTTGCACTTAGCACTTAGATGAGGTGGTAAATCATTAACATATAATAGAAATATGAGAGGTCCCAGGACCGAACCCTGAGGCACACCCAAATCAAATTAATAAATATCCGATTTATTTTCATTTATTTTCACACGCGTTTTTCGATGTTCCAGATATTATTTAATTAGCGATAAAATATTACCTCGAAGACCAAGTGCATAGAGTTTATCTAAGGTGAAGTCTAAGTTGAGGCTATCAAAAGCTCTGGTTAAATCAAAATATATACCTGCAACATATTTGTTATTGTCAAGCTTTTTTGTATGTATTCAATAAAATCAAAGGATGCTGTTTCAGTAGATTTACCTGATATCATAAAAAATATTATATAATGTAACAAAATGACGGGTTTGATTTATTTCAAGTTTATTTTCTTCTTTTTAGAGCATTTAAATAAAAGCTTGTTTTTAAAACTGTTTTTTTAATATTAATTTATTTTTAACTGTAAAGCATATTGGGAAATGACGTTTTAAAAATATTGTGAGACGTTAACATTATCAACCAAAAAACTCCATTGGCGGAATCAACATGTAACGTCGATTTATTCAACACACGTTGAATCGATATTGACTAAACATACGTGTGTTTACTGAGTAAAGAAGTTAGGAAAATGTGGCGGGTCAAATAGTTGGCAAAAATTAGAAAATAATTTGTCTATCAGTAACGCAGCACTCTAGGGGGTACATATGGAGGTCTCTCGGAATGAGCTCAACATCATCTATCATCCCATAAGCTATGTACAAAACACTCTGTATATTTCGAGCTATTATACTCTGCTGTACAGAAGGACGCTAGGCGGCAGCGATAAAAAAAATTATTCTTACATAAAACATCTTTAAAGTCAACAGCTTCTCCAGTCTTACTACGTTCGTCCACATATTTCTCAAGTACTGATCCAGTGGTTATCAAAGTCTGAAACATTGCCTTTAATTTGCCCGATGTCAAAGTTGGAGTCAATTTTGTTCTCAGATTCTTCCACTTCTGTCCGCCAATTGCAAAGAGATGTGCACCTTTAAGTTAAAAAATATTTAGATCGTTTAATTATGGATAATTAATACACTTACTTAAAGGCTCCGTTTTTTCGTTAAAATAAAATCCTCTGTCCATGAAACTACTGAAATCTTTAACCAGAATATTTTTCAGCATGTCCAAATCCACAATCATGAATAAGGGTCTCATCATAGAGTATACCCCAAGATATTTCCAACCTATGAAGGAATATGATTCATTAGTAAATACATTCTAGATAAATCACGTCTAATATATTGTTTAAAAATTGAAGAACATGTTTTATAGGGAAATTGGTGCTAGGTTAAATTTACTCAATTACTTCCACGTTCAGTGGAAGTATAGTAACGCAAAAAAATTAAATTTTTTGTTGATATAGGCTTAAAATGTTATGAAACGTCGAGATTTTAAATTTGAGCGAAAAAAATTTCCTGCCTGTCTGTCGGTCGTCTGTCTGTAACTTTTTTTTTGTGCGCACATTTATTCTGGAACCGTTTATGATATTGACTTGAAGTTTGGTACACTTATGTATTGTAACGAGATTTGGAAGTAGATTATATTTTGATCTAATTCTGTTGAAGGGTTCGGGGTAAATGGGGTAAATAAGTGTAAATAGGCAAAGCAAGCAGGTCAGAGTCCATAAAATTGCAATTTGGGGCATGTACGGAAAGTCAGGGTCTCAAAATTTAATGTAGCATCAGCCATACCCCCCCCCCGCTCACTCCCCATACCACCCCCACACTATTATGAAAGGGAGTAAAAATTTTTTTAATGTGATTTAGTCTCAAAAAATTTTTTTGGCGTTAGCTACCCCCTCTATCACCCCCATTGCCACCTCCACCCTATTATTAAAGGGAGTAAAAATTAAATTGGGATTTGATGTGTATAAGAAAACCAAGGGATTCTAAAAATTTTTTGGCATTAGTTACTTGACAAAGCATGACAATTTCTATACTAGTTTTGTCGCTTTTTATGTCTTTTTTGGAAATGGCGATTTCTAACAGATACCTCATCCGTTCTTCTATGTATTAATGAAACCACGAAACATTATGATGACTCATAATTCGCAACTATCATTCGATTTAATCATGAAGAAAGAAAAAACCGCCACCGAAGAAATCACTACTTCCCCATCCAGATTTTGTATCCGAGTCTTATACACACTAAATCCCAATGTTACTCCCTTTAATAATAGGGTGGGGTGGCAATGGGGGTGGTAGATGAGGTAGCTAACGCCAAAAAAAATTTTTGAGACGTTTCGTTCTTGTATATACACTAAATCACATTAAATTTTTTTTTACCCCATTTCATAATAGTGTGGGGTGATAGTGGGGGGGTTGCCGATGCAAAAAAAATTAGAGACCTTGACTTTTCGTACATGCTCTACATTGCAATTTTATGGACTCTTACCTGCTTGCTTTTCCTATTTACCCTTTTTTACCCCATTTTTCCCCGAACTCTTCAACGGAATTAGATCAAAATATAATCTAGTTCCAGATCCCGTTATAATACATAAGTGTATTAAATTTCAGGTCAATATCATAAACGGTTCCAGAGTAAACATGCGCACAAAGAAGTTACAAGCCGACTGACAGACCGACAATTTTTTTCGCTCAAATTTAAAATCTCGACGTTGCATAACATTTTAAGCCTATTTCAAAAAATTTTTTTTCGCGTTACTATACTTCCACTGGGCGTGGAAGTAATTAATATAGGTTGGTCTGTCTGTAGAGTATTTGAATGCGTATGTGTATTTAGATGCTATGTGGCCCAAACATAAATCCAAAAAGTGTAATACGGAAAATGTTTAAAATGCAAAGGAGATCATAAAGCTGAAGAGTGTGGTAGTGAGTCATTTACCTGTAACAATTGTGTAAATGCCAATGATAATCTACATTTCAACCTAAAAACGAGTCGTTTCATTTTTGATATTTGAAGAAGTAGCCCTAAATAAACATAATATAAATAATAGTAACATATAGCAGTGAGGGAGATTTGGAGAGGTTTTATAATCACAGTTGTTACGAGCATTCTAGCGAATTGAAAACAATTCAGTCAAGAGTTTAAAAGCTTTTACAAATATTTTCATATAAAATGTTCGAAAGTTTCAAAGAGAGATTCCGTGATGTTTCTTAACAATATTTGTAAGTTTTAAAAGTACTATAAGTAAACATTGTTTTTAAGAAATTTGGTAACACGAATGGGCCCAACAAGTACCGGCCAATAATTCCGGCCCAAACACTAATATGAAATTGCCTTTGATGGCGCGTTTGAGTTGTGGCATGTGGGTTTTACTCGCTCCAAACGTGTAAGTTCTGAGAGTTAATTACTTCATTCCTTCCAAAGCTCGCTTCATCCGTATACAAAACCGATCGAATGAAGGCATGGTTTTGTTCATATTTCTGTATACTGCGAAAATTGCACCTTAGCAGGAAAGTCATCTGGACTAATGGCATGTACTTTCTGGTACGGATGAAACAGTTGCTCTTTCAAAATTCTTCCAACGATTGATTTTGGGACATTCATTTGTAATGATAATGATCTGATACTGACAGATGAATTCGTAGTGACTGCATCCAATACGTTCACTTCTACTTCAACAGTACGTGTTGTCCGCGGGGCACCCCTGTTTACGTCATTTGGCGCAAGTAGAGATATAATTCTTAGATTTTTTCTCTAAGCCGTTGATCAACACATTCAAAAGTTTTGCGATCAGGAACCCTTCGATGGCGATACCGTCGAGCGTATAGTCTTCGTGCTTTCGAGACATTACAGGAAGTCATTCCGTACATTAAATGCATATCTGCGTATTCATTGTTAGTGTAAGCCATATTTCAACCAATTAATTACTTAATTAATGTCGGATTAAGCTAATACTGAAAAATTATGTCACTTCAATTATCTGATATTTTGATCCATGGCAACCATAAACTGTCATTATTACTCGTTTGGTTTAATACATAAACAGCTACATCGTCTGATCTTCATAAATAAGACGATGTAGCTGTTTTTTAAAATATTAAAAAAATTAATATTAACACGTTCAATGCGGGAAGGTCATTGTAACGAAGCATTTTTCGTTACGGAAATCTGCATAAGATTTAAGTTTAACTGAACTCTGTATGATATTTTCTGTTCAACTAAAACCATATTCTACCGCCTTAAGTACACGATAGTATATTAGCAGGCAATATTTACTATTTGAACACCGGGATATATTTATAAACAGAATTATTGTTTATTATTTGAAGTAATTAATTCAATAATTAGTTATCTGTGGCCGATTAAATCCGTTTCTTTTTCGTAGTTGGTTAGAATAATTATTTGAAACCGATTTCATACATTACATGTAACATAATTTTTTTGAATAATCCATTTTTCATGCGCGCCCGGGCTATAATGCGACTTCTTGCATATTTCACTTGACGACCTTATGCAACACTCAATACATTGTAGTAAATTAAGGCAACAACAGAGGGTTCTACAGTCTATAGTTTTGAATTGGAAGGCAATGTCAGATGACATTAATATAACCAACAAATAAATAGAGTGAAAATACAATGACAACATCTCAGGAATACTGGTCTATTAAAAGACAAATCAAATGGGGCATTTCAAACTTGGCTCTACTCTACTATAGGAATTTTATGCTATAATTGGTAGCCCCGGATTAGAGGGAAAAATGATAGTTTTTGTGGCGGATTTTTTGGTCATTTTTTGTGTCAAAGTAAAAAAAGGAGTAGCCATGTTACTAGAGGCATTTTTGCTGTAACTCCAGCCAAGTGCAGACACCACCTTTCTGTAATAGAAAACCTAAGAACATCTAAGGTCAGTAAATCTGAAGTATATTCATTTAAAGATCTATATTTTGTTTAATTTAATATAAGTACAAATAGCATAAAATTCAAGAGAGTACCAAGTTTTGATACTAGTAATTTTTATAGGTTTTTTGGAGGGCCTTGCCAACCCTCACCCGATAATCTGACACTCAAAGATTTAAGCCAGTCGCAGGTATTACCCACTTATGTGGCTTGAGGACACATAACACCTGTCGTGGATGCCGGAACGGGTCATGTAATCTAAAAGAACTAAGACGTTCCACCTGAGATGTTCGGTCATCGTTTTCAACCAACTTAGTTTTGCTGAATGGTTTGTTGGTCCAGCTAGTTGGTAACTATTTTAATTCTCCAGCCTTCGCCTTAGCGACTGTAAGTACAACTGGTCTAGTTTACAACTGCAGGGAGGAGCCTCCAACATTTCATTATTTAGGGACAAAGTATTGCATCGTAAATGGATTAATATTTTTTGGAAAAGCGTCATAATTAAATATTTTTTTATTGTTAACTAAACAGCTGTTTGGGAATTTAAATTCCATCTTGTTTTTTGGAGATTTCAATATCCCTTCAGGATTACTGACAAGGTCAGGGTCATTTGTACTGTACCTTTTTTATTTCTAAAATCTGAAATATTCTAGAAGTTAAAATATTCATAGCCGGAGAGGCCATAAAATCAATTTAATCTTTTTAACTTTTTTTGTTCCATTTGTGCCTCACACCCTCATAGCTTAGTAAATCTAATTTTAGCAATTGTGTTATACCTTATCCTGTGTATTATATTATTATTTGTTGGTGGCTTTGTATTTATACATTTTTTTACTATTATTATATTTAGTATACATTACTTAATTTTTTTATTCTGGTCTCTAACCCCTTCTCTGTCAAGAAATTGACTGGCGCCCCAGAGCTTACAAATTAACAACTCTTTCTTCAATATAAACTGTTGGTTAAGTTAAAGTTATCGAAAGAACCTACGACCCGCCTCCAAACAGAAGAGCAGCCGGCGAGTGCTTAACCGAAAAGGCCATTTCCTTACGGTTCACGTCACATACAAAAGTCAGAATACTTTATTTATACTAACCAACGCACGTAATAATAATTTACCGGTAGTTTAATAACTTAATATAGCCGTCCTCGCTGGCTTGTATTCAATACAGTGGGCCATGAGCGATACTAGAGCACGTGGGACTCCTGGCGATTCCCGAGTGGGAATCTGGCTATAAAACTGACCGAAAACTCCTGTAGAATCAGAATGTGTTCCAATTCTCGAAACAACCAGACGTCTACCAGTGCCCAGGTTTCACCGCTGATACAGTAAAGAGACTGTAACCACAGGTTTACTGTAATATACTTAAATATTATTGGAACTTCTGCGTTTTACTGTTGTGTTTGTGAAAGTCTATTTTCCCTTATTGACCCACTGGAATTAACTGATTTCTTCACTGAGCTGCTTAGTCTCGCTCATTCGACTTGTGGGTAGTGTTGTTCAAACACTTTAAACTTGAACTGGCGCCCGGGTACTGAATAAAGCTCGAGTGTCAAAGTGACAGCCTTAGTTCTCGCACTGTACGAGGAAAAGAGCGTCACATCATACATAATATGACAAAATAATACTGAGTAAATAGTCTTTATTTATTTTTAAAAATTACTGTTATTTGTGCTATTGAAAATCTCGTTTTCATCGTTAGGTGCATTTATCTCAAAAACGGTTCATATTACCGACATCAAACAAGTATACGTTTTTTACGTAAAAATGGCTCAAAAATTTGAAAACAACCTTAAAAATAAAAGAAAATAGGCTGAAAATATTTTTTCAACTTATTAAGGCAATGGGTGCTCTGCCCCCGGGCCCCCAAGAATGTTATCCAAGGTTCTAATACACTAACCTAACTGAATTGAAATAATATGATTCTGATCCAAAAATGATTAAAATCGATTGAACAATAGAAAAGTTATCGCGAAAAATCGATTTTTAACCTTCAACTTCAAGAGCGAATATCTTCATAGGGGTACCTCGGGGGAAAGAAAAATATACGAACTTGTGACCTTATTTTTACTAGTTCTACCCAAATCCGAGAGATTGCCCACCATTTTTGGGACACCCTGTATATTTTTGTGAGCTTTTTATGAGAGGGTTTGTAAGATTTGAATGCTTTAAATATTCATCTCCATTTTATTATCGCTTTAACAAATAGCTATTGAATATTTAAAAAATAAAATAAACAAACCTCTTGATTTTGCCTTCTTGTAAAGAGGTGGGTACCCCGCACCGAGGTAAGGCGCATTTCTGAAAGGATTAGGGAGGTTTCCAAACGGTATGGACGGCTCAAAGTAAGGAACGGTTCTCCTTTTCCAATACTTGAAGGCCCATATGTAGTAGACGATGCTTATGGCTAGAAATGCTGTGATTACGCCCAATAAGTCAAATAATATTACTCCTGTAAACAACCCCATGATGTTTCTGAAAAGAAGAAATACCAGTATTAGAAAGGCAGTATTAGCGGTACGAAGCACATAAATATTGAAGCACTCATTTTGAAAACTTCGAAAATGTTATTTCAAATCAAATATGTACATGCGATACATCGTTGGGCAATGTTCATCTAGCCCACAACTTTTGTTTAAAATATTTTTTGCTGAAACGCATAGGAAAAATTTTAAAAAATTGGGGGCGGTTCAAAGACTTCAAAATTTTTTATTTCGAATCAAATATGTACATGCGATACATCGTTGGATAGTACTCATCTAGATCTACAACTTTGCCTAAACCTGTTTGTACTAAAACACATAGAAAAAAATAAAAATATACAGGGTGTTGCATCATGAGAGGGACATAGCTTAATAGGAGGTAGAGAACATCAGTGGTAACCGGAACCTCCCATAGAAATGTCTCATTGGGCCTTCATTACGAAGTTACAAGGTGTTAAATAATTTTTGGCCAAACCTGTTTTTTGTCATAACTTTGACAGGGAATGAAATAACGGATTCATATTTGGTACGGCTAATGTACTAACGAGCCCCAAGAGGTACATGTATAAAAAAAAATATATCCAGGTCCGGACTCACTATAATTTATGTTTCTTCTTTGCATCAATAAAACATCACCCTGTATATATTTTTTTGAAATTTCGATACGATATTCGAAAAGAGCAAGAAAAAACAAACAATATGGCCTATTTCATTTTTTTGTTACACCTTCGTGGTTATTTAAATACGTTGTTAAATGTGCAAGAAAATGGATTACAGAACCCTATTAAATGAGAGGCACGTGAAATAAATAGTTTTATAACTAAAATTTGCAAAAATTCTATTGAGCCTAGGTGGTCTGAGTGAATCCTAATTCCGGCACGTTTTAAAGGTCCATTTTGGTAAAAAACTGTGGTCCTAATAAGTAATCGGGTATGAAATAACAAAATTTTTAATCAATCACAGTAGGCTTGTTCAAAGTGACAGATAATAAAAAGAAATCTCCTAAACAGTTGAATAATTGTTTGTTAGTAATTTAATGTGTCAATAATCCGCATTTAGTTAGTGAAAACTTGTGAAAATATTTTAACTATGCCAGTAAAATTTACAAACGTGGAATATGCTGACATAATATTCATCTATGGTTTCTGTAATGGAAATGGTAGGTCGACGGAAAGAGAATATCGGCTGCGTTTTCCTGGTCATCGATGCCCTAATCATAAAACCTTTAGTACGGTGTTCCAGTATGTAAGACAACACGGAAAGTTTCCTACTTCTGCAGTTGTGGAGCGTGTTTTACAACAAGGTGTGCAGGAACAAAACAATATTATAAACGTAGTTCAAGAAAACCCAAATATGAGCACTAGACGAATCAGTTTGGCAACTGGTATTCCTCATTGGCGAGTATGGAGAACCCTAAAAAGAGAACGTTACCATCCATATCATATCCAGCAGGTACAGCGTCTTCAACAAGGCGACGATATCCCCCGCCTGGCATTTTGTCATTGGTTGTCTAACCATCGCCCAGTCATTTACAGAACCTTATTTACGGATGAGGCACAATTTACAAGGGATGGAGTAAACAATTCACGAAATAATCATAAATGGGCACAGGAAAACCCACATGCGGTACGCCAACGCCGTTCGCAACACAGGTTTTCTGTAAATGTTTGGGTCGGACTTGTGAATAGACATTTGATAGGGCCACATTTTTTTGAAGAAAGATTGAATGGTGAAATTTACTTTGATTTTCTTCAAAACATTTTACCGAATATGTTAGAAAATATCGGTATAAGGGGCATGTTGTTTCAGCATGATGGGGCCCCACCACATTTTAACCTTCAAGTAAGAGAACACTTAAACAATGTGTATCCTAATAGATGGATTGGACGCGGGGGTCCACATGAATGGCCACCAAGATCTCCTGATTGTAACCCTTGTGATTACTTTTTATGGGACCACTTAAAAAACGAGGTTTATAGCATTGAAATTGAAAGTAGACAACATTTAATCCAGCGCATCGTTACAACCTGCGACGAAATACGGAATAATCCAGAAATGATACGTCGAGCAATTGGTGACCTTTCTAAACGCGCAAGAAAATGCACAGAATGTGGGGGAGGACATTTTGAAAATTTACTTTAGTGTCAATTACGTTTTATTTTTAAACACATTTAGTTATTGTTTTGTTATTTATTGTTAATTGAATGGAAAATATTTTATTTATTTAGATTTTAGTTTGTTCTCTTTTCCAATTTTTATTAAGTATAAAATGTTAATGATTTTCTTGATCAAAGTAACTGGTTGCTTAGGCCTAAATGGTTTAAATTATCTGTCACTTTTATTCTTTGAACAAGCCGACTGTGATTGATTAAAAATTTTGTTATTTCATACCCGATTACTTATTAGGACCACAGTTTTTTACCAAAATGGACCTTTAAAACGTGCCGGAATTAGGATTCACCCAGACCACCTAGGCTCAATAGAATTTTTGCAAATTTTAGTTATAAAACTATTTATTTCACGTGCCTCTCATTTAATAGGATTCTGTAATCCATTTTCTTGCACAATTAACAACGTATTTAAATAACCACGAAGGTGTAACAAAAAAATAAAATAGGCCATTTTGTTTGTTTTTTCTTGCTCTTTTCGAATATCGTATCGAAATTTCAAAAAAATATATACAGGGTGATGTTTTATTGATGCAAAGAAGAAACATAAATTATAGTGAGTCCGGACCTGGATATATTTTTTTTTATACATGTACCTCTTGGGGCTCGTTAGTACATTAGCCGTACCAAATATGAATCCGTTATTTCATTCCCTGTCAAAGTTATGACAAAAAACAGGTTTGGCCAAAAATTATTTAACACCCTGTAACTTCGCAATGAAGGCCCAATGAGACATTTCTATGGGAGGTTCCGGTTACCACTGATGTTCTCTACCTCCTATTAAGCTATGTCCCTCTCATGATGCAACACCCTGTATATTAGAGACAAAACAATATAGGACGAAATAAATTGAGTTCAACTTTGGTCCATCATAACACAGGTTCTAATAAACGAATCATCGTGCTTGTTTCAAAGAAGCGTCTTTCCGAGTGCTTTCAAAATATATTTTAAAAATAAAAATCCGTTGAAAATTTTCAAAGTTATTGCATTTGTTTATAAGCAAAAAATTTGTCAAATTTTTAAACAATTCCCTAGGCTCTCCTAATGGATTTTAATATCTCAAAATGGATTTGAAAATTTGAGTGGTCTTTTATATGTCTAAAAATATTTAACTTTCTAAATGCTTTAGTTTAGCCTCAGCAACATTTTGAAAATTTGTAAATATTCAAAACAGTTCAAATTGCAAAATTATTATGCAAAAACTAAAAGTCCGATCTTGATGAAATTTGGTGGGACGATTTATTATATTAAAAAGTTTTCTTTAGCCAAGTATGAAGGTCCTACGTATAATATAAGTATTTGAAATAAAACTCACAAATAACTTGCTATTTCAAAATTTTTTTGCGATTTTTACTATTCTTGCAATAGAAAAAATGATAGTTACTAAGATATATTTTTTTAGGAATTTTTTCACATTTTGGTAATAGAAGAAATTATCATTTCTTATGATTTTTAGGAGCGATTACGCCAAAAATCTGCCGAGTTGTACAAAAAAAGGGTTTTTTCAATGTTCGCGCTATCAACCGTTTTGAAATAATATTAATAATAATACACGAACACGGCGGAAAATTATTTTTTCGATTTTTTATTTTTATCCGTAAAAATAATTCAATTTACATGAAATTATGTGAAAGTATACTTTTTTGCATTGAATATTCATGATGTTTTTTTTTTGGAATCTGGGAAACAAGTAGTTTCCGAGATTTTTACATTTTTCGAAAAAAAACCTAAATTTTCCATGGAAAATTTTATTGGTGCTTTTTTCGATGTAAATATTCTATCCGTGCTCATTGTAACTGTTGAAATATCTACTTTAAAATGATCTATATATGTTGATGGCTTATTTTTCATAAAACCGCTTAAAATTGAGAAAAACCAAAAAAATTACTTTTCGAATATTTTTATATATATTTTCCATTTTCTTTTTATTATTTATGTAAATAATGGATTAAATTTCAATGACAGAATTTACTTCAATGTAATATTACTAAAGATGAATGAATTTAATTGAAGAAAGGAGTAAACCGCAAACAACTTTTGTTTAAAACATTTTTTGCTGAAACGCATAGGAAAAATTTAAAAAAATTGGGGGCGGTTCAAAGACTTCAAAAAATTCTCAAAATTTTATTTCGAATCAAATATGTACATGCGATACATCGTTGGATAGTACTCATCTAGATCTACAACTTTGCCTAAACCTGTTTGTACTAAAACACATAGAAAAAAATAAAAATATATATTAGAGACAAAACAATATAGGACGAAATAAATTGAGTTCAACTTTGGTCCATCATAACACAGGTTCTAATAAACGAATCATCGTGCTTTTTTCAAAGAAGCGTCTTTCCGAGTGCTTTCAAAATATATTTTAAAAATAAAAATCCGTTGAAAATTTTCAAAGTTATTGCATTTGTTTATAAGCAAAAAATTTGTCAAATTTTTAAACAATTCCCTAGGCTCTCCTAATTAACGGATTTGAATATCTCAAAGTGCTCTTTTATATGTCCAAAATTTTCAACTTTCTAAATGCTTTAGTTTAGCCTCAGCAACATTTTGAAAATTTGCAACTTTTCAAAACGAAGTTTAGACTGCAAAATTATTATGCAAAAACTAAAAGTCCGATCTTGATGAAATTTGGTGAGAAGATTTATTATATTAAAAAGTTTTCTTCAGCCAAGGATGAAGGTCCTATGTATAATATAAGTATTTGAAATAAAATTCACAAATAACTAGCTATTTCAAATTTTTTTTGAGATTTTTACTATTTTTGCTATAGAAAAAATGAATTTTTGGATTTGCAACCAACTGCATCTTATTGAAAATTTAATTAAAAAACTTTTTCACTTCTATAACTTTTCTCTAAAAGCGATAGTTACTAAGATATATTTTTTTAGGAATTTTTTCACATTTTGGTAATAGAAGAAATTATCATTTCTTACGATTTTTAGGAGCGATTAAGCCAAATTTGAAATAATATTAATAATAATACACGAACACGGCGGAAAATTATTTTTTCGATTTTTTATTTTTATTCGTAAAAATAATTCAATTTACATGAAATTATGTGAAGGTATACCTTTTTTGCATTGAATATTCATGTTTTTTTTGGAATCTGGGAAACAAGTAGTTTCCGAGATTATTACATTTTTCGTAAAAAAAAACAAATTTTCCATGGAAAATTTTATTGATTTTTTTTCGACTTAAATATTCTACCCGTGCTCATTGTAACTGTTGAAATATCTACTTTAAAATGATCTATATATGTTGATGGCTTATTTTTCATAAAACCGCTTAAAATTGAGAAAAACCAAAAAAATTACTTTTCGAATTTTTCAATTATTTTTATATATTTTCCATTTGCTTTTTATTATTTATGTAAATAATGGATTAAATTTCAATGACAGAATTTACTTCAATGTAATATTACTAACAGTTGCATGAATTTAATTGAAGAAAGGGGTAAACCGCATATCCGTCGTCTTCTATCAGCCAAACTTGTGTTGCCCCCGTTTTCGAGGCTGCTGAGGACGATGATGATGTCGAGACCCCTCCTCGATCCCCGCTAACCCTCCAAATTGCCAAATATCACCCCCGAAAGTGGTAGGCTGTTGTTGTAGGATGTTGAGCACTATGGTGATGTCGAGACCTCTACTCGACCCCCGCCAACTCCCCAGACGACCAAAAACCATCCCCGAAAGGGTAAATCGCGTATCCGCCGTCTCCTACCAACCAAACCTATGTTACCCTCCATTTTCTAGGATGCCGAGCACGATGGTGATGTTGAAACCCCTCCTCAACTCTCGCCAACCCCCCCGATGGCAAAAATCTGGGGACCGTAATCGAAGAAACTACAGTGAAATTTTCCCCAAGTCATGACATATTACACGGTCCCATGCATTGAATTGTGCTCTTGGGACAACGTGAGATCAATGTTATATCTCACAAAGAAACGTAAGAATAAAATAGAAAAATCTTTTTTTTTAATATCATAGGCACTTGATAAATTCGACCAAAATCTATCGAATTCTGGAAAAAATGCCGGTCCCACCAATATGATACAGGCCGGAGGAGAAATGGTTGGATATCTTTTGGGCGGAGACGTCTTTAGTTTTACTCATATAATGCAGTCAAAATAAAATTTGAAGTGGAACTTTCTCCATAAGCAATTTTATGGTTGAATCCTGTTGGGGAGGTATTAGGGACTACCCAAAAAATTTTTGTACTTTAAAGACCCTGTGCTTCAATTGTTATTAACAATTTCATTTTTTTATACCGCGTTTTGTAGGTCCGATCGGGCCAAAAAAAATCAAAATCTTTGTAATTAAATTTTCTACAAATCTACATTTAATGGAGGTCTTAGAAGCGCAACCATAACCTATAAAAGTGAAAAACTTGCCAAAAATCGTTTTTATTGTCATTTTGCTGCCCAGAGCCGCTGGGTGAACCAATCGGCTTCAAACCTCTGCCTTTTACTCTAAAAAAAAAACACCCTGAAATTTGGCGCAAAAACATTAAACCCAGTGTGTGCAATTGAATTTTTTATTTAAAATTTGAACTACCCGCCATTATATGCCATTAAGTCCAAAACGGATCATTTTTTTCAAAATTTAGCTCTTGACGCCATCATTTTGAGGCCGTAAAATTTTTTTTAAAATCTATTTTGGCCATTATTTTTGCATTTATTTAAAATCCAATTAATAAAAATTATTTCTATCGGCCATAGATTTCTTAAATGAAGTATAAAACATTCCAACAATACAAATAAAAAGTTACACTAGTCAGAGATTCTTAAAGAAGTGAAAATAGGTCATTGATTACAAAAAAACTATTTTTCCAGTCGATTTTTTTTATTTAATGGCTTTCGGTCGAAGACCATACTGCCAGTCACAAAATATCTAATTGATAGTCAGATTAACATTAAATTAATTTATTAAATATCCTGATAATGGTAGCGAACAGTATGACAAAAAAAAATCATATACCTAATTCTAACCTAAAAACGAAGAAAAGGAAAAAAATGGAAAATAAATTGAAGACAACAAAAAATGATACAACAGGGACGCACGCTTCCCGTCCTGGGGTCTGTCAGGACATTTAAAAATACAGGGAGGACCACGGTTGACAGGGGAAAAACAACAGAGGGAAAAACATACGGTAGCCAAACATAACCTAAAGCTTAATACATGTTTCTTTTACGAAATCAAAAATATACGTATAAATTTTACGAGATCCTAAGGACAATAAGAAGAGCATATTAAAGGGAGCCAATATATTGCAGTTTTGTGCAATATTATTGATTAATGTATTAGAGGCATTTTGATATTTCACACATCCAAAAAATACATGGTCGAGATCTGCTATAATGTTGTATTGATCACAATTAGGTGAGGTATATATACCAATTTTGTACAGGTGTGCGGGATAACACGCGTGACCAAATTTTAATCTAATAAGAGACGTTACATACTTTCTCGACGCTTGAAGGTCTTCGTGCCAAAGTTTATTAGGTATACTGGAATGAATCATCGTGTACCTGGTAGGGTTAGTAAAGCAATCTTTCCATTGGTAATTCCATTTGACTCTCAAATTCAGTTTCTGCTAAACCGATTTTATGTTCTAGAATGTGTCTTGATGAAGCTCCTTTTTTAGCTAATGTATCTACGTGCTCGTTGTGTTTAATTCCTATATGTGCTTTGACCCAGACGAATGTAACTTTTTTCCCAGATAAGTGTATTTGATGAATGATATTTTTTATTTTGAAGATATATGGATTAACTTTGTAGCTGAAGGTGTTTGTATTACTTAATGCCTTAATTACAGACAAGGAATCGGATAAAATAATTATTGCATTGGGGGGGTTGTATTGTTTAATAAATTGTAATGCCTCATATATAGCTATGGCCTCCGCCGTGAAGATAGAGCAATTAGTGTTAAGTTGGAAATAGTTTTCAATATTCAATGATGGAATGAAGTAAGCCCCACCAGTCTGAGAATTAATTTTGGATGCATGTGTAAATAAGCGGCGGGTCATCAAATAGATTCAACAAATTTATAAGAGTGTTGGAGTTAATTAAATAATTTTCCGTATAAGATGGTATGATGAAATCCGTATCGATGAATAAATCAAAGAAATTAAAATTGCTAATAGAAAATCGCTCAAGGTCTGTAAGTTCAGGTGGAGGTGAAGGTTTTTTAATCCAAAACTTATTACATAATTCGAAGATGTTTAAGCTTGAAATTTTGATTAGAAGTGGAGTATTGAAATAAAATTGTTTCAGCATAAATTGGCAATTAATTTACTTGGAGTGAACACTTATAACAAATGTTACTTGCATGTATACACACACACACATACATTTACTAACAGACTTTCAGATTTTCAGTATATACTACCATCTTAACGTAATTTTGAATCTGCAGGGAGGATTAGGAGCTTAGTTGGAACACTGAGAAACACAACAAAATGTTCTCGATTTCACATAAATAATTTGGTTAACATTTTGCATCATTTTATGTGTAAAACTATTTTACTTTAATGCACTTTTTATTTGCAAAATCATAGAAGTGACTTCATTATCACGTTCACAAAATTAGGCCCCATTTAATCTCAACAGTAAACTGATTTGTTGTTCACTACACATAAGGTTGTACTGTCAAAATGTAGATGTCGCCCATTTCATGATTTTCGCCTATAACGAAAGATAACGCCCCTTTCTATCTTCTTTCTAAACCAATCAATCATCTAAAAAGACCGAAAGCATTCTGGTTTTTCTAATGATTATAAAACAGACACAAACAAACATTTCCAATTCAAGACATCCAGCCACCTCTCTTGCTCAGAAGAGACATTAATAATTAATTAAAAATAAAATATACCTTCTTTGCAGGTTTTCCCAAATTAGTAAAATAATACAAATATTCAAAAAACTCGACGCAAACAAGCTGCTTTATATTATTGTTCTGAGAATAATATTACTACTAACTAATAAAACTATTTTGCTTATTACGACAATCTTGTGCGAAATAGTACTAAATATAATAGGTCTAATTTGCAACTTGAGTGTCATAACACAACCAATTTGGAACAATATACTGTTTTAGTCCTTAAATTATAAAAATTACTTTGCTATTTGTGTCAAATTACATACCATTCTACTTAGAAAACAATAAGTAATTAATTTTTGATAAGAAATTGATAATTCAATTTAAAAAATAAATTATGAAGTCGTAGTGCAAAACAAAAGCTGAGGAAAAAAATTGTCAGCCAATGTCTTTCTAAAAAATACGATGGCGTGTTTCCACGTTTTACAAAAACAGTATTATGAATATTGCTCGTAACTAAATCACAACAAGGTGTACTATTGTGCTTATTAATAAAAAACAATAATCTTAAACTCACCAAGTACTTATACCAATCAACCACAAACTTCAAATAATAATTAAACTTCAGACACAATTATATATATGTAAAAAGAGTCACAACTTCTCTCATCCTATAGGCCATCGCATTTTTATGTAATTCTGCGCAGACCAATCAAAAGTGTACAAAGTATCTGAAATAATGACTTGACCGTTTTTCTAACTAATATTGTTATTATTATACATATTTAGTCTGACAAATGATAACCTCGGTATTATCTGCCATTATTTGCAGTTTCTTTTACTTCATATGTCTATTTACGTGTAAAGAGTGTACAAACATTACTAGCAGCTTCTGCAACCTAGATGAGGAAACAAATTCTATAGGCATAGTTCGAAGTCCAGTGCTATACGGTTTATACCTCAAAACCCAGCCATATTGAATGGATTTGAACGTTTCCAAGTTTTTAGAATTTCTTATGCTAAAAAGTAAAAAGTTTACTCATTCAAACTTTCCGCTAATGATTTTGAAATGAAAATAACGTTACTTCTAGTATAGTATATCCCTATATATAGTCTGAAAGTTATTTGTGGCATTCTACGAATATTCTTTCCTATTATTTGGGTTTTCTACCACATGTATTATTATCCTTTTCAAAAACAAATCACCGAATCTACAAAATAATAGAATTATTGGAAAAAAAGCCTCTGCGCCCGTGACGTTTACGTCAAAGGAACAGTCAGAGGTTATGTTTTGCAAATAATATAAATCGGAATAAACACAGAAATAATGTATTTTGCTGACGTTTTGGAAAGTAGTCTCTTTCCGTTTTCAAAGCTTTTTTTGGAAGAACTCTTATTTTGCTGTGTATGTCAAATCTATATCAGAATCTTAAAGCTGTGTATTTGACATACACAGCAAAATAAGGGTTCTTCCAAAAAAGCTTTGAAAACGGAAAGAGACTACTTTCCGAAACGTCAGCAAAATACATTATTTCTGTGTTTATTCCGATATATATTATTTGCAAAACATAACCTTTGACTGTTCCTTTGACTTAAACGTCACGGGCTCAGAGGCTTTTTTCCAATAATTCTATTATTGCGGACCTCTAGCGTATGCGACCAACCATACGCCTTAGCATTTTGTGGGCCGCATAATAACAACTGCTACGTCCGTAACACATTTCGCTATTCTCCACGGGAGGGCGATACACTTGCGGCACGTGAAAAGCAGAGAAACGGAAGGCAACCATTTTTGTTGGCGTATATAGTTGATAATTCTACGAACCTCGGTTTATCCAAGGCATCCTAGTGGATTTTGGAATTATCAACCCAAGAAAATTTTGTTGTTCCGTTTAGCGGAATATTTTGTGGTTGTGAGTAAATTTTAACTGCGGAAGCAGGATATTTAATTATACAAGGTAAGCTAACCTCTTCACGCCATCTTACCCGTTCTCTACCCACGTGTTTCGCAAATTTGCAGGCTTTCCTTTGGAAATACCGTGTCGACTTGAAAGGCGGACTCGACCCCATTCATCCAACTGTGGCTTTCGAAGAACTTTAGTGGATTGTTCCCTCATCAGTGAGGTAAATTATATTTCTTTTGTAGGTTATGTCAGATTTGAATTGCCCACATTAAGCACGCTTCACGTGCATTTCTGACTTTGCAAATTAAATCGTGATATCTTTAGGGTTCCACGGACGGGGCTTCTACGCACATCAGTGAAGTTCCACGGACGGGGCATCCACACACAGTAGAAAGTTCCAGGGCTGGAGAGGCTATAATCAACCCCATCCTTGGGTCAATTTCTTTTGTCCCGAAGACACCTCCGTAGGGCTACAGGTTTTTCCACGTCGAAGTCGGTATCGTACCACCCTAAATAAGTGTGTTGTTGTTTTTATTTACCGGGAACCACCTTCAGTGGTTCTGTGCGGTTATATTCGATTCATACTTTTGTATTTTAACTTGTACATATTTAAAGATTTTATGCATTTATATTAATTTAAGGAGGTTCTCTAAATCAGACCCATTGTGGCAGAATTTATGACCATTTATGAGGACATTGTAAACAGATGTGTAGCTACACGAGGCATTTTATTAATGTTGTAACTTATTAATCGAGAAATTTGCCACACCTTTTGAACATCGCCAGGTTACATGCTAGAGAACCAATATCTGTAAATTGTGTAATATAATGCATTTCATTTTTAAAGAAAGTGTCATTATTTCGTCTGTGACTACTACGTATGGAAGTCTCAGTGATTTGTTAAGTAAGTAAACTAATAATTTGTCATAGTTTATGTAAACTTGGGCTTAACGCCCTGAGATAGTCTGAGCTAGTGAAATTTTATCGTAGGCACGTACATCACTTATCCGGGTTAAGTTTGTGCCCTACGATATCTGCTACGCTACAGTAGCCCAAGTGATTTCGTTATGTAATATCTTATAATCATTAATATCCAACGTATTTATTTGATTATGTACATGTAAATCGTAGCAGTAGATTCGGTGATTTGTTTTTGAAAAGGATAATAATAAATGTGGTAGAAAACCCAAATAATAGGAAAGAATATAATATATCCCTTTTACAGCTATATTCCGTTTTTCTCTCAAATATTATTTAATTTCTATATAAAGTATACAAAAAGACAGCAAACGTCATTGAAAAGTAGGCGTTGCATTTATAGAAAAAGGAGTAGGGTGGGGAAGCAGGGATAGTGGGGGACACGAGTGACAGATGTTTTTCTGCTCCAAAAATAGTGCCTGTGTCCACGTGAAACGTCATTTTGAATATTTTTTGCAGTATTTGTTAAAATTCTCGATTAAATTCGCCGATAGAAACGCGTGCATCGTGTGTTGCTGCAGTAATAATATTTTATAGTAATAAAAAAATATATTTATATCCCTTTACCAATTTTTCAAATATTTATTATTGCAGATAATTATTAATTATTGATAGTTACAGTAAGATTCGTGATTCAGCAGATGTTGAAGGAAATTTTGGTTTTCTTTGTAAAAAACTTGGATCTCAGAGCAGTAACGATGTAGGTTCTCTTGTTGAAATTAAAAGAATAAAAGAAGATTGGGAACTTTAAAACAAGCTTCTGGGAAGAGAAACGATACCTAAATACTTGTGAAGTTGTATATGCTCATGAATCATGTCGGCAGAAGTATGTTAATAAAAAATACGCTGAAGCCGAAAACCAAGAAAAACAAGTGAATTTTTCTCCTCCAAAAAGAAATCGCGAAGTTGATCATCATGTGACTTCGATTGGAAAACAATTTATTTCATTTGTGAAAGACAGAAAAAATATATAAAAGACGAAAAATACATTTGGCTAACAACTCAGAGATAAAATTAACAATTGTAACAACTGTAACTGTAATAGCAATAACATCTCTATCCTAAATAATTCTTGTGTATTCTCAAGTCTTATCCAGTGTAATAGAATAGTAAATACAAACAACCATATCTTAGACTTAGTCCTTAGTAATCATAAAACAGAGGTAAATAATTCTACTGACCACTTACTACCTGAAGACGATCATCACGCTCCTCTGGATATCTATTTACAAGTACAACAAAAACAGAATAAAAATTCTGTTAATTCTTCTCCCATGTATAATTTTGGAAAAGTTAATTTCCATAAGCTTTACGAGGATTAACTAATATTGATTTTGCTAGTATTGATCAATGTAAAGATGTGAATGTGGCATGTGTTATATTGCATTCTATCCTGAACTCTGTTTTCATTGATAGCGTCCCAAAAACTTTAGCTAAAACTAATAAATACCCACCTTGGTTTAATGATAATATCATTCGCAATATAAAGGCAAAATCAAAACACTGGCGCAACTTAAAAAAAAATGGTAAGTCATATGAATTGAATCAATTTAAAATTCTAAGAGTAAACATAAAAATCGATATTGATAACGCACACAAAGAATATTTTATTAATATTGAGAACCAAATTAAGTCCAATCCAAATCACTTCTGGTCATATGTAAACAGCAATAAATATATTCAGTATTCCTAGCGTTATGACCTATAATGACTCCATATTAAACGAACCACAAGTAATAGTTGACGCATTTGCTAATTACTTTCAAGAGTCATATTCCGCATCTACAAACTTTGCTTATGATATAAATAGAACTCATTGTAATACTAACAATTTGTGCATTCCCTATATTACCGAAAATGACGTACTCAAGGCACTTAAGAAAATTAAACCCAAAACCTCTACAGATCCTGATGGTATTCCGGCCTTTCTCCTTAAAGATTGTGCCATTTTATTTGCAAAACCGCTAGCTAGTATTTTTAATTTGTCTATTAAAACTGCTACTTTTCCAGAAGTCTGGAAAATATCTAGGATCTGTTCGGTATTCAAAAAAAATAATAGATGTGCTATTGAAAACTATAGGCCAATAGTAATACTGTGCAATTTTAGTAAATTATTTGAAAACGTAATATACGATGTTCTCGTTAATCACGTCAAATCTCAAATTTGCCTCGATCAATACGGATTCATGCCAAATCGCTCTTCCACCAGCAATCTGGTGTGCATCACTCAGTTCATAGCTGAACAGTTGGATGCTGGAGGCCAAGTAGATGTCATTTATACAGATTTTTCTAAAGCCTTCGACAGACTCGACCACGGAATTTTGCGGAACAAATTATCCGAATTTGGACTAACTGAGCACTTCCTAAACTTTTTTGAATCTTACTTGGTAAATAGACGACTAAATGTCTATGGATACTAAATGTCTATGGATATCTTGTGAACGATCCATGCTTTTGATGGAAGTCTGAAGGACGTATTTTCTGTTCGAAAAACTTAGAAAAATTGAAAAAAATAGGAAAAAGAAAAAATTAATTTTCTTTTTCCTCAACCTTTTCTAAATACTAAATAAAAATATTACGTTCACAAAATTTTTAGGGTTCAAAGTGACTGTTTCAGACGGAGATTAATGGATAAATCATACTTACTGTCGTTTATGCTTAACTGCGGCTCTGATGGTATCAATTGGAAGACGTCGTAACACTATAAATCTAACACTGTCTGTTTAACACTCTCTTAAAATTAAATCTGAAAGGGAAATTTTGTTAGAAAACACAAGTAAAAGACAATATAAAGTTCAAAAATGTATATTAAATCTTTAAAAAAATTTATGTTTTTACAACAACTTCTTCAGAGAAAATGTTAACACACAATGGTCTGACCCGTGTACAACACATGGTGAGGAACGGGACGATTCATACGGTACCAACTACCATCCAATATGCAGTTTGAAAAGCTAACGATGCACAAAAAGATTCAAGGAACAGTTCATGTAACTGAAATTTTGGTGGGCTTATGCTTGCCTGTCTTATAAACGTATTTTATTAATTCACATAAATTTTGGTCGCTCCTCGGAGCTTAAAATTGCTTGAAGCGTATCTACTTCGTTTGTATTATGCAATAACAAATTTTACGTTCAGGCAAGGCAGATCCCATGCACGTGTGAGTACATGGTATAGATACTTTTTTGACTCCGAATCACTGAGGAACCGGTTTAGGGCAAACCCCGTCAAAACGCATCATTTCCCCGTCAAAATCGACTGCTAGGAAATGATGGGGGTCCCATGTCGCTAAGGGCTATTTTCGCTATAACTTCCGATATACTTTGAATAGTCGTTGGACTAACTTGTCCTCATATTCAACACTTCGTAAGAGTTGCAGTGCTTGACAACGTGGATTCGTAAAAGGGTTTTTAATCTTGGAAATTTGGAAGTTCAAGTCCAATTTTAGAATACTTTCCAAAATTGGGTGGTCGGGGCGACATTACGTCCCTGTGCAGCGACATTTACTACACTTACCAAATTAACGCTCCTCGAAGAGTTAGCGAAAATTTGGCATAAAAAACGCTCCGAAGAGCAAAATTATATTTCCAAGAATTAAAAACCTCCTCCACGGCGTTTTTATGTGAAGCACGCTTTTCTTACGAAATATTTCCTAAGTCGGATTTTGTTACAACGTCGAAAAGTATATCGGGGTTATAGCGTTCTTTAACAATATCTCAGCGACATCCGGTGTTCCCCAAGGTTCTGTGCTTGGGCCATTGCTTTTTAACATTATTATAAATGATATCGTCATTGGCTTACACAGCAAAACATTACTTTATGCCGATGACCTAAAAAATTTTACATCTATCACTAGTGCAGAAGACTGTGTTGATTTGCAAAACGATCTTGTACAACTATGGTCTTGGAGTAGCATAAACAATTTACAGTTAAATATCTCAAAGTGTAGCTTTATGACATATACTCGTGCACAAAATCCAATAAAATTTATTTATACAATTAATGATGATGAACTGAAGAGCTGTGGTCATTTCAAAGATCTAGGAGCAATATTCGATCTAAAGTTATCTTTTATTGGCCATATCAATCAAATCACCGCTAATTCCTTCAAAAATTTAGGCTATATTATCCGTAATTGTAAAGAATTTAACGAAAATGCACTGAAACTTCTCTTTAATTCATTTGTGAGGTCAAGACTTGAATATGCTTCAATGGCCTGGAGTCCTGGTTATGAAAATCGTAAATATAGCATTGAAAAACCTCAGAGGCGTTTTCTTAAACACTTTTGGTTCAAAAGTTCTGGAAATTATCCAGAGAGAGGTTTTCCCACATTGTGACTTATTAGATTCAACACGGGTGATCTTCAACTACGTTGGACGTATCACTCTCTTGTATTCCTTTTTAAGATTTTAAATGGCACTATTGACTGCCCTGAAATTCTTAGTTGCATTAGATTTCATGTTCCCAATTTGCTCGCATTCGTCTCTATTCTATTTGCCTGCACCAAGAACAAATTTGCTGTTATTTTCTCCTCTGCACCGTATGTGTTCCAACTATGATTCTTTATATAATAATATAGATATTTTTAATACTATTATATCCAAAATGCGAAATATGGTTCTCAATTCTGCACAACAACTGTAGCTTCTAAACTATTAGATTGCAACTCTTAGGATTATACTAATCATAGACTTATTTTGTTGACTTTTACTATCATTTAATTGTTTCCTTTAGTTAGCTAGTTTTAGTTATTATTTAGTTTTCTTTTTAAGTTTGTAAAATTCCTGTAGTTGTATTTCTGTCTGGGCAGTCGTAACCAAAATAAATAAGTAAAATAAAAAATAAATGAATTTTACACATTTAGATAAAAGAAGAAAGAGGTGACTATTACTGAGAAATTCACGAAAGAATATCTGATGTGATGTATTTGGTAGCACTGAAAACACGAGATCATGGCGATTGGGAGAAATTTAGTTGCTAAGGTATCCACAAGTATTATTAGTGGATGCAGCAAATATGCCACTATATAGAAGAGAATGAAGATTACCAGTTTTCTATGCAGAAGTTAAAAAACCATCCTAACATCCTGATATATTCCAGATGAAAAAACCATTAAAGAACTATTGATATTTTAATTAGGTAATCTTTTTTAGCTAATATTTTTTATTTATTTATCGCGGTTCTGTTTATACATACATACTATCGATAGTGCCTTATACGTATAGATATCATCAGTTTTAACATTGCTCATCTTAACATTAGATCTTTGGTAACCAATTTTGCAACATTTAAAGACGCATTCTTAAACAGCCATTACGATATAATTGCACTCCCTGAGACGTGGCTCTCTAATGAATTAACTATACATAACTTATGAGTTGCCAGGATATAGGATGTTCTATAAAAATCGTGTTGGTAGAGGCGGGGGTGGTTTTAAGAAAATTTTCAATGGCAGACATAATTTTATTAGGAGTGGGATACTTACGTAATCCGACATTAAAACTGTAGAACGGTTGATGTTTATAAAAATTGTAACCATGCCAGTTGTTCTTATTGCCCAGCAAGGACCAACGTGGAGGCGTGAGCATATTTCTTTCCGGTAAAGGATGGTGACAGGGATGTTAATTAGAGAGTAACAGGTTAAAAAATAAAAATAAATACTTACATTTTAAAAATAAATAACTGTTTTAACAACATAAATGAACTTCCTTGGAACACAAGAACAAAATAAAATGAATAAATGACGTAAATGACAGAACTAAAACGTAACCAAAGCACACTTTTCAATAAATACACATTTTTCATTAAATTATTGAAATGTTTAACGGCACTTTCCTCGAAAATGGTTCTACCAAGTGTACCTTTTATTAGTGGAAATGACGCCATCGTCAGATTTTCTGGTCAGAAATACCACAACATTACGTCAAAAAAATATGAAAAAAATTCATCATCAGATACAGGTGCTGCAACGCCCTCTATGATCTAACATAATGTAGTACATAAATTTTTGTTTCTTAGAATAAAAAAGTTCCTCTAGCAAATTTAGCGAAGATCAGTCTGTTGAGTTAAATAATTTGAACTTTGACACCCTGTATCTTTTTCCACAGCAACATTTTACTAAAGCATATTTGGTTATATCCTCATATTCTGGCCCAAAGGATCTACCCCTGAACTGTGGTCTATTTTTAATGGTCCACCCTGTATATGGAATTCGTAAATTTCATAGAATTTCACATAAATTAAAAGACGCCAACTGGCTAGATATGAAATCACGACGGGAATTGCTTTCGGTCACCATTACCATATTATTATTTGGTACAAAACCCCTTCGTCTCTTTCAGAAAATTACTTATAGAAGGGACATTCATAATATTAATGTTCGTATTGATGAATTGATTTTACCTCCGACTCATCCGCTATATTTAGAAGATCATACTTTTACTCTATTTATTTACCTTATAATAATAAAGCCTCTAATCTAAACTCTCTATCTTTATATCAATTTAAAAGATTTTACAAGAAAAATGTATGAAAAATCTACTGGAATTTTTGCGATCCCGTGTTCATTATTGGCGCGTTAGGTTAGGTTAGGTTGAAATGTGAGTGGGTCTATACCAGACCCTCCACTGCGACCAATCGGTCTATTGTGGCTTACTCCTTATTTATATTTCACCCAATAGGTTCAGCCTTTTAATAAAGCTGATAACCTTGTTGGGTGAGAGATTGTCCAGGTCCTCAGGCAAAAGCTGACCTTTGCCAAATAATGAGAACCGGGTTCGTTCTGCAGCGGGACAGGTGCACAGGACATGCCTTGCCGTTTGATCTTCCTCTAGACACAGACGGCATTCGGTGTTTTCCACCAGTCCAAGTCTGTGTAGGTGATGATTTAATCTGCAGTGCCCAGTGTATAGGCCGATTAGAGCGCTTAGGTTTAACCTATCTAGCAGTTTTTTAGCTCTTGATTTCAAAGGATGTGCAATGAATTCCTTCGAATGAGCTAATCCTGGTAGTTCCTGCCAGTGGTAGAGAGTCTTGCTCTCGGCCCAGTCTAGGATATTTGTTTTGGCAGGGCTTGAATATATGCCAAGAACTGGTTCTGGTCCTATAAATTTTGATGCCGCGCCCTCTCTAGCTAGACAATCGGCAATTTCATTGCCCTCTAGCCCAGAGTGGCCAGGCACCCAGACCAGAGTCAGTTTGTTGTTCCTACCCAATTGAATTAGAGCCTTTTCCACACTGTTTTAGAATTACAGCGATAGGATCCAAGAGCTTTAAGGGCTGCTTGGCTGTCAATGGCATATATTTTAGCCTGAAAAATTGTCGCGGTATCACCCAGGCTCGAGCTTGTTCTTACCTTTGGACAGCGACTATGAACTCCAGCTCCTGTTACTTCAGGAGTTTTGGAACCATCTGTATCCGTTGGTATAGCTGTTGAGCTATTTGCCTTCTGTAGGTCGATTTTATTCCGATCCCATTCATCTCTTTCAGGAAATAGGATGTTAAAAGGCAGCTCATGGTTGGTTCTGGTAGGCATCACATCAGAAGGTATACCTAGGATGCTGTGACTGTTTAGGTCATCAATCAATTCATTGCGTTCCATGATGATAGCCTGCAGCATATTGATTGGCGGTTGTTGGAGTCTATATTTTGCCCACCTAGCTTCTCTCTCCAAGAAAATATGGAGAGGTGGTAAATCTAGGAGGATCTCCAAAGCAGCTGACGTTGTGGTGCATATAGCACCAGTTATTCCCAGGCATGCTTGTTTCTGTAAGCCAGAGAGTTTGGCTTTGGCCGACTGTTGTAGCCCTTTCGACCACCAAACTATGGAGCCATACGCTATCATTGGCCTAATGACTGTAACGTATATCCAGTATATTTGTTGGGGACCCATACCCCAGGATTTTTCACAAATTCTACGGCATGTCCACAGGGACAGCCTTGCTTTGTGGATTACCTTTTCCAGGTGGGAATTCCAGTTGAGTGATCTATCCAGCGTGATGCCTAGATATTTCACCTCATCCGAAAATGGAATGGTTTCACCTAGTAAGTTATCCAGCTTCCTTTTCCTGGTGAAGGGTACTATTAAAGTTTTGCAGGGGTTGACAGACATCCACTCTCTTTCACATCAGATGTGTACTGTATATAGTACCTCTTGAATTGGCGCGTTACTCAAACTATTCTTTTACTTTACAAATTTATTATTTAATATTTTCCAGTTCGATTTCGGAAATAGTAAAATAAAACTAAGAATAATAAAACATTTACTTTATTTCATTTTTCTTTTAACATATAATTAACAACATTTAATATATATAATATACACCCATAAAAGCTAACTTTTAATTAGCCAACAACTAAAATTAATACACACATCACACATACTCAATGGAATGATTCATTTATGCTTTTGCAATATCCACCCAAATTCCTCCCTCAGCGCTGGGAAAAATCGTCTTCGTATCCATTTCCAGTGGAACCTTGGTTTTCTTATTTAAGCTCACTCTGGTATTTCTCAATATGCTAACCAGTCCGATTTTAGTTTGCAGATAACCAAATCTTTCTCCTAAAAATAAAAAAAATACAAATGTAATAATCCTTTCTTTTTTTTTGCAGGTCTTTTATCGCATCTTCTAAAGGCAACTAAGAATTTTCTTAACGTTTATCAATAATTTACACCCTAATATAAAGATCATTTTAGAATTAGAAAAAGAAAACATTATTTATAGTCGAGTCAATGAAGCGTCAAAATCCTTAAACTTCTTAATCCTCAGGGACAGGACCGATTATTTGATGATTTTTTTTTTATATACAGGGTGTTCCACTTCAAACTCCCAACGCCAATTACTCGAAAACTGAAAGAGGTAGTAAATTTCGGCAAATGGCAGATAATTGGTGTGATCAAGTGCTATATTTCGATTTATAATAGATGCCGTCGCCTTTGACGGTTTAGGCGTCCCGACGGCCGGAACAACATTTTCGATGGCATGAGTTTGGTAAAGAAAAGATGCCAATAGTACTTAATTCTGAAGTTTTTTTATTATTAGAACTTTTTTTGTCTTTTCGTTCATTTCAGAGTTATTTGACATTGAAATTGTAAATACCCTTTATTAAAATTTGCCAATTTAATAAATTGTCTGCATCTAATAGGCTGTGACTATTCTGGTAACCTAAATTTTAACTGTCAAAACAGTTGTGATTAGTTAAAAACAGTGTTAATTTTTTATTTTGGTATTTGGCTTTAAGTACTTTTTTAATATCTGATTAACATTTTGAAAAATAAATAAATTAGTCAATACACGAAACAAGAAAACTAAACATGGTGTTGATTTACGGTGAGTGCAAGCGAAATGAGTGGAAAGTGAAAAGTGTTTATGCACACCGTTATCCTGATAGAAAAAGAAAGCCAGATCATAAAACAATACTGAATTTATGTAGAAATTTAGTGAATTTTGGTGCATTTGAAGAGCCAAAACGGGAACGGTCAAAATCAGTAACAAATGATATTAACGTTGCGTTGGTTCTCCAACAGATTAATAATAATCCGAAGATGTCTTTGAGAGAACTTAAGAGAAATACTAATATCTCAATAAGTTCTACCAGAAGAATTCTTGAGCAAAATAAATACCATCCTTACAGAACGAAACTTGTACATAAGTTAGAGCCAGGTGACCCCGAAAGGCGCATTAATTTTCTGGCAAGATTTGATTATTTAATTTACCGTGTTCAAAATATCTTTAAAATAATACTTTGGAGTAGATTTCACAACAATTGAGTAGTGAAGAGACATAATTGCTGTTACTGGGCATAAAACAATCCCTGTTGGATTACTGAAAGAAGTAACCAGCGCGTTTTTGGTATAAATGTATGGTGTGATATATTCAATGGTTATTTAATAGGACTCCACTCTGACGAAGACATTTCAAATGATGATCATTATCGGAGTTTTTTTCAAAGAATATTACCTCAACTATTAGAAGATGTCCCGATTGAAACTAGGAGGAACATTATTTTTCAACAAAATGGTGCCCCACCCCACAATGCTCAAATTGTAACAAATTATTTGAATATACTGGACCCCAATCGTTGGATTGGGACATACGGTTCACTACAATGGCCAGCACGCTCACCGAATTTGACCCCTCTCGATTTTTTCTTTGGGGTCACTTGAAAGGCACTGTAAACTTATGTAGAGCCTATTGAGGATATGGCGGATCTTCAAAATAAAATAATTGTATCTTGAGCTGCGCCACAAATAGAAGAATTCTGTTAAGAACTGCAGATTTTGATTTAAGACGCCGGTATGACTACTTCGTTCGGGTACGTGGAGAAAATTTTGAGCAATTGCTGCAAAATATTTTATTTACTTTAGATTTAAAAAAATGACTATATTTAAAACACTTCTATTTCTCTCTGTTTAAATATTTCAACGATACTGTTCTACTTATGTAAATTAAAGTCATATTCACTACCAGTCCTTTAATCTGCCTGTTTTGACAGTTAAAATTCAGGTTAACAGAATAGTCGCAGCCTATTAGATGCAGACAATTTATTAAATCGGCAAATTTTAATAAAGGGTATTTTTACACTTTCAATGTCAAATAACTCCGAAACGAACTAAAAATTAAAAAAAATCTAATAATAAAAAACTTCAGAATTAAAGTACTTTTAATATCTTTTGTCTTCCAAACTCCTGATATCGAAAATTTTGTTCCGGTCGTCGCGACGCGACGTCTAAACCGTCAAAGTCGCGGGTATCTATTATAAGTCGAAATATAGCACTTAATCACACCAATTATCTGCCATTTACAGAAATTTATTACCTCTTTCAGTTTCAAGTTTCAGTTATAAAGCGTTTATATCTTAATTCATTTAAGCTTTTCGCCATTATAACACCATACAGTGTAAGAATACAGTGAAAACCTGCGTTTTAAAGCTTTTCATTTATATTTTCAATCATAAAAATGTCAGGAGCTGTACGTAATTGATCAGAATTTTAAAAAAATTGATCTTTTCCTTTATTATAAAAAACTGATGTAGTATCACATCATGTGAAGGGATGGAGAAAGAGGATATCCCCCTTTTTATATTTGCCAACTGCTTTCATTTTTTTTTTTCCGTTGAATAAACTCGCTGTAAGACATTATTTCTTGGCGGTTTCAAAAAAACAATTCCTTATCTGGTGATAAAGCCATCAATAGCACTAACACATCTATGTCCTCTGGTACAACAGTTACATGAGAAAAGAGACAATTTAAAGCAGATTGTACAATTAAACAATCAGCATCACTTTCTGCTTGACAACGCTCAACATTATTTTCAATAAGTTTTTCGCAAAGAAGATTAATAAATCTATTTTTATTACAGCTGTTCGCTAAAAACTTTTCCTTAGTGGTCTTTAAAGGCGTTGGGGTTGGCAGAAAGAAAATTATTTAACACCGATAAAAATGATACAACCAGCAGCACCATATAACATCTTAAAAAATTATATTCTACTCTTGCAAAACGGATGCGATACTGCGTGTGAACTGTGTTCCAGAGTTTATTGAACTTCGACAACACTGGGGATGTGAAAGATATAAAAAAACAGAAACGGATTCGTGATGAAATGATGCTGCTATATTGCTTGTTATTGATTCGGTAAGAAATTAACCCAAGAAATCACTAAGAAAAAGGCCACTAGATTTAAATGTTAGTAAGAGCAATTTGCAAAGAATTCTGACAAATAATAAAATACATCCCGACAAACCAGTATGATTACATAAGCTTGAAGAAGGGGATGACGCCTTTCGTTTAGAATTTTGTATGTTAATGGGGGAACAAATTATGTTAGATAGATTTTTCTACAGAAGGATTTTATTTTCCGACGAGGTAACATTTACTACGACTGGAGTTGTTAGTTAACGATATAAAAGATTAAATATTTGGTGTGCGATAAGTTATAAAAAAAACTATTGGGCCCTATTTTTTAGACGCAACCATAAATCAGAACACTTACATAGAGATGTTGGAAAATTTTTAATGCCTGCTCTGGATGATACAAATTTACAGGTTAGAAGAAAACTGTATTATCAACATGACGGTTGTCCTGCACAAAGTGCAATTAGTGTAAGAAACTGGTTAGATCAGTATTTCCACAATAAATGGGTAGAACAGTTTGGACCAATAAGATGGCTGCATGCTCCCCAGACATAACCCCTCTTGATTTCTTTCTATAGGGATACCTGAAGCAAAAAGTTTATGCCCATGATTTAAAAGATAATTTAAAAGTTTTAAAGGAAAAAATATCAGAAGCAATAGCCGACATAAACAAGGATACAATTCATTTAGTTTATGAAAAATGTAGAAAAAATATTCAAAAGTGTTTAGCAGTAGGAAGACAACACAGAATAGTTTTGTTATCAATTTATTCAATAATTGATTTTGTATTTTAATCATAATTTTCGCAAAAATATCAACTTTGAGATACAAAGTTCAAATTTCACATCTGGACTACTATTAACATTAGAAACAACTTCTTTCAGTAACATTTTTATATCCCTCTCAAAAACTAATACTTTACTCTTGGTACAAGTTCACGTTTTCTTATTTGCTAACCACCCTGTATGTTATTTTGAAAGTCTGAATATGGCTAATGACTTTTCACGATAAGCAAAACTTTTTATGAAGAATGACTTTTTCTCTTAAAATGCTTGTTTAAAAATTATAAACATTTAATTGCTCATATTGAAATGTTTCTAATTTCAAATAATATATAGAAACAAACGTTTAAAAAAAAATCATCAAAATTGGACCTGTCCCTGAGGATTAAGAAATTTTAAGAATTTTGACGCTTCATTGATTTGACTAATAGCAAATGTTGTATTTATATTGAAAAAAAAGTCACCAGGAGAAATTGAAAATTATCTGCAAATCTTTCTAAACTATTTGAAATAATTGTTTACAACAGAATTATATCCTTCACCACAATATATTTTCCAACATGGTTTCACAGCTGACAAATCAACAGAGCCAACAACCTATCATTTATTAAATTATGTATACTATTATTAGCCTTTACTCGAGTCCGAGTATAAAAAGATGTTACAGTCGATAGAATGTCTGTAATAAGAAACAAGTAAAAGGTATAGTCTATTGTAATTCCCATTCATCTACGGTGCACACGACTATGGCTATAGAGGCCAATTCGGGAGAGCATATGTCGACCGCAGTCAGGACAAACATAGACCTGGTTAGGTCTTGGATTCGGCCTTCTTGCAGCAACATTTCCTTGATAGCTGGCCACAACCCCTCGCCATTCGGTTCTGTCCGCTGCAAGTTGTTCCCATTGCTCGTCTGGAATACCGCAGGATTTTAGATTTTCATGGAGAACGTCTTTGAACCTCTTTCGTTGACCGCCACGCCTTCTTCTACCGCTTAGCAATTCACCATAAAGTGTACATTTAGGAAGGCGGTTATCATGCATACGATGAAAGTGACCTGCTCATCTTAGGCGTCTCTTGAAATAAGCACCTCAATTGGAAGGCTATTTGCTCTCCTGAGTACTTCCACGTTTGATATGTGATGGAACCAACGGATTTTCATCATACTTCTGAGGTGTCTTTGCTGAAAACGTTCAAATTCTTTCACATGACGACGGTAAGTGACCCAGCTTTCACATCCATATAGGAGTGTTGGAATGACAACTGCTCTGTAGACAGCCATTTTGGTTGACAAAGCAAGGTCGTGGTTGTCAAATACTCTCTCTCTAAGTCCCCAGAGTGCTCTAGATGCAGCGTTAATTCTATTGCGAATCTCGCTGTCCATGTTTGCTTTGTCATTAACAACGTTGCCTAAGTAATTGAACTGATCCATCACTTCAAGAGAATTCCCGTTAAGTGTAATGTCTATTTGGAGTTGACATAATCTTAGTCTTTCCAATGTTGATTTTAAGTCCCAAGGAATCATAGCTCTGGGCATACATATCTAAAGGTCTTGAAGCTCTTCCGGCGTAGAGGCTAAAAGTGCACAGTCATCCGCATTATGTATACACCTACTTAGACAATCACAAGTATGTTATCTCCATAATGTTCGATTTGTCAAAAGCCTTTGATACGGTAAACAATTATTTTCTAGAGCGAAAGCTACATATAGGAATAAGAGGAAACTAACTGTCATGCATAAATAATATAAGTAAGCAATGGTCAATGACAAATAAATAACTTCATGTACGGAGCTCCTCAAGGCTCTGTTTTGGATCCGCTATTATTTATAACTATTTAACCACTGGTCATTTAACAATGTTTGCTGATGTATAACAGTGGCATTAGCTGCTGACACAATAGAGCAAGTCCAGCCACTGATTAACCAACCTTCCAAGAGATCACTACTTGGACACAGAAAGATAAATTGTGAAGGTTGATAAAACAGTCAATATATTTATACTAAAATTTTAATGTGTACCAAAAAAAAATATGGATCTATTTACACAACAAAATATTTGTCATGCATGTAGTACAAATGTGGCGATCTACTTAGTATACCTATATATCATACATCTCCCGGTCGATATTCGAAATATGCAAAACTACAAAACCTCAATCAAGAATATTGTGCTTGGAGGTAGCTTCTACATTATTCTAGACTTTTTAAATAGAAAACCTTGAGGTCATATTTATATTTTTAAGCTTTTCACAATTTGTGAAAATATATTCATTGTTTATATCTCTCATATCTTTATAAATATGTATATTGTGTACCGTAAAACGGGGTGAATCACAACTGCCTGGCAAATCACAACGAGAGTCGGTAAAAAGAAAAATAAGTTGGCTACACTGGCAAAGTCCCGCATATGCCCAATATTTTTGCAGGGATCGGTGGCTTAAACTATAGGCTTCTTTCAAGTTCAAATCGATGGCGCCAGCAGTAATAAGCAATAAGTTTCAGTTATTATTCGGTAAGTGAGAAATTGGAGGGAAATTTTCAGTGCATAAACTTTGTGTGATGCCTAAAGAAAACCAGTTATTTAAAGAAAACAACCATAGTGTTGGAAATGGTTATAATAGAGGTAAGTCGTGCCATAGTTGGACCAAGTCCATTTGGTTTATTAATCCAGTATGGTTAATATTTTTTAGGATTGTAAAAATTTAGAGATAGGCGGGGTGAATCACAACACCATGCCACGTATATATAAGCCTGATCCACATGGTAAAAAGCATAAAAAATATGGCATAGATAGGATTCAAGCGGCCGTACGGGAAATCAGGGCGGGAATGAGCTTCAGAAAAGCGGAACTAAAGTATGGTATCGATCATATGGTTCTATATTGACATTACAAAAAGGGAGCCAATATAAAAATGAAGAGAGGACAGACCGTTTTAAGCACACCTGTTGAAGAGACATTAGTAAAAAATATTATAACTTGTGGTAACTGGGGATACTCTCTGGATACATATGACTTAAGAATGTTGATCAAAACATATCTGGATAAAATGGGCATTATTGAGAAGCGTTTTAAAAATAACTTGCCAGGAGAGGAATTTGCTGCAAGTTTTATTCGGCGCCACAAAGTACGAATATCGGAACGCATGTGTCAAAACATTAAGCGAACACGTGCTGGAGTGTCACCAGCTACCATAAACGCTTATTTTGATAACCTCACTGAATCTCTTAAGGACGTACTCCCATCCAATATAATCAACTATGATGAAACTAATGTTACCGACGATCCGGGTCAAAAAAAAATGATCGTCAAGAGAGGCAAAAATATCCGAAGCGAGTACTAAATCATAGTCAATCCGCCACCTCTCTTATGTTCGCGTGTTCTGGAGAAGGAAAGCTACTGCCAATTTATGTCGTCTATAAGGCTTTACATAAGTACGAGCCCTGGACCGTCGGTGGCCCCAAAGGGGCACGGTACAATTCTACACCGTCAGGTTGGTTTGACTCAAGGTGTTTCGAGGACTGGATAACCACAATCGTATTACCTTTTTGTAAAAACTAGTGGGGCCAATAGTTCTCATAGGTGACAATTTAAGCTCGCACTTATCAAATGACTGCATAAAACTTTGCCAAGAAAAAAATATTTCATTTGTGTTCCTGTCGTCTAATTCCACGCACCTTACCCAGCCACTAGATGTGGCTTTCTTCCGTCCACTAAAAACAGCTTGGAGGGATATATTGACCAAGTGGAAGAAGTCGGATGGCAGGAAAGCGCTGTCAATACCAAAAACAGTTTTTCCGAGTCTACTGAAACAGCTTTTTAATGCACTCGAAGAAAACGCGACAAAGAATATAAAAGAGGGATTTGATTAATTAAAGTCTATGCGCTATGATGATACCCCGAACACTCGCACAAAACGAAAGAAAATAGAAGTTGAAGCAGGGAAAAGCGTTAAATGTTATGATAGCGAAAGCAGCAGTAATGAAGAAGAGGATGAAATTCCATATGACGATAGTTCAAGTGGTGAAGAATTTGAACAGAATGAAGAGTTTGAACAGGAGATTGAAGAGTTTGATCAATAAAATGAAGAGTATGAGCAGGAGAATGCAATGTTTGAACAGGAAAATGAAGAGCATGAGCAAGAAAATGAAGTGATTCAGCAGTATAATGAATCGGAAGAAATCCTGGGAAATTCCGGCCACCTTGATGCAGTACCAGGATGTTCACTGTCATCTGGTGTTCTCAAAAACGGAAAAATGTCCAAAAACGTATTACCAATTTTCATGGAAGAAATTAAAGCATCTGATTGGTTATTTGTAAAGTTAGAAGATAAGTACTTTTTATGCTAAGTGCTCTTTACATCTGGAAGCATAATTGAAGCAAAATTTACAAGGACAAAGTCAACTAAAACTGCTGTTGATGATGGCTTTTTATACGTTTTTCTCGATGTTGAAGATGTATATACATTCCCATTTACGTTAATTATTGGTGCAGTGGAGGCCCCAAAAATAGAAAGAAGAGGTGTCATGAGATTTTTGTTAAACCCTAAAATTGTTTTGTAGCAATATCTCTTTTAAAAATGTTTTCTTAATTTTAAGTCAAATTTGTATTTGAGTTTTTTAATAAATCGTTGAAAAAAAGCTAGTTTTTCATTTCTGTTGTTTGTTTTAACGGAAAGTTTTACTACATGTATATATTTTTTAAGTTAAGTCGTTGTCATTCAACTTTCGCTGTGCTAAATAGCGACTAAGAGGTAAATTAAATGCTTGATGTGATTGACCCCGACTAGCGCGTGAATCACAACACTGAACATTTATATAAAAAAATATTTTCAACTACAACAAAAAATTCATAATTCTTAGGGATGATGGAGTAGGTTAGATAAGACTTTTGCATGATTTTGGGATTTTGTATGTCAGACCGTTTTCAAGATATTTCATTGGAAAGGTTGACAAGTGTAGTGATTCACCCCGTTTTACGGTACACTTATATGCCTTATGTGATTCTATTTTTATTTATTTATTTACCTATGCAGATTCTTGGACCTGCTCCAAACGGCATATGCGCATATTGATGTCTATCCTTTTTGTTTTCGTCACTAAATCGGTCTGGATCAAAAACATTCGGGTTTGGATAATATTCTTCATCGTAGTGGTATCCTTCTATTGGCACCACTATTTGAGTACCCTTTTCTATAAGAACATCCCCTCCTGGCAGTTTGTAGTCGGTGGTGGCTACTCTTGTTATAGATGGGAGCGGCGGATATTTTCTTAAAGTTTCTGGTTTGGAAAAAGAAATAATAGTATTTATACACTCCTAGATCTTATCAGCTATATCAATGATGTATTGAAATATTTAAAATGTGTTTGTTAATAGTTGTGTTGTGTTTCAAAAAGTAAGAACGAAGTAAAATAATTAAATATAATATAAAATCCGTTCAGAGTTACTTAGTGGACAAGGGACAGCGAATAATTTTAAAGAAACTTTCTGAACCATCAAAGAATTCGCATTCGGAATGAGATAGGCCTGAAATTATTATTATTAAGATTAATAAAAATGTTATCCAGACAATGATTTTTCCTAGCGTTTTTATTAATTATAGGACATAAACCAAATATTTACACATTTTTCAGATGACTCACAGACTTATTAATAAAATTTATTTGGTAAATAACTGAATCGGTGTATGCAGAAACAACACATGTCCATTTTTGCCTAAAATGGGGTTATGTCAGAAATTGAGTCTTTATAGGTAAATGTATCGTACTACATATAAACCTCACATGTCCCTATATCCCCGTAGTAGTAAACAACGTGCAATTTGAGAGATAATATGCAGAAACGACACATGTCCTGGACATGTGCGGTTTTTGCTAAGCGAATGTCAAAAAAATGTCTGCATGCGCACTTTTACTCCAATCAGCTGATTAGTCGAACTGGTGGGAGAGATTTCTACACTCATCAAATTAATATTATTATTCATTTATGTGTTGTGTCCTGTAGTAACTTGTTTAAGTGATTAATTAATAGTGAAGATGGAAAACAATGCAGATAATCCCTCCCAAAGAAAAAGAAAGGCAATTCCCGAGCATTACCAACGAAATATTATAAAAAAATCACGTGTAAAAGGCGAACCTTATAAAAATTCCAAGGGCGATAACATTCCTGGTAAAATAATAGGCCCCCCTTGCAGGTATATTAAAAGTGTTTATTATTTCGTTAGTCTGTTCTAGACTTGATTTTTTGTTTAACAGAAGGATGTTTTTTCGAGGTGAGTTTTATTTTTTTTATTTTGTTTTCAGTTGCAGAGCAAAGTGCTTCAATAAATTATTCAACGAGGAATTGCAAGAAAACTTTACACGTTTTTATTCCCTTGGAAATAAAGAGAACCAGGATGTATTTTTACAAGTACTCATAAACGTTAATAATGTTCAGAGGCGTCGTGCGAGGGTTCAAGTAGGAAATAAACCAAAGTCACATGTTTTTAAATATTACATATACAAAGGGGCTGCTAAAATTGAAGTATGTTTAAATGCTTTCACCTCTGTGTATGCCATTCCTTCAAGCCGAGTTAGAAGACTTAGAGATCTTGCTGTACTTGGAAAATCTCCGAGAGATTTTCGTGGCCAAAATTCAAGTGTAAATAAACTAAGTGAAGATGTTCAACTTGCTGTTCGACAGCACATTGAGTCATTTCCAGTTAAAATAAGTCACTATGCAAATCGAGAAATTAAATACCTAGATAGTCAGCTGAACATTAAATTAATGTTTGACTTATTTAAGGAGAGGCACCTTGGAGTTAAAGTAAGTTATTCTTACTACACAAGATTTTTTCGAGAAAATTTTTCTTTACGATTTGGTCGTCCGCAAGTTGATGTTTGTTCTGTGTGTGAAACTTTGAACAATAAAATTAAAGACCAAAATTTAAATGAAAATGCAAAACGAGCAGCAGTGGCAGAGCTTCTGGCGCACAAACGCAGAAGTAAAAAATTTTATACAAAATTGAAAGAGGAAAGTAATGGATCCACTAATAGCGATAATGTTTTAGCGCTATGTTTCGATTTCATGCAGAATATTCAGCTGCCTAAAACGCCAGTAGGTGTAGTTTTCTATTACCAACAATTAACAGTTTCGGTGTTCTGTATTCATAACATTAAAGAGAATACTGCTAGAATGTATATATATATCATGAAGGGGAAGCTAAAAAGACTTCCAATGAAATTTGTTCATTTCTGTTAGATTATTTAAAGGAAATACCAGAAAATATAAACGAACTCCACTTATTTAGTGATAACTGTTTGGGGCAAAATAAAAACCACACTCTCATCCGTATGCTTCTTGCATTAACAGACAGTGCTCGATTTTCGAAAATTATACACTATTTTCCAGTCAGGGGACATTAATTCCTTCCATGCGACAGGGATTTCACAATGGTGAAAAGAAAATTAAGGAAGTGCGACAGAATTTTTACTATTCACCGAATAACTGAACTTATCGTAACTAGCAGCACCTCAAGAAAATTTACGGTAAAAGAAGTGAATACAGAAGATGTAATAAATTTCAAAGATTGGTGGCCAAAACTGTATAAAAAGAACTGCATATCTCAAGAAACGATTTCCAAAAGTATACCACGAAAATCAAAGGTGTATTTTAACATCAGTACCTATTCACATTTTATTTACGATAGTAAAAAAAAGGGGTATGTTGAGGTTTCGCAGTTTGTAGATGGAGCATACATTTAAACTGCAGCAGCCAGGTAAAAATATGATGGAATTACCATCTGCATTGGCCTATCCACTAGGAAAAGTTCCGATAAAATCAAAGAAAATGGAAGATATAAGGAAATGTGTAAAATTTGTGGATGAAGAATACCAAAATTTTTATGCCACAATACTTCTTTGGCCAACTGCCACTAAGTAGGAACTAAACATTTTTTTGTAACTTTTTTAAAATATAGATACCTAGTGAAATAACTATTTTTGTATTGATTTTAACTCAGGTTATGCAGAAAGAGCACATGTCCATTTTTTTGAAAACCCCTAGAAAATAGAATTTACATTTTTAAACTAAAATTCAGATTTCATTGAGTTGAGTGAATTTCGAATAATATTACAATGTTTTTTACATTTTCCTGAAAATTGCTTTTTTGGACATGTATCGTTTCTGCATACACCGATTCAACTATTCTTGTTTTTTTCTTCATTTTCGATGCAAGTAATTTTAGAGTGTGTAACCTATTTTATTAACAATAATTATTAGCATATTAAATATCACTTACGTCGTGTCGGTCACTACTAATAAATTTTTTACTATGTAAAATTACAATTTTTAGGAAAATGCTGTTTCGTTATGTGCCTGAGGCTTTTATCATCTGTTGTTATTTTTCTGTTTTATCTTTAGACAAGAGTTATTTACCAAGTACGAAGAAACCCTTATTTGTATTATTTTTTGTGTATTATTAGGCAAGATATACTCGTTCCTTGCATTAAAGTAAGCGGGTAATGACAATACTTACCATCGATAACTTGTCCCAAATATTTCATTTCGCTTAGTGAATCATATGTAACTTTATCCTCGTGTTTTGCCAAGACAGTACGAATTTCACTTCTTAGTTTTCCTTGAATTTCGGGATGAGTGGCTAGTTCGAACAGACAAAAAGACATGGTGGCGGAACTCGTCTCAAAACCGCCAAGGAACATGATGAAACATTGAGATGTAATTTCATCCATTGTTAGATATTTTCCATCGCCTGTAAGCAGGGATTATTTAAAGTAGCGCACGGCACTGAAAGAACGATATGCCTTATTTTTATTAAACAGTGTGGAGTAGAAAAAATCAAGGGAACTCTCAGGTACAAAAAATTATAGCCCAAAATTATTTTTAAGTATACATAACAATCCAAGACGATTGTACAGGGACAAGTGCCTTCTTTTAAAGCAGGATTGAGATGATTTAAATCAGAATTTAGCTGCTTAGTTGCTTTTTACAAAAATTAAAATACAATTTTTAAAAAATCTTTTTAATACAGAAAAAGAGAACTCTACCTAAAGAAAAACTAAATATTGTTGAACTTTTATAAATACCTAAGTGTTATAATGCTTAAATAGAAATACTAGTTTAGCTGCTTTGTCATTGCCTAGTCTGTTTCTTATATCTGAATGTACGAATCCATAGGAAGAAAACATTCTCTCTACATCAGCAGAGGATGCACTATCACACAAAACAGAAACGACTATAGGTAGCACTTGCTTAATTTCTAGCATCTGCATGGGATCTCCACCACTGTACTGCTGTTACATTTTTGATTATTTCATCCGAAAACATAGTTTTGTGAAAAGGGTCCGACCTGGCTTCCAACTTAATTAGTAATGGTAATAATTCTGTGTCTGCAAAATATTTGGAAAAAATATATAGGGCATCTCTCTTTTCTTCAGCCAGAATGGATAATCTTCTTTGTTTATTGTAGGATCCAATATATATGCCAAAAAGTGAAAGGGGGTTAGAGCTGTAACATATCTTTCCTGAAATAATTGGGTTTGACACAAGCTGTCAAAAATAGCTATTAACTTTTTCCATTCTTGAACTGCACCTTTATATTGCATTGCATCAAGGGCTACAGACATGGGTTTTAATAACTGTAAAAAATCTTCAGCCATCCTTTTAATATAGATATCGGAAACTTTTTAAAAATCACTGAATGATTTTCTTCTTTATGCTCTTCACATATGAATAACAATTTTGGTCACTCATTTACATAGATCTCAAGATAATCTGAAAGTGTATTCCATCGAACATCTTGAGGTAATAATCAGAATTAGATATTGTAATGGAAGATCCTGCGATAAGTACTAGAAGATTAGGCTTAAGAATGGATATATCTTACCAAAGTGCTTTAGGAGTACTATGAACAACAATTGCACTCGTTTCATTACGGAAAAAGTCAAGAACTTTACCTGAGGATATGCCAACAAGAGTTGATTTTGACACACGTGACAAGGCCTGTTCTTCGGAATATGCATTTCTGGGCTGAGAAAATTCTAATGCCAATCCTAAACCCATTTTCAACACACCTTCAAAATAAATGTATGGACAGCAACTCTAGGGAATCAGTTAGTTGTATATAATATACAGGGTTACTGGTAATTCGATACGTTCCTTTGAAGATGTGATGGCGCATGAGCTAAGGAGTAAATTTAGCCCTAACATACATTATGCAAAACTCAATAGTTTTTGAGATATTTCAATTTTTTTGTTTTTCTCAAAAAAGTAGATCTTAATTTCCGAAAAATCTACTTGACATTTTTAATTTTTTTTCTGGATTACTTGTCCAATATTATAGATATCCGTTTGGAATGAAAAATATCCGGAAACATTTCTATCATGTGAACATTTAAAATAAAAACTTGTAAATTTTTTTTTTTTAATCAATTATGAAATTTACCTATTAGGTTTTTTCAAAAAAATATTAATGTAGCACGCGCACAAATTATTATAAAAACTTCCTTATTTCAATAGCTATCTAACTAGGTAGAAATGTTTAATGTACCATTGATAGTTCTAATAAAAAATTAGTAGATAATGCTGGTGGCGGAATTTATTAAACGACTAATCGTTCATTTTCATTTAAGTCAGTCAGTCCTTAACTTTGACGTTTGTGCATATATGTCATTAAATGACATTCTTATCTCCGTGTCCCTTAAGTTTGTTGGTCTTGTTAAAGTAGTTATCGAAGATTTTGATTTTGCTCGTAGTTATTGTATTTTCTGTGCCATGGCCGCGTATGCCAACGCAGAATACGCTGATATCTTGTTTGTCTATGGATACTGTGGCGGCAACGCTGCTGAAGCTCGCCGAGAATATGGTCTTTGGTATCCTAACCGCCGCTTACCAAATGTACGTGTATTCAGTATGGCATATCGAAATATCGCTGAAACTGGCTCCGTGAAATGTAGAAGAAGTGACGCTGGTGCTCCTCCCGTTTATGAACCAGATGATGAGGAAGAAATATTGAGGTATTTTGAGGAAGACCCAACTATTTCAACTAATAAAGTCGCAAGACTAACCGGAGCGTCACAATGGAAAGTTTGGTCTACGATACGTAGAGTTGGATGTCATCCTTACCACTATACCCCTGCCCAAGGCTTGGAGGAAGGTGATCCTGGAAGGAGAGTGGAATTCTGCCGCTTTATGTTAAATTCAGATGCAGAAAGTGCAAATTTGTTAACAAGTATTTTATGGACGGACGAGTCGAAATTTAATCGCGAGGGTACAACAAATTTCCACAACCTACATTATTGGGCAGAGGAAAATCCCAAGTTAACACGTGAAACTAGTTTCCAAATTAAGTTTTCTATTAATGTGTGGATGGGAGTCATTGGCCACTATTTAATAGGGCCACACTTTCTTCCTCAAAATTTAAACGGGGAAATCTATGAGAATTCTTTAAGAAATGATCTGGCGGTGATTTTAGAAGATGTTCCTCTCGCCGTCAGACAGCGAATGATGTTTCAGAACGACGGTTGTCCAGCACATTATCGGCTGACAGTACGACAGTTACTTGATCAACGTTTCCCTAACCGTTGGATTGGAAGAGCGGGCCCAATACCTTGGCCAGCGCGAAGCCCTGACTTAACACCCCTTGATTATTACGTATGGGGTCATATGAAGTAGGTGGTCTATGCCACACCAGTCAATACTATAGAAAACCTTAGACAAAGGATAGTCGATGCTGCCCAACACATAAGGCATAATCTGACAACCAGAGTAACAAGGGCGGAAATAAGAAGACGCTGCCGTGTCTGTATACGGAATAGGGGCTCCCATTTTGAGCAAGACATATAAAAAATAAAGTACAACTTAAATTAATGAAGAATTAAACTCTACTTTTAAAATGTTTTTTACTGTTTATCTAAAAATAAAATTCGTGCTACTTGTGTTATTTTTACTAGTGTTTTCTTAGAACTATTAAGGGTACATTGAACATTTGTACCTTGTTAGATAGCTATTGAAATAATGCAGTTTTTATAATAATTTATACGCGTGTTACGTTAATATTTTTTTGAAAAACCTAATAGGTAAATTTCATAGCTGATTTAAAAAAAAAATTGTTAAAGTTTTTTTTTCAGATGTTCACATGATCGAAATGTTTCCAGATATTTTTCCAGTAAACAAAAATTTAAAAATGTCAAATAGATTTTTCGAAAATTAACTTTTAGGACATTAAGATCTACTTTTTGAGAAAACCAAAAAAATTTAAATATCTCAAAAACTATTGAGTTTTGCATAATATATGTTAGGGCTAAATTTACTTCTTAGATCATGCCCCATCACATCTCCAAAGGAATGTATCGAATTGCCAGTAACCCTGTATATTTCGTGGAAACTTAAATGACGATATGTATTAGATTTTTTGGAAAACACCTTGCATGAAATATTAGGTAATATTTCATTGCGAAAAAGAAGAAATATGTTTTTTATGCATGACGGCGCAACACCGCTTTATGCCAGAAAATGTAGAACATGGTTAAATAATAACTATCCTAATAGATGAATTGGCTAGAGTGCAAATGCACCGATTAAGAGGCCTGCTCGGTGTCTTGAATTTTTACGTTAATATGCAAGCACTTGATTTGTCTAATACTAAGAAATCGTTAAATCGTGTATTGCTGAAGTATGTGGTCTCGTTTATTTTATGTCAATGCCATAAAATATCTAGAGTATGTTGAAGCTTTTTATCTTAAAATGTATCTTTTACAGATAATCGATAGTAAAAAAGAATTAAATTTAGCAAATGAAATATTATGTAAAAGCTGGTTTTAAAACTAAAAATTGTTTTGAAATTTATCGTCTATTGTTATGTCGTAATTACTTTTGACTATTGATAATTAATATAAATGAAATAATAAAATTTCGATAATGAAATGGGAATAATTTGAAAACTAACTGACACATTGGCGGGTCGTCTCAGTAATTATCCAAATTTCTAACACCCACACTGACCGGTCAATAAGGCTAACATATTAAATAAAACTGACAATGTGGTATTATAATCCAATAAAACAACCAGTGTTCAACTAGCATTATGCCATGTCATTACCTTTGATTCCATTTTGTTGCAGCTCCTTGTTATTTTTTATGTCAATAAGAAGTTGTAGCATATCCTTCCTACTATAGTTGTTGTTCTCCCTGTAGGTGATGGTATCAGTGACGAGTTTTGTAAAGAAATCGCCGAATTCCTTTATTATCGCACGCACTCCAAGTGCTCGAGCAAGGTTGGGAAAACTTTGGCCCAATAGAATTAGGAATGAAGTAAAACCGCTTGGTGTAAGAAACTTCTTTATATGTTTTCTCAGCGGTGTATCGGGATTTTCGAAGCTGTTGATATCTAGTCCAAAAGCCACAGAACTAATTATGTCAGTGGTAAAACATGCTGGAAAGTAAGTACACGTTTGTAATTAGCGAACTATGTGAATGACAAATAAAAGAATTTGCTTATATACAATTACGAGACCAAACTCTGACAGTAAATGGAGCGATATATACAGTGTGACCCATTTTAAACCTTACACCCTCATAAGAGCTGTATTTGTTAATCAATTTTGACCGGTTCTTTTTTAAGATTCAACACAAAAAACTGCAGTTTTGGGTAAAAGTCATATTTTATTTTTTTAATTATGGCCTACTGCAAGGGGCTAAAATTTAAGAAATCGTGTTAGCGAATTTTTTACGTAAAACCTGAATACATCTCTGTATTCTGCTCCCTCCTAAATGGGTATGTACCAAGTTTCATTAGAAAATACGAATTAATAACATTTTTGCGGATAAGTTTGAAAATGAAAATATTAGTACGTATTTATTATTACAGACATAGTAAGTCATGGAATAAACATCAAAACCAGATAACAAAGTTAAATCTAATAAACAATGAAAACATGATGACGCTAATCACGCCGCAAAATTAACATGAAACCAATAACAATGACATGAAATAATTGTAACAAGGAAACACTAAAAATTTTTTATTAACAAGATAAATGTAATGTAATAAATGAAGATTGTAAAGAAACAACTAAATTTTTGAAGCTTCCACCATACCACCGTTCAATTTATTACATTTTTCATATCTTTTTTTAATATTATTTGACACTCTTCTTAATTGTCTAGGGGTAATTTCTAGATATGCGCTCCTTATTCTAACTCGGAGGTCTTCAATTGTCTGGGGTCCTGATCTATATACCTTTTCCTTAATAGTACCCCAAAGAAAAAAGTCTATTGGTGTTTGATCCGATGACCTAGGTGGAAATTCAATTTGAGGGCTGTTGGGACCTATCTACTGACTTCGAAAATGATTATTTAACCACTGTCTCCCTATCACTGCATTATGTACAGGACACCCACCTAACTGAAATTTTAAATTAACTCCGTCATGAATGGCAGTTTACCCATTCGTGACGGAGTTAATTTAAAATTCTCTAGTCTAGTGCTTCCGAAAATTCATTCCTCAAAAAATTCAAAAATTGGAATCTATTTGAATTTCCTCCAATGAAGAATCGACCAATAATTTTATTATGGAGTATCCCGCACCAAACATTTACTTTTAGTGAATATTGTCTTTTACAATTGATAACCCAGTTTGGATTTTCTACTGATAAATTTAAAAATGAAAATATTCGTACGCATTTATTATTGCAGACATAGTAAGTCATGGAGTAAACATCAAAAACAGAGAACAAAGTTAAATCTAATAATATTACTGATTAATTAAACTTAATAAGATTGATAACAATGACGTACGGTAATCCCCCATTATATTTAATTTGAGGTTCAATTTTCGTGAACGATGAACGCCTTTTGCCCTTTATAGCCGCTTCAGCGATTTCAGAAAATAATTTTTTAGAGCTTTATCATGAAACCGGTAGATAATGAGTATCAAATAATCTTCTTTTTTTTAAAATTCTGCTGATTTTTCTAGACTTACAAGCGAAGTTATTATTTTATTTATTATGCCTTAAGTTGGCCATGAAAAGGCAATTGTAGAAACAATCAAAACATATTTGTAACTGTCATTTAAGGTGTGAATAAGTTCTGTGTGCTAAATATTTGTAAAAATAAGTGATATTTGTTATAGAACAAATAAATTTGAGGCACAAAATTGAAATAGTTCATCTGGTTGGTGATAATGCTCGTTCGATAAGCAGCTGATGAATTTAATGTTAGACATCCCAATGGACCAAACATCAGTAGCACCTCTGTATATAATATAAATAAAGTTTTCATTGACACAGGTGCCGTATCAAAACATATTCTCAGAGGCAGAAATCACGAACATTTTCTAGGTAAACATAATGAACAAATATGGAATATTTTCGTATTATCCCTAATTCCAGTTTAAGAAAAGCCAGTCTAGATTTAAATATTCCAAGAGAAACCATTAGAAGATGTCTTGTAAAGAACCATTTGAAGTCATACAAACCAAAGTTTTTGAATACTTTAGAGCCCGGAGATGAAGAGAGAAGACTGAAAAGAAAAATTAAAGAATCAGCAATAATCTTATTAAATGAAGATAAGTGCGAATCGAATTGTTCTGTAGATATTTGTACAACCTGGCTACCAAAGTTAAAAGAAGAACTTAACAAACTCAACATTATCTAAAATATCATCAGTTCTGTGTTCTGTGTAAGTGGTAAGTATCTATGGAAATAACATAAACAGAATCTTAAAGCTGTGCATTTGACATACACAGCAAAATAAGAGTTCTTCAAAAAAAAGCTTTGAAAACGGAAAGAGACTACTTTCCGAAACGGCAGCAAAATACATTATTTCTGTGTTTATTCCGATTTATATTATTTGCAAAACATAACCTCTGACTATTCCTTTGACGTAAACGCCACGAGCGCAGAGGCTTTTTTCCAATAATTCTATTATTTTGTAGATTCGGTGATTTGTTTTTGAAGAGGATAATAATAGATGTGGTGGTGGTGTGTAATGGGGTAGTGAAGCGCAAGTTATAGCCTCTCCTACTCAATTGTTAACCTCACCTTCGCGATGAGTTCAATTTGAACTTGGTGCACCCTGTTTTCACTAACGAGGCTCTAACGACCGAGTAAGGGCGGAATAACCCTTACTTTTTGCCGTGAGCACATCCACCTTCTCACGAAGAGTGCGGTAAAAATAACCCACCGCACACAAAGGTTGCTTTTGGAATCGTTTGGTTACCCCATCGTCGCAGTCTCCTTCTGTGCCATGGGACCACACCACTCGCCTTCCGCAACCGAGCTGGTCAGTTGCATACCTGCTCCAGCTAAAACTTCAAATGCAGCTTCGTTTTCAGTCGATTAAGGCTTTAAAAAATGATGGAGCGTTCAAGTGGGACAAAATCATCCGGAGGTAAAATACCCTCCCGATCGGATCTCCGGGGGAGGGTGCCCACAGGGACACCTCATCGAATGTCGAAAAAACACCGACAAGTTAAATCCAACAAAACGAATTCTTTCATCTACGGCGCTTGGAATGTTCGTACTTTGAACGACAGCACTCGCACCGATCGGCCTGAAAGAAGAACTGCTCTAATAGATAGAGAACTTCACCGACTCAATGTTGACGTTGCAGCTCTCAGCGAAACTCGATTTTTGGAGGAAGGCTCTCTCACAGAAAAGTACTACCCCTTCTATTGGAAAGGTCTTCCCACCAATTCAAGAAGACAACATGGAGTAGGATTTGCCGTTCGGAATCAACTTGTATCCAACTTAACACAAGTACCACAAGGCCTATCCGAGCGTCTAATGCTGCTACGCTATGAGCTATCAGATGGCAACGCGGTAAATCTAATAAGCGCCTACGCTCCCACTCTGGATGCAAGTCACGAAACCAAGGAAAGCTTCTATCAACAGCTGGAAGAAACCCTCTGTAGAATACCTAAAACGGAACGACTCGTTATTCTTGGCGATTTTAACGCTAGAGTAGGGAGAGATGCAGACACCTGGCCAGGCATCATAGGCAAGAACGGTTTGGGCAACATGAACGCTAACGGTCAACTACTCCTAACTAAATGCGCCGAACATGATCTAGTTATAACAAACACCATTTTCCGACAAAAGGATAAATTTAAAGGCACCTGGCGTCACCCCAGATCAGGTCACTGGCATCTACTGGACTATGTTATCGTACGTAGGAAAGATCTCAAGGACGTCCAAATTACAAAGGCGCGCATTGATAGCGATTGTTGGACCGATCATCGTCCTGTTGTCTGTAAAATGAAAATTGTTATGAGACCCAAACACCGAAGAACTCAAGTAAAACGTAGACCCCGTCTCTGTATTAGTAAATTGCGTGACCAACAAACCGTTGAACAGCTAAAGCAAAAAGTTCAAGAGAATTTGAGTGCACTAGAAGAAACCAATTCTGTAGATGTCGCTGCTACCTGGACACAAATTAAAGACAGTTTAAAAAGTGCGAGTGAGGAAATTCTTGGCACTGTAGCAAGTAAAAAACAGGAGGACTGGTTCAATGATAATGAAGCTTTTATACAAGAACTTCTTGACCGCAAACATATTGCCTTCCAAAACGCTATCAACCACCCCAACGACTCATCAAAAGCAGAAGCTTTTACCCAATCTAAGTATGAAACGCAACGCGAAATCAGAAGAATAAAGAACGAGTGGTGGGCAAGCAAGGCCAGAGAAATTCAAAGGTACGCCGATTCACACGACTACAGGAATTTCTTTCAAGGAGTAAAAGCAGTGTACGGCCCCAGTCGGAAAAATATGTGCCCTATTAAAGATTTAAATGGAAATCTCCTCAAAGAAGACCAGGAAATAAGAGCCCGATGGAAAGAACACTACTCTAACATTCTTAACCAGCAAAGTCAAGCCGATCACGATATTATAAATCTTATCCCTCAATACGACACCTTCGAAGACTTAGATAAGCCACTAACAACGGAAGAGATCTTAACCGCCATTGGGCAGCTAAAAAATAACAAATCTCCCGGCGCCGACTCACTCCCAGCTGAGATTTTAAAGCTGTGTCGTCAGAGCTCATACCCTACCTCAAAAAACTGTTTGATGTCGTGTGGGAAAGTGGTCAAGCTCCGCAGGAGTTTCGTGATACACTTTTAATCAACATCTTCAAAAACAAAGGCAGCGCTGCGGACTGTGGAAATTACAGGGGTATAGCTCTCCTGGCTGTTGGAGGGAAGATACTCACTAAAGCGATGGCAAATAGGTTAACACCTGTTATGGAAAAGTTACTTCCTGAAACACAGAGTGGCTTTAGACCAAACCGAGGCACATCGGATTTAATCTTCACACTTAAGCAGCTTCAAGAAAAAGCACTCGAACATCAAGGAGAAATTCACATGGCCTTCATTGATTTAACCAAGGCGTTTGACTCGGTGGACAGGGAAGTGCTCTGGAAAATTATGTTCCGCTTAGGTATCCCTAGAAAATTTGTGGAAGTATGTCGCAGTCTACATACAAACAACAACGCCCAGGTTATGTATAATAATGAGGCAACCGAACCTTTCCAAACCCTCACTGGAGTTAGGCAGGGATGTGTCCTGGCACCCCTACCCTTTAATTTGTTTACCACTGCTCTAACAATTATTGTTGACAACAAACTGACAGTCAGAGGAATAGGTCTCAGATACCGTTTTGATGGCGGTCTCTTTAACATAGGGCGCTTTAGAGCTTTCACAAAGACACGCACACGATTCATTTGTGATCTCCAGTATGCGGATGACTGTGCACTTTTAGCCTCTACGCCGGAAGAGCTTCTAGAACTTTTAGATGTGTATGCCCAGAGCTATGATTCCTTGGGACTTAAAATCAACATTGGAAAGACTAAGATTATGTCAACTCCTCATCAAGTGAACCAAATAGACATTACACTTAACGGAAATTCTCTTGAAGTGGTGGATCAGTTCAATTACTTAGGCAACGTTGTTAATGACAAAGCAAACATGGACAGCGAGATTCGCAATAGAATTAACGCTGCATCTAGAGCACTCTGGGGTCTTAGAGAGAGAGTATTTGACAACCACGACCTTGCTTTGTCAACGAAAATGGCTGTCTACAGAGCAGTTGTCATTCCAACACTGCTATATGGATGTGAAAGCTGAGTCACTTACCGTCGTCATGTGAAAGAATTAGAACGTTTTCAGCAAAGACACCTCAAAAGTATGATGAAAATCCGTTGGTTCCATCACATGTCAAACGTGGAAGTACTCAGGAGAGCAAACAGCCTTCCAATTGAGGTGCTTATTTCAAGAGCACGCCTAAGATGGGCAGGTCACGTTCATCGTATGCATGATAACCGCCTTCCTAAATGTACACTTTATGGTGAATTGCTAAGCGGTAGAAGAAGGCGTGGCGGTCAACGAAAGAGGTTCAAAGACGCTCTCCATGAAAATCTAAAATCCTGCGGTATTGCAGACGAGCAATGGGAACAACTTGCAGCGGACAGAACCGAATGGCGAGGGGTTGTGGCCAGCTATCAAGGAAATGTTGCTGCAAGAAGGCCGAATCCAAGACCTAACCAGGTCTATGTTTGTCCTGACTGCGGTCGACATGTGCTCTCCCGAATTGGCCTCTATAGCCATAGTCGTGTGCACCGTAGATGAATGGGAATTTCAATAAACTACACCTGTTACTTGTTTTTTATTGTACACAATTTATCGACTGTAACATTTTTATACTCGGACTCGAGTAACGGCTAATAATAATAATAAATAGATGTGGTAGAAAACCCAAATAATAGGAAAGAATAAGACTGGAATTTTGTTTATGGGCTCTATAACTCTAATTCCATTAAAGAAATATTTTATACCGACGAAGCCACTTTCACCCAAAATTCTCGCTACTGGTCAGTAGAAAATCCTAACTGGGTTATCAATTGTAAAAGACAATATTCACTAAAAGTAAATGTTTGGTGCGGGATACTCCATAATAAAATTATTGGTCGGTTCTTTATTGAAGGAAATTCAAATAAATTCCAATTTTTGAATTTTTTGAGGAATGAATTTTCGGAAGCACTAGATATCAGTTTACCCATTCGTGACGGAGTTAATTTAAAATTTCAGTTAGGTGGGTGTCCTGTACATAATGCAGTGATAGTGAGACAGTGGTTAAATGATCATTTTCGAAGTCAGTAGATAGGTCCCAACAGCCCTCAAATTGAATTTCCACCTAGGTCACCGGATCAAACACCAATAGACTTTTTTCTTTGGGGGAAAAGGTATATAGATCAAGACCCCAGACAATTGAAGACCTCCGAGTTAGAATAAGGAACGCATGTCTAGAAATTACCCCTAGACAATTAAGAAGAGTGTCAAATAATATTAAAAAAAGATATGAAAAATGTAATAAATTGAACGGTGGTATGGTGGAAGCTTCAAAAATTTAGTTGTTTCTTTACAATCTTCATTTGTTACATTACATTTATCTTGTTAATAAAATTTTTTTAATGTTTCCTTGTTACAATTATTTCATGTCATTGTTATTGGTTTCGTGTTAATTTTGCGGCGTGATTAGCGTCATCATGTTTTCATTGTTTATTAGATTTAACTTTGTTATCTGGTTTTGATATTTATTCCATGACTTACTATGTCTGTAATAATAAATACGTACTAATATTTTCATTTTCTAACTTATCCGCAAAAATGTTGTTAATTCATATTTTTTAATGAAATTTGGTGCATACCCATTTAGGAGGGAGCTGAATACAGGGTTGTATTCAGATTTTACGTAAAAAAATCGCTAATACGATTTCTTAAATTTTAGCCCCTAGAAAAATTGCGGTAGGCCATGATTTTAAAAAATAAAATATGACGTTTTGTCCAAAAGTGGAGTGTTTGATGTTGAATCTTAAAAAAAAAATCCGGTCAAAATTAAGGTTTGAAATAGGTCACACTGTATATAAGGTGGTCCAAAATTGTCTTCCGATATTTCTGCGGCTGATAGTACATCCAAAAATAATGGTAATCTTTGATATAAATTTATTTTCGAAAATTAATAATAAGAGCTCTCCCACATTTAAAAGGGGGATAATAAATTTCAGTTTTCCTGCAATATCTTGCGACTGCCTTAATGTTTCAAATTCATATTTTAAAGTTAGTCATGTAAACTAAATTTAAAATATGAATTTGGCGTTGTTTTAACGTTAAAATTCACAGCAAAATGCACTTAAATTGTTAAGTTGAAGTTAATGTATCAAAAAACACTAAAAAAACTGATAAAAAATGGCGTTTTAAAGATGGTATGTTGATGTGAGGCGTTAACTGTCAACTAAAAACTACGTCGGCGGAATAAACGTGTAACGTCGATTTATTCAAGACAACGTTGAATCGACGTTAACTAGACCTATGTGTGTTTACTGAGTGAAGAAGTTAAGAAAATGTGGCGGGTCCAAAAATTGCTAAAAATTAGAAAATAATCTTTATATCAGTAATTCTAGCACTCCAGAGGGTACACATGGAGGAGTCTTAGGATCAGCTCGACGTTCTCTATCGCTCCATAAATGTACAGTTACCTACGAAACACCCACGAGCTATTAATTATACTCTGCTGTTCTGAGGGACGCTAGCTGGCAGCGATAAGAAAAAAAATCTTACATAAAACATCTTTAACGTCAACAGCTTCTCCAGTCTTGCTACGTTCCTCCACATATTTCTCAAGTACTTCTCCGGTGCTTATAAAAGTCTGAAACATTGCCTTTAATTTGCCCGATGTTAAAGTAGGAGTTAATTTTGTTCTTAGATTCTTCCACTTCTGTCCGCCAATTGCAAAGAGATGTGCACCTTTAAGTTAAAAAATATTTAGTATGATTAAATTTGAATAAATAATACACTTACTTAAAGGATCCGTTTTTTCATTAAAATAAAATCCTCTGTCCACGAAATTATTGAAATCTTTAACCAGAATATTTTTTAGGATATCCAAATCCACAATCACGAATAAAGGTCTCATCATAGAGTATACTCCAAGATATTTCCATCCTGCGAAGAAATATGACCCATTAGTAAAGACATTCCAAATAAATCACGCCTAATATATTGTTTGGAAATGGTTGGTCAAATTGGCTCAATTTTTAGTGAGTTGTAGTTACTTATTGTCAAAGCTATTAAGGCCCGGTTTATCAATACAGGGTTAACTCTTAACTAGTGGATAAATATCAAATAAAACAATAGGATCCATTATTTTTTTGACATTTATCTTATGGTTAAGCGCTAACCCTATATTGATAAACCGGACCTTAATCGGTCTTGAAATTATCAGATAGGATAACGTGGAGAAGCAAATGAATGGGTTAATTAATTCCATGAGTAAAAATCTGAAGGGTGAGTAGTACCCATAATTTTGAAATATTAAAAATTTTATGGTAAAGATACCTTCGACGTTATGCAGTTAAATCCGTCCTGATATTGTCAAATAGGATGTCCTAGAAAAGCAATTGAACGAGAGGGTGAGGGTGAGAAAGACTCCAATATTTAAAGTAATAAAAATTTATGGAATTGAACCCATTCAAGACGCATTTAATTGCACAACGTCGGGACTATTTTTACTATACCAATGTGCTTAATACAATTTCTAGTTGTTTTGTTAGTAAACGTGTGTGTGGAAGTAGTAGTTCTAAAAAAGATATGGGGGACGCAAAACGTCAGATAACGGGTTCAAAACTTTTTGTTAAGTTACGCACAAGAACACAAAAAAATCTACCCTGACTGTAAAAAAGAAACATTGAAAAGAAAATATCTATAATAATCTTTCATTTCATGGAAAATAGTAATATGTTATGACTAAATTAGGGTCTTATATATCAAAGAAACATAAATTCTAAAATCATTCCATAGTAGCCCCAGTACAAGTTCTCAAGTTTACGTTCAACCTCAAATCGGCACGGTTATCGCCATCCTATTGAAATAACACTTTTTATGTATGTAATTAAGGTCAAATGGAAAAAAAAAATTAGAGGGTATGCGTCTCAGATTTCGGAAGAAAAAAATCGTCGCTTATGTTCTTGGGACACCCTAATGATTATTATGACATTTAGAATCAAATGAAAAATGAAAGTCGCTACTATCAGCATTTTTCCAAATTCGACTTTTATCACCATAATTGCACTTCGCCTTGTTTAGTAAGATTAGAATGCTTTAAATATTCATCTTCATTTTATTATCACTTTAACAAATAGCTATTAAATATTTAAAAGATAAAATAAACGAACCTCTTGATTTTGCCTTCATATAAATAGGTAGATACCCCCTACCGAGGAAAGGTGCATTTCTGAAAGGATTAGGGAGGTTTCCAAACGGTATGGACGGCTCAAAGTAAGGAACGGTTCTTCTTTTCCAATATTGGAAGGCCCATTTGTAATAGAGGATGCTTATGGCTAGAAATGCTGTGAGTGTACCCAACAAGTCAAATAGTGGTACTCCCGTAAACAGCCCCATGGTGTTTCTGAAAACAAAAAAAAACTATTAGAAAAATATTAATATAAATACTAGTCATACAAATAGTGAAGCACCCTGTATGTGGGTGTGTTCTAATCTAAAATATTTCCAATTTTTTGTCCAGATTTTTGTAAATACTATTTTTTACGACTACTAAAAGTTTTCTACTACTATCTAAATCTACTATCTACTAGTAGTATCTAAATAGAAGCTTTAAAAAAGAAGAGTTTTAATCCCTAAAAACATTCAAATACATCTCGAAACACTAATGTGAAAGACTATTTCGTGTGTTACCTACATTCCTTATTTGGATACCGGATGAAAAACGAGAGATTATTCGGTTTTCTAAAATTTATTAACCTATTTCAAATGACCAACTTATCTGCATATCGATAAATCTTTCCTTTAAAAATAATAATTTAGGGCCCTAACTCAATAATGCTTTATGAAGCTAGTCTCACTAGCTTTTTGGTATTCGAACAAACCTAACCATACAACTGCTTCTTAAGTATTGTAGAGGAAAACGATAAATGAAAACGGTCACAGACGTAGTGGGGAATAGAGAGGGTAGTGGCTATGCATAACGCATAGCTGTTTGTATCACATTATGTTTTACGTCTTTTATGTCGCGTGCATTAGAATGAGAGAGAAGGTCAGGCTTGTGTTGTTTGCCAACTAGCACGAACGACATGTGAGATATGGTACTTCAGAGGCGGACTTAGTTTACTTTCATATACGGCGGAGTGTACGGGTGTAAGTGCAATTAATACATTAATACATTAGTTTATATTTGTCTTTTTGCTGGTATGTAACTTATTTATTACAAAAATGAGTCGATCGAGTGATTGTGAGTGTGAAAGTGACAGTTATAGTGATTTCAGTGATAAAGAAAATAAAATTCCAAATGAGTTTCAAGGGAGAAAAAAACGGCATTTAAGCAGTGACGGGAAACAAATTTGTTTAAATGTGTATAATACTCTTTTACAGCGACAAAATAATGACTTTAACTTGCGTGATTTAGATATATTAAGGGAAACAGAATCTTTAACCCACGTTCCCTATTCCACATTGTACAAACTAGTGAAAACAGGTGTTACCGAAAGAAAGCAACGTTGCGACGCTGGTATATCAAAAATTTTAGATCCATCAATAGCAAAACTTTTAAAAAATGTAATTTATGATGCATATCAGAAAAATGAAATCCCGACTGTTGACGTGGTAGACAGAAAACTAAAGGAAATGGATTGTCCTTTGAAATATACGACAAGAACTTTAAGCAACTGGCTGAAAAAAATTGGATTTAAATTTAAAACAATTAATAAACGCGTGGCGATTATGGAAAGCAGACGAATAGTGGATTGGCGACATTCATATCTAGAGGAGATTAAAAAGTTCAGAAGGGAAAATAGAACAATTTATTACCTAGATGAAACTTGGTATGACACTCACGATACCGTAAAAAAAGGATGGACTGATGGGGACTCGATTGGTTATATTACACTGTGGATCAGGTGATGGATGGGTGGATAATGCATTGAAACTATGCGGGAAAAACATGGAAGAGTGTAACGTGGATTATCACAAGAATATGGAGGGAGTAATTTTTAAAAAATGGTTTGAAAATACTCTAATTCCAAAATTAAAGCCAAATAGTGTTATTATTCTTGACAATGCGAAGTACCATTCAAGAGAATTATATAAAATTCCTAATAAGAGTTCGACTAAATTGGAGTTGCAAATTTTTTTAACGGATCACGACCTATATTATATGGACAGTTATACTAAAGCAGAATTGTTGGAAGTCCTTCATACGAAAACATTTGAAAAGAATTATGTTATAGACAGTATAGCTGAAAGATTTGGCCACAAAGTTTTAAGATTACCACCATATTATTGTACTTTCAACCCAATAGAATTGATTTGGGGAAAATTGAAAAAAATATCAGAAAAGGAAATACTTTTCCAAAATTCGACAAAAAAGTGATAGAGTTAATTAAAAACGAAGTGTCCAAAATTACCAAGGAAGATTGGGAAAAGAGAATTGCCAAAGTGATTAGAATTGAAAATGATTATTTGAAACTTTGTGAATTTAATAAAAATGGGGAAAATAAATTCATTATAAATTTAGAAGAGGATAGTTCATCATCTGAAAATGAAGAAGAGGGGGAGAACGCACAGGATTCTGAGGAAGAAGTGATTGTGATGACTTGTGATTGAAGAAGTAGTAGTGATATATATAAGTTTATTATTTGTGTCCGTTTTTGTGTTCAATGATAGTGATCGTGATATCAAGCTTATTATTTATGTCATTTTGTGTGTTCGTAAGTATTTTAATCTATTTTTATTTATTTAAAGAATTCAATTATATTTAATTTTATTTATTTGGAGAATACATATTTTATTTACGAAAATTTACTATTTCGAGTTTTGTTTCTGTTTTTAGAGGTTTATTGTTATTTTTTAATTTATTTTGAGAATACCTATATATTTTTTTACTGTTACTATTTTAAGTTTTTTTTTGTTTTTAGATGTTTATTGTTATTTTTTTTATTTATTTTGAGGATACCTATATATTTTTTTGCTGTTACTATTTTAAATTTTTTTTGTTTTTAGAGGTTTAGTTTTATTTTTTTGTATAATTTTCTTTATCCTGTACTAATATTCTTTACCCATCCTATCATGGCAAGATATGCTCATACCTCCCCGTGGTTCTTGCTGGGTAGTAACAATTTACTCAAATATTAAGTGAACTAGGATACTGTAACTACTGTATAGTCAGTAGTGTAAATTGTTGCCAGCTAAACTGAGCCCACACAACAAAAGCCAACGCAATTTTCTTATGGAAAAGTGACTTCCGTTAAATTGGTTGAATTTTTGATATGTTGTGTATCCTATCTCTGTATCAAATGCATCAATGTCTCAGATTTGTTTAATAACACCTAAACAGTATAATTGATTGTCTTATCATATCATATGACGTCATAGCAGGTCATGTCGTGTCACAGAACCTCATAGTGGTCACTTTGAATTTTATTGTGATCTGAGCACCTAGAAGTAAGAGAAAAGAATGTTATTTAAATCATGATGTTCTATGACACGATATTACATGCTATGACGTCATATGACGTGACGACGTTTGAGATTATATGATGTAATATTTCAATAAATAAACCATGACAGTTATGAGGTGTTTTCAAACCACTGTGAGACCCTAAAAGCAAAAAAAAAGAGTACTGATTTAACCCAGACCCATACACCTCAAATAAACGATAATTCTTACTTTAGCAAGCTTTATCTCAAGACTGTGAAAGTTTGTCAATTTGTGCCAATTGAGATATTTGATCAGAGAGATGGGATACACAACATATCAAAATTTCAACCAATTTAACGCAAGTCACTTTTCCATAAGAAAATTGCGTGGTCCTTTAAAAGCGTAAACAGACATACGTACACAATATAGTTAAGTCCGGGCCTGCCTTCTTAGCGTCTCACCTCGCACCACCCCTCTCAATTTTCTCTTTCCTGCACTGTATTATAAATATATCGACATTTTTTGAGTTGTTTACTTAGGTTATGGATAAATCTAATTTGTATTAGTCCGGGCGAAATTCGCCATCCACCAGGAAGATTCACTCGGACGGAATATTTTTGTGCCATCTTGTTCAAAATATGCTCCTTTTGCAAAACATTAAAACAAAGAAGATTTTTGAGCGTCTACTGAAACACCACTTCTTTTCTGTAAAATCCTCTGTATTATATGGTTTTGTAATCATGTGTTTGTAATTAATACTTCCAATCAATTAGATATATGACAATCGGCACGGGCAAAAATTTTAGATGCTGCTAGCAGATGTGGTAATTCAGAAATAATCTAACGGCTTGCTAATTATAATGATCTTTTTGCTTATGATGCGGAATATCACAAAACATGTCACAGGAAATGTATTTCATATACAAATATAGCTGTAAAAATTAGACAAAAGTCAAATTTGTGCTTCAGATAAACTTGCTGATAATTTTAGATCTAGTAGTTCATATGACGAATTTTCACAGGTTTCTTTAAACCTCTCTGACAATCAAATTCTTCATAGAACTGTGAAAATTATTTTGCAAAAAGCCATTTTGGACCATAAGACAATAAGAAAAATCCTTCCCGCTCTTAACGAAAGTCCATGATGTTTTATTGACATTTTCAAAATGACTTTTAAAAACACCCAACAGGAATAGGGATAATACAGATTGTCTAACTCTCTCAAATATTATCATGAGCTTTTACTCAAAACAATTTTCCAAAAATAGCTTACAGATAGGTTTAGGTTTATACTTATATAATAACGTCAGAAGCAAAAATTAATAACAAAATATATAAGCCAACACAAAGTGGATAAAGTAGTAGTATATAATAATTTTATTAGTGCCCAACAGGCAGATTTTCAGTGCAGTGCTGTTGTGCATCGCCAGCCGCAGACTAGTTTCGAGCTTGTTAACTCTCATCAGTGCGTCATAGGCAAATGCACAACATCACTTCACTGGCCTCTATAGTAATCAAATTACAGACACGAGGTGTCCGCAACTTGCGAATAGCTCCATCTGGTGACGACTTATTGCAATCAAGTTGGCGACAAACTCGGACTAAGTATATATTTAACAAAATATATAAGCCAACACGAAGTGGACAGATTATTACAAAAATAATAAAAGTGTAGTAAAGTAAATATATACCTTCTACGACAGTCCAGTGTTCCACTATTTCCTATGAAAGGAAATCGATTCATTCCCACCAATCAAGGTGCACAATGTGCGTTTCCAAATCAATTGAAAATAATGTCCTATAACTTCCGATTGAAGACGTAGTATGCCGGAAGTTATAGGACAATATTTTCAATTGATTTGGAAACGCACATTGTGCACCTTGATTTGTGGCAATAAATCGATTTCATTTCATAGGAAATAGTGGAATACTGGACTGTCGTAGTAGGTACATTTTTATTTTACTAAACTTTTAATATTTTTCTAAAAAAATAATAAATCTTGAAAACACCTGAATGGAGTTTTTAGGACATTTTTCGAAGTGGACTGTAACGAGAAATCCACAGTCGTGAAAATTGCAACTTGAGAGAAAGAAAAACGAGTTATTCGAAAGGTTTTCGACGGCGTTCAGCAGAATGCAGGAGAGAACTGGCTAATCAGGATCCATATGGAACGTTGAGCACTCAACAAATGTAGAGAATATAGAAAATATTGGACACACACGAAAATTAATTGTCTTCCTTTCAAGCGGGTGAACTCGAGAGTCTCTTCTTAGCGCTTGATGTGCGCTCAGGTTGAAGGGGTCTATCCCTTTCAAATAACGTTTAACGCGAATAAAAGTAATTAACAAATATATTAAAATAATCACCACAATAATGCGAAAATTTCTTGCAAAACAGAGTGTTTCAACGAGGTTTTATCTAATTTTTTTCAAAATCGCTGTATTTTGAGTTTTACTCTTCAAGCTGTTAAAAAAGTTATTTTGAAACGGGCGGGAAATGACGCCATTAAATAGAGTATTTTCCTCCCTTTTCAACGATATATCACATGCCATATTTATTCATTGGTACTACGTTAGTAATTATAAAAACATTTGTTTAAAACCAATAAATTTTTTTTAACAAGCGTTATACTAGCCGTGGAGAAATATGATTAAATAAAACGATAATATAATTCAATAAGTTGTTCAAATCTTTGCTATAATAAAACATTAACACAATTAAGAAGAATAAAGTAAATTCAGGTACCTAACAAAAACAAAATAATAATCAAGAAAGCAACATGGAGCAATTATGGAAAGAGTATTCGCAGTTATGCCAATGTATAGAGATCCTCCATAAAAGTATCACTCCTTGCTCAGAAAGTTAAAATGTCTTTACCAATTAATTTAAGTATAATATCCATTTGTTTGTATTTCATGATTTCACTATTATTTCAATTATTTTAAAATAATTGGCTATGAACAAACTTGACAATTTAATTTTTTGACAGATCATCTCAGTTAATACTTAAACTCTCACTCAATCACACTTTTTTAAGAATTTAGAATTTTCAAAAATGATTTTCAATCACATTGATCGTTATAATATGTTCGTTACATATTGCCAATGCAATTTTAACTCTGGATTAGCTCAAGTAGAATATAGAAACAGATTTCCACAAGCACTACAGCCAAATAAAACTCTATTCAGAAAATTAGCTACGAAACTGAAAAATAATGGTTCATTTTTAAAGAAGAATACAAGGTTGAACAGTGTTACTGATAATGTAAATAAGGTAAACCGAGTTATTAATTATGTAAGAAATAAAAATACAGAAAATTTGGAAACATCATTAAGAGAAATTCAAATTGCTTGTCATATAAATAAAACAATTGCTAGTAAAAGTTTAAAGAAAAATAGTTACCGGTGTTATAAAGCCAAAAAAGTTCACAATTTACAAGCGGGGGACAAACCAAGGAGGACGACTTTTTGTAGGTGGCTGTTGGAAAAGAAGCGTGCCGATCCATTAATATGTAGTAAAATACTTTGGTCCGACGAGGCAAATTTTTCCAATAATGGATTTTTTTAATTGCAATATTCATTACAAATGGACTTCCGAAAATACATACTGGCATAGACCGACTGGGTTTCAAAATCGTTTTTCAATAAATATGTGGATAGGCATTTTAGTCGCCAATTTAATAGGTCCTTATTTTTATGATAGTCACCTCAGTGGTCAAAGATACCTAAACTATTTTAGAAATGAATTTAATGAATTATTAGGTGACCTACCTTTAGAGAATCGACACAACTTTCAATATTTTCAACAAGATGGAGCTCCTCCCCACAATTCTCAGATTTGCCTAGATTATTAGACGAAATTTTGCCTCAACATTGGATAGGTACCAATGGATTTATTCGATGGCCCCCTCCTTCTCCAGATATAACCCCAATGGATGTTTTCTATGGGGGTATATTAAAGATAAGGTGTTTTCGACGACACCGCAAAATGTAGAGGAATTCAACAGGCATGTATTACAATTACCCCGAAATGCTGAGTAATGTTTTAAATGCAAATGCTCGATTGTGCATAAGAAATCGCGGTGGACACTTTGAACACTTGATGTATCTTAAAAATTATTTTGAGGATTAGATAAATATTAATGTTCTGTGTGCTATATTCTTTTTATTATTAATTTGTTTTTGTTACCTGAATTTACTTTATTCTTCTTAATTGTGTTAATGTTTTATTATAGCAAAGATTTGAACAACTTATTGAATTATTTTATCGTTTTATTTAATCATACTTCTCCACGGCAAGTATAATGCTTGTTAAAAAAAATTTATTGGTTTTAAACAAATGTTTTTATAATTACTAACGTAATACCAATGACTAAATATGGCATGTGATATATCGTTGAAAAGGGAGGAAAATACTCTTCCCGCCCATTTCAAAATAATTTTTTTAACAGCCGGAAGAGTAAATCTCAAAATACAGCGGTTTTGAAAAAAATTAGATAAAACCTCGTTAAAACACTCTATTTTGCAAAAAATGTTCGCCTTAGAATTTTTTTCGTATCTCTTCAAATAACGGAGATATTTGGCCTAGACGTTTTCCTTATTTTCGATATTTTCCTCTATAACTCTTAAAGTAGGCCATGGAATTCAAATGTCTTTAAACCATTTTGTAGGTTATATAAATCGGCACAATTTTCGCAAAAATAATTTTTTTTGTACGACCGATATTAAGTGAGATATTGTCAAGTGCCCTGATAAAATGGACAGCCTGTATATATACAGGGTGTGGCCGTAACAGATCTTCTCTATAACATGGGACTTTCATGTTCTTATAATGATGTAAGGAGTATGACAACAGTTTTGGCTAAGTAAAAGTTGAGTACTGAGAAAGACATTTATATCCCATATGGACTAGAACCGATTAACAAAAATGAAGCAAATCATAAACATGCCAGTATTAGCAATCATATGCGATTTTCATTCGACTGACAGTCGCACATAATAATTATAACAGCACTACGAATTTTGTTTTCTATGGAAACGAATGATCAATGCGGAAAATTCAACTTACAAGACCTATCAACAGTACAGCGATAAGTAATAATATAATAAAATACATGCTATCTTGCTATAGTCGAGGCAAGAATTCAAGCGATGCACGTCACAGATCGATTCTATAAATAAGACAATATTGCTAAGAATCATGAAGCCCCATTAAACTGTATCTATTTCTGAAAAAAGCTTAATAACTGGGTGTCAAGAATTACTCCTTTTAACGTAATTTATGATTAAAAATTATATTAGTATTAACATTTCTTTTCTCATGACGTGCATCGCTTGAATTCTTGCCTCGACTTTAAAATACTATTGTATTCTCCGCCTCGCTACAGGTAGGTCGTTGGTACAGTGAGACTCCGAGCCCGAGAATCCGATCACAAATGACACTATAAAAATGAGGTGTATTAAAAATTCGGTTGCTCAAAAACTATGAGACTTAGCGAGCTGAATATTTTTTAAATACTTTTCTATAGTTTTGTCTACATTTGAATTCATATATACATACATAAATTTTGAATAATTAACATACTTGCTCACTTGGTGGAGTGTTTAATACACGGATATGCTAGTGGCGAATTTTGGGCTTATTTTCTCGCAAATGCCTTACATATGAAAAATTTGGAGAGCAGCGTTAGAAGTGCTATAGTTTTTTGAGTAAGTTCACAAAAATTCATATTCGTAGCTCAAACCGTTAATTTAATAGCGCTATGTTTGTTTTAAAAAGCACATTCTTCAAATTACTTCTCATGCATGAAAAATTTGACTTTGCGAAATCCGGCCCTCCTAAAAAAGTTGTAATCTTCCATTTCGGATGGCCAAAATTATGTTCTACAGGATGGTGACGATCCTATTTAGTTATATCTTAATTTAAAAAAAAAACGGCATAATTACGATCTAATTTTAGTCCATTATAAGTATAATGGAACTCCAGTGCCATAACACAGCCGAGCTGGTTTGAAACAATACATATACTGTTTTAGTCCTAGAATTATAAAATTACTTTGCTATTTGGGTTAAATTATAAAAAAAACTCTGTGTATCTTGTAAATCGTATACAGGAGACCTCTACAGTTGCGTACCATTGTACTCAGAAAACAATAAGTAATTCATTTTTATTAAGAAAATAAGTACTTAATGACTTCATAGTTCAAAAACAAAATCTGAAAAAAAAAATTGCCAGCCAATGCCTTTTAAAAAAATAAAATTGATGTGTTTCAATGTTTTACAAAAAAAATCATTTATTAACAATATTATGATATTGCGCGTAACTAAATCACCACTCGGTATATTATTTTGCTTACTAATAAAAAATAATAATAATCTCAAACTCACCAAGTGCTTATACTATCAGTCACAAACTTCAAGTAATAATTAAACTTCAGACACAGTCATATATATGTAAATTGGTTCACATCTTCTCTTCCCCAATAGGCCGTCGCATTTTTATGCAATTTCGCCCAGACCAATTAAAAGTGTACAAAGCATCTGAAATGATGACTTGACAATTTTTCTAACTAAAATTGTTATTATTAAAAATATTTAGTCTGGTAAATGATAACCTCGGTATTATCTGCAATTATTTTAATTTTTTTTTTAGTTCATATATTTCTTTACGCGTAAATAGTGTACAACCTTTACTAGCCGCTTCTGCAACCTAGATCAAGAAAAAAATTCTATAGACATACTTCGAAAATGTTTCCTATAGTGGAATGTAATTGCGGTCGTAACACCGGATTCGGAAAGTGTCAAAATGACATGATATGGAAAGGATCTGTTCACGGCTTAACTTCTTATTAAGCAATTTTTATTGCAGAATAGAACATTATTTCTTATGCTCCTTGTTACAGTTATGTTAGATTATCAATAACTTCATTTATTTACTTTATAAAACGAAAATAACATATCCATATTTTCTACTGGCTTGATATTGTAACACTTCCCTGCTAAAAATGTCTCGTCAATATGCAATCAGAACTCATAAAGTTTTACTAGTTTTTGTAATCATATATGAGGTTTACATGTTTCTAAGAACCAAAACTGTAGGCTTCATAAGATTTTTAAAATGGTTATTATGGTTCTACTCACTTTCTTCCACGAGTTTTTATAAGAATTGAAAATAGTGTATCAACGAATTCACAAGAATTGCCTAAAAACTTTGTAGGCATCTTGGCATCTAAAAGGAATCATAAGCAGGGTTTAAAAAACATTTGAAGTGTTAATTTCTTGATGTGCGTTAAAGGCAATTATAAGTTCTCAACAGGCGCACGAGTAAAACGAATCTTTAATATTTACTGACATTGCTTTGTATGAATTTGTAGGGGTTTATGAGTAAAGTTATAGTTATAGACGACTTCAAGAGATGTTACGAAACTTCATGTGTTGAAGATATTGCAGCATAACAAATATATTACAAGAATATACAGTCAAGAATTTATTAGTATTTGTACGTTTCTTAGCAGTATGTGTAAATTTTGAAAGTAATATAAGTAAATATTGTTTTTAAGAGATTCTGCAATTATGGATTTATGAATGAAGTCTGTATCAGATTTTCAGAGGTTCTTATTTTCACAGTTTCTACGAGCAGTCTAAAGAATTGGAAATAGCAAGTATTTTACAAGAATTTGCAGTCAATACTTTACGTTCTCTTACAAGTATTTTTGTATAAAATGTTCGAAAGTTTCAAAGAGAGATAAAAACGGACGAGCGGAGTGGGACGTGTAATTGTGAGAGAGAAGGGAGAGAAGTGGGAGCGCTAGGCTCCTCCCGCGGCATCTCGCTGCACGGGTGCTGAATTTCTGCACTCGTTTTTATAAATCTATCACGCGCGCGTGCAGGCCCTAGTGAAGACAGAGCTTCGGGATAAAAAAATCTTGAAAGAGAATTGATTGCCTTAAAAATAAGCCCGGCCCGAAGTTCCTACCTCTTTCCCTTGCCCTTGCACAGGGCAAAAACTTTGCGGGCCCCCGTCTCCTCTCCTAATCATCCGATCGCAATCTGGTCGGGCTTAAATCAAAGAGAAAGAAATTCCACATTCGATGGCGAAAATAAACCCCCCCCACCCCTTTCCTTCCTGGCATAAAATGACATTTTCTAAAAATAATAACAACAATAAATTGGTTATTTCGCAACCATTTATTTATTTATGGCGAAAAATGTATGTACATTAGTACACGATGTCACGTATGCTGCGCGACTTTCGGAAAAAATTGCGGAAGTTACAGCAGTATTAATTTCATTTACGTCTACCCTTCCCCCTCTCCCCTAACCAACCTGGCGACTTGATGTTTGGACACAGTACTTAGGTCCTGAGTGTCTATCGGGGGAAGAAAAAAAAGTCGCCAAGTCACTTTCTTCCCCGAAAAAAACGCGAAAACTGCTCTCGCCGCAGCGAAAAATTCATATACAAATCTGTACCTTCAAATCGCAATATCTCGGGAACCGCTGTACCGATTTCGACAAGTTAAAATTCAGTTTACTCTCATTTGCGAGCCTATACACGTTTTTTCAATCCGAATCAAACTAAACGAGTTATGTCCGGATAAACTGATTTTCCCTATCTTTACATGTAAATTCTCCCCCCCCCCCCCCTATCCTCGTGAAAAGTTCGACCGAAAATTTTTCGAGAGGGTCCGACTTCATAACATCACAAAAAAAAATCGGCAGCTACTGGAAGCGGCTAGAACCTCCCCACTCGGTGGATCTTTGAAGCCGAAAAGAGCATTAAATTGTGTGACAAAACGGCACTACACGTAATCCGATCTCATCCAAAACCTTTTCAGATCTTTTGGGGCACTAAAAAAAACCTTAAGTTAATGAATTTACAATCATCTATGCGAGTTATTACCTACATTATCACTCGTTGAATAATATACTATTAGGGTATTAACCTTTAACATCACTTGAACGACTAAGAAAGTCTAGTTATCCTAAATACTACAGATTTGTAAAGCAACAAACTGAAAATTGGTAAAGTGATAATCTATAATAAATTCACCAACGAAGGTACAGAAAGCATGTGATATTGATATTGTTACATCTACCTTTAAAGTTTGTGACAATCCACTAAAAGTTACAAATATGCCGAAATCTTATTAACATGACATGACACCAACGTTAACGGATGACAAACGATGGCAATGACAATCGTCAAAATTTGCTCATTGCAATCAGATCGCTCGCGGCTGTCTTTGTTAAATGAAACATTAGCATTTCAGTAATTTTACTATATTTTAGAGGAATATTTGTAGTTTAATTCTTCGATTTGTCTGTATATATTGTTACCTCCTTTCTCTTATTATTTATTTTTGAGAAAGAATTGAGGCAACATGTGCGGACGACTAGCTGGTTTAAGCCGGAGCAGAGAGCCGTGGGTCCAGAGCATTCGTAAGAGTGGAGAAACTTACCCTTTCCGACATGTACAGCATAAGCGACAGATTTCTGTTTATTTCGAGAAAAGGAGACAAAGAAAAATTGATGTTAAATTGGGCACCATCTATAGTGAAATAAGCAAAATTGTCTCTTTTTCTCGAATAACCAGTCTGCTATAGATCAGTCTGAAATTATTGGTAAGAGAAATAAAAAGATAGTTTAAAATGAATGACAAAATATATTACATGAAAGAAAATTAGACAAATCGGTTTTGAGACAAATTGAAATGTAAAAAAAAAATATATATATATAAAAGACAAATTGATACCAGTATCCTAGGTGGTTTATGGTTCAGGTGGCTGGTTCTGTGACAGCAATCCAGGCCCACAATTGTCTCTTATTGCAAGAATTCTAAATTTTCCTTGGCAATTTACGTCTCTCAATGAATGGGGTGAAAATTGTAGGAAATTTAACCAAATATAAGCACATTCAAAATGTATGCAAGTTAGTTATGCAAAATTTAAGCCATGTTAGCTATGCAAATATAAGCTAGTTAGCTGTACAAAATATATTTAAATTGGCTGCACGAAATATTAAGCTAGCTGTACAAAAGCTGCAGGAAATTAATTTAAGCTATACAAAAGTAAGCTGATTAGCAGTACAAAAGTAATTTTAGCTATGCAATAGTAATTATTAGCTATGCACGAGTTAGCTGATTTCTTAGACTATAAATTGCCAAAAAAATTAAAAGGAAAGAGAAAAATATTTTTAAAACCATGTGGTACATATAGCATTTTAACTACTTATTAAATTAAAAAGAATTGACTTTGAATTCAAAATTTATTTTAAAAATAATTGAAATTATATCAAAGGCAAAATTTGAAGATTAATTAAAATATTTTAATGAGTATAATGAAATGAAATTACCTGTATGTTCAACACTTTGTAACTGGGATATAAAAATTGTAATATCAATTACTGAAGTCCACAGTTAAAAATTGCAAGCAAATGACTTCCTGGTGAGTTTTACTGATAAGGTAAACTTTTTGTCCTGTTTACTGGAAAACAATGCCACCAAAAAAATGTGAGAAATCTAATTCCTTATTTAAATTGAAAGCTATCAAAATATAGAAATCGTACAAGTATGGCCATCTGTCAGTGGTTAAGTTAAGCGCACCAACTTGCCTTGTAGATTTCCATACTCAACTAAAGTAGTGGCATATAATCGATAAAAGGAATCTATAATAATACTTTATTTTCCATGCCAGCTGATTTGCCTTTGCAATTTCTATTTTATATATAACCACAAATATTAACAGATGTAAATAAGTAGTAAAACGTATTGATAAATCAGTAAATATATTACATCTTATAGGATTTACTATACATAGAATGAGAGAAGGTAAGGAAAATAACCATATGTACTCCATAGTAAACAAAAATATAAAAATTGAAAAATAGATATCTGATGTAACTAAATTTTGTAGACAAATTGTTTCCTGGGATAATAATGCTGTATTACAACGGATATGAGATACATAATAGTGTTAATAGAAAAACAGGACTAAGTTCCTAAGATATAAAATTAAGTACATAAAACAGTGTGACATGGTTTAGCAGTTATACATGTAAAATTCTGTTAGTTGAAAACAGTTTCACCTGCAAAAACTGAATCCAAAAAATATACAGGTCGTGCTAATTATCCACAAAACACTAGTTTTTAAATAAAACTGTTAAATGGACATAGGCCATGTAACAATATATTTAAAAACGGCAGTAAACGTAATCCGCTCTACTTCTAGAGCAGTGAAGAAACCCTCACACGTGAATTGACACATGATGTGACGGGTTTCACGGCGTAACGGCTACGCGCATCGATCATGTCATGCGAAATATCGATCTATGCTTCATATTTGCTTTGTTTTTAATTTTTTTCACGGAAATCGGAATCGAAAGGATGGCAATGTGATATATCGTTGAAATCAAAATTTTAACTGCTTTTCAATGGTTCCATTGCAAATTAGAAGTAATTATAAAATAAACAACTTGTTGCGTCAAAATGGCACTAAACGTAATCCTATTTCAACCAAAACCTTTTCAGATCTTCTGGGGCACTAAAGAAACGCACATGCAAAGTTTCATTCAAATCCGTTCAGTAGTTTCGGTGCTATCGTGCTAACACACATACACACACACACACACACAGACATTTTTCAAAAACCACTTTTTTGGGTTTCTAGGACCTCAAATCGTAAAGATTTGATGTTATCTCAATTTTCGTTTTTGAACCAATTTTAGTAACCTCTCACAATTTTATTGTGGAGAGGTTAATTCGAAAAAAACGAGTCCGTTTCAAGCCATTTTTAATACCGGATCGACCCCACTATAAGTATTTAAAGTTCCTTGGCATCAGACGCGAAAGTGAGAAGCATGTTTACTTATCACTGATATTACTGCAATTTATTATTTCTGGTTGGTGATAGCAAAATGTAAATAAACAAACAGAGATATTAATAGACATCATTATTTCGGATTATTAATATGTATTACTACTTATGTCTATGTACATGATGAAATATAAAATATACGTTGCACTTTTTACAACTATTTTTCATTTTTATATGAAATATCGGAACCTCTTTGTTTATAATAAATTTACCTACTTGGGTCACAAAAGGAAACAGCTAATAAATAATTATTTTAAAAATAGTATATCCGTGTTGCTTGTCTGGCTTGTGCCTCGACAAACAATCCTCACGGTCGGTCGTAGAATAGAACTTCTACTCTTTTTTGGAGAAATAGTTAAGCCACTCCCATTAATTTATGTTTGCTTTGACCAATGCATGCAATGACTAGTTTTACACGTGACAAATTAATAAAAGTGGGTAAATGATACCTTTAAATGAATATAAAGAAAATCTAAAATTATTTATTATTTATAACAAATATATATATATGGCTAATATTTATACTTATTATACCATGCCATACTGGTTTTAGTTCATTTCGGACGCAAACGAAGAAGAAGAGTCACTTCGCACATGCATTATCAGTGGTTCTACTACAATGTTCATTGCTATTGTTAAAGAACACCCTAAAACCCTCGATGAACTTTTCGAAACTGTAACAAAATCCGAAATCCGCGTCAAAAGCGTGCTTCACCTAAAAATGCCGTTGGAAGTGATTTTTATACATTCAATCACATTTTCGCTCTACGGAGCGTTTTTTATGCCAAAATCTTGGAAACTCAACACGGAGTGCAATTTTAGAAAGTGTAGTAAATGTCGCTGTACGGGGACGTAATGTCGCCCAGACCACAAAATTTAGAAAATATAACGAAAACCGAAATTTTGAAAATAAAAACCCTCTTACGAATCCACGTTGTGCAGCACTGCAACTCATGCGTTGTGTCAAATATGAGGACAAGTTATCCAATCTCTAGTCAAAGTATTTCGAGAGTTTTAGCGAAAATAGCTCCTAGCGTCGAGGGTATCCAATCACTTTCTAGCAGTTGATTTTGACGAGAAAATAATGAGTTTTAAGCGTATTTGTCCTAAACCGGTTCCTCAGTGATTTAGTGTCAGAAAAGTATAGTTACCATGACTCAGAACGTGCATGGGACCGCCTTGCCTGAACGTATGAATTTATAATTGCAGAATATAATTCAAAGTCGTTGCGATTCAAGCATTTTTAAGCTCCGAGGAGCGAACTAAATTAATATTGAACTGATAATACGTAAAGAGACAGGCAAGCAATCCTTTTATGTAATCATTAGCTATAAACCGCACATTGGATGGTAGTTGGTTACATTATGAGTCATTTCGTTCCTCACTATGTATTGTACACGAGCCAGACTATAGTTTGTCAATATATTTTTCTTGAACGTTTTTGTAAAACAATTTTTTAAAGATTTAATATATATTTTTGATCTTTATATTATCTTTTTCTTGTGTTTTCAAAAATTTCTTTTCAGGTTTAAATTTAATAAAGTGTTAGTATTTACTGTGTTAGATTTATAGTGTTACGATGTCCAATTGGCACCATCAGTGAAGCAGCTCAGCAAAAACGAAACAGCATTATTCTCTTTATGAAACAGTCGCTTTGAACCCTTCTTTGTGAACGTTTAATATCCATTTTGGAAAGTATAATGAAAGTCCTTCTGACGTGTAAAGATGGATCGTTCACATTATGTCAACGTGCCACATTTTCCTCTTCATTTTGTGTATGTCGAATGGCCTTTTTCCAATTTTCAGCAAAAACATTTTCAAGAGAAAGCTTGCTGAAATAATGGACGCGGGTCTTTCACTCTAAAAGTGTTATTGTTTCTGGAGATTTCTCCTTTTATTTGACCCCATATTAATTCAAGAGGATTGAATTCGGAACGATATGGAGGCAATCGAAAAACTATATGACCTTGTTCTCTTGCCATTTCATCTATTACATATTTTGGGACGATGAGAGACTGTTTGACAAGATGCAGGGGTTCGGCTTTCACCATATCTGCCTCGTAAATAAACGACTTGCTTGTCAACCAGGCTTGTATGTCTGCTTTTTTCGTGCCAGAATTCGGAATCTTCTCCGTTGTTCTACTCGTACTGTGATAGGAAGCGTTGTCCATCACAACCGCAGAATGTTCGGCCTAGCGTCCTAGAATTTGAGCGAAGCAATTTTAGAGAACTTCGCCATTCATTTCTTCATAGTAGTCTCCTATTTTCTTCGATTGGAAGCAAACCATTCTCGACGAAACTAGCCTCAGATCTTTTATAAAGCACTTTAAGGCGGTCTCCTTGATCTGATGAATCTTTTAACCCTGACGTTAATCTTTGGATGAAACCCTGTCTCGGATTCAAGATTGTTGTGTCCTTCCACACTTTAGTTACAGTATGGTCAGCGTTCACCCAAGTCTCATCTAAGAAGTACAGTTTCTTGCTTCCTTCGCGATAATTTCGGATCTCTCGCAGGAAACGTCGCGCCCAGGTGATGATCTCGTTCTTTTTTGTTGCGTGACTTTTTTGAGAAACTATAATACCAAAACACAATTACATTAAAAATATGTATAAATAAAATTTATTTACACTCATCGAAAGCCAATTTCTTTGATCAATTTGTTCAAAGTACTTCGTTTAAATTGAGATATTCATTTTACCTAGAGATATATATATATATTCAGTCAACTATGATTTTAAATTGAAAATTTGTAGGTAAAGCCTAACGTTTTAGGTTTAGATATTGTCTATTTTCAACTTTGAAGGTTAATAGTTTTTTTAACTTAAATCCTTAAAACTTAAAAAAAATGAATTAAACGTCAAATATCACTTTTAGTTTTATGAACGAAATTGCTCGTCGTCGCGTCACGTTACATTCACTATTTTTTATATTTTCTTCTCTTCTTCTTATGCCGTTACAGCCCAAATCGGGCCTTGGCCTCCTCTAACTTCTGCCTCCATGCCTGTCTGTCTCCTGCTGCTCTCTTCCAGACTCGAATCTCAAGGTCACGTGCATCCTCTTGGACTTCGTCTTCTCATCGTTTCCGGGGTCTCCCCATTGGCCTCTTTCCGTGCATTCGGCTGTTTAAAGTTCTCTTTGGCAACCTCCTATCCTCCATTCTGACTACATGCACTGCCCACTGTAACCATTCTAGTCTAATGAATTCTGAGAGTGGGGGTTCCTTAAAGAGATTATATATTTCGTAGTTATATCTGGATCTCCAGATATTATCTTCCTTAACTCCCGGTATCTTTCTCAGTACCTTCCTTTCGAAGATATTGAGCTTGCTTTTTATTTTTTCCGTCATGGTCCATGCTTCGCTATCATAACTTGCGATAGGTCTTATTATTGTCTTGTACACTCTCAATTTATTGTTACGGTGGATATTTTTTGATTTGAGTATGTGGGACATTGCGAAGTAGGCTTTATTGGCTATACTTATTCTTCTGCGGATTTCTCCATCTTCTGTATCGGTTGCGTTCAGTTCCACTCCTAGATACACAAATTGGTCCACTGACTCGATATTATCTTCTACGATCATTTGTGCTACTCTGTTGTCCCTTTTTTGTATTAGTGTTTTTGTTGTGTTGATCTCAAGGCCCATATTTCTGGCATACATTTTTAATTCCGAGTAGGCTTGACTTGCCTCTTCGACCCATGATATTGATGTCGTCTGCGTATACAGCCACCTGTATAGTCTTGTTAGTCAGTAGATTTTCTTTTCCAATATCCGTCTGTCTTATTACGTATTCCAGGGCTAGGTTAAAAAGGGTGGGGGCCAGCCCGTCTCTTTGTTTCAGACCTTTTGAGATGTCAAACGTGTCACTTAGTTGATTTTGAATACGTATCGTGGCTACCGTGTCATTCATTGTATCTGGTACAGTTTGTTTCTGTCGATCGAGTCATACGTTTGCTTAAAGTCTATAAAGATGTTATATACGTCTATGTCATGTTCCCAGGCTTTTCGTAAGATTTGCTTTACTGTGAAGAGTTGATCCAATGTGGATCTGCCACGCCTGAATCCTGCTTGGTATTCGCCAATCGTACTCTCCGCTAATGGTTGCGGACGTTGGGTGATAATATAGGTTAGTACTTTATACACCGTACACAGCAGAGAGATTCCGCGGTAGTTGTCGCATTTTAGCCTGTCTCCCTTTTTGTGAATAGGGCATAGACTTTTTTCCAGTCACTAGGTATTGTCTCTTCCTCCCATATTTTCGTTATCAGTGCATGTATACCTTTTGTTAGGTGCTCGCCACCTAATTTATAGATTTCGGAAGGTATTTCGTCTATTCCTGGTGCCTTGTTATTTTTTTGCGCTTTAATTGCTTGTTTGACCTCTTCTAGTATTGGGGGCTCTATACTTTCCTCCGCTTCAGCCCTCGCCTGATTTCGTTTTCCTCTTGCGTCTCAAGTAAAGTTTGGAAATATTTTTTGCCTTTTTGGGATCAATTTCTATTTGTCCCTCTTCGTTTCTACGTAGGTTTGTTCGGGGTTTGTATCCCCCTCTGATCTACATGCCTCTCTTGAGTCATTATCTCTGAAGTGTTCTTCCATTTTTGTGATAAGGTCGTTTTCGTATTTTCTCTTCTTATTTCTACACATTTTATCTGCTCTCTTTCTAGCTTCCTCGAACTCTGCTCTTCTTTATCTGCTTCTTCTTGCTATGTATTTTTTGTGTTTTTTATTTCTCTCTTCAATCGCCTTTTTACATTCTTCGTCAAACCAGGCTGCTCTTTTCTTTTTCTCTTTGTTACCTATTACCGTCGCCGCTGCTTCTTTGATTATTGTTCTACTTGCATTCCAATGGTTCTCTACTGGTTGGTGCCTCAGGTTTTCTTGTGTTAATGTTAGTTTTTGTGTTTCTTTTTCAAATTTATTTCTTACTTCTGGAGATTTCAGTTTCTCGATGTCTAGTTTTTCTAGCTTTCCTCTATTTTCGTCGTTTCTAGACACATTCTACACCTAAATTTAATTTGAACTAGATAGTGGTCTGATCCACAGCATGCTCCTCTTCTTGACTTAACATCCAGTATACTGCTAACTGCTCTCTTATCTATTAGGGCGTGGTCTATTTGGTTATTTGTGTTCCCGTCTGGTGATATCCATGTGGCTTTATGGATATTTCTATGGGGAAAACAAGTAGAGCTTATGACCATATTTTTACTGGTGGCGAAGTTAATTAGAAACTCTCCATTTTCGTTAGTTCTATCGTGTAGTGAGTGTCCTCCTATTGTTCCCAGAAACTGTTCTTCTTTGACTATCTTGGCATTCATATCGCCCATAATGATTTTTATGTTATTCCTTGGTGAGTTATCGTGTACCTCCTCTATGATTTGGTAAAATTGTTCTTTCGTTTCTTCCTCTTGTTCATCTGTAGGGCAGTGCACATTTATTAGTGTTAAGTTGAAGAATCGGTTGCGTAGGTGTATATCCTTTCATTAACTGATTGAAAGTCTATGATATTGTTTTTGATTTTATTGTCCACTAGGAATGCCACCCCAAACTCTTAGTTTCCTCTCTCTTTTCCACTAGAGAGAATTGTATGTGTTCTCGTATCCCTAATCTCTTTTCCTAACCATATTGTTTCTTGTATTGCGGTAACCATTAAATTGTATTTTTTTAGTCCTTCCATTAGCGCCGCTTGTGCACCTGGTTTGTTTAGCATCCGTACGTATTTTTAATATACCCCCACTTAATATGTGTTTTGCAAAAACTTATTATCTTTCATAGTTTTTGAGACAATCGCCGTAGAGTTGGAACGCTCTATATGTCCAAATTATTATGTGACGCCATTATTAATGATTTAATATACAATGCAAACTAGAAAACTTATAAATTACCAAAAGTAAATAATTATAGGCCACAACACCTACTAGTCATGTAAATATAGTGCTGTATAAAAATTGATTTGGTCACATCCCGACCTCTTCATTGGCGTTTAACGGCGACCTTCTCTCATACTAAATTATAGATCGAAAAATCGTTAGAATATTTTTTCATTTTTATTATACCTCGTAATTCGTTTTTAATAGGGCTTCCTTTAATGTCATATTATTTGTTGGTATTGAGTCACCATATCGTTTGTGTCGGTGTCGAAGGCCACCCCAGGCCACACAATATCGAGCTGAGAAGTCGATTTTTTATTCAGCTTGTTATACCAGGCAAATTAGAACAAAACTTAGAAAAATTTCAAGGTAATTTTACTCCTCCAGTATTCTATAGATTATATTATACATTAATAATAATAGTAATAATATTTATTAATAATAATAATAAACTCAATGCAATTGGAGTGTCAGATATCTTGCTATCCCTAATTGAATCCTATTTATTTAATAGAACACAGTTCGTGGAATACGGTGGATATAATTCTCGCAACTTTTTTGCAACATCTGGAGTCCCTCAAGAATCCAACCTAGGGCCACTTTTATTCTTAGTATTTATTAATAATGTATTCCTCACTATGAGTTCTACACATTTTTTTTGCGGACGATTTAAAATCTATTCTGAAGTAAGCAAGCCAAACGACTGTTCTGCCTTGCAAATAGCGTAGACTCAGTTATGTGCGAAAATAACTACTTAAAACTAAATACATCTAAATGTAAGATAATGTCCTTTTACAATAACAAAAGGCCAGTTTTATTCACATATACGATTAATGTTACCGTTCTTGAACGATGTACAAATTTTAAGGATCTTGGAGTAACATTCGATTCCAACCTCAGCTTTTCTACTCATATAAGCACAAATGTTACTTCGGCTTCTAAAGTACTCGGATATTGTATAAGGAACTGGGGCAGCTTTACGGATATCAACACTCTGAAATTAATATACATATCATTTATACGAAACAAACTTGAATATGCTTCTGTCATCTAATCTAATTATAATATCTGTCTAATCTTTTTTGTAATTAATAAATAATGAAAAGTTAATTATGTAATGTAATCTATGTATTATGTATGTGTGTATGTATGTATGTATGCATGTATGCATGTATGCATGTATGCATGTATGCATGTATGCATGTATGTATGTATGTATGTATGTATGTATGTATGTATGTATGTATGTATGTATTATGTAATATAATGTGGATTAGTGTAATTTTATAAATTTTTATCTCAATATTGTTATTTGTATATTATATTTGTTCATTATTTTGTGTAATTGGGCGTCAGCCTGTTCAAAATAAACGTATTATTATTATTATTATTCTTTATTATTGGTCTAGAGGTCATACAAATATTGTTTGAAAGTTACTTGTGGCATTCTACGAATATGCTTTCCTTTTATTTGGATTTTCTACCACATGTATTATCCTCTTCAAAAATAAATCACCGAATCTACAAAATAATAGAATTATTGGAAAAAGCCTCTGCGCTTAGTGACGTTTACGTCAAAGGAACAGTCGGAAGTTATGTTTTACAAATAATATAAATCGGAATAAGCACAGAAATAATGTATTTTGCTGACGTTTTGGAAAGTAGTCTCTTTCCGTTTTCAAAGCTTTTTTCGAAGAACTCTTATTTGCTGTGTATGTCAAATATCGAAAATGCGGAAAAAGTCTAGGAAATGTCTCCGTTATTTGAAGAGAGAAGATTTCCACAAGCACTACAGCCGAATAAAACTCTGTTCACAAAATTAGCTACGAAACTGAAAAATATTGGTTCATTTTTAAAGAAGAAGACAAGGTAGAAGAGTGTTACTGATAATGTAAATAAGGTAAACCGAGTTATTAATTATATAAGAAATAAAAATACAGAAAATTTGGAAACATCATTAAGAGAAATTCAAATTGCTTGTCATATAAATAAAACAAGTGCTAGAAAAATTTTAAAGAAAATTGGTTACCGGTGTTATAAAGCCAAAAAAGTTCACAATTTACAAGCCGGGGACAAACCGAGGAGGTGGCTGTTGGACAAGAAGCGTGCCGATCCATTAATATGTAGTAAAATACTTTGGTCCGACGAGGCAAATTTTTCCAATAATGGATTTTTTAATCGCAATATTCATTACAAATGGAAAATCTGAAAATACAGACTGGCATAGACCGACTGGGTTTCAAAATCGTTTTTCAATAAATGTGTGGATAGGTATTTTAGGCACCAATTTAATAGGTCCTTATTTTTATGATGGTCACCTCAGTGGTCAAAGGTACCTAAACTTTGTGAGAAATGAATTTAATGATGACCTACCTTTAGAGAATCGACACAACTTTCAGTATTTTCAACAAGATGGAGCTCCTCCCCACAATTCCCAGGTTTGCCTAGATTATTTAGACGAAATTTTACCTCAACATTGGATAGGTACCAATGGATTTATTCGATGGCCCCCTCGTTCTCCAGATATAAACCCAATGGATTTTTTTCTATGGGGGTATGTTACAGATAAGGTGTTTTCGACGACACCGCAAAATGCAGAGGACTTAAAAGCTCGAATTCAACAGGCATGTATTACAGTTACCCCCCGAAATGCTGAGTAATGTTTTAAATGCAGTGCCTCGCAGCGCTCGATTGTGCATCAGAAATCGCGGTGGACACTTTGAACACTTGATATGATATTTTAAAAATTATTTTGAGGATTAGATAAATATTAATGTTCTTTGTGCTATATTCTTTTTATTATTAATTTGTTTTTGTTACCTGAATTTACTTTATTCTTCTTAATTGTGTTAATGTTTTATTATGGTAAATATTTGAACAACTTATTGAATTATTTTATCGTTTTATTTAATGATACTTCTCCACGGCAAGTATAATGCTTGTTAAAAAAAATTATTGGTTTTAAAAAAATGTTTTTATGATTACTAACGTAGTACCAATGAATAAATATGGCATGTGTTATATCATTGAAAAGGGAGGAAAATACTCTATTTAATGGCGCCATTTCCCGCCCGTTTCAAAATAATTTTTTTAACAGCCTGAAGAGTAAATTTCAAAATACAGCAGTTTTGAAAAAAATTAGATAAAACCTCGTTGAAACACTCTGTTTTGCAAAAAATATTCGCCTTAGAATTTTTCTCGTATCTCTTCAAATAACGGAGGTATTTGGCCTAGACGTTTTCCGCATTTGCGATATTTTCCGCCATAACTCTTAAAGTAGGCCATGGATTTCAAATGTCTTTAAACCATTTTGTAGGTTATATAAATCGGCATAATTTTCGTAAAAATAATTTTTTTTGTACGACCGATATTAAGTGAGATATTCTCGAGGGCCCTGATAAAATGGACAGTCTGTATCTTTGATTGCGTATATTCTAGGACAGGTTGAATTAATCACACTGTATATATACCAACAGAATTTCGGTAATTGCGCTTCGGGATGGATACAATTGATTTTTAAGAAATAACTAGGTTTGTTTGTAGGCACACAGTTGTCATCTAGATCTCATACCGATAGTTGGTAGCAGTCTATGCGCATTACATTAAGCTGTCATTAAGGCAGTACTTAATAATAATAATTCTCAATTTAGCGGCAATATTAATAGCGGCGCGCGGTATAAAGGTCGAACGTTCTATTTTAGTTCGATTAATCGTTGATTAAAATAAAGTTTTTAAAAAATTGTAGAAGGTAAGATTAGTAGATAGTGATTACTTAACACCCTTGGTAAATTAATTATTGCAATTTTGATTTTCTTAATTGTGTAAGAAACAGACAATTTGTTCGCATAATTTATTTATACCAAATGGTATTTGTTAATTTTTTATGGTTTCTTAAAAGTAGTTATCTTTTTAGGAATCTCAGGGAAATTTTGTGAGGGTTAATTTTTTTGTGATGAAATAATGAATAGTGACTAATTTGCTTGCTTGTTTATAAAAAAATAAAATGGTTATACAGTTTTTCTTGTACTTTGAGATCGTTGTAATACATGATGTCAAAACCAGGATTGATCCTAAGTTATACAGGCTGTCCATTTAATCAGGGCCCTCGAAAATATCTCACTTAATATCGGTCGTACAAAAAAATTTATTTTTACGAAAATTGTGCCGATTTATATAACCTACAAAATGGTTTAAAGACATTTGAAATCCATAGCCTACTTTAAGAGTTATGGCAGAAAATATCGAAAATGCGGAGAACGTCTAGGCCAGATATCTTCGTTATTTGAAGAGATACGAAAAACATTCTAAGGCAGAAATTTTTTGCAAAACAGAGTGTTTCAACGAGGTTTTATCTAATTGTTTTCAAAACCGCTATATTTTGAGATTTACTCTTCAGGCTGTTAAAAAAATTAATTTGAAACGGGCGGGAAATGGCACCATTAAATGGAGTATTTTCCTCCCTTTTCAACCATATATCACATGCCATATTTATTCATTGGTACTACGTTAGTAATTATAAAGACATTTTTTAAAAATCAATAAAAAAAATTAACAAGCATTATACTTGCTGTGGAGAAGTATGATTAAATAAAACGACGAAATAATTCAATAAGTTGTTCAAATCTTTGCTATAATAAAACATTAATACAATTAAGAAGAATAAAGTAAATTCAGATAACAAAAACAAATTAATAATAAACAGAATATAGCACATAGAACATTAATATTTATCTAATCCTCAAAATAATTTTTAAGATATCATATCAAATGTTCAAAGTGTCCACCGCGATTTCTTATGCACAATCGACCGCGGCGAGGCACTGCATTTAAAACATTACTCAGCATTTCATTATTACCTGTGGTGTATTTATTTATTTATTTCGGGGTCAGCATTTTTAGGTCTTCTACATTTTGCGGTTTCGTCGAAAATACCTTATCTTTAATATACCCCCCTAGAAAAAATCCATTGGGGTTATATCTGGAGAACGAGGGGGCCATCGAATAAATCCGTTGATACCTATCCAATGTTGAGGCAAAATTTCGTTTAAATAATGTAGGCAAATCTAGTAATTGTGGGGAGGAGCTCCATCTTGTTGAAAATATTGAAAGTTGTGTCGATTCTCTAAAGGTAGGTCGTCTAAGAATTCATTAAATTCATTTCTCAAAAAGTTTAGGTACCTTTGACCACTGAGGTGACCATCATAAAAATAAGGATATTAAATTGGTGCCTAAGATACCTATCCACACATTTATTGAAAAACGATTTTGAAACTCAGTCGGTCTATGACAGTGTGTATTTTCAGAAGTCCATTTGTAATGAATATTGCGATTAAAAAATCCATTATTGGAAAAATTTGCCTCGTCGGACCAAAGTATTTTACTACATATTAATGGATCGGCACGCTTTTTTTCCAACAGCCACCTACAAAAAGTCGTCCTCCTTGGTTTGTCCCCCGCTTGTAAATCGTGAACTTTTTTGGCTTTATAACACCGGTAACCATTTTTCTAACACTTGTTTTATTTATATGACAAGCAATTTGAATTTCCCTTAATCATGTTTACAAATTTTCTGTATTTTTATTTCTTACATAATTAATAACTCGGTTTAACTTATTTACATTATCAGTAATACTGTTCAACCTTGTCTTCTTCTTTAAAAACGAACCATTATTTTTCAGTTTCGTAGCTAATTTTCTGAACAGAGTTTTATTCGGCTGAAGTGCTTGTGGAAATCTGTTTCTATATTCTACTTGAGCTAATCCAGAGTTAAAATTACATTGGCAATATGTGACGAACATATTATAACGATCAATGCGAGTGAACATCATTTTTGAAAATTCTAAATTCTTAAACGAGTGTGATTGAGTGAGAGTTTAAGTATTAACTGAGATGATCTGTCAAAAAATTAAATTGTCAAGTTTGTTCATAGCCAACTATTTGAAGACAATTGAAATAATAGTGAAATCATCAAATACAAACAAATGGATATTATACTTAAATTAATTGGTAGACATTTTAACTTTCTGAGAAAGGAGTGACGCTTTTATGGAGGACCTCTATACACTGGCATAACTGCGAATACTATTTCCATAATTACTCCGTGTTGCTTTCTTGATTATTATTTTGTTTTTGTTACCTGAATTTACTTTATTCTTCTTAACTGTGTTAATGTTTTATTATTGCAAAGATTTGAACAACTTATTGAATTATGTTATCGTTTTATTTTATCATACTTCTCCACGGCAAGTATAATGCTTATTAAAAAAAAATTATTGGTTTTAAAAAAATGATTTTATAATTACTAACGTGATGATATGATATGGCATGTAATATATCGTTGAAAAGGGAGGAAAATACTCTATTTAATGGCGCCATTTCCCGCCCGATTCAAAATAATTTTTTTAACAGCCTGAAGAGTAAATCTCAAAATACAGCGGTTTTGAAAGAAAATAGATAAAACCTCGTTAAAACACTCTGTTTTGCAAAATATTGTCGCCTTAGAATTTTTCTCGTATCTCTTCAAATAACGGATATTTGGCCTAGACATTTTCCACATTTTCGATATTTTCCGCCATAACTCTTAAAGTAGGCCATGGATTTCAAATGTCTTTAAACCATTTTGTAGGTTATATAAATCGGCACAACTTTCGTAAAAATATTTTTTTTTGTACGACCGATATTAAGTGAGATATTCTAGAGGGCCCTGATAAAATGGACAGCCTGTATATGCCATGCCCATTTCTTTCAGTGTTTTGCTGATATTTTGTCATATCCCGAGGCAGCAACTGTTATTTGAATTATTAATATTTTTTTAAATCTCATCTTCACTTAACGGTTTCAGAAACATGTTATTGCAGAAGGCAGCTCTTTCTACAACCTTTTTGCCTACTTTTACTTTATCAGCCATTTTTTTCCCCAATATTTATAAAATAATTGTTAAATATAGCTGAAAAACTAATTGTAAAGTTAAGAAACCATGATCAAGAAAACTGTAAGCAAGTATATTTAAGGGCACGAACGACATGTCAATTGAGCATGCATCCAACATAAAACTGTAAATCGCTCTAAAAAAATTTGTATAGTTTGTAACTGAAAACGAAAACTATCAACTTATTGTAAATAAAATGCAAATTTAGTAAAAAAAAGTTACAAGTCAAACGTGTACAATTTTCGTAAAAGACAAATAAAATCACCAAAATTGTATTTCGTGCATAAAAAGAAAATGGACCAACCAATAAAAAAAATATGTAAAAACGGACATTTTGTTACACATTCTATACGAGGTATTAAATTTCATTTGACAAAATAAAATTTTAATTTGATGTATTAGTTAACGACACCTAAATTGGCTGAATTTATTAATTACACTGACCTATATTGAGATCAAACATTTTAGTACGGGTAAATTGAATAACAACATAATTGATGAAAATATTATTTTTAAATTTTCATGAAAAGAAATCTTTGAAGTATGTTTTTTAAAAAAATACCTCGCGTGTTTCTTCTATGATTAATACGTTTTGAATTTTAAGTTACATCCGCTCCTGTCTGCGTATTGGTAATTTATGCCGCTATGCAGCGCCCCTGTTGCACTACGCCGAGGTATAACATCAGCAACAATATAATAAGGCGACGTAGTTTCACTTTAAAGGATACTAGTCCGGGAGAAATCAGTCATCGACCGGGAAAAATAATTGGAATGGAATATTTTTGTGCCATCTCGTTCAAAATGTGCTCCTTTATAAGAAAGTACAGTTTGCCAGATAGAAATGTGGTCAGAAATTGTTTAAATAAGGTATTTTTTAAACAAATTAGGAAAACTGATTTCCACGTTTCGGAAAAAATATTTTCGTATTTTTCACACTAAAGCAAAAAAAGTTGATAGATTTCGAGAAAAAAATTTCTTGAAATCTCAAAAAAGGTCTCAAAAACTATATAAAGAACCGCTGCTCTCGGTTATATTCTCTATTTGCAGTTATGGGAATAAAAGCTTTCGCATGAATTTAGAAATGAAGTTGGTATGAGATTTGTAGATGTTTTATAATCACAGTTTTTAGAAGCACTCTAAGGAATTGAAAAGAGCCATTTTTTACAAAAATTTACTGCCAAGAGTTCACGATCATTTACGAGCACTTTTGTGTAAAATTTTCGAAAGTTTCAAAGAGAGAATCTATGTTTTTTTAACAGTTTTTGTAAATTTTAAAAGTGCTATAAGTAAACATTGTGTTTAAAAGATTTTATAGTTATGTGATAAAAGTTTTCACATGAATGTATGAATGAAGTTTGTATGGGATTTGAAGTGGTTTTGTATTAACAGTTTTTACGAGCATTCTGAGGAATTGAAAAGATCCGAGCAGGTGTTTTACAAGAATTTACAGTCAAAAGTTTACAAGTATTTTCGTATAAAATTTTTGAAAGTTCCGAAGAGAGATTCCATGATGTTTCTTAACAGTATTTGTAAGTTTTAACAGTAGATACTATAAATAAAAATTGTGTTTAAATGATTTTGCAGTTATGAATGAAGATTTGGAGAGGTTTTTAATCACAGTCTTTAAGAGCATTCTGAGGAATTGAAGAGAGCAAGTATTTTACAAGAATTTACGGTTAAGTGTTAAGCATTTACAAGTATTTTCGTATACAATTTTTGAAAGTTCCAGACAGAAACTGTTAATACAAAACCTCTCCAAATCCCATGCAGACTTCATTCACACATTTATGTAAAATTTTTTAATCACAACTACAAAATCTTTTAAACACAATTTTTACTTGTAGTATTTTTAAAACTTACAAATACTGTTAAGAAACATCATGGAATCCCTTTTTGAAATTTTCGAACCTCTTATACGAAAATATTTGTAAAAGCTCGTAAACTCTTGAATGTAAATTCTTATAAAACACTAACTCTTTTCAATGATAAATTCTGAAGAAATAGGTAACAAATTTAACACCCATTTTTCTCAAGCAGATGAAAAACTTGCTTCTAAAACAATGCAGGTACCGATGTTAAACGAAATTGTGAACTTTCCCCATTCTATGTATATAAATTATACAAATCTAACAGAAATTAAACAAATCGTACTAGAACTAAAAAATAATAAGGCACCAGGTTCAGATGGTATAAAAAATTAATTACTAAAGTCAACAATTGACACTATTGCATTTTAAAAGGGCAATCATTAGACCAGTTTTCAAAGGAGGAAGTAAAACAGATGAATAAAATTATCGTCCAAAATTATAAAGTCACGTTTAGTTGATTATCTAAATAAAAATAAAATTTTATCTGATATGCAGTTTGGATTTCAAAAAGACCCCTCAACCCAAGATACAATAGCAAAAGTGACATCAATAATATACGATGCTATGGATAACAAGAAAGCATGTCTGGGTGTTTTTGTTGATTTAGCAAAAGCCTTTGACACCGTCAATCATGGACTTTTGCTAGAAAAACTTGAATTTGGAGTACCACAGGGTACAGTTCTAGGACCTGTGTTGTTTACTATATATTTAAACAGCTTACTTACATTGAATTATTCTGGAACAATAATACAATTTGCTGATGATATAGTTATTTTGTATACTGGGCATACTTGGGATGACGTGAGACATTTGGCTGAAAGGGATTTAGAGAAAGTTTTTGACTAGTTTAGTGCGAATTTGCTAACAATGAATGTAGATAAAAGTCAAATTATTCCCTTTACGTCTTACGCGAAATATCTACCTGACTACAGCACCATATCAGTAAATAATCTTTTAATTTCACTAACTCGATCTATTAAATACCTCGGTATTTTTATTGACTCGCCTTAAGATGGAATATACATGTAAACAATACAATAACAAAAATTCGGAGCTTAATTTTTAAATTTTATTAATGTCGACAGATACTAACCTTGAATCATCTTAAAATATTATATTATGCTTTTATCGAATCTATTATTCAGTATGGCATAATTGGTTGGGGAGGAGTAAGGAAAGCATATCTGATACCTCTGGAAACTATTCAGAAAAAAATTCTAAAGATCATATATTTTAAACCCTCCCTATACCCCAAGGAACAATTATTTTCGGAACTTGATATACTAGATTTGCGGCAGCTTTACGCTAAGAATATTCTGTTATTTTTGTTCCCAAATAAACAGTACATTAGTAGGATAAATCACGAACGTAATACCAGAGAACAAGAAGCGGCTCACTTTATTATACACAGGACTCATAAAAGCATTGGTCAAAGATACTTTGTTTACGTTGGGCCGAAATTGCTTAATATTTTGCCGATACCTCTAATAAACATAAAAACAAAACATCTTTTCAAGAAAAAAGTATTAGCGTGGATGACTTCAAATGATGGAAATATGCTCTATAATATTATTGATCCTATGTAGTTACTAAATTAACTATACTTTGATTGTGTATATCTCCTTGTGAATATTAATTTCGATATTTTCTGTTTTCTTAGTGCAGTAGCTGTATAGTGTCTAATCAAATTATTAAACAATTAATACAGTTATATGTACAATTTAGTTTATGTTCTCTCTCTTGTTTTACATTCACTGTTATTCAGTTATTTTTCAGTTTATTTTCTCTTTATTTGCATCTTAAGGAGGTGTAACCCATAGACAGGCTTAAATAAGCCTAAATGGGCCTTCCATATTTATTTGCAAATGAAACCTCAAAATTTCATGTAAAAATAATTTCTATATTGTATAATATTGTAATACATTGTATAAACATAAATGGTTAACACATTGTACTCAAAATGAAATTTTAGTTCAGATAACTTATTGATTATACATACCTGCAATTTTTGTGTGTACTTATTTGTGAATAAATAAAATTATTATTATAAAAAAAAACATTTAGAATGTTCGAAAAAACTGTAATTTTTATAACCTCTTCAAATCTCATACGAACTTCATTCATAAATTCATATGAAAACTTTGAATTACAAAACCTCTTAAAAACTATGTTTACTTATAATATTTTTAAAACTTACAAATACTATTAAGAGACATTATGGAATCTCTCTCTGACACTTTTGAATATTTTATGGAAAATACTTTTAAAAGCTCGTAAGCACTTGATTATAAATTCTTGAAAAATACTTGGTCTTTTCGATTCTTTAAAACGCTCGGAAAAACTGTATTTAAAAAAACCTCTCTAAATCTCATACAAACTCCATTCATAATATCATGTGAAAGCTTTTGATCACAGCTGGAAAATCTCTTAAAATAATGTTTATTTACAGTACTTTCAAAACTTACAAATACTGTTAAGAAACATCACGGAATCTCTCTTTGAAACTTTCGAACATTTTATACAAAATTACTTGTTAAAGCTCGTAAACTCTCGACTGTAAATTCTTGTAAAATATTTACTCTCTTCAATTCTCTAGAATGCTCGTAAAACTGAGTTTATAAAGCCTCTCCAAATCTCATACAAACTTCATTCAAAAATTAATACGAAAGTTTTTAATCACATAACTGCAAAATGTTTACTTATAGTACTTGTAACACTTACAAATACTGTTAAGAAACATCTTGGAATTTCTCTTTGAAACTTTCGAGCATTTGATACGAAAATATTTGTAAAAACTCGTAAATCCTTGACTGTAAATTCTTGTAAAATATTTGCTTTCTTCAATCCTTTAAAATGCTTGTAAAAACTGTGATTATAGAATCTCTCCAAAATTCATACAAACTTCATTCATAAATTGATGTTAAAACTTTTAATTACATAACTGCGAAATCTCTTAAAAACCACGTTTACTTATAGTACTTTTAAAACTTACAAATACTGTTAAGACAAATCATGGAATCTCTCCTTGAAATGTTCGAACATTTTATACTAAATACTTGTAAAAGCTGGTAAGCTCTCAACTGTCAATTGTTGTAAAATACTTGCTCTTTTCTATTCCTTAGAATGCTCGTAAAAACTGTAGTTTTAAAATCTCTCCGAATCTCATATAAACTTCATTCATGAATTCATATGAAAGCTTTCAATCATATAACTACAAAATCTCTTAAGAACAATGTTTACTTATAGTATTTTCAAAACTTACAGAAAGTGTTAAGAAACATGATGGAATATCTCTTTGAAACTTTCGAAACTATTATACGAAAATACTTGTAAATAGTAGTAAACTCTTGACTGTAAATTCTTGTAAAATATTTGATATTACAGCAATATCTGCAATACTTATGAAATCTCGTGGGTAATTTCACTTGAAGTCGTCTATAACTTTACTCATAAACCCCTACAAATGTATACAAAACAACGCCAATAAATACTTCGTTTTCCTCATACGCCTGTTGGGAACTTATAATTACTTTTAAAGCACATCAAGAAATTGGCACTTCAAATCTTTTAAAAACTCTGCCTGTAAAGTTTTTAACGAAATTTGTTGTGAAATCTTTGATAAACATATCTATTTTCAATTCTTATCAAAACTCGTGGAAGAAAGTGAGTAGAATCATAATAAAAACTCATAAAACACTCTCGCTCTTAAAAACTTTCAAAAAGCCTACACCTTCGGCTCATAGAAACATGAAACCTCATACATGATTACAAAAACTAATAAAACTTTATGAGTTCTGATTGTATATTGACGAGATATTTTTAGTAGGGCAGTATGCCAGTAACGGTATGATTTCAAATACAACAGCATTTTGAAAACTTGAAATCGTACCTACTTTTGTTGTTGTGCTACGGTATATTCTTCATTCGTTAAATAATATACGCGTGCACTTTATACCAGAGAGGCCAGAATGGGCTAGGCGCTGCATTGTGGTATAAATTACTAATACGCACGTAGAGCTTGCTGCTATTAGTGTTATTATTACTGGAAATTAAAATTATATAATAAGAAACAGGATACCAGATTTTCTTTTCGCACACGACACCATGTCCATGTATTATATTCCACTAGATATTAGACTATTTACGTGTTATTATGGCTGGGCGTTTGGTTTGTGTGCAGGTGCAACAATTATTATCACTTAAATTCATTTGCAAGTGGTTAGAAGCAAGGCCGACATGCCAGGTCTGCATAATTCATTAGTTAAAAGTATAATTATTTGATATCAAAACAATTTTGTGTATTTGTTTGTGTCAATCTACGGTCGAGTTGAATCAGGTAAGATGAAAGATGGATTTTAGTCAATTATATATTTTTATAGGAGATTTTAATATTAGACGGGATATCATTGATGACACATATAGTCATTTTGGCTTAAAACAATTTATTTCACAACCTACAAGAATAACTGACAAAAGTTCGTCTATAATTGATTTATTATTTACAAATTGTTATGAAATCCAGGTAAATATGCAAATTGCACCCAAAATCACCGACCACGAAATTATAGGTATATACTTAAATTGCAATAATCCGGTTTCTGACCTGGATATAAAATTTAGAAGATTGGATATAATAAAATTTCATTAAACTTAATCGATGCTAACTGGTTATATGGCTGTATTAATACTAATAAAGTATTTGAATCATTCATGCATAACATAAAAACTGAACTGGATAACGAGTGTCCGATTATCAAAAAACGAGCAATGAAATATAATGAATGGTTTAATGATACTATTAAAGAAACAATAAAAAAACAGATCTAGCGTATAAACAGTTTAAAACAAACAAAAATGGTGAAAAATGGCGAACCTATACTAATAATAGTAATGAGGTTGTAAAAGTGTTAAGAAAGGAAAAAATTATTATGAAAATAAAATAGATAATTTAAAGCATAATCCAAAATTAATGTGGCGGACGCTGAAAAATATAATAAAACCAAAAGACAATCATAATATATCTTCTCTTATAATAAGAGGAATTGAAAAAAATGAGCATTTAGAAAAAGAACTTAATAATATATTTTATTTCTAGTGTTGATCTAATTGTAGATAGGTTAAAAAACAATAAGTATTACCTTAATAGATATGATTTATTTGAGAACAGAACATTGCAGCCGATTTGTCTGAAATTAATACTGCTGCATAGGTGTTTACAATGTTTTTCTAGTGTGTGTCATAGTGATGGTCAGTGGTATTTTACTAATTATATTTCTCTACTTATAACACCCTAAATAGAAGTTTCTTTCCAAATTTTAGTAGGAAATATTTCATACGTAATGCATAAATTTGTACATATTTTTCCTTATTATGATTAATTCTTTATAATATTTTCTAATAATATTTTAATTTGATACTTTATTGGCTAATTATTTTGTTCAATAATTTAATTTTTTAGAAAATATCTCTTAATGATATTTACATAAATCTTATGTTATAATTACTTTTTGATAAATTAATTTTGAAATTTCTCTGTTTATTTCTTACTTAATGCAATATAAAGTTTCTTTTCAATATATTTTTTAATTATTTTGTTGATAATATGCGTGACATTTGTAGCTTAACTGATTATTTTTCAATTTGTGAAATAGTTTCTATTCACATGTCACTTAATGCATATGCTGAATAGTGTTTATATATAGTTATTTTCTCAACTTAAAATGTTTTCAATTCTTTGTTATATTGTATTCCACTAATTGTTGTGTTTTGGATATGTTTAATGTTTACATGAAATTTTTCTGTGCTCACTTGTTTCACATAATTATTACTTACTTAGTTTTGTGATCTGTTAAGACTCACTTTTTCTGATAATTTTTATTGCATATTTTTTATTTTTTTCTTTCCTAATTGTTTTGCTGGCATATTGTCACTTGGATTTTGATTAAGATTAGCTAAAATAACATCAGTTTCTTTGTTAATATATATATTTTTTTGTATAGTACTTATTATATTTGAATATATTTTCTCAATAACAGACAGTTATATACATATACTGTGGAGTAATCTTGATTAATATGGTTACTTACTTGCTTGTCTTATTATCTTTACTTGTTTATTTTCCTTCTAACTTTCTAATATGAAAATTGCACATGTTAATATAAGGTCACTATTTACAGATTTTAATGAATTTTCCTTACGTGTAATTGAAAAACAATTTGATATAGTAATGGTTACTGAGACATGGCTTTCTGATGATGTTATATCCGATGTTATTGCAATACCGGGATATCGTCTTTTACGAAAAGATAGAGGTACTAGAGGAGGTGGAGTTGGTGCGTATATCAAAGTTTCTTATAAATATCATGAGTTAGCCTTTGATTTTCGGGTAAGTGCAGAATTGGAGTATTTGTTTATTAAATTAACAATGCCCTCGTTAACAATAGCTATTGGTACATTTTATAGACCCCCTAATACTCACTTAAATAATTTTTTAAATGATTTTGATGAGATTTTATATACTGTATGTCCTATTGCTGATTATGTTATCTGCACTGGCGATTTCAATGTAAATTTGTTTAATATTGGGAACCCAGTTGGCTCTTGTTTTCAAGCTTATAAATTTTCGCAACTAATATCTGACCCTACTAGAGTAACTAGTACATCTAGCACACTACTTGACCCTTTATTTATATCAAATAATGAGATTGTTAATAGTTCTGGTACAATTTCTATGGAAGGTATTTCAGATCACAGAATGGTTTTTTGTGATATAAAAACTAAGCCTGTCAAAATGAAACCTAAATATGTAGTTTTTCGTTGCTATAAAAATTTTGATTTGAATCTATTTACAGCTGATCTCCATGCCCTCCCTTTGTTTAATATAATTTATGAAAACAACATTGATGATAAAATAAAATTATTTAATGAATATCTAATTAGCTTGTTTGATAAACATGCACCGATTAAACAGGTGAGAGTTACTAAACCACATGCGCCGTGGCTTACACCAAATTTAAAACTTATTATGAAAGAAAGAGATAGAGCCTTACAAAAATATAAACGTACACGTATTGACAATGACTGGTCTAAGTATAAAGAACTTCGTAATTATACGCTGTCAATAGTAAGGCGAGAAAAGAAAGGCTATTTACAGTCTATTTGTATAAAAAATAACTTGAAAAATACATGGGCAGCGCTCAAAACTCTTAATGTCCACTCTAATAAGGAGATAAATATTCCTGATGAATTGGCCAATCCTACTGAAATTAATGATTACTTCGCATCTTTTGTTCAGAATGTTAGTGATAAATGTGATAATAAAATTGAATATTACAACAACAACTCGAAAAACCCATTTTTTTCATTTAATTTTTCACTTACTTCTGTTGATGAAGTAAATAAAATTTTACACAATATTAAAACAAATGCGTCCTCTATGCTTAAATATTGCAGTCCTTTTATAGATCAATATATAACACATATTATAAATTGTTGCATTGAGGTAAAATATTTTCCTCAGTTATGGAAAGTTGCAGTAGGTAAACCATTACCAAAAAATAATGAGTCCTCCTTATTTGCTGATCTTACAGTTATTAGTGTTTTACCGGCCATGTCCAAAATTTTTGAGAAAATTTTATTTTACCAAATATATGAGCATTTCAAACTTAATAATTTTTTGCCAGATTCACAATGTGGCTTTAGAAAAGGATATAGTACCACCACCGCCTTGGCTGTTGTTACCAATGACATATATTAGGCTTTTGATAAAGGGTTGGTTAGTGTGCTGGTGTTACTTGATTTCTCTAAAGCATTTGACACCATTAATCATAAGCTTATATGTGCAAAAATGAAATTCTATGGCTTTGAACAATCTGCTGTTGAACTTATATCTTCTTACTTAAATGGGCGCACGCAAGAAATATTAATTAATAATGCTTCTTCTCCAAGTTTAGATATATTGCCAGGTGTTCCTCAAGGGTCAATTTTGAATCCCTTGTTGTTTATTATTTACACATCTGAAATTCTTTGTTCTGTCTCAAATATTCGGATACAAGCCTATGCAGATGACACCGTGCTTTATTCACATTTTAGTATTGAAAATACGGTAGAGGCGGGTGATATCATAAATCGTGAACTTAATAAAATTATGAGTTTATCAGTCGAACATGATTTAAATTTAAACTCTTCTAAATCTAAGTTAATGTTATTTGGTAGCATGAGTAAAGTTAACGTTGTTAAAGCTAGCCTTGATATTAAAATAAATGGTACAACTCTGCAGGTTGTTGACGAAGCGAAATGTCTTGGAGTTATTTTTGATTCTAACCTGAGATTTAAGAGTCACGTAAAAAAATTAATGCGAAAGGCATATTCTTCTTTGAAGTTAATATTTTCAAATCGTCATATTTTAAATTTCAATCTAAGAAAAATGTTATGTGAGTCACTCGTATTATCCCATTTTAATTACTGTGATTTTGTTTTTGGCTTTTGTCTTGATCAATATGACAAAAATCGCATTCAGAAAGTTCAGAATACTTGTTGTCGCACTATATTTGGATTAAGAAAATCTGATCATATTTCTCATAAAATTAAGGAATGTAAATGGCTTAATATGAATAATCGTAGAATTCATCATCTAAGTAATTTTGTGCATAAAACATTGATATCTCCGAACTCTTCCTCCTTTCTAAAAAATAAATTTCATACTCGATCCTCTATCCACACAAGAAATATAAGATTCAAAAACAAGTTCACAATGCCACATCACCAGACAGCCATATTTAGTAGAAGTTTTATCTTTAATGCTATTTCAGTTTACAATCAAATTCCAGAACAAATTAAAGTTTTTAATATAAATAAATTCAAATACAAATATAAAAGTTACCTATTAGGCAACCAATAGTTCTAAATTATTTTGGCTTCTACTTACTCCGTGTCCAAGTACGTATGCCTAGCTATTATTAATTGCATTGTTTACGTTTGCTTTTTACCATTGGTCATATTCTCTTTAACTTGTTATTTTTCTGGTTTAAATTAACGAATTGTGAATGTGCCTCATTGTGGTTGAGTATGAGTAGCTCTCAGCTAGACTTCGCCATAATGGATATCATTACTTTTCTGCACTATTTTTCCTTTCCTTGTAATTTTTATTTTCTGTGTTTTCTACCTTGTAAACTGTTTACCACAATAAAGTCGATTTATTATTATTATTATATATATTTTAAAGAATTTAATATTATAAATCTCACTAAATTACGTAAAATTGTTTTTAAACAGCAAAATAAATTTTCTGATGATGAAATTGACTTTAAATTAATAAAAAATACGTTTGATGTCATTGGCTATTCATTATTACATATTATTAATACATCGCTAAACAGTGGAACATTTCCAGACATATTGAAAACATCATTAATAACTCCTGTAGCAAAAGTTCTAGGTACAAAATTAGCGGAAGAGCATAGACCCATAAATACATTACCTTCACTGGAAAAAATTTTAGAAGTAGTAGTTCATGACCAACTCACTGAATTTATAGGCAATAACAAATTATTACATGAAAACCAATCAGGATTTAGAGAAAATCATTCGTGGGAAACGGCTTTCCAAAAAATAATCAATGATTTCAAATATTCCATAGATAAATGTGAAGTTGCGATAACCGTCTTCCTCGACTTAAAAAGAGCATTCGAAGTTGTCAACGGAGAGCTGTTATTACAAAAACTATGCCAATATTTTGGGATTATTGACACGGCGTACGAATGGTTTAAGTCGGATCTATATGGAAGGAGTCAAACCAAAACAAATAAAATTAAATCTGAAAAACGTTTTAATAATAATGGAGTTCCACAAGGTAGTGTACTGGGGCCTATATTTTTTACGATATTTATTAATGACTTACTTCTAATCAACTCAGAGGAGTGCAAAATACATCTCTACTATAATATATTTATCTGGAACTAATGTGAAGCAAGTTATCCAAGAAAATTAACATGACACTGGAATTAATTAATTAATGGTTTACAACGAATGGATTAATGGTAAAGGCCTAAAATTCCAATTTTAGTAGCTGTTGGTTGCAGTCTGGTTACGTTCCTTATAGTAAAATAAGGATTTTATAGAGGAGTTTGCGACTAAAAATATTATGTTTAATATTCCGCCCTCTAAAAGCACATTTGAACTATGCTAAGCCCAGTCAGGCTATTTATTTTTCGATTGCAACAGGCACTGGACCGCTAGATGGCGCCTGCTGACTATTTTACATGTCGCTATTGTAAAAATACCGGGATGTACCAAGTAGTCAAAGGATCCTCGTGCCGGTCGTCGCATGCCTACCTTGCACTGAAGAGCCAACAGCTCGAAACTGCAGTCTGCAAGTGGTGTGTGACGGCTGGCAAGAGAGCTCCTTTAAGTAGGATCAGTCTTTCGGCTGGTGTTTGTTGCAATCGAAGCATTAGCGTTTTGATGGTAATATGCAATTATTACACTTAACGCGCCAGACTTGTAACTTGTTACTCGGCGCTCGGCGGGGCACATAGCCCGGAGAGTAGCTATTGGTTGCAGTCTGGTTACGTTCCTTATAGAAAAATAAGGATTTTATAGAGGAGTTTGAGACTGAAAATATTATGTTTAAGTTTTAATCATCTCCCAATGAACATGTCTTAGATTTAGGAGTAACATTTGATCATAAACTCTTATTTGATAAGCATAAGGTTCTAATGATTATCCTTATCCTATGAGTTATTTAAGAGATAAAAAGTTCTTGAAGATTTATGAGTTTTTATTAGAAAACAGAGCTTCAGTTTTTATCATATCCTTCGAGCTTTTATTTGGGAAAAATACTCGAGGATTTAAGAGTACTTATAGTTCAGTAAAATAACAGTTTATGTCGGACAAAATCCAGAAAGTTTTGAAAATTGGTAGAAATGATAAGAATAGCATAAGAATTACTAAACCGAAAAGTTTCCACCCATAAATAGTGTGCTTCATCCCCTAGGACGCCGTTTCCACCATTTTGAAGTTTTCTAGATTATCTCGGGGCACTTCTTTATAAAATTACTTATATACAAAATTATTCCTTATTATAAAATTCTCTACCAAAAATGTCTCTATACTTTTTTTTCTAAAATGAATAGTACTGTGGGAACTAAGGCGCAAACATAAGGGCTGGTTTCACTTAATACAATACATTGTGATCTTTGCTATAATCTACTTTAAAGTCCAATGTCTAACGCTAAAGCAGTAGCTACTAAACTCTACTTAAAATTGTAGTAAATATAACGCTTCCACCCTCTCACCCCTAACGTGAGTTTTAAAGAAGTGATAATATTGTATGTTATACTTGTTTCCACGTCACCCCAGAGGTAATAGTCCAAGAACTCATGAACCCTCAATATAACGGCTTTCCTGTAAGCCTAGAAATTTCTATAGTGATGAATTAAAATACACTAAACATGAAAATGACTTGACAGGCATCAGCCCAGGGGCCATATTATTAGGCACTCGTAATGTCCGAGGTTAACCGCAAAGTTTGCGAGTCGAATGACATCTGGTATTTCGGCATTCTCAATCACTCGCTTACTAGGCGTAGACTCTTTTGCCATTCGCAATAACAGCGAGCGGACTTGGATAATCGTGAAGGAATTTGCGGGTTTTGTGACAGTTCTCGGAAATTTTCGTGAAATAATTAATGACAATTTAATGATGATAGCTGATTTACATTTCCTGGAGGTACTAGAAGAACTGGAAATAGCTGAATATAATAATGCTGGATGAGTCGCTCAGGAATTCAGGCACATAAAAAATCCTGTAAATGAGCTGAACAATGAAGAATTTCGTAATATTTATAGATTAACAAAGGAACTTTTTTATTTTTTGGTGGAGATAGTAGGACAGTTTTTAACCCCAAAGGTGAGAAATACAGATTTGGGCAGTAAGTATTCGGTACTTTATTATTATATTCCTCAAACCTATATAAATATATCAGTATTATAGGGTGCTGGCGGCTCTTAGATTTGTTGCAAGTTAGCAAAGTGATATTGGTTCCAGTTGGTTTTTAGGTATGTCTCAGTCTTCAGTTAGCCATGCGCTTGTGAATGCCCTGAGGTATTGAATAGATTCGTTAAATTTCCATGAAATTTGGGGGAACTAGATGCAGTTAGACTTGAGTATAAGCAGGTAAATTATATAATATTCCTTAATCTAATTGGTTACCCATTTTAGATTTTATAGGAAACATAGCTTGCCTGGTGTTATTGAACGCATAGATATTGTACTAACGTAGCGATTTTCCCTACTAATATTGTAGACCCGCCTTTACATCCAGAGCACTTATACGTTAATTGTAAGCAGTACCATTCCATAAACGTACAGTTGGTATGCTAATTTGTACCAAAATTTGCACATAAATCATTGTCATTACTTTTTTTAAGATTTGTGATAGTAATCTGAACATTTTAAACGTTAATGCACGATTCCCAGGAAGGACCCATGACTCATTTATTTAGACAAATTCAACTGTACAAGGTGAACTCAAGAATTTACATAGAAATGGATATAACAATTACTTTTTGTTGAGTAAATCATCAAAAACTTTATTTTAATTTAGCGAAGTTGCTATAAAAGAAATGTATTCATAGTCGATGTCCTACAAGTTACTTTTTCTATATTCGACAAAATTATAATTAATACTAACTGCATTTTAAGGAGACTCTGGGTATCTCTTGGGAACATGGATTATGAAACTATTTGAAGATGAGGCTGCTGATGGAACTGCGGAATACTTATATCAAATATACCAGAAGTCTATTAGAAGTATCATAGAACGATGTAACGGTGTTTTGAAAATGCGAGTCATATCTATGTTTAAACACAGAGTTTTATATTATGATCCAGAGACTGCCAGTAAAATCATAAAGGCTTGTGCGGTTTTCCATAACATATGTATTGAGCACAACTTGCCTGAAGTACTCTTAGGAGATGATGAAGGTGATGATGCATTAATAGACATGGAAATTGACCTATTTGTAAAAAAAAAATTTGTATATAAAACTAACGGTTCTGCTCCTAAGGTATGTACGAGGACGCCGGTAATGGAAATGTAGCAGATAATATTGAGGATGGTGTTATGAGAGCTCGACGAAGATTAGCCCAAAATGTTTTTGCATATAGATAATAAATTATACGTTCATCCGAATTATAATATATACAACAAAAATGACTTTTTTATTTAACTTTATGAATTAACATTAGATTAGAATGCTTTATTAACGGATATCCATTGCATACATCATATAAAGGTAAATTAGTTTAAAGCATATACCTAAATTAACAAAGACTACTTAAAAAACAAAAATACATTTTACGGAATTAATTTATAATAATCGTTGAAGAGTGTCTGCGATTTTTTCAAGGACTGCTACTTTTGCTTTCTTGATAACGACCATTTCGCCCATAATCTCAAGTTTCTTTGAGTAATATAATTCCTTCATATTTTCTCCCTCTTTTAAATATTCTGCATAATTTGCTGCAGCAAGTGCAGAGTTTTTTAATTATGTTGTTTTTCTTTTGGGTATTGTTCTTTTTGGTGTTTGGATTTTTTTAGGAGATCCACAAGTGTCAGCTACTGCAATAATTCTATTTGTATTTTGCTCTATTTCCTACTCCAGCGGCAATTTTTGAATAGTTTGTATGCTATTGTCTATATTGTATATATTCAGTCACATTGTCGCACGCATTATCGTCCAGTGCTGAGAAACAGACAGAATAACTTCAGATATACGGAATGTAACCAGACTACAACCAATAGCTACTCTCCCGGCTATGTGTCCCGCCAAGCGCTGAATTACAAGTTACAAGAATGGTGCGTTAAGTGTAATAATCGCATATTACCAACAAAACGCTAATGCTTCGATTGCAACAAACACCAGCCGAAAGACTGATCCTACTTAAAGGAGCTCTCCTGCCAGTCGTCCCATACCACTTGCAGACTGCAGTTTCGAGCTAGTGGCTCTCGTCAGTGCAAGGTAAGCATGTGACGAACGACACGAGGATCTCTTAACTATTTGGTACATCTCGGTATCTTTACGATAGCGACATGTAAAATAGTAAGCAGCGCCATCTAGCCATCTAGTGTTTGTTGGAATCGAAGCATTTGTTTTGTTGGTAATATGCGATTATTACATTTAACACGCCAGGCTTGTAACTTGTAATTCAGCGCTCGGCGGGACACATAGCTTGCGACAGAAATATTATGTTTTAATATTTCTCTAGAAGCACACTTGAACTATGATATATATATTTATATATGTATGTATTAGTTTTACCTGTTTTGACAACTGAATTATTGGGTAATGGGAACTTGTACGTTCGCATTTCCATCGACAAAAGCTTCCTTAATTATAGAGAGCATATCCTCTTCCTCATTAGTGGGTGTGTATGTTTTAAAAACGCCATCGCCAGTGGCCCGCATTTGACGCCTTTCAGTGCTAATTTTAATATTAGTTCGTGATTTTAGGTCCTGCCAACTCTAAAAAGGATTTTCGTTAGGTGATGTATTGTAAGTGTGAAATACCCTATACCTTTCTCTAACTTTTCCAGTCTTTAATGGGACCCCATAGCAAGCCATACTGTTTAATTCACTCGTTGCGCTTTGCCACAGCATCTGTGCATGTCTTTGAGTGAAATCTTTGGTATGCTTGCCACTACATAAATCTGGATTTTTTTTCATAAACTCCGCTAAAGTTTTTTTCTGACTCGCGGTAATTTTTTGACAATTTCCTTTTTCGACACTGGATTCATTTTTTGAATATAATGAAACAAGTTTCTGTGTAAACAGAATAATAACAATAACTATAGGATAATAATTACTACAATAATTTTAGAACCAACTGTCAAAGTTATGTCAGAATCGTTAACTAGACAGTGTTGCCGTACCGACTATTCTCATTTCCAGTATGGTATGATGATGATCGCAGTAATATCTCGAGAATTAAAATGGATGAGATCCTTCGTAACGAACCGTTCGCATTAATGAGTGACGCATTTTCACGAGTGATGTTAAGCATAGTGCCCCAGCATCGCTATTCTTAGCTGTTCGCATTTTTAAAAGTTACTCGCATACCACCCTAATGCGATTGAAAATTCGTACTAGACATTCTTAACCATTCGCAAGACATTCGAGTATTCGCATTAAACAGCGAGTGGATTTTGACAATCGGTAAATATGCGAATGATGACAGAACCAAATTTTTTATTTCAAAATCTTTAAATTTATTTTATTCTTGATATGGTATAAATCAAAAAGTCTGTATTGTAATTTGTTGATAATGGACGATTTACAATATATTGCTAACATTGAAAATATGGAAAATGTATTTATTTCAGAAGGCCCTCCTCCAGTTTTCTACGTTGGCCATTTTTTTTGAGTAAATTCATTAGAAAATTTACTAGACGCGAGTTTTGGATTTTTCTTTATAAATACCAGTATTAACCGTTTTTGTTCAGTAGAAGCATTAACAGTTCTGCGTGGAGTTGGTTTATCCATAGTTAAGTATAAAAAAAATTGACAGGCGATTTTGATGGGCAGAAACACCTTACAGGTGAGCAAAAAGGTGCGCTTGACGTATCCATTAAATCGTATTGATATAGCCTAAAGTCTGCCGTTTCCTTAACAGCCGTCCATGGTGTAGTGGTTAGATTATCCCTTTCGTTAATATTTCATACCATTCACTCGGATATTTTTTACCACGAAAGTGGTACGCCACTGATATTTTTTAATGTGGATATTTTTTCTGACTAGCATGGTCAATTCTACATGAAACGGTCTCTTGCATTTTTCTCGTCAGATGCACAGTTCTTGATTAAAACAATTAAATTTAAATTGAAACTAATTATTATTATTAACAATGATAATGATAGATTTTGTTTTATAAAATGTTGGAAATAGCCACTTCTAGACATGCTTCCGCATCGAATTACACACTCAAAATGTTCCCGGTGTATTTCGTATTGTTTCACACGAGGAAACTGTTCGCTCTTTTAAATCTTTTAAAGTGTTAATGGGAGTTTTATGTTGATTACCAATTCTATGATACATATCTTTAATCTATGATTCCAGTTGGCAACACTGTAAAGTCAGTCTGTGTCTGTATGTTGAAACATAAACTCGTCGTGTAATGTCCGTTTGTCTTTATTACAATAAATTATATATTATCAACTTGCTAAGTCTCTTTCTTTATTCTATTTTGTCTGTGCACTCAAACAAGTTATGGGCCCAGTGAAAGTTAAAAGTAAATTGTGAAAATTTGTAGTGCGTAGTAAAAAGACTTCCAGGCTTTTAAGATGATCCCACAAAAAATATTCAACTATTAGATGGTCTGGCGTCTTGCTGGCCATTGCAGAGGTTCTCCGCGACTTATCCAACGATTAGGATAAATCACATGTAAATGGTCGTGAATAATTACACTGAAATGAACAAGAGCTCCATTGTGCGTGTACTACATTTGATTCCTTAACGCAATTCTTCTTCAACCAACACAGATAGTTCTTCTTGGATAAAATGCAGGTAATATTGGCCAATAAGACGTCTTGGCCGAAAAAAGGGCCTATAAGATTATTACCAATAATTCCTAGCCACACATTAACCGAAAATTACTCTTGGAAATGGGTTTCAGTTTTAGCATAAGGGTTTTTGTCCGGCCACACATGGTTATTATAGAAAGCTGTGGATTTAGTGCAGCGCAATGAACCTATGCAGGATATCTGTACTTTTTGGTTTGGTTTGGTTTAATAACATCAGATAACAGATCAGAACATCCTCAAGTGACAAATAATAAAAAATAATAAGGCTGAAAATAAAAAAGTTACCTTATTCGCAGAATTGTTTTTCAGTGCTTTATAAATATATCTGTTACTGAAAGTTTTTTGTAATGGTAATAACATTTTCGAGATTCGACTGGCACACAAACTGTACCCTTCTTTTTATAAAATATAAAAAGTCTACTAAATGTTTTATAAATAAATATGTAAGTTAATAAATATTTGAATAAGGAAGGTATTTATTCTTGTGACCATGAAGGTCAACACGTGTATTGTGATTGTTTCCCTTTTAATTCCATGGTAACGGTCGCTCAATAATTATCCACATAAAGAAAAATAAAAGTTAATGCAGGTTATTTATTAAGTTCTATCTACATGATGAATTAGAAATATAGATAAACATATTTATCTTTATAGTCCAGTGTAATGGGAAGTGTAGCCGCTTATTTTCTTATCTTCTTTTTATGGATTTTTCTACCACAATCTTCTGATCACAAATTCTACAAAAACAACAAAATGAATCAATATGTTGGAAAAATAACCTCTGCACCTGTGACGTATAAGTCAAAGGATCAGTCAGAGGCTGGTTTTTGCCAATTAATAAAAATTATAACAAAAATATAATATAATAAAATATTAAAATACACACTTTTGGCAATTATGTAATACATTAAAAATTTAAATTTAAACTAACTACAGCAATTATTTATTAACACAATTTTATCTTTCAGAACTTCTTTTCTCATTAATGGTGAATGTGTGGGATGAAATTCGTCGACAAGCAAATGTATACGTTTCATATAATACCTATACGTAATATCTTGAGACCATCCGATTTTCTTCTTGTTATGAAGGCACTAAAACTTGACAGAAAGCTCTAAAAAAGCCTCTTGAACTTTCCAGAACAAAATCGTGTCATTCGCTTCTAAAGTACTGTCGTAAGCAGAAAAAAATGGGACATTTTTTTTTCTAATGTAAATCTGTCTCTATTTGAATATGCAATGAGTAGCCGAAATAAAACACATATCACTTTTAATTTATTTTTTATTTTAATGCTGTAGTTATTGCTATAGTAAATGATGGATGGTTAATGAGACAAATTGCACTGCGTTATAAAATTAACAAAAATTTGGTGTGTAACATTTTAAGAAAGTGGAGAATAAACGGTAGATTAATAGAAATCCTGGATCAAAATACAAAGGATATCCTACTTAACAAAAAACTAACTATTAATATTTTGTTATTTCACCATTTCTATTTATAACTTCTATAAGTCTGTTTGGCATAGAATTAAATAACCTTATACAATAATCATTAGTAATAATATTTTCCCATGCATTATTTACTATTTCCAGTAATTCTTCGGCATTCCGTAGTCTCACATTTCGTTTTTCGATACTTCTTACGAGTAGTCCCCATACTTCCTCCACAGGGTTAAGATCTGGACTATGACTAGGTCAGTTAAGAACATTGATGTTGTTATCTTGAAACCAGTTAGTTACGGTTGAGCAGTATGAACGGAACAATTGTCTTGTTGAAATATGAACTCATTATTAGGAAATAATTGTGACACAGAAGGGAGCATAATATTGTCTAAAACCCTAATATACGTTTCACTATTAAATCGTTCCTCAATATGCCACAAAACACCAGGACCACGTGCCGACATCCAAGCCCACATATTGACGGGGAATCTACCACTTTTATCATTGTTAGATATATATTTCTCATCGAATCGAGTATTCGGAGGGCGGTAAACACGAATACGACCGCTGTGTGTTGACTGGAAAGTTTTTTCGCCTGTAAAGATTGCATTCAAGCGCAAATCCTACTCGAGCTTCTTTATGTTCAGCTTGATTGAAGTAAGTATTTCTGTGCTGCTGCATGACAGAGTAGCTCCGATTCTCTTACTCGCCGGCGATCAGTACTACTCGATCCAGGAAAATTCGTTTCTTCAGCAGCCTGAATAACTGAGTGAAATGGATTTTCTACTAAAGCATTTACCAATTGCAAATCTTGTTGTTGAGTTGATATCCTTCGTCGCCCTGATCCAGGATTTCTACTAATCGTACCGTTTATTCTCCACTTCCTTAATATGTTACACACCGAATTTTTGTCAATATTATAACGCAGTGCAATTTGTCTCGCTGACCATCCATCTTCTGTTTTAGCAATAACTCCAGATTTAACTAAATCGCTTATATGAGGCATATTAGTTTTTTGCACACTTGCAATAAATTATGACAACTAACTGACAATGTCACAAAAATTAAAATTAGATGTACACAACTAGATTTTAGCAAAATACCGTTATAAGACTTGTCCTATTTTTTTTTTTTGCTCACGACCGTACAATTGCGAAGTAAATCAGTTGAGTACATTCAATGACGCTGATAATTGTTAATATCACTAAATTCTGTACAAAATGTGCAAAGTGAGTACACTTTTTTGCCATATTGATGAAAAACTGGGATATAATAATATCAATTAATAGGTTATTCAAAACTTATAACAACAATAACTGTCACAATTCAAACACACAAATAAGAACGAAGTCATAGCCAACTATAAAAATCCGTCCAGACAAATGTTACAGTGGAGAAAATCTTCAACCCCTATATAGCGCTTTTTGCTGTAAAATATACTTTTCAACTTAATAAATGATGAATGGTATGCAGCCATAGATTCGGCCTCTACTTACATCATTTTTTATAGTATTTTATTTTAACCTAATTGATGCACATATTGATACTGATTGGGAATTAAACACTTACTCGTAAAATATACTTTTCTACCAACTTTACTAAATAACAATAAATGTTAGATAACTATAGATTAGGCAGATGCTGTTTGCAAAATTTTTAATATTTTGCTTAACTAAAATTAATAATTTTTATTTGAGTTGAAGCTGTACCACCTGTACTTGTAAAATATAGTTTTCTACCATTTTTAGTAAATGAAGAATGTTAAAGAACAAAAAATTGGGCTTCTCTTTACTAGATATGAATATAAACAGAACACCACAACAATTAACATTTGGACAATATTTATTTATTTATTTATTTAATACACACTCAACAGGAACACAAGTTCTCAATTACAGAGATGTGGTAAGGGATGGAATGCCAAGTGCCCCAAAAGTGCACCAGACATTCCATCCCTTTAAAAAAAAATACTTAAATATAGTTAACTATAATCTAACATAATAACATAACATTCGACATAATAATCACCTTACAAACTAATGTGTGAACAAAGTTCTAAGTTTCGATGCAGCCAGGACTTTAAAAAGAGAAAACATTAAGAAAAAACATAAAATTAATAACAACAATACTAAAAAACAGTATTTAAAATAACTAATATTACACAATGTTATTTAACATATGTATTTTAATTGCATATTTGTAAGAATTAAGTGTACCCCTAAATATATTTAAAAATTCTTTATATCGGTTATATAAAGCTGTCATGTTACTTATCGGAGAATATTTCAAATAATTAGTTGTACATATCTTTTCATGAAAAGTTTTATACATTCTTGTTTTTAGGACTGGTACAGAAATAGTAATTCGCTTGAGAATAAAACTATCATCTATTAAATAATTAATAATTTTATACAAATAGCATAATTTTAAGAAATGTCTTTGCTGTTCTAGTTTTAATTGTTTGTTGGTACTTAAAAACACATTATAGTTATATTTTGATGTTCCTCTTATATAAAAATGAGCATATCTATAAAACTTTTTTATATTGTTTCGATATCGGCATATAAAACACAAGCGTATTCAGTTCTTGGTCGGATTAAAGTGTTGAATAAATTAATAAATGTATACATGTTTTTAAATTCCTTACAGTTACGTATAATATATCCTGTTTTCTTATAGCATTCTTTTTTAACTTATTCTATATGTATATCAAATTTTAATCTAACGTCCATTGTCTTTAATGAGGTCGGTCCATCCTTTTTAAGTACAAAGTATCCATTTTATAATTAAAATTTATAATATTTTCTGTTTTTTATATGTGTAGGTCATAACATTGCATTTTGATATGTTGAACGGCAGGTAATTTTGTTTCAACCAAGAGTATATTTCATCTATAACAGCTTGTAGTCTATTACAGTCTTCAGGTTTTTTTATATGCAAGAATATTTTAGTATCGTCAGCAAATAACAGAATCCTTGAATGTCTTATTACCATGACTATATCATTAATGAACATAATAAATAATAATGGTCCTAAATTAGAGCCTTGGGGTACGCCTGATGTCGAAACATATGTTGGCTACTTGTATCCGTTATAATATACAGCTTGTTGACGATTCAACAAGTATGATTGTAAAAAGTTGTAAAATTTTATAGAAAAGTTATATTGATTTACAAGTTTGTTAATCATTATTGAATGATTAACTTTATCAAAGGCTTTCTGAAAGTCAGTATACACAACTTCAACTTGACCATTTTCAGAAAAAGCTTCGTACGTATATTCAGCAAAATTTAACAGATTACTCGTAGTCGATTTCTTACCAATGAAGCCATGCTGGTGCTGTGTTACACTGATTTTATTATTATCATAAATGTGCTATATAATACTCTCAAAGACTTTACTAATACAAGACAAAATTGAAATTGGGCGATAATTTTCCACATATGTTTTATCTCCCGTTTTATAAAGAGGACAAATTTTTGCAGTTTTTAACGCACTAGGGAAGCAACACATTTGGAGTGAAAGATTAAATAAGTAGCACAAAGGTCGCGCTAATGCATCACCACATTTTTTTATAATGTAGGCTGGTATTCCGTCTGGACCTGGGGCAGCTTTACCTTTTAGTTTATTCACAGCAAATTTCACATCTTGTTCAGTAATAGTAGGGATATTTAACACATTTAATAAATCACTTATGGCCGTATTGTTATTAATTCCACTATTGTCATTATTTAGGTCAACGTCTAAGTCATTGTTGTATACATATTACATTGTATATGTAGTCGTTTTTTAAATTATTTTTTGTCGTGTAATAAAATCAACTCATTTTTAGATTTTTACGTCAAATGGATCGTTGGGTAGAAAAAGTTGCGATCGTCACCGGTGCCAGCGCTGGTATTGGGGCAGCTATTTCAAAAGCTCTAGTTGAGAAAGGAATAAATGTAAGTTTCCAGAATACCCTTTTTTAAAAAATTGAAAATTTTGAAAGTGTGACATGTTTTTTACTTTTTTGTTTAGATAAATCTAACAACTTCTGACTTAATATCCTAATAGTATCCAGGAATTCGTTTTTAACCTACCCCCTAGACGTATCTCGAAACTGAATTGGAATATTATTTTAAAATTTTTGGTGTATGGGCTTCTAGAAAAGAGCCTACAATTCTGAAATATTTTCGAATTTTTACCACTTCGGGTTGGACTGGAAGTTGATAACAACTTTGTTATTTTAAATGAAAACCCCCTTTTTTCTTACATTTTTGAATTCTTTATCAAAGTTAAAAGTTTGATAATACAACCTTACCTTGATTCTCAGCGTTTCTGAGCTATCATAATTTTTTTTTAATTTGTTGCGTTTGCAGTTACTCTCTATTGCGGTTATCTTCAAAAGCAATTAATACTAATTAATGATTCTTTGACATCTTCTTAACGCTGTAATAAGTTATCAAAATGTAAAAAAATTACAAATATTTAAAATTGAAGTTAAAAACGTATCTTGAAATCTCACGAATTTAAAATGTAGAAAACTTCATTTTCTTAAATAGCATCCCATATTTTTTTATACCGTTACATTAATTGCTCAATTGTTAGTGAAAAAAGGTATAAGGCACTATGCGGCTAAAATTAATATCTTTTGAGAGAATGACGACGAACTTTCCTTATTTACAAACGTAGCCAGGCCAAGGCAGTATAATAAAAAATTATAATTTTACTTTGTGCTAGTTTGAAAACGTAGGCTTAATTTTTTATTAAACAAAATGTGAAAAAGCCTAAAAATTCCGTTTTTTTCTTCCTATTTTTTCATATTATAAACTCAGTAACTATCGTTAACTAGAGAAAAGTTATAGAAGTGAAAAAGTTTTGTAATTAAATTTTAAGTAAGATGCAGTTGGTTGCAAATCCAAAAATTCATTTTTACTACCGCAAAAATAGTAAAAATCGCAACAAAAATTTTGAAATAGCCAGTTACTTGTGGAGTTTTTTTTAAATATTTATATAATATGTATAGGACCTTCATACTTGGGTAAAGAAAACTTTTTAATATAGTAAATCTTCCCACCAAGTTTCATCAATATCGGACTTTTAGTTTTTGCATAATAATTTTGGAATCTAAACTCCGTTTTTAAAATTTGCAAATTTTCAAGATGTTGCTGAGACTAAACTAAAACATTTAGAAAGTTGAAAATTTTTGGACATATAAAAGAGCACTTAAATTTTCAAATCCATTTGACATATTAAAATCCCTTAATTAGGGGAGCCTAGGGAATTATTTAAAAAAAAAATTGTTTATACACTGAGAGGATAATTTAATTGAGATAAATAAATTTTATTACCCCCCAACAAAATGATTTAATCGTATTTGGACGATTAAACATTTAGTTGGGAACACTAAAGCATTTATTTAAAAATGAAAACTAAATATTTAATATTGTCAAATAAATTCAAATACTCACTAGTAAAAAATATATAGTTCTGAGAAATAAAGATTTATTTCTCATAAACAAAGCCTCTTACAAAAGTTTCATTGATTTATTCGTAATTAACAAAGTTTCATTGATTTATTCGTAATCAACAAAGTTTGTTTCATGTAAATGAATTTGCCTTTCAATTTATGCGTAATAAAAAAATATTTCTTTCTTAACAAAAATCATTTTTACTGAGTACTTACTCTCTAAATTTGTTGCTAGTAAATATGCTTACTTGTGGTTAATAAATGTGTAATTTTCGAATTAGTTACAACATAGAAATATTTATTTTATGTTAATATACAGTGTGTCCCCGGATTATCTGTCGGAGAGGAAAAATTGCGTTAAGTTCAACAATTAAAAAAAATAACTGTGGAAAAATGTTTTAATATTTACTAAAACAGAAAGCAACCAAATTAGTTTGACTTTTGTTTAAAAATTTGTTTGTTTGTTTAAATGTAAAATAAGTTGCAAGATACGGTCACATCTATATAAAATTTTGAAATCAAATATAACAAAAATTTAAAAATTCTATGTTTTTTTAAAATTTTGCATATCAATGAACTTTTGTATTTAACTGTCTTGCCATTCCAATATATACATATATTTGGCATTTGGTCGTAAACGAAAAACGAAGGTATAGTGTAATCTAGCTAGACATTTCTTAATATCTTTTTTGGATATGTACATTTTCAAACAAATCAATAAATTAACATTAAATTTTGCTTTTCATTATCCGACTCTTTACCTTTCAATAAATAAAACCTTTTCTTCCACACTGTCATTTTTTTCAAACATTAAAATAAAACAATATTTCTCTTCGACGCACAAACCGGGAACACACTATATATGCGATAAACAAATATTGCTACCTTAAAAATAAGGATTTACATTTCTAGATACCTGATGTGTACGAAATTTTATCTTGGAATATTTAAACCACTTTTTTCACAAATATTTAAATCAATTGGAAGAAAACATGAATCTATTGATTTGAGTATCATAACGTGTTTGAGTCGAGCTAGACTAGTTCATACCTTTAAAGATTTGCTGGATGCATCCAAGGCCTCGAGATTACATTAAATTCACTCAATTCAATCACTATTATCCATTCTCAAAAATAAATACCGTAAACTGACTAAAAACACCACGAATCGCGAAGAAAACTGGGATCACTTAATGGCGTCTATAACGAAAATGACAAAGTACACAGTATAATTTTTCGACGGCAGAGGGCGACATTTGAACATTTAGTTTTCATAAGTAAATTTATAAATGAGCAGTAAATATTACAATACCGAACTAAATATTTACTTCATGTATATTATGGTTAACTCTTTGCTGATATATTTATTTGTAGGAAATAAATGTAATATTGCCATAGATTTTGGAGAAGCAAATATCTTTCTCTCAACTAAATCTATCATTTTCGTACAGTAATTTACTTAGGAAGAACAAATACGGCGGAAATGAATCATTTAGTTTTGTCAACTAACTGAATATTTGGTATATTCTTGTCGGAACAAAATTTTTAAAAATAATTATTTGTCTGTATTAAATATAATAAAGAATAACAAATATTTACTAAATTGAAAAAACTAAGGCTTCTTACTTATTTCAAGCCTCATATTTCCCTCAGTATAAACAAATGCAATAACTTTGAAAATTTTCAACGGATTTCTATTTTTAAAATATATTTACTCGGAAAGACGCGTCTTTAAAAAAAAGCACGATGATTCGTTTATTAGAACCGGTGTTATATGATGGACCAAAGTTGAACTCAATTTATTTCTTCGTATATTGTTTTATACTGCTTTAGGCCTCTAATATATTTTTTTAATTTCTTCTATGTGTTTTAGCAAAAAATGTTTCAGACAAAAGTTGTAGGTCTAGATGAGTACTATCCAACGATGTATCGCATGTACATATTTGATTCGAAATAAAATTTTCAAAACTTTTCCCATGTTGTTGAATAAAAAAATTAAGCCCACGTTTTCAAACTAGCGCATAGTGAAATTATCATTTCTTACGATTCTTAGAGCGATTAAGCAAAAAATCTGCAATACTACCCGATTCATCCAAACATAGGTGATTTTAAATAGATATCGCCTGGGCTAAAGCATATTCGCATTTTCAATCATTTATTTCCCGCTGCGTGTTTGCTATTACTTAGTGTGTTTCTATAAAAATATATTATTTGAGGATGAATTTTTAACGTGATCGATCAAACAAAGAGAACGACAAATGTTCATGAAGTAGCAGCGAGGTGTATTTATCAGATTAGTTTTTCTAAATTACCTCTATTCATATAAAAAAATATATATTATTCATCTTTTCAAACGGGAAGTTATATCGCTTCTACTCAAATATTCATTTTATTCAGTTGATGAGTACTTAAGGCATCTCTCAGTAATGCCAGCTAATAAGTGAAATAATATTTCTATGATTTTGTTTTTGTTTTCTCTGTTGAAAAACAAATTTTTTTTGTAATCCCCTGTTTGTTAAGTTTTACAATGTTTGCTTGTCACTATACAGGGTGGACCTTTAAAGGTCATAGTTCAGGGGCAGATTCTTTGGGCCAAAATATGAGAATATAACCAAATATGCTTTAGTAAAATGTTGCTGTAGAAAAAGATACAGGGTGCCAAAATTTAAATTATTTTTTCATTTTTTTGCAATAACTCAACTACCTCTTGACTGATCTTCGCCAAATTTGGTAGAGGAACTTTTTTTATTCTAAAAAACAATAATTTATGTATTACATCACGTTAAATCATAGAGGGCGCCGCAGGACCTATATCTGATGATGAATTTTTTTCATATTTTTTCTTGACGAAACGTTGTGGTACTGACCAGAAAATCTGATGAGGGCGACATTTCCACGTATAAAAGATACACTTGGTAGAACTTGATAACTCCAACCGATTTCGAGGAAGTGCCGTTAAACATTTCAATAATTGTAGATAGACTTAGGCTTAGAGACCTACAGGACACAATTAGGACTAGACTGACAAGTCACAGGGAAGACGCCTGGAATGCCAAGATATCAGCCTTGACGCGCCAGGACAATTCTCTGTGGCGAATGATAAAACTGCTAAAAAGACCGTACGCGCAAATGCCGACCCTTGTCCGGGATGGGGTGCCGTATTATACGGACCTGGGCAAGGCTGAGGTAATTGCTAGATACTTACAGACCACTAATACGACGACCCCTAACAAGCCACCACACCATAATAAAATGACAGAAACTATACATACTCTACAAGACAGATATCCCATCCCTCCCACAAAAATTCCCAAACTCATCACTAACCCTACCGACATTAAAAAAATAATCAAAACAATTCCAAATCACAAAGCTCCCGGAATCGATACTATTCCAAACATTGTTCTAAAACACTTACCAAATAAAGCCATTGTACAACTAACATATATTATCAATGTTATTATGAAACTGCAGTAACTAAGTTAACAGAAAGAATCATTCTTAACACATTAAACAAATATGTTAAAAAACATAAACTGTTGCCTCACATCCAATTTGGGTTTAGAGAGGGCCACAGTACCACCCTTGCTATCAGCAAGGTGGTGCAGGAAACCTTTCTGGCCTACAATAAAAAACATTGTAATAAACTTCTTCTAATAGACATTGCCAAGGCCTATGATTCCGTATGGATTAACGGTCTGATTTATAAATTAAAATATATATGTAATATTCCGGATTATATTGTATCACTAATTAAAAGCTATGTAACAGGCAGACACATTGTGGTTAATATAAATGGCACCTTTTCCGCAAGGAAAGGGATGTCTGCTGGCGTCCCTCAAGGAGCCATTTCATCTCCACTCCTTTATAACCTCTACCTCTCAGACACACCGACGCACCCGACGACAGACATTATACTATACGCAGATGATACCGTGATTTATGGGCGGTCGTTTTACGCACAAACGGCGGCCCAGAAGATCCGGTATCATCTTACGAAACTGACAGAATACTACGACAAATGGAAAATACATGTTAACGCGGACAAAACGGAGACAATAACTTTACATAGGAAATTTACTAATACTGAGACATTCACTAAAAGCGCAGTTAAATATCTAGGGGCAACTGTAGTCAGTTGACTACAAAATAAATCAACAATGTGGGATAGACAATAAAATTAATTTATTCAAACTATCACAAGTTGAATTTTTTGTGGTTTGATAATTGATATTTTTATCTTAATTATTTTATTATTTTACTTCCTGGCAACCATCTCGAACTCCATTTCTTTAAGATGGCTATGGGGCGGTATTAGTGCGTGCTAACTAATACGCTACAGTAACCCTAGAGACGAGACTGCGCTTCGGACCACACATTACAAGAACCATTAACAGTACATACGCGACATTAAGTAGACTTTACCCTTTGATAAATAGACGCAGTAAACTGACAAAGGACAACAAACTGACTACATACAAAGTAATACTGAGACCAATTATGACATATGCTTGTGCATCTTGAAACACAATCTCGGACGCGCAATACAAAAGACCACGCAAAACAAAATACTACGACTTCTTATAGACGCTAATAGATATACGCCGATTGCTGTATTATACAGAGATTGCAAAATTCTGATGATAAAAGATTACATTATAGAAACAGCTCAGAAATTTTTTAAAACAAAAATACAGCAATCGGCACTGACTAGAGACATGACTAACGTACGTATACACGATAACAGCAGACATACACACAAACTCAAACATCAAACTCTACCTCTATATGACGAAAGACTATGACAATAGACTTAACACATACAATTTGACTACACAGACTAAGAGGGTTTCCTCCCGTCCCTTTCCACACCTACCCCTTTATAAAAATCTTAAAAACATAAACAAAACAAACAAGAAAGTTCTTTCTACCCTTATACCATTGGTGTATTTTTAATTGTAAATTCTTTTACATTTAAGTAGGTTTTCGTATGTTTTCCTACAAATTTTGTTAAGGACGTTTTATTTACCAATGGAGCAACTTTTACTCGTGGAGGTGTTTTTAACTGGAGAAATACCCATTACTGGGAAGTAGAAAATCCTCATGCCGTTAAAGAAAGACATTTTCATCAAGAATTTAAGATTAAAGTTTGGTGTGGTATCATCGGCGATCAATTATTGGGGCCATTTGCCCTTCCTCCAAATTTAAGTGGATAGTCTTATCTGCTTTTTCTTCAAAATACTCTTGCTAATATATTACATGCTTTCTTGCTAGACATACGGAACAGAATGTGGTTCATGCAAGATGGAGCTCCCCCTCATTTCACCATTTGAAGTCAGGAATTATCTTGTTCAGACTTTCTCACGCAGATGGATCGGACGAGGAAGTGAGTTTTCTTGGTCACCAAGAGTCCTTTTATTTTATCTTATTGGAGGACAGTAAAATGTACTTTTCAATGTAAGAAAATCTTTTAGGAATAGAATTAGAACAGGCATAAGAAGTAGGAACATTTACTCTAAGTTGCAGCAATGGGGTTTTTGCATGGGGGGGGGGGGAGTTAAAATGTCATTAAGTCAATTTTTATATTATTTTTTGGTCTTCTAATAAGATCTCTAAGACCCTAATTTTAGACAATCTTTTGATTTATGTATTTATCTGTCTGGTCGATAGCCGCGTGAGTTAAGACGCGAGGTGGCAATCGCGATTAATTACATGGGCGTCGCACCACCGGGTTCGAATCCTGGTTCGGGCACTGTCGGAGGAAATGGTTATATGTCCGTGTTTTTTAAATGTGTCAAATTTTCCGCACAAGCCCCTGGCTTCTGGAATTGGGGGTTGTCTAATTTATGTGGTGTTTATTTATTATTCATAATCTCAATACCATGAAAATAATCCATTAGTTCATAAGAATGTGAGAAAGAGTTTAAGTTGTTATTACGAATTTGTTTTCCCTTACGTTCTGTATTTTTTATAATAAATACACTTTGTTTCATTAAATTCGAATTTGTCTTTCAAAAAATTATTGAAATGTTTAACGGCACTTTCCTCGAAAACGATTGGAGTTATCAAGTTCTATCAAGTGTACCTTTTATACGTGGAAATGACACCCTCATCAGATTTTCTGCTCAGAAGGACCACAACGTTTCGTAAAAAAAAATATGAAAAAAATTCGTCATCAGATACAGGTTCTGAGGCGCCCTCTATGATCTAACGTGATATAATACATAAATCATTGTTTCTTAGAATAAAAAAAGTTTCTCTAGTAAATTTGGCGAAGATCAGTCAAGAGGCTGATGAGTTATTGCAAAAAACATTGTAACATTTTACTAAAGCATATTTGGTTATTTCCTCATATTTTGGCCCAAAGAATCTACCCCTGAGCTATGGCCTATTATTAATGATCCACCCTGTATACAGATGACTTGAAGATCTTCTGTGTAATTGAAGCTGAAGAAGATTGCGAGAAACTTCAGAATAGTTGTAATAAAATACATGATTGGCGTATACTAAATCATTTATCTTGATGTATTTAATTGCAGTCTTGCCTTAATTAATTCTTTTTTATCTATATATATGGTCAACGTAGTGCTAGGTACTATTGTTAGTATTTGTATAATAATTATTGAACTTTTCTGTTTTCCTCTTTTTATACATGTTATACGTTTACATTCATATGTACCAATGATGTACTGCACATTTGATATACAAATTATTACAATGTGTACTTTTAATGTATTATTAAAGAAATTTCCTCAACTAGCCACCCGTTGGGTGGTTGTATCTAAATAAATATTGAGGCAAATGACTTGAATTCAACTCGATTACCATAAATACGAGCAAAATTATACTTTGGCGTTTTTAAGCTTCCCAACTAGCTTTAGGAAGACCTATACTCGTTTACCATTCAGTCATCAGACAATACTAATTTTCCCTCTGTTAACGGTAATTTTTGTCTTATTTCAGGTTGTCGGAATAGCCAGAAGGATCGACAAGATCGAGGAATTATCCAAAAGTTTAGAAGACGAACCGGGGAAACTTTATGCGGTGCGGTGTGACGTGACCAGAGAAGAAGAGATCCTCAAGGCATTCAAATGGATAACTGAACATGTTGGACCCGTCCATATACTTATCAACAATGCAGGGCTCACCAGACCCACCAACCTCGTAGGTAAGCAGGAAGTTCATTTGTTTATTTGACAATTAAAGTTGTTCTCGCTGCAGCTCCTCCATTAAATTGCATGTGACAATAAACTAATATCTTATCCGTCATTTCAGAGTTTGATAATAAATTCGAAAAGTTCCATTAACAGTTATGTCAATGTTTTCAGTTGTGCTTGTCGCCGATCTAAGGTTTTAACAACCACCGAGGACGTTGGCGGTTGTTTATTTCTAATATTTCTCGGCATACTTCTGCAAGGGCTTGACTTATTAACTCAACTCCAACACTCACTATTCATTTACCGAAATTTTGATAGCTAGTTAAACGAATTCAATCATTGAAATGGCTTCACTTTCCTTATTAACTACAGAGGAATCATGAATCATCCCCAACGCACAATCAAAGTGTAAAGTCTATAATTTTTCACACCTCTGTCATGTGGGGGCAAATGTTCAATTTCATCCCCTTAATCGAATCTACCAATCAAAATAAACCATTGTTGTTCATGTTTTTGTATCTCTTCAGATGGTGCAACTGACGAATGGCGTCGGGTATTGGAGGTGAACGTGATGGCATTGTGCATCTGCACCCGGGAGGCTGTGAAAATTATGAAAGAGAACGACATTGCCGGCCACATCATACATATGAACAGCGTTGTCGGGCACTACGTTCCCAACTTACCGAAGCCAAATTTCAACGTTTATCCCGCATCCAAGCATGCCGTGACTGCGCTTACTGAGAGCTTGAGGCAGGAGCTGCGATTCATTGAGAGTGATATAAAAGTGACGGTAAGTTTGAACAAATATGCCCACAGGAGAATGTTTAAGAACGTTTAATGAGGCAGGTCCATGTTAATGCTAGCTTCCCGTCTCGTTTTTCAGAGCATCAGCCCCGGATTAGTTCGAACCGAATTTCAAGACGGCTTTCCGGACGACGGCACCAAGGAGGCCCTAGACACGATGCCAGGTTTAAGGGCGGAAGACATAGCTGAGGGTGTTATTTACGTGTTATCCACGCCACCACATGTACAGGTAAGACCAAATAGAAGAGAATATATCGATATAAATAGTTAGAGAGCTAGTGGCCTTTTGGCGGGAAATTATTGTCCAGTTGAATCTTTGCCAGGCCCTAGTCCAAAGAATGACAGACAATTCAGGTATTCCATCAAAAGATCTTATCGCACAAGACAACTGTGAAGCAAAAACAAAATATACAATTTAATACTAGGGACTGACTTATACTAAATGTAAATTTACTACGACTAACGATAAGTCGATACCCATAGGTTTATGGGGTGGGTAGGATTATAGGATGGATATCGACTTAGTAACACGTGAAGATTGGTATTGCCAAGTACCAACACCGTAGTAAGTCACGGTCAACCAAACACGACGAATGAGCAGCGAAACGAACCAAGCACGACGAATGACCAGCGAAGCGAAGCGGCGCCTAGGTATATAACGAGGAGTGTATCACAACAAATTCAGTTTTTAAAATCCTTCTGAAGAAGCTGACAGGATGATCGGCGAAACGTCAAGTCATGTTTGACGACCACGGCAAGACCCGGAAGAAACTATTTCATTAGACAATGGCCGTGAAGATCCGCATTCTACTATTAGATAGTGTTGTTTCAATAGTTGTTTCGCAACACAAGTATAGGAATTGTCATCCCCAAATATTATTTAAAATTAATCCGAGAATTTAAGTAAATCATTGATACAAAGTGAAAAATATTAACGGCACAAGAACCGATCCTTGCGGAACTCCAAACTTAATATTCAATTTTTAAGAAATTTCCCCCTTATTTTTACCACCCCAATTTTTGTTGTCAATATTTCACTGAGATTTGTGGCAGGGAGCTCTCGTGCCAGTCGTCACACATCACTTGCAGACTGCAGTTTCGAGCTGTTGGCTCTCGTCAGTGCAAGGTAGGCATGTGTCGACCGACTATTTAGAACATTTCTGTATCTTTGGAATAGCGACATGTAAAACAGTCAGCAGGCGCCATCTAGCGCTCCAGTGTCTATTGCAATCGAAAAATAAATAGCCTGACTGGGCTTAGCATAGTTCAAATCTGCTTTTAGAGGGCGGAATATTAAAACATAAGCTCCTTTGAGTAGGTTCAGTTTTTCGGCTGGTGTTTGTTGCAATCGAAGCATTAGCGTTTTGATGGTAATATGTAATTATTACACTTAACGCGCCAGGCTTGTAACTAGGGCTAGGCTATTTATTTTTCGATTGCAACAGACACTGGACCACTAGATGGCGTCTGCTGACTGTTTTACATGTCGCTATCCCAAAGATACAGAAATGTACTAAATAGTCAAATGGTCCTCGTGTCGGTAGCCACATGCCTACCTTGCACTGACGCGAGTCAACAGCTCGAAACTGCAGAGTGCAAGTGGTGTGTGACGACTGACACGAGAGCTCCTTTAAGTAAGTTCAGTCTCTCGGCTGGTGTTTGTTGCAATCGAAACATTAGCGTTTTGATGGTAATATGCAATTATTGCACTTAACGCGCCAGGCTTATAACTTGTAATTCAGCGCTCGGCGGGGCACATAGCCCGGAGAGTAGCTGTTGGTTGCACTCTAGTTATGTTCCTTATAGTAAAATAAGGATTTTATAGAGGAGTTTGCGACTAAAAATATTATGCTTTTTATAAGTCTGCACTTTTGTTGCTATAACTTTGCTGAGATTTTAGAGTTGTCTCTAGAGGAAGGGGCATGGCTCAGTGCTCCCTGACTGATTTGGTTAAATGTGGAGGAGTGGGGGTGGTCTGAGGTATCCCCTAACCTACTAAATTAGTATCTTGGAGGATATTGAACCCTTTGACACCGTTTGAAGTAGCTTCCAAAATACTTGAATACTACACTCGCATACCATACTTAGTGCCTGTTTCGTCAACCATGCTCTTGCAGATGCATCATTTAAAGTAAAAAAAACGAGATTCCAAAAAACTGTTAACAAATGTGTTATTTTATTGGACTAGGTGGGAATGAATATTTTTTGCGCAATCAACAGTCAATAATAGAATTCAACTTCCTTTCGCGGTAGAGCCATACTAGTAAAAGCGTAGCTTTTCTATGCGTCTGTGGATTACAGGTACTTTTATGCAGGACTGCATTTCTGTTGGTACAACATTTCACGGGACTGTAATTTTTGAATACAGCTTTTGTGCAGAGCTAAATATATATGCAGGGTGTAACGCAACTTAGCCGAAAAATTTTAACCATAGATGCACCTTTAAATAAGAAATCGATTTCTTAAAAAAAATAATAATAAAAGTCCAACATAAAAAAGATACAAATTGTTAAAATTACAAATTAATGGAAATGTTAAAATAACATATTATTTCTATAAAAACTGTTCAAAGTTCTGTCCATTGACATTCAAGCACACCTGAACCCGTCTAATCCAATTCTGTCATACTAGCTGAAGTGTTCTTCCTTCCTGCTGTTCCCGAAAACGCAGATTGTGGACAGATGTTGTGATACGTTCATGTAATACATCGATATTGTCAACTTCGGTTTGGTAGACTTCATTTTTTAAATATCCCCACAAAAGGAAGCCAAGAGGATTTAGATCCCGGGACCGCGGAGGTCAAGCTACAGGTCCACCCCGTCCGATCCAACGTATTCCGTTTAATTGGGTTAAGTAACCTCGGACTACTATACGATAGTTTGGGGTCGCACCATCATGTAAAAACCACATCCGACTTTGTACCTCCAAGGGCACACTTCAAGAAGACCAGGAAGATCATTACAGAGAAACTCCAGATATTGCAGACTATCCATCTAATTTGGCAATATGAATGGACCAATTAGGCGTTCATCGATGTTCAAAGTGATTCCGAACTACTTGGTGAGGATTCTCAATGGTCTAAACGTGCATATTATGTAGATTGGTTACGCGTAAAAATATCTTCATCGGTGACCAAGACATCGACGTTTTTATTAACTTGTAACTTTAACAATTTGTATCTTTTCTGTGTTGGACTTTTATTACTTTTTGTTTTTCAAGAAACCGACTTCATATTCAAAGGTGCATGTATGGTTAAAATTTTTCGAATAAGTTGCGTTACATCCTGTATATATACAGCTTTTTACAGGTCTGTACATTTATTGGTATAGCTCTGCTGAGATTTTTAGATGTTTCCCTAGAGGGGGTATGGCTTTTGTGCTCTCCGATGGCTTGGGTAGATGTGGAGGGGTGGGGGCAGTCCGGAAGTCTCCTAATTTTCTAAATTGAAGAAAAATTGAAAAGTTCAACGTGACACTGTTTGAGGTAGCTGTCAAAACACTTGAACACTACATTCGTATAGCATACCCGATGCGTGGTTCGTCAACCATGTTGGCATTATCTGCAGATTATTAAAACTCGTTTTTGTGGAAATAACGTAGTAGGTATTGTATTCGGAGATTAGATATAAATTTGTATGATTCTCGAATAGATTTAATGCGCTTAAATTTTAGTGGAAACTGTTTTCAAGTTTACTTGGTTTCGTCTAGACAAAAACGACTAGACTTTATTTTTCGCAAATATATCTCTATTGAAAAAATAAGTGATAAATAGTATTTCAGTCTATTATTTTACCAATATATATTTGTTTTTTTTCAGGTGCAGGAGCTCACAATACGCCCACTGAGAGAGATGTTTTAATTTTTCATAAGTTTATAATAGTCAGGCGGTAAATGTCGAAGTGTCTGCGCAGTTTGCGCAAAAGCGATTTATTATCAAAAATCCAAAGAACATATTTTTGCTTATAGCTACAGGGGGATTCTTGCACTATATTTTAGTACCGAGTGTCCCAAAAATATCATAACAAATTTTTTATATTGTTTAAACATTGAGTGTGGTGTTCTATCCATATTATTTTTTTCTTTTATGGATTTTCATACCGCATATACCTTGTGAGTTTTTTCAATATTAAATTTGTATAATTTGTCAGAAATTTACTAAACTGCTTTGATTTCAAAGCCATATTGTATATGATATAAATCGGTTCATTGAGTGGCAACAACAAGATCATTGGATAATGATAAAAGAGCTTTAATTGAGAAGTCGAATTTGTATTTTTTACAAATATCTATGAATTTTTGGCAGCTACCTCCTGACTAAAAACTGCACCGTAAGGTCACTACGACTTTGATATGGATCTAATGTTGCTTTGCACATTGTAGTTTAGGTGCGTTTTAAATGAATGTAATATTTGCACTAATAAATCATTTGATTTTGTGATCAATATTATACAAATAAATAAAATGTACAAGTTCTGCGTTATTCTTGGTCTTTAAAATTCTGTTACTTTTAGAATAATTTCTATAGGAATGTACAAATTCTGCCATATTTTTGTGTATTGGTTTTTTGTTAATTTATTTTTGGCAAGTGAGAATTTCATAACATTTACGCTGCATAGGTACATCATATCAGTCCTACTCACAAAATACCTCTGAAAAAATTATTCATATTCTTGAATTTTGTTATTAGAATGAAAGGATTCCTTGTAGCGCAGCGCCATCTACTCTTAACATATTAAAAAAACAATTTGTATTCAAAACTAAATCCATTTATACAGGGTGTCTCACCGGCAACTGAATCGATCGATATAGAGAAAAGTACGCATCAGAAAATTTTGAAAATTTAGATAATTACTAATGTCGGTGTGGCCAATCCATCTAAAATAATTACAAGCAGCTGGCACTTTCGCTTATACCGGAAGTCGATACCAACTTGCTTATTTCAAATGGAACACCCTATATATTTTAGGGTTCTCGAAAAGAGCATAAAATTCTGAGTTGAAAACATGTAGCATATCCTATACCTAAACCTAGCCGTTTCAGAGATATTTGACATTTTATAGAAAATTTGACAAGTGCAACGGTTTGCAAGAACCGTTATAACTTTCTTCGTGTAAAAGATCCTCATTTGCTTCTTGTCACGTAAAAAGAACACAAGGAGAACTACGTTCTACAACTGAAATTCAATAATATCATACCAAGTTTAGTTTTTCGCGTTACATTTTGTCAATTTCAAGCCGCGAAAACTTGTTTAGGTCAAATGGAACACCCTATATTTTTTTACGTCAAGTTGTGTAAAATTGAATCCCCTTTTTTTCTGATATTAGCATTGTCGGGGTACATCTCGGTATTTTTATGATAGCGAGATGTAAAATAGTAAGCAGGCGCCATCCAGCGGTCCAGTGTCTGTTGCAATCGAAAAATAAATAACCTGACTGGGCTTAGCATAGATCAAGTGTGCTTCTAGAGGGCAGAAATATTAAAACATAATATTTCAGTCGCAGGCTCCTCTATAAAATCCTTATTTTACTATAAGGAATGTAACCAGACTGCAACCAACAGCTACTCTCCGGGCTACGTGCCCCACCAAGCGCTGAATTACAAGTTACAAGCCTGGAGTGTTCAGTCACATGCCTACCTTGCACTGATAAGAGCCAAAAGCTCGAAACTACAGTCTGCAAGTGGTATGGTACGACTGGCACGAGAGCTCCTTTAAGTAGGATCAGTCTATCGGCTGGTGTTTGTTGCAATCGAAGCATTAGCGTTTTGTTGGCAATATGCGATTGTTACACTTAATGCGCCAGGCTTGTAACTTGTAATTCAGCGCTCCGCGGGGCACGTAGCCCGGGGAGTAGCTGTTGGTTGCAGTCTGGTTACGTTCCTTATAGTAAAATAGGGATTTTATAGAGGAGCTTGCGACTTGTTTTAATATATATGTATATATAAATTTTTAATAATTAACCTAGTTGCTCACATAATGAAGTTTTTAATGCACGGATTGCTAGCGGCGACTTTGAGGCTCATTTTTTCGAAAATGCCTTACATTTTCAAAATTTGGAGGGCTCGCTAGAAGCGCTATAGTTTTTTGAATAAATTTACAAAAATCCATAACCTCAGCTCAAGTTATTGATTCAATAGATCGATGTATGTTGTAAAAACACTTTTTACAAATTACTTCTCAGGCATGAAAAATTAGATTTTGCGAATTTCGGCCCTACTAAAAAAAAGTTATATTCCATATCGGATGGCCAAAATTATGTTCTACAGGATGGTGACGTTTCCATTTATTTATACATTAATTTTTAATATAAATACAAAATATTAAATACAAAAAACAGTCTTGGATATTTTTTAAACTGTCCCTCCCGGACGTCGGAAGGCCATCAGGCAACAAAGCAGGATTATCTCATGAACTTCGACCTCATAAATTGTATTATTTTCCTCACATAATTATTTAGAAATTATTATCACCCGAAGACAGACTAAAGTCCTTTTCCATTTCTTCCTTCTTTAAAAATTTGACAAAACAAATGGATTCGTTCCGCCGAAGCAAATCAGTCTGTGTTTTAACAAAGTCTGCATCACATTCAGCCTTTCCCGCCTTATTAACTCTAACTGCTAAGAGATGTGTTTTATGCAAAATAACATCAACTTCACTAACGGTAACTGAAAATTTTCCAGAGATTTCCTCAAATTCGGTGGTGACATAATATAGATCAGCCCACCACAACCAATAAAAGGCACAACAACTCTCAGGCGAGACCTTCACGGGCCCTTCAAATCTGATAGGAGCCAAATGCCAATGGGCTTTTAAGTTATTTCGGCTTCCAATGAATCCGCATTCTGAATCTGGACACTTGTACTGTCTATGCTTACAATACTTCTTATGTTCTACATAGTCAAAAATAAACACGTCAAAATCACAACCCTTCCATTCGCATGTAAGAGTAAGAGTGTGGATTTTAGATTTATTCGTCCACTTGCAAAATGTTTTACACCTAGGACATTTTTTTGTTGTACAACCCTGGCACGATATATGAAATTTCGGGCATAAATAAAATGCTGTTCCATATATCCGCAACTTACAATTGCTACATTTCTGCCATCCGGCTAATTCAGTATTTACAAATTCCCTGAGATTAGATACAGACATGTTTGAAATATAGTCAATTGGATTAAACTCCTCTCCAACGAATCCCTCCCCTAAACTTCTCTCCGAAATGTGGGTAGATGATTCTGTACCTATTTTCCTAATAATTCTGTTAAACCAATTTAAATTTTCGTCTGATTCGCGGTCTAGTTTGTTGATAAATTCAATTTTACACATACACCACCTGGCGGGAAAACAGTTAACTATCTCAGCCTGATCTAACACAAAACAACTTTTCTTGCAGTTGCCAATCTCGGTCAAAGGAGCACTCAGTAGGAAACCATCAAGATCATGTGTAATACGAATTGGGGGAGTTACGCACTGCATAAGTGTGTCGGATTTAAAAAATTTTAAAGAAAAATGTTCACATTCCAAATTGGCTGGCGTTAGGAGAAAATTAAAAATGTCTATAAATGTATCGTGCATGAAAATAGACAGGCATAAGATGCGGCTATTTTTAACATAAACCAATCTTTTAGAAAAATTATCTTTAAAGATTATCTTGAAAGTATCTCCCTTTACGACTTCTGCGGGATGCTCCTTGTCGAAATGACGAACCAGTTGACACCCGTTTCCTTTAAATGAACAAAAAGGACACTCAAGTCCATTTTTCTGACAATTCTTTTCGTGTTCTTTGGCCTCATTGAAGAAAATCGGTTCTTTGCATCCCTCATAATGATTAATGCACTTAAAAACCATACTCTCGGCAACTAAATTATACAGGGAGTATTTTGGCCCCTTAGTAGCAGCAGTCATGTTTTTATTACAACGTCCACACAATATTTGTTCTTCAGAAGAAACCAAAACGGGCCCCACAGAAAGATAATTTGAACATTCCGAGCAAATCTGCTTATTGAGGACTTCGTCTGAATAAACTAATCTGTCCATTCTAACCTAAAACTGAAATACGAGGTAAGTACTTATAGATTATTCTTTCCTATTATTTGGGTTTTCTACCACATGTATTATTATCCTCTTCAAAAACAAATCATCGAATCTACAAAATAATAGTATTATTGGAAAAAAGCCTCTGCGCCCGTGACGTTTACACCAAAGGAATAGTCAGAGGTTATGCGGTTCTGTTTATGTTATTTCCATAGATATTCACTACTTACACAGAACATAGAACTGATGATATTTTCTTTTAGATAATGTTGAGTTTGTTAAGTTCTTAAGAACTTATCTAAAAGAAAATATCATCAGTTCTATGTTCTGTGCAAGTAGTAAGTATCTATGGAAATAACATAAACAGAATCTTAAAGCTGTGTATTTGACATACGCAGCAAAATAAGTTTTTTTTTAATGGCTTTGGGCCAGAGACCATGCAGCCAGTCACACTAAAATCTTTGAAAACGGAAAGAGATTACTTTCCGAAACGTCAGCAAAATACATTATTTCTGTGTTTATTCCCATTTATATTATTTGCAAAACATAACCTCTGACTATTCCTTTGGTGTAAACATCACGGGCGCAGAGGCTTTTTTCCAATAATTCTATTATTTTCTTGATTCGGTGATTTATTTTTGAAGAGGATAATATTACATGTGCATGGTAGAAAACTCAAATAATAGGAAAGAATATTCGTAGAATACCACAAATAACTTTCAGACAATACTTAAGTACTTATAAAGTTTCAGAAGACGTTGAATTTACTTACCTACAATGTCCAAAACGAAAACACCCTTGAGAAATACACTCAAGCCTTTTATCTGAGAGTGGAAGATTATAATCTTTACAAAATTATTCCAGGACACACAAATTCGGTATCGCAAAATACGATTTTGAAATTAGTTTTTAATATATGATTGAAATTTTCAATCTCAACGCACTTATCGACATAAACACTACAACCACTTGAGAAACGTATGTTCCGTGCTTGAACTTATGTTGTATAAGGATTGTAAAGGAAAACAAAATTTTTAACACATTAGGAAAACTAGATTTTTTTTAAAAGACATTTACCAAAGATTATACTGTCAATGTCAAATAATCAATGGAGAAATAGAATACGGTTGTCAGAGTAACTCATTCCGTGTTAAAAATTAGAAACGAAGGTTTAAAGCGCCACCACTAGCGTCTGCGTGCACTCCACCAGACGGAAACTTTGAATTATCTAGGTTACTTCCTACGAGGAAATGTTTCTTCGGATATATGCAGCGGTACGTTGAATGGTCTAAAACAGTTACTCAGTTTTATTTAATAAATTGCTTACGTTCTGAAATAATGTATCCATAATAATGAATTATTGCAATTATAAGTTGCAAGTTATAAAAGCTGGAGCAATTACGTTGTAATTCAATAGTTGCCTTTTATATTATACCGGGTGACCCAGAAAATACCTACCCCCCCACCACTTTTTTCTACAGTTTTAATAATAAAATTCTGAAATTTGAGAAATCAAATATAGATATTAATGCCACATTTTGACCATTCGGTGGTAACAAAATCACTTCCGGTATGGCAGGAAATTGCCCCAACTTTTTTATTTTATATAGCACTGTATATTCACTTTTCTCGTAAAGCTGTAATTTCTCTTTACGCTTTTTTCAGATTTAAAATCGGATGAAAAATAACCTTGGAAGTGGCATTTATTCGCTATTTCTAGTTGTTGGCTTTGGAATTCAGGAATAAATTTTAAAAATTTCGAAGTAGACTTTGAATTTGAATGAAAGGGTATTTCTCAAGAAATTAAATGTACCTATTTTCTTCATTTGCTATTTACAAATATAACAAAAATATTGATGAATCATTAGCAAAAAATCGGCAGCTACTGGAAGCGGCTGGAACCTCCCCACTCGGTGGATCTTTGAACCCGAAAAGAGCATTAAATTGTGTGACAAAACGGCACTAAACGTAATCCGATCTCATCCAAAACCTTTTTAGATCTTCTGGGGCACTAAAAAAAACCCTCAACTTAATGAATTTACAATCATCTATGCGAGTTATTACCTACATTATCGCTCGTTGAATAATATACTATTAGGATATTAACAACATCACTTAAACGACTAAGAAAGTCTAGTTATCCTAAATACTACAGATTTGTAAAGCAACAAACTGAAAATTGGTAAAGTGATAATCTATAATAAATTCACCAACGAAGGTACAGAAAGCATATGATATTGATATTGTTACTTCTACCTTTAAAGTTTGTGACAACCCACTAAAAGTTACAAATGTGCCGAAATCTTATTAACATGACATGACACCAACGTTATCGGATGACAAACGATGACAATGACAATCGAAAAATTTGCTCAACCCTCACACGTGAATTGACACGTGATGTGACGAGTTTCACGACGTAACGGCTACGCGCATCGATCATGTCATGCGAAATGCGATCTATGCTTCATATTTGCTTTTTTTTAATTTTTTTTCACGGAAACCAAATCGAAAGGGTGGAAGTGTGATATACCATTGAAATCAGAATTTTAACTGCTTTTCAATGGTTCCATTGCAAATTGAAATTAATTATAAAATAAACAACTTGTTGCGTCAAAATGGCACTAAACGTAATCCGATCTCAACCAGAACCTTTTCAGATCTTCTGGGGCACTAAAGAAACGTACATGCAAAGTTTCATTCAAATCCGTTCAGTAGTTTCGGCGCTATCGTGCTAACACACATACACACATACACACACACAGACATTTTTCAAAAACCACTTTTTTGGGTTCCTAGGACCTCAAAACGTAAAGATTTGATGTTATCTCAATTTTCGTTTTTGAACCAATTTTAGTAACCTCTCACAATTTTATTGTGGAGAGGTTAAAAAACAAAAATTCACGCATTCAAAACCAATTTATGTTATAATACCTATCTGGACAGCAACTTACTAAATTTATAAATATTATAATTATAACAGTACAACACAACTAATTAAAATACCAAAGCTATAACAGGTGCTTAGAATGACGCTCACCCATTTCAGTACACTCGTTTACTTTTCGAATAGTTTCTCTCATAACACTTTGTAACATGACTGGAGTTATGGATTCAAAGGCATTTAAAATTTTACTTTGGAGTTCTTCTGATGCTGCAGACGGCGTCGGCGTTGAGTATACTTTGTCCTTTAGATAGCCCCAAAGAAAAATCAAGTGGAGTTAGATCTGGTGACCGAACAGGCCACCTAATAGTTCCATTAGTAGATATTACCCGGTCGTCAAACTTTGCCCTAAGGTAATTTCTCACAAAACCAGCATTATGCGGTGGTGCTTCATCTTATTGGAAGTAAATATTTTTGAAATCTTCCAAGGAAAGTTCATTCAGTTCGTTTTCTATTTCATTTTGCAAAAAGCTTAAGTAACGCGCGCCGGTTAGTGATCCTTGAAATAGTACGGGACCAATGATTTTTGTACCGAATACTCCAGCCCATACATTCACTCCAAATCTATCCTGATGGTTGCCTTCAAACATTTCGTGTAAATTTGCTTTAGACTGGGTTTCCGATTAGAAATTGAATATAAATTAAAACAAATACTTAGCTTTTTGTAGAAGCGTTTCGAATTGTGTCCATATCTTGCAGTAAGCAATGAAAACAGATGAAAAATTGTACACAGCATCTGTCAAAACGTTTTTGTTGAGTAAAATAAAATAAAAAATAAATAAAACATACAGGGTACTATTTGAAAAATCGGAATTATTGTTAAAGAACACGATAAAACCCTCGATACACTTTTCGACACTGTAACAAAATCCGACTTTTTGTTACAGTTGCATTTTGCATGAAAAGCGTGCTTCCCGTAAAAATATCGTTGGAAGAGGTATTTTTAATCATATTTTCGTTTTTTATGCAAAAATTTCAATAACTCCTCAAGGAGCGTAATTTTAGAAAGTGTAGTAAATGTCGCTGCACGGGGACGTAATGTCGCCCCGACTACCAAAATTTAGAAACAGTAACAAAATTAAAAACCCTTTTACGAATCCACGTTGTTAAGCACTGCAACTCATGCGTTGTGTTAAATATGAGGACAAGTTACTCCAGTCTCTATTCAAAGTATATAGAGAGTTTTAGCGAAAATAGCCTTTAGCGACAAGGGACCTGATGGGTTTTAACGGCATTTGCCCTAAACCGGTTCCTCAGTGATTCGGTGTTAGAAAAGTATAGTTACCATGTACTCATATGTGCATGGGGCCGCCTTGCCTGAACGTATGAAATTGTAATTGCAAAATATAATTCAAAGCCGTTGCGATTCAAGCATTTTTAAGCTCCGAGGAGCGATCAAAATTCATATTGAACTATAAATACGTAAATAGACAGGCAAGCAAAAGCCCACCAAAAATTTATAAGCATTGAACTTTTCTTGAATCTTTTTGTGTAATCGTTAGCTCAAAAACGGCATATTGGATGGTAGTTGGTACATTATAAGTCGTTCCGTTCCTCACCATGCGTTGCACACGGGCCAGACTATAGTTTGTCAAAAACGTTTTTCTTGAAGTTGTTGTAAAACATGAATTTTTAAAGAGATTTAATATATATTTTTGAACTTTATATTGCCTTTTTCTTGTGTTTTCAAAATTTCCTTTCAGGTTTAATTTTAAGAAAGTGTTAGTACTTACTGTGTTAGATTTATAGTGTTACGACGTCCAATTGATACCATCAGTGAAGCAGTTAAGCATAAACGAATAGTAAGTATAAATTTTGTATTATTCTCCGTCCGAAACAGTCATTTTATAAACCCTTATTTGTGAACGTTAATATTCATTTTTTTGAAAAATATATTATAAGTCCTTCAGACGCAAAAGATGGATCGTTCACATTATGACAAATTGAATTTCCATGAAATGGAAAAATGAGAAAAACATTTCTAAATCCATGCAAATCCATAGCGTTTACTTGAATAAGTATACGTTAGGTTTTAGTTCATTTTACTCTTATCTGTTAGCTACTTTCTGTTGATATATAATTACTTTGTTATTCGTGATGACGAATGAGGATTTAGCAAAGTTGACATGAGAACTTTCAATAATTAATAAAATGGCAAAATATTACCGGGCTTCACAACGACCACTGTGATTAAAATTGTATAAAGACGTACGTTGTGACTCAAACATTCCGAATTTGGTTAATTACAGCAGAAAATATTTAAATGGCAGAAAATATATTTTGGAGAATATTCTATTTGTTCTGAACTCTGTGTACCCAAAAATATATAGAGTGACACATGGTGTTATATGTTTGTTCATTATTTTAAATAGAACACTTGTCACCTTTTCGAACTATCAACAAATCTATATAATTTTCTTAGGATGATATGAACTTAACAAAAGGTTGCAGAATGAAAATGATTTTTTAAGAAACTGGGGTCTGCGGAAAGGTTCTTGATAGTTTGATTTCACATACAAGAAATTTTTTTAAATTCTGAATACTCTGTTGTATTGGAAATGTTAAGAACTGGCAGAAAGTGTTATCAGAATTAATCTAATCTTATAGAGAGACCTGAAAAATCGATATTATTTCTTCGCCAATAAAAAATACCGGAAGACAATTTCTTTCAAGTGGAACACCCTACTTTCAGTTATGTTATCCGATAAAGTGTTGAGCTGCCTTTCCTCTGATGCAGTGGCGTGCCGAGGTGAGGGCTAGAGGGGCGCAAGCCCCCCCCGCCACTGTCTATTAATGCCGCCCCAGCTGATTCCAAGAACACTTCCTGAAAATTGCTCTCAGTAACTGCAGAAAAATATCGTTCCAAGTTTCAACATTTACTTACTTAATCTTTTTATCCTTTTGGTATTAATTAATATTGTAGGTAGTATAGTATATTTTGCTATAAGCATCAGTCGCCGCGTAGGACGGCACGGCACCCACACCCAGGGCAGCGCTAATCTCTGGTCTCTGCACTCTGGCAATTATAGAACTCTTCTTCGCAAATCGCAATCTACACCGACTGCACGCGGCCCGGCCGAATCCCACTTTCTAGTTAGTACACCGTAAAACGGGGAAAAAGTAGCTTCCTTCTTGAAAAATTTTTTTTTAAGGTACAACCACATGGGACCTTCACAGCATGATAGACTAGCTCCTTGGCCATCTGTAATGGCCAATTACAACATTTTTTGGAAGGTCAAACTTTTCTTTACAAAGAATGCTAAATTTGTCAAAATTATTTTTTCTTACTTTTTCACACACCCCTCGTGATAAAAAATATTTTTACGAAAATTGTGCTGATTTATATGACCTACAAAATGGTTTAAAAACATTTGAAATCCATGGCCTACTTTAAGAGTCATGGTGGAAAATATCGAAAATGCGGAAAAGGTCTAGGCCAAATATCTCCGTTATTTTAAGAGATACGAGAAAAATTCTAAGGCGAAAATTTTTTGCAAAACAGAGTGTAACCGCTGTATTTTGAGATTTACTCTTCACGCTGTTAAAAATATTATTTTAAAACGGGCGGGAAATGGCGTCATTAAATAGAGTATTTTCCTCCCTTTTCAACGATATATCACATGCCATATTTATTCATTGGTACTGCGTTAGTAATTATAAAAACATTTTTTTAAAACGATTATTGTTTTTTTAACAAGCATTATAGTTGCCGTGGAGAAGTATGATTAAATAAAACGATAAAATAATTCAATAAGTTGTTCAAATCTTTGCTATAATAAAACATTAACACAATTAAGAAGAATAAAGTAAAGGTAACAAAAACAAAATAATAATCAAGAAAGCAACATGGAGTAATTATGGAAAGAGTATTCGCAGTTATGCCAATGTATAGAGGTCCTCCATAAAAGCGTCACTCCTTGCTCAGAAAGTTAAAATGTCTTTACCAATTAATTTAAGTATAATATCCATTTGTTTTTATTTCATGATTTTACTATTATTTCAATTATTTTAAAATAGTTGGCTATGAACAAACTTGACAATTTAATTTTTTGACAGATCATCTCAGTTAATACTTAAAACTCTGTTCAGAAAATTAGCAACGAAACTGAAAAATAATGGTTCATTTTTAAAGAAGACAAGGTTGAACAGTGTTACTGATAATGTAAATAAGATAAACCGAGTTATTAATTATGTAAGAAATAAAAATACAGAAAATATGGAAACATCATTAAGAGAAATTCAAATTGCTTGTCATATAAATAAAACAAGTGCTAGAAAAATTTTAAAGAAAAATGGTTATCGGTGTTATAAAGCCATAAAAGTTCACAATTTGCAAGCGGGGGACAAACCAAGGAGGATGACTTTTTGTAGGTGGCTGTTGGAAAAGAAGCGTGCCTATCCATTAATATGTAGTAAAATACTTTGGTCCAATAATGGATTTTTTGATCGCAATATTCATTACAAATGGACTTCTGAAAATACATACTGACATAGACCCACTGGATTTCAAAATCGTTTTTTAATAAATGTGTGGATAGGTATTTTAGGTACCAATTTAATAGGTCCTTATCTTTATGATGGTCACCTCAGTGGTCATAGGTACCTAAACTTTTTGAGAAATGAATCTAATGAATTCTTAGATGACCTACCTTTAGAGAATCGACACAACTTTCAATATTTTCAATAAGATGGAGCTCCTCCCCACAATTCCCAGATTTGCCTAGATTATTTACACGAAATTTTGCCTCAATATTGGATAGGTGCCAATGGATTTATTCGATGGCCCCTTGTTCTCCAGAATAACCCTAATGAATTTTTTTCTATGGGGGTATATTAAAGATAAGGTGTTTTCGACGACACCGCAAGATGTAGAGGACCTAAAAGCTCGAATTCAACAGGCATGTATTACAGTTACCCCCGAAATGCTGAGTAATGTTTTAACTGCAGTGCCTCGCCGCGCTCGACTGTGCATAAGAAATCGCGGTGGACACTATGAACACTTGATATGATATCTTAAAAATTATTTTGAGGATTAGATAAATGTTAATGTTCTGTGTGCTATATTCTTTTTATTATTAATTTGTTTTTGTTACCTGAATTTACTTTATTCTTCTTAATTGTGTTCATGTTTTATTATAGCAAATATTTGAATAACTTATAGAATTATTTTATCGTATAACAATTATTGTCATGTGCCACGGAAAAAAGGCAAGACATTGGTGCCGAAAAGATTTTGCGGAGAAAAGAAAACATTTTAAGTGCAAAAGCCAAAGCGAAATTTCATATAGCTTGCAGACTAGCTGTAATACATAAATTATCATTTCTTAGAATAAAAAAAGTTACTCTAGCAAATTTGGCGAAGATCGGTAAAGAGGCTGTTGAGTTATTGCAAGAAAACGAAAAAATAATTTGAACTTTGACAACCCTGTATCTTTTTCCACAACAACATTTTACTGAAGCATATTTGGTTATACCCTCATATTTTGGCCCAAAGAATCTATCCCTGAACTATGGCCTATTATTAATGATCCACCCTGTATACCATTACGATTTGCGCCACCACAAGAAAGATATGCCCCCCTCCACCTCGAAAGGTGCGGCACCCCACTGCTCTGATGTAGTATAGTAGATAGGTATAGTAGGGTTACAATGAAGCTCCACTTCAATCGTGAAAAAAATAACCATGTTGTTTGTTCGAAAGTTTATTTCCACAATCCCTGCCCGCTTCATGAGACCTCAGACTTATTGCTGTTTCTTAAGTAAAAGACATAAATACAACAACAAAACTTAATAAATAGGTAATATAAACGCTGTCACTCTCTGCGTTTATATGTTGTAAATAATATACCTACATCATTGATCAATAATTATTGCCTCGAAAGCTGAATGTTCACACAGTATTATAATGACTGTAAATAATATATTTTGGCACCAATATATGGTAATATTTATCGAAAAATAAATATTAATTTCAGACAAACTATCAACTAAACTTCCGGTTAAACTTAGTGGTCCTTCTTGTTCAAAACGTTGGCTTGAGAAAACAGAACCGCGTCGTGGACTGTGGGGAATATGCTGAATTTGTTTTCTTTCTTCTCAACCTTATCACATCGTATCATCACTTCGTAAACTGGGCCTGGAAGAAAAGATTAGATTATTTGGATTATATACATATATTCTAACAATCGAGTTAATAAAATCAAGAATGGTAAAAACTGTAAAAATAAAAAAATCGTCTATTATGCGGATGACATTCCAGAGAGAGCCGAGATTAATAATAAAAATTAACAAACACCTATGGAGACAGATTCAATGTTAAAAAGTCCTGAAGGATTTAGATCTCCAAGAAAAACAACAAAATTAACCAACATTTTAAGTACGTCGAAGGCTTTGGCAAATAATGAAACAACAAAAACAAAAAATTTATGTGACGTATTAGAAGAGGACGGTGCGCGAGCAGCTGATCATGCAAAATAAAACCATTAAAAAGCCGGTTCAAAAAGAGGGGATCGGTCTCAAAGCTACGGCTATTTCGCACTAGGCAATAGTGAATGAGATTTAAAAAAATACAAAAAAGTCTTTTCTACTAAATACGCGGCGAAAAGCGTATAGTGAATACGACCAGAATTGAAACCGTATAAAAACTAAAAGCCAGCAAAAACAGTCGGCATCTGTTGCGGAGGTAAACAGAAATGCTTGTCATAAGAAAAACAAAGAGATGCCGGGCTGTTTTTGCCGGCTTTTAGTTTTTATACGGTTTCAATTCTGGTCGTATTCACTATAATATTGCATATTGCCAACCCCACGGAGTACACAAGCTATAAAATATATCTAATTGAACAAGATGTTATCTATAATGTTATATAATTCCACACATACACTACACAGAGCGACAAAAACGCATGTTTTTGTGCTCCGTGGTAAGGAGGGAAGTCCTACATGCGCAGAGATCAAAGAGGAGCTGGAAGGAATACACGGCCTATACATAAAAGAAATTTTTAAAATGAATACCCGATTCAAACCGTTATACTTAGTAATTACGAATATGATATAACGCTGAAAATTCTTCAAAATAAAGTCCGGTACAGTCGTGAGCAAAAAAATCGGCAGCTACTGGAAGCGGCTGGAACCTCCCCACTCGGTGGACCTTTGAAGCCGAATAGAGCATTAAATTGTGTGACAAAACGGCACTATACGTAATCCGATCTCATCCAAAACCTTTTCAGATCTTCTGGAGCACTAAAAAAACTCTCAACTTAATGAATTTACAATCATCTATGCGAGTTATTACCTACATTATCACTCGTTGAATTAGGATATTAACAACTTTAACATCACTTGAACGACTAAGAAAGTCTAGTTATCCTAAATACTACAGATTTGTAAAGCAACAAACTGAAAATTGGTAAAGTGATAATCTATAATAAATTCACCAACGAAGGTACAGAAAGCATATGATATTGATATTGTTACATCTACCTTTAAAGTTTGTGACAATCCACTAAAAATTAGAAATATGCCGAAATCTTATTAACATGACATGACGCCAACGTTATTGGATAACAAACGATGACAATGACACTCGTCAAAATTTACTCATTGCAATCCGATCGTCTTTGTTAAATGAAACATTAGCATTTCAGTAATTTTACTAGATTTTAGAGGAATATTTGTAGTTTAATTCTTCGATTTGTCTGTATGTATATTTAAAAACGGCACTAAACGTAATCCGCTCTACTTCTAGAGCAGTGAAAAAACCCTCACACGTGAATTGACACGTGATGTGACAAGTTTCACGACGTAACGGCTACGCGCATCGATCATGTCATGCGAAATGCGATCTATGCTTCATATTTGCTTTGTTTTTAATTTTTTTCACGGAAACCAAATCGAAAGGGTGGAAGTATGATATATCGTTGAAATCAGAATTTTAACTGCTTTTCAACGGTTCCATTGCAAATTGAAAGTAATTATAAAATAAACAACTTGTTGCGTCAAAATGGCACTAAACGTAATCCGATCTCAACCAAAACCTTTTCAGATCTTCTGGGGCACTAAACAAACGCACATGCAAAGTTTCATTCATATCCGTTCAGTAGTTTCGGCGCTATCGCGCTAACACACATACACACACATTTTTCAAAAACCACTTTTTTGGGTTCCTAGGACCTGAAAACGTAAAGATTTGATGTTACCTCAATTTTCGTTTTGAACCAATTTTAGTAACCTCTCACAATTTTATTGTGGAGAGGTTAAAAATAGGATCTTATAACGATATTTTGCTAAAATCTAGTTGTGTATATCTAACTTTAATTTTTGTGACGTCAGTTAGTTATCATAATTTATTGCAAGTGTGCAAAAAACTAATATGCCTCGTGTAAGCGATTTAGTTAAATCTGGAGTTATTGCTAAAGCAGAAGATGGATGGTCAATGAGACAAATTGCACTGCGTTATAATATTAACAAAAATTCGGTGTGTAACATTTTAAAAAAGTGGAGAATAAACGGTACGATTAGTAGAAATCCTGGATCAGGGCGACGAAGGATATCAACTCAACAACAAGATTTGCAATTGGTAATTACTTTAGTAGAAAATCCATTTTACTCAGTTATTCAGGCTGCTGAAGAAGCGAATTTTCTTGGATCGACTAGTACTGGTCGCCGGCGAGTAAGAGAATCAGAGCTACGCTGTCATGCAGTAGCACAGAAACACTTACTTAAAGGTGAACATAAAGAAGCTTGAGTAGGATTTGCGCTTGAATTTTTAGCGCATGATGTAAACTTTTGGAACAATGTAATCTTTACAGACGAAAAAAACTTTCCAGTCAACACACAGCGGTCGTATTCGTCTTTGCCGCCCTCAGACTACTCGATTCGATGAGAAATAGATATTTAACAACGATAAAAGCGGTAGATTTTCCGTCAATATGTGGGATTGGATATCGGCACGTGGTCCTGGTGTTTTGTGGCATATTGAGGAACGATTTAATAGTGAAACGTGTATTAGGATTTTAGACAATATTATACTCCCTTCTGTGTCACAATTATTTCCTAATAATGAGTTCATATTTCAACAAGACAATAGAGTTTTCCCAGAAAAAAAAATTATTGCTAAAATACTTAACTCACTAAAAAAATGATTAATGGCATATTTATTATCTTATTAATTTTACTAATAGTAACAAAAAAAAAAAAACAAAGTTGAAAAATATTGGGTTCATTTTAAACAGCCATAAATTGGCGCGTTGTGACATCAACACCCTGAAATCCAATCACAGAGGTTGTCTCTGTTCAAGATTGTTTATTAATCTTGGTCTCTGTTAACATAACATAACCTCTATTTATTGACAGCACTCAGCACTTTTCTACTTTAGGTAAATTATCAGCGGCACCTTTAACATATCCCTCTTCCACTTGATTCCATTTTGATTGTAGAATTAATAAAACATAAACCAGAAACTGATAAAATAATATTTTCACTCCAAACAATACAAATATAAAAATATCGTTTTAGGTTAGTCATCTGATGTGTAATGTCAGTGAAGGTTAAACCTAAACTACAGTACAAAATATTAACGTCCGACGCTTTCACGAATCGCCTAGGCAGGGAAAGTGACACTTTGCTGATTGATATTAGTCAGCAAAGTTAGTACTTTGCTGTTAATCGGCGAAAAAAGCCTTTTTTTTTAATTAACTTTTTAATATGATTCATCAGTGCCTCGTGCGAAATAGCCGTACCTTTGAGAACGATGGGTGGGTTTTTGTTTACCACCTCTTTTTGAGCCGGTTTTTTAATGGTTTTATTTTGCATGGACTGCTCAGTCTTTTGTGTGATCAACTGTTCCTAGTCAGCACCGTCCTCTTCTAATACGTCGTATCGATTTTTTGTTGTTTCATTATTTGCCAATGCCTTCGACGTACTTAATATGTTGGCTAATTTTGTTGTTTTTCTTGGAGATCTAAATCCCTCAGAACTTTTTAATATTGAATCTGTCTCCATAGATGTTTGTTAATTTTTATTATCAATCCCGGCGCTATGTGGAGTGCCACCCGCATGATAAAAGACTCTTTTGTTGTATTGTTGTATAGTATATTATTGTTATCTACCGTAATTTCTCCTATTTGAATCGGACTACTCAACCACTACAACACGGACGGCTGTTAATGTACCTACATACTTTTTGCTATATGTACGTAAGAGCGTTGAGTGAGGATTTATCACTCAACGGTAAGAGTAAGGTTTCTTATTTACCTCAGTACCTGTTACCTGTAAAAGGGCCCCCCATTCAAGCTAGCAAGTACGCAATACGTTTTTACCCACATATTACACATTTTTTGTGAAAATCTTAGCTTTGCTAAAATGACGTAAGTCTGGAGGCTCTGGGATCTTAGATTAAAATTACACGCACCAGAAATTTCATTTAAGCACCAGAAATTTCATTTAATATAGTAGAATAAAATTACCTGAGCAACCAGCAATGTACATCGTAACATTTAACTTCGAGTAGTCCGTTTGTAAGACCCTCAAAAAGTCCACGCCAGCGGGATCTATGAAAGTGAGACAAGAGAAATCAAGTACTAAGCATTTGGTAAAGAGCTCCTCATCTTCATAAAGCCCTTTCTCTTCGAGTTTCACTCTTTTCCTCAGAATGGCTGCAGCGTCGAAACCTGTTTTTCTGACAAGCAAATCTTTAAAACTGGCGCGTGATGCAAAGCTCAAACCTCCGGAATAGTGGAATATTTTCAGGCCTTCTATTTCTTGTGCCTGCATAACAGAATAAAAATGTTTTAGTAAATTAATAGTACCGTCTACATTTCTCACTTTAAAAAATGATGGAGGAACCGCCAAATACAGACTAGCAAAATTAGAAAAAAACAGACTATATATGTTCCACTACATACTTACCCCTTTATACCTCTTGATATCCAAATACAAGTCGGTGTTTGGAACGACGCCCAACAGACACGTGTAAGGCTTGTACCCTTGGACGAAGATGCTGAGCAACGAAACGGCCACTCCAGCCGCTAGACCATAACTAATCTGGATGAACAAAGTGGTGGCAAAAGTTATGATCCACACAAGGGCGTCCCATTTGCTCAACCTCCAATATCGAACGATTGAGGTGAACTGAAGGAGCATCCCCTTCAGGGCTACCACGATTATACTAGCCAGGACACACTGAAAATATAAGAAATAGATATATAGTCGAACTCAGATTTACGGTGCACTTAAAAAAGGTAATAAAAACTTTACAACCTCATTAAACTACTGGTACTCTCTGTACTATTCCGCCGGCAAATTGAATCACTTACCTTTATAGGTTATTAATGTACGTCGGCTTGTTTGATGACACCGTACCGAGTGGTTCGCAGGCGTTAATAATTAGCTCGTAAAGTTTTTGTTGCATTTTTTTGCAGTAAAACGTTGAACGATACTATTAGTCCCCAGTACAGCGTCCTTTTTTGAAAATATTACAAAAGTGGTAAAAATGGTCTTGGCGGCTTCATTTTAACGAGTCTACCACACTGTAAAATTATCAGAGTACGGGATGGGTGCTTTTCCGCACGCACAGCGCCTAAACTTGTCGTTCTAGCGCGATTACGATTTTTTATTACAAAACTCAATTTTTTTATTTTAATTGAAAGATTATGCGTCAAATCAAAAGAAAATTTTTTTTGTCCGAAAAAAAAGAGGGCGCGATTGTCAAGTCCGACACCTGTAACATGTCACTCTAGCGCGGTACCGTTTTGTTATTGGACAACACCTAATTTTCAATTGCATCTGCTCATAATTGCGTAAAAAAGATAGTCCATAACTTGTCCGACAAATTTTCAGCCTCGTTTTTTCAGTCCCGACAACATGAACATGTCAATTATGGCAGGTTATGTTTTGCGATTGCAAAATTTCGTACAAAAATCACAAGTGATAGATTCGTACGTTTTTGAACCAAATATAGCACTGGCCGACAAAAATAGTGGATCATAATATTACCAGTTCGACAAAAAAAAAGGTTAATGTGATGCATCCTTAATCGACTTTTTATTTTCGTGTATATTTAGCTGCAAATATTATGTAAATTAATGTTGATATGTTGTACTATGATTTTATTTAACATATACTCTGACAAAGGATAATTGTGCAATGTATTGTAAATAAATAAGTACTAATAAATTAATTAATAAATAAAATTAGTTTTTTTGTGAAAAAAATGATGAAAAATTATCAGACCTGATTTTGTTCATAACAACTTTTTTATTAAATTCATACCTTTAGATAATTATGCAATTTAATAAATAAATACTAATTAATGAATGAATAAATATTGAAAAAGCTCTGGCTTTCAGTTCAAGTAAATTTTAATTTTCTTTGTGAAAAAAAAATTATGAAAATTAATCAGGCCAAATTTTGTTCATAACAACTTTTACATTTTATTAAATTCATATTTTTAGAGAGTAATCCGTAAATAAATACTAATTACAGAATGAATAAATATTTAGAAAATCTCTGATTATCACTTAAGTAAATTTTAGTTTTCTTTGTGAAAAAAATTATGAAAAGTAATCAGGCCAAATTTTGTTCATTACAACTTTTATGTTTTATTTAAAGCATACCCTTATATAGCAAAACTGTGCAATGTAGTAAATAAATACTAATAAATGAATGAATACTTATTATTTATCGGTTAATTTTAATTATTTTTATTTAAAAAATTATGAAATATAATCAAGCTATATTTTGTTTTAATAAATTTGTTATTTAATGCGGTATATAAATTAATTTATTGAAAATGTCAACACCATCAAAATTAAGAGCGCTCCAGATATAAGCCGGAAAGACGATGCAAATTACTCTCATCAAAATCATTATTTTAAAAAACAGCTATCACTAAAAGACATTAAAAACATGTTACACTGTGGGACGATGAGAGAAAAAAAAGTATATATAAAAAATAATTTTTTTTTCTTCTATTATTGATTTGCAAAAATAATTTTTATCGTCCCGCATAGGTATCATTAAAATAAACATTTTCCCTTTTGTATAACTAAAATAAAATTAGCCCTAATGTCCTTAAATGCACACAGAAATTTAAAGATTAGGTATAATAAATTTGTCTAATGTTATATTCTACTACATCTCTATCTCTCGCCTTCCAAGCACACCGTACATTCAGCTGCGTCATTTTATTGACGTGAAGTAATTTACAATTAAAATTGGAAGCATCTGAATCATCACCGCTCGAATTATCATCAGTTGCATTATCGTACTCTTCATCGTTATCAGTTTCATTACTTGAATCACCTTCGTCATTGGAGGAATGATACCCCCAATAGTCACCCGGAGAATCGGGTAAAAAGACGTTGTTGAAAGCATGGCCATGATGTTTTCTTGCATCCAAAAAAATTTTTGTATCAAACTTTTTAATGTTCTCTCATTTCTGGCGGAAATTTTTATCCTCACACCGACTTTTACACAAGAAGCACTCTACAATAAAAAAAAATACACCAATACACCTTTTTATTAACACTTTGATTTTTATAAAAGTCACATGGAGCAAAACGTGAACGAAGCCGGCAAAGCAAAGCGTATATATGAAGCCTGGCGGACCATGAAGCGACGAATTCATCAGCTGCTCTTCCCACGCACACTCTTTAGCACAGTTTACTGCGCGTGCTAAGGCACTACCTTCAAAAATTAAAACAATTTTTTTAATTAGTTTTTATAAGTTTGCGTCATTTTTTTTGTCGGACACCTATTTTTTTTAATATACATATTTTATTTGAAATTGAAAAAATTAAGATTACAACTTTCGTAATCGCAAAACGTAACCTGCCATAACTGACATATTCAGGTTGTCGGACTGAAAAAATGAGGCTGAAAATTTGTGGCACAAGTTATGGACTATCTTTTTTAGGTAATTCATAACTACACAATTGCAATTGAAAATTAAATGTTGCGCAATAGCAAAACGGTACCGCGCTAGAGTGACATGTTGCAGGTGTCGGACGAAAAAATTTTCTTTTGATTTCACGCATAATCTTTCAATTAAAATAGAACAATTAAGTTTTGTAATAAAAAGTCGTAATCGCGCTAGAATGACAGGTTCAGGCGCTGCGCGTGCGGAAAAGCACCCATCCCGTACTCTGAAAATATTATAGTGTGGTAGACTCTTTAAAATGAAGCCGCTAAGACCATTTTTACCACTTTTGTAATAATTTTCAAAAGAGGACGCTGTACTGGGGACTATATGCGTATAGATCAACTAATTGTACTGGATTGAATCAGCAAAGTCAATCATATGTTCTGTTTAAACAGTAATATGTATGTTATTAGTTGTTAATAAGTGATATTTTACTGGACTGGAAATAAACATTAAAAAAAGACACAGATATAATATACATTAAAATATATTATTTTTAGTCGCAAACTCCTCTATAAAATATAAGGAACGTAACCAGACTGCAACCAGCAGCTACTCTCCGGGCTATGTGCTCCGCCGAGCGCTGAATGGCGCCTGCTGACTGTTTTACATGTCGCTATCCCAAAGATAGCAAAATGTACTAAATAGTCAAGTGATCCTCGTGTCGGTCGTCACATGCCTACCTTGCACTGACGAGAGCAAACAGCTGGAAACTGCAGTCTGCAAGTGGTGTGTGACAACTGACACGAGAGCTCTTTGTAACTTGTAATTCAGCGCTCGGCGGGGCACATAGCCCGGAGAGTAGCTGTTGGGTGGTTACGTTCCTTATAGTAAAATAAGGATTTTATAGAGGAGTTTGCGACTAAAAATATTATATTTTAATATTCCGCCCTCTAAAAGCACATTTGAACTACAATATACATTATACGAAAAAGTAGAATGATAAAATGTTATAATGCAGATGAATTTCAAGAAAAAATTATTAAAACACAATGGAACAGAAATACAACAAAAGTAAATTAAAGTATGATAAGGAGTAAAGAGGAATTTTATAAATATGAAATTAGAAATAAAAAATGTGCTGAGCTATGAAAAGAACTTAAAAAATATTTCTTGAAAAAAGTGAGAAAATATGTGGTAATATAATTTTTGATTATGTCATTTCTTGACTTGAGAAGGAGATTTGAAACGATGAGTAGGGAATTGTGAACATCCAAGCTAGAGTGAGTAAGGCTGAGAAATAACGTGTTAAATTGGTTTAAAAGTTACATAAGCAACAGATCACAAAGAGTTGAATATAAAAACTCAGTAACAAGTGAGCTACAGATAAACCACGGCGTTCCTCAGAGTAATATTCTTGGTCCTATTCTATTTACTCTTTATATAAATGATATTGTTAAGTGTGCAAGTAACTCTAAAATGTCCATGTTTGCAGATGATACAATATTGTATATAAGTGGTAATGATCTTAATCAGATGTGTATAAGTAAGAAATTAGTAGTACTAAATAAATGGTTGAATGAAAATGTTTAAGTCTTAATTTAAATAAAACAAAATACATGCTAACAGGCAAACATATAAGTTATGTAGTTTATATATAACAAATTTGTATATTGAGATAAATACTTAGCAGCTTGAACAACCCAAGCAACATTTCACCGAGTACCGACTACTTTTTTACTAATTCCAATATCAAAATTAGTGTAAATAGTAGTCAGATGGTAACTTAGATCTTCTAATCATGAATTGACGTCGGAGCAACGTTCCTTGGGCCTCGCAAACCTACTACTTTAGTTTGGAACACCTACCAACGTTATTTTGACGTCAGAAAATGACTAATTTAGGTTTGGTGTATTTTTAAGTAATCTTCCAACGTTGATTAGATGTTAGTAACTGACTAAATGGAACTGGTTAACTCATGGGTAACCTTTTAACGTCGGTTAGACGTTGGTAACCGACCTAACAGATTCAGTTCTTTTTAGTCATATACCAACGTCGGTTAGACCTTGGTAAGATACATTTCTATTTCGTCAATTTGTATACGTATATACGGACTCCACTATATTTATTCATTCATTTATTCATATTATTCTAAATGGCAACCATATTTTATGATATATCCATATTCTAAACAAATGATGGTACTTTAGGTAGACAAAGTTGATTGGTTTTATTAAAGTCCGACTCTCTTGCCAGATTGAGATCCGAGTAGTACCGACGTACGACGTAATAAAACAATTGCAACGATGATAAGTCAGTCTCCGACGCTGTAGCAACTCATATTTTATTGACCAAATTGGTATAGATATGTGTTGGCACGATGTTTTGCATGCGTCGCACACTGACTTCTAGTTGGGAATCCCACGTTGGCTCGACGTTGGAATGTTGCTTGGGAAGTTAAAGAAATTAAGTACCTGGGTATTATAATAGATGAGACCTTAAAGTTTAAAAAACATTATGACTATATTAAATTAAAATGTCAAAAAAGGTTTATTTTATGAGAACAATAAGTAAGATAATAGCGATGAGCACAAAAATCTTATTATCTAATCAATAATATCTGCAGACATTGAATATTGCTCAAGTATTTTTTCTACTTTAACCAAAACGAAATAGACAAATAAATATATGGGAACAATTCTTAAATGTAAAAGTATACGCCAACAAAAAATATGCTAGAACTACTTAATTTCGTGAATGTATAACAAAGAATAATATTTATAACTTTAGATTTTATTTATAAATTGAAGAACAAAAGACTGCTATGTACTTGTAATAAAGTGAGATATACAAATATTATTAATTCACATAATACAAGAGAGAATAATGACTTTTTTATAGACACAGCCAAAATCATTATTAAATATATGTTTTTAATACTCTACCAACAGAAATAAAAAATTGTGAGATTTGTTTCAGATTTAAAGAAAAGTTAAAAAACCAGATACAAGTCTTTTGCTAAAATCTAGTTGTGTACATCTAACTTTAATTTTTGTGACATTGTCAGTTAGTTGTCATAATTTATTGCAAGTGTGCAAAAAACTAATATGCCTCATATAAGCGATTTAGTTAAATCTGGAGTTATTGCTAAAGCAGAAGATGGATGGTCAATGAGACAAATTGCACTGCGTTATAATATTAACAAAAATTCGGTGTGTAGCAAAGTGGAGAATAAACGATACGATTAGTAGAAACCCTGGATCAGGGCGACGAAGGACATCAACTCAACAAGATTTGCAATTGATAAATGCTTTAGTAGAAAATCAATTTTACTCAATTGTTCAGGCTGCTGAAGAAACGAATTTTCCTGGATCGAGTAGTACTGGTCGCCGGCGAGTAAGAGAATCGGAGCTACGCTGTCATGCAGCAGCACAGAAATACTTACTTAAAGCTGAACATAAAGAAGCTCGAGTAGGATTTGCGCTTGAATTTTTAGCGCATGATGTAAATTTTTGGAAGAATGTAATCTTTACAGACGAAGAAACTTTCTAGTCAACACACAGCGGTCGTATTCGTGTTTACCGCCCTCCGAATACTCGATTCGATGAGAAATATATATCTAACAATGATAAAAGTGGTAAATTTTCCGTCAATATATGGGCTTGGATATCGGCACGTGGTCCTGGTGTTTTGTGGCATATTGAGGAACGATTTAATAGTGAAACGTATATTAGGATTTTAGACAATATTATGCTCCCTTCTGTGTGACAACTATTTTCTAACAATGAATTCATATTTCAACAAAACAATTGTTCCGTTCATACTGCTCATACCATAACCAACTGGTTTCAAGATAACAACATTAATGTTCTTAACTGGCCCAATCATAGTCCATATCTTAACCCTGTGGAAAAATATGGGGACTACACGTAAGAAGTATCCAAAAACGAAATGTGAGACCACAGAATGCCGAAGAATTACTGGAAATAGTAAATAATGCTTGGGAAAATATTATTACTAATGATTATTGTATATTAGGTTATTTAATTCTTTGCCAATCAGACTTATTGAAGTTATAAATAGAAATGGGGCAATAACGAAATGTTAATAGTTAGTTTCTTGTTAAGTAGAATATCCTTTGTCGTTTGATCCAGGATTTCTACTCGTACCGTTTATTCTCCACTTTCTTAAAATGTTACACACCAACTTTTTATTTATTTATTTATTTATTTACATACACAAACCCAACAGAATTTACATTCCATTTACAGGGCCGGGAACTAACATACATATATATTATCAAAACTATAATATATAATAATATATATAATAATAATAATATAATATATAATATAATAATAATATATATAAATTAAAACTAGAATACACGTTAGTGTTATATATTATGGCTTACTACAACCTAAATCTTAATACTAATATAATTACTGCAAAATTCTATAAATGAATTTGGTGAACATATGACTTAATGATTATGATTTAATATATACATATTTATCTATACACGCACATATACAATTATATACAATAATAAAGGAAAAGTGATTAGGGAAAAACATTAAATAAGAAAAAAGAAACAGACAAAAACTATTAATCTAAGAGAATCTTGACTTAATTTGACTTAATCTAGTGTTAAAAATGTCGACATCATGTGCAATAATTTCGTAGCTACGACAGATACAATATAATGGTGAAAACATTAAAGCATTTGTATGCATATTAGAAAAGTAAAACAAGGATGTAGATCTGGTTGACCTGGTAGGTGCTCTAAAGTTGATTTGTTCAAGTAATTGCGGACAGTCGATCATATTGTTTAGAAGTTTGTATAAAAGTATGACACTTTGCATCTCTCTCCGCTGCTTCATAGAATTATATGAAAAACGATTCAGTAGTAATGAGTGATCATAACCTATAGGGGGATATTGATGATCGATTGTAAATGCCAGGAATTTTAAGAAACGTCTTTGAATGCCTTCAATATTGTTAATATGTACGTCGTAGTGGGGGTTCCATATCACGCTCGCGTATTCTAGTCGGGGTCGCACCAAGGTATTATATAGAGTTTTTATGGTACGCGTGTTTTGAAAGTCTCGAGCATTTCGTATGAGAAACACTAACATTTTAAAAGATGATGTCACTGTGTTGCTTATGTGTTCTCTAAAAGAAAGATGTGAGTCAAATGTTACTCCTAGATCTTTAAAGCTATCATGACGTGTCAGATTTGCCTTATTAATAGTATACTCATATTCTATTTTATTTAATTTCCTCGTAAACGAGACTACATTGCATTTATTTATGTTCAGAGACAATCTGAATTTGTTACACCACTCGTGAATTGTGCTTAAGTCTGTCTGCAGTTTTTCGCAGTCTGATTCGTCGTTGATCTTATAGTATATCTTCAAGTCGTCAGCATATAAGAGAGATTTACAACTGATATCGATGACGATATCGTTAATGAAAATGATAAACAGTAAAGGGCCTAAGACCGATCCTTGTGGAACTCCTGATGGAGATATAAATTCGATAGACCTATGACCATGATATTGTACAAACTGACTTCTATTAATCAGATATGATTCAAAAAAAGTTATTAGACTAAGGTTAAAACCAAACGAGACTAATTTCGTTAGCAAAACACCATGGTCCAACCTATCAAAGGCCTTAGAGAAGTCCATATATATAACATCGACTTGTCCACCGTCATCCATAACTTCAGCTAGGTATTGTGTTATACAAAGTAGGTCTGTTGTTGTCGATCGTTGAGAGACAAAACCATGTTGGTTGTTGCATATACGTTGATGAATCTGGTGAAACATCCTGTATATACCCCATATATAAATTTAGTTTTTTCCTATTTATATTTCCAAATTCAAGTAATTATTGCAGTTAATTCATTTCAGCTTTACACTTATTTATTCATTTAAATTTGAACAAAGTAAAGTTACCAGAATGCATTTTAAAATTATATTCTTTTAAAGCAAAGTTAAAAGCTACAGTTTTAACTAAAAAGTTACATAAAATCCAGTCGAGTCGCAGGGTTTGTTTATCGTATATTCAGATAAACGTCAAGTACTTCGTGTATTCCCATAGTGTGAAATCGCCTACACTTTTCTATCTTAACTATAGGAGGAGATAGAGAGTGAAGTTTTAAATCTGAAACACTGCATAAAACTACGCCGTATCAAATATTGAAATTGTTAACGTAAACAAATCATACGTCCAACTTGGGGGACGCTTAAACTGTGACGTCATTTACAATATAAAAGAAACTGCAGGGCCCAAGAAATGGGGTAATCAGACTCGAGCTACATCGCAGGACATTGGGTTCGCTGTTGCTCCCTGGAGATTACAATTGCACCAGTCCTTGGGTACATCGCTGGACATTGAGCTCGCTGTACCTTGGAGATTGAATTGAAGCATACCCTAAGTACATCGCTGGACATTGAGTTCGCTGTACTGACGCCGCAGACAACCATTCTTTGGCGTACTCGTTATGAAGTGCCATTTTCACCTCTCTGTTATGCTCGGCAAGTACGGTGACCATGAAGAACCTGGGGGAGAGCATTCACGGGCGATATAACGCTATACAGGGCGCACTGAAATTCAGCTGACATAAATTTGTAAAGGTGATTACTTTCTTATTTCGAGACTCTACTTTATTATTTGCAATTGCATTCATATTCTGGTTACGGGGTGTTTAAAAAAGGTTTAATTGACGCATTTGTGGTACTAAAAGAATATTAGATTTTTAAATGAAATATTAGCTTTGATTTTTAACTAACATAGTATTATATTATCAGTTATTCAGTTATGATTTCATTCACGAATTTAGTTCATAAAATTTCACTTTCTGAATATTTTACTAGGGAAATTTGCGGTTGCAAAATAACAAGTTCATATTGAAGAGCTATGCAATAACAAGGTACTTTATCACAGACTAGCCAAACTTCATGTCTATCATTATTCTGCAGTTTTTATAAAACAAATAGTGGACTTTCGTTTCCATCACATCTCATGTAAGGTTTTTCAAGAATGCTTTATATTTAAAGCACACTAGGAATATTTTCCTACTGTAACCACAAGGTTTTCTGATTGTTGGACATTTACCTACAATAAAATATTATAGTTACATGAATTCGGCGTACTTGGCGTTAACAAAGGTTTGAAACATTGACTACGGTCAATTGGCTGGTTCTGTTCTCCTGTTGGGCTCAGTTACAACGAGGGATATGTCAATATTTCAGGCAGTTGTCTGGTCACTTGTTTCGATTGAAGGGTGATGCAACCGCACTTTCTTACCTTCGCGGATTCGCGGCTTAGTATGTTTGACAATCATAGGCAATCTTCTGGTTGTTTTTCTATTTAATTACTATAGGGAGATTTCCCCAGCAGCATTCTAAAAGATTTTACGTGAGTGTAAATTCTCACCTCAGCAAGATTAATATGATTATCTGAACGATTGTTCCTACTCTAATTTCAATCATTAAACTGTGTATAATCAAAGGATTTTTCCTCAACATTCTATGATCTTTTACATGAGTATTTAATTCTCATTTCTCAACTTAATTTCGATAATGTATAAACATGACATGATTCTTGTCCTTTGTTTTGCATTCGATTCATTATTTGGCTATTGCTAACAACTTTAATTATAAATCATTATTATCTAGCGATTGCTAACAACTTTAATTAATTATAAATCATTATTACCTAGCGATTGATAACAGCTCTATTACAGATTATCATTATCAGGCCATTGCCACCACTCTAATTACTATTAAAATAACACAGCATACTTTTGTATAAGTTCTTGTTATTGCATCAAAACACTCAGTATATCTATAGTATGGTCATTACTATAGCGACGCAGATTTTCCTATTATAATATTTAGACAATTGTCTCAAATATTTGGATTATTTTGATTTCATGTTCGACTATTGTTGCATCAATTTATATAAAATAAAATGGGTTTTTTTACTATTTTTTCCCATCAATTATTGTCTTATTCTTTCACCTTTACCTTTTTCGTCATATAAATAATAAACTAAATAAATGTTTTAATTTCAAAAGCAAAATGGAAAAGAGACTTTAACTATAAAGGTACAGTGCAACCTTGAGAAATAAAATACTACATAAATAATATATCAAATTAACTAGGTCTCTCAATTAATAGACAGTGTGTTCAAGTTTACCAGGTATTTAAATTAACAGAGTGATTAATTTTCTAAGGTACGTCGTATCAGACAGAAACAAATAATATTAAACTTTATGTAAAAGAACCTGGGGTAAATTAAAAAAGGGTTACTACACACACAACTAAGTTTGAGTCCTACACTAACAAAACTAGACGATCACGCAAATGGCCAATCTTATTTGTTTATCCTTCAGATAAATAAATAATAATTAACTTACTGGTGACTTCATTACCAGGATTTCATTTATAATTAATTGGGGTGGGCTTAAACATCTTCACTGGTGCCGTGACCAGGATTTATTATTAATTAATACACTGGGGCCATAACCTTTACACTGGGGATAAAGTGCAGTATGCATGACGATTTCAAATACTTTGCCAAAGTTATTTATGATTGTAATAGGGCGGTAATTTTCTATATCAGATTTGTTGCCTTTTTTGTGTATGGGACAAATTTTAAATGCTTTCCATTTATCAGGATATGCACAAGTTTGTAAGGATAGGTTAAAAATATGTGCCAGCGGTACAGCCAATATACCTGAGCAGTCTTTTAAGAAGAAAGCTGGTAAACCATCGGGTCCAGCCGTAAATTTTGGTTTAATTTTTTTGAAGGCATTAATCACATCAATCTCAGTTAGCTTAGGCATTGCTATATTAATATTATCACTAGTTACTGCCGACAAGTTTATATTGCGATTTGAGGGGATGTACGCTGAACTAAAGAAGTCAGCAAAAGAATTCGCTATATCTTCGGGATTATCTAAGATACTGTCATTATTAGTGAAGGCATTCGGCATTGAACTGGATTTTTTTTTACTGTTGACATATGCCCAGAAACTTTTTGGATTTGAGGACAGATTGTTTTCAATTGAGTGTAAGTAATTTTTGTAATATGTGTCGATATCTCTTTTCAGCTTAGCTCTTAAAAGTTTAAAGTTCTCAAGATCGACAGTGTTATTAAATTTTTTGTAGGTACGCCAAGCCATCTCTTTATGCCTTATATCGGTAATTATAGGTTTTGTGAACCAGGGAGGAAATGTTTTTTTGGACGTCTTTTTCATGGGAACAAATTTTGATACGCTAGTACTGATAATATTATACAAGTGATCCGCTGCATCCCCAGCTTGTGTTACACAATTCTGAATAGAGTGGTATAAAGTCAGCTTTTTTGAAGTTGTACGTCATTGCGTGATTTTTGGGAACCTTATTGTGGCAAGAGCTAAAGTTTAAATCAATATTAAGTGGTGGGTGATGCACATCTTCTTTGAAGACACAGCAATCGGATTTACTGACGCTGCACAATTTATTGTAAAAGATAAGATTTAATAATTTATTATTGGAGTTAGTTATAAAATTGAATTGAGTGAGGCCAAAGAAGTTAATAAAATTATTTAGTTCAGTTACTTTAACGGTCCTAGTCGAGTTATTAAGAAAGCATTCATAATATTCCGGAATATTAAAGTCACCTAAGATTAGTATGTCCGTGCCGTAAATACCATGTAGGTTAGCAAAACAGTCAAAAATCGAGTTGTATATTTGGATATTTGCATTAGGTGGCACGTAAATTAAGAATACTGAAAGTGTTGTAGTACCTAGGATGATTTTAATTCCAACAACATCGATGTTAGGGAGATTTATACTAATACTATTTAGGTTTACTATACTCACTTTGTATGACTTATTAAGCAGGATAAGGCAACCACCTCCTCTGGTTAAACCTACTTCCTTGAATTTTCGATCGCATCGGAAAACGTTATAATTCCCATGACTGAGTTCAGAATCAAGAATATGTGAATCTAACCAGGTTTCTGTGAAACATAACATATCGTAATCAGAGTATGTGGTGAGGTTAAACAGGTCCGCAGTTTTGGTATTTAGGCCTCTTACATTCATGTAAAGAATATGAAGTTGCTTCGTGTTCTTGGCAGGTGACGCGTAATCGCTCATTATTTCATCTTTATTACCGTTTAAAACACGATCGCATGGGGTGTGATCGGGTCGGATAGCCGTTACTAATTGCTACTGGGGTCCAAATATGGAAGATTTCAAAGACGTTAACTTTTGCTTATAAGTAAAGCAGTTGTTCTTGTCAAAGGCTGAGTGATTATAATCGATATTTATGTTCTCATTACTTTTGAGTTGTAGATTTTTATAGTTGAAACAATTTATACATTTTACTGAATTTTCATTGTTGCAATCAGTTAAATCATGTTCTAGGGAGCAGCGAGGACATGCAAGCTTACCTTTACACACAGTTGAGGTATGATTAAAGCTACTACATTTAAAGCACCTTACCACATCAATCCCATCATATACAAGACATCGATTTAGCCCAATCATGACGGATTTATCTTCAGAAGAAATTATATTTTTGTACGCCGTAGTGTCCAACTGTACGATGGCCTGAAAAATGTCGCTTCTTCTCCTTGTACTCCAATGCTTAACCACCTTACACTCCGAATCGTTCTTGAATTTTTCGCTGTTTTGAACTTTAAGAAATTTCTCGATTTCCTCCGCCGTCATATCGCTGGAAATTCCTACTATCTTAATTCGAGGTTTAGGATTTTTTATTTCATTGATGTTGTAATCATTGGAGAGCTTTTCATCGACCACTCTTTTTAATTTTCGATTCTGTTCGTCCGTGCTACAGCTTACTAAGATACCGCCTTTATTAATGTGTTTAACCTTTGTGATGGGGAGAGGGGAGTCTGCATTTTTTAGGTTTTCCAAGACATCCAATTTTGTAAGATTTACAGCTTGTTCCTCGTTTTTTGGCTTGATAATAACTGATGTTTTGTTATTTTTTACAGCATCAGCAAATGAAGGAATAGACGCATCTGACAAATTCTTGGTTTTTATGCTGATAGTCTCGATTAACTCGGTTTTCATTGTTGAGAAAGCAGTTTCTAATTTTTTTAAACTCTCTTGAATAGAATTATGTACCATGTCCTGATACATTTTTTCGTTACTTTTTAATTTTAAACATGATTGACAGTACCATAAGCATCCAGGGTATTTTTTATATTTAATTAAGTCTGCCGATAAATTAACACAGCTTAAGTGGTAGCTATTTCCACAGAAGCCGTCGCAAGAGATACCTGGTTTTCTACCTTCCGATATTAGGGATTTACATTTATTATTTATTTATTTGTTAATGTTATAACGCTGTGCAATTTATCTCATTAACCATCCACCATTTACTATAGCAATAACTACAGCATTAAAATAAAAAATAAATTAATAGTGATATCTGTTTTATTTCGACTACTCGTTACATATTCAAATAGAGACAGATTTACATTAGAAAAAAAAGAAGTTCCTATTTTTTTCTGCTCACGACAGTACTGCAAGGCGATGTATGCTTCTTAAATACCTTATTTTTTTTTTAAATTATATTTAAAACACTTCAAACTTTGACGTTTAGTTAATTTTGCTACTAACTAGAATGCAAATTGATAAATAAATCACTATAACTTTAAATACTTCGTTATGCAATTTTCTTCTCGCAGTTCCTCAACTTTAGACATTATTTCATAGAGCTAAGAGATAAAAATATTCTTTCGACGAAGGTTTCTGATAAGGCGGTAGTGAATTTGAAACCAGCACTGTTGGAATTTTAATAGAGATTGGAAAATATATCCTCAAAGACAGTTAAACTAAAACTAACATCAATGGTGGTACTTACCCTTGGCAAAGTCTCGAAAGCTGGTCCAACCCACAGCAGAATCACCAACAATATGCAACACGATACAACGGAAGCGATCTGGGTGACCCCTCCGACGGCCTGCTGAATCATCGATCTTGACAAAGAGGCAGTAACGGGCAAGCACGAGAAAAACGATCCCATTGTGTTACTCAGACCCTGAAATATTTTCAGATAGCCCAGTAAAATAAAAAAAAGAAGCATCTTCCCAAAAAATGGATCAAACAGCTTTTCACGTGAAATTCATTTAAAAGGCAATATTACTGTTATTGTGTACTATGCCTTAGTCGCTACTTTGCCGAATCGAGATACTAATTTAAAAAATTTACCATAAAAATTGATATTTTGCGGATATCTGAAAATGTATTTGACAAAATGGATACTTGACAAATAGAATGCGTTATTTTCAATGTAGGAATTTATGTATATGATTTTTACGGCCCTATGCACCGTTGTGTTTTAATCCCGATTATCAACTGATCGAGATTATTTTCTCGATTCTGTATGCACCGCCACCAGAATGCGCGTTAAGCGAGATTATAGTTAATCGGTCGGCGAAGCTGGTTTAAGCGGTGGTTTAAGCTTAAGATTGAAATTTTCGGCCATATTTTCTATCCTTAAAATGCTCTAGCAGTAGTCGTTAAGGGGCTATTCACGAATACAATAACGGAGCGTTCGCAAAGAGCCCTAAATGTTGTCGACAAATGGTGTTGCAAGGAGTCGCAACCACAGTCGCCAATTTTACACGGAGAAGGGCACTACAAGGCCTAAAGCCCCTAAGGCTCAACGGAGTGGAAATTCCATTTGCCTGTGAGGCAAAATATTTAGGAGTCATTTTTGACCAAAAATTAACATGGAATTCTGACATCCAAAAAGTCACACAGAAAGCCACAATCGCCCTGGGAAGGTGTAGGCAAATGTGTGGAAAAAACTGGGGGTTAAATCCCAAAATAAACCTGTGGTTATACACCAGGGTAGTGAGACCCATGATAACCTATGGATCAGTGGTATGGTGGACTAAGACGGTGCAGTCGGGAGTAATAAGGCTGTTAAGTGGCGTACAAAGGCTTGCTTGCCTGTGCGCCACGGGGGCTATAAATACTACTCCTACGGCTGCACTTGAGGTCCTCTTGGAACTGCCACCCTTACACGTATTCATACAAGGCGATGCTCGGTCAGTGGTGCACAGGTTAATGCAAGAACAAACGTCAATTAGCCAGCAACACGGGACGGAGTATCAGAAGTTATACTCGGAGATGAGGGCAGATCCCATTCTAGGCATGCCCACGGCCGTAATAGTCCCAAGGTATAACTTTAACAAGAACTTTCAGACTGTTATACCAGACAGGGAGTATTGGAAAAACGGTCCTCCCATAACAACACGAACAGTCTGGTATACTGAAGGCTTCAAGACAGAACAAGGAGTCGGAGACGGGATTTACGGGACAAGGTCAAAAGCCAATATCCCGATAAGTCTAGGAAAATACGCAACGGTGTTTCAGGCTGAAGTGATCGCCATACACTGTTGCGCAATTATTGTATATTTCTAATTTCTATTAGTGTTGTAATGATATGCTCTCCGTACTAAATAGTCTCAATAATATTCACTATTCGGTGTCTGCACTAAAAAATAAATGAGTCATTTGACAAAGACGTTTTTTAAAATATCCCTAGACATTTCGACGTTGTCAAATTGCAAACCGGTTTAAGTAATCCACAGATTTGTATCAACGGTGCATGAGAAACTTTAATCAACTTTCTAATCGCGATTATTTAAACTCGTTTAAACATAAGATTGGTGCATAGGGTCGTTAAACTTTTATTTTTGACATCCTTAAATTTTTTTACTGCTTCCATATTTATATATATCACCGAAAAATCTCATGTTTTCAAAATGGCATTTCGAGCTAAGGGCTACCAACCATGCACAATAAAAATAACCATCCGTTAAATATATTCCACATGAAAGGCCTTTTGGTTTATTTATTGGGAGGCTGCAGAGCTTATTTTACTGGACCAGGACAATTCAAAACAAGTTTTAATAGCTTTGACGTTCTATCTGATTAAGCTGTACGTACCAAAGCCAAGAGTTCCTGGTTCGAATCCACTTCATACATTAGCTTCCTAGCAAAGATTAGCGCCATCGACATCGTGACCGTGTACGAGACCATCGTGATGACAAATGCTTCCAAGAATATGTTTGGTATCAGACTAAAAGCTGGTAAGGCGGGATTTGGAAAGCTGTAATAGATAGCTCATTTAAAATGCGCGCAAGTAAAGAATTATCTGGATTTTGTTAAAGTAACGATTTTTTGCTTAAAAAGTTTCAAAAAGTCATTTCTTGAACTATAGGCAAAAAAACTATTTTTTTATGTTTTACCAAAAGTTATTTTATGTCAAAATCTGACAAATTAAAACGAACTTTTTCTAATTTTGCCGAAATGGGTTGTTTTCAACATATAATTTATAATGGATATATACTATTGGACCTTCTCTGGTATGTACGATATGAAGTACTTATTTTTAAATGAACATTTTTTTAAAGTAAATTTTTTAGGTTTCGGAAGATGCGTTTCCAGATCAATCCATTTCTAATTATTTTACTCCAGGCGTTTTAGCTGTAAAATTGACCTCTGTGCTAAAATCGTGCTCTACGAAAAATTTATGTTTTGTGTTTATTTTAGTTACGCCACGATATACCTGGAGGAATTCGCGAAAAACGCTTCGGAAGGTTGCGGAAATCGCGGATTCGCATTCGTTATTCAGGACGTCCAAATAAACACAATAAAAAAAAATTCGTAGAGCACGAATTTGATAGCAAAAGTCTAAAATTATTTATTTTATTATTTCTAAATTATTTTCTTACAAGCCTGGCGCTCGGCGGGGCACATAGCCCGGAGAGTGCAGCTGTTGGTTGCAGCCTGGTTACGTTCCTTATAGTAAAATAAGGTGTTACAGTTCAATTTAACAATTATACGTTAAAAAAAATCTCTAAATCATTGCTTTATCTCTTATATTTAATGTCTAACGAATTCGTGTTATCCGTCGTCACGCGTAATATTTATTATTTAGTTGTCGCAATTGTAAGGAATCTGTTGTACTTAGGTGTAGACATGACATTATACATTTTGTTGTGCAGCGTGTTGCATATACTTAGGCTCTCTATTTCTGTAATTCTTAAGCTAGGCAACCAATAACTTTTAATTAGTTTATAGGTGGATTCCTATAACCTATTGGCGATCGGTAACACAGATTTATTTCTTCACAATAGTTTTTGGCTTCCGGTATTCTGTCACTTTTCACGTGTATTTCGCTCGAACGCTTGGCAATTTATTAAGTGGTATTTTTACGTGCTCGTTGCGATTTTTGAAACAAGTAATTTCACCATTTTGGGATATATTCGGCGACGTTATATTTTCGATTTTCCATTTATGTTTGAATGAGTGCATATTTTTATGGTATTGGAAATCGATTGTCTTCATTGGAAGGATCTATACGTAAAAGCCATTTTTGCCAAATTTACACGAGGCCAAGGACATCCAAGGTCAACAACATTTTTCTAAGATAACCCTCCGAAACGAGGTAATTATTTTATTTTTATATTCAAACTAGCAAAATATCACTTGTAGTAAATTGTTCAATGGTAAAAATTTATTTTTAGGGTTTTTTTTTTCACCTACGGTTTCGCCTAGGATTTCGTAGTTTTTCCTACGTTTTTTTGTCTCCCCTGAAACAAACAACTTTTTTTTTCCACTGGTCTACACGTACTTATGTTACTTCTCCTTGCTGGACTGGAATTTCTTTTTTGTGGAGGAGCCATCCATTTTCTGGGTTAATTGATAGGCTGGAAGTTGCCCATTCCTGAAGTTTGAGCCGAAGCTGAAGCCCTGCTGCCTGCAAATTTGTATCCTTCTTGCGCCATATATATATATATATATATATATATATATATATATATATATATATATATATATATATTGATTTTTTTTTAAATATATTGTATATTTTGCTTAAAAAAACATTTCACCACTGTACCTATATATATATATATATTTTTTAAATTTTGCTAAACATACTATGAAAATATTCTATTAATTAATTAAAACATCTATGATATTTGTTGGGGGTTTAAGCACTTACGTAAGACGCGTATACCCAGTTAGATACATATTTTTTTTTAGTGTTGAATTTGTCTGTCATACCATACCCTACGTTATTGTACTGTTGAATGTTATAAAGTTACTTCGTTTATTGTTATTAAAAGATAAAACTGAATTTGAATTTTTCATTATCGTCTCGCTAAGTAATTTATTTAGTAAATTTAAGGTTACATTGTACTTGAGCTGGTATTTGGAGTGAAAAAAAATTTACTTGGCGCCCTGATACATCAAAGTAATTTAGAACCCCGACCATCTCCACTGTCAGTCGGCCGGCAAATACCGTTAGTCAACAGACGACGACCAACTAGTTACGTCAGATTGTAGTTTTGAAATTTGACGTAGCAAAGGATTTTATAGAGGAGTTTGCGACTAAAAATATTATGTTTTAATACAATACACGTAAAATAAATACTTGTACCCTTATAACTTTTCTATATATTAAAGTCTAGGTGTGGTCTGGCCGATAGCCGCGAAGATTAAGGCGCGTGGTGGCAATCCTTGACATGTAAATTATAACTCAATAAAGAATTTTTAAATGGCAAAATAGTGGCAATCCTGATTAACCACACAGGTATCGCGCAACCGGGTTCGAATCTCGGCTCCGGCGCTATCGGAAGAAATGGTTGTATGTCCGCGTTTTTTTAATGTATAACCCCCTTCCGCATAAGCCCCTGGCTTCTGGAATTGGGGGTTGTCTAATTTCTGTGGTATTTATTTATTTATTAGTCCTTATTATTGTCAGATCAGTCCTCACTGAAGCACTGTTTAATTCACTTATTACATTTATTTTTACAAAGGACCTCGCAGAGAATGATAGGGAAATGTCCCTCGGTTAAATTGTTAAATTTTAGTATGTTATAAATAAACAATTTATTTACCTCAGAAACATACATACAGATAAATATATTTGCAAACAGATCAAGACTAATGTTCGAGGTAAAGGCGAACTATTTCAACTGCTGTTGATCTTCCAATAGTCCGGAATATTAAAATAAGCTAAAGTATAAGTCAAAATAATTTATTTTTATTATATTGCTGTACAAATGGCAGGGAGTGGCAGGGAGTGAGAGGCAGGAACATGAAATTTTTGATTCAGTAAAGAATCACGACAAATTAATGTTGGATGGCTAGCAGGTAACTTGATCTAATTTCTATCAGAGAGTTGTTGCTCTAGTAACATGGATTTAATATGTTTGGAAAATGTTTTTTTCGACAAATGTTTATGCTCATTTGGTAAGGCATTCCATAAATGAGCTTCTATAAAGACAAAGGATTTCTGGTTTGCATTAGTCCTGCGAGGAGGAACTCTAAAATTACATGCAAAGCATGTGTTGTGAAGACGATTGAAGTTAACAAATTTATTCCTGAGATATTTGGGTTCACCTGATTGGATAATTCTATATATGAATGAAAATGAATACATGTCCTTGGGCGAGGGTTATATAGGGGATATACCAGCCGTCGGTCCCTTGTCTATTAAATGTTAGGCAAGTAAAAGATCCCTACTCTTCTTAAGGGAAGAGGTTCGGCAAAATTCCTGGTTGGGGGTAGCTCGTCTACAGGCGTCGGTGTTAGGCCTGAGTAGCGGAAATAGGCCGACGTTAAATGAATGTATAAAAAAATGAATACATGTGAGCCAACCTACGATTTTCATGTTGAAAATAAAATGAATGTTTAAATAAGGAGTAACGTGATTTCTATAAGGAATATTAAATGAAAATCCCATACATGAATTTTGTGTTTTTTGAATGAGATGACAGGACGTGTGACTTAACGAACTATTGTACATCATATCACCATAATCGAAAAGTGACAGGATAAGACTGTCATAGTTGATATTTGCCATTTTAAGGTAAACAATTATTGTCAGGATACAACACCTCCAGACGAGAATATACTAAACTTGTTCTGTTGGTTATGTGTTTGAAAGTTGAAATCGCAGTCAATGTGTATTCCTAAATTCTTTACCTTATGTACTATGGGTATTTTTTCGTTATTTTAAAAGTAACATTTTCACAATAAATTTCGATCTATTTACTTCGCTAACGAAAATTAGCGCGAATGATTTGGACGTGTTTATTTTTAAAGTGCGGTCTTTTGCAAAGTTATATAGCCTGTCTAGATTTTCATTAATTTCCTGCTGAGCTAATAGATTTAAGTCAGGAAAAAACGAAAACTGTGGCTGTGAGTCATCGGCGTATTGATACAGTTTTGCATTGTAGATGTTGTCACCCATGTCTGCCACATATAGATAATAACAGGGGAGCCGAAGTAGACCCCTGCGGAACACCTTTTTTAAAGATATAAAGTCCGACTTCAGATCTTGTCCTTTTCTATTTAGGGATACACATTGACGCCTACCAGACAGATATGATTTTATAAAATTTATACAGCTTTCTGAGAGTCCAAAATAAAGTAGTTTTGTAATCAGAACCGAGTCATCCGGCAAATCAAAGGCTTGTAGATTCGGTGATTTGTTTTTGAAGAGGATAATAATACGTGGTATAAAACCCAAATAATATGAAAGAATATTCGTAGAATGTCACAAATAACTTTCAGACAATGCTTTACTGAAGTCTAGCAGAATCAGACAAGTAACATTTTCTCTATCTGTGTTTTGTTTCGAATGTCATCGATGAGGCAGACGAGGGTGGTGAAGGTACTATGATTTTTACGGAAACCCGACTGACTTTCAGGCATTAAGTCATTTTCTCGAAAATATAAGTAAATTTGATTATGTATACTATTGTATATGTCTCTCTAAGATCTTTCAAATGATTGGTAATATACTTATTGGCCGTAAGTCTTTTAGTTCCTTCGGTTTGTGAATCTTAGGCAGAGGTTTGACTATTGCGTTTTTCAACAGTCTGGAAACTCACTCTGTAGGACACAGGTATTTATTATGTGAATTAATGGGTCGATACGGAAACATAAACATAATTTAACATCCTTAATAGATATACTATCATCGCCAATGCTGTTTGTGTTTATATTATTTACTATGTTGTAAATCTCTTCACTGGAAATAAAATTAAGAGAAAATGTTGTTGATACTTTTGTATGTAAGTTAGAGTGATACTTCAATATTTTGGCTTGGGAGACTTGATCGTTTGATTGAATTGAAGAAGCAAAATACTTATTTATTTTATGTGGGTCTGCAAGTTCGTCCGGTATATCATAGTTACAGTTTTTTGTTAGGTTGAGCTTTTTTATGTTTTTCCAAAAAACCTTATTTCCGCTGTTTGATATTGAGTTAAAATATGCTTCTTTTTCTTTTTTTATTGCGCTGTTCGTGTAATTCTTCAATTGCCTGTAGTAGTCCAAGTTCTGAAGAATTTTACTTTAATATATTTTCGATGAGCCTTATCACGCATTTTTATCATTAATTTAATATTCTCGGTTAGCCAAGGAGTACATTGCGTATGTTTAATTTTTTTGTGCTTGATGGGGGCATGTTTATTTAAAATAGATTAGCTTACCTAATGTGTACCGCAAGGAGATTGCGGATCGGAATCTGCACATCACATGGCCCTAAAAGGGGTCAATTGTGATTGTGGGCTTATAAAAATAAACTACTAGTTCTGACGTTTGCCTGATGCCCATTGTTGGATCTGACCACATTTCTAGGGACTTTTATATTTTTCAATGTTGACAGCACAGATTCGTACTAATTTTCTAGATTTTTATTTTTTTAAATTGGTATCCCTCATTTATAACTAGATTTTCTAAGGGACTTCTATTCCTTCAAAGTTAGTGCCCCTGATTTTCAAGTAGATTTCGTAGGGGTATTTTACTTTACAAAGCTCGTACTTAGTTTTCATCAATGGTTTTAGAATTAGGGCTTTTTGTTGTTCCAGAATTTGGCTAAACTTATTTATCAAATTATTTCTAGATAATTGTATCATCACAATATATTATAAGATTACACTTACCCCGTTGGTATGTTCCCTACAACAGAAATGCTGTAGTTGGTGTTGAAATTCATGAAATAACTGACGGTGGTTCCTATGACGACTGCTACTAATTCAATAGGAAATGGTATCTTCGTCTTCTTTGCCAACCAGGGCTAAAAAATATTGAACATTTTAAATATTTCGCCATTTCTAAATTGCCGTCAAAAGTTCAGTAACTAATTCTACGTGAAAAATCAAGAATAGCAAAATTGGGTTATTACTGTCGTGAGCAGAAAAAAATAGGACAACTTTCTTTTCTAATGTAAATCTGTCTCTATTTGAATATGTAATGAGTAGCCGAAATAAAACAGATATCACTTTTAATTTGTTTTCTATTTTAATGCTGTAGTTATTGCTATGGTAAATGATGGATGGTTAATGAGCCAAATTGCACTGCGTTATAACATTAACAAAAATTTGGTGTAACATTTTACGATTAGTAGAAATCCTGGATCAAAGGACAAAGGATATCCTACTTAACAAGAAACTAACTATTAATATTTCGTTATTGTACCATTTCTATTTATAACTTCTATAAGTCTGTTTGGCATAGAATTAAATAACCTTATACAATAATCATTAGTAATAATATTTTCCCACGCATTATTTACTATTTCCAGTAATTCTTCGGCATTCCGTGGTCTCACATTTCGTTTTTGGATACTTCTTACGAGTAGTCCCCATATTTCTTCCACATGGTTAAGATCTGGACTATGACTGGACCAGTTAAGAACATTGATGTTGTTATGTTGAAACCAGTTAGTTACGGTATGAGCAGTATGAACTCATTATTAGGAAATAATTGTGACAGACACAGAAGGGAGCATAATATTGTCTAAAATCCTAATATACGTTTCACTATTAAATCGTTCCTCAATATGCCACAAAACACCAGGACCCCGTGCCGATATCCAAGCCCACATATTGACGGAAAATCTACCACTTTTATTATTGTTAGATATATATTTCCCATCGAATCGAGTACTCGGGGGGCGGTAAACACGAATACGACCGCTGTGTGTTGACTGGAAAGTTTTTTCGTCTGTAAAGATTGCATTGTTCCAATAATTTACATCATTCGCATTAAGTAAGTATTTCTATGCTGCTGCATGACAGCGTAGCTCCGATTCTCTTACTCGCCGGTGACCAGTACTACTCGATTCAGGAAAATTCGTTCCTTCAGCAGCCCGAATAACTGAGTAAAATGAATTTTCGACTAAAGCATTTACCAATTGCATATCTTGTTGTTGAGTTGATATCCTTCGTCATCCTGATCCAGGATTTCTACTAATCGTACCGTTTATTCTCCACTTTCTTAAACTGTTACACACCGAATTTTTGTCAATATTATAACGCAGTGCAATTTGTCTCATTGACCATCCATCTTCTGCTTTAGCAATAACTCCAGATTTAACTAAATCGCTTATATGAGGCATATTAGTTTTTTGTACACTTGGAATAAATTATGACAACTAACTGACAATGTCACAAAAATTAAAGTTAGATGTACGCAACTAGATTTTAGCAAAATACCGTTATAAGACTTGTCCTATTTTTTTTTGCTCATGACCGTAGAAAAATAACGTAATTTGAGTCCCTACTTTTGCAAAACCAGACGATGGTCAATTTGATTCTTTATCTTCACTAAAAAGTAGTTAAATAAAATAAAAGAGGGGGTTGGGATGTTTCACTGGTTACTCGAGTCCAGGTTATCTACAGTGTACGCCAAAAAGCCTGCACCTTATGGGAAACTTTTTTATTCAATGGTTTTTTTAAGGGGTTTCAGCATTAGTTTCAGCATGATTAATAACCAGAAACTAATGCTGAAACCCGTTAAAAAAATAACTGAATAAAAAGTTTTCGATATGGTGCAGACTTTTTGGCGAACACTGTATAAATAACAAGACATGTGAGAGATTCATTTCAGTGTTGCATTTAACACGAAGTTGATGCCAATGAAAACGAAATGCGTCCCCCATAATTCTAAATAATATTTTTGAACCTTGTAGAATTGAAAACCGAGAAAATATCCTACCAACAATTGTTTCTATAGCTGTTGTAATCAACCAAATTCTGAACTTGTCGCACCCTGTATCAAAAATGAAGCAAACAAGTCTGCCAGTCGATTTGCACCATCTGTTTATTATCTAATAGATAAAAGCGTGACTCAATGTCACGCCTTGACCCTGCAACTTTTTTTGTTTTTGATAAACGTTAAAAAATTCACGATAAAATTACAAGCGCCATCGTAATTTATTTACAATATTAATAATAATTTCATATTTACCTTAAGTAATTCATTATTTGCAATTAAAATCACGCAGGCTATGGATGATATCGTCAGTGCCTTGATGTTGGCCTTAGGCAACGCTAATATCGAATCGTAGACGGTCTAGAAAAAAAAAAAGATTGGTTGAAAAACCAGAACGTTTCGAAACGAATTTGATTTAGTATAATGAAAGCTGGACAGTAATTAAAATAATGGCCCGAAACAACTAAAACAAACTTCCTAACAAAAATAATGACGAATAAATTTTGGGTTTTCTACCACATGTAATATTGTCCTCTTCAAAAACAAATCACCGAATCTACAAAATAATAGAATTATTGGAAAAAGCCTCTGCGCCCGTGACGCTTACGCCAAAGGAATAGTCAGAGGTTATGTTTTGCAAATAATATAAATCGGAATAAACACAGAAATAATGTATTTTGCTGACGTTTCGGAAAGTAATCTCTTTCCGTTTTCAAAGCTTTTTTTGGAAGTACTCTTATTTTGCTGTGTATGTCAAATGCACAGTTTTAAGATTCTGTTTATGTTATTTCCATAGGTACTTACTACTTACACAGAGCATAGAACTGATGATATTTTCTTTTAGATAATGTTGAGTTTGTTAAGTTCTTCTTTTAACATTGGTAACCAGGTTGTACAAATATCTACAGAACAATTCGTTACGCACTTGTCTTCATTTAATAAGATTTGCTGATTCTTTAATTTTTTCAAAAATTAAATTTTAAAAAAATTAAAGAATCAGCAATAATCTTATAGAACAAGTACAGAACAATTCGATACGCACTTGTCTTCATTTAATAAGATTTGCTGATTCTTTAATTTTTTAAAAAATTAAATTTTAAAAAAATTAAAGAATCAGCAATAATCTTATTAAATGAAGACAAGGGCGTATCGAATTGTTCTGTAGATATTTGTTGATATTTGTATTTTAATTTTTTTTAAATTAAACAATTAGCAATAATCTTATTGAATGAAGACAAGTGCGTATCGAATTGTTCCGTAGATATTTGTTCAACCTGACTATCAATGTTAAAAGAAGAACTTAACCAACTCAACATTATCTAAAAGAAAATATCATCAGTTCTATGTTCTGTGTAAGTAGTAAGTATAGTCTAGTATACTTTAACTTGGTGTGTGTATGTATGAGTTAATATTTCCGTACGATTTCATTTTCTCCCATATTGTACACAAAGTTAAAGCAATAGTCCAGAAACATTGTCCACGTGGACAATATTTCTGGATCTTTGTGTACAAGAGAAAATGAAATCGTACGGAAATATTAACTCATACATACACACGCCAAGTTAAAGTATACTAGAATATATCTATGGAAATAACATAAACAGAATCTTAAAGCTGTGTATTTGACATACACAGCAAAATAAGAGTTCTTCAAAAAAAAAAGCTTTGAAAACGGAAAGAGATTACTTTCCGAAACGTCAGCAAAATACATTACTTCTGTGTTTATTCCGATTTATATTATTTGCAAAACATAACCTCTGACTATTCCTTTGGTGTAAACGTCACGGGCGCAGGGGCTTTTTTCCAATAATTCTATTATTTTGTAGGTTCGGTGATTTGTTTTTGAAGAGGACAATAATACATGTGGTAGAAAACCCAAATAATAGGAAAGAATATTCGTAGAATGCCACAAATAACATTCAGACAATATTGTGATTAGAAACCTCTAATTCTTAATACTCTTGAATTATTTATGCTTTAACAATAATTATAATATACATGTTTTTGTTTTACATTGCAAAATAAATTTAAATAAAGAAATAAGTTATTGCCTTATACCTCAAAGAAAAACAACAATGCAGATACGGACACGTGTTTCGGAGTTATTGCTCCTCATCAGCGTAGCGTAGCTTAGCGAATATATCTTATAATTGAGCAAAACCAACAAAGGTCGGAAAGTACAGTGCAAAGTACTCCATTTGTACTTTCATACTTCATGCGTCACATTTAGGGCCTCAAATGAGAGCAATCAGTACGAGGAGCTCTATGTGTATAGTGTATACGACCAGAATTGAAACCGTATAAAAACTAAAAGCCGGCATCTCTTGCGGGGGTAAACAGAAATGCTTGTCATAAGAAAAACGATAAAGAGATGCCGGCTGTTTTTGCCGGATTTTAGTTCTTATATGGTTTCAATTCTGGTCGTATACACTTTACTGCTCTATTTCCACCTGGCAAACACTAAGTAAAAGACCCCCCCCCATCATCTTTTACTTAGTGAGCTACTTTCATAAGCTCTGGAAAGTCTGTAAAGAAAGGTTTATAAGGCTAGTCAGGGAGTGAAAAAATTTGACCAGTGTACCCTAATTTTAAAACCACATACAGAATTGGTGCCCAATTTAGTAATTTCTATAATAAGGGTACCTTTTTTGCCAGAGCGCCAATCTAGAGACACCCCCTTCCGTTTTCGAGGTCGCTGAACACGATGGTGGGGGGCAACTGGCAACCCCTTCAAATTGACCAAATACCACCCCCAGCCGTTTTCCGTGAACCCGTTTATTTTCCCCAGTTTTTCGACTACCTGTTATTCCCTTGAGTAGAACCCCGAGGGATTTGACCTCAGCAACCCCTACACACCAGGCTCCCACCCCTCTAGGGAGTTGAAAAATTGATATTTTTTTTGTGGAAAAAAATTGATATTTTACCGGAGGTGTTTCTGTGAGGAAGGTGGTAGGCGACCAGAGTTGTGTAACCATCCCCGGGGGTTGTTTTCACTCTTCAAAGGGGCGGAAAAAAATAATATTTTGTAAGAGGCGTTTCATTAAGGAAGGTGGTAACGACTACTACAAAATATTATTTTTTCCCACCGCTTCGAAGGATGAAAACAACCCCCGGGGTTGGTTATATAACCCTGGTCACCTGCCACCTTTCTTAAAGAAACACCTACAAAATAATAATTTCTTTAAAAAAAAATGAAATATCCACTCCTTTGAAGGATGAAAATAACCCCCCGTGATAGTCACACAATCCTGGTCACCTACCACCTTCCTCAAAGAAACGCCTCCTACAAAAAATATTATTTTTTCCCCAAAAAAAAAATAACAAAATTTTCCACCCCTTTGAAGGATGACAACACCCCCATGGATGGTTACACAACCATGCTCACCTGCCACCTTCCTCACAGAAACACCTCCTGTAAAATATCAAATATTTTCCACAAAAAAAAATTTCAATTTTCCAACCCCCTAGAGGGATGGAAGCCTGGTGTAGGAATGGCTGAGGTCAAATCCCTCGAGGGACTTTCCGTTCTACTCGAGGGAATAATAGTTAGTCGAAAAACTGGGGAAAATAAACGGGTTGATGGAAAAGGGCACTTTGGGGGTGGTTTTTGGTCAATTTGAAGGGGTTGCCGAGGAAAAAAATTGCGGAACCCCCACCGTCCTGTTCAACGACCTCGAAAACGGAGGGGGTCTCTAGATTGGCGCTCTGGCAAAAAAAAGCAAAAACCCCAAAAAATCCCGACTGCTGACCTCGACTATAAGGTATCTTGTACCGAACAGGACATAGAGATAGTGCTTTTCGAATTGGCAAAGTTAATGATGAACAAGGTAGAAGAACAATACTAGTAAACTTTGTAAGTAATATAAAACATACTCAAGTTTTTAATGCAAAAAAGCTTTTGAAAAAGAGCAACTGTTTCATATATGAGAATTTAACCCAAGACCGATACGAACTGCTAGTAGCCACTAAGAAAAAATATGGAAATGACAAATCTTGGTCCGCGGGTGGAAAAATATATGAAATATGCAATAGTGAGAATAAAAAGATGCAAATAAAATCAAAAAGTGAATTGTAATCGAAACATAAATCGATGTGGTAGATCCATAAGTATAAATGTTTAATGCCATCTAATCGACCTGTACAGTTTTTTATTTTGTACTTATTTCTTTATTTATCGCTGTAGATAATTTTTTGGTTGTGTGTATGGGTATAGATTTAGCATATGTTTCTTTTTCTGTTGTACTGTACATGTAACTGATATACAGGCTGTCCATTTTATCAGGACACTCGAGAATATCTCACTTAATATCGGTCGTACAAAAAAAAATATTTTTACGAAAATTGTGCCGATTCATATTACCTTAAAAATGGTTTAAAAACATTTCAAATCCACGGCCCACTTTAAGAGTTATGGCGGAAAATATCGAAAATGCGGAAAAGGTCTAGGCCAAATATCTCCGTTATTTGAAGAGATACGAGAAAAATTCTAAGGCGACAATTTTTTGCAATAGAGTATTTTCCTCCCTTTTCAACGATATATCACATGCCATGTTTATTCATTGGTACTACGTTAGTAATTATAAAAACATTTTTTTAGAACCAATAATTTTTTTTAACAAGCATTATACTTGCTGTGGAGAAGTATGATCAAATAAAAATGATAAAATAATTCAATAAGTTGTTCAAATATTTGCTATAATAAAACATTAACCCAATTAAGAAGAATAAAGTAAATTCAGGTAACAAAAACAAAATAATAATCAGGAAAGCAACATGGAGCAATTATGGAAAGAGTATTCGCAGTTATGCCAATGTATAGAGGTCCTCCATAAAAGCGTCACTCCTTGCTCAGAAAGTTAAAATGTATTTACCAATTAATTTAAGTATAATATCCATTTGCTTGTATTTCATGATTTCACTATTATTTCAATTATTTTAAAATAGTTGGCTATGAACAAACTTGACAATTTAATTTTTTCAGTTAATACTTAAACTCTCACTCAATCGCACTCGTTTAAGAATTTAGAATTTTCAAAAATGAGTTTCATTTACATTGATCGTTATGTATATGTTCGTTACATATTGCCCATGGAATTTTAACTCTGGATTAGCTCAAGTAAAATATAGAAACAGATTTCCAAAAGCATTACAGCCGAATACAACTCTGTTCAGAAAATTAGCTACGAAACTGAAAAATAATGGTTCATTTTCAAAGAAGAAGACAAGGTTGAACAGTGTTGCTGATAATGTAAATAGGTAAACCGAGTTATTAATTATGTAAGAAATAAAAATACAGAAAATTTGGAAACATCATTAAGAGAAATTCAAATTGCTTGTCATATAAATAAAACAAGTGCTACAAAAATTTTAAAGAAAAATGGTTACCCGTATTATAAAGCCAAAAAAGTTTATAAATTACAAGCGGGGGACAAACCAAAGAGGACGACTTTTTGTAGGTGGCTGTTAGAAAAGAAGCGTGCCTATCCAATAATACGTAGTAAAATACTTTGGTCCGTCGAGACAAATTTTTCTAATAATGAATTTTTTAATCACAATATTCATTACAAATGGACTTCTGAAACTACACACTGGCATAGACCGACTGGGTTTCAAAATCGTTTTTCAATAAATGTGTGGATAGGTATTTTCGGCAAGAATTTAATAGGTCCTTATTTTTATGACGGTCACCTCTGTGGTCAAAGGTACCTAAACTTTTTAAGAAATGAATTTAATGAATTCTTAGATGACCTCCCTTTAGAGAATCGACACAATTTTCAATATTTTCAACAAGATGGAGCTCCTCCCCACAATTCCCAGATTTGCCTAGATTATTTAGACGAAATTTTGCTTTAACATTGGATAGGTACCAATGGATTTATTCGATGGCCCCCTCGTTCTCCAGATATAACCCCAATGGATTTTTTTTCTATGGGGGTATATTAAAGATAAGGTGTTTTCGACGACACCGCAAAATGTAGAGGACCTAAAAGCTCGAATTCAACAGGCATGTATTACAGTTACCCCCGAAATGATGAGTAATGTTTTAAATGCAGTGCCTCGCCGCACTCGATTATGCATAAGAAATCGCGGTGGACACTTTCAACACTTCATATGATATCTTAAAAATTATTTTGAGGATTAGATAATATGAATGTTTTGTGTGCTATATTCTTTTTATTATTAATTTGTTTTTGTTACCTGAATTTACTTTATTCTTCTTAATTGTGTTAATGTTTTATTATAGCAAAGATTTGAACAACTTATTGAATTATTTTATCGTTTTATTTAATCATACTTCTCCACGGCAAGTACAATGCTTGTTAAAAAAAATATTGGTTTTAAAAAAATATTTTTATAATTACTAACATAGTACCAATGAATAAATATGGCATGTGATATATCGTTGAAAAGGGAGGAAAATACTCTATTTATTGGCGCCATTTCCCGCCACTTTCAAAATAATTCTTTTAACAGCCTGAAGAGTAAATCTCAAAATACAGCGGTTTTGAAACAAAATTAGATAAAACCTTGTTGAAACACTCTGTTGTGCAAAAAATTTTTGCCTTAGAATTTTTCTCCTATCTCTTCAAATAACGGAGATATTTGGCCTAGACGTTTTCCGCATTTTCGATATTTTCCGTCACAACTCTTAAAGTAGGCCATGGATTTCAAATGTCTTTAAACCATTTTGTAGGTTATATAAATCGGCACAATTTTCGTAAAAATAATTTTTTTTTGTACGACCGATATTAAGTGACATATTCTCAAGGGCCCTGATAAACTGGACAGCCTGTATATGTAAAAACAGAGAAAAAAAGCTACTTACAAAACAAATTTAAAACTGATCCCAAAAATGTCTGACGTATACTAAAGTGGTTAAATATTAACTCTCATGTAGAAAGTCCATCCTATGACTTTGCTAGTCCAACGGACTTTAATAATTTTTTTGTAAATAATGCACCAAAAACAAATAATTATAACACTTATTTCTGATTCTTATTTTAATAAGGTGGCTCCCAATATCAGTACAAAATTTAATTTTATGTAGGATCTGTAAATCAAGGTATCTCACTTCTGTGAGTGCCTTCAGGAATCAACTAAAGAATCATTATCTTCTTCTTCTTTACTGTAATACAGTTATGTTTCTTATTGTACCTAGTTTTTCATTAATAATTTTGCAGAACTCTTTTATTCTATTTGAGGCTGATTCAATCCTATATACTGCTCTAAATCCTTACTTATTTTTATTAACTCGTTTGAATACCGATTTTCCTTATTTTTTTGATAATAATTCTATTGTAGTATTTCTATAACAGTTAGATAATGTTTTTATATTTAGTAGATGAGAGTTTGCAATTTAAAAACACTACCGCCACATAACACCACAAAAATTAGAAAACAATGTGAAGACACAAATTAAACAAATGTTTATGTTCTGTACGTCCACATAAAAAATAAAGCATTTAAATACTTACAAAAACAAAGCTGAAATTTCCTCTTCTTTTCTGCGTGGACAGTCCTAAGAGATCCCTCAGTTGCGACGAGACCACGTGGAAAGCTGAAGCGCAAGTGAAACCATTGACCAAGGTCTCAGAGAGGAGTTGCGATACCAATCCAAGTCTTAAAAGATACATAGCTAACTGCAGAAAACATAACAGTGTTTTTATTGCACTTTTGTTAATTTTCCAGTAACATATACTCATTAGATACATTTATTTAGGGAACGTTGCACATTTTACTAGAGTATAATCTAACCTTACTAGAGTATAACCTAAACATACCCCGGAACATTGTTAAATTAACAAAATTGTAATAAATTTGTCAGTTTATTTAAAATTTTATTCGTATTAAAAAAATCCGGCAAAAGTTGCAAATTGATTATTGCTTCAATTACATCGTTGTATGCTTCCCCTTAATTATCAAATTCTTCGTTTTACCGCTTTGTGTGTGAACGTCTAATATTTATAATTAACCCGCTGGACCGCTTCTCCACTTGAGCTACTCAGCCTGGCGTATCCGGCTTGTGGGTAGTGTTGCCCTAACAATTAAAACTGAGACTGTCTTAGAAGTCTTTTTCATAGTACGTGTAGTAAGTATACAGTCAAGTTTTCGAATCAAACCAGTATAGAATAATTTTCTTTGCAAATTAGAGTTTTGCGTCTTATTTCGTAAATAATATGTTTCCAGCGATCGGATCGCAAAGTTGCAATAATTGAAATTATTTATGATAAAATTTCAAACAAAACAAAAGGATCCGCGTCCGATAACCAAAAAGTAAAAAAATACAAGAAACACGCATAGGCGGTCCCAGTAAGTATCAATAACACTGGTGCCTATAATTGTTTCTCAACTATTTCTTGTAATATATTATGTGAATCCCTGTCTTTATTTATTTCAAATAACCCTTATCATACAATTTGACTACAAACATCATTACTTTGCTGGTTTCTATGTTACTGGAAAATAATTATGGTAATAAATAAGTCTATGTAAATAAAACATACCAACCTGTATCATGGCTACCGTAAAGGTAACTGTCATGGCCACCTCTACGTTGGTGTACATCGCTTTATGGTCTTGGGCGCTTTCGGGTAATAGAGAGTTTCTGGTGCCGTTCTGCATTATTTCTATTGTGGTGTATTGGTTTACAACTTTCCCTGTCATCAAGCATACTATTGCAAAAGTTCCTGTAAGAAAATTTTTAATGTCCGACATACAAACAAAAATATTACAGCTAGATCACGTATTCCATCGGGAAAAATGAGCTAACAGGAAATATAAAAAATATATAGTAGGTACAATACAAAATACAGCGATATAAAAAAGTTTGCAAAAAAACGTAGAGGAGACCGAACGCACATCAGTTTCAGTTTAGTTATGAAAAAGGCCATAAAGTAGGTGTTGGGGTTCTTTTAATTCACACAATCAAAACCATTTTATAAATTATGATACCTATGTGGACAGCAACTTACTATAAATATTATAATTAGAACAATACAACACAACTAAATACCAAACTTATAACAGGTGCTCAAAATTACGCCCACCCATTTTAAAACACTTGTTCATTCTTCGAATAGTTCATCTCATAATAGATAAGTTGATCTGGCGGAAAAAAAGGAGTCAAATGCAAGTGTTTTTTTTAAAAAAAATTTTTTCCCATCTTATAGAGGACGACTTCCCCCACTTCCCTGACACTTTCACATCGTCCAGGCAGGAGGTGTTGGGGAGGGGGGCAGTTGAGCATATGGAAAATCTGTTTTTTCCGTGTGCGATGGCGGAACCGGACAAAAAAATATTTCAGATAAAAATGTAAGGTCTCCTCGGGGCGCGTAAACTGGTTTTTGGTTTTTTAAAATCGGCCAATTAGGGCCGGAGACATAGCCGTTTGAAAGGATTGAGTTTCAGGGTAGGAGAAGGAATCAGACAGGAGTGTTTAAGAGATAAGGGATGGGGTTAGCAGGGTAATTTTTTCTGTTGTGGGTGGTCATAGGAAGAAGTCGAGGCCGCGGGGGGAGCTCTCTAGGGCAATTACGGAAGGAATGGGGGGGGGGAACGTGCAAAACGGGAAAACGGCCATATTTCCGGATCTGCTCGTGCGATTTTATGGCAGCTACAACTTCCATTTGGTCCGAATTGATTTTTGGCGAAAATTCAAAAATGGGTAGCAAAGGAAAAAATTACATTTTTTTCAAATTCGTTTTTTCTTCACTGAGGGGGGGGGGAGGAGAGGGGATGAAATGCTTCCCATTTTGGAATTTTTGCCAAAAATCAATTCGGACCAAATGGAAGTTGTAGCTGCCATAAAGACAAACAAATCCCGTTTTGATTTTTTAAAATCGCACGAGCAAATCCGGAGATATGGCCGTTTTCCAGTTTTGTACGTTCCCCCTCCCAACCCTTCCGTAATTTCCCTAGAGAGTTCCCCCCGCGGCCCCGATCGCACGAAAACTGGAAAAAACCCATTTTCCATATGTTTAACTGCCACTCCCCTCCCCTCCTCCACCTGCCTGGACGATGTGAAAGTGTCAGGGAGGTGGGGGAAGTCGTCCTCTATAAGATGAAAAAAAAATTTTTTTGAGAAAAACACTTGCATTTCAAATGCCAGACCAACTCCACTATTAACGCGTTTTCGAACTCTAAAGACAAAGGTGTTAAGGGGAGAGTCAAAATATAACGAATAAACCTGTACAACCTACTTCCGCGCACGGTTTACCTCTCTTCATACACACACTTACCCATAGAAACATGCCTCGATGTCCCGAATACGAAATAGACTAGGACTGGAAAAAAGGCCATGTATATGCCTACAACAGGCGGTACACCGCCAAGTAATCCATACGCCATACCCTAGAAAAAACAGTTTATTAGAGTCAAATTTATGGTCAGGGCAATTTTTTGTTATAACATGATTAGGTAGTCAAGTCCACAGTTCATTTTCGCAGTTTCAGCGAGATCGGCGTATTATTTATTTGAACAGTTCAATTTTTTAGAGCGGTTTACAAAAATATCGTGATCAGTTGTTGCCATTTTTGTTTGTTTTGTTGCCACTTTTACATAGCTCCAAAACATTTTAACACTACATTCGAGTACACTACTCGACACGAGTTTCGCTGGCAATGTAACTTTTTAATTTTCTTCATATTTCTAAAAATAATTATAAAAAAACTAATGATCAAATTATTAGAAATAAAAAAGGTATTCTTATTGCATTTCGTTAAACCAAGCCGTTCTCGAGTAATTTATGTTTAAAGAATAACATGCATTTACAACATTTTATTAAGAGCGCTCCGGATATAAGCCGGAAAGACGGTTCAATTTACTCTCATATAAATCATTATTTTAAAAAACGGCTTTCACTAAAAGACATTAAAAACATGTTACAATGTGGGATGATGAGAGAAAAAAAAGTATATATAAAAAAATATTTTTTTTTCTATTTTCGATTTGCAAAAATAATTCTTATCATCCCACATAGGTATTATTAAAATTTACATCTTCCCTTTTGTAGAACTAAAATAAAATTAGCCCTAATGTCCTCAAGTGTACCGAGAAATTTAAAGATTAGGTATAATAAATTTGTCCAATGTCATATTCTATTACATCTCTATCTCCCTCTTTCCAAGCACACCGTACATTCGGCTGCGTCGTTTTATTGACGTGAAGTCATTTACAATTAAAATTGGAAGCATGGATGACTAATACACTCCGAACAACTTTTAAGGTGCTCTCCCGATGCAAGAGACAGCGACCGGAGACCGAGACATGTACCACGTGACAAGCAGAGATCAACGATGGGGAGGGCTACTAGAGTAGCCCTCCGTGTCGTTGGTCTCTACTTGACATGTGGTACATGTCTCCGGTCGCCGCCGCGATCTTTCTTATCCCGTCTTCTTCTTTTCTGTTTGTATTCTTTTTTGTCGCGTTTGTTTTTTATTGGTTTATTTTTGTACATTTTTGTCTCTAAATTCGTTTTGTTATCATACATTTTTTCACAAAATCAAAACCTTGTGGTATCGAAAATTTTTAAAATTAAAGTTTAGGCCAGCCTTGCCCGGCCCGGCGTTCATACATCTCGCAGAAGACTCCTCGTTTGGATTGAGGCGCCTGCGTCAGCTGCAAAATTTTAAAAAGTGTTTGTGCCCCAGTTTTTAAAGTGTATTTTTAGTTGTGTTAAGTCTTTTTGTAATTAGACATGTAAGAATTTTATTACCTTTTTTTATCTGCTTTTGCAGAAGGTGTTTAGGTTAAGTTTTATCAATTTTTGTTGAACCGGACCAGGCCTATTCCGCCCGATCCTGTAATACGCTACCGCGATTAACGCGGTGGTTGCACGGTCGGTTCCGGGATGGGTTCTGGGGAGGTACTGTAAAGCCTTGTTGATTGGTTGGTCGCTATCACTTGCATCAGCAGAGCACCTTTTAATAAATTCTTTTACACATAAAGAATATTTTGAAATGTTACTCTTCTTCATTTCTGTTATTTATTAGACTTTGATTCTTCTTTTATAAATAATTCCAGTTCTCTGAATCAACAGACGTGGTTTGGACTTTGGGAGAATGTTTTAGTAATGCTGCTGCAGCTGAGACATGTTATAAAGATAAATTCCCGAACAGAATTATTCCTGGTGCCAAAGTTTTTCTAAGTGTGACGCCGACTTAGAGAAAGTCTTCAAGAGAAAAACAGAGACACTGGCTATCCAAGAAACGCAAGAACTGTTGAGGTTGAAGAAGAAATATTAGACATTGTAATGGAAGATCCTAGCATAAGTACTAGAAGACAGTGGCGGTCACAGAATTTCGACATGGGGGGGGGGGGGCATTAAAGATGGGCAGCACAGCTGTGTATACGTAGCTTCAGCTTCAATGGGATTTAATGATTAACGCTTAAATAGTTAGAGACAGGACAATAATAAAAAAAAAACTATTGTCGGCGGTTCGTGTATTTGGTACGCACTTCTTCAAGGTTCAATAGTTATAATGCAACATCTTTAGGCACAAGAATTTCATATGTCGAATATTGATGTTGATGAAATTGTTATGCCTACATATGTTGCATCATAACTAGGGTGACCATATTTTTTCCAGAAATAGAAGTACAAAGATGAAGGTAGTTTTTTATGAAAGTTGAGGTTGCAGGGCGTAAAAATTCGCCGTAGGCGAAAATTTTAGATTTTTCAAGGTCACACGGCCTTAAATTAAGTTTTATCTAAAATAATATTGTCTTCGAAATATAGGTCTCGTGGGCGCAAGGCTTAAAAATGTAAAATACCAAATATATTTGTATCAGGTAAAAAGACCACGTATTCTATATTCTAATACAAAATATAACAAACATGCTCTTCAATTTGCCCTCGACGTGCCTGCAACTACAGCACTTGAACCATCACGGTGGTACCAGTCGCACTTTTGGGAACTTAGGATTACTTTCAAAATTTGCGGTCTGGATTTTGGACCTGAAACATTTCGTTGCAAGTCTCGTTGATGTCCGTGCGAACTTGCATCACAGCCTTTAGTGTGAATATCTCCATTTACGATTTTTCTTAACCCCAACAGTTATTAATATTGGAGAAAAGTTGCTTATCCACGCACTTGTCTCATGAAAACAAAAAATAAACTCCCATAAAATCTCCAAATTTTTAAATTTATTTTGACTTTATCCAGACTCTCGAGTTAGTCCAGCGATCTTCAGTGCGATAGTGCAAATATTTTCGGAATTCCAGCCGGCAATTTTATCTTCTGCAACGTTGGCTTACGTTAGACTAACTTCGCGCCGAACACTTCGTCTTCATTCAACACCAGACCTATGTAGGCCTTAAAAGCCTCACATGAACAAAAAAAACCTGATTTCATGAAACTTCGTCTCAAATTCACACGTTCAAAAACATTCATTCACTCGAACTCAAGTTACCAATGGTCGGAAAATGTAGTTAATCGTGTAAATAATTAAGGAAAAATCGTCCAGACTGAGTAAAAGTTCTGGAAAGGGGGTTGGGGTGGTAATATATACGTTCTTAGGGGTTGGTACTCGTTTTTTGCGAATTACGACTATACTATGCATCCCATCGAAAAATGTTGAATGTAAAAGTTGTAGATAATGAAAAAATCTAAAACTTTCTGATTGATCATTATTGACCATAACCTCAAAATTATCGAGAAAAATGCAAGAAACCGCTTTTACGGTATTTAATTTATAACTATCGCAAAAATGTTTATATTTTCATGAAAATAGGTGAAAATGTTCTTTTTTGTGTTTCAAATAAGCCCAAATTTTTTCAAAGCGAAATATTTAATTTTCGATGTTTTATGAGGAAAATTTAAAAATAAAGACCTAATTTTCAATCGAAAAATTTGGTTAGCAAATTTTCGATTAATGAACTTTACTAGTGCTCATTTCTTCGTTGAAATCTCAACTTTAATATAGAATTAAAATATGATATTGTTTATATACAAAAATATCGTTAAAAAAAAGCGAAAAACCGAAAAAACTTTTTAAAAATCGAGTTTTCGGTGAAAATCATGAATTTTTTTTTTATTGTAAATAAACGTTTACATTCATAAAAAGCGTTAATTCTCATACAATACTATGTTATACAAGTAATTTACATGTACCTAACTATTCTCGGCTTTCAAAGTCTCGAAAACATTGTTTAAACTGCAATGGGAATGTTAAACAATTTTGTCTGCAAACAAGCCGAAGAAGATGCAGATTTCCTAATTACCAATACATCCCTTGAAGTAACAAAAAACTCCGATAAAATAGTGGTAGTTGTTGGTCAAGACATAGATCTTTTAGTTCTTTTAAATTAATTCAGTTCACATAAATTGAATATCTATTTCCACAAACCTGATGCAGGAAATATTAATGATAATTATTACACCTCTAATAGTTTTAAACATAAATCACATAAACATATTGTAGCATTTTTGCATTGTTTTTCTGGCTGCGATACAACTTCCAGTTTTGCTGGGAAAGGAAAAAAAAACAATTATAAAATCATTGTTGGCCGATAAACATTTACCTAATCTTGCAGAAATTTTTTACAATACAAATGCAGACAAATAAACGATTACCGAAAATGGATTAAGATTAATAGCTTCTATTTACAAAAGTAAACATATATATACATCTCTATACGATTTAAGATTTGAACTCTACCAAACGGCTACTGCTAAATCCTCATTTCATTTGAAAAAATTCCCTCCAACTGAAGGGGCAGCTAAGCAACATTGTTACAGGGTGTATTTTCAAATACAAAGTTGGCTTGGTAATCAATTAACAGCTACAGATTGGGGATGGAAACATCACGTTAATGGCATCGTACCTATATTTACAGAACAAGAATTAATTCCTGAAAATTTATTGAAAATTATCTGCTGCAGTTGTGAACCAGGATGCGGTAATAACAAATGTGGGTGTCGCAAGCATGGCTTAAAGTGCACAAATTTGTACTCAAATTGTCACGGTTCTGATAAATGTTCTAATGCCGAAAAATCGTTGTACGAAAAAAATTGTAATCTCGAGGACATCGAAATCGAAGACAGTACCCACTGTCTAATAAATAATAATAAAAATAACGATACTGAACTGGATAATTCAGAAGAACTCCAAGAAATTGAAGATATAGAAAATGAACGTGAAGGAATCGAAAGTTTGATCGATTCTGGCGATGAAGAATTGCCCACGAAGAAAAAAAGATTTCAATAAAATTATTTTACTTTTAATTTTTGTATTTTATAATCAAATATAAGACTTTGACGTGATAATTTGTAAATACTTACGAATCACAAGAAATAATTAACAAATTTTCTCAGTTCACAGCCTTTGTGTTTTTTGAATTTTTACCTATTTAATTGCAGTTTAAATAATGTTTTCAGGACTTTGAAAGTCAAGAATAGTTAGGTACATGTACATTACTTGTATAACATAGTATTGTATGAGAATTAACGGTTTTTATGAATGGAAACGTTTATTTACAATAAAGAAAAAGAAATTCATGATTTTCACCAAAAACTCGATTTTTAAAAAGTAGTTTTTTCGGTTTTTCGCTTTTTTAACGATATTTTTGTATATAAACAATATTATATTTTAATTCTATATTAAAGTTGAGATTTCAACGAAGAAATGAGCACTAGTAAAGTTCATTAATTGAAAATTTGCTAACCAAATTTTTCTATTGAAAATTAGGTCTTTTTTTCTTATTTTCTTCATAGAACATCGAAAATTAAATATTTCGCTTTGAAAAAATTTGGGCTTGTTTGAAACACAAAAAAGAACATTTTTACCGATTTTCATGAAAATATAAACATTTTTGCGATAGTTATAAATTAAAAACCTAAAAAACGGTTTTTTGCATTTTTATCGATAATTTTGAGGTTATGGTCAATAATGTCCAATAAGAAAGTTTTCGATTTTTTTATTATCTACAATTTCTACATTCAATATTTTTCGATAAGGTGCATAGTTTAGCCGCAAATCGCATAAAACGGGTACCAACCCCTAAAAACGTATATATTACCACCCCAACCCCCCATCCAGAACTTTTACTCAGTCTGGACGATTTTTTCTTAATTATTCACACCATTAACTACATTTTTCGACCATTCGTATACTGCTAAGAATTTTTATTGCCTTAAACAGGATTGGCCCTGGTCTACTTAATGACCCTTTTAAGTACAGTAGGGCACTATTCGAAAAGAGAGTACTATCTAACTAAAATAAGTACATATTGTCACCCTAATTATAACTATTATTAAGCCCTGAAGAAGTATGTGCCAAATAATTATTTATAACTTCCGTTCAAAACTTCTTTTAGTGCAATGAATAGAATTTCATACTTTTAACTTTTACCAATTGTTAAAGCGTTTTTTTCAAATACCGATGTAAAAGTTGTCGTTGATAGACACTTACCTGAGGTATGTGCATTATGGCCACGGTAATTCCACTAATAATATCACTGAAGAAACTTCTCTTCCAGCTGTATTCAGGTAACCATGACAGTAACGGTATTGTTTGTTTCAGGCAAGAAACAGGCTGTATGGACTCACATGCTTTCCTGCACCGACTTTTAACTGAAAACAATCAGAAAAATAAATTAGAATGCCAAAGTTTACGAATTTATTAATCATTTAATGTCTTACAGAGAAAAGGTAAAAATATACAGGGTGTCTCACCGGGAACTGAATCGATCGATATAGAGAAAAGTACGCATCAGAAAATTTTGAAAATTTAGATAATTACTAACGTCGATGTGGTCAATCCAACTAAAATAATTACAAGCAGCTGGCACTTCCGCTTATACCGGAAGTCGATAACAACTTGCTTATTTCAAATGGAACACCCTATATATTTTAGGGTTCTCGAAAAGAGCATAAATAGTCGAAAATATGTAGCATATCCTATACCTAAACCTAGCCGTTTCAGAGATATTTGACATTTTATAGAAAATTTGACAGGTGCGACAGTTTGCAAGCACCGTTATAACTTTCTTCCTGTAAAAGATCCTCATTTGCTTCTTGTCACGTAAAAAGAACACAAGGAGAACTACGTTCTATAACTGAAATAAATTCAATAATACCATACCAAGTGTTCCGTTTTTCGCGTTACATTTTGTCAACATCAAATCGCGAAAACTTGTTTAGGTCAAATGGAACACCCTGTGTTTTTTTACGTCAAGTTGTGTAAAATTGAATTCCCTTTTTACCGATATTAGCATTGTGGGGGTTAAAGTTACAACTTTTTGAAGTATTTGCGATTTTATTAGAAATTCATGAATTGTTGTAATCATTTCATCAAAATAGCCATGATTAGAAACAATCAGTCATTATCTTATGTCAAAAAATGCCAGCACGTTTAAATTACACCCACGAAGACTTTTTAAATTTGTTTTATTTGTTTATTATTTATGGAGAATGTGATAAAGTAATATCAAGAACTTGCAGCATTTGCTACTCGATATCCAGAAAAACGGAAATCGTCACCAAACACTGTAGAACGTATACTGAAAATTTTTAAAAATTATGGTTCTGTCAAGGCAAAAATGCAAAGAAGAAAGCCTATTGTTGATGATGAAAACATTGAAATAGTCATTCTGGGATATTTTCATGCATTTCCAAGGATGTCATTAAGACAAACTGCTCTGGAATCGGCACTATGCAAGGATTCAATTCACAGAATCTTATTAAAACATAAGTTTCACCCGTTTTCATTCCATATGGTTCAAGGATTAAAAGAAGCAGAGTTCCTAAGAAGACAGAATTTTTGTGAGTTTATCTAATAAGGTCTGAGGGTCATGATTCTTATTTGGGAAATATTATATGAACAGATGAAGCAGAATTTACTAAAAATGGACTTTTTAATAGACACAATTCCCATTATTGTAGTGACTCAAATCCTCATATGTTCAGAGAGCGAAACTTTCAGGAAAGTTGGCAGTTCAGTGTTTACTGTGCCATAAGAAACGATAGAGTGGTGGCATTACAATTTTATCAAGAAAATTTAAACGGTAAATTAAATTTTCTCGTATGCTAATATGTATATTTAAATTTTTGTTTTTTTTTTTTAGTGAAAGATAATTGAATATTTAACAAAATTTGAATAATAACTATTTAGAAAATTTACCTCTCGCCGAACATAGAAACATTTTTTATCAGCACGACGGTGCTCCCCCACATAACGCATATTTAATTAATAATTATTTATAACTTTTTATGATTAATGGATTGCTAATAATGGACCTTTCTTATGGCCTCCTCGCTCGCCCGATTTATCAGTTCTGGATTATTTCATTTGGAGAACTATTAAAAATAAAGTATATGAGAACCCATTAACAACCATTGAAGATTGTTATGCAAAGAGTAAGAAATGCATTTCAAAACATATCACAGGATTCAATTAGAAGAGCTACCCATGAGGAACTAATCCGAAAGTACGAAAAATGTGTCGAGGTTCGAGGGCGGAATTTTGAGCAATTATTAAATTAAAATGATATCATATTTTAAATTGATTTTATCTCTGCTATTTTAATTCATGCCATATCTTGAATTCGATTAATACGCATGTTACAGTGTTAGTGTTATTTTGCGTTTTTGTGGATATCGAGTAGCAAATGTGCTGCAAGTTCTTGATATTACTTTATCACATTCTCCATAAATAATAAACAAATTTAAAAAGTTTTGGTTGGTATAATTTAAACGTGCTGGCATTTTTTGACATAAGATAATGACTGATTGTTTCTAATCATGGCTATTTTGATGAAATGATTACAACAATTCATGAATTTCTAATAAAATCGCAAATGTTTCAAAAAGTTGTAACTTTAACCCCCACAATGCTAATATCAGAAAAAAGGGAATTCAATGTTACACAACTTGACGTAAAAAAATACAGGGTGTTCCATTTGACCTAAACAAGTTTCCGCAGTTTGAAGTTGACAAAATGTAACGCGAAAAACGGAACACTTGGTATGATATTATTGAATTTGTTTCAGCAGTAGAACGTAGTTCTCCTTGTGTTCTTCTTACGTGACAAGAAGCAAATGAGGATCTTTTACAAGAAGAAAGTTATAACGGTTCTTGCAAACCGTTGCACCTGTCAAATTTTCTATAAATTGTCAAATATCTCTGAAACGGCTAGGTTTAGGTATAGGATATGCTACATATTTTCGACTCAGAATTTTATGCTCTTTTCGAAAATCCTAAAATATATAGGGTGTTCCATTTGAAATAAGCAAGTTGGTATCGACTTCCGGTATAAGCAGAAGTGCCAGCTGCTTGTAATTATTTTAGTTGGATTTGCCACACCGACATTAGTAATTATCTAAATTTTCAAAATTTTCTGATGCGTACTTTTCATTATATCGATCAATTCAGTTCCCGGTGAGACACCCTGTATACATGCAATGTTTACAGTGAAACATTATTTTTCTAGTGGTCTAAGCAAACATTCCAGATATTTAAAAATGCGTTTATTGGGTTTTGAAACGTATGTAAATACTATTTTATAAGAACGATTAAACGATCATTATTACATCCTACAAGAAATTATATTCAGTATAAAATTATAGCGGTTTTAAAATATCAAGACAGAATTTTAGATGAATATAAAGTTTAAGTAACGTTTGAAAATTGTCTTTAGTATAAGGTGTTAGTTCTTATCTAAATTCTTATCTAAAACAAGACCATCCTAGTACATGTAAAATAGGGGTGATGCCTACGTTGTGTTGGGCAGCGTGGTATAGGGCCGGGTGCAAAACGAAGTTCATACTAGAAGGAATGTACATATAACCAGCCTAATAAAAGAGGTAAAGAGTATCATTCCCTCTCTGCCGCTAATCATATAAAACAACGGGTTAAATTCATTACCAGATCTTCGATAAATGTCTGTTGATGAGCGGTTCTTTCCAGGCTTATTACCAAACTACTTGGTGTAAAGATATTACCACATAACTAATCTTTGCATCAACTAGAAATAATCTATCATATTCGTGGATTAGAGGCTACTCTTCGGGTTTATTATTATCACCAAAATTGCCGTCATAGCCATCGACCACGACGTATTTACTTCGACTTCATTTCAATACTCACGGCGATGCTGCCGGACACCCCAACAATGAATTACAAGCACAGACAAGGGCACCGATAGAGCCCCGGAGAACGTCGCACGTAGAAATTTTGTTTCGGACTGCGTTATTGTTTAAAAATTTAATTTACATTCTGGTTTCAGGTGGGAAATGTGTAATTTGCGTGTTTGTGGTACTAAAAAACATTAAATTTTTTAGGAAAGATATGATTTGATTTTCAACAAGAATGTAGGATGGGGCACTTCCACATAATGCGCTAAAACTTCAAACGTATTTAAACAATGCATTTTCAGTATGGATGGGGAATATTGATTTTTCCAAAAATGACTATGCAAAAAAGCGACTAAAAGAGAGCATTGAGAATCACGGCATGAACCAGTTTATAGAAAATTATACTAGAATACGAAATGGCTCTAGCACAATAATTGATCTTGTTATAAGTAATGAGTATACTATAACTGCATATGTTGAACAAGATTATATAATAACGAATCATTCAATAATCCAAGTAAAAATGGAAAAAGGCAGGGAAAGAAGGAAATATCAAACAAAGGAAATCAGATCAAAAATTGATTTCGAGGAAATGACAAATTTGTTAATTGATAAGGACTGGAATTATTCATGTACAGATGTGAATGTCGTAAGTCAGACTTTTATTAATAATATAATAGATGTACTTGATATTATAGCACCTGAAAAAACTGTAAAAGTAAATTTAGCCGGAAATAAATGGTTTGATAGGAATTGTAGGGAAGCAATTGATAATAGAAACAGGGCGTATAAAAGATTTACATTTACAAGTGAGGTTGAAGATTGGGATAGATATAACCAGGCAAGAAATAATACTGTAAGGGTTATTAATGAAACAAAAAAAATGTTTTATGAACGAAATATAGATGAAAACAAATCAAGTCCAAAATTAATGTGGAAAAATTTAAAGCAAATAATTGGAAATAAAAAAGTAAACACACTTTTCAAAGTTTGAACTGCTCTGGTGTAATACATAATGACAACATGGCAGATGTATTAAATCAGTATTACGTGGGAAGTATTGAAAGTATTGTCATCAGTATAAGAGTAGGCTATATAAATATCGATAGAATCAGTAATACTGTACCCGTTGTAAACTTCAGCATGTCAACATTTTGTACCATAACTTTACAGGAATTGAATAAATTGGTTAGTAAACAAATTAAGAAGCACAGCACTGATGGAATTGGTTATGATATTATAAAAAATCTCGTTCATATAATAGGATATCCGTTTTTAAATATTATTAATTTAAGTTTGGAAAAAGGTGTTATGCCTGAGTGTTATAAAACATCCATCGTTGTACCAATTCCGAAAATAGTTAATACTAATTTAGCAGAACAATTGAGACCAATAAAATATGTTGCCATTTTGTGAAAAAATCTTAGAATTAGTTTACGTTTACGATCAAGTAGTTGATTACATAAACTCAAATAACATCTTATGTACATATCAATCGGGTTTTCGTCGTAAACATTCATGTGCAACTGCACTACAGTTGGTAATTTCAGAGTGGAAGCAGTTGCTTGATAAGCCAGGGGTCGGGATTTGTGCCGTTTTTATTGATCTTAAGCGAGCGTTTGAAACAATTGACCGTAACATATTAATATTAAAACTAAAAAAGTATGGATTTAACCACGCTGTCATAGGATGGCTAGAAAGTTATATTACAAATAGTAAGTTATAATAAACAAATTTGGGGTCCCCCAAGGCAGTATTCTTGGTCCCTTGTTATTCATTCTTTATATCAATGATCTTGGCAATGTACTACAGAAATGTAAAATCCACCTTTTTGCTGATGACGCTTTTATCTATTATGAAAATACAAATTTTGAAGCGATGGTAACTACTGTAAATTTAGAATTAGGTCTGCTCACAGAGAAATTTAAAATGAATAAACTAAAATTAAATGAACTAAAATGTAAATACATATTCGTAGGTAACAATTATTTGTACAATAGATTTATCAACTTAAATCTTGGTATTGAAATAAATAATGAAAATGTTGAACTTGTTCAAGAAATTAAATATTTAGGCCTAATAATTGACCGGGAACTAAAGTTTAATAAACATATCGACTATATATAAAAAAAACATTGGCAAGAAAATTGGTTTTTTTAGCAGAGTGTCCCCTTTTATATCAGTGAATACAAGGTTAACAGTTTATAATTCTTTAATATTGCCCCATTTCCTCTACTGTGGCTCAGTGATTTATGTAAGTTCTACAAATTTTAATAGGTTGCAGGTTCTCCAAAATAAGGTAATGCGAATAATTTTGGGATGTAATAGATTTTCAAGCAGTCAGCTGATGCCAAGCATATTAAATTGGATTAATATAAAACAGTTTTATTACTTTCAAACTATGACTTTTATTTTTAAAATGATCAACGGTACTTTGTCTGATTATCTTAGTAGGCTATTGCTACCTGATTACGCCTACGTAATACACGGATGGCTAATACTAGCAACTTTTATGTTAAAAAAACATCTAAGAGCAGCACAATGAACAGTTTATTCCACAAAGGAGTTGTACAATTCAATCTTCCTCACGTAATTAAGTCCAGTACAACAGTTAAAGAGTTTAAGTCTAAATTATTATGTTTTATACACGATACTACACTCCATTTAAATTTGTTTTATATATTTTTATGTATTATGTAAACCATAAAGTTAAGTTATTAGTGCATATTGTATATACTTTATTTTTTTTCTTGTGGCATTATATTTTTCTCTTGTTATCTATGGATAAACAAACTACTTTTATTATTATTATTATAATGACCACCGAATAGTCCCGATCTTACACCGCTAGATTCATTTTCATGGGGATTATTAAAGGACATAGTTAATAAAAATAATAATCACAGTATTCCTGTTATTAAAGAAGTGATTCAGAATGAAATAAATAATCTAAGCGTTGTCGATAACGATATCTTGAGTATTTTTCAGAATTTAAAAAGACGATATGAGCTCTGCATCCAAAATAATGGTGGCCATATCGAACAACTTTTATTATTGTTTGTGATTGTTGTTGTAATATTATATGTTGGTAATTAAATATTTGGAATAAATAAATTTTGTAGTTTTCTTAATAATTTATTAGTTTCCAATGTTCAATAACTCGAAAACGGTAACAGTTAGCACTGTCATATTTTTGAAACCAGAAAAAAAAAGAGTAATTCAAAAATTCAACTATACAGGGTGTCCCAATAAAAACTCCCAGGCCGGATATTTTCTAAACGAATAGAGATAATTTAATTCTGTAAAAGCCAGTTTGTACTGCATAAAGAGAGCTTCATTTTTGAATATAATTGTTTTTTGAATATATCAGTATATAGATGGCGCTATGTTCTAAAGAAATATTTCGATGGGAAAAACTTTGAAATGGGGTTTATGTGAAAGAAAATGCATTTTTAAGCAGATTATGTTCTAAAAAAAAATACCCTGAAACTAACCGTTTTCGAGATATTTGAGTCCAAATGTTGGCATTTGCCAATATTGAATAATTGTAATCTCTTCAACATTTCAGTCCTTTAAGTTGGACAATCTGTATTTAATTTACAAATTTTGGAAGAAAATATTTAAAAAACTTTTCATATAATTGCTTTGTTATTAGGTTAGATTATAATTACAAATATTTGATATCTAGTGAGTATAATAACCCTTATACCTTATAAATTAAATACAATTAAAGTTACCTTTGGAATAATAGTTTTGACTAATTATTGTTTTCTTTGTGAATATTTATTATTAAATATGGTTTCTCATACAAATGAAGATAAATTAAACATAATTATAATTTATGGGGAATATCGTAAAAATGCTTCAAGAGCTGTAAGTTTATATGCAACACGTTTTCCTGGCAGACCTTCACCAGATCGGAAAACTTTTGTGTTCTAATTTGAAAAATTATGGAGGTTTTAGAAAACCAAAAACAACAAGAAGAAAATGAATTGCAACTGATGAAACTATTGCATTGGTATTACATCAAGTAGAAAATAACCCAAACATTTCAGTACGCAAGTTGACGGAAGAAACAAATATTGCACGTTCCACCTGCCACAGAATTCTTAACCAACAATTTTTTCCATATAAAGTTCATTTAGTTCATCATTTGATTCCAGGGGACAATGAGCGGAGATTAGATTTTTTGACGCAATTTTCAATTCTCTTAGAAGAAAATTCAAATCTTTTAGATACAATTATGTGGAGTGATGAAAGTCGATTCCATAGCAATGGAGTAATCACAAGACATAATTGCCATTACTGGTCTCAAGAGAATCCTAGGTGGATGAGACATACCAGATCCCAGAATCGTTTTGGGGTAAATGTTTGGTGCAGTATCGTTAATGGTTACATTGTTGGCCCATATCTCTACCATGAGAATTTAACAGGTGAAAGATATTTACAATTTTTGCAAAATGATTTACAAGTACTATTAAGGAATTTGCCCGCTCAGTTGGATAATATGTGGTTTCATCAGGATGGAGCAGGCCCACAACGGTGTTAATTATTTAAATCAAACATACCCAGGAAGATGGATTGGTACTAATGGAGTACAGTACTTGGATGGCCCGCTCAATCTCCTGACATTACTCCATTAGACTTTTATTTATGGGTATTTTTAAAAAGTGAAGTGTACAAAGAACATTATTAAAAGTTTGTAGATCTGAACTAATTAATAGGTTTACGATGTGTGTTAATGAAAATGGCAATAATTTTGTACACTTATTAAAATAGTTATTTTAATTTCATTAGTTTGTAAAAATTGTTTTATGTTCGTAATTGTTTTTTTATCGTTTAAATGTTTGAATTATATGATAAATAATATATATTTTTTTCAAGGGTTACTTCAAATATATTTAATTCATAAGATACGAAAAATTCTTTAAATATTTTCTTCCAAAATTTGTAAATTAAATACAGATTGTCCAACTTAAAGTACTGAAATGTTGAAGAGATTACAGTTATTCAATATTGGCAAATGCCAACATTTGGACTCAAATATCTCGAAAACGGTTAGTTTTAGGGTATTTTTTTTAGAACATAATCTGCTTAGAAATGCATTTTCTTTCACATAAACCCCATTTCAAAGTTTCTCCCATCGAAATATTTCTTTAGAGCACAGCGCCATCTATATAATGACATATTCAAAAAACAATTATATTAAAAAATGAAGCTCTCTTTATGCTCTACAAACTGGCTTTTACAAAATTAAAATATCTCTATTCGTTTAGAATATATCCGGCCTGGGAGTTTTTATTGGGACACCCTGTATACACGGCATTCTATTTCAAAAGTATGATTGCTTCTTGTACCCCTCAATTTCTGCACACACATTATTCTTCGTACAACGCGAGGATTAACATCTCTATCGCTTACGTTGATATATATTTTTCTACCCGCTTCTTATTGTGACTTACCTGCTAATAATCATTTCCGCTTAATTTGTTTTGTGTGTGTATTGTGCAACGACGACCACGATTTTAGGATCTACCTGCAACATCTTCAGCCGGAGGCCTCCGAGAACCTGGACCTCAGAGGAAGAAATCTGAAAGGTAGGATCCTTAATTTCTCTTTCGCGCCGCTATACAGCCCACTCTCTTTTGTTTCCGCTTTTTTTGGTTAAATTAATATTATTTTTTCCCCGCAAGTTCACCGTTCGTGAACATTTTTTTTTGGCCAAATTAAGCGGAAATGATTATTAGCGGGTAAGTCACAATAAGAAGGGGGTATAAAAATATATATCAACGTAAGCGATAGAGATGTGAATCCTCGCGTTAACATATTAGCGGGCTTCAGTTATAGATCTACAACTTTTATCCGAAACTTATCTCCAATAATAACGATGATAAAGGGTGGCCTAAATATGTGAATAGTACAACTAGGCCTGTTACAGGGATTAGAAACTGAAAAAATTACTACAATAATTAATCAAAAAACTATCAATGCACATGACATTATTTCTAAGTTTTGCATGTTTTCTCTCAAAGTACTGTATAATAAGAAGCGATAATAATAACGTTATTTACTGTGCTATATTATATTACATAACAAATTTATCGATTGATTTATTAAGTACTATTTTAATGTTAAATACTTGACCTGTATTGAACTGGAGTAACAATGTAAACAATTGTTAAGTAATACTTTTATCTTGAATATTAGTAAATATATAAATTAAGGAAAAGTTCTCAACTGTTTAATAATAACAATTTTAAAAATGTTTATACTTACTGGTAGAGTAAGGTTTTTCATACAAAGTATCCCTATTTAAATCTTCTTGTTGGTACACCGGCCTTTCCATTTGTAATTGTGATGTGCCATTGTACACATTTTTCATAACCCTGGAACAAAGAAGCATTTTAAAACAAATTTGGAAAGGTATTATACTTTGCTATAGCTGAGATTATCAGTTCCCGGCACATAAAAAGCGCAACAAAATTTTACGACCTCATTAAAATACCGTCACTCTTTGTGCTGTTTCGACCGCAAATTGACTCGCTTACCTTTATAGGTTTTTAATGTGCGTCGGGTTGTTTGATGATAGGCATGCCGCATGCCCCGCGGCGATAATAATTATGTCGTAAAATTTTTGTTATGTTTTTTGAGTGTCGGGACGTGCTGACTTGGACTATACATAGTTTTGCTCGATAAAATATGTTAGTAGTCCATTTAACGAGGTCCCAAACATCAAAAGTTTGTAGGATTTTTTGAAATGCATTTCCTCCCCTGTTGTCGAGAGTAAGAAAAATGATGGTGATGGTTTCGAGTTCTGAAACCCATGCGTACTACTCCTATCAAGGAAAAACCACCGGCTTGGTCTTGCGAGGGGTCGGGTTTTTTGGGGAATATTAATAAATTCAGTTAATTTACATTAGAGTACTCGCGACCACCGGGGGTTGAACCTACCCCCGCTCTTAATAGCAATATCTCCAAAAAATAAGAAAATACGGACTCGACAAAGTTTTTGATGGATTTCTCGAGGGCAGGGATCATGATGGTGGTGTTATTTCTCACCCTACTCTCCCGCAACTACCCCCAGCGTGTAAAAACCACCCCTCTTCCATGCAGTCGGTCCTAGGCATGCGGATTCGTCGAGTCGGAGTTTTTATGAGAATGTCCGGGAAACTAACCATTATTAAACTACAGTTGACCTAAGCAACTTCCGGGGGTTTGCAAATTCACTTTCAGCAAGAGATTTATTAAATATCGAGGAAAGCGGTTCACAAAACATATCTTTTTACAAAATATAAACTAATTCATATCAGTTTTGATATAATTACTCTGTAATTATTGTCGATTTTAAAATATATCGCAGTTTGGTCATAAGGCTCATAAGCGGTTTGTAAAAAATCTGAAAACAACTGGCAAATTTCATAACCAATTTGGGCACATTTGTCATTAAATTTCTTAGCACATGGTACTTTGGTATGGCCTTTCGAGTAGTAAATGTGCTGCAAGTTCTTGATATTACTTTATCACATTCTCCATAAATAATAAACAAATTTAAAAAGTTTTCTTTGGTATAATTTAAACGTGCTGGCATATTTTGACATAAGATAATGACTGATTGTTTCTAATCATGGCTATTTTGATGAAATGATTACAACAATTCATGAAATTCTAATAAAATCGCAAATATTTCAAAAAGTTGTAACTTTAACCGCCACAATGCCAATATTAGAAAAAAGGGAATTCAATTTTACACAACTTGACGTAAAAAAACACAGGGTGTTCCATTTGACCTAAACAAGTTTTCGCGGTTTGAAGTTGCAAATGAGGATCTTTTACACGAAGAAAGTTATAACGGTTCTTGCAAACCGTTGCACCTGTCAAATTATCTATAAAATGTCAAATATCTCTGAAACGGCTAGGTTTAGATATAGGATATACTACATAATTTCGAAATTTATGCTCTTTTCGAAAACCCTAAAATATATACGGTGTTACATTTGAAATGAGCAAGTTGGTATCGACTTCCGCTATAAGCGGAAGTGCCAGCTGCTTGAAATTATTTTAGTTGGATTGGCCACACCGACATTAGTAATTATCTAAATTTTCAAAATTTTCTGATGCGTACTTTTCTCTATATCGTTCGATTCAGTTCCCGGTGAGACACCCTGTATATATTTTCTTTTATTTATGTTTTAAATGTTTTTATTTTTGAATTCATATTTCAACAAGACAATTGTTCCGTTCATACTGCTCATACCGTAACTAACTGGTTTCAAGATAACAACATCAATGTTCTTAACTGGGCAAGTCGTAATCCAGATCTTAACCATGTGGAAGAAGTATGGGGACTACTCGTAAGAAGTATCCAAAAGCGAAATGTGAGACCACGGAATGTCGAAAAATTACTGGAAATAGTAAATGCATGGGAAAATATTATTACATATGATTATTGTATAAGGTTATTTAATTCTATGCCAAACAGACTTATAGAAGTTATAAATAGAAATGGTGCAATAACGAAATATTAATAGTCAGTTTCTTATTAAGTAGGATATCCTTTCTCCTTTGATCCAGGAATTCTATTAACCGTACCGTTTATTCTCCACTCTCTTAAAATGTTACACACCAAATTTTTGTTAATGTTATAACGCAGTGCAATTTGTCTCATTAACCATCCATCATTTACTATAGCAATAACTACAGCATTAAAATAAAAAATAAATTAAAAGTGATATCTGTTTTATTTCGGCTACTCATTACATATTCAAATAGAGACAGATTTACATTAGAAAAAAAATCATGCGTAAAAAATTCAAGCGCAAATCCTACTCGAGCTTCTTTATGTTCAGCTTTAAGTAAGTATTTCTGTGCTGTCGCATGACAGCGTAGCTCCGATTCTCTTACTCGCCGGCGACCAGTACTACTCCATCCAGGAAAATTCGTTTCTTCAGCAGCCTGAATAACTGAGTGAAATTGATTTTCTACTAAAGCATTTACCAATTGCAAATCTTGTTGTTGAGTTGATATCCTTCGTCGCCCTGATCCAGGATATCTACTAATCGTAGCGGTCCCATTTGAGTAAATATACGAGCATTTTCAACCCGAAAATGTGTACTTTGCGAACACAGTGTGTAATCCCACTGTTGTGATACAAAGAAAAAATATCTCGGACTTCGTAAAACATGTGTTGAATCCCTTTGCAATTGAACTAATTAAAGATGATAAAAAAGGCCTCACATGCGCAGTATCTCCATGGTGTGAGCCTGAATATCACTCGAGCGATTGCCTATTTCCTATTTGCTAATGCGATTGTGTGAATCGATTAAAAAGACGCTAATGGGAATACATTAGTGTGGAAGTTATCAATACCACACAACGAAGAATTTCCTGTGTCGGTTTTCATTTCTATGGCTGACGTCAGATGTTATGAAACAAATATGTTAAACCCATCTTGTGTCAATATCAAAGAACCTGCCCAAACATATCCAAAGTCATGCCTGAAGTCAGTAATATCTCCTTCGAAAGAAATTTTTCGAAACTGTAATGAAATTCCATGCATTTTGCATCAACGCATCAACACGTAAAAATGCCGTCGGAAGATATTTTGTGGAAGTACTATGAAGGTGGTTCGAAATTTCAACATAAAAATTAATTTTTCGGAACTCAACAAAAATCATTTTTTAAAACTATCATAAAAATCCGTGCCATGTAATCGTACCGCTTATCTCCACTTTCTTAAAATGTTACACACCGAATTTTTGTCAATATTATAACGCAGTGCAATTTGTCTCATTGACCATCCATCTTCTGCTTTAGCAATAACTCCAGACTTAACTAAATCGCTTATACGAGGCATATTAGATTTTTGCACACTTGCAATAAATTATGACAACTAACTGACAATGTCACAAAAATTAAAGTTAGATGTATACAACTTAGACCAGGGCCAATCCTGTTTAAGGCAATAAAAATTCTTAGCAGTATACGAATGGTCGGAAAATGTAGTTAGTGGTGTAAATAATTAAGGAAAAATCGTCCAGACTGACTAAAAGTTCGGGAAGGGTGGTTGGGGTGGTAATATATACATTTTTGGGGGTTGGTACTCGTTTTTTGCGTTTTGCGGCTAAATTATGCATCCTATCGAAAAATGTTGAACGTAAAAGTTGTAGATAATAAAAAAATCAAAAACTTTCTAATTGATCATTATTGACCATAACCTCAAAATTATCGAGAAAAATGCAAAAAACCGTTTTTTCGGTTTTTAATTTATAACTATCGCAAAAATGTTTATATTTTCATGAAAATTGGTGAAAATGTTCTCTTTTGCGTTTCAAACAAGCCCAAATTTTTTCAAAGCGAAATATTTAATTTTCGATGTTTTATGAAGAAAATTTAAAAAAAAGACCTAATTTTCAATCGAAAAATTTGGTTAGCAAATTTTCGATTAATGAACTTTACTAGTGCTCATTTTTTTCGTTGAAATCTCAACTTTAATATAGAATTAAAATATAATATTGTTTATATACAAAAATATCGTTAAAAAAGCGAAAAACTGAAAAACTACTTTTTAAAAATCGAGTTTTCGGTGAAAATCATGAATTTCTTTTTCTTTATTGTAAATAAACATTTACATTCATAAAAAGCGTTAATTCTCATACAATACTGTGTTATACAAGTAATGTACATGTACCTAACTATTCTCGGCTTTCAAAGTCCCGAAAACATTATTTAAACTGCAATTAAATAGGTAAAAATTCAAAAAACACAAAGTCTGTGAACTGAGAAAATTTGTTAATTATTTCTTGTGATTCGTAAGTATTTACAAATTATCACGTCAAAGTCTATATTTGATTATAGAATACAAAAATTAAAAGTAAAATGATTTTATTGAAATCTTTTTTTCTTCATGGGCAATTCTTCATCGCCAGAATTCAGTATCATTATTTTTATTATTATTTATTAGACAGTGGGTACTGCCTTCGTCTTCGATGTCATCGAGACTACAATTTTATTCGTACAACGATTTTTCGGCAGTAGAACATTTATCAGAACCGTGACAATTTGAGCACAAATTTATGCACTTTAAGCTTGCGACACCCACATTTGCTATTACCGCATCCTGTTTCGCAGCTGCAGCAGATAATTTTCAATAAATTTTCAGGAATTAATTCTTGTTCTGTAAATATAGGTACGATGCCATTAACGTGATGTTTCCATCCCCAATCTGTAGCTGTTAATTGATTACCAAGCCAACTTTGTATTTGAAAATACACCCTGTAACAATGTTGCTTAGCTGTCCCTTCAGTTGGAGGTAATTTTTTCGAATGAAATGAGGATTTAACAGTAGCCGTTCGGTAGAGTTCAAATCTTTTGTAAATAGAAGCTATTATTTTTAATCCATTTTCGGTAATCGTTTGTTTGTCTGCATTTGTATTGTAAAAAATTTCTGCAAGATTAGGTAAATGTTTGTCGGCCAATAATGATTTTATAATTGTTTATTTTTCCTTTCCCAGCAAAACTGGAAGTTGAATCGCAGCCAGAAAAACAATGCAAAAATGCTACAATATGTTTATGTGATTTATGTTTAAAACTATTAGAGGTGTAATAAGTATCATTAATATTTCCTGCATCAAGTTTGTGGAAATAGATATTCAATTCGTGTGAACTGAATTGATTTAAAAGAACTAAAAGATCTACGTCTTGACCAACAACTACCACTATTTTATCGGAGTTTTTTGCTACTTCAAGGGATGTATTGATAATTAGGGAATCTGCATCTTCTTCATATAACTATTTTTTGCGTAGTTGTTTTGTACATAATGTAAATATTTTTGTGTTATTTCATTAATTGTATCGTTTTTTTGCCAGATTACTTTGTGTAAGAGAAACCCGCCATCAACAATGTGTACAATATTGCTCGAAGTTGGTAACGAATCGATGCTCGCAAATTCTGTATATAAATGTGACTTAATATTTTTTCTGAAGCCATTCTCTGTAAACAACGACACAGGAAATGGAGCAAGCTCGCGCTGTAAATAATTTTTCATATCGTCTGTGCTGCTGATATTTCGCGAAATTCTCTGAAATAATAGTAATGGATCAATTGTAACAGTCTCGCCTCAGTTAGGTACATGTACGTTACTTGTATAACATAGTATTGTATGAGAATTAACGCTTTTTATGAATGTAAACGTTTATTTACAATAAAGAAAAAGAAATTCATGATTTTCACCGAAAATTCGATTTTTAAAAAGTAGTTTTTCAGTTTTTCGCTTTTTTAACGATATTTTTGTATATAAACAATATTATATTTTAATTCTATATTAAAGTTGAGATTTCAACGAAAAGAATGAGCACTAGTAAAGTTCATTAATTTTCGATTGAAAATTTGGTCTTTTTTTAAATTTTCTTCATAAAACATCGAAAATTAAATATTTCGCTTTAAAAAAATTTGGGCTTGTTTGAAACACAAGAGAGAACATTTTCACCAATTTTCATGAAAATATAAACATTTTTGCGATAGTTATAAATTAAAAACTGAAATAACGGTTTTTTGCATTTTTCTCGATAATTTTGAGGTTATGGTCAATAATGATCAATTAGAAAGTTTTAGATTTTTTCATTATCTACAACTTTTATATTCAACACTTTTCGATAGGATGCATAATTTAGCCGCAAAACGCAAAAAACGAGTACCAACCCCTAAAAATGTATATATTATCACCCCAACCCCCCTTCCCGAACTTTTACTCAGTCTGGACGATTTTTCCTTAATTATTTACACCACTAACTACATTTTCCGACCATTCGTATACTGCTAAGAATGTATCGTCTATTACGATATTTTAAACGGTTTGGCCCTGGTCTAACTAGATTTTAGCAAAATACCGTTATAAGACTTGTCCATTTTTTTTTTGCTCACGACCGTGCGGCATAGCAAAAAAGTTCATCCTTGTTAATATAAAAATCGAATTTCATAAAAACCGTACGGTATCACCTTAGAACATAGAGGTCACTTTTCGGAAAACGAAAATTATTCCTGTTCTTCTGGCCCATTATTTCCGTACGGCATTCTCTTTTTAAGAGTCACGGATATAAGTACAGTCCAAATAAACGTAAGCCGTATAGGATTGTTTGATAAAATGCAACCCCCGTGGGTTACGATTTTCACTTTTCCGCGGCTTTCTCATGTCCCACCTAAAATGTACGGCATAAGTCAAAGTGATTTATTTCTGTAGGACTACAAAAATTATACCTTTTCAAGCGACCCCCTAAAAATTTTACACGGGCTTGTGGTTTATAATAATTAAGTATGTCGTAAAGTTTACGTTGCGTTTTTTGAGTGCCGGGAATATTATAAACTCGACTATACCTATTGTAATTTTGTAAAATCTAAGAAAGATGAAATTTAATAGAACACAAATTATAGTGATACCTAAACACTGTTAATACAAATAAAATTGTTTACGCAAAACTAGAACAAGTAAAAAATATAGGTACCATACCTTTTGGCAATGTTCATCCATAAATCTAAAAAAGTAATGAAAATAACGTTCCTATTACTACACAGCAGTCACTAAACAACACTTTTCGTACCTAAACACTACGTGCAGACAAAACTGCTTGTGTGCACACATTGACACTGACATTTTTGCAACCATAAAAATCAACCCTATGACAGTAAAATAGTTTCATTCTAAAGGCGTGTCAGTGAAAATATTCGTTGTTACCTACCAATCGGCGTCAGAGCCATAGAAACTTTTTCGTACGAGCAGCGGTTTTTTCTCTTCGTCCATGTTTACACATCGACACAGAATAACAACAAGAAGTGCGAGATCTTTTAATATCACTTATCACACAAGAAGTAACATCAACATGTATCCGCGTTGATAAATTACGGACGACGATGCTGGCTTCCCTCTGACGAGGGACTAAATGAAAACCAGATCAAAGAAGTGTGATTATCATTGTCAACATGTAAATAATAAATCGACGATAAGAAGGTCATATGTGATATGAGACACGATATTGATTTTTTTATAGATGGCTGTAGATGTATTCGTTTACTTTGACCGTATCGATAATGTTGACAAAGATAATTTAATACTTTGAGTCATGGATGATGCTAGAGGCAAGGGTCGACAAGAAGGCGGCGCAGACGAAGATGAGTCTCGAGATGAAGATTTTATAATATACCGAGTGATATTTTTAGTTGGCACAGAATCTTTTCCTCGCTTATTATTAAAGATAGAGTTTGAAATTTTGTAGGCATCTGATGCGCTTCTCTGTTGCTTCCCGTCTAACCGGAAGTGACGTCAACTTTCGATTTTCAAATGAAACTCTATAGTTTTTCTTTTGGATTTCAAAATTAGATTTTTTTCTGAGTTACTTAGAATATATAAAAAAGCATTAGGTTAGAGAGGAAAGTTTTTAAGATAATCCGAATTTAAGGTTTCAGGTGTTGAGGTGAGATATACGAAGCACTAAAAATCGAGTTACCCATGGAGTGGTTTTTTGGCAGATTGAAAATGCTGCCAAGACGCGTAGTAAGCGCATGTTAAGTCAATACAGGTTTGCGTTGTCGTCTCTGAATTTAGCATTTCAAAGTTTCCTGGCGTCAGTTCAGAAAGAATTGGTGAAGAAAATAGGAAAAAAAAACAGAGAACATTTTCATTGTCTGGTCGATAGCCGAGTCGGTTAATGCGCAAGGTGGCAATCGCGTTTAATCACACGGACATCGCACCACTGAGTTCGAATCCTGGCTCCACCACTAGCACTATCAGAGGAAATGGTTGTATGTCCGCGTTTTTTCAATGTGTAACCCCCTTCCACACAAGCTCTGGGTTCTGGAATTGGGGGTTGTCTAATTTCTGTGGTGTTTATTTATTATTATTTCAAGCAGTGATACAAATTTAAACATGAAGATGCAGTAACAAGGAAATTATCACAAATAATTTTCAAATAAGCCACCATTTTGCTCTAAACACTTTTCAACTTTTCCCTTGACACTTTCTGTTGTGTTTTCAATAAACTGGGGGTTCATTTCTTAGCACTTTTCACGAACACGTGCTTCTAAAGCCGCTCTTGTTTCGCGTTCGAATTAAAAAACATTATCTTTAATGTGACCCCAAAAAAATCCAATGGATTGAGATCTGGGGACCTCGCTGGCCATCTCATCATCATCAATGGAAATTATCCTTGCTGGTATTCATTTAAATCAAACAAACTAATAAAATCTATAAATAGGGTGTATAATAAATATAAAAAGGACAAATAAAAATTATTTTCTCGTTGAATATAAAAAATTAAGATCACTAACTAAATCTCAATTGAATAATGTCTACATGAAATTTCAAATGTGCTTTTAGAGGGCGGAATATTAAAACATAATATTCTAGTCGCAAACTCCACTATAAAATCCTTAATTTACTGCAAGGAACGTAACCAAACTGCAACCAACAGCTACTCTCCGGGCTATGTGCCCCGCCGAGCGCTGAATTACAAGTTATAAGAGTAGCGCGTTAAGTGTAATAATTGCATATTACCATCAAAACGCTAATACTTCGATTGCAACAAACACTTACCTACTTAAAGGAGCTCTCGTGCCAGTCGTCACACACCATTTGCAGACTGCAGTTTCGAGCTGTTGGCTCTCGTCAGTGCAAGGTAGACATGCGACGACCGACACGAGGATCACTTGACTATTTGGTACATTTCGCTATCTTTAGGATAGCGACATGTAAAATAGTCAGCAGGCGCCATATAGCGGTCCAGTGTCTGTTGCAATCGAAAAATAAATAGCCTGACTGGGCCTAGCATGGTTCAAATGTGCTTTTAGAGGGCGGAATATTAAAACATAATTATTAAATTATTTTTCGATTGCAACAGACACAGGACCTGTAGATGGCCTGCTGGCCTGCTGACTATTTTATATGTCGCTATCCCAAAGTTAGCGAAATGTACTAAATAGTCAAGTGATCCTCGTGTCGGTCGTCACATGTCTACCTTGCGCTGACGAGAGCCAACAGCTCGTGTGTGACGACTGGCACGAGAGCTGCTTTAAGTAGGATCAGTCTTTCGTCTGGTGTTTGTTGCAGTCGAAGTATTTTGATGGTAATATGCAATTATTACACTTAACGCGCCAGTCTTGTAACTTGTAATTCAACGCTCGGCGGGGCACATAGCCCGGAGAGTAGCTGTTGGTTGCAGTTTAGTTACGTTCCTTACAGTAAATTAAGGATTTTATAGAGGAGTTTGCGACTAAAATGTTATGTTTTAATTGCAAAAGACAGTTCAGCTATTAATAGCATACCAGCAAAGATTGATGTCAATTTTTGTTCTTTTAGAAAATTTTTAAATTGTATCTCCGTTAGTAACAACCTGGTTTAGTCTGCTGTATTTTATTAGTTTTTGTCATTAATTTATTCTCTGTTTTGTGATACCTGATACATTATCATATGTTTATTTCATTCTTTTATGCTATATTAGTAGAGGAAGTTAGCCGTAGGTCGGTCTCCCCCCACCACTGACCTTGACCTTGACCGTGCACCTGTGGTCCGTTCCTTCAAGGCCACGGTGGCACCGTAGGTTCGCTTAGCATATACCGTGACCTTGACCTTGGACGGCTGCAGTGCGTTTCGACTTCAAGGGCGCAGTGTTGCTGTTACCCAGAACGATCACTTGCAGTGACCTTGGCCTTGGCTAACACTATTAGAGAATGCAAGGACGGAGCTTCCTCCTTGCCACGCAACTCGTAATGTGCCGTGGTTTGATATTTTGTGACGTAGTATATCTTTTCTATAAAAGAGTGAAAGGAGTTAATATGGGATCATTCTTAACGTCAATTTCCTAGAGTAAAGAAGCAAATATGTATTCGTGCAGTTTTTGTGGTGCAAGCTTCACTCGCAGTGACAATATGCGACGTCATCAGAGGGAGGCGTGTAACAGTTTAAATGGTAATGGACCGCCAGCAAAGAAAGTGAAATTGGATTCGAATCCATCAACATCGGTAATTATGCAGACGTGTTATAGCTGTAATGTGACTTTAACAACTAACCAAATGAAGTCTCATAAAAGAACACTACAACACAGAACAAATTCATGTGTACGTTTGATGGATGGTACAGAAATTGTTCGCAGTGCTTTCAAATATAGAATCATAACATACCGAGTGCATAGTGATAATGAGAAACTGGACTATATAATATTTTTCAACGAAATTCGACATAAAATATTGAATTTACTAGAAGAAATATTATTACTTCATAAAACTGTGAAAGTAAACATGGAGACATTTGCCAGCCATATATTACAAGCACAAGAAATAGCTGAAATTAAATCGTTTAATACGTGTAATAAAATATTGGATCAAGGTGTGGATTTAAACATTGCACTCGACACTTTTATAGACATGATGGTTGCGTAAACTACTGAGTTCCAAGAGCGTGATTCTGGTATGTAAATATCTTCTGGTGTGTGGAATAACAATTGACATTTTTTTTTTATTTTTAGGGTGGGCCCTCGAACAAATAAAATTTGTTGAAATTAATATAAACATGTACAGTCCAATGGGTGGTTCATCATATATCAAGTTACCAAAGTTCATCGCAAATAAGAAGGCCGTAGTGAATATAGAAAACCAGGACCAATACTGTTTTGCTTGGGCAGTCACTTCAGCATTGTATCCTGCAAATGGTGGTACATCTCAAATGTCATCTTATCCACATTATTCAAGAGTTCTAAATTTGACAGGTATGAATTTTCCAATGAAATTGAGAGACATTTCAAAATTTGAGGAATTGAATAATATATCTATTAATGTGTATGGGTTAGAAAAGAAATTCGAGAATAATAAAGTAAAATATGATGTTGTCGGACCTTTGCGTTATTCTCAGAAGAAACTACGTATTCATGTTAACTTATTATTAATTTCCGCGGAATGTGATCTGAATCATCATTGTAAATCGGATTGTGCTAAAACTCACTATTGTTGGATAAAAAATTTATCTGGATTAGTATCAAATCAAATATCCGCTCACGGACATAGAAAATATTTTTGTGATGGGTGTTTGCTGTATTTCTGTAACGAACGTCAGCTAATGTCTCACCAAACAAATGATTGTAATCATATTTACACTACAACACCATCGACACAATTTCGGGTTGATAAATATGGGAAACGTGTACCGGAAAATATATTAAAATTTGAGAATTTTGATAGACAAATGCAAGTACCATTTGTAGTATATGCAGACTTTGAATCCATTTTGAAACCGATAAATACTTGCGAGCCAAATCCTGAACGCTCTTATACCAACAAAACGTTTATTCATGAACCTTACTCTTTCGCGTATTACATAAAATGTTCCTTTGATAATAGCATTTCTAAATTTGAACTATATCGCGGATCTGATGCAGCAAAAGTATTTGTATCATGTATAGAGGCTGATTTAAGGGAAATTTATAATAGATATATGAAAGATGTAATCCCCATGTCCCCGCTTACAGCGATAGAAAGAGAAAATTTTGACAATGCAACCATCTGTGGTATATGTGAGAAGCCTTTTGCAGAAGGTGATATAAAGGTGAAAGATCATTGCCACTTAACTGGTAAGATACGATTCGGTGCCGCGCACTCGATCTGTAATTTAAATTATAAACTACCAAATTTTGTACCTATCATATTTCACAACATGAGTGGATACGATATTCACTTATTTGTAAAAGAGTTATGCGCTCATAAAGATAAAGTTGACGTAATACCACAAAACAAAGAAAAATATATATCTTTTACAAAACACCTTTACATGCATGATTACGTTACTGACAAGGGGGAAACAAAAAATAAATATTTGCGGTTACGTTTCATCGATAGTTTTAAATTTATGTCAGCATCACTACAAAATTTAGGGGAAAATTTAAATGAAGGTCAAATGGTTACAATGAAGAACTTTTTTACCGATAATGCAAAATTTATTTTAATGCGACGGAAGGGTGTATTTCCATATAGTTTCGTAGATAACTTAGAGAAATTAAATAATCGTGTTCTACCCACCAAGCAGGAATTCTATGACAGCCTAAATGAAACACATATATCAGATGACGATTATGAAAGGGCTAAAAATGTGTGGGAATTGTTTGAGTGCCAGAGTTTGGGTGACTATTCAGACCTGTATTTAAAATCAGATGTCCTTCTTTTGTGTGACGTATTTGAAAATTTTCGTAAAATTTGCGTGAATAAATATAAATTGGATCCAGCTCAATATTACACAGCTCCAGGTTTATCTTGGGACGCTATGTTGAAACTAACAGCGGTAGAACTTGAATTGTTAACAGATATCGATATGATACATTTTTTTAAAAAAGCTATACGCGGTGGTGTCAGCCAGTGTACAGAAAGGAAGCATATCGCAAATAATAAGTTTGTACCCAATTATGATCCCTCAGAACCGTCGTCATTTATCACATATCTTGATGCTACGAACTTATACGGTCATAGTATGTCCCAAGCATTACCAACAGGGGGATTTGAGTGGCTGTCCGAAAGAAAAATTATCGACTTAGATGTTACTAATATTTCAGACGAGAGTCCACACGGGTATGTTTTTGAAGTAGACATACATTATCCGCAAGAGTTACACGATTTACATTCAGATCTCCCTTTCTTAGTAGAAAATATTATACCCCCCCAATCAAAATCAAAATCACCAAAATTAATCCCAAATTTGAATGATAAGAGACGATATGTTGTGCATTATAGAAACTTGAAACAAGCCATTGAAAATGGTTTAATGGTGTTAAAAACCCATAGAGTACTTAAGTTCAAGCAGTCGCCCTGGTTAAAAAAATACATCGATTTAAATACGCAAATGAGAAATTCAGCGACCAATAAATTTGAAAAAGACCAATATAAATTAATGAATAATGCAGTATTTGGTAAAACCAAATAGAAGAGATATAAAGTTGATTACTCATTGGGAAAATGTTAGAAGAACTATAGGTGCAAACGCATTAATCGCTCGTCCAAATTTCAAATCTTGCACAATTTTTTCTGAGGATTTTGTAGCGATTGAAATGAGCAAATTGCAAGTAGTCTATAACAAACCAATTTACGTAGGATTTTGTATTCTTGAATTATCGAAGACGGTACTGTATAATTTTTTTTATGGTGTTATTAAACGTCAATTCGGTGCTAATGCTTCTTTGTTGTACACCGACACCGATTCCTTAATTATGAAAGTTTATACAGATAACTTCTATGACTTTATTGTACAAAATCCAGAAAAATTTGATACTTCTAATTACAGGGAGGGAAATAAATTTAATATTCCAAAAGGCTCGTCTGTGCTTGGGAATATGAAAGACGAATTCCCCGAAGATCCTATTATCAGCTTTTATGGTACTGGAGCGAAAGCGTACTACGTGCAATCGGTCGGTAATGAGTTGAAAAAAGCCAAGGGAGTAAAGAAATCTGTGATTGAAAAACAACTTACAATAGATGACTACAGAAAAATTGTTGAGCAGGGCGGGTTAATATTTCGTAAAATGAATACTTTCAGAAGTCACTTGCATGATATCTATACAGAGATGCGGAATAAAGTTGCTCTTTCTTATTATGACGATAAACGTTTTGTGATTCCCAATACCACTAAAACTCTACCCTGGGGTCACTCAGACATAACATTTTTTCAGAGTGAACCAGAGCAGAATTTAAAGTGGTTAATATCAGCCTTAAATAGTGTCGTTGAACGAAATGTTTTAAAGGATGATGATAAACTAGATGTGTTACTCAAAGCAATGAATGAGTTGAGTGATTAATTGTTAATAATGTTTCTACTTGTTAACGCAAAGGTCGACAATTATAATATTCAATTGAAAAATTCATTGTGATATTTCATGTTATGTGTAAGTCGAAGTAAGAGATATTTGTATGAAATAAAATGTTAATTTATAAATAAAGATTTAAATTACTAAATGGTATTTTTATTGTATGAGTACCGTAGGCAATAAGATAGAGAGAGACGATAGGAAGAGTGGGGTGGGAAGTAGGGGGTTAGTTAGAGTGTGTAGGGAAATAATTTGAACCAATAGGAACAAGAGTGGTAGGGAGTGGAGGGGTTAGTTCAGCGTTATGGGCTTCAGAGATGCTACAAAGATTCTTTCCGTCTCCAGCTCTCGAGTTGTAAAGAAGTGTGCAAAATAGTGCTGTCTGCTCTATTCCTAGCATTCTTTGTGTTCTGTGTTTTGTGTTTCGTGCCCGTTTCTCGTGTCCGTTTTGTGTTTGTTGTGACAATGGTAGGACAAAAAAAGATTGGTGTTTCTGGTGGTAGCGGTAAGGGAGGCGCTTTGTTGAGTGCTGTGGCAGCATACTTAATTAATTATATGCCAGGGCAAGACGACAATGGCGACGCTTGTCCGGGTAATGGTGTGGCGAACAACCAGACGAGCCCTGGCGTGGGTTTAGTTCCGGATATTGAAATCCCGACGGATTTGACCGATTTGAACGATTTGCTGGGTGATTACGATTTCTCCGAATTGGACGCGCAGGCTTTGGCTTCAGATGAAGCCAGAGCTAGTACATCTAATGGAGAGGCCTACCCGAACGCCGCGTGGTCTAGGTTCCCTACGGTTACGGAGACAAATTCTGAGGACGAATTTCAACCTGCGCAACCAAAGATTTCTTCGCAGAAAGGCCAAAAGAAGATGACGACGCATCCTTCAACATCTACAAAGCAGACGCAGGTAGAGAATACCGAGAAAGATGATGACGTGTCGATTCTTAGAAGAATTTTATCGGCGCAAGCATCTGTACCTGCTCGCCTGAGCCCTATTCCCGATGTTGGCTCAGACGAGGGGCAGGTAGAGATACCTGAAAAGCCTAAGAAAGCAGCAGCTAAAAATAAAAAGCCGTTATCGGGAAGGAAACCGGTGGTTAAAAAAGCTGCTGCAAAAAAGTCGGTAGCTAAGAAACCGAAAAAAGATGCTGCAAAAAAGCCGACGAAAGTGCAACCGGTATGTTCGAGCGCGCCGTTGCCAGGATGCTCTCATGCGGTGTTGCCAACGCAGGAACCCCGTAACCGTGCTCTGGTTGTGAATGAAAGTGATTCTGATTCACAATCGGAGTTATTCTCCCAAGAAGAGCAAAATGAAACTTTCAAAAATTTTTTGAACATGTATGAACAGTTGCAGCGGGAGGATAGGGAACTTAAAAGTGCAACTGATGATGATAGCAAATTAAAGGATCACGCGCAGTCCCTCAAAAGGAAGGCGGAGATGTTGAATTCTCGGGCCGATGAAATGCTCAGAGGCATTGCGAAGCGTCGCAAAGCCTCTGAGAGATGTACAAGGAAGCTAAATGCTATAAAGAAGAAACTGGGAATAAGGTAGTGCGTAAACACACTACAGAATGTTGCATTAAAAATGTTTGTACATAAATTTAGTATTAGGTTAGGGTTAAGAGAAAAAATGTAAAAAAATATAAAAGTAAAAATGTAAAACTGAAAAAAAATGAGGTTAGATTAGGTTAGAAAAATGTAAAAAATTTAAATGCAAAAAAATAGGTTAGAAAAAATGTAAAAAAAAATTTAAATGCAAAAATGTGAAAAAAAATTAGGTTAGGTTAGGTTAGGTTAGAAAAAATGTAAAAAATGTAAATGTAGAAAGTAATAACACCCCCCCCCTCACCCCCCAACCCCCCCCCGCGTCACGCGCTGGGTTATGGTTAGTTCAGGTTTATATATTTACAAAAAAAAAAAAAAAAAAAAAAAAAAAGCGGGTCAAAAAATTAAAAAAAGGTTTATGCGGGCGAAGCGACCGAAGGCTGCAAGCGTCGCCCCCGCCTCTGCCAAAACCCCCCGCGACCACCCACCCACCCGGGGGGGGGGACCAAGGTAGCGCAGTGGTATAGCGGAAAATTGTTATTTAATTTTATAATTATAATTTTATAATTATAATTTTATAATTCTATAATTTTATAATTATAATTTTATAATTCTATAATTTTATAATTTTATAATTTTATAATTTTATAATTCTATAATTTTATAATTTACGTGTTGAAAAAAATCCCTGCAAGTGCTAGGGATTGAACTACCAAACCTTCGTTCACAAAGTTTACAAAGCAAGCCACGTTACCACTGGGCTACCTTGGTCCTAGGAAACTCTTATACTTTACTCTTATACTTACCTATAACGCGAGTTTATATATATATTTCATGGAATTTTTGGTAAATTGTGTATTTAAGTATATAATTAAATTAGAACTGTTGTATTCATCGTAGATGAAATAAAAAATAAATTTTAATACATTTATTTATACACAAATATTGGACAAAAAAAAAATATATACATATATAAACAACTGAAAAACTTCCAAAGTACACTCAGACACGCGTAAGGGGTCATTTTCGACTAAACTGACCACTGGGAATCGATTCCGATAATTTCCGAATAGATCCGAACACTACCGAACGCGTTATTCACTGTTTTGTCAAGGATTGGGGGAATAAAAAAATCAAAACACGTTTCAGGGGAGTTCACACATGCAAAGGCTGCAATTTTAAGCGAAAAGCCGAACTCATGCCGAACACTCCCGAAGTTTCCCGAAGCCACCCGAAGACGCCCGAGAACATGCGAGGTATCGTTTTCGACTAAACTGACCACTGGGAATCGATTCCGATAATTTCCGAATCGATCCGAACACTACCGAACGCGTTATTCACTGTTTTGTCAAGGATTGGGGGAATAAAAAAATCAAAACACGTTTCAGGGGAGTTCACACATGCAAAGGCTGCAATTTTAAGCGAAAAGCCGAACTCATGCCGAACACTCCCGAAGTTTCCCGAAGCCACCCGAAGACGCCCGAGGACACGCGAGGTATCGTTTTCGACTAAATCGATCACTGGGAAGCGATTGCAACCACTTTCGGAGCGATACGACTAGCCGTTCCGGGAAAAAGTCTGCTGCGGCAAAACTAAAGGTCGGAAGTGAGTAGAAACGGTACTGGAGGACAACTGTGACCTCGATACACCTTTTGCAACACTTTTGACCGACAGTCCAAATACGAATAACCAATTTACTTAAATAAGTACCCCGTTATTTCTTATATTAAAGCAATTTTTTATTCTTTACTTTACTACTGTTATTTATTGTATATGAAATGAAATAAAAAAAGAATAACTCTTAATACATTTATTTATAAATAACAAAAATATATATACATAAAATAAAACAGAATTATCCGTCCGAATCATGCTCCACCAGAATGACTGCATCCTCATCTTCATCGGCAGATTCCTCCACCAGAATGGCTGCATCCTCATCTTCATCGGTAGATTCCTCCACCAGAATGGCTGCATCATCTTCCGAGTCAGACGATTCCGCTGTGTCCGTCGATGATTCCTCCAGAATTACTCCATCCATCTCGTCTTCGGAATCATCATTGGGCACAGTGTCCATCGACCATGTGGACGGAGACCTCTCCAATGGTTGGTATTCTTCTGGTGAGGTGGTGCTATCTGCTACACCACCCCTTGTCGCCTCTCTAACGCGCTGCAGGTAGGCACGATACCTTTCGCACAAAACGAACATGGTTGAAGTGGAAGATACAGTATTGTCTTGTACTTCAGACATGTTGGAGCGTAGAAAGTAAACTGAGGATGGTGAGGGCTTTCTTATGTATATATAGCCCCTACCACCACCCCCACCTCATCACTCCCCACCTCACTACTCACACAAATAAGAGTAGAAAGTGTCCTAATACTCATATTTTTAACACCATCAATATCAATAGCACTGTCAACATAAGCAATAATCGAAGTGAAACACAGATTTCTCTAGTAACATTGTGTTACTTACATTTAAATATTTAGTAAATAAAACAAAAAATAAGATTCAATTTAACGTTTATTTAACACTTAAACTAGTTATATAATATTTACAATAAACTAAAAATTAAATATATACATTTATTTATCACTAAAACTAATTACATAATTATTTACAATAAACTAAGAGATATATACATATTTACAAAAAAAAACTACAAATTATCTGTCCATATTGCAAATATTGCAGATTTCCACTCACCTAATCTGATAGAGTGGATCTCTGCAAGATTTGCAATATCCCCGCCTGCCTCTCATTATCCTTGTAGTGGCATGGTAGTCCACATGACGATGTCTCCCAGGATCCACCCTAGACTGGTATCCCAGAAAACATCCGTGGCAAAGATTGTATTCCATACCACCCACTACTTGGACCGCAACAAAGGTCATGGTGGTGCAGAAGATGCCATCAATTGGGTTCACCCTTGCTAAATATTCTGATGTTATCCACCGCTGCCCTCTTTGGTGGGGAACATCTACGACGATACCCTCATCATCACTCGAATCGTCTGCACCCTCTTCAGCGTCAAAAAATTCCTCATCGTCTTCCTCGTCGCTTTCCTCATCGCCTTCCTCATCGTCTTCAACTTCTACCTCGTCGTCTTCGGGAGCAGCCAAGTCGTCCTCTACCTCTTCAAGGTACCATATATTGTTGAGGACATCTAGGGATGCTAACCAGTCCAGGAATCTGAGGTTAGCCCAACCAGCAGGTACAGCAGCCATATTAATACTTGGAAAAGACTATATAAGACAGTAGACGGAATGATCAACGTTGAAGTTTGCAAAGCAACTGATCTAACGTGGAGTTACACCTCCTCTTTTAAACATGTTGCTGGTGACGTCACATCATCTCTAACGACATACCATGGCTCTAATATCGGCAATTCCAGCGACTACTTAAACAAACAAGGCCATGAGGAGGAACTCAGTTATTATTCAGCTGTCATACCGTACACTTGTTTTTAAAACAGCAATGTCTTGTCCAAGAGAGTGGCAATCGAAACCAACAATCGCCGTATATCCATATAGTATGGATGGTGCAATTCTGTGCTATAATTGTTCCCAATTCTGGGCAAAGCAGCAAATTAATCCATGTACTGGACTATGTTCAAATTGTATAAAAGAAAATCCAGTGCCAGTGAATACCGTCCGAAAAGCAGCATCACGTGAGCGTCTGGAGCAAGAGTGCTACAAGTGTCTACAACCCACGACTCGTACAAATTTTGGAATTATCCGAGATGTTTGTGAGACATGCAAGGTGGAGCACCCATTGAGGCAGCGGTGTCTGGTTTGCAACAAGTACACTGGTGATTGTTGGAACAATATTTGCAGCAAATGCAGAGACGAGAAGACATACAGTGTTTTACTTTGTGAATATGTTGGACATATTTATGGAGGTGTGATGAAACACAACAGAGAATGTTTCTGTCAGGAAGCGTTACTGTCGAGACGGGGGGATTTCATCTGATTAATTCCATAAATATGTATTTGTATTTTTTCTGTATTATATACGTTTTAAATAAATATATTTAATCTATAATTCGTTGTAAATATTTTCTTCTCAATAAAATTTATTAAAATGATTTTCTTGATTTCATCTAATAATTTTTAGGAGTAAAAATTAATTCAAAAATTTTAACAAATTTGCATTTGTATATATTTTTTCGTTAATGTGTATATAATTACTAAGGCTTTGGAGTCTTATATGGGGAAAATAAATAAAACAAATATTAATGGAATACACACATTTTATTATGAAATTTCTAAACATAAGTAAAATATTAGTTGTTATAAATATACACATTTTATATAAAGAATGTGGCAATATTAAATAAGAGCTGCTTCGTTAATCCAAGAGTTGTGGTCATTAGAGAATCCGAGCCACTTCACAAAAACCTTGTTCCCTCTCCTTCTTAAAACCTTTTCCACCAAGTAGACATCAGGGTATTTAGCTTTTTGTAGCTCCATTTCATAAAAGCACCCCTTTATTGGTTGGCCATGAATGTCCTGGAGTGTATATGTTGTGGGATTTGTTACATTTATTTTAACGATCTTGAAAAGTTCAGTTGAAAAATTTGGTGTGAACCCCTTTTCAAATATACCTTTATATTTACTGATTCGAACTATATCGCCAATACGAAATTTAGGTTTCAAAGCAATTTTAATGTGATTATAAGCATTTAAACGTGTAGTTGGTTTAACATCAGCAGGTTTCATACCAGTCGTACGATGTATTTTATTATTGTACAATTTTGTAATGTCGGATAGAATGTCAACCCATTTGTATTTACCTCTAGCTGAGAATTCTTTATATAACCAGGTTTTTAATGTTCGTATTACTCTTTCTGCAATTGCTGCTTTTTTCGTACTATACGTGGAGTAATGATTAATGATGTACTGTTTCATTAAAGCAGAAAAGTTTTTGTTGTAAAATTCCGTACCCTGATCGCTTTGTAGATTTTTAGGAGAATAATTTGATTCTTGTAAAATACTTCTCATAACCTTAGTAATTTCAACACCAGTTTTATTTTTTAGAGGTTTAGTCCACAAATATTTTGAGTAACAGTCGATCACTACGAGAATGTATCGATAACCATTGTTTTCATCAGCGTATGGTTGCATTTCAGCTAAATCCATTTGCCATAAGTCACCATAACCTTTGATTATTGTTCTTCTTCTACGGAAATTTCTCCTACAAGCTTTATGCAATTCGTTAACAACTTGTAATTTCTCATTACTAATCACCATAATTGAAGTTTAAGTCAGGCGTTTATATAGATAATTTAGGTCTGTTTTTTCACTTTTTTCCTAATGTAGCAGCGTTGTCCGTGACTTCAGCCACTATTTCATCTATCACTTGCTGATTACGATCGTTCCTCCCAGCTTGTGCCACAATATTTCCAAGTGATTTCTGTCGCACTGTCATACCTTTCAGACGGGATTCATCGAGAATGTGGTGCACTTTGCTTATTGCATCATATAAAATAGTATAATTGTCCTCGGTTAATTTCTTAACTCCAGAAATTTCTTTATTAATGTGTTGCAGAGCGTCATTAATCATCTCGGTAATTTTGCTGTGTACAACTTACTATATTCAGTCCACTGATTCTCCATAAAAGTAATATGTGACTTTTTAATGTCTTTCATACATTTATCGATATTTTCGTCTACATAGTTACGAGTTACACCATCTTTTTGATTTATTGGTTCACCAATGTTCAGTAAACGCTTATTTTGCATATCAAATTGATTATCTGCGGTAAGCTTAAAACCAATACCTGGAGGTCCATGTACGATAATCGATTTATTATTATTACTTCTTCGTCTACCGAACTTGTCAATTGTGTTGTTTACAACAGCCATTTCTGTTTACGTCTGACCCCGTTTAAGCATTTCACAATATTTTATACTAATTAAATAAGTGTGAAATGAATTTTAACTTCACTAATAGATTATCCTTTCTTCCCTCATTTCTTCCAATAAACTGACTATTTCGTTATTGACACCATTGTTACCAACCATTTTTGAGCTATAGAGCAGGCGTAGGCGGTCCACCAGTTCTTTCGGTTTATTCCAATATACATAGTCAACACCTCTATTATTGTATAATTTATTAATAGGAACACCTAAGCCAGTTTTAGATCTCGTCACAACTGTAGAAGATACCAATGGTTCTATAATATTAGTGAATTTCTTCCATTTAGCTTTATTCAAACCCTGTTTCATATCATAATTTTTATATGGTGCTTTTGTCTGTTTTAAAATCCCCCCATATAATTGACACTCTTTGTCGCCAATAATAGCCTCATTACTACGCGAAATTTGTGGTTGTTTCATAAATATCATATCATATAACTTAGGACTGCCAGAATACGTCCCCACCTTCTTAGTTCCACGCCACAATGTGATATTTCCATTAGAAAAGCGTATTTCAGCATTACCCATTTGTAGTTTTTCTGTATGGGGGTCTAAACGTACACCGTATATAGTATCATACCTAGCATTGTCGAATTTCAGATTTTCTAAATGTGTTTGCACTATATCACATTTTCCTTCTGCGCCACTAATAGAACTTTCTGAACATGGAGTGCTCATTAACGACGATCCCGGTGGTGTTTCCAAAAAATATTGTTGACTTGCATTTTTGTCACCATCTTCATCACTAGTTTCAGGTGTTGCTTTAAATGTACTAGTACTAGCTCTTGCACTTTCTATCGGTTGTGTTGGTTTCTGAGGTTGTGTTAGCGATTGGTTATGTGAAGCAGATGATATAACCTTTAATGGTTTTGTTATGGGTTCATAAATTTTTTCGAGTGTTAACTGATTCTCAACGTTTCTTCTCTTCACAGAGTTGAATTTTTTGCGCACTGAATCGGTGGCCTCAATCAATTCACGTTTCAGTCTTATTTCTTCTCTCATGTTTCTACCTATAGCACTACTGAGTTTATTCTCACCATTGTCATTCATGTCTAACAAATGCAGCCTCACTGCTGAAGTTATCCCGATGCTATCTGTAGACCAATTAAAATTTTAATTACAATACTTCATGGATATATGAAACTATCAAGTTCTTTGCGATATCTCCCTTCATTTACTTCTCTATCCTTGTCAATTACAAGAAACCCATATTTGTCTTTCCAGCACTCTGCACACATTTCTTGAAATTCTTTATAAGTCACATCCGGTGAGACATGGTCTGAGAAAATGTGGTGTAAATTCATATCATCCTGCTTAAAAATTGCTATGAAATTACTATTATCCCTTACCAACTGTTTAGGGACGCGGGAATACGTTTGTGCCAAATAGAAACAATCTACATGTTTATGACGCCCCATTGAGAAGTATGCTCGAATAACATCTTGCTTTTCACATATAACATCATCAAATATAAATATAGACTCAGGCTCAGCGTCGGATGGTTGCACTATTTCCGCGTTGTTACTGAAGGTGTAATATCCTAGCCCCGTAATCGGTGCTAATATATCGCGTAAATATTCATACTTGGGTTGATGTAAGGACTTTGAATATAAGTAAATGTTTGAAAAACGTAGCCCAAGTGGATGAGTAAGCAAAGTTATTAGTAAATTTGTTTTGCCACAACCACTTGGACCTATTAAGAGTCCGCGAATAGTTGAGGGAAGTAGCGGGCCATGGCGTGATTCGACTTGTAGTCCACACCCTACTTTTTCATCTAAATTATCTACAGCAAGTTTCTGTTCCTGCTTCACAATGCGCATCGTAGCACGGATGGATACTATATAAATAGATGTACGTATTGTGATTGTTATTTAAATGGTGTCAACCGAGAAGCACACACGTGAAAATCGTCGTGGTTTAAAGATTGGTAAGGGGGTAGTCAATTCTCTAATAAATAAGCTCCCATTTGAACTACACTTACCGGGAGGTTACCAGTATTGTGGTCCAGGCACCAAATTACAAAAAAGATTAGCCCGAGGTGATCCAGGCATAAACAAACTCGATGCTGCATGCAAGCAGCACGATATTGCATACGATCAAAACACCAGTAATTTAGCAGCCCGACACAAAGCAGACTATCAACTTGAACAAGCTGCCTGGAAACGAGTTAAATCAAAAGACGTAAGTTTCAAAGAAAAGGCCGCCGCGTGGTTAGTTACAACTATAATGAAGGGGAAGCAACGTCTTGGTATGGGTTGTACGTCAACAACACCCCGTACTACAAAGAAACGTATAATTAAAAAGAAAAACAAGAAAAAAACTAGAAATATAGCTTTTGGTGCTGGAATAGTACGTAAAGTACGTGATGACATACGTAAAGCCGGTGGTAAACGAAAAATCGCTAAGGACACGAAAAAAGTTACGCAAATTGCGCTTCAAGCAGCACGACGACACATGAGAGCAGCTGGTGGAAAACGTAATATTCGTACACCTAGGATAATACCAATACCGAAAGTGGGTGGAATTCTACCATTAATACCCATTTTTGCTGGATTATCAGCTTTGGGTAGTTTAGCTGGCACTGCTGCTGGTATAGCTAAAGCTGTAAATGATGTTAAAACGAGTAGAGAGGAATTAGCTGAAAAAAATCGCCATAATAGGCAGATGGAGGCGATTTCTATAGGAAAAAGTGGTAAAGGGCTATATTTAAAACCATATCGCAAAGGACTAGGACTTTATCTAAAACCACAAAGTTCAAAAAACTTCTAGATGCTCTACCCCGAAAACCTCTCACTAATATCGATCTTAAATATTATGCAGAGAAGATGAAAGTGCCCTATTTTCGGGGGATATTTATGCGGGACACTCTACCATATTCTGGACCACGTCATAATGAGTCGGCCATCATAAATCTAGACAGTATAAATGGCCCTGGAACACACTGGGTTGCATTTAAAAAACGTGGTAGTTTAGTCACATATTTCGATAGTTTTGGTGATTTACCCCCACCGACAGAATTAGTTTTATATCTGCGCAGAGGTTCAAAGTCGACCGACAAAATTTACTATAACTATGAACGCCAACAAAATTTTAACACAGTGTGGTGTGGTCATTTGTGTTTGAAGTTTCTCACTACAAAATAAATACAAACGCTTGTGAAATAACATCTGCAGACCTTGAAATGGATCGGGAAAGCATCAAGCAGATGGGTCAATCACTAATCGCATTCTCCCGTTTACGCAGTCTATTGAAGATGAGCAAACAACAACTGGCAAATATGCCTAAAGAAGTAATGATTGGATGTGCTGCACATGAAATTGCATTAGTATGGGACAAACTACCCCAGCATCTCCAGAATGATATTGATATTTTAAAATATCAATACTGTCAGGAACATTATCATGATGATGATGATGATGGCGGTGGTAGCAGTGTTGATGTTAATGATGGGCCGCCGCCTCGAAGAATATTTTGCTGCTACTGTAAAGTGCGCGATGTCAATGTTGCATCAAATAATGAGATACAAACGTCTCCGTCATCCAGCAAAAAACGAAAATTACACCACGATTATTGCTGTAGTTCACAATAAATTCATGAGAGAACACTAAATATCATCAGTCATGTCGTATACGTTCACTCTATCAAACCGATCTAGTGTGCTCAGTGCTGAGTTTTATCCTCCCATTGAATTAGATACTAATAGTCGATATGGGTTAGGATTAACAGGATTCTATTCTTACAATTCTATATTCAATGTGGACGAAACCAACAATCGTTTTTGCTATCGAATTGGACCAAAAGTAGCCCCCACACTTATCCACATACCTTGCGGAGCCTATGAAATTGAAGAGATATATCGTGCAATACTGAAAGCTATGCCCGGTGATAAGAAAGAGGAAAAAGAAAAACTATTTCGACTGCGAGCGAACAACAATACGCTAAAGTGTGAGATTTGGAATATATATGGAATATGACTTTACACAAGCAAACTCTATTGGTAATTTATTGGGATTTGAATCGACTTATTTGCATCCAAACACTAATCATGAATCAACATTACCTGTTGATATTATGAAAGTAAGGATGATACGTGTAGATTGCAACATTATCTCTGGAGCATATCTGAATACCCTTAAATCCCATACCCTTTTCGAGTTCGACATAGACGTTGAACCAGGTTACAAACTTACCAGAGAGCCAGCGAACATCATATATTTGCCTGTTAGACCTGAAGGACGTCAGTTTATCGACAACATTACACTACGCATATTGGATGATAATGGAGATTTAATCAATTTTCGTGGTGAGAAGATTATCGTAAAGCTAGAATTGAAACAGTTTTAAAATCGCAAACACAATGGGTTTCCGATATAATCAACAACGATTAGCACACAATCGTTTCAATGTGATTGACGATAAAAAGACTAATGACTGCGGAAATCGACTCATTCAACGTGTAGAGCTTAAACGGTTAAGACATAACCTGCCAGCTAAAGATCGTGCATTTCTTCGATCCATCGGATTGAAACTGAGAGAAAAATAGTTAATAATGGTGACTTTTACATCTAGTGAAAAACTTGAGGTGTTCGAGGAACCTGTATTCGATCAGTCACTCGTTAGCTTACATGAGCATACATATAAACCACACGGTTCACCATATTATAGAAACTCTGATGAAGTACGCATTCCTGTCAATTTTCAGGACTTAATACTTGACATTACAGAGAGTTACATTTATATAGAAGGAAAATTTACCCCTAGTGATGTTACCAAGAAGTGTTATCTATCTAACAATGCGCTAGCTTTTCTCTTCGAAGAAATAAGATATGAAATGGGTGGTGAACAGGTCGCTGTCGTTAGGAAGCCTGGCATCACTACTACAATGAAAACTAGGGTGTCATATGGACAAACATCCCTCCCATCGCTACTAACTATAGGTTGGGGTCTCACCGAGAAAAAACAGGATATTTTAGATACTACCAGCCACGTTTTCAGCGGTAAACTCCCTCTTAAGTACCTCATGGGTTTTGCAGAAGATTATACCAAAGGTATTTTAAATACAAAACAGGAATTAATTTTAATTATAGCACGTTCCTTTAAAGACTCTTACATTGGAGAAGTTGATGCACAGTTAGAAATTAACAAAATCGAATGGAAGATAAGACATATTGTGCCTGAAGTTAGACAAAAGGTTAAACTATTAAAGAAAATTGATACGAGCAGTAATAATGCTAAAGTTAAAATGGCTTACCGTATGTGGGATCTCTATGAGCTACCCACTCTACGTGATACTGCTTCTGATATATGGGCTGTTAAAACCACTAACAGTCTTGAGAGACCTCGATACATCATTATCGGATTTCAAAACAATGGCAACTCTAGTGACAGAACCAAGGACGCCGCAAGTTTTATACATGCAGATATAAATAATATTCGGCTATATTTAAATGCCGAAGTATTTCCATATGAACGTTGGAATTTAAATTTCGATAAGAAACTCGACTCTGCAGCCTACTACGCCTATGAAAATTTCCAACGTAGTTATTACGATAAAGATATGAGTGAACCTATGATGGACCTTGGCGAATTCAGAAAAAATCCATTGTTTGTTATTGATTGCTCACACCAACCAGATGCAATGAAATCATCCACCGTCGATATAAAAATTGAATTTGAGACACGGAAGACGAAGTTTCCCGAACAAACTCGAGTATATGCACTTATACTTCACGATGCGTATTTAAGTTATAGCGCATTAGATGGTTCAGTTCAGTGTGGCATTGCTGGTGCTAAGTAACGAATACCTATTACCATGACGTCATTAGGTAGCCAATTTCCTACTTTGATAGTTGACTTGCAGGGGTTTCAATATAAAACAAATGATTTTACCGTTAAAGAATTAGCTGTTCTATGTTGTAACACTAATCAGCAAGCACACTATTTCTTCAAACCACCAAATCCTTTCTCATCACTAACCCAAAGTGAACAGACTCACTACCGATGGTTAGAAAACAACTACCATGGGGGCATAAAATGGAGTGATGGATATATTCAACTGACAGAATTCCCACTAATACTTCATCGACTTTGTCAAAACGCTGTTAATAATTTTCGACGCAACGTATTGTCAGAGGATGTTATAATTGTATGCAAAGGCAAATTAAAGAAAAATGTTCTACAGCATCATCTAAAATGGAATAGAGTTATAGATCTAGATGACTTCTCACCCTGCATACCCAATCTAAAATCGTTAAAGGTACCAAGATGTATGGAACACACCCAACCAAAATATAGTCACTGCTCTCTTGCAAACGTTCACTTTCTTAACAAATGTATTATAGATTTAAATATAGAGTTAAAATAAATATCTTTAAATATGTTTATATTTAGGATTAATAATTAATATTTTTTAATGTATGTCACCAAAAATAATTATAAATAAATTAATGTATAATCTAATAATGTGTTTCATTTATTTCAATTTTAATTTTAAAAATAAAAACAACTATATTTCCATAATAATAATTTTATTACACCATTTACATATTAATATTATTAACAGAAGAATTACAATAAGTGATTAACTACTAATTGAGTTGTCTTCATCCTGTTCTTCATCAGATTGGTCGAGTTGATACTTTTCAATAATTTTCTTAGGTAAGTATTTTTCTATGTCACATAGGAAATGTTTTAAATTTATTTCCACTAGTTGCTCACAGAATTCTTCTAAATTCACAATACCACGAGAGAATTTACCACATAGTTGTGCACCTCTGTAATACCTCTCAGAATCCTCATTAAGCTGTTTAACTTGCTCAGCATCGAAGCAGTAATTCAGATCATAATTTATTGCATGGAGTCTATCCATACTTAAGTCGCCTAGTACAGAAGATAGTCTTTCAATTGCCGAATTAATGTCTTCTGCCCTTACCCAACGTTCTGCTGAATATTGCATCCACATTCTTGCCAGTTATAGTGAGGCTAGAAATTACATAAATAAAATTAGAACAAGTTATCAAATATATGATAAAACTACTTACATCTCTACTACTATTGTAGTGTATTTGTAATATTTCAGTCTAAGTTATACTTTCACTATACCTTATTTATTGGTCTGATAATTTAAAGTATACAAATATTTTAAATAGTTTAAATCACGCAATAATTTCGAATTTTATTAGTGACCTTGATTTAGCACCGGTATAAATGGGTGAATTCTCTCCTAAATAAATCAACGCATATTTACCACTAGACGAATTTATTTCTTCTATAAAAGTTATATTTAATAGTTCAGCAATACGTTTAGGCAAAAATGATTTAAAGGTAGTACTTGTACTTTCATCAAATAAATGTACTAATATCGATTTTCCAAAACGTGTATTAAGCATTAACATTTTTTTAATGGCGTAAACCTTATTTAAAATTAACGATGAAATAGGTTTTTGGTCTAAAACTTCAGTATCTTTAATAATAAGTTCATTAAGGGCTAATAAATCGATATTGGTAGTCATATTTAAGTAGTTGAGTACAGTGAAAGAATTACTAACCAAGAAATATTACAGAACTTTGCTTACTTAAAATATTTCAGATCACAACACTATGCTCACTTATTAACTGTAGGTGAACCAGACTAAATATGATTTTGTTCTAATAGTCCGTGCTTTTTTATAGAAAAAGTATACTACGTCACAAAATATAGAACCCCACCACATTTTACTGTGTACGTATTGAACTAATGTAATTTTAGAGGTCAAGTTGCGTGGCAAGGAGGAAGCTCCGTCCTTGCATTCTCTAATAGTGTTAGCCAAGGCCAAGGTCACCGCAAGTGATCGTTCTGGGTAACAGCAACACTGCGCCCTTGAAGTCGAAACGCACTGCGGCCGTCCAAGGTCAAGGTCACGGTATATGCTATGCGAACCTACGATGCCACCGTGGCCTTGAAGGAACGGACCACAGGTGCACGGTCAAGGTCAAGGTCAGTGGTGGGGGGAGACCGACCTACGGCTAACTTCCTCTACTTATATTGTATATATATACGAGGTATTATATTATACCATTTGGAATTCTTTCCTGTAGATTATATTGTTATTTGTGACCTAAGCATCGAACTTCCAAACTATCTGAAAGTTGCTGGGTTTCGTTAAGTGTAAGTTAACCGTCGACCAGTAGTGTACGTTATGTCGATTGAAAATGCTATTATTGGTTAAAACTGACCTCGTTACTATACATTACTTTGCGCCAAAACTCCGAATCTTCTTGAGTTTTTATCATGAACCATTCGCAGAACGCAGTTCGTCTGGGAAAATCTCCAGGAACTAACATTTGATGTATCAAGTATTTGTAAGGATGCTGCCCATATCGTTTCAATATTTTCTGGATGGGGGAATATGATATGTCAAATTGCACTTCTAGTTGACGAATTGAAATACCTGAATTTTCCATAACGGGCAATATTTAATTTATTATCCTATCTATATTATCTTGCCTCGTCTGTTTCATTTCACTTTAAATTGTCCTGAACTTCTTAAATTTGTAATTATTTTTTTTGAATCGACGATCAAGTCTTCTTTTCTGGAGGAGATGGAACGACCGTTGGATGACGTCAAATAAAGGCGCCTGGACAAGACGGCTGATTAGAGAGTTAGACACCTGGATAAACAGACCACATGGAAACGTCGGCTATCACCTCACACAGGCTCTATCGGGACATGGTTGCTTCCGTGAACATCTATATAAAAGAGAGCGTGCGGAAGATGATGAATGCCTTTATTGTGGAGAGGCGGACAACGCGGAATACACGGTCTTCAACTGCGCCAGATGGAGACAGGACAGAGAACAGTGCTACGAAAAAACGGGCACGATACTGAATGTAGACAACTCAATAGGAACGATGCCAGAAGCAGAGAATAAATGGGATAACATAAACAGTATGGTGACAAAAATCATTGAAATCAAGGAGGAAGAAGAAAGGGAAATGAGAGTCTAGTTGGAGAGCAAAGGCAGCACCTATTCTAAAGTAATGCGAGTGCGGTTCCAGGATAGGAAAGTGCGGAAAAGAGGGAGCTGTTTTAGTAGGTAAGAATCCCACACTACCTCGTCGCCGAACAACAGGCGAGGTTTCTTATTAGAAGATTTCCCCTCCTCGGAAAAAAGACTCCTTTGACTACTATATTATTATTGACTATCTCCCAATAATTTCACTATGTCCGTTCAGGTTTGGGACACCCATACTCCTGAGATCATCAAGATATACAAAAGTATACTTTTGAACCTCGTGTACATATTACGCAAACGCATTGGATGTATGTGCCACGTGGGTATTGTTTAACAAGTAATTAAATAATATGAAAATCAAATTTTAGCAAAGTTTGACACGTATTAAATGTTACATAATGTTATTCAGTTCTTTTATTAGCACAATCGGGATGTTTTTTTTATAGAACTGTCAAATTGTACTAATTAATGTTAACTGCGACTTATTTGTATCTGTTAATTAGAATTTCAATTTACAATACCATAAGATCTAATCTGTCTGTTACAGAGATTATTCAAAGAAAATATGACTGCATCATCATTAAATCAAAAATATTTTAATTAAGTGCACACTAAAGACTTCTATCACTGGAATAGATTTATTAATATATTCAATATTTCAAAGATTTGGACTGTGATATTGAATATGTTATTGTCATATCGATTCACCATCGATCCAGAAGCATTCCAAGAAAATGCTTCACAAACTGTGATAATATAAGTTTATTAAACCAAAAAGAATATAAAATTCCTACAAAGTTCATACTATACTAAAGTCTACGATAATATACCGGGTGGCCACGATATTTTGGTTCTTTTTTTATTTAAAAATTTGGTTTTTGCTACACATGAATTAGACAATAATGGGCTACTTTTAGACTAACAAGAATGAAAATATCAACTTTTTTTTTTTAAATGGAATGACTATATTTTTTTGATGGTTTCTCATTAAGCATACATTTCTAAGTGCAACAGTTATTCAGATGTAAAAAATTCCAAAAAATAAGTGAGATACGAACAATTTTTTAATTTTTTCAAAATGGCCGCGTCAGATGAATGCGATGTAAGAAAATTACTAAGTAGGCTATGGAAATTATTAGCAAAGTTGTAGACTTGTCTGTAAAGAAGAAAATAATTGTTTGAATTACTGATAGGTACCAGTATTATTAGGTTTTTGTCAAAAAACGGAATTTCATTTTCATTTAGGTAGGGGTCCTAGAACCGTGCTTTTTTTTCATTAATCAAAAATAATGATTCATAAGCTATAATTTTTTCGCCATTAATAATTTATTAACGATATCCTTCGTAATAATAGAAATATTTTTAAAAGTAAGCGCCAACAAACCATTTTAATAAGGTACCTATCTACATTTAAATCCAAAATTGCAGATAGCCATAAAATGACAAACATTCGCAACAATTGAATTATTCTTGACTTACTCACTAGTTTTCTGAAGCAAGTATATTAAAGTTGTTGAAATTAATATAAAATGGCTGAAAAATATTCAAGAGATGAAAAAGTTGACATGTTCGTTATTTATAGAGAGACTCGACGTAATGCAATTAGAGGACAAACTCTGTATGGACAGAGATATCCAGAAAGAAGACAACCTCCGAGGAACTATTTCGCCCGGTTGGAGCATCAATTTAGAACTGAACCTAATATAGAAATTGAAGAAAGATTTATTGTGGATGAAGAAACGGAAATTAATGTATTAGCTTTAGTGCATGTTGACCCAACCTTTTCGATAAGACAAATTGAACATGAATCATGAATTACCAGTTTCCAAAGAATCAGCAAGGAAAATTTTAAAGAAACACGGCTATCGTTCTTATAAATATCAATATCAATTGCATCAATTTTTTTATGAGAATGATTATCAACGAAGAATAACCTTTTGTAATTGGTTACAGTTACGCCAAGTAAGAAATGAGAATTTTATCAAAAACATTTTGTTCACTGATGTATCGAGATTTACAAACCTTGGGTTATTTAATCGAAACAACACCCGATATTGGGCAATTGAAAATCCTCACATTATGAGACAGGGGCGGTTTCAGGACCGGCTTGGCTTCAATGTTTGGTTAGGCGTACTGGGCGACCATATCATAAGTCCAATAATTTTTTACGAAAAACTGGACCAAGATATCTAGAATTTTTCCAAAATATAATAGTTCCACAGATCAATCAAATTCCCAATACCAATATTGATGAAGTTTACTTCCAACAAGACGAGGCTGGACCACACAATGCTATTATCGTTAGGCATTACTTAAATCAATTATTTCCAGATCGTTGGATTGGGACCCATGGTCCAGTCAGATGGCCTGAATGGTCGCCTGACTTAACCCCACTCGATTTTTTTATTTGGGCGCATTTGAAAAATAGAGTCTACATGACTGCTCCAACCACAATACAAGATCTGGAAGAAAGAGTTCGACACGAAATTGCACAAATAACACTAGCAACGATAAGTTGCGCTACTCTGTGTATTAATCATAACGGTGAACACAGTTTGAACAATTTTTATAATGGTTTATTATAATTTAGGTTTTAAATAGTTTTGTTATTCTATGTATTCATGGTTGTAACGTTTTATTATAATTATTTCTTGTTTAATTTGTGTTTACTTTTTAAAAATACTTCTATTATTACGAAGGATATCGTTAAGAACTGATTAATGGCGAAAAAATTATAGTTTATGAATCATTATTTCTGATTAATAAAAAAAATAGCACAGTTCCATTAAAAAAAATTCCATAGGACCCCTACGGAAATGGAAATGAAAATTAAATTCCGTTTTTTGAAAAAAACCTAAAAATACTGGTACCTATCAGTAACTCAAACAACTCTTTTCATCTTTACAGACAAGTCTACAACCTTACTAATAATTTCCTTAGCCTACTTAGTAATTTTCTTTCATCGCATTCATCTGACGCGGCCATTTTGAAAAAATTAAAAAATAGTTCGTATCTCACTTATTTTTCGGAATTTTCTACATCTGAAAAAACTGTTGCACTTAGAAATTTGTGCTTAATGAGAAACCATCAAGAAAATATAGTCATTCATATCAACTGGAAGTGATATTTTCAGTCCTGTTAGTCTAAAAGTAGCACATTATTGTCTAATTCATATGTACCAAAAACCAAATTTTTAAATACAAAAACAACCAAAATATTGGGAGCGTACATTGACTTATGGCCACCCGGTATGTATAACTATAACGTAACAAAAGAACAATTAAATTCAAATTAGTTATACACTTTTTTATATACAAAGTATACATATTATCAGCACCAAGCTGATATGAAAACACCTAAGCATAGAATATTTATTGTGAATTATATGTTAACTTGATTACTGAGTTAATTGAGATTATTTAATTGCTGCGTTTACTATTTAAAAATAATGACCAAATAATACCAGATAAGAAGACAAACAATAATTATATATCTAAGCACTCATAATAAACGGAATAACGGGAAAAACAGTGAGGTATGAAAACAGTACCTAACACACAGCAGTACATAAAAACAGAATATTAACTGCTTGAATTGACGAGAAATTAGGAGAAGGAATTTTTAACATAATGCATTGATTGTAAGTAAAGGCAGTAAATGTAAATAAAATATCCATATTGATAGGTCTGCTTTTTGCTATTTTATTATATGTTTTTTATATACAGGGTGTCTCATAATTGAATGCTGATCCTAAAGGGCGATAATCCTTGATGATTTTAAGAAAAATAAAAATATAAAGGAGGGAGGAAATTTTATAATGTCATAAGTCAACTTTTACGTTATTTTTTGGTCTTCTAATAAGATTAGATCCTTATTTTAGACAATCTTTTGACTTATGTATTTATCTCAATGCCATGAAAATAGTCCATTAGTTCATAAGAAAGTGAGAAAGAGCTTATGTTGTTGTTACGATTTTGTTTTCCCTTACATTTTGTACTTTTTTCTACAAATACACTTTGTTTCATTAAATTTGAATTTGTCTTTCGAAAAATTATTGAAATGTTTAACGGCACTTTCCTCGCAAACGGTTGGGGTTATCAAGTTCTACCAAGTGTACCTTTTATACGTAGAAATGATGCCCTCATCAGATTTTCTGGTCAGAAGTACCATAACGTTTCGTCAAAAAAATATGAAAAAATTCACCATCAGATGAAGTCCTGCGGCGCCCTCTATGATCTAATGTGATGTAATACATAAATTATTTTTTCTTAGAACAAACAAGTTCCTCTAGCAAATTTGGCGAAGATCACTCAAGAGGCTATTGAGTTATTTCAAAAAAAACGAAAAAATAATTTGAACTTTGACACCCTGTATCTTTTTCTACAGCAACATTTTACTAAAGCATATTTGGTTATATCCTCATATGTTGGCCCAAAGAATCTACCCCTGAACTATGGCCTATTGTTAATGGTCCACCCTGTATATAAAAGACCGGTTCGGGAAAGTTACTTACTTTCCCGGCTTAGGACGGAAGAAACTTTCCCGGACTGTTTTCTGATGGTTGCGTAGTAACGGACTAATGTAAAGTGTATACGAACTTAAGGAAACCGTATAAAAACTAAAAGCCTGCAAAAACAGTCGGCATCTCTTTATTGTACATGGGCGGAGGGAAATAGAAATGCTTGTCATAAGAAAATGATAAGATTTTCGGAAGTTATTATATTATTCTCTGTTTTAAATGGTCTCCAGAAAGCCATGGTAAATTAGTAAATAATTAAAATATTTCACCTTTTATATAGTAGTAAATATTTATAAATATGAAGAATAACTAATTAAACTCCTACGCTTGATATTGTAATAGGTATTTATGCACTGCACTGGCACATTGGCAGCACACCTCATCGACTTCTGAGAAACGATTTACGAATTTGTTTATGCTAGTAGGCCTGTCCGTTTTATTATCTTTAAACCAATGCAATCGCAGATGGTTCATTCAGGCTGATTACATTGCCAGTCTCGGACTCGCCTGCACAGTTTCAACTACCGTTCGAATCTCGATACCATTGCTAAATATATAGGACAAAATATCAAGTTTAGTGCGCACGGTCCTGTGATTTAACACTGACCGGTTTCAATTTTGCCCGTATAAAGTATAATAGAATAGCGTATTTTGGGATCTGAAATTGCGCCGAGAAAGTAGGCATTTTCTCGACCGATTTCAGAAAAAAAATTGTTTATTTATGATTCAGTTATGCCTAGCGATGGTACAAATCCGAAACCAGATTTTAGTTGTTTAACAAATCAAAAGTAAAATACATTTGATAACAAAACATTTGCGTAGCTGTACATACTACTGCGGTATTTTAGTACTTACACTTTCATTAACGATTTCATTGTGTTAATCTCTCAACGCTCCTCCTCACTTCTCCATTCATTCACACTATAATGTTAACAACACAGGTATATTCAGACAATTACGAAATACTACTCGACTTAACGTTATAATAATTGTGATAATTATTTTGTGATGGACATCGTCATTATAAAGGTAAAATGATCGTCGTCACCGTACCCACGAGGTTACAGGTGACCCAAATTACTATCGTATTAGTTCTTATCCCAGTAATTTTACATCTAAAAAAAATGCGGAAGCGACACAGTAATACTGTTCAGAATTCCAAGTACATCCTTGGTGGTAATTGTGGTAAAAACGGAAGTGAAGTTTTATTGTTTCAAGCAATGTATATACACTTCGCTGCGGAATTTACGCATAATTGCAAAAATTCGGTTAATTCATCGATATTAGATATGTACGTACTGTCGTGAACAGAAAAAAATAGGACAATTTTTTTTCCTAATGTAAATCTGTATCTATTTGAATATGTAATGAGTAGCCGAAATAAAACAGATGTCATTTTTAATTTATTTTTTATTTTAATGCTGTAGTCATTGCTATAGTAAATGATGGATGGTTAATGAGACAAATTGCACCGCGTTATAACACTAACAAAAATTTGGTGTGTAACATTTTAAGAAAGTGGAGAATAAACGGTATGATTAGTAGAAATCCTGGATCAAAGGACAAAGGATATCCTACTTAACAAGAAACTAACTATTGATATTTCGTTATTGCACCATTTCTATTTATAACTTCTATATAAGACTGTTTGGCATATAATTAAATAACCTTATACAATAGTCATTAGTAGTAATAGTTTCCTATGCATTATTTATTATTTCCAGTAATTCTTCGGCATTCCGTGGTCTCACATTTCGTTTTTGGATACTTCTTACAAGTAGTCCCTATACTTCTTCTACAGGGTTAAGATCTGGATTATGACTGGGCCAGTTAAGAACATTGATGTTGTTATCTTGAAACCAGTTAGTTACGGTATGAGCAGTATGAACGGAACAATTGTCTTGTTGAAATATGAACTCATTATTAGGAAATAATTGTGACATAGAAGGGAGCATAATATTGTCTAAAATCGTAATATACGTTTCACTATTAATTCGTTGCTCAATATGCCACAAAACACCAGGACCACGTGCCGATATCCAAGCCCACATATTGACGGAAAATCTACCACTTTTATCATTGTTAGATATATATTTCTCATCGAATCGAGTACTCGGAGGGCGGTAAACACGAATACGATCGCTGTGTGTTGACTGGAAAGTTTTTTCGTCTGTAAAGATTACATTGTTCCAAAAATTTACATCATGCGCTAAAAATTCAAGCGCAAATACTACTCGAGCTTCTTTATGTTCAGCTTTATGTAAGTATTTCTGTGCTGCTGCATGACAGCGTAGCTCCGATTCTCTTACTCGCCGGCGACCAGTACTACTCGATCCAGGAAAATTCGTTTCTTCAGTAGCCTGAATAACTGAGTAAAATGGATTTTCTACTAAAGCATTTACCAATTGTAAATCTTGATATTGAGTTGATAGCCTTCGTCGCTCTGATCCAGGATTTCTATTAATCGTACCATTTATTCTCCACTTTCTTAAAATGTTACACAACGAATTTTTGTCATTATTATAACGCAGTACAATTTGTCTCATTGACAACTTAACAAACTCAACATTATCTAAAAGAAAATATCATCAGTTCTATATAAGTATAATATAAACAGATTCTTAAAGCTGTGTATTTAACATACACAACAAATAAGAGTTCTTCGAAAAAACTTTGAAAACGGTAAGAGACTACTTTCCGAAACGTCAGCTAAATACATTATTTCTGTGTTTATTCCGATTTATATTATTTGTAAAAAATAACCCTTGGCTGTTCCCTTGACATAAACGTCGCTAGGCGCAGAGGCTTTTTTCAATAATTCTATTATTTTGTAGATTCGGTGATTTGTTTTTGAAGAGGATAATACATGTGATAGAAAACCCAAATAAAAGGCAAGAATATTCGTAGAATGCGACAAATAACTTTCAGACAATATGGTTATAATAAATTTGAGTGTTTATGCAATATATTCCGACTCCCTGAAAATATCAAATTCATATTTTAAATTTAGTCAAAAGACATCCGGACACCAGTTTGCATGGTATCAGTCAAACCTTCGCTTCTGCTTAAGGGGTAGTGTTAGGGGGTGGCTGTCAATATTTTCCTTATAGCTTTTTAATTTTATTCATATTTCTAAAGATTATTATAAAAAACTAATTTTTAAACATTTAGAAATAAAAAAGGTATTCTTATTGCATTTTGATAAACCAAGCCGTTCTCGACTAATTTATGTTTAAAAAACAACGTGCATTTACATTTTATTAATAAATTCTTTTACACATAAAGACTGTTTTGAAATATTACTTTGACATTTCTGTTATTTATTAGGCTTTGTTAAAAAAAAATTGACATAAGTAAGAGGAAAAATTCCCCATTCTTCACTTTGTTGTGTGTGTGTTTGTATGTTTCAATGGCACTGGATATATCCAACTAGCCAGTCAATTTTAAAGTGCATTTAAGTTACTTTAATGCCAACATTACATTTACAATTTAAAAAAATAAAAGACTAACATAACTTAAAGACCATGTAAAGTTATTATTAGTATTGTTAGTATATATGTTATATTAGAAATATACTATGATATATAATATTATCGAGACAGGCTTAACCTTCTCAAACATATCGTATTACATATTGCGTAACAGCTCTTCTCAATAACCGCTCATGCTGCATGAGCATTGTATTTCAATTCTAAGTAATCCTGATTGTGCTGAATCAGCAACACTGTTTCCTTTGTTCTCAAAACATTATAAATATTACCAACAACCTTTCTGTAATCAGTCTTATACTCACTTTCGAATAAACCTCATCTAAATTATTATTGTATTTTCTTAAAGAGTCAACGTTGACCCCAGTGTAACAAATAAAGTATCTTTTTAAAAAGTTATTCAAACAATCCACTATCTAACATTGGCGCAGTCGGTAGGATCTGAAAAACACGCACAGTTCGGGAGCCTAACCAGTAGCAAACATATCCGAGGGAACAAGGAGTCCATCTGAAAAAGGTGCCTAACCGGACGAAAAGAGCTTCTGGAACAAGGAGAACTTCTTAGCTGTGGTGGTGGATCCCAATCCTTTGTTCAGAAGAACCTACATTATTCTCAAACGCACAGAAGCGAAACAATAATAATTATCAAGAAATACAAGCAACAAAGCAACATTTCAAATCAACAAGATTCAACAATTTAGCAAGTAAGAATTTCATCCCGTCCCATCGTTGGTGTCTTCGGCATCAAAGGCAACCCTGTGGAAGGAACACCCAGTGACGCCCCTGGCAGAGAGAGACCTTTGGTGAAGCTAAGCTCACGAAGTCGCATTCAACCGGACCACGAGGAATGAAAAATTTAGGGTAAGTCATTTTTGAATCGTCTCGCAATTATTGATTTTCAACGACATAATTTTACATTATATTTTATCAAAATACATTGCATTGCTACATACAGTTCTAATATCTAAGGTAGTAATTTTATTTAAACTTGAAACAAAATATCTTGATTATAATTTGTGTGACCTATATAAATAACCGTAATCATACACTGTTCCTATCGTAACATTATTTTTATGGTAATATCATATACTCTTTAAGTGCGAATTTATCTAATTAACTGTAATCACGTACCATTGTTATCTTAGCATTTTTATCGTAATATAATATTGCATACCACATAAAAGGTTAAAGTTAAGGCCGTAAGACAAAGCTTATGTTCTACAATACAATATTTAAAGTGCATATCCTTTACAGTAAAATATAAAATTATCAGAGATATACTATTTCCAAACTCAAAACGCTTTTTAAACCAAACGCGTTTTTCGAATTAATCTAGCTATTTTATAATATAAATTTTAAATATTACAGAATAAATAACACACTCTTGCCCGTTTCATATAAAAAAATTTTTATTAAACACCAGTAGCGTACTAACTTAAATTGGAAAAAGGCGTTTTAAGTTATTTAATTATCTAAATATTATAAATAAAATGGCTACCGCTACAAATTCCAATGTAAACAACTCAATCACTACAAATGCCAACAATTCAATCGCTGCAAACGAAACCATAAATATTGAACCTTATAGGTTAAGTGAAATATTTTCCATAGTGCCCGAATTTGACGGCAACCCCGTATTCTTGCAAACATTTATTTCAGCCTGTATAACCGCTCAGGGGATCGCTGTTGATGATCAGCGCGTCTTATTGACGCTTCACATAAAAAATAAATTACGCGGAAAAGCCGCAGAATTAATAAATTCCCGAAACCCTGCTACATGGGCAGAAATAAAAAATTTGCTCGAATCACATTTTGGTGACTCTCGTGACTTGACAGCCTTGATACAAGACTTGCAAACAATTCGTCAATTACCTAACGAAACAGCTTTAATATTTGTGTCCAGGTTACAAACACATAATGCAAAAATGCACGCGGCAATACAAAAACAAAGTTTAACTTTAGAGGAAAAAACCGCGCAATCCACTTTAACAGAAAATATGACGTTAACTACTCTACTCACTGGACTCGAACCAAAATTAGGTCAAATTATTAGGGCTGGTAACCCCGACAATATGCTAGATGCAATAAATCGCATCAAACGAGAATTACAACTATCGTATTTCGAATCCCAAAAATTTGGAAATAGAACTGTAAACAAAAATCCCGTTCAAAATCAGCAAAGACGCCCAAATCTCCCACCATTTTGTACATTTTGCAGAAGAAATGGGCACCATGTTAACGAATGCCGCACAAGGCAAAATTATCAGTCCCCATCTCCCAATTTCACACCAAATGCTTATTCTAATCAAGCACAGCCTCCAAGGCAACATTTCCAGAGTGCATCTAACCATAGACCACAAAACTTTCAAAATTTCTCTAATCAGCAACACAATTATTCTCAACAGAACAGGCCCTCAGCTATCAGGCCAAATCCCAACTTCCACCAGCAGATACCTTCTGCCATACAACCGAACCCGAATTTTAATCGATTCAATCAACAAAAGACACATCACCTAAATCAAGAATCTTATGATAACTACACTGATAGCCCAAACCAATATGAAAATTATCCTGTAAATTATTCTACCAATTATTCTCCCAATTATTCTAACGAAAATGATTATGATTACGATTTTGGAACCCAACAATGTGAGAATTATACTGCTAATTCTCAACCCCAACAGTACGAGAATTATACTGCTAATTCTCAATCTCAACAGCACGAGGATTATACTGCTAATCCTCCGGATTTTTGCATAGGCCCGGAGTATTCCACGAATACTCCAACACAACAAACGGACGAAATAGACCAAATTTCTCGCCAAGTCCAAGCGATAACCCTCAAGGACAATTCCGACCCACATTCGAATCCTCAAGAACAATGTTTCATGTAAATTCACCATCTAACCCTCCATTTCAAGTAAGTTCAGCAAACCTGTATTTCATGAAAGATCCAACAAACAAATTTAATATTTTAATCAACACAGGTGCAGATATTTCCATTTTCAAACCCAAAACAACAGAAAATTATAATCTAAGACACCCCGAAAATTTAAATATACAAGTAACAAGTCAAAAAATTAATACCACCGAATCTGTTCTTATACCATTCAATTTTAACGATCCACACAAAGTTTATGTATACGATTTAGATACAGACTTTGATGGCTTTGTAGGTAACGACTTTCTACAACATTATAAATGTAGGATAGATTTCGGAAATAATCAATTAATTACCAATTTTGAAACTATACCTCTATTTGAAGTTAACGATTATTTACCCGTACAACCAGTTACAAATTCAAACAAAAATATTAACAATCACATTTCAGGTAACACCATTAATAAAAATCCTATGTTTTTCGAACCAGACACTGAAGAAATATTTGAATTTTATTGTGACACTGACGCTATACTGCTAGCTCAGGAACAAGAAAAAATACGCCTACCTAACACCTCTGCAAAGACAAACGTACAAAGTGAATTTTTTGAGACAACATCTAATGTAAATTATCAAAAATCAGACACCTATCAAATAGACAAAAGTTCTAAACTTTTAGACATGTCCTGTGAAAACAAAAATCAAAATTCTACTTTTACCGAACCACGTATCAAAAAAATATTTAAAAGCAAAGTACAAGAAACAGAAAAAACTTCAAATGTAACCCCTAACGTTAACCCACAAAAAATAAACCTTTCGAAAACAAAATCATGCCGTATAGATAATAAATCTAAATTGGTAAAGTTAAATTTAAACATTTCAAGAAATAATTCGAAACAAGTAAAACCAAAAGCATTGAACAGTAAAATGTCTATTTCGCAAACATTATTTAAAATTAGTAATAAAATACTCAGGAAATCGAAAATTCGAAAGACAAACAAGGTAAAGAATAATTCAAGAAACACGCATACAATCCTGCGTAATCAAAACAATAGAAAAATCTATACACCCCACACAATCAGGAAAATGTACCGACAAAATCCATTTGTGTCTCCTGAAAAAACAATTCCAAAAATAGTAGTAAATAGTAATTTTCTAACTTAAAATTTGAACCAGTCCAAAAATTCAAATCTATATTTAAACTTAATTCATAACAATAATACCAATTCTCGTCTCAACCATATGCCGACCCTGCGAAATAAAACACTTACCCAAAAACTTGCAACCCAAAATAATTTTCAAAATTATCTCACAAATTTTTAGTCACCTAATCGAAATCTTTTACAATATTATTACCTAAAATTAACAGTTTATATTAAAGATATTCTCCACCTTTCTCAAATTTTTCTAAATTAATATTACTAGAAAATCTTTAAAAAATAATTGTACGATATATCAACTAACTGCATAGATCAATTATTGATCAAAAACACTTCTTATGTAAATAATTTTATTCCTTTCCTCTATTACTAGGATATTTCGACATTTCTTCTCCTGTAATAAATTCTACAAAACCTTAATCATAAGGAAATACTTTTGTTCATTTAAATAAATGCACATAAAATATTTACATTTAATTCGAAGAAATTCATAATAATAGTACTACTTTGATAACAGTGCCTTGAACTTTTGCACAGAAGCACGTCTTGTATGTTTATGAACTTAAACATTTTAAAAAGAAATGCCTGATATCCAACACCTCAATATTGCATTGTACTCATTATGATATTTCATTACACCAACATAAACGCTTTACAAGCACAAGTAACAACAGCTGTTAATTAATAGCAAGGGCAGAAATTTAAATAATATGCATTAAGAAATTTTTCAGAATTTAATTAAAACCCAAACTCAGAACTTTTTTAAATTGAATATTTGAACTAGTCATAAATCCTGAAAAAAATATTCACAAACGTTCAGAAGAAATTTCAGGAACTAAAAATCAATCATTCTTCAAAATGCTAAAAAAAAATGCATTTTTATTTGAAAGGCGCTAAATACAAACGAACAAATTGCCCATGAATTTGACACATTTACCCGACTCTACAAAGCGAAATCATTAATAGATTACTCTCTACAATACAAACTACAAACAAACCTTACACGTTACACCATTTGACAACCTTTCTAACTACACAAGGCAAGACGTCTAGTAGATTATGAAAACAAAACGTAAAACTACAAATTTAACACAACTACTATATAGAAAAAATTGTGAACTTACTTCCACACAATAATTTCACTAAAACATTTTCCTCAAAAAAAGAAAACTACGAAATCATTTTGTAGTTCGGTCATAACAAAACCAGCATTAACTCAAAAACACAGACAGACACAATTATTTCTTTTTAGGATCAATGTTAAAACATTTATTCTCAATATTATTTTAAAAATCAAAAAAATTTAGAGATTTCAAAAGAAAATATAAAAAATAATACCTCAAAATTTCGAATACTTATACTAGACAAATATACAAAAATTATCATTATATTTTAATTCTTCAACTACTAATCAGAACCTATCAAGAATCCCTGATAAATAAGGTTCCGTTTATAAAAATAGGTTACATCAAAAACAAATATAATTGGCAAGAACTAACAAACCACGCCAAAAGTTTTATAAAAAAACACAAAATTTGTCGAAAACCAAATCGCAAGGATCCTAACAATCCTTTGATAATCACCAAAAACCCCAAAAGCACCGTTCGACAATCAATATCGACCCATTTCAATTCTCACACAAAACATACACTGACACCTCCAAAAAATTGACAAATTCACACAGCTTACACTGTCCTATACAAGATTGCAAAATCAATCGTAAAACATCCTTATGTTACAATTTCGACACTATAATCATGTAACAGGAACATTTACACTCTCTCATTCCCTGACCAACTTCTTAAAATAAAAAGAATTTATTTTCTCATAACATTTACATAGAATTATTATCCGAAACATTCATCACCCTAATTCTGACAAATAGTAACTATTTCATAAATTTAATTCCAAACAGTTCTTCTATCAAAAATCTCACTTATGTAATTTTCTGACTAATTCCGTCAGTCAATTTCTTCACTATCCCGGAAATATAATGTGCATAGACTTATGACAATCATTTATGTTCGCATTATAAACTAATACGTGAATCCTCTTATTCTTATATTGACAACTCCATATCAAATGAACACGCGGTAACTACCCATCTTCAACGCTACTCCAGAAATTGAAATAAGTAAGTTTAATTTTCCCACTCAGAAAAATTTGTCATGCAAGAAAAATATCCCGAAGTTTTCTAACATTCAGATAGTTCAGTCCACCCTATGAACCTCAATCTTAAAGCCCTATGTAATCAAGAGAAATGAATACTTAATTAAATATGACATTAACAATAAATGACAGTAATAAAATCGATAATAATTCATTTTTCTCAACCCACACATTATTCTAGTAATACCATTCTACGCTGTGTTTCACAACAGCAACCCCTCATGGTTATTTTCCAAGTGTACAACCCTGTTAAAACTATTCCACATATGAATAGCAACTATTGTGACATACATTCGAAACGAAATATTAAAATATTGCGATAATACATTATAAATATGATTATTATCCTAATAAGTTATATACCCGACTACATGACGATCATACAGGAAACTAAATACATGATTGGTACACTATTTTACCAAATAGCGTGTATTAATTAGCGTCCGAGACCAAAACAAAAGAAATGTTAAAAATCATTTCGATAACCACGTTTCAAGAATTGACCAAATACCAAACTGACAATAATACCTATTTCTAAAAATAATCTCAGATGACAAAATAAATTGCAAAACAATTTAATAACAACGGTACTTTCAAAAAGTAATGTTCAAAATTAATCATTTCAATAAACTCGAAAACCTAATTAAAAACCAAATATCTATTACAACTTCAGTAATCAAAAATTTCAACGCAACTATTCAAAAATTGCAAGTTGATGAAGAAACTTTCAATAAGGATATTAAAGAAATTGAAACCTCAATTTTAGACATGACTAAAGACATAGAAAACATCCATGCAAAACTGAAATTTATCGAAATCTGCTAACAACTTATGGCAAGTTATTTATTTATCGAGGATAACCTAAATGACATCCTAAATTCCATCACTTTCGCGAGGCTTAAAATAATTCACACGTCAATTATAAACCCAAAGGACTTAGTAAATTCTCTACAGGAAATTTCGCAAAACCTACAAAGGAACAATTTACCGCTTCCTATCAAACTATCAAAAGTTGCACAGTACTTAGACATTATAGAACTAAAAGCTTTTCAAACAAATTCGGATCTAATATTCGTGTTAGACATACCTTTAATAGACCCTCAAACATATTCAGTATTTCAATTATACCCTATTCCTATTTTGGATAATAGAACTGGTTTATATCATGTATTATCAACTTCTCAAAAATATATCGCGAGAGATGATGATTCATTAATGTACATACCTATCTCGAACCTTGAAGAATGCAAACCACTTTATTTCAACACCAAATTATGTCCAAATTTATTTGCATACCCTATTGACAACAATGCCATATGCGAAGCCCGTCTCTTCAAGAACCTCAAAACTCTGCCAGAAAACTGCCAGACGTCATTTATCATCAGCCAAGGCTACAACGTCCAAAAAATAGACGAAAACACATGGTTAGTTATTAACGCAGAACCTCTACAAACAACCATCAACTGTCCAGAAAGAAATTCAAAAACTGAAGTCATCTACAAAAATTCAATAGTAAAATTACAACCAAATTGTTACGCCTTCATAGGCATCACAAAAATTCAAGCCAGTACCAATGAAGTAACCGATGTAAAAGACGACACTCATCCAATCCAAATTCCATTTGAGTGTTGTAAACATATTCCAGACAAAATCCGAGCTCCAAATGTTAAACCACTAAAATTAAACAATCTCAACACGGAAGACCTCGAAGTTGCCAAACACAAGTTGGACCAATATTCCAGAGATTTAGATGATTTGATCAACGAACCCTTTATAACAAAACACATATCCTGGTTCACCTATTTTATCATTGTGCTAATATTTGGACTGTTATTTCTGTACCTATTTTGTAAGTGCAGAACAAAAAGACGAAGACTAGCCATCGATGTTTCTGCATCACCCCCATCTCCACCGAGGCCTAGCAAACCCTACAGGACATTTGCTAACCTATTCCCTTCACGAAGACGACCTATCTTAAGAAGAGAAGACAACGAAGCCGAAGACATAGAACTTACATAAAGACAAACTGTTTTGTGCCTTTTTACTGACTTTTAGTGCTGGACTCTTCAGTGAATTTTATTTCATTTGTTTAATCATTATATTTCATTATTTTTCTATCATTTGTTAATTTCAATTTTATTAACATTTTTACGTCATTTTCATTTTAAATTATCATACTTATATTTTATTATGCTTTTATAGTAAAGCTATATTTTAACCTTGGGAATATTTTATCCCATTTTACAATTCAAACCTAGTATGTTTGTATTTTACGCTTTCCTGCTAAAGCTATATTTTAACTCTAACATTTTTATGTTATTTTATTTTATGAATCAAGCTTATTGTGCTTGCATTTCATATTTTAGACACTAAGGTTTTATTCTGTATTTTAAACCTTACGATTTAACATTTTTTGTATCTCTTATATTTTTCCAAATTGTACCATTACCTTTTATATACATTTTATATTCATTTCAAAAGTTGCTGCATAAAACACCAACATTTTTTATAAGGGGGAAGCTGTTATATTAGAAATATACTATGATATATAATATTATCGAGACAGGCTTAACCTTCTCAAACATATCGTATTACATACTGCGTAACAGCTCTTCTCAATAACCGCTCACGCTGCATGAGCATTGTATTTCAATTCTAAGTAATCCTGATTGTGCTGAATCAGCAACACTGTTTCTTTTGTTCTCAAAACATTATAAATATTACCAACAACCTTTTTGTTATCAGTCTTATACTCACTTTCGAATAAACCTCATCTAAATTATTATTGTATTTTCTTAAAGAGTCAACGTTGACTCCAGTGTAACAAATAAAGTTTCTTTTTAAAAAGTTATTCAAACTATCCACTATCTAACATATATATATATATATATATATATATATATATATCAGATATAGTATTTTTTTTTCATTTGCTTTTTTTTTAATATTTTTTTGTAACATGTTATTTTTGCTTTTTATTCAATTCAATTTTTTTCTTTTATTTCTTTTTTCTTTTCTTTTTCTTCTTTTTTTATTTTTTTCTTCACATAATTTAACTGTACACAAAGCATTGGACAATTTATGTTTACATAATTTGTTAGTATACGTCTAGTGTTAGAACAAATTTTACATAATTTTTTATACCTATTTATTATTTACGAAACATTAAATTTTTTTATAATTTTCTTTAATAAATTCATATAAAGGGTAATAAGCCTTTCTATTTTTCAATGATAGCAATGTGGATATATTCACTGGTAATTGAGTTTTTACCTCAATTAATTTTTTATATAAGTTATTAATATTTATTTCCTCCAGAATACATTCCAATGTTATATGCTGCAGATCAGCGATTTCTTCACATAAGCATTGAGCGTTATCCCTGAGGCCCATTTTATGTTTGTAGGCAGGGTTTAAAGCATGATTACTTCTTATCCGGCATATTGTTTGTATAAAATGCCTATCTGTAATACTTTTAAACCATGGAGTAGAGGGTATTTGTGGTTGTATATTTTTATAAAAATTGCCAGTTTCTGATTTCTCATATTCCCTTTGCCAAGTTTCTTTCATGTTTTTTTCACTGTAAAAAACAATCATTTCTAGGTGTTCTAATGTCTATCATAATTAATCCTTGTTCTGTAGCTTCTTTTGCTAATTTGTCAACAATTTCATTATTTATCAAACCCTAATCCACACAAGCTGGATAGTTTTGGATTGTCTTTTTGCTTCATAATTAATTAATAAGATTTCTGAGATTAAATGATTAGCATTAGCTTCTCCAACGACATATTATGTCGTTGGAGAAGCATTTTTGATTTTTTCAATCGCACTCTTATAGTCTGTACATTCTTCACTTTATTTCCTGTACTATTAAGTCCATCCCTGACCGTGAGCGAACGTGTCAATATTTTAATTACATAAAATTTAATGGTTCAACACATCTTTTAAGCGAGCACTTATTAAACGTAACTGACTCGTTATGATTAAGATTAATGTAATATTAGTAAACATCCTTCTAGATAGAAACATGAAAGATAATTATTTAAATTAGACAGCATCAATTTATTTTCATTTCAGAATGTTTTTAGAAAATTTCACAAAATAAAAATAATAACGATTTGCCGAATTTACAACAACAATAACACTGAAAAATATGCTAATGCTAATACGTTGTACTGATAGGAAGAGTGTATTGTATGTATTTGAGGGGATAACGAGGCCGCTTTCACATTTCTTGAAAAACCGATTCAGCTAAACCTCGGGCCACTACTGGGAAACTGGAAACAACAGGTACTTTCGTTCGTCTTGAACAAACTGAACACAATCACGAAACAGCCAATTGAGTTGAGATATTTTTCAAATTCTTGATTTCTATTGGTTGCTTACTAATCACAATCACTTTATTCAAGACGAACGAAAGCAGCTAACATTCAATTAAATACTTCCGACTAGATACTTCTAATGATCACATTTTGAACTTCAAAGGATATAAAAGCAGGACAGTTGAAAATGTATCTCCTAGAAGAAAGCTTGGCCTGTGAAATGTTAAAAGAACTTGATGCCTTCATAAAAGATGTTGAGGAAAAACAGTTCATCAAATCATCCAATAACATAAGAGCGACTCTAAAAATTTACATCAATGAACAAAATCATTTTGCAGTTGTGTATGGAGAGCACCTAAGTGATTAAACATTTGTATTTGGCTGTGAGCAAGTGTGAATTAACTATTGAATTTATTTTCTTAATGTACAAAATGGGCAGTGTACAAATATTCAAATTCAAATATATTTCCAATAACATTTATACAATATTATACAGTTATACAATATATAACATATGTAATATGTTTAGGCTACATTTAAAATTATTAAACGATTAAAAAGAAACCATAGAAACAATCAAGTTAGCCTGCTGTGCAACCACCTAGACATGACCTGCCTGTTTGTGCATTACACAACTGACTGAAACCTCATTTTTTAAATTAGAAATACATAATTTGTTTTTGTTAAAGTTAACTAAACTAGAAGTAGCAATACTATTAGTATCATTATTATTTACATCAGAAGAATTGTACAAATTTGGTAGGGTTATTTTTGGGTGTAATGGGGAAATTTGACGCATTTGTGGTACTAAAATAATATTAGATTTTTTATGAACGATTAGCTTTGATTTTTAACTACCATAATATTATATTACCAGTTATTCAGTTATGATTTCATTCACGATTTTAATTCATAAAATTTCATTTTCTGAATATTTTACTAGGGAAGTTTGCGTTTGCAAAATAACAAGTTTATATTCAAGAACTATATATTTTGGGGCGAGCGTAGGTGCGTCTTTACTATGTACATACTTCGGTATGCGATGTAAAGCAACGACAGGCGCAGTTAGTACTTGGATGGGTGACCATTCCAACGGAAACCGCGTTCTCGCCTCACACATCTTCCAGCGGCTTGTATATCAGTGTATGCGCGGAAGCTATACAACCTTAGGCGAGGGTTGTATAGAAGATATACCATCCTTCGGAGGGGATGTAAAGCCGTCGGTCTCTTGTCTATTAAATGTTAGGCAAGTAAAAGATCCCTACTCTTCTTAAGGGAAGAGGTTCGGCAAAATTCCTGGTTGGGGGTAGCTCGTCTACAGGCGTCGGTGTTAGGCCTCAGTAGCGGAAATAGGCCGGCGTTAAATAAATGTAAAAAAAAAACTATATATTTTCTGCATTTTTGCAATGACAAGAAACTTTCACTTCCATTATTTTTCATTTGATGTACTTATTAAGGCTACTGTGTGCCTAATTTTGGACATGTAAAATGTCGTGGTAATTTTTACCTTTCAAATGATTATCTGAGATTTCTCACCAGCGATCTATTTGGTTTTCTACAATTGTTTAATAACGATCCATCCACTTAATTATCTTGAGCTCACAAACTGTACAGGCCATCGGTCAGTACTGGGTTAATTAGCCCGTAAACTTGTTCGTATTAAGAAGGGTTTACTTTTCGTCTACCCACCCTGTTTTACGTTGTTGGACAGTCATACAAAATTTGGTAGACTGCTTGTTTAATTATAATCAAAGGATTTTTCCTCAACATTCTATGATCTTTTACATGAGTATTTAATGCTCATTTTTCAACTTAGTTTTGATAATGTATAAACATGACATGATTCTTTTGTATCTCAGTTCCTGTTATTGCATCAAAGCACTCAGTATATCTATAGTATGGTCATTACTATAGCGACGAATATTTTCCTATTATAATATTTAGACAATTGTCTCAATGTTTGGATTACTTTTGTTTTCATGTTCGACTGTTATTGCATCAATTTATATAAAATAAAATGGGTTTTTTTACTATTTTTTCCCATCAATTATTGTTTTTTCTTTCACCTTTACCTTTTTCGTCATATAAGTAATAACTAAATAAATGGTTTTGTTTCAAAGCAAAATAGAAAACAAATTTCAACTATAAATGTACAGTGCAATCTTGAGTAATAAAATACTACATAAATAACATATATAGTTAACTTAGGTCTCTCAATTAATAGACAGTGTGTTCAAGTTTACCAGGCATTTCAATTAACAGAGTGATTAATTTTCTAAGGTATATAGTATCAGACAGAAACGCGTAATATTAAACTTTATATAAAAGAACCTGTGGTAATTAAAAAGGGTTAAGACGCACACAACGAAATTTGGGTCCTACACTAACAAAATTAGACGATCACGCAAATGGCCAATCTTATTTGTTTCTCCTTCAGATAAATAAATAGTAATTAATTAATTAGAAAACAAAATTACCAGGATTTCATTTGTAATTAATTGGGGTGGGATCAAACCTCTTCAAGAGAGATATTTGGTGTGCCCCTCGTAAAACAGACAGACGGTATGCCTCCCTCAAAATTTTCTCAAAAAATAGGCCTTAACTTAATAATCACTGAAAAATGTCACCAGCTTTTAGTCTATTTGGTATATTAAATTCATATTTACATGTTTATTAAACATTGCACTGGGACTGATTTATGTTGCAAAATATTTACGAAAATAAATCCTTATCACTATCACCCATGAACTAACTCGTGCGCCTGCTAAAAATCATGTAAAAAACGTACCCGTTCAGGTCATATTCCAGCTTCTCCTTTTCTTTTAGGTCCATAGTACAGGGAGGGTGCAAATCAGTTCACATACACAAAAGCACGGCCGCCGGACGGAAAGGACATGGCACCACACTTCAATTTAAGCACAGTCTGAAAATGTAACATTTGAATTGTTGAAATAATCCAATTGACCCTAATTATTGATAATTAAAAGTGTGGCTTATCTATCAGACTGATTCAATTTGGTTTTCAAATGGCTTGCTTAGCACACCGTATGCGTAAACAGCGCACTTAAAACAACAATCTTTACGTAATCCCGAGGATTGAGGAAATGTTACTTCACTCCGTGTCACAATACTAGATTTACTGTGATTCAAAAAATTTAAATATATCGGCAAATCTCACGTGGATGCGTCTTATCTCAAGGTGTTCGTGTTATGTTGGGTTATCGTTTGCGAATATCGAGAAATACTGCGAAAAAAATGTGTAGCTTTCGTCAAACGTGTTGGTGAGACGTATGGGATTTACCATCGAACATAGGTATCAAGGCTAATGTATTTATGGTGCTTAAAAAATACCACATTAAATTGTTAGTTAATCAAAGTAGTTCTCGATAATACTGGGTGGTCCCCAGTAACATTAGGTGCAAGAACGGCAAAAAGTTTCTACAGATTGAATACGATGCGGAGTGACAATGTATAGCGAATCAACATTTCCATATTAAGTACTATACAGGGTGTGACAGGATCATGGTACACCCCCTCCTTTTTTCCTTTAATTTTAAAAACAAACGATTGAAGTTTGGAACATCCAATAAATTTGATAAACGCCACTTTTTCAAACATACATAATTTTTTTTCTACTTCCGGTTTCACCAGAAGTGACAATAACTTTTGATTTTTAAATAGAACAACTTGTATATTATCGCATTTTTGAATTCTGCATAATTTTCTGAATCCAACGATGCCAAATAAGTGACAATTCAATTTTTTTATAGTATAATTTTTAGTTTTCCAATTAAGTATGCCATGTGTAGTCAGTTGACTACAAAATAAATCAACAATGTGGGATAGACAATAAAATTAATTTGTTCAAACTATCACAAGTTGAATTTTTTGTGTTTGATAATTGATATTTATATATAAATTATTTTATTATTTTTTTGCTTCCTGGCAACCATCTCGAACTCCATTTCTTTAAGATGGCTATGGAGCGGTATTAGTGCGTGCTAACTAATACGCTACATATACTCCCCTTCCAAATATATATATATATAAATATATATATATATATATATATATATATATATAAACAACCAATCAATCAATATCAAACCGTACCTGTTTAGTTAGCAATCGCGCGGGTCGGTCCGAATTGTCGGTCAATAAATAGGCCGGTTTAACTCTGTCAATACTGACAGTCGTCGCTATTATCACAGATTTGTTCTTCTGCCTTGACTATATTAAACGAGTTACCATCTACCTCACTTACATCCCTCATTGTATAAACTGTAATAAACTAAACATAATATTTTTAGTCGCAAACTCCTCTATAAATTCTTAATTTACTATAAGGAAAGTAACCAGACTGCAACCAAAGTTACAAGTCTGGCGCGTTAAGTGTAATAATTGCATATTACCATCAAAACGCTAATGCTTCGATTGCACTGACGAGAGCCAACAGCTCGAAACTTCAGTCTGCAAGTGGTGTGTGACGACTAGCAAGAGAGGATCAGTCTTTCGGCTGGTGTTTGTTGCAATCGAAGCATTAGCCTTTTGATGGTAATATGCAATTATTACACTTAACGCGCCAGACTTGTAACTTTGGTTGCAGTCTGGTTACTTTCCTTATAGTAAAATAAGGATTTATAGAGGAGTTTGCGACTAAAAATATTACGTTTAATATTTCGCCCTCTAAAAGCATATTTGAACTATGCTAAGCCAAGTCAGGCTATTTATTTTTCGATTGCAACAGACACTGGACCGCTAGATGGCGCCTGCTGGCTATTTTACATGTCGCTATTGTAAAAATACCGGGATGTACCAAATAGTCAAAGGATTCCCGTGCCGGTCGTCGCATGCCTACCTTGCACTGACGAGAGCCAACAACTCGAAACTGCAGTCTGCAAGTGGTGTGTGACGACTGGCAAAAGAGCTCCTTTAAGTAGGATCAGTCTTTCGGCTGGTGTTTGTTGCAATCGAAGCATTAGCGTTTTGATGGTAATATGCAATTATTACACTTAACGCGCCAGACTTGTAACTTTGGTTGCAGTCTGGTTACTTTCCTTAAAGTAAAATATTGATTTATAGAGGAGTTTGCGACTAAAAATATTATGTTTAATATTTCGCCCTCTAAAAGCACATTTGAACTGTAATAAACTACTTAGTTTTATTTGAGGGTTTCCATTTAAATCTTGATTATTACAATACTTCTTAATCTCTTCTTATGCAATCAAATAGTTCATCACAAAATGACAATGGTTCTTCGTCAGGGTGCACAAATTACAAAGTTCTCGATAACATTTAAGTCCTGTCTAGTGTCAACCAAAAACAAACAACACGCGTATTAGTTAGCACGCACTAATACCGCCCCATAGCCATCTTAAAGAAATGGAGTTTTTGTATGCCGATTTATCTTTGAAGTCTGACAATTCAGGCAAGTCTTTGTCCATAATGTGCAATTGGAACTCATTTTTCGCCAGAAATATTAATCGGTAATTAGCTTTTTTGTAGCTCGAATACCTGCGTGAATCAAATTATGAAATATATTAAAAAACAATACGGCGTAATGTTTTAGGCACGTAAGGGCGACATCTAGAATGAGAGATGTCACACCAAATAAGATCTTTAGTAGAACCAATATTGACTTGTTTTAAAAAGAAATTCATTTTGTTATTATTACATTCCTGTGATTGCAATAAAGAGGTAAGTTCTGAATCAATCGTTTGTGCGTTTTTTAATATAGTCAAATTAAATTCATTTGAATTTATAGCATTTAAAAATTGTGGAGACGTCAACTTATTTTGATTTATTAATGAACAATCGTTTATTCGTGACATTGTGTCTGCAACGACATTTTTGGTACCTTGAATATGTTTGATGTCATTCGTAAATTGTGCAATGTATTCTAAATGCCTAGTTTGCCGGGGAGTCCGTTCTGAGTTGGAAAACAATGCTGAAACTAATGGTTTATGATCCGTAAAACAAGTAAAATTGCGACCTTCTAATAGATGTCTAAAATGTTTAATTGACATGCATACTGCGAGGAGTTCTCTGTCAAAGCCTGAGTAACGCTTCTGAGCATCAGCCAGTTTCTTCGAAAAGAATGCTAAAGGGGTGGTTAATTCATTAAAAGTCTGTTCTAAAACTGAGCCAATAGGAAACCTTGAGCAGTCTACCGTTAATGAAAGAGTTACCCCATCATTATAATTAGGGTGATCAAGGATAGGCGCGGGGGCGAGCGTAGGTGCGTCTTTACTATGTACATACTTCGATATGCGATGTAAAGCAACGTTAGGCGTGGTTAGTAGTTGGATTGGTGACCGTTCCAACGAAGACCACGTCCTCGCCTTACCCATCTTCCAGCGGCTTGTATATCAGTGTATGCGCGGAAGCTATACAACCTTAGGCGAGGGTTATATAGGAGATATACCATCCTTCGGAGGGGATGTAAAGCCGTCGGTCCCTTGCCTATTAAATGTTAGGCAAGTAAAAGATCCCTACTCTTCTTAAGGGAAGAGGTTCGGCAAAATTCCTGGTTGGGGGTAGCTCGTCTACAGGCGTCGGTGTTAGGCCTCAGTAGCGGAAATAGGCCGACGTTAAATAAATGTATAAAAAAAAAGGACAGTCGCGTCAATTAAAGCTTGTTTGGCTTTTATAAAGCTATCAGAACAGGTCGTTGACCGGGAATCTATAATGTTCACTTTATCGCGTAATAATGTAGCATTCAATAAATGTAATGGATGTAATATCTCAGCGAATTTAGGTATGAATCTATGATAAAAAATTACGATTCCTATGAATCTCTGAAGCTGTTTAGTAGTGGTAGGTTGAGGAAACTGTTGGATAACGTCAATGCGTTCACTGTGCCCCCACCAGTGCCCTTAGAGGAGATATGATGTCCTAAAAACGTTAATTCGCTCGTGCCGAAAACACACTTAGACGGTTTAATATTTATTCCGTAATTTTCCAAACGTTCAAAAAGGATTCGTAAATGATTTAAATGTTCGTCATGATCCTTGCTTGCGACTAATATGTCGTCTAGGTATACGAAAACAAATTTCAAATACGACAGGACTTCGTTCATAAACCTTTGAAACGTTTGCCCAGCGTTCCTCAACCCGAATGGCATACGTCTAAACTGAAATAAGCCAAACGGAGTGGTAATGGCGGCTTTGAAAATGTCACTTTCTTTGACAGGGATCTGATGATAAGCTCTAACTAGATCTATTTTAGAAAATACTGAACAACCATATAATTGGGCATTAAAATCTTGTGTATGTGGTAGGGGATACCGATCAGGAACTGTTACCGTGTTCATATGCCGGTAATCGCCGCAAGGACGCCAATCGTTGGGCTCCTTGTGATAGTTTGGATAAATTAATTTATTCAAACTATCACAAGTTGAATTTTGTGTTTGATAATTGATATTTATATATTAATTATTTTATTATTTTTTTGCTTCCTGGCAACCATCTCGAACTCCATTTCTTTAAGATGGCTATGGGGCGGTATTAGTGCATGCTAACTAATACGCTACACCATGACGGTTCCGATTTATTCTAAATGACCCGTGTAATGCAACAAAAATCGAAATTCCGTTAAAAACACTAAATTACGTGATTTATGAGCAAATAAAATTCACCAAAATTGTTTTTGGGGCAAAACTCAATTTTTTCAAATGGAACCATATCGGTACCGGGCGCCATTTAATAGTACTATTAATAAGAAATTTATTCATACGTCGTATTCAAATGTACGACAAATATAAACAAAATTACAGCTAAAAGAAAATACAATTTTGTTCTAATTAAATGTTAGGAAGTAACTGAGGTGGCTTTGAAAACAATGAAATATTTAGCTTGTCAAACGTTTGTTGGTTAAACAGTGTTTTTCTTGCGTCTTTAAAAATTGTTTAAAATTCTTGTTAATTGTGGTCAATATGCCGCAAATTTATACAAGAGATGAAAAGTGGATATGTTAATTATTTATGGGGAATGTAAAAGAAATGCAGTTGCGGCTACCGACCTTTATGCCCAACGATATCCTGATAGGCAATGTCAAGCGAAAATTTATTTTAAACGTGTTGAAAACCAATTCCGAAGAGAGCCCAACAATGATCCCGAAGAAAATTTCATCATTGACGAAGGAACGGAAATTAATGTTTTGGCTCGAATAGAAGTTGATAAGACTGTTTCTTTAAGGCAAGTTGGGTTTGAATTGGACCTCAGTCACCAAACAGTAAGCCGAATTTTGCACAAATACCACTATAAATCTTTTAAATACCAATTGCACCAGCAGCCAAACAATGATTTTTTGTGACTGATTTTATTTTCGGACGAGTCTAGGTTTACAAATTTGGGATTATTTAACCGACAAAATACAAAATATTGGTCACAAGAAAATAAAAATTTATTACGGGAGGGTAACTTTCAAGTGCGGTTCGGTTTCAATGTTTGGCTTGGAATAATCGGTAGTAGAATCATCGGTCCAATAATATTTGAAGGACCTCTGACTGGTGCCAGATACTTGAGATTCCTGGAAAATGAGATTGAGGACATTTTAGATGAGTATCTTTAGATTTAGGACAGGGAATGTATTTCCAACAAGATGACGCTTCTCCCTAAAATTCAAGGATAGTAATTGACGTACTTTCAACGGAGATCCGGAGAAAACGTAATTTAGACGAATGGTCCTGTGAGGTGGCCTCCAAGGTCACCTGATTTAACGTCCCTTGATTTCTTTGTTTGGGGCCATTTAAAAAATATTGTCTATGCAACCGCCGTTACAACCTGTGAAGACCTGTAGCTACGAGTAAGACGGGCAATTAATAGCTTAACGGCCCAGCAATTGGCGAACGTTTTTCAAGAAACAGTTATGCGAGATCAGAAGTGCATTGACGTTATTGGACAGCATTTTGAATAACAGTTGTAATGTTTTGTGTTAATTTTTTGTATTCCAAAACCACCTTACGTGTAACAAGGTAATTAGAATAAAATTGTATTTTCTTATTTTCTTTTAGCTGTAATTTGATTTGCATTTATCGCACATTTTAATACGACATATGAATAATTCCTTATTAATAGTGCTAATAAATGGTACCAGGTACCGATATGGTTCCATGTAAAACTTGTCTTAGAACTCGACAACACAACATACAACAGTGACAATCTGTCAAATTTATTAATAACTGTATACATTGTTTTTCACTAATCATGGCACAGCTGAGTTTTACGATTCAATGATATGAATTGTGGTTTTCGTAAAAAAAAATGAACGGAATTAATGGTGTCATGGCCTACTTTGAGATTTGTTTTTTTAATTTTTTGCACAAGAGTGTATGTCAAAGCAAACTGCGTTTTTCGAATTTTTTGATACAGATTATTATTCTTATTGTCTTTGCCGTCAACTTTCATCCCATATTAGCCAAGATGCTAAATAAAGATTTTATATATATATAACTTTTTTCAAATAAGGAAGCTATAACCGGTTGTGGTTTTCCTATTTTTCAGATTTTTGTAATATATCTCACAAAGTAGGCTATGGATTTCATATTTCTTTTTTACTGAAATATAGCTCACAAAAAATGGGATAACTGTTTCTAAAACTTTATTCTTCTACAATAGATATTAAGCGAGACATTTGGTGTGGCCGGCCCTCGTAAAGTAGATAGACGGTACCTATACGTATAAAATAATTTGGCACAAAATGTTTTTCCATTGTAATAAAGAAACTACTATCTTACCCTTGTTCACAACAAGATTTTGTAATTGAACTATGTTAACGGTGTTAGCGGTAATACCTGCAATTTAATGAGCAAGTATATGATTTATAATATGAGTGTTATAATCCAGACCAAACAGAGCCAGACAACATAAATCTCTTATCGTCTTATTTTATTACAATGATATGGCCGTTCTTATGGATAATATTCATTTATTGCATTATTCAGATATATTATTTAATAGACTTGGAAAAGCAAGCTGTTCATCTGAAACAAATTATCGGAAGGTCAAAAATTGCGTAAATTCAAAAGTAAAAGAATGATATAACTTCCATTGTAATAATCCAAATTCAGTTTTTTTTTAAACTGTGTCTATGAAGTGAGTAATTAGTCAAACTTTCAACTTTAATTGCGTTTATACATTTTTAAGGAGTGATTCTACGAAGAAATACAAAGTCAAAATTTGTGTAATTTGGTGCATTAGATCTGATTCCAATGAAGTTAAATATTAACTTTTTATTCTCAAAAACGAGTTTTCAGTTATACAGGGTGGGGCAATAGTGCGTCGGACCTCGATATCTTGAGTTCTACGATAGCTAGAAATTTTTTTAAAAATTGCAAGTATACTACATAAAAAAGTCTATAACTGGAAATTATATATAAACATACAGGGCGAGCCAAGACGAAATTACAGGACCAAGTGCTTTTTTATTAAATGGAATGCTATGTATATCAGTACATTTTTTGAAGCCTCTTTCTAGGCTCTATTCATTCATATATTAGCATTGAATATCTCCCAACCACTTAGATGTAATGAATTTTTATGTTGAATTAATACAATCTGCAGATGAATATTTAAAAAATCACCACAGTGACAATTATGGGTTTTAAGAAAAACTTATATGAATACCAGTTACGAGACACCTAATTAATGTTTTTGAATCATTTTCATTTTCTAAAAATGTACAGGTTGGCCAAAAATTATTTTTCAATTAAGAACATTTTAAATTGAATTTTCTCATTTTTTCAAATGGATCACCCTGTATATTTTTCGACGATGTGATGTGGATATGAAGAACGAACATTTTTTGCAAGTACTTCCCTATGGCCAATTGCAACCATTTTCGTTTTATAACTAAATAAGTGACAAATTCAAGAATAAACTTAAAAAAAGAGGTTGCCTCAAATAATTAATTAGAAACATTGATTGACACACGTCTTTATGCAATTTTGAAATGAGGCCATTTAGTGGGACCTACAATCCATTGAAATGAGTAAATAGTATTTAACCGGTCCTTTACTGTAATGGTTATTTGTACATTTTTTTGCTGTTTTCGTTTAATGGCAAGCAGTAAAACCTCAATTTCGCATAAGTTGTCATATACAAAGGAGCATTTATCACACTTATCGGTCATTACAATTTGTATTGAATTTAAAATATTTGGAATTTTGCAATATAAATTTTAATAAAGCGGAACTTGTAGACATGAATTTTGTTTTGGGCGAGTCAGACAGAAATTGTTTACTTGCCAATACAATTTATCACCAACGTTATCCTGAAAGAAGGATTCCTGATGTTAGCAGCTTCCAAAACCTTCTCGATAGATTTCTGGAAACTGGAAGTGTCGAATATAAAAAAGTGAAAGAATAAAACGAGTTGTGAACGAAGAAAATGAGTTTTCTGTGTTGCTAGCAACGGTTAAGGATCCCCATGAATCTTAAAAACAAAAAAGTTGCATGCATGTCATATTATATTCTATATTAAAAAATGTATATCCCGAATTGAATTCTTCTTACAACAGAGAAAAGAAAAAACACAATATTTTAGTTAAAAATACAACAAAGAATTATTATCAAAATAAAATTGATAACTCTGACAACCCTACAAGATCGGCGTGGAATATTGTTTCAGAATTATCTAATAAAGAAGAACAAAACAAGAACATCATAATACAAGAAAATAATGAAAAAATCGATGATCAGACTGATGTTGCATTTAACATTTTTTTTAAAAATGCCCCACTAGATATTATTAACAAAATATCCCGCACCTCAGTTGGGGATAATATTTGCTTTACTAATAACATAATTAATCATCATAACACAATATTTTTAGAACCGTATTCAGAACCAGAAATGTGTAATATTATAAGAAGTAAATTAAAGAATAAACACTCATCAGGACATGACGATGTACCTGCGTTTCTTATTAAAAGGATAATGATGGAAATAATAAAACCCTTAGTTTACATTGTAAGTTTATCATTTTCTGTTGGATAATTTCCAGAAATTTTAAAAATTGGGAAAGTTATTCCTGTTCATAAAAAAAAACAACACACAGGACTTAAAAAACTACAGACCAGTTACCATACCTTCAGGATTTTCAAAAATAATTGAATATTGCTATTTAAACCAATTAATGCCATTTTTGAATAAAAACAATATATTTTCACATAACCAGCATGGATTCTTAAATAATAAATCCACTCTTAGTGCAATACAGTCATTTTATGAAAAGATAATATCATATATTGAAGCAGGTGAATGCCCTGTTGGTATCTTTTGTGATTTAAGCAGGGCATTTGACTGCGTCGAACATAAAAAATTGATCTCGAAACTTTATAAGTATGGGGTAAGGGGTCTACCTTTAGACTGGGTTGAAAGCTATTTGTCAAGTCGTAAACAGTATGTATCAGTTACTAACACTACGTGCAATACAATCAATTCTGTTAATTCAGCTTCTGTTGAAATTAATATGGGCGTACCGCAAGGATCGGTATTAGGTCCCATATTATTTTTATTATATATCAATGATCTTGATAGTTTGAATACAGACTTTACTTTTTATGCCGATGACACCTCGATTGTGTTGTCTGATAAAAGTGTTGATACTTTGGAGACCCAATGTGATATTTTATTAAAGACTCTTAGTAACTGGTTCTGTGAAAATTCTCCTTACTTTATTGTTGAGAAAACGCAGGCATTAATATTTCACAATAGGCAAAAGAAATGTGATTATCCAAATATATAACTTGATAATACATCAATATCAACAAGAATGTCCAATGTAAAATTCTTCGGTATAAATATAGACAGTGGCTTAAACTGGAAAGTTCATTGTGAATCACTGATAGCTAAATTACATTCGGTAGTTTACCAGTTCAAAAATATAAAGAATGTATTAAATATGACTCAGCTTAAGAATTTATATTATGCTGAGGTTGATTCTCGGTTAAGATATGGTGTTTGTTTTTGGGGGGCTTCCACCCTAGCAAATAATGTATTCTTAGCTCAAAAGCGTGTAATAAGATGTATGGTAGGCTTAACGACAAGAGACACTTGTAAAAATGCATTCAAGGAATATAATATACTAACACTTCCGTCACTTCTCATTTTTGAACTGTGTTTATATGTCTTCAAAAATAAGAGTAAATTTGTCTGTAATAAGGATTTACATAAAATAAATACCAGGCAAAAATATGACCTCCATGTACCCTTCAATAAATTCAATGTATCTGTAAAATCACCCAGTTGCCTAGGACCAAGAGTTTTTAATCACCTCCCTATAGATATAAAAAATTGTAACGAATTACCGCTATTTAGAAAACAACTTAAATTATTTTTAGTAAGTAAAACCTTCTATAACTTAGACAAATATTTTAATATGTAAAATGTGTGTTTTGTACCTTATTTCTTTTAGATGTTAAGTATGACTATTCCTATACAATATTTATATCATATTGTCACAAAAGGAAAATAAAGTTTATTATTATTATTAAATGCACCAGGAATTATCTGATGACGATTTTTAAAAGCGCCTACAATTTTGTAATTGAGCCAGAGAAATGCAACATGATGTCAACTTCTTCAATACTGTTTTATTCAGTGATGAGGCAACTTTTCATAAAAATGGATTTGTTAATAGGCACAATTTCCATTATTATGCTTCGGAAAATCCTCACTTTTTTATTCAAGTTGATAACCAACGCATATGGTCTATAAAGGTTTGAGGAGGAATTATTGGAGAACATGTAATATAGCCACATTTCCTTGATGGTACATTGACTGGAGCTATTTATCTTCATTTTTTGGAAAACTATCTGCCACAATTATTGGCAAATCTCCCTGAAAGAATTCGAAATAGGATATGGTTTCAGCAAGATGGTGCTCCATCATATTATTTAAATGTAGTTAGAGACCACTTAAATAATACCTACCCTAATCAATGGATTGGAAGAAATGGACCCACTAAATGGCCTGCTAGATCCGCAGATCTTACAAAAATGGATTTCTTTTTATGGGGATACGTGAAGGAAATTGTTTATAGAGACACACAACAGTACAAAATATGAAGGAAAGAATAATAACTGCCTTTACATCTATCACACCGGCAGTTTTAGGAACAGTGGGAACCTCATTTCAAAAGCGCATAGAGATGTGTGTCACTCAAAATGGGCAACATATGGAACATTTATTATAATTTTTTTCTACTGAGGTATTTGAAGGAACCTTTTAAGTTTATTGTTGAATTTTGTAATTATTGCTCAATAAAACGGAATTGGTTGTAATTAGCCATAGAGAAGTACTTAACAAAAAATGTTCATCATCATCGAAAAATATACAGGGTGTTCCATTTGGAAAAATTGAGAAAATTCAATTTAAAATGTTCTTAATTGAAAAATAATTTTTGGCCACGCTGTACACTTTTAGGAAATGAAAATGATTCAAAAACATTAATTAGATGTCTCGTAACTAGTATTTACATAAGCTTTTCTTAAAACCCATAATTGTGACTGTGGTGATTTTTTTAATATCCATCTGCAGATTGCATTATTTCAACAAAAAAATGTATTACATCCAAGTGGTTGGGAGATATTCCATGCTAATATAGGAATGAATACAGCTTAGAAAGAGGCTTCAAAAAATGTACTGGTATACATAGCATTCCATTTTTAAAAAAGGCACTTTGTCCTGTAATTTCGTCTTGGCTAGCCGTGTATGTTCGAAAATAATTTCCAGTTATAGACTTTTTTATCTAGTTTAAAAAAAAAATTCTAGCTATCGTAGAACTCGAAATATCGAGGTCCAACGCACTATTGCCCCACCCTGTATAGACGACGATAAAAGAGAATACTCCATCCCAGGTAGAAGACGTAAGTTCTATAAACATTAAACAGAGAATATACAGGGCGTAACTTGAGCAGGTACGTTCAAATATTTTAGGGGGGTATTTTTTGGATAATTTTAAGAAAAAAATTTCATATAACCAGGTGTTCAAAAAAACCTTCGTTTTGGAAATACGGGGTGTTGAAATTTCCAAATAAATATATTGATTTTATTTTATTTATATTGTCACTTTAATGGTGAATACAATAAAAAATACAAAGAAATATATTCTAAAACCATTAGAACACATAACAAATCAAATGTTTTCACAAGGCAAATTTCCAGAGATTCTAAAGAAAATCATCATCATACCTATATTTAAGCAAGGTGATGTAACAAATATTTCAAATTACCGCCCAATTTCTCTAATAAGTAATATAGCAAAAATTGTTGAAACATGTTTAAAGAAGACTTTTAGACCATTCAAATAAATATAATGTCATATCATCCTCACAATATGGCTTCAGAGAGGGACTTTCCACAGTAGATGCGATACACGATTTAGTCAGTGACATATACCTGGCTCTATACCGTTGGCAGTATTCTTGGATCTGGCAAAGGCTTTTGACACGGTATCGCACGAAAAACTGCTAAATAAGTTAGACTATTACGGAATCAGAGGTATATGTGGCGAACGTGTCAGCGACTATCTATCAAATCGGCAACAAATAGTAACTATAAAATCAGAAAACAGTCAAGAGAAAATTATAACATATGGGATACCACAAGGTACAGTAATAGGACCAATGTTATTTCAAAATTACATCAACCATATGCTCCAATTAAGTATCCCTAGTAAGATCGTCTCATATGCGGATGATACTGCGTTGTTATTCATTAATGTCACCTGGGAGGAAGTAAAAGTAAAATCTGAATCAGGATTATTGCAAATTAAGAACTGGCTGAATAATAATTTACTTACAGTAACTCAAACAATCTGTATCGGGAAAATCTAACTTTGAAAAAATATATCATAATTGTAATGAACCTACTACCTGCAACAACTGCCAGGAATATATTGAACTCTCTGAGACAATTAAGTATCTAGGAATATATAATATAGATCAATTTCTGAAATGGGACAAACATATAGATATTCTAACGGCTAAACTGAGGAGGCTACTACATAAATTTTATCAATTAAAACAAATAATGAAATTAAAACAGCTAATGTCTATTTATAAAATATTAATAGAATCTCTTCTAACATATGGCATAATAATATGGGGAGGTGCTTACGAAACCACACTAAACAGTTTAAAAATTGTTCAAAAGCACATATTGAAAATAATATTAGGCAAACCAAAAAAATATTCAACAACAAAAGTCTATGAAGAGACGAACGTATTAGATATTGAGGGATTATTCATATTACAAGCAATTAATTACGTACAAAAATGTCCAAATTTTTCAGACAAAATAAAACACAGGTACCAAACTAGAGAAAAAATTAATGAAAATTTTATAACACCACAACCTAAGAAAACGTCTTTTCGTAAATTCATAGACTACATAGGAATAAAGCTGCATAACACCTTACCAAACAAAATAAAAGAAATTAATAGCTTCGCATTATTTAAAAAGCATTCCAAAATTTATATATGTAATAATATCAAAACTTTAAAAAATATATACACAATTAGGAAATAGATTAATTTAATATTATTCATGTTGTTGCTGCTCTGTTAATGAGAATTTAATTTAACATAACTTTGGGTATGACTTATTTTATATTACACATATTTTTATCTTCTTCACACTTTGCACTTTGAATTTACCATTAAATTTTAAGGTTTATTGTGTATGTCACTTGCTCAAATATAATTATACACATTTAATCTATAAATCAAGGCACAAGACAAACTCTCTCAAGGAGTTTAGGTGCCTCATTAAATATTGATTCTGACATTCACTGCCTAATACTAGTGTACCATCACCTATTTATTCTTCCGATGAAAGTAGCATACATTCGGTAGATACAAACTGGAATGAAGATGATACGGTTTCTGATCAATCTCTCGATGAAAATCTGCAAATAACACAGTGGGCTCCAATACATATTTTTTATAAATGAATATTTTTTTTCTTTTAGACTAATCACATATTTTGTTTCTGATTCCTCATTTGTTTCAGGGGCCGCGGAATTTTTGACAGTAAAGTAACGAAGAAAGACATAAAAGAAAACATAAGAAAATGGTTGAGGAGAGTCAGAGAAAGGAAATACTATGTGGCCCAAAGAAAGGAAATACTATGTGAGCCAGAGAAAGAAAAGACAAATTTAACGTATTTGAAAGTAAAAACTAATATAGAATATAAAAATGATTTTATATTATATAAAATATATCGGTAATTATATGTGTTCTGTATTTATTGGTACTTTCCTAATACCTTTAGAATGTACAATTTTTTAAAAATCATCTCAATGTGATTTTTATTTTGTAAATATTTAAATTATTTAGTCTAAAAAATGTTTAGAAAATTGGATATAATTATTTTTATCTAATAGTTACAAACATAAAAATTACATTCCTAAACAGAACAAAAGGTCCAATGGACTTCCATTGGGTGTCCACCAGATAAACAATGGACACCCAATGGACGTCCAGTAGAGTCCAGAAATAATAATAATAATAATAATAATAATCCTTTATCGGTCAAAGAGATCATACAAATGATATAGGACAAGTCATATACAAAAAATATTAACAGATATAAGTAAGAAACAGAAGAAATATACATACATACACCCATGAATGAATCCGTACATGCATTCATGCATGTATGTACATAGATAGGAAATACATAGAACTACAAACATAGAAATTTAAAAAAATTTAGAAAAAAAAATAGGTTAATCATTACAAGATACATTAATTTAAGACAAAAGAAATTCATTAACAGAGTAGTAAGCTTTCTTTAGTAGCATTTGTTTAACAGCAGATGTGAACTTCTTGATACTGGGTATGATTATCTAGTTTATTATACAAAGTGATACCCATGTAATAGGGATTGGCTTCATATAATTCCATTCGATGTATATTATATTATATTGCAAATCAAAACCATGACGCGTAGGGTAATTATGGAAAGCATTTTGAAAATTGAAATGAGCAAGATTCTTTTTAACAAAAGTTAATATTTCAAGAATATACAGTGACGGTAAAGTTAATATATTATTCTCAATAAATATGCACTTGCACGACTCTCGGTATTTGAGTCCAAACATACAGCGTATGGCCCTTTTTTGCAACATAAATACACGATTTGACATTGATGAGTTCCCCCAAAAGATAATACCGTATCTCAAACGAGACTCAAAATTAGAATAATAAAAAAAATTTACCACGTAAGAGCTGGAAATTTGGCATAACCTTTTCAACGCAAAACAGGTACTGGCACACTTATTACAAAGAAAAATTATATGAAATTTCCAATCGAGGGATAGATCAATGAAAATTCCTAACAATTTAAATTCCGTTATTTGTTGAATGCTCTTTCCATTTAGCTTAAGTAAAGGACTAGATATATAATTCGAAGCAATAGGATGGAACTGTAGCGAGTATGTTTTTTCTTGGTTTAGAATAAGTCTATTATTTTTAAAATAATTTGCAGCAGCAGACAAGTTTTCGTTTAGCTTGGCGATAGCTTGTTTTTCACTTTCGGCACTGACAATGATAGTTATGTCATCTGCAAAAGCATTATAAAAAGTAGAAAAGGCACTGTCTATGTCATTTATATATAATACAAATAATAATGGTCCTAGTATACTTCCTTGAGGGACTCCTATGTCCACCATTAATTCACTTGATCTGGTATTACAAAATTCAACAAATTGTTTTCGGTTAGCTAGATAAGATTGGAGAACAGACTTGCACTGACCCCGCAGACCATAACACTCAATCTTTTTTAGTAGAATGTCACGATCTACGCAGTCGAATGCCTTTGATAAATCAATGAAGACAGCAATTACCTTATTTCCTCGATCCAGGTTTTCATAAGCGTAATTTAAACTATTTGCAAGAGCCGATATTGTTGATCGATTTTTATAAAATCCGTGTTGATTATAATTTTCTAGGAAATTTAGGATTCTATTGGTTAATAGCTTTTCAAAGATTTTTGAAAAAACATACAACAATGAGATGGGTCTATAGTTGCAGAGCAGCGTAGCGTCTCCTTCTTTAGTTTTAATAAATTAGGAAAACAACCATGATGGAAACATTCATTGACTATGTGACATAGAGGTTCAGCCAATAGGTGAGCAAATTTCTTTACAATTTTTATTGAGAAAAAATCAGGACCAACTGACTTGGATTTTTTAAACTGTTTATTACATCGATAATTTCAGATTTTGACACCGGATTTAAAATAAAATTAAAATTTGGGTCATTGAAGGGAAGAAAATAGGGAAAATCTAGTGGATAATCTTTTGTATTACTGGGGATATTATTTACTTGCAACAATTTCCTAGGTAGATTTACGAAAAATTTATTAAATGCATTTGCAGTTTGAAGTTTGTCTGAAGATATTTTACCATTTATTAGCATATTTTGACTTCTTGCTTTTGTGGTCACAGAATTATTTATAATTTTCCAAACAGTAGTTGATTTGTTTTCGGAATTTAATATGATTTTGTCAAAGTACATTTGTTTAGCCTTTTTTAATACTTTCACATAAACTAATTTATATTTTTTGTAGTAGTCTTTTGGTATTATTCCGTTTAGCTGCAAATGATATAAATCTTTTAAATGAACGCTAGATATTTCTATGCCTGCAGTTATCCAACCCTGGTTTGAGTTAGAAATTTGTAAATTTTTTGTAACAATTTTGAAACTTTGATCATAATAATGTTTTAAAAGTCCGATAAAAATTTGAAACTTATCATCGACCGATTTTGCGTTGAAAACATCACGCCAGGTTTCAGTCATTAAAAAGTTATTAAAGACATCATAATTTTTTATAGAAAAGGACCTAAAAGTGTATATATTATTACCCAAAAAGTTTCCATAAAAAACAATTTTTTGGCCAAAATTGTCGGATAGGCCATTTCTAAGTATTGTTTTTTCCTTTATATTACAGTTAAAGTTTGTAAAGATATAATCAATTGCGGATTCTGTATTATTATAATGTATTCCAGTAGTTTGTTCTAACGCAGATACTAAACAGTAGAAATTTACAAGATCTAGTAATTCAACAGTGACTTTAGATTTATCAAAAAAGTCTATATTAAAATCTCCACAAATTATTGCATTAGTACAGTGGTATTTGCTAAAAATCAAATTTAGGCAATTTTCAAGATTAAACAAAAATGTCCATACGTGGACAGTTTTGGATGTCCATTTCATGCGGCAAACTGTCTCTACTGGACATCCATGGTACGTCCATTGAGTGTCCATTGTTTGTCTGCTGGACATCCATTGGATGTCCATGATTTTAAATGGGTTAGTTCAATGGACGTATATTTACACCTTTAAATTTTTTTTTTAAAGGAGTCATAGTGACTATTTACAAAGAATGTACAGGTTTATTAATTTTTTTTTAGATTATTTAATTGCTTAATTTCAGCAGGTTATAAAATTTAGGTGCCAAGTATAGAAAAGATCTCAAACTAATATTCTTATTAACAATAGGTATTTGTAAGTTTCTACGTATATTACCTCTAGTACATGATAATGGGTTATACATTTTTTAAACTATTATTTTTATGTACATAAGAGCAAGAGGTGAGTATAAAGAGAGATCTCACATTAAGAATATCGTGGGAGTAATGAGAAAACCAACTTCTTCTTCTTGCAGAGCCGTATCCGTTCAACGGATCATGTTCGGTATTTTGACTTTATTAAAAGCCGCTCTGAAAACTTCCCAAACCACTGTCTCATGTTCTTCAACCAGGACGTTCTTCTTCTTCCTGGGCCTCGTTTTCCATTGATTTTACCTTGGATTATCAGATGTAGTGTATTATATGTTTCTGGATGTCTCATTACGTGGCCAAAGTATAATAGTTTCCTCTTTTTCACATTATTAATTACTTCCTTATCTTTACTCATTCTACGCATTACTTCTATGTTTGTAACGTGGTCTACCCAACTTATCCGTAGCATACGTCGGTATACACACATCTCAAAAACCTCAAGTCTCTTAAGGGTGTTTTCTGTAAGAGTCCAAGACTCCACTCCATACAAGAGGACGGAGAATACATAACAGCGAACCATCCTTATCTTCAATTCTATATTTAGGTCATGCCCACAGAAAACCTTCTTCATCCTCACAAATATTGTTCTTGCTTGCTCTATTCTTGATTTTATTTCAATCGAGTGGTTCCAGTCATCAACTAGAAGCTGTCCTAAGTATTTCATTCTATGCACCCTTTCTAAACGTTCTGTCCCAATCCACAGTTCTCCATTAATGTTTCTTTTGCTCACTATCATTAGTTTAGTTTTTTGACATTCAGTTTGAGGCCATACTTTTCGCATACGTTGATTATTCGGTCCAAGAGAAGCTGGAGTCCCTCAATATTGTCTGACATAAGTACTCTGTCATCTGCATAACGCAGATTATTCACTGTAACTCCGTTTATTATTATACCCTCTGAGACGTTGTACAGTGCCTCTCGAAATATTACTTCGGAATAAACACTGAAAAGTAACCGTGACAATATGCACCCTTGCCTCACGCCTCTTTTTATTATGATATCTTCCGTTGTTCTGTCCCCCATTCTTGGATTTGCCTTTTGACCCCAGTAGAGATTAGCGATGAAGTATAGATCCTTGTCATCAATTCCAGTTGTTTTTAGTATCCCAATCATTTTTTCGTGTTGTACCCTATCAAATGCCGTCTCAAAGTCAATGAAGCACATGAAGGCGTCACAATCTACGTCTCTACATCGCTGAATTATACTTGTATGCTAAAAAGAACTTCTCTTGTACCCAGTCCTTTACGGAATCCAAATTGAGTGTCTTAAATATGCTCTTCAATTTTGGGATAAATCCTTTGATGGATGATGCTCAGAAATAGTTTTAATACATGGCTCATCAAATTTATAGTTCGGTGTTCATGTTAAAGAACACGATAAAACCCTCGGTGCACTTTTCGAAACTGTAACAAAATCCGAAATATTTCGCATGAAAAGCGTGCTTCACGTAAAAATATCGTAGAAGAGGTTTTTAATATTCTTAATCATATTTTCGCTCTACGGAGCGATTTTTATGCAAAAATTCCAATAACTCCTCAAGGAGCGTCATTTTACAAAGTCTAGTAAATGTCGCTGCACAGGGACGTAATGTCGCCCCGACCACCAAAATTTAGAAAGTATAACAAAATTTCAAAATTAAAAACCCTTTTACGATCCACGTTGTTAAGCACTGCAACTCATGCGAGGTCTTAAATATGAGGACAAGTTAATCCAGCTTCTATTCAAAGTATATCGTGAGTTTTAGCGAAAATAGCCTTTAGCGACATGAGACCCCCATCATTTCCTAGCAGTCGATTTTGACGGGAAAATGATGAGTTTTAACGGGATTTGCCCTAAACCGGTTCCTCAGTGATTCGGTGTCAGAAAAGTATCTTTACCATGTACTCATATGTGCATGGGACCGCCTTGCCTGAACGTATGAAATTGTTATTGCCCAAATATAATTCAAAGTCGTTGCGGTTCAAGCATTTTAAAGCTCCGAGGAGCGACCAAAATTGATATTGAAATAAAAATACGTGAATAGACAGGCAAGCAAAAGCCCACCAAAATTGTATAAGCATTGAACTTTTCTTGAATCTTTTTGTGTAATCGTTAGCTCAAAAATCGCATATTGGATGGTAGTTGGTACATTATAAATCGTTCCGTTCCTCACCATGTGTTGTATTCGGACCAGACTATTGTTTGTCAAAACATATTTCTTGAAGTTGTTGTAAAACATAAATTTTTGAAGAGATTTAATATATATTTTTGAATTTTATATTGTCTTTTACTTGTATTTTCAAAATTCCCTTTCAGGTATAATTTTAAGAAAATGTTAGTACCTACAGTGTTAGATTTATAGTGTTACGACGTCCAATAGATACCATCAGAGCAGCAGTTAAGCAAAAACGAACAATAAGTATAAATTTTATATTATTCTCCGTCTGAAACAGTCGTTTTGAACCCTTATTTTGTGAACGTTAACATTCATTTTTGATAAATATAGAAAAAGTCCTTCAGACTCTAAAAGATGAATCGTTCACATTCACTGTATTCATTTCAGCCGGTCAGTCGAAATGATCCCTCTATCGTAGATGGCTTTGAACAGTAGTACTAGTGATTTTATTGCTTTGTCTCCCAAGAGTTTCAGGATTTCTGTTGGAATTTCATCTGGGCCATTCGCTTTTCTAATCTTGGCCGTTTCAATGGTCTTTTCAACTTCTTTTCTGGTGATTGGGGGTTGCTTGTTTGTTCTTGTATTTCATGAAATCTACTTCTTTCATCATCAAACAGTTCTTCTATATATTCCTTCCATCTTTTTAATTTACATTCTGTGTCTACTATTATCTTCCCATTTTTGTCTGTTACTTATTACTGTGGTTGTTACGTTTACCTCCGGTTACTTCTTTTATTTTCTTGTATAGATGGAAGGTATCGTGCTTCTTATCGTATACTTCTATTTCTTCACATTCTTGAGTGAAGTATTGGGCCTTTGCATTTCTAATTCTTCTTCTTATTTCTGAGTTAAACTGTTTGTAGTTAGCATCAATTTCTTGGATTTTCTGTTGTCTTCTCTCTTCCATAAGGTCTAGGATATCCTGCGTCATCCACTTCCTCTTTCTTATTTTTCTTTCAGGTTTCAGTTTTTCCGTTATCGTGTCTTCATTGCTGCGGTGAGCATTCCCACGTGTTCTTCTATGGGTATATCTTGTCTTTGGGATATTGTGGTGACTTTTTTGACAAAACCAACATATGGAAAAAATCCGAGAATCACGTTTTGCCGCAAGTAGAGCCTATTGTTATTGAGGTAGGGAATGAAGAATCATTGACCATTTTTTTACACGAAACTATGAGAATTTTTTTTACACAAGTTGCTCCTTCAGTATTTTTGCAATTTTCATAATTTCACGGACATTTTGTTGTAAATTTATTCCACGTGATCGCAAAATATTAACTTTATTACATTAAGCAGGCTGTGCTGTTTTTGCTTTTTTCTCTAGTTTAACAGTGTTAATGTTAAACGCTATAACCCCGATATACTTTTCGACGTTGCAACAAAATCCGACTTAGGAAATACTTCGTACGAAAAGCGTGCTTCACGTAAAAACGCCGTGGAAGAGGTTTTTAATACTTGTAAACATATTTTCGCTCTTCGGAGTGTTTTTTATGCAAAATTTTCGCTAACTCTTCAAGGAGCGTTAATTTAGAAAGTGTAGCAAATGTCGCTGCACAGGGACGTAATGTCGCCCCGACCACCTAAATTTAGAAAGTATAATAAAATTCGACTTCGAAATTTTCAAGATTAAAAACCCTTTTACGAATCCACGTTGTCAAGCACTGCAACTCTTACGAGGTATTGAATATAAGGACAAGTTAGTCCAACGACTATTCAAAGTATATCGAAAGTTATAACGAAAATAGCCCTTAGCGACATGGGACCCCCATCATTTCCTAGCAGTCGGATTTGACGGGGAAATGATGTGTTTTGACGGGGTTTGCCCTAAACCGGTTGCTCAGTGATTCGGAGTCAAAAAAGTATCTATACCATGTACTCACACGTGCATGCGATCCGCCTTGCCTGAACGTAAAAAGTTGTTATTGTAGAATACAATCGAAGTAGAGACGCTTCAAGCAATTTTAAGCTCCGAGGAGCGACCAAAATTCATGTGAATTTAATAATACGTTTATAAGACAGGCAAGCAAAAGCCCACCAAAATTTCAGTTACATTGAACTTTTCTTGAATCTTTTTGTGCATCGTTAGCTTATAAAACCGCATATTGGATGGTAGTTGGTACAGTATGAATCGTCCCGTTCCTCACCATGTGTTGTACACGGGCCAGACTAGTGTTTGTGTTAACATTTTCTCTTGAAAAAAGTTGTTGTAAAAACATAATTTTTTAAAGATTTAATATATATATTTTGAACTTTATATTGTCTTTTAGTTGTGTTTTCTAACAAAATTCCTTTTCAGGTTTAATTTTAAGAGAGTGTGGTACAGACAGTGTTAGATTTATAGTGTTACGACGTCCAATTGATACCATCAGAGCAGCAGTTAAGCATAAACGACAGTAAGTATGATTTTTTACATTATTCTCCGTCTGAAACAGTCGTGTTGAACCCTAAAAAAATTTGTGAACGTAATATTTATTATTTAGAGTTAAGAAAAGGTTGAGGAAAAAGAAAATTAATTTTTTCTTTTTCCTATTTTTTTAAATTTTTCTAAGTTTTTCAAAGCAGAAAAGACGTCCTTCAGACTAATAAAACATGGATCATTCACATTAACAACAATAATAGCAATAAATAAAAACAAATGAAAGCCTACAACAATAGTATAAATACAAAAAAAACACTTTTTTCAGAATTATAAAATGGATATAGTCGCAAATTTGACCCGTCTATAGAAATACGTCGGCAATACCTACCATAAAGTTTAAGTGGGAAGTTATTAAATTGCGCTTATTTTACGAAATTTATTTACCATTATTAGATCAGATTTACCTGATTACTTTTCTGTAAACATAATAATTTTTAATTTGCTTTACCTTGAATAGACAATAATGGGCAATAATAATATAATTATAGTTACAGCAATAATTAATTGTTAATCTCTTACTAGGTTTTACCTCTGATTTTTTTACATCGTAGTAAGTGCAATTTTCGAAGCGGCTGCAAAACAAAACACTATAGTTATTTTTTTTCTTTCAAATTGTGAAAGATTTTTATTTTTTTGATGACGGGTCCGGCAGAATGTAGTATCCATTTTAAATTGAGATGTTTTTATTAATGGTTAAATTTTTATTAAAAAATTAAACACAGGGTCCTTGAGGAGACACGGAAATTTAATTTTTTAAATATTACATCAGTCCAATGACCTCCTCCTTGCTGCTGACACTCTTGAAGTCTAGCGAACGTCGTCACCCGCTCTAATATTTCAATTGGGATTGGACTAATCTCTGTCCAAATCTTATATTTTAGTTGTTCCAAAGGTTACGGTCGATCAGAAAACACCTAGGAAAACACTTTTGAATTTAAGCAGCACCATAAAAAGAAATCACTAAGATCCGGTAAACGCCGGCCAGTTGATGTCCCCAAATTTCAAAATGGCATGACCGCGAAACGTTCTTAGCAAAATTGTGATAGAGTCTCTAGCAGTGTGAAAAGTGGCTCCGTCATGCTGAAACCATATTCTTCGAATATCCACACTAACATTCCGAAGTTGCTGTTGAAAGTTACGCAATGCCTGTTGATAACCTTGATATAACAGTAACCATTACTTGTGTACCCACTTTTTAATAGTTATTCGACTAGAAACTGGATCTCGTAGATTTAAATGAAAGTGACGACGAAATAAACGCTGGGTGATTACAACAGAATAGTTATTTTTTAAACAAGCTTCAACTGCAAAATAACGTTCAATATTTGACCAACACACATTCACAGCTAAACTGACATTTCTCGCAAAGCGTTTACATGCACCAGGAAATCGTGAGTAAATTTGTAAGTAATCGTAATCGAATTGCATCGTCCTGTCGATAACACAGAAGCCACACTAGTCTAGGCGGCGCACAGAACCGTACGATCTGTAATCGAGACGTGATTTTATGTTTATATTGGGTGTTAGAAAAGTATGGGAACGGTGGAAAATCTAGAACAGTTTGTATCAAATCGAAAAATGAAAAAATACGTGCCAAAAATTTTTCAAAAAACTATCTACTGATACCAAAATGACCTCCCCACCCACCACCCTGTGGGTGGGGCGAGGGGCAACTTTAAAATGTCAAACGGAAATCCCTATTTTTTATTACGGAATCGGATTCTACGCCAAAAAATACGTAAATTTTATTCCGGACATTTTTTTCGATTCTTGCATGGTGTCGCTGTAATCGCAAAAAATGAAAAGAAAACATTACTGTTTCAAGAGTAGCGTCTTGTGCCCATAAAAAAACGTCCAATTCAAAAACTGAAAAACAAGTATTTTTTATTTTTACGAAATCTATCCAATGACATTGGATTCGACCCTCCCACCCCTAACCCAGTGGGTGGGGCGGGTGGCAACTTTGAAATTTGTAATAAAAATCCCTATTTTTTTATAGCGGATTCGGATTCTACGGCCAAAAATACGTGAATTTTATATCGGGCATTTTTTTCGATTCTCGCAAGGTGTCGCTGCAATCGCACAAAATTGAAATAAACCTTAAGCGTCCATAATTTTGTAAATATTTACAAACTCTAGCTACTCGTGTTGACAAAAAAACATTCAGTTTAAAAAACAATATCTGTGATATCTTGGTTTTTATGAATGTTTTTTTTAAAGTGTTCTTAATAACAGTATTTGTCTTGTGAAATTTCTACGAGAACGTTCAGTTCCTTCCAACTTTTGTAGAGGCAGAAGCGCACTTTTGTACGGAAAGAGTTATTTCATTTTTCATTAGTTCTCGCGTCTTTTTCTGCATAATGGCTACTTTAACAGAGTAAGAGAGAGTTTCTCTTTTAATGATGCGAGGGTGGGGCGATAAAGAAAGGTCCTATGATGAAGTTGTGATTTTATTCAACGAAACTTTCCGTGTAGATCAAGTGGGAATTTAGAAATCTACTGTGTCCCGTACCATCAAACGATTCCTAGACACAAGGACAAATAAAAATCGCCCAAAATCTGGAAGACCAAAATCTGAAACATCGGAAGCTCGACAAATGGAAGTGGCCCAGGCATTTGTTGAAAATCGAAGGTTATCAATCGTAATAGTCAGTCAACAGCTTGATATGAGTGCATTTTTAGTTCATAAGAATTTGAAACTTTTGAAATTTCATCCTTACAAAATTCACCTTCACCAAGAGTTAAATGAAGATGATTTTGATCGGCGACTTGAATTTAATGAATTAATGACGGAAAGGAGTAACCAAAACCCAAATTTTTTGTCATCTCTACTTGTCTTCTCAAATGAAGCAAATATCGAACTCAGTGGAAAAGTTAATCGCCATAATTTCAGATATTGGAGTGACGAAAACTCTCACTGGATGCTTGAAACACGCACGCAGTATCCACAAAAATTAAATATTTGGGCAGGAGTTTTCAGGGATCGAATCATAGGACCGTTTTTCATAGATGGAAATTTGAATGGAGAAAAATACCTGGAAATGTTAACAAATCAAATAGTTCCCGCAAAACAACAGATTGCTGGTGACGAGTTCGATAATGTTTAGTTCCAGCAAGATGGGGCTCCTCCACACTATTGGGATATTGTTAGGGATTATTTGAATGGTATGGAAAATCGATGGATAGGACGAAGAATGAATGGCCAGCAAGATCTCCCGACCTCGCGCCACTTGATTATTTTGTTTGGGGCTACGTGAAGGGTAAGATTTATTGAAAATTTTTACGTTCGTCTCGGACAATGCCAAGAAGTCAATGGGCAACACCTGCTATAATCTTGAAATTAAAGCCTGCTATTGTAGCAGTTAAGCTGTAAACTAGTTGCCTCAACTGGCCGAACCTCACCTTGCCTTAAATGGCTGAGTTACCTCCTTGCCTTCACTGGCTAGGATTAAGAACTTGTCTGAAGTGGCTGAATTAAGAGGTAAAAAAAACTTAGTTTTTTTTAAATCGAGTCTTTTATTGCTCTGTAAAAAATGTAAATTGAAAATTACTAGCTGCTAATAAATGTACAGAATGTTAATAGTTGTTGTAATTTCCGCACGACCGTGTAAAATGACTGTTCTCAAAACAGCTCGGGAAATCATTCACTCTGAGATCAGTAGTTTTACTTTTCGTATTTTTTTAAGTATGCGTTCAAAACTTTCATGTTTCCACTCAATTTTTTGCGATTGTAGCGACACTTTGCGAGAATCGAAAAAAATGCCCGATATAAAATTCACGTATTTTTGGCCGTAGAATCCGAATCCGCTATAAAAGATAATGATTTTCATTACAAATTTCAAAGTTGCCCCCGCCACACCCACTGGGTTAGGGGTGGGAGAGTCGAATCCAATGTCATTGGATAGATTTCGTAAAAATAACAAAACGTGTTTTTCAGTTTTTGAATTGGATGTTTTTTTATGGGAACAAGACGCTACTCTTGAAACAGTAACGTTTTCTTTTCATTTTTTGCGATGACAGCGACACCATGCAAGAGTCAAAAAAATGTCCGGAATAAAATTCGTAAAATCCGATTCCGCAATAAAAAATAGGGGTTTCCATTTGAAATTTTAAAGTTGCCCCTCGCCCCGCCCTAAGGGTGGTGGGTGGGGAAGTCATTTTGGCATCAGTAGATAGTTTTTTGAAAAATTTCTGAGACGTATTTTTCTATTTTTCGATTTCGAAACTGATCGAGATTTTCCACCGTTCCCATACTTTTCTAACACCCGGTATGTACCAATTACAACACATTTTTGCAGAACCACGGTGACACACAGAACATCTTGCAGTATTGTGGGTTGCGCATATTTAATTGGCATAAAAGACGAAATATTTACACACAAATGCTGCGATATAATTTAATATAAGTATAATTTGAATAATAAATACGTAGGTATTTAGAACACCAGGAAATGTACATACTTTATTCATGTTGGTGTGTAATACTTAAATGTTTATAGTTACTTAATAAAGAGGAAATTAGTGAGCCATGTAGAAACTTTTCTGTACATCCTTAATAAGAATCTATACCACAATGGAAAATAAATAAATTACTTTTGAGCATTTCCCGTCTTAAAAAGAATGTTTTAGTATTCTGTGATTTAAGAGTGCTATTTCAATTGTTATTCTCGAGGACTAAAGCGTACAAAGTGGCTTCTGTCCCTCGAGGAGTAAAAGAGATCTGTACTTTAATCCTTGAAAATGATTATTACAATAGCAATAGCGCACTGTAAGACTGTAGAGTGCAAAACATTAAATAGCTTGCACCAATATACTACAAAGCGAAAGTGCCTTTTAATTCCTCCTGTAATTGATCCTTCACACTAGGTGATAAAAATGCACTTTAATTTTTTATTCCCTTAAACAATAGGGTGGGGGTAGGGTAATGGGTGTGGTAGAGGGGGTAACTAATGCCAAAATAAATTTTAGAGGCCCTTGGTTCTCGTACACACACTAAATCCCAATTAAATTTTGACTCCCTTTGAGAATAGGGTGGGGGTGGCAATGGAGGTGGTAGAGGAGTTGGCTAATGCCAAAAAATGTTAGAGTCCCTTGGTTCTCGTATACACACTAAATCCCAATTTAATTTTTTACCCCCTTTAATTATAGGGTGGGGGGTGGCAATGGGGGTGGTAGAGGGGTAACTGACGCCAAAAAAATGTTTTGAGACGTTTCGTTCTTATATACACACTAAATCACTTTTTTTTTTACTCCCTTTCATAATAGTGTGGGGGTGCTAGTGGAGGGTGGTTGATGCCAAAAAAAAATTGAGACCTTGACTTTTCGTACATGCCCTAAATTGCAATTTTATGGACTCTTACTTGCTTGCTTTGCATATTTACCCTTATTTACCCCATTTACCCAAAAAATTTTTTGAGTACCCCTGAGCACCTCCCCAACAAAATTGTTGATGGAAAGAGTTCCTTTATACTGATTTTTTGTGCTATTTTGACTGCGCTACTAATGAAGGCTCCTTTTTTATATAACAATCGTAACAATCAACCAAATTATGATAAAATCTTGGCATTCATACTGATTTCTATCTTCGCTGATAGGATAAAACGATTATATTTTTTTCAAAAGCCAGACTAATTTTATATTAAATTCGCAGTATATAACTGATACCTAATCCTTTTTAACAACAACTGATATCAGATCAATTTCTGGATAAATATGTACGCGTAAAGAACCTGTCAGTGTATTAGAATTTCAAGTCAACACAGCACAGTCAGTGAATACACAACTTATACAAAAATATTATCATCCCGAATGAATTCCAGCAACATTGACTTAACTAATAACGTAAACTGAGGTTGTTTACATTATAACTCACCAGCTTAGAGTTCACAAACACACCACATTCACAACGAATAATAATAAATCAATGTTTCTTAGTAATATATTACGTCGAGTTTTTTAAGTTCATTTTGTTATCTCCTTTATCAATACCTATACTCGGCTCCAACAAAATTAGATTGTCTATAGGTAGATGAAATTAAATATCTGACCTTTAGTTTAAAATAGATTGATTTAAGTGAGCATAATAAATAACAATAATTAACCTGAAATCACACAACAATTAAAGGTGTTTTAAAGATTACAGGAGCGCTATTTCTGAATAGATTGTATATACAGGGTGTCTCACCGGGAACTGAATCGATTGATATAGAGAAAAGTAGGCATCAGAAAATTTTGAAAATTTAGATAATTACTAATGTCGGTATGGCCAATCCAACTAAAATAATTACAAGCAGATGGCACTTCCGCTTATACCGGAAGTCGGAGTCGAAAGTATGTAGCATATCCTATACCTAAACCTAGCCGTTTCAGAGATATTTGACATTTTATAGAAAATTTGACAGGTGCAACGGTTTGCAAGAACCGTTATAACTTTCTTCGCGTGCAAGATCCTCATTTGCTTCTTGTCACGTAAAAAGAACACAAGGAGAACTACGTTCTATATTGAAATAAATTCAATAATATCATACCAAGTGTTCCGTTTTTCAACATTTTGTCAACTTCAAACCGCGAAAACTTGTTTAGGTCAACTGTAACACCCTGTATTGTTTTACGTCAAGTTGTGTAAAATTGAATTCCTTTTTTTCTGATATTAGCATTGTGGGGGTTAAAGCTACAACTTTTTGAAATATTTGCATACCCAAAATTACAACGTTTTATCTAGTTTCGTTAATTTTCTGTAAACCATTTCACATTCTAAATTTTATTATTTCTTGACAGCCCCTCGTATATATCAAACTACGTTCCGTACAAGTCTTAACACTCTATTTAGTTTCATGAATTTCTTGCAACCCCATTGTTATTTCAAATTTCATCACTTTTTGATCACTCCTCGTATTGCATACAATATCTCGATTTCCCTTGCAACCGATACTCAAATTCAACTCGTGCCTATTTAATTAGGAACATTCTCATATCCTATTTCCAATCACCTCGCATCTATCGGGAACATCATGAAACATTCTCATATCATTTCACCTGTGAAACGTCGGACCTTCGTGATAACTTTACGGGGTCATCTCAGATTATTAAATTTTCAATCAATCAAACTTCAATAACTCCCAAACCCGAATAGATTCAAACTTCGTTTTTATATTAAAAAATTCCCCTCTTCAGTGCCGATTTTTTCATATAGCTTTTATGTCGAAATTTACTTTTTATAAAACTATTGCGCAATATTGTGTAATATTTTGCAATCGTACCGATCCAGACTTGACAGTACCAAATCCAGATCTAAATAGGAGGTAAAAACGTTCGTGCTTGACTCACGGGGCACGACAAACGCAACACACGGATAGTATAAATACCGAGACATCGCCAACCCAAGGCAAGTTCAGACTTTGACAGTGACTCCGTTGTTAAGGATTCGCGAGTGGTTTTGAAAGCGATTTTAAAGTGTAATAAGTTCATTTACTAGTGCACCCTGTCCGGTCTCTATTTAACTCAAGTTGTAGTTTCCTACCATCTAGTTAGGCTTCCTATTAAATTCTTGTAATCTTTTCGTGACAAATCTGCTCAAATCTACCTTCCCAGGCCGCAACCCGGTTAAAAAGAGTTAGTTTAAAGTACCCGCCTTCGGGGTCTATTAATTTTAAGTAAACAAATCGCCGTCGTGGCTCCACAAAAAAAAATGAATTTTTTTAGAATATTTTCAGAATAAACTTTAATACAAATTCTTCGCAAAGCAGAAATTAAGACAGAATTTCTGTTGTCGATTAGTTTCTATTATAAAGAAAACTTGTTAAATAAAATATATTTGTTCTAAATTCTGTTAAGTTAAAGTGTTAAATAAATAATTTTGTCCGTTCGTTTAAACCAAAGCGTTTTTACTTTAAGATTCTCGTATACAGGGTGTAATCTTAAACCTTGACAGAAACAATAAAGACTAAACAGTGCTAAATAAAACAAACTATAAATACAAGTGCAAAAGACAATATACAGGGTGTAACAATTGACTCTAACCACTACTACAAGAAATTGAACTCCAAGGCTTCTCAAACCAAAATTAAGTGCACGAACGCCCTCTAGCGTCTCAGCTCTTACTCTCCATTCCAAATATTTTTTTATTTTTCAATCGCAGAGGGCGAATACGTGTTCAGAACCAGGCGACGACGTCAATCGACTGATTTTTTGTCGTTGGCTGTCTGAAAATTGACGGATAATTTATAAAACCTTATTCACAGACGAGGCGCAATTTACAAGACACGGAATAAATAATTCGAAAAATGATCACTTATGGGTCCAAGAAAACCCACACACAAAACGTGTATATCGTTCACAACATAGATTTTCAGTCAATGTTTGGATAGGACTTGTCTTTTAGGCGGTCACTTGTTAGGGCCACATTTTTTTGAAGGTACCCTTAATGGTAACGTCTACGTTAATTTTTTACAACATACGAATCTTTTAGAAAATTTAAATATTCGAGGTACATTCTTTCAACATGATGAAGTCCCACCATATTTCTCCGACCAAATTAGAAATTATTTAAATGACACATATCCGGACAGATGGATTGGTCGCGGAGGTCCTCATTCATGGCCGACAAGGTCCCCGGATTTGAACCCTGTTGACTATTTTTTATGGGGTTACTTAAAGAGCGAGGTTTACAATAGGGACATTAATGGCAGGGCTCAATTAATTCAGAGGATTGTTAAATGCTGCAACGAAATTAGAACTAACCCAATTATGAAAAGACAATCAATCGGTCATCTCGTGAATCGCGCCAGAAAAAGAACCGAAGCTAGTGGAGGATATTTTGAACATAAAATTTAATTACAATTCTTATTTGTGAACATTCTTTATCACAATATCTGAATTTTCGTTTTTTGTTTTTGATACAAATTGTTCCGTTTATAGTTTGTTATTATTCTGTGATTATGTGCATTATTTATATGTTGTTTTGTTGCTACCGGTATTGTTGTTGTTAATAGATATGTTATCAGGCGCGGATCCAGGGAGGGGCCATGGGGGCCATGCCCCCCCTAGATTGCAAAAAATAGCATTAAAATGACCGATTTTTCTGGCGCCCGGCGCCGCACAGAAGAAGAAATTATATTTTATTTGATGAACATAACAAGAATATATTGCTATAATATCCCGACTGCAATGACGGTTTATATATCACAGTAAATAATTTATAATTTATAATCTCAAAGTCCTAAGTTCGGACCATTGAAATTAAACAGAATTCTAGAAAATACACAGCAATAAAACAAATTCAAATCAATTGGAACAGTGTATCGTGAGAACAATAATATACGATACACATAAAAGATGAAATAAGATTCCCTATCTAGCTAAAATATAAATACGATACTAAAAATAAAATAATTTGAATAATTATTATTTTAAAATCAAATTTGTTAACAAAAATAGGATCAATGATGAAAATTTCCAATTTAAAATATATTCAATTTTTTCCAAAGTATAGAAAGATTTACGAGAAATTTATATGAAGTTTATTACAACCCTTTAGTCCGCGTATCTCAAATAAAACCTCCAACCGCACTGTATCACTTAATTCGATGTTCAGCTGCAATATGCTAAGCTCCTACACAATTCAAGTAATATCAGGTTCCACTAGGAATCGTTTTCTGCACCTTAAAATAATTTATAATTATCTTCTTTCTCCAACTTGTCAATATTTTGAAAAAATTAATTTTCTTTTCTTCAAATTCTTTAGCTAGTCTCTTCTCTATATTCCAAATTTAAATCTTTACTTTCTCAATAATATTCAATCCCTGTAATTTTCTATAATTACTTCTACATCCAGTGGAAGTATAGTAACTCAAAAAATATATTTTTTTTGTTGAAATAGGCTTAAAATGTCATGAAACGTCGAGATTTTAAATTTGAGCGAAAAAAATTTCCTGTCTGTCTGTAACTTTTTTGTGCGCACGTTTACTCTAGAACCGTTTATGATATTGACTTGAAATTTGGTACACTTATGTATTGTAACGAGATCTGGAACTAGATTATATTTTGATCTAATTCCGTTGAAGGGTTCGAGGGTAAATTGGGTAAATAGATAGGGAAAACAAGCAAGAGTCCGTAAAATTGCAATTTGGGGCACGTACGAAAAGTTAAGGTATCAAACATTTTTTTTTTACATCAGCTACCCCCCCCCAACTATCACCCCCAATACCACCCCCATACTATTATGAAAGGGAGCAAAAAATTAACAAGTGATTTAGTGTATATACAAAAACGAAACGTCTAGAAACATTTTTTAGCGTTAGCTACCCCCTCTACCACCCCATTGCCAACCCCACCCTATTATTAAAGGGGGTAAAAAAAATTTAAATGTGATTTATTGTGTATAAAAGAACGAAACATCTAAAAAAAAAATTTTACGTTACCCCTCTACCACCCACACCCTATTATTAAAGGGAGTAAAAAATTGAATTGGGATTTGAACGAAGGGCATCTAAAATTTATTTTGGCATTAGTTACCCCCTCTACCAGCCCCACCCTATTGTTTAAGGGAATAAAAAATTAAATTGGGATTTAGTGTGTCTACCAGAATCAAAAGGACTTCTAATTTTTTTACATCAGCCACCCCCTCTACCACCCCCACTCTATTATTAAAGGAAATAAAATATTACATTGTGATTTAGTGTGCATAAAACATGGATATAAAATCTGGATGTGGAAGTAGTGATTATTTGAGCAGCAGTTTTTTTTTGTTGTTATTTATTTTTCATCCCCTAGCAATTTTTCCACACTCTCTTTTATATTTTCCGCAAATAATAAAATCACCTATACCAACTTGAATCTTTCTTGACATCAACTTGATAAAACCAATTGGTTCTCATCACGTGGTATTGAGCTTTTTCCAATTTTATCACTTTCCCGCACAAATTAAATTAAAAATCTTATATCTATATGAACATAATAAATGCATAAACAGTTCGAAATGTTATAAACATTTTGATAATTAGTTTAACAATAGCTAAGTGAATTAAAATAACATAACTGATTCTATTCTTTCCTATTATTTGGGTTTTCTACCACATGTATTATTATCCTCTTCAAAACAAATCACCGAATCTACAAAATAATAGAATTAATGATTCTAATTACCATAAAATTGTGTTATAAACATCTCTAACTGTTTTTAATGACTGAAATATAAAAATTGCATGTAATTAATAAAAATATATGTCTCTATAAAATACATTGGGTATTTTCTCAAACAGAACAAATGTGAACGAAAACAGAAAACATTAAACATGCATGCAACTCTTCACCCAGATAAAATAAAATGCATTTTATTTTCAATACATAACTCAAGTTGACCTGAATGTGTTTTTTAGTTTAAATACAAATGATTCTTAATTCTTCCTAAAAATTGTTTTAATAAGGTTTTTGCCCCATTTTAAGCGTATTGCATTTGTATGTTTCTCTTAATATTTTGTATGGCCTCCACACCCCCCTTAATTTGGGTCTGGATCCGCGCCTGTATGTTATGTTGTTGTTTTACTAGTTCTCAATACATGAGCGGTATAAAACAGATGATTTGTTCGATGATTTGTAACATTTATGTTTTTATTTATTTCTCCCCCTCCCTAACGTCACACAAGTGATTAATGTTAAAAATTGTCAATTACAACGTAACATTTACTGTTGAAAAAAACAGTAAATGAATAATTTCAATTTTGGAAACATTTTTAGCAAGTGTCATTCATCAATATTTGTATTGTGGTATTTAGTGGAATGTATTTCGAGAACGATGAAAGTGTGTCAAAAAAAATTAATAAAGCCATTTCGCTCAGTTTTTTATGTACTATTCGAATTACATATCGAGATTTGAAAAAACATATATAGGGTGTTGTTTTTTTGAAAAAGAACAAAAACAATTTTTTGCCAAGTCCGGCCCTGGATATTTTTTTCGTCATATATATGTATTTATTCAGGATCACTAGCGTATTACATTAACTGGTTATTCCGTTCCTTTACAAAGTAATGACCAAAAGAAATTTTGGCAAAAATACATAAAACACCCTATAATTCATCAACGGGTGTCTAACCAGCTTTTTCTATGGGTAATTCTGATTAAAGTGTATACGAACTTAATTGAAACCGTATAAAAACTAAAAGCTGGCAAAAACAGTCGGCATCTCTTTATTGTACATGGGCGGAGGTAAAAGAAATGCTTGTCATAAGAAAATTATAAGATTTTCGGGCGTTATTATATTATCCTCTATTTTATATGGTCTCCAGAAAGCCATGGTAAATTAGTAAATAATTAAAATATTTTACCTCTTATATAGTAGTAAATATTTATAAATATGAACAATAACTAACTAAACTCCTACGCCAGATATTACAATAGGTATTTATGCACTGCACCGGCACATAGACAGCACATCTCACAAGTCCACGTTGACTGCTATGAAACGATTTACGAGTTTTTTTATGCTAGTAGGCCTGTACGTTTTATTATCTTTAAACCAGTGCAGTGGTAGATGGTTCATTCAGGCTGATTACATTGCCAGTCTCGGACTCGCCTTCATAGTTTCAACTACCATTCGAATCTCGATACCATTGCTAAATATATAGGACAAAATATCTAGTTCAGTGCGCACGGTCCTGTGCTTTAACACTGACCAGTTTCAATTGTGCTCGTATAAAGTATACCCTCGGTGTCGGTATCTCCCATTAAACCATGTTCGTTTTCTCGTGAAACACTCTGTATATTTGTTGTGCAACTCATAACTGCCATTTTTCACCCTTTCTATTTATATCGCAGAACTTACAGATCTCGAAATATTTTAAAAAAACAGATTGAAAACACGCCTAAAAAATTTAATTGTTTAAATAAACAATACGCTGACCCCGCCGAAACTGCAAAACTCGACACGACTCCTTGAACAAGTTAAAATAAAAAAATAGCCCTAACCAGACAAATTCAAATTTCGCATTTTCAAGTGTTAATTTGACTCGACTATAGTTAAAACATGAAATTTGCTTTAATTTCTTAGTAGGCGGTAGTAGATATATCTCAGGGCGGAACTGAAAGGCGGCACTTAATTTTATGTAACATTTTCCATCATGCAATCTTTTGAAAGTAAAAATAATACAATACTAAAGCTTTAATCAGTTATTTACATCTATCTGTAGATACATGAGAATATAACTCCGTCACAAAGAGAACTTTGTACTTAAATAAATCCTCACAAATGTTTGAGAACCGCTAGTTGTTCATTAGATCATGTCGTGTGAATGTCACAAATCCTAACATTCCAAACTGCAAACTCCAAAGTATAGGTTATGTTCAGGTGGGTATGTTATTTTTTATAAATAAAACTGCAAAGTCAAAACAATGTAGGACAATTTAGTAGAGTTACTTCACTACAAACAGGAACATTTTAAAATCAATATTTAAGCTTCAAAAGGCTACTGCTTCGGTATTTAGTAAAATTACATAAGACTAACCTGAATGATGTACGTATATTTGTAGGTTCTTAGGAAATACAGAAAAATAACTTTAAAATATCACTGATGGGTTTTAAAGGGCACTTTTCACGCCCTTTAACTATTTTTTGTTTTAATTGTTTATAGTTATGCCATGCATTTAAAACTAAGCAGTAGCAGTTCGATTTATCGTTTCTCATCCCCAATCAGCAGTCTCAAACATTTATTTTGGCAACTATAAATAAATAAATTATTGGCATGTTTAGATGAAAGGAAGGGCATTGAAAACGAACTGTGTTCATAACAAATTCTATGAGAAATCTTTTCCAGGAAATTTTTATTATGTTTATGTTTTCTGTAGATGCATAACAAACACTTTAATTTATAATTTATCAAATCAAAGCTAGGTAGGTATAGGTGTTATTAACATATAACAACCAATGACTTCAGAATAGGATAGACAAAGCACGTCCTATACGTTAACACATGAGTTGTTGTGTTTCCCTATCTCATACATTCTATTATTAAAAAAGGATGGAGATAGTTTTGTTTATGTTTTGGTATTAGTTGCCAGTGGCGTATATGTTAAAGAGGGTGATTATTTCATATAATTAATATATTAATTTCTCTTTTAGTTTGACTTCAAAGTAATATGAATAACATTGCTTTTTTATTAAATGATTTATTTAAATATTAAATTTATACTTATAAATTGGTATAGATATATGTCACATAAACAAAATGATTAATACGGTTTTCCTTTTATTACTGCATTACTAACTCAAAAAATAAAAACATGTTATAATTATCCTTAGATGAACTTGGTAAGTCAGGTACTGCAAATTCTTTAAGAAAAACTCGGCCACTGGGACTTGTTGTGAAATCATGTTATGAGAAGTGATCTGAGCACACAACACTATCTTCAGGGATATTTTCATTTCCCAAATGTTTCAAAATGCGACAGACCCATATTTTTCAGCGTTTAATATTTCTTGGAATTCTACAAATAATATAATATTGCACTTTTAAATAATATCTTTTCATTTTGCCTTCAACTTTATTTTTATTTAACTAATTACTCAATTTTAAAACATAAAAACTACACTTCCAATATTATTGCACTGAACATTTACAATTTTGCTTATTTGTCGTTTCAACCCGAGGTTACGCTTATGAGATAATTTCACCTACCTGTGAAAAGATCGATTAACTCCAATTTTAAAGAGACATCTACATACAACACAATATTTTCCCATTGTTTATTCGCGATAACAAGTTCTGTCTTCAAAAACGCTACAAAACGACTGTAATTACAACGTTTAACTTCGGTTTATCACAAACACTTTAATGGCGGCCAACGCTGCAACTGGATTGTAAATAAAACGTGTTGAGTGGGACTGCGTGCGCATATACCCACATGCCTTTAGCCAATAGACTGCTGAGTACCAGTATTTATTTTCAAAGCAATGTAAACAAATAAATGATACACAACAAACCAAGAGGATGCTTTGTCTATCCTATTCTGAAGTCATTGATAACAACCATCATTAAACGTTTATAGGTTTAACAACAGCTGATTTTGTCTCATTGTACAATGAAATATTAAATATTAGCTATGTTATTTTATATCAATTAACATTTAGAGACTTACCTAAATCCTATACCTAAAATTGATATTTCCAGAGATATTTTTACTTTTTCATTAAAAACGGTATAATACTTTTTATTTCGAACTGATTTAATAGCCATGATTTTGATATAAAGTGAGAATAATTGAAAGTAGTATTAAATTTTTTTCTGGATGCGTCTTGGTTGCTTCAGTAGTATTTTTCCACAGTTTAATTAAATCACATTTGAGTCGATCTTAAAAATGTATAAATAATCGTTTAATATCACAAAAAAGCTGACATATAAATAATAGGAACAGAAAATACGATATTAGGTAGGTAATACAAAAATTTGCACTATTTTAAAAATTCAAAGTTATTTTGAACCTAATTTAATGAAATAAATAAAACCTAGTGTTTATAGGAACTGTTCAAAGTGGCCTCCCAGTATCCCAAGCAACACCAAATGGTTTAATAAACGTTTTGATTTCATTTATACGGCTGGTATATATATAACGTTTATCGCAACATATATTCAACGTTCGAACATCCGCGCAACAAACGTATATATTTGTCTTATCATATATTAAATATAGACGTTTTAAAAAAAACGTATATATATATATATGGTACATCATATTTTAAATATATACGTCTTAAGAAATCGTTATATTGTTGTCACTTCATATACGAGATATATACTATATACTTTTTATATATGTTGAACCTCAAATAATACGTTTCATATACGTCGATAATATATATATATATATATATAAATTTTCTTTAATTATAACAAGGAAATTACAATTAAAGTTTTTTTGACTTGCGATACATTTCCCTTTGCAAAATTGTTTAGAATTGATCAGTCTACAACACTATAAAAAAGATAGAAGGTACCCGTTTTTAAATTCGAAAGCTATAATGATCTCCAATTTTTTTAAAGTACATATTTTAAACCTCCTACCTATATATAACTACTGATATCAAGGAAAAATAATTCAATTGTATATATGTATGCAGATAGTAATTTTTTAAAAATATTTATTATTTAGTACTAGCTTTTTTATATTATATTAAGCTTTACCTATTCTGCGGGATTGGCTAAATATGTAAAACTATTTTATCATTTACTATTTCACCTTTGGGGACCTAGGATATTTGACAACGATAACAAAACACAACATTGTTCATTACTCTTTACTAAAATCCAAAAATAGAGTCTATTTATTATTATTATTGTAACTATAGCGGCTTTTGTCAAGCTTCAACCAATCTTAAATCGTCCCTCTAATTTTATTGTCACCGGTCTCACCCACGCCTTCAACGCTAGCCATGAAGAGTTTTACACCTGTGATAAAAAAAATGTAGTGACTATGAAATCGCTCAGATAAACAATAATTCTTACCATTCACAAATTGGTTCATTCTTGTAACCTTAACGCACTATAACGTGATAACTCAAGGATAAGGGCGGCTCATCAACATAACACTTGTTGAATTTCAATCAAATAATATATACGCAAAAACAAACAAGTAAACATTCTTTGTTTCGATCACAAGGCCACACTACTAAGGTTGACTACCACCACACGAAGCAGCAATTAACACGACGATCCGCGGTTGCTCACCAGCTGTACTGTTGAGACAATGAGAGAGATGCATATATTTATAAGAAATGCTTATGTATTCTGCAACAAAGATAACAATACTAATCCGGTTGCTGGCGACTGCGCAATCGATGCAGATTGATATAGGTTTAAAAACCGTATATTATAAACTGCAATATTACTGAGCAAATATTTTCATTGATCATCTATCTATAACAAATTTTGATTAATGTAAATAGTTTACTCATATTTCCAGATAGTGTTATAATCTTCGAACTTTTAGTTGCAATTGTTTATGACATGCCTATAAAAAATGTAGCGCAAATACATATTTATCGTATACATTTAAAAATCGTATATTAAAAACTATAATATGGCTGAAAAAATACAAGTAGTGTCAATTTCACCAATTTACAATTTAAACATTTGACGGAAGTGTAGTCTCAACTCTCAATTAATTATTTCTCAAATATTCTGCGCTACTTCAAAAATTTTAGGAGAAATACATTTATAATATAGTAGAAAAATCGTTTATGAAATAAACGCTTTTCATAGACGTTGATTAAATATACAATAACGAAATTTAAACAATAATTTCATATAATAAACGTTTATTAAACCATCATGTGTTGCTTGGGATGTCTATGTATTTCTGTAGACGATTTTCGAATGATCTATCTACGGACATTTTTTGAAATATCTACAGCAATTTCCTGAAAAACGTCCCTTATTCTTTCTTTCATATTTCCTTTTTTAGTTATATGAGCTTTGCACACTTGCTCCTTAGCATAGCCCTACAAAAAGAAGTCTATTTTGGTCAAATCAGGGCTTCTGGCAGAGCAATTATGAGGTCCTCCTCTTCCTATCCAACCATTTGGAAAAGCGTCATTTAAATGTTCGTGAATAGCTGCAATGTGGTGCACAAGTACTCCATCATGGAGGTACCTACTACATTCTCTCCCTAATATCCCTGGGGACATCCTCCGGAAATTCTTCCAAGCTGTCTTGCAAAAATTCCAAATAGATTTGACCATTCACACGTCCATAAAAAGAATGTAGTGCTATCACATAATCCCCAACAATTCCTCCCCAAACATTCAACGACCATCTTGTTTGGATATTTGTTCGTGAGATGTAAGGATTGGTTGTGTCATTACAATGAAAATTTTTTTTTTTTTTTTTTTAACATTTATTTAACGTCGGTCTATTTCCGCTACTGAGGCCTATCACCGACGCCTGTAGACGAGCTACCCCCAACCAGGAACTTTGCCGAGCCTCTTCCCTTAAGAAGAGTAGGGATCTTTTACTTGCCTAACATTTAATAGACAAGGGACCGACGGCTTTACATCCCCTCCGAAGGATGGTATATCCCCTATACAACCCTCGCCTAAGGTTGTATAGCTTCCGCGCATACACTGATATACAAGCCGCTGGAAGATATGTGAGGCGAGGACACGGTCTTCTTTGTGAACACGGATTAAGCCTCACTTCTTTTGGAATAAAAAATTGGTGGTGGCGGGAGTTTAGAGCTGAGACCCCGGAGGCGTCCGTGCACTTATTTTCGGTGGGTTGAGTCTCAGGGTTGGTTTTAGTAAGTGCTGTTTCGGGTCGAATGCTACACCCTGTAAGTCGTAACTTGCACTACTTTTATCACTTTAGTTTAAAATATTCACTGATTTGACTTTTACAGCTATTTTCGGGTTAACGGTTACACCCTGTATATTGTGATTTGATTGGAATTAAACACTGAGGTTTAAAGGGATTTACAAATTTCTTATATTGTTTTAATCGTCTTGAACAGAGTTGAAGAAAGATTATATTTTAATTTTACAAATTTCTTTTGTAATAATAACTAATCGACAACAGAAATTCTGTCTTAGATTAATTTGAACGTGTGTGAAAAAATGCAACAAAAATATTTAAATCGAAAAAATTCACTTCGTGATTGAACCTCGTATTTTGAGGGAAGATTGAAAGGGGGCCACTTAAGGCGAAGAATTTTAATAAAGAAATATAACAAAAAGGGGCCACTTAAGGCGAGAACTTACAAACTAACTCTTTTTAACCAGGTTGCGGCCTGGGAAGCTAGAATCGGACAGATGGTCACAGTGAAAGCACTGGATCTGGGATTAAGAAAACCTAGCTAGACGGGAGTATCTACAACATAAGTTAAATAGTAACCGAACCCGTTCAATAGCGTCTGCAGTTATTACACAAAGCTAACTTTGAAACTTATTTCTTCCCAAGAACACTACGCGAGAACTTTACACTAGATTCACTGCCAAAACTGAACTTGGCTACGGCTTGTGATTCACCGGTATTTATACTAAATTAGAAATGTTTCGTTTTTCTCGCCCCATCGAGTCTCGCGGAAAGCTGGAAAGGCGTGAAATCGCTCAGTGCGGGCACGGATGAGTCATCGATTGCATCATGTTGCGCAATACTTGAAAATTTTGGAATTTGGAAATAAAACTTATATAGAAAGATCGGCGATGCAAAGGAGAATTTACCAAAATTATGATGAGAGTTGGATCTATTTTGGTTTTGAAGTTATTTTAAGTTTTGTGGGAGAATTCTGGCTCGACCCCGTAAGGTATCACGAAGGTCCGCTGTTAACAAACTGTAACTCCGCTAACAGGTTTCCAGTTAGTGCGTAAGATATTAAGATAAGATAATAACAAGGTACAATACGGGTATGAATCGAGCTGAACTTAGATATAGAATGTGTGTCTGCTATTATACAGGGGTGATTAAAAATGGGGAACGATTTATAATAGCAATGAGATTGTGGGAGTTCGATGAAAGGGTATTTGAACGTTTGAGACTCGAGGCATGGAAAGTGATTTGAAGTATACCGGGGTTGATCGAAAAGTTGGAGATTTTGAAATTAAAAGTATTTATAGAAAATGGGGGGATTGAAGTACGAGGTTGAGAATTTGAGGTTAGATGGTGATTTTGACTAGTTTGTTGATTGTGAGGGGGTTGTATTTTTAAGGGGTGGTTTTTCTGAATGTTCCTTTGCAGAATGACTGGGATGAATGTGGGAAGTATGGTTTCGATGAATTTATGTTATTTGAGAATTATGGATGGTTCGTGAATTTTTTCGGATTTATGTGACCTTGAATGTGGTTTTTCAATGTTACTTAGGTCTGGTTGACTTTTTTATCATGGTCTGCCATGATGCTTGGATTGATTTGAATTTTTTACTAATTTTGCATTTTTTATTTTTTGTTTTTTGACTTATAGGGGGAATACCCTATAACATTTGAAACGGTCACCATCCAAGTACTAACCGCGCCTAACGTTGCTTTACATCGCATATCGAAGTATGTACATAGTAAAGACGTACAATGAAAATTATATCGTTTTCTCTTGTCAATTCCCTTATACTGCGGTGAGGATCATCAATCAAGCTCAAAAGTATAACTGTTTCGTTCATTTATTACATTTTTGTCGTTCCTTTTTCTCATATTCCACTTTCCCCGTATTGTAAAATGGTTCCATCAACCTCTCAAATGATCTCAATTCATACGTTCTATTATTCATAATATTTAGGTTTTAATGTTAAATAATTACTTACCTCTATGATTTGTAGGTTATCCAACGACAATTTCCAATAAATCCTAACAATCAGTTTGTCAAACATTATAGCAGACTTTATTAACAACTTAATGTAAAGCACTGACCTCTATTGGTATAGATATTAATAGTTTAGTGTTTCAGAGTCGTTTATTTGTATAGTGGTGGTACTTACATAATTCGATACCAGGTGGCGCTACCTTTTACAGAATGCATTTTTAAAGTCACAATTGGTATAAACGCTATTAAAATTAGGTTTCTTTACTTTTGCGAATTTACCAAAATGCTGCTATTTCAACTTAGTTCCTTTAGATTTATAAAATTCTTTTCTGGTACGAAATTAGTTTTCTTTATTCAAATAGAACTAAAGAACGGTCATTTTCAATTCGACTTTTGAAATTGGCAGACCACTTTTGAACTCATTTACGAAATATAGTAATTCTTCAAGATTACATCTTTGGGTCGTAAATTTAATAGTGTGCTTACAGTAGAAAGAGGTAAATCTTTTATTAATTAAAATTTTAGTAACTATTATTTCAACATATATTTTTTTATCGGTTTTTTAAAAGTGTTATATCTGTAATTTTTTTTATATAGTTACACGTTTATCAATGAGTGTAGCTAAATCTATTTTTTTTCTTCCTTATGGCTTCAGTTCATACCAATTTTAAAATATCCAGATTAATTTATTTAAATATCTAATTTATTAAATATCCAATTTATTTAAATATCCAATTTATTTAAATATCCAATTTATTTAATATCCAGATTAAATAATATCCAGATTATATAATATCCAGATTAATTTAAATAATATCAAAATTTAATTTAGAATTTATTTTAAATTTAAATTTGAGATTTAATCCGAATTGAAAATCAGAATTTACCTTCGTGATTCATCTTGTCTTATATAATTGTAAGAATACCTTGAAGCTTGATCATCATAATTGAGCTTATGATATATGTATTTTTGGAGCACGTATTGCTGGAGTACGTAATTACCTAAATTCCCCAGTGGAATTGTTCAAATTTTATTCAAATAAAGTACCACAAAATATTTATGCTTTGCTGAGAACTACTGGTTATATATGAACTGATCCCATCACCGCTAGATAAAGAACAAAGGACCAAGACTGCTGGAAGCTGGACCTACTAGGGAACTCCTCGCCAGGATCAACCAACCCGATTTGTGACTTGGTAATACCTATTTCATTGTTAAATTAATTTCAACGACTTATGAATTTATTATATTAAAATATATTTTTTTTATAATAAATTCAAGTCGTTGAAATTAATTTAACAATGAAATAGGTATTACCAAATCGCAGATCGGGAGTTGGTTGATTCTGGCGAGGAGTTCCCTAGCAGTTCCAGCTTCCAGCAGTCTTGGTCCTTTGTTCTGTTTTGAGCATTCTTTTGGTCAGAACGGAGGAAAAGCGTAACATAAATTTTTTGTTGTACTTTATTTGAATAAGTTATATAAGACAGGATGAATCACGAAGGTATATTCTGATTTTCAATTCAATATTTAAATTAATTTTTATGTTTAAATAAATTAATCTGGATATTATTTAATTTAATCCTGATGTTATTTAATCTTGATATAATTTAAATAAATAATTTATTTAAATATCCAATTTATTTACATATCCAATTTGTTTACATATCCAATTTATTTAAATGATATCAAGATTAAATAACATCAGGATTAAATTAAATAATATCCAGATTAATTTATTTAAACATAAAAATTAATTTAAATATTGAATTGAAAATCAGAATATACCTTCGTGATTCATCCTGTCTTATGTAACTAATATAAGAATACCTTGAGGTTGGATCGTCATAATTGAGCTTATGATATATGTATTTTTGGAGCACGTATTGCTGGAGTACATAGTTACCTAAATTCCCCAGTGGAATTGTTCATATATTTTATACAAATAAAGTACCACAAAATATTTATGCTTTGCTAAGAACTACTGGTTATATATGAACTGATCCCATCACCGCTAGATATAGAACAAAGGACCAAGACTGCTGGAAGCTGGAACTGCTAGGGAACTCCTTGCCAGAATCAACCAACTCCCGATCTGCGACTTGGTAATACCTATTTCATTGTTAAATTAATTTCAACGACTTGAATTTATTATATTAAAATATATTTTTTCTTGTACATACTTTTTATAGCAATCACCAATTTTCTCTTTTAATATACATTTATTATAAACTATTCTCTTTTTAATTGAACATTTCAGATAACTCAAATTTGTTTATAGAAATTTGTTTTTGAAAATTTAAAGAGCAGCCCTGAATATACTATAGATGGCGCCCTCTAAATATCACTAATGATTTACCTTAAATTGCTCTCTTTTTATTGACAAAATTTAGACTGATTAACATAGAATATTTTCCATAAAACAAAAATTGATTTTTCCCTGATCACGGCCCATTTGAGCTCCCGTACTATACCAGCTAGCCGTTCGCAAATATGTTGTGCTTTTGTTCTTGTTCTGTTCTTTTGGTCAGAACAGGGGAAAAGCGTAACACCTTTGAAAAAATTGAAAAAATTCACTTTGAAATGTCCTGAATTAGCGCTAGTGTAAAATATACATTCTGTATAATTATACAGAATGTAAATATTGATTATAATTATAATCAATATTTGGTGGTTGTGTCGTTGTAGTACATCCCTTGTATACATAATTGTAAGATAAATCTTCTCAATTAATAGTAATACACACACAGCGAATTAATTTGTTAACCTTGTTCCGACCTAAATTTTCATATTTTTTTCGAATAACTCGGCAACGCCACGTCAAAAACTAAAAATCTGGAATTCGTTGGAAAGGTAATTTTACGCTGAATTCATAAATTTAAAAATATGCAGGGCGTTCCATTAAAAAAAAATGACCTCGAAGATGCTCCGCTGTAGAGAGTCGCCCTGTATATTTCAAAATATTTTTAAAATGTGCATCATAAAAAAAATATTTTAAAAAGTCTTCTAATAAGGCCGATACTAAACTTTGACGCACTACCAGGACACCCTGTGTACGTGTGTACTACTCATTGCATTTGCAGCAGTTGACCGGCACTGTATGGTATTCATAGATCCAACAACCAACAATACTAATGCTTGTAGGTTTGGTTGCATAATATTTGCACCATAAGTTTGTTCGTTTACTTGTCTCCATTCTCCAGAAATATTTACCAACCTTGCGCTCGTTTGCTGTATGTGCATTGTATATTATAAGTTAAGTTGTAAGTGATTGAATTTTATATAAAATATGAATAGGTATTTAACACCATAAGTAGAAATATTTAAGTGTATTTGTAAACCAACTTTGGTCGCAAGAATTAAATATTATAAACATGAAATTTATGTTATTATTGTTCTTATAACAATTAGTTTATATTGTACTTTCTTTCTATTCTTGAAACAAAAAAATCTGAAGCAAATTTGAATATTCTTGTGGTCATAATTACCTATTATAATTTTTACTCACATCACAAACAAACGAACCACTTGTGAACTGTGAATATAACACATAACCTCAACTTCTAAACCAGATTTTGGCGCGAATCCGTAGTCTGTGACGTATTTTATTTGTCTCTTATTTAGGTCGTTATTTATTAGAATAAAGTAATATCAGTGGTTTAAAAAAAAGAAAGAAAAAAGAATGGATACTACAGCGCGTAGAAGGCGAATCCAAAAATCGGTAACAAACCCGGCAAATGATTTTTATAATCATGATGTAAATATGTATAGTGAAAGCCCACAAAGTACAATAACTTTATCTGAATTCGAGGAACTAGCTTTGGAAAGGCTACAGTTGCTTAGAATTATCGAACAAGCATCGCTTAAAGGCCATAAACCATTTTCAGATGATTGGAAAAAGACTATCAAAGATGACTTGTCGAAGAACGGGTTGAAGAAGTACTTACGATTAATGAATGGCTCTTGCAGGTATAGAAGTTGTTTCTGTGAGATAGTTTAATTTCCAATAAAAGTAGCAATATCATAGTTGTGATTTTCTTTGGGTTAAATGTTAATTAACAAGACTGACAGTGCTTCTTTACGTCAGGTATCGAGCTACTAATCTGTTTTGCTCATTCATGGATATATATTTTTGTAGTCAGACGGAGCAAGATATCCAAGCTAGACGTGCTGATCATATATCTCACCACATACTCCGGCTGGCATACTGTCGATCAGAGGACTTGCGCCGATGGTTTCTAAGTAGAGAGATGGAGTGGTTTAAACTGAGGTTCCTAGCTCAAAGCCAGGACAGTATTATGAAGTTCTTGCTGAGTAATAATTTTACTTATGCACCAATTTCTGAAGCGGAAAAGGAGGATTTAAAGAGCGAATTGATTGTGTGCACTCCAGGTATGTAAGTTTGAAGTTCCATCTTTATAGTTTTAGTAAAAACGTCGAGATTGTTAATTGCAACTTGTTTTTATATGAGTAATTTTTTTTAAAATTTGTAATGAAGTAAGAATTGTTTGTTTTGTCAAAATTATTAACAATAAATATTTAATTTTTGGGGACACAAAAAAAATAATAAAAATAGTAGCTTTTGATTTATATTGTTGTATTAATCTAGTAATGCTATATATATTTGAGTTGCTTAAAAACAATTGAATGTTGTTATTTTATGATTTGTATTATTGACTGATTATGGATTATTAAAAATGGCGATGCATATCTGAAAGAGCCTTTTTATAGTAATATAACATGGTGGTAGCGGTAAACCATAAAGAATAAATGGCTGTGTATAAAGGTATTTGTCCTCCTGAGAAGTTTGATTTTCAAAATCCTTTTAGTTGGATTTCATGGAAAAAAGATTTGAGAGATATTTACTTGTTTTTGGTTTAATTGCAAAACCTGATCAAGAGAGAATAAATCTACTTATATATTTGTTGGACGAAGAAAATGAAAATATATTATTTTAATTGGCTGAAGTACCTGAAACTTTTGATGCAAGACAAGAGAACGAGTGAGCGAATGCAGCTTATGGCTAATTTAACTTTGGCCGAGGCTGTTCAAATTACAAAGCGAGCTGAGTTACAAAATATTCAAAATAGAATATTAAGAAGTAATACAAATTCCGAAGATAACCTTTGTGCTATTAAAGTTCAAGATCGTTCAAAGCGATATTTCAACAATAAGTATTTCGATAATATTAATTGTACTTATTATTAAATTACACAGAACATAGGTTAAAAAATCGTAAAATATGTACACATGCCGCACAATTTCGTTTTTTTTTTAACTTCATACGACCCATTGGAGCCAGGATAGACTTTGTTGAAATTTTGACAGTTTTGCAACGCAACAAAAACGCGCGAATTTTTAGCTAAAATCTCGAAAATGGTCATTCGAATCGCAAAATGTTTCAAATGAAAGTTGTAGAGAATTCGATTAAGAACTATTTCCTTTTACTTCTCATTTCCATTCGATCAATATTCGCAGAGATATGAATCTTTAAACATCTTTACAACGCGCTATCAGAACACTTGTTTCATGATAAAATACAAAATCGTTTTGATAAAGAGTGAATGGGGATAAAAGGGAAAAACAAGAAAAATGGTCATTTCCAAGTGCATTTAGACAAATAGCTATTTTTTTATTTCAAAAAAATCTATCTCGGCTCCAATAATTAAAAAAAAAAAACGAAATTGTGCGGAGTTTTATTACCTATAATTTTCATGCACGCAAGGTGAGATATTGGGCAAAAGAAAATCTCCGATTGTGCGAGAAGGACCATTTCAAGAATGTTTCGGTTTTAATGTATAGATTGGGATATTAGGTCTACAAATAAAAGGATCAACATTGCTTGATGGAACATTAACAGGTCAACGTTATTTGTCTTTTCTGGAATACGAAATTGTGCAGGAATTTACAAAATGAAATATCAAAGGATATGTATTCCCAGCAAGATGGTGCAGGACCTCACAATTCAATTATAACAACTCAATATTTAAATAATATATTTGAAGACAATTGGATAGGTGCGCATATTCCCGCTAGATGACCACCTAGATCTCCTGACTTAACACCAATTGACTTCTTTGTATGGGGGCCACATTAGAAATCATGTTTTAACATGAAATTGCAACCTCCTACAACTTTACATAATATAAAAGACTGAGTTATGGAAGCCATGCGTAGAATTAGTAGAAATGAGTTAGAATTATTGCTTGCGATGTGCTGTAAATAGGGCCCAGTTGTGTATCGGAAAAAATGAACATAATTTTGAACGCTTAATTAAACATTAATAGTGTCTATAACAGTAGTAATGTAGATTTATCTAAAATTATGAAATTCTATTCGCTTTTGTAAAATTATTCAAATAATAAAAAATTGATTATCATAATATTTCTTGTATCCAAAACAATGTATGTGGATATTTTAATCAATATTAGATTGGATCATAATCTTTTAATATTTTTGTTTAGGGGTGTCGGATGTGTCCTTCGATAGAACCGACTTTTACAGGGTACCATTTGCTGAGGTAATACCATTGGTAAGAAGCAGAAGGGTGTTTCTACAGAAAGGCTATGCCTATATTCAGACGAGTGACTTGGTCGTCTGCATTCAAGCCAAATTCAGAACCAATCTTAGTGAAGCTTTAACAGTAGGTATACAATAGATTGTAGTATAAACAAACTAGCAATTTGGTATTTTATATAAGCTACAGGAATGTTCCTGACACAAATTTCATAATTATTGGATAATGTCAAACGTAATAATATAAGAAAGTTTCGACCCAGTGAATCGAGCGCACAATAGAGTTAGGAGAACAGTTACCGGATGCAAAATTGGGAAGATAACTTAGAAAACGTGTTTGTTTCAGATTTGCAACCATCGACTTCCCTCTCTTGACGATGATAGACTGAACTCGTTACTCAGCAACCTTCATCAAACTTACACCGGCAAGGAATATACGGGCCGCAGTGACAAAGATAGTATCGACCCTGCAAATCTAGATGTTTATTCCAAACAGCACTATCCGCTGTGTATGAGGAATATACATGAGGTTTTGCGATCGACACATCACATTAAACATTTCTGTAGGCTGCAGTACGGGCTGTTCTTAAAGGGAATAGGTAAGTGAGAAGTCATAATGCAGAAAACTGGAATAGTTAAATGTACTAAGTATGGCGTTAACATTAGCATGCAGATATTTCTACATTTCAACTAACTTCCTTACTTTCATGGTGTTTTTTTTTACTCTTTCCTCTACTTCCCACTTGAGGCTATAACTAGTTGTTTCGTTCACTATTGAGGAAAATCTATATCTGACTTGACTGGTCAATGACTTAACCAACGTCAATTTTGATGGGTTAATATATCAATTGGTACCATTGCTGAAAGATATACCTAACTTTATAGATTATTTTATATAAATTCTGCTTTATTTTCCTTCCACATGGATTGAATTGGTACAATTCCATTTCAGGACTTTTGTACGAAGATGCCATGGAGTTCTGGAGGCAGGAGTTCACGAAAACCATAGATTTGGACAAATTTGAAAAATCATATTCCTACGGTTTCCGTCATCACTATGGCAAAGTTGGAAACATGACGAGTTATTCTCCTTATAGTTGCTACAAAATTATAATGAATAACGTTGGTCCTGGAGAACATCATGGGTGTCCTTTTAGGCATTGGGATGCCTCGATTTTGAAACAGAAATTGGTTGATTATGGTGTCGGTTCTGAAGGTAATTGTAATAATAATTCGATTACGAACAATTTCCTTTTGTCTTTCATTTCCATTAGATCAATATTGGTAGATATGAATTTTTAAACATCTTTATAGCACACTACCAGAACATTTGTCATGATAAAATCGATAAAAACTCGAAAATGATCGTATGCATATAGTGCATCTCATGAAAATTAAAGAGAATCAAATTTTGAATATGTTGGTGTATGTACTGTCATGCGCAGAAAAAAATAGGACAACTTTTTTTTTTCTAATGTAAATCTGTCTCTATTTCAATTTGCAATGAGTAGCCGAAATAAAACAGATATCACTTTTAATTTATTTTTATTTTAATGCTGTAGTTATTGCTATAGTAAATGATGGATGGTTAATGAGACAAATTGCACTGCGTTATAACATTAACAAAAATTTGGTGTGTAACATTTTAAGAAAGAGGAGAATAAACGGTACGATTAGTAGAAATCCTGGATCAAAGGATCCTACTTAACAAGAAACTAACTATTAATATTTCGTTATTGCACCATTTCTATTTATAACTTCTATAAGTCTGTTTGGCATAGAATTAAATAACCTTATACAATAATCATTAGTAATAATATTTTCCCATGCATTATTTATTATTTCCAGTAATTCTTCGGCATTCCGTAGTCTCACATTTCGTTTTCGGATACTTCTTACGAGTAGTCCATACTTCTTTCACAGATTAAGATCTGGACTACGATTGGGCCAGTTAAGAACATTGATGTTGTTATCTTGAACCCAGTTAGTTACGGTATGAGCAGTATGAACGGAACAATTGTTTGGTTGAAATATGAACTCATTATTAGGAAATAATTGTGACACAGAAGGAAGCATAATATTGTCTAAAATCCTAATATACGTTTCATTATTAAATCGTTCCTCAATATGCCACAAAACACCAGGACCACGTGCCGATATCCAAGCCCACATATTGACGGGAAATCTACCACTTTTATCATTGTTAGATATATATTTTTCATCGAATCGAGTATTCAGCGGGCGGTAAACACGAATACGACCGATGTGTGTTGACTGGAAAGTTTTTTCGTCTGTAAAGATTACATTGTTCCAAAATTTTACATCGTACGCTAAAAATTCAAGCACAAATCCTACTCGAGCTTCTTTATGCGCAGCTTTAAGTAAGTATTTCTGTGCTGCTGCATGACAGCATAGCTCTGATTCTCTTACTGCCAGCGACCAGTACTACTCAATCCAGGAAAATTCGTTTCTTCGGCAGCCTGAATAACTGCGTAAAATGAATTTTCTACTAAAGCATTTACCAATTGCAAATCTTGTTGTTGAGTTGATATCCTTCGTTGCCCTGATCCAGGATTTCTACTAATCGTACCATTTATTCTCCACTTTAACTAAGTAAAACAGTTGTGAGTTGTTTAATGCCTATTAGTAACTACAATTTTAAAAGTGTTTTTGACACGTAATATAAAAGTCAATTTTTAGTTCATTTATCAGAATTAAAAATGTCATTTTTAATGACAGTTTTACAAAAAACACCATTGCAGCACATATCTCTGCCATAAATAATTTCAATTCAGTTCTTAATTTCTCTTTGCCTATTAAAGCATTATAAGTAACAAAACAGAACAGTTTAGTTCGCTTAGAACACCCACACATCCATGAAAACTTGTGATATGTATTTTCTTTTTTAAAATATTGAAGCACCCTGTATATAGGGTGAGAAACTACAAAGCCAGTATTGGAATTTGTAATGTAAACATTTCCAAGCGTGTGACCAAAAGTCCGAAGCTTTCCGTAGAAACTGTGACGTCATTTACAATGTAAAAAGAAAACCGGGCTGTTCACCTGGGGGAGAGGCAATTGTAATCACATCCGAGCTACATCGCAGAACTGCACTATTCGCCGGGCTTCTTGGAGATAGAATTTAAACACACCTGAGTTACATCGCAGAACTTGACGCTGCTTGTGCTCGCGGTATTATTGTGTGGTTATTTGTCTAAACTACTAGCCAAACTACAGAACTACATCTTATTTTAACGAATTCTTCTCAGCCACCGACTTGTCGGAGTAAGCATTGAAAATTCTTGATGAAGGGCAATTGCCACAGCCTCGACATGTTCAACGAGGACGTTAAACCTGTAGAACCTGGGGGAGGGCATACATTGGCAATATAAACTATATAGAGCAACAAGTAATTCCCCTGGCATAAATTTCTAAAGGTGATGGATTGTTTATTTGAGACTGCTTTATTATTTGCAATTGCATTCACATTCTGGTTTCGTCGGGGTGTAATAGGGGAAATTGGCGCATTTGTGATACTAAAAGAACATTAGATTTTTTAATGAAATATTTTGATTTTTTTTTAACAAGAAACTATGATAAGATTATATTACAATTTATTGAGTTATGATTTCATTCACGAGCTTAATTCGTAAAATTTCACTTTCTGAATATTTTACTAGGGAAATTTGCGTTTGCAAAATAACAAGTTTATATTCAAGAACTATACAGGCTGTCCATTGTATCAGGGCACTCGAGAATATCTCACTTAATATCGGTCGTACAAGAAAAATTATTTTTAAGAAAATTGTGCCGATTTATATAGCCTACAAAATGGTTTAAAGACATTTGAAATCCATGGCCTACTTTCCGAGTTATGACGGAAAATATCGAAAATGCGGAAAACGTCTAGGCCAAATATCCCCATTATTTGAAGAGATATGAGAAAAATTCTAAGGCGAAAATTTTTTGCAAAACTGTGTTTTAACGAGGTTTTATCTACCATCAATTAATTTAAGTATAATATTCATTTGTTTGTATTTCATTATTTCACTATTATTTCAATTATTTTAAAGTAGTTGGCTATGAACAAACTTGACAATTTAATTATTTGACAGATCATCTCAGTTAATACTTAAACTCTCACTCAATCACACTCGTTTAAGAATTTAGAATTTTCAAAAATGATTTTCACTGACATTGATCGTTATAATATGTTCGTTACATATTGCCAATGCAATTTTAACTCTAGATTAGCTCAAGTAGAATATAGAAACAGATTTCTACAAGCACTACAGCCGAGTAAAACTCTGTTCAGAAAATTAGCTGCGAAACTGAAAAATAATGGTTCATTTTTAAAGAAGAAGACAAGGTTGAACAGTGTTACTGATAATGTAAATAAGATAAACCGAGTTATTAATTATGTAAGAAATAAAAATACAGAAAATTTGGAAACATCATTAAGAGAAATTCAAATTGCTTGTCATATAAATAAAACAAGTGCTAGAAAAATTTTAAAGAAATATGGTTACCGGTGTGATAAAGCCAAAGAAGTTCACAATTTGCAAGTGGGGGACAAACCAAGGAGGACGACTTTTTGTAGGTGGCTGTTGGAAAAGAAGCGTGCCGATCCATTAATATTGTTACGTGCTTACAATTTTCAGTAAACACTCCGTGGATTCGAATAACTTGCAACAAGAATTTTCACAAACCACCGATTTATTTAATCACTAAAATTACACTAGTAAATACTTAAAAATCACACAACTAATAATAACTTAATCTAATATGAATTCACTACTTTTAAAACACTATGTACTTTTCTTCCTAAACTTGACAACTTTATCTAACCTAAAAACTCTGTATTGCCTACTTCACTCAACTGAACTCTTCTTCTACAAACTGTCTCTGTAACCAGAACAATATGTAGTAAAATACTTTGGTCCGACGAGGCAAATTTTTCCAATAATGGATTTTTTAATTAATTAATTAATTTTTATGATGGTCACCTCAGTGGTCAAAGGTACCTAAACTTTTTGAGAAATGAATTTAATGAATTCTTAGATGACCTACCTTTAGAGAATCGACACAACTTTCAATATTTTTCAACAAGATGGAGCTCCTCCCCACAATTCCCAGATTTGCCTAGATCATTTAGACGAAATTTTTCCTCAACATTGGATAGGTACCAATGGATTTAATCGATGCCCCCTCGCTCTCCAGATATAACCCCAATGGATTTTTTTCAATGGGGGTATATTAAAGATAAGGTGTTTTCGACGACACCGCAAAATGTAGAGGACCTAAAAGCTCAAATTCAATAGGGATGTATTACAGTTATCCCCGAAATGCTGAGTAATGTTTTAAATGCAGTGCTTCGCCACGCTCGATTGTGCATAAGAAATCGCAGTGGACACTTTGAACACTTGATATGATATCTTAAAAATTATTTTGAGGATTATATAAATATTAATGTTGTTCTGTGTGCTATATTCTTTTTATTATTAATTTGTTTTTGTTACCTGAATTTACTTTATTCTTCTTAATTGTGTTAATGTTTTATTATAGCAAAGATTTGAACAACTTATTGAATTATTTTATCGTTTTATTTAATCATACTGCTCCACGACAAGTATAATGCTTGTGTATCGTTGAAAAGGGAGGAAAATACTCTATTTAATGGCGCCATTTCCCGCCCGTTTCAAAATAATTTTTTTAACAGCCTGAAGAGTAAATCTCAAAAAAAATTAAATGAAAAAAATTAGATAAAACCTCGTTGAAACACTGTTTTGCAAAAAATTTTCGCCTTAGAATTTTTCGTATCTTCAAATAACGGAGATATTTGGCCTAGACGTTTTCCGCATTTTCAATATTTTCCGCCATAACTCTTAACATAGGCCATGGATTTCAAATGTCTTTAAACCATTTTGTAGGTTATATAAATCGGCACAATTTTCGTAAAAAAATTTTTTTGTACGCGCCAGGCTTGTAACTTCTAATTCAGCGCTCGGCGGGGCACATAGCCCGGAGAGTAGCTGTTGGTTGCAGTCTGGTTACGTTCCTTATAGTAAAATAAGGATTTTAGAGGAGTTTGCGACTAAAAATATTATGTTTTAATATTCTGTCCTCTAAAAGCACCTTTGAACTTTGGTAATCTTCGTTGAGTTGCCCATAGACTATCTCAAGACGCTAATATATTTATTAAATATGCCTTTGATTTTTAAATTTCTCGTAGTGTTTATTAATTTACATTTTTCTTTTTTAGGCGTTAACTCCATAATAGACATGGCCAAGAATGGACATTACCAAATTGCCTGCAGTAAATATTTTGAGTTTGTCCATAATCAGCCACCTACCACATCTATCTCTCACCCCAATCAATATTTCGAGGAAAGTATGAATTTAGCTAAAGAAAAATTACCGAAAAAAAGTTGAGATAATTTAATTTATTTTATACATTTTATTTGATGTTTTTTAGTTTGTGCAAGTTTTTATAAAGTTTACAATGTGCTCCCAGTCGAGCTGTCCCTTCCAGGGGATTCTATTACTTCCTTTTAACCTGTAATACTAAACACTGGTTGGGAGCACTATTTTAATGTGTATGTTTATTTTTAATAAAATTTTATAATAAGGCTGATTCTATGTTCTTATATACTTTCCTGCAGAATAATCTTGGGTGCAGAAACTAACTACACCCTTTATTTGCATCCATAAACATTTTTGTAAACCCTGTACTCAACAAGTAATCACCAAAAATAGTAAAAAAATACTCGCCATTGAAATATATCACCCCCCGGTAGGTGATATTTTATTGAAAGTCTTGTATTTGTTTTTAAAGCAGGTAAACATCATTTTTACAACGACAATTAGCTAGAAATTATCAAAGCATTCGACGATTAGTTTTATTAATAATTCTCATTTTTATTCCAAATTTATACAAATATTTATTTTACAACAGAAATTATTTTCTCAATACCAAATAATAGCCGACTTCAGGGCGCCGTTACGTTTGAACTTATTGGGGTAGAAAGTTGTACATATGTCAAGTGTCACTTTAAAATAGCTTGTAACATGGTTATTAATTCTTATCTAAAACTTGGCAGTTTTAAAAACAAGACTAATGCATTAGTAAAACCAGCAAAGCGTCGAGAGTTGTGTATGAAGTGAATAGGGCGACTTTAAGCAAACGTATAAGACGAAGATAGGGCAGGATACCGGAGCCATGTCTCATGTGTCAAATATACAAGCCACGTTCAGCTAATGGGGGAAATTGGCACTGTGATTTTGGAACCGCATTGTTGGAAGGACAGAATAAAAGCCAGGCGATGCTATACGTCCTGGCAGAACTGATAGAGGATGCTTGCCGACGTTTACCTACGAGCCTTCTCAGTTCGCCCGGAAGAATACTGATTCCAGTAAAAGCAAATTTCATCGAGGATGTTTGTCGTCGATTTTTGAACCCTCTGAATTTGCTAAGAGACTAATTGCAGGACGCTTGTCGACGATCAAATACTCGAGCCCGCTTAGTTCTCTAAATACATCCATAAATTGTACGAAGCAATCCAGTTTGGCTACTAAACTTTGCGAATCTAGGCCCAGCGAAGTAACCGCTCTAGAGTGTCCAAATCGCTAACTCCTACAGCCATGAAGTGCCAGTTCACGCACTTCGCGGAGGCTACCGCTGACCACGCGAGTATGGTCCCGATAGCCGAGGGAGAGAACGACTTGGCGATTTTCCATCCGCCAGGTAATATTACTTAAAGCCACACAAACTCGGCTTTGCCCTGCGTCTATGAACATTTTCATTAGCAACATTTTCTTGACACGTAATTTTACATATATGGGGTTGGGGGGGGGGAAATTTAGGTACAACTTCGTCCCGGTTTTGTGGTACCCATTTCTAATTTTACTATCACATTTTACACTAAATTTCAGATAATAATGTAAATATTTAATGCACACCAGGTTATATTTATTCTAGTTGGCGAATTTGTCAATGATTCTCTGTGCCGCCGACTCCTGTATGTGACATTGCTGCGTGTAATTGTTGGCTAAAGGGTTTACAGAAATAGGTGTATTTAAAAGGGCAACGGGCCCACTACTTTTACTTTCATTTCAGCTGTTTCATTATTACACTTGACTCTCCATACAGTCGTCGATGCCCCAGATGGCCGAGTTGACGGGTAGTTTATTACTACACTAAAGTCATCCCCAGCACAGCTGGAGGTGTCGAAGGACAATGTTAACCGCATCTCAGTTGTAAAATCTGCTGTTTGCTTTCAACGACGTAAATAATACATCATCTCTTGATTTATTTTCATTGTTGTTATAACCACAAAAGAGTTCCCTGGCTCTAGTACAAACACCGCGATCGTGGGTTTGTTCTCATCTACTATTTCTACGATAAGTGGTTGTTGTGACGATTAAAATCAACCCGGCGATGTCCGTGTTTTAATATCAACTTTAGGGAAATTTCCCTGCAGCTTATGAGAATTTATACTGAACCTTTTGGCCCGCTGGCCTTTGGAGACGGAGAGTCCAGTCCATTAGCATTTGTTTTCACACCTATTTGAGTACAACACTTTGCCAGACTTAGCACGCGGCGATTGCCCCATCATGAATTCTCTGTACGGAGGTGATTGACGGTTGTCATTTCAGTTAAATATTATCTGGTTTAATTTTTTATGCCTCGCTAAAGACATTATAACATATCTATTTTGGCGGTTGCCGCAACATTGTATACAATATCTTATTGGATGATTATTCCAACAATATATGAGTTAAACCCACTTTGTCTTTTATTTCTTTGATTATAGTCAGTTATCAACATTACACTCTATGCTACTACTCTCACTTACCAATATGAGATTGGTAAAGTCAGTAAATATAAACTTAAATACATTAATTAACATTCATAGTACAAGTTTGAGCAACAAAGTCATTGAGTAAAATAACAGGTGTAACAGATTCCTTCAGTCTAAACAGTTTGTTAAACTTACAAGACATTACATCGAAGCAGTGATGAGCTTTCTCAGGTAACAGTATCAGGTAGAAATCAGTAATATTAAACTTTATATAAAGAACTTGGGTAAATAACAGGTTACTACATACACAACATAAGTTGAGGTCCTAAATTAATAAAACTAGACGATCACGTAAATGGCCAATTTGTTTATTTATCGACATAAAATTGAGATAAATAACTACTGGGTAGGGATTAATAAGTTCTTGATTGCTTCACGATCAAGGATTTTGATATTAATTAACACCCCTGGGGTTGAGATGTTTCACCATCTAAAACGCAAAAGTTGTAAATAATTTCTTTTGCGGACATGTCTTAAAGTAGTTATACTAATTACCTTAAGATGATAATGGTAAAGTAAATAACGGTAAAAGAACTTTATTGAAATGAGGTAACATTTCCTTTGGCAATTGACCAAGGTCCTTCAGCCCATTTAATTTTACAAGTTTTGTGATTTTACAGATATAGATAAGAATATGCGTACAAAAAAAACATTCTTATATATTGTAAGTTATGAAAAATATGCCGGTTATTTAACTTAGATACAGTTACCTTTGCGATGATGTGCTAGTTGTCTCAATATTTATGAGGCAATTGTTGTTGCCACGGCTAGTCAGCTATTCTAGGAGGTAAGGAGTTCCGGATAAGAGCTGTCGAGCCTCTGGTTAGAGTACAATAGTATGTGAGTTAGAAACTTAAAGGTTGGTGGGCGCCATGGGCTCTAGTAGAAAGATTACAAAAAAAATAAAACACAAGATAAAATCTTACATTTAATCTCATATGAAAAATAGACGATACATATTACCATACAACAGAATAAGCAAAAGCTTGAAATATAAACAAATATAAATACTGTGACGAGCAGCTACGGTACAGCTTATATTCTAAAATTCTAAAAAAATTTAACCCAATTACTATTGTAACATCTTCCAAAAATATACTAAATACAACACTGTACTGGTACACCTATTATACACACTAAGGCTTTAAAAATTACTTTTGGTACTTGCTACTAGTCAGTGGTGTCAACACAAAAGCTCAATAACCAAAATAATTAGTCCGCATGGACACCTATAGCAAAACTATAGGCTCGTGCTAAACTAGCTAGGATTTAAACCTACGTAAGCAAAAGTTAAATCGTTCCGCTGAACTAAATTTCAAATCAGAAATTACTTTAGTTTACACCGGAGTACCAAAATTAATTTTCATAAATTCACAAGTATACTGTCGTGCGCAAAAAAATAGAACAAGTCTTATAACGTATTTTTGCTAAAATCTAGTTGTGTATATTAATTTTGTGACATTGTCGGTTATTTGTGAAAATTTATTGCTAACATATAGTTGAAATCACGAATGTTTTTGTTCACGTCATCGATTTATGTACTTATCAACAACATGCGATTTTTCTATCTTTGCAAATACAAAGCGCATACGATGTGAATAACAGAAAGTCATGTCTACTGAGGCTACGACAAAAGTTCTGAGCATAACGATTCGTTTTACAAATGAATATTACAAGCGTTAGTCGTAGCCGCAATCAACGTTCAGCATTCTGTCAGTTCACTATCAATTCAGTAACGTGCAGTGTATAAAAAACTGAATGCAGTAGCCAAAGACATGGTAGTGAAATTAAATGAGTACCTTAATCAGAGAAAACGTATCGGATGTTTCCTTTTTACCTTTGCAAGAAATTCATGAGGTGAATTGTAAAATGATATGCGGCAACAGATGTTAAAATTCATTGTATCGCATACTATTATTGTCTATATATTTTCATTACAAAATACTTGTGTTTTGCAAACATCGATAACGCCCATGCGTGCCATTCTGTATGATCTTGAGATGATTTGATTCGGAAATTAAAGGATGATGACATAATGGAAAACATTCATTATTTTAACTATATATATTCAAATAGAAACAGATTTACATTAGAAAAAATTAGTTGTTCTATTTTTTTTTTGCTCACGAAAGTACAATAATAATCGATAGGTACCGAATTGCCAAAAATTATATAAATTGGCAGCCTTTAAAACAATTTAATAAGTTTACCACAATAAGATATACAGTGCGTTTACTTGTCGATTAGCCATAGGGAATGAAAATTGCAACGTCGCTTGTGTCTTGTACCCATGTCAGCTCTGCACGAGGCCGATAGGCCGGCGCGCGGCGTTTTGAGAACAGCTTGGGTTGCATTGCACTGTTTATTTCATTCCTTGAGTGGCGACGGTGAAAGCAAGAGCGTTATTTTCGGTTCAAATAATCCATCGTACATAATGTCTGTTTACACACCAGAGGAAAAGGTACAAATAATTAAATGGTTTTATACAGGCAATTCAGCAACACGGTGCGGGGAGCTTTTTTCTCTTTACATTTCAAGAAAGACCTGTCCCCTGTAAACAGACAATTTACAACACTGTAAATAGTTTTGAAAATTGTTTTTGTTTGAAAGAGTGTAAAAAATGCCACCAAAAAAGAGAGATTCCTCCTGAAAGAATCGAAGAAAGAGAAAGGCGGGATGAGCAGATTTGTGCTACACTCGAGTTAGATAGCTCGAGGACTACTAGAAGCGTTGCCGAGGAGTTGGGTGTTAGCAATAGAACTGTAGTGGTCGTTTGGAAAAAAAACAGATTTAAATGTTTTACGTATACCAAAACACATGAATTGCATCCAGAGGACCAATTTCGGAGAATGGAGTTTTGTGAAATTATTATGGAAAAGGCAAATCAGAATGAAAATTTCATAAAAAATATTCTTTTTACCGATGAGTCTTCATTTTCTTTACATGGTAAACACAATTCATCCATTTCTCGATATTGATCTCAAAAAAACCAGCACAGAAGTATTGTGTGTCGCACCCAACGTCCTCAAAAACTGAACGTTTTGACCGGTATTTTAAGCGATCATCATATGTAGTTGGTCCATTTTTTATAGAAGGGAATTTAAATACGGCTAAATATCTCACTCTTTTACAAGACAATGTTATTCCCGCCATTGAAAATCTTCAAGGGGTAAATTTAAATACAGTGTGGCTCCAACAGGACGGTTGTTCCGTTCATAATGCAAATGACGTGTCACAGTATTTGAGAAATACTTTCCACGACCGTATTATAAGTGGAACAAGGGGTATTAAATGGCCAGCTAGATCTCCTGATCTAGCTCCAATGGACTTTTTTTTGGGGGGCATATGAAATCCTCTGTTTATGGTCCTGAATTTGGCAGGGCGAGTAACTTAGAAGAGTTAAAGTTAAATTTAAGGAATGCCTGTAACTTAATTTTGCCAGAAATGCTTGCAAATGTAAGGAGAAATTTTTATGACAGGTTAAGTTATTGCCTAGCACAGGAAGGTGGATTATTTGAACCGTTATTGTAAAAAAAAATCTTGTACGGAGTTTTTATTTATTTTTAATGATTTTATTTAATTAATTTTCTTATCGAGAGTTGTTTCTTTTGTTTTTAGAATAATGAAGATGTTTATGTATTTTTTAATGAGAGTTTATTTAATTTTTTAATTGACAGTTCATTTAATCAATTTTTTAATCGAGAGTTTCTTTAATTAATTTTTTTATAAAGAGTTCATTGTCTGTTAAATAACGCTTTTGGTTTCAATAAAACCACCATAAACTCATTCATTAATTAGGTATTAGGGTCTTGGCAATGAGCGTACTACGCTTGATGTTTAAATAAAAATCAACCAACCCTCCACGCTGACAAACAGATACTGACACTGACTGAAACACTGAGAAGTTGCCGAAGTGTGAGATGGTGTTGTAAGCCGGCGAGGTTGTCACATTTCTCGCTCTATGTGGAGGTATATGGCTAATGATTCAGTACACGCACTGTATGTATACAGACAAACATAAATTAAAAAACACACAAATGTAAAAGAAATAGTAACTATAATAAATTTCGTTAAGAACCAGTGGCTGGTAGGTTATATCGACTAATAAAACTAGTAAAGGACGCTGATAAGTGCAAACCGGAAGTCGATACCAACTTGCTTATTTCAAATGGAACACCCTATATATTTTAGGGTTTTCGAAAAGAGCATAAAATTCTGAGTCGAAAATATGTAGCATACCCTATACCTAAACCTAGCCGTTTCAGAGATATTTGACATTTTATAGAAAATTTTACAGGTGCAACGGTTTGCAAGAACCATTATAACTTTCTTCCTGAAAAAGATCCTCATTTGCTTCTTGTCACGTAAAAATAACACAAGGAGAACTACGTTCTACAACTGAAATAAATTCAATAATATCATACCAAGTATTCAGTTTTTTGCATTACATTTTGTCAACTTCAAACCGCAAAAACTTGTTTAGATCAAATGGAACACCCTGTATTTTTTTACGTCAAGTCGTCGTGTAAAATTGAATTTCCTTTTTTCTGATATTAGCATTGTGGGGGTTAAAGTTACAACTTTTTGAAATATTTGCAATTTTATTAGAAATTCATGAATTGTAATCAGTTCATCAAAATAGTCATGATTAGAAATAATCAGTCATTATCTTATGTCAAAAAATGCCAGCACGTTTAAATTATACCAACGAAAACTTTTTAAATTTGTTTATTATTTATGGAGAATGTGATAAAGTTATATCAAGAACTTGCAGCACGTTTGCTACTCAATATCCACAAAAACGCAAAATAACACTAACACTGTAACATGCGTATTAATCGACTTGAAGATATGGCATGAACTAAAATAGCAGAGATAAGATCAATTTAAAATATGATTTCATTTTAATTTAATAATTGCTCAAAATTCCGCCCCCAAACTCAGACACATTTTTCGCACCTTCGGATTAGTTCCTCATAGGTAGCTCTTCTAATTGAATCCTGTGATATGTTTTGAAATGCATTTCTTACTCTTTGCATACAATCTTCAATGGTTGTTAATGGGCTCTCATAAACTTTATTTTTAATAGTTCCCCAAATTAAATAATCCAGAACTGATAAATCAAGCGAGCAAGGAGGCCATAAGAAAGGTCCATTATTAGCAATCCATTGATCATAAAAAGTTTCTTGTAAATAATTATAATTAAATATGCGTGGGGGAGCACCGTCGTGCTGATAAAAAATGTTTCTATGTTCGGCGAGAGGTAAATTTTCTAAATAGTTATTATTAAAATTTTGTAAGATATTCAGATCTTTCACCTAAAAAAAAAAAAAAAAAATTTACCTATACATATTAGCAGAAGAGAAAATTTAATTTACCGTTTAAATTTTTCTGATAAAATTGTAACGCCACCACTCTATCGTTTCTTATGGCACAGTAAACATTGAACTGCCAACTTTCCTGAAAGTTTCGCTCTCTGAACATATGAGGATTTGAGTCACTCCAATAATGCGAATTGTGTCTATTAAAAAGTCCATTTTTAGTCAATCTTGCTTCATTTGTCCATATAATATTTCCCAAATAAGAATCGTGACCCTCAGACCTTATTAGAATAAACTCACAAAAATTCTGTCTCCTTAGGAAATCTGTTTCTTTTAATCCTTGAACCATATGGAATGAAAACGCGTGAAACTTATATTTTAATAAGATTCTGTGAATTAAATCCTTGCATAGTCCCGATTCCAGAGCAGCTTGTCTTAATGACATCTTTGGAAATACATGAAAATATCCCAGAATGACTATTTCAATGTTTTCCTCATCAACAATAGGCTTTCTTCTTTGCATTTTTGCCTTGACAGAGCCATAATTTTTAAAATTTTTCAGTAGGCGTTTTACAGTGTTTGGTGACAGTTTCCGTTTTTCTGGATATCGATTAGCAAATGTGCTGCAAGTTATTGATATTACTTTATCACATTCTCCATAAATAATAAACAAATTTAAAAAGTCTTCGTGGGTGTAATTTAAACGTGCTGGCACTTTTTGACATAAGATAATGATGATTGTTCCTAATCCCGCCGAACTGGCATTGCGGTCATATCTAGCCTTCATTCGATCACCACTCCCTGTAGGTGACCTCTTGGCAGCCACATTCGCACAAACCTTGCAACTGCGACACCAAGCCTCTACATCCTGACAGCTATTTACCCAGTAAAATCGCTTCCGTACTCTAGCCAAAGTCTTATTTCTGCTAAAGTGCTCTCTGGATATTCCCTCGTGCACTTCCTGAAGTACTTTTGGTACTCGGCACCTGGGTATCAGCAACCGCATGGTAACTTCTTTCCCATCAGGGCTCTCCCATGCTCTCCGTAATAGTCCATCTATAACCCTAAGGGAATCCCATTGCGCCCATAAAGCCTTACACTTTTACTGGAAACGTCCTTCCATTCAGGGCGGATTCCTTTTTCTTTCGCCTTCAACATTGGTCCAATTTCATCGTCATTCAGTTGTTCCTCTCTTAGAACTTCCTTTGTCCAATCCTTCGGAACCTCTATCTTAACTGCCTTCACTTCTGCTATATCCTGCTGCGTTTTTACATTCTCGGCATTCACTTCCTTAGGGCTCCTCTGGCGACAGTACCTCTTGACATGCCCCAATTTGCCGCAATTATAACAGCAGATTCCTTTTGTCAGACCTCCAGCACTTCGCTGCTGCTTCGGCTCCTGTTTCGGCGGTTGCGGTTCCTGTTTCAGCTCCGGTCGCGAACTTAATTCGTTTAGTACTTGTGCGACCATTTTCTGTATGTCTGTTAACATAACAATCAATCTCATCTTATCAGAGCGGACTTCCTCTTTCTTTGCAGTGTTTACTTCCCCAGGATTCCGTTCTCGACACTGCCGCATCATATGTCCTGGTTTGCTGCACTGATAACACCGAATCACCTTCCTTGGCTGTTCTTCGCTCTGTTCTCTTTCCTGCTTCCTTGGAGCATCTGGTTTGGTCATCAACTGGCTTATCATTTTGTGCATGTCAGCCATCAAAGATTCCATATTTGATATTTCTAAATGGTTCCCTTCTTCTACTTTCATGGCTCGTACTCTCGGATGTAGAGTCTCTTCATAAGCGGCTTCAACTTCGAGGGCATGGATCAAGGCTTCGCTACCAGTCTTATCTCGAGATAATCTAAGGACTCGCCTGATCTCCTCATCTCTTATGCCATCAATGAAAGTACCGACTGTTAATTGTTCCTGGAATTCTTTGGGTCCATCCGGGTAAGCCAGGTATGTCAGTCGCTCAACAGCTGCTTCAAAATCTTGTAAACTTTCCCCAGCCTTTTGTGTGCGTGATTTGAGCTGAGTCCTGTATACTTGGGCGAGGTGTTGGTCGCCATATCTTAGATCTAGTGCAGCTTCCAAAACTTTAAAATCCCATTGCTGCGTCACTGGGATAGTCTGAAGCAACTCTGAGGCTTGACCTCTTAATGCTAGCACCATGCCATAGCTTTGTCTTCGTTACTCCAATTGTTTGCATATGCCGCTGCCTCAAATTGTCTTTTATAGGTTGACCATCAAAGGAAGGCGGTTGTAATCGAGGACCTGATGATGATAATACCAGCTGGCCTCCTTGTTCTCTTAACAGTCGCTTAAGTCGCTCTACCTCTCCTTCAACTGCACGAAATTTTCCTTTGACTTCAGTTACTTCCTCTTCAACCTTATTTACTTTTCCTTTAACATCGCTTACTCCTTCTTCAAGTGTAGTCACTTTTCCTTCGACGCCAGTCACTTTTTGTTCAACTTTATCTACTTTTTCCTTGACTTCATTGGTGGCTGACAGGATAGCATCTTGTTGCACCTGTATAATTTTTCTCAATTCTTCTTGCCATCTTCTTTCTTTTTCTTCTTCACGTTTCTCTTGTTCTTCTTTTTCTTCCTGACGCCGTTTCTCTTGCTCTTCTTTTTCTTCTTGACGTCTCTCTTGTTCTTCTTTTTCCTCTTGGCGTCGTTTCTCTTGTTCTTCTTTTTCTGCCTGACGTTTCCTTTCTTTTTCTTCTTCGCGTCTCTCTTGTTCTTCTTTTTGGTCTAGCATCATTTTTCTAAATTGCTCGAACATGTCTTGCATTTGTTTTTCAGCAGCCATGCTTCTTGTTTCCATTCAAACTTAATGAACAACACTAACAAGTCTTATTTAAAGTCTATATTACTTCCCAGTTCGACTCACTGCACTATCTCCAGTGGTTTCCGAATAGAACACTATGGAACTTCGTCGAATTCTTCAGAAATTCTGTTGCAATTCCGCTTCTGACACCAATTGTTACGTGCTTACAGTTTTCAGCAAACACTTTGTGGATTCGAATAACTTGCAACAAGAATTTTCACAAACCACTGATTTATTTATCACTAAAATTACACTAGTAAATACTTAACAATCACACAACTAATAATAACTTAATCTAATATAAATTCACTACTTTTAAAACACTATTTACTTTTCTTCTTAAACTTGTCAACTCTTGTCTAACCTAAAAACTCTCTGTGTGTTTACTTCACTGAACTGAACTCTTCTTCTACAAACTGTCCCTGTAACCAGAACCACAGACTACCCAGAACTGTACTGGATACTAAACTGAACTGTTCCTTATACTTCACTAAACTGTACTGTTCCCCCATCTGCTGGCTTCACCTCTTTATATACCCACTTGGAATGTCCAGAATATCATTGTAGAACTTTCCAGAAGATACTGGAATTCTCTATAATTTTCTTAGGCACTACTAAATGGTGGTTCGCCAGTTGGCCCACAGATGGCGCCACCCTTCTGGCCAGGGAGTAATTACAACTCTCCTCTCTGTTAGAGGGCAGCACATAACAGTATTATTGAAAAGTAAAGGTCATGCGGAACCTCTATTGATAATAATCATGCCCCGTACAATCGTAACTGCGGAGAATTTGGATTCGGCGAGAACGTTGTTTACTTGAGCCGCTAAAATTCCAAAATTCAAATTGGTTGTAATGGAGATAAAATTATCTCGTTACAATATAATAATCGACAATTGTTTATTACGAGGTCCTTTAATGAGTTTCTTCCTGTCATTACACCTATATTTGGCTTTTAAAATCAGTCAGAGGCAAAGGGATCAAGAAAAACATCTAAAGTGACTCCTTTTGGAACTACCATGAAAGAACACCTCACAGATTATATGTAAAAATGGCTCTCGGCGAGTTTTGTTGAAATTTTAGTACAATATAGTACTCGATCAATTGATCTTAGGCCCAACCTCGAAAAATGTGCATTTTAATGCAACATCATAAGAATAAAAAAATTTCAAGAAAACCTCATTCTTTGCAACCAGTCTTTTTTCAGATTTTTCACATATCTTTGATACCATGAGCTAAAAAATTGCTAGAGCTAAACAGGTTACAACTAAGAACTGTAATTGGCCTACACACTGAGCACTGCAGATTGAATCATCCTCTGCACAGACTTGGAGTGGTGGAAAACGCCGAATGCCATCTGTGTCTAGAGGAAGATGAAATGGCAAGGCATCTTTCTATGCACTTGTCCCGCCACAGAAAGAACCCGGTTCTCATTATTTGGTAAAGGACCTGGACAGTCTCTCACCCAATAAGATTACCAGCTCTATCAAAAAATTGAACTTATTTGGTGAAATATAATTAGGAGTGAGCCACAATAGACTGAATGCTCGCAGTGGAGGGCCTGGTATAGACCCTGTCATATTTCAACCTAATTACCTACCTACGTTTATAAAATTCAATGATAATATGCTATATTGTGCCGATGAGGAATAACAATTCCGAAACAGCAGCGTCTGAAACTGCACCTTTAATAAAGTTAGAAGTGTTCAAATCAACAAAATTTTATTGTGTAAATAAATATAACTTAACTATAGAAACAGATTAATTAACAGCCTTTGTTGAAGGGAATTTATGTATCAGGGAAAAGCAGCCTGTCCCAGTGCCACAAGGTTTTCCGATCATTAGGGAGCTTGACGGGTTCTGCAAATCATCCCGTTTTCCTAGAAAAAACAATTTGTTACATTGCCGTGCAGCCAAAATTTACTTAAACCAACAACAAAAATCATTGGTAAAAGTTTCTTAAACAGGTTTTTTAAATTACATTGTAAAATGTGATGAGAGCAATTGATCCTACAAAATCGTACATACCTCTTATAACGGCATTTTTAAGGAAACCTAGCGATGCCTCGAAAGATATCTGTTGCATCGGCGACGCACTGCTCTCCATGCCCTTCCTGCTGAGAGGCTCAAAAGTTCCGTTAAACGTCATGTAATCTGCTATGAGCGACAAATGTCTCGGATCAACTTTAATCCCGTAAACGTTGAACACATCTTTTACTTCCTGAAATAACAAAATATATGGATAAGATGGCTAAACTTTGGCTTTGAAGAGTTGCAACGCTCATAATTTGGTGTTGGAGACTCGCACCCCTTATCCAAATTATGGGGAGTTTGTCATATGTATACATATGTTTTGTTTTTTGTTTGTATTTTTTAACAGTCTTCAAAGTCACCTCAATTACCCTCTTAAGGATGCGTTACCAAGGTCAAATAGTTCTTAAAATATCCTCATTCTTATTTTACACTCGTCTTAAAAATGAGCCAACAGAATTCAGAATTGAGTTTATATGTAAACTAGCAAACTTAAGACAAGGACCTACTATATTTTATATTGTAATCCTAGTTAAAATTAAGTTTCCAAAATTCTCTCCATCTTGATTATTCAATGTGAACGTTCTACTCATTCGTCCCAAATTCACCATAAATTGTTTTATATTCTGCAAAGGGATTTCAATATTCAAATAAAATATAATATGATGTAGTATAAAATAACATGAAAAAAAGTGAAAAGTCTGCATAATATTTGCTCCTATTAAAATTTAATGTCGAATACGAATTTGTTAAATTGCTTAGACGTGTGTCAAAGCAGGGTCGGGCTCATAATTTTTCATTTACCCTGAGAGCTTTGAGTGGCGGTATCATATGTAAATAAATATGTTATGTGTTCCTGATAACTAAATTCGGTGATTTACTAATATTTCGTCTTTTATGCCAACTAAATACGCGCAACTTCAAGATGTTTTGTATGTCACCGAGGTTTTGTTTGTAACTGGTACGTATAAACATAAACATTCGTACTGTCCTATACGCCGCTTAGACTAGTGTGGCTTCTGTGTTACCGACAGGACGATGTACTTTGATTACTTACAAATTTACCCGCGACTGACTGGTGCGTGCAAAATTACTCTTAAGTCTAGGAGATTAGAAGAAATTTATTAATAGGTGTAGGAGCTATTGAAAAAACAAAAAATGTGAGTTTGGAAATGATAAAAAATAGGATAACAAACATTTCTGAGGCCGCCCCTTATATCCCAAAACAAACAAATTGTTGAATATATTTTACAAAACACTCCTGGAAAAAAACCATTACTTTAGGCAAAACTTACCTTGACTATAACTCTGGATGCGGCCTCTATCCCATAGTATTCAGCGACTTTGTGTATATCGTTACAGTGCAGCTTGTTGAGATCAAGAATCTCATGATATTTGCAAATGTCCTGAAAAATAAAACAAAACTTGCTTAATGTTGTTGCATATACGTAGGCCAGATTCTTATTCTTATCCAAGGAGGTCGTTTCAAAAAACAAGTGTTTAAGCATACCAAAGCTTGCCACAGACCTAAACTAATTAAACTGATTAAGAACATTATGCGCATATGTTTGATGGCAAAGTCACAGGTCTCGGCCGTTTTTTCCTATGATAGGTTATTCTAGAGTTTAGAGGTAGAAATATCAGACTGTTATGGATGCTAACAATGTAAGACATTGCAGGACCAGTAAGCAGAGTATTTTAGAAATTAAAATTTGCAGTATTAACATAATTTTTGTTTACCCTTTACCACAAATTATTTATGTCTTTATGGAATATTTTTATTAATAAATTGGAGCGCTACGGTTTCAGAGGCAGTACTCTTGAATGGTTTAAATCCTATGTCAGGCCGTAAGCAAATTATCAGATGAACTTAACATAAACTGTGGGGTACCTCAAGGCTCTGTTCTTGGTCCAATTTTATTTTTATTGTATGTCAATGACCTAACAACAGGAAAATTTACCCTATTCGCCAACGATACCACAAAATTGTGGCATAGCAAGGAAAAAACTATTCTACAAGAAAACATATGCAACGACATTAAGAAAATCTGGTGTGTTTCGAACTTACTGTCTTTTAATATAGGGAAAACAAACATAATAACTTTCAAATGTAATCTGCCAGATATTCCCCTACGGAAACATGTTCTTGAAAACAAAACATGCTTGAAATTTTTAGGATGGAATAATGATGGCAAATTAAAGTTTAGAGAATATATTACTGGTTTAAATAGTAAACTAGCATCTGGATGCTACGCAACCAGGCTGGTTTCCAATGAATTAGGGCACTGAGCTGCCAAAGCTGTATATGTTTCATTCATTTTCCTATTATGAAATCTTTTAATAAATTCAAGAATAAAAAGTGGTTTACACCCGCTATTAAGTCAATGCATGACCAACTGTGTGAAATGAACAGCATTAGGAAAAGATTAAATAATCCAGCCTATACTGAAAGGTATATGCAGTTTAAGTCAATGTACAAAAACTTAGTGGAGCAGCACAAGAAACAATGTAACGACCAACGCCTAATTAATTCCAACAATATAATGCGGGATAGTTGAAAAATTATTAACGAATCCAAGTTAATCAATGAAAAGAAGCCATCCATAGACATATGTGATAACCAGGATATTCTAATATCAAATGCCATGGAGAAGAGTAATGTTATCAATGATTACTTTATAAATCTTGCCTCAAATCAATCAAAACCTTACTGTAACGTTAACATTGAAAAGACAAGTACCAGGTTTTTTTCTCACACCGACGGCACCACAAGAAATAAGTGAAATGATTGGGAAAACTACTCTCAAACCGGCCGCTGGTATCTATGACATCAATGGAAAAGTGATGAAATCAGTAAAAGACATTATTAATGAGCCATTACTTAGTAAATGAATCATTCTTAGCTGGTGTATTTCCCAACATAAAAGAATCCAAATGTATACCTGTATATAAAAACAAGGGTCCCACAACAGACATTACTAATTATAGAGCCATATGCATACCAAGTCAAATTGCTAAAATTTTTCAACGGTCATATTTCATAAGACTGACCAATTATCTAGAGAATTTTAGCTTGATCTCAAATGTCCAAAATGGTTTTCAAAAAAATAAATCCACCAATACTGCTATCTTAGATTGCATAGATTTTATCTATAATGCACTGAACAACAAGTGTCACGTCTTAGATCTTTTTTACGATTTAAGTCGTGCATTTGATACTATAGATCATAGTTTGTTACTCAGAAAATTAGAGGGCATTGGAGTAAGAGGGGCACCATAGAGCTGGGCAGCCTCATATCTACAAAATCGCACGCAAACTACTGTTGTAGATGGTGTTAACTCCAAAACTGGAAATATAAATCTGGAAGTGCCTCAAGACTCGATTCTGGAACCTCTGTTTTTTATAATTTTTATTAACGATATACCCAACACATGTATCACTTCAAATCAACTTCTTCTATATGCAGATGATACAAATATGCTAATGTCCCAGCTCCATTGAACAGATTGTCATAAATAGTAACAATGTATCACAGGAAATGAGTCATTTCTGTAGCAACAACTATGGTCTGTACCTTAAAATTTTAAATAGATCCATCCCGAGTATAACAACTACCACGTTCCTAGGGGTCACCTTGGATCGAAAGCTTACGTGGGAAGCGCATATAAATATGGTTTGCACAAAATTGAGCACTGTCTGCTATATTATAAGAAATCTAAGGGATACCGTCTCCATAAACATCCTAAAAACTCTCTATTATGGATTGGTTCAGTCTCAACTACGGTATGGACTCATTTTCTGGGGAAATTCATCATATTTTAATAGGGCATTTCAATATCAAAAAAGGGTTTTAAGAACCATGTGTAAAATCCACCCCTTAACCAGTTGTAAACCACTATTTAAAGATTTGCAAATAGTTACCTTGCCTAGTTTATATATCTACCAGTTAATAAATAATGTACATTAAAAAAAATGAATCTGAATTCTTTAGAAATAGTGATATTCATGTGTATGTGTTTTAATAAAATTAATCAGTGTATCAACAATGACAGCAACATGTCATTTAGGAATAAAATATTTTAATTTTTGTGTGATAAAACATTTTATGACATAGATGTGTTCCTTAATTGTTGGTTTTGCTCACCTCTATACCTATTTTATTAATTTTATGTTGAATGTTTTGTGGTGACTAGTTTACTAAAGTCTGTACATTGTATGTTATATTCCGTATAAACTTTTAAAAATGAATAAAATTATCTTATCTTATAATCGAATCACACCTGAGTTATGGGATTGCCTTTTGGGGTGCATGTAGTAAATTTTTAATGCAACAAATATTTGTATTACAAAAGCGTGCCATTAGATATCTGTGTAAGGCTAGGATACTACCTTGCGGAGTGCCAAGCTCTACATCTAGAGGTTGAGAATAGGTTTTCTCAAATTCGACTACTAGTTGTCGTTGGGTTATAAAAGAAGTAATCCAGTCATTAATGTTTCCTCTTATATCACGCCTATCCAATAGGCCGTCACAAATAATGATTTGAGGTCGATTTTCGAGAAGTTTTTTCTCCATCAGATTTTATTGGTAGAATGATAGATTTAGGTGTAAATAACAAGAAAATCATAGTGTGTACGCACAGTTTTGGCTGGAAGACATATTTAAATGCACTTCTATGCAATAAAGTGCATTTTTTGCTATTTCTTCGGATTTTTCGAGATAGTTTTTCAAACATAATCGTTTAAAAATAATTAATACTGGCTACAAACTTTTTATTTTATTATCACATAAACTTTATTGTACATATAGAGTCATTTTTGGCCCTCCAGATGCAATTTTTATCCCTTGATTGCATCCAAAAGTGCATTTTATGCACGTATAAAAAACAATAATTTTACTAACGCTTTAATATTAAATATATCTCAGAAAAAATTTATACGTGGGGGATTTCATGCTTCATCAAGCATTTCTCTAGTAAATTTAAATTTTTTGCACTTATAGTTGTAATTTGTAATTTTTTTTATGGGGTGAGAAGTTTGTAAAGACCACTGAAAGCAACCATAATTTTTTTGGAAATGGCCTTAAAAACCTACTTGTGAAGAGGCGGATACAGCAACTTAAAATTTTTCTATTGTGGACATCAATGTTATTAGATGCTTTTCAATTGTAAGTCAACTTGTGTTGGTAAATGGGAAGAACTGAATATGGTTTTTAAAATTTGTTAAAACTTACCGCAATGTTGATTCCGTCCGTCCTCAACATCAGTTTATCATCCTTCATGTACGTTATGGCTCGCTTTATATTCGGAGTTTCCCAAATAACAGATTTGGCTGCCGCCTCTTTCAGTATGGCAGTTAAATCGATTTTCTCGAAATTCATGGGCAACTAAAAGAAAGAATTTTTTAAATAGTGTTTATTTGTCAAGGTAAAAAAAATTGAGAAGCGTAAAATTGGAACAGTTTTAAGCAAGAGCATTGCGCCCATTGTGTTTTCAATGCTTTGTATGGATATAGTATTGTTCAGGCGACAATTATAAAGCCAAAAAAATGGGTTGATACAAACTGTTACCAATAAACAAGAACCGTTAGAATTTGTAATGGATATCAAGTACAGCAATAGTGTAAAGAGTGATAAGACAACGCGTAGTCTAAAAGTGTAAAGTGGAGGAATGGCGACGCTAAGTCAAATATGCTTATTGTTCACTCGTCAATGTCAGTATGTTTCACACAGTTGACGAGTTGATCTTGTTAAAATGACAGATACCTAAAATTAAGGTTTCATATTGATTCATTGAGAAGAACCCCAAGGAACATTAAAAAGCACATTTTAGGCAATGTGTGTTTTGGACACGATACATTTTATAGGCACAATTTCGAAACACACTGTTGACACTGTGTAGGATATACCAAAGTGGTGATGAAAATGTGAGTAACATGTTTCTTGTTATTTCCGATATGTTATTGTAATGCAGCTGATTATGTGTAGTTACAAAATTTACACAAATAAATCTAAATTGTGTCGATAACCACATTTTGGTGTCCGAATATTTTAAAAATAGACTTAAATCCGACACAATGCGTTATTCTCTAAACATTTGGACAAACAATGACACACTTGGTATGTAATGATATTATCTTCTTATAAAAATTACTTTATACAGAAGGAATAAGTTTTCACGTATGAATAAATATGACCCAAAAAAATAAAACAACCCCATTTTCTCCGTGAAGTGTGATCAGATACTCATAAAAAATAGAAGCCCTTAAAAATAGTGAAATTCATTTTGAATATTTAATTAATAATGGTAATCAATAAATAGGATAAATGAAATTTTTGGAGATAAAATTATTTCTAATGTATTTTGTATGTTACAAGACACCAAATTAAGTGTATTTTTATAACATTTTTGTGTAAAAATATATAAATCGTTAATTTTTAAAATAACTATTTTTCTTTAAGTTCTGTTTTTCAACATGGATGCCCATTTCTCTAATTTCGACTGTTTTATTAAATGTGTACTAAAATGTGTCTATGTTGATATATAGGCTGTCCATTTTATCAGGGCACGAGAATATCTCACTTAATATCGGTCGTACAAAAAAAAATATTTTTACGAAAATTGTGCCGATTTATATAACCTACAAAATGGCTTAAAGACCAAATATCTCCGTTATTTGAAGAAATGCGAGAAAAATTCTAAGAAATTTTTTGCAAAACAGAGTGTTTCAACGAGCTTTTATTTAATTTTTTTCAAAACCGCTGTATTTTGAGATTTACTCTTCAGGCTGTTAAAAAAATTATTTTAAAACGGGCGGGAAATGGCGCCATTAAATAGAGTATTTTCCTCCCTTTTCAATGATATATCACATGCCATATTTATTCATTGGTACTATGTTAGTAATGTTAGAGACCTTGGTCTACTCAGCGCCAATATTTGGAGAACTAGCCAAAACACCAATAAATCTCCTCCTAGATCACGGCTTCGGCAACTGCTTGCGGGCACATACTATACTATAAGATTGTTAACTATTCATTAAGCAACTTTCGTGGTAGTCACATCGATAATTTGTACTAAAATATATTTTTCTTAATAAAATTGTTTCTTTTGAAACTTTGTTTTAACAGTATAGCAAGTCGCTATACGCTCATGGAGACATCTATGATGTATAGTAGCAATTGATCATATGAGAGGATTCACTTACCTCTCACCACTACTCAATTAACTATAGTTTGTATAAAACTAGCAGGTTGGCCACTATCATTTGTCTGTTCCATGACCTATAGCATACTAATGAGAACTAATAAGTTCGAAACCGGTCTATGTCTGGTCAGGGAATTGATAAATGATATTGGTTACCATTCTTTCATGATTTGAAAGGTGTAATTCAATGCAGGTCGGGGTATTTGCCCGCTGAGTAGTTGTTTCCTGCAAATCATATATTATAATTCAATAAGTTGTTCAAATCTTTGCTATAATAAAACATCAACACAATTAAGAAGAATAAAGTAAATTCAGGTAACAAAAACAAATTAATAATAAGAAGAATAAAACACAGGACATTAATATTTATCTAATTCTCAAAATAATTTTTAAGATATATCAAGTGTTCAAAGTGTCCACCGCGATTTCTTATACACAATCGAGCGCGGCGAGGCACTGCATTTAAAACATTACTCAGCATTTTGGGGGTAATTGTAATACATGCCTGTTGAATTCGAGCTTTTAGATCCTCTACATTTTGCGGTGTCGTCGAAAACACCTTATATTTAATATACCCCCATAGAAAAAAATCCATTGGGGTTATATCTGGAGAACGAGGGGGCCATCGAATAAATCCATTGGTACCTATCCAATGTTGAGGCAAAATTTCGTCTAAATAATCTAGGCAAATCTGGGAATTGTGGGGAGGAGCTCCATGAAAGTTGTGTCGATTCTCTAAAGGTAGGTCATCTAAGAATTAATTAAATTCATTTCTCAAAAAGTTTAGGTACCTTTGACCTCTGAGGTAACGATCATAAAAATAAGGACCTATTAAATTGGTGCCTAAAATACCTATCCACACATTTATTGAAAAACGATTTTGAAACCCAGTCGGTCTATGCCAGAGTGTAATTTCAGAGAAGTCTATTTGTAATGAATATTGCGATTAAAAAATCCATTATTGGAAAAATTTGCCTCGTCGGACCAAAATTTTACTACATATTAACCGATCGGCATGCTTCTTTTTCAACAACCACCTACAAAAAGTCATCCTCCTTGGTTTGTCCCGCACTTGTAAATTGTGAACTTTTTTTGGCTTTATAACACCGGTAACCATTTTTCTAGCACTTGTTTTATTTATATGACAAGCAATTTGAATTTCTCCTAATGATGTTTCCAAATTTTCTGTATTTTTATTTCTTACATAATTAATAACTCAGTTTACCTTATTTACATTATCAGTAACACTGTTCAACATTCTCTTCTTCTTTAAAAATGAACCATTATTTTTCAGTTTTGTAGCTAATTTTCTGAACAGAGTTTTATTCGGCTGTAGTGCTTGTGGAAATCTGTTTCTATATTCTACTTGAGCTAATCCAGTTAAAATTGCATTGGCAATATGTAACAAACATATTATAATGATCAATGTGAGTGAAAATCATTTTTGAAAATTCTAAATTCTTAAACGGGTGTGATTGAGTGAGAGTTTAAGTATTAACTGAGATGATCTGTCACAAAATTAAATTGTCAAGTTTGTTCATAGCCAACTATTTTAAAATAATTGAAATAATAGTGAAATCATGAAATACAAACAAATGGATATAATACTTAAATTAATTGGTAAAAACATTTTAACTTTCTGAGCAAGGACTGACGCTTTTATGGAGGACCTCTATACATTGGCATAACTGCGAATACTCTTTCCATCATTGCTCCATGTTGCTTTTTTGATTATTATTTTGTTTTGTTACTTGAATTTACTTTATTCTTCTTAATTGTGTTAATGTTTTAATTTAGGAAAGATTTGAACAACTTATTGAATTATTTTATCGTTTTATTTAATCATACTTCTCCACGGCAAGTATATTGTTAAAAAAAAATTTATTGGTTTTTAAAAAATGTTTTCATAATTACTAACGTAGTACCAATGAATAAATATGGCATGTGATATATCGTTGAAAAGGGAGGAAAATACTCTATTTAATGGCGCCATTTCCCGCCCGTTTCAAAATAATTTTTTTAACAGCCTGAATAGTAAATCTCAAAATACAGCGGTTTTGAAAAAAATTAGATAAAACCTCGTTGAAACACTGTTTTGCAAACAATTTTCGCCTTTTTCTCGTATCTCTATAAATAACGGAGATATTTGGCCTAGACGTTTCCCACATTTTCAATATTTTCCGCCATAACTCTTAAAATAGGCCATGGATTTCAAATGTCTTTAAACCATTTTGTAGGTTATATAAATCGGCACAATTTTCGTAAAAAATTTTTTTTTTTTTGTACAACCGATATTAAGTGAGATATTCTCGAGGGCTCTAATAAAATGGACAGCCTGCATATTCACATATTTAACACAATTTAAAGTTTCGTGTTCATTACTGGTACAAATTGTTCTCAAAATATTACCTATACGAAACAGGTTACATTTTAGACACAATTTGGGCTCTAACTTCCTATATTTATGTGAAATGTCCCTGTTTAGGCACATTATGAGTATCTTAAATACTTTGTAACCAAAATGTGCCCGTTACCAATGTGTTTATGTGTGTCTAGATACAAGTACACCAAGCAAGTGGTATTTATAATGTTTATTATTAAAATATAGTTACTTTTGTTTTAATTAAACAACTACACCTTATGTGAATTTTTATTTCATATCCATTTATTTGCAACCAATTTACAAAAATTTCGTCAATCTCATCGACAAACGGAATTAGAAAATCTTGTAAGCTTGGTTTACTTGGTCCAAAATATATAGCGATAACCATTGGTTTTATCGTTGGCATATTGTTAATTACACACAAAATAGGTCAACATTCGGATTTTGAGCTGTAACTTATTGGACGTCCATCGATGCTTTAATTTAATATATTGATTTGTTTAACGTTCGAAATGAATGAAGAAAGCAAGTTTTGCAAGTCGTTGTACCAGTACTCCTCAAAACCCATTTGAACTATATGTATTTGCTATGATGTTTCGAGTAATGTTCTACTATCTGTGTGCAAATAATTATGGCCAGACTCCTAAGAAGTTGATTTAACGTACGATGTGGTACATTAGATGACAATGCCCACATCTTTAGATTTTCTATAAAGGAACAAGACATTTCTAATTCTTGATCAAACTCATCATCGCTAGAACTATTATTACCATCTGATACCTCTACATTATTAGAAAGTATGTTTGAATGTTCATTTTACCTTCATCATAAGAATTTCTTGCATCACTTTCATTAATAATAATAATAATACTTTATTCATGCAATAGATCACAAAGTGATCAAGGTACAAATGTAGAATTACACTACTAAAGAATAAAGTATGAACGAAATATGAAAGAGAAACAAAAATAAAGAGAGAGAAGACAAAGGAAAATTTAATGCATAAAATATTCCTCAATGGAATAAAATGCTTTACTTAAAATAAATTTTTTAATTTTGAGAAAAATTTTTTGGTATTATTTATACTTTTTATATCAATACTTTGCTTATTATAGAGTGTACATCCCATGTAATATGGGTTATTTTTATATATTTCAAGTCTGTGTATATTGTACTGCCGATTATATCCATGCGGCGTAGGGTAATCATGATTTACATTGAGAGAATTAAAAGTTGACAAGTTATTTTTAATAAATTTTAAGATTTCGAATATATAAAGACAAAGGTAATGTTAAAATATTTTGATTGATAAATGTCGATTTACACGACTCCCTATAGTTTAAACCGAACATACAACGGATAGCTCTTTTTTGCAGTACAAATATGTGACTTGCTGAAGATGAATTTCCCCAAAAGATAATACCATACCGCAGTCTAGACTCCAAACTAGAAAAATAGAATATTCTAACAGTATTAATGTTTGCTACGTGGCTCAATCTTTTTAACGCAAAACAATTACAGGCACATTTGCTACAAATATAGGAGACGTGTGATTTCCAATCTAAAGACATATCTATGCTGATGCCTAAGAGCTTAAAGGTAGTTACTTGTTCAATTGACTTTCTGTTTAGTTTTAACAGTAAACTGGAAGTGTGAAGAGCTCGAACAGGGTGAAAATGTAGGGAAACTGTTTTTTCTTGATTCATTACTAACTTTTTGTCATAAAAATAAGTACTTATATTAATCAAGGCAGAATTTATCTTATCAATTACGTTATCTAGAATTTTGTCACAGACAACAATAGAGATATCGTCAGCAAATGCACAAAAAAAATTTATTAAAGAATTATCCAAGTCGTTGATGTCAAGGAGGAAAAGTAATGGTCCCAGAACACTGCCTTGTGGCACACCAATATCTATTTTTTGCGTTTCGGATTTTGAACCAAGAATATCAACATATTGTTTCTGGTTAGAAAAATATGACTTTAACAGTGTTTTGCATTGACCACGTATATCATAATTCTCAATATTATCTAGGAGAATCTCATGGTTTACGCAGTCATAGGTGCATTGGTCGTGTAGCATTTTTTGCTACATCAATTTCACTACTGGGGCCGTCTAGATAAGAGTAAATAGCATATTTCATGTTATTTGATGGTACTTTTAATGATAATCAAATGGCCTTTGCTTCACCTCTTTTATATAAGTTTGCGCTTGATTTATGCACAAAATGGAAAAAACGTGTCTAAAATTCAACTTTATGAAACATGTGTTGGTGTGTCTAACATAGTAGTAGTAGTAGTAGTAGTTTATTTATTGTGTGACAATACAATTTTGTTTACACTCGTTAAGTACACAGATAATGAATATAAAACATACACTTAAATACAATGATACAAAGCAGTGGCGTCAGAATGTTGGATATAAGTACAATAATTATAAAATACAGTGATTACATTAAAATAAAATAATGTTATGTGCTGCCCTCTAACGGAGAGAGATGTGATTAAGCCCCTGGTCAAAGTAAAGGGAAACCCGTTATTCTGTTACTCCCTGGCTAATAGGGTGGCGCCATCTATGAGCCAATTGACGAACAGTCATCTAGGATATAGTAGAAAACTATGGAGGATTCTAGAATGCCATGAAATAGGATTCTGGTACATTCCAAGTGCGTATATAAAGAGGCGAATCTAGCAGATGGAAGAGAACAGTTCAGTTCAGTGAAGTATACAGTACAGTTCTAGTATACAGACAGAGAGTTTTTAGGTTAGACAAGAGTTGACAAGTTTAAGAAGAAAAGTAAATAGTGTTTTAAAAGTAGTTATTATTAGTTGTGTGATTTTTAAGTATTTTTACTAGTGTAATTTTAGTGATTAATAAAATAGTGGTTAGTGAAGATTCTTGTTGCAAGTTATTTGAACCCACAGAGTGTTTACTGAAAATTGTAAATACGTAACAATAAGTATTAACAACACAGATTACTTTTTATGGAGAGAAGTCTCCTTCTGGCTAAATTTCAGCAACATGATGTGTACGCGATTTTTAGACACATTTTAAATACACTTTGACTAAGGGGTGTCGACACGATATAGCAAAATTGTGTCTAATCTTTCCAAGTAGGCTCAACATAGAAATATTTTGGGCACAAAAAACAAAAATGTTTCGATATGGGCGCAGTGCCTATTTTGACACAATATTTCATTAATGTGTCGACACATGACCCATAAAATATTACCATTTGGACACAGTGTCCATCCCGACTCAAATCAGCTTTGTGTCTACACACAATATATTGTGTCCAGGCACATTTTGCTCCTTGGGACCGAGTTACAGTGAGTGGAGTTACACTCTACTAATTTCATCTGTCAAACAGCAACTGATCGGTTGTGTGTTCTTTTTTATACATACCTCAAATACCAGTTGGCACCACAACTTCCTGTCATCTTCTGTATAATTTTTGGCAAATATATAATTCCCCAGAACCTTGTCGAGTTCTGTTTTTGTTTCATTGTTAGTCTCATTTTGATTGGTTTCATTAGATTCGTTAGCATCTTCATCTAAAGCAAAAGAAAATTCAAAAAGCAGATATTTTAATATCACTATTCAGATGATCTTAACTAACCACCATCCGATTCTTCATTTTCTTCGTCTTCTGGTTCCTGATCCTCGTGAGTTTGGCTAAACTTGCTGGTAGTTTTCGCATCTTCTTCGTCCTCCACTTCATCCTCGGAGCTGTCCTGATCATCCACAGGTCCTGCACTGCCCTTACCTCGGTCTTCGTTATCCGCTTCTTCCTCATCATCTTCATTGCCGCCTTTACCAGATTTTCGCTTGTTCTTTCTCTCATCCATCATAACTCTGCAAACGAACATTGCACGGTAAATTAATCCTTAGGTATTTAAACAGGGAATAACTGATTTTCGGCATTTGTTATCGTTATTTATTCGCTTATTAATGAAGATGTCGAGTTAAATATGGAATAGAAACTTACATGTTCGAGGATATTTTGGAGAATTTCCTAATGAGGTTGAACATCTCCCTAAAAAATTTCACTTTGACAGAATGCATGATCTGTGTCGGGTCAACGCAGTAGTCTTGTCTGTAGCAGCGTTTCGGCAGGAAGTGCAACTTCACCGTGTACCGATGCAACCTACAAAAATAATTGTGACATATTTTCTTTATAAAAAGATTGTTATGAGAAGTTACCTTTTAGGTTCCACTACTACCTCGGTGGTAACATCGATCTTTTCCAGGACATCGGCCACGGTTACCCTCGTCAAGTATTTCCGTAATTGGTCAGCCTTCTGTTCTAGGTCAGGAGAGTCAAAGAATGGTATTTCCATGGAGGGCGTCTTTATGTTCTTGGACGCCATCATAAGAATTTCTCTTAGACGTGGAATACCCAGGGTGACGTTCATTTCACCTCGCCCGGCAAAATGAAAGGTGTTCAGTGTCATCTGGGTGGAAGGTTCTCCGATGGACTGAAAGTTGATTAAATTATATTCGCTGAGATCCAAATGTAAAATGCGACATACTTAAAAGACCACAGCAGGAAAAGAATGTACATACCTGAGCTGCCAGGAGACCAACGGGCTCCCCAGGAGAGCACATGGATTGCATAACTTTGAGTTTCATCATATTCTGAAATTTCTTCTTCTTAGGTCCATCAAAGTCATTTATTAGCTTTTCAAGCCGCTCGTTAATCGATCCAAAATGACTATCGGGCTGGAAAGTGGAACTGACAGGATCTGGACAGCGTTGAGAAAGCTCTTGAAAACTGCAAATAAAAGCGCAACGGATAACGGACTTTGTTTTATTTTTAAATGTATTTAAACCGGGAGCATTCTATTAAATACTTACTTCTCCTTGATGTCTGTATCCGCTCGGTACCATAGCTCTACCAATTTTTCTTTTCCGAATTGCATGCTACTTCCAATTTTGTTGTGGACGTATTGTTCAAACAAGACAAATGGGCTGCTGCGTGTCCTTTCCAGAGGGGCCCTTCCAAATTTATTTTTCCAAGCATTTATCTACAGCAAAAGTTACTTTTTAGAGCAAGTGAATTATTTAAAAAACCGTTTATTAATCGATTATATCACATGCATTGTTCGATGATATATACTGCTGCACAATTGAACTAGATATTGAAGCATACTGCACCGGGGTAGCCCAAGCAACACATGATGGTTTAATAAACATGTATTATATGACAGTTCTATAGCAGCAGTGGTAGAGTAAACACCTATTTAACTTTTGTTATAGTACAAGCTGTTAGTAGTGGTTAATTGAAAATAACTAGTGAAACCGATTGAAGCTATAGTGAAATGGACATTTGTGACGATGGACAATGGAAAAAAATAAGACTGAAACGAAAAGCCAGGAATAGATTAGATAGTCTTTCCAAAAAAAAAACAAGCCTCTAACCCAAGAAGAAATTAACAGTATTATTATGGGAGCAACATCCACTACTAATAACCCTAACACAAAAACAAAGGTAACCACAAAAACTACACACAACAAAAACTTTCCTCCTGTAATGAAAGAAGTCACAAACAAAAATTATAAACATATGTTCCATTTATTAACACATACAGGATGCTCAAGAATTACCTTTTGTAATTTTTGGGACAAGATCTATCCGGATGGAGATGATGAAATAATAAAAACGAAAACTGGCCTACTCGTTAAAACTAATCAAGATAAAAAGAATATGGTAGTGACACTTGACAAATTAGTTGAAATCAAAAAAATACTATCATACAAAGAAACTTCACAAAACGCTAAACCAACAACATCTACTCCTACAGAAAGTTTGTCCGTTGTAATTGGATCTGTCGAACATGAAATAGATGACAAATCCATTAATGAATAACTTCAAAAACTCAATCTGCCACATCGATATTGCAAAAGAATTACTTCCCAGACAACACATAAGCCAACAACTCTCATAAGGATCATAAGTGGACCTCAAAACACCTGTGAGACATTATTGAAAAATGGTTTTTTTTATAAACACCGCCATTATCCGGTATATCCCAGTAAACCACCAGCTCCAACACCTAGACCATGCAGCAAATGCTTATCTTTCACACATCCTACAGAGTCGTGTAACACCCCAGTAAAGTGTCCAAAATGCTTTGGCCCACATACTTCAGATAGATGCTCATCTACAGTACCCCCAAAGTGTACAGGTTGTGGATCTGAGGAACATCAAGCATGGTCTTTTAAATGCCCTAAAAGACCTACTGCTCCAATCACAGGCATTCCAAATATACAAATTAAATCCTTGAATAAGAAATCTGCAGATATTTCACCAGAAAAGAAAAAATCCAGAATACACAGCCCAGTCACTATCATTAACACCTACATTAATGAGCTTAATGACCAAAAAAATATAGATAGAGAGGAACTGCTACAAAAGCTTCGAAAAAGGTATATTGACAATTATAAGGTGGATTTAACTGCTGTATTTTCAGATAACCGGGTATATATATATTGATATTTGACTTAGATTGCGAAGACCTTATTTCTCCCACAGAACCAATAAACCACACCACTAACTTACAGCACGTTCAACTCTCAAATATTTAAATTCCTATACTATAACATAAATAGCTATCCACGGAGAAAACTTATATTCAATAATTTTCTTGAAAATCAAAAAATTTATTGTGCTATGTTTGTGGAAGCAAAAACCACAGAATGTGCCAATACGTCATATAAAGATTGGTCAGTAATCCAACTTAATGGAAATCAAATTCACAATAAAACTAGGGGAGGCTCTCTTGTTCAGGCTCAACCTGGCCTCAGAATTGGTAAAGCGAACCCTCCCACCATTAACCACAATCTCAACGAGTGTGTACATTTCACTGTCCCATTTTCAGATGACAAACTACATATATTTTTGGTGTATATTCTTCCAACAACGAGAATCGAAGAAAATATATTTATGATGGCATCTCTTTATAAATAGTCTATAATAATTGGTGACTTCAATGCCAACAACCAAGCTAAAAAAAGGCAATTGACTAATGTTTTACGAAACAAAAATTTTCAAAAATGGGAAACAGCCCCAACGTTTATAATGCCACATAATAATGATACCGCCCCAGATCTTACTCTGTATACAAGTACTATTTCAAATAACATCTTAAAAGTAGAAGAAACTCCAAACTTGGGATCAGACCATCTTGGACTTATTTTAACATTAGACCTACAAAAGGTAACTTCGTCTAGTGATGTCCAAAAGTATAATTTCTCGAAAACAGACATTAATAAAGTAAACGAAGGTATGTTATCATTTTTGGAAAATCCAGAGCATCAAGAAATTACAAGACAGCAAATATCAAACTTCAACGCTAAGTTAACATCACTTATTTTAGAGTATACACCAAAGACGAAATATAAATACTATACACATGAACTCCCACCTTATATCTTAAGCCTTATAAAGAAGAAAAGATAAATGTACAGGGAATATAAAGCCAACAGAGAGCCAGAAACGAAAACTGACATAAATAGATTTAATAAAAATATACAAGAATTAATCCAACAATTCAGAACACACAAATGGATAAGGGCATGTGCAAATATAAACGACAAAAAAGGAAAAACGTATTGGCAGGAGATCAAAAAACTATTAAAATATAAAAATAAAATGGGTAATAAGCACATCATAGAGGAGAATGGGGTGAGATATGAGACACCTGCCGAAAAAGAGATATCTTTGCCAGACATTATGAAAAAGTGTACAAAAGAAATGAAGATAACAATTTTGACAACCTTCATCATGACAATGTTACCCAGTGGTATGAGACATATTTCTCGAAGATCCCACCAATGGAAGAACATATTATTACAGAGGAAGAATATTTTGATATAACACACCAAGGTAAAAGCACAGCACCAGGCCACGACTACATTACTAAAAATTTACTAAGAAGACTGGATAAAAAATGCATCTGTATATCACAAAAATTTATGAATTCTGTTTAAGAACTCACTATATACCTACCGAGTGGAAAACTGGCACTATAATCACTATTCCTAAGCCGAACCTAGATCATTCTAAAACAAATAGTTACAGGACAATTAATTACACTAGTCCCGGTATTAAGCAAGAACTTTGAGAAAAATCAAAAATAGGATACAACAAACCATAGAAAATCAAATTCCAGGATACCAATTAGGATTTAAGACTGGTCATTCAACAATGCATCCTCTTTCAATTTTAACCAAAAAATAACATAAAAGCGAGCAAACTTAACAGGTCTAAGTCTGGAGCGGTATTCCTCGATATCAAAAAAACCTTTGATAATGTGTGGCATGAGGGTATGTCATTTAAACTACATGTTTTAGGATGTCCAAAATATATCATCTGTCTTATTAAAAGCCTACTCACTAATAGATCATTGAAAATAAAGATTCTAAATAGTCATTAGGCTGAGTTCACCCTCGAACAAGGAGTACGACAAGGTTCACCATCGTCACCAATACTTTACAACATTTACTGTTCTGATATTTATAACTATCAATATGAGGATCCCGAACACTTTGACCACAGTGGATACATCCTACAATTTGCGGACGACACGGCTCTAATATCGCACGATAAAAGTATCACCAAAGTTGCAGAAAACCTACAAGCATTGGTGAACTCAACATGTAGGTGGTTTAACAAATGGAGGCTTCAACCAAACCCGGTAAAAACACATTTTATTTTATTCAACCACCACCCATCAGAAACTTCACCATCACTGAATATGTACATATCCTACATCCTGAAACTACTGTCAACTACCTTGGAATAAACTTTGACAACAAAATTAACTTGAATGCTCATGTTGAGCTTAAAAAGAGGAATATGATTTCTAGAGCTAAACATTTCCGAAATCTAACTTATAACAGGAAGGGTATCAATGTTGAAACAGCAACAGCATTCATTGAAGTATGATGGTAGAAGAGAATTTATAATTTTATAAATAAATATCATAGCGATGTAGAAAAGTCTATTAGAGACAATTAGAATATCAGCATCATCTGTTGCAGAAAGAGTTTGGATACCGGCATATTTCAATTTTTCCATCAGTTGGTTAATCAAACGTTCTTTCTTCGCCAAATTGCTCAGCAAATTTTTCTGTGACTCAGGAACAGGCGTCTTTTCGTTGAAAATTATTTCAGCAGATATTTGCTTTAAAAGACTACGTTGTCGTTCAATGCCTTTTGTACTCTCCTTATTTTCAGAATAACCGTCAAATACTAAATTACTCTTTGCCCGTACCGTTTTTTAATGAAATTAATGTAAGCAGTGTATATGTTTGCAAATGTACCTTGTTTCGGCCAAATTACTCGATGAATTAAATTACCCCATCTAAAATATATGTACGTTCATAGGGAGTAATAGGACGTTCTTTAATAAAGTTAAAAATGTCATATAGGGCATTTGTCTTAACTTTACCAGCATTAACCAACTTCAAACGTCATTTGTGAGATTAGGGCTGGATATAGGAAAAAATATATATAGGATATAAATGATGGATAATTTCATAACAAATATTTTAGGTTCTATTCGTTTTCCTCGTCAGAGTAACAGTTTTTGAGAATAATTTTAAAAAACTATCGCGAGGTCACACTAGAGGGTGGTTTCTGAAGCAAAAGGGGATGAAGCACCCTCCTGAGAGGTGGGAACTCTTTTGATCTGTATTTGGATGTCTATTAAAAGTCTGCACCCAAATCTTTAAAACTTTATAAATTGTTTCTCCTATTTGCCATTTTAATTGATAATTTACTGTGACTAAAATGTGAATAGGACGGCATTATGGATGCGTATGGAACAATCTTCAATTAATTTCAACTGTTAACGAAACTTAACAAAGGTGAAAGTATCAACTTACATCATTTTGATGATTTTTTACTAAAGTACTCTCTTCTCCATGTTTTAACTGATTCAATATATCCTCTTGGGCAAGGGCCTTGGTGTTCTCTGATAAGAATGGCAATTGCTTCTCATTCAAGAATTGCGCTTTCGATACATCCAAACCGTCTTCACCATAAAGAAACTAAAAAAAAAAAAAAAAAAGTAAAACATAGTGTTATATCTAATCATATTCAGTCGGTTGATCCTTTTTTACAACCGTAAGTTTAGAAAATGTTTCGTGCCAAAGCAAAGATTAAATTTAAAAGCTTCATGTTTTTACATACTTAAAGTTACTATCTCCACCTTCTCTGGCAAATTAAGGAAAAAATGGTGGAAAATATAGTCGAGTTTATGTATTATCAGCACTCAAAAAATGCAGCGAAAACTTTCCGATCCCATTAAAATACCATTACTCGACAGCTAATTGACTCACTTGGCCCAAGGGGATAATAATTATGTCGTAAAGTTTTTGTTGCGTTTTTTGAGTGTTGATAAGTAAATAAACTTGACTATACAAAAATATAGTTTTTCACAATCATCTCTGTTAATACGTGATAGGAAAAAATACCTTACATACAAAACTAAAGAGCATAAAATTGTAAATTTTGAATATTTACCTGAACAACACTGTTATCACTGTTTCTTACGGTCATGTCATAAGCGACATGAAGGCCTTCCAGATGTTTGATTAAGCATCTCTGCAAATATCCACTGCGGCTTGTTTTCACTGCTGTATCAATTAGACCCTGAAAATATATTTTCTTGTGTGTATTTCTTATTTACTTGTGTAAAAAGACTTTTTGTACAAGAATTCTAACTTCAGTGTCATTTTAGTTGGTAAATGAAATATTGTTATATGCATGCCTACCCCCTCTTATGGAGAGAGGTTTAATCCCTGGTAGCAGAGTGAAAGGAGATCTGTCTAATTATCTACTAGCAAAACGGCGCCATCTCTGGGCCAACTGGCGAACTACCATTATCTCGGATAGAGTAGAAGACGGTAGAATAATCAAGAAGTTGTCCTGAAGAATACGAAGTGAAATGAGAAATCTAGACGAAACACCACGGATATATACGAAGCAGACCTAACACACAGAGGCCAGTACAGTTCTGAAGAGATGAGAAGTGATCAGATAAAGTAAAGTTGTGAATTATATTAGTGAGACTATAGTAGAGGAAAGTTATATCTAGTGTGTTATTATAACGACTAATTTCTAGAGTATTTTATTCCAGAATTTGTGGAAATATTTTACTTGTACCTGACATAGGCTCTAAATAAGGTTTATTAGTAATGTTTCTAGAGCACTTTAATGGAAACAAGAAGTATGGCTGCAGAAAAAAAAAATGCAAGGCATGTTTACAGAACTAAGAGAAATGATGTTAGATCAGGAAAAGAGACGTTAGGAATGGAAGGATGAACTAACAAATATGATACTAGGTCAAGAAAAGAAACGTCAAGAAGTAAAAGAAGAACAAGAAAGATGTGGACGAGAAAAAGGAAGCATCACGAAGAAAAAGAAGAGCAAGAGCAATGACGTTAGAAAGAACTAAGAAAAATGATGGAAGACCTGGAAATAAGACTCCATAAGGAAAAACTGGAAAAAAGGACAAGTCAAGAGTAATTGAGAAAAATTATACAGGTGCAATAAGATGCTATCCTGTCAGCCTATGATGAAATCAAAAAAGAAATTAAGGAGGGTATATAGGGATTGTAAATGCTGAAGTTAATGACATTGAAGAAAAAGTAGATAAGGTTGAACAAAAAGTTGGTAACGTCGAAGTAGGAGTTAGTGGCATTAAGGGAAAAGTTACTGGCGTCGAAGGAAAAGTTACAGATATGGAGGGAAAACTGCGTGCAGTTAAAGGAGAAGTAAAGTGGCTTAAGCCATAGTTGAGAGAAAAAGGAAGCCAGCTAGTAGTATCATCAAACCCTCGATTAAAACTGATGCCCTCCTTTGACGGTCAAAACTTCGTGGACTACATAAAAGAGACAGTTTGAAACGGCTGCATGTTCCAACAACTGAAATAATGAGAAAAAGGTTATGGCACTAGTTAGCATTAAAGGGCCAGGCATCAGAATTACTTTAGATGATCCCGGTGGTGCAGGATCAGGATTATAAAGTTTTAGAAGCTGCATTCGATCCAAGATATGGCGACCAACACCTCGCTCAAGTATATCGGACCCAGCTGAAATCACCGAAAACCGACAAAGACGTATCCGATGTTACCAGTGCACCAAATGCCCTGGTTTGGTTTGGTCACCAAGGAGTTACCAAAAATAAATCATCTTACCTCACGACCAGCCATGCAATGGAAGAAGAACTCCTGTGGTTGAATGCCAGTCATAAACCTGCCGTCGATGAAGCCTCCCGCTCTAGGGGTGAACTCGAAGATAGGGAAACTTGGTAGGGATTTTCCAGAAATCATAACCGGTGGACGCTTTCCTTCCAACTCAATTTGTCCGAGCAAGCAAGAGATCTGCATAGTGTTAACCGTCGATCCTTTGGCACCGGATAGTACCATCAGCTGTAGGTTGTTCTGAGGGAATTTGCACACCAAACCAGCAGGCAAGCACACTCTGGAACAATCAGAGAATTTTGTTTTTATAATATTTTATCTTCTACTTATGGTTAGAATCACACTATAGGTAAGTTATTAAGAATATTAAACCCTTTCACACTTCTTCTGTTTAAAATTAAATGAAAAAATGAACATTCTTAGAGACGTAGTAACTTTTTCGAATGCCAAGTTACCTATTGATGTCATTCGTATAGCTGTCCAAAGCAGATTTATAGTGCCGATCGATGACGGCTCTGATCTTCGGATCGGCTGCAACTGTTTCCTCGACCTTCTCAACAATTTGTTGCAGAGGGGTGTCCCTGGGCAAATTCAGAGCAGAAGTAATGATTTCAGTGCCGATTTTCCTCGACTCCTTTATTATCTCTCTTCGTTTTAAGTCCGCTCTTCTGACCGTCAGAATATCGTGCACGCCAAGTGTGAAGCCTTCCTGTTGCAGAAACCTCATGAACAGCTTTGCAAAAGAGGAAAGCAGTCTCGTTGCATACATGCCGCCATATAACTAAAAAAAAATTACAAAATCAATAGAAATTACGAGCTTTTTGTGGACACATATCGGTGACTTAACTCAGAGATATCTGTATTATCAAGAGTGTTACATCCGAAATGTTTACTAGAAATTTCTAGAAAAGAAGCCACTGAGATTTTACAACAAAAATCAACTGCTATAATGCATCCCTAAACTATTTTACCCTATTCTCCAATTCCTTGTCTGTATTAGCTTGATGCAAAAAACATTATTGCGTTACTTGACAAAAAATATAGTACTCACCTCATACATACAATGAATGAGACCATAAGGGGTGGCCCCGTAATGGGTTTTATCCAGGATTCCCACTAGAAGTTCCCCATGTCTTATAATGACCTCAGCTTCACTCATATTAATGGGGTTTGAAAATTGGAAACCACCAGCCCTCCATCTTCTAGGGGTCACTGACTGCCAAGCCTGAAAAATTATTTTATTTGTTTAATACTTATAGTTTGGAAACCCCTGCTTCATCAGGGTGGAGAAGGATCTAAACAGCTTTCACATATTTGTTCAAGATGTCTATGAACCCAAGCAACACATGATGGTTTAATAAATGTTTATTATATGAAATTATGGTTTAAATTTCGTTATCATATATTTAATCAACGTCTATGAAAAGCGGTTATTTCATAAACGATTTTTCTACGTATATTATAAATGTATTTCTCCGAACATTTTTGGAGTAACGCAAAATATTTGAGAAAGAATTAATTGAGAGTTGACACTACACTTCCGTCAAATGTTTAAATTGTAAATTGGTGAAATTGACACTACTTGCATTTTTTCAGCCATAGTATAGTTTTTAATATACGATTTTTAAATGTATACGATAAATATGTATTTGCACATTGTTTATAGGCATGTCATAAACAATTGCAACTAAAAGTTCGAAGATTATAACAATATCTGGAAATATGAGTAAAATATTTACATTAATCAAAATTTGTTATAGATATATGATGAATGAAAATATTTGGTCAGAATTATTGCAGTTTATAATATACGGTTTTTAAACATATATCAATCTGCATAGATTGCGCAGTCGCCAGCAACCGGGTTAGTATTGTTGTATTTGTTGCAGAATACATAAGCATTTCTCATAAATATATGCATAATATCTCTCATTGTCTCAACAGTACAGCTGGTGAGCAACCGCGGCCTCGTCGTGTTAATTGCTGTTTCGTGTGGTGGTAGTCAACCTTAGTAGTGTGGCCTTGTGATCGAAACGAAAGAATATTTACTTGTTTATTTTTGCGTATATATTATTTGATTGAAATTCAACAAGTGTTATATTGATGAGCCGCCCTATCCTTGAGTTATCATGTTGTAGAGCGTTAAAGTTACATGAATGAACCAACTTGTGATTGGTAAGAATTATTGTTTATCTGAGCGATTTCATATTAACTGCATTTTTTTTATCACAGAAGGTGTAAAACTCTGCATGGCTAGCGTTGAAGGCGTGGGTGAGACCAGTGACAATAAAATTAGAGGGACGATTCAAGATTGGTTGAAGCTTGCCAAAAGCCAATATAGTTACAATAATAATAATAATAAAAGTTCTTTATTGAGTATAGACTCAAATGGCCATCGACCGAAGTCCTTCAGCCTGTTTACAGATATATATATATATATATATATATATATATAATCATATACATACATTATGTGTATATATATGATTATATATATATAATAATAAACAGACTCAATTTTTGGATTTTAGTAAAGAGTAATGAACAATGTTGTGTTTTGTTATCATTGTCAAACATCCTAGGTCCCCAAGGGTGAAATAGTAAATGATAAAATAGTTTTACGTATTTAGCCAATCCCGCAGAATAGGTAAAGCTTAATATAATATAAAAAAGTGAGTACTAAATAATAAATACTTTTAAAAAATTACCATCTGCATACTGCATATAAAATTGAATTATTTTTCTTTGATATCAGTAGTTATATATAGGTAGGAGGTTTAAAATATGTACTTTTAAAAAATTGGAGATCATTATAATATTAACATTCGAATTCAAAGACGGGTATACCTTCTATCTTTTTTATAGTGTTGTAGACCGATCAATTCTAAATAATTTTGCAAAGGGAAATTTATCGCAAGTCAAAAAAAACTTTAATTCTAATTTCCCTGTTGTAATTAAAGAAAAATTAATATATTTTACAAAATAAGGCACTTAGAAATTAATTTGTTTCAATGTCATCTTATTATTGTTATGTAGCAATATATATTAACAATTTTATCATAAGTAGCAAATGATTTCTGATTTAAGACATCATTTGACTTGCAAAGTTATTTGAAATCGATTATTCTATAATACTGTATAACAGAATTTCCCATTTAAATGTTGAAAGTTAAGGTAATTTTGGTAAAAATAAAGTGATGGAAACTATTTAATCATTTATTAAATAAGCTCTTAGTTTATAAAACAATATAAAAAAAGATTAACAAAGGTAACAAGGGTGGATTTCTTTTAAAAAATCTCTCGATATTTTCTACCTTTTTCCTTCTAAATTTTTTGAGAAAAACTAAATTCTTCAGAAAAGTTCAGATTTTCAAAAGAAAAAAAATTTAAATAAAAACAATTATAATTTACGATTACATCTAATTTCCTTTTAACTATATAGTTCACCAGCTTTATGGGGCTTTGAAACTTCTATATTTTTAATTTGAAATATATTCACCTTACTCGAAGTCAGATATTTATATTATCTGAATATATTACCTAAATTTTGGCATTGCCAAAAAAGTTTGATAAGCTGGAGCAACACTATAAAAATGACTCTCAAAAAATTTAAAATAAAAAAGATTGTAAGTATTAGATATTCCACACAGGGATACCCTATGTATGTATGAATTACAGTGGATAATAAAGGTTTATTACATGTAAACCAGAAACTGGAGAAAAAGGTTTTCATAACCGTGAGAAAAACATTTGAACGTCGATAATAGGTTGCAATAAACATTATATATACCAGTTGTATATACGAAATTTTATTAAATCATTTGGTGTTGCTTGGGATTATCTGCCGATTATAAATTAATATTTTTAAATTTTTTTTGAAACAATTTAATTTCATATCTTTCAAGTTTTCAGGTAGAGGGTTATAAACTTTGCAGATCTGATACCTAAAACAATGCTTAAATTGTTCTGTTCGGTGGATAGGTGGAGTTAAAAGACCTTTGAAACGTAAATTGAGGTTATGTACATCGGTCCTAAATTTTATTTTATTGTATAAATATTTGGGAGATTTTTTAACTAATATTTTATGATATAAACATGCCGAATGAAACAATCTGCGACTCTCCATATTCAACCAACCCGCATCCTTTAGCTTATATGATATTCTCTCACGTCTACCGCGAATACCGTAAATTAGCCTAAGACATGAATTCTGAATTTTTTGAATCTTATTCTTATATAGAGTAGTTAAATTGGGGCCATATAAACAGTCGGCAAAATCTAATAAAGACAACACCAGGCTTTCACATTACATCACTTTCACTTTTTGAGGTAAATAATGCCTATTTCCTTAAATTAATTTAATAGAATTATATGCTTTTTGTGCAAGTTTATTTATGTATTTTTCAAACCGAAGCTCACTGTCAATAATAACACCCAGGTTTTTGAAATGTTCAACTAATTCAAGGTTTTCTTGATCTACACTTATATGAATGTGATATTTAATAATTTGACGAGAGTTTTTTGGACCAAAAAGTAGAACGTTCGACTTGCTGGCATTAATGATAAGGCAGTGTTCTTTTGTTACTTTTAAAAAAGATTTTAAATCCTCATTGATGTGTAAAAACATGCACCATCAACTTCAGAAGTATTAAATGAGTAATAAAGCTGTGTATCGTCAGCATATAAATGAATTTGGCAGTGTTTTAAACATGAAATAAACTGACTGGTATAGAGTGTGAAAAGTAGTGGCCCCAGAATAGAACCTTGAGGTACACCTGATCTCAATAATAAGTCTTCTAAGGAATCGTGTTCAATGCAGACTTTTTGTCGCCTATTTTTTAAATAGTTTTTAAATAAATTAACTGCTTCCTTCGTAAGATCTATATGTAACAAAATTGATAAGAGTATTTCATGATTAAGCGTATCAAACGCCCGACTAAAATCTAATAAGATTAAAATTGTACATAAAGCCTCATCTGATGCTCCTATTATGTCATCAACCACTTGCAAAAGTGCCGTAGTACAACTGTGTCCAGCTCTAAAACCCGATTGTGTTTTAGGTAGTATTTTCTTATCCAATACATATTGCCTAAGTTGACTTTCCATGATTCTTTCAAGTATTTTAGAAAATGTAGGCAAAACACTAATAGCACGTAAGTCTTTAAAATCTTCAGGGTTACTCTTCTTCGGTAACACAGTGATCACGGCACATTTTCTTGTAAACAACAATTTATTATATGCGTCAGATAAGGAATAATATGGGGACAACATAACTTAATCATTTTTATTTTTACCTTATCACATCCCGTAGCATTCGTGTGTATCTCTAGAATTGTTTTTAAAACTGTCGTTTCATCAACAAGGGCAAAATTAAAAATTGAATCAAATAATAAATTATTTTTATAATGGTTAAGAATATCATCAGAGGCATCTGCAAACGGTAAAGAATTTACAAAAAAATTATTTATATCATTTAAGTTTTTTAAATTTTCAGGAATGTTTTTATTTTTGTTTTGAAAAATTAAGTTATTTTTAAGAATCTTCCAACATTCATAAGCACTAGAGTTATTTAACTGATGAGTTAAAAATACCCTTTTTCCTCTTTTAACAGCCTGGGATGTAAAGTTACGCATCTGTTTGTAATATATAAAATTGTTTGATTTTTTAAAATTTGGTAAGTGCCCTATCTCTAATTTTTATCATGGTCTTTATTACGTCAGCCAGCCAGGGTGCAGGGGGTTTAGTAAATATTTTTGTTACATAAGGTGCATGAAGATCAAATAAGCTAATTAAGTTATCAACGAGAAATGATACCTTATCATCAATATTATTAAGATCAAAAATATTATAAAATGGTATAGCATATAAATCCTGCTCAAAAGAAGTGTAATTAAAATTTTTGTATTCTCGATATTGTTATGTGCTGCCCTCTAACGGGGAGAGACGTTATTAAGTCCCTGGCCAAAGTGAAGGAAACCTGTATTGTGTTCATGGCCAGTAGGTGGGGTGGCGCCATCTATGAGCCAATTGACGAACAGTCATTTATCACATAGTAAAAAACTCTGTAGGGTTCCAGAAAATTATGGAATACTGTTCTGGTACATTTCTATGGGTGTATATAAAGAGGTGAATCCAGCAGATGGGGGAACAGTACAGTTTAGTGAAGTATAAGGAACAGTTCAGTTTAGTATCCAGTACAGTTCTGGTTACAGAGACAGTTTGTAGGTTAGAAGAGTTCAGTTCAGTGAAGTAAACAGTTCAGTTGAGAGAGTTTTTAGGTTAGAGTTGACAAGTTTAAGAAGAAAAGTAAAGTACATAGTGTTTTAAAAGTAGTGAATTTATATTAGATTAAGTTATTATTAGCTGTGTGAATTTTTAAGTATTTACTAGTGTAATTTAAGTGATAAATAAATAGTGATTTGTGAAAATTCTTGTTGCAAGTTATTTGAATCCACAAAGTGTTTACTGAAAACTGTAAACACGTAACAATATTACCATTCTGGATTCACTATTGCTGCCACACGCCCTTATTACACAATATACCAGTTGATGATCTGAGAGGTCATAGTCAACAACTCCTTTATCTAAAACAGATTCCTCATTTAAGACCATTAATCTAATGTAACATTATTGACATTTGTAACAGTGTTAAATTGTTAAATTGCGTAAAATTTTATACGCAGATTTGTGTCCTGTAGAATTTCCCCTTTTTTTTATATGCTGTTAATATTATGATCTTTTTCTTTCTTTCGTCACATTATACTTGTGATTAATTAACATTTTATTGCATATGCAATGGATTATCAGTCAATAAACTAAACTTAGCTAATACTACTTAATACCATCTTACCTTTGCAGGAATTTTCGATGTTGCAGTCAAATTAATAGGAATCCTCCCATTCGGTATGATATTGATGAGTACCGTCGAGAGGATCTGCTTTCCAGACCACAAGAGCACAGGTTTGATGATGGCGGGAGGTAATAAAGTTATCTCGCCTGCTTTAAAGGATAGGGCTTGATATACTAACTGCTGATAATCATCCCTAGAAATAAGTGTAAGTTGATTTCGTATTAAATTTAGTCTGCCTCAATCAGCTGCTGTAATATGTAATATTTGATGTTAAAAGTCGGTGTTTATACATACTTGGCAAAAAATCTTCCTCTAAGGGACATTCGTACACCTGCAATCATGTGATCTTGAATCAACCCACTAAGTGGGGTTCCATCTTTGGGCACCAAATACTGATTGGAAACGTTTACTGAAATATAAGAAATATGGATTAAAATTAATAAGGTCGTACGTTTTATCGGCAGAAAGAGATGTTAGGTCCTCTGAAACTTACCTATATTATACCCCTCACTTCTGGCAAGCTCATTCTGCGGGAAGTGGGCGTTCATTTCATCCCCATCAAAGTCAGCATTATAAGCCTTGCAATTGGCATAATGAAGCCTCAAAGTCTTCTCACCTTTGAGTATTCTCGCTGTGTGCGCCATAATACTAGGCTTGTGAAGTGTCGGTTGACGATTTAGCAGTAAGACGTCACCGTTACACAAGTGGCGATGCACCTAAAAACAACTATTATGTAAACAATATTTTTCTATCATGTTTTTTTTGTATCACTTACAATTTTAACAGTCTGAGAGCCTTTATATTTATAGTCGGGAGTAAGGAGACATTTTAGAATGCTCTTTTGTTGAGTTTCGTTGTCAGGATTTATCCTTTTAACAGTCCCATTGTACTCCACCATAACGGCCCTAAAATTAATAGTTACACTTGCAACATACAATACGAGACACAATATTTCAGACACTTACCCCGGATGGACATTTGGACCGTTCAAAATCATCTTACGCAATTCCTCGACGTTCCACGGAGTCACAGCCACTGGGTAGGTCAAACGTTTGGCGAACTCCTCTGGTATACCAATCTCGTCAATGTTTAGGTTGGGATCTGGTGTGATTACAGATCGCGCCGAGAAATTCACACGCTTGCCCATCATGTTCATGCGGACGATTCCCTGTTTCTTTTCTATTATCTATAATTAAAGAAACATTAACCGTATTTTCCAGTCGAGAGAAATTTTACCTATTTAGGGTCAGTAAAGTCTAGTAAAACTGTAACTCGGCAGGTCCAAGGTCGCTTTGCCGTCTGAACTAATATGTATCGGCTGTGTCAAAAATGCCTGTGATTTTCATAACAGTTTATGAATGATAACTGTGATGCAGTCGTTAAATAATTATAAAAATTTTAAAGGTGTTATCATAAAATGTTAAGAAGAGAGTTAAGAAGAAGAATTTCCTAACTTCATTGTTTAGTGTAATCTGAAAACAAATGGGCACAAATGAAACTGATAACAAAAAATTAATTGCCTAATTCTGTCAATAACATTGTTAATTTAAGGAAAAAAATAATCGAAAAGTAATAAATATTGTTCGAAAACTAATATTATTGCAGTCTTGCAAGAACTGTGGGAATGTATTTCATGTAATAAAAAATCGGCAGCTACTGGAAGCGGCTGGAACCTCCCCACTCGGTGGATCTTTGAAGCCGAAAAGAGCATTAAAATGTGTGACAAAACGGCACTAAACGTAATCCGATCTCATCCAAAACCTTTTCAGATCTTCTGGGGCACTAAAAAAACCCTCAACTTAATGAATTTACAATCATCTATGCGAGTTATTACCTACATTATCGCCCGTTGATTAATATACTATAAGGATATTAACAACTTTAACATCATTTGAACGACTAAGAAAGTCTAGTTATCCTAAATACTACAGATTTGTAAAGCAACAAACTGAAAATTGGTAAAGTGATAATCTATAATAAATTCACCAACGAAGTTACAGAAAGCATATGATATTGATATTGTTACATCTACCTTTAAAGTTTGTGACAATCCACTAAAAGTTACAAATATGCCAAAAAGCTTATTAACATGACATGACACCAACGTTATCGGATGACAAACGATGACAATGACAACCGTCAAAATTTGCTCATTGCAATCCGATCGCTCATGTCATGCGAAATGCGATCTATGCTTCATATTTGCTTTGTTTATAATTTTTTTCACGGAAACCAAATCGAAAGGGTGGAAGTGTGATATATCGTTGAAATCAAAATTTTAACTGCTTTTCAATGGCTCCATTACAAATTGAAAGTAATTATAAAATAAACAACTTGTTGCGTCAAAATGGCACTAAACGTAATCCGATCTCAACCAAAACCTTTTCAGATCTTCTGGGGCACTAAAGAAATGCACATGCAAAGTTTCATTCAAATCCGTTCAGTAGTTTCGGCGCTATCGTGCTAACACACATACACACATACATACACACACAGACATTTTTCAAAAACCACTTTTTTCGGTTCCTAGGACCTCAAAACGTAAAGATTTGATGTTATCTCAATTTTCGTTTTTGAACCAATTTTAGTAACCTCTCACAATTTTATTGTGGAGAGGTTAAAAAAATAAATATAAAAATCATCAGAAGAAACGAAAATGAACTGTTTTTCTTTTAATAAATAAACAATAATTCATTCTGGTTGAAAGTGGAGATTGAAACCCAACAAAATCGCAGTATATAATTTTCAACCATGTTCCTAACAACAACTCTCCAAAAGTAACTATCAACAACCACTAGCTACCACTCCAAACAACAGTCAAATACTTGGGTGTAAGTCTTGATCATAAGCTGAATTTCAATAACCATACCAAAATCATAAAAAAGAGATGCATTTCCAGAGGCAAACACTTCCGTAGTCTGACTTATAAAAATAAAGGCATCAGTATGAAAACGGGGCAGCACATATTTACAAATCGATATGCAGGCCTATATTAGAATATAACCATCCCATGTACCTTAATGCAAGAAGACCAGCACTGAAAAATATCAGCGTAGCCGAAACATCAAAGTTCAGAACAATCACCAAATTCCGACATCCAGACAATCCACTTCATAACCCACCATATGATCTCTTACACCACGTTACTAATATAGAACCGATCTCAAGGAGACTACCAAAATTGTCAGCCAAATTTGCCAAAAATGAAGACAACAGGGAAAAAGTACGACTATCTAGATGAGGATGCACACTGTAGCGTATTAGTTAGCACGCACTAATACCGCCCCATAGTCATCTTAACGAAATGGAGTTCGAGATGGTTGCCAGGAAGCAAAAAAATAATAAAATAATCAATATACATATATATCAATTATCAAAATACAAAAATTCAACTTGTGATAGTTTGAATAAATTAATTTTATTGTCTATCCCACATTGTTGATTTATTTTGTAGTCAACTGACTACACACACCTTCCTACCAGAGAAGGAAAACGCCTGGCTGGAAGAATATTCACCTCCAACAAAATTAAATGGGTGGTATCTACCTTCAAGCCGTTTAAATCACCGTGCAGAGATGGCATTCTCCCTGCCCTACTTCAACACGGAATTGAGGAGCTTATCCCATGTCTAAGAAGTATATTTACTTGTGTATATACCCCAAGCTTGGAGGGAAGTTAAGGTGGTGTTTATTCCAAGAATAGGCATGCGACCACCAGTCGTATCACCCCATTAGCTTAACCTCATTTCTCCTAAAAACAATGGAGAAACTTTTAGATCAATATATTAGAAGCAAAATCCTTACAGGAATACCGCTTCACGCTAAACAATTTGCCTATCAACCTGGCAAATCAACAATAAATGCTCTACATTGCCTGGTCCAAGGCATTGAAAAGACATTCACAGATAATGAAGTGGCTATGTGTGCTTTCGTAGACACAGAGGGTGCTTTCGATAACATCTCCTATGAAACCATACAAAAAGCCGCCGAAAAAAGGAGAATACAGTCACCCACAATTAAATGGACACGATCCATGCTTAGAAGCAGAATAATTACCGCAGATGTGGGGGAGGAGTCGGCTACAGTGACTGCAGTCAGGGGTGGTCCACAAGGTGGAGTCCTATCGCCGTACCTGTGGTCAATGGTAGTCGATCATCTCCTCTATAAATTGAGTAATTCGGGATTCAATCTCCAGAGTTATGCAGATAACCTGGTGGTGACTGTTAGAGGTAGATATGAGGTTATGATTTTAAACCTCATGCAAATTGTCTGTTTGGTAAGACTTGGGGTCTAAAGCCGAAAATGATACACTAGTCCTACCTATCGGTAGTCAGACCTATGGTGACCTACACATCATGTGTACGGTGGCCAAAAACAGAACAAACAATAGCACAAGGAAAGTTGAAAAAATTGCAACAACTTGCCTGTTTAGGGACTACAGGAGCAATGCACTCGTGTCCCACAGCAGCTATGGAGGCAATGCTTGACCTACTTCCTTTGCACTTACATGTGAGGAAGGAGGCAGTATTTAATGCCTTAAGACTGCATCAGGCACTCAAATTTAAACCATGCGATCTGGTTGGTAACTTAAGGATTTTGGAGCTAATCCATTTTGAGTCCATGACCAAACCTACTGACTAAATGCCAATCAAACAGGACTTTGACTGTCCGTTTGACCTGCTGATCGAAAGTCATCAGACGAGCAAGATGGAGCCACTGTGATTGGAACAACGGTCACTCATCTGGTATACAGTTGGATCTAATATGCCTGAAGGGGTGGGAGTGGGTGTAGCAGGGCCCAAATGTAGACTATCAAAAGCCCTTGGTAACATCCCAACCATCTTCCAGACAGAAATTCATGCTATAGATCTGTGTGCCCAGGAATGTCTAAATAAAGTCATTTAGAATTACCTATATGTGATGTGATGTGTACATGATTTATATGTGTGTATGATATTACATTTTATATTCTACAATCTACATTAGACATTCTTTATTTTACAAGTGTCATATATTTTGCATTACATTTTATATCTTATATTTTGTATATTTCATATATTTTCATATTTTTTTATATATTTTAAAACTATATTCATGGGGGCGAGCGTAGGTGCGTCTTTACTATGTACATACTTCGGTATGCTATGTAAAGCAACAACAGGCGCAGTTAGTACTTGGATGGGTGACCATTCCAACAGAAACTGCGTCCTCGCCTCACACATCTTCCAGCGGCTTGTATATCAGTGTATGCCCGGAAGCTATACAACCTTAGGCGAGGGTTGTATAGGAGATATACCATCCTTCGGAGAGGATGTAAAGCCGTCGGTCCCTTGTCTATTAAATGTTAGGCAAGTAAAAGATCCCTACTCTTCTTAAGGGAAGAGGTTCGGCAAAATTCCTGGTTGGGGGTAGCTCGTCTACAGGTGTCGGTGTTAGGCCTCAGTAGCGGAAATAGGCCGACGTTAAATAAATGTATAAAAAAAAACTATATTCATCATGTTTCTTCTCTTTCATGCACAATGCTTTGATGCACTTATATGAAATACCAAGTTTATTTACATGTTTTTGTCATTGAATTGTATATCTTATATTTATCTGATAAATAAACTTTATTCTATTCTATTTATCTACTGGAAGTACGTTCCGCCATTCGTATATTAACATATAAATATTGTAATTGAAACACAACACTAACAATGCAGCATTTTCACAAAGAATTAAAGAGATTCACTTGTGCGGAATAATAAAAGAAAATTTTTTAAAGAAAAGAAACAAAACTCGAGACACAGATTAATAAAATAGTAAGAATTAAACAACACCACAATACAAACATTGTAAAAGGTCGAAATCTAGTAAAAACATAAAATTGTGTGTGTAGGAGATAATAGAGTACACGTGAATATCAGTTTTATGGCCAAAATTGTTATGAGATAGTTTATGTTCGAAAATGTCTAAGTATATCATAATATAAATTGTTTAGACATCCAATAATTAATAAATAATAATTGAAATTCAAATTATTTGAATATTTACGAACAACCGTCGATTTTTGACGAGTTCACCCGACCCGTGCGAGACCTATGATCCCTTGTTTACTTCATTTTCCTTGTCCATATTTACTAGCTGCTTCAAGCAAATGTGACCTTTTGTGATTATTATGAGATGTTTCAACGAATATATACATTAAATAAAACAATAATTATTAGTTTAGAAATGTTTTTTAAACATTATAATGGCAGAAATCTAACAGTGTTACTACTTTTCATCTGCCTCTATAGTTTTTGCAAATTTTATTGTGTATAGGTTATGTTAAAATTTTGTTTGAAAAGCTAGACAAAAATAGTGTTATTTGCTGTAGGTATATCATATATTATCAAGTAGTTGTCATTACGTTGAATATTTTGTATACTTCTTAATATTTAAATAAAGATTAATGGAAATAAATGTCTAGTACGTCTCCAAATTGAGTTTTTTTTTTATACATTTATTTAACGTCGGCCTATTTCCGCTACTGAGGCCTAACACCGACGCCTGTAGACGAGCTACCCCCAACCAGGAATTTTGCCGAACCTCTTCCCTTAAGAAGAGTACGGATCTTTTACTTGCCTAACATTTAATAGACAAGGGACCGACGGCTTTACATCCCCTCCGAAGGATGGTATATCTCCTATACAACCCTCGCCTAAGGTTGTATAGCTTCCGCGCATACACTGATATACAAGCCCCTGGAAGATGTGTGAGGCGAGAACGCGGTTTCCGTTGGAATGGTCACCAATCCAAGTACTAACTGCGCCTGTCGTTGCTTTACATCGCATACCGAAGTATGTACATAGTAAAGACGCACCTATGCTCGCCCCTCCAAATTGAGTTAACATGCAGCCTAAATTTGAGATTAAGTCATTATGATAAAACTAATTAATCCAACAGGAAATATGGCAACAATTGTAACGAATTATTTTTTTAATTTACAGATCCATGAGAAGAAAAATTATGTTGACAGTGCCCATAATGTTCTCCTTTTTTGAAGTTTAGCACTGGGTTCTGTTGGCAATGAAATAAATATTTTTTTTGGTGTTCGAATAGATGTTGATTCACATTTTGGTACTAAACAGTATTTCGAGTATTTCATCACAGATTTATCCATCTTAAAAATCAAAAGTTACACAAATTTACGACCGAATAAATATTCAAAACGCTTTACTTTAGGCGTAAGTTTGTTTGACAAAAAGATATACATTAAAACTATTTCGATTTGTGGTTGCGAGGAAACAAGTTCATTCTATTGTTTTTTATGTCTGCTTTTTGGGGGCGATGATAAGTGGACAAAAAATGGGATAAACGATTTAGAGCACATTTCTATAAAAATTAAAAAACACGAAAATAGTAGGAAACATCTAGATAATGTTATCAGTTTTCAACTTTTAGGAAAGATTAATATTGCTACATTTCTAAGTACGGCTTATGCGGATCAAATTCATAAACATAACGAGACTGATCAAAAATCGACATGTACTCTCAAAAATAATAGACATATTAACATATTCTTGGAGAAATTCAAGAATCTGCGTATCTCTCACTTATGACTGATGAGACTACAGATGTATCAACTCAAATTCAAATTGTAGTTGTATTACGTTGTGAACTAAATAGAAAAATATTTGAGCGGTTTTGGGGGTTTGCAAATCCGAAAATTCAAGATGCAGATGGACTGTCTAAATGCATTTTAGAACAGATTTCGCCGAGTTTGCCAGATTGCCCAGAAAAACTGATTTGTCAAACATATGACGGAGCTGCTGTTATGCGTGGTCATTTAGGTGGTGTTAATATGAAAATTCGCCAACAGTACAAAAATGCACATTTTGTATATTGCTACGCTCATCAGCTTAATAAAATACTAGAACAAGCAGTTTCAAGCATCAGTAGTGTACGAATATTTTTTCAAATTTGAATGGCATATCAACTTTTTTTCTCAATCGCTAGACAGTGGCAGCTTTGCAACATGTTTGTGACTCATTCCAAGAACTTCTCAAACATGATGGAATTTTAACTCTCGTATAGTACAGAGTGTGTACAACAATAAAGACAACCTTACAGAATGCTTTGAAAATATAATGTCAGGAATTCCAAAACAATGCAACTCAAGCGGCTGGATTTATTAAATGGCTAGAAGATGATTCATTTTTATTTTGGTTAAATTTTTTTTCAAAAGTCATGCCACATATTTTATTTAGCCGGCTACAAAAAATTGAAACAGATGTTATAAAAGTCCAGAAATGCGTAGATAATTTTGAAAAAGAAATTGTACAAATTCGAAATAATTTACCTCTTAAAAAATGAACCAGTGAATACAGAAGTTACAAAAAAGCGTCGTAGACTGAATCAAGAAAATGTGAACATGTCTGTAAGAGAGGTATGTGATATAATTACTTCAGAAGTGAGAATTCGATTTTCTTTTAAAAATCATTTATGTGGTGCAAAATTATTTTTAAAGGAGAAGTATAAGGAATATGAAAAAACAGCACCTTTGGAAGATAACAACCCATTTTGTGAAGCATACCCTACGATAGATAAGGAAATTCTGAAAATGCAACTAAATATATTTTACTCCAGAAAGAAATAACAGGACAAGATTGCAAACATTAAACTTTCTCATATCTTTCGGTTTAGACATTGTTTTCGGGGAAGTTGTTAAAGTTTTGAAAATTTTAGTTACTATTCCGATGACGACATCTGAAACGGAAAGATGTTTTTCGACATTAAAATTAATTAAGACGTATAATAATTTATTGCATAAAGAATTTACAATACAATACTTAATACAGTTAAAATAATACAATAAACTAGATAGGGCACCGTAAGAAAACAAAAATTTTTTCTTGTGCGGAGTATGACAAGTCTTTAATAATACATCTTAAAACTATGAAATGTGAAATAGAGGAATAAAATTAAAATTATTATATCCTTTTGCAAGATCCGTAAGATAAATTCTTGAGCGGATAAACGATGATAAACAATGGGGTGCGGAGAACTTGTAACTAAATAGGTACATAAATAATGAAATATTTGTTGTTTTCTTATAATTTAACATTATGGAAGAGATAAAATAAAGTATTCAATACATTACAAATTACACGGACAAGCACATGTATACACATATACAGACACATATATACATACATATACATCCACATATATATATATATATACATATACACACATATATACATACACATGGACGGTCATATAAATGCAAAGATAAACAGAACAGAAATTGTATCATTAGGTATTGTTATGGGTACATGGTAAGAGTATAAGGTATAGCCCTCCACAGCGACATAGCGGGTGAAAAACCCGTCGGCATCCCTCATCTAGCGAGAAAGATAAAAGAGGCCGACAGCCCCCACACCCATCACATCGATGCGGAGAACCATAGATACACTTACTGCTCATATTATTTACACTCAATCAAATCATGAATTTCGTGGCGAGGTATAGAATGTGTGAAATTTTTAATTTGTTTTTTAAAAGCGTATTTAGATATTATGTTTCGTATCTCATCTGGTAACTTGTTATATATTCGTGGTCCTAAATAATCGAAACATTTTTGCCCAACAGCTTTGTACATAGAAGGTGTTAAGTATGCTAAATTTTTTTTTCTAGTATCATATACATGCTCATTTAATGTTAGAGTCGCCTGCTTCAAATGCAGTCTAATACTTGCATGGACAAAGAACAGCTGTCGTGGATCCAGTATATGAGAATCTTTATATAGGGCATCTGAAGGATGAGTGGGTTCTTTTTTAAACATTATTTTTAGAAGCCTTTTTTGTACGATTATTAAATTATTCAAAACTGTTTTTCCAACACCACCCCATCCTAATATACCATATATAATATGAGACTCAGCTAAGGAATAATACAAAGTTTTTAGCTGTTTTATGTCCAGTATATCTTTTAATAGTTTAAACTTATATATTAAACATTGGATTTTCTTGATGACATAGTTTACATGAATGTCCCATTTAAGATGAGAGTCGATCATTATCCCCAAATATTTTACTTTTGTGGCCGCGTGTATTGTAAACATATTTCCAATGTTGAGATTTTCGAAATGTGGCAATGTTGTCTTATTGCATGTGATTGGTAAGTACACTGTTTTGTCGAAGTTGATTGTAAGCAATTTATGATCGAACCAGTCTTTTATATTTTTGATATCCAACTCTACTTTCATCTTTAAGGAATCCCAGTCGTTATTACTGTAGAATATCGCGGTATCATCAGCATAAGTGATTATAGTACCGCAACTATCTACTACTACCGTATGTAAGAAATACTATGAGTGAAGACAGACTTGCAATGCTTTCAATTGAAAAGTCAATGGTATGAGAAATACCAAATTTTAATGAAAAAGTTATCGAAAAGTTTATCTCCGACAAAAATAAAAGAATGGAATTTCACTTCAAAAAATAATGGTGAGTACTTAATTAATCGATTTAATTTATATTTGTGAACTTTTTAATGATTTAATTAGAACTTCAAAAATATTTCGCCTGCGGTGCTTTTGATTATTGACCCTACTACTTTGATACCCACGAGCCGCCTCTGCACCCTCCCAAGTACATAAGGCACGAGCCGCCACTGCTAAATGGTCAGACAATCTTGGGTCCAATTATGTCCAGTTGAAATTGATCTCATTAAAGGTAATAAAAATTAGAAAAATAAATGGAAGAAGCCAACAGGAATTCTGCTGTAAAACATATAATAATACTAGAAAATTGTAATATGTTTAGTGGCTTGGCAACGTTCATTTGTCGGATAAATATCCACTATGTATCACTGAAAATAACTTATATTTCATATAAAGACGAATTTAATTCCATTATGAGACGACTTTTAACCCAAATAATCGTTCATAATTCATTTGATAAGTGTAAAGGTGTGATTAGTTTGCTTCTGATTTATTTGGGAATTTAAGTGGTTAAATCTTCATAAACATTTAAGTGACTTATATTAAAATCTGCAGAGTAAATTCATGGATATGAATATGTGATTCACTCTAACTGTAGTGCAACATCAGCTGCAAAATTGCAGTTAATCCCATAAAAGATAACTAAAATTCGTTAAAATATTAAACAAAAAAAAAAACAAAAAACAAAAAATTTACTGATAAGAGTTTAGTAATAAAAAGTGTTGATCCACAAAATAGTGACATTCTTGTGAGTTTTTTACTGAAAATGTACAGGTCAGGATTTAGAAAATTAAAATTGGATTATTAAATATGGAATGCATAATTTGTAAACAAGTACCAAAGGAAATTTTTAATTGTGATTGTTGCAGAAGAGGACTTTGCAAGCAATGTGGTAATTTAACTGCTTCGGAAGTAAAATGTTTGCAACTTAAGGAAAGAGTGTTAAAATTTGTCTGCTCCCTGTGTCAGAAAGTTGAAACATTCTCACTTCTTCAAACAATCATTGATGATAAAACTAATATAATAGAAAATAAAAATAAAATTATAGAAATATTAGAACGTGATCTTAAGCAATTCAGTGAGAAATTTAGTTTCTTCCAGAACCTAGTAGAAAATGAGGTACCAAAGATTAAGGAAGATATAAAAAATATTGAAATAATAATGGAAAATAACGCAAAAGAACGAGCAAGGAAGCCAGAAGATAAAACACTATATTCAGCATCATATAATAAAGTTGTTAAAGCTAATGTAAATAATGAAAAGTTTGATCCTAACACAGTAAATAAATTAGAAGAAACTCAGAGAAAAATAATGAAAGATGTAATAAACTTGGATAAAGATGCTTCAATAAAAAGCTATAGTAGTATAGTCAGCAAAGGGGTACCGCAAATTAAGAATGCAAATATGAAAAAAAATAGAGTAATTATTTTGCCTAGAGATGATAAACAGCAAAGTAATCAGACTAAGGAGGTGGTAAAAAGAACAGTAGATCCAAGTAAACTATCAGTTGGAATAAAGAATGTGACAAATACTAGTAAGGGTGGAATTATTTTAACTTGTGAAAGTGAGGAAGCAGCAGAGAAAGTATTAGAAGATTCTAGAAAGAAACTCCTTGATGAATACATTGTAGAGCACCCAAGACCACGGAGTATGAATTCGTTGAGAATTATAGGAATCGATAACGAAGATAAGGAAGCAGTTGTTGAAAAAATATTTTCCCAGAATCAAGCTAATTTGAATAAAGAAATAGATAACATAGAAGTAATACATATATATGAAAAAAATGAATCTGAATGTAAAGTGGTAATACAAACATCTGAGAGTACATATAAAAAAATGCTTGATATGGGAAAAGTAAATATTGGATATAAAAGATGTAGAATAATGGAGGACAAAGATACATTATTACGCTGCTTTAATTGTTCAGGGTATGGTCATACTGCATATAATTGTCGAAATAATAAAGCCTGCGCTAGATGTGCACAAAACCATGACACCAAAGGATGCAAAACTCAAGAAACAAGGTGTGTGAATTGTAAGATAAGAAATGAAAAATTTGGTTTAAGCTTGAATGTAGGGCATGATGCCCGAAATCGAGAATGTCCTGTATATAAATATATATTTGGAAAGGTATTGAAAAAACAAGAGAGTGTATAGCAATTAAGGAATGTTGGAGGTTGGCGTATTTTATATTTAAACATAGGAAGCCTACTGGCACATATAGATGAATTAAAATATTTTATTAACCAATGTAAACCTAGTATTATTTGTTTGACAGAAACATGTGTTACTGATAATATCTATGGCTGTGAAAGACGTATTGCTGGATATAATAATGTTGTGTGTGAAACAGAAAGCCGGCACACAGGAGGAGTTATAATGTACATTCAAAAAAATATTAAATTTAAAACAATAGTAAACAAAAGCGAACATTTATTTTTATGGTATGCAGGAATAAATGTGAAGTTGAACAATACATGGTATAATATAATAGGATTGTACAGGTCGCCATCATCAAGTGCTGCGGAATTTATGATAAAAATTAAAGAAATATTTGAAAAAAATATTTGCAAAAAAGGTGTGACCATCATTGGAGGTGACTATAATATAGATGTAAGTAAAAACTCTTTTTATACAAACAAACTGCTGGAAATTGCCAATTCGATAGGACTTATACAGTCTGTAGAAGAGTACACAAGAGTCGATGGTGAAAAGAGAACAATAATTGATTTAATCTTCTGTAATACCACAATAAAGACTTATGTGCATACAACCCCTCGTATCTCAGACCATTACATTGTAAGTTTTGTTATATCTAAAGATTGTAAACCAGATGAAAGAAAAACATTTAAAACAAGGAATTTAGACAAGATAAATGAAGAAAATTTGCTAGTTAGTATAATGAACACTGAATGGAAAAGAGATAATAATATGGCTTTGAGACTCATTAATAGCTTACGTGCAGTTGTTGATGAATATGCTCCAGAAAAAGAAATAACTATAAATAAACAACAAGGATATCCAGGATGGTTTAATGATGTAATAAAAAATAAAATCAATGAAAGAGATAGAATGTATATTGTGTGTACAACAAATGATGAAAGCAGGTGGAATGACTATAAAAAGCTAAGAAATGAGGTGTCAGCAGAAATAAGAAAAGCAAAGAAGTCTTACTACAACCATAAAATAGATGAAGTTAAATATGATTCAAAGAGAATGTGGAAAACACTGAAAGAACTAAATAAAGATTGTAAAAATACTGGTGCAGATATTGTTTTCGATGGTAAGGAGTACTCTGATGAACAAATAATAGCAGAAGAATTTAACAAATACTATATTACTAGTATAGTAGATATAGTACAAGAAGTTAAGAAAAATAGCAGTAATTGCTATTTTCTGGATAAAATACCACAAAGTTCTGCATCTTTTAGCTGTTTTGAAAAAGTTGAATTCGGCAACCTAAAAAACAAAATAAATCAATTAAAACACACAGCTGGTCTTGGTGATGGACTAAACACTAAAATTATTAAATTAGCTTTCACAGTTATCGGAAACAGATTCTACGATGTCATTGAAGATTCTCTGTATAGAGGAAGATTTCCTGATTGGAAGATTTCAAAAGTAGTACCTATTCCTAAAGTAAACAATGCAATAAATTGTGCTGATTTTAGGCCGGTAAATGTCCTGCCTGTTTATGAAAAAATTTTGGAAATAGAAGTAAAGGATCAACTTGTTAATTATATACAAGAGAATGGTTTGTTGTCTGAAAATCAATCCGGGTTCAGGAAACATTATTCATGTGAAACTGCACTGCAAAGTGTAATTGTGGAATGGAAAGACATTTTAGATAATGATAGTCATAGTAAAATTGGGGTAGTGTTTCTTGATCTAAAGCGTGCCTTTGAGACCGTAGACCGTGATCGTTTACTGAAAAAGTTATATAAATATGGAGTGTCGGGAAAGGTATTACAGTGGTTTTATGACTATCTAAATGATAGATATCAGTATGTGTCATATGAAAATAGTGTTTCTAGTAATCTAAAAAATGACTATGGGGTCCCGCAAGGTTCTGTATTGGGACCACTTCTGTTTATTCTTTTCATAAATGACCTAAATCAAATAACACATAAATGTAAAATAAAAATGTTCGCTGATGATACTATAATATATTGGCATGATAATGATGTAAAGAAATTGGTAGGGGTGCTAAATGAGGTACTTAAATTGGTGCAGGACTGGTTAAATGAAAATGGATTAAAGCTGAATATAAAAAAAACTAAATCAATGTTAATTAGTAGTGCATTTAATAAAGTTGATATATCAGAATTTAAAATAAATATTGACAATGAAGACATTGAATGTGTTAAAATGCATAAGTATCTGGGAATGGTTTTGGATGAACATTTAAATTTTAAAGAACATGTGAAATATGTAGTGCGGAAAGTTAATAAAAAAGTTAACTATTTGGGTAGAATTGGGCAGGATTTAACTAAATGGTGTAAGAGAACTATTTATAAAACTATCATTGAACCTCACCTTACCTATTGTTCGTCATTACTACTGACCCTAAATGAAAGTGATATACATAATCTACAAATGGTACAAAACCGAGCGTTAAGAATTATCTTAAGCACGAACAGATACACTAGTGTAAGAAAAATGTTAAGCCACTTAAATATTCTTTCTGTTAAACAAATAATAATGTATAATGTTCTTATATTAATTCATAGAATGACTCTAAAATTAGTTCCTCCGTATTTAACTGATAAGTTATATAAAGTAAAAGACACTCATAAACATTATACTCGATATGGAGAAAACTATGTATTAGAATACAAAAGGACATCAGCAGGGCAAAATACAATTTTTTACAAGGGCCTGGATTGGTATAACCAATTAAATAATGATACCAAAAATTTAAATCTAAAAAAATTTAAAAAGGAAATGAAAAAAATTGTTATAAATCCACCATTTTAAAGTCAATTATTTTGTATATTATGTTAATCGTTTGTGATTTATATGTTATATTTCATATTATATTAATTGTAGTGTATTGTATTTATATTGTAATTGTAAGATATAGCATTCCTCTTTTTTGCTAATAAAGATTACTTACTTACTTACTTAACAAATCTTTAGTTTAAGAATCGCTGAATTTATGGAAGGGTATATTATTTATCTCTCTCTATTCAGTGTATATTTCATATTTCTGTCTCTATTTAGATGAGAGAGAAGCTTGGTAGACATACATGAAGAATGTATTTGGGTTATTGCTTTAACTTTGTGTGCAAGAGAAATGAAGTAGTACCAGTAATGTCAGTTCATATACACACCAAGTTAAAGTTCACTACTAGATTTTAGACAAGACTTAACTCAATCAGTACACATATTTGTAAAAGAGTACATAGTCCATGTGATATTTACCTGTTTTAGTCCTTCGGATTCCTTACTGTTCATCGCTTCATTATCTACCAACGAGTTCACGTTTTGCTGCAGCTCCTCCCAGACAAAATTTAACTTTTCTATGGCAGTGTCTCCCCTGGTAATGTTGTACGCCTCCTGTAGGGCAAAAAATTTATTATGCAAAATGAACAATATAATATTCTACAGCCAATCAGTTTTGCAATGAGGTGGAGAAAATGAAACCAGAGTATCTGGGTACGAAGTAAAAGCACTGAACCCAAGTTCCAAATTTACATGTTAAAATTAGGGTTCCTAAAAGAAAACTGTTTAACAGGACCGCTACCTTGAGTTGCTTGTCCAACATTTCTATGAAAAAAATGATTGGAGTTGACAAAAAATGTACTATACCGGGGACGAGATTGGTCCCGTTCCAATTTCTGGCAACAATAAAGTGATATGTCATTGGAATAATAAATATTCTAAAATAAAGCAGTTTTAACGATCATTATTCAAGGCAAATTTAGCTTTTCATGGCACCACGAGTCTCAATAATTCCATTTGTCGAAGACCAAATGCTCTTATAGGTTTCATCAATCTCTCTACTCTTTCACAAAGATAACTTGGTAAGTTCTTCATAAGTAGGATAAGTTTTATACCTAATAACTTTAAGCATTTAGTTTTGACTACCTCCTAAAGGTCGTTATTTTTTGGGCCCTTTTTGAATTTATTAGACTCCTATAATAATAATAATAATAATAATATGTCTTTATTTATTATTGAATACAATAATAAAAGGGCGAAGTTCAGTAGAGTGAGACACTCACTGCTCTTCCACTTAACCCTAAGATAATAACTAACATAATAAACAAAAATAAAAATATATACCTATATATATAAAAATAGTAATAACTAACAGATATCTATAACAACAAGACAATATTAGAGAAAGCAGACATTTTAGCTTGTTGCATTAAATGGGAAAAAAGTAACGAAAATAATAATATAATATAAAAAGAATGAATAATAACAAACAATTGTCATGAGTCAAGTTGCCGAGAAAGAAAAAGAAGATATGCTAATTTTGATAGCTTACGAGCTGGCTTACTAAATTACCACTAGTAAAAGAAAGAAAAAAAAATGTAAATTTTATAATGACTAATATGTAGGAACATTAAGTACTGTTACGTGCTTACAATTTTCAGTAAACACTCCGTGGATTCGAATAACTTGCAACAAGAATTTTCACAAACCACTGATTTATTTAATCACTAAAATTACACTAGTAAATACTTAAAACTCACACAACTAATAATAACTTAATCTAACATGAATTCACTACTTTTAAAAACACTATGTACTTTTCTGTTCTAAACTTGTCAACTTTTGTCTAACCTAAAAACTCTCTGTTTGTTTACTTCACTGAACTGAACTCTATTGCCTACTTCACTCAACTGAAATCTTCTTCTACAAACTGTCTCTGTAACCAGAACCACAGATTACCCAGAACTGAACTGGATACTAAACTGTTCCTTATTCTTCACTAAACTATACTGTTCTGTTCTCCCATCTGCTGGCTTCACCTCTTTATATGCCCACTTGGAATGTCCAGAATATCATTGTAGAACTTTCCAGAAATATACTGGAATTCTCTATAATTTTCTTAGGCACTACTAAATGGTGGTTCGCCAGTTGGCCCACAGATGGCGCCACCCTTCTGGCCAGGGAGTAATTATAACTCTCCTCTCTGTTAGAGGGCAGCACATAACACTGCCCCCTCCTTAAGCCTGAACGTCTCGGTCAGGCATTTCAGATACCCCAGTATACTTTGCCAACCTGTACAGGTGCACGATCTTCATCTTGGACTTCTTTCTACGTTGAATCCTATAAACAACGTCGTTGATCCGAGTGATGACAGAATACGGTCCTTCCCAAGTGAGCGAGGCTTCGAGAATCCTTCTTCACTCCGCTGTGGGTTATACAGCCAAACCGAGTCCCCCACCTTGAATCCTGCTGAACTGGCATTGCGGTCATATCTAGCCTTCATTCGATCACCACTCCCTGTAGGCGGCCTCTTGGCAGCCACATTCGCACAAACCTTGCAACTGCGACACCAAGCCTCTACATCCTGACAGCTATTTACCCAGTAAAATCGCTCCCGTACTCTAGCCAAAGTCTTATTTCTGCTAAAGTGCTCTCCGGATATTCCCTCATGCACTTCCCGAAGTACTTTTGGTACTCGGCACCTGGGTATCAGCAACCGCATGGTAACTTCTTTCCCATCCGGGCTCTCCCATGCTCTCCGTAATAGTCCATCTATAACCCTAAGGGAATCCCATTGCGCCCATAAAGCCTTCAGTCCAACACTTTTACTGGAAACGTCCTTCCATTCAGGGCGGATTCCTTTTTTCTTTCGCCTTCAACATTGGTCCAATTTCATCGTCATTCAGTTGTTCCTCTCTTAGAACTTCCTTTGTCCAATCCTTCGGAACCTCTATCTTAACTGCCTTCACTTCTGCTATATCCTGCTGCTTCTTTACATTCTCGGCATTCACTTCCTTAGGGCTCCTCTGGCGACAGTACCTCTTGACATGCCCCAATTTGCCGCAATTATAACAGCGGATTACTTTTGTCGGACCTCCAGCACTTCGCTGCTGTTTCGGCTCCTGTTTCGGCGGTTGCGGTTCCTGTTTCAGCTCCGGTCGCGAACTTAATTCGTTTAATACTTGTGCAACCATATTCTGTATGTCTGTTAACATAACAATCAATCTCATCTTATCAGAGCGGACTTCCTCTTTCTTTGCAGTGTTTACTTCTCCAGGATTCCGTTCTCGACACTGCCGCATCATATGTCCTGGTTTGCTGCACTGATAACACCGAATCAACTTCCTTGACTGTCCATCGCTCTGTTCTCTTTCCTGCTTCCTTGGAGCATCTGGTTTTGTCATCAACTGGCTTATCATTTTGTGTATGTCAGCCATCAAAGATTCCATATTTGATTTTTCTAAATGGCCCTCTTCTACCTTCATGGCTCGTACTCTCGGACGCGCAGTCTCTTTGTAAGCGGCTTCAACCTCGAGGGCACGGATCAACGCTTCACTACCAGTCTTATCTCGAGATAATCTAAGGACTCGCCTGATCTCCTCGTCTCTTATGCCATCGATGAAAGTACCAACTGTTAATTGTTCCTGGAATTCTTTGGGCGCATCCGGGTAAGCCAGGTATGTCAGTCGCTCAACAGCTGCTTCAAAATCTTGTAAACTTTCCCCAGCCTTTTGTGTGCGTGATTTGAGCTGAGTCCTGTATACTTGGGCGAGGTGTTGGTCGCCATATCTTAGATCTAGTGCAGCTTCCAAAACTTTAAAATCCCGTTGCTGCGTCACTGGGATACTCTGAAGCAACTCTGAGGCTTGACCTCTTAATGCTAGCACCAATGCCATAGCTTTGTCTTCGTTACTCCAATTGTTTGCGTATGCCGCTGCCTCAAATTGTCTTTTATAGGTTGACCAAGAAGTTTGACCATCAAAGGAAGGCGGTTGTAATCGAGGACCTGATGATGATAATACCAGCTGGCCTCCTTGTTCTCTTAACAGTCGCTTAAATCGCTCTACCTCTCCTTCAACTGCACGAAATTTTCCTTCTATATCGGTAACTTTCCCTTCGACGCCAGTAACTTTCCCCTCGACACCAGTAACTTTTTCTTCAACGCCACTAACTTTTCCTTTGACTTCAGTTACTTCCTCTTCAACCTTATTTACTTTTCCTTTGACATCGCTTACTCCTTCTTCAAGTGTAGTCACTTTTCCTTCGACGCCAGTCACTTTTTGTTCAACTTTATCTACTTTTTCCTTGACTTCATTGGTGGCTGACAGGATAGCATCTTGTTGCACCTGTATAATTTTTCTCAATTCTTCTTGCCGTCTTCTTTCTTTTTCTTCTTCACGTTTCTCTTGTTCTTCTTTTTCTTCCAGACGTCGTCTTTCTTGTTCTTCTTTTTCCTCCTGACGGCGTCTTTCTTGTTCTTCTTTTTCTTCTAGTTTTTCTTTCTGACGTCGTCTTTCTTGTTCTTCTTGACGTCTTTCTTGTTCTTCTTTCTCTTCTTGGCGTCGTTTCTCTTGCTCTTCCTTTTCTTCTTGACGTCGTTTCTCTTGTTCCTCTTTTTCCTCTAGCATCATTTTTCTAAATGCGGCGAACATGTCTTGCATTTGTTTTTCAGCAGCCATGCTTCTTGTTTCCATTCAAAAACTAACAAACAACACTAACAAGCCTTATTTAAAGTCTATGCCAGGTACAAGTCAAATATTTTCTCACACTAACACAAATTAGTCTTGTCTAATGTTTATTACTTCCCAGTTCAACTCACTTCACTATCTCCAGTGGTTTCCAAATAGAACACTATGGAACTTCGTCAAATTCTTCAGAAATTCTGTTGCAATTCCGCTTCTGACACCAATTGTTACGTTCTTACAATTTTCAGTAAACACTCCGTGGATTCGAATAACTTGCAACAAGAATTTTCACAAACCACTGATTTATTTAATCACTAAAATTACACTAGTAAATACTTAAAACTCACACAACTAATAATAACTTAATCTAACATGAATTCACTACTTTTAAAAACACTATGTACTTTTCTGTTCTAAACTTGTCAACTTTTGTCTAACCTAAAAACTCTCTGTTTGTTTACTTCACTGAACTGAACTCTATTGCCTACTTCACTCAACTGAAATCTTCTTCTACAAACTGTCTCTGTAACCAGAACCACAGATTACCCAGAACTGAACTGGATACTAAACTGTTCCTTATTCTTCACTAAACTATACTGTTCTGTTCTCCCATCTGCTGGCTTCACCTCTTTATATACCCACTTGGAATGTCCAGAATATCATTGTAGAACTTTCCAGAAATATACTGGAATTCTCTATAATTTTCTTAGGCACTACTAAATGGTGGTTCGCCAGTTGGCCCACAGATGGCGCCACCCTTCTGGCCAGGGAGTAATTATAACTCTCCTCTCTGTTAGAGGGCAGCACATAACAGTACTAAGTTTTTGAGTAAACAGTGCGGCTTTTAATTTATTTTTGAATTGAGATAGGGTAGGTAAAGATTTCATATCTGTGGGGATAGTATTATTATAAAGACAAGAAATTCTATAACTAAATGATCGCTCAAATTGAGTAGAACTGTGAGTGGGGGGTGTGATTACGTTCTTGTTCCTGATATTAACGTTATGAGTATTCGCACGAAATATAATCTATTCAAACAAGTATGTTGGTTGCTGAGTTTTTATTATTTTATTGTACATACAAACTGTGTTTAAGTAAAATCTATTTATCATGTTAAGCCATTTTACCTGTTTTAATTTATGGGAAATGTGTTGAAATTTGCCTATACCAAAAATATACCTAAGGCACGAGTTTTGCACTTTTTGAATTTTATACAGACTGTCACTATCCAAACATTGTGAAAAGACTTGGGAGCTGTAATTAAAATGCGGTGGTACTAACGCATCTCAGAGAAATGTTTTAATTTTTTGGGAAAGTTAAGACCTACGTGGATACAATAATCTTAGCTTTAGGTAGGCTTGCTTCAAACAATTGGCTATGTGCATTTTGTACTTAAATGCGTTATCCATTGTTAAACCTAAATTATGATAACTATTGACTCAAATTATTTATTTGAAGGTCAATTGAGTTACCCAGTTTATTAAGTACAGCTCGGGTGCCAAAAAGCATTACTACATATTTACTGGGATTAAGGTGCAGTTGATGTTTTGTTGATATGTCAGCTATAGTGTTTAGGTCTGAGTTTATTTTTTCCAACGCAAGATCTAATTCCGTTGGAGGAAGCCATAATAGATTTGTGTGTCGTCGGCATACATATGAACTGAACAGTATTTTAAACAGCGACAAAAATTATTTGTATATAACGTGAATAGTAGTGGCCCTAATATGGATCCCTGTGGAACGCCTATTGTAACAGGGAAAGGTCTCGATGTGTCATCATTATATATCCCTTTGAGTACGGCTGCTTAGAAAACTGTCAATGAGATTAATAGCATCCATGTTGAGTCCAATGAAGTGTAGTACAGCAAGTAACACTTTGTGATTGAGTGTGTCGAAAGCCTTCGAGTAATCTAGGAGCACTAATACTGTACCTAAACCTTTATCATTTACCGTCAGTATATCATCTGTTACATGTAATAGACCAGTTGTGCAGCTGTAATTAGGGCGAAAACCAGACTGTGTATCTGGTAATATAATATAGAACCGCCATGACAACTCACGTCATGATTGATTGGCTGATCCCGGGATGTGAGCTGGCGAGGCCATACATGTATATGTTAATTAAAAATGAATATGTTTTGATTGATTGATTGGTTGCCCGATTTTCACATGTGGGGTTGAGGGTTCAAATCTCAATTTCTTAGTTTTTTTTTACATTTTGTTAACAACTAAAATACGTAAAATACGAATATTTTTTAGGTTAGTTCGTTAGATTAAATATGTTAATATTATTTGATGTACTTAGTATTGTACTTATGATAGAAATTTTCCTTGTCCTTGACATTTTGTTAACAACTAAAATACATAATACGAATATTTCTTTAGGTTAAATATTTAATATTATTTGATAATAGTTGCATGATAGAAAATTTTCCTTGCCATTGACAATTTGTTGACAACTAAAATACGTAATACGAATATTTCTTTAGGTTAGCCCGATTTTCAAATGCGTTTTTAAGACACTAAACGAAACCTTACGAAAATTTAAAGATAATAGGGTTGTAGAGAATTTCATCAGGAACAAATAGCTTTTTAAAAAATTGTTCTATGACCATTTTTGACCATTTCCACGCCATTTTTCGGAAACGCCTTTTTTACATTTTCGCTATTTCCGCTAAAAATGATTAATATTTTTGCATGAAATTTTTGGAGAAGGTAGGTACCAATAAAAGCTACAATTTAAGCTCCAAAACAACTTCATGCGATAATTACAGTCCCTATAATTAAATGGCAAAAAATTGCCATATTTAGCAGTTTTAAATTTTTTGTGCAAAAAATTATTGACCGATTTTAATCGTCAAAAGCTCATTTTTTTCGTCTTCTTACGAGCTATTGCGTAGTATTTTTTTTGTATAAAAAAATGTTTTCCTTTCGCATCGAAAACGTGAAAAAACCTGTTTCCGGCACTTTCATGCCCTCTTTTCAACAGGTCCCAAATAAAATTTTCTTTCTCCTAATTATTACATTCACAAAATGGACCGAGGAATTTATCGAAAAAATAAACTATCTGACCTGATCTAAATATGATATTATCACTTTTGTTTAAATTTCAGACCTACATTTTTTATTGATTTTGATAGATTTTTGTAGTTTGTAATGATAAAATGACTGCATAAAAATTTATGCTACATAATAGAAAATTGGAAAGCAAATCAAATGACATTGGAGGTTACGAAACGGAGTAAATTTTGCTGAATAAGTTCTATAATGACAGAAGATTGCAGCTACATAGCTAAACTAAATTTCAGTTGAGTAAATGCTTTATAAAATACTCCTTCTACTATACAGGCTGTCCATTTTATTAGGGCCCTCGAGAATATCTCACTTAATATCGGTCGTACAAAAAAAAACATATTTTTACGATTTATATAACCTACAAAACGGTTTAAAGACATTTGACATTCATGGCCTACTTTAAGAGTTATGGCGGAAAATATCGAAAGCGCGGAAAACGTCTAGGCCAAATATCTCCGTTATTTGAAGAGATAAGAGAAAAATTCTAAGGCGAAATTTTTTTGCAAAACAGAGTGTTTCAACGAGGTTTTATCTATTTTTTTTCAAGACAGCTGTATTTTGAGATTTACTCTTCAGGCTGTTAAAAGACTTATTTTGAAATGGGCGGGAAATGGCGCCATTAAACAGAGTATTTTCCTCCCTTTTCAATGATATATCACATGCCATATTTATTCATTGGTACTACGTTAGTAATTATAACAACATTTTTTTTAAACCAATAAATTTTTTTTTAACAAGCATTATACTTGCCGTCGAGAAGTATGATTAAATAAAACGATAAAATAATTCAATAAGTTGTTAAAATTTTTGCTATAATAAAACATTAACACAATTAAGAAGAATAAAGTAAATTCAGGTAACAAAAACAAATTAATAATAAAAAAAATATAGCACACAGAACATTAATATTTATCTAATGCTCAAAATAATTTTTCATATCAAGTATTCAAAGTGTCCACCGCGATTTCTTATGCACAATCGAGCGGGGCGAAACACCGCATTTAAAACATTACTCAGCATTTCGGGGGTAACTGCAATACATGCCTATAGAATTCGAGCTTTCAGGTCCTTTACATTTTGCGGTGTCGTCGAAAACACCTTATCTTTAATATACGCCATAGAAAAAAATCCATTGGGGTTATATCTGGAATAAATCCATTGGTATCTATCCAATGTTGAGGCAAAATTTCGTCTAAATAATCTAGGCAAATCTGGGAATTGTGGGGAGGAGCTCCATCATGTTGAAAATATTGAAAGTTGTGTCGATTCTCTAAAGGTAGATCATCTAAGAATTCATTAAATTAATTTCTCAAAAAGTTTAGGTACCTTTGACCACTGAGGTGATCATCATAAAAATAAGGACCTATTAAATTGATGCTTAAAATACCTATCCACACATTTATTGAAAAACGATTTTGAAACCCAGTCGGTCTATGCCAGTGTGTATTTTCAGAAGTCCATTTGTAATGAATATTGCAATTAAAAAATCCATTATTGGAAAAGTTTGCCTCGTTGGACCAAAGTATTTTACTACATATTAATGGATCGACACGCTTCTTTTCCAACAGCCACCTACAAAAAGTCTTCCTCCTTGATTTGTCCCCCGCTTGTAAATTGTGAACTTTTTTGGCTTTATAACACCGGTAACCATTTTTCTTTAAAATTTTGTTTTATTTATATGACACGCAATTTGAATTTCTTTTAATGATGTTTCCAAATTTTCTGTATTCTTATTTCTTACATAATTAATAACTCGGTTTACCTTATTTACATTATCAGTAATACTGTTCAACCTTGTCTTCTTCTTTAAAAATGAACCATTATTTTTCAGTTTTATAGCTAATTTTCTGAACAGAGTTTTATTCGGCTGTAGTGCTTGTGGAAATCTGTTTCTATATTCTACTTGAGCTATTCCAGAGTTAAAATTGCATTGGCAATATGTAACGAACATATTATAACGATCAATGTGAGTGAAAATCATTTTTGAAAATTCTAAATTCTTAAACGAGTGTGATTGAGTGAGAGTTTAATGGAGGACCTCTATACATTGGCATAACTGCGAATACTCTTTCCATAATTGCTCCATGTTGCTTTCTTGATTATTATTTTGTTTTTGTTACCTGAATTCACTTTATTCTTCTTAATTGTGTTAATGTTTTATTATAGCAAAGATTTGAACAACTTATTGAATTATTTTATCATTTTATTTAATCATACTTCTCCACGGCAAGTATAATGCTTGTTAAAAAAAAATTTATCGGTTTTAAAAAAATGATTTTATAATTACTAACGTAGTACCAATGAATAAATATGGCATGTGATATATCGCTGAAAAGGGAGGAAAATACTCTATTCAATGGCGCCATTTCCCGCCCGCTTCAAAATAATTTTTTTAACAGCCTGAAGAGTAAATCTCAAAATACAGTGGTTTTGAAAAAAAATAGATAAAACCTCGTTGAAACACTCTGTTTTACAAAAAATTTTCGCCTTAGAATTTTTATTTAACTCTTAAAGTAGGCCATGGATTTCAAATGTCTTTAAACCATTTTGTAGGTTATATAAATCGGCACAATTTTCGTAAAAATAATTTTTTTTGTACGACCGATATTAAGTGAGATATTCTCGAGGGCCCTGATAAAATGGACAGCCTGTATGTAAAAAGCATTTATAAATAATCTATATTAGGGCTGATCTAAATGGCATTTGGTGTAAATAAATTACATTGCTGTAAAATTTTGCTTTAAAAAGCAAAGAAAAGCTTTAATAAAGAAGCTTTATATTAAAGCTGTGAATCTTATTCCGCCGATTTACTTTATAAGTAGTTTAGTGTTGAATAAAGCTTAATACAACCAATTTTCTGTAAAAGTTGCCATAATTATTATTTATAAAGCTTTAAGCGTAATAAGATAACGGACATTTGTTAATTGGGTAATAGTTGTATAACAGTTGTTATGAAAGTCCCCGTAGGTTATTAAGACTAAAATTTTTACTTGGGACTGTGGACTATTGGGTAATAAATCTAGTGCTCTGTAACACATATTCTATAAAATAATATTACCTTGGCTTCTGTCGAGGAAAGAATATCCAGATCTCCCTTTTGTTGCGCCACTAGTATAATGGTCCTCAATAGTATAACATTCTGCACAATGTTCTTGTATACTTGCGACTGCCTGTTTTCTAAGACCCTATCCCGAACGATATTCAGCTGTGAAAAAAATTCGATTAAAAAAATGCGGCAATGTGCATTTGCTCTATACATATAAAGTATATATGAAAAATTATATTACATCAGATAATATTTATTATTTCTTTGTGGGAGACATAAATATAGACATTAAATCAGATAAAGATTTTTGTCATGAATATCTTAATCAGATGGGAGAAATAGGTTTTACATCTCTAATAAATTCATATACCAGAGTACAAAATGACTCGAAAACATGTGTTGATCATATATTTTTTAGATCACCCCAGGAAATAAATTGTGAGTCATTTGTGCTAAAGGAGGATATAACTGACCATTTTCCCATTATTGCGCAGGTAAGTTTGGCCACACCGCAAGTTGAATCTAAAAAAAATATAATTAATAAAATCGACGAAAAAGAACTAATAAAGAATTTGCAAACAATAAGCTGGGATGAAGTGTACAATGCAAGAGATATAGATACGGCTGCACAAAATCTTATAAATATATTAAAAACCGCCACGGACAGTGCAAAAAAAGAATTTAAAATAAAAAATAACCAAAGAAAGCGTAATCCGTGGATCACTCAAGGTTTAATAAAGTCAGTTAACAAAAAACAACATCTTTATAAAAAAATGATATCAAATCCAAAGAATAAAGAAATAGAGGAACAGTATAAACAGTATAAAAATAAAATAAGTGAACTAATTAAGAAAATCAAAATTGACTATTATAGAAGTGAAGTAGAACAGAACAAAAATAGCAATAAGACGCTATGGAACACGATCAAAAAATTTACAAATAAAAAGCTACCCAATTCAAATATTTCCAAAATTAAATTTCAGGGTGACATAATAACTGATAATAAGCTTATGGCAAACACTTTTGTACAACATTATACACAAATTGGCAAAATCATGGCTGAAAAAATTGTAAAACCTACAAGTTCGGTTGTCTGTAGAAATAAAGTAACACAATCAATATTCTTCTACCCAACAGATGCAACCGAAGTCGTAGGAATTATAACAGAGTTGAAATTGCATAAGGCACCCGGCTTGGATAATATAACTGCGGAAATACTGAAACTGACTGTCGAATACATAAAAGATCCATTGGTTTATATAATAAATAAAATTTTAGAGGACGGGGAGTTCCCGTCTGCTTTTAAGGTAGGAGTCATAAAACCATTATTTAAAAAGGAAGACCCCACAGAGGTCAAAAACTACCGGCCGATATCCCTAATTTCAACATTGGCAAAAATTACAGAAAAAATAATAAATAAACGCATTAAAAATTACATAGAAAAATATAATCTAATATCATCCGCGCAATTTGGTTTTAAACGAGGAGTATCTACTGAAGATGCGATTGTACATCTTACAAATAAAGTGTACGATGGCCTTGATAACAGTAACACTATACTTTGTGTATTTCTCGACTTAGCCAAGGCCTTCGACACAGTTAATCACAAAAAGCTTATCGATGTGGTCGAGGATATGGGATTTAGAGGGGTGGCTCTAAAACTAATGAAAAGCTATTTGCTAAATAGATCTCAGTTTGTAAAGGTAAATGGGGTATTAAGTGAACCTAAGATAATGAGTTTTGGAGTTCCCCAAGGCACTGTACTTGGCCCGACATTATTCACAATGTACATAAATGGGTTACTTACCTTACAAACAACGGGAATTATATCGTCCTTTGCAGATGACACCGTCATAATTTACGAGGCTAAATCCTGGGACGAACTAAAGAGCATAGCCGAACAAGATTTGAAAAAAATTAAAATGTGGTTCGATGAGATGTGTTTGACCATTAATTTCAGTAAGACAAAATACATACCCTTCAGTTGTAACAATTACTCAGCACCAAATTACAAAACTTTAAAAATATCTGAGCTACAAAATGGACAAACAGCTGAAATAGAAGAAGCAAATTATACAACTTACCTTGGAGTCCAAATTGATAGACATTTAAGATGGAATGAGCATGTAAATATGGTTATAAAAAAACTTAGATCTATATTATATAAATTTAAACAGCTAAAAAATATATTGGAAATAAAACAACTCAAAATAATATACCACGCACTCGTTGAATCACTTTTACAATATGGAATAGCAGGCTGGGGAGGAATATATAAACACCAATTGAAAAACCTCGAGGTTATGCAAAAAACTTTTATTAAGATAATATTTGGCAGAAGCCGCTTGTATCCAACTGAAGCGTTATACTCTGAAAGCAAGTTTTTAGATATCAGAAAATTATATTGTAAAAAAATATTATGCATACAACACAAGAACAAAGGGTCTCTTACACATATTGAACATGACTACAATACTAGGTACAAAGAAGAAACCGGAACACAAGTGATAAAGGCGAGAAAAACAATTGGTCAACGAGCGTACACTTTTATTGCACCTAGAATCTACTCTAAGTTGCCACATTTAATTAGGGATGTAAAAAATATGAAATCGTTTAAACACAAATTAAATGCCTGGATAAATGGAATGCCAAGAGAGGCTATCCACAAGTTAGTAGACTTAAAAAATATTTAGATCCCCCACAATGAACGATAAAAAGAGAAAAAAAGGGCTCATTGGATGAAATAAATGGCGCAAACATTGATTTTAAAATTTAATTTATTAAACTATTAAGTATTGCTATTAAGTACACGGTTAAAAACGGAAGCTTTGGTTGTTTCTATGTTTCTGTTTTCTATTTCTATTTTATTTTTATGTTATCTTACTTATTCTATTTGTATATTTTGCTTTTTTACATTTATATCCTATGGTTTTTAGTACGTATTATAATTATCTCTATTGTATTCAAATTATATACTTGATTTTCTTTGGTTTTTGGGTACCACCATTTCTTCATTTTTAAGTAGTTAATATCACTGTATTATTCTCTTGGTATTTTTTGTGTAACCCACCTACAAGATTTATCTTCGTGGGGTTCTCATTATTTACCACTACCACGTGAAATTGGCATGTTACCAATACGTACATTGTTTTTGTCTTTTGTAAAGTTGTTTTGGTAAATAAATTATTATTATTATTATTATTATTATATTGAACAATTTTTCACAATTTTATGATAATTTGCAAAGTCTTCAACAGGGATATTATAGTTGTGATATCACAACACTGTAAGAAAAGACTGCAATGCTCAGTCATTTAGCTTATACATCCATGAAATAACAACTTTACCTTTAATTGTTCGGTACAAAAACGTGGAGGTACAGGCAGTAATATTTAATGTATATAAAACTGATGGCATATACTTACTGGCCTAACATTTGTAGGTGGTACAGGAATAACTTCAAAGTAGAAAACGTCAGTAGGATATTCCAATTTAATATCTGTCAATACGGACACCAACTGCTCTACTAAATCCTTCTCTGCTGTCCAAATGTTCCTCATGTACTGTCTATGCAAAAAACATAAACAAAAATATCAGTTTGCCAGGGCAGAAATTGCCACATATCTGTGGCAGATGTGATTTTCATGACCTTTCAGAATACCTAAATGATTCTTACCTGGACTCCTCGGGGTTCACATATTTTGACTCCATTCCAACAACGCTTTGTGAAATATTTTCTCCCCTAGAAAATAATGGGTTAATAAATTAGTCATAAAGAAATTGCAGACATAGGAAAGCGATTTGTTCTAGTTTTATATAAATCTATCCCTGCAGAAAAAAGTCTAGATGTATGCATGGGGATTCATGTCTTTTAACAAACTTGTTGGTAAAGCAGACAATACTGTAAATGTTGTCAAAACTACCACCAACTTTTTGAAAAATGTCTGTGTGTGTGTATGTGTGTTAGCACGATAGCGCCGAAACTACTGAACGGATTTGAATGAAACTTTGTGTGTGCGTTTCTTTAGTGCCGTAGAAGATCTGAAAAGGTTTTGGTTGAGATCGAATTACGTTTAGTGCCATTTTGAGGCAACAAGTTGTTTATTTTATAATTACTTTCAATTTGCAATGGAACCATTGAAAAGCAGTTAAAATTCTGATTTCAACGATATATCACACTTCCACCCTTTCGATTTGGTTTCCGTGAAAAAAATTAAAAACAAAGCAAATATGGCATAGATCGCATTTCGCATGACATGATCGATGCGCGTGGCCGTTACATCGTGAAACTCGTCACATCACGTGTCAATTCACGTGTGAGAGTTTCTTCACTGCTCTAGAAGTAGAGCGGATTACGTTTAGTGCCGTTTTTAAATATATATACAGACAAATCGAAGTATTAAACTACAAATATTCCTCTAAAATCTAGTAAAATTACTGAAATGCTAATGTTTCATTTAACAAAGACAGCCGCGAGCGATCGGATTACAATGAGCAAATTTTGACAATTGTCATTGTCATCGTTTGTCATCCGATAACGTTGGTGTCATGTTATGTTAACAAGATTTCAGCATATTTGTAACTTTTAGTGGTTTCTTTAATTGATTACTTATAGAATAGAATAGAATAGAATAGAATAGAATAGAATAGTATATTTATCATGTTAGATATACAGAGTATATATATGAACGTCACAACAGTAATAAAAATAATTTCAAATAGTTCAAAAATTCACAAATAATAATCTTAATACACTTGATACATAAAATAAACAAATAATCACAAACAGGTAAATATACAACATTGAAATAATTACAGATTATGTACATGAATGTTTCAGTATCACTGTGGCTCATAGTTCAGATACTCCTCAACCGAGTAGAAACTGTTTGTAACAAGGAAATTTTTCAGACAAGTAGTAAATTTGTTTAGTGAATTTATAGATTTAATTTCAGGAGGTAGCTTATTATACATTTTGATACCTGCATGATATGGAGATTTCTTATATAAAGTCGTGTTATGATTTTTTACTTTTAATAGATGACCTTGTCTAGTACTGTATGAATGATTGTCTGAATTTGTTACGAATATGTTTAAATTTTTCTTGACAAGTTTAATGGTGTTTAATATATATATGCTGTGTATGGTTAAGATTTTATTACTTTTGAAATAAGGTTTACAAGAGTCCCTTGGTGCAATGTCAAATAACAATCTGATAAGCCTTTTCTGTAGGATAAATACGCGATTTATATTTGAGGCAGCACCCCAAACCACAATGTTGTATGATAAATGTGAATATGCAAGTGCATAATAAACATTTAATAGTGATTTTATATTAAAGATACCCTTCAACTGTCTTAATGTGAAATATGCATAATTAATTCTTTTGCAAACATGTTTAATTTGTTCTTCCCAACAAAGACTATTGTCAATCATAGTTCCCAGGAACTTGATAGCTGCTGAGAAGTTTTCGGTAGGTATTACTTTGATGAGATCTTCTGAAGGTGATCTTCGTTGCGAGAAGTATACACATTGAGTTTTGCCAATATTCAAGATAAGTGTATTACTATAACACCAGTCTTGATATGATTGTAAAATCCTCTTTATTTTATCCCGAAGTTCTACAGGGTCCCGTGCTGAGAGCAGCATGGAAGTGTCATCCGCAAACATGACAACCGATCCCTCCTGCATAATAGTAGGGAGATCATTGACAAATAATAAGAATAGTAATGGTCCCAGTACGGAACCCTGAGGGACTCCTTGAGCGACTTCATAATTTTCTGATATTGTACCATATATTTTCACATGAAGTTTTCTATTAGTCATGAATGACTTAATAAGATTTAATGCTACACCTCTAATTCCCAACCTCTGTAACTTGTATACAACAAAATCAACATTCAAAGTATCAAATGCCTTGCTTAGGTCGAAAAATAACCCAACAACGTGATTTTTCTTGTCAATTTCGTCATATACAAACTGCAGAAGCTGGAAGGTGGCAGTTTCTACTGATTTATTTTGTTGAAAGCCATGTTGATTTGTTGTTATAATATTGTGTTTAATTAAAAATGCTGATATTCTGTTAAATATTAATCTTTCTAAAACTTTTGAGAGAACACATAAGATGGAAATTGGTCGATAATTTTCAAAGTCAAGCTCATCACCTTTCTTGAACACTGGCAAAACTGATGCAATTTTGAAGATACTTGGAAAATGGCCTTGCTTGAAGCATTCGTTAATTAAATGTGCCAGAGGTTCCACGATTTTCTCACAGGCATACTTTAGGGCTTTAGTGGATATTCCGTCAATACCTGTAGCAGACTTATCCTTTAAATTTTTTATTGTGTCTATAATTTCCTCGGGTGTTGTAGGCTTAAAAAATAATGATTGTTCAACATAGGGGCAGCTAGTGCACTCAGTGGAAATATTGTCCTTGAAATGTTCAGACACTTTTTCAGATGCAACATTTGAGAAATAATTCCCAAAATGGTTAGCAATGATTTGAGGATTTGTTGTAGGTGTGTTGTTTATGTTTATTGTTATTTTATTGCCTTCAACCTTTCTACCGAGTTGTTCATTAACCAGGCTCCAAATTTCTTTTGAACTATTTGTTGCTTTGTTTACGCGTTGTGAAAAATAATCTCTTTTGGTTTTTTTGATGTTGTTGACATGTTGTTTTTTCTTGTCTTTATATAAATTAGTTAGATTCCAATCGTTTAATTGATTTGCAAGCCAATAGAGATTTTTTAATTCTTGGCTCTCCCTGATTATTTCACAATTTAGCCAGTTTTTGCAACTCACTTTATTAGATATCTTGTTACAGTGGGCAACTTGAGGACATGAGCCCTCAAGGCATACTAGGAACAACTCGATAAAATGTTTGAAAGCTTCATCAATATTTTCAATGTAAATACTATCCCAGGCAGTTTTTTCAAGCATATAATTAAATTTTTCAATATTTTCATCTGAGAAATGTCTAGCGTAATAAAAAGTGGTATTCTTTTCTTTATTTATTTTTAGATCCTTGCAACAAATTATTTGTGCTGCATGGTCAGCTATGCACGGATTACTTACATAAGCTAGGTATCTATCTTTTGGTAGATTTGTAGCTATGTAATCAATGCCCGTTCTTGATGTAATATTATTTATATTTGTTGCAATGCGAGTAGGTACATTTAACGTTGTTGTAAGATTAAAACAATCAAAAGTATCTTGCAAAATATCTTTTTCTGCAGATTCCCTTAAGGAATCTATATTAAGATCGCCGCAAAGTATAACTATCGAATTTTGTTTACTAAGTAATTTTAAAGTATGTGACAAATTATTAAAGAACATATCAAAATTGCCTGTTGGAGGTCTATAAATTGCAATTACATTTATTTTAAACTGTTTGTAGCATAGCGATGCCGCACACAGTTCTATGTTAGTTTCAGATGCAAAAGAACTAATATACTTCACACTTTTTGGTTTAAGTGTATCTTTAATATCATTTCTAGCATATATAGCCACACCACCATGTTGGCGGTTCACCCTACAGCAAGCACTTACTAGTATATAATGTGGGATACTTAAGCTCTTTAATTCAGTTTCATCAGCCCAATGTTCAGTGATACATAAAACATGCAAGTTCTGTTGATGAGCAAAAATTTCCAGAAGATTTAGCTTGTTCCTAAGACATTGCACATTAATATGACCAACATTTAATATCGGTTTTGAGTCTGTATTTTCTGTGGTTGACGCTGTTCGTTTTATACTGTCTCCATCTATAATGTTATTATTTATGTTATTCCTAAAAAAGAAGCCGGTTGTGTTGTGTAGTGTTGAGTTTCAGCTTCATTCTGTAGAGTATGAATTTTTTTATATTTTTCATAGAGTTTAAAATCAAACCTTCGGTAGCCCACACCTTTGGGCCAGAAGGATGGTTGGTAAAATTGGTCTTTATGTTTAAAATCGGCTGCTACCATGTAACATTTAAGACTGTTTGATCCTGAGATTAGCTCTTTGACTATAATAGTTTCTTCATCGTCTCCAGTTCTTGTGCTCAGATATGTTTTTATGTCTTCTTCGGTCACATCCCGTGTTACCCTAGATATGAACATCCAAACTTTTGGACTGGCTCCCTTAAATTTTTCATTACACTCTTGTGATTGCCCTACATTTCTCTGATGGGATGGTCTACTTCTCTGAGAGCGTCGCCAGGTAACATTTGGCATATTTCCCTGATCTGAAGATTCTCCTGCAGTTTCTTGTAATATGTTCAGATTTTCATGTTCATTTATTTTTTGTTGTTTATTTTCGGGGATACTTAACTTATCTATTGGTGTTTTTAGTATTTGAGAATATTGTTTTGGGGTCTCTGGATTTTGTGTCTTTACTGCTTGAGTTTTTTGTATGTTTACATTTTTTGGGTCGTGATGAGTTTTTGTTTGCCTTTTATTTTCGTTATCTATGTTTAGTTTAGTTTTTAATTCATATATTTCATTCCTTAGTAACTTAAAATCGTTATCAAATGTTGCTTTTATACGATTTACTATTCTGTTTATTGATTCTTCTTCAGAGTCCTGAGTCCTTGACTGATTGTGTTTATTAATCATTGCTTTAAGGTTAGAATTTTCAGCTTCCAATTTTCCAATTTTTCTGGTTAGTATTTCCATATTTTCTTTTAATTCTTTATTTAATTGTTTTAAATTTTCATTTTCCATTTTATATGAATTACTTTTTGACGAGACATTAGGAATGTCCTGTTTTCCAGTTACCTCAGATTCTTCTTCAACGAAACTTTGTTTTTCACAACACTTTTTGGCATTTTTTTTTGAACAGCTTATATGAAATATAGTTTTGCAATGTATACAAATTACTTTTTTGTTTATCGCTGGTTTTTTACAAAACCCACATTCTAGATTTGACTCTGTGTCTTCACTTTCCACCATTTTGATTTTGCTTATATAGTATTATTTTATTATAAAGAGTTTTCTCCTGCTTTGTTAAATCTGTTTTCTAATAAATTAAATATGAAGTTAATTCTAATATTATATTAATTATTTACACGTGATTATAGTTAGGTCATATATAATTTACATGTTGAAAATAGCACTTTTCATACGTGAAAGCGTTTTCACATACTGTTAGCGTGCGTTAAAGATTTATCACACACTAGGGTGAACAAAACTGAATCTGTCAAGGTAATTAACAACTAAGTGTAAATTCACAGAATAACATATTAATATACATTTGACATCTAAGGCAGGTCACATGCCAAAGAAACATGAAATGTGAAACATATTGTTATGTGCTGCCCTCTAACAGAGAGGAGAGTTGTAATTACTCCCTGGCCAGAAGGGTGGCGCCATCTGTGGGCCAACTGGCGAACCACCATTTAGTAGTGCCTAAGAAAATTATAGAGAATTCCAGTATATTCTGGAAAGTTCTACAATGATATTCTGGACATTCCAAGTGGGTATATAAAGAGGTGAAGCCAGCAGATGGAACAGTACAGTTTAGTGAAGTATAAGGAACAGTTCAGTTTAGTATCCAGTACAGTTCTGGGTAGTCTGTGGTTCTGGTTACAGAGACAGTTTGTAGAAGAAGAGTTCAGTTGAGTGAAGTAGACTACAGTTTAGTTCAGTGAAGTAAACAGACAGAGTTTTTAGGTTAGACAAGAGTTGACATGTTTAGGAAGAAAAGTACATACATAGTGTTTTAAAAGTAGTGAAATTATATTAGATTAAGTTATTATTAGTTGTGTGATTTTTAAGTATTTGCTAGTGTAATTTTAGTGATTAATAAAATCAGTGGTTAGTGAGAATTCTTGTTGCAAGTTATTTAAACCCACAGAGTGTTTACTGAAAACTGTAAGCACGTAACAATTGGTGTCAGAAGCGGAATTGCAACAGAATTTCTGAAGAATTCGACGAAGTTCCATAGTGTTCTAATTGGAAACCACTGGAGATAGTGAAGTGAGTCGAACTGGAAAGTGATATAGACATTAGACAAGACTAATTTGTGTTAGTGTGAGAAAATTTATAGAACATTCTATTCTGAATATTGTGAAAATATTTGACTTGTACCTGGCATAGACTTTAAATAAGACTTGTTAGTGTGGTTTGTTAGTTTTTGAATGGAAACAAGAAGCATGGCTGCTGAAAAACAAATGCAAGACATGTTCGAGCAATTTAGAAAAATGATGCTAGACCAAAAAGAAGAACAAGAGAGACGCGAAGAAGAAAAAGAAAGGAAACGTCAGGCAGAAAAAGAAGAACAAGAGAAACGACGTCAAGAAGAAAAAGAAGAACAAGAAAAACGACTTCTAGAAGAGAAAGAAGAACAAGAAAGAAAACGTCAGGAAGAAAAAGATGAACTAAGAAAAATGATGCTAGATCAGGAAGAGCGACGTGAAGAAGAATTGAGAAAAATTATACAGGTGCAACAAGATGCTATCCTGTCAGCCACCAATGAAGTCAAGGAAAAAGTAGATAAAGTTGAACAAAAAGTGACTGGCGTCGAAGGAAAAGTGACTACACTTGAAGAAGGAGTAAGCGAAGTCAAAGGAAAAGTTACTGGCGTTGAAGAAAAAGTTACTGGTGTCGAGGGGAAAGTTACTGGCGTCGAAGGGAAAGCTACCGATATAGAAGGAAAATTTCGTGCAGTTGAAGGAGAGGTAGAGCGACTTAAGCGACTGTTAAGAGAACAAAGAGGCCAGCTGGTATTATCATCATCAGGTCCTCGATTACAACCGCCTTCCTTTGATGGTCAAACTTCTTGGTCAACCTATAAAAGACAATTTGAGGCAGCGGCATATGCAAACAATTGGAGTAACGAAGACAAAGCTATGGCATTGGTGCTAGCATTAAGAGGTCAAGCCTCAGAATTGCTTCAGACTATCCCAGTGACGCAGCAACGGGATTTTAAAGTTTTGGAGGCTGCACTAGATCTAAGATATGGCGACCAACATCTCGCCCAAGTATACCGGACTCAGCTCAAATCACGCACACAAAAGGCTGGGGAAAGTTTACAAGATTTTGAAGCAGCTGTTGAGCGACTGACATATCTGGCTTACCCGGATGCGCCCAAAGAATTCCAGGAACAATTAATAGTTGGTACTTTCATCGATGGCATAAGAGATGAGGAGATCAGGCGAGTCCTTAGATTAGCTCGAGCCAAGACTGGTAGCGAAGCCTTGATCCATGCCCTCGAAGTTGAAGCCACTTATGAAGAGACTCTACATCCGAGAGTACGAGCTATGAAAGTAGAAGAAGAGAACCATTTAGAAAAGTCAAATATGGAATCTTTGATGGCTGACCTGCACAAAATGATAAGCCAGTTGATGACCAAACCAGATGCTCCAAGGAAGCAGGAAAGAGAACAGAGTGATGGACAGCCAAGGAAGGTGATTCGGTGTTATCAGTGCAGCAAACCAGGACATATGATGCGGCAGTGTCGAGAACGGAATCCTGGGGAAGTAAACACTGCAAAGAAAGAGGAAGTCCGCTCTGATAAGATGAGATTGATTGTTATGTTAACAGACATACAGAAAATGGTCGCACAAGTACTAAACAAATTAAGTTCGCGACCGGAGCTGAAACAGGAACCGCAACTGCCGAAACAGGAGCCGAAGCAGCAGCGAAGTGCTGGAGGTCCGACAAAAGTAATCCGCTGTTATAATTGCGGCAAATTGGGGCATGCCAAGAGGTACTGTCGCCAGAGGAGCCCTAAGGAAGCGAATGCCGAGAATGCAAAGAAGCAGCAGGATATAGCAGAAGTCAAGGCAGTTAAGATAGAGGTTCCGAAGGACTGGACAAAGGAAGTTCTAAGAGAGGAACAACTGAATGATGACGAAATTGGACCAATGTTGAAGGCGAAAGAAAAAGGAATCCGCCCTGAATGGAAGGACGTTTCCAGTAAAAGTGTTGGACTGAAGGCTTTATGGGCGCAATGGGATTCCCTTAGGGTTATAAATGGACTACTATGGAGAGCATGGGAGAGCCCGGATGGGAAAGAAGTTACCATGCGGTTGCTGATACCCAGGTGCCGAGTACCAAAAGTACTTTGGGAAGTGCACGAGGGAATATCCAGAGAGCACTTTAGCAGAAATAAGACCTTGGCTAGAGTACGGGAACGATTTTACTGGATAAATAGCTGTCAGGATGTAGAGGCTTGGTGTCGCAGTTGCAAGGTTTGTACGAATGTGGCTGCCAAGAGGTCACCTACAGGGAGTGGTGACCGAATGAAGGCTAGATATGACCGCAATGCCAGTTCGGCGGGATTCAAGGTGGGGAATTCAGTTTGGCTGTATAACCCACAGCGGAGTGAAGAAGGATTCTCGAAGCCTCGCTTACCTTGGGAAGGACCGTATTCTGTCATCACTAGGATCAACGACGTTGTTTATAGGATTCAACGTAGAAAGAAGTCCAAGATGAAGATCATGCACCTGGACAGGTTGGCAAAGTATGCTGGGGTATCTGAATTGCCTGACCGGGACGTTCAGGCTTAAGGAGGGGGCAGTGTTATGTGCTGCCCTCTAACAGAGAGGAGAGTTGTAATTACTCCCTGGCCAGAAGGGTGGCGCCATCTGTGGGCCAACTGGCGAACCACCATTTAGTAGTTTTTCTTAGGCACTAGCCTAAGAAAATTATAGAGAATTCCAGTATATTCTGGAAAGTTCTACAATGATATTCTGGACATTCCAAGTGGGTATATAAAGAGGTGAAGCCAGCAGATGGAACAGTACAGTTTAGTGAAGTATAAGGAACAGTTCAGTTTAGTATCCAGTACAGTTCTGGGTAGTCTGTGGTTCTAGTTACAGAGACAGTTTGTAGAAGAAGAGTTCAGTTGAGTGAAGTAGACTACAGTTTAGTTCAGTGAAGTAAACAGACAGAGTTTTTAGGTTAGACAAGAGTTGACATGTTTAGGAAGAAAAGTACATACATAGTGTTTTAAAAGTAGTGAAATTATATTAGATTAAGTTATTATTAGTTGTGTGATTTTTAAGTATTTGCTAGTGTAATTTTAGTGATTAATAAAATCAGTGGTTAGTGAAAATTCTTGTTGCAAGTTATTTAAACCCACAGAGTGTTTACTGAAAACTGTAAGCACGTAACAATATTTCATAAAAATAACAAAGCATTGTTTTAAATAGGAATACGCACATCAGCAAAATGCGTTTTGTGTGAAGTTAAAGTGAATTTGTTTCATGTTTCGTGTGATTTAGATAGATAGATAGATAGATATACTTTATTAGTTACTTTGTATAACAGAACCCAAATGGGTCTAGAACATGTCAAAGTTTTAAAGATATAGAGATTTAATAGAAGGTTAATAACAATAGAAAAGAAATGGAAACAATACAGAATAAGCAAAAGACTCTGGACATTTCTTAAGACAAGCCTAACACTACAACACTTAGTTTAAAAAAAACATACAGGCTGTCCATTTTATCAGGACACTCGAGAATATCTCACTTAATATCGGTCGTACAAAAAAAACTATTTTTACGAACCGCTGTTAAAAAAATTATTTTGAAACGGGCGGGAAATGGCGCCACTAAATAGAGTATTTTCCTCCCTTTTCAATCATATATCACATGCCATATTTATTCATTGGTACTATGTTAGTAATTATAAGAACATTTTTTTTTAAAACCAATGAATTTTCTTCTAACAAGTATTATACTTGCCGTGGAGAAGTATGATTAAATAAAACGATAAAATAATTCAATAAGTTGTTCAAATCTTTGCTATAATAAAACATTAACACAATTAAGAAGAGTAAAGTAAATTCAGGTAACAAAAACAAAATAATAATCAAGAAAGCAACATGGAGCAATTATGGAAAGAGTATTCGCAGTTATGCCAATGTATAGAGGTCCTTCATAAAAGCGTCACTCCTTGCCCAGAAAGTTAAAATGTCTTTACCAATTAATTTAAGTATAATATCCATTTGTTTGTATTTCATGATTTCACTATTATTTCAATTATTTTAAAATAGTTGGCTATGAACAAACTTGACAATTTAATTTTTTGACAGATCATCTCAGTTAATACTTAAACTCTCACTCAATCATAGTCCTTTAAGAATTTAGAATTTTCAAAAATGATTGTCACTCACATTGATCATTATAATATGTTCGTTACATATTGCCAATGCAATTTTAACTCTGGATTAGCTCAAGTAGAATAGAGAAACAGATTTCCACAAGCACTACAGCCGAATAAAACTCTGTTCAGAAAATTAGCTACGAAACTGAAAAATAATGGTTCGTTTTTAAAGAAAAAGACAAGGTTGAACAGTGTTACTGATAATGTAAATAAGGTAAACCGAGTTATTAATTATGTAAGAAATAAAAATACAGAAAATTTGGAAACATCATTAAGAGAAATTCAAATTGCTTGTCATATAAATAAAACAAGTGCTAGAAAAATGTTAAAGAAAAATGGTTATAACGGTGTTATAAAGCCAAAAAAGTTCACAATAACCAAGGAGCACGACTCTTTGTAGGTGGCTGTTGGAAAAAAAGCGTGCCGATCCATTAATATGTAGTAAAATACTTTGGTCCGACGAGGCAAATTTGTCCAATAATGGATCTTTTCATCGCAATATTCATTACAAATGACTTCTGAAAATACACACTGGCATAGAAGACCGCCTGAGTTTCAAAATCGTTTTTCAATAAATGTGTGGATAGGTATTTTAGGCACCAATTTAATAGGTCCTTGTTTTTATGATGGTCACCTCAGTGGTCAAAGGTACCTAAACTTTTTGAGAAATGAATTTAATGAATTCTTAGATGGCCTACCTTTAGAGAATCAACACAACTTTCAATATTTTCAACAAGATGGAGCTCCTCTCCACAATTCCCAGATTTGCCTAGATTATTTAGACGAAATTTTGCCTCAACCTTGGATAGGTACCAATGGATTTATTCGATGGCCCCCTCATTCTCCAGATATAACCCCAATGGATTTTTTCTATGGGGGTATATTACAGATAAGGTGTTTTCGACGACACCGCAAAATGTAAAGGACCTAAAAGCTCGAATTCGACAGGCATGTATTAAACTTACCCCCGAAATGCCGAGTAATGTTTTAAATGCAGTGCCTCGCCGCGCTCGATTGTGCATAAGAAATCGCGGTGGACACTTTGAACACTTGATATGATGTCTTAAAACTTATTTTGAGGATTAGATAAATATTAATGTTCTGTGTGCTATATTCTTTTTATTATTAATTTGTTTTTGTTACCTGAATATACTTTATTTTTCTTAATTGTGTTAATGTTTTATTATAGCAAAGATTTGAACAACTTATTGAATTATTTTATCGCTTTATTTAATCATACTTCTCCACGGCGTTTGTTAAAAAAAAAATTATTGGTTTAAAAAAAATGTTTTTATAATTACTAACGTAGTACCAATGAATAAATATGGCATTTGATATATCGTTGAAAAGGGAGTAAAATACTCTATTTAATGGCGCCATTTCCCGCCCGTTTCAAAATAATTTTTTTAACAGCCTGAAGAGTAAATCTCATAATACAGCGGTTTTGAAACAAATTAGATAAAAGACTGTTATTCAAAAAAATTTCGCCTTAGAATTTTTCTCGTATCTCTTCAAATAACGGAGATATTTTCCGAGACGTTTTCCGCATTTTCGATATTCTCCGCCATAACTCTTAAAGTAGGCCATGGATTTCAAATGTCTTTAGACCATTTTGCAGGTTATATAAATCGGCACAATTTTCGTAAAAATAATTTTTTTTGTACGACCGATATTAAGCGAGATATTCTCGAGGGCCCTGATAAAATGGACAGCCTGTATATATAAATTAGTAAATAATATGATGTATAATTCAATATAAAATGCATATAAATATGTATATAAAACGCTAAAATGTAATACAAATCGAAGAGAAGAGAAAAAAAAAAAACAGAATTATAAGAATGGTCGTCAGCGACATATTCATTGTTCATCTATCACATAGTAAGCCTTTCGTATGAGAATTTGTTTTAATTCATGTTTCAGTTTATTTATTGGCCACCTTTTCAGCTCAGAACATAATCGATCATATATTTTAATTATTGAATATTCCACATTTTTCTAAATATTACCCAAGTAACACTAATGCTCTTATTGCGATCTCCAAGGTCGCTTTAAAACTATACAATGAAACTTCGAATAAAACATATTATATACAAAAACTTTCAAGTAAAATCAAACTGTTAACTTGTTTTTGTCATTAATTTTTTGTGTTTTTATTGTTCTCTTTTTTGGTATGTGACTATGTTCAACAGTAACCTAAAAATTGCTCATTTAAATGTAAGGTCTCTTTTAAGTAATTTTAACTATTTCATCGATTTAGTAGAAGCCGAAGAATTCAATATATTTGCTTTGACAGAGACGTGGCTTAATAGTGGCACGGACAGTTAGATTTTAAACATTCCTGGGTTCAATTCTTTAAATCAGATCGTACTACTGGATCGAGAGGAGGAGGTATAGGAGCTTATGTGAGTAATTATATTAATGTTGACCATACTACCATAGATGTACAGAACAATAGTTCATTGGAATATTATGTTCTTAAAAATTAAAAAGAATAGACTGGTACATGCTGTAGGCCTATTTTATAAACCACCGAATTGTAACTTGCAAGAAAGCATTGAAACTATTGATCAGTTATTATTGCTAATTTTACCAACTGTTGATAACTTAATTTGTTTAGAAGACTTTAATGTAAATTTATTAAATGCAAATAACTTATTATAGCAGTGTTTTGAGTCTTATGGGTTTTGTCAGATTGTGGATGAGCCTACAAGAATATCTAATAATAGAACAAAGACTTCATTAGATCCTATTTTCTTATTTAATAATAACACTTTTATTAGTACTGGAACAATTGATGTCGATCATATATCGGATCACAAGCTTGCGTACAGTGAATTGGCTATAAAATGCCCTAAATTTAATAATAATAATAATCATTTATTCATGTCAGTACAAAAAAAAATGTTGACACAAGTCAACTGGTATAAAAGAATAAGATGAAACAAGCAAATTTAAAAAAGAAAAAAACTTACTTGATAAAACAAATAGCTTAAAAACAATACACATAATGACGTGTTAATACACAGATAAAATAGGAATAAAAACATGAAAAGAAATTTACATGTAAAAATCACTAAATGTCTCGGAAATGTTCCTGAAAGTATTCTTCAAAGCTATAGAAGGCTTTCCTTTGAAGGTAATGTTTGATTATATGTTTGAACTTTAAAAAATCTAAATTTCTGATCCTGTCAAGTAACTTATTATAAAATTTTATGCAGTAATAGCCTGCGCCGTTTCTGGTTTTTGCTAGTCTAAGAAAATTATGCTTTATGTTACTTCCAAGTCGAGTAGGATAAGTGTGTAAATCACCCTGGCTATCAATTTGTGAAAATTACGTTTAATGTACAGGAGGCATTCGAGTATGTAAGCCGACGGCATAGTAAGTATTGTTACGTGCTTACACAATTTTCAGTAAACACTCCGTGGATTCCAAATAACTTGCAACAAGAATTTTCACTAACCACTGATTTATTTAATCACTAAAATTACACTAGCAAATACTTAAAAATCACACAACTAATAATAACTTAATCTAATATAATTTCACTACTTTTAAAACACTAAGCACTTTACTTTTGTTCTTAAACTTGTCAACTCTTGTCTAACCTAAAAACTCTCTTGTCTGTTTACTTCACTAAACTGCATACTTCACTCAACTAAACTGTTCTTCTACAAACTGTCTCTATAACCAGAACCACAGATTACCCAGAACTGTACTGGATACTAAACTGAACTGTTTATCCTTCACTAAACTGTACTGTACTGTTCTCTCATCTGCTGGCTTCACCTCTTTATATACCCACTTGGAATGTCCAGAATATCATTGTAGAACTTTCCAGAAATATACTGGAATTCTCTATAATGTTCTTAGGCACTACTAAATGGTGGTTCGCCAGTTGGCCCACAGATGGCGCCACCCTTCTGGCCAGGGAGTAATTACAACTCTCCTCTCTGTTAGAGGGCAGCACATAACACTGCCCCCTCCTTAAGCCTGAACGTCCCGGTCAGGCATTTCAGATACCCCAGTATACTTTGCCAACCTGTCCAGGTGCACGATCTTCATCTTGGACTTCTTTCTACGTTGAATCCTATAAACAACGTCGTTGATCCGAGTGATGACAGAATACGGTCCTTCCCAAGGTGAGCGAGGCTTCGAGAATCCTTCTTCACTCCGCTGTGGGTTATACAGCCAAACCGAGTCCCCCACCTTGAATCCTGCTGAACTGGCATTGCGGTCATATCTAGCCGTCATTCGATCACCACTCCCTGTAGGTGACCTCTTGGCAGCCACATTCGCACAAACCTTGCAACTGCGACACCAAGCCTCTACATCCTGACAGCTATTTACCCAGTAAAATCGCTCCCGTACTCTAGCCAAAGTCTTATTTCTGCTAAAGTGCTCTCTGGATATTCCCTCGTGCACTTCCCGAAGTACTTTTGGTACTCGGCACCTGGGTATCAGCAACCGCATGGTAACTTCTTTCCCATCTGGGCTCTCCCATGCTCTCCGTAATAGTCCATCTATAACCTTAAGTGAATCCCATTGCGCCCATAAAGCCTTCAGTCCAACACTTTTACTGGAAACGTCCTTCCATTCCGGGCGGATTCCTTTTTCTTTCGCCTTCAACATTGGTCCAATTTCATCGTCGTTCAGTTGTTCCTCTCTTAGAACTTTCCTTGACCAGTCCTTCGGAACCTCTATCTTAACTGCCTTCACTTCTGCTATATCCTGCTGCTTCTTTACATTCTCGGCATTCACTTCCTTAGGGCTCCTCTGGCGACAGTACCTCTTGACATGCCCCAATTTGCCGCAATTATAACAGCGGATTACTTTTGTCGGACCTCCAGCACTTCGCTGCTGCTTCGGCTCCTGTTTCGGCGGTTGCGGTTCCTGTTTCAGCTCCGGTCGCGAACTTAATTCGTTTAGTAATTGTGCGACCATTTTTTGTATGTCTGTTAACATAACAATCAATCTCATCTTATCAGAGCGAACTTCCTCTTTCTTTGCAGTGTTTACTTCCCCAGGATTCCGTCCTCGACACTGCCGCATCATATGTCCTGGTTTCCTGCACTGATAACACCGAATCACCTTCCTTGGCTGTCCATCGCTCTGTTCTCTTTCCTGCTTCCTTGGAGCATCTGGTTTGTTCATCAACTGGCTTATCATTTTGTGCAGGTCAGCCATCAAAGATTCCATATTTGACTTTTCTAAATGGTTCTCTTCTTCTACTTTCATGGCTCGTACTCTCGGATGTAGAGTCTCTTCATAAGCGGCCTCAACTTCGAGGGCATGGATCAAGGCTTCGCTACCAGTCTTAGCTCGAGTTAATCTAAGGACTCGCCTGATCTCCTCATCTCGTATGCCATCGATGAAAGTACCAACTATTAATTGTTCCTGGAATTCTTTGGGTGCATCCGGGTAAGCCAGGTATGTCAGTCGCTCAACAGCTGCTTCAAAATCTTGTAAAGTTTCCCCAGCCTTTTGTGTGCGTGATTTGAGCTGAGTCCTGTATACCTGGGCGAGGTGTTGGTCGCCATATCTTAGATCTAGTGCAGCTTCCAAAACTTTAAAATCCCGTTGCTGCGTCACTGGGATACTCTGGAGCAACTCTGAGGCTTGGCCCCTTAATGCTAGCACCAATGCCATAGCTTTGTCTTCATTACTCCAATTGTTTGCGTATGCCGCTGCCTCAAATTGTCTTTTATAGGTTGACCAAGAAGTTTGACCATTAAAGGAAGGCGGTTGTAATCGAGGACCTGACGATGATAATACCAGCTGGCCTCCTTGTTCTCTTAACAGTTGCTTAAGTCGCTCTACCTCTCCTTCAACTGCACGAAATTTTCCTTCTATATCGGTAACTTTCCCTTCAACGCCAGTAACTTTCTGTTCAACGCCAGTAACTTTTCCTTTGACTTCAGATACTTCCTCTTCAACCTTATTTACTTTTCCTTTGACATCACATATTTCAGTCTTTATGTTGCCCATATCCTCTTTAATTTCACTTTTGAGGTCTTCAGTTGCCGAAAGGATAACATCTTGTTGCCCCTGTATAATTTTCCTTAATTCTTCTTCACGTTTCTCTTGTTCTTCTTTTTCTTCCAGTTTTTCTTTCTGACGTCGTCTTTCTTGTTCTTCTTGACGTCTCTCTTGTTCTTCTTTTTCCTCTTGGCGTCGTTTCTCTTGCTCTTCCTTTTCTTCTTGACGTCGTTTTTCTTGCTCCTCTTTTTCTTCTTGACGTCGTTTTTCTTGTTCTTCTTTTTCTTCTAACATCATTTTTCTAAATGCGGCGAACATGTCTTGCATTTGTTTTTCAGCAGCCATACTTCTTGTTTCCATTCAAAAACTAACAAACAACACTAACAAGTCTTTGCCAGGTACAAGTCAAATTTTATTTAAAGTCTATATCACTTCTCAGTTGAAAGCACTTAAATAACACTACACTAATTTCTAAACAGAATGTTGCAGAAATTTCTTCACAGTAGCACAAATAAGTCTCGTCTAATGTCTATATCACTTTCCAGTTCGACTCACTTCGCTATCTCCAGTGGTTTCCAAATAGAACACTATGGAACTTCGTCGAATTCTTCAGAAATTCTGTTGCAATCCCACTTCTGACACCAATTGTTACGTGCTTACACAATTTTCAGTAAACACTCCGTGGATTCCAAATAACTTGCAACAAGAATTTTCACTAACCACTGATTTATTTAATCACTAAAATTACACTAGCAAATACTTAAAAATCACACAACTAATAATAACTTAATCTAATATAATTTCACTACTTTTAAAACACTAAGCACTTTACTTTTGTTCTTAAACTTGTCAACTCTTGTCTAACCTAAAAACTCTCTTGTCTGTTTACTTCACTAAACTGCATACTTCACTCAACTAAACTGTTCTTCTACAAACTGTCTCTATAACCAGAACCACAGATTACCCAGAACTGTACTGGATACTAAACTGAACTGTTTATCCTTCACTAAACTGTACTGTACTGTTCTCTCATCTGCTGGCTTCACCTCTTTATATACCCACTTGGAATGTCCAGAATATCATTGTAGAACTTTCCAGAAATATACTGGAATTCTCTATAATGTTCTTAGGCACTACTAAATGGTGGTTCGCCAGTTGGCCCACAGATGGCGCCACCCTTCTGGCCAGGGAGTAATTACAACTCTCCTCTCTGTTAGAGGGCAGCACATAACAGTATGTTAAAATTTTTAAAACTTTCTCGACAATCATCTCTGTAGTTTAAACCTGCTATAATTCTCAGGCATTTACGTTGCAGGCAAAAAATCTTTTTACTATGAGTTGAGTGTCCCCAGTTCAAAATAGAATAGGTCATGGTAGAGTGAAAAGTGCCATGGTAAGCAGTAACAAGAACTTGATTTGAAACGGTATTGGTCAAATTTCGTAGTAAAAACATTTTCTTTGATAATGTTTTAGATAAATTTATAACATGTTTATCCCAGCAGAGTGTTGGGTCGATATACACTCCCAGGAATTTCACTACATTATCACTGGTGTTCTGGTTTACATTTGTATGACGAAGAGTAAATGTCATAGTTTGTGTTTTGTCTTGATTTAGTGTCAAATTATTGGCTAGGAACCACTGTCTAATGTTCGATTAGGAGGGTGACTGTCAAAATTAAGAGCTGTGGTGTCATCAGCAAATAAAATAAATGAAGTATTATCATTACAATTTGCCAAATCATTTATAAATATGATAAACAGTAGTGGACCAAGAACTGAACCCTGCGGAACACCATGTTTTAACTTGGTTAGCTGCGAATCATTATTATTGTAAGACACATATTGGCATCTGTCTGTTTGATAAGATTGAATCAGTGATATACTACTGTGGTCAAAATTATAGTGATATAGCTTATCCAAGAGAATGTTGTGAGATACGCAATCGAAAGCTTTAGTTAGGTCATAAAAGGTTCCAGTGGTTATGTTACGTAATTCAAAATTTTGCATGATAATCTGTGTCAAATTACTTATCGCCAAAGTTGTTGAGAGCTTGTTTCTATAGCCAAATTGACTGCAATGAAATAAATTGTTTTCCTCGAAAAAGTACGTCATTTGATTTTTCAAGACCGTTTCAAAAATCTTAGCCAAAATCAGAACTAATGAGATGGGCCTGTAGTTTGAGACATCATCCGAGGAGCCCTTCTTGAAGATGGGGATAACCTTTGATAATTTAAGAACTGCTGGAAAATTGTTCGCCCTGATACATTGATTGATTAAATTTGTCAAGGGATACAATATGTTTTTTATTGATTTTATTATTTGCACATTGATATTGTATGCATCTTTGCTATTGCTGTTTTTTAAGTTGGTGATAATATCTCTTATTTCATTGTAAGAGACTTCACGGAATTTAAAAGAAATACTGGGACTTGCATTGGGGAGAAAATCGGTGAATGACATTGTGGATGTGGTTGAAGGAAGATCCTGTATTAATTTGGTTGCAATGTTCGAAAAATAGGAACTGAAGTCGTTGGCATTTATGGTATGACTTATTTCAGTCCGGAAATTGTTTACTCAACGATTCGTTAAGTTTGGAAATTTTAAACATTTTAATTATGAAAATTTTGTTAATGATTTGAAAAATGTGCCATTTTTTAATGTTCTACGGGGTAATAGTATCGAAAATAAAGTTAATTTACTTTCGCAGCTAATACTAGAATTGTTTCAAGTACATGTCCCATTAAGGGAAGGGAGGGTTAGTAAACCAAGAGCTCCATGGCTAATATATAATCTAAAAAAATTAATGAAGGACAGGGACAAAGCAAAAACTAAATATAAAAAAAATCAAAAACCCCGTTTCTTATGGCACAGTAAACATTGAACTGCCAACTTTCCTGAAAGTTTCGCTCTCTGAACATATGAGGATTTGAGTCACACCAATAATGCGAATTGTGTCTATCAAAAAGTCCATTTTTAGTAAACTTTGCTTCATCTGTCCATATAATATTTCCCAAATAAGAATCGTGACCCTCAGACCTTATTAGAATAAACTCACAAAAATTCTGTCTTCTTAGGAAATCTGTTTCTTTTAATCCTTGAACCATATGGAATGAAAACGGGTGAAACTTATGTTTTAATAAGATTCTGTGAATTGAATACTTGCATAGTCCCGATTCCAGAGCAGCTTGTCTTAATGACATCCTTGGAAATGCATGAAAATATCCCAGAATAACTATTTCAATGTTTTCGTCATCAACAATAGGCTTTCTTCTTTGCATTTTTGCCTTGACAGAGCCATAATTTAAAAAAATTTCCAGTATGCGTTTTACAGTGTTTGGTGATGGTTTCCGTTTTCTTGGATATCGAGTAGCAAATGTGCTGCAAGTTCTTGATATTACTTTATCACATTCTCCATAAATAATAAACAAGTTTAGAAAGTCTTCGTGGGTGTAATTTAAACGTGCTGGCATTTTTTTATATAAGATAATGACTGATTGTTTCTAATCATGGCTATTTCATGAAATGATTACAACAATTCATGAATTTCTAATAAAATCGCAAATATTTCAAAAAGTTGTAACTTTAACCCCCACAATGTTAATATCAGAAAAAAGGGAATTCAATTTTACACAACTTGACGTAAAAAAAATACAGGGTGTTCCATTTGACCTAGTTTTCGCGGTTTGAAGTTGACAAAATGTAACGCGAAAAACGGAACACTTGGTATGTTATTATTGAATTTATTTCAGTTGTAGAACGTAGTTCTCTTTGTGTTCTTTTTATGTGACAAGAAGCAAATGAGGATCTTTTACACAAAGAAAGTTATAACGGTTCTTGCAAACCGTTGCACCTGTCAAATTTTCTATAAAATGTCAAATTTCTCTGAAACGGCTAGGTTTAGGTATAGGATATGCTACATATTTTCGACTCCCTAAAATATATAGGGTGTTCCATTTGAAATAAGCAAGTTGGTATCGACTTCCGGTATAAGCGGAAGTGCCAGCTGCTTGTAATTATTTTAGTTGGATTGGCCACACCGGCATTAGTAATTATCTAAATTTTCAAAATATTCTGATGCGTACTTTTCTCTATATCGATCGATTCAGTTCCCGGTGAGACACCCTGTATAATGGCAGAGTGGTAATACTTATATAAAGCACATCAGAAATAATATTCAGATGCAAACTATTCTGGTAAAGAATTTAACAACGGATGGCACTTTTCTGACAAAATATAATAAAATACTTTTACATAACTCGAGCGCCATCAATTTAATGTTTTTTTTTATTATATAAAAAAATATTTAAAAAACATCGTAAAATTTTATTCAGTTGTTTAAGGATGTAAGGCGCATATATTTTAATAATAATATTTTGTTCTCTGGCTATTGAAAACGTCCATCATGGCGGAGTCTGTATTTTATATAAAACATGGCGCGATCTTGATTAAAACTGATTGCAAGTTTACAGAACATTTTAAATCTTACAAGACTTAAAACATTGTTTTATTTACCACTTTAAGTACAATTACTCTCGCAAACATCTATTTACTCTCATTTTAAAATTGAGTTTCTTTAATATGTACAAATTCATGGCCTTATTGATTTAAAGTGGTTTGGCGTGCAAATGAAATCCTAACCTTACAAATTATGCCGTGTGTATATTGAGAAGATGGCGTTTTCTCCGAATGTGGAGGTGGTAAAATTAATTTTAATAAAGTCGTTAAAAAACGAACAGGCATTTCTTTTAACCAAATTGACCAAATTAAAACTTTTGAGCTTTACAATATTCTTAATGTACTCTTTAAAAATTATGTTTTTGGATTTAATGTGGAATTTTATTGAGCATAAATAGGCTAAAGATAAAATAGTTTCCTTAATGGGTTTTAATGAGTACATTAAGGATACTCCATAAAACTACATTAAAACTAATTGTTCCAAAATGAATTGTTTTAAAACCAACTTGCTATTTAATCCTTTAAGAAAGCAAATTAGTTTTAAAAGAGCCGATGCCAAGAGTATTATAAAACTAGTATAAGATCGATAGGGCATTAAGAGCAAATAGTTTTTTTATTTTAATTTAAAGAGTATATTAAATTCTTTTCATAAGAATAAGTGGTCTTTAAGAACTTTTAGTTTACCTCAAGGTAACTTTAAAACCAATATCGTTTTATTGAACATATTAAAGCTCTTTTAAACCCTAAATAAATCAAAAGTACCTTACAATTGTTACTTGGGTATTATTATTATTTGACCAATCTAGTAAATATAGGCAGAGACAGTCTCTAATATGATTTAAATTTGTCTGCATAATCATTCAGTTCTCTTGACACTACATAGGAACTATGTTTTTATTTTTGTTTCTTTAGTTTGTATACCACACTAGAAAAAGTTTCAAAATGTTTTCAGTTTCGTATTTGCTATTTCATGTTTCACGTTTCATGTTTTTTTGGTGTGTGGCTTGCCTAAGGTGTTTTATGAAAATGTAACTTGCTGATCAAGTGAAATTTTCACTAAAGCCTAATGCAAGTTCCAGTACAACTATACTTTTTGAGATTTTAAAGTGGTATGTTAACGTTGCACAAATAAATGAATAAATTATTTACTCACCCAGTGGATTTTCTGGTAGACAAGATCACCCTATTTTTCAAAACCTGCTTCTTCTCATCCATTTTCTGTTTGCAGAACAAACACAGTTTTTGCAACGTGACGCTTTTCAACATCAGGTTAATTAATTGATTGCGAATGGTCTCTACGTTCTGGCTTAAAACCGCTTTATTGCCCAATTTTTCTAAAACAACATAAGAATATTGCATGTATCTAATTTCTAACTACTACTTTCATAAGCATACAAATCGTCACTACTAAAACCACTAATATGCGAAAATCAAACAAACGAACTCCGAGGTGATATACCGTCGATACCAACAAATTCACTGATTGCGTTTATGGCAAAAATATTATATAAGTTTGTCATTATCACAACTGAAGTTGCATGCATGAATTAATATATATTTAAGAAAAATCCTCACAGTTCATCTGTTTGATGTTCATATACTGAAAATTTAAATCATGCATAGGTAAAAACTTTATTATTTTTTGCCCAGTCAGCAATTATATAACTGTGAACTTACCAAACGACTCATTCGCTAATTGCTCATACTCCAATAATTGACCAACTTGTTCTTCCGGTATGTTTTCGTATTTATCATATTGCAAAACGAGCTCATGAATTTTAGCCCCTACATCCATAGCTTCCGTTACTAATCCACTGTTCAACAACTTTATTTGAATTGTAAGACATCGTTTCATGTGCGCTAAAAAATAAGCCGTCGTTTCCAATTGGAAATTCACAGATGAAATTAACTTACTTGGTATTTGGATGTTGTAACATCGAAGGCATGATATTTTTATTAGGGCTCCGATAATGTAGTTGAAAATGGGGTTGACGACTGGCAGTGGAAGATCAATATACCCAAAATGTCCAGGACAATTTGACATGGTCTTCTTACATGTGCCACAATGGTCACCTCTATCAGACAGCGGACCTACAAGAGACAATGTTAAGTAGAAAATAAGATAGGCCATCCCAATTTTTAAAACTCCACATTATAATCTACTACGTTCTAGGTACCTTGAGTTTTATTTTTCACTTGAATATAATTCCTATACTGTTTTTTAAACTCTATTTATATTTATTTGTCGAGCATAACATCAGAATTTCTTATTTGTTTAATTAACAAGAACTGAGATATTAACGTCTTCATAAAAATTATCTATCGTTATTTCACTTACCTAATTTACTATCGTATAAACCTCCTGGTAAGGGATGCCCCAGAGCATCCAGCATCAGAGGGGTCACTATTTTGGTAACGCACATATTTTTTATTTCTTCTGTAGTAAATACGGAAAAACGTATCTTTTCTGGTACTAAATGTATGTTCATTTCGCTTTTAGTGTTTCTATTCATCATGGTGAAATCTAAAATCTGTAAATCTGGAAAAACAAACTTTAAGAAGGTTTGTGCTTAGGTCGTCTTAGGTTAGGAACATGTTTTTAAAGTTAGGTTAACTTGCTAACCATAGTTAGGGTTAATACACCATCTCAAGACTTGTCATTGCCAGCAAAGATTTAAGCCAATGCGGAACAAGAACTTTGAATCCCCTCAAGAGTTATTGAGAAATCTCGTTTGGGATTGGCTTAGATAGTTCGTGGCTTATGACAATTGCAGTTCTCAGAATGCGCCCTTAGATCACAGAAAATTTATTCTGTAATTTGATCAGATTGGACTGAAAGAACTTTACGATTACCTACAGGTGCTACCTGTTGGTAGACCCTCTATTTTCAATAAACTAAACTACAATTTTATTTTTTATAAAAGAATATTAATCTCTCTATTTCATAATTATTTAAGAAATAGCGAATGAAGTACAAATGTCAGTGATTAGCAAAACTATAAGGGGGAGAGCCTATAACTAGCGTTTTTTTTAATTAGACTTGAAATAAGAATGACAAAAAACTTATACACTTTTTTAAAATTTAAACGACTTTGAACATTGACTATATAGGTGAATTTATTTTAGTTTTATAAGGTCTCTATGATGGGTTAGCATATATTTTTAAAATTTCTTAACATAAACTCTTAACTTAAATTTTTTTAACACAAATCGTATTTCTTAACAAGTAAATTTTTTGTAACTTTCTGTCCAAAAATCACATCTGAGGCACCTTGTATATTGGAGTGAGGACTGAACCACCACGTGAAATCAGAAATACCGACTCCTACATCCGCATTCTTGTTTATAAAGCGGAAATCTTTAATTTGTATCATGAATGATAATATTCCTAACCAACTGCTAACCGATGGCTAACTGCTACTACTTCATGTAATCGAAACCAATACTACTTGTGGGTGTTGTTGAGCGAAGATTTCTGGGGCAGAATGCCCTTGCAGACAGCTACTGTCAAGTCCTTTTTCAATGGAAAATCATAACAAATATATTTCAATCTAACGTTGGCGCCGATTTTCAGGTTTATATCACTTTTTCTTTCATTAGATATTCATTTTTACAACCTTCTGTGAAACAGCAGGTTTGATAATTTATATGCCAACTTTAATTTTAAGATAACTGAGCAAATCAGTTAATTTTGTGCAAGAACAGATAAATTGTTGACGAGCTTTTCATCCAAAGTAAATGCCATTTAAAAATCAGGCAAATGTCGTTTTTGGGCTCTCCATTTTCTAATTCTTACAATCAAGACTACGATTACGATGACGATAGATATGATGATGAAGAAGATAGAGAAAATGATGAACCTTTAGATGAAAGCGATGAAGACACTGAAGATGCTAGTGAAACTGATACAGGTTGCTATTGAGGAGGTAATTTCTATCTGTGAAATGTTATTGCTTGTTTTAGGTAGACAGGAGGAGCCGTTGGAGATTAAGGAACAAATGTATCAGGATAAGCTGGCAAGCCTGAAGAAGAAACTTCAACAACTGAAAGATGGTAGGTACTTATCCATTTATTTGTAGGTTTGAACCCTGTGTGATATATTTACATTCAGTTTCGTTATACAATGTTATGTTCTACCGCCATAGATAATTATTACTTGTTTCAAGGTACCCACCATGAATATAACAAGAAAGTGAGGAAGCTCGAATATCAGTACAAAGAACGCTTACGCTTGAATGTTCTGCACAGAGATTATTTAATAGAGTGTGTTGAGAGAGACTACATTCAAGAAAAGAAAGCCGCAGCTAGAGAATTCGAGGACAAAAAGATTGATCTGAAAGAAACATTGATTTCAGATCTTGAAGACAAGAAACGGACGATCGAGGCTGAGCGTTACTCCATGGAACTTACAGGAGATTCGATGGAGGTAACACTTTATTTTTCATCATTTAGAGTTTGAATTTATATTGGAAAATATATATACAGGCTGTCCATTTTATCAGGACACTCGAGAATATTTCACTTAATATCAGTCGTACAAAAAAAATATTTTTACAAAAATTGTGCCGATTTATATAACCTACAAAATGGTTTAAAGACATTTGAAATCCATGGCCTACTTTAAGAGTTATGGCGGAAAATATCGAAAATGCGGAAAACGTCTAGGCCAAATATCTCCGTTATTTGAAGAGATATGAAAGAAATTCTAAAGCAAAATTTTTTGCAAAACAGAGTGTTTCAACGAGATTTTATCTAATTTTTTTCAAAACCGCTGTATTTTGAGATTTTTTACTCTTCGGGCTTTTAAAAAATTATTTTGAAATGGGCGGGATGTGGCACCATTAAATAGAGTATTTTCCTCCCTTTTCAATGATATATCACATGCCATATTTATTCATTGGTACTACGTTAGTAATTATAAAAACATTTTTTTAAAACCAATAAATTTTTTTTTAACAAGCATTATACTTGCCGTGGAGAAGTATGATTCAATAAGTTGTTCAAATCTTTGCTATAATAAAACATTAACACAATTAAGAAGAATAAAGTAAATTCAGGTAACAAGAACAAACTAATAATCAAGAAAGAAACATGGAGCAATTATGGAAAGAGTATTCGCAATTATGCCAATGTATAGATGTCCTCCATAAAAGCATCACTCCTTGCTCAGGAAGTTAAAATGTCTTTACCAATTAATTTAAGTATAATATCCATTTGTTTGTATTTCATGATTTCACTATTATTTTAATTATTTTAAAATAGTTGGCTATGAACAAACTTGACAATTTAATTTTTTGACAGATCATCTCAGTTAATACTTAAACTCTCACTTAATCACATTCGTTTAAGAATTTAGAATTTTCAAAAATGATTTTCATTCACATTGATCGTTATAATATTGTTATGTGCTGCCCTCTAACAAGGAAAGATGTGATTAAGTTCATGTTCAAAGTTTTCCTCAGAAGCTTAGTTACTTCCCTGACTAGTAGGGTGGCGCCGTCTATGAGCCAATTGACGAACAATCATCTATTACATGGTAGAAAACTATGGAGAATTCTAGAAAAGAGTTCTAGAAGGATTCCAAGTGTGTATATAAAGAGGTGACTCCAGCAGATGGGGGAACAGTTCAGTTGAGTGAAGTATGCAGTTTAGTGAAGTAAACAGACAAGAGAGTTTTTAGGTTAGACAAGAGTTGACAAGTTTAAGAAGAAAAGTAAAGTGCTTAGTGTTTTAAAAGTAGTGACATTATATTAGATTAAGTTATTATTAGTTGTGTGATTTTTAAGTATTTGCTAGTGTAATTTTAGTGATTAAATAAATCAGTGGTTTGTGAAAATTCTTGTTGCAAGTTATTTGGAATCCACAAAGTGTTTACTGAAAATTGTAAACACGTTACAATTGGTGTCAGAAGCGGAATTGCAACAGAATTTCTGAAGAATTCGACGAAGTTCCATAGTGTTCTATTTGGAAACCACTGGAGATATTGCAGTGAGTTGAACTGGAAAGTGATATAGACATTAGACAAGATTTATTTGTGCTAGTGTGAGGAAATTTCTAGGACATTCTGTTTAGAAATTAGTGTAGTTTTTAAGTGGTTTCAACTGAGAAGCGATATAGACTTTAAATAAGACTTGTTCGTGCTGTTTCGAGTTAATTGTTTGGATGGAAACAAGAAGCATGGCTGCCGAAAAGCAAATGCAAGACATGTTCGAGCAATTTAGAAAAATGATGCTAGACCAAAAAGAAGAACAAGAGAGACGTGAAGAAGAAAAAGAAAGGAAACGTCAGGCAGAAAAAGAAGAACAAGAGAAACGACGCCAAGAAGAAAAACAAGAACAAGAAAGACGTCAAGAAGAAAAAGAAAGACGACGTCAGAAAGAAAAAGAAGAACAAGAAAAACGACGTTTAGAAGAGAAAGAAGAACAGGAGAGACGTGAAGAAGAAAAAGAAAGAAGACGTCAAGAAGAAAAGGAAGAATTGAGAAAAATTATACAGGTGCAACAAGATGCTATCCTGTCAGCCACTAATGAAGTCAAGGAAAAAGTAGATAAAGTTGAACAAAAAGTTGGTAACGTCGAAGGAGAAATTAGTGACATTAAGGGAAAAGTTACCGACGTTGAAGGAAAAGTGACTACAGTCGAAGAAAAAGTTTCTGGCGTTGAAGAAAAAGTTACTGGCGTCGAAGAAAAAGTTACTGGTGTCGAAGAAAAAGTTACTGGCGTTGAAGTAAAAGTTACTGGCGTTGAAGGGAAAGTTACCGATATAGAAGGAAAATTTCGTGCAGTTGAAGGAGAGGTAGAGCGACTTAAGCGAGTGTTAAGAGAACAAGGAGGCCAACTGGTATTATCATCATCAGGTCCTCGATTACAACCGCCTTCCTTTGATGGTCAAACTTCTTGGTCAACCTATAAAAGACAATTTGAGGCAGCGGCATACGCAAACAATTGGAGTAACGAAGACAAAGCTATGGCATTGGTGCTAGCATTAAGAGGTCAAGCCTCAGAGTTGCTTCAGACTATCCCAGTAACGCGGCAACGGGATTTTAAAGTTTTGGAGGCTGCACTAGATTTAAGATATGGCGACCAACACCTCGCCCAAGTATACCGCACTCAGCTCAAATCACGCACACAAAAGGCTGGGGAAAGATTACAAGATTTTGAAGCAGCTGTTGAGCGACTGACATATCTGGCTTACCCGGATGCACCCAAAGAATTCCAGGAACAATTAACAGTTGGTACTTTCATCGATGGCATAAGAGATGAGGAGATCAGGCGAGTCCTTAGATTATCCCGAGATAAGACTGGTAGTGAAGCCTTGATCCATGCCCTCGAGGTTGAAGCCGCTTACAAAGAGACTGCACGTCCGAGAGTACGAACCATGAAGGTAGAAGAAGAGGTCCGTTTAGAAAAATCAAATATGGAATCTTTGATGGCTGATATGCACAAAATGATAAGCCAGTTGATGACAAAACCAGATGCTCCAAGGAAGCAGGAAAGAGAACAGAGCGATGAACAGTCAAAGAAGGTGATTCGGTGTTATAAGTGCGGCAAACCAGGGCATATTAAGCGAAACTGTCGGCAGCGGAGCCCTGAGAGAGTAAATGCCGCAATGACTGAAGAGCCGCAGGAAAACTAAAGATAGCCAGCACCTTGGGGGCTGTGCTGGCTGGTGAACACGGTGCCCCCAGAGAGATACGGGTTTCCCAGATTAGAAGAGTCCCGAGTAGTCTGCTTTTGGATGGCTATGTAAACAAAAGGAGATGTATCTTCACTATCGACACAGGTGCCACGTCATCAATAGTGCGACCCGGATTTTTATCAGGAATAAAAGTTGATAAAAGCCAAAATGGATTGGTCGTTCGAACAGCCACAGGAGACAGGGTAAGGGTTCATGGAGAAGTTGACCTAGATCTGCAGTTTGGACGCCTGTGCTTTAGTCATAGGGTTATTGTGGCTGACATCACTGATGATTTCATTTTGGGGCTGGATGTTATGGGAGTACAAGATCAATTTATACTTGACGTGGTAGAACGAGTTCTAAAGATTGGAAACGAAGAATTTATTTTGTCAACAGCAAATGACCGATTTCAAAAAGTGAGGCTACTGACGGCTCAGACAATCAAGATTCCTGCCCGTTCAGAACAAATAATCGAGGCCATTCTGGAAGGAAACTCTGGTGGATACCGTGTTGGCCTTGTTGAAAAAGATGATTCAATTAAGACAGAAAACGTAATCTTCGCAAGAACTCTGACCCGGACAAAAGACAAAATTCCAATTAGAGTGGCTAATTTAAATTCCCACTCGGTAACTTTCAAGGAAGGCGAGGCAATAGGATCCTACGAACCAGTCCAGTGGATAGCAAGGTGCGAGGAACAAGGGGAGAAATGTTCGCCAACCAGTGTAGACAGGGAAGTTGTGACTTTGTTGAGTTCCCAGTTTGAACACCTATCTGAGGATAAACGTAGAGAGGCAATCAAGTTTTTGGAGAAAGAAAGTGCGGTATTTGCCAAAAACACAGACATCCTCACGAAAACTGATGTAGTACAGCATCGGATAGACACTGGTGATTCAGCCGCAATCCGCCAACAACCTAGGAGGTTGCCACTAGCTAAACAGGAGGAAGCTGCTGCGATGGTTCAAAAGATGCTACAAGATGGAGTAATTGAGGAATCAACCAGTCCCTGGTCATCACCGATAGTTTTAGTTGCCAAGAAGGACGGAACTTTGAGATTTTGTGTCGACTACCGGAAGCTGAATGATGTTACGAAGAAAGACAGCTATCCACTACCACGAATTGACGATACATTAAGTACGCTGGCAGGGTCACGATGGTTTTCAACTCTAGACCTTCGAAGTGGGTATTGGCAGGTGGGACTTCACCCTGACGACAAGGAAAAGACTGCCTTCTCAACAGGTAGTGGTTTATATCAATTCACCGTGATGCCTTTTGGACTTTGCAATGCGCCAGCTACTTTTGAAAGATTGATGGAATTTGTACTCCGAGGACTAACTTGGAAGACGTGCTTAGTTTATCTTGATGACGTAATGGTTATGGGACGAAACTTCAGGGAACATTTGGAAAATCTTCAAGAAGTATTTGGGAGAATCAGAAATGCACACCTAAAGTTGAATCCAAAGAAGTGTCTACTATTCCAAAAAGAAGTGAAATTCCTTGGACATGTCGTATCTTCGGAGGGAATACAGACAGACCCGGACAAGATCTCTGCCGTGCGTGATTGGCCGAGACCTTCAAATGTACACGAATTACGAAGCTTTCTTGGCCTCTGCACTTATTATAGACGTTTTGTGGAAGGATTTGCGGATATAGCAAAGCCATTACACCAGCTAACGGAGGAGAAAGTTAAATATCAGTGGACACCGGAGTGTGAAACATCATGGAAGAAGCTGAAAGCAGCGTTATGCAGTAGTCCTGTGCTAGCATATCCCCAACAAAAGGGCCTCTATATTCTTGACACGGATGCTAGCAACTCCGCAATTGGATGTGTACTATCTCAAGTCCAAAATGGAGAGGAAAAAGTAATCGAGTATTTCAGTAAGGTACTGTCCAAACCAGAGAGGAATTATTGTGTAACAAGGAAGGAACTATTGGCCATTGTTAAGTCCGTGGACCATTTTCACAAGTACCTCTATGGCCAACATTTCAAAATCAGGACCGACCATGCTGCATTAAAATGGCTACTGCAGCTGAAAACTCCAGAAGGTCAACTGGCTCGCTGGATAGAAAGACTGCAGCAATATGACCTCACAATCGAACACCGACCTGGAAAGTCTCATAAAAATGCAGATGCTCTGTCAAGAAGACCGTGCAAAGATGACTGCAAGCACTGCTATCGGGTTGAAAAAGCACAGGGCACGGTAATAGTAAACACAGTTCAGGTAGATGTTCCAGATGATTGGACAAAGGAAGTTCTAAGACGAGAACAAATGGATGACAGCGTAATTGGTCCTATATTAAGGGCAAAAGAAAAAGGAACGCAACCGGAATGGAAGGATGTTTCGGACAAAAGTGTGGAGCTGAAGGCATTGTGGGCACAATGGGACTCCCTTAAGGTTATAGATGGGCTATTAAAGAGAGCATGGGAAAGTCCAGATGGGAAGGAAGTTACCATGCGTCTGGTGATACCCAGCTGTCGGATCCCAAAAGTACTTCAGGAAATACATGATGGAGTGTCCGGGGGACATTTTGGTATGAATAAGACATTGGCTAAAGTACGGGAACGATTTTATTGGATAAATAGCCGTCAAGATGTGGAAGCTTGGTGCCGCAAATGCAAGGCTTGTGCAGCTACCAAAGGGCCACAGACGAAGAGCAGGGGCCAAATGAAGCAATATAACGTCGGAGCTCCTTTTGAGAGGATTGCTATAGATGTAGCGGGCCCATTCCCAGTGACAGATGATGGGAATAAATACATCCTGGTCGCTATGGACTATTTTAGTAAATGGCCGGAAGCCTATGCCATTCCGAATCAGGAAGCAGTTACTGTTGCTCGAGTTTTGGTGGATAACCTTGTATGCCGATTTGGTGTACCCCTGGAGCTACATTCCGATCAAGGGAGAAACTTTGAGTCGGGGGTATTTCAGAAAATTTGTGAGTTGCTGGGCATTCACAAGACTCGGACAACCCCTCTTCATCCCCAGTCAGATGGAATGGTGGAACGACATAATAAAACCATGAAGGAACATCTTTCTAAGGTAGTTCACAAGAACCAGCGAGATTGGGATCGACATATACCATTTTTCTTAATGGCATACAGGGCTGCCATTCATGAGACGACTAAACAGACACCGGCTCGTGTAATATTTGGGCACGAGATCAGACTGCCATGTGATTTGATGTTTGGTACACCAGATAAGAAGCCACTGTCCGTGGATGACTACGCAGACGAAGTTAGTCAACAGCTGAGGAATGTCCACGAATTGGTTCGAAACCAAGTTAGCATAGCTAGTGACAGAATGAAGGCTCGCTATGACCGGAAGGGAACGTCAGCAGGATTCAAGGAGGGCGATCTGGTTTGGCTATATAACCCACAGCGAAAGAAGGGAAAATCTCCGAAGCTTCACCCACCCTGGGAAGGACCGTATTCAGTCATCACTCGGATCAATGACGTTGTTTACCGAATTCAACGTAGTAAGAAGTCCAAGATGAAGATCGTGCACTTGGATAGGTTGGCGAAGTATGAAGTATGTTGGGGAATCTGAATTGCCTGACCGGGACGTTCAGGCTTAAGGAGGGGGCAGTGTTATGTGCTGCCCTCTAACAAGGAAAGATGTGATTAAGTTCATGTTCAAAGTTTTCCTCAGAAGCTTAGTTACTTCCCTGACTAGTAGGGTGGCGCCGTCTATGAGCCAATTGACGAACAATCATCTATTACATGGTAGAAAACTATGGAGAATTCTAGAAAAGAGTTCTAGAAGGATTCCAAGTGTGTATATAAAGAGGTGACTCCAGCAGATGGGGGAACAGTTCAGTTGAGTGAAGTATGCAGTTTAGTGAAGTAAACAGACAAGAGAGTTTTTAGGTTAGACAAGAGTTGACAAGTTTAAGAAGAAAAGTAAAGTGCTTAGTGTTTTAAAAGTAGTGACATTATATTAGATTAAGTTATTATTAGTTGTGTGATTTTTAAGTATTTGCTAGTGTAATTTTAGTGATTAAATAAATCAGTGGTTTGTGAAAATTCTTGTTGCAAGTTATTTGGAATCCACAAAGTGTTTACTGAAAATTGTAAACACGTTACAATATGTTCGTTACATATTGCCAATGCAATTTTAACTCTGGATTAGCTCAAGTAGAATATAGAAACAGATTTCCACAAGCACTATAGCCGAATAAAACTCTGTTCAGAAAATTAGCTACGAAACTGAAAAATAATGGTTCATTGTTAAAGAAGAAGATGAGGTTGAACAATGTTACCGATAATGTAAATAAGGTAAACCGAGTTATTAATTATGTAAGAAATAAAAATACAGAAAATTTGGAAACATCATTGAGAGAAATTCAAATTGCTTGTCATATAAATAAAACAAGTGCTAGAAAAATTTTAAAGAAAAATGGTTACCGGTGTAGCCAAAAAAGTTCACAATTTACAAGCGGGGGACAAACCAAGGGGGACGACTTTTTGTAGGTGGCTGTTGGAAAAGAAGCGTGCCGATCCATTAATATGTAGTAAAATATTTTGGTCCGACGAAGCAAATTTTTCCAATAATGGATTTTTTAATCGCAATATTCACTACAAATGGACTCTGAAAATACACACTGGCATAGACCGACTGGATTTAAAAATCGTTTTTCAATAAATGTGTGGATAGGTATTTTAGGCACCAATTTAATAGGTCCTTATTTTTATGATGGTCACTTCAGTGGTCGAAGGTACCTAAACTTTTTGAGAAATGAATTTAATGAATTCTTAGATGACCTACCTTTAGAAAATCGACACAACTTTCAATATTTTCAACAAGATGAAGCTCCTTCCCACAATTCCCAGATTTGCCTAGATTATTTAGGCGAAATTTTGCCTCAACATTGGATAGGTACCAATGGATTTATTCGATGGCGCCCTCGTTGTCCAGATATAACCCCAATGGATTTTTATCTATGGGGGTATATTAAAGATAAAGTGTTTTAGACAGCACCACAAAATGTAGAGGAACTAAAAGCTCGAATTCAACAGGTACGTATTACAGTTACCCCCGAAATGCTGAGTAATGTTTTAAATGCAGTGCCTCGCCGTACTCGATTGTGCATATGAAATCGCGATGGACACTTTAAACACTTGATATGCTATCTTACAAATTATTTTGAGGATTAGATAAATATTAATGTTCTGTATGCTATATTCTTTTTATTATTAATTTGTTTCTGTTACCTGAATTTACTTTATTCTTTTTAATTGTGTTAATGTTTTATTATAGCAAACATTTGAACGACTTATTGAATTATTTTATCATTTTATTTAATCATACTTCTCCACGGCAAAAGTATAATGCTTGTTAAAAACAATTTAATGGCGCCATATCCTGCCCATTTCAAAATGAAGAGGAAATCTCAAAATACAGCGGTTTTAAAAAAAATTAGATAAAACCTCGTTGAAACACTCTGTTTTGCGAAAAATTTTGGCCTTAGAATTTTTCTTGTATCTCTTCAAATAACGCAGATATTTGGCCTAGACATTTTCCGCATTTTCGATATTTTCCACCATAACTCTTAAAGTAGGCCATGGATTTCAAATGTCTTTAAACCATTTTGTAGGTTATATAAATCGGCACAATTTTCGTATAAATAATTTTTTGTGTACAACCGATATTAAGTGAGATATTCTCGAGGGCCCTGATAAAATGGACAGCCTGTATATATAAATTTTACCCATTTTGACTACAGCATATCCTGAAGTTCTGAATTTGGTAGATTATATTTATTTTCTTGGTTTTTATGACCCTTATTAGAGTGATTACTACTTAAACTATTTGAATAAATTATACATAATTTTAAATATAAAATGAAATATTTTCATATTATTGTTAGATCCAGCCTTGGAACTTACATTTCCTTAATTCTAGGTGAAACCTGTAATGACGAGGAAGTTGCGTAGAAGACCAAACGATCCCATGCCTATGCCCGAGAAGCGCCGCAAGGCGCCAACGGCTCAAATCATATACCTTCTAGATGAGAAAGAAGTGGAGAACGATCTTAGACTGATAAACAAAGGGAAGGTGCAAACTCCTATTAGAAAACAAAACGAGAATTCGTGTTCTTCTAGTCCTGCACATGTACAGGTTTGTTACTTTGGTATACAGATGATAAGGTATTTTCAAAAATTATGTGAGACAAACACGCTCATTGCAAGTGCGACGTCTCAATAATCCCGAAAGGGTATAGGCAGAAACTTTTAGTTTTTTAAATATGTGTCAACTCAACCACATACCTAATAGCCGTCGTGTTTTTTAGACCTTTTATTCTCACATATTCACAATATAACAGTTACTCCTGCAACTGACGTCTTACTAAATAATACCATGCATCATAGTGCTGTGTCGTTTGATATACCAACTAACAATGGTGCTACATATACCCAGTTTGAATAGGTACGGTCATGAGCAAAAAAAAAATAGTACGTCTTATAACGGAATTTTGCTAAAATCTAGTTGTGTACATCTAACTTTAATTTTTGTGACATTGTCAGTTAGTTGTCATAATTTATTGCAAGTGTGCAAAAAACTAATATGCCTCATATAAGCGATTTAGTTAAATCTGGAGTTATTGCTAAAGCAGAAGATGGGTGGTCAATGAGACAAATTGCACTGCGTTATAATATCGACAACAATTCAGTGTGTAACATTTTAAGAAAGTGGAGAATAAACGGTACGATTAGTAGAAATCCTGGATGAGGGCGACGAAGGATATCAACTCAATAACAAGATTTGCAATTGGTAAATGCTCTAGTAGAAAATCCATTTTACTCAGTTATTCAGGCTGCTGAAGAAACGAATTGTTCTGGATCGAGTAGTACTGGTCGCTGGCGAGTAAGAGAATCGGAGCTATGCGGCAGCACAGAAATATTTACTTAAAGCTGAAATAAAGAAGCTCGAGTAGGATTTGCGCTTGAATTTTTAACGCATGATGTAAATTTTTGGAACAATGTAATCTCTACAGACGAAAAACTTTCCAGTCAACACACAGCGGTCGTATTCATGTTTACCGCCCTCCGAATACTCGATTCGATAAGAAATATATATCTAACAATGATAAAAGTGGTAGATTTTCCGTCAATATGTGGGCTTGGATATCGGCACGTGGACCTGGTGTTTTGTGGCATATTGAGGAACGATTTAATAGTGAAAAGTATATTAGGATTTTAGACAATATTATACTCCCTTCTGTGTCATAATTATTTCCTAATAATGAGTTTATATTTCAACAAAACAATTGTTCCGTTCATACTGCTCATACCGTAACTAACTCGTTTCAATATAACAACATCGATGTTCTTAACTGGCCCAGTTATAGTCCAGATCTTAACCCTGTGGAAGAAGTATGGGGACTACTCGTAAGAAGTGTCCAAAAACGAAATGTGAGAACACGGAATTAATTACTGGAAATAGTAAATGCGTAGATCTTCAAACTTTCCTTGTTGGTTTAGTTTTGAATAAAAAAATTGTGTGAAGGAGAAGAAATGGATGCATAAATTATATAAGTCGACTAATAATAATGATTATTATGTCCAATTTTCTAATCTGCGAGCGAGATGTAAAGTTCATTTCTTCGGACCCGCAAAATTTCTGGAAATTTGTGAACGCTGGTAACAACACTTACTCGTACCCAAAACAATATGTTCTTGAGTGGTATAAACAGTGATAATGGCTATAATACAGTTAACTTATTCGCTGATCACTTTTCTTCTATGTACACTGCGGCTGTTGCAGATATAGTGGATAACAATCATTGTAATGGACAATACTTATATTAATGTCAATAAGTGTCAAATTACCCTAGGTGAAGCGTTTTTTGGAAAATTGAAGGGTTGAAGAACAGTTTAAGTTGTGATCCTGATGGAATTCCAGCTATATTTTAAAAAAAATTGTATTTATACTGTTAGCAGCCCGTTACATATCTTGTTTAATTTGTCTATAAATCTGGGTGTTTTCCCACAATTCTGGAAATACAGCTTCATAAGACCTATTTTCAAAAGTGGGAATGTAAATGATATTAAGGTGGGCATATCCAAAAGAGAGAGAGAGAGAGAGATCCGATAATTAAATATTTATTATTTTTGGCCATAACTTTTTTTTAAATACATATGTTTATAAAATACATCTTGACTTTTCGGATTTGCAAACCCCCAAAACCGCTCAAATATTTTTCCATTTAGTTCAAAACGTAATACAACTACAGTTTGAGTGTATACATCTGTAGTCTCATCAGCCATAAGTGCAAGATACACAGATTCTTGAATACGGTCACGACAAACCTCAAACATACATTGAGGGTACATGTCGATTTTTGATCACAGTCTCATTATGCTTACGAATTTAATCCGCATAAGCCGTACTTAGAAATGTAATATCAGTCTTTCCTAAAAGTTGAAAACTGACAACATTATCTAGATGTTTCGTACTATTTTTGTGTTTTTTAATTTTTATAGAAATGTGCTTTAAATCGTTTACCCCATTTTTTTGTCCACTTATCATCGCCCCCAAAAAGCAGGCACACAAAACAAAAGAACGAATTTGTTTCCTCGCAACCACAAATCCAAATAGTTTTAATGTATATATTTTTGTCAAACTTACGCATAAAAGCATTTTTATTTTTGCACTGTCGCTGCTCTTACACTATATTTAAAACTGGCGTTGGACGACCGTTTTGTTTTATTTCAAGTTTTTCATTTAAGCTCAAGCGGCTAAATATAAGTTTTTTAATTTCACTCACTTTCATAATTAATTATCTCTTTTGCACTTTTGTGGTCTAGTCTAATGTTTAATAAAACTTAAGAAAAATCTGTAATGTAAATTACATTACATTATATATGCAACAAATCGATAAACTTTTTAAAAAAGCGCGATAACCTCAAAACAATTTCATACGTAAAAAAGCAAAGAAAACAGAAACGACGAAGCAATTAACTCCTACACAGCCCCAATAGATAACGAAACCACGCGTAACCTCCTCCCATTCTTTCACTTGTTGCCATGACGACCGCCGTACATATTTTAGGCGGAATATCTGAAGCCCATTTCAGCGTTTCTACATGCAATTCGGAAGTTAAATTAAATTGATCGCAAGTGAGGGGAGTATGCCGTTTGTTTTTTATTATTTAAAAAAAATAGTCGTAAAGCAGGTTATCGCGAGATAGGTTATTGTGTATTGTTATTGTTATTTATTGTTTTAAATTTGGCAGGGAGGACGGCGCCCCAGAGCCCTCCCGCACCGCTCGCCACTGGTATTGAATAACATTCTTGGAATTATGGCTTTCATCGGCCTATGACCAGAATGTTGCGGTCTGCTAATGTTGCCAATACTAAGCTAGATTTTTTAAGTCACCCTACAAAGTTTTAAATGTGCTGTAAATGAGTTATAGTATTACACTTGTTAGTTTTAGTTTTAAGTCTTTTTATTCTTTTTACAGTATTCTTGTATTTTAAAGGGCTTATCCCATTGATGAATAAATAAGTAAATATAAGCGTAGGCGATCTGCCCACGATAGTCCTATCAATAACTGTGTCGATGTTCAGGTGATATTATAAGTAATTCATTTGTATATTTTGTATATTCAACTTGGCTCCCTGAACAGGATAAAATAAAAAAACAGCCCTAAGCAGACAATTCACATTTCATATTTTTCAAGTCCTAATTTACCTCCTCTATTGCCAATAACAATATTATCTGTTTTAATTATTTCCCAAATTACATAATTAATATACATTTATTTCTATATAGGGTTTGCCAATTCCACCAGTGAATGATGTTCCATTAATAGAGACCAGAATTGAGGATGGAAAGTTGCTGTATGAGAAACGCTGGTACCACAGAGGGCAGTCTGTTTTCGTTGAAGGTAAGTGCTTTATTTAATGCAAGTGTGTAAACACTTTTTAAAATGACAATAACACTATGCGATTTTCAGCAGTTACAGTGTTTTTTCTTGTGTGAGTTTTACCAAACTTTTGCATAATAGTAATAATAATATCATGTCCAATGACGGCCTCATAAGACTTTGGAAAATATTTTTTTATGGTGGAAAAAGCGCACATTCAGGTCATTTTTATGCCCTATATATTTTTACATTTATGAATTCAGCATAAAATTACCATTCCAACGACCTTCAGATTTTTGTTTTGACGTGGCGTTGCTGAGTTATCCGAAAAAATATGAAAATCTTGGTCGGAACAAATTAATTCTCTGTGTGTGTGTATTACCATTAATTAAGAAGATTTGTTTTGCAGTTATGTAGATAAGAGATGTATTACGATGACACAACCACCAAATATTGATTATAATTATACAGGGTGTATTTTAGCGCTAATTCAAGTGAATTTTCTCAATTTTTTCCTGTATGTTATTGAATTGGCACATTAATTTTCTACAATTTTTTTGAATAATATCCTGTACCTAAAATCGGTATTCCCACAGATATTTTTACTTTTTCATTAAAAACCGTTGAATTATAATACTTTTCATTTCGAACTGATTCAGTAGCGATGATTTTTACATAAAGTAAGAATAATTGAAAGTCATTTTATTGACGTTTAATTGTTAACTATTGTGACAAAGTATTTACGCTTATTTTAAGTTATAAATTAGTTTAAAATTCGCACTTTCTTTTTTTAGTTTATTAACCTCAAATTAACATAACATAAGTCAGAAAAGGCAAGTCATAAGTAACGGTACATAAAATTACAGAAAAAAATATAAACAGCAATGCATAGTAAAATTCTATTAAAATAATCACTAATAAAAATACATAGTTATATTATAAAGTGAGAAATAAGTGACAAATTATGTAAATCCAAATTGCAGGCCTTATCTCCCTACTGGAAACAAATATTCCTTAAGAGAGTAGAAAGCGTTTAATTCTAAAAATGACTTTACACTTTTTTTGAAAGTAGTATAGTTTCCTAATAATAATTTGATGCCATCAGGTAATGTATTATAGAGGATGCTACAGTTGTAGTGTGGAGTTTTGCGAAACATAGTTGTTCTGTATGCAGGCAATCGGAGGTTTGTAGTTCTTGTGTTGTAGTTGCGGATATCGGATTGAGGTACAAAGTCCATAAGATGTCTTTTTTGTTTCTTCAGCAGCCTGAATAACTGAGTAAAATGGATTTTCTACTAAAGCATTTACCAATTGCAAATCTTGTTGTTGAGTTGATATCCTTCGTCGCACTGATCCAGGATTTCTACTAATCGTACCCATTTATTTTCCACTTTCTTAAAATGTTACACACCGAATTTTTGTCAATATTATAACGCAGTGCAATTTATCTCATTGACCATCCATCTTCTGCTTTAGCAATAACTCCAGATTTAACTAAATCATGTATATGAGGCATATTAGTTTTTTGCACACTTGCAATAAATTATAACAACTAACTGACGTCACAAAAATTAGTTAGATGTACACAACTAGATTTTAGCAAAATACCGGCTTAAGACTTGTCCTACTTTTTTTTTGCTCATGACCATACATATAGCCTTGCCTGAAAAGCAATTCTAATTATAACTAGCAATTTATTTGACTTTCAGGCCGTGATATGCCAAAGTTTCCTGCAAATATATCTGCTATTGGTAACGATGCCATTTGGGTGAAAAAGTCAGATGGGGCAAAAGTTCGCATATACATCTCCTATTTGGCCAGAGGAAAAGTGTCCATCAAACGGAGAGCATCTTAGAAGTGTATATTTTTTCAATAGTTGTTCTTTAGTTAAGCCTTCCAAGTATTTATTTTTAAGAAAACTGTGAGCAATTTTGCCTGTGGACTACCTGACTTAGTTGTAATAAATAGATATTTTATTAACATGAGATATATGTTATAAATATGTGACAACACAATGGAAATGAGCAAAGGTAAGCCACAAATTTCCCGAAGAAGAAGGCATACTGTTTCTTTTCTTGCCTCTGAGCTGTTATAAATACTTAGCAGTCAAAAAGTACCCAAAACACACACTCGATGTTATTTCACCTGCTAAGTTGACTAGAATTTAATTTAATTTAAAAAGGTATCTACCTTCATACTAAACTAGTTTCTCTCTGAAGATCCTATACCTTTGTCTCTCTGTCTTCCACACAATATTCCTTTCTTTCCAATGGTGGAAAGGCCATGAAATAAATAAATATATCTTTATTTACCATAATAACAGCACATAGATAAATAGGTGCCATTCAGAGCTGGGTAGGATTCGAATCATTCAGGATTCCAATCCTTTTTGAGTATTCGAAAGCTGTATTCGAATACTTTCATATAAATGTATTCCTGATCCGGATTCGTAAGACAAATGACAAAGGATTCAAATCCTTTTGTGGTTCCAATATTTTTTACGCAAGCTTTATGCGTTATGTTATTAAGTATAGGGAGCGGGAAGCCACACGGACTCAAGATCATACCTATTATAACAAACTGACAGGCAAATAGCATGCATTTTGGTAGGTACTTGTCAGTGTTGCCAACCGGTGGATAATAGTCCGATTTGTGGGTTTTTTTAGGTGATGCGGACATTTTTCGGACTAAAATATTTCTGACAATTTCGGATATTTTGTCTGTTCTTAAAAAAATAAAGCGATTACTTTCTCTATCCATTATATTATTTTTCAATTTTTAAAAAGTCAATGTTTTCGTTGTTATTTTAAGATTTCCTCAAATCTATTTAATTTAGGTTTTCCTTGTAAAACTGAGTTTTAAAAGTTGTGAGAAATATGGAACAATATGGAAATGGAACGCATAAAAGGCAGACGTATTTTAGCTCGTACTATAGGCATTCAACTTCCAACATTGACTAGAATCTAATACATATTGATTAAATTCTAGCCGATATTGAAGGTTTAATGCCTAAAATACTGCTGATGACTTCTATATGTTTTATTTATGATACAAATTTTAAAATTAAGTTTAAATAGATAGTCCTGAGGATGTCTTAAAATAAAAACGCAACATCGACTTTTTAAAAATTGATTTTATCGATCTTTTTACCACGCCTTAACCAATTCAATAACCAAATCAAATCATTCGTTATTTTCAATAGGACTCGTAATACAAGTATATAGAACGTCAACAGTTTCCTTGCAACTACAAAAAATTGCAAGAAAACTACAAAAAATACTATAACTACAAACTACAACTATAGAACGCTGCAAAAACAGCAGACAAACAAACAATGAAATGTAAATACGAAGTATAAAAAACAAATACTGAAAAAAGTAAGAAAAGGTGTAAAAACAAATATTCCAAGTATGGTACATGTGATATAAGAAACTAAATGTCAGGATTAAGAAATACGAGTTTTTAAATATAAATAAACAAAAAACTATTTGTCATAGAAATTCAAACATCAAATTCAGAACAATCCAAGTACTCTGAAATGGAGTAAAAAACATTTTTTAATAACAAACTTTTTACAGCTCTTTTAAATAAATAAACGTTTGATATTTCTTTAATAAAATTGGGTAGTTTATTGAACAACTTAATAGACATGATGGTGGGTTCTTTGGCAACCATAGCTAAACGGTGTTGTGGTAAACTAATGTTATTATTCAGCCTTAAATCGTAGTGCTCAAAGCCATCTCTCTTCTGAATAAAATTATTAGGGCTAGTTTTAACGGAAACGACACAGTTTAGTATATAGTACTTGTAACTGTAAGTATACCTAATTCTTTAAAAATTTGTCCACAAGAATATTGGGGTGATTTAAAATTTCTTGTTCGTATGATTTTCTTTTGTATGACTAAAATGTCTTTTACTCTCGATGAGTTTCCCCAGCAAATAATTCCATAGTTTAAACATGCATGTACATAAGCAAAATAATACAATTTTAGCAGTTCAACACTAACTTTTGATCTTAGCTGCCATAAAACAAAGCAGTGAGTGGAAAGCTTTTTGTTATCCCGCCTATATGATAATTCCAAGATAATAGAGAATCAACCTGCAATCCAAGAAATTTGGTAACTTCACTGTGTTCATTACATTTGTTATCAATTTTTACAAGGAGACTTTTGTTTAACTCACGAGTAGCGAAAACTATCAGTTCTGTTTTTAAGTTGTTTAAAACCAAACCATTGTCCAAGCAATATTTCTGCATAGAGATAACAGTATCATTTGCATTTTTACTAATTCCGTTGAAATCATCACCAGTGACAGCAGCAGCAGTATCATCTGCAAATAATGAGATGTAACAATTTGTTAATGGCTCAGCAATATCATTGATGAAAATAATAAAAAGTAACGGCCCCAGGATACTTCCCTGAGGTACGCCAGTAGTACTAGAAGCGAGTTCATTTGATCTATATGTTGAACCGTCATCTGATAACCTGACCTCTTGTGTCCTATTACAGAGATAAGATTTTAACCAACTTAATGCTGTTCCGCGTATACCATAATTATAACATTTGTCTAGAAGAAGCGCATGATCTATGGTATCAAACGCACGTTTTAGATCGAAAAATATACAGGCAGTAGTTTTGCTGTTATCTAAATTTGACAAAATGAAATTGTACAAGTTGAGTAGAAAGGCCCTTTCTAAAACCAAATTGATGATTAGAAATAATATTTTCTTTCTCTAGAAATGCAGAAGTTCTTATGAAGTAAGCTTTTTCAAGAACCTTTGAAAAGGCGGATAGTAGTACAACTCCTCTATAATTAGAAATATCATTAGTATTGCCCTTTTTATGAATAGGGATAATAATAGCTTTTTTAACATTGATGGAAAAATTCCTTCCTGAAAAGGTGTTTTCCCAAACGTATGGAAGCTGTCGACAATCATACCAATTGAAAAAATTAATAATACAATCATCTGCTCTCAATTTAGACCAGTTAATTCTCTACCAATTCCCAAGAAACTATTAGAATTAGTCGTTAAAAACGAACTAATGAAATTTATTCAGGAGAATGATATCATTATAAGTGAACAATCTGGCTTTAGGAAAAACCATTCTTGTGAAACATCACTTCAGTATGTTTTAAACCAGTGGAAAATGGATATCTCTAATAACTTAATAATTGGGGTAGTATTTTTGGATTTCAAAAGAGCATTTGAAACTGTAAATAAAGATCTACTCATATTAAAACTAAAAAAATATGGAATTGAGGGGACAGTATTACATTGGTTTACATCATACCTTGACAGCAGGGAACAGATAGTTAAATTTAATGACTTTTATTCAGAAAAAATGAATATAAAACACGGAATACCACAAGGGTCAGTACTTGCTCCAATACTGTTTTTATTATACATTAATGATATTAGTAATTATTGTAAAAAATGTAAACTCAAACTGTTTGCGGATGATACAGTGTTGTATGTGACAGGCAAAGTAGAAGATATTGAGAGTAAATTAAATGAGGACCTAAAAAATGCGTATGAATGGACATGTGATAATAATCTTAAGCTGAACTTGAATAAAACTAAATTTATGATTGTAGCATCCAAACACAATTTGAAGCAGTTAAAACTAAATAAATAAAACTTAATATCACATTAAATCACTGCATCATTGAGGAGGTTACCAAATTTAAATATTTAGGAGTAATTATTGACTCTGAACTGAATTTTAATGCTCACTGTGAGTATATAAAAATTAAATGGCAAAAAAGGTTGGCCTGTTGTGGTTATCTAATAAAATATCAATGTTCGCTAAATTAACTATTTATCGATTACTGTGGAACTACACTTATTTTCCTCAACAAACAACAAATTCAAACATTACAGAAAGTTCAGAATAGAGGCATGAGAGCCATACTGGGTTGTAGTAGATATACACCAATTAATACTATGCTGAGTGTTCTGAATTTAATGAATATCGAACAAAGAATTGTGTATAATACATTGATGTTTATATTCAAAATGAAGTATGGAATGATGCCACCTTACTTGACCAATAAATTAGATCATGTAATTGACTTTCATTCGTATAAAACACGGGCCACAATAAATAATGATTTCTATGTGAAAATTGAATATATAAAATCCAATTCCATGCTAGGAAAAGGTCTAATTTGGTTTAATGACTTACCATGTGAGATAAAAAAATGCAGGAATATATATATCTTTAAGAGGCTTTGCATAGAGCACATAAAGAATACCTTTTAAGTATTTGTCAGTGTAATTTTAATATTAGGTTATGTAATGTATGTATGTTATGTAAGATTGTATTGTATTTTTGTTAAGAGCTCTGCTAATAAAGTATAAATAAATAAAAATAAAAGAGATATTTATCAATAGTGTTAGAGGCTCTACAATATAATCAACAATTCTGATCAGCAGAGAACATGGTATCTCATCAAAGCCAGAGGAGTTCTTGGCCGAGATAGACTTGATTATATCATATACTTCATAAATTGTTACTGGAGATAAAAATAACGATTTATTATTGATCTTAGACCTAGTATTATAGGCAAGAGGCAAGTTATTTGTTAACATTTGAATAGATGATACAAAGTATTTATTAAAGTAATCAGCTGACATACTAAAACCTTTTATATGTATGCTTAACGTTAAAATAAAGTGCAATTTATTAATTTCTTTTTATTTAATTAATCAATCACCTACATATACATATATTACATAATCAAGCAAAGTACTAATCTATTCACCATAATCTTACAATAGTGTAACTGTAACAATCATTCTGAAGGATTCGAGTCCGTGATCCGAAAAGAGGATTCAAATCCTGTGATTCGAATCAATTTTATCTACAAAAAGGATCCGAACCTAGTATCCATGATTCGAATCCTTTTCGATGATTCGGATTCGTGATTCGAATCCATTTTCAGAGGATTCGACCCAGCTCTGGTGCCTCTGGTTACCTAGATGGTGCTCTTTCAATGGCCCCAAGACAAAATAAAAAGTTTTCATAACACCTGTGGAGTACAAGTATAGAATAATGTCACCTAAATAATAGAAGCAATAATACACTGGAAAAATTTGTTCTAGCATTTTCTGAAGTTACACCTATGTTTAAGATCATATTGTTACACCTAAGAGTGAAAACATAATGAAATCTGTGCCTCAAGCCTTGACTCAGTAGTGATTTAAATTGGTACATATTGAGCGAGGGCCTTAACTTGCAATAAAATACTTTGTATATACAGTAAGCGGCAAGCAAGTGTGTACCTTGGGTAGTCTTTACATGCGAAATAAATGGGCAACCAACTCGACCATGCCCACATCATTTACATTCCTCTGTATTGTTGTGCATTCAATTTGTTTAGCATCTGTGAATATGAAAAGCCTAGATACTGATAAATTCGTTAAGAACTAACCATAATTGCATTTTGTGCATCTTCCGTTATAATTTTTTATTATTTAAGTGAATAAGAAGATTTTGTTAACGATTGAATTTTTTTCAGTTGTGCTCTCTGTTTTGTTGATATAATTTCTTGATTAATAAAAACAAATTCTTCCCATAATTTTAAGACAGATTGCAAATTAATCATATATTTCACAGTAATCTTGCCACAGCGGAGCATCCTACGAATTTAATAATAAGCATACACTACAAATCTGAAATCTAACTGCCAAAAGTTTAGCGCATAAGTAGGAGGGTCACGGTATGCGAAGTGTTGGCCTAATTTTACTGCATGGGAGATATAGGAAGCTATTATATTGGTTCTAATAGTAGTAGTAGTAATCGTTGGGGGAGGCCTAGTGCCTGGCAAGTAGGCCACAAATGGGCCCTTTTTACCTACCCCCTGACGTCCCCTCAACCATTCACTTCTACTCGGCCTCCTACTCCCTCTTGAAACCTTCCTGATCTTCCAATGAAGGTCAGGACATGTTTTCTTTCGAGAGAGTCCATTTCCTCTTTTGGGAGCGTTGTGGCGCCGAAGAGTTCATACCTCAGGCGCCCGAATGCTTCACATTGTCCCAAGAAGTGAAACGATGTTTCTTCATCACTTCCGCATCTTGGGCAGGTGGGATCTACCTCAACCCCTATCAGTGATAGGTGTCTTCTGAGCCTGCAGTGACCAGTTAGGACTCCGACCAATTGGTTCAGAGTCCTCCGGCTTCTGCCTAGCAACCAGGCCGCCCTTGACTTGTTCGGCCCCGTTACGAAGTCTCGAGCCTGTCTGCAGCCACTGCTCAGCCTCCAATGTTCCCTCAATGTTGCTTGTGCCCACTCCTTAAGGGCCGTAGCGGCATATTTCCTTGTAATTCCCAACATGGGCTCCGAGCCTAGCCAATTCATCGGCTCTCTCGTTTCCTGGGACCCCGGTATGTCCCGGAACCCATATCAGGCTCACTTCCTTGTGCCTGGCAAGTTCCTCTAGAGCATCTCCGCACTCTTGGACGAGGGGGGGACCTCGTCCTGGGAGAGCAGACCGCCCGAAGTGCTGCCTGGCTGTCGGAACAGATACAAATATTTTGTTCCGTACCGTTCCTCGTTTCTTCCTTATATGCCGCTTTTAGGATGGCATATACCTCATTGGTTCTAATAAGTATATGAGATAATCCTGAATCTAATAAATAACAAGGAAAACTTTGCAACGATATAACGCTATAAAGGTGCCGGGTGGAGGATCAATGAAAATAAACCGAAACGTAATAAACAGGTGGTTAAGTGGTGTATACACAGGTAGGGGTCTTGCTGTCTTTAAGTGGCAACGTTTTGGTTGGCAAGCAACATACTTTTTATTTTACAATTAAATGTTTTTGAAGACAGCTTTTTAGTGCTCGAGTCAAGCTTGTTCCACAAATAATTAAGTCCTTATGCACATTACTATACACACTAATTACAAATTTCATCTACTATACTCTCACTACTGTAATTCGCAGTTTATTACTGTTCTCTATTCTATCCGTTCACTTGTAGATCTCTTATCAAAACTGAACTGTCGCCAGCTTCCCTCCTGTGTCTTTATATACCTAAACACAGGCGTTCTAGAGCATTCTGAACGCACCTCGTCGATTTCCGTAAGTGGCGGCCGTCACAGAAGTTACGTCATATATTAGGCAACCCAACATACTACTGTCATACCGCTAATAGCGCGAAACTAATGCACTGGAACTTGACTCTTAAAGCTCTAGTTAATAAAGATTATTATCAAGAGAGTTAAAACATAGCTTAGAATTTCATTTTATTTCTGCCTCACAGAAAATATTTAGGACCTTTCAGTAACTAATTGACTTTCACAAAGTATGTGAAAGTGTATATATGTAAAATACATTAGAAGAAATTAACTTTTAATTAAATAAATTGATATTACATATGAATTATAGTATCCTCCAATAAGAATTGAGAATACAAAAACGTCATTGCTGCTAACTTCAAGTTAGTTTTACATTTTGCTCTGTCAGTTTATAACCTCGTACAGCTAACAGATTATTTCGGTATATGTAAGTACGCCTAAGAAATTTCTAAAAAAACAGTTGTAAGTATTACTGCAATATTTGACTTCTACAAAGAAAAGGAGGAGAAGGGACGATAAAGGTCCCTTTTAAATAAGATGTTTTTTGCAATAATTTACTTACTGTGGTATTCTACGTTCCTTTCTCATTGCTTTAAAGTGAGGAATTTTTACTCTTTATTTTGAAAACATCTGTAAATTAATTATTTATTAAAGCGAATTTGCAAGGATTTGTCAAATTGTTCATTATTTCCTACGTTCGGTAACGTTCGACAATCTTCGTGCTGTTAGGTTCTCACAATGGCGTCGTAGGGGATTTTTCGCGAACGGACGTCATTACCCATACAATTGGTCCATGTAGTAGTCATTATTAGAAGTAATTTGTGTATATCGAAATATTGTGCAAATTACAAAAAAATTTCCTTGCCCTTCTCACAAAGAAAACAAACCACCACACAAATCTACTACATCGGGGCCATGGTGCCTAGGGGTGCGGGACAAGGATTGTAAATAATCCTTGGGTGCGGGATGGGTTGAAATGGTAGACCAACCGGTTGCGATCGGTTATTGTTATATGACGATATCGTCAAAAATTGTATGTTCGCTGATGCTCTTTACAATTTTCATTTTTACATTTTTTCACACATTACAAGTAAATTATTTTCGATTTTACACTCTCATCCCCTCATTTATTCCTCGCCCTTCTAATTCACCTAAAATTAATGCTTTCGTGCCTGTTCTTACCCCGCCCAGCACCCCATTTCGCTCCCGCTTCCCGAATGTTTCTTGATTTTTTTCTTTAAAACTACTCGATATTCCTCTAAATTCCTTTCTGTTCTCACATTGTTTTGTCGTCTACTATTCATTTCTGCATCGAAAATTTCTCAAAACCTTTATCGTACTGGACCCGAAAAGGAGAAAATTTTGTAGCTTCAGGATGTTAAAAAAAATGCAGTATGATAATGAGCTGCATACTATACCTACGTGATTCAAGCAAGTATGAAAGACAAAATGATAAAGTTGAGGTAGGTATAGGAGAATTCGTCTTTCTGGAGGTAAATATGTAAACATTTTCCAACATTCCGTTTAAATATCGTTGGTAAATTATTTTTTCTGTCGCTATCTTCACAGTGCCAAGTACAGATCAATGAAAACTTATTAGATTTGCTATCGCGCCTTCTGAAAATAGAACAAATGAAATTTACTAGGTACACAGTTATAAATATTGTATAGAATTGATGTAAATAGTAAAATTAACGTAATTTTTTGTATGAAAATCGGCACCGGAATAATATTACAAAAAGAAAATTGTTTCATAAATTTTAATAACTTGTACTGCTGTACTCTAACTGTAAATCAACATTTTACTGTCAGAAAACTATAATAAAGTAAAATATAAATAACCCTAACCTACCTCAAAAGTAGCCACTTTTCTTTTAACTTGGCATCCTTTGGAAAATTAAACATTTTACATCCACTATTATTAGTATGATCACATTCAGGAACAAAACATAAACCCATAGTTCAAACAATTTAAAATGAATATAAAATTTGATTACAGAAAGAAAGTTTAGGTTATGAACCGTAAATGTGAATAATTCAAACAATAGTATAGAAATTAGCTGCAATTGCATTGCATTCTGCCACGTAATTTAAATTTTTGACATTCTTCACTCCCATTGGAGGAAACTGTTGCTGTTTTATATTTGGCATTATTAAAATAAAATTAAAGGCGTATTAAATCTTATACAAATACATATATTTTAACATATCTTGTGTGTATGAGATTGACACTGGAAGTTCTTATATATTTGTTTCAACCGAGAAATTCAATAAAATGTAAAGCAATGTTTTGGCATCATAATTTATAGTCTTTATGAATAAGGTAATAAGGCTCAAATTACAATGTCATTCGACGGGATCAAAATCTCTATGACAGTAGTATGTCTGGTTGCATAAGTTGTGATATCACAGCTAATTGAGTCCATACTTGGCTGGAATGTAGAGCACAGGGCCGGCTTCAGCACCTAACAATAAAGACAGCTGGAGAATATGTCTATTCATTAAAAATAAACTGAACAAAAATTAATATATTAAGAATCTGAGCGATTTAAAGTAATTGTTGCTTTGGAGTTTGCATGACTATTTGCTGTGATGTGCCTCTGAATATGAAATATTGAACTGTTGATTTGATGTTGAAATTGTAGAAGAGAATAAGGACGATAATTGTTGCAGGTACTTGGGGTTTAGTTGTTAGAGTCAACATTTTTAATTGATCCTCCAGAGAATTTTCCACATAACCTTCAACTACTGAACTCAATTTACAACCACCCAGATTTAACTGGAGAATAATATCACCTCCAGTATTCAATATTGTCGGATAAGGTAGCTGCTGTTCGTTTGAAACAATGCCCAGTAAACTTGTCTATCTCATTCAAATTTAAACTGGGCCGACTGAATTATGTCCACAGGCTCGGTTGCCGGGTGATTCAGAGTCGGTCTTAGACATTTGCCGCCCTATATATTGTATACCGACTTTAAAGTGCCAGTGTCAGTATTTTATAGAAAATGGTTGGGAGAATTAAGAAAATAACAAGTAAGCGAAAATGAACAAACAAACTTCCTATACAGGGTGTCCCACGACGAACTGCGGTGATCGATATCTCGAAAAGTAGACATCGGAAAATTTTGAAAATTTGGTAGTAAACTAATGTCGATGGGGGCAACTCGGCTAAAATATTTTCAAGATGGTGGCACTTCCGGTTATACCGGAAGTCGATACCAACTTGCTTATTTTAAATGGGACACCCTATATATTATTACATTTTTGGATTGTATGCAAAATTCTAGACAGATTTTGTGTATCATGTCCTATACCTAGGTCTCTCCGTTTTTGAGTATTTCAATTTTGATGTCAAAAATGACGTTTGCGAGCCCTAAAAGAATTATCAATTTTTCCTATAAGGAAGCCTTTATTATCTAATTTGGGTTCGATTCTTTGTTGAAAAAGACCTACTTTAATAGAGTTTTTATAATGTTTTGATAAGTATTCATACAGAGTGTTAAAAAAATAAGAATAAAGATGAAATTGAGAATACTGTCAAAAATCAATTTTTTCAAACGGAAACCCCCAATTTTTATAATCTTATCTTATTCGCCATTAAAAATAAGGGTAAGTTTGTATATGGATGTCTATTCCGAAAATTTTTAGTTTTCGAGATATTCCCAATTCAATATTTCTATATGGGGATTTTGCTATGGATTTTAAGTTCAATTATTGTTAGTTGGCTATGACGGCGTTGAGTGCTAAACAAATGTATGTAGCTGTCACTTACCAATTGACAAATATCAATTATCATGCCGGGGCGCTTAAATTATGCACACGAGGATTACTTAAATTTGTTTATAATCTATGGAGAATGTAACAAAGTTTTATCAAGAACGTGTGAAATATTTGCTAATAGATATCCAGATAAAGAAAAACCGTCTCCGAACAGTATTAAACGAATAATGGAGAATTTCAAAAATTTTGGCACCGTTAAGGCAACAGCTCATAAAATAAAACCAATTGTCGATGATGAAAATATCGAAATTGCTATTTTGGGATATTTTGCGGCATATCCTATGACATCCTTAAGACAAGTGGCCTTACAAACAGGAATCTCCAAGAACTCTATTCATAGAATTCTTTTGAAACACAAATTCCATCCCTATTCCATTTCTATGGTTCAACACCTAAAGGACACCGATTTGACCAGAAGAGTTCACTTTTGCGAATTTATTTTAACAATGTTACAAGGCGACTCGATTTTTGGACAACATAATTTGGACTGACGAGGCAAAATTTACGAAAAATGGACTTTTCAACAGACATAATTCCCACTTTGGTGTGATTCAAATCCCCATGCCGTGAGATTGCAAAATTATCAAGAAACGGCAATTTAATGTGTACTGTGCTGTAAGAAATGATGGAGTCGTAAAACTTAATTTTTATGAAGAAAACTTAAATGGTAATGAATTAATACTTAAATAGTTTCTGTTTTTCAAATTGCGTATCAACTGTTTTTTACGTGAAAGATGTTTGAATATATTACAAGGTTTAAATAATGAATATTTGAACAATTTACCACTAGCTGAACATAGGCAAATATTTTACCAACACGATGGCGCGCCACCACACAGCAGCTTCATAGTTAACAACTTCTTGGAAGAAACTTTTTACGATAAGTGGATTGCTAACAATGGACCTTTTCTGTGGCCTCCCCGTTCTCCTGACCTGTCTGCTGTCTTAGACTATTTTATATGGGGAACAATAAAAGATATGATTTATTTTAATCCAGTCACAACAATGGAAGATTGTCAAGCAAGAGTAAGGAATGCTTTTGAAAGATTATTTCCAGGTTCTATTAGAGCGGCCACCCATGACGAACTAATCAAGAGGTGCGAAAAATGTTTGGAAGTTCAGGGTGGACACTTTGAACACTTATTAAAATAAAATATTTTCCTGAGTATAAGTAGTTATACTGTTAGTATTTTATGTTAGAACCTTTTGTATCTAAGTTACATTTGTTTAATTATTTTATGAACTGTTGCAGTGCCAAATTTTTTGAAATTCTGCATTATTCATTAAATACTGTTCGGAGACGGTTTTTGTTTCTCTGGATATCTATTAGCAAATATTTCACATGTTTTTGATAAAACTTTGTAACATTCTCCATAGATTATTAACAAATTTAAGTAATCCTCGTGTGCATAATTTAAGCGCCCCAGCATGATAATTAATACTAGTCAATTGGTAAGTGACAGCTACATACATTTGTTTAGCACCCAACGCCGTCATAGCCAACTAACAGTAATTAAACTTAAAATCCATAGCAAAATCCCCATATAGAAATATTGAATTGGGAATATCTCGAAAACTAAAAATTTTCGGAATAGACATCCATATACAAACTTACCCTTATTTTTAATGGCGAATAAGACAAAATTATAAAAATTGGGGGCTTCCATTTGAAAAAATTGATTTTTGACAGTTTTCTCAATTTCATCTATATTCTTATTTTTTCAACGCTCTATTAATACTTATCAAAATATTATCAAAACTCTATTAAAGTAGGTCTTTTTCAACAAAGAATCGAACCCAAATTAGATAATAAAGGCTTCCTTATAGGAAAAATTGATAATTCTTTTAGGGCCCGCAAACGCCATTTTTGACATAAAAATTGAAATATCTCAAAAACGGAGAGATCTAGGTATAGGACATGATACACAAAATCTGTCTAGAATTTTGCATACAATCCAAAAATGTAATAATATATAGGGTGTCCCATTTGAAATAAGCAAGTTGGTATCGACTTCCGGTATAACCGAAAGTGCCACCATCTTGAAAATATTTTAACCGAGTTGCCCCCATCGACATTAGTTTACTACCAAATTTTCAAAATTTTCAGATGTCTACTTTTCGAGATATCGATCGCCGCAGTTCGTCGTGGGACACCCTGTACAGAAAACCGCTGCCCAAGGAATCACTACTTCTACATCCAGATTTTGTATCCAAGTCTACACACTAAATCCCAATGTAATATTTTATTCCTTTTAATAATAGAGTGGGAGTGGTAGAGGGGGTGGCTAATGTAAAAAAAAACAATTAGAAGTGCTTGGTTCTCGTATACACACTAACTCCCAATTTAATTTTTTATTCCCTTAAACAATAATGTGGGGGTGGAAATGGGGGAAAGAGGGGGTAACTAATATCAAAATAAGAGGCCCTTGGTTCAAATCCCAAATTAATTTTTTACTCCATTTAATAATAGGGTGAGGGTGGCAATGGGGGTGGTAGAGGGGCTAGCTAACGCCATAAAAATTTGTTTAGACGTTTCGTTCTTGTATACACACTAAATCACATTTTAATTTTTTTTAACTCCCTTTAATAATAGGATGGGGGTGGCAATGGGGTGGTAGAGGGGGTAGCTAACGCCAAAAAAAATTTTTTTAGACGTTTCGTTCTTGTATATACACTATATCATATTTTAATTTTTTTTACTCCCTTTCATAATAGTGTGGGGGTGGTATTGGGGGTGATAGTGGAGGTGGTGGTGGCTGATCCAACCAAAAGAAATTTTGAGACCTTAACTTTTCGTACGTGCCCTAAATTGCAATTTTGTGGACTCTTACTTGCTTGTTTTGCCTATTTACCCTTATTTCCTGCATTTACCCCCGAACCCTTCTACGAAATTAGATCAAAATATAATCTAATTCCAGATCTCGTTACAATACATAAATGTACCAAATTTCAAGTCAATATCGTAAATGGTTCCAGAGTAAACGTGCGCACAAAAAAATGACAGACCGACAGACAGAAATTTTTTTTCGCTCAAATTTAAAATCTCGACGTTTCATGACATTTTAAGCCTATTTCAACAAAAAAAATATTTTTTTTTTGCGTTACTACCACTGGACGTGGAAATAATTAATAAATTTGCCGCCCTAGGGAATTGCTTAATCTACCTAGTGGTAAGAGCCAATGATTGATGATTATAAACAGAAATATAATCCTTGTATAAGATCGGCCATCTGATTCTTCCATGCCGTATATTTGCAACGCAACAGTACAGTGGCAGCCGAGCAAGCACGTGAATACCGTATCTACTCGAAAAATTAGATAATCTGAAAGTGTTGTAATATTTAGAACAAATAAATTTTCCTTTTAGCCGATGAATTTATTGCTATTACGAAACTTGAATAGAAAACATGAGGATTGAAATCACTTCTTTTAAGCTGGAACACTTTTATCTTGGGTGTGCAAGTGTAATAAAATAAATTAGATAACCTTTCGTTAATTTCAAATATCAATATTACCGAATTGTTGATCCTTAGCAATCATTAATCAGTTAGGCGGTGTTTTTAATTAATGCTTAGTAATAATATAATGATCTAATAAGATTTGTGTTTTTTTTTATATAATTATTATTGACGATGATAAACTTTACAGACATATTTTTTTATTCGATTAATTAAATTTCTCTCGTTTTACACAGTGATAAGTACACATATATATTGAAGTTAACGCCACGATATAAACATAAACATCAATATTCGCTTGTTTTTAGTCACGTGAACTTTGGATGTCTGCTCTTGGAGATTCTATCTCATAAATGCCATAGGCGTCTACAATAGGGACAGGATGGCTGCTATTTACTCATAGTGAAATTTATTTTAAATTTGTCATCTACACTACCTTACCCAATCCATTTAAGAACATATACATACAGTTTCAACTCCATCTGGTGGTTGCAGATTAACTCATGGCGATAACTACATCATTATTTAGCCTATGGCAGAAAATTTGTAATACCTGCATACAGACCATAAGCTACTCTAGGCCTCGTAAGTAAACATATAGATGACATGCTTCTTCGTCTGCAAAGCCAAGTGATAAAGTTAATGCAGTATGCGATCTAACATTCGGATACCATCCAGGCAAAACGATGTATGTGCCTGATTCACCGTCAAGGTTACCAAGGTCAAAATTTCAATAATTTTTATTGAAAATTTAGAAGAATACCAAACCATAGTAGTGGTCAGCAAACAAAGAATAGAAGTATATAAAGAAGAAACTTTGAATGATACAGAGATCCAGCAAGTCATATTTTATGTAAGGTGTGGTTGGCCATGAAAAGGAAAAAGTGTGAATGGGATAAAATGAAGGGCTCGCGAATGCGCTTAAACTGAATTTTGACTCGTCAAAATCGGTCCAGCGGTTTCCGAGATATTACGATTTGAAAGTATGGATTTGTATACGGATCTTTCGCTGCGGCGAAAGCCGTTTTCGCGATTTTTTCGGGGAAAAAAGTGACTTGGCGACTTTTTGTTTCTTCCCCTGATGAATTCTCACGACCTAAGTACTGTGTCGAAATTTCAAGTCGCTACGTTGGTTAGGAGGGGAGGGGGAACAGTAAACATAAATGAAATTAAAATCGCAAATCGCGCAGCAAACGTGACATTGTGTACTTATGTGCCTACTTTGAGTTCCGCTCATATATTTTCAATTTTCGCCATAAATAAACAAACGGACGAGCGGAGTCAGAAATGTATTTGTGAGAGAGAAGTGGGAGCGCTAGGCTCCTCTCCCGGCATCTCGCTGCACGGCTGCTGAATTGCCGCACTCGTTTTTATAAATGTACCATGCGCGCGTGCAGGCCCTGATGAAGTTAGAGCTTCGGGGTAAAAAAAATTTGAAAGAGAATTAATTTCCCTTGAAAATGAGCCCGGCCCGAAGTTCCTAACCTTTTCCCTTATCCTTCTCCAGGCCAAACCTTTGCGGGTCCCCCTCTTCCCTCCTAATCATCCGATCGCAATCTGGTCGGGCTTAAATCAAAGAGAAAGAAATTCCACAATCGTTGGAGAAAAAAATCTCCCCCCTTTCCTTCCTGGCGAAGAATGACTTTTTGCCATTTTAAAAGAAGATCGCCCATTAATGTATCAATCTTTTAAAAATATTTTAATCGCCTCATCCTTGTTAACAGCAGAAAATGCTTTTGCTGATGAAGTTGGCAAAAAATACCCTCACTGGCTAAATTATATTAAAGGCTACTGGAATCGTCGTGAAAGTTGGTGTCTCTGCTATCATGATGTCACAACACACGGAAATCAGACAAATAACTTTCCAATACCTAGCTGGAGTTTATTCATTTTTTTTTTTTAGATATAAATGAGGCTAATGCTGATGATCGATATACTATGGCGGTATTAACGCTAGGCGAAAAAGCTAACAAAAAAGAAAAAAATGCGATAATGATATTAATAAAAATACGAATATCCATAACATTCATAAAAACAGGGCAGTAAACATGTCTAAAGGCGTGGATAGTAATACATTTTTTTCTGAAAAAGAAGATATACTGCATACGGCAAGTGATGATGATGACAACTTATTCCTAAAACTAATTGAAATATTGAAAATGAAGCACTAAAACTTTGGTTCATTTCATGTTATTATTAACAGATGCATCAAACGACTGGAAATGGTAAAGCACAGACGAAGTTGGGACACATATTTAAGTACTTTCGGAAGCAGCTTTGTATTAAGATAACGGTCTGGAGCAGCAATATGTGTAGTAAAGTATATACGATTGGAATTGAAACCGTATAAAAACTAAAAGCCGGCAAAAATAGTCGGCATCTCTTTATTGTACATGGGCGGAGGTAAATAGAAATGCTTGTCATAACAAAATGATAAGATTTTCGGGCGTTATTATATTATCCTCTGTTTCAAATGGTCTCCAGAAAGCCATGGTAAATTAGTAAATAATTAAAATATTTTACCTTTTATACAGTAGTAAATATTTATAAATGTGAACAGTAACTAACTAACCTGCTACGCTTGATATTATAATAGGTAGTTATGCGCTGCACTGGCACATAGACAGCACGATATTAGACTTCCACGTTCCAAGATAAAGAAACGATTTACGAGTATTTTTGTGCTAGTAGGCCTGTCCGTTTTATTACCTTTAAGCCAGTGCAGTCGTAGATGGTTCATTCAGGCTGATTACATTGCCAGTCTCGGACTCGCCTGCACAGTTTCAACTACCGTTCGAATTTCGATACCATTGCCAAATATATAGGACAAAATATCAGGTTCAGTGCGCACGGTCCTGTGCTTTAAAACTGACCAGTTTCAATTCCAATCGTATATACCTTAAAAGTTTGCCATGTGGACGTCCGCCTTCGTGCACGTCACGTACTACTGCTAAAAGAAGCGAAGTTTGTCTTTCAATGTTTGAAAAAATTTACCAAACGCAAAATAACATGGCGCAGTGCATAATATATTTAGTACATCATCTTATAGTTATCTGCAAAAATAAAAAAAACATATTATTTTATAGTCTGCCTATATCTAACAAATCCCTTTATCTACACAGTGTTCCCCAAACCTCGCTAAGTAAAAAAGTGTATTTGAAATTGTAAAATAATAGAAGTAAAGACTTCACTTTGGTATAATACTTTATATTATTTCTACATGATCATGCTTTTTTGTGTATTTACAATATCTATTAATAATATCTTTTAACTTTTCGTTTATTTGAAATACAATTATTTTAATTGCAGTGTAATTTAATACATGGCCTTGCAAAAATATGGCAAAATGCACCGCGTTTCAGTCAGAGTTGGCAAAACGTACCTGCGTTTGGTCACAACCAATCAGAGCGTTGGAATACTCTCCATTGACCGAGACAAGGTGCATTATGCCAATACGCAACCAGGAAAGCTTCTTCTTTATATACTTCTCAAATGTTATTTGTTAATTCCGCTGCAAATAAGGCAGTTATTTTGTCTACTAAAATAACATTTTACTGTTTCCATATCCCCGCGCGCCTATGTTTTCCATTATTATTATCTCTCAAACCTTCACTATCTCTAACCCTTTAACCGGATGTCTTGGCTTAACCTCTAATTAACAGTATTTTGATATGATAACATTTATTATGTCCTGTAATATTACAAAATAATTTTTGATAAACATCACCTAGTCACGTGCGACTTGATTTTTTGTTTACAGATTAAAGTGTGAACAAGAAATTTATTTTATAAGTAAATAAGGATTAGCTGCCTAAAAAACAACAAAAATGTATATTAAATTATTAACACCATGTTTTTCTTGTTGTATTAATTGAACCACGATGAAAACCGGTGCTCTTCGACAGTATAGTTGGTAACATACACAATACAGCGACATAAAAGAAGCTTTCAAATAACATAAAGGAGACCGAATGCATATCAGTTTCAGTTTAGTTGTAAAAAAGGCCTTAAAACGGGTGCTAAGCTTCTTTTAAATTATCGCAAAAAATGGTCATATTTTCTAACAAGTTAAGGTCGTAGGCCAATCCCGCTCCTATGTAATTGCTTGAAATTTATGCTACCAAATCACAGAAGAGGTGTTCTGTGACCAAATTGATGATTAGTCGAATGAACTTATCCTAGTCAACGTGGACTTCCAGGGGTGGATTAACTGTTTCTTTGCCATGAAAGTTTAATGAAAAATTTTCTTGAATTTTCACATTATTGTTGAAGTAAATAGTTTATCTTGAAATTGAACAGTTAAACTAAAGTTTTTTTGAAAGTTTGTTGGAAGTTGAAAGTTTTTTAAAGTTGAATTTGAGCCGTTTTAGAAAAAAATATTAATTTTTTTGTACCGATTTTTAACTCCCTCCACTAGGGCTGATTTTGCGATTTGGCCTCGAGATGTAGCCGTCCTGATATGCATGCCAAATTTGAGTAAAGTCGATCTAGTGGTTTGGGTTCTAGGTGCGACCACAAACGACAGTTATAGACTACAGACAGACATTTTTTTAGAATCACTTTTTTGGATTCAGCGCACTTGATAATGTGTAAATCCAGCAAAACTCAAAGTCGGTTTTTTGTTTGCTCACAATACTTTCCCTATACCCCCTTATTTGCGAATATTCAAACACATTAATTCATTACTTGAAACTGAAAATATTTTAAGTCCGGTTCTGTGGACTGCTACCATATAACGCCAGCAGCGGTCAAGGTTTGTAAAGTGAGATAGGTAGCATGGTAACTTGAACGGAATGGAGGGGTTACGATGAAGGCGGCCATCTTGCGCGTCATCGTGCCTGCTGAAACTTAAATTGTACGTATGCATTTTTTGAGATGTTGCGCTTTGTTGTTATTTCGAAATATTTGTTGTTTTTGTGTTTATAATCGTGCAGTTATAGTTATTTAGTGTATAATCTAATTGACAATTACTGTTAAAGAGAAAAGACTCATAGTATGTAGAAGTTTGTAACCGGTGTATTTACAGAAATAATTTTAAGGTAAACAGTTTTCATTATTTTCCGTTCATAATAATAACAAATAACAATGTTACATACAATTATTAGATGACTGGAGGAAAGGTTTGTAGTGTAGCTGTTTGCAAAAACAACTCAAAAAACGCAAAAGAGAGTGGTGAGATATTGAGGTTTTTTTCCTTCCCTGAAGACCCTCTAATAAAGAAGGAATGGATTAGAAAATGTCACAGAAAAGACTAATAAAAAATTTGCATTAAAATTTTTTAATACTACATAATTGTAAAGGTTGGCCTGGGGAAAAATTTCTACTCAGTCAGTCATAAAATAAGAAACTTTTCTAAGTTACTCTTTTCGTTAGAGCGAAAATTAGTATCATGTATGTTTCTTCATCTATCTTATAACTTATTAAATTCGCTAAGAATTATACAGGGTTACTGGTAATTCGATACATTCCTTTGGAGATGTGATGGGGCATGAGCTAAGGAGTAAATCTAGCCCACATACATTATGCAAAACTCAATAGTTTTTGAGATATTTCAATTTTTTTGTTTTTCTCAAAAAAGTAGATCTTAATGTTTTAAAAGTTAATTTCCGAAAAATCTACTTGACATTTTTATTTTTTTTTTTACTGGATTACTTGTCCAATATTATAGATATCCGTTTGGAATGAAAAATATCCGGAGACATTTCGATCATGTGAACATTTCAAATAAAAACTTGTAAAAATTTTTTTTTTAAAATCAGATGAAATTTACCTATTAGGTTTTTTCAAAAAAATATTAATGTAGCACGCGTACAAATTATTATAAAAACTTCCTTATTTCAATAGCTATCTAACTAGGTAGAAATGTTTAATGTACCCTTGATAGTTCTAATAAAAAATTAGTAAAGATAATGCTGGTGCGGAATTTATTAAACGACTAATCGTTCATTTTCATTTAAGTCAGTCAGTCCTTGACTTTGACGTTTGTGCATATATGTCATTAACTGACATTCTTATCTCCGCGTCCCTTAAGTTTGTTGATCTTTTTAAATTAGTTATCGAAGATTTTGATTTTGCTCGTAGTTGTTGTTATTGTATTTTCTATGCCATGGCCGCGTATGCCAACGCAGAATACGCTGATATCTTGTTTGTCTATGGATACTGTGGCGGCAACGCTGCTGAAGCTCGCCGAGAATATGGTCTTTGGTACCCTAACCGCCGCTTACCAAATGCACCTGTATTCAGTACGGCATATCGAAATATCGCTGAAACTGGCTCCGTGAAATGTAGAAGAAGTGACGCTGGTGCTCCTCCCGTTTATGAACCAGATGATGAGGAAGAAATATTGAGGTATTTTGAGGAAGACACAACTATTTCAACTAATAAAGTCGCAAGACTAACCGGAGCGTCACAATGGAAAGATTGGTCTACGATACGTAGAGTTGGATGTCATCCTTACCACTATACCCCTGTCCAAGGCTTGGAGGAAGGTGATTCTGGAAGGAGAGTGGAATTCTGCCGCTTTATGTTAAATTCAGATGCAGAAAGTGCAAATTTTTTAACAAGTATTTTATGGACGGACGAGTCGAAATTTAATCGCGAGGGTATAACAAATTTCCGCAACCTACATTATTGGGCAGAGGAAAATCCCAAGTTAACACGTAAAACTAGTTTCCAAATGAAGATTTCTATTAATGTATGGATGGAAGTCATTGGCCATTATTTAATAGGGCCACACTTTCTTCCTCAAAATTTAAACGGGGAAATCTATGAAAATTTTTAAAAAAATGATCTGGCGGTGATTTTAGAAGATGTTCCTCTCGCTGTCAGACAGCGAATGATGTTTCAGAACGACGGTTGTCCAGCACATTATCGGCTGACAGTACGACAGTTACTTGATCAACGTTTCCCTAACCTTGGCCCGCGCGAAGCCCTGACTTAACACCCCTTGATTATTACATATGGGGTCATATGAAGGAGATGGTTTATGCCACACCAGTCAATACTATAGAAAACCTTAGACAAAGGATAGTCGATGCTGCCCAACACATAAGGCATAATCTGACAACCAGAGTAACAAGGACGGAAATAAGAAGACGCTGCCGTGTCTGTATACGGAATAGGGGCTCCCATTTTGAGCAAGACATATAAAAAATAAAGTACAACTTTGAAATTAATGAAGAATTAAACTCTACTTTTAAAATGTTTTTTACTGTTTATCTAAAAATAAAATTCGTACTACTTGTGTTATTTTTACTAGTATTTTCTTAGAACTATTAAGGGTACATTGAACATTTGTACCTTGTTAGATAGCTATTGAAATAAGGCAGTTTTTATAATAATTTATACGCGTGTTACGTTAATATTTTTTAAAGTTTTTATTTCAGATGTTCACATGATCGAAATGTTTCCAGATATTTTTCATTACAAACGGATATCTATAATATTGGACAAGTAATCCAGTAAAAAAAAATTAAAAATGTCAAATAGATTTTTCGAAAATTAACTTTTAGGACATTAAGATCTACTTTTTGAGAAAAACAAAAAAAATTAAATATCTCAAAAACTATTGAGTTTTGCATAATATATGTTAGGGCTAAATTAACTTCTTAGATCATGCCCCATCACATCTCCAAAGGAATGTATCGAATTACCAGTAACCCTGTATAAAGCAATGAAATCAAGACTGAAGTCTCGGGCAAGAAATTTCACACAAGATTAAAAGAACCTACTTCAGTCCCTTGATATAAAATGTATTTCTTTAACTGCATACATTAATTAGTTATAAATTTGATATATAGTAATGTCAATTTTAAATTCCAAGGAAAACGTTATAGATGTCAATAATCATTAATCAAAAAAGTCAATTTATTAATTTGTGCTTGTACATTAAAAAATACAAAATACGGAATTCAAATTCATAACTAATTATACTTCTATACTAATGGTTTGAATGCCAGAAATTCGAATGGGCAGGCAGAGTGACGCGTTCCCGCATTTTAAATAGTGATCTCTCTTACTTTACAAACCTTGAGCAGCGGTATAATAATCACAAGCGGTCGGGACGGCTCCATTTATACTTTTTTTTCGAACTTTTTTGTATCGCTGAAGTATAATGAATACGACCAGAATTGAAACCGTATAAAAACTAAAAGCCGGCAAAAACAGCCGGCATCTCTTTATTGTTTTTCTTATGACAAGCATTTCTGTTTACCTCCGCAACAGATGCCGACTGTTTTTGCTGGCTTTTAGTTTTTATACGGTTTCAATTCTGGTCGTATTCACTATACATGTATGTGACAAACTATACGCCAAAATATTTGAACACGGCATTCGGATACACTACTCGACGCACGTTTCGCTAACCATGTCAACATCATCGGGTGGCGAATGAGCCTGATTTTCAATTTTAACATATCTTGATGATGCTGACATGGTTACCGAAACACGCGTCTAGTAGTCTATTCGAGTGTAGTTCAAATGTTTTGGTGTGTTGTCTCCTTAAACAGGACTACGCACCATACAAGTTGAAGGTGGTGAGACACTCATTGAACAATGTAGTAGCTCATAGTCTGGTCGATAGCCGAGTGGGTTAAGGCGCGAGGTGGCAATCGCGATTAATCACACGGACATGGCACCACCGGGTTCGAATCCTGGCTCCGGCACTGTCGGAGGAAATGGTTGTATGTCCGCGTTTTTTCAATGTGTAACCCCCTGCCGCACAAACCCCTGGCTTCTGGAATTGGGGGTTGTCTAATTTCTGTGGTGTTTATTTATTATTTATTTATTATAATATAGGCTATAATTAAAATGAATTGTATACACAACTTGTCTTGTTAATATTATTGCCATTAATTTCCTACAAAGCACCTAGTGCTGTGTATATAACCTGGCAATTAACTTCGTAAATACACTATTTATTTAATTTGTATTTATAATAGGTAGACCAAAACAACGGAAAGTATCTAAAAAGATTTATGTTGATCAAACATAATACAGATGTAAAGTAAGCAGGTACCTACTTAACCAAATGATTAAAGATTCGGAATGATTAATATGGCAATCTCTTTCGAATGGTAGCGACGACTTCGGGTGGCGACAGAAATTTTGAATTTATAATAATTTAAAAAACATTGCGCATAACTTTTGTTTATAGTATGCTGAATAGGGTTTTCCCATTAATTTTATTTTAACAATTTGTGTCGTGAAAATTATATAATAAAACATTTTATTAATTTACAACAATTTACTTTTCTAATAAGAATTATTTCTAAGAAAATATCGTTAAAACAACTTGCTGATAATTTCACTGCTTTTTAAAACGGGCAATTTTACGCGCCAGATTTACGTATCTACCCGAAAAACCAATGAGATTATGGATATAATTAGTTTTTTTTCCAGTTTTGGCTTTGGATATACTCCTTTAGCCAAGAGACTCTAACAAATAACAGAATTGATTCAAAAGGAAAAAACGTAAATATGCGTAGATATGTAGAGTCAGTCCCAAAAAAAAAGAAATATACATACATATATACACATACACACATATACATACACACATATATACACATATTCATATAAACCCTCCCAACTTATTATCCCATAAAATACAGATTAAGGATCAAGACAAGGAACACTCGTTTCACATCAAGGGGTCCATCATGATGACTTCTGATAAACGAACATGAAAATATAATTAGTTTGTAATAGATTCTAACTGTGTGTTAAAGAAAACTTTCCTCTAAAACTTCTCAGAATTTCAATTTGTAATGCTTGTACTGTGATTGGTCTAAAGCAGTGGACGTGTAAATATTGGCTAGTCAGGACCCAGATAAATGCCGCATAAGTTATTCGTGAAAGCGTCAGACGTTAATATTTTGTACTGTAGTTTAGGTACAGTAGCTTCACCGACATTACACATCAGATGACTAACCTAAAACGTTAAATTTATATTTTTATATTTGTATTGTTTGGAGTGAAAATATTATTTTATCAGTTTCTGGTTTATGTTTTATTAATTCTACAATCAAAATGGAATCAAGTGGAAGAGGGATATGTTAAAGGTGCCGCTGATAATTTACCTAAAGTAGAAAAGTGCTGAGTGCTGTTAATAAATAGAGGTTATGTTATGTTAACAGAGACCAAGATTAATAAACAATCTTGAACAGAGACAACCTCTGTAATTGGATTTCAGGGTGTTGACGTCACAACGCGCCAATTTATGACTGTTTAAAATGAACCCAATATTTTTCAAACTTTAAGTTTTTTTTTGTTACTATTAGTAAAATTAATAAGATAATAAATATGCCATAAATCATTTTTTTACGTGAATTAAGTACTTCAGCAATAATTTTTTTTTTCTGGGAAAACCCCATGGAAATAAATGAGTACGCCGTTAAAAGCGATTCTATTAGATAGAAAGTAAGATTGTCTTTGTCATAGAATATCCCAATGGACACAATTAGTGTGACGTCACGTATTAGGCAACCCAACGTACTACTGTCATAACGCAAATGGCGCGAAATGACTGCACAGTAACTAAACTCTTAATAATGCTCTAATTAATAAAGACTATTATCAAGAGGATTGAAACAGCCTAAGAATTTCATTTTATTTCTACCTCACAGAAAATATTTAAGAACGTTCAGTAACTAATTTACATTCACAAGGTATGTACAATTATATACATATACAGGCTGTCCATTTTATCAGGGCACTCAAGAATATCTCACTTAATATCGGTCGTACAAAAAAATTATTTTTACGAAAATTGTGCCGATTTATATAACCTACAAAATGGTTTAAAGACTTTTGGAATCCATGGCCTACTTTAAGAGTTATGGCGGAAAATATCGAAAATGTGGAAAACGTCTAGGCCAAATATCTCCGTATTTGAAGAGATACGAGAAAAATTCTAAGGCGAAATTTTTTTGCAAAACAGAGTGTTTCAACGAGGTTTTATCTAATTTTTTTCAAAACCGCTGTATATTGAGAGTTACTCTTCAGGCGGGAAATGGCGCCATTAAATAGAGTATTTTCCTCCCTTTTCAACGATATATCACATGCCATATTTATATGCATTGGTACTACGTTAGTAATTGTAAAAACATTTTTTTAAAACCAATAAATTTGCGTGGAGAAGTATGATTAAATAAAACGATAAAATAATTCAATAAGTTGTTCAAATCTTTGCCATAATAAAACATTAACACAATTACGAAGAATAAAGTAAATTCAGGTAATAAAAACAAAATAATAATCAAGAAAGCAACATGGAGTAATTATGGAAAGAGTATTCGCAGTTATGCCAATATATAGAGGTCCTCCATAAAAGCGTCACTCCTTGCTCAGAAAGTTAAAATGTCTTTACCAATTAATTTAAGTAAAATATCCATTTGTTTGTACTTCATGATTTCACTATTATTTCAATTATTTTAAAATAGTTGGCTATGAACAAACTTGACAATTTAATTTTTTGACAGATCATCTCAGTTTATACTTAAACTCTCACTCAGTCACACTCGTTTAAAATTTAGAATTTTCAAAAATGATTTTCACTCACACTGATCGTTATAATATGTTCGTTACATATTGCCAATGCAATTTTAGCTCCGGATTAGCTCAAGTAGAATAGAGAAACAGATTTCCACAAGCACTACAGCCGAATAAAACTCTGTTCAGAAAATTAGCTACGAAACTGAAAAATAATGGTTCGTTTTTAAAGAAAAAGACAAGGTTGAATAGTGTTACTGATAATGTAAATAAGGTAAACCGAGTTATTAATTATGTAAGAAATAAAAACACAGAAAATTTGGAAACATCATTAAGAGAAATTCAAATTGCTTGTCATATAAATAAAACAAGTGCTAGAAAATTTTTAAAGAAAAATGGTTACCGGTGTTATAAAGTCAAAAAAGTTCACAATTTACAAGCGGGGGACAAACCAAGGAGGACGACGAGGCAAATTTTTCCAATAATGGATTTTTTAATCGCAATATTCATTACAAATGGACTTCTGAAAATACACACTGGCATAGACCGACTGGGTTTCAAAATCGTTTTTTAATAAATGTGTGGATTTTTTGGCGCCAATTTAATAGGTCCTTATTTTTATGATGTTCACCTTAGTGGTCAAAGGTACCTAAGTTTTTTGAGAAATGAATTTAATGAATACTTAGATGATCTACCTTTACGGAATCGACACAACTTTCAATATCTTCAACAAGATGGAGCTCCTCCCCACAATTCCCAGATTTGCCTAGATTATTTAGACGAAATTTTGCCTCAACATTGGATAGGTACCAATGGATTTATTCGATGCTCCCCTCGTTCTCCAGATATAACCCCAATTTTTTCCTATGGGGTATATTAAAGATAAGATGTTTTCGACGACACCGCAAAATGTAGAGGACCTGAAAGTTCGAATTCAACAGGCATATAATATATAATGCACTGCATTTAAAACATTACTCAGCATTTCGGGAGTAACTGTAATATTATTACAGTTACCCCCGAAATGCTGAGTAATGTTTTAAATGCAGTGCCTCGCCGCGCTCGATTGTGCATAAGAAATCGCGGTGGACACTTTGAACACTTGATGTGATATCTTAAAAATTATTTTGAGGATTAGATAAATATTAATGTTCTGTGTGCTATATTCTTTTTATTATTAATTTGTTTTTGTTACCTGAATTTACTTTATTCTTCTTAATTGTGTTGAGATATTCTCGAGGGCCCTGATAAAATGGACAGCCTGTATATGTAAAATACATTAGAAGAAATTAACTTTTATTTAAATAATTGATATTACATATGAATTATAGTATCCTCCAATAGGAATTGAGAATACATAAATATGTCATTTAGTTTGCTGCTAAGTTAGTTTACATTTTGCTCTACTCTGTCAGTTCTCTAAAAAATTTATAACCTCGTACAGCTAACAGGTTCAGGCTAAGAAAAAGATAAAGATAAACAAACATTTAGGGATTGTGTGGCTTGTACACAACTTGTTTATTATTTGTATTTGATGGTCGATTTCATTGCTTGACGTAGTTGTAAATAACGTCACATGACCTGCGAGCATTTGTAGTTTGATTATTTTCTTCTGCCGCGCCAATATCCATTGGCTGGATGTCGGTCTCGATAATTAGGGCCGAGTAGGACTATTACTCTTTGCACCTAGATTATCTCTGTAGACCTGGACCGGCCTTCGTGATAGGTGGGCCCGCGTACTTCTACCAGACCCAGCTCACAAATGTGAGATGTGTCGTGGTATTTTCTGCGGACCTCCCCTGGTCCTGGCTGTTGAACCTCGCTGGCTGAGGTCTCTTCTGGCGCTCTTCTTGTCTTGATGTTTTCTTTCTTCGCCAGCTTGTCACCCCCGGGGGTAGTCATCGGTCGAGTTGGGTTTAGGAAGTTTTGGCTGGGACTGACTGCCGGTACGTAGGACATCAATTGATATCCTACCCCGGATCGTCGGAAAGGTAAGGATGAGCTGTGTAGCTCGGGAGTGTGGAGACCTAAGTGCTTCTTTTAGCACTTTCGGTCTCCACGGAGCAGGTAGGACAACGGGCGTTGGACGGTATGTTGTCCGACGCCCGCAAGGAGGTTGGGTTAGGGTTGAAAACGTCATGTCTCTGGTAGTGGTGGTCCGTCCTGGCGTATCTGAAACAGATCTGTTAGCGGGAAATAAAGGTTATACTTACCCGTTGTCCAGTAGCTGAACCCTCGGTCGCTTGTGCCTCGGGGCGTCGGCGGGGTCGTAATCAGTGGCCTGTCTGATCAGCGGGTTCCCATGCTCCTCGGCTTGGGCGTACAGCTTCTTCGCTCGTTCCCGGATGACTTCAGTGACCGTGGTGTACTCCAGGTCTCTGACGATGTCTGCGGTTCTCACGTACCATGGGGCGTCAACTACCGTCCTGAGGGCGATGTTCTCCACTGCCTGGATTCTCTTCATGTAGGACTTCGCCTGGTAGCCCCACGCTACCGAGGCGTACGTCAGCTGCGGCCTGATGAGGGTCTTGATAAGCGTGAGTTTGTTCCTCAAGTTAAGTCGGCTCCCATTTCCCGTCATTGGGTAGATTAGGGCTCTCGTACGTCGGGCCTTAGCTGTGATGGCGTCCGTGTTTTGTCTCCATGTTAGGCTTCTGTCCATGACCACGCCAAGGTATTTGACGGTGTCGTGCCATTGGATGTCCTCGCCGTTCATGGAGACGTGTCCTGTGGGAATTTCTTTCCGCACTCGTCTGAAGAGGATGGCTTGGCTCTTGTCGGCGTTGACTGCGACTTTCCACATCGTGCACCATTCTTCCAGGAGTGTGGCCGCTTCCTGGAGTTTTCTGGTTGCGTCTCTGGCCTTCCAGGATCTGGCAATCAGGGCGGTATCGTCTGCATACAGGGCTAGGGCTGTATGGTCGGTCCGGGGGAGGTCCGAGGTATAGATGGCGAACAGGTGCGGTGACAGCACCGATCCCTGTGGAACTCCCGCCTCCACGGTCCTGTAGGTGGAGAGTTGGTCCGAGATTTTCACCCTTAGCTGTCTGCAGTGTAGGTAGGATCTCACTAGTTTGACGAGTTCGATGGGGTAGCCCATACTCATCATTTTAGCTAAGAGACCGTCGTGCCAGACCGTGTCGAATGCTTTGGCGACGTCTAGGAACAGCGCCGCGGTGACTTGACGCTGGTTGAACCCCTTGGTGATCTCCTCAGTGAGGCGAAGCACTTGGAGTTCCGTGGAATGTCCTGTTCGGTATGCGAACTGTTCATCCGGGATGATGTTCAGCTCTTCTGTCTTCTCTGTTAGCCTCTTCAAGATGACCCGTTCTGCAACCTTGCTCATGGCTGGGAGGAGGCTGATGGGCCTGTAAGAAGACGGGAAAATTAGGTCTTTCCCTGGTTTAGGGATCATAATGACGTCGGCCTTTTTCCACCTGGCTGGAAAGTGCCGTAACCTTAACATCGCGTTTACGATGTTGACTAGCGCCGCTACTCCTTTCCTGGGTAGCTTTTTGAGAGCGATGTTTCCTATCTTGTCACATCCCGGAGCTTTTCTCGGCTTTAGGCTCCTCAGGATTTCCTTGACTTCCTCGGGGGTAGTCGGACGGATGTGGTTGTCATCTGGTAGGCGACGGATCCTTCGTACTCTGCGTTCGACGTCGTCCACCCAGTCCTCGTCCTCGTCATCGAGCTCGTTCTCTCTGCACTGCAGTTCTAAGCTGTCGGCGAACGCCTCGGCTTTTTCCTGGTTAGTGTAGACGATCCCTCGCTCTCCGTGAATCGGGCGCATAGGCTTCCTTCGGTTTCGCAGGGCACGTTGTGTGTTCCACATGCTTCTGTCCTGTGGATCCAGTGACTCAAGGTGGCGTTGCCACCCCTCCTGACGGTGTTCCTGGAGGGCGGCTTTCACTCTTCGGCTGAGGACATTGTACTCCCTTCTGTCGGCGGGGAGCCTGGTCCTCTGAGCCCGTCTCTTGGCGCTCCTTCTGTCCCTTATCAGCTGTCTGGTGACCTCTGGGAGGTTTGCCATCGGTGCTGGGTGCCTTCTTACTTCTATTTCCGTCGTGCTGGCCCTTATCGCTTCCAGGATCTGCTCCTCTAGGGTAATGATGGCCCTCTCAACGTCCTCCACGGTTTCTAGCCTGGGAATTTGTGCGATGTACTGCTGCAGGTGCTGCCGGTACGATTCCCAGTCCGTTCGTCTCTTCGTGAAGGTGGCGTTGTCCTCACTCGCCTGTCCTCCTAGGGTTAGGAAGATCGGGTTGTGCTCGGTAGATCCCTCCGTTCTGGTGGTGATCTCTGCCTCGAAGGTCATCTCCTTTAGGATCGCGATGTCCAGTACGTCTAGCCTGTGTCTGCCGTTGTCGAAGGTGGGCTGGTCCGGTCCTACCACCATCAGTTCGCCGGCGTGCTGTCCTAGGAACCTCAGCAGCTCTCGTCCTCGAGTGTTGGTTATGCCGCTGTTCCATTCCTGGGATTTGGCGTTGAAATCGCCAATTGCGACGACCTGTGTCCTGGCGGGCAAGATTGCGTCCAGATCCCCCTCGGTAAGCGTGCTGCGGGGTGGCTGGTAGCATGAGACCACTTGTATGTCGCCATTTCGTGCTGTGGACACTACTACGGCGGTGGCGTTCATGTTTTCTAGCTCAGGCAGTACTGTCGGATGGTGGGCTATGGTTTTCTTCACCAATAGGGCCACTCCTCTCGCGGGTCGCTGAGGGTTATTTACCCAGTCCATCCTGTAGGTGTGGTATCCTGGGAAGTTGATCTCCTTGGCCGGGGTCATCTTGGTTTCCTGCAGTGCCATGACGTCTATGTCGTACCTGGTCAGGAGCTCTTCGACTTCAAGTCTCCTTTCTCGCAGGCCATTGACATTCCAGGCCGCCATCTGCAGGACTTCCGGTTTAACCTGTAAAGGCATTACAGATTAGTTAAATTTGGCATTTGTGCAAAAAATGCGCTCATCGCTGAGCACATTTGTTGCATCTGTGCGAGCACCGCTGTGAGGTTTTTGGCCTCTGGCGATGTTTGTTGTTTTGCGGCAGGGACGGTGTTCTGTCCTGCCTTGCCCTGGGCTACTCTGGCGTAGCTTGTGCCTGGCGCTACGCCGCCCTTCTGTGTTGAGGTCATCGTTGGCCTCTGTACCGGCCTTTGGGTGGCGCTGGCTGATTGTTTGGGGTACTTTGGACATCCCCTATAGCTGGCCGGGTGGGCCCCCTGGCAGTTCGCGCACTTGGCCGGTTCGTCTGCCTTCTTTTTGCACTCCGTCGTCCGGTGTGCCTCGCCGCACTTCACGCATTTCGGCTGCGCGGTGCACCTGGATTGGCCGTGGCCGAAACGCTGGCAGCGGTGGCATTGGGATGCCGCTACCTTGGCTCGCTGTCTCTCAGTCCTTACAACTAGAGAACAGCACCTCGTTACTTGGAGTATCTTGTCCTCGTCCTGTGGGACTAGGACAAGCATGAGGGGCACCTCCTGTTTTGTCCGTCTTGACATCATTCGCTGGACCGCGGTAGGTGCGAATCCTTGGTCCTGGAGGTCTTCTGCCACCTCTTTGCAGGTAACGCCGCTCGGGATCCCTCGAATGACCACACGTAGCTGCCGTTCCTCTGGCAGGGCATACGTGTGGTACTCCCTCTTTTCATTTGCGAACATCCTTGTCATCCTCCGATAGTCCTCGGACGTCGCGGGCTCGATGGAGATTCCCTCCCCGGTAACTTTGGCCTTGTTGAAGTTTATACCGGTTTCGGTTAAACGACGGCTCACCGTTGTCCACGTCTCTTTGTTTCGCAGCACTACCGGGGGTACACGCTGGCTTCTTGTCCTTGTTTGAGGGGCCTCGGTCTCCTCTTTCCGGGTTTCTTGTTGGGGGACGCTAGCCTCCTGCTGGGGGGCTCTGGATCCCGATCTGCTCTGTCTAGGTGACTCGGACTCGGGGGGGCACTTGAGGGGCTCTTCAGCCACCTTCTTTGCCGCCTTAGGGGCCTCTTCGTCTGAGTCCGTGTTGGCAGCGGGCGGATTTTTTCTTTTCCGTGTTTGCGATTCTCCCCGAATCGCACGCAGAAGCTCTTCATGCTGGGACTTCTGTTCCCTCTGCATCTGCTCCAACCTTTCGGTGAGCTCGTCTATTTTCTTCTTGAGAGCATTGTTCTCCTCTGTGAGACGTTTTATCGTCTCCTTGTCGTCCCTTGGGGTTGGGGGGCCCCCTCGGAAGCTACCGCTCTGGGATGTTTCGTCTTCACTGTACTCCATGTTACCGTCCTCCACGGTAACGTCGTTGTCGGTTTCCTGTAAGGGAATACCTATATTATTATGGGAAAAAGTTATGATTAATAACAGAAAATGGTGTCTTGAAAAAGACGTGTGAACTTCCTCTTCAACACTATCGACGTCACTGTCTGTGGGGCTTCCACTTCACTGTGCACTCTGATGGCTCGGTGTACGTCCGTACGCTTTCACTTCTCGATGCACACTGTTTCTTCTGCCGTCATACTGTGTATTGCTATTTAAGTCTGTTATAAACTATTTCATACTTGTACGATTTGATCATCTGCAAAAATTCCCAAAAGTTGTTTAGTTTGTTTAAGTAACTAGAAAAGGAAGAATCTTTTTTCTTATACATAGGCGTAGATTAGGGTTATGATATTTGTGTTTTGAGAATAGTTTTTCATCGTGCAGCAGCGCAGTTAGGCTATTTGGGACCCTGAACGGAACAAATGTGAAGGTTCCAACCTGTGTATGTTTATTCAGTAGCACAATTTTATTATAATTACAAACACATTTTTTGACATATTACATACAGGCTGTCCATTTTATCAGGGCACTCGAGAATATCTCACTTAATATCGGTCGTAAAAAAAAATATTTTTACGAAAATTGTGCCGATTTATATAACCTACAAAATGGTTTAAAGACATTTGAAATCCATGGCCTACTTTAAGTTATGGCGGAAAATATCGAAAATGCGGAAAATGTCTAGGCCACGTATCTCAGTTATTTGAAAAGATACGAGAAAAATTCTAAGGCGAAAATTTTTTGCAAAACGGAAAGTTTCAACGAGGTTTTATCTAATTTTTTTCAGAACCGCTGTATTTTGGGATTTACTCTTCAGGCTCTTAAAAAATATATTTTGAAACGGGCGGGAAATGGCGTTATTAAATAGAGTATTTTCCTCTCTTTTCAACGATATATCATATACCATATTTATTCATTGGTACTACGTTAGTAATTATAAAAACATTTTTTTTAACAAGCATTATACTTGCCGTGGAGAAGTATGATTAAATAAAACGATAAAATAATTCAATAAGTTGTTCAAATCGTTGCTATAATAAAACATTAACACAATTAAGAAGAATAAAGTAAATTCAGCCCAAGCAACACATGATGGTTTAATAAACGTTTATTATATAGAATTATGGTTTAAATTTCGTTTTCGTATATTTAATCAACGTCTATGAAAATCGTTTATTTCATAAACGATTTTTATACGTATATTATATATGAATTTATCCTAAAGTTTTTGGAGTAACACATTATATACGTTTTTGGCGCGGACATTCGAACGTTGAATATACATTGCGAAAAACGTTTATTTAACCATTTGGTGTTCCTTGGGAGGTAACAAAAACAAATTAATAATATAAAGAATATAGCACACAGAACATTAATATTTATCTAATCCTCAAAATAATTTTTAAGATATCATATCAAGTGTTCAAAGTGTCCACCGCGATTTCTTATGCACAATCGAGCGCGGCGAGGCACTGCATTTAAAACATTACTCAGCATTTCGGGGGTAACTGTAATACATGCCTGTTGAATTCGAGCTTTTAGGTCCTCTACATTTTGCGGTGTCGTCGAAAACACCTTATCTTTAATATACCCCCATAGAAAAAAATCCATTGGGGTTATATCTGGAGAACGAGGGGGCCATCGAATAAATCCAATGGTACCTATTCAATGTTGAGGCAAAATTTCGTCTAAATAATCTAGGCAAATCTGGGAATTGTGGAGAGGAGCTCCATCTTGTTGAAGATATTGAAAGTTGTGTCGATTCCGTAAAGGTAGATCATCTAAGTATTCATTAAATTCATTTCTCAAAAAACTTAGGTACCTTTGACCACTAAGGTGAACATCATAAAAATAAGGACCTATTAAATTGGCGCCTAAAATACCCATCCACACATTTATTGAAAAACGATTTTGAAACCCAGTCGGTCTATGCCAGTGTGTATTTTCAGAAGTCCATTTGTAATGAATATTGCGATTAAAAAATCCTTTATTGGAAAAATTTGCCTCGTTGGACCAAATATTTTACTACATATTAATGGATCGGCACGCTTCTTTTCCAACAGCCACCTTCGCCCTTCTTGGTTTGTCCCCCGCTTGTAAATTGTGAACTTTTTTGGTTTTATAACACCGCGGTAACCATTTTTCTTTAAAAATTTTCTAGCACCTGTTTTATTTATATGACAAGCAATTTGAATTTCTCTGAATGATGTTTCCAAATTTTCTGTATTTTTATTTCTTACATAATTAACTCGGTTTACCTTATTTACATTATCAGTAACACTTACAACCTTGTCTTCTTCTTTAAAAATGAACCATTATTTTTCAGTTTCTGAACAGAGTTTTATTCAGCTGTAGTGCTTGTGGAAATCTGTTTCTGTATTCTATTTGAGCTAATCCAGAGTTAAAATTGCATTGGCAATATGTAACGAACATATTATAACGATCAATGTGAGTGAAAATCATATTCGAAAATTCTAAATTCTTAAACGAGTGTGACTGAGTGAGAGTTTAAGTATTAACTGATATGATCTGTCAAAGAATTAAATTGTCAAGTTTGTTCATAGCCTACTACAAAATAATTGAAATAATAGTGAAATCATGAAATACGAACAAATGTATATTATACTTAAATTAATTGATAAAGACATTTTAACTTTCTGAGCAAGGAGTGACGCTTTTATGGAGGACCTCTATACATCGGTATAACTGCGAATACTCTTTCCATAATTGCTCCATGTTGCTTTCTTGATTATTAAAGTGATGTAAAATTCCTGGAATTTATGTTTGAGTGAAATCCCCGGGGAAAATTCCCGTATATTTTCCCTGAATAAATAATAATACTGTCAATTTTATTGGTTCTAAATGTATTATGTCATAAAGTTATTAAGATAAATGGTATTAATAAAGTTATTATTAATAATAATATGTGAATTTTAAATGTTTTATTACAAGACTAAAAAAGATACATAATATTCTATGTCTTATAAATTAACAAAAAAAATAAACGTAAATAAAAAAATAATGCTACATATTAACGTATTGGTCAGGTTAAATTAAATCAGATTTAGTCAATGTCAGTTTTGTTTGGCGAGTGGGAAAATAGGAAAACATCATCGGGGAATATTCCTCATATTTTCCCGATTTATATTTACCCACCCACTGGGAAAATTCCCGACTCACATCACTGCTCCTACAACATCTACCTACACGTGTTGCTACCAACTATTAACACGTACCATTGCAGCATCCTTCCCAAGGTCATTTTTGTTTACAATCTACATAATTTGGTGTCAAAGAACTAGTTAGTGTACCAGTGTACCTAAATAAAAATAGCCAATTCATTTATAAAATACATTAGACAGTGAATGAGAGGAGTGAACAATAAAACGCATACTGTCTGCTACTGAGTATTCGAATTTTAAAAGGGGCCTTCGCATGACCAAACGACGACTGGTTGGAGGCTATGGTGGCATTCTGAACGAGAATAGTAGGTCCCTTGCCTAAAGATTCGTGAAGTGGGTCACGTAGGCGACTGCTGTAAAATAGAACTAAAGTATACAATTCTTGTACCCTAGCTTAAAGCGTTAATAGTCCAGTCATTGAAGCTTTATACCTCAGAAATATTTTACTACGAACCGATTTACATGAAATTTTGGAATTAGGCTTATCTTACCCTTAACTTCAAAAGTGATATTGACCCGACTTCCGTTCTTACCCTGGGGGTGGTTGCCACCCCTTCTCGTTAGTGGAAATTTTTTTGGTCAAAATATCCTCGGGGATCGATAGAAGACCCAATTCTAAGCAAAAAGTGTTCTATAAAGTTTTTTCAAAAACTCAATACTTTTCAAGTTATTGGCGATTGAAAACTCGGAGTTTTCCCACGTTTTTCAACGGTTTTTTGCAAATATCTCAAAAAATATGCGTTTTAACGATAAATTTATAATAAAAAAAATTATAGAAGGTAAGAAAATGAACAAATTGGTTCTTTAAAGAGTGTTCTAAGTGCAATATTAAGCAAGATATTGAAGATAAAAGCCGTTTTTTTTTTCTGAACTTTAATCGATGTATTCAATGCCATCTAGCGGACAACGGATACATTTTATCCATATGACAATGACAGACTTTTTTATAGTGCTTAAAATAATCTTTAAAATGAGTAGTGTTAAAAGTCTTTTGCACGTAAAGTGAGTGAGTTGTAATGAAAAAAAGAGGGACATCTAATATTATTTTATTTAAATCGATGTTTCATAAGTGCCATTTCCACCAAAATTAAAATTAATCGTATTCCGTCTAGATTTAACTTTAATATGAAGAGTTTATTGAATTCCAATACTTTGGCTGCTTTGGAATGCATACTTTTCAAAAAAATATCACGATTTTAAGAAAAATTTTTTTTTCATTTAAAAAAAAACACCTTTTGTTCATAATATTTCAAAAATAATGAAAGATACGTAAAAAACTGTAATGATAAAAAATGTAGGTCTTTTTTTGACAAAAATTTTGTTTTTTTTTCTTTTTTCTGTTAGATCAAAATTGACTGTTTAAAGAGCGCGCGGTAGCGCAATCACAGTCTCTCTCGAGCCCTTTGACCCTTCACCGTTTCAAAATGAAGGGTTTTACACTACATATCATAATGAAAAAAGTTGTAGCTCTTTCAATGACCTTTAAAATGGTTTTTTTAAAGTTGTGATAGCTTTAAAATTGAAGGAGTTATGGTCCAAAAACTAAACGTTTTTTTTTTCTATTCTAACACAAAAATTTGGAGCAGAGTGAAAGTAAAGAATAATATGAACCCAAAACTATTGTCTTATATATATATATATATATATATGTCCATATATGGCATATATATATATCGGAAACATACGCACGAATACATACAAACGTTCATATATGTTCATATATGCAGTGGAGATAACTGCCAGAATAGCCCTCCAATTATTGACCCAGAAGATCTTGATTACGACAGCAACTCCGATATTGAGTCATATACGATTGGTGTAATAGTTTTTTTATGTATTGTAATGCTCTTGTTGCAGAATTTTTTATAATTAGTTACTAATTTAATCTAGTACATTTCCAGATAACTTGTAAGTTTATATTTTATTCAATAAAAAGTGTCTGATTACTTACTCTATAATTAAATTATTTTTAATTGTATAAACATATATTTTCAATGTTTTAATTTAGGGGTAGTTTTAAGGGTTGAAAAGCTAAACATATGATAATCATTTTCGAGAAAGTGGAACATTTAAATCATTTTGAGTTCATCAAAAGAAATTTTTTTATACAATTTTTAATTGAGGGGTTGTTTTTAAGGGTTGAAAAGGGGTTAAAAATATGATAATTAAGGTAGAGAACGTAAAACAATATTTACTCTATATTTAAATCTTCAAGTTATACAAAAGTATTTTTTGTAATTTTCTTCAATTTAGGGGTCGTTTGCAGGGGTTGTAAAGTTTTTTAGGGGTTGAAAATGGGTTAAACATGAGATAATTGTGTTAGAGAACACTTTACGATTTCACTCCTTATTATTAAATACGTTTTCTAGCGATAAAATGGCTCCATGTCAGTTTATTCATTAAGGGGTCGCGTCACCTCTTAAAAATAAAAAACGGAGGTCGGGTCAATATCACTTTTGAAGTTAAGGGTAAGATAAGCCTAATTCCAAAATTTCATGAAAATCGGTTCGTAGTAAAATATTTCGGAGGTAAGACCCTATTTTTCGCTTCAATCACTGCACTATAATCCTCAACGCTTAAAATGACTTTCTACTGATTTTTGTGTGTTTGTTCTTAATGATGTTATCAAACTAATTGATGTCTAGGTTCATGTAATTTTAGTCGGTTTAAATTAAAAAAATGTTTTCTTACGTTTCGGTTTATTAAAACCTTCGCCAAAGAACATTTCTATTTCAATATTGAAAATACTTATGGGCGTGTATATATGGGAGCCGTCTTTAAAAAAACGTTGCGAGTATTTCGTGACATGCGACATGTTTGCTAGGATGAATTGTGGATTTGCATATGTTGCAAGGTCTGTGGATTGTTGGTTAAGCTGGCTGGTCGGCAAGGTCACGGAATACGGAGGATAAAGGATATAGGATGACTAGTAACTAGTGCTACTTATGACTTATTTTTTAATTTATTTATTTCCCGAAATACACACATGATTGATGCGGCAAAATGGTAATGAGTATATATAAGATACATTACGTATATTTTTGTGCCATAAGCATGGGGAAAGAATAAGTTTTATTCCCGTTAGCGCCTCAATTGATCGTGAGTAAATAAAAATTGAGGTCGGAGAGACTGAAATATTAAACGCAGACTGTGAAATAAACTAAAATTAGGTGCGTATTTATTGAAGATGAACAGTTTTCCATTAAAGTAGAATTATAAAGTAAGTATATGTAAGATTTACTTGTGAATAATTGAAAAAAATTCTACTCTCCGCAACAGTTTGTTAATCATTTCTAATAGTTTTTGTTGGGCGCTAACCACTGCGTACTGTCGTGAGCAGAAAAAAATAGAACAATTTTTTTTTCTAATGTAAATCTGTCTCTATTTCAATATGTAATGAGTAGCCGAAATAAAACAGATATCACTTTTAATTTATTTTTTATTTTAATGCTGTAGTTATTGCTATAGTAAATGATGGATGGTGAATGAGATAAATTGCACTGCGTTATAACATTAACAAAAATTTGATGTGTAACATTTTAAGAAAGTGGAGAATAAATGTTACGATTAGTAGAAATCCTGGATCAAAGGACAAAGGATATCCTACTTAACAAGAAACTAACTATTAATATTTCATTATTGCACCATTTCTATTTATAACTTCTATAAGTTTGTTTGGCATATAATTAAATAACCCTTATACAATAATCATTAGTAATAATCTAAACTAAGGCGTTTCGTATCCACAAATGTTGTTAATCTCGTGTGCAGTAGTCGGTTTGGATAATTTCTTAGAAAAAGAAAACCTCGCATTCTCATTAAGTCGACGTTTCGACAGACTTTATTGCCTTCCTCAGGACTAATGAGGTATTTGGCTCTCTGTCAACACAATCATCATCGTCAAATCAATAAATAAAAATAACGTCACTTATACCAATAGGGTTCCTATCTTCAATATTTATTCATAGGTGACACAACAATATTTTATTTTGAAAATTGGTTAATATGCGAATGCAGTGTCCAATGTAAACGTACTAACAGAAATCCCTACAGGAACCCTATTGGTATAAGTGACGTTATTTTTATTTATTGATTTGACGATGATGATTGTGTTGACAGAGAGCCAAATACCTCATTAGTCCTGAGGAAGGCAATAAAGTTTGTCGAAACGTCGGCTTAATGAGAATGTGAGGTTTTCTTTTTCTAAGAAATTATCCAAACCGACTACTGCACACGAGATTAGTAATAATATTTTCCCATGCATTATTTACTATTTCCAGTAATTCATCGGCATTCCGTGGTCTCACATTTCGTTTTTGGATACTTCTTACGAGTAGTCCCCATACTTCATCCACGGGGTTAAGATCTGGACTATGACTGGGCCAGTTAAGAACGTTGATGTTGTTATCTTGAAACCAGTTAGTTACGGTATGAGCAGTATGAACAGAACAATTGTCTTGTTGAAATATGAACTCATTATTAGGAAATAATTGTGACACAGAAGGGAGCATAATATTGTCTAAAATCCTAATACACGTTTCACTATTAAATCGTTCCTCAATATGCCACAAAACACCAAGACCACGTGCCGATATGCAAGCCCACATATTGACGAAAAATCTAACACTTTTATCATTGTTAGATATATATTTCTCATCGAATCGAGTATTCGGAGGGCGGTAAACACGAATACGACCGCTGTATGTTGACTGGAAAGTTTTTTCGTCTGTAAAGATTATGTTGTTCCAAAAATTTACATCATGCGTTAAAAATTCAAGCGCAAATCCTACTCGAGCTTCTTTATGTTCAGCTTTAAGTAAGTATTTCTGTGCTGCTGCATGACAGCGTAGCTCCGATTCTCTTACTCGCCGGCGACAAGTACTACTCGATCCAGGAAAATTCGTTTCTTCAGCAGCCTGAATAACTGAGTAAAATGGATTTTCTACTAAAGCATTTACCGATTGCAAATCTTGTTGTTGAGTTGATATCCTTCGTCGCCCTGATCCAGGATTTCTATTAATCGGACCGTTTATTCTCCACTTTCTTAAAATGTTACACACCGAATTTTTGTCAATATTATAACGCAGTGCAATTTGTCTCATTGACCATCCATCTTCTGCTTTAGCAATAACTCCATATTTAACTAAATCGCTTATATATGACATATTGCTTTTTTGCACACTTGCAATAAATTATGACAACTAACTGACAATATCACAAAAATTAAAGTTAGATGTACACAACTAGATTTTAGCAAAATACCGTTATAAGACTTGTCCTATTTTTTTGCTCACGACCGTACCTTCCGAAAAATAATGCGATTTATCAAATAAATATTTTTCACAAAATTACTGGCTATTAGAAACTGTTACAACATTTATTTATCCCGATGATAACCTATCTAGCCTATTACGTAATTCTGTTAAATCCTTGTTAGCTAGATAAATATAGATATTGGAATAACCAGTAAATATTGGTATTTCGTCTAGCAGTTTAGACCTGTCGTCTATCTTGTGTAATAGATTATGTTGAGGTTCTTATTTATAATCTTGTGCCCTGGGTTAAATGATAATTAACTAAGTGAACTTTGTCCTTGTCGATGTTGTTATGTTTGATAGTTTGATGTAAATCTTAAATAGCTCACAGTTATTTCCTCGCTGCAAAAGAAAATAGTAAAGTGACGAATTTCCAGCAGATATATATTTAGGGTGGTCCTAATATATGAAAAAATAAATTTAATATTTTTGTAAATCTCATCCTCTATTTTTTTTACTTATAGTGTAGTAAGTAACAGGACATAATGTTAGTTAATTCTTGAACACTAACATGCGCCCCAATGGATTTGAATTTGTAGAAATTAATTTAAAATAATTTTTCGTTTTAAGCGCTTATTTTACAAAATATTTCTTATCGGTATTTGTAATGTATCTTTTAAATAAAACTGTAACTGCACTCGAAACTGATTTTAACTAAATAAATATAAAAATTAACAAAATAACAACTTATTTTTTGTAATAAGTTTGACACCTCACCCCTTTCTGCATACCACCCTAAGGTTTCGAACAAGTGATAAACCATGTTGGAAATCGTTTCTTGAAAACCATGTTAGGGAATTATCTTCAAGAAATTCATATGAAATATCAAATCGTTCGAGAAATTTGAAGATGTTTTTAATATAAAGTGATATAACTCATTAGCTGTATATTGCTTTATTTCTTTCGGCTATTTCTGCTCTTAATTGTTACGCGTTTAGAGTCACAATTTTCAGGTTCCTTTTCATTAAAAATCTTAGCCATTTCAATTTTGTATCGTAAGAAATGAAATCGTCAAAAAACACTAAAGCTACAGTGGTTTCAGTAAGATACCATACTTAAATGGCTACAAAGTAAAATTTCTTTGTGGTAACTTGGGAAATTTCTTCTCTGTGAGCAGGAAAATCACTTAAAAATTAAATCTTGATATGGAGCTTTGGAAGCTAAAAGGGCATTGTACCATGTCTTTATGTACAGAGCTTTCAGTAATAATCACAGGACACATGACCGCAAAAAATATAGACAACCAATTATACACGATGGTATTGTATTAAAGGTAAAAAATTTATAATTCATTTATTCACCAAATTTAAGAATTTTTTAATATTAAAGGCAAATTTAAATGGGATGCCCTTTATCTGAATAAAAAATTGTTCGCAAGAAATAAATTATTACACCTAATTCAAAATAATTTTTATTTCCACAGACAACATGAATATAAACATTAGAATCGAACAATTCACAGTAAATAAAAGAAATTACATAATAAAAACTTTTGTTACATGAGATTTAAAGTAGAAGATGAATGAATAGGTACATTTTAATACGAAATGCCAAGAAATTATAACAAATGCTCAAAATGGCTGCCTTGAGTTTCTAAACACATGGGCTTTTCGTTTCATATTTTCGAATACGTTCTGTAACTGATCAACAGTAATATTGCCGATTTCTCTTTCTATTGCCTCTTGTAATTCGTCAATGGTATGTTATTTATTTTTAAAAACATTGTTCATCATGTGTCCAAATAAGAAATAATCACAGGGCGTTAGATCTGGAGACAGTGCAGGCCATAATCCCTGGCTGACTAATCGGTCGTCGTAAAACTCCCGTAAAAAATCAAGTGAAGCTCTTGCTGTATAGGCAGTAGCGCCGTCTTGCTGGAATTAACCATCTTTCAGTTCATCATCATGCAACTGCGCCAGAAATGGCTCTAAAATAAGAGTTTGATACCTTTGGGCATTAATTGTTTCACGAAAAAATATAGGGCCTAATAATTCGCCTTCTGGATATTGCCATTCATACACCAAATTTTAAGGGGTGTAAACTTGTTTCTACATAAGTGTGAGTGTTGTCTGTAGCCCATGTCCTGTAGTTCTGACTCTTGATATAACCTGTTAAGTGGAACCACGCTTCATCAGTAAGATTGGTTAAATCCAATACATTGTTGTTATTTAAATTTCCGTTGAACCAACAACAATATCTTAATCGACTTTCAAAATCAGGGGGTAATAGTTCTTGAACAACGGTTACCTTGTATGGATGCAAATGGAGTTTTTTGAGTGCTTTGTGGGGTGTTCCAACTGAAAGACCTAAAAAAAATAAATTTCGTTCATTTGTCGTTTAGGTATATTAAGACATCTGAAGAGAACCGAATCCCAGTTTTATATATTTTTTTATTTGCATTCAGGTTTTATATATAAACAAGAGTTTTAGTAGGTATCGTTATTAGTTGTTGATAATAATTTTCACTAAAGAAATTCATATTTTATATTTTCAAGAAATTAAATTTAAATGGTATATAACATATTCAGTAATTAAAAAATTTAAAAGTACCTACCTGTTTGAGCAGACAACTTTGGTATGCGTTTTGTCGGGCTTTGATTCATTCTTTCTCTGATTTTTCCTTTGGCGTAAACGTCACGGGCGCAGAGGTTTTTTCCAATAATTCTATTATTGTGTAGATTCGGTGATTTGTTTTGAAGAGGATAATAATATATGTGGTAGAAAACCCAAATAATAGGAAAGAATAGTCGTTCATAATCACTTCAGTTAAAACAGTTGGCCTACCAGTGGATTTTCCCTTGCAAAGGCAGTGTTTCTTTGCAAAACGATCAACGAGTACATATTTACGATTTGAAAATATGTCATATGGAATATGTGCGTCAGGAAATTTTTCCATAAATTGTTCGATGCATGATTGCAATGAATACTTCCATGATCCATCTTCGTTGCGAGTTCCACTTCGAAAATTAGCCATCAAAATGAAGGCATCTTGCTCTAGCGTAAAACCCATTGCAAGACAGGACTAGAATAAAATTTAAAAAACGTTACTTAACCTAACATTCTTTTTCTCTTTATCATTACTCACCAGAAGATAACTGATGTAAATTATGTAGTTCCGAAAAGATTAGTACTCAAATAAAAATTAAAACAATTCAAAACTCGTGAAAAAGAACTGATAATTATGCAATATCCACCAAAACACTACTACTACGTCTATGATATGACATTACAGATTAAAATAAATAGTTAAATGTTGGGATATGCCTACAAGAAGACTATACGGCGCTAAATTGCCGTTGCCTTATTGGTTCCGCTGGGCGCGTTCAATTTCAGAGCCAATTAAATCGTGCGTTCCATCTAGATTTCGTGGAAAAGAACCGTTAGCAAAGATAATTGAAAACGCACCCTTAGATACATACGAATTAAAATATCCCTAGTATGGAAGGTTCTGACATGGCTAAAACATGACAAGCCTAAAAGATGAACAAAAAAATCACGTGTCCTGTAATCATTATTGAAAGCTCTGTATAAGCGAATAATAAAAATACAAATTTCCCTTAGGTCTTCTAATTTTAGTCTTGTCAATGTAAATTCGTCTCCGAATATAAAAATTTTGAGACAATAATTGCCTTAGCCACCCATCTAGAATGGTGGAAGGCGCCCGAGAACCAAGAATTAATTCCACTTGACGGTTGGGACCTTAAAAATATGACAACTAACTCTAAAAGATCTCTACAGTTTTCCCTTGTGTGCTGTAGTTTCAACTGTTCTAATGTAAACTGGAGAACCTCCGGACTACAATTTTGAATACCAATCATAATAAATTCATCTTCTATTCCAGTTACCTACTTAGTAGTGTTTAGTAGTCAGCCCAGGCCTGTTGAAAATGTTTAAACAAACAACAGGTCCAGATGTTGTAGCAATACGCACACATATATTTCAATATTAATTCAAAAATGTGTAAGTATAATAGATCTTTCTCTAACGTTTGTTCTAAAATAACACAAGCACCATGTCTCCTTTCCAGTAATTGGAGCAGTGGTATCAAATCACAGACCCTCGACTGAATCTAAAAGCTGATTTTCCTCAAGCAAGTTGTAAATAGCCATTTCATCTCCTGTTCCAGAAGTCAGTAGTGGCACTCCCTAAAGTTTCTGTTTACCGTTGACTGTTACAATTACTGAAAGTTGATCAACTTTTTCGTTCCCAATTAATGCTAGAAGCAGTTTTCCATCTCAATGAACGACAACAACCCACAATTTTAAACTTAGAAATTCAATTTTTAATATGAAAGCACGCTTCGCACGTAGTTTTTGACGACACCGGCGAATTGAGAATCGGTTTATCACGTACGCGCGCTCTGTCATTCTCTTTCGATAGTATTTGATGCCGGAATTATTTAAAATTTTATTTTAATGCATATTCTTTTGTTGTGCAAAAAGATATTAACGAAACGTATATGCATATTTGTATTTTAGAAAATTTAATGAATTTAACTACAAATACCAATATTTGCACCCTTTGGGGCACGGGTAAGAGCTGTTCAAATCAGGTAAATTTTCACTGGCGTTTCAAGTCAAATAAATAATAATAAATGGTGAGACCGTCAAAAATTTAAAGTAAAAGAAAAAAATAACCAAGCGATTGAGGTTGAGGGATATTTTATTTATTTAAATCATGTTTCGTATTAATAAATGAGTTGCAAATTGATTTGAAGCTATATAATAACGTAATTAAAACAGTATGCACCTTAATTGGATGGAATCTGCGGTAGGATCTTGATGAAACATATTCAATAGAATATTCGAAAGAATAGTTACAATACGCACTTGGTTTATTGTTTCATTAGTTTTGTTCAGATTTCTCTGACATATGTTTCGGCCTTGCGACCATTATCAAAGAGTCTTAAAAACGGACCTGACAGTGGTGGTTCACAGTACAGGGTGTCTCACCGGGAACTGAATCGATCGATATAGAGAAAAGTACGCATCAGAAAATTTTGAAAATTTAGATAATTACTAATGTCGGTGTGGTCAATCCAAGTAAAATAATTACAAGTAGCTGGCACTTCCGCTTATACCGGAAGTCGATACCAACTTGCTTATTTCAAATAGAATATTTTATATATTTTAGGGTTTTCGAAAAGAGCATAATATTCTGAGTAAAAAATATGTAGCATATCCTATACCTAAACCTAGCCGTTTCAGAGCTATTTGACATTTTATAGAAAATTTGACAGGTGCAACGGTTTGCAAGAACCGTTATAACACTAACACTGTAACATGCGTATTAATCGAATTGAAGATTTGGCATGAACTAAAATAGCAGAGATAAGATCAATTTAAAATATGATTTCATTTTAGTTTAATAATTGCTCAAAATTCCGCCCTCGAACCTCGACACATTTTTCGCACCTTCGGATTAGTTCCTCATGGGTAGCTCTTCTAATTGAATCCTGTCATATGTTTCGAAATGCATTTCTTACTCTTTGCATACACTCTTCAATGGTTGTTAATGGGCTCTCATAAACTTTATTTTTAATAGTTCCCCAAATGAAATAATCCAGAACTGATAAATCGGGCGAGCGAGAAGGCCATAAGAAAGGTCCATTATTGGCAATCCATTGATCATAAAAAATTTTTGTAAATAATTATTAATTAAATATGCGTTATGTGAGGGAGCACCGTCGTGCTGATAAAAAATGTTTCTATGTTCGGCGAGAGGCAAATTTTCTAAATAGTTATTATTCAAATTTTGTAAGATATTCAGAAAAAAACAAAAATTTACCTATACATATTAGCAGAAGAGAATATTTAATTTACCGTTTAAATTTTACTGATAAACCACTCTATCGTTTCTTATGGCACAGTAAACATTGAACTGCCAACTTTCCTGAAAGTTTCGCTCTCCGAACATATGAGGATTTGAGTCTCTCCAATAATGCGAATTGTGTCTATTAAAAAGTTCATTTTTAGTAAATTTTGCTTCATCTGTCCATATAATATTTCTCAAATAAGAATCGTGTCCCTCAGACCTTATTAGAATAAACTCACAAAAATTCTGTCTTCTTAGGAAATCTGTTTCTTTTAATCCTTGAACCATATGGAAAGAAAACGGGTATAAGTTTCACCCAAACATAAGTTTTAATAAGATTCTGTGAATTGAATCCTTGCATAGTCCCGATTCCAGAGCAGCTTGTCTTAATGACTATTTCAATGTTTTCCTCATCAACAATAGGCTATCTTCTTTGCATTTTTGCTTTGACAGAGCCATAATTTTTAAAATTTTCCAGTATGCGTTTTACAGTGTTTGGTGACGGTTTCCGTTTTTGTGGATATCGAGTAGCAAATGTGCTGCAAGTTCTTGATATTACTTTATCACATTTTAAATAAATAATAAACAAATTTAAGAAGTCTTCGTGGGTGTAATTTAAACGTGCTGGCATTTTTTGACATAAGATAATGACTGATTGTTTCTAATCATGGCTATTTTGATGAAATGATTACAACAATTCATGAATTTCTAATAAAATCACAAATATTTCAAAAAGCTGTAACTTTAACCCCCACAATGCTAATATCAGAAAAAAGAGAATTCAATTTTACACAACTTGACGTAAAAAAATCCTAAACCTAAACACGTTTTCGCGGTTTGAAGTTGAATTATTATTGAATTTATTTCAGTTGTAGAACGTAGTTCTCCTTGTGTTCTTTTTACGTGACAAGAAGCAAATAAGGATCTTTTACACGAAGAAAGTTATAACGGTTCTTGCAAGCCGTTGCACCTGTCAAATTTTCTATAAAATGCCAAATATCTCTGAAGCGGCTAAGTTTAGGTATAGGATATGCTGGATATTTTCGACTCAGAATTTTATGCTCTTTTCGAAAACCCTAAAATATATGGGGTGTTCCATTTGAAATAAGCAAGTTGGTATCGACTTCCGGTATAAGCGGAAGTGCCAGCTACTTGTAATTGTTTTAGTTGGATTGGCCACACCGACATTAGTAATTATCTAAATTTTCAAAATTTTTTTAACCGTACTTTTCGCCATATCGATCGATTCAGTTCCCGGTGAGACACCCTGTATATATCTTACAAATCCTCTACCCACATAGAGGGGGATAATAACTTGATTTGTTATTTCTTAAAATTTAACAATACAGGCCGGAACTACGAATTTAATTTTAATTTTATTACTGTGTCTAGTACAGGATTGTTCATTAATTTTGTTTGTGTATTTGTAACGTTTTTATGGTTTCTTAGGACCTTCTTAATTTCTAAAATTTCAAGCATATCTAGGATTTTTCCTTTGTTTTCATTATGCAAAAGTTTAACACTACTACTGTTAAAAACGTGATTTTTCTCAATGCAATGTTCGACGAATTGATATTTTATTATTATTTATATGGTTATTTATTATTAAAAAAAAATTAACTGGTGTCGTCGAACATTGCATTGAGCAACATCGCGTTTTTAACGGTAGTAGTGTTAAACTTTCGCAATTTTTCATACCTTTTTTTAATGTAGTGACTGGCCTAATTTAAGAAAATAATCATCATTTTTAACAACTTGTAAATGTACGGTCTAACGACAAATGTTTATGACAAGATTTTATTAAATTTGGATGATATTCCAATATGAATTACCCTCTATACTAACGATAGAGAGGATGTGTGATTTTAATACTGGGTGTGGGGTTGGTTGAAAAATGAAAAGCAATTTGTGGTAAAATACAAAATTTTATTAAAAAATAATTATTATCGTATCGTAATGAAAAATTAGATGGAAATACTCCTTTAAAAAATTGACGATTTGTAGACTCAAATTTATAAGGTTATAGGTTCTCTTTCCAGAGCCACAAATTCAAGTCGATCTCGAGTCCCATACCTAGAAAAATACATATGGTTTTGAATTAGTCCATGACAATTTCGATGAATGTAAAATTTTCTGATGCTGGGCAGACGCAAATTTGATCTTATTAGGCAATTAAATCTGTACAACTATTATTATTATTATTATTATTATTAAACATAAATAAGAGCAGAGGAAAATCCTATTATGCTCACATCTAACAAAATTTAGTTCACAGTACCATATTATCAAGTCTAGCTTTAAAACTGTTCAAAGACGGTGCACAAACTATTTCATATGGCAAAGAGTTCCACTTATAAAACACTCTCAACGTTAAGAAATTTTGGCGGACCACTGATCGAAATGGATCTCGCGAAAGCTTCAAAGGATGACCACGAAGACGCTCATCATTGTTCAATTTATAAAGATGTCGAATTGATGATGTGTTGCTATGAAGTGTCTTGTATGTAATAATTAAATCCCCTCTGATTCGTCGAGTGCTGAGTAGAGGCAGATTAAATAGAAGTAGGCGTTCTTCATATGGCGGGCGATTCTGACCAAATGCCAACCGTGTATATCTACGCTGTACATTTTCCAGAAGATTTGCATCACGAACTAAAGATGGGAACCATACACTGTTGGCAAATTCAAGTATAGGGCGTACGTATAGTTTAAATAGTTTAGATAAGGTGTTATAGTCAGCATTCTCAAAAACTTTCAGTATCAAATACACCCTACTGTTGACTTTCTTGACCTGACGTGCAATATGGTCAGACCATGTCATGTTTTCCGTAATCAAAACGCCAAGATCATCATGTGAATTTACCGTAGACAAAGTTGAGTTATTCATGCTGTAAGATAATCTTGGGTTGCATTTACCTAAATGAAGTACCACACATTTTGCTACATTTAGAGGTAGAAGCCAAATATCACTCCATTCTTGGATATTATGTAAGTCGCGTTGTATCACGTGGTGACAAGTTAGTGGGTTTGAATAAATTTTTGTGTCATCCGCATAAAACGAGCAAAAAGATGTTATGTGGCGGCGTACATCATTTGTGTATAAAAGGAACAATAGTGGCCCTAACACAGACCCTTGGGGAACACCACTGAGAACATTCCTGCTCTCACTAAACGCTGAATCCACTTTAACTTTGAACACTCGATTCGAGAGAAAAGATTCAATCCACGCAAGCAGGCGACCTCGAACTATAATGTATGCTAAATCTTTAATCATTTCCAGATGTGTGAAGTAGATCAAGATCAAGCTAAAGTTAGACTATTTTAACTCTTAGATCGAATATACGAGCGAGAAAGTTCGGAAGAATTGCCAAAAGTACCCAGATTAAAGAATTTACATATCCGACAACAGAACAAATCTATATTAAGACGTAGAACTGATTTAGAAAGAGTATGAATCTTCAAGTGTTTGTACTAAAACTTCAAAGGAGACAAGGTTGAATAATGTAATTGATGCTGTATAGATTGCAAACGAAGAACAAGAAATAGTAAAAAAATACTCTTGTGTTCAATAAAGGTATGCAAAACACGATTTTATTTTAGAACCTATAGGTACGGTCGTAAGCAAAAAAAATTGGACAAGTCTTATAACGGTATTTTGCTAAAATCTAGTTTGTCAGTTAGTTGTCATAATTTATTGCAAGTGTGCAAAAAACTAGTATGCCTCATATAAGCGATTTAGTTAAATCTGGAGTTATTGCTAAAGCAGAAGACGGTTGGTCAATGAGACAAATTGCACTGCGTTATAATATTGACAAAAATTCGGTGTGTAACATTTTAAGAAGTGGAGAATAAACGGTACGAAATCCTGGCTCAGGGCGACGAAGGGTATCAACTCAACAACAAGATTTGCAATTGGTAAATGCTTTAGTAGAAAATCCATTTTACTCAGTTATTCAGGCTGTTGAAGAAACGAATTTTCCTGGATCGAGTAGTACTGGTCGCCGGCGAGTAAGCGAATCGGAGCTACGGTGACATGCAGCAGCACATAAATACTTACTTAAAGCTGAACATAAAGAAGCTCGAGTAGGATTTGCGCTTGAATTTTTAGCGCATGATGTAAATTTTTGGAACAATGTAATCTTTGTAGACAAAAAACATTCCAGTCAACACACAGCGGTCGTATTCGTTTTTACCGCCCTCCGAATACTCGACTCGATGAGAAATATATATCTAACAATGATAAAAGTGGTAGATTTTCCGTCAATATGTGGGGCTTGGATATCGGCACGTGGTCCTGGTGTTTTGTGGCATAATGAGGAACGATTTAATAGTGAAACATATATTAGGATTTTAGACAATATTATGCTCCCTTCTGTGTCACAATTATTTCCTAATAATGAGTTCATATTTCAACAAGACAATTGTACCGTTCATACTGCTCATACCTTAACTAACTGGTTTCAAGATAACAACATCAATGTTCTTAAGTGGCCCAGTCATCATAGTCCAGATCTTAACCCTGTGGAAGAAGTATGGGGACTACTCATAAGAAGTGTATCCAAAAACGAAATGTGAGACCACGAAATGCCGAAGAATTACTTGAAGTAGTAAATAATGCATGGAAAAATATTACTAATGATTATTGTATAAGGTTATTTAATCTATGCCAAACAGATTTATAGAAGTTATAAATAGAAATGGTGCAATAAAGAAATATTAATAGTTAGTTTCTTGTTAAGTAGGATATCCGTTATCCTTTGATCCAGGATTTCTACTAATCGTACCGTTTATTCTCCACTTTCTTAAAATGTTACACACAAAATTTTTGTTAATGTTATAACGCAGTGCAATTTGCACATTAACCATTAGTGGTAAGCAGTAATTGGCCCGCATTAGGCCTTAGTCTCCTATATACATTGGCCCCAATGTTGGAAACACTCATCGGCCCAGCACTTCAACTATTGGACAAAGGTAATTCAACCAGCATTGGGCCGGCAATAAATGTTTGCTGGGCTGTGCCCCTAACATATCGGATATTGGAGTAAAGTGGTGTTCCTCCACTTCAAAAAGGGACTGACACCCAAGGTTATAAATCCTGAATCTATCGCTGACGTCAAAGTGACTAAGTCCGGCACAGCGTTCAAGGAAAGGGCTGGTCACATTTAAGAGTTTTTGAGAAATATTTTGGTTGAAGTGCGCCTTGAAGTAAGACGACAAATACACCAAAATAATGGATGTTCCATTTATTTGGTTCTATTGGTATATAAATAAAGAGCAATACCCACATTAGAATTATTTCTTACCTATAGTTAAAGAATAATTCCTCCCCAGGACTGATGTTCCTTTTCGCGTATAATCCGATCCTGTGGTCGCCATTAACCATCACAACTTTCGCGTAGCAGTTAGCATTTATGGAGTGATTTGCAAATCGGATCTTGTTTCCTATTCTTGTGGCGTCAATAACATACTCTGCAATAGATATACAGAGTGTATCATAATGCAACAAAATTTTGTCGTTTACAAGATACAGAGGGTTAAATTTGTCAAAAATTACAATTAGTATGTCTTTAAATATGTCATATAGAAGTATCCATTTTCAAAGTTAATTCATGTCACAATACAGGGTGTCTCACCGGGAACTGAATCGATCGATATAGAGCAAAGTACGCATCAGAAATTTTTTAAAATTTAGATAATTACTAATGTCGGGTGGCCAATCCAACTAAAATAATTACAAGCAGCTGGCACTTCCGCTTATACCGGAAGTCGATACCAACTTGCTTATTTCAAACGGAACATCCTATATATTTTAGGGTTTTCAAAAAGAGCATAAAATTCTGAGTCGAAAATATGTAGCATATCATATACCTAAACCTAGCCGCTTCAGAGATATTTGACATTTTATAGAAAATTTGACAGGTGCAACGGTTTGCAAGAACCGTTATAACTTTCTTCGTGTAAAAGATCCCCATTTGTTTCTTGTCACGTAAAAAGAATACAAGGAGAACTACGTTCTACAACGGAAATAAATTCAATAATATCATATCAATAAGTGTTCCGTTTTTCGCGTTACATTTTGTCAACTACAAACCGCGAAAACTAGTTTAGGTCAAATGGAACACCCTGTATTTTCTTACGTCAAGTTGTGTAAAATTGAATTCCCTTTTTTCTGATATTAGCATTGTGGGGGTTAAAGTTACAACTTTTTGAAATATTTGCGATTTTATTAGAAATTCATGAATTGTTGTAATCATTTCATCAAAATAGCTATGATTAGAAACAATCAGTCATTATCTTATGTCACAAAATATTTTATTATATAATTTTATTGTTTACTTTTTAGTCTTTTGATATACTGTAATCCCCAGATATCGATTTTGAGACGAATCGGATCATAAACAGTAAAGTCGTCCGCCATCTTGAACTAAATTTTTGACTAGAAATTCGTAGTCGGCGAACCCGAAAACTCCCAGATATCGATTTTGATCAATTTGGACCATAAATAACATAAGTCGTCTGCCATATTGGCGCCGCCATTTTGAATTTCTAAATTTTGACCAAGAATTCATAATCGGCGATACCACCCCCAGATATCGATTTTGAGGCGAATCGGATCATAAACGATAAATTCGTCCGCCATCTTGTTTTTTTCTTATATGAAAATGTTAAAGTGTATTGTCACCGGACTTCAAATTTCAAAGCTCTAGCTTAATTAGAACTAATAGAAATTTTGATTGCAAGATTTGACCTAAACCAATTGACAAACATTGCAAGTTTAATAAAAGCTTTTAAACTGAAATTTCCGTGTTTCCTCAAGAACTTTATTTAATTTTTGAAGAGCAGCTTGCTTTTAACGACCTTACAAAATACATTTTCGCATATTAACTCTTCCGGCGATACAAAAAATTACTGTCAATAGCATCTTAGCTTTATAAAAGCCCTGTTTAAGCAATACCGTTTTGATGGCGGTCTCTTTAACATAGGGCGCTTTAGAGCTTTCACGAAGACACGCACACGATTCATTTGTGATCTCCAGTATGCGGATGACTGTGCACTTTTAGCCTCTACGCCGGAAGAGCTTCAAGAACTTTTAGATGTGTATGTCCAGAGCTATGATTCCTTAGGACTTAAAATCAACATTGGAAAGACTAAGATTATGTCAACTCCTCATCAAGTGAACCAAATAGACATTACACTTAACGGAAATTCTCTTGAAGTGGTGGATCAGTTCAATTACTTAGGCAACGTTTTTAATGACAAAGCAAACATGGACAGCGAGATTCGCAATAGAATTAACGCTGCATCTAGAGCACTCTGGGGACTTAGAGAGAGAGTATTTGACAACCACGACCTTGCTTTGTCAACGAAAATGGCTGTCTACAGAGCAGTTGTCATTCCAACACTGCTATATGGATGTGAAAGCTGGGTCACTTACCGTCGTCATGTGAAAGAATTAGAACGTTTTCAGCAAAGACACCTCAGAAGTATGATGAAAATCCGTTGGTTCCATCACATATCAAACGTGGAAGTGCTCAGGAGAGTGAACAGCCTTCCAATTGAGGTGCTTATTTCAAGAGCACGCCTAAGATGGGCAGGTCACGTTCATCGTATGCATGATAACCGCCTTCCTAAATGTACACTTTATGGTGAATTGCTAAGCGGTAGAAGAAGGCGTGGCGGTCAACGAAAGAGGTTCAAAGACGCTCTCCATGAAAATCTAAAATCCTGCGGTATTGCAGACGAGCAATGGGAACAACTTGCAGCGGACAGAACCGAATGGCGAGGGGTTGTGGCCAGCTATCAAGGAAATGTTGCTGCAAGAAGGCCGAATCCAAGACCTAACCAGGTCTATGTTTGTCCTGACTGCGGTCGACATGTGCTCTCCCGAATTGGCCTCTATAGCCATAGTCGTGTGCACCGTAGATGAATGGGAATTACAATAGACTACACCTTTTACTTGTTTTTTATTGTACACAATTTATCGACTGTAACATTTTTATACTCGGACTCGAGTAACGGCTAATAATTAAGCAATACCTTGATTTTTGACAAAAAGCTTCTACTATCATGGCACCGGGACCAGTTTTTTCCGGAATATCCGCAAGTTAGACCTGGGAGCCAGACATGACCATCAAAATCGCTGTCAAGGGTATTGTCGGAATTTTAGGACATCTGAAAATATGGACAGCAAAAAATCATTTAAACATTTGATGTCAAATTTCAATTAAAAGTTAATGAGAAACATGACAGCTCTGATTTACAGATATAATCACCACCTCGCCCTCCCCCTGTATCTATTGGCAAATAGTTAACAAAACAGTTAATAAGAGAGAGACACTGTTGCAGCAGTTCGACAGTGTATTATGCGGTATGAAAATGGTTGAAAGTGCTTCTCGTGTCATCGTAGCGCCGCGCCGGCCGAAATGATTTTTGTGTACAACAGAAATTAACGAAATCAACGTTCCATTTGAAAACTTACCCTCATTCAGATTAAACAAAAAACTGCATTTTTTCTGGTCGTAAACCTTTCCTCTTTTATCTGCCTCCTCCTGCGATATTATCTCTCCACAATACTCATAAATAAACTCGTTTTTTTTAGCACCGTCCTTCAGGAAACATCCCCAGCCGGCTATATCTGACCTACCCATTAATACATGTTTATCTGAAATAATAAATATTAGTATTATAAGTTTAGTATCCACAAAATGTATGTTAGATAGGTATTTCGTCGGTAATTGGACAAAAAAAGCATACCTTATATCCTCTTTAAAGTCGACCTTTCGACAAGCTTTATTGTCTCCTTCAGGACCTATAACTTCATTAGTCCTGAAGGAAAAGAAAAATAGCCATGCGAGAGCTGTGATTGAGGGAGATTTTATTTACTTAAATTATCTTCCGTATTAATAAGTGGGTTGCAAACCAATCTGAAGCTATATAACGGCGTAATTAAAAGAATAATAAATTTGCAACTTTTCCCGGATTCTTTTTATACGAATGATTTTAAATAAACTGCAAAATATCTCGGATAGATAGCGGAAACATATAAAATATTGTTATGGAAAAGTGAATCGCCATAATTTCAGATATTGGAGTGACGAAAACACCCACGAAGTATCCACAAAAATTAAATGTTTGGGCAGAAGTTTTTAGGGATCGAATCATAGGACCGTTTTTCTAGATGGAAATTTGAATGGAGAAAAATACCTGGAAATGTTGGCAAATCAAATAGTTCCCGCAATACAAGAGATTGCTGATGATCAGTTCGATAATGTTTGGTTCCAGCAAGATGGAGCTCCTCCACACTATCGGGATATTGTTAGGGACTATTTGAATGGTACTTTCGAAAATCGATGGATAGGTCGAAGAGGAACTATTGGATGGCCAGCAAAATCTCCCGACCTCGCGCCACTTGATTGTTTTGTTTGGGGCTACGTGAAGGGTAAGGTTTATTTCACTAAACCTCGTAATTTGGAAGAGCTGAGGTAACGCATAATAAACATTTTTGCAGAAATACCACCTCAAATGATAAGAAGTGCTATTGAAAATTTTTACGTTCGTCTCGGACAATGCCAAGAAGTCAATGGGCACCATTTTGAACACCTGCTAAAATCTTGAAATTAAAACCTGCTAGTGTAGTAGTTAAGATGTAAACTAATTGCCTCAACTGGCCGAAATCCTCACCTTGCCTTAAATGGCAGTTACCTCCTTGCCTTCACTGGCTAGGATCAAGAGCTTGTCTGAAGTGGCTGAATTAAGAGGTAAAACAACTGTTAATTTTTTTTAAATCGAATTTTTTATTGCCCTGTAAAAAATGTAAATTGAAAATTACTAGCTGCTAATAAATTTGCAGAATATTAATAGTTGTTGTAATTTCCGCACGACCGTGTAAAATCACTGTTCTCAAAACAGCTCGGAAAATCATTGACTCTGAGATCAGTAGTTTTACTTTTCGTATTTTTTTAAGTATGCGTTCAAAACTTTCATGTTTCCACTCAATTTTTTGCGATTGCAGCGACACCTTGCGAGAATCGAAAAAAATGCCCGATATAAAATTCACGTATTTTTGGCCGTAGAATCCGAATCCGCTATAAGAAATAGGGATGTTCATTACAAATTTCAAAGTTGCCCCCGCCCCCCCAACTGGGTTAGGGGTGGGAGAGTCAAATCCCATGTCATTGGATAGATTTCGTAAAAATAACAAATACGTGTTTTTCAGTTTTTGAATTGGACGTTTTTTTATAGACACAAGACGCTACTCTTGAAACACTAATGTTTTCTTTTCGTTTTTGCGATTACAGCGTCACCATGCAAGAATCGAAAAAAATGCCCGGAATAAAATTTACGTATTTTTTGCCGTAGAATCCGATTCCGCAATAAAAAGTAGGAGTTTCCATTTGAAATTTTAAAGTTTCCCCTCGCCCCACCCACAGGGTGGTGGGCGGGGAGGACATTTTGGTATCAGTAGATAGTTTTTTCAAAAATTTTTGACATATTTTTTTATTTTTCGATTTGATGCAAACTGTTCGAGATTTTCCACCGTTCCCATACTTTTCTAACACCCGGTATCAAACTCATTAAATTTTTCTACTATAGTATTTATATCCTCTAACAACTCGTTATCAAACATCTCACTTACAACCCCCTTATCTTTACAAGATATCATATTTTTTAGAGATTTCCACATCATTTTTGAGTTGCCTCTAGAAAGATCAATCTTACCCTCAAAGTACCTACATTTCTCAGTTCTTATAATGTCTGCTACTTTGTTTCGGTTTCAACTTATAGATCTTCCAATCATTTTGATTGTTTCTTGTTTTATATATTTTATAACTTTGGTCTCTTTGCTTTATGGCTTCAAGAACTGTATCATTAAACCATCCTTCGTCTCTCTTATGTATCATAACTTCTTTCTTAGGCATGAATTCATCCACAATTGTTTTCAAATTCGTCACGAATAAATCATATTTCTGATTAATATCGCTAACTCTATAATCAAAATTACCTACAACTTTATTCATTTCTGCTTGAAACAAGACTACATCTTTAAATAAGCAAATATTCATAGATCAAGTAGTTTATCCATTTGATTCCGTAATTAGGGACAATAAATATAACTTTAATTGTAAATTCCAACCCCTGATGTCGGGTTTAACAAGCTATAAAGCAAGCGGTCAAAAGTCGAAATATTTTTTTAAATGTTGAGCCCATAAGGATGACATCTGGTCGACAGCCGAGTGGGACTGGAAAATTGTAAATAACGAGGCCAAGACAGAGACGGTAACCTTTAACAGAAAATTTACGAGCATACGGACAATAACCAAACTTACAATTAACGACAAGGTGATTTAGAAACGGAACTCGGTCAGATATCTAGGGGTAACCCTGGATAAGGGGCTGAGTTTCGGGCATCATATCACGAAGACATTTAACCGGACGTACGCTTCGCTGAGCCGCCTTTACCCATTGGTAAATAGGCGTAGCAAGCTGACTACAGACAATAAAATGACGCTTTACAAAGTAATACTACGAGCTATACTGACATATGCCTGCGTGTCGTGGAATTTTATTTCATTCACGCAGTGCAAGACTACAGACAACGCACAATAAAATATTCCAACGTTTGACAAACTCAAATAGACACATTTCGATCGCTGAACTGCATCGGAAGGTCGGGGTTCCTATGATGAAGGATTTCATTGTGGAGGCCTCCGAAAAATTCTTCCGGAGAAGAATTAAGCGATCGGAACTGACTAGACACGTAACAGACATACGGATACACGATAACCCTACTCACGTACATCGACTCATACACCAGAAACTACCGATCTTTCTACTAGAAAAACGGTAACGATTACATACAGACACAACATCCTTTCCAGCCAAATTCCCTTTCTTCTTTTCCACTCACTTTTTACACTCCAGCTAATTTTATTTCACAAATAAAAATTATTCAAAAATAAATTCTTCTATTTTTATATAATATGATTGTTTTGAAGTAGGTTTTAGTAATTTTTGCTACAATGAAACACTAGGAAAACTCAAATCCCACAAAAAAAATAGTTACTGTAAAGATTGTAAAATTATCAAATTAATGAAAAAAAAATTGAATGTTAAATGAAATTCTAGAAAAGATCATCTAACAAAAATTTTTCTGATACTATATGGCCTCCATCTGCCCCCCGCCACGTTTCTGCGCCACGTGCAATGTAACGCGACGGGTATATTAATTATGATTAAATCAAAAACGAAATATTATCTTAAGGCAAAATGAATTGTGAAATATAAGTATTTAAATAAATGATTTTAATGGTTATAATGGTTAATGGAGGTGGCAATCGCGATTAATCACACGGACATCACCACCGGGTTCGAATCCTGGCTCCGGCACTGATGGTTGTATGTCCGCGTTTTTTCAATGTGTAACCCCCTTCCGCACAAGCCCTGGCTTCTGGAATTGGGGGTTGTCTAATTTATGTGGTGTTTATTTATTATTATTTATTATTATCCAAAATACTTGAACACATATGGCTGATGCAGCCAGGTAGCTACCTAACGTTTTAAAATTTTATTACAGCAGTTCCTTTAACGCTTGCATTTAGAAAATCGGATGTAAGTACTCTTTTTTCTGTGGTTTTTAAGGAACTGGAGATTATTTTTGCAATTCGCCTAAAATTTTTTATATCTTTAAAATTTCGTATTTTTTCAAGGATATGATACATTCCCCTCCTATAGCCACACGTCTGTTTAGACCCCCATTTATTGTTTAAACCGTCAAAATCGCGACCCGTTGAAGTTTGCATAAACTTCCGAATATTTTTCAAAAAGTTATTAAAAATTAATATTTTTTGTTAATTTAACAACGCTCCGAGGGGGAGGGGGGCGGAAAAGGGTGCAAGAACCGGATTTGTTTTTTTTTGCCTCCTCCAATCCTGTCTCAAAATTTAAAAACTTTGCAATTTTTCATACCTTTTTTAATTACTGGCCTATAAACAGTAATTACTTATTTGCATCAAAATAAATGAAGGAAAACCTACCACCTACCTCTCGTTATGCACATAGAAAGAGCATACTAAACTTTGAACATAATGCCAAAACTGTCTTTCACTTACGTAACCTTCGCTGAATGCAAATATTCTTGCAAGTAATCTTGCTAACGTCAAACTGATCGGCTCGACAAGTTTTGCAGAGATCCGGGTCGCATTCTCTTACCGCCAAATAGCAAGGGCATTTCTCCGTGTTGCATTGAGTCTTACAACGACATCCTGGGAATCTGTTCGGGCCTAAAAATTGATACTTTAGTGTTTAGTACGCGAAATGCCTCTTTAATGTACAAGGTGAATGTTTGTTTGACCATGAGATATGATCTATTCACTTTCAAAAAAATAATAATAAGCACTAATAATTAATAATTTAGTTTTTCGGTTTTTTTGTTAAGTAGGTATATAATATGACTTATTTGCTTAAATATTCATTTAATATTGGTATGCATCATTAGATATGATATTAGCCAATATTGATATAAAATATAATAGGTTAGGTAGTAGTAATTTCCAATTCCTAAATATTAACGGTTTTATAAAAGATTGCTGTGAAATTATATTTTCTGACAATATTGCCAATTCTCTGTTAAAACTGGCACATAGACACATCTCCAAAGTAATTTAAAATTCATACTTTTCTAAAGCATGAGGAGGATCTATGTAGATGGCGATAACAGTTTTGCCTATGAGTTTCTATGACGTTCTATTCTAGTCAATTGCACAAATATTGAGGAGATATATCTTTTGGAATTTTTTACTGTATGTGGAATCCACTAATTTTTTTTAAAAACCGATATCAATCTCATAGAACCTCATAGCTTTATTCTTATGTTTCTATGAGCAGTTTTTGGCAGGGTTGTACTTCAAGTTTAGAAGTTTCTAATAAGTTTAAATTTGTTTCAATTTTAGAAACAGTATGAAAACAACGGCTGTTGTTGTGTGCACTAATCGATGAAATCGAAAAAGAATATTTTTAAATTCATTATATTCAATATATTAAATATAGATAGAACAGCATATTAGCAAAACACTTTATTTATTTTACGGCTATACAGAGTGGTTTTGTTGTTTTTAATAATATATTTTACATATATACTTAGGGAAACATACATTTGTATATAAGTTATAAATAGTCATTAACTTCTTAAATATCATAACTGCATAATTTACGAATGTACAGGTTAAGAAAAATCTTTGTGAAATGCCAAAGCGCACTGCATACTCTAAGCCTGGCCTTGTCTTTTAATTAATACTATGGAAGGCCGCTATAGCCTTATTAATGTTCTTGTTACTGCATTTTATCCAATAAGCCACTGAATTTGTCACAGACGTTTCCTCATACAACAATCCATGGCTTAAATGGTACTTCTAATAGTCTCTGAGAATGCCGAACCTAAAACAAAAATTACATCCATCCTAAATCTGTTTTATTAATATTCTAATGCTTGAAAAACAGTAATTTGTCGTTAGACATTATAAAGATAACAATATACTTTGATGATAGACTTTAAATTTCATATAGATATACACTTACTTTACCAACAATGAGATACCTCTCGCTAATTTTCTTTGCACCTAGAGATTCTATTCGTTTACAGGCAAGCTGAGGAAAGGCATCATTGGTCATAAGGCTCGTTCGAAATAACAAATAATCCATTACCACACTTTTAGAAATCCTTGGGAAATCTCCTACTTTTAAATTATATGGATCTACACCATTAATATACTCTAGTAGTGTATAGATTAAATCTCAATAAATGTAACAATCCTAATTGCTAAAATTAAGCCAGCATTTCGAAAATAAACAGTTTTTGACAGTACCTACGCAAAAACACAAAATCAAAGTCGGTTCAACAAATCGCCAAGCGTATAAGTAAAAGGGAACAACAATAATTAATTTTACACAAAAAAAACTATAAAATTCCTTAAAACTTGAGATAATTAAATGGCCTCAAATGTCACAAATACTTTTGACGCCTACGGATTTTGTATTTAACTATGTCTTGCCATTCCAATATATACATATATTTGGCATTTAGTCGTAAACGAAAAACGCAGGTATAGTGTAATCTAGCTAGACATTTCTTAATTTTTTTTTGGATATGTAGATTTTCAAACAAATCAATAAATTAACATTAAATTCTGCTTTTCATTATGCGACTCTTTACCTTCCAATAAATAAAACCTTTTCTTCCGCACTGTCATTTTTTTCAAACATTAAAATAAAACAATCTTTCTCTTCGACGCACAAACTGGGAACACAGTATACAGGATGTCTGTCCTACGACGAACTGCGGTGATCGATATCTCGAAAAGTAGACATCGGAAAATTTTGAAAATTTGGTAGTAAACTAATGTCGATGGGGGAAACTCGGCTAAAGTATTTTCAAGATGATGGCACTTCCGGTTATACAGGAAGTCGATACCAACTTGCTTATTTTAAATGGGACACCCTATATATTATTACACTTTTGGATTGTACGCAAGATTCTAGGCCGATTTTGTGTATCATGTCCTATACCTAGGTCTCTCCGTTTTTGAGATATTTCAATTTTTATGTCAAAAATGACGTTTGCAGGCCCTAAAAGAATTATCAATTTTTCCTATAAGGAAGCCTTTATGATCTAATTTGGGTTCAATTCTTTGTTGAAAAAGACCTACTTTAATAGAATTTTTATAATATTTTGATAAGTATTAATACAGAGTGTTCAAAAAATAAGAATAAAGATGAAATTGAGAAAACTGTCAAAAATCAATTTTTTCAAATAGAAACCCCCAATTTTTATAATCTTATCTTATTCGCTATTAAAAATAAGGGTAAGTTTGTATATGGATGTCTATTCCGAAAATTTTTAGTTTTCAAGATATTCCCAATTCAATATTTCTATATGGGGATATTGCTATGGATTTTAAGTTCAATTACTGTTAGTTGGCTATGACGGCGTTGAGTGCTAAACAAATGTATGTGTATGTATGTACTTACCAATTGACGAGTATTAATTATCATGCTGGGGCGCTTAAATTATGCACACGAGGATTACTTAAATTTGTTTATAATCTATGGAGAATGTTACAAACTTGTATCAAAAACATGTGAAATATTTGCTAATAGATACCCAGAGAAACAAAAACCGTCTCCGAATAGTATTTAATGAATAATGGAGAATTTCAAAAAATTTGGCACTGCAACAGTTCATAAAATAATTAAACAAATGTAACTTAGATACAAAAGGTTTTTACATAAAATACTAACAGTATAACTACTTATACCCAGGAAAATATTTTATTTTAATAAGTGTTCAAAGTGTCCACCCTGAACTTCCAAACATTTTTCGCACCTGTTGATTAGTTCGTCATGGGTGGCCGCTCTAATAGAACCTGGAGATAATCTTTCAAAAGCATTCCTTACTCTTGCCTGACAATCTTCCATTGTTGTGACTGGATTAAAATAAACCATATCTTTTATTGTTCCCCATATAAAATAGTCTAAGATAGACAGATCAGGAGAACGGGGAGGCCACAGAAAAGGTCCATTGTTAGAAGAAGTTGTTAACTATGAAGCTGCTGTGTGGTGGCGCGCCATCGTGTTGGTAAAATATTTGCCTATGTTCAGCTAGCGGTAAATTGTTCAAATATTCATTATCTAAATCTTGTAATATCTTTCACCTAAAAAAAAGTTGATACGTAATTTGAAAAACAGAAACTATTTAAGTATTAATTCATTGCCATTTAAGTTTTCTTCATAAAAATTAAGTTTTACGACTCCATCATTTCTCACAGCACAGTACACATTAAATTGCCAGGCTTCTTGATAATTTCGCAATCTCACGGCATGGGGATTTGAATCACACCAAAAGTGGGAATTACGTCTGTTGAAAATCCATTTTTCGTAAATTTTGCCTCGTCAGTCCAAATTATGTTGTCCAAAAATCGAAAGTCACCTTGTAACATTGTTAAAATAAATTCGCAAAAGTGAACTCTTCTGGTCAAATCGGTGCCCTTTAGGTGTTGAACCATAGAAATGGAATAGGGATGGAATTTGTGTTTTGAAAACAATTCTATGATTAGAGTTCTTGGAGATTCCTGTTTGTAAGGCCACTTGTCTTAAGGATGTCATAGGATATGCCGCAAAATATCCCAAAATAGCAATTTCGATATTTTCATCATCGACAATTGATTTTATTTTATGAGCTGTTGCCTTAACGGTGCCAAAATTTTTGAAATTCTCCATTATTCGTTTAATACTGTTCGGAGACGGTTTTTGTTTATCTGGATATCTATTAGCAAATATTTCACACGTTCTTGATAAAACTTTGTTACATTCTCCATAGATTATAAACAAATTTAAATAATCCTCGTGCGTATAATTTAAGCACCGCGGCATGATAATTGATACTGTCAAATGGTAAGTGACAGCTACATACATTTGTTTAGCACTCAACGCCGTCATAGCCAACTAAGAGTAATTTAACTTAATAACCATAACAAAATACCCATATGGAAATATTGAATTGGGAATATCTCGAAAACTAAAAATTTTCGGAATGGACATCCATATACAAACTTACCCTTATTTTTAATGACGAATAAGATAAGATTATAAAAATTGGGGGTTTCCATTTGAAAAAATTGATTTTTGACAGTTTTCTCAATTTCATCTTTATTCTTATTTTTTGAACACTCTGTATTAATACTTATCAAAATATTATAAAAACTCTATTAAAGTAGGTCTTTTTCAACAAATAATCGAACCCAAATTAGATAATAAAGGCTTCCTTATATGAAAAATTGATAATTCTTTTAGGGCCCGCAAACGTCATTTTTGACATAAAAATTGAAATATCTCAAAAACGGAGAGACCTAGGTATAGGACATGATACACAAAATCGGCCTAGAATTTTGCGTACTACCAAATTTTCAAAATTTTCCGATGTCTACTTTTCGAGATATCGATCGCAGCAGTTCGTCGTGGGACACCCTGTATATGCGATAAACAAATATTGCTACCTTAAAAATAAGGATTTACATTTCTGCATACCTGATGTGTATAAAAGTTCATCTTGGAATATTTAAACCACTTTTTTTACAAATATTTAAATCAACTGGAAGAAAATATGAATCTATTGATTTGAGTATCATAACGTGCTTGATCTTAAAAAAGATTTATAGATTTTTTTTATATATTCTTTATTTTTCACCCTCTCTATATGCTTCTAATGTTGATAAACGTAATACCTGTATATTAATGCACTATTCTCTATCAGGACGACTTTCACCGTTTTTTTAAATCAATTAAATATAGTATGAGTCAGAAAATGCAATTAATATACAATAAGTACCGAGTAAATTTTTGGATTTAATAATACTAAAATAAAGCATTAAACAAACAAATAAAACAATATACACTATTACAATGTTTTATTGTAAAATATCTGCATTTAAAAAATTACAGAACAAGAAAATTTATAATCTAATAAGTAGACTGAGGTTACCTAAAATGTACAGGGACACATAGTTTAACTTTTTTAGTATACTCCATTGTGTCCCAAAACTGCGATAGAATTTATCAAAGTAGGCCGATTTTCGTAAACGTACTTATCATCATAAATAAAATCATGCATGCATATTCGCATTCTAGGACAATCAGATATGATATAATGCACATATAATATAGAAAATTTAATAATGCACGTGCATGATAACTTTACTTTTACTAACAGTAGAATGAATACAATGGCGACCTCACAAATAGTCGAGCTACGCTAGTTCATACCTTTAAAGATTTGCTGGATGCATCCAAGGCCTCAAGATTACATTAAATTCACTCAATTCAATCACTATTATCCATTCTCAAAAATAAACACCGTAAACTGACTAAAAACACCACGAATCGCGAAGAAAACTGGGATTACTTAATGGCGTCTACAACGAAAACGATAAAGTACACAGTATAATTTTTCGACGGCAGAGGGCGACATTTGAACATTTAGTTTTCATAAGTAAATTTATTAATGAGTAGTAAATATTACTATACAGAACTAAATATTTACTTCACGTATTATGATGAACTCTTTGCTGATATATTTATTTCTAGGAAATAAATATAATATTGCAATAGATTTGGGAGAAGCAAATATCTTTCTCTCAACCAAATCTATCATTTTCGTACAGTAATTTACTTAGGAAGAACAAATACGGCGAAAATAAATCATTTAGTTTTGTCAACTAATTGAATATTTGGTATATTTTTGTCGGAACAAAATTTTTAAAAATAATTATTTGTCTGTATTAAATATAATAAAGGATAACAAATATTTACTAAATTGAAAAAACTAAGGCTTCTTACTTATTTCAAGCCTCATATTTCCCTCGGTGTACCAAGATTAAAGTGGTGCCAATGGTGATCAACAGCAGAAACTATCCATTAAACTTTGAAAGTTAGAAAGATTTGCAGCAATGTTATGTGATCAATATTTTGTAATATTAAAAAACTACATCGTGGCAAATAAACTAATGATTTTATCAGAATAATTACTCACATTCAAGGCTGCACAGGCAAAACTTCTCACAGAAATTATTATGGTCGACACATGGACAGTCCTTTACGCAGATTTCCTCAAGGTGTTTACACGGCTTGTAGGTATGAAGTGGGGCATCGCCCGATTTCTTTAGTCCCATTTTCAGGCATTTATTAAACCACGTACTAAACTTTCTCTTCTTAGGCTTTCTCGTTGAAGTTGCGCCTGAGTTAGAAGCCTCGTAGCATAAGTTAACCTTTTCTTTTTGCGCAAAATTGTATACCTGAAAGAGTAGATTTACTGAATAATAATAATAACATCGTCTTTATTTAAAAAAATGCGTAATATAATAATATATATTTAGACATTTATGTGCTCATAGAGCAGTTTTAAAGCACAGGACCGTGCGCACTGAACTTGATATTTTGTCCTATATATTTGGCAATGGTATCGAGATTCGAACGGTAGTTGAAACTGTGCAGGCGAGTCCGACACTGGCAATGTAATCAGCCTGAATGAACCATCTATGACTGCACTGGTTTAAAGGTAATAAAACGGACAGGCCTACTAGCACAAAAAAACTCGTAAATCGTTTCTTATCAGTCAACGTGGAAGTCTAACAACGTGCTGTCTATGTGCCAGTGGAGTGCATAAATACCTATTATAATATCAAGCGTAGGAGTTTAGTTAGTTACTGTTCATATTTATAAATATTTACTACTGTATAAAAGGTAAAATATTTTAATTATTTACTAATTTACCATGACTTTCTGGAGACCATTTGAACTAGAGGATAATATAATAACGCCCGAAAATCCCGAAATAGTTGAACCGGTTATTGTCGAAAAACCGAAATAAATTTACAGTTTAAAAACCAAGATTTACACGTACAAAGTCAACGTATCATTTTAAATATACATGAATGTTTGAAAAGCGAAAATCTTGAACAATGTGAGAAAGAAATAAAACGACGTATTAACGAATTAACTAAAATATCAAAATCAACAATTTATCGCGTAATTCAAGAAGGCGATGTTATAGATCACAGCGCAAAGAGGAAACAGAAAAATACTAAATTAAAAAATATTGATGATGCTACTAGAGATGTAATACGGCGTATATTTTATAATATGTATGAAGACAATATAGTTCCCACGTTAAAAATGATTCAAGAAAAATTGAGCAATTATCCTGATTATAATTATAGGTCTTTAGATACACTACGAAATGTCTTATTAGAATGCGATTTTAAACATAAAAAACTTGACAGTCATATGGTAATTATGGAATCGCGACGTATAGTTTTACTTCGAGTAGATTATTTGGAAAAAATTAGAGAATATCGTAAACTAAACAGGCATATAGTGTATCTAGACGAGACGTGGTTTGATACGCATAATGTTGTTCAGTATGGTTGGGTAGATAGTTCGCACAATTGTGTTTTAAATACTCCGTGTTCTAGAGGAAAACGCGTTATCATACTTCATGCGGGAAGTGAAAATGGGTTTGTACCCAATGCGTTGCTCTTGTCGGCCAAAAAAATATCGCAGTCTTCTGCAGACTATCACGAAGGCATGACAGCCGATCTATTCGAAAAATGGTTTTCTCAACAGCTTCTACCAAATACTCCGCCAAATTCGGTAATTGTATTAGATAATGCTTAATACCAAATAACAGCACAAAAAAGGAAGACATTTTAAAATTCATGAAAAAAAAAAAATGGAAATTCCTCTAAAAGTTCCAATAAAACGCGAATTACTGAAAAGAATAAAAGAACAGAATTTCAAAAAGAAATATGTTATTTATAACTTATCCAATATACACGGTCATACACTTTTGCGGTTACCTCCATACTATTGCATATTTAATCCTATCGAGATGGTTTGGGGAACACTAAAAGTACGTTTACGAAAATGTAATAACTCTCCAACGTTAAGCGCGATAGTAGTTGATCATATAAGTAATAAATGACATTGACGATAATACTGATTTATGGAAAAATTGCGTTAAGCATGTAATTGGAGAAGAAAATCGATATCCAACGCTACCCCCTAGTGCGCCGATTTTAATTCAACTGGATAATGATTCCTCCTCAGAAAGTGAAGATTCGGACGCGCCAATTAACATTTAACTTTTCTTCATTTTTTTATTCAGTTTTTTATTGTTACATTTCGTGGAATATATTTTATTTAGTTGACAAGAAATTTTAAATTAAGTTACTTCATTCTAGAGAAATATTTTAATTTTGTTTTTATTTATGTTTTATATATACAAATATTTATTTTTGTTTTCATATAATAATTCTTTGCTTTGTTCAAGAAACTTACGTTTTTATTTTAGAAGAAACTTAAGTTTTTATTTTATTTTTGACTAAAATCGTTGCCCCTCGTTAATCTAACCTGTCCCATCCCCTCCTGGCAAGATATGTTCATACCTTCTCGTTGGTCCTTGCTGAGCAATAACATATTTCAATATAATATGGGTTAACTTTAAAACTAAAACCAATAAATTTAAATATTTAGACTTTATATCTAAAACTGATATAATACCTCAAAAATATGTTATTGGCGAAATGAACCTAATAAACAAAAAATAATAAAAATGAATACAATTTTAACATTTTATTACGACAATCATTTCTATTTACCTCCGCCCATGTACAATAAAGAGATACCGACTGTTTTTGCGGGCTTTTAGTTTTTATACGGTTTCAATTCCGGTCGTATACACTTTAGAATATAAGATTATTTAAATGGTATCTACTAAATTATAATTTGCATGGCTTGAAAAATTGTATATGAGTAAAGTTAACACATTTGTTATTTTTAAGAAGTTATTTCTAACTGACGATCAATTGGGCGACGAAAGGCATAAAGGCTTAAACTCATATTAGGTTTTACAGAATTGTACAGCATTGTAGCGAAGTAAGCGAAACTTCGTTGGAAAAGAGCAGTCGAGTGGTGAGGCATTAAGTGCATATTGATGCCTAATATTACGGTTATGCATGATATTTCTTAAGACAGGTTTTTGTCTAAGGTACAGGGGAATTGACGAATGGCATAAGCGGTACAAAAATGTGAGATAATGTAATTTGACTGTATTGCCCATCTTTTACCATCTCAATTGTATAGAACAAATATAAATATTCAAAAGAATAGTTACAATATGCACTTGGTTTATTGTTTCATTAGTTTTGTTCAGTTTTGTCTGACATATGTTTCGGCCTTGCGACCATTATCAAAGAGTCTTAAAAGCTGACCTGAAAGTGGCGGTTCACAGAATATATCTTAGAAATATTCTACCTACTTAGAGGGGGATAATAACTTGATTTGCTATTTCTTTAAATTTAACAATACAGGCCAGAAATACGAACTTAATTTTAATTTTATTACTTTGTCTAGTACAGGGTTATTCACAAATTCTGTTTGTGTATTTATAACGTTTTTATGGTTTCTTAGGACCTTTTTAATTTCTAAAATTTCAAGCATGTCTAGGATTTTTCCTTCCTTTGCATTATGTAAAAGTTTAACGCTACTAGGTACCGTTAAAAACGTGATTTTGCTCAATGCAATGTTCGGCGAAACCAGTTAATTTTTTGTTGTATAAAATAGACTTTTTGTGTTCTCTTAACCTCACATCTATGCTACGGCTACTCTGACCTATATATACGGCATCACAGTCGTCACACTTTATTTCATATACCCCCGATTTTTTAATGTCTTCTGTCTTTTATTTATTATTAACCAACAAGCGACCTAAATTATTTCTATTCGTTGATATTGTATTAATATCTAATTTATTTAATCTATTACATACTGAGTGGCTAACCTTATTTACATAATTTATACTATGCTATGTTTTCTATATTTAGTACGTTATAAAAATTTTCTCTGTTTACTTTTTATTAATTTGTCAATAAGTATCTCATCATAGCCATTACTTTTTGCTAGTGTTTTAAGAATTCTAACTTCTTTTTCAATGTTAACTCTATTTTAATTTAGAGATAATAAGTCTGTGTACATAGCTATGAAACGGTGACATTTTTATCTTCCAAGATTGATTACAATTTGCATGTGTAACAGTGTCAGTAAAAGTTGGCTTCCTGTAAATATCAAGTTCTAGCCCATGTTCTTTACGTGTCAGCGTAATATCTAAAAAGTTTATTGACCATTCTTTTTCCATTTCAACTGTAAACTGAATTTTGTTGTTTAGGGAGTTAATAAAATGAATGAAATGTGACAATTGTCTCTCAGTACCGATTCATATATAAAACACATCGTCAACACATCTTACCCAAAAATGTATGTATTTAAGGAGACTATTGTTTGTGGTAAAAGCTTGTTTTCAAAATTTGCCATGAATATTTCAGCTAATAATGGGGCTTAACGGACTACCCATAGGTAAGCCGTTTACTTGTGTATACATTTTATTATTGAATTTAAAATAATTTTGTTTGATATTGATTAATGTTTGTAAATCTTTTTGTTCATTTAGATTCAATTCATTGTTTTGAGATAAGATTGTAATATATCCTTAAGCTCATGAATAGAAATAGAGGTAAATAAACTTTTAACATAAAAGGAAACTAATTTGGCATTTTCGGGTAAGGTTATGTTTTCCCAATTTGATCACAAGTTCTAAAGATTTTTTTATACCCTTGGGATAAGGGGAAGGGGTTGATCAAGTTTCAGTCTCCTTATAGTATAAAAAATTCTTTAGAACTTGTGACCAAATTGGTGTAACAGGATCTTGGTACAGCGCCTCTTTTCTTTAAGTTGAAGGTAATCACTTATTATTCTTGAATTATGGGAAAGTACGCGATCTGGTTAAAAATACATTACTTATTCTAAATCCGAAGGTAATTCATCTAAAATGTCTTCAATCTCATTTTGCATGAATCCCAAGTATCTGGCATCAGTCAAAGGTCCCTCAAATATTATTGAGCCAGTTATTGTACTATAATAATAATAATAATAACATTTGTTGACCATTTTAGATACAGAATGTATTTACAGGCTGTTTGTCAGGGCACTTGAGAAAATCTCACTTAATATCGGACGTACAAAAAAAATTATTTTTACGAAAATTGTGCCAAATATCTCCGTTATTTGAACAGATACGAGAAAAGTTTTAAGGCGAAAATTTTTTTGCAAAACAGAGCGTTTCAACGAGGTTTTATTTAATTTTTTTCAAAACCGCTGTATTTTGAGATTTACTCTTCAGGCTGTTAAAAAAAATATTTTGAAACGGACGGGAAATTGCGCCATTAAATAGAGTATTTTTCTCCCTTTTCAACGATATATCACATGCCATATTTATTCATTGGTTATTATTATTAGCCGTTACTCGAGTCCGAGTATAAAAATGTTACAGTCGATAGATTGTGTACAATAAAAAACAAGTAAAAGGTGTAGTCTATTGTAATTCCCATTCATCTACGGTGCACACGACTATGGCTATAGAGGCCAATTCGGGAGAGCACATGTCGACCGCAGTCAGGACAAACATAGACCTGGTTAGGTCTTGGATTCGGCCTTCTTGCAGCAACATTTCCTTGATAGCTGGCCACAACCCCTCGCCATTCGGTTCTGTCCGCTGCAAGTTGTTCCCATTGCTCGTCTGCAATACCGCAGGATTTTAGATTTTCATGGAGAGCGTCTTTGAACCTCTTTCGTTGACCGCCGCGCCTTCTTCTACCGCTTAGCAATTCACCATAAAGTGTACATTTAGGAAGGCGGTTATCATGCATACGATGAACGTGACCTGCCCATCTTAGGCGTGCTCTTGAAATAAGCACCTCAATTGGAAGGCTATTTGCTCTCCTGAGTACTTCCACGTTTGATATGTGATGGAACCAACGGATTTTCATCATACTTCTGAGGTGTCTTTGCTGAAAACGTTCTAATTCTTTCACATGACGACGGTAAGTGACCCAGCTTTCACATCCATATAGCAGTGTTGGAATGACAACTGCTCTGCCATTTTCGTTGACAAAGCAAGGTCGTGGTTGTCAAATACTCTCTCTCTAAGTCCCCAGAGTGCTCTAGATGCAGCGTTAATTCTATTGCGAATCTCGCTGTCCATGTTTGCTTTGTCATTAACAACGTTGCCTAAGTAATTGAACTGATCCACCACTTCAAGAGAATTTCCGTTAAGTGTAATGTCTATTGGGTTCACTTGATGAGGAGTTGACATAATCTTAGTCTTTCCAATGTTGATTTTAAGTCCCAAGGAATCATAGCTCTGGGCGTACACATCTAAAAGTTCTTGAAGCTCTCCCGGCGTAGAGGCTAAAAGTGCACAGTCATCCGCATACTGGAGATCACAAATGAATCATGTGCGTGTCTTCGTGAAAGCTCTAAAGCGCCCTATGTTAAAGAGACCGCCATCAAAACGGTATCTGAGACCTATTCCTCTGACTGTCAGTTTGTTGTCAACAATAATTGTTAGAGCAGTGGTAAACAAATTAAAGAGTAGGGGTGCCAGGACACACCCCTGCCTAACTCCAGTGAGGGTTTGGAAAGGTTCGGTTGCCTCATTATTATACATAACCTGGGCGTTGTTGTTTGTATGTAGACTGCGACATACTTCCACAAATTTTCTAGGGATACCTAAGCGGAGCATAATTTTCCAGAGCACTTCCCTATCCACCGAGTCAAACGCCTTGGTTAAATCAATGAAGGCCATGTGAATTTCTCCTTGATGTTCGAGTGCTTTTTCTTGAAGCTGTTTAAGTGTGAAGATTAAATCCGATGTGCCTCGGTTTGGTCTAAAGCCACTCTGTGTTTCAGGAAGTAACTTTTCCATAACAGGTGTTAGCCTATTTGCCATCGCTTTAGTGAGTATCTTCCCTCCAACAGCCAGGAGAGCTATACCCCTGTAATTTCCACAGTCCGCAGCGCTGCCTTTGTTTTTGAAGAGGTTGATTAATAGTGTATCACGAAACTCCTGCGGAGCTTGACCACTTTCCCACACGACATCAAACAGTTTTTTGAGGTAGGGTATGAGCTCTGACGACACAGCTTTAAAGATCTCAGCTGGGAGTGAGTCGGCGCCGGGAGATTTGTTATTTTTTAGCTGCCCAATGGCGGTTAAGATCTCTTCCGTTGTTAGTGGTTTATCTAAGTCTTCGAAGGTGTCATATTGAGGGATAAGATTTATAATATCGTGATCGGCTTGACTTTGCTGGTTAAGAATGTTAGAGTAGTGTTCCTTCCATCGGGCTCTTATTTCCTGGTCTTCTTTGAGGAGATTTCCATGTAAATCTTTAATAGGGCACATATTTTTCCGACTGGGGCCGTACACTGCTTTTACTCTTTGAAAGAAATTCCTGTAATCGTGTGAATCGGCGTACCTTTGAATTTCTCTGGCCTTGCTTGCCCACCACTCATTCTTTATTCTTCTGATTTCGCGTTGCGTTTCATACTTAGATTGGGTAAAAGCTTCTGCTTTTGATGAGTCGTTGGGGTGGTTGATAGCGTTTTGGAAGGCAATATGTTTGCGGTCAAGAAGTTCTTGTATAAAAGCTTCATTATCATTGAACCAGTCCTCCTGTTTTTTACTTGCTGCAGTGCCAAGAATTTCCTCACTCGCACTTTTTAAACTGTCTTTAATTTGTGTCCAGGTAGCAGCGACATCTACAGAATTGGTTTCTTCTAGTGCACTCAAATTCTCTTGAACTTTTTGCTTTAGCTGTTCGACGGTTTGTTGGTCACGCAATTTACTAATACAGAGACGGAGTCTACGTTTTACTTGAGTTTTTCGGTGTTTGGGTCTCATAACAATTTTCATTTTAGAGACAACAGGACGATGATCGGTCCAACATTCGCTATCAATGCGCGCCTTTGTAATTTGGACGTCCTTGAGATGCTTCCTACGTACGATAACATAGTCCAGTAGATGCCAGTGACCTGATCTGGGGTGACGCCAGGTGCCTTTAAATTTATCCTTTTGTCGGAAAATGGTGTTTGTTATAACTAGATCATGTTCGGCGCATTTAGTTAGGAGTAGTTGACCGTTAGCGTTCATGTTGCCCAAACCGTTCTTGCCTATGATGCCTGGCCAGGTGTCTGCATCTCTCCCTACTCTAGCGTTAAAATCGCCAAGAATAATGAGTCGTTCCGTTTTAGGTATTCTACAGAGGGTTTCTTCCAGCTGTTGATAGAAGCTTTCCTTGGTTTCGTGACTTGCATCCAGAGTGGGAGCGTAGGCGCTTATTAGATTTACCGCGTTGCCATCTGATAGCTCATAGCGTAGCAGCATTAGACGCTCGGATAGGCCTTGTGGTACTTGTGTTAAGTTGGATACAATTTGATTCCGAACGGCAAATCCTACTCCATGTTGCCTTCTTGAATTGGTGGGAAGACCTTTCCAATAGAAGGTGTAGTACTTTTCTGTGAGAGAGCCTTCCTCCAAAAATCGAGTTTCGCTGAGAGCTGCAACGTCAACATTGAGTCGGTGAAGTTCTCTATCAATTAGAGCAGTTCTTCTTTCAGGCCGATCGGCGCGAGTGCTGTCGTTCAAAGTACGAACATTCCAAGCGCCGTAGATGAAAGAATCAGTTTTGCTGGATTTAACTTGTCGGTGTCTTTTCGACATTCGATGAGGTGTCCCTGTGGGCACCCTCCCCCGGAGATCCGATCGGGAGGGTATTTTACCTCCGGATGATTTTGTCCCACTTGAACGCTCCATCATTTTTTTTAAAGCCTTAATCGACTGAAAACGAAGCTGCATTTGAAGTTTTAGCTGGAGCAGGTATGCAACTGACCAGCTCGGTTGCGGAAGGCGAGTGGTGTGGTCCCATGGCACAGAAGGAGACTGCGACGATGGGGTAACCAAACGATTCCAAAAGCAACCTTTGTGTGCGGTGGGTTATTTTTACCGCACTCTTCGTGAGAAGGTGGATGTGCTCACGGCAAAAGGTAAGGGTTATTCCGCCCTTACTCGGTCGTTAGAGCCTCGTTAGTGAAAACAGGGTGCACCAAGTTCAAATTGAACTCATCGCGAAGGTGAGGTTAACAATTGAGTAGGAGAGGCTATAACTTGCGCTTCACTACCCCATTACACCACCATTCATTGGTACTACGTTAGTAATTAACAAAAAAATTTTTTAAAACCAATAATTTTTTTTTAACAAGCATTATACTTGCCGTGGAGAAGTGTGATTAAATAAAACGATCAAATAATTCAATAAGTTGTTCAAACCTTTGCTATAATAAAACATTAACACAATTAAGAAGAATAAAGTAAATTCAGGTAACAAAAGCAAAATAATAATCAAGAAAGCAACATGGAGCAATTATGGAAAGAGTATTCGCAGTTATGCCAGTGTATAGAGGTCCTCCATAAAAGCGTCACTCCTTGCTCAGAAAGTTAAAATGTCTTTACCAATTAATTTAATTATAATATCAATTTGTTTGTATTTAATGATTTCACTATTATTTCAATTATTTTAAAATAGTTGGCTATGAATATACTTGATAATTTAAATTTTTGACAGATCATCTCAGTAGTTAATACTTAAACTCTCACTCAATCACATTCGTTTGAGAATTTAGAATTTTCAAAAATGATTTTCACTCACATTGATCGTTATAATATGATCGTTATAATATGTTCGTTAGCTCAAGTAGAATATAGAAACAGATTTCCACAAGCACTACAGCCGACTAAAACTCTGTTCAGAAAATTAGTTACGAAACTGAAAAATAATGGTTCATTTTTAAAGAAGAAGACAAGGTTGAACAGTATTACTGATAATGTAAATAAGGTAAACCGAGTTATTAATTATGTAAGAAATAAAAATACAGAAAATTTGGAAACATCATTAAGAGAAATTCAAATTGCTTGTCATATAAATAAAACAAGTGCTAGAAAAATTTTAAAGAAAGATGGTTACCGGTGTTATACAGCCAAAAAAGTTCACAATTTACAAGCGGGGGACACAAACCAAGGAGGACGACTTTTTGTAGGTGGCTGTTGGAAAAGAAGCGTGCCGATGCATTAATATGTAGTAAAATACTTTGGTCCGACGAGGCAAATGTTTCCAATAATGGATTTTTTAATCGCAATATTCATTACAAATGGACTTCTGAAAATACACACTGGCATAGACCGACTGGGTTTCAAAATCGTTTTTCAATAAATGTCTGGATAGGTATTTTGGGCACCAATTTAATAGGTCCTTTTTTTATGATGGTCACCTCAGTGGTCAAAGGTACCTAAACTTTTTGAGAAATTATTTTAATGAATTCTTAGATGACCTACCGTTAGAGAATCGACACAACTTTCAATATTTTCAACAAGATGTAGCTCCTCCCCACAATTCCCAGATTTGCCTAGATTATTTAGACGAAATTTTGCCTCAACATTGGATAGGTACCAATGGATTTATTCGATGGCCCCCTCATTCTCCAGATATAACACCAATGGATTTTTTCTATGGGGGTATATTAAAGATAAGGTGTTTTCGACGACACCGCAAAATGTAGAGGACCTAAAAGCTCGAATTCAACAGGCAAGTATTACAGTTACTCCCGAAATGCTGAGTAATGTTTTAAATGCAGTGCCTCGCCGCGCTCGATTGTGCATAAGAAATCGCGGTGGACACTTTGAACACTTGATATGATATCTTAAAAATTATTTTTAGGATTAGATAAATATTAATGTTCTTTGTGCTATATTCGTTTTATTATTAATTTGTTTTTGTTACCTGAATTTACTTTATTCTTCTTAATTGTGTTAATGTTTTATTATAGCAAAGATTTGAACAACTCATTGAATTATTTTATCGTTTTATTTAATCATACTTCTCCACGGCAAGTATAATGCTTGTTAAAAAAAAATTTATTGATTTTTAAAAAATGTTTTTATAATTACTAACATAGTACCAATGAACAAATGTGGTATGTGATACATCGTTGAAAAGGGAGGAAAATATTCTATTTAATGGCGCCATTTCCAGCCTGTTTCAAAATAATTTTTTTAACAGCCTGAAGAGTAAATCTCAAAATACAGCGGTTTTGAAAAAGATTAGATAAAACCTCGTTGAAACACTCTGTTTTGAAAAAAAGTTTCTCGTATCTCTCCAAATAACGGAGATATGTCTTTAAACCATTTTGTAGGTTATACAAATCGGCACAATTTTCGTAAAAATATTTTTTTTTGCACGACCGATATTAAGTGAGATATTCTCGAGGGCCCTGATAAAATGGATATGGTAAGTCATTTGTAAAAATTCATATTATTTATAAACATAGAATATGTTACATGATAAAAAAATAAAAATATATAGTTTATAAATAGAATTAAAAACATATAAGTAAACATAATACACATATTTAAACAACATAGTCACAGTATAACAAATATAAACAGTGAATTGTAAAGTTTTTCACGAAATTAGTTGGAGGATAAAAATGGCCTTAAGATTCTCTATTCAAAAAATCACTAACGCTGTAAAAACTACCTTCAATTAAAATATTTTTGACTGCAGTTTTGTAGGCTCTGTAGTTTTGCATACTTCGGATGTCACCCGGGAGACTATTGAAAAGTAAAACACAGTTGTAATAGAATAAGAAGTTATTTTTTTTAAATGACGACTTGAATATTATACATATAATATGCATTTTGAAGAGGAAAGCGAGGATAACTGCAAAAAAGTAAAAAAAAAATGAGTGCGCAGGATTTTCTAAAATGTAAATAACACGATAAAGGCTGCATTTTCTGAAGATAAAACAAGTATCCCTTTTTTGTTTAAAAATAATGGTTAAATGAAAAATTTGTAATGAAATTATAAATGAACCAAGTACAAAAAAGTTATGACGGATTTTCTTAAACCAAGACAGCTTACGTAGCGCCCTCTATGCGATACACCAAAAATGATAGCTTATTCAGTTTTCTCACGTCCAAAAATTTTACTGTACCGATTTTTATGTTTAATGTGTGAAAAAATAACTGAAATTTAATACTACTGAAATTTGACACCTTGTATCTCAATAAGTATTAATATTTGAGCTCCAGTTCTTGAGCAAAAAATTAATATTTCCGGCTATAGAATCTATGATTTATACAGTATTATGGATTAAGTATTGTGGATAAAAGTTAGGTTCACTTCTGGTGAAATCGTTAAGTGGAAAAAAATTCATTTTCATTTATATGTCAATATGTGACGTTAATTAAGTATACCTATATAAGATGTTCCTAATTTCAATCGGCTATCTTTAAAACTAAGGGAAAAATGGGGTGTACCGTGATCCTGCCACACCTGGTAGATACCTATATTATCATTCTTCTGTTGTGCTAATTTATTTAATATGGATTAATGATCTTACCTGCTGGCAGGTTTTGTCCATCATTATTTTAGCAATTGCACAATAGTTATCCAACAGTGGCCTCTGCAGGTTTCTGAAGAGGACCTTGTCAGATTCCGTCCATTCCTTACCACTAGAGTCCACTGTCGGTGACAAGGGCCCCGCAGACCCCTCCACGCGTGGGGGCTCGAGCCCCGCAGACTTCGCGATGTCACTGCTAGGATCTGTTGCATTTGTCAATTTGGTTGAAACTCTTTTCGAAACTCCTACTGCTCCTTCGCCTAAAATAGTACAATATGTTGAAAGATACAAAAAATAAACATAAACTTTTAGTGACTTGGTCGTATCATACTTTATTCACAAACCGAAACTAACTTATATCAGGAAAATATATATTTCAGCGAAGCATTAATAATAGTACCTAATAATAACGCTTGCATTCAGGAAACAAAAAGAATATAGGATAGGATATATGTTACACAACGTCAGGGCCGGATTCAGGGGTGTGGGAGTTCGGAGCAACCGGGGCAATGAAGAAAGTGGAGACCCATCAATCAATAAACATCTTGCAATAATTTTATATTTACATTTAAAAATTTCCACTATTAAAATACATACCTACTGAGACGTTTATGGGGTATGTGTCTTTTATTTTCATACATTTATTTAATGTCGGCCTATTTCCGCTACTGAGGCCTAACACCGACGCCTGTAGACGAGCTACCCCCAACCAGGAATTTTTGCCGAACCTCTTCCCTTAAGAAGAGTAGGGATCTTTTACTTGCCTAACATTTAATAGACAAGGGACCGACGGCTTTACATCCCCTACGAAGGATGGTATATCTCCTATACAACCCTCGCCTAAGGTTGTATAGCTTCCGCGCATACACTGATATACAAGCCGCTGGAAGATGTGTGAGGCGAGGACGCGGTTTCCGTTGGAATGGGCATGTGCCTTTATTACACATAGAATACTGGTAATTATGTCACCAGTAAACTAGTTACTATTTATTTATCTTAAGGATAAATAAATAAAATTGGCCATTTGCGTGATCGTCTAATTTTACAAAATTAGGGCCCAAATTTCGTTGTATGTGTAGTAACCCTTTTTAATTACCCCAGGTTCTTTTATATAAAGTTTAATATTACTTGTTTCTATCTGATACTATATACCAAAGAAAATTAATCAACCTGTTAATTTAAATACCTGGTAAGCTTGATCACGCTGTCTATTAATTGAGAGAACTAGTTAATTATGTATGTTGTTTATGCGGTATTTTATTTTTAAGTTTGTTTTCTATTTTGATTTGAAATTTACATTGAAATTTAGTTTATTACTTGTATGACGAAAAAGATAAAGGTGAAAGAAAAGACAGTAATTAATGGGAAAATAGTTAAAAACACCCATTTTATTTTATAATAATTAAGGCGGCAAGTAGCCGTACATGAAATCAAAAATAATCCAAATATTTGAGACAATTGTCTAAATATTATAGGAAATAGTCTGGTCGATAGCCGCATGGGTTAAGGCGCGAGGTGGCAATCGCGATTAATCACACCACCGGGTTTGAATCCTGGCTCCGGCACTGTCGGAGGAAATGGTTGTGTGTTCGCGTTTTTTCAATGTGTAACCCCCTTCCGAACAAGCCTCTGGCTTCTGGAATTGGGAGTTGTCTAATTTCTGTGGTGTTTATTTATAAAAAAAAATAACAAGGATTGAGTTATACAAAATTATTCAGTGTTATTTTAATAGTAATTAGAGTTGTGGCAACGGCCTGGTAATGACAATTTATAATTAGAGTTGTTAGCAATCGCTAGATAATAATGGTTTATAATTAAAGTTGTTAGCAATGGCTATAATGAAATTAAACTTAATGCAAAACAAAGGACAAGAATCGTGTCATGTTCGCACATCATAGAATATAAGCGATAAATGAGAATTAAATACTCATGTAAAATCTCATAGAATGTTGAGGAAATATCCTTTAATTATAATTAAACAAACGGAAACTATCAAATTTTGTATGAGATGTCCCGGTTAAGTACTCTACCAAAGGTAAACCCTTCAGAATAAGAAAAAGTTTACGGGCTAACTAACCCAGTACTGACCGATGACTCGTACGGTTTGCAGTGTGCAAGATAATTAAGTGGATGGATTGTTATTAAAAAATCATAGAAAACCAAATAGTCGCTGATGAGAAATCTCACACAGTCGTCTGAAAGGCAAATATTTTTGCAACATTTTACATGCCAAAATTAGGCACACGGCAACCTTAATAGTATAACCAAATGAAAAATAATGGTAAAGTGAAAGTTTCTTGTTATTGCATAAACGCTGAAAATATGTAGTTTTTGAATATAAATTTGTTATTTTGCAAACGCAAATTTCTCTAGTAAAATGTTTAGCAGAATGAAATCATAACGGAGTAAATTGTAATATGATTTTGTCATGTTTTCTTGTTAAAAATCAAAGCTAATATTGCATAAAAAACTAATATTCTTTTAGTACTACAAAAGCCCAATTTAAACCCTTTTTCCCGCCCGTAACCAGATTAGATTCAATAATAAACTGAGAATTAATCAAGTAAAAATACTTAACAAAATAGGTTAGTGTTGTATAAATGGCGTGGTAAACGGTCAGATAAGTTTGTGTAGACGTAGAGTGTGCATTTTGTGCGACATTACTTTGTAAAATGACCACAGAATAATCTAGTGAGTCCGACGAACAGCATAAAGTTCTGCAGCATTACTCAACTCTCCCTCCAGCTCAAGTGTGATTAGCTTCCTCATTGTGTATGGTTGAGCCGTTAAAATTGCAGTGCATAAAGAATTCTTTGAGCTTGAAGCTTTCCTCTGGCAAGTGGTGTCTGTGGCTGGCTGTGATAAATTTGTTAAAAATAATATCAAGTACGAAATCTCGTTTGGCTCGTAGTTTAGACAGCTGCTTTAGTGAAAATATCCACAAAATAATTTATTAAGCTCGGCGAACAAAAAAAAGTCTCGACGAAGTGTAGAATATTTCAAAGGCAGGCATAGGCGTCTCGGCGAACTACAAGAGGTCGCGACGTACTCTATGGTGTTTTTCCAATTTTATTTCCAAAGCCTTCGGCGAGCTATAAAAGGTCGCGACTTAGCTTAAAGGGTTCTGCCTTCAGGTGCCGTCTATCTTCCAATCCAATTATGCAGCGTCGCCTTCTTTTATATTGTAAATGATATCACAGTCTACTCGGAAGATTCCGGACTCTATGTGTACGATGTCCCACGCTTTGGATTGTTTACATTAACAAAAATTCCAATGCCTACGTGCGCCGTAGTTTTGTAACTTTCTTGACTCACAACTTTTATGTTTCTGTCCTTTGCATTCTTAAGTTAGAAGGAGGTAGGCGATTTCACCCTATATGTTGCAACAGAAGTACTTGACATTCATCTCGCCCATGGTAAACAAATATTATGGCTTGGCTTATTTTAGTTGGATTCTTTCGTAAAAATGTATCGCTTATGTTGCTTTAAAATAATGTAATTTAAAAATCCTTTCTAACGAGTGAATTTTTTTTTTTTTTTTGGCACGAGACAGAATGCGAATGCGACACGGGGTAAAACGTAAGCTGGTCACAGGACAAAATGTTAGCTGAATCGAGTTTTGCTAATATTTTGACCTGTGTTTTGCTGACATTTCATCCCGTGTCCAGGTTGCATTTTACCTGGTACTTAGCTGTTATTTTGCCCCTTAACCAGTGTACATTTTACTCCGTATTCAATAAATAAATATTGAATTTTGCATATAAAAAAGGGTCCGGCAATTCCTCCTAAGGGCGCTGCGGGTCTCTAAAGGGAGCACCAATATCTTTGAGCTACAGTGACCAGTTTTTGTACGTGATTCGATACCAATAAAGGTCATTATCTGATATTATCCACCAAGGGTAAATTCAATCAGGTGTGCACACAATTGAAAAGTGGGAGACTTACTTCTCCCCCTAATTTTTTAATGTGAATTTTCTATGTTTATTTCATCGGAATATGGTTCCTTTGCTATAAATACACAAAAAAGGTTATCTTGTTGTAACGTCGTAGGACCGACCGGTTTCGAGAAATATAAACCTAAAGAAATGTTTCCAGTCTTATTGCACAAACAGAATTTTTTCAATGAATACATCATTTTCTTCACATTTTCGCAAGTGCCATGAAGGTCATGTTTCGATCTGCACTTGGAAAAATTCACACCGTATTTTTAACCTGTCCACTATAAAATTGTGAGAGGTTACTAAAATTGGTTCAAAAACAAAAATTGAGATAACATCAAATCTTTAAGTTTTGAGGTCCTAGGAACCCAAAAAAGTGATTTTTGAAAAATGTGTGTGTGTGTATGTGTATTAGCACGATAGTGCCGAAATTACTGAACGGATTTGAATGAAACTTTGCACGTGCGTTCCTTTAGTGCTCCAGAAGAACTGAAAAGGTTTTGGTTGAGATCGGATTATGTTTAGTGCCATTTTGGCGCAACAAGTTGTTTATTTTATAATTACTTTCAATTTGCAATGGAACCATTGAAAAGCAGTTAAAATTCTGATTTCAACGATATATCACACTTCCACCCTTTCGATTTGGTTTCCGTGAAAAAAATTAAAACAAAGCAAATATGAAGCATAGATCGCATTCCGCATGACATGATCGATGCGCGTGGCCGTTACGTTGTGAAACTCGTCACATCACGTGTCAATTCACGTGTGAGGGTTTCTTCATTGCTCTAGAAGTAGAGCGGATTACGTTTAGTGCCGTTTTTATATGTATATACAGACAAATCGAAGAATTAAACTACAAATATTCCTCTAAAATCTAGTAAAATTACTGAAATGCTAATGTTTCATTTAACAAAGACACCCGCGAGCGATCGGATTGCAATGAACAAATTTTGACGATTGTCATTGTCATCGTTTGTCATCCGATAACGTTGGTGTCATGTCATGTTAATAAGATTTCGGCATATTTGTAACTTTTAGTGGATTGTCACAAACTTTAAAGGTAGATGTGACAATATCAATATCATATGCTTTCTGTACCTTCGTTGGTGAATTTATTATAGATTATCACTTTACCAATTTTCAGTTTGTTACTTTACAAATCTGTAGTATTTAGGATAACTAGACTTTCTTAGTCGTTCAAGTGATGTTAAAGTTGTTAATATCCTAATAGTATATTATTCAACGAGCGATAATGTAGGTAATAACTCGCATAGATGATTGTAAATTCATGAAGTTGAGGGTTTTTTTAGCGCCCCAGAAGATCTGAAAAGGTTTTGGACGAGATCGGATTACGTTTAGTGCCATTTTGTCACACAATTTAATGCTCTTTTCGGTTTCCACCGAGTGGGGAGGTTCCAGCCGCTTCCAGTAGCTGCCGATTTTTTTATTTGTAAAAACTCCTTACCACTGACCAACTAACTTGACTTTTTATTACTTAATTGGTCGTTATTGGTTTCCAATATTGAATTATCATTAATGACATAAAAGTTAAGGTTTATTAAGAGAATTTCAATTTTTATTTAATATGAGTTACAGTTTCGAAGAACAGGCCGATATTCGTTTAATCCACGGTCGAGCCAGGGGTAATGATACCGAAGCAAGAAGTACAAGTACAAGAAGTACGGAGAAGCTTTCCCAAATAGAAGAGTACCTTGTGAAAGACTTTTTGTAAGTGTAGATCGTTCGTTATAAGAAAGGGGTGTAAGTTCTATTCAGACAAGGAAAATTCTGGCCCAGATCGTTATGTTACGATCCCAAAAACAGAAGAAGCAATATTAAATGCAGTAAATACGAATCCTCAAATCAGTACGAGAAGGCTAGCTTTACAGGAAAATGTGTTAGTATCGTCTGTTTGGATGGTATTACATGAACAATTACTATATTCCTATCATATGGAAAAGGTGCAAGCGCCAAACCAGAAGATCTTCCAAGAAGGGAGGCCTTATGCTCATGACTTGTGTGAAAATGTGAAAGAAATGCTGAATTTATTCAAAACATTTTATTCACGGACGAAGCGGGGTTTACGCAGTATTCACAAAGATCACATAATGGCAAAAGAAAAATCCTTATTCTTTCTTCAAGTCCAGGCACCATAATCCAGGCATTTTAGACTTTTGCTGCCAAATTCGTGCTCTAAGATTTTTTTAAATTCTGTTTATTTGGACGTCCTGAATAACACTTGGTAGTTACGCCACGGTACACCTGGAGGAATTCGTGAAAATCGCTTCGGAAGTGCATTTTTCACTTACTCCCCGTCGTATCTCCAAAACGTTTAGGCGTGCGAAAAAAATATATAGAACCCTTAAGGTAGAGAATTTACAGATGTACAACTTTTATAATAGATGTTGTTCCCGTTTGGGCCATAAAAAACTGAGTTAATCGCGAATCCGCGACCTTCCGAATTGATTTTCATGAATTCCTCCAGGTGTATCGTGGCGTAACTACCAAGTGTTATTCAGGACGTCCAAATAAACACAATAAAAAAAAAATTTCATAGAGCACGAATTTAGCACAGAGGTCAATTTTACAGCTAAAACGCCTGGAGTACCAAGGAAAAAATTTTCATCAACGTTTGGGCAGGTATACTTGGCAACAGATTATTAGGACCATTTGTTTTGCCTAATGGATTTTTTAAGAGGCAACTTAATAGACCTATTGGAGGATATGCCGTATGAGACCAGAAATACAATGTGGTTCATGTGCGATGGCGCACCTCCCCATTTTAGAATAGTTGTTTGAAATTATTTAAAGGCAACTTATCCCAATAGATTGATTGGTAGAAACAGACCAGTAGCTTGGTCACCCCGATCCTCCGACCTAAATCCTCTTGACTATTTTGTCTGGGTATTTTAAAAGCCTTGTCTACTCAACTGTGATAAATCTTGAAGAATTACGTGAACGTGTTACAATGGGGTGCGAAATTATCAGAAACATTCCAGGAATATTTCAACAAGTCTTTTCTTCAATGAATCGTCGTCTAGCTGCTTGTGTGGAAATGAATGGCGCCCATTTTGAACATTTAATTTAATTTGTTAAGGAGGGGTTTCAGGATCCATGTTGATGTGAACTATTTTCATATTTTTTTAATGTAGAGTCACCTCTATAAATTAATGGCCGAGCTGAACTATCGGTTACCATTAGGCAAGGCCTGAGGACTTTTAGTAGTAGTATACAGGGTAGAATAGAAATAACTTTCTTTAAATGACTTATAAAAATGGTCGAAAGTAATTTTCTTTAATTGGAACACCCTGTATATTATTACTGATTCAGAAAGCTGACACATTTTGCTATTCCCCGAACCCTTTTCTTTTCCCCAGTTTTTCGACTAATTGCTGTTCCCTCGAGTAGAACAGAAGGTCCTTCGAGGAATTTACCTCAGCCACCCCTACCCCAGGCTCCCACCCCTGTAGGGGGTTGGAAAATTGATATTTCTTTTTGTGGGAAAAAAATTGATATTTTATAAGAGGTGTTTCTTTGAATAAGATGGTAGGTGGAGTGGTATAACCACCCCTGGGGGTTGTTTCCACCCTTCAGAAGAGTGGAATCTTTTTTCTGGGAAAAAAATTAATTTTTGTAGGAGACGTTTCTTTGAGGAAGGTGGTAGGTGACCAGGATTGTGTAACCAACCCCGGGGGTTGTTTTCACCCTTCAAGGGGGTGGAAATTTGTTTCCATCTATAATTGAAAAATAGTATACAAAATATGTTTACTAAAGTGTTCTCATACATTTTGTATATACAGGCATGGGTGTATGAATACATGTGAAAATACATATGTATATAGATACTTATATATCCTGGTCACCTACCACCTTCCTCAAAGAGACGCTTCCCACAAAATATTAATTTTTTTCCCAAAAAATATTCCACCCCTTTGAAGGGTGGAAACAACCCTTGGGGGTGGTTACACAACCCTGGTCACCTACCAACTTATACAAAGAAACACCTCCTGTAAAATATAAATTTTTTCCCACAAAAACAAATCTCAAATTTTCATCGCCCTGCAGGGGTGGAAGCCTGGGGTAGGGGTGGCTGAAGTCAAATCTCTCGAGGGACCTTTCGTTCTACTCGAGGGAACAACAAATTATCGAAAAACTGGGGAAAATAAACGGGTTCACGGAAAAGGGGACTTTGGGGGTAGTTGTTGGCCAATTTGAGGGGGTTGCCGAGGTGGAGAAATTGGTTTGACACTGGGAATCGATTCAGCACCCTCAAAAACGAGGCGGAGATATTGTCTAGTCCTAGTTTACAAACATTCGGAAGTTCGTCCCACTCCTTCAAAGGATAGCAGTGTTGTACAGGATTTGAGCTTCTCATATTCATCGGCTCAAGGGATATTGGCAAACCATAAGATGTATGATTATAAGTTTGCAGGGATTCAAGCTCTACAGCGTCAACATCGTCCACAGAGAGTAGAATTAAAATAATTGTCTGTAATAAATGCAATGATGCAAGTAAAAGAATTGGCAGCTACTGGAAGCGGCTGGAACCTCCCCGCTCGGTGGATCTTTGAAGCCGAAAAGAGCATTAAACTGTGTGACAAAACGGCACTAAACGTAATCCGATCTCATCCAAAACCTGTTCAGATCTTCTGGGGCACTAAAAAAAACCCTCAACTTAATGAATTTACAATCATCTATACGAGTTATTACCTACATTATCGCTCGTTGAATAATATACTATTATGATATTAACAACTTTAACATCACTTGAACGACTAAGAAAGTCTAGTTATCATAAATACTACAGATTTGTAAAGCAACAAACTGAAAATTGGTAAAGTGATAATCTATAATAAATTCACCAACGAAGGTACAGAAAGCATGATATGGATATTGTTACATCTGCCTTTAAAGTTTGTGACAATCCACTAAAAGTTACAAATATGCCGAAATCTTATTAACATGACATGACACCAACGTTATCGGATGACAAACGATGACAATGACAATCGTCAAAATTTGCTCATTGCAATCCGATCACTCGCGGCTGTCTTTGTTAAATGGAACATTAGCATTTCAGTAATTTTACTAGATTTTAGAGGAATATTTGTAGTTTAATTCTTCGATTTGTCTGTATATACATTTAAAAACGGCACTAAACGTAATTCGCTCTACTTTTAGAGTAGTGAAGAAACCCTCACACGTGAATTGACACGTGATGTGACGAGTTTCACGACGTAACGGCTACGCGCATCGATCATGTCATGCGAAATGCGATCTATCCTTCATATTTGCTTTGTCGAAAGGGTGGAAGTGTGATATATCGTTGAAATCAGAATTTTAACTGCTTTTCAATGGTTCCATTGCAAATTGAAAGTAATTATAAAGTAAACAACTTGTTGCGTCAAAATGGCACTAAACGTAATCCGATCTCAACCAAAACCTTTTCAGTTCTTCTGGGGCACTAAAGAAACGCACATGCAAAGTTTCATTCAAATCGTTCAGTAGTTTCGGCGCTATCGTGCTAACACACATACACACACACAGATATTTTTCAAAAACCAATTTTATTGTGGAGAGGTTAATAATTAAGAATATGTCCAAGATTATCTTTTTAATGCTACTTCATTTATGTTCTGACATATCAGAAATTTCTTTGTTTATGTTTAATACTATCGGGAATAAACAACTATAATTTTTTTTAGATACTTAATAAAATAAAATAATAATGGTAATAATTATAAGTTTATTTCCATTTGAAAAATTCTAACAAACGACAATACTACATAACATGTATAAGATAAACAAACAAAAATTCTAACTACAATAATTATTATTTTAACAAATTTTAACAAACAACAGTAGATTACATAGCATATGAAAGACAAACAAATATAATAGTTATTAATATTGCACGTATTTCATTTTCTTATACACATGCCAAGCTAAAATTACAAGACTATATTAATAGTTGCAGTCAATTATTATTTTAATTATCACATAAACATAATTTTAATCAGAGAGGGATAAGTATTAGAAAATATTATTCAGGTATTAAGCAAATCACATCTTTCACACATTTTTAATTCAATATTAACTTACCCACTTTATGTATATTAGTACCTTAATCTGGTCATGCTGATACACTACTTAGATAAACACTTTAAAACATTCATTTTTGGAGAAGCAATCAAAGAAAATAACTAAATTTCAGTAAATGATTTTAGTATTTTCAATATATTTTTTTTTGCTTTAAATTCTAGGAATCTTATCGTGTAAATGGATATTGACGAAATTATTATTGTTAGCTAGAAGAGTAGTTGATTTAGTTGGTTTTCAAATAATATATTAGCTTGATCAGATTAAGGTACTAATATACAGAAAGTTGATAGGCAATTTTATATCAAATAAGAAAGTGTGAATACCTGATTTTAAATAAAAAATTTCAATGTTCAATATATTTTTTGTGTTAAATGTCAGGAATATTATCACGTAATTCAATACTTCGTCAGTATTAGCTTGAAGAATAGTTGTTTTGATTGGTTCTAATGAATGATTTTAAGGCACCAATATACAGAAAGTAGGTAGATTAATATTAAATAAAAAAGTGTGAAAGTTGTCGTTTGCTTTAATACCTATATAATATTTTCTAATTATGATAAAAGCAAATAAATAAATAAAAAACAATTAATTGTAAAAATAGGAATAAGTTTTATTCACATGAGTAAAAACTGCTTCGCTAAATAAGTACATTTTTGCAAGTTTCTTAAACAGCAAAAAATTACTTGCATCTTTAATATCCTGACAAATGCGGTTATAGTTACATTTTTACCGAGGTTTTTTAATTTCCTCCAATCTATGAAGGGGCATATTTTTTTCCTGAACGTACTGTATATTTATTTATATCACTACATTTTAAATGTGATCAATATTTTTATGAACCACAGAATGTATACCTACCTATGCAATAAATAAGCAGTATGCGATTTTGTTTAAAATAATCCCTCCAGGTTGTATCGAAGGCAAGTTTAAAAATACTGTATCCTTTTCGGCAAAATAACCACCTTATAATCCGAAAGTGTAAGTGTAATAATTGCATATTACCATCAAAACGCTAATGCTTCGATTGCACTCAACGCGCCAGGCTTGTAACTTGTAATTCAGCGCTCGGCGGGGCACATAGCCCGGAGAGTAGCTGTTGGTTGCAGTCTGGTTAGGTTCCTTATAGTAAAATAAGGATTTATAGAGGAGTTTGCGACTAAAAATATTATGTTTAATATTCCGCCCTCTAAAAGCACATTTGATCTATGCTAAGCCAAGTCAGGCTATTTATTTTTCGATTGCAACAGACACTGGACCGCTGGATGGCGCCTGCTGGCTGTTTTACATGTCGCTATTGTAAAAATACCGGGATGTACTATAGTCAAAGGATTCTCATGTCGGTCGTCGCATACCTACCTTGCACTGACGAGAGCCAACAGCTCGAAACTGCAGTCTGCAAGTGGTGTGTGACGACTGGCAAGGGAGCTCCTTTAAGTAGGATCAGTCTTTCGGCTGGTGTTTGTTGCAATCGAAGCATTAGCGTTTTGATGGTAATATGCAATTATTACACTTAACGCGCCAGGCTTGTAACTTGTAATTCAGCGCTCGGCGGGGCACATAGCCCGGAGAGTAGCTGTTGGTTGCAGTCTGGTTAGGTTCCTTATAGTAAAATAAGGATTTATAGAGGAGTTTGCGACTAAAAATATTATGTTTAATATTCCGCCCTCTAAAAGCACATTTGATCAATTTCCTTCACGTATCCCCATAAAAAGAAATCCATTTGTTTAAGATCTGGGGATCTAGCAGGCCATTTAGTGGGTCCATTTCTTCCAATCCATTGATTAGGGTAGGTATTATTTAAGTGGCCTCTAACTGCATTTAAATATTGTGGTGGAGCACCATCTTGCTGAAACCACATCCTATTTCGAATTCTTCCAGGAAGATTTACCAATAATTGTGGCAGATAGTTTTCCAAAAAAATGCTTCAGTCAATGTACCATCAAAGAAATGTGGCCCTATTACATATTCTCCAATAATTCCTCCCCAAACGTTTATAGACTAGATGTGTTGGTTATCAACTTGCATAAAAAAATGAGGATTTTCCAAAGCATAATAATAATAAATAATAATAATAATAAAAAAATGTATTTATTCACGTAAGCTATACAAAAACAGATGTGACAAGTCATAATGTGAACACACAGTTTGATTAAGTAAATAGAGTAATATAATAAGTAATAAAAACAAACAGTGGGGTAACATAAATTAATAAAAAAGTTAATAAATAAATTATTGCATACATAAATACAAATACAATGAACATTTTAAAATATTTTAGAATAAAGATTGCAACAAAATTTTACGTTACACATTTTCGTAAAACTCCCGTATAGTGTAAAAACATCCGTCAATTAAGAACTCTCTTAGTTTTTTTTTAAATATATGTGTACAATTATTTTTTACAGTTTGAGGCAATTTGTTATATATATTTGCGCTAGAGTAGTAAGGACTTTGAAATGTGGTTAAGTTAAAATTTTGGATTGATATATTATTTGCATTTCGCGTATTGTGACTGTGTATGCTTGCGGTACGTGTGGAAAGATTTGTTGTATGTTGGTGGGCAAATAGTGCTGCTTCGTAAATAAATATGGATTGAACCGTTAAAATGTTATATTGTTTAAACACGGGTCTGCATGATTCTAAAGGCCCCAATGAGAAGATAAGCCTGATTATTCTTTTTTGCATAATAAGAATTCTTTCTGTTGAAGAACTTGAGCCCCACATTAAAATGAGATATTTCATATGTGGATAAACGATTCCATAATATATGTTTATTAGTTCCGCTCTACATATAACATTTTTTAAATTTCTCAGTGCAAAAAACCCGAGTTTAATTTATGACTTACAAACTCGATATGGTTTTCCCATGATAGTGTCTCATCTAGATTTAAGCCCAAGAATCTGGCTTCTGTGGTTTTTGTTGAAACACAATTTTTTATTTCCAAATGAAGGTTAGGTGGATCGCGACGTTTATGAAATTGTATATAACTGGTTTTATTTGGATTAAATATTTGTCTATTTTGCACACACCAGTCTGAAAAGTGATTTAGGATTTGATTAGCCATATGTTGCAGTTCGTGTCCGGTTGCAGCGGATACACTAATGGTAACGTCATCGGCGTACATTATTATTTTTATCTGTGTTGCTATATCATTAAAATAATTTTCGAGATCATTTAGAAACATTATGAACAATAAAGGAGTTAAGACAGCTCCTTGCGGAACTCCGAGTTGTATGTCTTGTGGTTGAGAAAATATATTATTAATTTTGACTATCATTTTTCTATTTTTGAGAAAAGAACTAACCCAGTCATTTAAGTTTCCACGAATGCCCATATTGTCTAGTTTATTTAATAATATTTTATGATCCACCGAGTCAAATACTTTAGACAAGTCGAATAATATTGCAATTACATATCGATTTTCATCTAAGGATTCATAAATAAATTGTACGAAATCAAATGTTGCTGTGTCTGTTGAATGTCTTGGTCTAAATCCATGTTGATTTTTAGACAATTGTTGTGAGTACATGAGAGTAATACGTTCTATTGTGTACTATTTCTTCGAACAGTTTTGATAAATAAGACTTTTGAGTAATTGCTCTATAGTTTTCTAATATATGGCTGTCACCCTTTTTATATAACGGTATAGAATGAGCTAGTTTTAGAGATGATGGAAAATTTCCTGTACTTATTGATAAATTCATAATATGACATAGAGGCTGTGCAACATACCGTATGCGAGAGTTAATAATGTTAAAATTTATTTCATCTGGTCCCGTAGATGTTCTGTTATTTAGCATTTGAACAGCTGTTATGAGTTCATTTGGTTGAATTTCATCAAATAACATTGAATTTAAGCTAGTTTTTGACCTTCTAAATTTTATATTTATTGTTGCATTACCAAATTCGGATGTGACAGTTTCTTTCGCTATGGAGACAAAGTGTTTGCAAAATAAGTTGCTAATTTCGAATTCATCTGATATACTTTTATTGTTAATAATAATTGAGAGTTTTCCTCTTTGTTGTGTTTTTTTCGTCCTATGTTCTTATTAACAATTTGCCAAGTCGTTTTATTTGTATTAGATGAATTTCTAATAATGTTTTCATAAAATGTTTTTTTAGTTTCTCTTATATTTAAAGAAAATAAGTTTTTTGCTTCCAAATAGGCTTGCCTAACTTCATCCAGACCGGTATTTTTATACAACCAGAATAAATTCTTTACATATTCACTTTCTGCGATAATATTTTCATTAACCCAATAATGGAAAGTGTGCCTATTAACAAATCCATTTTTATGAAAAGTTGCCTCATCACTGAATAAAACAGTATTGAAGAAGATGACATCATGTTGCATTTTACCTCTGGCCCAATTACAAAATCGTAGGCGCTTTTGAAAATAGCCGTCAGATAATTCCTGGTGCATTTGAATATAATATGCATGCAACTTATTTGTTTTAATTTTCGACCCACAGACCGTCTACTTGAAATGTTTTCTTAACCGCCTCTCAAGTTACCGAAGTAATCCCCTGGAAGATCTCAAGGATATTGTGCTAGGTAATGAGAGACGAGGGCTTATAGTTTAATGTGGACTCCGAACCACTCTTGGGGCAATTTTTTTTTATGAAAAATTGTTTCGCCTTACGGGAATCGAACCCACTTCGCTAGGCAACTCAGTTTGCTAGCCAGACGCTTTAACACACTGAGCTACCGTGTTCCTACTAATGAGCTCACTTCTCTTTGACTAACGTGGGGATTCTCAACCGTTGCCAACACCACAGAAAACTCATTTTCTTCGTTCTCAACAGGTTTTATTCTTACACGTTTTTTATATTCGACATTTCCAGTTTCCAGAAATCTATCGAGAAGATTTTGGAAGCTGCTAACATCAGTAATCCTTCTTTCAGGATAACGTTGGTGATAAATTCTATTGGCAAATAAACAATTTCAGTTTGACTCGCCCAAAACAAGTCATGTCTATAAGTTTCGCTTTATTAAAATTCATATTAAAATTCCAAATATCTTAAATTCACTACAAATTATAACGACCAAGAAGTGTGATAAATGCTCCTTTGTACACGACAATTTATACCAAACTGAGGTTTTATTGCTTGTTGAATAACGAAAACAGAAAAAAAATATACAAAATATTACAGTAAAGGACCGGTTAAATACTATTTACTCATTTCAATGGATTGGAAGAAATGGTCCCACTAAATGGCCTCATTTCAAAATTGCACAAAGACGTGTGTCAATCAAAATGGGTAACACGTCGAAGACCTAATATAAAATTTTCTAATGAATTATTTGAGGAACCTCTTTTTTAAGTTTATTCTTGAATTTGACACTTATTTATTTATAAAACAAAAATTGTTGCAATTAGCCATAGGGAAAGTACTTGCAAAAAATTTTCGTTTTCCATTTCTACATCACATCGTCAAAAAATATACAGGGTGTTCTATTTGAAAAATTAACAAAATTCAATTCAAAAAGTTCTTAATCGAAAAATAAACATTTATTTATAAAACGAAAATGGTTGCAATTAGTAAAATGTTTTTCATTGAAAAATAATTTTTGGCCATCCTGTACATTTTTAGGAAATGAAAATGATTCAAAAACATCAACTAGATGTTTCGTAACTGGTATTCACATAAGTTTTTCTTAAAACCCATAATTGTGATTGTGGCGATTTTTTTAATATCCATCTGCAGATTACATTATTTCAACAAAAAAATTCATTACATCCAAGTGGTTGGGAGATATTCAATGTTAATATAAGAATGAATAGAGGCTTCAAAAAATGTACTGATATACATAGCATTCCATTTAAAAAAAAAGACACTTGGTCCTGTAATTTCGTCTTGGCTCGCCTTGTTCGAGAATAATTTCCAGTTATAGACTTTTTTATCTAGTTTACTTTAAAAAGTTTCTAGCTATCATAGAGCTCGAAATATCGAGGTCCGACGCACTGTTGCCCCACCCTCTGTATATAGAAATTGTATGCCTTCTTACATCGTTGCTAAGTTTATGAGATGAACACACTATTTTAATAAATAATAATATATGTTTATTTCCAATAAAATAACAATAATTACACATTACATCGTTATTATTGAATGGTTTAATTCCATATCGTTATTTTGTAAATAAACAGTGCAATAATCACATAAGTAGTTAAGCAGTACTTGTTCGTGATGGCTTAAATACATTTGTCACTTTTGGTTTATAAATGTCGCTATTTGGTAAATTTTTACTTAGTCAGGGTTTTCTGTCAAAATCGGTGAATAATAATATTTTATTTAAATATTACATATAAATATCTAATCCAATAACCAATTTGTTGTTTTTTACATTACATTTTGGTTAATAATGTTGTGTACTAGGGATTTAATCATTTTTCAACATCTTTCTTAAATATGTGCAATTTATTTGTATTTTTTGTTTGTTTAGGTAATCTGTTATATAGTCTTGAGGTTATATATTGAGGTGCTTATTTCAAGAGCACGCCTAAGATGGGCAGGTCACGTTCATCGTATGCATGATAATCGCCTTCCTAAATGTACACTTTATGGTGAATTGCTAAGCGGTAGAAGAAGGCGTGGCGGTCAACGAAAGAGGTTCAAAGACGCTCTTCATGAAAATCTAAAATCCTGCGGTATTGCAGACGAGCAATGGGAACAACTTGCAGCGGAGAGAACCGAATGGCGAGGGGTTGTGGCCAGCTATCCAGGAAATGTTGCTGCAAGAAGGCCGAATCCAAGACCTAACCAGGTCTATGTTTGTCCTGACTGCGGTCGACATGTGCTCTCCCGAATTGGCCTCTATAGCCATAGTCGTGTGCACCGTAGATGAATGGGAATTACAATAGACTACACCTTTTACTTGTTTTTTATTGTACACAATTTATCGACTGTAACATTTTTATACTCGGACTCGAGTAACGGCTAATAATAATAATAATAATATAGTCTTGATCCTAAATATATATTTTTTTATACATTTATTTAACGTCAACCTATTTCCGCTACTGAGGCCTATCACGAGCTACCCCCAACCAGGAATATTGCCGAACCTCTTCCCTTAAGAAGAGTAGGGATCTTTTACTTGCCTAACATTTAATAGACAAGGGACCGACGGCTTTACATTCCCTCCGAAAGATGGTATATCGCCTATACAACCCTCGCCTAAGGTTGTATAGCTTCCGCGCATACACTGATATACAAGCCGCTGGAAGATGTGTGAAGCGAGGACGCGGTCTTCGTTGTGAACACGGATTGGGCCCTCCGTTTGTTATATAAAAAATCTGGAGCAGTAGGGGTTTAGAACTGAGACCCCAGAGGGCTTCCGTGCACTTATTTTTCGATTGGTTGTGTCTCAGGGTTGATTTCTGGGAGTGCTTGTTAGGGTCAACTGCTACACCCTGTATGTTGTATTTCGCACTATGTTTATTCACTCGGTTTAATTTTATCACTGATTTGACTTTTACAGCTATTTTCGGGTCAACGGCTACACCCTATATGGTATTTTTATTGAAATTAAACACTACGGTTTAAAGGACAATACGAAATTATTTATTTGATTTTTTGAACAGAGTTGGATATGATTTTATTTTAATTTTACAAGTTTCTTTTTTGGAAATTGTAACTAATCGACAACAGAAATTCTGTCTGTAGCTGGTTGGAGAATATATTTAAAAAAAGTTTAAAAAATAATTAAATCGAAAAGTTCACTTTAACGATTGAGCCTCGTAGACTGAGGGAAAATTGAAAAGGGGGGCCACTTAAGGCGATGTATTTTATTCAAATGAAATATAAAAAGGGGGCCAGAGAAGGCGAAGGGTTCTTAATACTAGAAGGGGCCACTTAAGGCGATGTCTTAAACCTAACTCTTTTTAACCAGGCTTCGGCCTGGGAAGCTAGAATTGAACAGCTTGTCACGAAAAGATTGCAGGGACTCGGAATAAGAAAGCCTAGCTAGACGGGAGTATCTACAACATAAGTTAAATAGTAACCGGACCCGTTCAATAGCGTCAATAGCTATTACACAAAAATTCACTTTTGAAACTTATATTTTCTCAAGAACACTACGCGAATACTTAACACTGGAGTCACTGTCAAACTGAACTTGACTTGGGCTGCTGGACTCCGGTATTTATACATGTTAGATTGGCTGCGTTTATCGTGCCCCGTGAACCTAGCACGGACGTTTTTACCCCCCTTTTAGGTCTGGAAATGACACCGTCGAGTCTGGATCGGCACGATTGCAACATATTACACAATATTGCGCAATAGTTTACTAAAAGTGGAAGTTTTGAGATGAAACTCATATAGAAAAATCGGCGACGAAAAGGAGAATTTTTTGATACAAAAAGGAAATTTGAATCGATTCGGGTTTTGGAAATATTTGAGTTTGATTGACGGAAATTTTAACGATATGAAAGGACCCCGTAAACGCGTCACGATGGTCAGACGTTTAACAGTTGAAGTGACATGATAATGCTCCCGATAGGTGCGAGGCGACTGGAAATAAGATATGATAATGCTCCTAACGGGTATGAATCGAGTTTGAGCGGAGATATCGGTTGAAAGGGAATCGAGATATTGTATGTATTTTACGAGGGGCGATTGAAAAGTAAGGGAATTCGAATAATTAATTGAGACGCTGGAATTTGATGAAACTAAATTTGATATGAGGACTCGAGGTGGGGAATGTGATTTAGTGTATACAGGGGGTTGTCAAAAAGTAATAAGATTAAGAAATTGAAACGGATGCGAGAATTGAATGAAGTGAAGTTGAATGGGGAGTTTTAAGGTAAATTGAAGTATACGAGGGGTCGTCAAGAAGTAATGAGATTTGTAATGTAAAAGTGGTTTAACAAGTGAATGAAACGAAATGAACTATTGCTGTTATGGGTACGGATGGTGGTTTTGATGACTGTGAGGGGGTTGTATTTTTAAGGGATGTTTTTCGTGAAAATTTTATTATAAAATTGCTATGTTGAATGTTGGAAGTGTGTGTTTTCGGTGGTTTTACGTTACTTGAGAATTATGGAATGTTCGTGAATTTTTTCTGATTTTGGTGACCTTGGATGTAGTTTTTTTATGTAAACTAGGTCTGGTTGACTTTTTTATCATGGTTTGCCATGATGCTTGAATTGATCTGAATTATTTGCTAATTTTGCATTTTTTTGTTTTTTTGATTTTGACTTATAGGGGGAATACCCTATAACAGTTGGAACGGTCACCCATCCAACTACTAACTGCGCCTGATGTTGCTTTACATCGCATATCAAAGTATGTACATAGTAAAGACGCTCCTACGCTCGCCCCATCCTAAATAAGAATAGCATTTTTGTCCAATAGTTTTTGTTTCTTTCGAATTTTGATAACTGTTTTCTTTATTTCTTGTTGTATATTGGTGTTGAATAGGTTTGTACAATTTTTTGCTTTTAAAACTGTATAATAAAATTTTTAGAGAAAATAATTGCCTCAAATCGAATATTTCACTTATATTTTGTATAAATCATCTGAGGGGTAATTACGACTTTTATCATCAATTATTCTTATTATCCATTTTTGTAGATTAATTAACTTTTTTAGGTAAGTGTCGCAAATACTTCCCCATCCGATAATACCATCTGTTAGATGTGATTGTAAAGTGTATACAAACTTAATTGAAACCGTATAAAAACTAAAACCCGGCAAAAACAGTCGGCATCTCGTTATTGTACAAGGGAGGAGGTAAATAGAAATGCTTGTGATAAGAAAATTATAAGATTTTCGGGCGTTATTATATTATCCTCTGTTTCAAAAAGCCATGGTAAATTAGTAAATAATTAAAATATTTCACCTTTTATATTGTAGTAAATATTTATAAATATGAACAATAACTAACTAAACTCCTACGCTTGATATTATAATAGGTATTTATGCACTGCACTAGCACATTGACAGCACACCTCATCGACTTCTGAGAAACAATTTACGAGTTTTTTATGCTAGTAGGCCTGTCCGTTTTATTATCTTTAAACCAGTGCAATTGTAGATGGTTCATTCAGGCTGATTACATTGCCAGTCTCGGACTCGCCTGCACAGTTTCAGCTTCCGTTCGAATCTCGATACCCATCGACTTCTGAGAAACGATTTACAAGTTTTTTTTTATGCTAGTAGGCCTATCCGTTTTATTATCTTTAAACCAGTGCAGTTGTAGATGGTTCATTCAGGCTGATTACATTGCCAGTCTCGGACTCGCCTGCACAGTTTCAACTACCGTTCGAATCTCGATACCATTGCTAAATATATAGGACAAAATATCAAGTTCAGTGCCACGGTCCTGTGCTTTATCACTGACCAGTTTCAATTTTGCCTGTATAAAGTATACTAACGAATAATAGATAATTTTAAGATGTTTTATATCTAGATAAGGTTTTAAATCGATATAGCAGGCCTCGAATTTTTTGTGCAACATGTTCTGCTTGCAGGTCCCATCTAAAGAGTTTGTCAATGATGATACCTAAATATTTCACTGAATCTGCTTCTGAAATATTTAAAAGATTTTCAATATTTAGTGGTCCAAAGTTAAGTAGATTATTAGCATATGGGGTAAATGGTAAGTAACTAGTTTTTCTTAAAGTTAACAGTGAGTAAATTGTAATCGAACCATTTTTTAATATCTTTTCTGCAATTTTTTTCAGATTTTTCCATGAATTGGCTTTAAGAAGTATTGCTATATCGTCAGCAAAATTTAATATTTTAGCTTGGTAGCTCAGTTGGTTAAAGCGTCTGGCTAGCAAACTGAGTTGCCTAGCGAAGTGGGTTCGATACCCACACGGCGAAACAATTTTTCATTAAAAAAAATTGCCCCAAGAGTGGTTCGGAGTCCACATTAAACTGTAGGGCCTCGTCTCTCTTTACCTAGCACAAGATCCTTGAGATCTTCCAGGGGGTTACTTCGGTAACTTGAGAGGCGGTTAAGAAAACATTTTAAGAAAACATTTTTTTTTAAGCTGTGATATCTCGCATCGAAAGTAAGTTGTTTATGTATACAGCGAACAGAAGTGGTCCTTAATGTAAGAAAGCATGTAATACCTATATACACTAAATGTATAAAATAGTAGAGCTACCTGGTAAAAAATGTACTGAACTATGGTGTATATTAATATAGGTTTATAATTATTTTCCTCCTTCAACTAAAATGTTAAATGTTTCTACCTCTTTATCTCTTCCTTTTTTCTTTAAATCTTCTATATGTACAAATAAAGCTTATTATTATTATTAATAATGTGTCATAAATTTGCTCATAAATAAGATATTAGTGATGAAAATAACATGAAACGTCTCTGCCTCCGAAATTGGAGGCGAACTCGTCAAATCGGAGTCACACTCTACCTAGTCGTATTGTTACAGTTCAATTTAACATTTATACATTATTTTAAAAAATCTCTAAATCGTTACTTTATCTCTTACATTTAATGTCTAACGAATTCGTGTTATCCGTGGTCACGCGTAATATTTATTATTTAGTTGTCTATATAAACCCGCAATTGTAAGGAATCTGTTGCACTTAGGCGTAGACATGGCATTATACATTTTGTTGTGTAGCGTGTTGCATATACTTAGGCTCTCTATTTCTGTAATTCCTAAGCTAGGCAACCAATAACTTTTAATTAGTTTATAGGTAGATTCCTATAACCGTACTGACGATCGGTAACACAGATTTATTTCTTCACAATAGTTTTTGGCTTAGGTTTTGTCTTCCGGTATTCTGTCACTTTTCACGTGTAGTTGGCTTGAACGCTTGGCAAATTTTACGTGCTCGTTGCGATTTTTGAAACAAGTAATTTCACCATTTTGGGATATATTCGCAACGTTATATTTTCGATTTTCCATTTATGTTTGGATGAGTGCATATTTTTATGGTATTGGAAATCGATTGTCTTCATTGGAAGGATCTATACATAAAAGCCATTTTTGCCAAATCTACACGAGGCCAAGGACATCCAAGATCAACAACATTTTTCTAAGAAAACCCTCCGAAACGAGGTAATTATTTTATTTTTATATTCAAACTAGCAAAATATCACTTGTAGTAAATTGTTCAATGGTAAAAATTTATTTTTAGGGTCTTTTTTTTTCACCTACGGTTTCGCCTAGGAATCCGTAGTTTTTCCTACGTTTTTTTTGTCTCCCCTGATACGAATAACTTTTTTTCCACTGGTCTACACGTACTTATGTTACTTCTCGTTGCTGGACTGGAATTTCTTTTTTGTGGAGGAGCCATCCATTTTCTGGGTTAATTGATAGGCTGGAAGTAGCTCATTCCTGAAATTTGAGCCGAAGCTGAAGCCCTGCTGCCTGCAGTTTGTATCCTTCTTGCGCCATATATATATATATATATATATATATATATATATATATATATATATATATATATATATATATATATATATATATATATATATTGTTATTATACATGATTTGCAGGAAACAACTACTCAGCGGGCAAATACCCCGACCTGCATTGAATTACACCTTACAAATCATGAAAAATTGGTAGCCAATGTCATTTGTCAACTCCCTGACCAGACATAGACCGGTTTCGAACTTATTAGTTCTCCTCAGTATGCCATAGGTCATGGAGCAGACAAATGACAGTGGCCAACCTGCTAGTCTTATACAGACTAATGTAAATGGTGTAGTGGTGAGAGGTAATTGAATCCTCTCATGTGGTCTAATGCTACTATACACCAGACATCATAGATGTCTCCCTGGTGCATAGCGACTTGCCATTTTGCAAGTACCGAGAGCGGCGACCTTCAGCCCTTGGTGGACTTAACCTATATACTGTTATTATACATGATGTGCAGGAAACAACTACTCAGCGGGCAAATACCCCGACCTGCATTGAATTACACCTTACAAATCGTGAAAAATTGGTAGCCAATGTCATTTGTCAACTCCCTGACCAGACATAGACCGGTTTCGAACTTATTAGTTCTCCTCAGTATGCCATAGGTCATGGAGCAGACAAATGACAGTGGCCAACCTGCTAGTCTTATACAGACTAATGTAAATGGTGTAGTGGTGAGAGGTAATTGAATCCTCTCATGTGGTCTAATGCTACTATACACCAGACATCATAGATGTCTCCCTGGTGCATAGCGACTTGCCATTTTGCAAGTACCGAGAGCGGCGACCTTCAGCCCTTGGTGGACTTAACCTATATACTGTTATTATACATGATTTGCAGGAAACAACTACTCAGCGGGCAAATACCCCGACCTGCATTGAATTACACCTTACAAATCATGAAAAATTGGTAGCCAATATATATATATATATATATATATATATATTGATTTTTTTTAAATATATTGTAAATTTTACTTAAAAAAATTTCACCACTGCTAATTTTGATAAACATTTTATGAAAATATTCTGTCAATTAATTAAAACATCTATAATAATTGTTGGGGGTTAAGCACGTAAGACGCGTATACCCAGTTAAATATATTTTTTTTTAGTGTTGAATTTGTCTATCATACTATACCCTACGTTATTTTACTGTTGAATGTTATATTATAACCTACTTCGTTTATTGTTATTAAAAGATAAAACTGAATTTGAATTTTTCATTATCGTCTCGCTAAGTAATTTATTTAGTAAATTTAAGGTTACATTGTACTTCAGCTGGTATTTGGAGAGAAAAAAAATTTACTTGGCGCCCTGATACATCTAGAAGTTTAGAACCCCGACCATCTCCACTGTCAGTCGGCCGGCAAATACCGTTAGTCAACAGACGACGACCAACTAGGTACGTCAGATTGTAGTTTTAAAATTTGACGTAGCAGTATAACATTTGAAGGTTATATGGTGAGGTCCATAAGTAACCGATAAATTCATTATCTATTGAGATCATGTCGAAAAAATAAGGGCTAATTAGTCCCTATTAAGAACACCGCAACAAACATGGGTTTTGCAAGAGTACTTGGTCTTTATATTCAATCAGAAACAAGGGGTTTTCGTTAGTCCACCACCTGCAATTTTGGGAACTTACTACCCCATTGGAAGAAAAAGTTGCTTCGTCTGTGAATAGGATCTGTGTAGCAAAAGATCGATATCCTTCTATTTCTCCCTGTATCCAAGCACAAAAAAAGAACCTAACATCAAAATCGGGTTCTTTAAGCGTGTTAATAAACTTTGGCTTGTACGGACGAAACTTGTGCCTCCTTAAAATCTTCCTTACAGTAGTTCCACCTGGGCCAGTTATGCCGGAAATTGCGGCAATTGAAGTTTGTTTATGTTCTATTATATGAAGCAAAACGTTTTCGTCGTCAATTTTCCAATTCGTGTGTGTGTGTGTTTCATTTGAAACATTTTGCGACCCGAACGACCATTTTTGAGATTTTAGCGAAGAACGTGCGCGTTTCCGCTGCGTCGCAAAACTGTCAAAATTTCAAGTAAATTTATCTCGGCTTCAATAGGTCGTACGAAGTTCAAAAAGAAACGAAATTGTGCGGATTTTTATTACCTATGATTTTATAGTAAAATTCATACTTTCCGAGTTTTTGCGAAAAACCGATTTTTAACCTATTTTCTTCCCCCTCCCCTCCGCCGGCGTCTATGGGTGGGGATTTTGAATTGTTAAAAAATACCACAAAATAAGCCTGTTCCCAAAACTTCAGCCCGCTCTAAATTATTTCATCCAAATCGACAAATTTCGTCTTATTTTATTGGGCTACTAAGCTGAATCTCGTAGCCACCACTGAACTCACCTTTACTGTATGACGGCTCCTCTCTGTTGGAACTTACTTTACTGCATGAAGACTCTTCTATAGATTTTCCCGTCGCTCCTTCCCCATTCTTGCTTTTGTGTTCTTCAACTACCATTGCTTGTCCCCCATTACTGTCAGCCTTTAAATAGCGAAAAATTAAGATTAAATAACGTTTGATTTTGGAGTAAACCACAAAAATCTTACTAGTGACATATAGCATTCTGCTCCACATGGTTCCGTCGGTGGTTTCAAGTATATGCGTTTTCTCTTTTGTAAATTTGGTCCAGTATGGTCATCCTTAAAAGCTGAATCAAGAAAATAAATTTGAAAGTAGTTTATCGCTGATACATTTTTTACTTCTATTTGTCAAATTGGCATTTTATAAAGATAAAATTAGTTAGTTTATTAGAAATATTTTTAATAATCAAACTCGTAACATATTGAGAAAAAAATTCATAGACTGAGTTTTGCTATTGGATATGTTTCTTTTTGTTAAATTGGTAATAGTCCAAGATCCCAGAGTTCCCAGACCTACGTCAGTTTTGCAAAGCTCAGATTTTCACAGTAAATATGTAATATGTAGGTAAACACATTTTGGGTACTTGCTAGCTTGAAAGCGGGGCACTTTTACAGATAATAGATACTAAAGGTAAAAAATAAATAATTTTACTATTACTTTCATATAGTAAAAAGTATGTAGTCTCTTTAACAGCCGTCGGTGGTGTAGTGGATGAGTTGCCTGATTCTATAAACGAAACCATACGGACGGCCTACTCCCTGTCCAAGAGTCTGTATGGTCAGGGATAGCAGACTAAACAGACAAAATAAGAAATTGTTGTACACGATGGTGGTCAGGCCGCAGTGGCGTCGCCAGACTTTTTGGCTGGGGTGGGTCAGTATTAGGCATGGTGCTCTGAAGGTGGGCCAACGTTATTTTATTTCATTATTTTGGGGTTAGTATTTTTTTAAAATGGGACATAAGTATCATTAGTATCAATGAAAAATAAAACATTAAATATGCAGGCTTATTATATTTAAGAACAGGTATATTATTATGCTATATGTAGACTAAGAAAAATATGAAAACAACAAAAAACATCTAAATACTAATACAAGCAGTATAAGGTAAATACTTAAAAACTAATTTAAATATTGATATTTTTATTTTTGGTTGCAAAGTTTAATTAGTTTAATATTTTTTATCCGACTACGCGAAGCAAAAAGGATGTATGTATGTATGTATGTATGTACGTATGGTTGTTCTCTCGTAGCGCCTATACTAATGCACCGATTTTGACAAATGAGGTGTCAAATGACTCGTCTTGAAGCCAAGAGTGTGAATACTGACATGAAATTAATGAGAAACCAAAATGGCGGCTGTTGGGTGCTATTGTTGAAATAAAAAAAAATAAAAACTAAAAAGATTGAAACAAAATAAAGTTTAAAAAAACTATGAATCCCGACTACTTAATAAATTAGTAAAAAGTTAAAAACAAGATTTACCTGTTTACAGAAAGCATAGGAGAGTACTACATCTGTCTGGGATATTAAGTATCTACTACTCTCCTACGCTTTTCTGTAAACAGGTAAATCTTGTTTTTAACTTCTTAGTTATTTTTTTAGTTAGGTTTCATAGTTTCTTAAACTTTATTTTAGTAATCTAATCTAACAACAGTCTTCTCGGATGCTTCTTGGCAAATACATCCACAACTTCTTCCAAAGAAATGTTTTTCAATGTTTATTATTGCTAAAGTACAAAGCTCTTACTTAATACTATACTAATACTTAATACTTAACGCTATAACGCTGATAATATAATTGAAACTGAAAACACTGCAGCATGGCACGGCCAATAATACAATTAGGTTAGAGCTTAGAAAACTGTACAAATTTCGATGCAAGCGCCAGCGCCACACGACGGTCGCTGAGAATTTTAATAAACTAGGTATCTACAAGTTCAGAAATGGCGCTTAAATTTAAATTTTAAAATAATTTCGACTAACTTAATATGTTAATAATGTTGTTTGTAATTCCAGTAATTACGATGACGAGATGATTTATATAAAATATATGGTTTTCCCAGAATGAGTCAGGGTGGGCCAAGTCAGTTTTAGGTGGGCCAAGGCCCACCCCCTGGCGACGCCACTGTCAAGCCGTCCATCACATACGCGGCGCCGGTGTGGTGCAGCATATCGGCCAAGACAATGAAAAAACTAAAAGTGCTAGAACACAAATATATGCGCCTCATATCAAATTCTGGAAGATACACCTCCCTCAGAGACCTCTACGAACGCTGCGACGACATAACCCCGATAGCCGACTACGTCCAACATATCTCCCAAAACTTCTATTCGTTCAAGCTGGGCGATAGTCCGCTAACAAGACACATTACGCAAATTAGACAGCATAATGCAACATTTCGGATTAAACACCCTTTACCTTACCAGACGTTGCCAATCTTCCTGCAGCCACTCTGGCCACACTTTCACCAACTATACCTTCCCTAATACTATCCACCTTTCACTGATACTTCATACCTTTCACCCGCTTTAAATCTTTCCTGTCCCCCTCTTCTTTTGTTTTTGTATATTTTTGTGTCGCGTTTGTTGTTCCTTCGTTTCTGTTTGTACATTTTTGTCTGTAAATTCTTTCTTCTGTCACTATTATTGTAACAGTATCCAAATTTTTTATACCAGAACAATCAAGATTTAGAATCACAGTTTAGGCCTGCCTTGCGCAACCCGTAGTTGAAGTAACTCGCGGATGGCACTTCGTACGAGTTATGGTGTCAGCGTCAGTGCAAAAATTTAAAAAGTTCAGTGCTCCAGCGGTAATATCATGTTTAAGTGCCCAGTTTTTATGTTAAGCTTTTTTTTTAAGCAGCTTTTATCATATTACTTGTTTTAATTTTCCCTTTTGCAAAAGGAGTTCAGGTTGTTTTATTTTTTGTATTGTTCAATTTTTACTTTCGCCAAACCAGTCCCGTCTCGGCCCGGCCTTGCGATGCACCATCGCGTTATCGCGGTGGTCGCAGGGTCGGTCCCGGGATGGGTACTGAGGAGGCAGTGTTTATACCATTTTTACGTTGAATAAAGACTTTTTTGATTTGATTTGGATGAGTTGCCTGATTCTCACGCGCGAGGTTGAGAGTTCAAATCACGTTTTTTGCATTTTTTTTTTCTACATTTTGTACGAGATGTATTTCGGTTCGATTAGCAACTGAAATAAATAATACGAACAATTCTTTAGAGTACGATCGCAGGGCCCCCAGACCTACCTAATTTCAGCAAAGCTAAGATTTTCACAATAAATGTGTAATATGTAGGTAAAAACGCATGCGTAGTTACTTTTACGCTAAAGTAGCGTAGCTGATTTTGATATATGTTTTACACAATATTATTAAGAACGAACATTTATAATTGCCAGACGCTTTAATAAAAGCAAATTTTTCGTAATCGAATTTTCTGCAACTTTCATTTGTAACATTTTGCGATCTGAATGACCATTTTCGAGATTTTTTGCGAAAAAGGCGCGTTTCCGTTGCGTCTCAAAACTGTCAAAATTTCAAAAAAATCTATCTCGGCTCCAATAGGTCGTACGAAGTGAACGCCTCTATCCTCCCCCCAATTACTTACTAAAAAGAATCCTTAATTGTGAAGCAACCAAGACCATATTAAATACCACCCAGTAATTATTTACCTCAATTTTATGTTAAGATCAATAAACAAATTGGCCATTTACACGATCGTCTAGTTATACAAAGTTAGAATCCAAATTTCGTTGTGTTGTTAGTAACCCTTTATATTTACCCCAGGTTCGATTATGCAAAGTTTGGTATTACTTCTTTCTATCTGATACTATTTACCTTAGAAAATTAATAACTTTTTAATTTAATTACCTTGTAAGTCTGAACACACTGTTTATGAATTGAGAAACCTCGTTAATCATTTATGTTATTTAGTTGTTGTTTTATTACTCAAAATTGAACTGTGAATTTATGTGTAAGGTTTGTTTTGGTATTTAGTTGATCGAAGTCAACCCATTATCATATACTTAGTTTATTTCCTGTATTACCAGGAAGGTAAGTTGAAAGAAAAGACAGAAATTGTTTTTATACATATATTCAGATGTTGGTGACAAATCATCAAACTCGGAGGGAATAAAATAGTACTCTCAAGGTACGTTCAATGCTCCTCGAAGTACGCCAATAAAAGAATGTATGGCTTCATGACGTTCGTGGTTACGCGTTAAAACCTTACGACTGATGCGAGGACAATTCTCCTGATTTGAGAAACATAATGGCGAGTACCACATTTACGGTGGCAGCCACTATAATCACTGTCGAAGAGATATCGTAGAGTGTATGAAATATATAACCAGCTGTCGGGAAATGCATTCAATTTTAGAATGTCATAAATACATAATCAACTGTAGCGAAATGCATTTAATCCTAGAGATTAATAAAAGTGGCCATCAGGGCAAATCTGATGTCGTGCCATAATTCGTATAATTGGAATAAAATGTCTCATAGTTGTAAGGTCTTAACGCCAGAAGAAATAAACAATATCCGTACAAAAATCCCCTGTGCGTGCCTTAACAGTACTTACATTGCATTGACCGCAAATATAGTAGAGTAAGCCACCCTCGCACAAAGCCCTTGCTGAACCATAAGCCATAAACCTTTAGAATATTGCTAGATATTTAGGATGACTGGGGTCGTTGTCCCGTTGACCCATTAACATACTTCAAAGAGAATGTATTACCAACCGGAGGGTAAAATTCCACCCCCGCTGAGAAAGCGGAACAATATTATCTGTTAACTGTAGCAAAACTATGTGTGATCTGAACTGACCTGACTCTAACTTGAAAAGAAACTATTTGTCTGAATAAACCAAAAATGAAATGAACATAACTTGTGAAACAATTAAAAACTTTAGATACCATCGTGGTGGAACGGCCAGTGAACGTTAGGCTCAGTATGTATAAGTCTACAGATTCTCCCCCAGATTCCATATATCATTGCCAGATAAATTTAGAAAGGCCAGTAATAATGATGAAATTTCGTTAACTGATTTGAAAAATGAGTAAAGAACCTCGTCAAGAGTCTCGCACCTCGCTGGGAATTAGGTTACATTTCATGTTTGGGATCTGCTGCTCTTCTTCAAAGTACAAGGCCTCGGCCTCGACACGGAAAGTGTCGGTAATAATTAAATCGGATCTAATTCTCTTGCACCAAAATACAAGGCCTCAATACGGGAAGTATCGGTAATAATTAGATCATATTTAATTCCCTTTGTACGTCCTGGTGGAATCTCTGGTGGCTGGGCTTGGTTTCTCCTAGTTGGTAGCTTCCCTGGGTAGACAAAAGGGAAATGACCCTATTCCGCGGTTTTCTGCTTTATATGTACGCTGAGAGAGTGGTCCGTTTGGAGACACATAGTCGTGGCTACTTGAAAATGGCATTCGTTAAATTTTAGTTACGGGCTCCAATGACTAATAAGGTCCATTATGGCTCTTGACCTCTATAACATCTGTTTAGAAGTGTAATAAATTGGCATAGCATAAACGTTGCTTTTAGGACTTTTTAAACTTATTCATTTCTGTACAAAATAAAATTATTTGACTTGAAAACTGAAATATTATGCAAATGCATATTTAAAACTGATAATGGCCTTTTTAAATTTAATTCTTTGTGACTATGTCATAAAAAATGATTATTGATAAATTAAATAAGAGTAATTGAATTTTAATAATAAAGTAAGAAAATAATTTGAAAACGGCTCGCCCTATACGGTTTAGAAGTTGGAAAAAAAACGAAATTGTGCGGATTTTTATTTCCTATAATTTATACTTTCCGAGTTTCTTGCGAAAACCCCATTTCCTTTACCTATTTTCTCCTCCCCCCCCTCTCCATCGGCGTCTACGGGTGAGGACTTTTGATATGTTAAAACGTACCACAAAATAAACTTGTTTCCAGAATTATTTCCCAAAGTACTACTAATTTTTGGAAAAAAGTGTAGAGACATTTTTCATAGAGAACTTTATAAAGAATTATTTTGTATATAGGCATTTTTGTCAACAAGTGCATCGTTCTCGAGATAATCCAGAAAACCTCAAAATAGGATGGAAACAACATTCTAGGGGATAAAGCACGCTATTTATGGGTGGGAACTTTTCGGTTTCTACCAATTTTTGAAACCTTACGAATTTTAACTGATATATTACTATATTACAAGGCCAATTCAAACTCAAACAAAAGTTTTTGAATAATGAAATTAGGTAATTCAAACCTATTCATTTTAAGGATGTGAACAAATTATTACTTACGGTGCAACTGGCAGTCATATATGAAGCAACGCCTGCAAAATAATGATCTAAAAGAACCCAACATCTGCTCCTTCAGAACCGAGGCTGCATTTAAATAGTTCATATCTTCTGCGGGTTCTAGAGCGACATATGGAGCCGGTTTGGTTAGCCTTGAGTATCTGGAAATAAATCGTTAGTATTTGTGCTACGTGTTCGACAAGTTTTGCGATCGCAAACTCCTCTATAAAATCCTTATTTTACTGTAAGGAACGTAACCAGACTGCAACCATCAGCTACTCTCCGGGCTATGTGCCCCGCCGAGCGCTGAATTACAAGTTACAAGTCTGGTGCGTTAAGTGTAATAATTGCATATTACTATCAAAGCGCAGTTTGCAGTTTCGAGCTGTTGGCTCTCGTCAGTGCAAGAGAGCTCCTTTAAGTAGGATCAGTCTTTCGGCTGGTGTTTGTTGCAATCGAAGCATTAGCGTTTTGATGGTAATATGCAATTATTACACTTAACGGCGCCAGACTTGTAACTTGTAATTCAGCGCTCGGCGGGGCACATAGCCCGGAGAGTAGCTGTTGGTTGCAGTCTGATTACGTTCCTTATAGTAAAATAAGGATTTTATAGAGGAGTTTGCGACTAAAAATATTATGTTTAATATTCCGCCCTCTAAAAGCACATTTGAATTAAGTTTTGCGATGTTCATTACAGGTCTGCCTAATTCATAGTCCAAGAGTTCGCGTCAAAAAATTGCAAGAGCTTCGGAAAGGCTAATATATCATATTGAATTATACTTTGGCCATAGAAAGCCACTGCAGAGTCACGTCAGCTACGGGGAAACCTAGGTGGCGCGCTAGGACAGTTGTGAAATTTATTAGTATCCCCAAAGTGTTTTGGAAAAGCTCAACATTCATCTGTGAAGAGTTGTATACGTGTTGCAAAAATAAATTCAAGGCAAATGATTTGGAAAAGTTGATATTCAGCCATATGTTAGTCTATATAATTAAATTCATGAAATCAACAGTCAGACTTAATTTTCATAGAACCCACTCAGTCAGCAGTCAATAAAAGTTAAGATAACAATCGCGCCTAGCTGGCTTTTAAAAAAAAATTATAGAAAAGTTTTCAAGTTATGATGTAAAAATGTGTATTTTTAGTCAACAGGTATATTTAAACCATGCAAAAATTGATCGTGAATATCTGCTTTATCTGACGGGCAAAAAATTTTAACTTAAGCAATTTCCTACGAGATGATTACTTATTAAGTGTACTTATGTGAATACCAGTTACGAGACATCTAATTAATCTTTTCGAATCATATTCATTTCCTAAAAATGTACAGGGTGGCCAAAAATTGTTTTTCAATTAAAAATATTTTAAATTGAATTTTCACAATTTCTTTCAAATGGTATATTTTTCGACGATGTAGAAATGAAAAACGAACATTTTTTTGAAAGTACTTCCCTATGGCTAATTGCAACAATTTTCGTTTTATAAATAAATAAGTGCCAAATTCAAGAATAAACTTAAAAAAGAGGTTCCCTCAAATAATTCATTAGAAAAAATTATAATAGGTGTTCGACGTGTTGCCCATTTTGATTGACACACATCTTTATGCAATTTTGAAATGAGGCCATTTATTGGGACCATTTCTTTTAATCCATTGAAATGAGTAAATAGTATTTAACTGATCCTTAACTGTAATATTTTTTTGTAAATTTTTTTGCTATTTTCGTTATTCGACAAGCAATAAAACCTCAGGTTGGTATAAATTGTCGTGTAAAAAGGAGCATTTATCACACTTATCGGTCGTTACCATTTGTATTGAATTTAAAATATTTAAAATATGAATTTTAATAAAGCGGAACTTGTAGACATGACTTTTGTTTTGGGCGAGTCGGACAGAAATTGTTTACTTGCCAATGCAATTTATCACCAACGTTATCCTGAAAGAAGGATTCCTGATGTTAGCAGCTTCCAAAACCTTGTCGATAGATTTCTGGAAACTGGAAATATCAATATAAAAAAAGTGAAAGAATAAAACGTGTTGTGAACGAAGAAAATGGGCTTTCTGTGGTGCTGGCAACGGTTGAGAATCCCCATGTTAGTCAACGAGAAGTGAGCTCATTAGTAGGAATAAGTAGACGGTCTGTGGGTGTGTGGGTCGAATCTTAAAAACAAATTAGTTGCATGCATATCATATTCAAATGCACCAGGAATTATCTGATGACGATTTTCAAAAGCGCCTACAATATTGGAACTGGGCCAGAGCTAAAATGCAATTTGATGTCTTCTTCAATACTGTTTTATTCAGTAATAAGGATGAGGCATAAAAATGGATTTGTTAATAGGCACAATTTCCATTATTATGCTTCGGAAAATCCTCACTTTTTTATGCAAGTAACATGTAATAGGGCCATATTTCTTTGACGGTACATTGACTGGAGCTATTTATCTTCATTTTCATTTTTTGGAAAACTATCTGCCACAATTATTGGTAAATCTCCTTGAAAAAATTCGAAATAGGATGTGGTTTCAGCAAGATCGTGCTCCACCACATTATTTAGAAGCAGTTAGAGACTACTTAAATAAAATACCTTCCCTTATCAATGGATTTCTTTTTATGGGGATATGTGAAGGAAATTGTAGAGACACACACCAACAACAGTACAGAATATGAAGGAAAGAATAATAACTGCCTTTACATCTATCACACCGGTAGTTTTAGGAACAGAGGGAACCTCATTTCAAAAGCACATAGAGATTGTGTGTCAATCAAAATGGGCAACATGTGGAACATTTATTATAATTTTTTCTACTGAGTTATTTAAATAAACCTCTTTTATTAAGTTTATTTTTGAATTTTGTAATTATTGCTCAATTAGCCCTAGGGAAGTAGTTTTTTACATCACATCGTCGAAAAATATACAGGGTATTCCATTTGACAAAATTGAGAAAATTCAATTTAAAATGTTCTTAATTGAAAAATAATTTTTGGCCACCCTGTACATTTTTAGGAAATGAAAATAATTCAAAAACATTAATTAGATGTTTCGTAACTTTTATTCACATAAGTTTTTCTTAAAACCCATAATTGTGACTGTGGTGATTTTTTAATATCCATCTGCAGATTGCATAATGTCTAGCTATCGTAGAACTCGAGATATCGAGGTCCGACGCCCTATTGCTCCACCCTCGGACTTACCTAAGTTCTAACTCCTCGGGATTGCCTTCACCAGGGAATAGCGCCGAAATAGCACGGCATATAAGAGATATAAGAAACTGCCTCCGAAACACCCATAGTCTTCGTTTGGGCGGTCTACCTCTTCCTCTCTTTACCTGAGGTTCAACCGTTTCGTGCCTCATCAGCGCATCTACTAAATCCACAAATATTTTGTCATCCAAACGAAACTCATCAATCGCGTCATGAATCATTATGTTTTGGTGGATTGTTAACCACATGTACGACGTCGGTATGGACTTTTCAGCGACCATTAGTACAGTTCTGCACAATTCAGAGCCACCTGGAAAATAATTGGGACATTTATTTTATCCAAAATAAAACTGAAGTACGGAAATTTGTTTTCTGCTAAACACTATTTGTTATCTTTGTATTAGAGGTGTTGGCTTCTTATTAAACTGAAACACTGAAGCGTCAAATAATAATAATATAGTTTATTACAAATCTAGTAAAAATACACACATACAGTTACAAAGCTCTCAGATAGGGTGATATTGTAAATAAACTAAACTATATAGTCACAAGATGATTTAAGATCATCTGACTATGACCAAGTAAACATACAGGGTGTCTCACCGGGAACTGAATCGATCGATATAGAGAAAAGTACGCATCAGAAGATTTTGAAAATTTAGATAATTACTAATGTCGGTGTGGCCAATCCAACAAAATAAATTATAAGCAGCTGGCACTTCCGCTTATACCGGAAGTCGATACCAAGTTGCTTATTTCAAATAGAACACCCTATATATTTCAGGGTTTTTGGAAAAGAGCATAAAATTCTGAGTCGAAAATATGTAGAATATCCTATACCTAAACCTAGCCGTTTCAGGGATATTTGACATTTTATAGAAAATTTGACAGGTGCAACGGTTTGCAAGAACCGTTATAACTTTTTTCGTGTAAAAGATCCTCATTTGCTTCTTGTCACGTAAAAAGAACATAAGGAGAACTACGTTCTACAACTGAAATAAATTCAATAATATCATACCAAGTGTTCCGTTTTTCGCGTTACATTTTGTAAAATTCCAACCGCGATAACTTGTTTAGGTCAAATGGAACAGCTTGTATTTTTTTACGTCAAGTTGTGTAAAATTGAATTCCCTTTTTCTGATATTGGCATTGTGGGGGTTAAATTTACAACTTTTTGAAATATTTGCGATTATATTAGAAATTCATGAATTGTAATCATTTCATCAAAATAGCAATGATTAGAGACAATCAGTCATTATCTTATGTCAAAAAATGCCAGCACGTTTAAATACCAACGAAAACTTTTTAAATTTGTTTATTACTTATGGAGAATGTGATAAAGTAATATCAAGAACTTGCAGCACATTTGCTACTCGATATCCACAAAAACGCAAAATAACACTAACACTGTAACATGTGTATTAATCGAATTGAAGATATGGCATGAACTAAAATAGCAAAGATAAGATCAATTTAAAATATGATTTCATTTTAATTTAATAATTGCTCAAAATTCCGCCCTCGAACCTCGACACATTTTTCGCACCTTCGGATTAGTTCCTCATGGGTAGCTCTTCTAATTGAATCCTGTGATATGTTTTGAAATGCATTTCTTACTTTTTGCATACAATCATCAATGGTTGTTAATGGGCTCTCATAAACTTTATTTTTAATAGTCCCCAAATGAAATAATCCAGAACTGATAAATCGGGCGAGCGAAGAGGCCATCAGAAAGGTCCATTATTGGCAATCCATTGATCATAAAAAGTTTCTTGTAAATATTTATTAATTAAATATGCATTATGTGGAGGAGCACCGTCTTGCTGATAAAAAATGTTTCTTTCTATGTTCGGAGAGAGGTAAATTTTCTAAATAGTTATTATTCAAATTTTGTAAGATATTCAGATATCTTTCACCTAAAAAAAAAAACAAAAATTTACCTATACATATTAGCAGAAGAGAAAATTTAATTTACCGTTTAAATTTTCCTGATAAAATTGTAATACCACCACTCTATCGTTTCTTATGGCACAGTAAACATTGAACTGCCAACTTTCCGGAAAGTTTCGCTCTCTGAACATATGAGGATTTGAGTCACTTCAATAATGCGAATTGTGTCTATTAAAAAGTCAATTTTTAGTAGATTTTGCTTCATCTGTCCATATAATATTTCCCAAATAAGAATCGTGACCCTCAGACCGTATTAGAATAAACTCACATAAATTCTGTTTTCTTAGAAAATCTGTTTCTTTTAATCCTTGAACCATATGGAATGAAAACGGGTGAAACTTATGTTTTAATAAGATTCTGTGAATTGAATCCTTGCATAGTCCCGATTCTAGGGCAGCTTGTCTTAATGACATCCTTGGAAATGCATGAAAATATCCCAGAATGACTATTTCAATGTTTTCGTCATCAACAATAGGCTTTCTTCTTTGCATTTTTGCCTTGACAGAGCCATAATTTTTAAAATTTTCCAGTATGCGTTTTACAGTGTTTGGTGACGGTTTCCGTTTTTCTGGATATCGAGTAGCTAATGTGCTGCAAGTTCTTGATACTAGTTTATCACATTCTCCATACACAATAAACAAATTTAAAAAGTCTTCGTGGGTGTAATTTAAACATGCTGACATTTTTTCACATAAGATAATGACTGATTGTTTCTAATCATGGCTATTTTGATGAAATGATTACAACAATTCATGAATTTCTAATAACATCGCAAATATTTCAAAAAGTTGTAATTTTAAACCCCACAATGCTAATATCAGAAAAAAGGGAATTCAATTTTACACAACTTCACGTAAAAAAATACAGGGTGTTCCATTTTACCTAAACAAGTTTTCGCGGTTTGAAGTTGACAAAATGTAACGCGAAAAACGGAACACTTGGTACGATGCTATTGAATTTATTTTAGTTGTAGAACGTAGTTCTCCTTGTGCTATTTTTATCTGACAAGAAGCAAATAAGGATCTTTTACACGAAGAAAGTTATAATGGTTCTTGCAAACCGTTGCACCTGTCAAATTTTCTATAAAATGTCAAATATCTTTGAAACGGAAATTATTTTACTGGTGTAAAATATGAAAAAATTAAGTTTTCTAAGTAGGCTATGAAGAAAATTTATTTTAAAACAATCCGATTTTATTAGCTTCAACTTAAAATTAAAACAAAAAATTAAAACACATTCAAATGAGTTGTTGAGTTGATTTGCACCACCCAAATAAAAGAAAATGATGATATTAATTTTTCTAATAGTAGGTGCCATGGATCTTGTTACCATGACAATAGGCAAAAGAATGTTTAATTGACACTTCTTGTTGTCATAATTGTCAAAATGCTTATTTAAATGTGTCAATTGACTGGTGGTGTAAATTCAAATGTTTTTAACTATAATTAAGTATTATCTTCCCAGTCCAAAAGATTTTAAAATTTGTGAAAACACCGAATCGACAGATTGTGCTATTTCTGAAATTGTTAATGATGTGTTAGTTGTGATGTTCACACAATTTTCACGCGTTTATCAAATAACATTGTTTAGTGAGGTATTACCTTCATCGTTAACTGCTTCCGCAATCCGGCTATTAAATTTGTACTCGGGCAACTCCTTAGAAGTATATATCCAGGTGACTTCTCTAGCAGCACTTGCTTTTTGTATTAACATCTCCGTCATTCTGTTTCGGTTTTGTGTCCACGCCAACTTAACGGCATCGTTGCTAAATTTGTTGCGTTCCCGGTCTTGCCACAGACGCGCATACTCCAGCCTTACCCGTTTTCTCCACTTACTCTCTATAATTTTCCCTTTTATCATTGCTCAAGTTAGTCTAAATTAAAGCGAAATAAATATACATTAATATTAATTACATTTTAAAAGTTGATGGCAACTTGTATGAATCTGATGATAAGCTGGTGCCAACTGGAGTTCCTCAAGGTAGCGCTTTAGGACCACTCCTTTTTCTCATTTTTATAAATGATCTACAAAATCATTTAAAAGCAACGAATACATTCCACGTTACACAATTTGCTGATGATGTGGCGGTTGTATCTAGGGCAGACAATGTACATGAGCTGTCATCAAATGCAAACATTTGCACCTCATTACTGAACAGTTATTGCAACAAATTTGGGCTAATACTTAATGGGACAAAAACTCAATTGTTGATGTTTGCCAATAACACTCCTGACCATAGCTTATAGACAAAAATAGACAATTTATCAATAAAAAATAGCCACTCTGTTAGATTATTAGGTATAACTGTGGATCATAACTTAAACTGGTTTGAACATATTGAAGAAAAAATTCTACTAGATGCTATGCCATTTGGCAGCTTCGTTCTTGTGTGAGTTTAGAAATATTGAAAACTTATTATTTTGCACAAGTACAGTCAATATTAAATTACGGTATTCTCTGCTGGGGCAACTCCAGCAAAATTAATGATCTCTTCATCGTGCAAAAAAAATAATTAGGACTATGTTGTTCAAACAATCTACCGATTCATGCAGGGATTTATTTGTATTACTTAGAATACTAACGCTGCCAGCTTTATATATTTTATCATGTTGTCTATTCATCAAGTCTAATATTAACCAATTTATTCAACATTCCGATCGAAATATACCATACAGTTTGAGACACACGAATAACATTATGTTGCCTAAACACAAGCTCTCTATGGTTAGTAATGGTGTAACAGTTATGCCCATCAGGATATACAATCATCTTGTTACGTGTTAAACTCAATTTACGACTAAAAGTCTAAAAATAAGACGAATAAAAAAAACTTAAGGTCAGCTAGCTCCAACAGGAGACTCCAGGGGTGAGATTCGTTTATTTTTTTAACGATTCCTAAAGTTTGCCAAGGTGAAATAGTGAGCGCCAGGTAATTTTAATATACCAACCTCAAGCGAATTGTCAGACACACTGACTAAATAAATTACCAAATTCAGTGTTACTTATTTTCAACCTTAAGTCAACGGCGAGAAATAAAAACGAGGTTAAAATTCCTATAACATTTATTAACAAAATCTGATTACCGGTGACTTTCAAATTAAGAACTACCAGATTACTGACAGTGTTTTCCTAATTATCACATTATTAAATTATATACATGATCTTGACTTGACTTTGATGTAATGTTGATTTAATTTTAATTTCATCTTTATTTAATTCTAAATTACTTCTGATTTAATTCTGATTTAATTCTGATTTACTGTTGATGTCTTTTCTAAGTGAAAAATGAATATTTTAGGCCAAGTTACATTCAACAAAATAACTAATTTAAATAGGACAGGTTAGTGGTGGGGAGCCATCCTTCAATATACCCAACTAAATAAGTTTTCCAATATGACCTTATACATCACATAATACAAAAAAAATTATACATATAATTATCAAAACATCTGGATATATAACTGCGCAGTTACTTACAGGTAATTCATACTAGTAGGGAACTATTATTGTCCATACCAGCTAGGCTTATAAAATGGCCGTTTATAAAATAATTAAAAATCATAGACATAAGGAAAATAATGATTCTAAATATACATGGTAAATACTAAGGGTACTTATCCCACCTCCAACGCCTTTAAGGGTGACAACTGATACCGGCATTTCCAGTTCCTCACTCGAAACTCCTGTATTATATCTGCAGAAGGCTCTCCGACTCCACTTCAGTCCCAAAACAATATGTACCAGTGATGTCCTCAACCAAAACAGCAAAAGTCCCGTCTAAATCGACACGTGGCTTTCCAGCATAAAAACGTCCATCCAAAAAAATATCGTAACTCCCCAAAACCAGGAATTTACAGAAATCCAAGTCTAGGGTAGATTTAATACCCGTACAAAATTTGCCTATAAATAAAATAGCGTTTTAGAAGTCGGTATTTCTATGGAATTTGGTGAAACTTGCTTACCCAACAAAATGGCCTGGCACACAAAAAAACACAAGGATTCAATAGCTTCGTTTCCAAGCCTATTTAGAAGTTCCACACAACAAAATCGGCTTCAAACAGCTCACCATACCAAACGGCACTTCCAAATTTAAAGACTTCCAGTATAATCCCCAAAACTCAGAATGGGTTGCTCTAAAAGCATTCAAAAGGAAAATCTCGTCTTATCGGCTAAACGACACGCTGCTGAATCGAAGGATCCGGAAACTCGGAAACCACTTGTTGTTTTTTCCCTCAGCCACATGTTTTCGAGCACCAATCACCATTTGACAACTCCTACGAAATTACCCACAATTCCTAAAGACGCGCGCATATTTACAATTAAAATTTTAACGACACAGAAAATAATTCTTGACATGGAAATATTAAAACAGACATTACAAAGAAATCCCATGAGTGCAAATCACCCTTTTAAACAATAATTGTCCATAAAGTAAATAAACCTAGAATTAATAAATTAAATGACGACTGAGCAGTTTCCTATATCAATGTTGGTAACAATTTCCCCAGTGAAATATGACATATGACAGCTGACGAAAAAGAATAAACAGAGAATTCACCAAGCTTATTTATTTAAAACTAAAACCTTCCTGCAAAGTACAAGTAAGTGAATATTATTGGTATTATCCACCCTTCAAATGACTAACCAAATTGCTTTCCAGCCAGCACCCTCTGAAATATGTATTTTTGCCTACACATATCGGCATTCCAAAAGATGGTTACATCCTCTACAGGAACCGAATTTCAAAGTATCTAGTAAGGAAAAAGAACAATCTAAATAGCTCGTCAAATAAAAAGTAAGTCATACAATAATATACCCCTCGGTGAAAACCACTACTTAAATGTTTGTACTGGTTTTAGGTTAGACAACGGAGAGGTTGTCCTGCATCAGAAGAAGCTAACGTACAACAAGCCTATAGCAACTACTAACACATCAAAACAATGCAACCTAAGTATATTGCTACCTGAATAAAATTTATCGAAAACAAGAATGTTTCCGAGACTACTTTTACTCAAACAAGCAATACCTAACCAACACAAAATTAGGTACTCTGTCCTAATGCTGTCAACAAAGTTAGAGGAATACCTACTAGAAATAATCCTTGCTCTGCAATCATTCAACAAACAAAATTGTAGCTTTAGTTATTTATAAACTTAAAATTCTATACAAATATTTATGATTGAATTCTAATTATCTGAAAGAAATATCTGGCTTAAAACTGTTTAAATCAAAATTAAAAGAACTGCTTTTAAAAAGATCGATTTACACTGTCGAAGAATATTTGATTTTGAACACCATTTTTTTTTCTTTTTAATTTATTTTTTAACTGTGACGTGTTTGCATATGTATTTATGTATATATGTATATATATATATATATATATATATATATATATATATATGGTGTAGTGGTGAGAGGTAAGTGAATCCTCTCATGTGGTCTAATGCTACTATACACCAGACATCATAGATGTCTCCATGGTGCATAGCGACTTGCCATTTTGCAAGTACCGAGAGCGGCGACCTTCAGCCCTTGGTGGACTTAACCTATATACTGTTATTATACATGATTTGCAGGAAACAACTACTCAGCGGGCAAATACCCCGACCTGCATTGAATTACACCTTACAAATCATGAAAAATTGGTAGCCAATGTCATTTGTCTACTCCCTGACCAGACATAGACCGGTTCCGAGCTTATTAGTTCTCCTCAGTATGCCATAGGTCATGGAGCAGACAAATGACAGTGGCCAACCTGCTAGTCTTATACAGACTAATGTAAATGGTGTAGTGGTGAGAGGTAAGTGAATCCTCTCATGTGGTCTAATGCTACTATACACCAGACATCATAGATGTCTCCATGGTGCATAGCGACTTGCCATTTTGCAAGTACCGAGAGCGGCGACCTTCAGCCCTTGGTGGACTTAACCTATATACTGTTACTGTTATATATATATATATATATATATATATATATATATATATATATGTGTGTAAAGACTACTTTTTCTCATTTTTATATATTTGCTTTTTTTTAAAATTTTTTATCTATTTGTTTATTTATCTGTTTATAGTAAATGTTGTTTGTCTTTGACTTGTTAAGCTGTTTGTTATATTTACTTCTTTTATCTATTTACTCATTACTTTTTGCTATTTTTATTGTATTCATATCTTGACTTACCATAATATATACTATTGTATCATTACATATGGTGAATAAATTATTATTATTATTATTATTATTATTATTAGAAGTGTGTACGATCTCAGTTCTCCATCTGCTTCTCGCAATTTTTTTTCTAGGTTTTTAATTCCATCCGAATTTGATTTAAATTTTTTTGTAAAAAAAAAACCGAAACTGAATTATCTTTTCAAACCGAGCATGTTCAAAATAGGTCAGTCTTGTATTGACTACCATCAATTCCCAAAATGGCAGAATACTTCCATACTATATTCTATAAGGAATAATACATATTGTGGGGTAAAGATGGATTTTCAGAGAAAATTTGACATGGAGCTACGCGACATAGAAAAATAAGTTTGCTTTGGTGAAACTAAGCATAACCTGAGATTTCTACGTCGAGTAGGTGGGAGAACCCGTTATTTTTCGCGAAAAATGGGTAAATCGGTCATTTTAAGGGTGGTTTTTCAGTTTCAATTTATTTTGGACCCTTTAGAATGCTGGTTAAGAAACGAGAATGGTACCCTTCTTATTGTAGATGTTACAAGGAACTTTCAGTTCAAATTTCGTGAAAATCGGTTCACCGCCTCCCGCGATATGTATACATATGTGTAGTTCAAGCAATAAGTTCCCGAGGCAGAAAAAACACAACCAAAACTTTACGACATAATTATTATCGCCGCGGGCCATGGCGCCAGTTGAAATAAATAGATCCCAGTAAATAAAAAACGCAACAAAAACTTTACGACATAATTATATCGCCGCGGGCCATGGCGCCAAGCCTGACATGAAACATTCCCGACGCACATTAAAAACCTATAAAGATAAGTGAGTCAATTTGGGAACAGCACAAAAAGAGTACCGGTATTTTAATGAGGTAGTAAAGTTTTTGTTACGTTTTTTATGTCTCAGTTTCTTCCTACTTGAACTATGCATATGAACTTGGCCAAAATTAAACCGAACTTGATGAAACGTAACCTATATAACCAAGAAATAGCCTGCCAAAAATCTGACAAATGTTTGTGATTCGGACTAGACAATGTCCTGCCCCCGTTTTCGAGGGTGTTGAATCGATTCCCGGGGTCAAACCAAATTTTCCACCTCGGCAACCCCTCAAATTGGCCAAAAACCACCCCCAAAGTGCCCTTTTCCGTGAACCCGTTTACCCCCAGTTTTTTCAACTAACTGTTATTCCCTCGAGTAGAACGGAAGGTCCGAGATATTTGACCACAGCTACCCCTACACTAGGCTGTAGTTTTCACTTTGAATTCGGAGTCAGCGATACCAAAAACCCCAATGATATGAATTTTAGCCGATTTCGTTATTGAATGGGGGCTGTAAAATGGGTTCTGCAACCTCAAACCTCAATATGTTACCGAAACTTAGCAAAAGTCTGTAGGAAAAATTTGGTGGGGGTACAAATGGGAATTTGGAAAAATCTTTATTTGTATAACAGTAGAAATAAATATGAAATTTAATGTAATAAACGATTTGTTCATCTATGAAGGCTCGTTTGTCACGGATTATTTTTATAAGGCAAATGTACATAAGGGTCTTAAGAAACTGCAGGAAAAAATTGGTGGGGGTACAAATGGGAATTTGGAAAAAAATCTTTATTTGTATAACAGTAGAAGTAAATATGAAATTTAATGTAATAAACAATTTGTTCACCCATGAAGGCTCGTTCGTCACGCATTATTTTTATATGGCAAATGTACATGAGAGTTTGAAAAAACTGTAGGAAAAAATTGGTGGGGGTACAAATGGGAATTCGGAAAAAATCTTTATTTTTATAACAGTAGAAATAAATATGAAATTTAATGTAATAAACGATTTGTTCACCTATGAAGGCTCGTTTGGCACGGATTATTTTTGTATGGCAAATGTACATAAGAGTCTTGAAAAACTGTAGGGAAAATTCGGTGGGGGTACAAATGGGAATTTGGAAAAAATCTTTATTTGTATAACAGTAGAAGTAAATGTGAAATTTAATGTAATAAACAATTTGTTCATCTATGAAGGCTCGTTTGTCACGGATTATTTTTGTATGGCAAATGTACATAAGGGTCTTAAGAAACCATGGGAAAAAGTTGGTAGAGGTACAAATGGGAATTTGGAAAAATCTTTATTTGTATAACAGTAGAAATAAATATGAAATTCAATGTAATAAACGATTTGTTCACCTATGAAGGCTCGTTTGTAAATCAAATCCATCATATATAATTTCCATATAATTTTTTTATGATATAGAAGCTTGTCGCGAGATTTTCCTGTGTAAAGGAGATTGTTCGCGACAATCATATCATAATGGATCAAAATGACGGATTTGATTTGCTTCAACGTTTATTTTCTACTTTTTAGAGCATTTAAATATAAGCTTTTTTAAAAATATTTTTTGACATAATTTTATTTTTTTGCTTTTTAATCTTTTGATATGCTGTAATCCTCAGATATCGATTTTGAGACGAATCGGATCATAAACGGTAAAATCGTCCGCCGTCTTGAACTAAATTTTTTACTAGAAATTCGTAATCCGCGACCCCGAAAACCCCCAGTTATCGATTTTGATCTATTTAAACGTAAATGGCAAAAGTCGTCGACCATATTGTGAGTTTCTGTATGTTGACTGAAAATTCATAGTCCGCTACCTAGAAAACCCCCAGATATCGATTTTTAGTTGAATCGGATCATAAACGGTAAAGTCTTCCGCCATCTTGAAATCGCCATCCTTAACAAATTTTTTTACTGGAAATTCGTAATTGGCGAACTCGTAAACCCCCAGATATCAATATTGCTCGATTTGGACCATAAATAACAAAATTCATCCGCCATATTGGCGCCGCCATTTTGAATGTCTGAATTTTGACCAAGAATTCATAATTGAGGATCTCGAAAACCTCCTGATATCGATTTTGAGTCGAATCGAATCATAAACGATAAAGTCGTCCGCCATCTTGAAGCCGCCATCTTATTTTTTTCTTATATGAAGATGTTAAAGTGTATTGTCACGAGATTTATACACGTGCAAAATTTCAAAGCTGTAACGTAATGTGATAGTGCACGTATGTCGTAGCGTCTTACACGCTCTACACTGATGGGATAGAATTTCTTCTACGTCAGCTTGTGTGGATGAAATTTTGTGGATATCTTCACCTTAATTACGATTGACTTCGTAAGTGTTTAGTTGTGTGTAACGCAATAGATGGCAAGACAAATAAAGTCTCGCCGTTATTTACTCATAGAAATATTAGCCATCTTTTGAATTAAATAGAAACCAAGCACTTATGAAGCCGTAGATTAACATGGCAAGTGGCGTGTCGGTGTCGGACCACCTAATTACCATGGTTTGGACCTACTTTTATAGCGTTTCACAAACACATCGGTTCCTTACTAGAATCCGAAATTCCGAAAGTTGAACACTCGTTTACTATAAGAAGTTTTAACGTTTTTCTATTCCAGAAATCAGCAAAAAATCGTAAACAAAACACGACAAATACTCAACGGTACCTGTCATAATATTAAGAAAAGTATAAAATCGGTTTTTTTAGTTATAAATTATTTTAAATACATTTTTATCAAACTGTAAATGCATCTTACAAGAACTGAAATTAGAAAGAAATCTACTTACCAAAGAAATTTTTTTTAAATTTGACACTTATACACTGAATTTGCATAAAACACAATAGGCGATTATCGTAAACACATACAGAATTTATGGTATACCTTATTTTGATTTCTGAGCATGCGTGTATGTATTTTAGGGTACCGAATAACAGTGCGCATATGCAAATACAGAGTGTTCCCGGATGGGGTTACCGATCCTAATAATGAATTTAATTTTAATATTTGGACGAAAAGCGACTGTTTATAAAACATTTTGCTTGTTAAAAAAATATGATTTCTGTTAAGGAAAGTACCCCGCAGACTTCTTATGGAAATCCGGCTCCCGTTAATTTTGCTCATTTTTGATATGATATTCTACACATCATCCAGATCAAAAGTTAAAATAGGCAGAACGTCCTAGTACCCCAATATTCTGTGGTACAGACCTTCAAAGATCGATATTACATACGCTAACATACGTGCTTGAAACAGGGCTAAGTAAAAACAGTGAGGTAGTGTTTTTTAAAAATACTTTAGTGTATTTTCTAATTGTTTAACCAACGGTACTCTTACCAGTACTGATGGTAGTACATATTCCTGATGTACTTTTTGTGAGACTTTTGGTAATAAAACTTTTAGCGGCAGTTTAGCAATTCCATGTTTACGGAGCACAACATTATCACGCAAGTTCTGCGGGTAACTTTGAGGTACTTTCAGCAGTACTCACTGAGTACTCTTACCTATATTCTTGTAATTACGTATATGCTTGGAACACGGTTGAATGGAAAGAGCAAGGTGGATAGGTTGCGACATTTATTTTTTTCGCATTTTGACTGATAATAAGTTATTTTTTAGCATTTTGATTGATAATAAGCTATTTTACTAAATTAAAAATCGTTTAATAAAGTGGTACTTTACCACATCGAACTGTTACTTTACTATACAGGGTGTCTCACCGGGAACTGAATCGATCGATGTGGAGAAAAGTACGCATCATAAAATTTTGAAAATTTAGATAATTGCTAATGTCGGTGTGGCCAATCCAACTAAAATAATTACAAGCAGCTGGCACTTCCGCTTATACCGGAAGTCGATACCAACTTGCTTATTTCAAATGGAATACCCTAAATATTTTAGGGTTTTCGAAAAGAGCATAAAATTCTGAGTCAAAAATATGTAGCATAACCTATACCTAAACCTAGCCGTTTCAGAGATATTTGACATTTTATAGAAAATTTGACAGGTGCAACGGTTTGCAAGAACCGTTATAACTTTCTTCGTGTAAAAGATTCTCATTTGCTTCTTGCCACATAAAAAGAACTAAACTTCAAACCGCGAAAACTTGTTTAGGTCAAATGGAACACCCTGTATTTTTTTACGTCAAGTTATGTAAAATTGAATTCCCTTTTTTCTGATCTTAGCATTGTGGGGGTTAAAGTTACAACTTTCGGAAATATTAGCGATTTTATTAGAAATTCATGAATTATTCATTTCATCAAAATAGCCATGATTAGAAACATCTTATGTCAAAAAATGCCAGCACGTTTAAATTACACCCACGACTTTTTAAATTTGTTTATTATTTATGGAGAATGTGATAAAGTAATATCAAGAACTTGCAGCACATTTGCTACTCGATATCCAGAAAAACGGAAACCGTCACCAAATACTATAAAACGCATACTGGAAAATTTTATAAATTATGGCTCTGCCAAGGCAAAAATGCAAAGAAGAAAGCCTATTGTTGATGACGAAAACATTGAAATAGTCATTCTGGGATATTTTCATGCATTTCCAAGGATGTCATTAAGGCAAGCTGCTCTGGAATCGGGACTATGCAAGGATTCAATTCACAGAATCTTATTAAAACATAAGTTTCACCCGTTTTCATTCCATATGGTTCAAGGATTAAAAGAAACAGATTTCCTAAGAAGACAGAATTTTTGTGAGTTTATTCTAATAAGGTCTGAGGGTCACGATTCTTATTTGGGAAGTATATGGACAGATGAAGCAAAATTTACTAAAAATGGACTTTTTAATAGGCGCAATTCGCATTATTGGAGTGACTCAAATCCTCATATGTTCAGAGAGCGAAACTTTCAGGAAAGTTGGCAGTTCAATGTTTACTGTGCCATAAGAAGCGATAGAGTGGTGGCATTACAATTTTATCAGGAAAATTTAAACGATAAATTAAATTTTCTCTTCTGCTAATATGTATAGGTAAATTTTTTATTTTTTTTAGGTGAAAGATATCTGAATATCTTACAAAATTTGAATAATAACTATTTAGAAAATTTGCCTCTCACCGAACATAGAAACATTTTTTATCAGCACGACGGTACTCCCCCACATAACGCATATTTAATTAATAATTATTTACAAGAAATTTTTTATAATCAATGGATTGCTAATAATGGATCTTTCTTATGGCCTCCTCGCTAGCCCGATTTATCAGTTCTGGATTATTTCATTTGGGGAACTATTAAAATAAAGTTTATGAGAGCCCATTAACAACCATTGAAGATTGTATGCAAAGAGTAAAAAATGCATTTCAAAACATATCACAGAATTCAATTAGAAGGGTTACCCATGAGGAACTAATCCGAAGGTGTGAAGAATGTGTCGAGGTTCGAGGGCGGAATTTTGAGCAATTATTAAATTAAAATGAAATCATATTTTAAATTGATCTTATCTCTGCTATTTTAGTTCATGCCATGGCAATTCGATTAATACACATGTTACAGTGTTGGTGTTATTTTGCGTTTTTGTGCATATCGAGTAGCAAATGTGCTGCAAGTTCTTGATATTACTTTATCACATTCTCCATAAATAATAAACAAATTTAAAAAGTCTTCGTGGGTGTAATTTAAACGTGCTGGCATTTATTGACATAAGATAATGACTGATTGTTTCTAATCATGGTTATTTTGATGAAATGATTACAACAATTCATGAGTTTCTAATAAAATCGCAAATACTTCAAACAGTTGTAACTTTAATCCCCAAAATGCTAATATCAAAAAAAAGGTAATTCCATTTGACCTAAACAAGTTTTCGCGGTTTGAAGTTGACAAAATGTAACGCGAAAAACGAAACACTTGGTATGATATTATTGAATTTATTTCAGTTGTAGAACGTAGTTCTCCTTGTGTTCTTTTTATATGGTAAGAAGCAAATGACGATCTTTTACACGAAGAAAGTTATAACGGTTATTGCAAACCGTTGCACCTGTCAAATTTTCTATAAAATGTGAAATATCTCTGAAACGGCTAGGTTTAGGTATAGGATATGCTACATATTCTCGACTCAGAATTTTATGCTCTTTTCGAAAACCCTGAAACGTATAGGGCGTTCCATTTGAAATAAGCAAGTTGGTATCAACTTCCGGTATAAGCGGAAATGCCAACTACTTGTAGTTATTTCAGTTGGATTGGCCACACCGACATTAGTAATTATCTAAACTTTCAAAATTTTCTCTTTCTTTTCTCTATATCGATCGATTCAGTTCCCGGTGAGACACCCTGTATAGTAAGTAATGTCAGTGTTAATAAAAACAGAAAATTATTTATTTAAATATTGGAAACATTGTTATGTCATTGTTATATACAGGGTGTCCCGAAAATGGTGGGCAATCTCTCGGATTTTGGTAGAACTAGTCAAAATAAGGTCACAAGTATACTTTTCTTTCCCCGCGGTACCTCTACGAAGATATTCGCTCTTGAATTTGAAGGTTAGGTTAGGTTAGGTTAGACTATCGATTTTTCGCGATAACTTTTTTATTGTTCAATCGATTTTAATCATTTTCGGATCAGTATCATATCGTTTCAATCCAGTTAGGTCGGTGTATTAGAACCTTGGATAACGTTCTTGGGGGCTCGGGGGCAGAGCACCCATTGTCTTAATAAGTTGAAAAAAAAAATTCAGCCTATTTTCTTTTATTTCTAAGGTTATTTTCAAAATTTTGAGCCATTTTTACGTAAAAAACATGTACTTGTCTGATGTCGGTAATATGAACCGTTTTCGAGTAAATGCACTTAACGATAAAATTGCGTAATTTTTAAAAATTTAATCCTATCCTATTGGTGACTGGTATGATATGACTGGTGGTCGAGAGGTGAGCGCACTTGCCTCTCACCCGAAAGTTCCGGGTTCGATCCCCGATCGTGGCAGTGGAAAATACTGTGAGAGGGATTTTTCCACCATACACGGATATTGGGTGTGTGTCCCTTGTCTCTAAATGTGTAGCTCCCTCCTACACAAGGCTCTTCTAGAGCCTTCCGGGATAAAGGGGGTCCTAATTACCTGTGGTGTTATATTTATTATTAAAATTGAATTTGTCTTTCAAAAAATTATTGAACTGTTTAACGGCACTTTCCTCGAAAATGGTTGGAGTTATCAAGTTCTACCAAGTGTACCTTTTATACGTGGAAATGACGCCATCATCAGATTTTCTGGTCAGAAGTACCACAACGTTCCGTCAAAAAACAATATGAAAAAAATTCATCATCAGATACAAGTCCTGCGGAGCCCTCTATGATCTAACGTGATGTAATATATTAAATTATTGTTTCTTAGAATAAAAAAAGTCCCTCTAGCAAATTTGGCGGAGATCAGTCAAGAGGCTGTTGCGTTATTGCAAAAAAACGAAAAAATAATCCGAACGTTGACGTATCTTTTTCCACAGCAACATTTTACTAAAGTATATTTGGTTATATCCCTCATCTTATTTCATAATCAGATCTGACAGAAACTTTAATGAAACTGGATATACCAGAGGTGGAGGTGTTATGTTAGCCGTAAGTAGTATATTTTTTGTGCACTCTATAGATCTGAAGGCTATTTGCAACAACAACATATCACTTATTGACATGCTCGGCGCAAAAATAACTTTAAATCACTACTCTTTCTACATATTTCTATTCTATATTCCCCCAAATACCAATATAGATTCCTACAACTCTTTGTTTGATGTTATCAGTTCACTAGAGTACTTATATGACAGTGACGTGTTAATCTTAGGCGACTTTAATACTCCTGAATATTCTAATTATCTCGAAACTAATGTACTTAATGCTAGACTATTACCACTCATAAATTTCCTCAATTTTTCCGATTATAAACAATATAATTTCAACTTTAACGCGAACCAGAGAGTTCTGGACCTGGTATTGTCAAATAAATATTGTGCCGTGGAAAAAGCGTTAGATACATTACTACCTGAAGATAATCATCATCCCGCGATCGTGGTATATTTCAGTCTTACTAGAGAGGGAAAGAACAATAGACAAATAATTGATAATGTATTTTACAATTTTCGTAAGGCAGATTTCATAGGGCTGTATGAAAGTTTAACTCATATAGACTGGAGCTTCTTAAATAGTTATACCGATGTCGACAGTTCTTGCGATGCTTTTTATACAAAATTGTATGACTTGCTTGATACTTTCGTACCTAAAACCAAACCTCATAGACGAATGTACCCACTTTGGTTTAGTGCTATCATTATAAAATGTATCCGTCTTAAATATAAAGCCTGGAGAGACTATAAAAGGTATAAAGACCCCATCGCGTTACAAGAATTCCTATTCTTAAGGCAAAGAATTAAAGCCGATATAGAAAACTCTTATAAAGAATATTGCAGTCGCATTGAAAGCAATATAAAAAATAACTCTAACGAACTATGGCTATTTCTTAACAATAAAAAAAATAATAATGGTATGCCAAACAATATGATATATAACAGTAGTTTGATAAATGATCCAAAAAACATTGCAGATGCTTTTGCAGACTTTTTCCAGAGTTACAGATAGCACTCATTTTGAAGTTACCTCTCAAAATATCCTAACCGATAGCTTACATTTAAAGCAATTTACTGAAACTGAAGTACTTAATAGTCTTAAAAAATTTAAACCCAAAGGTACTGTTGTCCCGGATAAAATACCTGCTTTTTTCTACGAGACTGTGCATGTCTTTTTGCAATATCACTTACCATAATATTTAATCTCTCCATTAACACATCTACATATCCTTCTTCTTGGAAGTTCTCTAAAGTAATACCTGTATACAAGAAAGGAGGGAAAAACCAAATTGAAAATCATAGACCCATTACTATTATCAATAACTTTTCTAAGTGTCTTGAAATGCTTCTCCATGATTTCCTCTTTTTTCATTTAAAAAACAAAATCACACCTAAACAACACGGTTTCATGAAGGGAAGATCCACAACTACGAACTTATTCTGTATAACGCAATTCATAGCTGATACATTTGACACCGGTCTGCAGGTGGACGTTATATACACTGATTTCTCGAAGGCATTCGATAGACTCAATATTTAGTATTTAGTATTTTGCTTAACAAATTAGATCTTTTTGGCTTGTCAAAAAATCTGCTATATTTTTTCAAATCTTACCTTGAAGACAGAAAACAGTTTGTACAATGTTGCGGCCAACAATCTACTGAGATATCTGTTACCTCTGGGGTCTCTCAAGGATCTATACTGGGACCATTATTATTTAATATATACATTAATGATATCATAAATGAGGTGGAAGCAAATTATTTATTATACGCGGATGATATGAAAATATACACTGCTATTAAGTGTTCTGATAACTGTAATAAGCTATAATTAGCATTAAGCAAAATTAATAACTGGTGTACATCAAACAGTCTGCCTCTAAATCCTTCCAAATGTAACGTAATGTCCTTCTCTCTGAAACACAATGTCATAAAATATGACTATACCATTGATGAAGTTTCCCTGCATAAACCTAACACTATACGTGACCTTGGCGTAATTTTTGATTCTAACCTATCCTTTACAGACCATATAAATGATATAGTAACAAATGCCTTCAGATCTCTTGGCTTTGTGATACGGAATACACGCGAATTTAATGATATTAATACCATCAAGTTATTATACTGCGCCCTTGTTAGACCTCGTGTCGAATATGCCTCCATCATATGGTGTCCTCACTACAATATTCATGTGCAAAATATAGAAAGAGTTCAGAGACGTTTTTTAAAATATCTCAGCTTCAAGAACGATAATTTATATCCACCTATTGGATTTCCGCATAAAGAATTACTGTCTAGTAAGTCTTTCGACGCTCTTGAAAATCGCCGTATTATTGCCCAACTAGTTTTCTTACGCAATCTAATATCTAATGACATTGACTGTGAGGAGATTCTCAGCCAGTTGAATTTCTCAATTCCCCATGTAATATTACGGCAATCTCCTACTTTCAATCTCCAAACTATTATGTACTGAAATTCTCACCGCTTCATCAAATTTGCAACAATTATAACTCTGTCCAAACCAAGTTTGATTTGTTCAACTGCAATGTGGCCTTGATAAAAAACCTAAAACTATAGTGTGTACCGACGTTTATTATATCCGAACTTCTAATAATTTAGCGGCACTTAGTTTTTAATTCTTAGCACTTTTTGTATTATCTTTTCTAATATTTCTTTTGTTACTGATTATTGAGTATTGTTAGTTAGTATTGTTATAAATATCATAACTCTGTATTGTACCCATTCAGTAATTGGTGTTATACTGTTGAATGGTGTAAGTTAAATGAAATGAAATGAAATGAAATAAAATAAAATAAAATAAGATAAAATGAAATGAAATGAAATGAAATGAAATGAAATGAAATGAAATGAAATGAAATGAAATGAAATGAAATGAAATGAAATGAAATGAAATGAAATGAAATATATTCGGAATATATCGCGGAAATATATTAAATTTATTTACATATTTCAGATTCTTGACTGAACATAATGTAAACAACGGGTAACATATTAAAATATTTATATAAATAAACATATATAAAACATAGATATTAAAATCTGCAAATATAACATATATAAATATAAAAACATTCATACACAAATATATAATAAATACATACGTACAAAAAAGAGTATTACATAAAATATTTATCCACTATCTTGGACTCTATCCCATTAAAATTTAAAAATCCCTGTAAACTATAGAAGGATTCTTTCATTAAAAATAGCCTTATTACATGTTTATATTTCACCTCTGGTAAGGCGTTCACTGAATTTGAGATTATTTATGAATATCCTCATGTTTTTTGTAAAAATGAATATTTTTATAGATATACATCAAACAATGGAAAATATAAAGCGATAGAAACGATAAAACACCCAATTCCACAAAATTATCTCTTACATCCTCTCTATATCCACGATTCGTAATTATTCTGATCGTTTTTGGTTGTAACCCAAAAATTCGGTTGGCTTGCGAAGCGTGACCCCAATTTATCACACCATAAGACATATGAGACACTATTAGTGAGTAATAAGCCGTTACTAATATTTTAAAAGTTACGACATTTTTTAGATTTCTTAACAAGAATATATTTTTTGATATTTTTTTTTGCTACAAAATCAACATGATGGAACCAATTTAAATTTGGGTCAAGATATACACCTAAAAATTTGGCTTTTTCCGGATTTTCAAAATTTTCAAGTGGTCTGTGACTGAAAATCATATTTGTGGTTTTATTTTCATTAAGTGACAACTTATTTGATGAGAACCATTCAAAAGTATTTGATTTAGCTTCATTTAATCGTCTTTGTACGACATCCGATTTATTGTCCGATACCAGGAGTGTGGTATCGTCTGCAAATAATACCAATTCAATATCAGGCATGGTCTTACTTAGGTCATTTACATAGATTAGAAATAGGGTTGGTCCAAGGACAGATCCCTGTGGCACTCCGCTCCTTATATATTGAGATGTTGAATTTGTATTATTCACACTTATATACTGCTGTCTGTTATGTAAAAATGATTTTATTATGTTGCAGCTGTTCGTGTCGAATTTGTAAAATTTTAATTTATCTATTAGAATTTGGTGAGAAATGCTTTTTGCAGATCGTAAAAGGTACTCCAACATAGTCTCTATTCTCATTTCCTTTAACAATTTTGTTTATTAAGTGAATAATTGCATCATTTGTGATCATTTTTGTTCTAAAACCAAATTGTTTACTGTAAAATAAACTGTTGTTTTCAAAATAATACGTTATTTTATTTTTTAGACATGTCTCAAAAAATTTTGATATTATTAGGAACAAGTGAGATAGGTCGAAAGTTACTGTTACTAAAAGATCCTCCTTTATGAATTGGTATCACTTTTGTGACCTTTAGGGCGTCTGGATAGTTCCTGTGCTAATGCACTGATCTATTAAACTGGTAAGATGAACAACTATTAGATTTTTAATATTTTTTGTAATATTTATTGACATATTGTAATGATCTTTGCTGTTTTTATTTTTTATTTTATTGATTATATCGCGTACTGTATTTGTAGCAACTGCATGGTATTTGAATTTTGATACATTTACTTCTGAAAAGTCTGCACTTGAAAGATAATCTATATAATTCCTATTTTCCAAGGGTAATTTTTGTGTAATATTTTCAGCTATGTTTATAAAGTAGTTATTCATGTCTTCTGCGTCTAGAGTGGCGTTTACAGGTTTTTTATTTTGTTGCCTATTTTGGTTTATGCTATTCCAGAATGCTTTTGGAGTATTACCATTTTTATGCAATATATTATTATAGTAATCGCTTTTGGCTACGTTTATTTGACGTCTGTATTCCGCTTTGTACTTTTTGAGGTGTTCTTTTAAGTTGATAACTGGAAAATTAGTATATAATTCAGTAAATAAGCATACATTTTCCCTCATTTTATGCAAATCTGAGGTAAACCAATCTTTTTTAGGATTTCTCGTCTTGTTAATTTTAATTTCCATTTGCGGAATTATTTGATAGGACCCATTTAAATATATTTGGATAAGTCTCGATAATTAAATTGATCCTTTCATTTTTAGTTTTGTGGATCAGCTTAAACAAGGAATTACCTCCCATGGGAAACTAATTTTGTTTTGTGATTTTATTCGTTAGTTCCTCTTCGCTTTCTTTGTCATCCAAAATTCTAATAATAATTATTTTTGGATAAGGCTTTTTTGGTATCCTTTAGTATTAAGATCGTGAGCATCGGTACACTTTACTAAAATACCACCATCTTTACATCTTTAATATTGAAGTAAGCAAAGATCAAACCACTTTTTTAACGCCCTATTCTTGATTACTATTTTTTTAAATCATGTAATTTTAGTAATTGTGATGAAATAATTGTGGTAATTAGTTATCAAGACATTAATACATAAATGACTAATATTTTAATGAGTTTTCAATGTTAATGTAATGTATTCCATCTGTTTTACACGTGATACAAATTGAACAGAAATTTTTTACTAAATGGTTGTGATAATAGTTTTCTTTGTTGATGAGATATCCATCGCAACATACGTGATTTTTAAGGCATACTAGTGGATGTTCTATAAAGGATTTGTTAAATTGTATATAAATAGAATGATTTTACATTTCTAAACCGCGATGATGTATTTTTCTTATGTTTATTTTGTTTGCACGCACATCAAGAGCTGTTCCGGATTACTGAAAACTGAATTAGCTACATTCTAGATAATTTTCAACACTTACATGGCAATTTTTAATTTTTGTTTTTTAATTTTAATATTATAAGTTTTTAAATAACATACGCCTCTCTACTAGACTCTCTATTTATTATTATTATATTATTTAGTATGTAAACAGAGTTCCACGTAAAGTAACAGCCAAAAAGATCAAAACCTACATTAAAAAATTTCCAAAATTTAGAGATGTAGTTGTTGTAAAAGAATTACCAACAGAAGAGTATCAAAACAAGGCATTTATGGTCGGAGCTGATTGGGAACTAAAAGAGGATCTCTATCATCCAGATCTATGGCCGGATTAATAGGATACAGGAAGTTTGACTTTGAACGACATCACAGGTATACGAGATCAAACAGAAATTTTTACTAAATCAAAACCTAAAACCTGAGAAATGCATAACAAATATCACTGTTGAACGCAGCTGAAGAATCCACACAAACAAAACCTCACACTATGAAAAAAACCGCAGCTACCGTATCAATCAATGAAAATTACCAAAAGGAAACAAATATATACCAAGAAGAATGTCTCAAAATTTTTTCAATAAACATCCAGAGTATACGAAATAAGCAAACCGAATTCTTTACCTTTATAGAAGAAATGAATTACCCTGACGTGATTTGCATCACTGAACATGGGCTATCTCCCTTTGAGAAAATCTGCATAGATAAGTATCAAACAGTTTCACTTTATAACAGGGACGTAATAAAACATGGAGGAACAGCTATACTAGCTAGGAAAGATATATCATGTAATCATATTACGAAATTTGATCACTTAATTACTGAAAAGAATTTTGAAATTTGTTGTATTTATATTGCAGAGAAAAATTTGCACATTGTTACAATATATAGAGCACCCTCTGGAGATATTTATACGTTTTACGCTAACTTAGATACCCTATTATTATCACTACCACCTAAATTGATTTACTCACTGGAGATCTCAACATTAATTATGTCCTAAACTCGCCAAACACAATTAAATTAAAATGTGTCTTGCTCTCACATAAATTAAAAATGCATGTAAACTCCTTCACTAGAAAAACTAGCACTACAGCTACCATTATTGACTATTTTTGTTCAAATTTAAATATGCCACAAATCTCTCTAGAAATATTTCACACAGACCTAAGAGACCACGATGATTTGTTGGGTAAAGTAACAATAAAACAAGCCCCATATTCAAAAGCAGTAAAGTATACTCATAACCTCTCAAATAAAAACATCAATACTTACTTATCTAAATTGTCATCAACAGTTTGGACCCCATTTATACGCTAGAATCGTCTTTAAAATTTACATACTTTTATGATAAATTAATTGAGGCTTTTGAAAACTCTTTTATATTAAAAAAGATACACAAAAACTTCAAAAATGAAATTTGGACTACGAAAGGCATAAAAATTTCTGCCAAAAACAAAAAGTCATTGTCGTATATAAGCAACTATACCACAAATATAACTTTTCTAAATTATTACAAAACATATAAAAAATTATTTAGGAAAATATGTATTAAAGCCAAAAATACATTTTATAAAGCAGCAATATCCAAATCAAAAAATTCTGCTAGGAAAACTTGGAAATTTGTGAATGAAATATCGGGGAGGGCCAAGCAAAAAACGCTACAAATTGAATTAAATCTAGAAACAGAAATTATAAATAAACCAGATGAAGTGGTCGAACACCTAAACAACCACTTCATAGACATAGGAAACAAAACCACTGAACAAAACAAAAATGTAACAAATATAAATTATACAGATTTTCTCAAAAATAAAACCGCCAATCCAAATAATTTCTACATAACACCCACAACATCTGTGGAAGTCTTCGAAGTAATAAATACATTAGAAAATAAGACGTCGTCAGGTATCGACAACTTAATCTTAAAAGTAATTAAAAAATTCCCTCTTGATTTAATCGAAATATTTATTTATTTATTAGCCGTTACTCGAGTCCGAGTATAAAAATGTTACAGTCGATAAATTGTGTGCAATAAAAAACAAGTAAAAGGTGTAGTCTATTGTAATTCCCATTCATCTACGGTGCACACGACTATGGCTATAGAGGCCAATTCGGGAGAGCACATGTCGACCGCAGTCAGGACAAACATAGACCTGGTTAGGTCTTGGATTCGGCCTTCTTGCAACATTTCCTTGATAGCTGGCCACAACCCCTCGCCATTCGGTTCTGTCCGCTGCAAGTTGTTCCCATTGCTCGTCTGCAATACTGCAGGATTTTAGATTTTCATGGAGAGCGTCTTTGAACCTCTTTCGTTGACCGCCACGCCTTCTTCTGCCGCTTAGCAATTCACCATAAAGTGTACATTTAGGAAGGCGGTTATCATGCATACGATGAACGTGACCTGCCCATCTTAGACGTGCTCTTGAAATAAGCACCTCAATTGGAAGGCTGTTTGCTCTCCTGAGTACTTCCACGTTTGATATGTGATGGAACCAACGGATTTTCATCATACTTCTGAGGTGTCTTTGCTGAAAACGTTCTAATTCTGTCACATGACGACGGTAAGTGACCCAGCTTTCACATCCATATAGCAGTGTTGGAATGACAACTGCTCTGTAGACAGCCATTTTCGTTGACAAAGCAAGGTCGTGGTTGTCAAATACTCTCTCTCTAAGTCCCCAGAGTGCTCTAGATGCAGCGTTAATTCTATTGCGGATCTCGCTGTCCATGTTTGCTTTGTCATTAACAACGTTGCCTAAGTAATTGAACTGATCCACCACTTCAAGAGAATTTCCGTTAAGTGTAATGTCTATTTGGTTCACTTGATGAGTTGACATAATCTTAGTCTTTCCAATGTTGATTTTAAGTCCCAAGGAATCATAGCTCTGGGCATACACATCTAAAAGTTCTTGAAGCTCTTCCGGCGTAGAGGCTAAAGGTGCACAGTCATCCGCATACTGGAGATCACAAATAAATCGTGTGCGTGTCTTCGTGAAAGCTCTAAAGCGCCCTATGTTAAAGAGACCGCCAACAAAACGGTACCTGAGACCTATTCCTCTGACTGTCAGTTTGTTGTCAACAATAATTGTTAGAGCAGTGGTAAACAAATTAAAGAGTAAGGGTGCCAGGACACATCGAAATAATAACATACCTAATAAACAACTCCTTCGAAACGGGGATTTTTCCAGACTGTTCAAAAACTGCTATAGTAATACCTATACATACAGGAGGCGACAATAATAGTCCCTCAAATTATCGTCCCATTGCGCTTCTATCTATAATATCAAAAATAATTGAAAAGTTAATTAAAAAACGGATCACATTCTTTTTGACGTTACACAACTGAATAACAATTAGTCAGTATAGATTCCAAATACGCAAAAGGACCAAAGATGCAGTCTACAATTTTCTTGAACATGTCTTCTCAAAAATAAACAACAAAGAATTAACTTTAGCAGTGTTTTGCGATCTACAGAAAGCATTCGATTGTGTAGATCATACTATCTTACTAGACAATATCTACTACTATGGACTTAGATGTAAAATAAGACTCTGGATCGAATCGTACCTAAAAAACTGCAGCAATTAGTACAAGTTTATGATAGATGCGGTAACATAATTAGATCAACTAAGAAAAAAATACGGACTGGAGTCCCACAGGGATCAGTACTAGGTCCCCTCTCGTTCTTGTTGTATCTTGTAGTATGAAAATGACCTCACAAGCCTTCCGGTTGCTGCCAGATTTACATTATTTGCTGATGATATCTCCATTTGTTGGAGTAATAGCGATGCACTAGTACTGCAGCAAGTGGCTCTGATAAATACATGGTTGTTCAAAAATAAGTTATCTCTAAATACCCAGAAAACTAAATTCATCCTGTTTAACAAACATTACTCACCTAAAATCAAAATCAATGAAGCTACAGTAAACCGTGTTCCAGAATATAAATTTTTAGGCTTAAAAATTGAAGAAAACTTGAAATGGGATAAACATATAACACACTTAAGTAAAAAACTATCATCGGCACTATTTGCAATAAAAGGACCTCTCAAGTACTGAACAGAGAAGCCGCTCTACAAGTATACCATGCTCTATTTGGGTCAAATCTGAGATATTGTATTATCTTCTGGGGATTTTCAAGTTCTACCAACCTTGATATAATATTTTTACTGCAAAAAAGAGCAATACGAATATTATCGGGCGCAGGTTATCTAGGTCATTGTAAACCACGTTTAAAAAAAATTAAAATATTAACATTATATGACTTAATCATATTTCAATCTGTCTTACATATACATAAAAATACACACGTTATGGAAAAAAGAGAAACTGTACACAATTACGCAACAATGTGTGCCGATCACTTATGTCTGCCCCAGTCTCATTCTAACTTAACCAGAAATACGATTTATCATAATAAATCGTTTTATAACAAAATACCCACAAATATTAGACAGTTGACATTAAATAAGTTTGAACAAAAAATATGTTATAAATCAAGCACACTACTCCTTGTAGGATTATATATCATCTCCAGTGGATAAAAATAAAGATTTTCCATTGCATCAAATCTTTATATGTACTTAATTTTTACAGATAACACATTGTATGTAAGTTACTCATTGTGTTCGCTGTGGCTTCCTGGAGATTACAATTGCACCACACCTTAGTTACATCGCCGGACATTGAGTTCGCTGTACTTACGGTTGTCTGGTTATTTGTTTAACTGCGAGTCCAACAATATTTCGATCTACGTAGTCTCTTCACTTATTTCATCTCAGTCGTAGACCACCATTCTTTGGCTTACTCTTTATGAAGTGCCATTTTAACCTCTCTGTTATGCACGACGAGTACGTTAAACATAAAGAATCTGGGGGAGAGCATTCGGCGATATAACGCTAGACAGGGCGCACGGAAATTCTGCAGGCATAAATTTCTAAAGGTGATCGCTTACTTATTTCGAGACTCTATTTTATTATTGGCGATTGCATTTATACTCTGGTTTCGTCGGGGTGTAATGGGGAAAATTGATGTATTTGTGGCACTAAAAGAATATTAGTTTTTTTAATGAAATACTAGCTTTGATTTTTAACTATAAAGAATATTATATTACCAGTTATTCAGTTATGATTTGATTCACGATTTTAATTAATAAAATTTCACTTTCTGAATGTTTTACTAGAGAGATTTGCGTTTGCAAAATAACGAGTTTATATTTATTTATTTATTTATTTACACTGCTCTACAGATTACAGCAATCCAATTACAGAGCAGGAAGTAGTCCCGCAAAATTATAAATAACATACATAAATACCACATATAACATATATAACAACATACATAATAACAATATAGTAAGTACTTAATATAAATCATATAGGTAGAAGAAGAAAATTCATACATTATTTTAATAGAAGTGATTTTAATGTTTTAGGGCTGGTGTGAAAAATATCAATATTCGAACAAAAATCATCAAAATTGTGACATATTTTAGATAATGGCGAAAATTTCATAGCATTAGTACGGGCATTTGGTGTATAAAAAGTTGCGCGGTTACGTGTTGATACAGATGGAACTCTGAAATTAATTTGGTCGAGAATTTCTGGACAGTCTATTTTGCTATTTACAATGTTAAAGAGAAACATACACATGCAATAAATTCTTCGATGTTCCAGAGATTTAAATGACCATCTTTCTAGTAGTTGGTCCTGCGATGTTCCGATAGCCTGGTAAAAACCATCAATTTTAAAACTAAGAAATTTCATTAATCGTCTTTGAATATTTTCTAAATTTTTCGCATGAGCCTCATATCCTGGACTCCAAATTATACAGGCGTATTCTAATTTCGATCTTACGAAGGTATTGAAGAGCATTTTTATAGTATCGATATTTGTAAAACTATGACCATTCTGCATATGAAGCCTGACGTTTTGATGATTGCTGGATTATGTGATTCATGTGAGGAACAAAAGATAATTCACTATCAAAGACAACACCTAGATCTTTAAACGTATCAGGTCTGTTGAGAGATATATTGTCAATTTTATAATCGAATATAATTTTTTTCGGACTTTTACTGAAAGCAAGAACATTATATTTTATCGCATTAAGGTGTAAGCCATTGTTTACACACCATGTATTTAATCTGTTGAGGTTACTTTGCAAATTTAGACAGTCATTAGAGTCCCGAATGTTTGTAAATAGTTTCATGTCATCGGCATAGAGTAGAGTATTACAATTAAGGTCTTTATTGATGTCATTTACAAATGTATTGAAGAACATGGGTCCCAGGACTGATCCTTGTGGAACTCCAGATTCGACTGTTATTTCATGAGATTTATAGCCATTATAGTGTACAAATTGGGTTCTACCGCTTAGATATGACTTGAATAGCTGAAGCAGTCCATTAGAGAGGCCATTTAGATCAAGTTTGTGCAGTAAGATTCAAGAACTATATATTTTCTGCGTTTATGCAATGACAAGAAACTTTCACTTGCATTATTTTTACTTTGATGTACTTATTAAGGCTCCTGTGTACCTAATTTTGGACATGCAAAATGTCATAGTAATGTTTACCTTTCAAATGATTATCTGACATTTCTCACCAGCGATCTATTTGGTTCGTTGTTTAATAACGATCCATCCACTTAATTACCTTGCGCTCACAAACTGTACTGGCCATCGGTCAGTACAGGGTTAATTAGCCCGTAAACTTGATCGCATTAAGAAGGGTTTACTTTTCGTCGAGTACTGAACCGGGACGTCTCGGCTGTTTGATTTACATCTACCCATCCTGTTTTACGTTGTTGGACAGTCATACAAAATTTGGTAGACTGCTTGTTTTAATTATAATCAAAGGATTTTTCCTCAACATTCTATGATCTTTTACATGAGTATTTAATGCTCATTTCCCAACTTAATTTTGATAATGTACAAACATGGCATGATTCTTGTCCTTTGTTTTGCATTCGATTCATTACTTGGCTGTTGCTGGCAACTCTGATTATAAATTGTTATTACTTAGCGATTGCTGGCAACTTTATTTAATTATAAACCAATATTACCTAAAAATTGGTAACAGTTTTAATTGTGAATTATAATTACTAGGCAATTCTCATTACTATTAAAATAACACTGCATACTTTTATATAACAAAGTTCTTGTTATTACATCAAATACTCACCATATCTATAGTATGGTCATTACTATAGCGACGTCTAATTATATTACACATCTTCTTCGTCTTCTTATTGATAGAGTGAGCATTACAAGACAATACTTAACATAATAAACCAAAATAAAACTGTATATAGTTTTGTAGATGAATGAAACTAACTCAAAGATTAAATATTTATTTTAAGAATACAATGAGGTAGTATCAGCTGACGTCACAACCGAGCTGCAACGTCAGTTCAGTGGATAGATAAGTTTTTGCGACATTTACGGTCATTTAGTTATCCCAAATTTTAAAGAATTTCAGAGCTTTTTTAGAAGCTTTTTTTGTGTAAAATTAACAGTTAGTGTTTCCTTTTACTAATACGTTTGGTGATTTGTTGAACTGACTTTAATTTTGTGTTTTATTTGTGTTTTTTAACCAACTTTTTTTTTCCGTACTGTCAACAGGTTTTTATTTTCGAAATGGTGAGTTAATTTTAGCAATTAGGATTGTTAAATTCCTTGAAATTTGATCTATACACTTCATTTCAGGAGTCACCAAAGTATATTTTTAAGTTAGAGTATATTAATGGCGTTGATCCATATAGTTTAAAAGTGGCAGATTTGACAGCATCTTTAGATGATATCCCAAAGATTTCTAAAAGTGTGGTGATGGATTATTTATTATTTCGAACGAGCCCTATGACCCTATGATGAAATTAGAGCATGTAAAAGTTTAGATGCCTTTGCCCAGCTTGCCTGTAAATGGATAGAATCTCTGGGGGTAAAAAAAATTAGCAAACGATATCTCATTGTTGGTAAAGTAAGTGTAGATCTGTATGAAATTTAACGTTTATTATCAAAGTATATTACTTTTGTCTGCAATGTTTAATCACAAATTACTGTTTTTCAAGCATTAGAATATTATTAAAATGGGTTAAGGATGAATATAATTTTTGTTTTAGGTTCGGCATTCTCAGAGACTGGCAGAAGCAACACTTAAGCCTTGGATTGTTGTATGAGGATACGTCTGTGACGGATGTATTGGCTTATTGAATAGAACTCAGTAACAAGAACATTGATATGGCTGTAGTATCAAAAAACAAGGCCAGATGCTTAGAGTATGCAGTGCGCTTTGGCATTTTACAAAGATTTTTATGTAATCCATACATTTGTAAATTATGCAGTTATGACATTTAAAAAGTTAATGGCTTTATATAATGTATATACAGATGTATGTTTCCTAAGTTTACATGTAGAATATGTTAATAAAAACAACAAAACCTCAATGTATTGCTACAAAGTAAAGTATTTTGCTCTATGCTGCTCTATCAACATTTAATATATTCATCGTTTTTTCTTCCTGAATTTAAAAATGTTCAGATACATTGAAAATCCAACCAAGTTTTTCAAAAAGTTAGGGTTTTATTTTTCATTCTTCCATGTATTTTGCATTGTTTAGTACACTCAGTTTAAAATCTGATTTGATCTTAAAACCCACCTTCATTTATCAACCCAAAACTATGTCTATTCGCACGTTACTGGAGGAGGATGTAATTAATAACCATATAACTACATATTCAATCAGTTTTATTTGTGTTATTAACAATACTTTTTTACACAAGTCAATATAATAGAATACATGTTAAAATAATGTGTAAAGCATACTAAAAAAAATGTTACATATCATCTTAAGAACAATCTACATTTTAAGTGAAATCTTAAGAACATTTATGCATCCTATTTTGACTAAATAGGCAAATTCACTGTCAACATTGCAATATCTTATAAATGATGTAAAAACTATCGTATAGGTACCCATGACAAAATGTTTGGAACATATTCTTGCATTTTTTATTTTCGATTCGAGAAAATCATCTTTACAGAATGCTGCTGGGCTGAGTACGTATTTCTATTCTTGCAAGCTCTACTTGTCGTCTGGTTTGAGCAGATGGAAATCCCAAAAATCTAACTGTTCTTTTTCGATTCCATCGATTAGTGCACACAACAACAGCCGTCGTCGACATTCTGTTTCTAAAATGGTAACAAATTCAAACTCATTAGAAACTTTTGAGCTTGAAGTACAACCCTGCCAAAAATGCTCATAGAAACATAAAAATAAAGCTATAAGGTTCTATGAGACCGATAATATTTTTTGAACGAAATTAGTCGATTTCACATACAGTCATATTAATAACCATAAAAATCCCAAGAGATATTCTTCCTCAGTATGACGGGAAATCGTTGTGTAATAGAATGGCATAGAAACTCATATGTAAAACTGTTTCATCATCTACATAGATCCTCTCCATAAAGTATATATTTTAAATTACTTTGGAGATATTTCTATATGTTATTTTTGGCAGGGAATTAATAATATTGTCAGAAAATATAAATTTCACAGCAATGGATATTAATCTTTTATAAAACCATCAATATTAGTAAATAGAAATTACTACTACCTAACCTATTATATCCTATGCCAATATTGGCTTATACCAAATCTATGAATACATACATTAAATGAATATTTAAGCAAATAAGTCAAACAATATACCTACTTAACAAAAAAAAACGAAAAACTAAATTATTAGCGTTATTAATGCTTATATTTACAATTTACGATTTAACAGGCATGTTAACATACCTGACAACAAATTTTTCTTTTCCAATAATAGCACTGATACGATATGTATCGAAATTTCTTTCACACTAGGCTTTTAAAAAAACCTTAATAAATGTCTCCACACAAATTTGTTATTATAATTATGCACCACTAATTTTAGAATTGATCATAAACTAAGACTTGCTCTTCAACAATCCACTTAACCGTTTTCAGGCTGTCAAATGATGACGTCACTGATACTACCTCATTGCCCAGATAGACATGCATCCAATTTATATGACAGGAAATATACAAGGTGGTCTAAAATTGTTTCCCGATATTTCTGAAACTGAGAGTACGTCCAAAAATAATGGTAGTGTTTTACAATATATTAAAACACTTTACTTTGTTTCTATCACTTTTATTGTAACTTCAACGTTACTGCAGTTTTAATACTTAACGACCTTAACGTACCATTATCAAACGAATGATTCAAATGAATGAGTTTACAAAGGAATGCCAAGATATTTAACTACATTCTGAGAGTCTGATTATCATTAAAATTATGTACATTGGTTTTCAGAAATTAAATGAGTGGATTTACAAAGGGATGTATAAGATATTTAACTGAATTATGAGTAAACATTATCAAGATTTAAAAGCAAATTAATTTTCAGAAATTAAATACATTGAAAACGGATAGATTGATATAGGTATATCTAGTCAATTAGATGATTATTGTCGGCACTTTTATTGAATTTAATAATTTCTATTGCCTCTAATAAATCTGGTTTAAAACATTTTTCTCTCAGGTGTAATATATTTAGATTGTTTATATTCGGAAAATTATGACTTGTCTCTAGAACATGGTTTACAAAATTTGAATCTGTTTTTTGAAGTCTAACAGAGCGTAAGTGTTCTTTGTATCTGATTTCAAATGAGCGACCAGTTTGACCTATATGGGAGGCATTACAATCCGGACATACTAGTTTATAAACTACTAATTTTTTAAGTTGGTTGGTTTCATCTTTGACGTTATATAATATATTTGTCAGTTTTGATCGTGACTTAAAGCGAACTTTTAGATTATGTGATGACAAAATGTTCCCAATTTGTTCAGAAATCTTTAATTGTGGATATATAATAAAGCAAGCTAATTTAAATTGTAGTTTTAATTAGTGTCGTTACAATATTTCTATAGTTTTTATAATAATTTTTAATATAAGTGTTATGCTTGTTTTTTAGTATAATGTTTATTTGAGTCTATCGCGTTTTCTTATAGAGTTTAGAATACCTTGGGTCATCCATGGTTTGAGTTTAGTGTTTTTACTTAATTATCTTGGTTGCTTCATTTACGCTTAGATTTATGTTTTTATAAAATATATTAATTGCGTTTTTAGGGGTTCTTTCTGCGTATAGGTCGCGTGCGCGTGACGTCACAACGTTTGACAGATCTCAGCCCTTAGGAAAAACAACAATGGCGGCATAGTGAATTTTTCGTAATATTTGTGTTTTTGAGGATATTTATCGTATAAAATGCCAAGTTTTTGCTGAGTTGTGAATTGTGGGAGTACTGGGAGTGTAGCAACCCGAAATAAACTTAGTTTTTTCAAAATATCATCCGTTTTCGACACGAATCAAGCTTGGTTAAGAGGCGTTAAATGTGGTTGCAATAAAATTAAATATGCAAATGTGCGTTCCAAGCATTTTGTTAGTGGTGAGTTATTAAACGTTAATATAAAGAATTTGTTTTTAATTAAGGTTCGTGTTGCAGGAAAAGTGCCGATCTACATGACCAAAACAACCCAGGTTGGGTACCGTTTCTCCACATGGGATACAAATTGAAACCCAGATGCGAAAGTGCTCGGGGCTTAAGAATCGCAGCTAGAGCAAGCAATAAACAGGCCATGGTAAAATTAGAAATTTATGTTGGTTTGATTGTGTTTTTAACGAATATTTTTTTGTTAGTGCACATTTTTCTTATGTAGTATCGTAATGTATATTATCTAAATAATCCGTCTATGATTTTGAAAGTTGAGTATAGGAATAGCCATGGGGCTAAATTTTACTTATTATATATATACCTAAATATAACGTACTCCTTTTATTTCATATATTGACATTTTATTCAATAAAGTTGTTTATATTATCATTGTTGTATTATTATATGCCTGTAAATGAATTTGTTTACGTGTAAGTGAAAATAAAACAAAATATTGCCTACAATATACAATATTTATTAATAATAATAATAATAATCTCTTTATTTAGCAAAAATAAGCTATTTATAAACTTACATTTCTAGAGCATAAGATACAAAAAACTAAACTAAACTAAAAAAAAATAATACTATATATAAGTTCTCAAAAAAAGTATCTCAAAAGTAAATTATCCTATGAATTGTTTCTGATTAAATTAAATTACGTATACTTATTTGACATGTTGAAACCCGCTTTATATATAAAACGATTTTAATTTTTCTCACTTTCGAATACATGGCCAATTAGTTCTTTTTTAAATTTTAAATAATTATTACATTGTTTTATATTATCAGGAAGTTGGTTGAATACAGTGAGTCCTTTATAAAATAACGTTTTGGCTAGTCTGTTTGATTGTGGAGTATCTATAAAAAAGTCATTTACATTTCTCGTATTATATGTATGTATGTCTCTCATGAATTTAATTTTATTTCTTAAATAATCTGGGGTTAATTTGTTTTTCATTTTAAAAATCATATCTAGTGTTCTAAAGAGAATTCGCTGTTTAACACTCATGAAGTGAAGTACTTCAAGCATTATATTTATTGGTGTATATTTGTTACATTTCAGAATTATTCTCATGGCTTTGTTTTGTATAACTTGAAGTGTTTGTATTTCATTTTGGTTTAGGTTAAATAATACTGTTGAACAAAAGTCAATGTGTGGACTAATTAAACTTTTATAAAGTAAAACTTTTATGGACATGTTTAAGCAGTTGCTTATTCTTCTTAAAAAATAAACTTTTTTTGACATTTTATTCATTATATACTTGAAATGACTTTTGAAATTAAGATTTTCATCAATAATTACTCCTAGATACTTGATTTCCTTTACTTTATCTAGTCTGTTTCCCATAATTTCGATACTTAAATTAGGATATGAGAGATTGTACGTTGATAATTTGAATTTGTTCCCTATTAACATATATTTAGATTTACCTACATTTAAACTTAAATTATTATCACCCAACCATTTACTTATTACTGATAAATCATAATTCATCGAGTTAAACATTGTTGGTAAGTCATCACCTGCAATATATATCATAGTATCATCCGCAAACATAGATATTTTACAATGTTTTACATATTTCACAATATCGTTTATGTATAAATTGAAGATAATTGGTCCGAGAACTGTCCCTTGTGGAACGCCATGGATGGTTTGCAATTTTTTTGATATACTATTTCTGAATTTAACATTTTGTGTTCTAGAGTTAAGATATGATTTAAACCAATTTAATACCTCGCCTGTAAGACCAATTTTTTCCAGTTTACACAGTAATAATTCTCTGTTTATAGTTTCAAATGCACGTCGGAAATCCAAAAACACTGCTAATATTACATGATTGTTTTCTAAAGACTTGTACCACTCATCACAATTATTTAAAATTACAGACTCACAAGAATGATGTTTTCGGAATCCTGATTGGTTGCACACTAAAACACGGTTTTCATCACAGAAATTCAATAGTTGATCTTTAACCTCAATTTCCAAAAAATTTTCGTACACTGGTACCGTATTTATAGGTCTATGTTCTTCTCCCAATATTGTGTTTGTGATTTTTGGCACTGGTATGATACAAGATGTCTTCCACCCGTCTGGAAATTCACCATGTTGTAATGATAAGTTTATTACATCAAGAAACTGATTTCCTATTACACTGAAAGCATCTTGCACTATTTTGGTCGGTAACATATCCTCGCAGTCTATGGTATTTTTTAGATTTACAATTATTTCTCTTAATTTTGGCATGGATGTTGCTTGAAATGAATGAAAGCTGCCTTTCTGATCAATGTTTTTAAGAATTTTTTCATAGTTATTGCTAGGGTTAATATTGGAAGTAATTTCATTTATGCTTGAGAGAAAAAATGTATTAAACTTCTCCGCAATTACATCTTTGTTTGTTTCCTGTATATTCGAAAATTCAATACATTCACTACTAGCAGGATTTTTATCTGGTAATATTTTTTAAAATTGTTTCCATAGTTCCCGTCCATTATGAGAGTTTGACGTAATGACATTGTTATAATATTTTTCTTTACATGTTCTTATCATTTTGGTAGCTATATTTCTACTTAGTCGGTATGCTTGCCAATCTTCGTTTTCATTTGTGAACACTGCTCTCTTATACTTAAGATCCTTGTCCTTTATGTTTTCTATGATTTCTTCATTAATCCATTTGTTATCCATATATTTGTTTTGGATTTTAATTTCCTTTATTGGGCATAAATCATCTAAAGATTTGATTATGTTTTTTACAAGTGAAGAAGCTAATGTGTTGACATTTGATATATTATTGTTCCATGGTTGATCTAGCAATATACTCTGAAATAAGTGAGCATCATAATTTTTTAATAATCGTTTTTTTTACTAATACTTGGTCGTTTTTGAATTTTTTTTGTATTTCATTGGTATCTACCGTTATTATATTATGATCACTAATCTTTGGAGTCAAGTGTACTTCATGTAACGTGTCCTTCCTGTTCGTTATCAAATAGTCAATTATTGTTGAACTATACCGAGTTATTCTCGTTGGTGATCTAATAATTTGATATAATCTATTTTGGTATACTATATTTTTTATTTTCTTGCTATAGTATGTGTCTTTTTGGAGATCAAAATTGAAGTCCCCGGTTATAATTAGATTCTCATTAAATTCAATATTTTCAATGAATTTTTCAAAGTATTGTATAAATAAGTTGTCTTTCGTTTGTGGTGGATGATAAATTGTTACTATTTGAAAATTTTCTGTTCCTATTTTAATTTCTATACCTAGTATCCAGATATAATTTTCAACTATTTCATTTATTATTTTCTTATATGTGTATTCTTTATTAATATAAATCAACACACCTCCCGTTCTTCTATTTTCTGTAACACACTTTTCCGTTTTATAATTCTCTATGTACAACTCTTTCATATTTACACTGGCATCAGCATGCGTTTCTGATAAGCACAGTATTATTGGTTTCCAGTTTTTTATTAACAAACAAATTTCTTCTTTATTATTTAAAAAACCCTGACAATTTAAATAAACAATTTTACTTTTAACATTCTTTGGTTGCTATGCAATATATTACCTGTCTTATATAACAAGGGCAATTTAAATCATTTGCAGCGTGATTAGGATTCAATTTGATTTTTAGTTTCTCCGTTATTGTTAGACAGTTAATACATTTAAGAATATTTGAGTCGCAATCAGTAGTTTTATGATTTTCAGCACATTTATAACAAGCCAATCTATTTGTACACTTGTTGGACTTATGATTGTACCCGGCACAGTTAAAGCATCTCGTTATATCAAAATAATCATAAATATTGCATTTTCTCCATCCTATGTTGATTTTTCCCGTCCTTTTAAGACTTGAATAATTGTCCGGCCCAACTTCTATTACTATATTTGCACTATTTTTCTTGTTTTTTTTAGAATACTTCTTAATAATTTTTAATTTACCCTCCAAGTTTTTATCGTTCTGTTCCACAACTGCTTTCAGTATTTCTTCGTTATCCGCGTTTACAAAATCTTCTTCCACTCCTACTATGATAATTTTAGGCTTTTTTAATGTTCCCTCTTCTACTTTATATTTATCACCCATCACTTCCTCTACTTTGTTTTTTATTACGTCTTTTGAACTTGCATTTGCACAATTTATTATGACACCTCCATGTTTTATGTTTTTTATATTTTCCACGCCAACTGCTAGTTTACTTGGGTCAATATTCGTTTTTAAATCTTTTCTTGTTTCGTCATTTTTCTGTTCTTTCATAGGTTTTATTAGCAAAACCTCTTTGTTTTTGGTAAGGGCTTCTGAATAAGTTTTTTTCCCCATCTGCTCGTACTTGTCACGCTCCTTTACTTCATTATTTTGCAAAAAATCACTTACGATGTTATTCGTGTTTATTATATTTTCCTGCTGTTCTTGGACTTTTGTTATTAGATTTTGAACCATGCTTTTTAACTCTTTTATTTCGGCTACCATTCCCATTCTGTTGCAAACTTCACAGACGTATTTAATAGTGTCATTATTTGAAATAATTTTTATTACTTCCTCTGTTAATTTTGTACATGTACCGTGATACTTTTCCTTGCAGATAAAGCATTCAACAAGACCTTTTTCATTCCTTTTGAATTCTATATCACATTTAATACAATATGAGTGTGTCATTTTAGTATTTCCCGCCGTCGACACAAAATTTCATCAGCTTCAACTCACAACAATTTCATCGCGTTTGACAAAGTTTATACCATCTATTTTAACAATTTAGCTGGAGCGTCACAGGGCACGTCTATACTCTACCAAGACTGGCCAAGTTCACAAGGTTCGATTACTGTTCGTAAAAAGCACCAAGAAGAAACTTACGAAAGGTATAATTAATTCCATATCATAAGAAAAATATATAATATATTGATATTTACTCTTACTGTTCAGAAATAAATATCTAAAACGAAATACAATAATTATTTGGGACAGTCAAGAAACTTACGAGAGATAAATATAAACATCTAATATCACATCTCACTATAAAAATAAATCCATAAGAACTAAATATATTTGTCACAACCAAAAAGTTTAACGAAAGGTAAGTATGAACATCTATATCGTAACAAAAAGGAAACGTGCTAATACTATATGAAAAGTCACTCACACTTACCGTATAAAAATAAATATAATATGTAAGGCTAAATTTACAAAAATAATAAGTAACGTTATGTTGGAAATTTTATTCTGACACTGCTCTGACATAATTCCATAAACACTAAAGCACTTGAATACTGTACTCGATGTGTGATTGGCCAATCATCTAGAGATGGTTAAAAACTTTTTAAACAGTTCTAGATAGTATTAATATGGTTGGCAAAATGTGTATTATTAAGTAAGTAGAGTATTCGAGTGTAATGTTGAACAGATATGGTATTTATGGGAAGTACGTCCGAGGAACACTTTTCACCTAGACCGGCTACACAATCACAATGACTGCTCAGTATGGAACCATCGAGATCGGTAATAATCCAAGGAGTCAATGGCTTCTGCTGAAGACGTTGAGACTGTGTAACCTGAAAAATGAATAATGCCTGTTATAGTGAGCTACAATATAAAATTTACAGATATTATGTATCATCAAAGTCCCTGTCAACGTTTAGCCAAATTTTATATAAGTAGACTAAGCTGTGACATGATCTGAGTTAAATATTTTAGACGGAACTTTTGTACTTAGTAGTTGGCAAACTAAATGTTACACAGAAATTAGCAAACATTCAGGAATGTTGACTGTGCGTTTAAAAAAAAATGGAATCTAACATGAATATTTTCTGGTGACTCGCAAGCTTTAAAATGATCATAAATTAATCCTTATTTAATAAACAGAAACACTGTTTAATTTATGATAATTAAAAGCAGTAAGCAAGTTCAAAATGGTTTTTGCAATTCAAAAATTGAAATATATATGGTTCATTTTTTTCTCTCTCTAAAAATTATAATATTAATACATTATTATGCCAAGAAATTGTATTTAGAGCTAAATTATTGATAAATAATTCTTACCTTTGCAACAATAAGTTTTTTGTTGTAAATTCCTTGCAAAAAAGCTTTTTCGCCCAGCCACAAACAAACTGGCTGTAAGCTTCAAGACTTTTGAACGCCTTAAACTCGTCCTTTGTATATGCCCTTCTTTCAAAAACTAAATAATTAACAATATCACCATGTGTAATATTTGGAAACACCTCAATATCACTACTGAAGTCTTCCTTTTTTAAAATATAAGGGTCTAAACCGATGGCACTAACTTTTTCCGCATATCTAACCTGTACATCATGAGACAATTTCGTAAAATATAAACTCATCTTCATCTTAACAAACAAAATTTACCTCACGAAATAATTTGGGATAGTTATGGATGTTAAATAATCCAAAATCGACTTTTAAAACATCACAAAAAGTGCAAAAAACATTTTACGACGAGGCGTTTAATATACGCATTACTCAATGACAGCTGTTTGTTTTTCCTAAGGGCTGAAAAAACGTCCCTGAAGTTAGCTTCAGATTTAGATTTACTTTTTTCTCAGATTCGGATTCAGATTTATCACAGCCGACCAATCAAATAATTGTAAAAAATATAAAACAACGGTATTTATGTTCCCAAACCATATAGTTACGAAAAATAATATATAAAATGAAACAAATACACCTGGAGTCACAAATCAAAATAATCAATAATCTGCTGTTTGTTCGGTACGTTGCCAATTGAACAGTAGGACATCATTAGAAGAATAATGTAGCGAGGGAATTCAATGCTTATAAAACATATTTTTTTAATTACATAAAGTATAACTCGCTAATTTTTAGAGTAGCGCGCTGGTCTTAGAGTGAGTTATGGGGGCTTCGTTGCTCATGCATTCATAAGTATTTATATCGATATATCTGTGTCCTTGAACTACTATGATTATGTAATATATTCCATAGTTAGTCTATTTACGGCTTGCGAAAGTAAAATAAATGTGTACTTGGTTTATGCCAAAATTCGGGGAGTGATTTTATACTTATAAAAACACAAACTCATAAAAATAAGCCCGAAAATGAAGTTGATTTCTTTCGTTGTCCACCATTATGACTAACAGCTGGTAATTGTAATAGATATACTTACTTTACAGTAACCATGGCATATCCCAAATAATCGTCAGGGCAGAAATATCGATTTGAAATTTTTATTATTGACGTATCACCAGATCCTCCGCCATTTAAAAAAAATATTTGAAAACTACCAACAAATTTAGAAATGAAATCGATTAAAAAAATTCCTTTCGTTGTCCACTATTCTGACTAGCAGCTGGTAATTGTAATAGATATACTTAATTTACTGTATCCTTGGCATATCCCAAATAATCGTCAGGGCGGAAATATCGACCACTATATAATTTAGAAATGAAATTGACTTAAAAAAATCCCTTTCGTTGTCCATTATTCTGACTAGCAGCTACTAATTGTAATAGATATACTTAATTTACTGTATCCATGGCATATCCCAAATAACCGTCAGGGCGGATATATCGCCCACTACACAATTTAGAAATCAAGTTGATTTAAAAAAATTTCCTTTCGTTGTCCACCATTCTGACTAATAGCTGCTAATTGTAATAGATATACTTAATTTACTGTATTCATGGCATATCCCAAATAACCGTCAGGGCGGAGATATCGATTTGAAATTTTTATTATTGACGTATCACCAGATACCAGATCTGATGATAATTTAATTAAAAAAAGAGTAATGGTGTGCAGCTCGCTGAGGGTTAAAATCGATTCATCTGTCGAAAAGATATAAAATCACAGACAGACAGACACACATACATACAAACATACATGTCAAACTTATAACATCCCTCCTTTTTGTGTCGCGGCTTAATAATTCTTTTTAAACCGTGCTTCGGCATTAGATGTATATTATAGAACATTGCTCGAGAAGTCGATTTCTTTCGTGTTAAAACACTTTTAATACTTATTTTTAGTAGTAACGCAATAGTGTTTAATTTTCAATTTTTCAACCCCTTCCAATTTATTTCGAGAATAAAGCTCTTACGGTATTTTACTAAATAAAATATAGAATGCTCAAAAATACGGTTCAAAAAGAGGTGATTGCATTACCACATTACTTAATTTCTTATATATACTATATAGAGTACTTTAAATGTTGAATACACAAGATAATTTACTTATATCATTTTTTAATGACACAATGAAGGATAAAAAGTACAAATTAGTTGTATTTTTCAATCCATTAGAGGTTGTCTAGCGGAGCGGGACGTAACTAATACCAAAATTCTTGCAGGATTTTCCAATATTTTTAAAAAAATCGATACTGTAAAAACATATTTCAACAGTTTGAAAAAAAAGTAAAAAATGCTATTATTTGCAGAAAACACCGTTTATAAATTATTTCATCTGTTTACACACACTTTAAAGCATCCACTGCGTCCACCTCATTGCAAATGAGAGAGTAACTGGTTGACTTTATCAATTTTCGAACCCAAACCTCCCCTACAATTGTCCCCTTACGAAATTTCAAATTACATTCTACCCTCACTATTATAATAAATAAACACCACAGAACTTAGACAACCCCCAATTACAGAAGCCAGGGGCTTATGCGGAAGGAGGTTACACATTGAAAAAACGCAGACATACAACCATTTCCTCCGACAGGTCCAGTGCCGGAGCCAGGATTCGAACCCGGTGGTGCGATGTTCTTGTGATTAATCGCGATTGCCGCCTCGCCCTTAACCCACTCGACTATCGACCAGATATGTATATTTAAATTGTATAATGGTCCACAAGTCCAACTTCATTTCTAAATTGTGTAGTGGGCGATATTTCCGCCCTGACGGTTATTTGGGACATGCCATTGATTCATTAAATTAACTATATCTATTACAATTAGCAGCTGCCAGTAAGAATAGTGGACAACGAAAGGGAAATTTTTTAAATCGATTTCACATCTAAATTTGTTGATAGTTTTCAAATATTTTATAAAAAAATGGCGGAGGATCTGGTGATACGTCAGTAATAAAAATTTCAATTCGATATTTCCGCCCTGACGGTTATTTGGGATATACCATGAATACAGCAAATTAAGTATATCTATTACAATTAGCAGCTGCTAGCCAGAATAGTGGACAACAAAGGAGACATTTTTTAATCGATTTCATTGCTAAATTTGTTGGTAGTTTTCAATTTTTTTTTAAATGGCGGAGGATCTGGTGATACGCCAATAATAAAAATTTCAAATCGGTATTGCCGCCCTGACATTTATTTGGGATATGCCATGAATACAGTAAATTAAGTATATCTATTACAATTAGTAGCTGTTAGTCAGAATGGTGGACAACGAAAAGACATTTTTTTAAATCAACTTCATTATCTTTATGAGTTTGTTTTTTTATAAGTATAAAATCACTCCCCGAATTTTGGCGCATTCGGTAAACCAAGTACACATTTATTTTACTTTCGCAAGCCGTAAATAGACTAACTATGGAATATATTACATAATCATAGTAGTTCAAGGACCACAGATATATAGATATAAATACTTCATCGATGCATCGATTCATAACTCACTTTAAGACCAGCGCGTTATTCTAACATATAGCGAGTTATAATTTATGCAATTAAAAAAATATATGTTTTATAAGCATTGAATTCCCTCGCTACATTATTCTTCTAATGATGTCCTACTGTTCAATTGGCGACATACTGAACAAATAGCAGATTATTGATGGAAGTACTTGAATAGGAGCCAATGATTTATATTTGTTTATTAATTCATTGTTTTGATTTGTGACTGCAGGTGTTTTTGTTTCATTTTGTATATTATAGTTCGTAACTATATAGTTTGAAAACATAAATACCGTTTTATATTTTTCACAATTATTTGATTGGTCGACTGTAATTAAATGAATCTGAGGAAAAAGTAAATCTAAATCTGAAGCTAACTTCAGGGACGTGCTGAAAAACTGTGACGTCAACGCAGTTTATCCCACTTTATTAGCGCTACAGTTCTTAAAAGTTTATTGTCGTCTATTTTTTTATGAAATGCTCCTTTTAGGCAGTTGTTTGTTCACTATCGCTCAGAGTACGCCCCAAATTATTACTTTTAATATTTTAATTAATAAAACCTATTTGTGGAAAAGTGCTTGATAGTATATTAACCAAATTCTTAAGTCCAACAGATATATTAAAAGAATTGGTCATTTTCCAGGATATCCACTTCTCACTTATACAAAAACTAAAAATACTGAAGGATTCTACGTTGTTCCAGGATTACAATCCACATAATGTTATGTTGTGCAAACGAAGTTAAATACCGCAAATTAATTATTTAAAATGCCCATGTGTCAACAATGGGCCGCGTTCACGGTAATCGTCTTGTCATCCGTTAGTGGCACTGCTGCTCACAGGTTGACTAAAGTACATAACAAAATCACATTCACCAGAGATTTTCCTTGCCCTACAATTTCGAGACAAATTTAGCTGCATTGCAATTTTCCTTTTGCATGCGACTTTCTTTTATTTCGAAGAAGACTTTCTTCAAAGATTTGTGATCTCATGCGACTTTTTGTCACATGACATTATTACAGTGCAACCACGCGAGTTAATACTTTCGAGTCACGCATTTTCTATAACGCTTATTTTTTGCCTAATGCGACAATCACATTCACCAAAGATTTTCCTTCCCCTACAATTTCGGCACAAATTTAACTTCATTTTAATTTCCTTTTCGCATGCGACTTTCATCAAAGTTTTGTGGCCTCATGCGATATGCTTGTTGCTTATTATTATTATTATTATTATTCATTTGCACAACATTTCGTTGTTACCAAATGATTCATAACACAGTTTACTACATGACTGCAAAAAAAAAATCGCCAAAAAACGAGAAGTGGATATCCTGGAAATTTACCAAAGAATTTTTAATTTCATTGTTAATTAAGCCATTTTTTTCTAGCCAATAAATTACAACACCTATAGAACCAACACAAGCGCCCAAATAAGCGGTATAGTTACTATCGTTAACCTATATTTTTAATGTCGCTCGATCCGAGGACCCGAGATACAAGGAGTTCCGTTTCGTTTCCACACCGCACGCGTGGATCACGTGCATTCCTTTCAGTCCCAAATGCTGCTGCATGCACTCAATACTTCGGGCAATGTTGCCGCGTGCAATATAAGCGGTAAGATATGCTATTTTCGCAATCATTATAATTTCGGTGGTAAAAGTAAAATTTTCTGCAAATATAAATGTTCAAACGGCGCGAAATAATTTCTATTTGTACGATCAGAAGTTTGGAGAAGATAAAAAAAATATGTTTATTATGCAGGGTGTTTTCAAAATACACCTACAGATATAGCTACTTTACGGAGAGAAGTAGTGAAACGAATGGATAAAGACCAAGAGCAACAAAAGATCGTTTATGATCGAAGGCGAGGAAAGCCGAAAAAAATTGAAGTAGGTGACTTAGTAACCATCGCTCAGACTAGCTTTCCTGCAACGGGTGGAAGTAGGAAGCTTTTACCCAAATTCAGGGGACCGTATCGTATCACGGCGAGACTACCGAACGATAGATCTGCGGCTTTAAAAGTATCAGAACGATACCGTAAGTGCCCGGTAGTAGTAGCAGTAGACAAGATTAAACCTTGGATCACATTAAAAGATTCGGTAAGAAACATTTACCGTATACCACATCAAATGACGTATCTAATAGTAAGGAATGCCACGGATATGTAGAGAATTTCTGTACAACGTTAAATCAGGTGCAAAACATGCTTATGTCGGCACGCTGACGAACGTTTGATTGTTGAATCAGGTGCAAAACATGCTTATGTCGGCATGCTGATGAACGTTTGATCGTTGAATCAGGTTCGAAACATACTGATGTCGGCACGCTGATGAACGATGAAATGCAAAACATGCCTATGACGGCATTTCCCAACGTTAAATCAGGCGCAAAACAATGTCGGCACGCTGACGAACGTTTGATCGTTGAATCAGGTGCGAAACATATTTATGTCGGCTCGCTGACGGACGATGAAATACATGTCGGTATTTCCCAACGTTAAATCAGGTGCAAAACATAATCATGTCGGTACAGTGACGAACGTACAAGACAGAAAAGAAAAATGCAAAACATAATACATATTATGTTGGCATTCCTAGCCTCAGAAGTGAGTCAATATTAATTAACGGTGTTATTACAGGAGAATGATGATGACCCATTTGGCGGTGATCCAGGTGATAATAAAATCTGGAGAGACCGCCGAATTGAAGACAATCCGGAAGAGCAGGATGGCCGAATGTAGAAACTTATTAGTTCCCGTCAGTGCTTTGAAAGGAAATACTCGTGTCATGTTGTTTTGGTTAAGTGGGCGGTTTTATGACTATTTATGATAAACATAACGGCAGAGTGAGAAGATATTTAGTTTGGTAGGCAGTCAGGCGATTGCTCGCATGGAGTATTGTACATATTGAAAGTCTAGTAAAAGCTATTCATTTTTTTTTATGAAATATTAATTCATTTTCAACCCCTATTGATCTTTTCCTACAATTTGGAATGTATGAGAGGACCAAGGGCTTTTAAAATTTATTTTGGCATTAGCCACCCCATCTACCACCCCCACCCTATTATTAAAGGGAGTAAAATATTGCATTGGGATTTAGTGTGTATAAGACTTGGATACAAAATCTGGACGTGGAAGTAGTGATTGGCGGCGGTTTTATGATAGAAAATTGTCGAAAATATTTAAGTACTAAAATTTTACCTAGTTTCATTATTACTATTGAAAATAATTAATGATAAATTTCTTTATCATTAAATAATCTATTATATATACTATGATGTTAGTTGTTACGTCTTTTATGATATCTATTCAGTTTTCTTTTGACACGACTATAGCAAAGTCTTTATTAATATGCATAAATTTCGTAAGTGTTTTCTAATTGTGGTTCATTAATAGCTGCATTTGTATGGGAACTACGCAGTTCTAGATATTTCTAAATGCACAGTGGATTATTTCAACTGGAAATCTCTGTTATTAAGTTAAATGTATGTACGCACATATGCGTTAAGTGAGCGTTATTATAAAATTTAACTCGGTAATGAATGTTTATGTTCGAGAACATCGGTAATCTCTGTGAACCAATTAAAACGTGAGGGTATATAATGATGTAATTGAGGTAGTAGGACGTGTTGACGATTTGTAGAGATTCTCGGATCGGCAATGAATGTAATAGACATGTGCTGCAATGTTATTTAATCAATACTTTGTGATATTTAAGTAAGTTTATGTTTAGAAATTCAGAATTCATATTAACAAAATCCTAGTATATATAAAGCGTATCACTGTTGTAATATTCATATGAAAGCAAACAGGAAAGTTGGATTTGTATTTATTTCAGCCCATTTCAGTTGAAAATTTACAATGTAAGATATATCCAAGTGGTTTGCCAATCTTGCTAAACTGTCTTTCCATTTTTTTCTTACGACACTATGTACTTGAAAGTTTTAGTGTAGTTCTAGAACCACAAAATAAAATAAACGATCTAGACAATAAGAATTTTATGTAATCTAGCACATCAATTATATAATTCTGGTCATTATTATTTGTATATTTTAAATTCGAAAAGTCTTGTTGATCTGTTTTTTGTTATCCGCATTCTTAGGTTGCCGAGAGGGAATATAATTTTGGGCAGGCCATCAAGTGGATAGGTGTGATGAATACGCCACATATACTCCCCTTGCAAAAAAATCAGCCTGTCAAAGAATCAATATTGAAACGGACTTTTTTTAAATCTGGACAATCAGGTTTGATGTGGGGATCAACAATATTTTATAACAAGTATGCAGGCTTGACTCTATCAAGACTGACAATGAAGTGCTTGCCACGTTTAAGGACCATAATAATTTTGTCGGTTCGAGAAACCACGAGAAAGGGACCTTCGTACCAAGGGGCGAAAGATGGTGACGTCACGGAGACGCCGTAGAACCTGAATAAAAGCCCAAGGCACACACTGCATCGAGACTGAAGAAAATCGACGCTGTACCAGTACGCTGGTGGCATCCAATAACAAATTACTGCAATTGCTGTACCAGGTAACTGGTGGCAACAAAACGCAATTAATAAATCTATTCCACGACGTCGGACCAAGTATCTGAGGGCAATCTACGAGCTATTTCTTTGTGTACGCCGTACCAGTTCGCTGAGAGCAACAAATATCTACGGTACTGCGACACCTGCCCAGCATACTCCGCAGTTGAGGTCCATAGGACTGCGGGAGAACATAACTTGGCGGTTTACACGGCGATGCTCTCACCGATATAACTGTCTAAGTATCATAACAGATTTATTTCTCTGCGTTATGTTTTAAAATTGACTTTACATTCTCGTTATTGGGGAGTAGGGGAAATTGGCGCATTTATGGTACTAAAAGATCATTACACTTTTATGAAATATTAGCTTTGATACAATTATATTACATTTTACCCAGTTGTTATTTTACATCAGGAGTTCGGTAAAGTTCATATGCTGAATATTTTAGTAGGGGGATGTGCGGGTGCTAAATACCAAGCTTATAGTTTAGAACTATATATTTTCAGAGTTTATGTAATGACAAGAAACTTTAGCTTCCACTATACTTCAGTTGATATACTATCCAAGGCCTATCGTGTGCCCTTGAATGTAAAATGTCACAGAAATGTTTGCCTTTCAACTATTTGAGATATTTCTCATCTACGAATACCTGGTTTTCTATGATTGTTCAATAACGATCCATCAAATTAATTACCTTGCGGACTACAAACTGTACAGGCCATCAGTCAGTACTGGGTTAATTCCCGTATACTTGCTTTTACTATAAGGGGTATACTTTTCGTCGAGTACTGAACCGGGACGTCTATTTGATTTAACTCTACTCACCCTGTTCACGTTGTTGAACAGTCATATACAATTTGGTATTTGCAGTTTGTTTATTTCATTAAGGGAGCTTTCCCCCAACAATCTATGATCTTTTACATGAGTGTTAAATTCTCATTGTCACTTCAATTCTATGATGCACGAACATGACATGATTCTTCTCCTCTGTTTTGCAATAAGTTTATTTTATTATAGCGATTGCTACTCCATAATTGCAACCACATTTTAATCGGCTATTTGCCGCATCTTTAATTACAACTACGAAATAACACGACATACCTAGTTCTTGTTATTGCATCAAACCCCTCAGCATATCTATACTATGATCATTACTATAGCTACGTAATTCCCTATCATAATGTTTAGACAATTGTCTCAAATATTTGAATTGTTCTGGTCATCATGTATGTTTTTTTGAGTATTTTTCCCATTAATTATTGTCTTTTCTTTCACCTTTACCTTTTTCGTCATACAAGTAATAAACTAAATAAATAATTTATTCCAATCAAATAAATCAGCAAACAAACTTCAATTATAAATGTACAGTGCAATCTTAAGTAATAAAATACCACATAAATAACATATATAATTAACTAGGTGTCTCAATTAATAGACAGTGTGTCCAAACTTACGTTGTATTTAAAACAACAGAGTGATTGATTTTCTCGGGTATATAGTATCAAACAGAAACAAGTAATACCAAACTTTATATCAAAGTACCTGGGGTATACATAAATGGGTTACTACACACACACACACATAACGTAAATAAGGTCCTAACCAAGTAAAACTAGACGATCACATAAATGGCCAATTTGTTTATTTATCTTGACATAAAATTGAAATAAATAATTACTGGGTAGGATTTAATAGGTTCTGATTGCTTCACGGCCAAGGACTTTTATTTATAATTATTAGATTGGGGTTGGGGTCATTTCACTCTTTAGATGAACAAAATAAATCATCTTTAGGCATGACACGTAAATCCAATAAAATAATTGGCAATTTTTAGTGAATTGTTTTAGTCCTGACTAAAAACGTAGTTTTCAAGGTTCTATGGAATCTCTCAACCATACCATTGTTTTAAGGGTGATATGTTGTCGTGTGAATACGATGGAACCCGTCTTCTTCTTCTTCTTTATAGCGGCGCAATAAAAAATCGCTGCACTCAGGCCTTGTGGCCCATTGTGCATCGGTTACCTGGTCAATGTCCCTATCCAGGCCCGACTCCAAGCCAAAGGCCAGAATCCTTCCCATCGGGGCATTCCTAATTTCCTTCGGCATAGGGAAGCCAATACAAGTGTTTATGCCTCAAGTTCATGAGACTGGGGCAGGAGGTTAAGAGGTGGATGGAAGTTTCCTCTACATCTCCACAAAACCTGCAGTCGGGGTTGTTAACCACTTCGATGGTGTGCAGATGTTTCCTGAAAGGGCCGTGTCCAGTCAAGAGACTTACCACGATTCTAACTTATTTTCTGCTTAAACACAGCAATTGTTCTGCCCTCTTCTACGAAAGTTCTGAAATGAGGAGCTTCGCTTGCCGAAGTCCTGGGTTTGAGATTCAGAGGTCAACGAACTGGGAGTGAGCTCAGTCCTCTATTGACCTTCTGGTGTTTGCTTTAGGGTAGGCCAGAGGTAGCTCCGGGCCCATCGAGGGCTGCTGAGAGCCCTCTCTGGCTAGAACATCTGCCTGCTCGTTACCTTCAATGTTACTGTGCCCTAGTACCCAAAGCCGATGGAACCCTAAGAAGTTCGCGAAATAAATTTGATTCGAACTGGACATCCTGATCTGTAGTCACAGTTAACGGAACGCTAAAACGACATATAAAATTTTGAAATAACGTTTTACCAATGGTTTCAGCAGAAATGTCTGATTAGGAATACGCTTCTGGCCAGCGTGTGAGTTCGACCACAGTAAGGATGTAACGACACCTGTTGGAAGGTGGTAAGGCTCCAACGAAGTCTATGTGAATGTGTTCGAAACATCAAAATCTGAAATGGGAGTTTTGGTGTGAATATTAATTTAGGATGTTTGGCAATTTAAACAGGTTTTTGACCATAACGTATAATCTGAATTAATTTTGCACCAGAAATAATTAAGAAGTTACAAGTTTTCTAGTGGCACTAATTCCTGGATGTATTAAGACTAAATAAAATCTATTTATATAACTATATAAATAGATTTTATTGGCAGATTCTGCTAAACAAAGACAATATAATACAAAATTTAATGTTGATATACTAGCTATATATGTACTAACTTAATGTGGCAGATATACGCATAAAACATACTTATAGAATTATAGTCCAAGTAAGGAGTTCCCGAGACAAAAAAAACTAAACAAAAACTTTACAGCATAATTATTATCGCCCCGGGCCATGGAGCTAAGTTGAAGTATATAGATCCCAGTAAATAAAAAATGCAAACAAAAACTTTACAACATAATTATATCGCTGCGGGCCATGGTGCCAAGCCTGACATGAAACATTCTCGACGCACATTAAAAACCTATAAGGGTATACTTTAAACGAGGATAATTGAAACTGGTCAGTGTTAAAGCACAGGTCCGTGCGCACTGAACTTGATATTTTGTCATATATATTTAACAATGGTATCGAGATTCGAATGGTAGTTGAAACTGTACAGGCGAGTCCGAGATTGGCAATGTAATCAGCCCGAATGAACCATCTACGACTGCACTGGTTTAAAGATAATAAAACGGACAGGCCTACTAGCATAAAAAAAACTCGTAAATCGTTTCAAGGGCGGGCTTAGAGATGTGCTGTCTGTGACAATGCAGTGCGTAAATACCTGTTATAATATCAAGCGTAGGAGTTTAGTTAGTTATTGTTCATATTTATAAATATTTACTACTATATAAAAGGTAAAATATTTTAATTATTTACTAATTTATCATGGCTTTCTGGAGACCATTTGAAAGAGAGGATAATATAATAACGCCTGAAAATCTTATCATTTTCTTATGACAAGCATTTCTATTTACCTCCGCCCATGTACAATAAAGAGATGCCGACTGTTTTGCCGGTTTTTAGTTTTTATACGGTTTCAATTAAGTTCGTTTATACTTTAAGCGAATCAGTTTGCGAACAGCACAAATAGAGTACCGGTATTTTAGTGAGGTCGTAAAGTTTTTGTTTGGTTTTTTATATCTCAGTTTATTCTTACTTGAACATTACAAACAACAATAAATTTGATACCATCAACAATTTACATTCAATATCGGATACATTTTACATTATAGTTTAAACAAAGCGGACATCATACCTTCATTTTTAACTTTATACATAAGTATTAAAGTACTTGGTCTTCTTATCTTTGAATTTAAAATAATTTTGACAATTTTTCATTTGTATTGGTAGAGTATTAAACATATTTATACCTTTATATAATATAGTTTTATTTAATATCTTGGATGTGTCTATAAAAAACTACTAACTTTAATGTCAATGCCTAATATCCAAATATAATCTCCTTTCACTTCATTTACCATTCTTTAAACTGTAATTATTCTGAAATTCTGTGAATACACGTTTCTATTATTTTCCAAAAGTAATTGTTTGCCAGTCATGGCTTACCTCATCATTTCTTTTTCCCACAATGTACCTTATTAAATCCTCTACATGGAAACAGACATATTCTAAATTATAGACGACAAAGTATCACTCATATTCAGGACGTCAAATAGTAAATTATTCAAGTTAAAATGTTGTTAATGATCATGGTAGTGTCAACATAGTCATTTCTAGAGCAACATCGAAATTGAGCGTACATGTTAGAAATTGTATAACTTTTGATTGGTTGAAGACCAAGTAGCAAAAATGTATATCAAAGTGAAGGAAATTTAACGCTCTACAACTTTGTTTGTGACAATTTTTCTGAGAAACGACCATGGAAGGTACTAAAAGCAAATGTTTGCAAAAAGAGTTATAAATGATTTTTTTGAAAATTATCGATTTTCAATAACGTATATCTCGAAAATCGTTGGAAATTCAACAAATATGTGTGGAAATAATTTTATCGAAAATATAATTAGCTTTCATGTTAACCTCACCGCAATAAAATTGTGAGAGGTTACCAAAATTGGTTCAAAAACGAAAATTGAGATAACATCAAATAATTACGTTTTGAGGTCCTAGGAACCCAAAAAAGTGGTTTTTGAAAAATGTCTGTGTGTGTGTATGTGTGTGTGTGTGTGTGTGTTGTTTATTTTATAATTACTCTTAATTTGCAATGGAACCATTGAAAAGCAGTTAAAATTCTGATTTCAACGATATATCACACTTCCACCCTTTCGATTTGGTTTCCGTGAAAAAAATTAAAAACAAAGCAAATATGAAGCATAGATCGTATTTCGCGTGACATGATCGATGCGCGTAGCCGTTACGTCGTGAAAATCATCACATCTCGTGTCAATTCACGTGTGAGGCTTTCTTCACTGCCTTAGAAGTAGAGCGGATTACGTCTAGTACCGTAGTTTTTAAATATATATACAGACAAATCGAAGAATTAAACTACAAATATTCCTCTAAAATCGTGTAAAATTACTGAAATGCTAATGTTTCATTTAAAGACAGCCGCGAGCGATCGGATTGCAATGAGCAAATTTTCACGATTGTCATTGTCATCGTTTCTCATCCGATAACGTTGGTGTCATGTCATGTTAATATGATTTCGGCATATTTGTAACTTTTAGTGACTGCACCAGTGGATTGTCACAAACTTTAAAGGTAGATGTAAAAATATCAATATCATATGCTTTCTGTGCCTTCGTTGATGAATTTATTATAGATTATCACTTTACCAATTTTCAGTTTGTTGCTTTACAAATCTGTAGTATTTAGGATAACTAGACTTTCTTAGTCGTTCAAATGATGTTAAAGTTGTTAATATCCTAATAGTATATTATTCAACGAACGATAATGTAGGTAATAACTCGCATAGATGAAATTTGCAGCACGAGCCGCAGGCGAATTTTGTAAATTCATTAAGTTGAGGGTTTTTTTAGTGCCCCAGAAGATCTGAAAAGGTTTTGGATGAGATCGGATTACGTTTAGTGCCATTTTGGCACACAATCTAATGCTCTTTTTGGCTTCAAAGATCCACCGGGTGGGGAGGTTCCAGCCGCTTCCAGTAGCTGCCGATTTTTATTTAGAATATATTTTTTCTAGAGTCAACCGTTTCCGAGATATAATCGAAAAACCCAAAAATGGGATCTTCCCCTCCACCTCCCACTGTAAGCTCACCTCCCAGGGGCGGAGACTTTTAGTATGTTTACCTACTAGCTACTCCTAACAAAGTCCTGAAGTCAAAAAGTTTCGCATATTCCATGCACTCTACAATACATTCGTTGACTGGACTATCTGTAATATTAATATTTATGTTGAATTTCAAAATAAGCGTGTTAAAAAGGTAAAGGTAATTCCTTTTGTGCAAGTTGCAGCTAAAGGAAGACAGTCTACATGAATGATTTGACACGATTCAATTTCTATGTACTTTTTAAATTTTGCCCAGAGCAACATCCCGCTTTGGCCTTCGACTGGACATTCTTCACGTCGAACGAGACAGCGTGAAACCATAAGCAGCTTATAGGGTTGCTAACAGGGGGCCACCTCACAATTTATATTTATTAATGCTACATTTGACGTACATCGTAACTATATGCTTGAAAATAAGTCTTTATATAATAATAATAATAACTTTATTTTTAACTCAATTTTACAATGTTATTTTTAAAGTAGTTATTTTTTATTGTATAAATGCACCTGATTTCACAAGGAAATCGTTTTGTGTCTTAATATTTCACTAATATATTATTATTAACAATATCAATGTACATATCGTATTCGTTACTAACTAACAACTAAAAACTAAAACTAAAACTAACAAATAAAAGACTAATAATGAATTATTAATAATAATTATTATAAAATTATGGAGATTAAGTGCAATAATTGAATTAGAAGTTATGAGAATATTTGTTCAAATAAATGTAAATTATGCATGCTTTTTACAGAATAATTTGTAATTATTTATTGCTTTTATGTATTCGGGAATAATATTATATATCTTTGGATCCGCGACGCCAAGAGATGTTTTGTACAAATTAGAATTTGGTCTAGGTGTAAAAAACGCATTGCGTTCATTTTGCCTTGTATTGTGTATGTGGTTTGTTGGTACTCTTACTTCCCTATTTCTGTAGATACATTTTGCTACATTAAGGATATATAATCCATTTAAATTGAAGACATTACTATCTAGAAAAAGTTGTTCTGTAAAATATCTTCGATTTTTCCACAGCATTACTTTAAGTATCCATTTTTGAGTTATTTTTATATTTTTCAATTGGCTGTTGTATGTCCCACACCATATTATAATGCCATGCCGTAGGTAAGTATGGATTCTACCAACGATTTATATGTCATTTTTAAAATATTAATTGGAAGAATGTTGCGAAGCTTATAGAATACATGGACAAGCTTTCTTTGTTTTGTATTAAGATATTCGGTATGGTCATTCCATCTCATTGTCTCATTTATTATTAGACCCAGATATTTAATGTTTGTAGTGTTCCCAATTACATTCTCGCACGTGCAGTTTATTAAGTCACATTTTTCGTGGAATTTCAAATTGTCAATTTTCGGTTGTAGTCTTGAACTATTGCTGAAAGTAATGAACTTTGTTTTTGCATGATTGAGACTTAACAAATTATTGTCCACCCAGTATTTAATTTTATACAGTCCCTTTTCGCTTTTATTGGTGACCGCAGATCATGGAATATTAGAGCAGTATCATCAGCATATGCGATGATATCTCCACTTATATTTAATTTCACCATGTTATTTATGTAAAAAAGGAATAATTGCAGACCTAAAACTGTTCCTTGTGGAACACCATATGTCACATTTTCTGGACTACTTAATGTTTTATTAATTTTTACTAAGGCTTTTCTATTTGATAAATAGCTTTTTAACTAATCTAATGGTACTCCTCTAATTCTGTATTTCTCCATTTTTTCCAACAATAGTTCGTGTGATATACTATCGAAAGCTTTAGCTAGATCTAAAAATATGGGAATGGTTTTTTCATTTTTGTTAAGATGTTCTTGTATTTTGTTTGTAAAATGAAATAAGGCGTTTTCCGTGGAGCAGTTTTGTCTAAATCCGAATTGCTCTGGCGATATTATGTTGTGAGACAGTGAGTGGCTATGAAAGTCGAGTGGCTATGATTTTATAATATTATAGAGATTGGCTCTTCGGAGTTTTTTTAAAACACTCATCAGCATACTTTATAATATTTTTATTTTTATAAGTTTTTAATCAACTTCCCTTGTTGGTTTATTTGCTTATTTGTTAGTTTGTTGGCATAAAGTCTTTGAATTCTATTTTGAGACACTTCCACATTCTATAACTTCAGAAAATGTGATGTTCATGCTTTATATATCACATTACAAAATGTGAACTGGGATCTTCTCTTTCAAGTAAACGATGTGAATGCAGCTTCCGATTATTTGATGAATATGTTCCTAAAAGAAGAGCGACTTCGAAGCGTGAATATCTTGTATGGTATACTGGACAAATTATACAAAAGATCAAACAAAAAGCGCATTATTAAAAGATATAAGAAAATTAAATTGTTATATTGCAAACAACGATTTTGTACCCTGAGGCCGTCAACCTTGAAATTAATAAAGCACTGACTAACTTTATTCATGCAGCTGAAAACAACATGAATCACAATCCTTCTCAACTATGGAATTATATTAACGTTAGAAAAGGTAGCACAAGGATACCTGGAGAAATGGTGTATAAAGATATGGAATATACTGCTGCTCATGACATCGCAAATGCCTTATCTTCTTACCTCAGCTTGGTGTACTTAAAACTACCACTTGGATTCATATGTGTTTAAAGGTAACGTGCTTTCTATTAGTGAAGTGAGTATTTGTGACATCCTCGAGGCAACGAAGAAACTTAAATCTTAATTAACTATTGAAACACTCCCTTATATAAATTTTAGTAGGTGGCTGTTGAAAAAGAAGCGTGCCAATCCATTAGTATGTAGTAAAAAAATTTGGTCCGACGACGCAAATTTTTCCAATAATGGATTTTTTAATCGCAATATTCAATGGACTTCTGAAAATACACACTGGCATAGACCGACTGGGTTTCAAAATTGTTTTTCAATAAATGTGTGAATAGGTATTTTAGGCACCAATTTAATAGCTCCTTATTTTTATGATGGTCACCTCAGTGGTCAAAGGTACCTAAACTTTTTGAGAAATGAATTTAATGAATTCTTAGATGACCTACCCTTAGAGAATCGAAACAACTTTCAATATTTTCAACAAGATGGAGCTCCTCTCTACAATTCGCAGATTTGCCTAGATTATTTAGACGAAATTTTGCCTCAACATGTACCAATGGATTTATTCGATGGCCCCCTCGTTCTCCAGATATAACCCCAATGGATTTTTTCTATAGGGCATATTAAAGATAAGGTGCTTTCGATGACATCGCAAAATGTAGAGGACCTAAAAGCTCGAATTCAACAGGCATGTATTACAGTTACCCCCGAAATGCCGAGTAATGTTTTAAATGCAGTGCCTCGCCGCGTTCGATTGTGCATAAGAAATCGCGGTGGACACTTTGAACACTTGATATGATATCTTAAAAATTATTTTGAGGATTAGATAAATATTAATGTTCTGTGTGCAATATTCTTTTTATTATTAATTTGTTTTTGTTACCTGAATTTACTTTATTCTTCTTAATTGTTTTAATGTTTTATTATAGCAAAGATTTGAACAACCTATTGAATTATTTTATCGTTTTATTTAATCATACTTCTCCACGGCAAGTATAATGCTTGTTAAAAAAAATTTATTTGTTTAAAAAAAATGTTTTTATAATTACTAACGTAGTACCAATGAATAAATATAGCATGTGATATATCGTTGAAAAGGGAGGAAAATATTCTATTTAATGGTGCCATTTCCCGGCCGTTTAAAAATAATTTTTTTAACATCCTGAAGAGTAAATCTCAAAATACAGCGGTTTTGAAAAAATTAGATAAAACCTCGCTGAAACACTCTGTTTTGCAAAAAGTTTTCGCCTTAGAATTTTTCTCGTATCTCTTCAAATAACGGAGATATTTGGTCTAGACGTTTTCCGCATTTTCGATATTTTCCGCCATAACTCTTAAAGTAGTCCATGGATTTCAAATATCTTTAAACCATTTTGTAGGTTACATAAATCGGCACAATTTTCGTAAAAATAATTTTTTTTGTACGACCGATATTAAGTGAGATATTCTCGAGGGCCCTGATAAAATGGACAGCCTGAATATCTTTTTCCTACATTACACTGCACCTAACTAAATATTACATTCTGAATGCATATAAACACAGAAATATTAAAAGAAAAAGTGCAATATAACATATACGTAAGCTATCACATATATTAACAACTTTTTCAACTATTGATTCCTACTTATTCTTATTTATATAAGTACACATATATAAAAGAACCTGGAGTAATTAAAAAGGGTTACTACACACAACGAAATTTAGGATCATAAATTAGTAAAACTGGACGATCACGCAAATGGCCAATTTTATTTGCTTATCGTTCAGATAAATAAATGGTAATTAATTTACTGGTGACATAATAACCAGTATTTTAGGTGTAACAAAACCACATATCCCACAAACGTCTCGCTATGGGTCCAGACTTATGCCCAGCCTTTATTATAAAAGAGTGTATTTCATGTTTTTGTGTTCCATATAGATATACATATATAGATATATATTTGTCTTAAATCTGCCACATTTCTAGATAAATGGAAATTATGGAAAGTAGTTCCTGTATTTAAAGTAGGTGATGAAAATGTTAAATAGAAAATTATCGACGAGATTCGAAATTATCGCGAAGAAGGTAAGAAATTGTACTTCTTAGATGAGACTTGGGTGAACGCTGGCCATATTGCAAGTAAAATATGGAAAAATCAAATTCAAATCGAAGAAAACAGGAGATTACCATGAAGAAAATAATGGTGAAGCTCTCGAAAATTGGTTTGCTCAAATTCTGGGGCGCTTGACTGAACATTCTGTGGTTGTGATGGATAACACTTCCTATCACAGTAGAACAACGGGGAAGATTCTGAATTTTGGCACGAAAAAAGCAGCCATAAAAACCTGGTTGACAATTAATTCGATTATTTACGAAGCAGATAATGGTGAGAGCTGAACTCCTGCATCTTATCAAATAGTCTCTCATTGTCTCAAAAGATGAAAATAAATGGCAAAAGAACAATGTCACATAGTTTTGCGATTGCCCTCATATATCAATGTGAATTCAATAATATGGGACAAAATAAAAGAAGTCACCAGGAACCATAACCACGTTTAAAATGAAACATCTTCACCCATCATTTCAGCAAGTTATTGAAAATGTTTCTGCCGAAAATTAGGAAAAGACCATTCGACATACTGTAATGTTTATGGGGTACCCTGTTTAATTACTAAAAGAAATCCTGGTAATTATGTCACCAGTTAAATTCATTGCTATTTATTTATCTGAAGGATAAACAAATAAGATTGGCCATTTGCGTGATCGTTTAGTTTTGTTAGTGTAGGACCCAAATTTCGTTGTGTGTGTAGTAACCCTTTTTTAATTTACCCCTGGTTCTTTTATATAAAGTTTAATATTACTTGTTTCTGTCTGACACTATATACCTTAGAAAATTAATCACTCTGTTAATTGAATACCTGGTAAACTTAAACACACTGTCTATTACTTGAGAGACCTAGTTAATTATATATGTTATTTATGTAGTATCTTATTACTCAAGATTGCACTGTACATTTATAGTTGGTTTCTATTTTGCTTTTGAAATTAAAACATTTATTTAGTTTATTACTTATATGACGAAAAGGTAAAGGTAAAAGAGTAAGACAACAATTGATGGGAAAAAATAGTTTAAAAAACCCATTTTATTTTATATAAATTGATGCAACGATAGTCGAACATGAAATCAAAAGTAATCCAAATATTTGAGACAATTGTCTAAATATTATAATAGGAAAATTTGCGCTGCTATAGTAATGACCATACTATAGATAAACTCAGTGTTTTGATGCAATAACCAGAACTTATACAAAAGTATGCTGTGTTATTTTAATAGTAATTAGAGTTGTGGCAAATGCCTGAATAAACATATCACATATCTACATTGAGAAATTAATATAGACAAAAATAAGAGCAGTGACAATAGTCTATGTACATAATAATTAATAATTAAACTACACAGAAATTAGACTACCATTTCTTCCGACGGTGCCAAGGCCGGAGCCCGGATTCGAACCCAGTGGCGCGATACTCGTGTGATTAATAGCGATTGTCACCTCGCATCTCAAACAACACGGCTATCGGCCAGACAATACTTATTTTAAACAGTTGTGACAATAATCTGGGAATGATAATAATATGAGTGAACAAACGTCAAAGATGTTACTTCGAAACAAAGAGAACGCAACTGCAGTGTCAAAGTTTACGAACATAACAGAGAATAAGTGTTTCAACCTAACAAAAGTTATTTGACATTTTCTGTAGTAGTTGGCTACGGCGCCAGGTTTCAGTGAAAACACTCACCAGCTGTGGGAAATAAAACTTCCTTTTTTAAATAATTAATGGTTGTGGAAATCTTCAGTTTTCTTATAGTTGTGCTCTCGTCTACTGATAAGAAAGATAGCAGGATACAGTATATGGCAATTACCGACTGCACCTAACCAATCGGCTTAAATAGTATTAGAAAGAACAATCTAAACAACGCTGGAAATTTGATTTTGTGTCAATTGACTGATAAACTAAACAGCAGTAGTAAGTGTTTAGCACTGAACAGATGTTAATATGGGGTGGCCGAAAAGATCGACGACCTTACAGATTGGTGTAGACAAGTGTCCTTAAAACAGCGGACTGTTAATTTTAAATTTAGATGGAACTCCGGTAGTCCGTAAGGCACCCATTTTACTGTTATGTTGTGCAAACACAGTTCACAAACAATTACGTTCTCGTAGTCACGAGAACTTTACATCGTTGACAATTTAGTAGTTAAGGAAATAAAATTGGTTGAAGTCGACAAAGACTCTTATAACAGCTCTTATATCAGCGTAAAGCGCCTAAGAAATAGTATTTGTAAACTTGTAGTCTATGGTCAAAAGCTATAGTTCTTGAATTAAACTTGTTATTTTGCAAACGCAAACTTCCCTAGTAAAATATACAGAAAATTAAATTTTGTGAATTAAAATCGTGAATAAAATCATAACTGAATAACTGATCAAATCAAAGCTAATATTTAAAAAAAATCTAATATTGTTTTAGTACCACAAATGCGTCAATTTCCCCTATTAAACCCCGTCGAAACCGGAATATGAATGCAATTGCCAATAAGAATAGAGTCTCGAAATAAGAAAGTAATCACTTTTAGAAATTTATGCCTGCAGAATTTCCGTGCACCCTGTATAGTTATATCGCCCGTGAATGCTCTCCCCCAGCTTCTTCATGTTTAATGTACTCGTGGGGCATAACAGAGAGATTAAAATGGTACTTCATAAAGAGTAGCCAAAGAATGGTTGTCTGCGGCGTCAGTACAGCGAACTCAATGTCCAGCGATGTACTTAGGGTATGCTTCAATTCAATCTCCAAAGTACAGCGGGCTCAATGTCCAGCGATGTACCCAAGGAGTGGTGCAATTGTAATCTCCAGGGAGCAACAGCGAACCCAATGTCCTGCGATGTAGCTCGAGTCTGATTACCCCTTTTCATGGGCCCTGCAGTATCTTTTATATTGTAAATGACGTCACAGTTTAAGCGACCCCCAAGTCGGACGTGGGAATTTTTTACGTTAACAACTTCAATATTTGATACGGCGTAGTTTTGTGCAGCGTTTCAGATTTAAAACTCCACTCTCTATCTCCTCCTGTGGTTAAGGTGGAAAAGTGTAAGCGATTCCATACTATGGGAATACACGAAGTACTTGACGTTTATCTGAATATACGATAAACAAACCTTGCGACTCGAACAGATTTTATGTAAATTCTGTCTCAAAATTGTAGCATTTAACTTTGCTTTAAAAGAATATAATTTTAAAATTGCATTTCTGGTAACTTTACTGTGTTTAATATTTAATGACTAAATAAATGATAAGATGAAATAACATGAATTAAACTGCAATAATTACTTGAATTTGGAAATATAAATAGGAAAAATTTAAATTTGTAAATGCCCTATATACTGGGCGTTTCAATACGCAAAATTAAAAGAAAAATGTGGCTTAGAATAAAAGTTAAAACCCATAAAACATTTATTTGGCATCCCTCAAACAAATTTCCAGGGTTCGCCTATGCCGTCAACATCACGATCCTTGCACGAACGCCGTATAAGACTGAAAAAATCCACTCGCGAGTCCGCACAACAGACCGCAAAAACGAAATAATGGAGCTGTGTTGTATGCATGCGGTGTGTAATTTTCTTTAATTTGCATGTTAAGGGATATCCTTACCATAGGTTTTTACTGTTTCAAGATTTGCGGTGGCAGAAAATGACCTTAGCGTCAAGGTAAACATATTAGTTTTTTTTTTTAAGTGAGACTAAAAAAATTGTCTCGTAAATATTGTAAAATCAAAAATGTACATCAGGACCATGGTTTTCAGTACTTAATTCTTCAGCACTCGGTCACTAAACCCTAAGTAGCAGAGTTTTATAATTGCAAAGTCGAAGGCAACTATTAAAAAATTATTAACCTCAGCACTATCATAAATACGTATTGTATAGGCAAAAATCATGGAAACGCTGATTACGAGAAACGAAGTGGCCCAGTTTCAATAATAACAACAAACAGCGATGCGGATCCTACCGAATAACCGTTAACCTGCCTAAAAACACGATTAAAATTAGAGACAATCGACAGGCTAAAGCTTAGACGAGTTCAATTCCTTTCGGCCGGCAATCCGGCAACCCTGCAGCGTTTGTGACACACAACCACATGTATACGATTTGTTGTGGTGCTTTAAATTTATTCTTCGTTGTACCGCTACAGTGAGAAGTGATCGTGAAATGGGAAATGGTTTTCTGAGTTTGCTACACACTCTGTACTGTGTTTTCTACGAGTTTCCCTAAGTGTTCACAAAGCGTCTGTGTATTTTCGCCTATAAATAAGTTCAAACAAAGACTATTTATTCCTGACTGGACGACCAGCACTTACTGTGATATTTTGTTTTATTCTACAAACCTAGCTGATGTAAGTTCTTTCTTATGTTTATTCGTTATTTTTATTAATAAGAAATTTTCGCATTTTCGTGACAGACTGTGTTTTAAGAAAGGTACGTACTTACGCCCTACGGAGAGGTTTTCTGACCATTCTATTCTATACTTGCATAGGCATAAATAATATAAGTGGGTACTTTATCATGACTCAAATTCACAGAAATTTTTATTTTATTTAATATAGATTGGTTTTCCCCACATATGTAGTTCATATTCAGATGACTAATTTGGTTGAAATCATCTAGCCCTATTAATTATAAAGGATAAGAAGAGAATATGTACTGTCCTAGCTGGGACAGTCGACAATCCACCATTCTTACCCTGTTTCAGCTGTAATATTTTATTTCAATGGTTAGCTTTATTAATAATTTAATTTTTTACAATAATATGTAAATTGATGCTTCCAATATTACATGATATAAATTTATTCCGGATGTAAATGCGGTGCCGTTTCTCTTAAGAGCTTCTTGATCTGGACGCTCAAACATGCTAATTCGCAGGTAAATGGGGTTAAATGGGTCAAAGATATGGATTTTGGCTAATATTTCTTATTGTATAAAGCGAAGGGTCATCCACTACCCGAAAAATGTACACTTATTCCCATTTTCGGAATACTTGATTGAAATTCCGGGTATTCCAGAGTATTTAGAAATATTCCTATTTATTTCCGGCATTCCGAGAATATTCTGAGTATTCCAGATACTCCGAAAATATTCCGGTAATTCCGAAAATATTCCCGTTATTCCAGGTATTTCGAAAAACTACTACATCATTTAGAAGAAAAGATATCTATTTTTGATATAATTTTATATGCCTGTATCTTTTGATAATTAAAAGACGGGCTCTGATCTTTTTATCGAGAAAGGCTGATTACAGGAATGTACATAAGTTTGATTTTATCATGAACACTACCAAAACACATTAAATATTTCAAAAAATATTTCTATTACATGATAATATGTGAGCTAAAATAAATTATTTTAGTTTTTTTGCACAGTTAGTTTCAGAAAGGTGGCCACGACCATAATAGAAAGACACGAATTGTAAATAGCAGCTCAAAATCGAGGCTAAAACGTGAATTTGTCAATTTTAATCTTAAGGCTATTTCAATGGCATTAAACTTAGTTTGTTACAATTTTTTTCACGAAATATCGTCGGAAATTAATAATTTGCCGTTAATTTTTTGAAAATTATTAAAAGTGTTCTTCCTTATACCTCCCAGATTTCATGTTTAAAATTGCAGGGTTTCCACGTTTAACCGTATTCGAGAAAAACCCACAGACGATACGCCAAAACGTTCAAAATCTAGTTCAAAATGCCCATTTTCCGGGCCATTTTCATTCTCGTTGATGTCACGGCAATTTATGTAACTCCACACATAGTCTCACATGGCCAGGCCAATATTTGTTCCAACATTATCTGTTCTTTCATACATTACAAATGGACATCCACATATTACCAGATCATGCTTAGAATTTTAAAATTATACTTAAAAAAATACTAACAATACAGATTGACACAGCACTGAAAAACAAAGCAAAATATGGCCAATGTGTGGAGGGGGAGCTTGGCACATGAGAGAGCATGCATCAGTTCCTTTGAAGCGGAATAAAAACCGACAACCCTACGGCAGGTGGCAATTGCAAACGCCAAAGTCTGCCGGCGCCTTCACAAGCGCCAACTTCTCCATTCACACGTTGACCAAGTGACGCTTGCCATATCGTATAGCCAATGTGTGGTGCCGGCTTAATGCGTAAGCTGTGAGCATGCTTCTGAAAGCACACACAGCTCGTAAATTTATGCGTCTCATAAAAATTCTGGAAGATACACCTCTCTCAGAGATCATTATGCACGTTGTCACATCATTATCCAAATAGCGGACTACATCCAAGAAATTTCTCAGAAATTCTACACTTTCAAACAAGGTGATAAGTCCGGTTAACTCATAGCATTATATAAATTAGACATCATAATGCCCCATTTCGGGATAAAATACTCCCTTTACCATACGATATCGTTTTCTGTAAATCTCGAATTTTTAATACTTTCCTGTCCCTCCTTTCGTTTTCATTTATTTATTGTTGTTTTCTAAATTCTTTTTTAATAAACCTCCCACACCTATATTAAAATCAAAACTTAAAACCAAAATCTGGCAGCTGATTATGCTGTCTCCATGGTAGTTATCTCGAACGTTTTTTCGTTCAGCTTTTTCACATGTTATTACCCAAATTAAATCAGTGTTTAATAGTTTTAAGTTTTAATTATTTTTATTCCCTTTTAATAAAAACTTTACGACCTCTTCAAAATACCGTTAAACTAATCGCAAAAGTAATTGCGCTCAGGCACGCACTTGAAATATTTAGATCAGCAACTCAGTCTTTGAATTTTAGCAGCCCGTTACGGCCTGGTATTATTAATATGTACCTACATTCTAATACATACGAATTTTAAGTTCGGCTCTGTACTATTTCGTTCGCAAATTGACTCGTTTAACTTTATAAGCTTGTAATGTACGTCAGCTTGTTTGATGACAACATGCCGCATGGGAGTATTCTCGAGGTATTCCCGGTATTCCGACAGTTTTCTCGGTATTCCGGAAATATTCCTGATGTTCCGGAAATATTCCGGTATTCCGAACCAGAAGAAACAAGTTTTTAGATCATTAGAAATAAAAAAGGTATTCTTATTACATTTTGATAAACAAAGCCGTTCTCGAGTAATTTATGTTTAAAAAACAACGTACATTTACATTTTATTAATAAATTCTTTTACACATAAAGTATATTCTTTGAAATATAATTAAATGTAGAAGTTAGCTAATTATCAATTACAAAAATTGTTCGAAATGTCCTCCATTTTCCCTTGTGCACGATCTAAGTGATTTTTTAAAGAAACATTGAATATCCTGTAAAATCCCCTCGTCATTCTGTAGCATTGTAAACTCTCAACTGTTCAATCGTATTCATTAGAGTATTACAAGCTTGTGATTTTAGATAACCCCACACAGTGAAATCAAGAGGAGTTAGGTCAGGAGACCGAACAGGCTACTTGATCGGAGTATCTGCATCCTGACCAAACCATCTATTAGGATAGTGGTTGTGTAACCATGTTATACATATTTTGGTGTAATGCGGTGTTGCGCTGTCATGTATGAAACATATTTCTTCTCCTTCACAATGAAATATTACCTAATATTTCATACAAGGTGTTTTCCATAAATCATAATACATGCCGCCATTTAAATATCCAGGAAATATATGGTATCCAACTAACTAATTCCCTAGAATTGCTGCCCATACATTATTTTGAAGGTATGTTGAAAATTGATTTGTATTGATGTTTGGTCGATAGCCGAGTGGGTTAAGGCGCGAGGTGGCAATCGCGATTAAGCACACAAATATCGCACCACCGGGTTCGAATCCTGGCTCCGGCACTGTCGGTGGAAATGGTTGTGTGTCCGCGTTTTTTCAATATGTACCCCCTTCCGCACAAGCCTCTGGTTTCTGTAATTGGAGGTTGTCTAATTTCTGTGGTGTTTATTATTATTGTTTATTATTTGGATTTTCCTCAGTCCAGAAATGCATATTTCTAGAATTTAACATGTCTTGTCGTGTAAATGTAGCCTCGTCAGTAAAAAGTATTTTACTTAAAAAATCTGGAGCACTCTCCGTTCGTTCAAGCATCAATTCACAAGAATCAACTCTTGTTGGCATATTTTCGGGTAATAATAATAAGAGTTTTTCGGTAATGAAACGGGTGCAATTGTTGTTTATGTAGTAGTCCTAAAGCGCTTTGGTGAAATATATCCATCCTTAAGCCTAAACTTCTATAGTACATATCGAAGGATCTTCCATTACAATATCTAATATTTTTTCTTCAACGGCAACAGTTCTTGCGTTTCTTGAACTCTGTTTTTCACTTGAAGACTCCCTGTTTCCCTAAGTCGGCTTTTTGTACTTAAAAAAGTTTTGTATTTACTTAATTCAGCTGAAAATAAAAATAAAAAATGGTAGTCAACTTGTAATTAAATAAAAAGAAGACCCAATGTACAAAAATAAATTCGTCTTGTCTGTAAAAGACCAAGTGAATTTCCACTTTTCTAACTTTAATGATAATTGTACAGTACTTGATGTTTTTTATCCTATTTAAGGAACCGGAAACCAAAAACATAATTCTAAATTTAAAAAGAAAACTGCAGTGGGCTAGATGAAGTTCCCATCAGTTTAATTCTGAATTGTGCCGACGAACTTAGTGCCTATCTTACTTTAATAATTAATAAACCTGTAGCATCAGGTATATTTCTCAGCTACCTAAAAAAGACAAAAATCACTCCGGTATATAAGAAAGGCGATCCAGAAATGATAAACTATAGAGCGGTAACAAGATTAAGTCCATTCTCAAAAATTCTAGAAAAGGCAGTTTATACTAGGCTAACAGATTATTTAACAAAAAATAATATCTTAACAAATAGCCAACACGGTTTTCGTAAAGGATACTCCACAGAGTATGCTACTTCAGAACTTACCCAATTTATAAACAACAAATTATATAACGGGGATCTTGTAGTTGGAATCTTCTTTGACTTTCGATACGTTGTATTCTAACTTCCTGTCAATAAAATTAGATGCAATGGGCACACGAGGCCCTATTAATAACTGGTTGATATCATACATTACAGACAGGACGTTTAAAGTTAAAATTGAAAACTTACGTACTCAGACGATTTAGACTCTGAGATAGGCACTCCTCAGGGGGGAGTGCTAGGACCACTCTTATGCCTGCTGTATATGAATGACTTGCCACTTTATATATAAGATGGTAATATGTTCATGTATGCAGATGATACAACTATCTTAATTTGTGCAAAGATTAAAGATGAGCTAGAATCAAAAGTAAACGATACAATAAAACAATTTTCTGAGTGGTGTGCACGGAATCATCTTATAATAAACCTGAAAAAACCACATCTCTAGATATTACAGGGCTATACAAACCCACAATTTAAAAGTAACAATAAAAACATACCAATAAATAATAACAAAGTTTCTAGGAACCTACATAGATAGTTCAATGAGCTGGAACGAACACACCAATGGTGTGTGTGTGCCAGGCTGAACAGATCCTATTTTGCTCCATCAACCCTAAAGAACACGCTTAACGAGGAGTCACTTTTGAATTTCTACTATGCTATAGTATACTCGGCAATTTCTTACAAATTATATGATGGGGACAAACAACTGAACTTCCTCGTGTTTTCATCCACCAAAAAAGGATAATTCGGCTTCTGTTTAATCTGACATATATACACTCTTGCAGACCCACCTTTAAGTCAAGACAGTTACTTACTGTAACAGGAATTTATATCTTAAAACTGATGGTTTTCATCCATAACGAAAAAAGCAACCTCACAAAGTTTAGCGATCATAAGAAATCGCCTTATCACGCCGGAGTTTTTTATTACAATCTGTTCCCCATAAAGTTGAAAAATATATGATCCACAACCAGTTTCAAAAATAAATTAAAAAATATCTTGCTAGACTGTTTTTATGACCTGAATGAATTTGAATCTTTTCTAAAAACTGTCAACTGACCAATCTTTATTATAAATAACAGCAGGACATCCTATGTATTATATTTTTAACAATATAAAAAAAATTCTTGTAACTGTTGTTACGTCTCAAAAGTTTTTTTCCGGAACAAGGGCGACTAGTCAGTGATCAATGTTTTTTTTCTTCCCTATACAGGTTGTCTCACCGGGAACTGAATCGATCGATATAGAGAAAAGTACGTATCAGAAAATTTTGAAAATTTAGATAATCACTAATATCGGTGTTGGCAATCCAACTAAAATAATTACAAGCAGCTGGCACTTCCGCTTATACCGGAAGTCGATACTAACTTGCTTATTTCAAATGGAACACCCTATATATTTTAGGGTTTTCGAGAAGAGCATAAAATTCTAAGTCGAAAATATGTAACATATCCTATACTTGAACCTAGCCGTTTCAGAGATATTTGACATTTTATAGAAAATTTGACAGGTGCAACGGTTTGTAAGAACCGTTATAACTTTCTTCGTGTAAAAAATCCTCATTTGCTTCTTGTCACGTAAAAAGAATACAAGGAGAACTACGTGCTACAACTGAAATAAATTCAATAATATCATACCAAGTGTTCCGTTTTTCGCGTTACATTTTGTCAACTTCAAACCGCGAGAACTTGTTTAGGTCAAATGGAACACCCTGTATTTTTTTACGTCAAGTTGTATAAAATTTAATACCCTTTTTTCTGATAGCGGCGGAATTTTGAGCAATTATTAAATTAAAATGAAATCATATTTTAAATTGATCTTATCTCTGCTATTCTAGTTCATGCCATATCTTCAATTCGACTAATACGCATGTTACAGTGTTAGTGTTATTTTGCGTTTTTCTGGATATCGAGTAGCAAATGTGCTGCAAGTTCTTGATATTACTTTATCACATTCTCCATAAATAATAAACAAATTTAAAAAGTTTTCGTTGGTATAATTTAAACGTGCTGGCATTTTTTAACATAAGATAATGACTGATTGTTTCTAATCATGGCTATTTTGATGAATTGATTACAACAATTCATGAATTTCTAATAAAATCGCAAATATTTCAAAAAGTTTTAACTTTAACCCCCACAATGCTAATTCAGAAAAAAGGGAATTCAATTTTACACAACTTGACGTAAAAAAATACAGGGTGTTCCATTTGACCTAAACAAGTTTTCGCAGTTTGAAGTTGATAAAATGTAACGCGAAAAACGGAGCACTTGGTATGATATTATTGAATTTATTTCAGTTGTAGAACGTAGTTCTCCTTGTGTTCTTTTTACGTGACAAGAAGCAAATGAGGATCTTTTACACGAAGAAAGAAAATGTTCTATAAAATGTCAAATATTTCTGAAACGGCTAGGTTTAGGTATAGGATATGCTACATATTTTCGACTCAGAATTTTATACTCTTTTCGAAAACCCTAAAATATATAGGGTGTTTCATTTGAAATAAGCAAGTTAGTATCGACTTCCGGTATAAGCGGAAGTGCCCGCTGCGTGTAATTGGCCACACCGACATTAGTAATTATCTAAATTTTCTGATGCGTACTTTTCTCTATATCGATCGATTCAGTTCCCGGTGAAACACCCTGTATACATTATCTGTAATCTATAATAATTAATTATTAACTCTTTTTGGTGGTCATCCACCAACATGTGACGAATCTCATCTATATCTTTGTATATGGCAAAAAAGGCGAATAAAAGATTTGATTTGATTTTTAATCCAGTCATTGAAGCGAAAAATAGGGTCTTACCTCCGAAATATTTTACTACGAACCGATTTACATGAAATTTTGGAATTAGGATTATCTTACCCTTAACTTCAAAAGTGATATTGACCCGACCTCCGTTTTTTATTTTTAAGGGGTGAAAACGACCCCTTAATGAAAAAATTGACATTGAGCCATTTTATCGCTAGAAAACGTATTTAATAATAAGGAGTGAAATCGTAAAGTGTTCTCTAACACAATTATCTCATGTTTAACCCATTTTCAACCCCTAGAAAACTTTACAACCCCTGCAAACGACCCCTAAATTGAAAAAAATTACAAAAAAATACTTTTGTATAACTGAAAAAAATTTAAATATAGAGTAAATATTGTTTTACGTTCTCTACCTTAATTATTATATTTTTAACCCCTTTTCAACCCTTAAAAACAACCCCTCAATTAAAAATTGTATAAAAAAATTTCTTTTGATGAACTCAAAATTATTTAAATGTTGTTCCACGCGTATGACTATCATATGTTTAGCTTTTCAACCCTTAAAACTACCCCTAAATTAAAACATTCAAAATATATGTTTATACAATTAAAAATAATCTAATTATAGAGTAAGTAATCAGACACTTTTTATTGAATAAAATATAAACTTACAAGTTATCTGGAAATGTACTAGATTAAATTAGTAATTAATTATAAAAAATTCTGCAACAAGAGCATTACAATACATAAAAAAACTATTACACCAATCGTTCATGACTCAATATCGGAGTTGCTGCCGTAATCAAGATCTTCTTCTGGGTCAATTGGAGGGCTATTCTGGCAGTTATCTCCACTGCATATATGAACATATATGAACGTTTGTATCTATTCGTGCGTATGTTTCCGATATATATATATGCCATATATGGACATATATATATATATATATATATATATATATATATATATATATATAAGACAATAGTTTTGGGTTCTTATTATTCTTTACTTTCAATCTGCTCCAAATTTTTGTGCTTCGAAATTTTCACTTTACTAAATAGAAAAAAAAACGTTTAGTTTTTGGACCATAACTCCTTCAATTTTAAAGCTATCACAGCTTTAAAAAACCATTTTAAAGGTAATTAAAAGAGCTACAACTTTTTTCATTATGACATGTAGTGTAAAACCCTTCATTTTGAAACGGCGAAGGGTCAAAGGGCTCTAGAGAGACTGAGATAGCGCTACCGCGCGCTCTTTAAACAGTCATATCTCTGTGAATTCTGGTCTGACAGAAAAAAAAACAAAATTTTTGTCAAAAAAAGACCTACATTTTTTATCATTACAGTTTTTTACGTATCTTTCATTATTTTTGAAATATTATGAAAAAAAGGTGTTTTTTTTTAAATGAAAAAAATTTTTTTTCCTTAAAATCGTGATTTTTTTTTGAAAAGTATGCATTCCAAAGCAGCCAAACGGCTGGAATCCAATAAGCTCTTCATATTAAAGTTAAATTTAGACGGAATGCGATTAATTTTAATTTTGGTGGAAATGGCACTTATGAAACATCGATTTAAAAAAAATATATTAGATGTCCCTCTTTTTTTCATTACAACTCACTCACTTTACGTGCAAAAGACTTTTAACACTGCTTATTTTAAAGATCATTTTAAGCACTATAAAAAAGTTTCTCATTGTCATATGGATAAAATGTATCCGTTGTCCGCTAGATGGCATTGAATACATCGATTAACGTTCAGACAAAAGAACGGCTTTTGTCTTCAATATCTCGCTTAATATTGCACTTAGAACACCTTTTAAAAAACCAATTTGTTCATTTTCTTACTTTCTACAATTTTGTTTATTATAAAATTATCGTTAAAACGCATATTTTTTTAGATATTTGCAAAAAACCGTTGAAAACTTGGGAAAATTCCGAGTTTTCAATCGCCAATAACTTGAAAAGTATTGAGTTTCTGAAAAAACTTTATAGAACACTTTTTACTTAGAATTGGGTCTTCTATCGATCTCCGAGGTTACTTTGACCAAAAAATTTCTACTAACGAGAAGTGGTGGCAACCACCCCCAGGGTAAGAACGGAGGTCGGGTCAATATCACTTTTGAAGTTGAGGGTAAGATAAGCCTACTTACAAAATTTCATGTAAATCGGTTCGTAGTAAAATATTTCTGAGGTATAAAGCTTCAATGACTGGACTATTTGGCATAGGAATATATCTGTTCGAGAATTTACATTTATTTATTTTCGAAAATAAGTTTACTTATGGCCTTTTTTGGGCACCCAAGCTTAATCAAATCTATCCCGCGTTATTTGAATGCAAAAGTATATTTTTATGACTGGTGTGTAGGTGGACTAAGCTGGTTTTATTTCATAAATGTACGTCATAGGTATTTGATTTCTATAAGTATCTGATTGCGGTTATCGATTTTAACTTTCTCCGGCTTAGCTGTAAATTATTTAGGAGTTATAAATGAATACCGATGCTATTTTTCTAGTTGACTTGTTTATTGTTTTATGATCAGGCGGAGGTTCAGACTATGATAAATAGCCAGTTCTATTGCAATCACAGTAATGAAAATATTTTTAATCTGATGGAGGTTATCTACCAATCTCAATGTTTGTGTGTTCGTAAGATCCTCAATAATATTGTTACACCTATTTTTGGTACACGACAATACGACATAGAGATTTCTAGAACTTCTAGAAATTAAAAATAATTTTTTCGCCTAGCATATATGAAAATGAATCATATTATCCCTAAAAATTTGATCGAAAATAAAGTTTATCGTCCCTTGGGCCTCTAAACTCATAACAACATGATTTTGTAGTTTTTCACAATCTAGACACATGTTGTCATTTGCATACTTTGACGTTTCACATAATTTTTCATTAAATGTGAATTTAAACCAAAATTTGGAATCAAAACAAACAACAAAAGTGTAGAATAACAATAAGTTGTGAACAATTGTAATTCTGTGGTGCATAAGTTAAAATGAATGACAACTCAGACAGTGACGAAGAATTTACGAATACTCCACCGGACTTGCAAGAAGAAGCTATCAATGTTTCTCTGAATTTGTTACCTACAAAGTCAAGACAACGGTACGAAAAGTGCTATGAATTATTCAATAACTGGAAAAAGAATAAAAAAGCCAAATTGGTAACAGAAAATGTGGTACTTGCTTATTTATCGGAAAGATCAAAGATTGTAAGTGCAGGTACCCTATGGTCTGAATTCTCAATGTTGAAAAGCACTTTTAAAGTCAAGGAAAATATTAATTTTGATAATTTTCATAAAGTTCGAGCATTTTTGAAAAAAAATTCTGTAAATTACCTGCCCAAAAAGTCAAAAATTTTGACTCAGAAACAATGCATTGAATTTTTTAAGGAAGCAGATGATTCGGAATATCTTATGATCAAGGTAAACAAATAAACAAAGATGAATTAATTATGTTTTTTTATTAACATTGCATTGTAGGTTTCTCTTATTATGTGACTATACGGAGCTTGTCGTCGAAATGGGTTGTTGAATATGAAACTTGATCACATAGATAATAGAGGAGACATATTGATTGTTACAGTTCCAGAAACAAAACATAATATTACAAGAACGTTTACAGTCACAAACAAAACAGTTGATGGATTGAATCTACTTAAAATATACAACAAATATGTTTTCCTTAGACCTACCCACACTTCTCATAATCGCCTATTTATTTATTACAAGAATAATAAATGCACAGTACAACCAATCGGAAAAAATGTATTTAGCAAAATTCCAAGCAAAATAGCCACTTTTTTGAAACTGCCTGAACCTAATACATACACAGGTCATTGCTTCCGCCGTAGTTCTGCAGCCCTACTAGCCAACTCCGGGAGTGATTTGCTAACACTTAAAAAACATGGAGGTTGGCGTTCTTCTGCAGTTGCAGAAGGATATATCGATGACTGCTTAGCAAATAAGATTGCCATTTCTCAAAAAATCCTGACAAGCCAAAAACAACAGTCCAGTACTAGAGAAAATAACACAACTGAAGTGTTAAATATTTCAGACCAAATAAATGAAATACCAGTTAATCTAGACAATTCCAATGAACCATCAACTTCATCTATAGAAATAAGTCACCATGCTACTACCACTTCAAACACTTACCGAATGCCTACAAATTCTGGTATTACTATCCATAACTGTGCTCAAGGGATAATTCATATTAATTACTATAATAAATAAATTCGCAAATTGTTATTCTTAACTTTCTTATTAAATTCTGTTTGTAATTATAAAATTAAAGATTTTTGTTGTACTTTTCCTTTTTTGGTTTTGTTTAATGCTAGGCGAAAAACAATTGTGTGTCACACATGCAGAAAACGCATTAGCAGCCCTTAGCTATCAGCTACCCTCGCTTCGCTCGCTCGGGCAGCTAATATCCGCGGGCTACTAATGCTCATTTTCTGCCCTTGTGACACAATATACTATATTTGAACGGAACTATCTAGAAAATCGGATTTCAAAATACTAGTTTTCAGGCAATACATTTTTTGCAAAAATGTGTGTTAATAAGATTCATTGATAGACCTCTCTATGGCTATTTTACTTTGTGAATTCCGGTGTTTATAATTTATACAGAGTGTTGCATATGAGAGGGACATACCTTAATAGGAGGTAAAAATCATCAGTGATAATCAGAACCTCCTATAGAAATTTCTCATTGGCCCTTCACTACGAAGGGTGTTTTATAATTTTTGCCAAAAACTGCTTTTTGTCATAACTTTGACAGGAAATGGAATAATGAATTCATATTTGGTATAGCTAATACAGGAACGAACCTTCAGAAGTACATGTAAGATATGAAAAATCCAGGTCCGGAGTCACTAAAATTTATGTTACTTCTGTACCTTTAAAAAACATGTCAATATACAATATTTTTTCCAAATGTCTACGATATTCGAAAAGAACACAAAATGGAATAATTCACTTTTTTGTTATACCTTTGTGGTTACTTAAATACGGCGTTAAATGTACAGGGCGAGCGAAGACGAAATTACAGGACCAAGTGCCTTTATTTTAAATGGAATGCTATGTATATCAGTACATTTTTTGCATCCTCTTTCTAGGCTCTATTCATTCCTATATTAGCATTGAATATCTCCCAACCACTTGGATGTAATGAATCCTTTTGTTGAAATAATGCAATCTGCAAATGGATATTAAAAAAATCACCACAGTCACATTTATGGGTTTTAAGAGAAACTTATGTGAATGCCAGTTACGAGACATATAATTAATGTTTTTGAATTACTTTCATTTCCTAAAAATGTACAGTGTGGCCAAAAATTATTTTTCAATTAAAAACATTTTAAATTGAATTTTCTCAATTTTTTCAAATGGAACACCCTGTATATTTTTCGATGATGTGATGTGGAAATGAAAAACGAACATTTTTTGTAAGTACTTCCCTAGGGCTAATTGCAACCAATTTCGTTTTATTCAGCAATAATTAAAAACTTAGAAAATAAACTTAAAAAAGAGGTTTCTTCAGATAACTCAGTAGAAAAAATTATAATAAATGTTCCACATGTTGCCCATTTTGCTTGACACACATCTCTATGCGCTTTTGAAATGAGGTTCCCACTGTTCCTAAAACTGCCAGTGTACTGTTGTTGGTGTGTTTCTATAAATAATTTCGTTCACGTATCCCCATAAAAAGAAATCCATTTTTGTAAGATCTGGGGATCTAGCAAGCCATTGAGTGGGTCCATTCCTTCCAATCTATTGATTAGGGTAGGTATTATTTAAGTGGTCTATAACTGCATTTAAATAATGTGGTGGAGCACCATCTTGCTAAAACCAGATCCTATTTCGAATTCTTTCAGGGAGATTTACTAATAATTGTGGCAGATAGTTTTCCAAAAAATGAAGATAAATAGCTCCGTCAAAGAAATGTGGTCCTATTACATGTTCTCCAATAATTCCTCCCCAAACGTTTATAGATCATCTGTGTTGGTTATCAACTTGCATAAAAAAGTGAGAATTTTCCGAAGCATAATAACGGAAATTGTGCCTATTAACAAATCCATTTTTATGAAAAGTTGCCTCATCACTGAATAAAACAGTATTGAAGAAGTTGACGACACCATGTTGCATTTTACCTCTGGCCCAATTACAAAATTGTAGGCGCTTTTGAAAATCGTCATCAGATAATTCCTGATGCATTTGGATATGATATGCATGCAACTTATTTGTTTTTAATATTCACATACCGTCTACTTATTCCTACTAATGAGCTCACTTCTCTTTGACTAACGTGGGGATTCTCAACCGTTGCCAGCACCACAGAAAACTCATTTTGTTCGTTCACAACACGTTTTATTCTTTCACATTTTTTATGTTCGACATTTCCAGTTTCCACAAACTTGAAGATGATTGATTGAGAAGGTTTTAGAAGCTGCTAACATCAGGAATCCTTCTTTTAGGATAACGTTGGTGATAAATTCGATTGGCAAGTAAACAATTTCTGCCTGACTCGCCCAAAACAAAAGTCATGTCTACAAGGTCCGCTTTATTAAAATTCATATTGTAAAATTCCAAATATTTCAAATTCAATACAAATTGTAACGACCGATAAGTGTGATAAATGCTTCTTTGTACACGACAATTTATACCAAACTGAGGTTTTTATTTCTTGTCGAATAACGAAAATAGCAAAAAAATGTACAAAAAAACATTACAGTAAAGGACCGGTTAAATACTATTTAATCATTTCAATGAATTGGAAGAAATGGTCCCACTAAATAGCCTCATTTCAAAATTGCATAAAGACGTGTGTCAATCAAAATGGGCAACACGGCGAACACCTATTATAAATTTTTCTAACGAATTATTTGAGGGAACCTCTTTTTTAAAGTTTATTCTTGAATTTGATACTTATCTATTTATAAAACGAAAATGGTTGCAATGAACCATAGGGAAGTACTTACAAAAAATGTTCATTTTCAATTTCTACATCACATCATCGAAAAATAACATTCGCAGTGAAGACTCAATGAGAAATTTGTATGGGAGGTTCTGATTATTACCACCGATATTCTCTACTTCCTGTTCAGGTATGCCCCTCTCATGATGCAACACCCTGTATATACAATTTATCAAGTAAAGTTGAGACTAGCAATTCCCAGCACATAAAGTCACAACAAAAACTTTACGACCTCATTAAAATACCATCGCTCTTTGTGCTGTCTCGACCGCAAATTGACTCGCTTACCTTTATAGGTTTTTAATGTGCGTCGGGTTGTTGGATGATAGGCATGCCGCATGGACCGCAGCGATAATAATTATGTCATAAAGTTTTGTTGCGTTCTTTGGGTGTCGGGAAGTGCCAACTTGGACTATAACTTCAACGATGTTTGGACGCAAATCTGAACACCGACCCCACTTTAAACCCATATTGTATATCTAGATGAATATTATAGATTTCTGGAATAACGTATACGTACATGTTCTAGTTATATATTATACTCGTTATCTTTATTGTTTGTACATAATACCATATCCCGAATTTTATCTTCGATTTTATAACGTTCTCATTTCAATATGTTTTTTTTATCTTGATTCAAAGTAAACTAAGCCAAAATTAGATGCCAATATGTTATTGTCATGATTATACACGCCTCAGTGATTGCAAGAATTAGTATTCTATTGCTGGATGTCTTTTATTTTAGAAATGCTTACTAGGGTTCAACTATAGATTTCCTTTGGCCCTTTAGGATAAACACGTTTACCTATACGAGTATAGGAGGGGTGATGTTTTGTGTGACCCTTTTTATATAGAAAGTTAATATGTTAAGGGCGATCACGTAGTCAATCTGTAAAGCCTTAGCCAGACATGAGAATCATGTCATTTATATACGGATTTTTTTTTCTAAATCATTGACGACTTTTTTTGGTAGTTACATGCAGTGAATAGACGATTGACTCCAGTAGATTTTGGTCTATACGATAGCTAGAATTTAAAAAAATAATTGCAAGTAAACTAGATAAAAAAGTCTATAACTGGAAATTATTTTCGAACATACAGGGCGAGCCAAGGAGAAATTATAGGACCAAGTACCTTTTTTTTTTAAATGGAATGCTACGTATAGTAGTACAAAAATGGCCAAAAATTATTTTTCAATTAAGAATATTTTAAATTGAATTTTCTCAATTTTTTCAAATGGAACACCCTGTGTATTTTTCGATGATGTGATGTAGAAATGGAAAAGCACGGGGCGGGGAGTGCTTTCTCTATCTCGGGTAGATCCTTTTCACACTTCCACACTACACGAGCATTTTTACCGCTGAATTATATGCCATTTGGCAAGCGTTACAATATGTAGACAATGCCACTCACAATAATACATTAATATGCTCTGATTCGCTAAGTTCGTTACAGGCAATTTCAGACCCCTACAGCCTGGAACCCCTGACTCAAAAAATTCTGTCATTAATAAATAAAATACAAAATGAATCTAAAAAAATAAACTTTATATGGGTACCTAGTCATATCGGTATTCGAGGAAACGAGCTTGCAGATCAAGCAGCACGGGAAGCAGCTCAAAATGATACCGCTGAGGACATCGCTGTGCGCCACCTTGATATTAAAAACTACTTCAAGGATGAAGTCTTTAAAAACTGGCAAGAGGATTGGTCCCGAGGGGATGCGCGTCTCAAAGTGGCAAAACGTTTCGTACGGGCATGGAAACTCCCGATAATGCTAAAAAGACGAGAACAGGTGGCAATTACTCGACTACGAATTGGACATACGCGACTTACAAGTTCATTTATGCTCCTGGGTACTAGACAATCGAAATGTGAGGTATGTCGCACATATTTGACCGTCAGCCATATATTGATATTCTGCACCAAATACTCAGATATAAGACAAAGAATCGGAATGTCCAACGACCTCAATATATGTCTAAATAATGACAGAAAAAATGTAGAAAAACTAATAAAATTCTTACACGAAACAGGGCTATTAAGGAGCATATAACCAAATTCTGAGCCAATAGGTAAAAGCGGCTAATAACCTTGGTAGTTGAAAAAAAAAAAACATTTTAAATTGAATTTTCTCAAATTTTTCAAATGGAACACTCTGTATGGCTAATTGCAACCTTTTTTTTTCGTTTTATAAATAAATGTCATATTCAAGAATAAACTTAAAAAAAGAATTTTCCTTAAATAATTCATTAGAAAAATTTATAATAGGTGTTCGACGTGTTGCTCATTTTGATTGACACATGTCTTTATGCAATTTTGAAATGAGGCCATTTAGTGGGACCATGCCTTCCAATCCATTGAAATGAGTAAATAGTATTTAATCGGTCCTTTACTGTAATGTTTTTTGTAAATTTCTTTGCTGTTTTCGTTATTCGACAAGCAATAAAACCTGAGTTTGGTATAAATTGTCTTGTACAAAGGAGCATTTATCACACTTATCGGTTGTTACAATTTGTATTGAATTTAAAATATTTTGAATTTTACAATATGAATTTTAATAAAGCGGAACTTGTAGACATGACTTTTATTTTGGGCGAGTCAGAGACATTGTTTAGTTGTCAATAGAATTTATCGCCAACGTTATCCTGAAAGAAGGATTCCTGATGTTAGAGCAGCTTTCAAAACCTTCTCGATAGTTTTCTGGAAACTGGAAATGTCGAATATAAAAAAAATGAAAGAATAAAACGTGTTGTGACGAATGAGTTTTCTGTGGTGCTGGCAACGGTTGAGAATCCCCATGTTAGTTAAAGAGAAGTGAGCTCATTAGTAGGAATAAGTAGACGGTCTGTGGGTCGAATATTAAAAACAAATAAGTTGCATGCATATTATATTCAAATGCACCAGGAATTATCTGATGACGATTTTCAAAAGCGACTACAATTTTGTAATTGGGCCAGAGGTAAAATGCAACATGGTGTCAACTTCTTCAGTATTGTTTTATTCAGTGATGAGGCAACTTTTCATAAAAATGGATTTCTTAATAGGCACAATTTCCATTATTATGCTTCGGAAAATGTTCACTTTTTTATGTAAGTTGATAACCAACACAGATGGTCTATAAATGTTTGGGGAGGAATTATTGGAGAACATGTAATAGGACCACAATTTTTTTTTTACATTGACGGAGCTATTTATCTTCATTTTTTGGAAAACTATCTGCCACAATTATTGGTAAATCTCCCTGAAAGAATTCGAAATAGGATCTGGTTTCAGCGAGATGGTGCTCCACCACATTATTTAAATGCGGTTAGAGACCACTTAAATAATACCTACCCTCATCAATGGATTGGAAGAAATGGACCCACTAAATGGCCTGCTAGATCCCCAGGTCTTACAAAAATGGATTTCGTTTTATGGGGATACGTGAAGGAAATTGCTTATAGAGACACACCAACAACAGTACAAAATATGAAGGAAAGAATAATAACTCATTTCAAAAGCGCATAGATATGTGTGTCAATTAAAATGGGCAACATGTGGAACATTTATTATAATTTTTTCTACTGAGTTATTTGAAGAAACCTCTTTTTTAAGTTTATTTTTGAATTTTGTAATTATTGCTGAATGAAACGAAATTAGTTGCAATTCCATTTGAAAAATTAAGAAAATTCTATTTAATTGAATAATAAACACTTATTTATTTATAAATCGAAAATGGTTGCAATTAGCCATAGAGACTTTTTTTATATAGTTGACTAGCTATCGTGGAACTCGAGATATCGAGGTCCGACGCACTATTGCCCCACCCTGTATATTACAGTAACATCAGATATTTCCCAGGGTTGAGTGCTTGGACTGGCTTACAAAGTGATCTTGTATGACCATGGTTCTGGTGTAATGTAAATAACCTATATAGAGGGCGTTTCATGAGTGACTAACCGTTCGTTAGTGGGGGCACAGAACCCTAAGACGATTTCAGAATGACCTTTATTGTTTCCCTAATGGCTCTAGTTTCTGATATACAGTGTGTTTTTTAATTTTTGCCAAAATATATATCGGCGAATTGAACCAAATTTAGTAAATGTATTCCATTAATAGAGGTCTATATAATTCAGTACTGAAACAAGAACAAAAATCAGGGCCGGGGTCAATTTTTTAAAATTTGGGCTGTTACCTGTAAATATCATCCTGTATATGGATTTTGACAATGTACAATTCTGAAACGGTCTTGATCCACCCAGTACTTATTTATCTCAATTTTAAGTTAAATAAATTGGCCATTTACGTGATCGTCTAGTTTACAAAGTTAGGACCCAAATTTCGTTTTGTTGGTAGTAACCCTTTATATTTACCCGAGGTTCTTTTATGTAAAGTTTGACATTACATCTTTCTATATCTGGTTTTGGTTGCCTTTATTAGATTTAATCATTTTTTTTTAACACCGGCTAACCCCGTATTTCTATTTACTCTAGTTTTATTTTAGACCGACCTAGCACCCTAGCTAGCACCGTTGTTCATTTATTTGAACTGATTTTAGTAATCATTTTATTCCTATAGACTAGTGAAATCTTGTTCATTTGTTATATTGCATTACCTGAAAGCAAAAATGAAAGAAAAGACGGAAATCGTTTTTCATACATATATTCCGATCTTGGCGACAAATTGTCAATAATGAAAATCGAACAGAAGAGTTGAGTTGGGGGGGGGGGGGGTTAGTAAATGATAAATGCGTTTAGACGTACAGCCAGATTTACCCTATTTTCTTATAAACAAAAATTCCGTTTTCGGGCCGTACAATTTTCCAGTTACGTTTTAGCGAAAAGTTGTATTAATAAAAATTGTAGGTATTAAAAAGACCTTTAATTTCATTTTTCATGCGTTAAAATCGATAAATAAATTATCGAGATAAAGACGAAAATCCCTCTGTTTTGCCCTATTTTATAAATGTTAATAACGTTTGCAACAATGGCAGTAAGTCAAAAATTATGTGGATTTTTTGTGATACATTGTTACTAATAAAGTAACAATTTTTATTAACAATATTATTTAATAATAATTTGATGCGAATAAAATAACTATATAAAGAAAATAAATATATTGCACAGAAAAAAATCAGTCATTTTTGTGTTTAATTTGAAAGTACAAATGGCTGCTTCATTAATTTATAAAATAATTAGATTATAAAAAATAAATAGTTTAGTACAAAAGTGACGCAAAAGTAAAAGATATTGCAAAATTTTAGCATTAACGTTGAAAATAAAGTATGGGTAATAAAACATGTAGATTTTTCCGGCATTTCCCAATTTTCCAGGGCAAAGGTGTTAATATTTTGCCGAGTTACCCCAGAATAAAAAAAGAAGGTTGGTTCTACGTTGTTTAGAAGCCGAGATATTGTAAAATTTTCATGCGCGCTCCAATTTGAAGTTTCAATCTCAAAAAGTCGCCGCCTGAAAACGGAACTCGGGCTGCTCTCCCCACCTCCTCACCGCCGCGCACTTGCAAGAGTACCTTTACTTTCAAGTACTGAGACTTCATACTCATTGCATGAATTGTGGATACTTATCAACTGAATCATAAAGTATAGGTCTTCATTGAAAATCTGTTAAAATTTCAACTCTTAATATTTATAAATACTACAGATATGATTTTTAAAAAAAGTTGCTATCTTGACTGCTATTGATCGTAGAGGGTTCATTAAAAAAAAAAAACATATATTTTAAACGGTTTTTCAATGCTCCTAATTATAAGCGTTTATGATAAAAAATAACAATGTTATACTATTTGTTTATAAGCAAAAAAATACCCACCTTTTAAACGAACTTTTCAACAACAATTTTTTGAACAAATCATTTGTTTTTTCAACTTACCTTGTAGTTCACCTTTCAAGAATCCATTCCACATTAAACATCTCTAGATCCACTATCTTGTTTATGACGATTGTTTAAACAGACGCTTTCTGGGACAAACAAATGCAATTATTCATAAACTATCAAACCGATCTGGCTGAAATTTCGCACATTTATAAACATCCATAATGGCCTCGTCATCGAGATGTTATGTGTCACTTACTACCATTATCACAAAAGTTATTAACATATAAAATAGTACAAAAATAGGATTTCTCGAGAATATCTCGATTATTTATTTATCTATTTTAACGCATAAAAAATAAAATTAAAGGTATTTTTAATATAGTGCGGGAAACCTATAATTGAGAAGGGGGTGCGAGGTGAGACGCTAAGAAGGCGGACCACATAGTTGAGCTTCTCTCTCATTTTAATGCAGCGACATAAATGACGTAAGACGTAATGATGCATCGCCACTACCCACCACTAATCCCACTATGTCTGTGATTATTTTCATTTATCGTTTTCCTCTACAATACCTACAATTTTTACTAATACAACTTTTCTCTAAAAATTGGAAAATCCTAAGGTCCGAAAACTGAGTTTACCGACTTGTCGTTGTTTCTAAAAAAATAGGGCAAATCTTTCTGTACGTCTATACGCATATATCATTTACTAGCCCTCCCCTATGACTTACAACCTTTAGATACCTGTAATAAATTAAATCAACTGTATAAGCTGGGAACTTTTTGCAATAAAAATTTACTGGACTATACAGGGTGTCTCACCGGGAAATGAATCGATCGATATAGAGAAAAGTACGCATCAGAAAATTTTGAAAATTTAGATAATTGCTAATGTCAGTGTGGCCAATCCAAATAAAATAATTACAAGCAGCTGGCACTTCGCTTATACCGGAAGTCGATACCAACTTGCTTATTTTAAATAGAACACCCTATATATTTTAGGATTTTCGAGAAGAGCATAAAATTTTGAGTCGAAAATATGTAGCATATCCTATACTTAAACCTAGCCGTTTCAGAGATATTTGACATTTTATAGAAAATTTGACAGGTGCAACGGTTTGCAAGAACCGTTCTTGTCACATAAAAAGAACACAAGGAGAACTACGTTCTACAACTAAAATAAATTCAATAATATCATATCAAGTGTTCCGTTTTTCGCGTTACATTTTGTCAACTTCAAACCGCGAAAACTTGTTTAGGTCAAATGGAGCACCCTATATTTTTTTACGCCAAGTTGTGTAAAATTTAATTCCCTTTCTTCTGATATTAGCATTGTGGGGGTTATAGTTACAACTTTTTGAAATATTTGCGATTTTATTAGAAATTCATGAATTGTAATCATTTCTTCAAAATAGCCATGATTAGAAACAATCAGTCATTATCTTATGTAAAAAAATGCCAGCACGTTTAAATTATACCAACGAAAACTTTTTAAATTTGTTTATTATTTATGGAGAATGTGATAAAGTAATATCAAGAACTTGCAGCACATTTGCTACTCGATATCCACAAAAACGCAAGATAACATTAACACTGTAACATGCGTATTAATCGAATTGAAGATATGGCATGAACTAAAATAGCAGAGATAAGATCAATTTAAAATATGATTTCATTTTAATTTAATAATTGCTCAAAATTCCGCCCTCGACACATTTTTCGCACCTTCTGATTAGTTCCTCATGGGTAGTTCTTCTAATTGAATCCTGTGATATGTTTTGAAATGCATTTCTTACTCTTTGCATACAATCTTCAATGGTTGTTAATGGGCTCTCATAAACTTTATTTTTAATAGTTCCCCAAATGAAATAATCCAGAACTGATAAATCGGGCGAGCGAGGAGGCCATAAGAAAGGTCCATTATTGGCAATCCATTGATCATAAAAAGTTTCTTGTAAATAATTATTAATTAAATATGCGTTATGTGGGGGAGCACCGTCGTGCTGATAAAAAATGTTTCTATGTTCGGCGAGAGGTAAATTTTCTAAATAGTTATTATTCAAATTTTGTAAGATATTCAGATATCTTTCACCTAAAAAAAAAACAAAAACTTACCTATATATATTAGCAGAAGAGAAAATTTAATTTACCGTTAAATTTTCCTGATAAAATTGTAATGCCACCACTCCATCGTTTCTTATGGCACAGTAAACATTGAACTGCCAACTTTCCTGAAAGTTTCTCTCTCTGAACATATGAGGATTTGAGTCACTCCAATAATGTGAATTGTGTCTATTAATAAGTCCATTTTTAGTAAGTTTTGCTTCATCTGTTCATATAATATTTCCCAAATAAGAACCGTGACCCTCAGACCTTATTAGAATAAAATTCTGTCTTCTTAGGAAATCTGTTTCTTTTAATCCTTGAACCATATGGAATGAAAACTGGTGAAACTTATGTTTTAATAAGATTCTGTGAATTGAATTCTTGCATAGTTCCGATTCCAGAGCAGCTTGCCTTAATGACATCCTTGGAAATGCATGAAAATATCCCAGAATGACTATTTCAATGTTTTCGTCATCAACAAGAGGCTTTCTTCTTTGCATTTTTGCCTTGACAGAGCCATAATTTTTAAAAATTTTCAGTATGCGTTTTACAGTGTTTGGTGACGGTTTCCGTTTTTCTAGATATCGAGTAGCAAATGTGCTGCAAGTTATTGATATTACTTTATCACATTCTCCATAAATAATAAACAAATTTAAAAAGTTTTCATGGGTGTAATTTAAACGTGCTAGCATTTTTTGACATAAGATAATGAGTGATTGTTTCTAATCTTGGCTATTTTGATGAAATGATTACAACAATTCATGAATTTCTAATAAAATCGCAAATATTTCAAAAAGTTGTAACTTTAACCCCCACAATGCTAATATCAGAAAAAAGGGAATTCACAACTTGACGTAAAAAAATACAGGGTATTCCATTTGACCTAAAGAAGTTTTCGCAGTTTGAATTTGACAAAATGTAACGCGAAAAATGGAACACTTGGTATGATATTATTGAATTTATTTCAGTTGTAGAACGTAGTTCTCCTTGTGTTCTTTTTACGTGACAAGAAGCAAATGATGATCTTTTACACGAAGAAAGTTATAACGGTTCTTGCAAAACGTTGCACCTGTCAAATTTTCTATAAAATGTCAAATATCTCTGAAATGGTTAGGTTTAGGTATAGGATATGCTATATATTTTCGACTCAGAATTTTATGCTCTTTTCGAAAACCCTGAAATATATAGGATGTTCCATTTGAAATAAGCAAGTTGGTATCGACTTCTGGTATAAGCGGATATGCCAGCTGCTTGTAATTATTTTAGTTGGATTGGCCACACCGACATTAGAAGTTATCTAAATTTTCTGATGCGTACTTTTCTCTATATCAATCGATTCAGTTCCCGGTGAGACACCCTGTATTTAGAAAACCTTAAAATTTAATTTAGTGTCGTGCTTCTTTCATACAGAAAAACAGAGAGTAACATTTTGTCCACTGCGTTAACCTGACCTTACATAATTTTTTCCTGTTTAGCCTATTATTTGTATCAGTTACCTTAGCTTATTCATTGTAAATTACTAATTGTAGTAACCTTCAATGTGCAACGGTCTACGACTTTAACGACCGTCATTAATTGTATACTAATAATAACAGTTTGTTTTACGATAAAAGTGCTTGTTTAGTAGAAATTCAGTTACAATATTAACCGTGACTGTTTACGGCTACTTAGCAAAAAAGAACATTACTTGCCGAATAACCGTTTTATAAATAGAACGTCGTGTTGCAATTAATACCATGACGATATTAGAAATGTCTTAAATTATGCAAGAGAAGTTTTTAGTTGATTAATCGGTTAAATCGCCGAAAATTGCAGTGTTTTTAAACAGTAATCGATTTTTTTATACAACAGTGAACGTGATTTAATTTTTTCGCTCTGCTTGGTGATAAAATATACAGGATATCTCACCGGGAACTGAATCGATTGATATAGAGAAAAGTACTCATCAGAAAATTTTGAATATTTAGATAATTACTAATGTCGGTGTGGCCAACCCAACTAAAATAATTACAAGCAGCTGGCACTTCCGCTATATATTTTAGGGTTCTCGAAAAGAGCATAAAATTCTGAGTCGAAAATATGTAGCATATCCTATACCTAAACCTAGCTGTTTCAGAGATACTTGACATTTTATAGAAAATTTGACAGGTGCAACGGTTTGCAAGAACCGTTATAACTTTCTTCGTGTAAAAGATCCTCATTTGCTTCTCGTCACGTAAAAAGAACACAATGAGAACTACTTTCTACAACTGAAATAAATTCAATAATATCATACCAAGTGTTCCGTTTTTCTTGATATTACTTTATCACATTCTCAATAAATAATAAACAAATTTAAAAAGTCTTCGTGGGTGTAATTTAGACGTGCTGGCATTTTTTGACATATGATAATGACTGATTGTTTCTAATCATGGCTATTTTGATGAAATGATTACAACAATTCATGAATTTTTAATAAAATCGCAAATATTTCAAAAAGTTGTAGCTTTAACACCCACAATGCTAATATCAGAAAAATGGGGATTCAATTTTACACAACTTGACGTAAAAAAATACAGGGTGTTCCATTTGACCTAAACAAGTTTTCGCGGTTTGAAGTTGATAAAATGTAACGCGAAAAACGGAACACTTGGTTTGATATTATTGAATTTATTTTGGTTGTAGAACGTAGTTCTCCTTATGTTCTTCTTATGTGACAAGAAGCAAGTGAGGATCTTTTACACGAAGAAAGTTATAACGGTTCTTGCAAACCGTTGCACCTGTCAAATTTTCTATAAAATGTCAAATATCTCTGAAACGGCTAGGTTTAAGTATAGGATATGCTACATATTTTCGACTCAGAATTTTATGCTCTTTTCGAGAACCCTAAAATATATAGGGTGTTCCATTTGAAATAAGCAAGTGGGTATCGACTTCCGGTATAAGCGGAAATGCCAGCTGCTTGTAATTGTTTTAGTTGGATTGGCCACACCGGCATTAGTAATTATCTAAATTTTCAAAATTTTCTGATGCGTACTTTTTTCTATATCGATCGATTCAGTTCCCGGTGAGACACCCTGTATATTTATATAATTTCTGACATTAAGTACTCTCCGGAGTGTATTCGTCATCGATGCTTCCAATTTTAATTATAAACGACTTCACGTCAATAAAATGACGCAGCCGAATATACGGTGTGCTTGAAAAGAGAGAGGGATATGAAATAGAATATGAGATTGTACAAATTTATTATACCTAATTTAAATCTCTATTTGCCCCTGAGGACATATAGGGCTACTTTTATTTTAGTTCTATAAAAGGAGAAATGTTTATTTTAATAATACCTATGTGAGATGATAAAAATTGTTTTTACAAATCGAAAATAGAAGATAAAAATTATATTAATTAAATCTATAATTATTTTGTTTGAATGAGAGGAAAATCTGACATTTAAAAACAAACTGTATGCCAATTTATTTTTAAATAAACATATTACCATTAATTGTGAGGGATATACAGAAGATGGAGTTCGAGTATATACATTATGTCCTCTGATTGTGTTCGTTATAAGTGAAATGGAAATTCGATTTTTTTTTTCATATTTGGGAGTTCATCTTTGCTCATCTGAAAAGTAATTTTGGGTGTATTTTTGTTTTTTTAATCACGTGGGCCATGACAGTTACACAAAAACGAAATTCTTGTGAGGTAAAGTTCTTTTTCTGTAAAAGATACAGCAAAATGCCATTAAAGAAAGTTATTCAGATTAAAAGTTATAGACCTATGTAAAATTTTAAGAACATACCCCTACATTGATGATTTTGTTTTTATTATATAATTGCATTTTACGGAAAAAAAACTTTAAGTCGGTTTGTTTGAAGTGTCTAGAGAAAAATATTTCATTGTGAAGCAAAATTACATTTTGGGTTAGGAAACCAATGAATCCAAATGACAATAATTAATAAATGATAATTTAAAAACTTACTATAAGTATCTAGAAGTAAACATAAATATGTCGCGTTATTATTCAAAATTGATGCCATCAGCTTTAACACAGCTTTAATCTAGCTCTTAATCCTCTATAACTGTTTTAGATTTCTTGGCGAGGTGTGAGCAGAAAAAAAATAGGATAACTTTTTTTTTCTAATGTAAATCTGTCTCTATTTGAATATGTAATGAGTAGCCGAAATAAAACAGATATCACTTTTAATTTCTTTTTTTATTTTAATGCTGTAGTTATTGCTATAGTAAATGATGGATGGTTAATGAGACAAATTGCACTGCGTTATAGCATTAACAAAAATTTGGTCTAACATTTTAAGAAAGTGGAGAATAAACGGTACGATTAGTAGATATCCTGGATCAAAGGACAAATGATATCCTATTTAACAAGAAACTAACTATTAATATTTCGTTATTGCACCATTTCTATTTATAACTTCTATAAGTGTGTTTGGCATAGAATTAAATAACCTTATACAATAATCATTAGTAATAATATTTTCCCATACATTATTTACTATTTCCAGTAATTCTTGGGCATTCCGTGGTCTCACGTTTCGTTTTTGGATACTTCTTACGAATAGTCCCCATACTTCTTCCACAGGGTTAAGGTCTGGACTATGACTGGGCTAGTTAAGAACATTGATGTTGTTATCTTGAAACCAGTTAGTTACGGTATGAGCAGTATGAACCGAACAATTGTCTTGTTGAAATATGAACTCCTTATTAGGAAATAATTGTGACGCAGAAGGGAGCATAATATTGTCTAAAATCTTAATATACGTTTCACTATTAAATCGTTCCTCAATATGCCACAAAACACCAGGACCACGTGCCGACATCCAAGCCCACATATTGACGGAAATCTACCACTTTTATCAATGTTAGATATACATTTCTCATCGGGCGGTGAACACGAATACGAATGTGTTGACTGAAAAGTTTTTTCGTCTGTAAAGATTACATTGTTCCAAAAATTTACATCATGCGCTAAAAATTCAAGCGCAAATCCTACTTGAGCTTCTTTATATTCAGGTTTAAGTAAGTATTTCTGTGCTGCTGCATGACAGCGTAGCTCCGATTCTCTTACTCGCCGACGACCAGTACTACTCGATCTAGGAAAATTCGTTTCTTCAGCAGCCTGAATAACCGAGTAAAATAGATTTTTTACTAAAGCATTTACCAATTGCAAATCTTGTTGTTGAGTTTATATCCTTCGTCATCCTGAGGCAGGATTTCTACAAATCGTACCGTTTATTCTCCACTTTCTTAAAATGTTACACACCGAATTTTTGTTAATATTATAACGCATTGAAATTTGTCTCATTGACCATCCATCTACTGCTTTAGCAATAACTCCAGATTTAACTAAATCGCTTATATGAGGCATATTAGTTTTTTGCACACTTGCAATAAATTATGACAACTAACTGACAATGTCACAAAAATTAAAGTTAGATGTACACAACTAGACTTTAGCAAAATACCGTTATAAGACTTGTCCTATTTTTTTAGAATTCTTCTCGTATCTCTTCAAATAACGGAGATATTTGGCCTAGACGTTTTCCGCATTTTCGATATTTTCCGCCGTAACTCTTAAAGTAGGCCATGGATTTCAAATATTTTTAAACCATTTTGTAGGTTATATAAATCGGCACAATTTTCATAAAAATATTTTTTTTGTACGACCGATATTAAGTGAGATATTCTCGAGGGCCCTGATAAAATGGACAGCCTGTATGTTTTTTAGATATATTTTAATGGCACCATCTTTTTTAATCTGTCTTTTAGCAGAGGGTGTTTAGGTTTAAGATTTTAATTGTTGTTTCAACCGACCCAGGCGTACTCCGCCCGGTCCTGCAACCGACCATCGCGATCAACGCGATGGTTGCATGATCGGTTCCGAGATAGGTCCTAAGGAGGCACTTTTATATTGTTAATTTTAATAAAGAAGTTTTGAATTGAATTATCAACCAACCTCTAGCGCATGATAAAATCGTTTAAAAATATCTACCAGCAACTCCCTAACTATGAGCAAAAAGTCAGAATATTATACGTGACAAATGACAGAAAAGAAAGCTTAAGTCTATATAAGGCAAAAAGTAATAAGGATAATTATAAAAAATACTAATACCGTAGAATAACAGAGTTTTGAATATTTTTGAAATGAGGGCTCTTACGATATCGTTACCTTCCTCACCAATTTGGAACGGTGGAACCAGTATAGTTTTAACACGCATATATTAATAAATGGCATAATTCCGTTAATAGAATTGAAACTAGGCAGCTATCTTGTAAATAACGCAAAAGGGAGAACCTGGAGGTCAGAGACCCCTGATAAAATACACAGGACGATTTATGAGCGAGTCAGTTTTTAAATATAGTTTTCCTAATCAGTGAGTAACATTTGCAAGATAAGGTGTATACATATATACAGGGTGTGCCACTTAAAACTTCCCAGACTCGTAAATTTCTTATTTTTTAAGCGACTACCAAATCAAATCTACTACTACTACTATCAAATTGTAGCTATTTTTAAGGCCTTTAAACATACATATAAAGCGATTTTAAAAAATTAAAAATTTGAAAAAACTGTTACGAGAGGAAACTTAATATCCTTGAATATTGTTTTACCTCACCCTGTACATGAACTGTGTTAATGTTTTCTTCTAAAGGTTTTTAGGCCAGTTATCATGGATTTCAATAATGAATTAATTAATAATAATAATAATATATATTTGTTTCCATAAGACCATTACAGTATCGGAATTGTCAAAAATAAAATATAAAAGTGTAGAAAATATACAGAAGCGTTATAAAATGTGCAGTGTGCACATCTCGTTATGTACATACAATACACATATAAGCTTAGGAATCCTTTTGATATAAAAATAACACATACGAATAGGTAATATGTGTATATTCACTTCTTAACAGCTGATTAGAAATTATTCCAGTATATGATCCGGATTAAGACACAACACCGAACATATCTACTATCTAACTGACTGTCTGTATTCATTCTAGTTTTATTGCAGATCGGCGAAATTCCCGACAAAACATAGGGACTATCTGCCTGTGCGGTAAGCTTATAGTCCGGGCGCTTACACACGGCCTTCCTGACTGGATGATGGTCGACTGGGCATCTGAAACAAGTCATGCAATGTAGGAAAAATTAGCGGGCTCTGAAACCCAACTCACACTGTGTTACCCAGGGATAAATCCCGACGGTATTTTATTTATTTTTTCTCTTGTCTCGATGGTTTAAGCCTAGAGACAATCCGGAGAACTCCCGACAGCAGTAGCTTAGGGATGCCCAGAATCAGCATCATCCTCGACGGCTAGAACCCAGAGACTGATGACAATTCGATGGCAATCAATGAGGCCCAGGGACTTTCAGCCCCGATGGCACTAACAAAGCTTAGGGTTTCTTTTTATTGTATGTATGGGTGCGTGCCCAGGGATCTAAACGTCCCGACGGCTTATCGGGAGGCCCGGGGACGCCAATATCCCGATGGCAATTCAAGGGCGCAGTGATACTGATATCCCGACGGCTCTACTGTACCTTACTGAGCATCACTGAAGGTGATCCATCTCTTAATCTGCTCTACAGCGTACATTCCGGCATAAGAGTTTCTTGTTCTGGTCGAACCGGGGATATCAGTAACTTCGTACCGGTCGCCTTCCAGAACCTTGGATATTCTAAATGACCCCTTCCACTTAAGCTTCCGGCTCTTGCCTGCACTGACAATAGATGAGATTTTGACGAGTACCAATTCACTTTCAGCAAACGAGTTTGAATTTGCTCGATGCGAATCGAACGCAGCCTTTTGATGGCGTTGATTGCGTTTTATTTTTTTACTTATTAATTTTCGGAGGTTCAGCACATCCACACTTTCCCCTGATTCCACGAATCCAATGTTTTGGGGCCCTGATCGGTAACCAACCAACGCTTCGGCAGGTGTTGTCGCAATGGCTCTGTTTAAAGTGTTATTCAAGCCCAGTTGGATATTGGTTACATTATCATCCCCATTCGTAATCGTCCTTGTTTGCCCCCATTGTAGCTAAGGAATCTAAAACGGTCCTGTTGTACCGCTCTACCTGGCCGTTTCCACGTGACATTCCGACAGCACTGAGGTGTAACTTTACTTGCTTTTTATCACAAATTTTTTTAAATGCCTTGGAGGTAAAAGCTTTGCCTCTATCAGTAATTATACGTTTTGGTACCCCAAACACCTTTATGATATTGCCTAATTCTTCTATAACATACTTGGCCTTGGTATTTCTGAGAAATTTAGTAAACGCATCTAATAATTACGACATAGCTGTTGCCTTGCTTATTCTTACAGAAAGGTCCCAAATGGTCGATATGTATTGTGTGGAATGGGCGTGGGATTTTGGGAATCGGATGTAAGTACCCAGGTGGTTTTGCTGATGGGGACTTATGATACATGCAATTTATGCACGCACCAACATATTTTTGAATAAATTTTCGCATTTTTGGGAACCAAAAATTACTGGAGATTCGCTCATAAGTCTTATCGAAAGCAAAATGCCCAACATCATCGTGATCGTATCTCAAAATTTGCCATCTGCATGCTTTCGGGAGCACCACTCGATTTCCCCGTTCGGTTTGACGATATACCAGTCCCCGACGTAGGTCATAATCATTAAAAGTGGATTTACTTGAGTGACGCTCGCCAGATTGAAGTATCCTCTTGATACTACTTATATCTTTATCTGCCTCCTGTAATGCCAGCAGCCAATCATTTTCAGAGACAACAGTGATATATACGCCTTTATTGCATTCAACCATGGGTTCCTACTTAGAGCGTCTACGTGGCCCATACACGCTCCTGGCCTGTGTAGAATCTCGAAATCGTATTCTTGCAGATCCAGAACCCATCTTCCTATTCTGCGATTTAGATCTTTCTTTTTCATAGCATTTCTTACAGCAGAACAATCCGTATAAATCTTGAAAGTAACTCCTATCAAGTAATGCCGAAATTTTTTCACTGAGCTCACTATGGCAAGAGTTTCCAATTCAAAAGAGTGATAGCGTTGCTCAGTGGGGGAGGTGGTCCTACTATAATAATCAACAACCTTTTCATCTCCTTTCTCCATCCGGCCAATCCTGTTCGATTCGCATCTGTATATAAAATAATTTCCTTTCGGCTATCGAAAAGGGTTAAAATGGGTGTTGCCGTCATATAGCCTTTAAGGCACTCGTAGGATTTTTGTTGCTCCAACCTCGCAAAATATGGAATTTAACAATGTCTGTGAAATGCGACCCAGGTTTATCGCAGGTATGCTCACTTTGTCTACGAAAACTCAAGGTTGACTTTAGGTGATATGTCTACGAATTTGGATGTAGATTGTTTTTGAATGTTTTTTGAGATTATCGGAGGCTACAAATTTTTGTATAGAATGGGCGCCAGCAGCCTCGATGGTAGTGGTTCGTAGATACTAGGTGTGGACGAGCTCTCAGGGTCGATTTCGATGATTGGAGGTGGTATTAACGATTTGGTTGTGTAGGAAGGCACTGCTACTACCCCCTATTGGCTTCCTCGTAGGCTGACATACGCATGCACCGCTTTTGGTGCAAGGTACCCCAACTTTTGTGCTTTATAGACAGGCGCTTTTGTCTGGTAGGTGTCGATGCGTAGAAATAAATAAAACTCGAAGATCCAGATTAAATGTAACTTAAACTCTAGGCTGTTCGTTGCACAATTATTCACTTTTAATTTATCCCTAACTTGACTAGCTAACTCTATGAAATGTCGTTACGAATTGAAAGTTGCGTCGCGTTAACGAAGATGGCCCTTCTCCTAACGCAAGTTGGGTTTAGCTACAGTACAGGGATTGGTAACTGAGATCGGTTCGTCGGGTTGAAGTTCTGGAAGAATGTTGGTTGCTTGAAGTTCTTGTAGTGGTTTCGTAGTTGTTTTCGCGTTGACTGCTCGCACTGGACTGATGTCGCTGCAAACCTCGCCTGTTGTCGAGGGACAAAAAGTCCATTAAAATCAATTAAAAGTCAATTTAAAATCATAAGTAAATGTCTAGCTAACATTCCAATAACAAACTACGCAGTTAACAAAATTCTACACAGGTGTATATCAACGTTCTGTTTCCCGTCCGCTTCGGCGGGAATGGAGGGTTCCAACACGACGCAGCAGAGTCCCCAGCCATTCATCCGGCGCGCTAACGCTTAGAACGCCGTTCGCCCAGACGTTCAGAGCTCCGTCCGCCCCGAAGTAGACAGTACGGCGGCGAGTTTTGCAGCGAGTCAGTCCAGCTCCGGTAATCAACAAGTAATCAACTACAACTACGAACCACTTCAGACTCCAAGAACTTCAGCTACTCTATCTGACGAACCCAAGACATAGTACGGCGTCTCGCTCCACTGCAAGTGAACCCTGCTAGCGTTAACGGTGAAGGATACGATAGTCTACAATCTACAGTCTACAGTCTACAATCTACAGTCTACAGTTACAACCGCGAACGCGACTTACAAACGAACTGCATATACAGAGTGTTAGCTAGTTAGTTAGGGTTAAATCATTATTTTATTTTTACACGGACAACGTTAGAGTTCTTTTTCGTTACTTATTTTGAAATCTTCGTTTTATTTTCATCGACAAGCTTGCGTAGGGCAAAAGCGCCTTTACAAGAGCTAACCAGGCAAAAGCGCCTGTTCATATGCACAAAGTGGGGTACCTTGCACCAACAGCGGTGTAAGTGTATGACAACTTACAAAGTTGCATCAAGAAATCATTAATACTACTACTAAACTTCTAAAAAAAATCGACCCTGAGAAAGTTCGTCCACCAATCAGCACTACGACCAACCTACAGAGGCTACTGGCGCCCAATACACATTCATAAATTTGTAGCCTTCAATAAATTCTCACAAACCAACACGACAAGCGTAGACATGTCGCCCAACTAGGGGCTTGAAGAAGAACAAGTGCTCAAGTGTATCGTAAACAATTCGCGTAAAACAAAGTGAAGTGAAGTGAAGTGACCAAAGGACAGGTAAGCAACCGATATTGTAATACTCTCCAAAACTGCCAAAGAACAATTATAAACTCGTATATAAACTGAAAAAACTTTTAGAAACTATAACAAAAACTTTTTAGTAACTATTATAAAAACTTTTTTATATAAAATATGAATAACGATAACACACCCATAATAAATACTGCACGCGCTCGCTTGAGTACCATACCAAGTCAACCGGAAGGTGACGCGAACCCCAGGACGAACGAAAGCACAGTAACTGCACCAGAAATCATGGAACACAACGCGCAACAATATTCGTTTGAACAACGACGTTCACCACTACCACCGTCAAGAAATGGTTCCCAGCACACGGCACAATCGCACAGAAGAAATGCACTGCCGCCACGACCAGAATCTCGCCCATCAGTAAGAAACACTCACTCGCATTACACGCCAGAATCTCGCCCATCAGTAAGAAATACTCACTCGCATTACACACCAGAACCTCGCAGACCCGTCGACAATATTAGCGTCATATCAAGCTCAAGCACACGCTCCAGACCCGCTCCTCAGATAAATCAGGTACCCATACAAAACATGGAAAATGCATTCTCAAACATGGCATCGGCATTTGTACAAGCTTTACATCAAATTACCCAACAAAATACACAAGACAGGGCTTCTCGAATCGGACCTTCACACACATTCAGTGGACAAGAGCACGAAGACCCCACGGCGTTCATCAGAAGAATGGACCAATATTTCAACAGAATCAACCTCATCGACGATGCGGACAAACTAAATATCACAATACAACAGCTTCGCGGCGATGCAGCACGTTGGTACGAGCCATACAGAAACTTAATTGATACTTATGGAACTTTCATTGACCGATTATATGATCGTTACGACTCCACCACAACTATAACGCAGAGCACGGCTAAGTTATACGGGGAAAAACAAAACGCAAACGAACCAGTAGAGTTATTTATTACACGAAAATATTGCCTATTTAACAGACTCGAACCTGACAAAGGAGAGCAAATGAAAGCAGCAACTATTATCGATCAACTGAGACCAGAAATAAGAAGCAGACTACGGGGTGCCACGATTCGATCTACCGACGAATTAACCAGGTTGGCGACACAGATAGAAGCGGATATGAGAGAAGACAACCGAGGACAATGGAGACCGTTCAGGCCACGTACAGAAAACCCTCAAGCAAATGCACCAACGACCAGAGGCACGCAAGAAAATGTAAGCAGAATGGAATCAAGAGGACCTACCCAACAGACCAGCCAACCGACTACCACACCCCAAAATTCAACAAACACATCGCAACCTCCTTCACCATGTCGCCACTGTGGAGGATGGCACTTTAATCGAGACTGCCCAAACAGGCAAAATAACTCCCAGCCGGCACAAAGACAGCCAGCACCAGCAAAACCCATGCCACCAAAAAACTTCACCAGGGCCGGGGAGAATCAACAACGCCGCCCCCTGAACACGGCCCAGCCGCGGCTACAAACATTGAACGAAGCAGAGGTCCAAACACCCACCAACGAACAACAAAACCAAGAGTAAACAACAACACAATGAATTCTATCACTACTTATCAAGAGGACGACGATACTTACGACATTTCACTACTTTTTTCAAGAAATTTCGGAAAACCAGAATACAAGACCATAGCAATTCAGACAATGAGCGAACAAGAAATTTTACCACTCAACAGCACGAGTAATTTAAAATATCAATTCAGGATAAATATAAAAATCAATGATCAAAATTGCACGGCATTAATAGACACGGGTGCTGCAAGTAACGCAATACGAGCAGAATTCGTACAGAACTTAAATAAAACAAAATCTAGACAAAAATTTTCGTTGGCATGCGGAAAAGAAATATTCAACTCATTAGGAACAATAAATTTGAATTACCAGATGCAAGAACTAAATACAACAGGGACATTCCAAGTATTTAACGAATTGAACGAGGAAATTATACTAGGAGCACCATTCCTAAATAAAGAAGAAGTCACGCTCGACTATGGACGCAAATGTATATACGCCGGTGTTTCGCAACGACATACCATTTATTGTAATCCTGCCACAAAGGCACAAATGACAAATAATCAATTGCCTGAAAATTTAATAATACCCGATGACCATAAATCCACATTAGAACCATTGTTCTGTGAGTTCACAGACTTATTTGATGAAGTTCCGGCTAAAGCCACTACCGACAGTGTCAAACACACGATATCACTGACCACTAACAAAGTCGTACACCTGAAACCATACCCGATGTCTCCAGAAAAGAAGAAAATTTTGAACGACCAAATTGAAGAAATGTTGGAGGCCGGAGTAATCGAGCCAAGCCGCTCGCAATACAGTTCCCCACCAGTGTTAGTACAGAGGCCTAACAAGAAACCACGCTTCTGTATCGACTACAGGAAATTGAACGAAATTACAGAAACCGAATCATCAGTGTTACCTAAAATCTACGAAACCATTAAAGACTTCGGCAAAGCAAAATATTTCACACTTCTTGATCTCAAGGCAGGTTATTGGCAAATCCCAATGGATGAACAATCTAAACAATACACGGCATTCACAACACCAGACGGTGCTTCATATCATTTTACAGTCATGCCCTTCGGACTTAAAACAGCTCCAGCGACGTTTCAGAAATTCATGGTCCGAGAAGTATTAATAGGATTTCTTCACGATTTCGTCAACGTATACTTAGATGACATAATCATTTACAGTGAAACAATTGAAGACCACGCCAAACATTTGAGACTCGTATTCGAACGAATACGCACTCATAACTTACATATATCTCCAGAAAAATGTACCGTCGCAGCAGAACACTTAGATTATTTAGGACACCATATACGAGGTGCAACCACAGAGCCACAGCAAAAACATATCGACACAATCTTGGACTTCACACCACCGCAGACTAAGAAACAACTTCAGAGTTTCCTTGGTACCTGCAACTGGATACGTGAATACATTCCAAACGCCGCTCAGTTAACAAGACCCCTGACCTTATTACTTTCGAAAAATGTTAAATTTAAATGGAACGCAGAATGTCAACAAGCTTTTGAAGAACTTAAAACTATCATTTCTCAAGAACAATTAATTTTGCACAGACCCGATTTCGACAAACATTTTTACTTACAAACAGATGCCTCACTCCGTGGACTCGGAGCTACATTGTACCAAAAAGATAACGAAGGAAACAAACTCGTAATTTCATATGCTAGTGCAACTCTTAGCAAAACAGAACAAAAATATCACGTAAATGAACTTGAAGTTTTAGCCACCTTATGGGCCATTAAAAAATATAAAATGTATTTAGAGGACAAACCTTTTACCCTACTTACCGACAGCAAAGCCTTAACTTGGCTCAACAAAAACAAGGACTCGAAAACAAAGTTAATGCGCTGGTCACTACTCTTGCAGGAATATCAATTTAATGTCATACACTGCCCAGGTAAAGATAACGAACTAGCCGACTTTCTAAGTAGAAACCCCAATCCAGAAAATGCTCACGAAGAGGTAGAAGAAACCAAACTAATTCCACCACCATTCACTCATCAATCTAATGAAGAAGCATTAATCGAACCAATACAAGTAATGGACCATCTTCAGCTGTACGAAGAAATAATCAGAACACAAGCCCGATCCCGAAATATTCAACACGACATCATTCGTTGGAACGCTATTACACAGCATGGACCACAAAACGAAAGGGAAGCTGCCTTTCAAAGAAGTCATCGAGTCGCCGACAACATACTTTGGAAAAGGTATCAAGGCAGAGATTTAATAATTATCCCCAGAAGCATGATTAAAAAAGTAATTTACCAATTTCATGACACCACAGATGCCGCGCATCCAGGCAGAGACGAAACTTTACGTGCCATTACACAGCGATACTTTTGCCGCAATCTACATAAACATGTTGCCGAGTATCTACAAAATTGTATTATGTGTTCTACTGTAAAATCCCGACACAAACAACGAAATGCTCCACAACAGGCTCACAGCCCTACGTGTCCTTTTGAAATAATTAGCATTGATGTTCTAGGTCCTTTTCCCGAAACAAGACACAAAAACAAATATGCCTTAATCGTAACCGATGTTTTCACAAAGTGGGTCGAAGCCAAGGCCTACCCAGACGTCTCAGGAAAGACAGTCACGAGCTATTTGGAGGAAGAAATAGTATCAAGATATGGGTTACCAAAAACGATCATTTCAGACAACGGAACAATTTTTCAAGGAGCCACAATGACCAGATGGTGCGAGAGGCAGCGAGTGAGCCAGCTTTTCTCACCAATATATCATCAGCGAGCCAACCCGACGGAAAGGCGAGTGCAAGAGATGAAGAAAGTGCTCAGAACGATGCTACAGGGAAAGCAGCCAACCACCTGGGATAGTTATCTCAGCAAGGCCCTTTACGTATTGCGGACGCGGTACAACGCAGCGACTGGTATGACGCCGGCCAAAGCAGTGTTAGGGTATGAACTTCCTAGGCAGGGAGAGTGGGACACCCCACAATATCAAAGGTTGCGCGAAGAACCTGTACCTCGGCGTCGACAGCGCGATCAACGCATATACGCACGGCAACTCGATTTTCAGACAAAATATGCTAACCCCGAGGCAGAGCCCGATGTTACTTTTCAGATAGGCGATCCCGTGATGACCAAAGTCCTGATGAAGACAAAGAAAGCTTTTGGACCCTTATGGACTGGACCCCATACGATAGCGAGGCGAGTGAGCAACGAGGTGTATGAAGTGGACCGTGATGGGTACATTTCCATTATGCATGTCGACCATCTCCGACCCGCACCAAGGGGGAATGAGGAAGCAGACCTCAACAGCGAGACAGAATCCAGCCATTACGAAGCCACAGACGTGGAGGACAGTTCAGATGACGACGATGACCAACCAGGCCCTCCAGCGAGAAGGTCCCAGGAAGGTGTTCTACCCAGACCAGACGTACCACCCAATGATGACATCCAGGCAGACGAGATGCCAGAGCCAAGGCAGTCCCCGGATACTAACGCAGTCAGCCGACAGCAACCTTTTGATTTAACTGTTTCAGGTTTCCCTACTTCAACAGGCCAGCAAACTGCCCAAACAACAGGCCAGCAAGCTGCCTACACAACAGGCCAGCAAGCTGCCCAGACACCAGGCCAGCAGGCCGCCCAACCAATCCCCGGACCAAGTCGGCGCAGACGAGCCCGACTAGTGGTTATCGATTCCCCGGACGCTCAGTGAAGTGCCACAAACTCCAGTGAGGACGCTCAGGCAGTGCCCACGTAAAAAATCAGTTTTCATTTTCAATCTTCTTTCTTTGAATTGTATAATTTTAGTTCGGTCATTTTTACATTTGTTAATAGCTTTTAAGAATTGCGATTGTTCATATTACCAAATTCAAAACTGTTAATAAAGGACGTAACATTGCACTCAAAAAGAACTCAAACATCGTCCTTTTTCAAAACGAGGGGGGTGTTGTCGAGGGACAAAAAGTCCATTAAAATCAATTAAAAGTCAATTTAAAATCATAAGTAAATGTCTAGCTAACATTCCAATAACAAACTACGCAGTTAACAAAATTCTACACAGGTGTATATCAACGTTCTGTTTCCCGTCCGCTTCGGCGGGAATGGAGGGTTCCAACACGACGCAGCAGAGTCCCCAGCCATTCATCCGGCGCGCTAACGCTTAGAACGCCGTTCGCCCAGACGTTCAGAGCTCCGTCCGCCCCGAAGTAGACAGTACGGCGGCGAGTTTTGCAGCGAGTCAGTCCAGCTCCGGTAATCAACAAGTAATCAACTACAACTACGAACCACTTCAGACTCCAAGAACTTCAGCTACTCTATCTGACGAACCCAAGACATAGTACGGCGTCTCGCTCCACTGCAAGTGAACCCTGCTAGCGTTAACGGTGAAGGATACGATAGTCTACAATCTACAGTCTACAGTCTACAATCTACAGTCTACAGTTACAACCGCGAACGCGACTTACAAACGAACTGCATATACAGAGTGTTAGCTAGTTAGTTAGGGTTAAATCATTATTTTATTTTTACACGGACAACGTTAGAGTTCTTTTTCGTTACTTATTTTGAAATCTTCGTTTTATTTTCATCGACAAGCTTGCGTAGGGCAAAAGCGCCTTTACAAGAGCTAACCAGGCAAAAGCGCCTGTTCATATGCACAAAGTGGGGTACCTTGCACCAACAGCGGTGTAAGTGTATGACAACTTACAAAGTTGCATCAAGAAATCATTAATACTACTACTAAACTTCTAAAAAAAATCGACCCTGAGAAAGTTCGTCCACCAATCAGCACTACGACCAACCTACAGAGGCTACTGGCGCCCAATACACATTCATAAATTTGTAGCCTTCAATAAATTCTCACAAACCAACACGACAAGCGTAGACACGCCGCTGTCCTGAATACTTCGAGGCGGACGGAATCCTGAACGTTGGGTCGGCTGGCGTTCTGAACGTCGCTCGCCGAATGAGCGGCTGGGACCGCTGACTGCGTCATCTCGGAACCGCCCAGTCATGCCGAGGCGGACGGGATCCTAGACGTTGATATACTCTTGGCGTTGTAATTGCGTCGTATTTATTTCGCGCTGGGATATTGATGAATGACTATGTAAAAAAGCAAATTGTGACTTTTCTGTTAATTTTAAGTTAATTAAATAACCTTTATTGGCTTCGACAACAACTTGCACTGAACTGACGAGACCCAAAAATCTGCAGTTAGTGACATCCTGAGCTAGTACCATTCCTCGTAGCATTCGAGTAATCGAAGTTATTGTATTTTAGTGCGAACTTTGTTAGACAAAATACGGCAAACATCATTTAATTCAGCGCTCGTCGGCATGTAGCTGAGAGAATAGCTGTTTTGATTTGATTTGTTTAGTCCTTATTGTATATAAGGCACTTGCAGACAGGTTGGAATATTATAATTCTTATTTTTTATTCAGTTTCTAGGCAAACAAAGCCTGGTTTTATTTTATTAATTAAAGCTCTTTTAAACTTGTTTTTAGATTGTTTTTTAGATCAGGGAGTAGTTAAATGTTAAATAACAATGATCCGCGAGTGCTGCGTACGTGATATTGGGCAATTTAAGTAAATTACATTAAAAATGATAAGAATGTTTGCCATGCTGATTGAACCAGTGCCTGTTAAAACAAAGATTAGACTTAGTTTATCATCCGTCAGTTTTGGAATGTACTGCAAAATTATTTTTGCATTATTTTACTTATTAACAAAGTTCAACGCAGTCAAATTTCTTAAAGCATCTTTCCTTCTTGCCTCGACTTTTAAAAGATTTAGATTAAATAAAGTCTGTATCAATATTAGATACTTTGGAACAGGGTAGTTAGCGGAAATCCTAGAGAAAGCAATTTGTTTCGAAGTCGCATAAACTGGGTATGTATATGTTTAAATTTTCACTATTTTTCCGTTAAGATTTGTGATACCCTCTATACAGTAGCCTCGAAAATAAAACTAAAAATATCCAGTTTTGGTAATATGCCGGTCTAATTAAATAAAACTTTATTATGTTTAACATAAACAAGATTACAATATAAAGTTGCTAACAAAAATTACTTTATTTAATTTACTTTATAAATAACTACCAAAAGTGAAGTTAAAATATTATAAAATAAAACCTTGGCGTTTGAAGTTTTGCGACAACGTAAACAGCATATTAGCTGAATAGAGTTTATCATTAATTGGCATTAAAAAAAAATTAGGGGAAAGTATCTATTAAAATAATGAAAATATTTGTAGTATTGCATATCATTGCATATTTGTGTATCATACGAAAAGAACAAAACTTTGATTTGAAAGAAATCGTATTGTGCAATTATTGGACGTTACATAAATATTCAGTATCTTTGTGTCATAGTTTACAATTAAATTGGTAAAATAAAATAATACAATGACTTAGAACTTTGATACTTAGAGGAAATAATCAAGAATTTATATAATAATTTTGATTATTTTTTTCTTTTAAACATTTTTCTTTATATATTATCTCGTTTTTATATTCATGCAATTAATACTCATACTCATTTTATTTGACTACGTTACATACATGTCAGGTACATTTGTAGCAGGCTATAGTGTAATTATTGTAGATAATGATAAATATACAGGGTGCTCACCGGGAACTGAATCGATCGATATAGAGAAAAGTACGCATCAGAAAATTTAGATAATTACTAACGTCGGTATGGCCAATCCAACTAAAATAATTACAAGCAGCTGGCACTTCCGCTTATACCGGAAGTCGATACCAACTTACTTATTTCAAATGGAACAGCCTATATATTTTAGGGTTTTCGAAAAGAGCATAAAATTCTGAGTCGAAAATATGTAGCATATCCTATACCTAAACCTAGCCGTTTCAGAGATATTTGACATTTTATAGAAAATTTGACAGGTGCAACGGTTTGCAAGAACCGTTATAACTTTCTTCGTGTAAAAGACCCTCATTTGCTTCTTGTCACATAAAAAGAACACAAGGAGAACTACGTCCTACAACTGAAATAAATTCAATAATATCATACCAAGTGTTCCGTTTTTCGCATTACATTTTGTCAACTTCAAACCGCGAAAGCTTGTTTACGTCAAATGGAACACTTTGTGTTTTTTACGTCAAGTTGTGTAAAATTGATTCCCTTTTTTCTGATATTAGCATTGTGGGGGTTAAAGTTACAACTTTTTGAAATATTTGCGATTTTATTAGAAATTCATGAATTGTTGTAATCATTTCATCAAAATAGCCATGATTAGAAACAATCCGTCATTATCTTATGTCAAAAAATGCCAGCACGTTTAAATTACACCCACGAAGACTTTTTAAATTTGTTTATTATTTATGTAGAATGTGATAAAGTAATATCAAGAACTTGCAGCACATTTGCTACTCGATATCCAGAAAAACGCGAACCGTCACCAAACACTATAAAACGCATACTGGAAAATTTTAAAAATTATGGCTCTGTTAAAGCAAGAATGCAAAGAAGAAAGCCTATTGTTGATGGCGAAAACATTGAAATAGTCATTCTGGGATACTTTCATGCATTTCCAAGGATGTCATTAAGACAAGCTGCACTGGAACCGGGACTATGCAAGGATTCAATTCACAGAATCTTATTAAAACATAAGTTTCACCCGTTTTCTTTCCATATGGTTCAAGGATTAAAAGAAACAGATTCCCTAAGAAGACAGAATTTTTGTGAGTTTATTCTAATAAGGTCTGAGGGTCACGATTCTTATTTGGGAAATATTATATGGACAGATGAAGCAAAATTTACTAAAAATGGACTTTTTAATAGACACAATTCGCATTATTGGAGTGACTCAAATCCTCATATGTTCAGAGAACGAAACTTTCAGGAAAGTTGGCATTACAATTTTATCAGGAAAATTTAAACGGTAAATTAAATTTTCTCTTCTGCTAATATGTATAGGTAAATTTTTGTTTTTTTTTAGGTGAAAGATATCTGAATATCTTACAAAATTTGAATAATAACTATTTAGAAAATTTATCTCTCGCCGAACATAGAAATATTTTTTATCAGCACGACGGTGCTCCCCCACAAAACGCATATTTAATTAATAATTATTTACAAGAAACTTTTTATGATCAATGGATTGCCATTAATGGACCTTTCTTATGGCCACCTCGCTCGCCCGATTTATCAGTTCTGGATTATTTAATTTGCGGAACTGTTAAAAATAAAGTTTATAAGGGCCCATTAACAACCATTGAAGATTGTATGCAAAGAGTAAGAAATGCATTTCAAAACATATCACAGGATTCAATTAGAAGAGCTAGCCATGAGGAACTAATCCGAAAGTGCGAAAAATGTGTCGAGGTTCGAGAGTGGAATTTTGAGCAATTATTAAATTAAAATGAAATCATATTTTAAATTGATCTTATCTCTGTTATTTTAGTTCATGCCATATCTTCAATTCGATTAATACGCATGTTACAGTGTTAGTGTTATTTTGCTTTTTTGTGGATATCGAGTAGCAAATGTGCTGCAAGTTCTTGATATTACTTTATCACATTCTCCATCAATAATAAACAAATTTAAAAAGTTTTCGTTGGTATAATTTAAACGTGCTGGCAGTTTTTGACATAAGATAATGATTGTTTCTAATCATGGCTATTTTGATGAAATGATTACAACAATTCATGAATTTCTAATAAAATCGCAAATATTTCAAAAAGTTGTAACTTTAACCCCCACAATGCTAATATCAGAAAAAAGGGAATTCAATTTTACACAACTTGACGTAAAAAAATACAGGAAGTTCCATTTGACCTAAACAAGTTTTTGCGGTTTGAAGTTGACAAAATGTAACGCGAAAAACGGAACACTTGGTATGATATTATTGAATTTATTTCAGTTGTAGAACGTAGTTCTCCTTGTGTTCCTTTTACGTGACAAGAAGCAAATAAGGATCTTTTACACGAAGAGAGTTATAATGATTCTCGCAAACCGTTGCACCTGTCAAATTTTCTATAAAATGTCAAATATGTGAGAAACGGCTAGGTTAAGGTATAGGAAAGTTGTAACTTTAACTCCCACAATACTAATATCAAAAAAAGGGAATTCAATTTTACACAACTTGACGTAAAAAAATACAAATGAGAATCTTTTACACGAAAAAAGTTATAACGGTTCTTGCAAACCGTTGCACCTGTCAAATTTTCTATAAAATGTCAAATGTCTCTGAGACCGCTAGGTTTAGGTATAGGCTATGCTACATATTTTCGACTCAAAATTTTATGCTCTTATCGAAAACCCTAAAATATATAGGGTATTCCATTTGAAATAAGCAAGTTGGTATCGACTTCCGGCATAAGCGGAAGTGCCAGCTGCTTGTAATTATTTTAGTTGGATTGGCCACACCGACATTAGTAATTATCTAAATTTTCAAAATTTTCTGATGCGTACTTCTCTCTATATCGATCGATTCAGTTCCCGGTGAGACACCTTGTATAAAAAATTTATAAAAAAAATGTAAAATTTGAGTCAAATACAGATTAAAACAACAAAAATACAATCTATAAAACTACAAGAATACAAAACGAGATGCAAATACAGATAAATGCTTTCCACACCAATATAAATGTCATAATAAAAAAAAAGGTTGTTAATTAAGAAAAGGCCAGGGTCGTATCTAAGTGGTCAGCCACTGAATAAAAACAGTTTAAGATATTTTATTCTGCATTTGAAACAACTGTAATCCAATGATTTAATATTCTCCGACAATTTATTATACCAGGTGCCTACGATATTACTACTAGCCAGTCTATAAATTTCTTGTAAAAAAGATATCGATTTCAAATTTTAGGAAGTTGAATGATTGAATACGATGCACAGTTTAATTGCTCCAAGATCTGATTTTCATTTCCGGTATAACCGGAAACAGTATAAACTTCGTTATTTTTAATAGAACACCCTGTATGTTACTCGAAATTTAGATTGTCCAAGAAATTCTAGGTCCAAAACAGGTAGTATACCTTATATCTATCTTTGACAGTTTTCGATAAAATGGCGGTGCACCGTATTCAACCATACAACTTCCTAAAATTAGTACAACCCTTAGATAAGAAAATGGCCCTTTTTTAGTAATCTAAATTGTCCTTTTGGCAGTATATTATTGAAATAGCTTAATAATGGAAATATAGATGTCAGTGAGTTGTAATTTCGTTGATACTGACATGTTGATAAAAATTTAATACACAAATAAACAAATTACGAATAGTATTGTCTGAAAGTTATTTGTGGCATTCTACAAATATTCATTCCTTTTATTTGGGTTTTCTGCCACATGTATTATCCTCTTCCAAAAAACAAATTATCGAATCTACAAACTAATAGAATTATTGGAAAAAAGGGCATCTGCGCCTGTGACATTTACGCCAAAGGAACAGTCAGAGGTTATTTTTTTATAAATAATTTAAATCGGAATAAACACAAAAATTATTTTGGCCCTATCATAGAAACATTTTACAACACCCCTTTTAACATTTATTGATTGATTTGAGTTAAAATTTAGATTTCTATTAGTATGTGTTGGTTTTCTATAAACGCTTGTTTCAATTGTCTTATTTACCCTTTTAATTAAAACATCTAAAAACGGTAGTTCATTCCTACTTTCTACTTCTGATGTGAATTTAATAGACGGTTTCTTACTATTTATATTTTCTAAAAAACTATCTAGCAAATCAACACCATGAGACCAAATTGCAAAGTTGTCGTCAACATATCTCCAAATCAAATCAAAATCAAATCAAATTTATTTATCATTCGGTATGAACATAGGTTTAACAGATACATCATCAAAAGAACCAAAAGAATTATTATAATCTAAATCTAAATCTATCTGTATACTTAATAGTTACGGGTTTATACACTCTAGGCGAGAAGCCTGTGTGTGTATACTGTACATATCGCATAGATATTATCCTTTAACAAAAAACATATTTTATGAATGAAATAATATAATTTTATATAAATATTCTAAGCATTAATAAGAATTCGAATAAAAGTAGATTTATTTTCCTCAATAAATGTGTTTAACCTCTTGGAAAACAACTTGATATTGTTAATTTTTTTTATCGTAATAGGGAGAAGGTTGTAAAATTTAGGGCCATAGTAAATAATTGATCTTTGGATGGTTGAGCGTGATATTTGTGGCAGATTGAAATTTAAATTTACTTTATTGCGGGTGCTGTAATCATGATTGGCCGTGGTGTGTAATAAACTTTTATTTCTAAAAGTAAATATGAGGGCACTTTTCACATACAACATATCAATGTCAAAAACTTTAAATTCATTAAATAATACGTTGGAAGGGTATTGTTTGTTTCTTTTTAAAATTACTTTAATTAAATATTTCTGCGAAATTTTTAAGGGTTCTAAATTAGAGCGGTAAGTTCCTCCCCATATTGTTATCCCGTAGCGGATTATAGATTGGGCCAAGGCATAATACAATGTTTTTAATATGTAATTAGGCATTATATTTCGGAGATGGTAGAATTTATATATTAATTTTCGAATTTTATTGTTTAAGTTATTTATTTGCTCATTCCATTTTATATTTTTGTCTATAGTGATTCCCAAATATTTTATGATATCTGTTGCTTTTAACTCGCCAGTACAGTCGCAATTGGTTTTATTTTGTAAGAGACAATTAACAGTATGTACTTTTAATGTATTAATATTTGGTGAATTTCTATCATAAATGCTGAAACATATAAATTTTGTTTTATCAAGATTAATTGTCAATACATTTTCTGAGAGCCATTGCTGCAATGTTGCGAATTCAGTTACGGTTTTTTCCATAGCATTTTGCCAGGTATCTCCTTCAACCAGAAGAACAGTGTCATCGGCATATGCAATAATTTTACTACTGATGTTTAGAAATAGCATTTCATTGACGTAAATGATGAATAGGAGCGGTCCAAGGATAGTTCCTTGAGGTATGCCCATATTTATTTCCCTTAAAGAACTATTTTGATTCCGAATTTTTACACATTGTCTCCTGGATTTGAGATAACTAGCAAATAGTTTATTAGGTACACCTCTAATACCATAATTATCAAGTTTCTCTATTAATTTACTATGTGACACAGTATCAAAGGCCTTGGCCAAGTCTAAAAATACCGCTATTTGTTTTTTATTATTTTCAATTGAATTATATAGTGTTTGGGTGACCTCGTATATTGCATCTTCTGTACTTTTTTTATCTTGAAAACCATACTGCTTATTAGATAATATTTTGTTATAGTTTAAGTGTTCCACCAATCTACTCTTGATACACATTTCCAAGATTTTGCCCAAATTATTAATTACGGAGATTGGTCTATAATTACCTACTACAGTCCTGTCATATTTCTTGTAAATGGGAGTAACTATACTTACTTTTAAATCGGATGGGAATATTCCTTCCTCAAAACATAGATGTTATTGCTGATATTTTATCATAACCAGAGGCACCAGACAACAATACAATTTTGAACATGTGTGTTCTCAAAGTTCTCCATAAATATGTTGCTTAAAATTGGTGATAATGGAGACCCCATTGTCATACCAAAATCCTACTGATAGAACTCATTTTCCGATTGAAAATAGGTTGTTTTTATACACATTGTTAAGAGTTCTATTATGCTATTTACACTTAATTTAGTTCTAGTTTAAAAATTACTACATCAAAACTATCCATCGGGTGTGATTCATGAATATTGTTTTCATACATTTTTTCTATAAATAAATAAATAATAATAAATACACCACAGGTAATGACGACCCCCTTTATCCCGGAAGGCTCTAGAAGAGCCTTGTGTGGGAGGGGGCTACACATTTAAAGACAAGGGACACACACCCAATATTCGTGTATAGTGAAAAAATCCCTCTCACAGTATTTTCCACTGCCACGACCGGGGATCGAACCCGGAACTTTTGGGTGAGAGGCAAGTGTGCTCACCTCTCGACCATCAGTCATACAAATATATATATTATATATATATATATATATAAATAAAATATTTACTATTTTTAATTTATGAATCGGTATTTCCAGCTAATGGATCAATAATTTTAAGTAAAAATTATGACATGGTGAATTAATAGAACTAACAACTGGTCTTAAAGGAATATTTTGTTTATGTGTCTTTGGTGAGCCATAAAAATGAGGAGGCTTACTATGATGTGGTGTAAGTTTCTTTCGTTCAAAATCATTAAATTCGTGTTTGTATTTAAACAAAGTTCTGTAAATTTTGCCTTCTATTGATTTTGTTGGATCTTTGTTTAGTTTTTAGTAGGGTCCCTCATTTACAAGAGTCATGATTTTTGTGTCATATATATCTTTATCTATAATGACTGGGGCATTACTTTTGTCTGCTTTCAATATTTTTATACTTTCAGCGCGTTTTAAAGAATTTATCGATAGCTTTTCTTCTGGAGTTAAATTGTCTTTAATTTTGTATTGCTTCTCTAAAGCAATTTTTGCCCGTATGCGATATTCTTTCCCATTATCTGTTGGTAAATTTTGAGCCGTTTTTTCTGTTGCCGCTCTATATCAAATTTTGGAACAGATTTCGGGTTTATTGCAAAATTTAAACCTTTTGATAAGACAAGCCTGTCTGAAATGGACAAAACTCTTTTTGACATATTAATGACGGTCCTGTCAATTAAAGGATTATTATTTATATTTTGCAATTGCCTAATATGTTTTCCCTTATTAAGTTTCTAAATTTATGTAAATGCGTACCTTTTTGCAGATTAACTGAACTGAACCTTCCGGTTTATAAACTGAACATCCTGTTCTTGAAATGAAATGTTTTCTTAACCGCCTCTCAAGTTACCGAAGTAACCCCCTGGAAGATCTCAAGGATGTTGTGCTAGGTAAAGAGAGACGAAGACCTACAGTTTAATGTGGACTCCGAACCACTCTTGGGGCAATTTTTTTAATGAAATATCGTTGCTGTTTAGTTCATTTTCTGTGTAAGTAATGTCACCAATAATTCGTTATTTTTGAGATCTATGATATTGAATTCTTTCCCTAACCATGGACTTGCTTGTCTTGTCCAAAAATGTTCTGGTTTTAGTATTTTGGAAAGGTACTTTTAGCCGTAAAAACTTGTGATTATATCATGTTTTCGACATGTACACAAAAAGGTTATGCTATTTTCTGATTTGGCTAATTTCTTATAACATTTTTCTAAAAATCTGAAACATTGCTTTATATTAGGCCCATACCTGTCTGAAAGTTATTTGTGGCATTTTACGAATATTCATTCCTTTTGTTGGATTATCTACCACGTGTATTAATCCTCTTCAAAAACAAATCACCGAATTTACAAAATAATAGAATTATCGGAAAAGAGCCTCTGCGCCTGTGAAGTTTACGTCAAAGGAACAGTCGGGGGTTATTTTTTACAAATAATATAAATCAGAATAAACACAGAAATAATGTATTTTGCTGACGTTTCGCAAAGTAGTCTCTTTCCGTTTTCAAAACTTTTTTCGAAGAACTCTTATTTGTTGTATATGTTAAATACACAGCTTTAAGATTCTGTTTATGTTGTTTCCATAGATACTTACTAATGATATTTTCTTTTAGATAATGTTGAATTTGTTAAGTTCTTCTTTTAACAGCAGCCAGGTTGTATAAATATCTACAGAACAATTCGATACGCATTCTTCATTTAATAAGATTATTGCTGCTTCTTAATTTTTTCTTTTTATGGTATCTGCTTCTTTTGTTAAAATTTTTGCCGAGTCCCAGTTTATTCTATATCCGTTTTCCCAAGCATATTCAGAGATCATCCAACCTCACTTTGAAAGGTCTGGATTCGGTGATTTGTTTTTGAAGAGGATAATACATGTGGTAGAAAACCCAAATAAAAAGGAAAGAATAAATAATAGTAATTAATAATGTAATTATTACGCCATTCATAAGATTCGTATTATTCGTACATTTTCTTGCGAGCTTGAAATAATTATGAATTTATTTAAATCATTGCTTCTTCGTGATGTTTTCGGCTTGAGTAACATAGCCTGTATAATTTTTCAAACGATTTTGAATTTCTTCCACAATAATAATTATATTCAGTTGAAATTGAATGTCACTTTTATATAAGAAATAAACTATTTATTTTCCTAGTTGCAAAGTTTTGTCACTCTCTATATCTTCCTTCCTAAGCAATCACCTTTCCTGCTGTGTGCCACGATGAATACGACCTATTAAGTTATTTTTCTCTCATATCGTTTCAAATAAACGAACCATCTTTCGTCCACGTCACGTGTTGTTTAAAATTCTAAATTGTACTGGTAGACCCTATGAAATACATCAATGTGGTCACGTAGAGCAGCTAGTTTACTAAATCATAACAGGAAACAATAATTAATGATGCAACTGACTTGTCTGTTTATACTGGGCTATTATTTGGTAGGTTCCAAGTGATTTGGTAAATACTGTTGGACTTCGAACACTTAATCATATTAGTTGCTATTTGTGGAATTTCTTCTGAATGCAATATCATTTATAACTAATTTTGTTAACATGCAAAGCAAATATCAATAGAACGTGACGAATTAGAAAGTCACAGGTAAAGATAGCGAGAAATGATAGCGATATTTCGAAGTTATCAACTATTTTGCTATAGAGTGAGAAATAGGAAAATATTCTTCGTTTTTACATTATGTGCAAAGAGTAATAGTCCTACTCGGCCGTAGTTATCGAGACCGACATCCAGCCAATGGATATTGGCGCGTTTTTACATATACAGGGTGTCTCACCGGGAACTGAATCGATCGATATAGAGAGAAGTACACATCAGAACATTTTGAAAGATTAGATAATTACTAATGTCGGTGTGGCCAATCCAACTAAAATAATTACAAGCAGCTGGCACTTCCGCTTATACCGGAAGTCGATGCCAACTTGCTTATTTCAAATGGAACACCCTATATATTTTAGGGTTTTCGAAAAGAGCATAAAATTCTGAGTCGAAAATATGTAGCATATCCTATACCTAAACCTAGCCGTTTCAGAGATATTTGACATTTTATAGAAAATTTGACAGGTGCAACGGTTTGCAAGAACCGTTATAACTTTCTTCGTGTAAAAGATCCTCATTTGCTTCTTGTCACATAAAAAGAACACAAGGAGAACTACGTTCTACAACTGAGGTAAATTCAATAAAATCATACCAAATGTTCCGTTTTTCGCGTTACATTTTGTCAACTTCAAACCGCGAAAACTTGTTTAGATCAAATGGAACACTCTGTATTTTTTTACGTCAAGTTGTGTAAAATTGAATTCCCTTTTTTCTGATATTAGCATTGTGGAGGTTAAAGTTACAACTTTTTGAAATATTTGCGATTTTATTAGTGGGTCATAGAAAACGAAACACGCCTATTTTGGGACACAGGCTAGTTTCTTGAAAAAAACGCTCGGACAGGTCGATTCTTTTTTTTTGGGGGGGGGGGACAACTTTTGATGTCAACCTTGACATTAACACATCAACCCCCTAGCCCCAGCAACCTCTAACTCAAGAATTTAAATAGGGAAAGGGGGTCGAGTGACCTCTCATTTTAAAGGTCTTTTGATTTGAGTGCATCATTGTTTTTAGGTCTATGAAAATGGGAAAAGTGTAGAAAAAAAAATAAAACATCAAAATTCAACGCCGGAAGAAATCTTTATTAGTTCAACAAATGCTCAAATTGCGCCGCCAACTTCCATACAATAATACGAATTCTGCTCGAAACGTTTCCTTACATTTTTTAGGATCTGTGGCGTAAATTGGCGACATTCTTCAACAATGCGTCAACGCAGAGATTCTGGTTTCGTTGCGTAAATTTTACTTTTCAGATGACCCCACGAGAAAAAGTCCAGAGGACTTAAGTTTGGTGACCGGGCCGGCCATTCTAGAGCAGCTCTCCGTCCAATTCAATGTCCCGGGAACACAATGTCCAGATACTCCCGAACAGCAAGGTGGAAAGTCGAACGAAACCTACTTCTTCAGAAAAACATGTGTACTGTTGTGAGGAGAAAAAAAATAGGACAACTTTTTTTTTCTAATGTAAATCTGTCTCTATTTGAATATGTAAGGAGTAGCCGAAGTAAAACAGATATCACTTTTAATTTATTTTTTATTTTTATGCTATAGTTATTGCTATAATAAATGATGGATGGTTAATGAGACAAATTGCACTGCGTTATAACATTAATAAAGATTTGGTGTGTAACATTTTAAGAAAGTGGAGAATAAACGGTACGATTAGTAGAAATCCTGGATCAAAGGACAAAGGATATCCTACTTATCAGAAACTAACTATTAATATTTCGTTATTGCACCATTTCTATTTATAACGTCTATAAGTCTGTTTGGCATAGAATTAAATAATCCTATACAATAATCATTAGTAATAATATTTTCCCATGCATTATTTACTATTTCTAGTAATTCTTCCGCATTCCATATTCTCACATTTCGTTTTTCGATACGTCTTACGAGTAGTCCCCATATTTCTTCCACAGGGTTAAGATCTGGACTATGACTGGGCCAGTTAAGAACATTGATGTTGTTATCTTGAACCCTGTTAGTTACGGTATGAGTAGTATGAACGGAACAATTGTCTTGTTGAAATATGAACTAATTATTAGAAAATAATTGTGACACAGAAGGGGGCATAATATTGTCTAAAATCCTAATATACGTTTCACTATTAAATCGTTCCTCAATATGCCACAAAACACCAGGACCGCGTGCCGGTATCCAAGTCCACATATTGACGGAAAATCTACCACTTTTATCATTGTTAGATATATATTCGTGTAGATATTAATCGTGTATTCGGAGGGCGGTAAACACGAATACGACCGCTGTGTGTTGACTGGAAAGTTTTTTCGTCTGTAAAGATTACATTGTTTCAAAAATTTACATCATGCGCTAAAAATTCAAGCGCAAATCCTACTCGAGCTTCTTTATGTTCAGCTTTAAGTAAGTATTTTTGTGCTGCTGCATGACAGCGTAGCTCCGATTCTCTTACTCGCTGGCGACCAGTACTACTTGATCCAGGAAAATTCGTTTCTTCAACAGCCTGAATAACTGAGTAAAATGGATTTTCTACTAAAGCATTTACCAATTGCAAATCTTGTTGTTGAGTTAATATCCTTCGTCGCCCTGATCCAGGATTTCTACTAATCGTATCGTTTATTCTCCACTTTCTTAAAATGTTACACACCGAATTTTTGTCAATATTATAACGCAGTGCAATTTGTCTCATTGACCATCCATCTTCTGCTTTAGAAATAACCCCAGATTTAACTAAATTGCTTATATGAGGCATATTAGTTTTTGCACACTTGCAATAAATTATGACAACTAACTGACAATGTCACAAAAATTAAAGTTAGATGTACACAACTAGATTTTAGCAGAATACCGTTATAAGACTTGCCCTATTTTTTTGCTCACGACCGTACTACAGGCTTCTTAAAAATAAACAATTTGAGCATTTGTTGAACTAGTAAAAATTTCTTCTGACGTTAAATTTTGATGTTTCAATATTTTTTCTACACATTTCCCATTTTTATAAGGGCAGATTGAACAATTGAATTTCCTTTTAACGACAAACGAAGAACGAGATCATTTGAAATTAAAATAAAAAAAATTGTCTTTTTATTTTAAAATTACTCCACTACTAAGACTTGTCGAACTTGAAATAATCCTTTTTTTTTTTTTCAGAAGATACCAAAGATGTCGAGTACCGTCTCCACAACCGAAATACAAACCATCCCTCCAAGGTCCGTTGCGAAGCTGAAAACGGAAGAAAAGCCACCCAGACTAGTCCGGACCTCCTCCATAGAAAAGATCAGGAGATTCAACACCTTCATATGCTCCCAACAGTACTACTTGTTGCCCGCCCTACTAAGCTGGTTGAAGTCTTCACAATCTGGCTTACACTCATCCGCAGAAAAGACAATTTTTTTGTTCAGATCCATCATCTTCAACACCTTCTTCTACAAACTCTACCAAATGGGGTTCAAATCAGCAGCTCCGGGCGGCTGGTCAGTCGAAAAAGCGCAAAATGACATCAGGATAGCGCTAGCAGGTGTGATTCCCAACTTCTACAGGAAGTTCACCAAATGCTTCGAATCCACGTTCCTTTTGGCCATCGCGGCTTACACCGCATGCGTCTTAGTGCTCCTGCAATTTTTCCTCGCCCTTTACTTAATGTACTTTGCGTTCCTGCCGTACGGTTTTGTCTTCCTAATCGCGTGTATCGTGACTATCATATACTTGTGCTACGGAACCATGTTCTACTTTTTAACGAGCAATAACAAACGTGATATTAGATATAAGTGATTTTTTATGCAGGGTGTTTTTAGATAGGCGGGCCGCTTATGTTAAGTGGCTTTATATTTTCCTCCTAAGTGAAGCTTGAAAATGTTTACTAGCTGTTGCAGTGCTATGAACTTGTTTCAGTTAGGAGGAGATAAAAAGAATGGGAGCAAATGTAGTTGTATTCGAATTTTTCCGATTGATTGTTCAATCCGGGATCAATTTGAAGTAAGGGGTGACTTAACACTTTTGAAATTTCTTGGCTTTTTCTCAAGGCTCTAAGAAGACAACTGAGTACTAATTAATTATGGAAGTAGTGTTTAGATTTGATAGTATTTTGACAATGGACTGTACTTGGATCTTCTGCGAGCGAAAAAGGCACAGAAATTTTTTAGTTTCTCAGTCAGTTATATTTTTTTAATAACTGTAGACAACCCCGAGTAACTATTGGTGCAAGCGCATTTAAAAGAAAACGATTGAACTATGTAGCGCCCAAAAGTTATATGGGTAGGCGTTTCAAAATGTTTTTTCCGCGTAACTCGCGCACTGGAAGAGAATTACCACCGCTCTTTTGAAATTGTCCACCGCAAGTTGTGGACGAAACGTCAGGCTAGTCAAAGATCCTTGCACTACAGCCAAACAGCCCGAAAACGGCAAATAGTTCACGAGATCTTAGAACATTTACTTCGATCATCCTAATAGAATATTAGCGATTATATACAGTGTTTAACGGCCAAATGGACAAATTCAGTATTTCAATAAATTCAAGCTTATTTATAAAAAAATCCCGAGATACGTCGATTTTGGATTCGGTAATGACATCCGGCAACGTACAAATTTCATCTCTTCAACCCCCTTCGAGTGACAGTTACAACCCCTGAATTTGTGCACGTGTCTTGTGTCTATAATAAATCAAAGAGATTCAAACTTACCTATAATACTACTTCTAGACGAGAACCTGCTTATTAATCCGAATGAATCGAAATTTCAATTAAACAAACCAAGATATTAATTGAAAATTAGGTTAAATTTATTTTTTGATCCGGTATCAAACCGACTAGCAACTACGTACTTTTTAACTAAATTAATCCCTAGCAAAGTTTTCGGCTCAATTTCTTGACTTGGAAAGGAAGTTGAAGCAATTTGAGCTATATTTGTAACCATTTTAAACTCGCAAAAACAAGAGGAAATGACTTAAACTGACAGTTTGACAGTCAGAGTACCAACTTGTGAAATATTAAAAACTAAATCGATTTTTAAATAAATAAACAAACACCTTTTTTATGGACTTTCGATCATTAACTATCTTTACACTATCATTTTATCTGGTCGATAGCCGAGTGGGTTAAGGCGCGAGGTGGCAATCGCGATTAATCACACGGGTATCGCACCACCGGGTTCGAATCCTGGCTCCGGCACTGTCGGAGGAAATCGTTGTATGTCCGCGTTTTTTCAATGTGTAACCTCCTTCCGCACAAGCCCCTGGCTTCTAGAATTGGGGACTTGTCTATTTCTGTAGTGTTTATTATTTATTCATATTCTGTAGACAATCTTTAGACGCTAATGATAGTTATCGTTTATATTTCAGATTTCTTACGATATACACATCTATTTAATGAATTGGTGTATTTCCTAGTGTGAGCCATCTGTTGGCGGAAACTGGTAATTGAGTATTAGAGCGTGGTGACATCTATCGCTAAATGTGTAATTTATTACTATGTATTGACGACGAGTTCATCGACTAAAACTTATTATTAATGTGTGGCTATCAGCGAAAGATGGCACGTCACAATATGTTCAAAATAAGTTCCTGGAATGTCTTGGCAGCATCTTTATCGTAAATAAAAATGTCTCTTCTAACGTTTTCCAACATCTGACGCCCACAACCGTTATTCATCTTCTTAAGTCAGCTATATCGCGTGGCTTAGTTTTGAATACCATACTTTTCACATATCCTCATAGAAAGAAATCTAAGGGTATAAGATCAGGAGAACGTGCTGGCCATTCTAGCGATCCCCCGCCTCCCTATCCACCGATTTGGAAATGTTAAGCCGATATATTGCCGAACATCGATTCCGTAATATGGTAGTGCTCCATCCTGCTGGAATAACAATGATAATTATTATTGTACATTATAATTGTCGATTGTGTCGAAGTGAAATAGAATTAGATGAATATATAGATGCTAACTAACATGCGGGTTATAATTTTGTAGAATATTAAATGAAGATCTTTTTATTTTGTGTTATAAATTCATGCAGACATTTTTTAAAGTTTCTTGGATTTCTTTTATTGTTTATGTCAGGTGGTATTTGTTTGTAATATTTTGGACCGGTAAATGATGTAAAATGTTGGCATTGTGTTTTTTGTGTTCTTATTGGTAATGGATTTTCTTTGTTCCTAGTTTCATATAGGTGACTGTATTTGTGATATAAGTTTTTATTGAAGTGCTAAAAATGATGCAAGCTTTAATATATAAATATTTTACACTTAACAGTTTTGTTCCATTATATAGTTCTAAGGTTGGGAATAATTTTTCTTTTTTTGTGCATAATTTTCACAATGGCGTTTGGATACGTTACCAGATGATTTATAGCATTGTTAAGTGCTTCCCCACGTTATTATTACATAGTTTAATATGGATTCGACTAAAGCCCTGTATATTATTATTATAAGTTTATTGTTAAAGAATTCTCTTATTCAATAGAATAAATAAGTCAATTTTCGTTTTATTTGATGTTAAATAATCCATATGCTCTTTCCATTTTAGATGTTCGTCCGTAATAACACCCAAATATTTAATCTCATTAACCTTTTCTATAATTCTAGTGCATGGGCAATTCACTAAGTTATTACGTAGGCATATGTGATCGTGTATGTTAAGGTATGTGAATTCTCAACTAATTGAATAGAAAAAGTTGTGAATTTGGTCCTTTTATCATTTAATGTTAGTAGACTATTATCAATCCAGCAGTTGACAGTACTCAGTTCTATAAATACTTCTCTGTATAAACTTTCCCAATGTTTGGATTTAAAGAATGAAACGGTGCCATCTGCGTAAGAGATTATCTCGGCGTTTAGATTTTCTATACTTTGTAGTGGATTGATATAGATTAAAAACAGAAGAGGGCCAAGAATTGCCCCCTGTGGTATACCAATCTGAATCATGTTTGGTTCACTAATTGACTTATTTTATTTATTCTAACAAATTATACTCTATCTTTTTAAATAGTTTTTTATTACTCCTAAATAATTATCTTCATTCAAATTGTCATCAATGAAAAGGGATGTGGTTTCTAATTATCCCCGCCCAAACATTAGCCTTTTTAGGATTTTGCGTATGTAATTCTCTCATCCAGTGGGGATTTTCATTAGGTCAGGAGCGACAGTTTTGACGATTAATATGGCCATGAAGAGTAAAAGTGGACATCCGAAAACAAAACATTTTTCAGTTGGATAATGTTGTTATCTAACCTTTGCATCATTTGTTCATAAAAATACGTTATTCTATCAAAATCGTCTTCACTAAGCTCCTGAGTTGGGGTCAGTTTATAGGGATAGTGAATAATTGAGAAATGGGAAACATTAAATGGTAAAGTTGCTAGTCGACTTGAATTATGTGAGTTTTCTTCAAATTCAAGCAGTACCTACCTATATCTAATTTGGCAATCGTTACTCATTGCATTGGAAGCTTTTTTTCTATCTTCCGTACATGTCCATTTTCGCGAAACTGCTGTTCAATTTTGCTAATTTTTCCTTGTAATGTAGGAGGCAAATCAAGAAATTTTTCTTGAAATAGGCAAGCAACTTCCTTCTGTGATCGCATCTCAACCAACCATCTGTAAAATTATTATTTTATGCATTTCGTTTAAATAAATCTTCTTAAGAAATTGCAGTTAGCAAAACTCAAACAATACGCAGTACACTGAAAACTACTTATAGACAACTATGACAATTACTTATTGCTGTCGATCGCTACGGCGTTTTCAATAAAACTAGCAAAGCAGGCTATACAAATTTTGATATTTTCATGTCTTCTTTTTATTTGATAATGTTGAAAAAGACCATTGAATTGTTAAATTTCGTTGAGCAAACCGTTAATTTTTGCAACAAATATTAAAACCATAGCATTTTTGAATAGAGAATGAAAATCCTTGCAAATGATGGGTCACAAGCCCCCTACTTCCCATTTAAAAATTTAGGAGTTGCAACTGCCACTCGAAGGTGGTTGTCTCGGGATTTTTAACCCGCTTTTATTAGCTTCACCTGTAAGTTTGTTTGTTTGGAATCTTTGAACGTGGTTCTCACCCACTTGAAAATGTCAGATTAAACTGAAACTTTGCACACTTATCAAGAACCGATGACAGTACAATAATTTGACAACTTTGTCCTAATGTCCTCACCAGGATCATCAGGATAAAATTTTTAAAAAAATCTAATCTATTGTCGAGATTTTTCCGGAGGCGCCGCTGTTATTAATATATTTATTTTATTAGCTTCACCTGTATGTTTGTTTTTTTGTAACGGAATCTTTGATCGTGATTATGTTATGTCGCTAGCGTCAACCTCAGAGAACCGGGCACACCCTGTTGTATAAGAGCCTTACTCTTCTATCGGACCTCTGGGAGGGTTGACCGTTTAATTGTCCATTACTCATGGGAACAATGAAAAATGAAACTACAACACAAAGTCAATTTTTTTTATAAATATGCACAATAATTGAGATAATAAATTTTATTCCATTTGGCGGCTCCATACTGTATATGCGATGAATGTTAGCTATAGCCTGGCCATACATTGGTCCGTTATTTAAATGCCAGGCTAATATTGACAAGTTTAAGCGATCAGGTAGAACATAACTTTAGTATACTCGCTTCTTGGCTAGGTTGTCCCCTATCCAATATAATTTTGACTGAATATAAGTTATCGAACTTTCTGATAAACCCTGTGAAGATGTGCGCACCCTGTACACAAGGCTGGAACTGTTAGTGTAATTTTTTTTATTTATTTGTTGGAACCTTACTTATTTGTTATATTGTAATTATTATGGCAGGACTTACTAGTTTTAAAAACAACAAAAATATTTAGGAAACGCCTGTAATGTAGATGTGTATATATTGCAAATAATTTTGTAAATGTGTATGTTCTCTAAATGGCATGCTTTGAAGCTGACAAAAATATCTGCGAATTTCATTTTTTTTCTCTTATTAGCAGTTGTTTTTATATAATGTGATGAATTTTGTACATAATGAGAAAATATTGAAGAAGTAGGATTAGTTGTATTTTTGTACGCAATGTGTTAAAATTTTTATTATGATTTAATAAACTTATTGTGAAATAATACTGTTGTTTAATTTTTTGTAAAGTGAGTACCAGAGCACAAACTGTAGCTCTAGGATAGATGAACCAGTCGTCGATCTATCAGTTCCATCATGTCCCAGTAAACAATAATAATTTTGTCCGCCAGTGACTATCTCGTGATTTTCAAACGGGACACCCTGTATATTATTGCACTTTTAAATTCTGGATAATTGTCTTAACCCAATGATACAACTTAAGTGACATTTCGAACATCAATTTAATTTTTAATTTCCCATTTAAGTGTGTCATGACTGTTCTGATTTATTCTAATTGACCCGCATAATGCTAGAAAAATCGAAATCTCGTCGAAAATACTAAATTATGTGATTCATGAGCAAATAAATTTCATCAAAATGGTTTTTGGGATAAAATAATTTTTTCAAACGGAACCATATTGGTACCGTGATTCCATTTATTAGTACTATTAATAAGGAATTAATTCATATGCCGTATTAAAATGTGCAATAAATATAATCAAAATTACAGTTAAAAGAAAGTAATTGATATAAACTTCATACACAGTTGCTGATTATAGCCCGGAAGATAGCGCAATTTTATAAGTGTTTTTATAAAATCTAATTTTTATAAAATACGATAGTTTAGATATACTTAGTTAATAAATGAAACAAGCGTCAGTCGCCGGCGTCTTGGTGGGGGTGGCTGTGAGAAAATTCTAAACATGTAAAAGAAAATTCTTTCCTATTATTTGGGTTTTCTACCACATATATTATTATCCTCTTCAAAAACAAATCACAGAATCTACAAAATAATAGAATTATTGGAAAAAAGCCTCTGCGCCCGTGGCGTTTACGTCAAAGGAATAGTCAGAGGTTATGTTTTGCAAATAATATAAATCAGAATAAACACAGAAATAATGTATTTTGCTGACGTTTCGGAAAGTAGTCTCTTTCCGTTTTCAAAGCTTTTTTTGGAAGAACTCTTATTTTGCTGTGTATGTCAAATACACAGCTTTAAGATTCTGTTTATGTTATTTCCATAGATACTTACTACTCACACAAGTAGTAAGTATCTATGGAAATACAATAAACAGAATCTTAAAGCTGTGTATTTGCCATACACAGCAAAATAAAAGTTCTTCCAAAAAAAGCTTTGAAAACGGAAAGAGATTACTTTCCGAAACGTCAGCAAAATACATTATTTCTGTGTTTATTCCGATTTATATTATTTGCAAAACATAACCTCTGACTATTCCTTTGGCGTAAATGCCACGGGCGCAGAGGCTTTTTTCCAATAATTCTATTATTTTGTAGATTCGGTGATTTGTTTTTGAAGAGGATAATAATACATGTGGTAGAAAACCCAAATAATAGGAAAGAATATTCGTAGAATGCCACAAATAACTTTCAGACAATGGTTGTATATTCTAAAACTAATAAAATAAAAGCTTTTTTGAAAGTATTTTTTGTAATAGTTTTGTAATAGTCTGGTCGACAGCCGAGTGGGTTAAGGCGCGAGTTGGCAATCGCGATTAATCACACGGACATCGTACCACCAGGTTCGAATCCTGGCTCCGGCACTGGCACTGTCGAAGGAAATGGTTGTATGTCCGCGTTTTTTCAATGTGTAACCCTCTTCCGCACAAGCCCTGGCTTCTGGAATTGGGGACAACCCCCAATTCCAGAAGCCAGGGCTTGTGCGGAAGAGGGTTACACATTGAAAAAACGCGGACATACAACCATTTCCTAATTGTCTAATTTCTGTGGTGATTATTTATTCATTTATTTATTTAATAAAATTGTTTAATAATATTTATATATAAAATGATCGCTATCGACCCCAGAATAATTATTAATTAATTGTTATTTTACATCTATTTCTTAATGTTTTAATAATAAAATCAATTTTATCATGGCTGAAATTTTCATAATTACTACTTGAGACACTGTGTTTAATGAAACAAATAGGCAGCTGACAATTAAATGAATTTAAGCGTTTAAGATCGAAAATTAAATTGGATATTAGTGTCTCGTATAAAAATTTTATTCAAAGATCAGAAAGTAATATCAAAACTGATCCTTCTAAATTCTGGGCTTTTATTAACAGTAAAAAAGGCGTGACCAATTTTTCCAACCACATGCATTTTAACGGCCAAACTTTAGCTACCACAGATGATATAATAAATGCTTTTGCAAATTTTTTTGGTGATTCTTATTTACCTGATGGTGGCGACTCAGATGTAGACTTCAATGATGTATTGAATAATGTTAATATCCACATACGAGCCTTTGACGAATCTGACGTATTCAAAGCTATCAAAAAAATTAAACCTAAAATGACGACGGGCCCAGATGGCGTTCCAGCATTTCTTATTAGGGATTGCGCTCAGATATTTTCTTATCCTTTAATGGTTTTATTTAACTTATGCATTAAGACCTGTTCATTTCCGGTCATCTGGAAGCGATCTAAACTGTGTCCGGTTTATAAAAAAGGAGATAAATTTGATATAACTAATTTTAGACCTATTTCAATCATTTGTAATTTCTGTAAAATCCTGGAAATACTGCTACATGACACAATTTATCCAAGTGTCAGCAATCAGATCTCGCCGTACCAGCATGGTTTCATGAAAGGACGTTCAACTACTACTAATTTATTGTCCATTATACAATACATAGCTGAAGTTTTGGATGTACAGTCGCAAACTGATGTTATATATACTGATTTTTCCAAGGCTTTCGACAGGCTTAACCATAATATCCTACTTCGTAAGTTACATGATATAGGTTTGTCTTATTCACTGCTACAGTTATTTAGATCTTATCTGTCAAATCGAAGACAATATGTCGCGTATAATGGAGTTAAGTCTGTCGAATTCTTGGCGTCATCAGGTGTCCCTCAGGGCTCGGTGCTAGGTCCTTTACTATTTAATATTTTTATTAATGATATAGCGGATATTTTAGATATTTGTTGTTTGCTATATGCGGATGATTTAAAGATCTTTACAGAGATAACGAGTGTTGAAGACTGCTACCGCCTACAGCACAACCTTGACAGACTATCACAGTGGTGCCTAAACAACAAATTGCCATTAAATGCCAGTAAATGTAATGTTATGTCGTTTACGCGTAAATCAATTACCCATGTGTTCAACTACCATCTTGACAATACCGCCATACAAAGACCTGATACTTACCGTGACTTAGGTGTAATTTTTGATCCGAAGTTAACATTCAATGCCCACATTGAAAACACAGTTGGTAATGCATTTAAAACACTTGGTTTCATAGTGCGCAGTAGCCGTGAATTTGCGAGCATAAGCACTCTACAAACATTATACTGTTGTTTCGTGAGGTCTAAGCTAGAATACGCGTCCCTTGTTTGGTATCCCTATTATGATATACATATTAACAATTTAGAAAATGTGCAACGAAGATTTCTAAAACTTCTGTTTTTTAAAACCAATGAAACGTATCCTCCTATTGGCTACCCTCAACAACGCTTACTCGATACTTTTGGTATGGTTAGTCTTGATGACAGGAGGCAATATCTTTCGCAAGTTTTTTTATACAAGATCATTCATAATATTTTGGATTGTCAGGAAATAGTAGGGAAGTTAAACTTTATTGTCCCCAGGCTAGCTTCTAGACAGGAACTAACTTTTTATATACCAACGGCGCGGACTAATACCTTAAAAAATTCTCCTTTTTATTTAATTTATGGCAACTACAACAAACACGGTAGCCGCATAGATATTTTTCACTGCAGCCGTAATGACATCAAGTCATATTTTAAACATTAGTGTATCAACGATAATATTATATATAATTTTTCATGGTTTATATGTATTACGTACTATATCTCTTATATGTTACAATCATATTGTATATGTCTTATATTTTAACTGTATGTATTAGTCTAGATCTACTATACTATCTTTGTTAATATTGTGTGTGTGATTGTGCTCTTGCATTAAACTGTGTTTTATGTGGTTTTAAAGTGGTGATCTTTGTTGAAAATTATATCAATTGGATGCTAAATAATCAGTTGTCGATCTGCAAATGCAATTAAAGAACAAAGCAATTTATTAAACAAGTTATTAAATTATTTCATTTTAATTAATTTAAAAATAAACAGTGGTGCAAATAAAAGAATTAAATAAAAACTTCATATTAAAAACTCTGATAAGGTTTCAGACTTTTTAGTGAACAATAAAAACATAACATAAATTATCTGTAGTCAGGGAGTGAATCAGCCCAACTGTACTCTGTTAACTTATTTATTCTTCAACCATGCCTAACTGTGCCAAATGTAAACTCGACATTGAGGACAATGATTCCTACTTCGAATGTGACTCATGTAAGAGACCTATTCATGCTCAGTCCTGCTCAGAGCTAACATCCTCTGAGATAAAATGTATGCAACTAAAAAAAAGGGTCCTTCGCTTCTTATGCAATGACTGCAATAGTGGACTATTACAAATACCGTCAATAATTCAATCTATTAGAGAACTTAAATCTGAAATAGGCCTATTGAAGTCTTCAAAACCAGCAGAACCCTCTGAATCCCACCCGGCTCCATTCACCAACATAAACGAAATAATTGCAGAATTGAATGAGCGCGAACATCGTAAAAAGAATATAATGGTATTTGGACTGTCTGAGCACCAAAATAATACCCAAGCTGATAAGGATATCGGAATCGAGATAATAAAAGTCGCCATTCCCAATGCCTCTGACAATATTAAAATATTTAGAGTTGGAAAACCCAATGTAAATTCTACCAAACCAAGACCCATGAAAATTATCCTCACTTCCCCAGAGGAAGCGATCCAAGTTTTAAGAAATGTGAATGAGATAAAAAAAATTAAAAGTTTCGAGAATCTAATAATCACTAGCGACAAAACTCCAAATCAGACTCTTCATTACAAGCGTATCAAGGAAGAACTGTCCACAAGGACCAACGCAGGCGAAAAAAACCTAAAAATAAAATATTTTAATGGCGAGCCAAAAATTGTAAAAAACTAAATGCATTGTCCAACCAGATTTCACACGATCATATCAGCTGTTATTACCAAAATGTACGAGGACTAAACACTAAAATTCAAGAATTCTACACGTCTGTCGTATCCTCAGAATACCAACTAGTTGCCCTCACTGAGACATGGATTCAATCCAACGTTTATAGCCACGAACTCTTCAGTGATAATTATCTAATCTTTCGTAGTGATAGGAACTTAGAGGCCAACTCAGTTTCACGTGGAGGCGGAGTCCTACTTGGAGTCAGGAATGATTGTACCGCAGCTGCTATTGATTTATCACACTATCGTGATGATTTTTTTAGTATAGATATAGTTGGTTGTAAAATAATTTATAAACATAAGTTAATTTTTGTATTTGTTATATATATACCACCAAATACTAATATCAGTCAAATTCAAAATTTATATAATGCATTGGAAAGCTTGAATTGTCTATATGATAATAGATTACTTATATTAGGAGACTTTAATGAACCGTATTTCAAAGATGTCAATGAGCTTGCCTTTGCACACAATCAAAATCTTATTAATCTGCATCAACTAATCAGCTTTTATGACTTAAAACAATTTAACACAATAGCCAATAACTCAGGTTGTCTTCTAGATTTAGTCTTGGCAAACAATGAATGCCACGTGCTTCACGACGATCTTCCATTTGTTTCAGAAGATGAACATCATCCAGCCCTAAATATAACATTCAAGTTTTCTAAACCAGAACCAACAATATCTTTCGACACTGATTCAATATACTTCAACTTCCGCAAAGCCAACTTCCCCTTATTATATACTCACCTGGAAATCGTAGATTGGTCTTTTCTAGATAACCAAACAGATGTCAATTTAGCCATTGAAGAATTTCAAGCAACTCTTCACTCAGTGTTTGAGTTGTATGTACCTCTCACTCAGAACTATGTAAAAAAATATCCACCATGGTTTACAAAGGAAATCATTAGTGAAATCAAACAGAAAAACAGAATTTTTAAAAAGCTGAAAATCACAAATTCGGAAGAATACAAACAACAGTTCAGTGTGTTAAGAAAATCCATTAAAGCCAAAATCAAAATTGCATATAGCCATTATATAAATAAAACTGAAAACTCTATTAATTCTGATCCCAAACGCTTCTGGTCCTTTATACATAATAAGAAAGGTACTTCTAGCATTCCTGGGCTTCTATATTATGACGATATTGAATATAACAATCCACCTTCAATTGTAAATGCTTTTGCCGACTTCTTTCAAAGTAATTACAATCCAAGTGACCCTGACAATTTCAACGTGAATGCCCCCTCAACATCTACAAATTATCCTCAAATATCTGTTAAATCGCTAAGCGAAATAGAAATTATAAATGCCCTTAAACAGCTCAAACCAAAGCTTACGTGCGGATACGATAATGTCCCCAGTTTCCTCATTAAAGACTGTGCACATGTTCTAGCTAGCCCGCTGCAGAAAATCTTTAATCTCTCACTTAACACCAATACTTTCCCGACTGCATGGAAAATGTCAAAAATTTGTCCTATCTTCAAATCTGGTGCCATTAACAATATCTCTAATTATCGCCCGATCACCCTACTTTCCAACTTTGCCAAAGCTTTTGAAATGTCCATCTATAACAGAATATTTCCTAACGTTAAAAATATAATACGGACAGAGCAGCACGGATTTATGAGCAAGAGATCAACTACTACAAATTTAATGTGCTTTTCGCAATTGGTGAGCGACTCTATAGACAACCAACTTCAAACTGATGCAATCTATACAGACTTTTCTAAAGCGTTCGATAGGATAGACCATTCGATTCTGTTAACTAAACTAAACGACTTTGGCTTTGACATCGACCTAACAGCTTTTTTTCAATCCTATTTAAGTGATCGCCCTCAATATGTTGAATACAGAGGTCACAAATCATTTCAGTTCACTGCTACTAACGGTGCACCGCAAGGAAGTAACCTGGCACCCCTACTTTTCTCCATTTTTATAAACGATATAGGTGATCATATCAAGAGCAACATACTTCTGTTTGCAGATGATTTAAAAATATTCAAAATAATCAAAACTCCAAATGACTGCAAACTACTACAGAAGGATGTGGACTCGTTAAATGTGTGGTGCCTTTCCAACAAGTTACCCTTGAATATACAAAAATGTAAATATATAACCTATACCTTAAAAAATAATTTTATCCAGTTCAACTACTCAATAAATAATATTCCTCTACACCGGGAACACAAAATCAAAGACCTTGGAATTGAGTTTGACCAAAAACTCAATTTCTCACCTCACATTAACAGAATCGTATCATCGGCCACCCGAATGCTTGGTTTTATATTCAGAAGTTGTAAAGATTTTAAAAATAAGGATTGCTACATGAACTTATACACGGCCTATGTTCGATCACAACTTGAGTACTGTTCTTTAATATGGTCACCCTATTATAATACATACATCCAACAACTTGAGTCAGTTCAACGTATCTTTATGAAGTATATGGCATTTAAGCTAGACGGTGTCTATCCTGCACAAGGTATTGACAATAATATTCTGCTATCAAGATTTTCACTTCTGTCGCTTGAAAACCGCAGAAAATACTACTCAGCTATATTTGTGTACAAGTTAACTAACAACCTATTAGACTGCCCTGAGTTATTGTCTCAGCTAAACTTTCATGTACCTCGTATTCACAGTAGAGATGAGAAATATTTTTATCTCTGTACTCCCAGAACAAATTTAATGACTAAATGACCAGTATACTCCATCTGCAACATTCTAAACCAACATTGTAGTTGCGCAGACATCTATTGGCACTCACTTGGCATCTTTAAGAAACTGATTAAAAATCAATTAGAATCTCTATAGTTGTATTCCTCTCTGTTTTTCACTAACTTTGTAAATGTCACTTTGAACCTTTTATATATTTATATTTATACTTTACTTTAACTTACTTTGCTCACATTATATCTCTATGTTATCTTATCCTGTAATTGGGTATCCAACCTGTTTGGACAATAAAGGATTTATTTATTTATTTATTTATATGTATTTTTTCTGTATTTCCTGTTCTGTAATTGGGTGTTTACCTGTTGAACAGTGTATTTTAAATAAATAAATAAAATAGGAGAAAGATCGTCAGTCAAGCAGTTAATGAAATTCTAATATGTAAAAAATGCTTAAAGAAACATTAAAATGATAAAATAATAATAAAATCAATTTTAGCATGTCAAATTTTTATAATTATAAATAAATAAATACACCACAGGTAATGACGACCCCCTTTATCCCGGAAGGCTCTAGAAGAGCCTTGTGTGGGAGGGGGCTACACATTTAGAGATAAGGGACACACACCCAATACCCGTGTATAGTGGAAAAATCCCTCTCACAGTATTTTCCACTGCCACGACCGGGGATCGAACCCGGAACTTTTGGGTGAGAGGCAATTACAATTTACAATTTAAAATGCTTTATTGAATAGTATTTACATGTCAAATTCTATTTTATTTATATCATTCATATTCAGTGTACAATATCTATGTTATCCCGACGCGTTATAGATGAGCATCAAGCTCAGGAACGAGACGGGGGGCCGATCTTATGCCAAATGATAAGAATAGAATTAAAAATTAATGAAATAAAAAATTGTTTTCCAAAAAAGGTTAAACTAAATATCAGTTTTTATACAACATGTTTAAGGAAAATAAACATTATTGAAATGCTATCTGATACATTAAAATTATATAATAAACTCGCAGGAAACTCATTGCCGAGAAAAAACCTGCTTAAAAAAATATATATTCACAATTAAAATCGCACCGATGATTTCAGTGGTATATACAAAAATAAGAAAAATAAAACAGCTATTAAAATAAATTAAAATAATATTTTTATTTAAAAAGGTATGTATACAATGTTCCAGAGACACATCAAATCATCACAGTTCCACTTATCCTGTAAGAAAATTATACGTTTAAAAATATTTGTTATCTATCCGAATAAATCGGAAGATTTTCATGTATGAGCTTATGGGTGTGCTCAAAATTATGATGTTCCCGTATGTCTACCATATTCATGGTAAGCGGGGAATTATGCATCTTTGTTTTAAAGAATTTTTGGGAAGTTTCTATTATATAATCCCTGATTAGAGGGAAGTTATACTCTCTATGAAACGTTTCTATAGGAGTATACCGCAAGCCTCTCGACCATCAGTCATCAAATTACTACTTGAGGCATTGTATTTAATGAAACAAATAGTCAGCTGAAGATCTGGTAGGGGGAAGATTGGCAGTCAATTAAATTACTCGAGGCTTAAATGCCATGTCCGCTCGACACCTATAACCCCTAGCGGATCTCAACTAGCAATTTGATGTTTTGTAGAAGCTGAAAGAAGGTTTATGGAACATTTTTTTATAAAACAAGATTGTTGATATAAACATTTCTAAAACGTTTATACAACCCTTATAGACGCAAAATGGGCACAGTTTATAAAACAATGTAGTTCTTTAATTTATTTTATTATGACTCTTATAGGTCTTATAAAATAATTGTGTAAACGTTTACATACAATTTTAAAAAATGGTAGACGATAATTATAAAATAGTTTTATAGCAAACAGTTATAAAATTTAAACCTGTTTTTGTAATATATCAATTATAAACTTTTATAAGCATTGGGTTATTATCATCATTGCTACTTTTTTGTTATGTGCAGCAACAACAACAGAGGTTATTTATTTTTTAAATGTTTTTGCAGACAATAATAATTCTCAAAATAGTTTTAAAATATTACAAAGGTAGCTAGATCTTGTGTGACTATATATGGCGGGCGGCGTAACTAACAACATATTTAGTGAAACATGAGATAAAAGTTAACTGACTAAGACTTCGTTTCGTCAACAGCAAAGCGATTTTGAACTGCGAAGAAAATTTGTCTGTGAAATATATGGTATATATATAATGAAATTTTTAAGCGCCTTAAAAATAACGAATATTTATCAAAACTAAATAAAATAAAGTGAAAATAAATTTTTTGTATTTTATTTTTTTGTGGTGTTGCACCAATTGTGTTTCGCAGACGTATTTCACAATAATAGATTATTGCTAAAATGCTTGTATCACAATAATTTTTATTTTTAAACTATTTTTATTTTCCAAAATGGCCGCTATAAAAATAGTTCAAACATAATAACATTATGACGTCCCTCTTATAAAGCATATTTATAATTATAAAAACACATAGAAGAACAAAGATATTTTTCGAGAAACTGTTATATACCAATAAACTGACAGTCTCCGAAGCAGTGCTTATGGATGTTTAAAAAAATATAATTGCTCCGAAAGAACGTCTTATAAAACATATATACAGCGACATGTTTTAATGTTTTACAAAAGCTCTATTTGCAATACTTATAGAGCAATACATTCTGAACCGCTTCTTAGTCGAGCTAAATAAACGGCAAATTTGTATCTCAGGGATCTTTTATTCACTTGTTTATTAACAGTGGAAATAAATATAATAGTTGTGTGTTTGTCTTTAATCCAGGCAGGTATGTAATATTGTGTATCTACATATATAGTTTTAACTTTAGATGTGAGACATCAGTTGATGGGCGCATAAACACCTACCCATGTTTTATAAAAATGGTAACGAACATTTTATAGTCTTTAAAGACAATGTTTAGTTTATCAATTATTTTATAAGTGTTTTAAGACATCAATGCGTGCTTCCTTTATATAACAATTGTTTAGCAGTTACAGCAGAATATAATATGTTCCCCGAAATAATATGTGTTATGAAGAATCCTAATAAAATCGTTTTATTATTGCTTAGCTAAACTTTTACAGAATAGTTTTATAAGCATTCGTCAATTGGCCAATAAGTGCTAGGGGTCATTAATATAAATCAATTTTGTTCCGTGAGCAAAAACATCTTATAATAATTGCTGTATAAACGTTTATAAAACAGCGAAAAACAAATTCTACAAAATGCTTTATAATTTAGCTGTAAAAACATTCTTAGCACTTATTTATATGATAATTTAGTTGTGAAGACTGAATAATCACCTTGGTAGTTTTAATAAAACAAAATGGCTTTTGCAGAACAGTAATGCAATAGTAATAAAATAAAATTATCCTATTATTTTAAACCTATAGAGCAACTTTGTTAGTTGGGATGGTCTGGCCCCCCACAGGATGCACAGCTGATTATTGTTTTTATCAATAAGAAAATATCATAAACATGCTGTATAAGTTTCGTGCTTTATGAAATGAATTTGCACCCTCACTTATTTTTATCAGATACCGGTTCACAAGGGCGCTGACGAGTAATCACCCGTTTTCAGCGCAGCTGACTTACTTTTCTAATCTTTATTACTCAAATATAAATTCTACAAATTTTCAAGTTTGCTGAAATGACTAGTTTTCTTTTTTTTTACGTTTCGAATTTTCTCACAGCCACCGTCACCACTACCCAAGCTGACGCTCAAATCTTTAAACAACTATGTGAGAAGAAACATTTGGACTATGAATTTGATTTTATAAAATGATTTATTCATTTGCAACTCTGTCTCCCAGACTATTACCTACAGTTAATGCAAGACTAATTTATTTATGTAAAACCTGATTAAACTGTACTATAACAATTAAGTAGATAATTACAGATGAAAAGGTTGCAGATAAAGTCGACTGGTTTATGTTGTAAAATCCAGCAGCTGAAATACTAGGTTTCCAATGGTCCATACATTCTCCCAATAAGATAATTTCTTGCTTCACCGATTCATTATCAATATTCTTCTGAAGATTATAGCAGGTTCTTATTATGTGATTGCACCTCCTCTTTGAGAATTCGCACGACATCGTTAGGATTATCAGTAAGACCTGAAATAATTAGGATTTAGTGTTTATGATTTTAATAGTCCGGAGACTATGCAATCTTAGGCTACCTCCTTCGGAGGGGATGTACAGTCGTCGGCCCCTTGTCTATAAAATGTTAGGCAAGTAAAAGATCCCTACTTTCCGAAAGAGGACATGTTCAGCAACATTTCTGGTTGGGGTAGCTCGTCTACAGGCGTCGGTGTTATACCTCAGAAGAAACGGGCCGACGTAAAATAAATGTTAAAAAAATCTTGGATTTGCCACAGATTTATCAACGTCTAATTTGTTTCAAGTTTTTAAAAGTTTTACATCACGTAGAGGAGTTGTTGCAACCTTTTAAGATAATTGTACCAATTTTATGGAAGCTATAACAGTACTTAGATAGTTTTTTGGAAAATATAAACAGTAAGGAACCGTCTATTAAATTCACATTAGAAGTAGAAAGTAGGAATGAACTACCGTTTTTAGATATTTTAATTAGACAATTGAAATAAGCGTTTATAGAAAATCAACACATACTAATAGATATCTAAATTTTAACTCAAATCAGTCAATAAATGTTAAAAGGGGTGTTGTAAAATGTTTATACGATAGGGCCAAAATAATTTCATCTAATAATGAAATATTAAATAACGAGAAAAAATGTATCAAAGAGGTTCTAGTACAAAATCAATACCCTGAAGCATTTGTTGATAGAGTTTTCATAAATGTTGAAAATAGGGACAATCAGGTACAACAAAAACCTGAACGTCATTATACAGCAACAATTCCTTATGTATACGGACTATCGGAGAAGCTACGTCGTATAGGTGACAAATTTGATGTTATGACGATATTTCAAACTGGGAACACTTTAAGATCTATTTCAACAAAAACAAAACCGATAAACATGGAGCAGGATTCAAAAAACTGTATTTACAATATCCCGTGCGAATGTGATAAATGTTATGTGGGTGAGTCATCCAGATCTTTCAGTGAGAGGTTGGATGAGCACAAGAATTACATTAGAAAGAATGAAATTCAGAAATCAAAGATTTGTGAACATGCTTGGGAAAACGGACATAAAATAAACTGGGACTCGGCAAAAATTTTAACAAAAGAAGTAGATACCAAAAAAAGAAAAATTAAAGAGCAATCAGCAATAATCTTATTAAATGAAGATAAGTAGGGGAAAGAAGGGTAAGATGACGATAGTAAGGTTTTATAATTTTTAAATCCTCGTGGCTTTGACCTAAAATCTTAATTCTTTACTTTTAGCAATCATTATAGTTTCTCCTTGAACTACTAATTTTCTGGCTTTCATAAATTTAAAATGTATCATAATTTTTGCACTTTTTTGACTTGATGTCAAATTCGTCATCTTACCCTCAGATGCGGATAAGATGACTTCACTAGGTGGCTAAGATGGCGAAGGACAAAAGAAACAAATAAACAGAATCAAATAATATATTTTTAAAGACAGAAGTCACATACATAGGCTTTGCGGTTTGCCTCTGCTGGTGTAACCCCAGTACAAGCAGCATGGGCCCACTTCTGACAGATGGAACAAGCATACCAAGTTTCACGTTTCCCTACATCATTACAAATTAGGCAAAGTTCTTCCTCCATGGACTCGTCGTCGTCATCTTCCATATAATTGACTGATATCGAGGAATCCGAGGATTCCTCGATGTCAGAATTAAACACTTTTTTAACATGACTTTTATTTTTTCTTCCTTTATCTCTTTTCTGTTCCTTCCCTTCCCGTTTCTCAGCTCTTTTTTTCCGGTTTTCTTCTTTTTTTCTCTCCTTGGCTTCCCTTTCAGCTTTTTTATCTTGCAAGGCATTTTTGACAGGAGTGCTTGTGATGTGCAATGAAGGTAGCGTTTTCCTTTGCTTTCTACCTTTTGGAGCTGCATTGGGTAACGGAGGTAGCCCAAAATGTGGTCCTGCATGAGATAGTCTAGCCACTGCAGTTTCTACAGTAAATGAAGTAGCACTGACCACATCATGAGATGGTCCAGCTACTTCAATGTCTATGGAAGCTGAAGTAGTATTGACTACAGCATGTGATGGTCCAGCTACTTCAGTGTCTATGGCAGCTGAAGGAGCATTGACTACGGCATGATATGGTCCAGCTACTTCAATGTCTACGGAAGTATCATTGACTAGAGAATATGATGGACCAGCTTGTACTTTCATTTTGTTGCCATCAACTTCTGGGCATTATATGGCCTATCTGTCGTCTTCGACGGCTCAAAATCATAGTCTTTAAATATTTGAGAATTCATTGGAACAATTCCATGTCGCTTTGAACCCTTTTACAACATTATTAATTGTGGCAACACTACTATAAGCCATATTAAATAACCCAGCTGTTTTTGATAGTGATAACCTGTCCTGGATGTGACATTAAGTAGTCATTACATGTCCGGCTGTAAGCAGTTTTAAACGGACCGTAAAAAGCGACATCCAGCGGTTGCATGCGGTGGCTTGTGTGTGGAGGAAACCCCAATAAGGTAATATGATTTTCTCGGCATAGATTGACGGCTTCTAGAGTAATGTGTGATGAATGGTTATCCATTAATAAAAGAACAGGATTCCCTTCACTGGGCCTAACATTTTTTATGAAATGTTCTAACCATTGGATAAAAGCTTCTGTATTCATCCAGCCCGATTGATAACATACACCTAAAGAACGTGCATTGTTCATAAAATGCTGCTGCATTCGCACCTTGGGGAAAATGAAGAAGGGCGGGACATATTGGACAACAGCACTAAAACAGCACGCTACACTAACGTTCGTACTCCTCTCTGCAGATGATATTTTGATAACGCGGCGGTTCCCCTTTGGGCTTAACACGTTAGGAGTCTTGGTGGGAACAGTCGAGCAGCCCGTTTCATCTACATTATAGATCTGATGGGGTTCGTACTTCTTATTAGTTAAAATATTTTCATATACTTTAAAGAATGCTTCAACATTTGTCTCATTGAAAGCAGCTAATCTGGCTGCAGAGGTAGCTTCTGGTTTCCTGAGAGAAATTTTAAATTTGATCATGAAGTTCTGGATGAAATCTTTACCTGCTTTCTTTTTGTCCTTATTGAAACGGTGAGGAATTTTCAGGGTCTCAGCGTAATCAAATGCGATTCTTGAAAATTGTTCCCTTCTTAATCCAAAAGCTCTTTTGTCAAAGTCCGCTACGTATTACTTGAGGTTTAGAAGCTGCTCCTCTGTAAATGTAGATTTAAACCGTCCAGCACTTATCGGAAAATTCTGAAAAAGAAACAAGTTTTTTAAAAGAAAGCTTCGTTTTGAGCTTAACCCCCGACAAAAAGTTAGATACAAAACGATAATATACGACAGAAAACCTATGTGGTTTTTTGCCGGACACCAAGGAAAGTTGAGAGCACCTAGCATTACCTAGATAGGTACCTATACTTACATCTTCCGAGTATTTCTTCTTGGCGTAGCGCCTTAATGTAGCTTCTGGTAGATCGTATTTTTTAGCAACTGCATTCACTGCTCCTCCTCTCTTCACTTCCTTCATAGCTTCAATCATCGATTGGCGGGACCATTGCTGTCTCTTTGTCTTCCTCTGGTAGTGTTTACCCATGTTAATTAGTACTGCAAATTTATTACACATCAGTCATAGAACATGCGGGTAAGATGACGAATTCGTCATCTTGTCCGCCTGTTGAATGCGTCAACTTACCCGAAGCAATCAATTATAAATTAAACTCAGAAAAAAAATATCTTTAAATTGTATTTAAAGTTTACTTTATTAATTAAAGCAACAATAAAACATATAATTTAAGAAAACACTGAAGTCGAAATTCAAAGACTTACCAAATTTCACCGAAACGCTATTTTATTGCATCCAAATTTTACAACGGAGTTGCGTGTAAACACATATGACACTGTGGCGCGAATAAAAGTTGGCGCATACGTTATATTCTGTTTTACCATGTAAGCGGAACAGTCTTCATGCTATACAAATCATGGAAGTGGCGTTATCTGTTGGCAATCTCATATAATTATCAATTCGTCATCTTACCCTACTCGTCATCTTACCCTCCCTTCCCCTACGTATCGAATTGTTTTGTAGATATTTGTACAACCTGGCTACTAATGTTAAAAGAAGAACTTAACAAACTCAACAGTATCTAAAAGAAAAAATCATCAGTTCTGTGTTCTGTATAAGTAGTAAGTATCTATGGAAATAACATAAACAGAATCTTAAAGCTGTGTATTTGACATACACAGCAAGATAAGAGTTCCTCCAAAAAAAAGCTTCGAAAACGGAAAGAGACTACTTTCCGAAACGTCAGCAAAATACCTTATTTCTGTGTTTATTCCGATTTATATTATTTGCAAAACATAACCTCTGACTATTCCTTTGACGTAAACGTCACGGGCGCAGAGGCTTTTTTCCAATAATTCTATTATTTTGTAGATTCGGTGATTTGTTTTTGAAGATGATAGTAATACATGTGGTAGAAAACCCAAATAATAGGAAAAAGTACTTACCATATTTATCAAAGCATATATAAAATAGGAAGTTATTAATTGATATTCCATAAATGAAACATTATTCTGGGACTGGGTAAAAATTATTATATTTTTAGTGATCGACATCGTGTAAATGATCACAGAACATATAAAGAAAAATATATTCCACCCAAAAATTTTGTCGACCTCCGTAGAAATGACAAAACACAAATTCAGCAACTTTGTTATCTGTTTCAGCTTCAAAATTGCCTCCTTAACTGAAGATGCATTTTTCATTGCATATATCAAACTCACTTCTAAGTACGCATACCTCCTTTGTAGCATTTGGATCAAATAAATAATTAGAAGTAATGGAAAAGCCATGTAGAGATCCACAGTGAGCCATGAGATTATGTCAATTGCTGTGCTAATTTGGCCTTCCAGTATCTTAATGCAAGAATGCCAGATTCTTGCTGCAGTGTATGCAACGAAAATTGTGCTGGTTTCAAAATAGAACAACCACATTTTTCTTGTCACTCGAAAATCATAATTACACAGTATACTCTCCATTTGGTCGATAGTAGAGAAAAGCACTTTCCAATTTTTCTTCTTAAAAATATTTGAGGTTAGGAAACAAGTCCCAATAAGAAATAAAGCGCACATAACCAAAGCTGCTTTAAGGATAATATGTATCATCCCCCCATTAATATGTTTAACTTGAAAATGCGCGTACATTATTAAAAATGATATCATTATTAAAACAAGGATTTTAATCTCAATTTTCTCTTTGTATAAGCTAAACGGAGTGACACCGATATACCTGCCATACTGTACGAAAAATTTTATAATTTTGTAGTCATTCTTCTCTTTTGTTGTTAAAATGGCTTGATTGTATTGCTTAAATTTGCTAATAGTTTTAATATCCTTGCAGGATAGATCTGTTTCTATACATTGCATCATCGTGACTAGCGTTAAGCAAAATGCCGATCCATTTGTGTTTCAAACTGATAACATCATTCGCCTTTTAAATAATATCTATACATAAAATTACCCTACCTAATTGATTATAGCAGTAAAATGGAAATATGTTTTAATATAATATATCCTAGTTACGTGAAAGCAATAAATTTCGTTTGGTAGGCGATATCTACTATACATTTATTTTCTGATTTGAACTGGCTTTTGATAATGTTTATTCAGCCACGAGATTTAGAATTATTGGCTCTACTGATGCTAACTTATAAATAATAATAATAAATATAAGGAAAACAACGCTAAACAGCTAATACTTTTCACTTAAAAATGTCTTAGACAACATCTTAATGATAATAATAGTAAACAAATGAAACTTTGTATTTATATAATAAAAGGGTATGAATCGGGTACGAGTGCATGATGATAACTTTCAGGGAAGAAATTTACATTGAAGGCACACAGAGACACACTACAACCTAATTAGAAAAGTAATTCAAACATCCTAAAAACATATAAATACTGATAGGTTTCATACGGGATCTTACGTTAAAAACACACTTCAAATAAATAATGAAAACTTACTAAACTCCGTTGCTACATTGTAGTCTTCAATAATGGTATGATATTCATGTTGTCTAAGTATACAGGGTGTCTCACCGGGAACTGAATCGATCGATATAGAGAAAAGTACGCATCAGAAAATTTTGAAAATTTAGATAATTACTAATGTCGGTGTGGCCAATCTAACTAAAATAATTACAAGCAGCTGGCCCTTCCGCTTATACCGGAAGTCGATACCAACTTGCTTATTTCAAATGGAACACCCTATATATTTTAGGGTTTTCGAAAAGAGCAAAAAATGTCGCATAAAATATGTAGCATATCCTATACCTAAACCTAGCCGTTTCAGAGATATTTGACATTTTATAAAAAATTTGACAGGTGCAACGGTTTGCAAGAACAGTTATAACTTTCTTCGTGTAAAAGATCCTCATTTGCTTCTTGTCACGTAAAAATAATACAAGGAGAACTACGTTCTATAACTGAAATAAATTCAATAATATCATACCAAGTGTTCCGTTTCTGGCGTTACATTTTGTCAACTTTAAACCGCGAAAACTTGTTTAGATCAAACGGAACACCCTGTATTTTTTTACCTCAAGTTGTGTAAAATTGAATTTTCTTTTTTCTGATGTTAGCATTGTGGGGGTTAAAGTTACAACTTTTTGAAATATTTGCGATTTTATTAGAAATTCATGAATTGTTGTAATCATTTCATCAAACTAGCCATGATTAGAACCAATCAGCCATTATCTTATGTCAAAAAATACCAGCACGTTTAAATTATACCAACGAAAACTTTTTAAATTTGTTTAATATTTATGGAGAATGTGATAAAGTAATATCAAGAACTTGCAGCACATTTGCTACTCGATATCCACAAAAACGCAAAATAACACTAACACTGTAACATGCGTATTAATCGAATTGAAGATATGGCATGAACTAAAATAGCAGAGATAAGATCAATTTAAAATATGATTTCATTTTAATTTAATAATTGCTCAAAATTCCGCCCTCGAACCTCGACACATTTTTCGCACCTTCGGATTAGCTCCTCATGGGTAGCTCTTCTAATTGAATCCTGTGATGTATTTCTTACTCTTTGCATACAATCTTCATGGTTGTTAATGGGCTCTCATAAACTTTATTTTTAATAGTTCCCCAAATTAAATAATCCAGAACTGATAAATCGGGCGAGCGAGGAGGCCATAAGAAAGGTCCAGTATTGGTAATCCATTGACCATAAAAAGTTTCTTGTAAATAATTATTAATAATTGAATATGCGTTATGTGGGGGAGCACCGTCGTGCTGATAAAAAAATATTTCTATGTTCGGCGAGAGGTAAATTTTCTGAATAGTTATTATTCAAATTTTGTAAAATATTCAGATATCTTTCACCTAAAAAAAAGAAAAAAAAACAAAAATGTACCTATACATATTAGCAGAAGAGAAAATTTAATTTACCGTTTAAATTTTCCTGATAAAATTGTAATGCCACCAATCTATCGTTTCTTATGGCACAGTAAACATTGAACTGCCAACTTTCCTGAAAGTTTCGCTCTCTGAACATATGAGGATTTGAGTCACTCCAATAATGCGAATTGCGTCTATTAAAAAATCCATTTTTAGTAAATTTTGCTTCATCTGTCCATATAATATTTCCCAAATAAGAATCGTGACCCTCAGATCTTATTAGAATAAACTCGCAAAAATTCTGTCTTCTTAGGAAATCTGTTTCTTTTAATCCTTGAACCATATGGAATGAAAACGGGTGAAACTTATGTTTCAATAAGATTCTGTGAATTGAATCCTTGCATAGTCCCGATTCCAGAGCAGCTTGTCTTAATGACATCTTTGGAAATGCATGAAAATATCCCAGAATGACTAATTCAATGTCTTCGTCATCAACAATAGGCTTTCTTCTTTGCATTTTTGCCTTGACAGAGCCATAATTTTTAAAATTTTTCAGTATGCATTTTACAGTGTTTGGTGACGGCTTCCGTTTTTCTGGATATCGAGTAGCAAATGTGCTGCAAGTTGTTGATATTACTTTATCACATTCTCCATAAATATTAAACAAATTTAAAAAGTTTTCGTTGGTATAATTTAAACGTGGCATTTTTTGACATAAGATAATGACTGATTGTTTCTAATCATGGCTATTTTGATGATATGATTACAATAATTCATGAATTTCTAATAAAATCGCAAATATTTCAAAAAGTTGTAACTTTAACCACCACGATGCTAATATCAGAAAAAAGGGAATTCAATATTACACAACTTAACGTAAAAAAATACAGAGTGTTCCATTTGACCTAAACAAGTTTCCGCGGTTTGAAGTTGATAAAATGTAACGCGAAAAACGGAACGCTTGGTATGATATTATTGAATTTATTTCAGTTGTAGAACGTAGTTCTCCTTGTGTTCTTTTTACGTGACAAGAAGCAAATAAGGATCTTTTACACGAAGAAAGTTATACCGGTTCTTGCAAACCGTTGCACCTGTCAAATTTTCTATAAAATGTCAAATATCTCTGAAACGGCTAGGTTTAGGTATAGGAGGATATGCTACATATTTTCGACTCGGAATTTTTGTGCTCTTTTCGAAAACCTTAAAATTAATAGGGTGTTCCATTTGAAATAAGCAAGTTGGTATCGACTTCCGGTATAAGCGGAAATGCCAGCTGCTGGTAATTATTTTAGTTGGATTGGCCACACCGACATATCCAGGCCTTTCAGTGTGAGGTTGGATGAGCACAAGAATTACATTAGAAATAATGAAATTCAGAAATCAAAGATTTGTGAACATGCTTGGTAAAACGGACACAGAATAAACTGGGACTCGGCAAAAATTTTACCAAAAGAAGCAGATACCAAAAAAAGAAAAATTAAAGAATCAGCAATAATCTTATTAAATGAAGGTAAATGCGTATCGAATTGTTCTGTAGATATTTGTACAACCTGGCTACCAATGTTAAAAGAAGAACTTAACAAACTCAATATTATCTAAAAGAAAATATCATCAGTTCTATGTTGTGTAAGTAGTAAGTATCTATGGAAATAACATAAACAGAATCTTAATGCTGTGTATTTGACATACACAGCAAAATAAGAGTTCTTCCAAAAAAAGCTTTGAAAACGGAAAGAGATTACTTTCCGAAACGTCAGCAAAATACATTATTTCTGTGTTTATTCCGATTTATATTATTTGCAAAACATAACCTCTGACTATTCTATTATTTTGTAGATTCGGTGATTTGTTTTTGAAGAGGATAATAATACATGTGGTAGAAAACCCAAATAATAGGAAAGAATATTCGTAGAATGCCACAAATAACTTTCAGAAAAAATAAATAGGTATTACACGCGACGTTATCGAGAAATAAAAGCAGGAAATTGTCTTTCATCTCTAGCATTGTCAGGCAACTAACGTGCAGAAAGTTGAACATAAAATGCAAAGTAATAGTTTAAAGAATTAGTTTTTGATTTCTTTAATTGTAGTAAATAACATCATAATTATTGCGTATAAATAATACTATTAGTCTTTAATAATGTAATGAAATCTAATTAAATAAAAATGTAATTATGATAAACATAAAATAGTCTAAACATCAGAGCTTTAACAAGAAAAATACTTCCTCTTATTTGTTATACAGGCAATAATTGAGACGGAATTAAAAATATTATCGGATAGGTGTTTATAAACAAAATAGAATTGGTCCATACCACGCGTTAGGTTTTCAAATTCTAGTTGGCCTTAAGAAACAATTAATTTAGAATAATCATGGGTACTATAGTTCATTAAATTTAGCAGTAACCAGTTATAAGTTGACTCTTGAGACTATCGATCATATTTTTTTTGATAATATGCAAGAAATTTTGTAAACATTGTCGGACTTCGGACAATTCAATCATCGACTGTTTGTTTGCGGAACTTCCTTGAAGATCATCTGAATTGGTCCATATCATTTCTACTAATTTTGTCAACATATGAGTCGCTAATTAAGTGGTAATTTAGAAAGTAATGTTACACCAGGAATGTGGTCATGTCTTATTTTCGAACTAGCTAGAAGAATATGCAAGCTGGAAATTTGATGACCCAGAGTAGTAAATTCATTGCAAAAATCCTGTAATAATTTTCTACAAGATGGTCCAAAATTGTCTCCTGATATTTCCGCAGCTGATAGTATATCGAAAATAACGGTAGTTTTTTATATAAACTTATTGCCGAAAATGAACAATAAGGGGTATATACCCCTTAAAAGGGGATAATAAATTTCAGTTTTTCTGCAATATCTTCCGATTCCCTTAAATATCATATTCACATATCCGGACACTATTTTTCATGGAATCAGTTAAACCCTCTCTTCTGCTTAGAGGGTAGTTTTAAGGGATGAATGTGAGTATCTTCCTGATAACTTTACTACCGAAGCCGCGTCTCTTTATTTTATTAATTGTTGTATTTATTTTTTTTTAAATGAAATTAATATTTAAATAAAAACTGTGTCTCAAATTTCAGGTTTATTTATATTGTTCTTCGTACTTTTTGCTAGTGTTGGAACGTACTAAATTTAAAAAACTTGAAAAAAGAGAATTTAATTTTATACTGTTCGCTTCACTATCAATTATTCTGTAAATCTCACAATAATAGATATTTTATTTAATTTAAATTGGTTGCGTTGAATACTTACCCTGGATACTTTAGAGCATAACAATTAATCTTAGATTGAAGTTTAAGGTATAAACAAGCTATATCTACAAGAATTTTTTTTAAATTAGTATTTCATTTCACTTTCACGTGCAATTTATAAGGAATAAAAATTATAAAAATTAAAAGTAAGTATACCGTTGGAAAGCTGAATTTCTCATCTTTAAAATGCTACCTTTTTTTCGTTTTTTATGGGTTCAAATTGTCTTTACTATGTAGCGGTGGTCGAGAAATGCTTCATTTCTCTGTGCGACGCGGTTGAAATATTGAGCGAACTGTAATAATTTCTCATGCTAAGGGAAACGTTAATTAAAAAAAATCTTTATACTATTTTTATGTAAAATTTCCCGCTCTTTCACGTGGTGCTATCCGTTTTTTTATTATTATAAGATATACAGGGTGTCTCACCGGAAACTAAATCGATCGATATAGAGAAAAGTACGCATCAGAAAATTTTGAAAATTTAGATAATTACTAATGTCGGTGTGGTCAATCCAAATAAAATAATTACAAGCAGCTGTCACTTCCACTTATACCGGAAGTCGATACCAACTTGCTTATTTCAAATGGAATACCCTAAATATTTTAGGGTTTTCGAAAAGACCATAATATTCTGAGTCTAAAATGTGTAGCATATCCTATACCTAAACCTAACCGTTTCAGAGATATTTGACATTTTATAGAAAATTTGACAGGTGCAACGGTTTGCAAGAACCGTTATAACTTTCTTCGTGTAAAAGATCCTTATTTGCTTCTTGTCGCATAAAAAGAACACAAAGAGAACTACGCTCTACAACTGAAATAAATTCAATAATATAATACCAAGTGTTCCGTTTTTCGCGTTACATTTTGTCAAATTCAAACCGCGAGAACTTGTTTAGGTCAAATGGAACACCCTATATTTTTTTACGTCCAGTTGTGTAAAATTGAATTCACTTTTTTCTGATATTAGCATTGTGGGGGTTAATGTTACAACTTTGTGAAATATTTGCGATTAGGAATTCATGAATTGTTGTAATCATTTCATCAAAATAGCCATGATTAGAAACAATCAGTCATTAACTTATGTCAAAAAATGCCAGCACGTTTAAATTACACCCACGAAGATTTTTTAAATTTGTTTATTATTTATGGAGAATGTGATAAAGTAATATCAAGAACTTGCAGCACATTTGCTACTCGATATCCAGCAAAACGGAAACCGTCACCAAACACTGTAAAACGCATACTGGAAAATTTTAAAAATTATGGCTCTGTCAAGGCAAAAATGCAAAGAAGAAAGCCTATTGTTGATGACAAAAACATTGAAATAGTCATTCTGGTATATTTTCATGCATTTTCAAGGATGTCATTAAGACAAGCTGCCCTGGAATCGGGACTATGCAAGGATTCAATTCACCAAATCTTATTAAAACATAAGTTTCACCCGTTTTCATTCCATATGATTCAAGGATTAAAAGAAACATATTTCCTAAGAAGACATAATTTTTGTGAGTCTATTCTAATAAGGTCTGAGGGTCACGATTCTTATTTGGGAAATATTATATGGACAGATGAAGCAAAATTTACTAAAAATGGACTTTTTAATAGACACAATTCGCATTATTGGAGTGACTCATATCCTCATATGTTCAGAGAGCGAAACTTTCAGGAAAGTTGGCAGTTCAATGTTTACTATGCCATAAGAAACGATAGAGTGGTGGCATTACAATTTTATCAGTAAAATTTAAACGGTAAATTAAATTTTCGCTTCTGCTAATACGTATAGGTAAATTTTTTTTTTTTTAGGTGAAACATCTGAATATCTTACAAAATTTAAATAATAACTATTTAGAAAATTTACCTCTCGCCGAACATAGAAACATTTTTTTTCAGCACGACGGTACTCCCCCACATAACGCATATTTAATTAATAATTATTTCCAAGAAACTTTATATGATCAATGGATTGCCAAGAATAGACCTTTCTTATGGCCTCCTCGCTCGCCCGATTTATCAGTTCTGGATTATTTCATTTGGGGAACTATTAAAACTAAAGTTTATGAGAGCCATTGATGATTGTATGCAAAGAGTAAGAAATGCATTTCAAAACATATCACAGGATTCAATTAGAAGAGCTACCCCATGGGGAACTAATCCGAAGGTGCGAAAAATGTGTCGAGGTTCGAGGGCGGAATTTTGAGCAATTATTAAATTAAAATGGAATCATATTTTAAATTGATCTTATCTCTGCTATTTTAGTTCATGCTATATCTTCAATTCGATTAATACGCATGTTACAGTGTTAGTGTTATTTTGCGTTTTTGTGGATATCGAGTAGCAAATGTGCTGCAAGTTCTTGATATTACTTTATCACATTCTCCATAAATAATAAACAAATTTAAAAAGTTTTCGTTGGTATAATTTAAACGTGCTGGCATTTTTTTATATAAGATAATGACTGATTGTTTCTAATCATGGCTATTTTGATGAAATGGTTACAACAATTCATTAATTTCTAATAAAACCGCAAATATTTCAAAAAGTTGTAACTTTAACCCCCACAATGCTAATATCAGAAAAAAGGGAATTCAATTTTACACAAATTGACGTAAAAAAATACAGTATGTTCCATTTGACCTAAACAAGTTTCTCGCGGTTTGAATTTGACAAAATGTAACGCGAAAAACGGAACATTTGGTATGATATTATTGAATTTATTTCAGTTGCAGAACGTAGTTTTCCTTGTGTTATTTTTATATAACAAGAAGCAAATGAGGATCTTTTACACAAAGAAAGTTATAACGGTTCTTGCAAACCGTTACACCTGTCAAATTTTCTATAAAATGTCAAATATCTCTGAAACGGCTAGGTTTAGGTATAGGATATGCTACATATTTTCGACTCAGAATTTTATGCTCTTTTCGAAAACCCTAATATACATAGGGTGTTCTATTTGAAATAAGCAAGTTGGTATCGACTTTCGGTATAAGCGGAAGTGCCAGCTGCTTGTAATTATTTTAGTTGGATTGGCCACACCGACATTAGTAATTATCTAAATTTTCAAAATTTTCTGATGTGTATTTTTCTCTATATCGATCGATTCAGTTCCCGGTGAGACACCCTGTAGATATTATTATAAGATATAAGCAAAAACTGAATTTTTCCGTTTCAGAGGGTTGTTCAGAAGGGTTGGCGGAAGTAGACTTTGGTAAATTTTTTGAGCCACTATCTATTAGCAAAAATCTAGCCTTTCATGAAAAAATCAGTGAGGTAACAATTAGTTCTAACTTTTCATCAAAATTAGTCTCTGACAACTGGGCCTTAATATACAATTGTTATATGAAGAAATAAAAAAGTAAGCAAATAGGAGAAAACCACAAAAAGTGAACTTTGTCTGTGGCTATTCTTACTACATTTCCTTGCTTCTTCATTGCTTAGATATTTATAATAAAACTATCTGTGAAAAATTGAAAAATTATTCTAATTTTATAATACACTTAATGACTTAATTATATTTGCGGCTTTACATTAAAGTAAAAATATTATATCTAACTTAACACATGATAAACTAGTCAGACATCACGTACGCACGCATCCATATACACAATCATATAACCATGTCCTTTTCAAATACACATATACATTTAATTAATTTTTTTATATCTTTTTTATTATTATTAACAATACGTGTTTTTAATATCAATTAGCTGATGAGCATATACTTTATTTAAGTTCAATAACCCATTTCCTTACTTTGTGTTTGAGTAATTGTATGGAATTTATGTTTTTTATTTCATTTGGAATTATATTATATATACGTGGTCCTGTTGTACGGTATTTCCCCTACAAGTCAAAAAACAAAAACAAAAAAGTTTAAAATTAACACAAAAAAATTCTAGTCATTTCACGAAGGAATCATTACAAGAAACACCCTTTAAAAATACAGCCTCCATATATTCATCGACAATACCAAAATAACTATCCGTACCTAAAATTTCAACGTTTTACTTCATTTCGTTAACTTTCTACAAACCATTTCACATTCTAAATTTTACTACTTTTTGACAACCCCTCGTATACGTCAAACTACGTTCCGTATCTCAAATCTTAACATTCTAATTCATTTCATAAATTTCTTGTAACCAATTCACCTTTCAAATTTTATTACTTTTTGACAACCCCTCGTATACATTAAACCACGTTCCGTACCTCGAGTCTTAACATTCTATCTAGTTTCATTGATTTCTTGCAACCCAATTGCTATTTTAAATTTCACCACTTTTTGATCACCCCTCGAAATACTATCGCATCTATCGGGAACATTCTCATATCATTTCAACTATTAAACGTCGGACCTCCGTGATTACTTTACGGGGTCATTTCAGATTATTAAATTTTCGATCAATCAAACTTCAATAACTCCCAAACCCGATTAGATTGAAACTTCGTTTTTATATCAAAAAATTCCCCTTTTCGATGCCGATTTTTACGTAGAACTTTTATTTTCGAAATTTAATTTTTTGCAAAACTATTGCACAATATTGCGTAATATTTCGCAATCGTGCCGATCCAGACTCAATGGTACCAAATCCAGACCTAAATAGGGGGTAAAAACGTTCGTGCTAGATTTACGGGGCACAAAAAATGCAAGAGACAGACAGTATAAATACCGATGCGCAGCGAGCCCAAAACAAGTTTCGACTTTGACAGTGACTCCGTTGTTAAGTAGTAAGTGGTTTTTGAAAGTTTAGTTATTTAAAAGTTATTTTTAAGTGTAATAAGTTGATTTACTAGTGCATCCGGTCCGGTTTTCTATTTAACTAAAGCTGTAGTACCCACCGTCTAGTTAGGCTTTCTTATTTTTCGGAACCTGCATACTTTTCGTGACTAGCTCTCCAAATCTAGCTTCCCAGGCCGAAACCTGGTTAAAAAGGGTTAGTTTTAAGTCTTCGCCTTAAGTGGCCCCCTTAATTTTAAGAAAATCATTTCACCTTCGGGGCCCAAACAATTTTTAAATAAAATGTCAATTTTTTTCAGAAGAATAAAAGAGAGACATTTTGATAATTTTTTTTGCAAAATTCAACAGACTGAATTTATGCCGTCGAATAGTTACCCATTGAAAGAAAATTTGTCTAATAAAATACCACCCGTTTTAAACTCTTGTCAGTTAAAATTCTAAATAAATACTTTGTTCGTTCCGTTTAAATTCCAGTGTTGTTTTTTTAAGAAAACCCTGGTCAGAACAAAAAAAACTATACAGTGCTAAATAAGAAATAAATTTGAACTCAAGTGCCAAAAATATTTCCAGACCATATTATACAGGGTGTAACAATTGACCCTAACTAGAACTACAGAATTCGAACCCCAAGGCTTCTCACAATAAAATTAAGTGCACGAACGCCTTCTAGGAAAATTGATAGGCGAACATAGGCAGGAAGCACCATTATTGAAAAATATCAATATTCGGGTTATTATTGTAAAGTGTATACGAACTTAATTGAAACCGTATAAAAACTAAAGGCCGGCAAAAACAGTCGGCATTTCTTTATTGTACATGGGCGGAGGCAAATAAAAATGCTTGTCATAAAAAATGATAAGATTTTCTGGCGTTATTATATTATCATCTGTTTCCAATAAAATATTTTACCTTTTATATAGTAGTAAATATTTATAAATATGAACAATAACTAACTAAACTCCTACGCTTGATATTATAACAGGTGTTTATGCACTGCACTGGCACATTGATAGCACATCTCATAAATCCACGTTGACGAGTTTTTTTTATGCTAGTAGGCCTGTCCGTTCTATTATCTTTAAACCAGTGCAGTCGTAGAAGGTTCATTCAGGCTGATTACATTGCCAGTCTCGGACTCGCCCGCACAGATTCAACTACCATTCGAATCTCGATACCATTGCTAAATATATAGGACAAAATATCAAGTTCAGTGCGCACGGTCCTGTGCTTTAACACTGACCAGTTTCAATTGTGCTCGTATAAAGTATAACAGGAACAAATATTATATACAGGTGAGAATTTTAGGACATTAGTCCGAGCTCTAGGCAGATAAAAAGTTTGACTGCGACGTGAATTAACTCTATGAATATAAAGGTCCAATTTATGAAGTATCTCGCTGCAATCAATTTAGAGATTTGAAGTAGAGATATTTAAGAAAGTGATGCTGCACGCTTTCTAATTTAGCGATATGAGTATTATAGCAGGGCTGCCATACAAGAGATGCATACTCTAGTTTAGATCTCAGAAATGAAAAGTATAATAACTTTAAGGTTGAATTATTAGTGAAATCACGGCCATTACGAATGATAAAACCTAAAGTTTTGTTTACGTCACATACAGACGTATCGATATGATAGACAAAAGTTAGTTTTTTGCCAAAAGCTACACCAAGGTCTTTAAACGTAGACGGTCGCATTAGCTGTTCGTCGTTCAGCGTGTACTCGTGGGAATACTCAGAATCTCTAGCTGTAAATGACATTACATTGCACTTTTGTACGTTAAACGAAATATTGTTTTTAACACACCAGGAACTCAAATTAGAGATATTATTTTGCATGATAATGCAATCGTTTAAACCAGAGATTCTGTGTAGAAGTTTTATGTCATTAGCATACATTAAGAAGTGCAGATCTAAAGTATCGCCTATGTCATTTATAACTATATTGAAAAGCAGTGGCCCAAGAACAGAGCCCTGGGGAACACTTGAGGATGAGCCATAATCATAGGACTTAAACCCATTATACGCGACATATTGAAGTTTATCAGTTAGATAAGATCTAAAGGAAGCTATGAGCGGGTCCGATAAACCAAAGGTGGAAAGTTTTGCAATCAATATAATATGATTGAGTCTATCAAAAGCTTTCGTAAAATCAAAGTATATTACGTCCGTTTGCATCTGCATGTCAATGGACTCAGATATGAATTGCGTAGCACATAATATGAGGTTGGTAGTAGAGCGACCTTTCATAAATCCGTGTTGCTGACTGGAAATGACATTTTTAACATTAGGGTAAATAGAGTCATGCAATAATAGTTCAAAGGCTTTGCCAAAGTTATAGATTATGGTTATTGGACGGAAGTTAGTTAGTTCGTTCTTATTTCCATTTTTATACACCCGGCAGACTTTGGAGTATTTCCAAATATCAGGAAAACAGCAGCATTTAATAGATAAGGAGCAAAGATAGCAGCACAGTCACAGAAATCATCTAACAAGATGTTGACTGGCTCCAAAGTAGAGAATAATTGCTCAAAAAAGTCGGCATAGACATTTACAATATCATTAGGGTCATTCAAATACTCCCCCTTATAAACCATATTGTTGCTGATGTTAGTCCCTCCTTTTTTGCTATTAATGTAAGCTCAAAACTTGTTAGGGTCGCCGTTAATATTACTTTTAGCCAGATGTGTATAGTTTCGGAAAGCAGTTTTAATAAATAATAAATACACCACAAGTAATGACGACCCCTTTTATCCCGGAAGGCTCTAGAAGAGCCTTGTGTGGGAGGGGGCTACACATTTAGAGACAAGGGACACACACCCAATATTCGTGTATAGTGGAAAAATTCCTCTCACAGTATTTTCCACTGCCACGACCGGGGATCGAATCCGGAACTTTTGGGTGAGAGGCAAGTGCGCTCACCTCTCGACCATCAGTCATGTTTAGCTTAATTTTGGACCGGAGTCTCATAAATTCATTATATATATTCCATGGATTTGTTTTTACTGGATGTCTTTTATTGCTAGTTTTTATATTATCATTTAATTTTGTTATTAACAAGACCAATATTGATTGTTATTTAAGATTTGTTTGTGAAAATATTACAATTTAATTGCATTATTATTGCATTTTGCTATACGCGTAAAACTGATTAACGTAAATAAATAATACCTCTGCTGACTTGCCAGATAACTCCTCAATAATGTTATGAAACAATACAACTTTGGAACGTACTGACTGTTATTGCTGATAAAGTGCAATTTCTGTTTGCTAATTTTATATACGTGCGTGCATTAAAAGTAAAATAATGCAGCAAATTAAATAAATTTGATTAAGACAAAAGTTATCACTGGTTTTAACATCAAGTGCGCAAGAAAGGTCACCGGTAATCACGCAAGTTTCATTAGTAACAATAAAAATTAACACTTTAACGTTGGAAGCTATTGATAGAGTTATTTTTTAGGTTTAAGGCGACCGCTTATCGAAAACTCAACCAATACATTTCAGGTCAAGTTCAAGCAGGACAGCGTATTATTTTGCATTACGAATATTTATTTGAAGTAATTAAGTATAAACCTACGGCCCGTTATCTGCAATTACGTAAACGGCTATCTCTTGTTTTACCTTGAATGTTAATACGAAGATAAGTTTTCCTCACGTAAATGTCGAATGTTCGAATTGGCTAAGGCAAAAAAAAAATTTAAAGTTTCTACGCGTAGTACATTATTTTCAAATATGCGGTCCACACTGTACAATATGTCATAATTATTATATTATACCTTGAACTTCTTATAAATATGTTATACCCATTTGATTCGTCAAAATACTGATTTTGACTTCGATTTTTCTTCCTTAAATATTTGGTCTAAATTGGAGATCATACAAGACCAATCTGAAAGAGAGTTTAAGAAACTAGTCAGACAAAGACAAAGAGATGCGTGGAGAACCTACTGTGAGAAAATCGAAGACTGTTCACAGACTGCTAGGTTATGCAAAATCCTCGTCAAAGACAAAGACCATGACCTTTGCCTATTAAAAAAAAGTGATGGTACAAAAACCACCGACTTTCGTGGAAGCCTAAAGTTACTCATGGAGACTCACTTTCCGGGATCTGTGATAACAGAACGGAAGGAGTGGCTAAACGAAGTCGACACCCAACCAACCCTCGGATTTGGATTGGCAAATGACCAACCAAATAGTGAGTGAAGACAGTATAAGACTGGCAGTACAGAGTTTATCCTTTTGTAAGACGCCAGGCATTGACGGTATATATCCCGCCCTACTGGAATGGGGACTCGATGAATTATTGCCGCACTTGGTTGGAGTATTTAGGGCGCGCTTAGCACACCTTTGTTCTCCAGAGTTATGGAAGAAGTGAAAGTTGTGTTCATTTCAAGGGCAGAGCGGATAGACTATACCACCCCCAAACCATATAGGTATAGTTCAAGTAGGAATAAAATGAGACAGAAAAAGGTAACAAAAACTCATTAAAATACTCTTTGTGATACCTCGACTGACCCTCGACCGCAAAGCACCTTGCTCATTTTTAATGTGGCGGCGAGTCGTTTGATCGTTCGATGTTAGGCATGCCGTCGGTGGCCCGCGGCGATAATAGTGATGCCGTAAATTTTTTGTTTCTTTTTCTTGTCTCAGGGAGTCCTTACTTGGACTATACAGACTTATCAGCTTAACCACGTTCCTGCTGAAGGCGATGGAGAAGCTATGTGAACAATACATAAGGGATGTTGTAGTGAAAGGCAACTCTCGAGACCTCGAGAAGGCTTTAGACAAAGTATGACCCCTGAATGCTATATAAACTCCACGTCGTGAACACTCCGATTCGTATTATTAAATTAATACAATCATACCTGTCAAATCACTGCTCCAATCCCCTCTCTGTACTCTCCGGCGTCCCCCAGGGGTCATCCCTTGGTCCTGCCCTTTTTCTTTATTACATCAACGACATTCCCAATCTCAAAGACAAAGAGGGTCTGCCTAGAGGGAGGAAGTACAAGGAGCCCAATGGGGCTTAAGTACTGTGGTTCAATATTTTTCTTTGACCACCCTCCAAACCAATTCCAAATCCAATTGGTCCTTTCTTCTTTGAGGGTAATGCGAATGTGTTTTTTAAATTTTCTTGGGAACGAGTTTTGAAACGCATTAGATGATTTATAACTACAGAATATCCTTAATTTAAAGTTTCAGTTAGATAGAAGTTCTGTTCATAACGCTGTCTTGGTAAGAAAATGGCTAAGTGAACATTTTGAAAATCGTTGGATAGTGCGAAATAGTCCGTTGATTGAGTGGCCGACGAGATCTCCAGATTTGAGGCCACTCGATTTTTTCCTTTGGGGTTTAATGAAGCAAAAAGTTCACAACTCAAAGCGGTATACTGTACAAGAACTACGGGTTAGGATAATTCAAGCCTGCGCAGAAATTACCCCAGAACAAATACGTAAGGTTACTACAAATGTATTGAAATAAATGATGGATTGGTAGAAGTGACGATAAATCTTGTAGTTTTTGTAAAGGAATTCTCTATTTTTTTCAGTTTTTTTATAAGTGTCATTTATTTTTTGATTTGTTAAAATTTAGGCTTAAGAATCATGATAATAACATGTTACTAAAAAGTTTAATTTTTTTCAACTTTTTTCTCATGGATAACTCAGAGCTGGTCCTAAGCACTGTGCTTAGTGCTTGTCTAAGCACTCTAAGCACTTTTGTGCTCGGGAGCACTGTGCTTAGGAGTACTTTTTAAAAACGGTGCTTAGTGCTTAGTGCTTCGAGCACTTTATGAAAGGGCTTAGTGCTTAGTAATCGCATAAAGTGCTCGCGAGCACTCTGAAAGAGCTTACGAGCACTTTAGTGCTCGCGAGCACTCTGAAAGTGCTTACGAGCACTTTAGTGCTCGCGAGCACGCCAAAAAACTCCCAAGCACTTTAGAAAACTAACGAGAGAGGCATTATTTTTACATGACATTTGTATACTGGACATGGATATACAAACGTCGTGACTCGCATCCAATTTAGGAGAAAAAAATTAGAAGAAAGTAGTACTTTGAAAAAAATGTATATATACACATTGTCCTTAGTCTAGTATAAGACTAGCAGGTTGGCCACTATAATTTATTTGCCTATGCTATGAGAACTAAAAAGTTTGAAATCGGTCTATGCTTGGTTGGATACCGGTCCATTGGGATTTGCAGGTGTAATTGCTCTAGGGTTATCAAATATTCGTATATCTTCGTTATATTACATTTTACATTACCATCAACGCATATCAGTTTCACGTAAAAATTATGTTTTTAACATATAATGTCTAGTCAGAATTGGCAAAATGTTTTGTTTAACAAAATAACTAAATAATTCCTCATCAAATGTATAATAATTAATAATTCACGTAGTCTCTATCTCAAAAAAAGGTGTGATAAATTATTGTTCCTTTCCTTACAAAACAAAACCACTAAATTTGATGAAAATGAGAATTAAATATTGAGTTATTAAAAAAAAAAAAATAAAGAAATCCTTTTCACTTTCAATATTTTACTAAAGTATGTTGGGTTAAATCTCTTATTTTGGCCTACGAACCCGTCAGTATTTCATGGCTCATTAGCAAAGGTTCATCCTGTATAACTTTTGCCAAAAATCAGATTTTTTAGAATACTCTCAAAATACTTTTATAATTTAGAAAAATCAGCCGAAAAATTACCAAAAAGTTGCTTATTATTTTTCTGATTGTTACATAACGAAATTTTTTTAATTTTTATTCACTTTATTTTAGTTCAAATTAATTTTTAGTTCTTCTTTTTATGTACGTCGGACGTCATTATTTATTATTGTTTGTTCAGTCTGTTGTCTGTTATTATATGAATAAACATTTTTTATATATATTATAATTTTATATCACACGAATCCTAATGTCCCTGCAATAAATAAAAAATTATAGAATACTATCAAATTGTCAAATAAATAGTTACAACCAATTATGTCTCCTTTGTAAAATAAATATTACAATAGTTCGGACGCTAAGCATAAAAATATATAAACAGAATTAAAAACTGACCTAAGGAACGAAGATTTTAGAGAACTGGAACATATAAATCCTGATGATATGATAGATATCTTCATAAAAAAATACAGTGTTATATAACAAAAAATACAAAATTGTCAAACAAAATATAGTCCGAAAGCGGAAAGAGTCCTGCATTCAGCAAATTATATTTATCCTACATTATTTTTCTGGGCTGCTTTTGTTGTCTTTCAACCTTTTTTTTATAAATAACACTGAATTCAATAGAGTTCTAGCCTTAGTATATAGCTACTACATGATTTTTTAAAAGTGCTTAGTGCTCGTGAATTTTAAGCACTTTTTCAGAGTGCTTAGTAACTACGAGCACTTTATTATTAACAGTGCTTAGTGCTCGAAAATTTGAGCACTTTTTGTCAGTGCTTAGTGCTTAGTGCTCGCGAGCACTTTTGGTCAGTGCTCGGCATAGCGATAACTTAACTTTTAGAATAAATTTAAGAAAATGATGTATTGTGCACTTTTAAATAATGTCTACAAAAATGTTATTACTTAAAAACTTTCGACAAAATTTAGTATATGCCCATTTTGAGGGGGGGTGGTAAATCCAGTGGCGTACATAGATTTTTTCTTAAAATATGTATTATTAAAATTTTACTCCTAAAACTGACTTATAGGCCTTGTATTTTGTAGAAACCTGGCGCATTTTGATCCAAAAATGCAGTTCAACAAGCCCTATAATTAAAAAAAAAATCGTGAAAATCGCACACTAAATTATGATTTTATGGGGCCACATTATAGAAGCCGAATTACGTCGATTCGACAGAAAAATATGTTTAGAATTCGAAGTTTTTATTTGGCAGGGGACTTTCTGAATACTTAGCACATAAAAAATGTTATGTTCAAGAAAGCTCGATCCTCCCCGCGAAATTTGAAGAACCGACACCTATGTAAAGAGAAATCACGCTACTCATTCAGCTAAACGAATCAATCCTTAGTATAGATAACCCAACAAACAGTTAACTGCAATAGAAGTTTCATAATGATACCTACAAAAAACATCAGAAAATAGATTGCAGTTTGAGGGAATTAAGATTAACCTGACTCAAAACAGCCGATAGACAGATAATTTGATGTCTCGGATTCTATGGTAGGGCCGGAGTTCCGGAGTTATGCTTTATGTGTACTCACTTTCTTATATATAGATTGTCATTTACCTTTTATAACATCTGGTGTAATTGTTGGGTGTTTTCTATCATTCACATATTTATTTTTCTGAAAATTAAAATACTTATCAAACTGGTGATAACTAGAAACATGTTTTCATAAACTACACTTCATATGCTGTGAATTCTAATCATGCCAATTATTTACCGGTCCTGAATTTGAAGAAATTGAAATTCAAAATTGGCCCATTTTCATAAGTTATCAGTATATTTCCATGTTTTTCAATAAACTCACAAATAATGTAATTTAAAAAAATGTAAGAGACTTTCTTTGTAACTAAGAAAATTTCCCTTCATTTTATTTCTTTTGATTTTCTACGCTGATTCTATACAGGGTGTCTCACCGGGAACTGAATCGATCGATATAGATAAAAGTACGCATCAAAAAATTTTGAAAATTTAGATAATTTCTAACGTTGGTGTGGCCAAACCAACTAAAATAATTACAAGCAGCTGGCACTTCCGCTTATACCGGAAGTCGATACCAACTTGCTTATTTCAAATGGAACACCCTATATATTTTAGGGTTCTCGAAAAGAGCATAAAATTCTGAGTCGAAAATATGTAGCATATCCTATACCTAAACCTAGCCGTTTCAGAGATATTTGACATTTTATAGAAAATTTGACAGGTGCAATGGTTTGCAACAACTATAACTTTCTTCGTGTAAAAGATCCTCATTTGCTTTTTGTCACATAAAAAGAACACAAGGAGAACTACGTCCTACGACTGAAATAAATTCAATAATATCTTACCAAGTGTTCCGTTTTTCGCGTTACATTTTGTCAACTTCAAACCGCGAAAACTTGTTTAGGTCACTTCATCAAAATAGCCATGATTAGAAACAATCAGTCATTATCTTATGTCAAAAAATGCCAGCACGTTTAAATTACACCCACGAAGACTTTTTAAATTTGTTTATTATTTATGGAGAATGTGATAAAATTAATATCAAGAACTTGCCACATTTGCTACTCGATATCCAGAAAAACGGAAACAGCCACCAAACACTGTAAAACGCACACTGAAAAATTTTAAAAATTATGGCTCTGTCAAGGCAAAAATGCAAAAAAGAAAGCCTATTGTTGATGACGAAAATATTAAAATAGTCATTCTGGGATATTTTCATGCATTTCCAAGGATGCCATTAAGACAAGCTGCTCTGCAATCGGGACTAGGCAAGGATTCAATTCACAGAATCTTATTAAAACATAAGTTTCACCCCTTTTCATTCCATATGTGGTTCAAGGATTAAAAGAAACAGATTTCCTAAGAAGACAGAATTTTTGTGAGTTTATTCTAATAAGGTCTGAGGGTCACGATTCTTATTTCGGAAATATTATATGGACAGATGAAGCAAAATTTACTAAAAATGGACTTGTTATAGACACAATTCGCATTATTGGAGGGATTCAAATCCTCATATGTTCAGAGAGCGAAACTTTCAGGAAAGTTGGCAGTTCAATGTTTACTGTGCCATAAGAAACGATAGAGTGGTGGCATTACAATTTTCTAAGGAAAATTGAAAAGGTAAATTAAATTTTCTCTTCTGCTAATATGTGTAGGTAGATTTTTGTTTTTTTTTTTTTTTGGTGAAAGATATCTGAATATCTTACAAAATTTGAATAATAACTATTTAGAAAATTTACCTCTCGCCGAATATAGAAACATTTTTTATCAGCACGATGGTGCTCCCCCACATAACGCATATTTAATTAATAATAATTTACAAGAAACTTATTACGATCAAAGGATTGCCAATAATGGACACTTTTCTTATGGCCTCCTCGCTCGCCCGATTTATCAGTTCTGGATTCTTTCATTTGGCGGACTATTAAAAATAAAGTTTATGAGAGCCCATTAACAACCATTGAAGATTGTATGCAAAGAGTAAGAAATGCATTTCAAAGCATATCACAGGATTCAGTTAGAAGAGCTACCCATGACGAACTAATCCGAAGGTGCGAAAAATGTGTCGAGGTTCGAGGGCGGAATTTTGAACAATTATTAAATTAAAATGAAATCATATTTTAAATTGATCTTATCTCTGCTATTTAAGTTCATGCCATATCTTCAATTCGATTAATACGCATGTTACAGTGTTAGTGTTATTTTGCATTTTTGTGGATATCGAGTAGTAAATCTACTGCAAGTTCTTGATATTACTTTATCACATTCTCCATAAATAATAAACAAATTTAAAAAGTTTTTGTTGGTATAATTTAAACGTGCTGACATTTTTTGACATAAGATAATGACTGATTGTTTCTAATCATGGCTATTTTGATGAAATGATTACAACAATTCATGAATTTCTAATAAAATCGCAAATATATCAAAAAGTTGTAACTTTAACCCCCACAATGCTAACATCAGAAGAAAGGGAATTCAATTTTACACAACTTGAAGTAAACATATACAGGGTGTTCCATTTGACCTAAACAAGTTTTCGCGGTTTGAAGTTGACAAAATGTAACGCGAAAAACGGAAGACTTGGTATGATTATATTGAGTAGTTCTCCTTGTGTTCTTTTTACGTGACAAGAAGCAAATGAGGATCTTTTACACGAAGAAAGTTATAACGGTTCTTGCAAACCGTTGCACCTATCAAATTTTCTATAAAATGTCAAATATATCTGAAACGGCTAGGTCTAGGTATAGGGTGTCCCATTTGAAATAAGCAAGTTGGTATCGACTTCCGGTATAAGCGGAAGTGCCAGCTGCTTGTAATTATTTTAGTTGGATTGGCCACACCGACATTAGTAATCATCTAAATTTTCAAAATTTTCTGATGCGTACTTTTCTCTATATCGATCGATTCATTTCCCGGTGAGACACCCTGTATAAAGTTATGGCCGCGGCAAACGGTATAGTAAAATGCGGACACGGTGAGACGGGAATTTGAGAAGCGTGCTACGCCTCAGAACCCAGACCCGGATTTAACTCTATTGTTCGCTCATTTTGCTAATTGAAACATTTTTGTATTATTACATTCAGCATTGTTATATTATAAGAAGGCTAACTTATACCTTCGATTATTTTTAAATAAATATCAGTAAATAGACAAATAATAATTATTATTACCTATAATATTATACTCACCATACGTACAATTCCACAACTCAACTCGTACAAACCTGTAACTAGACAAGTTCGATTCTGAACACATACATTTATTCGCGCGATAAAAACATGGCAATCATCTGTCTCGCTTTCACATAAGCGATGTAAAGGAGGGACTAATTGGTACGATATAAACTGCGAACTACTCTGCCCGTTTCACCTCGACCGCATTCTACTATAGTGATTTCCTCGACTATACAATCAGCTGAATCATGTGTAAAATAGTCACTTTTCAACCCCTCGAAATACACACATTTATTCTCGAAAATGAATTATTTTCGAGATACGGGATGTTTTATGCTTCTTGACCAATTATTTATACCCCTCCATCTTTTCGGAACGGTTGCATTGGACAAAATTTGGTACAGATATTACACTCCTACAAAAGAACTTATTATTTGTTGTTCTGCACATGGATTGTGTTAAGTTTTTTGAGTTTAAATTGTCATTCAAAATAACATGTTCCATTTCACTCATAAAAAGAAACACAAGGCTTTGACGTGACTGATTGCGCGACGAATGCCATGAAGCGTCTTGTTTGAATACTGTTTTGGAAAAGTAGACATCCTGTATACTTAATAAATGCATCTAATTTACAAAAATAATCTGTAAATTGACAGATTAATTCTTTCAATGGCCAGATTTAATCTGCCAATTTACAAGGACGCAATTAGAGGATAATTAAGGGTAATTTAGGTGCAAATAAGACTAATTAAGGATAATTTAGGTCAAAATAAGGGTAATTGTGGATAATTAAGATTAATTAAGGTTAGTTAAGTTAAAAATAAGGACAATTAAGAGTAATTAAGGGTAATTAAAGTAAAAATAAATATAATTAAGGCAATCAATGTATTGTTCTATTTGTATTTTTTACATTGTTAGAAATAAAACAGAAATTAACATAATACATTCATTTTATTACCTATTCCTGATTACATAACTAAAAGTATTTATATTTAAATCTACAATACATTTGCGAGGTCACAATGACTATTATAATGGTAATGTATAGTCAATGATTTAAGGCTAAGTAGAAGCAGTGAACAGTCATCAAGATCGATAATTTTATTGTAGTAGGAAACTTTTTCTTCATTACACCTTTGCATAGTATTATAACATTGTTTAATGATAAATTATGTTGATAGTTGTCGTCATGGGGGTAAATTTATGATTCACCTGTTCGTCTATCCATCCGACCGTCCGTCAGTCCGTATGTCTACCTGTCCGTCCGTCCGTATATCTACCTGTCCGACCTTCCGTATTATGATGAGATGACAAACATTCATTTTATTAACCATTTTTAATTATATATCTGCCGGGTTATTTTACCTGCCTTATCTTTATGCTGATGAATAATTGCGATAAAAAATTATTTTACCTGCTTTAATCTTTCTGGATATCTCATGCTGATGAATATTTGCGACATGTTTGTCTTATTTACCGAGATTCTTAAGGTCTTTAGTTTATGAAAAGGAGCACTAGATTATTGTTTCGTTTAGTGAAATATTGCAGTGAATTTCAGTATCCTATTTTATTTGCCTTATGATTGCAGTTATCTACGTCAAGGGTACCTTATGGTTTGATTTACATTACAATATACGGTTAGGATGTATTGTCGCCACTATAGTGGAGTCAGACAAGCAAAACATAAGGAATTGCTTCCAGTGCCAAATTTTTTTAACATGTTAGTTATATTTCAAATGTGCTTTTAGAGGGCGGAATATTAAACATAATATTTTTAGTCGCAAACTCCTCTATAAATCCTTATTTTACTATAAGGAAAGTAACCAAACTGCAACCAAAGTTACAAATCTGGCGCGTTAAGTGTAATAATTGCATATTACCATCAAAACGCTAATGCTTCGATTGCAACAAACACCAGCCGAAAGACTGATCCTACTTAAAAGGAGCTCCCTTGCCAGTCGTCACACACCACTTGCACTGGACCGCTAGATGGCGCCTGCTGGCTGTTTTACATGTCGCTATTGTAAAAATACCGGGATGTACTATAGTCAAAGGATTCTCATGTCGGTCGTCGCATACCTACCTTGCACTGACGAGAGCCAACAGCTCGAAACTGCAGTCTGCAAGTGGTGTGTGACGACTGGCAAGGGAGCTCCTTTTAAGTAGGATCAGTCTTTCGGCTGGTGTTTGTTGCAATCGAAGCATTAGCGTTTTGATGGTAATATGCAATTATTACACTTAACGCGCCAGATTTGTAACTTTGGTTGCAGTCTGGTTACTTTCCTTATAGTAAAATAAGGATTTATAGAGGAGTTTGCGACTAAAAATATTATGTTTAATGTTAGTTATATGGAATAAATATAGATGAGTATATCTCGGTGTGTAAGTCCAAAAAAAGCAAAAAAAAATTGAGGCTGTTCGTTATGATATAGGCTATCAGCGGTTATATTATGAAATTTTTATCTGCAGACATAACTTCAAAAAAAACTGAAAAAACTCTTAAATTTTGGTTTTTGGGTTAAAGCTTGCACTTTCGTGCCAGTCGTCACATACCACTTGCAGACTGCAGTTTCGAGCAGGCGCCATCTAGCGGTCCAGTGTCTGTTGCAGTCGAAAAATAAATAGCCTGACTTGGCTTAGCATAGTTCAAATGTGATTTTAGAGGGCAGAATATTAAAACATAATATTTTAGTCGCTGAGCGCTGAATTACAAGTTACAAACCTGGCGCGTTAAGTGTAATAATTGCATATTACCATCAAAACCGCTAGATGGTGCCTGCTGACTATTTTACATGTCGCTATCCCAAAGATACCGAAATGTACTAGATAGTCAAGTGATCCTCGCGTCGGTCGTCACAGGCCTACCTTGCACTGACGAGAGCCAACAGCTCGAAACTGCAGTCGGCAAGTAGTGTGTGACGACTGGCACGAGAGCTCCTTTAAGTAGGATCAGTATTTCGGCTGGTGTTGGTTGCCATCGAAGCATTAGCGTTTTGATGGTAATATGCAATTATTACACTTAACGCGCTAGGCTTGTAACTTGTAATTCAACGCTCGGCGGGGCATATATCCCGGAGAGTAGCTGTTGGTTGCAGTCTGGTTACGTTCCTTATAGTAAAATAAGGATTTCATAGAGGAGTTGCGACTAAAATATTATGTTTTAATATTCCGCCCTCTAAAAGCACATTTGAACTCTGTATATTTATTGTATTTAAATACTGTATAAAAAAATGGAAACATTTTACTCGGAATTGAAAAAATATATACAATTATATTAACCGCCTTCGTTTTGTCTCACCTGATAAAGAATCAAACTGATTTTCAGTATCGCTTGAAGCATAATTATAAAATGCATCATGATTTTCATTTCTATCAATGTCTTGATCAATCGACTTATCAATAAATGATAATGAAGAAGCTTCGCTAACACTGTCCTCTATCTCTGTATCGGTTCCACGTGTACTTAAACTTTCAGTTACAGAAAATATTTCAGAATTATTCTCCAATTCTTCATCTAACTCATCAATTTCTTCTGTTTCAGGTACCAAATCTTTATCTTCACAGTTAAATATATAAATTGAATTTGACTCAATATGAAATGGTAATTTCTGAAAATTAAGAAAGAAACTTTGTTAAATTTTATAAATGTGAATTTTAAATACATAAAATAGATTATAAAATATTTTCCTTAAGTATGTAACTATGTGAATTGAAAAATGCAGCACATTAAAATAATTTTAAAATACAGCTAAATTGAATAATATAATCCTATTCAAGGCAGTAGTTAACAATATCACTTAAGACCCTCTCTCAAGCTACAGAATTTTTATTCAAAAATAGTACTCTTCCGTCGAACGTGTATTAATGAGTTATCCAAGTAGACGTAGAAGTATCCAAATTAAGACGTCATGTCATCAATATATCTGTCACTGTCAAGCTTATAATTTCTGAAATCTGTGTTATAATATAAATATTTACACACACACAAATCAGATAATACTAATTAATGAATAATCAATTAAAAACTAAAAATTAATAAATTATTTTACTATTAATAACGATTTTAGAATAAACACCCAAAAATACATAAAATGATATGATAATTTGTCGCTGTCAATCCAATGGATAATTGAATTTGTATATAAATAAAAATTTTAAATCGGTTTTTTTCACTTTTTTACAAGTTTCAAAATTTTTTTGTTCACTATCATAAAGTACATAAAAAACTTAATTTCTTTTTTGAAAAAAAAAACCTCATACGATGCGATACACAAAAGTTATTGGCCAATCAATTTTAAAATTGGAAGTCAATTTTTGAGACTTGTATTAGATGTTTTGGCTTGAAATTTTAACCAGTTACTGCTCACATTATAAAGTATAATTTCTGAATATTTCATCAAATTTCACTTAAAACATCTGAAGTTATAACCAAGAATCCAAAATTTAATAGTTTCTTCCGTTTTTTTTGAGGTTATGTATGCAGATAAATATTTCATATTGTAACCGCTGATAGCACATATCATAACGAATAGCCTCAATTTTTTAAAACTTTTTTTGGACCTACCGAGATATACTCATCTATATTTAGTAAGAACGCCCAAAGTAGTCGATTTTCACAAAGTGGCTGATAACTTCCGTAGCGGCAGTTGCTAGAGGTAGAAAATATCCATTTCGTATAGTATTCGATGTAACTAACATGTTAAAAAAATTGAGCTCTGGAATCAATTCCTGTTTCACTAAAATTTGATGTTTATCTGACTCCACTACTATAATTAAAAAATGACAATAAACTTAACTGATTTATATACTTCCTATTGTGGATCTGAAAATTGTATAAAAGCGTCCTAAGTGGGATGGGCATGAAATTCTATAAGGCCTACTATTGTGCTGTAAGTACTTTAGCTTGGTGCTAATTAATATTTGTCTAATTTTTCTAGATAACTGTAGAGGTAAACTCTGTAGTAAAAAAATAAGTGTAATATATGTAAAGAATAAGTGTATTTAAGAATATCCTCATTTATTACTATTAATTACCCTTATTTTTTATATATATTACCCTTATTTTTACATATTATTATGTTACCATTATTTTTCACATAAATTACCATTGATTATCCTTAATTATCCTTAAAATTCGGCCATGGGGACTTGAGAGACCAACTTGATGAAACATGGCCTGTGAAACATACTGTATATTGCAACTTATATGCCATGTCTATATAAACTTTCTGATTCGAGGAAACCTTTCTAATTAAAAAATATGAATATCAAATACAACAAAAATGAGTGATAAATGTTGCCTTCTTAATGGGGAATTAAGCAAGGGAATATAAAATGATCATAATATGGTTTATTATAATCTCAAAAATACAAATACCAAATAGTCAATTAAAATTACTTAGTGTATAAATGTTGCTTCCTTGGCTAAACTAATAAACTAAGTCTTGAAGGGATGTTTTCTAGTAAAAAATCTTTACATTGAATTTGACCCAAAATTAAATTCCTCTTATCTCTCAATGGCAGCTATGAAAATATTGGGTTTTATATTTTGAAATTGTAAGAACTTTAATAATTGAGATAGCTTTATTACACTATATAATTAATTTTTTCGCACACGTTTAGAATATGACTTAGTAGTCTGGTGCACAATTTACCATAAATATATAAACCAGTTGGGTTGGAAGCTCCTCAAAGAATTTTTATGAAATATCTTGCATTAAAGGAAGGCAGTATCAGTCCACCACAAGGAATAGACAATGTCATTTTATTAAAGAGATTTTTTCTCATGTCGCTCGAAAATCGCAGGAATTATTGTTCTCGTATATTTATATAGAAGTTGGTTCGCAACTCTATTTACTGCCCTGAATTATCACCTATCCATCCCCCGCTCAAATTCACTATTAAATCGCCAATTAATCTATGTGACAAAATATTAATAATTTGTGTAATTACTACATTGATTTATTCAAAGATTCATTGACGACTTGTAGAGCAAAAGGCTTTCTTCAATTCACAAGCACTTTGAATAGATTTCTCTCTCTATCTAACTAACAAGTTGTTGCTTTCTATTGCCTACTGTACCATATATTTTTGTTACTATTATTATTGTTATGTTGTCATGTAAATATGATACTTTTCATGTTTAGCTTTTTTATTTTTTGTATTCTCTGTTGTACATATTCTTTCCCACCTTGAAAATAATCGTGGGTCTCATAAAATATTTGATGTTTTTTGTAGAACATGTAATTCTCTCTGCAAGTTTTCGGCGCAAAATCCACTATATTTATTGTAGGAGGTCTAACGATACGTTTAAAGAAGAAAGTTACAATTACAACTAGTATGTAGCATTACAAGGAATTGCAACGCGAATAGAATTGAATAAAGGTATAAATGTAAAGAAAATATCTAATGTGACTCATGTCTACTATCTATATAATTATCATAGATTGGATAAATCCGGTAAGCACATCAAATAAAGCAATCATAAAAGCAGAATTAAATAAAATAGGGTTTTAACGATGTTGTAGATAAGTTTATTAGAATCACACTTGAATTATTGAATCGAGGAAAATTATTTGTCACCAGGCAAACTGCATTACAAAAACACTCGAACCTAAAATTAATATGAAAAATAGATTGGCCTATCTCATAAAGAACCAAATTTTAAGAAAGCAGGTGTTATACAATTTTGCAAAATATTTCAACATTCGCTGGAAAAAAGACCTTATCTTTTGTTCGTTTTTTCCACTACTGTTCCAGGGCACACAGATCTATAGCATGTATTTCTGCTTAGAAGATGGTTGGGGTATTGCCTAGGGCTTTTGATCATTGACATCTGGGCCCTGCTACGCCCACTCCTACCCCTTCAGCCATCTTAGAACTATCTGTATACCAGATGAGTGACCCTTGTTCCAATCGTAGTGTCTCCACCTTGCTCGTCTGACGGCTTTCGATCAGCACATCAAACGGGCAGTCAAAGTCCTGCTTGATTGGCATTGAGTCAGTAGGTTTGGTCATGGGCTCAAAATGGATTAGCTCCAAAATCCTTTAGTGACCAGCCAGATCGCCTGGCTTAAATTTGAGTGCCTGATGCAGTCTTAAAGCATTAAGTGCTGCCTCCTTCCTTGCATGCAAGTGTAAAGGAAGTAGGTCAAGCATTGCCTCCATAGCTGCTGTGGGACACGAGTGCATTGCTCCTGTAGTTTCTAAACACATGATGCGTAGGTCATCATAGATCTGACAACCGATAAGTAGAACCAGTGTATCATTTTCGGTTTTTTTTTTTTTTTTAATACATTTATTTAACGTCGGCCTATTTCCGCTACTGAGGCCTAACACCGGCGCCTGTAGACGAGCTACCCCCAACCAGGAATTTTGCCGAACCTCTTCCCTTAAGAAGAGTAGGGATCTTTTACTTGCCTAACATTTAATAGACAAGGGACCGACGGCTTTACATCCTCTCCGAAGGATGGTATATCTCCTATACAACCTTCGCCTAAGGTTGTATAGCTTCCGCGCATACACTGATATACAAGCCGCTGGAAGATGTGTGAGGCGAGGACGCGGTTTCTGTTGGAATGGTCACCCATCCAAGTACTAACTGCGCCTGTTGTTGCTTTACATTGCATACCGAAGTATATACATAGTAAAGACGCACCTACGCTCGCCCCCCCATTTTCGGTTTTAGACCCCAAGTTTTACCAAACATCCTATATCATGTCCAAATAGCCGCTGTTGCTTTAGCAAGTGTCCTTTCTAGATGTGGGTTCCATGTAAGTGTTTGATCCAGAATACACCTAGATACTTGACTTCACTGGAAAAGCTTAGGATCGTTCCGTTCAGCATAAGAGTTCTAAGGTTTAGTTTTCTCCTTTTGGTGAATGAAACATTAATTGTTTTGGCTCGGATTGATATTAAGCCCCTCTGACGAGTAGCAGTTGGATGTTATGTTTAAGGCAATTTGCATGAGGTTGGAAATCATAACCTCATGTCTAACTCTAACAGTCACTACTAGATCATCTGCATAATCCTGGACGTTGAAGCCAGAATTACACAATTTGTGGAGGAGATCATCCACCACCATTGACCACAACAGAGGCGATAGGACTCCACCTCGTGGACAACCCCTGACTGTAGTCATCGTAGCCAACTCCGCCCCCATATCTGCGGTAATTATTCTGCTTTAAAAGCTTTCCTAGTCTCAGCCATAAGACCACTGATGAGCTCCCCAATTCCCTGTTGAAATAGGGCAGGGAAAATACCATCTCTGCCCGGTGATTTAAAGGGTTTGAAAGTAGATACTGCCCATTTAATATTGTTGGGGTGAATATTTTCCTTGCCAGTCTTTTTCCTTCTCTGGTTGGTTGGTGTGCATCCTCATCCAGATAGTCCTGTGGGAAATCACCTTGAATTATGCAAGAGTCTGGGAAATGAGTACGTAAAAGTACTCTTATATTCTCCTGCTGACTTTCTGAATATTTGCCATTGGGCTTTTTGAGTAGCCCTATTCCGTTTGAGTGGTCTTTTGCAAGAATTTTTTGTAGGCGGACTGCTGGGGCTAGATCATCCATCCCTTCACAGAACCATCTCCATGATTTTCTTTTAGACCCTCTTAATTCTTTATTTTACTCCGTAAGGGCTTTTTTGTAGTCCTCTCAGTTTCCGGAGTTTTTGGCTCTATTGGACGTTTTCCTAGTCTCAGCCCTAAGTCGACCGAGATCCCTATCCACCGAGGCACATCTCTTTGGACTGCCTTTTGTTTAACAGGACAGCTTTTTTCATAACATGAAGTCATCATGTTTTGTAGTTGGTATGAGGCTGTGTCTAATTTCCCTATTGTGTTGATGGAATGTATTACACCTTCGATCTCAGACCTTAAGTGTTCTTTATAAACTATTTCATTAGGAGTCCAGAGAAGATTTTTCCTGTGCGCGCGTGAGGCGAGTCGAAAATGCGAGGTCTTGCAAGTACGGGAAAAGCATTTATTATGGATATGTAATGAACGGTATTTTCCATTAGACCTCTCTGAAACCAAACAACATGGCAAAATTTTTAAACATGAACAAGCAAAAGCTATCTTGCGTTACTGTAAATACCTATGCAATCCTTTACCAAGTACTTCATTTTGTAGAATTGTTGTGGATGAAGTCGAAGATTAGCACATTAGAAATTATTTCTCGGTCTTCCCCAATTACAATGTTTTCTGGTATTGACGGTGTGTTTGCTACTCCTAAATGGCTGAACAATTTACGAAAAACTTATTATTAATATATTTAAGATAAAAACTGCATGGATAAAAGGGCCATCCTAATCTTTTACTGCCATACAACTGTTTAACATTGAAAATCGACTCCAAAATGTTGGAGCTTTCTTTGATTTGGCTTTTTCGGGCAAATAAAAGATAAGGGTATCATCACTTACCGTATTAACTTGTTTGCTGGCGGTAAGGAGTACCGTCCATTCATATCTATCTCTCACAAGACTTCCTGGGGAGTAATTCAGTACTTACTTTTGCCGGTTCAACTGATATTTAACTTCTGGAGAAGTCATTTTAAATACATTTTGAATAAAAATTCGAAAAACTGTCGCAATACAAGCGTTGTTTAGCGTTGCTAAGGAAACTGAACAACATGACAGGGCTTGGTCGACTATGGCAATTACACAGAATATCCTAGTCGTGGTTTTCATTTCCAGTAGGAGGCAAAAACGGATAAAATTTAATATATTTCTATGGTAGAACGTGGTGCCTCTTCAGTATTAAATGACAGCTAAACCCTTTGACGAAAATCACGCTGATTTTTTGCTCTGTTATGTACTGTATGGAGGGCCCGCTAAAAAAGTATGGGGTGTTCCATTTAAGAAAATTGTAAGGGTCGCTCTGGGAGTGAGAGGTGGAGCTAATCCTATGTATGTTCACAAGAAAGTGCGTCCTCCTATAATTTCTTTTCGACGTATTATCGCGCCTCCCCTTCGTTTGTATTTTCTATTTCTATCTTTGTTGTTATGATTAATAATTCGTTGGTTGACAAACTTCGTATGAATAAATAACAAACTCAATGAAAACCTGCTTAAAAACGAAGGTAATCTTACCCATTATCTTCACGTTGTTGCAATATCCTTAGAAAATAGACAGGTGTCACCTGATGAAAGAAGTATGAAAACCTATATAATGATAAGTTATCTGTGGTTGATTAAGTATAAAATAACAAGCGAGCATTTTACGAATTAAAACAGTACAAGGTGACTACAATAAATTCGTTAATAATGAAACTGCTCACTAACAATTAAAAATTCACAGTATCATGAAAGTTAAATGGTAAACGTTTTTAGATAGATAATCTTCATTTCACCACTACATGTTACATGATTGAACATTTGCAGCAAGTCGGTAAATCAACTGAATTACAAAAGAAAATAATTTTGCTTTGACGTAAATACAAAACATATATAAAATAAAGGCAATAACAAGAACATAATAATATGTATACCGGGCGTTATAAAAGTATGGGAACGGTGGAAAATCTCGAAGAGTTTGCATCAAATCGAAAAATAAAAAAATACAAGTCAAAAATTTTTCAAAAAACTATCTACTGATACCAAAATGACCTCCCCACCCACCACCTGTGGTGGGGCGAGGGGCAACTTTAAAATTTCAAATGGAAACCCCTATTTTTTATTGCGGAATCGGATTCTACGGCAAAAAATACGTAAATTTTATTCCGGACATTTTTTTTGATTCTTGCAAGGTGTCGCTGCAATCGCAAAATTAGTGGAAACATGAAAGTTTTGAACGCATACTTAAAAAAATACGAAAAGTAAAACTACTGATCTCAGAGTGAATGATTCCCCGAGCTGTTTTGAGAACAGTGATTTTACACGGTCGTGCGGAAATTACAGCAACTATTAACATTCTGTAAATTTATTAGCAGCTAGTAATTTTCAATTTACATTTTTTACAGGGCAATAAAAAACTCGATTTAAAAAAAACTAACAGTGGTTTTACCTCTTAATTCGGCCACTTCAGACAAGTTCTTGATCCCAGCCAGTAAAGGCAAGGAGGTAACTCAGCAATTTAAGGCAAGGTGAGGATTTCGGCCAGTTGAGGCAATTAGTTTACAGTAACTGCTACACTAGCAGATTTTCAAGATTATAGCAGGTGTTCAAAATGGTGCCCATTGACTTCTTGGCATTGTCCGAGACGAACGTAAAAATTTTCAATAGCACTTCTTATCATTTGAGGTGGTATTTCTGCAAAAATGTTTATTATGCATTGCCTCAGCTCTTCCAAATCACGAGGTTCAGTGAAATAAACCTTTCCCTTCACGTAGCCCCAAACAAAATATTCAAGTGGCGCGAGGTCGGGAGATCTTGCTGGCCATTCAATAGTTTCTATTCGACCTATCCATCGATTTTCGAAAGTACCATTCAACTAGTCCCTAACAATATCCCGATAGTGTGGAGGAGTCCCATCTTGCTGGAACCAAACATTATCGAACAACTCATCACCAGCAATCTCTTGTATTGCGGGAACTATTTGATTTGTCAACATTTCGAGGTATTTTTCTCCATTCAAATTTTTATCTATGAAAAACGGTCCTACGATTTGATCCCTGAAAACTCCTGCCCAAACATTTCATTTTTGTTGATACTGCGTGTGTGTTTCAAGCATCCAGTGAGGGTTTTCGTCACTCTAATATCTGAAATTATGGCGATTAACTTTTCCACTGAGTTCGAAAGGTGCTTCATCTGAGAAGACAAGTAGAGATGACAAAAAATTTGGGTTTTGGTTACTCCTTTCCATCATTAATTCACTAAATTCAAGTCGCCGATCAAAATCATCTTCATTTAACTCTTGGTGAAGGTGAATTTTGTAAGGATGAAATTTCAAAAGTTTCAAATTTTTATGAACTGAAAATGCACTCATATCAAGCTGTTGACTGGCTTTTCTGATTGATAAAATTCGATTTTCAACAAATGCCTGGGCCGCTTCCATTTGTCGAGCTTCCGATGTTTCAGATTTTGGGCGATTTTTATATGTCCTTGTGTCTAAGAATCGTTTGATGGTACGGGACACAGTAGATTTCGAAATTCCCACTTGATCTACATGGAAAGTTTCGTTGAATAAAATCACAACTTCATCATAGGACCTTTCTTTATCGCCTCACTCTCGCATCATTAAGAGAGAAACTCTCTCTTCCTCTGTTAAAGTAGCCATTATGCAGAAAAAAATTCGAGAACTAATGAAAAATGAAATAACTTTTTCCGTACAAAAGTGCGCTCCTGCCTCTACAAAAGTTGGAAGGAACTGAACGTTCTCGTAGAAATTTCACAAAACAAATACTGTTATTAAGAACACTTTAAAAAAACATTCATAAAAACCAAGATATCACAGATATTGTTTTTTAAACTGAATGTTTTTTTGTCAATACGAGTAGCTAGAGTTTGTAAATATTTACAAACTTATGGACGCTTAAGGTTTATTTCAATTTTGTGCGATTGCAGCGACACCTTGCGAGAATCGAAAAAATACCCGATATAAAATTCACGTATTGTTGGCTGTAGAATTCGAATCCGCTATAAAAAAAAGGGATTTTCATTACAAATTTCAAAGTTTCCCCCGCCCCACCCACTGGGTTAGGCGTGGGAAAGTCGAATCCAATGTCATTGGATAGATTTCGTAAAAATAACAAATACGTGTTTTTCAGTTTTTGAACTGGACGTTTTTTTATGGGCACAAGACGCTACTCTTGAAACAGTAATGTTTTCTTTTCATTTTTGCGATTACAGCGACATCATGCAAGAATCGAAAAAAATGTCCGGAACAGGATGTACGTATTTTTTGCCGTAGAATTCGATTCCGCAATAAAAATAGGGGTTTCTATTTGAAATTTTAAAGTTGCCCCTCGACTCACCCACAGGGTGGTGGGTGAGGACGTCATTTTGGTATCAGTAGATAGTTTTTTGAAAAATTTTTGACATGTATTTTTTATTTTTCGATTTGATGTAAACTCGAGATTTTCCACCGTTCCCATACTTTTCTAACACCTGGTATAACGTCCACACGTTGTCAAAGAAGAAAATATAAAAGTATAATGTATAAAATAGGTATAAAAAGTAAGAGCATTCTGCAAGTATGAGCAGTAGGCACTCGAAAGTGGAGTGACCTAATATAAGCGTCCTTAGAAATTCATCAATTGAGTCAAAATAGAACTTAAGAATGAAACGTTTTACATTATTAGCTGTTTAATATGAGGTGGTAAATGGTTATACAGATTTAAACTGGATGCACTTCTGTGAATCTCGATAAGAGTGTTATACATAAAAAGTGAAGGTAGGGGCATAATTCCCAGTTTAATAAAAATGGGTTGACAATGTTCCGTAAATTTAGCGTTGACAAGAACTCTTATCATTTGCTTCTGTTGTCGAAAGAATTTAGTTACCCCATAAAACAGCTGAGTAGGGAAGTCCAGAATGAAAAAGAGAGAAGTAAGGATTTTTTAATAAATCAAATTCTAGAACGTTTGTTAACTTCCTAAAAAGGAAGATACGTTGGAAAGTCTTTTATCCAGATGATCAGTATGGTTTACCCAACTAAGGTTATGATCTAGATAAATACCTAGGAGTTTAACGTGCTCGCCTTTGGGTATATTTCTGTTTGAGGATATTATCAGTCTCTGAGTTTTATCCTGATTAAGTGTTAGTTCGTTGGAGGTGAACCGATTTTTTTGCCTGTAATTCATTGTGAGAGGATAGTTTCAGCAGATTGTCAATGTTATGATCAGAACAAAAGAGAGTGGTGTCATCGGCGAACAGAGTGGATTTGTTGGGTAACATAAATTGAAGAAAGCCATTCATCTAAACTAAAAATAACAGTGACCCCAGGACAGAGCCTTGGGGTACACCGTAGTTATTGTTTAGGAATCCTGACGTTTCATTAGCTATAGCAACACCCTGCTGACGGTTAAGCAGGTATGATTTTAAGAGCGAAAGAGATAATCATCTAATTCCATACCATTGCATTTTTATTTATTAATTGATCGTGGGAGACACAGTCGAAGGCCTTGGAGAGTTCGCACAGAGTAATTTCATTGTGTTGACCACCTCAAGACCACCGATTATATCTCTTACAATCTTTACAACAACATGCGTGGTCGAGCGACCAGAACGGGAACCATATTGGTGAGGATTAAGGAGCGATTTGTCATTTTTATAACATTCTATAGGTAACTGTGCGATATTAATAACAATTTACTTTGGGAGCTCCATTTTTGAAAAATTCGATTTCCTTAATTTTTCGTCCGTTCCAGATAACATGGGAACTATTGGGCCTACCGGGTTTCACTTATGCTTAGATTAAAGCAAAATAACTGCTCTACAACTTCATTTCCCATGAGTTTCCTCGTAAGATGAGTGTTTTAGCTGATATCCTGCTCGGAAGACGGCAAAACTATAATTTCGAACTTTTTGGAAAAAATGCCCAATTTTTGAGGCGGTATATCTCTGGACCTATTGGATCTACGGAACTGCGGTTACGCTCAAATTGTAGCAAATTTTGTCACTTTAAAAGTGTATACTTCCGTTGGATGTAACTTTTCGAAATTATAAGCCAAGAACTGAAAATAATCCGAAAATTTCAAGGTTCTCCCACCACTTCCGGTTTCACCGGAAGTGACATCTACTCTGTTATTTTAAATGGCACCCTGTATATTTTATTTACCTATCTGATTCGTCTCTAGATTCTCTTTTCAACCATGTATCGGAACACGGCATTTGTTTTTAAAATGACAGTTAATATCAATTTTAGTTTGTTAAGTCTAGGTGGCTCTGATATGAACCTTGGCAGATATTGATGCGTAGTGTGCCGTGATATCGAAAGACATCTGGTATGCAACTTTATGCCTTATATTTTTTTGGGAATAACCAGTAGCTGAACAGACTAATAAGATCTAACTTATTTAAAAAAAAATATCTTTAAACAACCCACGATAGGAACCCCATTTTTTAATTTCATCTAGTTAGAAAATACTTATTTATCTTTTATTTTTGTCCAATACAATTGCTGTGCCTATCCTATTTTACTTTCTTCATTAATATTAGTATCGAATGTTATTGCATAGTAATGAATATTGTACTTCAACAAAAATATTTAGTAAGCAGGCGGTGGAAACAACATAAAAGTAGGTAAAACGATTTTTTTAATAAATAAGAAACATCAGTAAAACACATTTGAACAAAATTGACGAAAAACCATTACACTATGTAATACATTTTTACAACGAAAATATTTACTGAAGTACTACATACAAAAGCATTTTTTACTGCAAATGCTCAAAATGTTGTCCGTTATTATCTCTGCACAATCAAGTTTTTGTGACGGTAGCCCTAAGCATGTTATCTAACTGTAATTCAGTAATCCCATCGATTGCTCTTCTGACTCTCATTTCCATGTCTTCTCCGTTTGTTGGTGGAGTTCTATAAACGTTTTCCTTGAGGTGGACCCATACAAAAAAATCAAGCGGCGTAAGGTCTGGTGACCTTGCAGGCCATCGAACGGGCCCATTTGTTCCCATCCAGTTTTCTCCAAACCTTTCATTTAAATAATACACCACAACTCTGCTGTTATGTGGTGGAGCCCCATCCTGTTGAAAAATTATTGGGTTAACATTAGGTGGCAGTTCTTCCAAAAAATCTTGTATCTGGTTTTGCAAAAATTCCAAATATCTTTCTCCATTTAATGGACCATCAAAAATTATTGGCCCAATAATTCTTCTGCCAATTACTCCTAACCATACATTAAAACTAAATCGCTCCTGATATGCACTTTCTCTCATATTTCTGGGATTTTCTTGTGCCCAATAACGGGTGTTGTTACGATTAAATAATCCCAAATTAGTGAACCTGGACTCGTTGGAAAATAAAATTTGTTCATGAAAATTATTGTCCAAATTGTGTCTGTTCAGAAACCAATTACAATAGTTCAATCTTCTTTGAAAATCATTTTCGTATAAATGCTGGTGTATTTGGTACTTGTATGATTTAAATTTGCGTTTTTTCAAAACGCGTCGAGCTGATTCCCGATTTACACCGGTTTGGTTCTCAATCTGTCTTATCGAAATCGTGGGATCTGCCTTGACAATTGCAAGTACATTGATTTCCGACTCTTCATCGATAATGAAATTATTTTCCGGTACATCTGGTTCACTTCTGAATTGCTGTTCAACTCTTACAAAATAGTTGTTTGGTGGATGAATTCTTTCGGGAAATCTTTCATGATATAAGTCAGCAGCCCGCCTGCTATTTTTCTTACATTCGTCATAAATTAGTAGCCTATCTACTTTTTCATTTCGTGAATACATGGCAAAACAGAGTTAAAAACGTGATAACTTAGGTACAATTTAATGAAAAATACTTAAATTGCTGCCAAGTAAACAATTCTTAATTGTCAAATCAAAATGTGCATCGTTTTACCTTCTTTTGTTTCCACCGCCTGCTTACTGTTGCAGTACAATATTCATTACTATACAATAACATTCGATTCTAATTTTAATGATGAAAATAAAATAGGATAGGCACAGCAATTGTATTGGACAAAAATAAGAGATAAATAAGTATTTTTTAACTAGGTGAAATAAAAAAATTGGGTTCCTATCTTGGTTTTTATGATATCGTGTGTTGTTTAAAGATATTTTTTTTTTAAATAAGCTAGATCTTATTAGTCTGTTCAGCTACTGGTTATTCCCAAAAAAATATGGAGCACAAAGTCGCATACCAGAGGTCTTTCGTTATCACGGCACACTACGCATCAATATCTGCCAAGGTTCATATCAGGGCCACCTAGATTTAACAAACTAAAATTGATATTATCTGTCATTTTAAAAACAAATGCAGTATTCCAATACATGGTTGAAAAGAGAATCTAGAAGCGAATCAGATAGGTAAAAAAAATATATATCATGCCAATTAAAATAACAGAGTAGATATCACTTCCGGTGAAACCGGAAGTGGTGGGAAAATTTTTTTTGTACTTAAAAAAGGACAATCATGCATTATACAAGTGTACCAAATTTCAAAATAATATATTTTTAAATAAATATGCTACGGGGTGTTACATGTCTCCTGTGTCACCCGGTATATCCTAACAATATACCAATAAATCAGTACAGTGCATTTTTTTGCCACCTACGATGTTTTAAATGACAGGCCTATATGCAGTAAATAAATAAATAAATAAAAAATATATATGGATTGAATGATATTGCCTCCTAAACGTTTGTACCAAATATCAGATTGTTTGAATTTTTTCAACCACGTTTCCCTTTCTTGTTGGTACTAATTGTCCCTATAAAAATAAATTATTTAAAAAATTCATCACTCCAACATTTCAATTTTCTCTTTTACTCGTCGCGTTGAATCGAATCAAGAAAACTAATTTTAGTTTGAGACACCCTGTATCATACGTTAGTGCGCCTTATTGTATATTTTATCCAAAATTGATTATCATAACCCAGTAACAGTAAAAGTGTTTTCGCCCACTCATCCTGTAGACACCGCGACAATTGTATTTACTTTTAAATTTATCAACGAGACGCTTGACATTTTGCACCAGTAGTCGTACAATGAGCAACGAGAAACTGCTAATATACGATCGGCAGAAGGTTAGAGATGCCTTTGGGAAATCGGAGAAGGATGTCCTTAAAGATGTTGAAATTGTGCGGAACTGGTTGAAGACCCAACTACATTTACCGGAGTTAACCAGTAAGTGCTTATTTAAAATTTAAATACAAATAAGGTTGCCGGCTGCTTCTGTCTCATTCACATTTTAATGTACTAAATTACAGTTTACTTATTTATTAAGATACAACAAGCTAGACAGGTACAAAGTAAACAAGCACAGAAAAATGAGGGTGTCTCACCGGGAACTGAATCGATCGATATAGAGAAAAGTACGTATCAAAAAATTTTAAAAATTTAGATAATTACTAATGTCGGTATGGCCAATCCAACTAAAAGCAACTAAGCAGCTGGCATTTCCGCTTATACCGGAAGTCGATACCAACTTGCTTATTTCAAATGGAACACCCTATATATTTTAGGGTTTTCGAAAAGAGCATAAAATATGTAGCATATCCTATACTTAAACCTAGCCGTTTCAGAAATATTTGACAATTTATAGAAAATTTGACAGGTGCAACGGTTTGCAAGAACCGTTATAACTTTCTTCATGTAAAAGATCCTCATTTGCTTCTTGTCACGTAAAAACAGCACGTGGAGAACTACGTTCTACAACTGAAATAAATTCAATAATATTATACCGAGTGTTCCGTTTTTCGCGTTACATTTTGTCAACTTCAAACCGCGAAAACTTGTTTAGATCAAATGGGGCACCCTATATTTATTTACGTCAAGTTGTGTAAAATTGAATTCCCTTTTTTCTGATATTAGCATTGTGGGGGTTAAAGTTACAACTTTTTGAATTATTTGCGATTTTATTAGAAATTCATGAATTGTGGTAATCATTTCATCAATATAGCCATGATTAGAAACAATCAGTCATTATCTTATGTCAAAAAATGCCAGCACGTTTAAATTATACCAAAGAAAACTTTTTAAATTTGTTTATTATTTATGGAGAATGTGATAAAGTAATATCAAGAACTTGCTACTCGATATCCACAAAAACGCAAAATAACACTAACACTGTAACATGCGTATTAATCGAATTGAAGATATGGCATGAACTAAAATAGAGAGATAAGATCAATTTAAAATATGATTTCATTTTAATTTAATAATTGCTCAAAATTCCGCCCTCGAACCTCGACATATCTTTCGCACCTTCAGATTAGTTCCTCATGGGTAGGCTCTTCTAATTGAATCCTGTGATATGTTTTGAAATGAATTTCTTACTCTTTGCATACAATCTTCAATGGTTTGTTAATGGGCTCTCATAAACTTTATTTTTAATAGTTCCCCAAATGAAATAATCCAGAACTGATAAATCGGGCGAGCGAGGAGGCCATAAGAAAGGTCCATTATTTTCAATCCATTGATTATAAAAAGTTTCTTGTAAATAATTATTAATTAAATATGCGTTATGTGGGGGAGCACCGTCGGTCGTGCTGTTAAAAAATGTTTCTATGTTCGGCGGGAGGTAAATTTTCTAAATAGTTATTATTCAAATTTTGTAAGATATTCAGATATCTTTCACCTAAAAAAAAAAAAAAATTTACCTATACATATTAGCAGAAGAGAGAATTTAATTTACCCTTTAAATTTTCCTGATAAAATTGTAATGCCACCACTCTATCGTTTCTTATGGCACAGTAAACATTGAATTGCCAACTTTCCTGAAAGTTTCGCTCTCTGAACATGTGAGGATTTGAGTCACTCCAATAATGCGAATTGTGTCTATTAAAAAGACCATTTGTTAAGAAATCTGTTTCTTTTAATCCTTGAACCATATGGAATGAAAACGGGTGAAACTTATGTTTTAATAAGATTCTGTGAATTGAATCCTTGCATAGTCCCGATTCCAGAGCAGCTTGTCTTAATGACGTCCTTGGAAATGCATGAAAATATCCCAGAATGACTATTTCAATGTTTTCGTCATCAACAATAGGCTTTCTTCTTTGCATTTTTGCCTTGACAGAGCCATAATTTTTAAAATTTTCCAGTATGCGTTTTACAGTGTTTGGTGACGGTTTCTGTTTTTCTGGATATCGAGTAGCAAATGTGCTGCAAGTACTTGATATTACTTTATCACATTCTCCATAAATAGTAAACAAATTTAAAAAGTCTTCGTGGGTGTAATTTAAACGTGCTGGCATTTTTTGACATAAGATAATGACTGATTGTTTCTACTCATGGCTATTTTGATGAAATGATTACAACAATTCGTGAATTTCCAATAAAATTGCAAATATTTCAAAAAGTTGTAACTTTAACCCCCACAATGCTGATATCAGAAAAAAGGGAATTCAATTTTACACAACTTGACGTAAAAAAATACAGGGTGTTCCATTTAACCTAAACAAGTTTTTGCGGTTTGAAGTTGACAAAATGTAACGCGAAAAGCGGAACACTTGTTATGATATTATTGAATTTATTTCAGTTGTAGAACGTAGTTATCCTTGTGTTCTTTTTACGTGACAAGAAGCAAATTAGGATCTTTACACGAAGAAAGTTATAATGGTTCTTGCAAACCGTTGCACCTGTCAAATTTTCTATAAAATGTCAAATATCTCTGAAACGGCTAGGTTTAAGTATAGTGTATGCTACATATTTTCGACTCATAATTTTATGTTATTTTCGAAAATCTAAAATATATAGGGTGTTCCATTTGAAATGAGCAAGTTGGTATCGAGTTCCTGTATAAGCAGAAGTGCCAGCTGCTTGTAATTATTTTAATTGGATTGGCCACACCGACATTAGTAATTATCTAAATTTTCAAAATTTTCTGATGCGTACTTTTCTCTATATCGATCGATTCAGTTCCCGGTGAGACACCCTGTATATTTTAGATAAACTTGAGGATTTTATTCTATAAAGCTTATTCAGGCCAGAATATATTATTAAATAATTTGCCAAATTATGAACAAATTTCAAATTGAATATCAATATCTTCATTACATTTTATATCTTTATTTTGCATATTTCATATATTTTCATATTTCATATGTATTTTAAAACTATATTCACATGTGTCTTATCTTTCATGCACAGTGCTTTGATGCACTTCTATGAAATACTAAGTTTATTTACATGTTTTTGTCATTGAATTGCATATCTTATATTTATCTGATAAATATATTTATTCTATTCTATTCATCCACGTCTTCAAGGACATCATCTTCTGCAATCTCTGCTTCTTGTATATGACACCCATACATTCTTTGCAAAGCATAGAACAAGTTAGTTCTAGTTTCCTGCGACCACAACTTCCGTGACAACCTGTGGTACATCCGCAAACCATTCTTTTGAGCAAAATCTCTGGTGCAAGAGGTTCATTCGTGGAATTAGCTATCAATCCATATTTTGATTTATCCAACCCCAGTGAAGAATTCTTTTTTCTACACAGCATTGCCTATACATATCTCTGCGCAAATAAAAGTTATGGACAAAAAAGTAAAAAAAAAATTGGATTTTTGCTTCTTTTTTATAGTTTTTTTAATGCTTTTTGCACAAAAAATGTTTTTTTATTTTTTAAATAAACCATTTCTATGGGAAATTTGATTCTCTACAAAAAGTTTCCTATTAACTATATCTAAATTCTGCTTCGTTTTCGAGTTATATTTAAAAAACTGAAAGGGTTGCATTTTCACCTCTATCTCCAATTTGCACCTTCTAATTTAATAGCACTCCGGGGTTTTCTCATCTTAAACGACCAATGGGTTAGTAGACAATAACGAAAATGATAAAAGTAATAATATGGCATTATAGTATGACTCTTCAATATGTTATAAATATAATTTCAAGGTAATTTCACCGACTATTATTGATTTTATTGTAAAATGAATATGCTTAAAATTAGAGTGGATTTAAAATAAGGCAGTTTGCCGGTTATCTCGTGACGTAATGCGCGCGCATTCAATATAACGCCGACAGCTTTGTTGGCTCCGTCCTTCCACTAGCGCTCGTTTCTCTGATGGTTACGCTATTGCGTCATAGCTAATAGAATACCCCGAAAATTTGCGGCAATATCTAACCGTTTAAACGTTGTTTAAACTTCATAATTTTTTTTTACTATAAGGCATTAGAAATTAGAAATTTTTGAAAATGTACTTTTTTTAAAGTAGAGGTGTGGGAAGTTGTTTTCTATGTTTTTTGCATGCTGAATCGAATGAGACCAAAATCAAGTTGATAGGATCAACCTTTTACGAATAAAAATGGTTCTATTAGTGGAAAAATGAGAAAAAGATTGGTAGGCAACTAAAGTATTAAGTATCATTATAAAATTATCATCAGTTTTACTCAAACCGAAAATCGGACGTACGAAGAAGAAACTTTTTTCATCAGTAAACCTTCAGAACCAACATATGCACATCAACACGTACATCTTACTCGCTCACTCTTTTAGTGGTTGCTTCACTACAAGGGGAATATATGGAAAAGGGAAAAAGAACATCATCAGGCTGCTTGAGAGAGAACTTGGATTGCACCACACCATACACGCATTCCAAACAGCTACAGCAATTCACAGTGGAGTAGAAAAGGAGGAGAGACTATTTTTTTGTTGTAACGTTGGTAGGGTGAAAGTACGGAGCACGGCACTGACCGGTGCAGCGAAAAGGACAATCGGGAAAGAACAGACGTGGAGAAGTACCGAACATATCGTCCTCTGTCGAGGGACTTAGTTTTATTCGTTGTAAATAATAAAAAGTAAACCAGACGCCTGTACGGGGTATTTCGATAAATAGGCGGACCTTAGTTGTATGTTAAGTGTAATTGGGAAATTATTGAAAGTCTATTGAATTTGTTAATGTGTATGTTTGTTCGGCCAGCCGCCATTCTAGGCTATCTCTCTACAATAAATGGTAGTGCCAAGTTAAAGGGGTTTCTTTATTTCTTCCAGAAAAAAATCCAAAAATAAAGTGGTACCCAAACTGTCTAAGATCAAAGATCTCGTCACTGACAACGGCAAATCTGGACCACGCCATCTCCGCCGAGCTACCGAGCCACCCACATGGTGCATGGGTGTAAAGCACCACATTCTTGTAACTGTCGGATATATACATTTATATTTATGGCTCCAAAGATGGGAAACACGTTAGATGAATTACGATACGTAATGTTCCAGAGATCGCTCACAAAAATGTAGCAAAGCTGAAACCACTTCCTCGTACATCGGCAAGTGCTGCATAACATTCATGTTGTACCTTTTATCAACTACAGTTGTTGCTCAGGAATAAACTGGATCTACAACAGTGGGGTTGGGTTCGTCGTGATAATGATTTGCACCCAATCAGGAAAACCCTTGACGCTGCTCCAGAAACCATCCTTAAGTTGATTTCCTGTGCCTGCAAGGGAAATGGCTCCACTTCTCAGTGCTCCTGTGTAAAAAGTGGTGTAGAATGGTCAATTTTGTGCAAAATTTGTGAAGGAGGGGCCTGCATCAACACTTACACCGAAATTGAAGCTTCGTCAGACGTGTTACCCATGTCAACAGAAGCCGTCGATGAAGATTCAGACTTTGATGACGTCACTAGCGAAGAGTGCAACATGTTCGATGAATAGAATACTTATTACCAAGTACTACATACATCATATAAAAATTTTGTAAGTGCTACATTAATAATGTACATTTTTTTTCTTTTTTAATAAAACCTCTTGCGTTTTATCATATTTTTATTATTAGAATCATTTTTTATTCGTTAAGGGTTGATCCTATCGACTTGGTTTTGGGTCTCATTCGTTTCAGCATGCAAAAAAAAATAGAAAACGACTCCCCATATCTCTAGTTTCAAAAAAGTACATTTTCAAAAATTTCTCACCCTTCCTTCCTCTCAAAAACTCATTTCCGCCCCTCCAGTTTTTGGGGATTCTTAAACTATATGTCGAATAAGAGTTATAACCAAATTTTTATGAACCGACTAATTTTTATGTAGTTCAAACCCTGTTTTTACTGTACTAACGCAAAATATTGACAACCATTTATTGACAGCAATGACAACTATTTATTGCTGTCAAACGTTACGATAGTTCAAATGTGCGGAATATTAAAATATATTATTTTTAGTCGCAAACTCTTCTATAAAATCCTTATTTTTACTATAAGGAACATAACCAGACTGCAACCAATAGCTACTTTCCGGGCTATGTGCCCCGCCGAGCGCTGAATTACAAGTTACAAGCCTGGCGCGTTAAGTGTAATAATTGCTTAAAAACGCTAATGCCTCGATTGCAACAAACACCAGCCGAAAGACTGATCCTACTTAAAGGAGCTCTCGTGCCAGTCGTCACAGACCACTTGCAGACTGCAGTTTCGAGCTGTTGGCTCTCCTCAATGCAAGGTAGGCATGTGATGACTGACACGAGGATCACTTGACTATTTAGTATATTTCGGTATCTTTGGGATAGCGACATGTAAAATAGTCAGCAGGTGCCATCTAGCGGTCCAGTGTCTGTTGCAATCGAAAAAATAAATAGCCTGACCGGGCTTAGCATAGTTCAAATGTACTTTTAGAAGACGGAATATTAAAACATTATATTTTTAGTCGCAAACTCCTCTATGAAAATCTTTATTTTTACTATAAAGAATGTAACCAGACTGCAACCAACAGCTACTCTCCGGGATATGTGACCCGCCAAGCGCTTCCTTATAGTACAAATAGAAATTTTCATAGAGGAGTTTGCAACTAATAATTAATATTGTGTTTTAAACTCTACGATGTTTTCAATAAAATGCAATGCCAGCTATGAAGAATTTTAATGTTTATATGTCTTTTTTGTATTTGATAATGCTGGAAAAGAACACTGACATTGTTTTTGCTAGCCTGTAAGAACAACACGCTGTAAGTTTTTATGTTTTTCTTTGTTGTAGCGAATATCGCCAAGCAGACCATCGATTTTTGCAATTAACGTTAAAACTATAGCATTTCTGAAAAGCGAATGAAAACATCTTTCAAATGAAGTATCACAAGTTCCTACAAAAATTTAGGGCTTGCAACTGCCACTCGAAGGGCGTTGAATTTAGGGGTGAAATTTGTACGACGTAGGATGTTATTTCAGAACCCAAAATCGATGGAATTTTTTTAATAAATAATTGAGATATTGAATATATTCCATTTGGTTTTTCCACACTGTATGCGACATGTCTGTAGATTTATTTCCATTTATAACCAAAAAACTAAATCATTAAAAATAATTTTACTAATAAAAAAAGACAAAAAAATCAAAAACAGCATCGGATATATTGAGGGTGAAAAATTAAAAAGTAAAATAAGTTCTTCAATCGATTTCATTCAAGGAAGAGCATAAAGAAAACTTTAAATGTTTGTATTATTTATTAAAAAATGTTTAATAAACAATATTTTGTTTAGTACATATTTTATTATTTTTATCATATCAACTTGTTGATTCTCTGCAAATATCAAGCCAGACTTTGTCATAATAAAGGCATTAAAATTATGCTTTAAAACAAAACAGAAAGGTTATAGGGTTCATTTACATTTATCGAATTCTTGTACAAAAATAAAGAATGTTTAGCATTTTGCACTTAATAGGCCATACACCATGGATTGCGATAAGTAGTGAAAAGTTAGACAAAAATTAGTAGAATGCAGGTTTTCACGGCCGTTGTCTAATGAAGTAGATTCTTCCGGGATTCTTCAGAAGGATTCTAAAGACTTTCTTTAGAATCCTTCTGAAGAAGCTGACAGGATGATCAGCGAAATGTCAAGTCAAGTTCGACGACCACGGCAAGACCCGGAAGAATCTACTTCATTAGACAAAAATTGCGGAACTTTTTAATAATTATTAGTTATTTTCTATCAAGTTTGCACCTTGCTACGATGACCGAAAAATTGCAAATAGCTGTTTATTTACTTTACTTTGATATATTTTGTCGATTGAAAATTGCGCTATGCAAATGACTCTTTATTCAGCAGAATAGGATCACATAATCCGCTTGTAATTTTGCATAACTTCTTTTACCCTGGAAGATTTTTTTCACAATTTTTTTATCTGACACGGCCACAATTTTGACGGTTTAAACAATAAATGGGGGTCTAAAATCTTAAAATCAAGATACGAATGTATATGAAATTAATAATAATTAACATAATCTGAATTTGTAACCTCGTAGGAGAGAGGGGGGCGCATATGGACACGTTTTTTCAAAATGTTACACATTTTTTATTTCTTATTATGAGTTGTTTTAAAGCAAAACAATATTAATTTATATTTTTTGGGCAATTGGAGAAAAAGTTGCAAATGTCCATACGTGCCTCAACGGTGGGTGCATGTGGACTGAGAAAAGGGTCGATGTGGACAGTAGCACTAATTTCTAGACGCATGCATATTTATTTATATATTGTATTTTATATATATATATATATATATATATATATATGGTATAGTGGTGAGAGGTAAGTTAATCCTCTCATGTGGTCTAATGCTACTATACACCAGACATCATAGATGTCTCCATGGTATATAGCGACTTGCCATTTTGCAAGTACCGAGAGCGGTGATCTTCAGCCCTTGGTGGACTTAACCTATATACTGTTATTATACATGATTTGCAGGAAACAACTACTCAGCGGGCAAATACCCCGACCTGCATTGTATTATATATATATATATTATTATATTATTATATATATTATATTTGCCCGCCCTGCATTGTATTATATATATATATTATTATATTATTATATATATTATATTTGCCCGCTGAGTAGTTGTTTCCTGCAAATCATGTATAATAACAATATATATATATATATATATATATATATATATACAGGCTGTCCATTTTATCAGGGTACTCGAGAATATCTCACTTAATATCGGTCGTACAAAAAAAATTATTTACACGAAAATTGTGTCCACTTATATGACCTACAAAATAGCTTAAAGACATTATCGAAAATGCGGAAAACGTCTAGGCCAAATATCTCCGTTATTTGAAGAGTTACGAGAAAAATTCTAAGGCGAAAATTTTTTGCAAAACAGAGTATTTCGACGAAGTTTCGCAATTTTTCAACCCTTTTTTATCTAGTGACTGGCCTATAAAAATATTAAATTACACTTTAATGATCACATCGCATGTTTTATTTTTAAGATAAAGTTCACGGCCTTCTTAACAACTCGCAATTAACAACTGATAAACAGTTTATGGCACACAGTATATATTCAACTAGTGAAAATATGAGAATTGACTGCATCTCTGTTAATCAACACTATTGATCACTTTCTTCGTTGTGCTGAGCTAATTTACGATGCCTTTTATAGGGTGTTTCTCGCCTTCATCTGCCCTAGAGTCTAGTATACTTTAACTTGGTGTGTGTATGTATGAGTTAATATTTCCGTACAATTTCATTTTCTCCCATATTGTACACAAAGTTAAAGCAATAGTCCAGAAACATTGTCTACGTGGACAATATTTCTGGATATTTGTGTACAAGAGAAAATGAAATCGTACGGAAATATTAACTCATACATACACACGCCAAGTTAAAGTATACTAGACTATATTCTAACAACAAAGATTTGTTAGTCACATGTGGTTTTATGCAATCATTAATTTTGATATTCTAATACCTAACTTATTGCTGATAATTTACTTGATACAAAAGCAGGATTACAGTGTCAAATACCCGGGATAGGTCAAATCAGCACCAAATATCATGCTCACCTGAATCTAACTGGTCATGGATGTACTGTACAAATTCATTGGTAGGAGTTTCAATCGAAAGAGCAATTCTATAAAATAATACCATGTTGGCAGGGTGTTACGAAAAACCTCTATATTCCATTATAAATTACTGTCGGTTAGAAGAAATTGCTTAAAATTGATACCTGCCTATAGTTCGAAATGTCACAACAGTTATCTTTTTTAAATACAGATACAAATTTTACTATTTTTAGAAGACTGAGGAACTGACCGAGAAATAGAATATTTCAGATTAGAGTTATATAATGTACAAATTTGTGGTAATAATTTTTAAATGCCTATCGTGAACTGGTTAATCAATCAATCTATTAATTAGTTTCTACCTGCTCGATCTATTCATTTCATTAGTAAAATTCATTTTTTCAGGCAACTTCAATAGGGCATCAACAACTCCTAACAGATTGTACAGGGTGTCTCACCGGAAACTGAATCGATCGATATAGAGAAAAGTAAGCATCAGAAAATTTTGAAAATTTAGATAATTACTAATGTCGGTGTGGCCAATCCAACTAAAATAATTACAAGCAGCTGGCACTTCCGCTTATAGCGGAAGTCGATACCAACTTGCTTATTTCAAATGGAACACCCTATATATTGTAAGGTTTTCCAAAAGAGCATAAAATTCTGAGTCGAAAATATTTAACACATCCTATACCTAAATCTAGCCGTTTCAGAGATATTTGACATTTTATAGAAAATTTGACAGGTGCAATGGTTTGCAAGAACCGTTATAACTTTCTTCGTGTAAAAGATCCTCATTTGCTTCTTGTCACATAAAAAGAACACAAGAATAACTACGTTCTACAACTGAAATAAATTCAATAGTATCATACCAAGTGTTCCGTTTTTCCCGTTACATTTTGTCAACTTCAAACGGCGAAAACTTGTTTAGGTCAAATGGAACACCCTGTATTTTTTACGTCAAGTTGTGTAAAATTGAATTCCTTTTTTTCTGATATTAGTATTGTGGGGGTTAAAGTTACAACTTTTTGAAATATTTGCGATTTTATTAGAAATTCATGAATTGTTGTAATCATTTCATCAAAATAGCCATGATTAGAAACAATCAGTCATTATCTTACGTCAAAAAATTCCAGCACGTTTAAATTATACCAAAGAAATTTATTTATTATTTATGGAGAATGTGATAAAGTAATATCAAGAACTTGCAGCACATTTGCTACTCGATATTCACAAAAACACAAAATAACACTAACACTGTAACATGCGTATTAATCGAATTGAAGATATGGCATGAACTAAAATAGCAGAGATATGATCAATTTAAAATATGATTTCATTTTAATTTAATTATTGCTCAAAATTCCGCCCTCGAACCTCGACATATTTTTCGCACCTTCAGATTAGTTCCTCATGGGTAGGCTCTTTTAATTGAATCCTGTGATATGTTTTGAAATGCATTTTTTACTCTTTGCATACAATCTTCAATTGATGTTAATGGGCTCTCATAAACTTTGTTTTTAATAGTTCCCCAAATGAAATAATCCAGAACTGATAAATCGGGCGAGCGAGGAGACCATAAGAAAGGTCTATTATTGGCAATCCATTGATCATAAAAAGTTTCTTGTAAATAATTATTAATTAAATATGCGTTATGTGCGGGAGCACCGTCGTGCCGATAAAAAATGTTTCTATGTTCGGCGAGAGGTAAATTTTCTAAATAGTTATTATTCAAATTTTGTAAGATATTCAGCTAAAAAAAAAACAAAAATTTACCTATACATATTAGCAGAAGAGAAAATTTAATTTACCGTTTAAATTTTCCTGATAAAATTGTAATGCCACCACTCTAACGTTTCTTACGGCACAGTAAACATTGAACTGCCAACTTTCCTGAAAGTTTCGCTCTCTGAATATATGAGGATTTGAGTCACTCCAATAATGCGAATTGTGTCCATTAAAAAGTCCATTTTTAGTAAATATTGCTTCATCTGTCCATATAATATTCCTAAATAAGAATCGTGACCCTCGAACCTTATTAGAATAAATTCTGTCTTCTTAGGAAATCTGTTTCTTTTAATCCTTGAACCATATGGAATGAAAACGGGTGAAACTTATGTTTTAATAAGATTCTGTGAATTGAATCCTTGCATAGTCCCGATTCCAGAGCAGCTTGTCTTAATGACATCCTTGGAAATGCATGAAAATATCCCAGGAATTTATTGTTATTTCAATATTTTCGTCATCAACAATAGGCTTTCTTCTTTGCATTTTTACCTTGACAGAGCTAATTTTTAAAATGTTCCAGTATTACTTTATAACATTCTCCATAAATAATAAACAAATTTAAAAAGTCCTCGTGGGTGTAATTTAAACGTGCTGTTGCACCTGTCAAATTTTCTATAAAATGTCAAATATCTCTGAAACGGCTAGGTTTAGGTATAGGATATGCTACATATTTTCGACTCGAATTTTATGCTCTTTTCGAAAACCCTAAAATATATAGGGTGTTCCATTTGAAATAAGCAAGTTGGTATCGACTTCCGGTATAAGCGGAAGTGCCAGCTGCTTGTAATTATTTTAATTGGATTGGCCACACCGACATTAGTAATTATCTTAATTTTCAAAATTTTCTGATGCGTACTTTTCTCAATATCGATCGATTCAATTCTATGTGAGACACCCTGTATAGGGTGGGACATTAATAATAGGCCATAGTTCATGACTAGATTCTTTGGAGCAAATATGAGAATATAACTAAACATGCTTTCATAAATTGTTGCTGTGGAGAAAGATAAAGTGTCAAAGTTGGAATTTTAAGAGAATTAGAAAATGCATAGAAGTAGATGGAGGGCCAAAAGTGCCACAACGTTTCTTAGCAAAGAAAGAGAAAAAATATCCATCACCAGGTATAGCTCACGAGGCGCCTCCGCGGGCTAAAGTGATGCGATACATATGTTATTGTTTTTTAGAATAAAAAATGTTTTCATACCAATTTTGGAAAAGATAGGCCCAGAGGTAGTCGAGATATTGCAAAAAAAAGAAAAAAATTTACAACTTTGACACCCTGTATCTTTTTCTACAGCAGCAATTTGCTAAATAATGTTTGGTTATAACTTCGTATTTTGATCCAAAGAATATAGCGTTGAACTATGGCCTGTTAATTATTAATGATCCACTCTATATATAAAAAATTCATCAACAATTTTTAATAAAGATATAAATAAGTTAATTCGTAATTAAAAAACAAACGTTACTAATAGAATTTAAGTGGTTTCTGCCAAAATTGAGTTCTTAAAAATTAATCTGAAAGTTATCTTAACACTAAGGATTCCAAGTAAAGGATGTATCATAACGCAAATATTGTATTTAATAAATCGAGAGTGAATTATATTTAACAGACATGTACTTTACATAACATTATAGATAAATAAAAAATTAATAATATTAACGGAATTGACAACAGTTGGTTCACTTAGGTAATAATTTGCCGTTTATCAAACAAAATCAGATTAGGAGAATCATTTCAAAGGTTTATCAGAGTTTATCAAAGTTTAGCGTATCGTTTGTACAGTTTTTACAATATTTCAAAGTTCAATATCTTAATCTATATGAAGGTTAAAATGAAATACGGGAAACATATACATTTCGGTTTAAGTAGGAGGGAAAAGTTACAATTAATACAGGAATTTCGTAGGCCGATCAAAATAAATTGATGATGTACAGGTGAGGTGGTTCTAATTTATGGTAAAACTAGCGAAGTGCCTAGTCTATGTTTATATCTTCCAAGTCGTCAGAGGAAATCTGATGGTATTTTACCAAAATTATTAATGAGGTGCATTGTTGTTCTTGCATATTATTTTCAATAAAATCTCATACACACTGGGCTGGGTAGTGGCAGATTTGAATTGAACAGGCGTCGTTAAGTTTATATTATTGTGTATTTGTTTCCATGTCCTCCATCATCATTATACCCGATTCAAGTAAATATATTTCTTATAAATCCACAACAATTTTCTCCAAGAGACTGAGGGAAAAACTTATAACAACCTTGCCTTGTATCAGTCAAAGATAAATGTCTGTAAAATATTCGCAAAATCATGTCGTCATTAATAATAATATATATTTTTTAATACATTTATTTAACGTCGGCCTATTTCCGTTACTGAGGCCTAATACCGACACCTGTGACGAGCTACCCCCAACCAGGAATTTTGCCGAACCTCTTCCCTTAAGAAGAGTAGGGATCTTTTACTTGCCTAACATTTAATAGACAAGGGACCGACGGCTTTACATCCCCTCCGAAGGATGGTATATCTCCTATACAACCCTCGCCTAAGGTTGTATAGCTTCCGCGCATACACTGATATACAAGCCGCTGGAAGATGTGTGAGGCGAGAACGCGGTTTCCGTTGGAATGGTCACCCATCCAACTACTAACTGCGCCTGTCGTTGCTTTACATCGCATACCTAAGTATGTACATAGTAAAGACGCACCTACGCTCGCCCCATAATGATAATTATATTCGTCACAATGATACACCGTAGTGCTTGGACAAGTCATAATTACACACACAAATATAAGTGGACATAAACAAAATATTAATAGAATATATATACATAAATAAATATAAATACAAACATAAACGCACACAGAATAAGGATAAGTACACTTATAATGATATAAAATAGGTACAAAAAACAACAATAATAGTATAGCCGGGTTATATTTCAAAAAACGCAACAGAAATTTTATGAACTCATTAAAATACCGTTACTCTCTGTACTATCTCGCCTGCAAATTGAATCACTTGTCTTTATAAGTTTTAATGTACTATTCTGTATAAAAAAAGCGTACAACGCTTGAGCGTGATTTTAAGGTTTTTTTAGCTATGTAAATAGTGTTTTTTTAAATAATACATACTGGCGTTGAGCGGCAAATTCATTTCTAAAAGTAATAGTCATAATATTCTGGAGCTTTGTTTATTATAAATATACCAGAGAGTTTATTTCAAGACGAATAATTTAAAAATACACTTTATATTTATTCTAAGCAATAACTTTATTTCAATATGTATTTGATAATTTTTTTTTTACAATATAACCCCACACATTTTCCATCGCATTTAGGTCAGGACTCTAGGCAGGCCAAGGCAATGTCTCGACATTATTATTTAGAAACCACTGTGTAATAATATTTGCTGTATGCACAGGGCAGTTTGTTGTCATGTTGAAAAATAAAGTTATTTCCAGGGTACAAATGAGTTACTGATGGTAACATTTCATTTTCCAAAATATTTTCATAGCTTTCTTTTCTAAATGAACCATCTATTTCCCAGCATACACCCATTCCTTTGAAACTTATCCATGCCCAGACATTTACTGAAAATCTTCCATTACTCTGTATTGAATGGACATAGGCTTCATCAAGTGAGTTTCTAGATCTGTAAACACGAATGTGATCATTGTTTTGGATTGAAACACTTTTTCATCGCTAAACACGACATTCTGCCAAAATTCTTCACGATAGATGTAATTTAAAGCAAATAGTAAGCGCGTTTGCTTAGTCTTCAAAGTAACGGAAGGTTTTCTTGGACGTTGTAACACTATAAATCTAACACAGTAAATACTAACACTTTCTTAAATTTAAACCTTGAAAGGAATTTGGAAACACAAGAAGTTCAAAAAATGTATATTAAATCTCTTTAAAAAATCATGTTTTACAAAAACGTTCAAGAAAAATGTATTGACAAACTATAGTCTGGCCCGTGTACAACACATAGTGAGGAACGGAACGACTCATAATGTACCAACTACCATGCAATGTTTAGTTTTTAGCTAACGATTACACAAAAAGGTTCAGTAAAAAGTTCAATGTTTATAAATTTTTGGTGGGCTTTTGCTTGCCTGTCTGTTTACGTTTTATCAGTTCAATAGTAACTTGGTTCTCTCTTCGGAGCTTAAGAATGCTTGACTCGCAATGATTTTGAATTATATTGTGGCAATTATATATTCATACGTTCAGGCAAGACGATCCCATGCACGTCTGAGTACATGGTAAAGACACTTCTCTGACACCGAATCACTGAGGAACCGGTTTAGGGCAAATCCCGTTAAAATCCATAATTTTCCCGTCAAAATCGACTGCTAGAAAATGAATGGTCACCCTTGTCACTAAAGGCTATTCTCGCCAAAACTCTCGAAATACTTTGACTAGAGACTGGATTAACTTGTCCTCATATTTAACACAACACATGAGTTGCAGTGCTGCACAACGTGGATTCGTATCAGAGTTTTTATTTTGAAATTTCCGAAATTCGATTTTTGTTACACTTTCTAAATTTTGGTGGTCGGGGCTACATTACGTCCCCGTGCAGCGACATTTAATACACTTTCTAAAACTACACTCCTTGATGAGTTTTCAAGATTTTGGCATAAAAAACGCTCTGCAGAGCGAAAATGTGATTTAAAGTATAAAAACGTCTTCCAACGGCATTTTTACATGAAGCACGCTTTTCATACGAAATGTTTCGGATTTTATTACAGTTTCGAAAAGTTTATCGAAGGTTTTGGCGTGTTCTTTAAAAGTATCCCAGTTTAACAAACCATACGCCATTGCATTATGAAATAATGCATGATAGGGAATCAGTGCGGCATCTTCATTAACCCTAAGTTTAATTTGTCTAATAGCATACACTTTTTTGACAATTTAGATGCTAAAATATTGATATATGAATGCTAACTTAGATTACAGTCCAAAGTGAGACCTAAAAATTTTACAGGTTCTGAATTTTTTTAGTGAAAAAAGTAACGCGTTTGTCTTATTCGAGTTTAAGCACAGCTTGTTTACATTAAACGAGTCAGAAGCTTTACTAATGATATCCTTTGCAGAACCGACAATGTTGCTGTCAGTATCTTTTTGATGTTTCGCAAAAGTAGTATCATCGGCAGAGAGAACGGAAAACACTGACGTGGCACTGGTAAAATCATTAATATATATTAAAATAGCAATGGACCTAAAACGCTCCCCTGTGGAACGCCATGTTTCGTCGGCAGCATGTTACAGCAAACGCCACGAGTGTTGGCGAGCGGTGAGGACTGTAGGGGAAGGGGAATTACTAAGTTTGCCACTATGAAATATGCACTGGTTTCTGTTTAGTAGGTACGGCGACATTAGATCAAACACTACACCTCCATAACCATAAAATTTCAACTTATTGAGTAATATCGGCTTGGAAACGCCAGCAAAAGCCTTGGTCAAATCGAGAAAGAGTGCTAAAGTTGAATTGCCGTTCTCAAAACCCTCGCTTTTTCTTTCCTAAAACCGAATTGTCTCTCTGTTATAATTTTCACCGACTCTAGGTAACGAGTAATTCTTAAAACTAGAATTTTTCTGGCAATTATTGGCATATAATTTGTTACATCATTTACATCACTTGATTTTAATAGTGGTATAATTTTTGCTCTTTGTATTAAAATTATATAATTTTTATATATTTTTAGTTTTTGTCTAAAAACTTCACTGTACCTAACGACGCTTTTCGATTATTTAAAAAAAAAAGTTCTTGTGTTTCATTTTGCCTTATCTATGCAACAAAAATGATTATAACATCAATTTTTAAGCATTATCAACTCAGGTTACATAAGAGAGTGCAGTTTACTTTAGATAAATGACATTTGATTATGATAACGTCGATTAGATACATTTTAATTATTGATAGTGATGCTCTTGATGAAAAACAATTTCTGCCACATTAATGCTAACTAAATAAACTACACTAAATAAAATAAAAACGTTGTATATACTCAATTAATATTGTTATATGCACACCCACGCCCTCTCACGAAGAAAGGTCTAATCTCTGGTGGTAGAGTGATGGGAAACCTGCATATTAGTTCGTTGCCGACAAAGCAGAGCCATCTGTGGACCAACTGACGAATCGCCATTAACACCCAGAAAACTGAAGAAATTTCGGGGCTATTCGCGTTGGGTTCTGGGAGGAGACGAAAAAATTCGAGTACGTTCGACGCGCATATATAAGGCGTGAATTCGAGCACAGACTTCAGAGAAATATATTAGATGACAAGTGATCAGATGAAATAAAGGACAGTAAAAAGTTTACGTACAGGGTGATTACTGGAGGGTGCAAACACGTAACAATATTATAAATATTAAATGTAAAATGTATCCGTTGATCAAATTATTTAAGTTTTTTACTAGAATCAAATTAGGATTTGTATGTGAATGTGAAACCTAAATGTCTGATATTATTTTCTTATTTTTTTTCAGGTGATACTGTAATCGAGTCGTTTTTGATAACCAACAAATTCAGCATCGAGAGAACGAAACAGAAGTTGGATATGTACTATACGATTAGATCTTTTATGCCTGAAATGTTCGAAAACAAAAATCCAAGCCTACCACACATGCAACAAACATTTGATGTGGTGTAAGTATGTATGCAGGTTAATTATAATTTATCCTAAAAAACATAAGAGATACACTCCACTCCTATTGGAGTCGATACTGAAAAAAAAATATATACAAGACGGTTAAAAACTGTCTCTCGATTGGTACTGTCGTGAGCAGAAAAAAATAGGACAACTTTTTTTTTCTAATGTAAATCTGTCTCTATTTGAATATGTAAGGAGTAGCCGAAATAAAACAGATATCACTTTTAATTTATTTTTTATTTTAATGCTGTAGTTATTGCTATAGTAAATGATGGATGGTTAATGAGACAAATTGCACTACGTTATAACATTAACAAAAATTTGGTGTGTAACATTTTAAGAAAGTGGAGAATAAACGGTACGATTAGTAGAAATCCTGGATCAAATGATAAAGGATATCCTACTTAACAAGAAACTAACTATTAATATTTCGTTATTGCACCATTTCTATTTATAACTTCTATAAGTCTGTTTGGCATGGAATTAAATAACCTTATACAATAATCATTAGTAATAATATTTTCCCATGCATTATTTACTATTTCCAGTAATTCTTCGGCATTCCGTGGACTCACATTTCGTTTTTGGATACTTCTTACGAGTAGTCCCCATACTTCTTCCACAGGGTTAAGATCTGGACTATGACTGGGCCAGTTAAGAACGTTGATGTTGTTATCTTGAAACCAGTTAGTTACGGTATGAGCAGTATGAAGGGAACAATTGTCTTGTTGAAACATGAAATCATTATTAGGAAATAATTGTGACACAGAAGGGAGCATAATATTGTCTAAAATCCTAATATACGTTTCACTATTAAATCGTTCCTCAATATGCCACAAAACACCAGGACCACGTGCCGATATCTAAGCCCACATATTGACGGAAAATCTACCACTTTTATCATTGTTAGATATATATTTCTCATCGAATCGAGTATTCGGAGGGCGGTAAATACGAATACGACCGCTGTGTGTTGACTGGAAAGTTGTTTCGTCTGTAAAGATTACATTGTTCCAAAAATTTATTACATCATGCGCTAAAAATTCAAGCGCAAATCCTACTCGAGCTTCTTTATGTTCAGCTTTAAGTAAGTGTTTCTGTGTTGCTGTATGACAGCGTAGCTCCGATTCTCTTACTCGCCGGCGACCAGTACTACTCGATCCAGGAAAATTCGTTTCTTCAGCAGCCTGAATAATTGAGTAAAATGGATTTTCTACTAAAGCATTTACCAATTGCAAATCTTGTTGTTGAGTTGATATCCTTCGTCGCCCTGATCCAGGATTTCTACTAATCGTACCGTTTATTCTTCACTTTCTTAAAATGTTTCACACTGAATTTTTGTCAATATTATAAAGCAGTGCAATTTGCCTCATTGACCATTCTTCTGCTAAAGCAGAACTCCAGATAAGCAATATCTTCAGATTTAATTAAATCGCTTATACGAGGCAACTAACTGACAATTTCACAAAAAATAAAGTTAGATGTACACAACTAGATTTTAGCAAAGTACCGTCATAAGACTTGTCCTATTTTTTTTTGCTCACGACCGTACATCCAAAAATAATGGTGGTCTTTTATAACAGGTATCTAAAAAGTCTGGAAACGGTCAAATATCTAGAGAAATACACATTGGATTCAAAAAAAAAAAAAGCACGTCCTTAATAATTTTAAAACCGCCATCTAATGATACCAAACGCGACCCCTACACCCACCTCTTGGGGTTAGGCGGGAGGCAACTTTAAAATCTTAAATGGGTACCCCAATTTTGTATTGCAGAATCGAATTCTACGGCAAAGTTTACGTCAAGGTTGTCTTAAACGTTTTTTTAGACCCGTGACAGATGGCGCTGTAATCGCAAAAATATTTTTCTCGTAATTTCTAAGGAATTCTATGATGGAATAAAAAATAATAAAGTACGAGTTCATTTTTCTTGAAAAAACCATTCAATGGTGTTAATTTAATACCCCCACCACCAGGATGGGCGAAGTGGTGGGAAATCTTAAAATATTAAACGGAACCCCATATTTTTTATTACGAATGTAGAGTCTGGTGAACAAACAATTCAGTTTCATTCAAAACATTGTTTTCTATTCTTGACAAATGGCGTTGTAATCGTAAAAATAAATTTTATGTATATTGCGCAAAATGCAGCGAGGCATATTAATATTACACAAAAACTACATTTACTACATCCGCAATTAAAAATATGGGGTTCCGTTTAATATTTTAAGGTTACCCACCACTTCTCCCCTCATGGGTATGGGGGGGTATTAAATTTAACACCATTGAATGGAATCACATGCCATATTTATTCATTGGTACTACGTTAGCAATTATAAAAACATTTTACCAAGCTATACTTGCCGCGGAGAAGTATGATTAAATAAAACGATAAAATAATTCAATGAGTTCTTCAAATCTTTGCTATAATAAAACATTAACACAATTAAGAAGAATAAAGTAAATTCAGGTACCAAAAACAAAATAATAATCAAGAAAGCAACATGGAGCAATTATGGAAAGAGTATTCGCAGTTATGCCAATGTATAGAGGTCCTCCATAAAAGCGTCACTTCTTGCTTAGAGAGTTAAAATGTCTTTACCAATTAATTTAAGTATAATATCCATTTGTTCATGATTTTACTATTATTTCAATCATTTTAAAATAGTTGGCTATGAACAATTGACAATTTAATTTTTTGACAGATCATTTCAGTTAATACTTAAACTCTCACTCAATCACACTCGTTTAAGTATTTAGAACTATATATTGCCAATGCAATTTTTAACTCTGGATTAGCTCAAGTAGAATATAGAAACAGATTTCCACAAGCACTACAGCCGAATAAAACTCTGTTCAAAAAATTAGCTACGAAACTGAAAAATAATGGTTCATTTTTAAAGAAGAAGACAAGGTTGAACAGTGTTACTGATAATGTAAATAAGGTAAACCGAGTTATTAATTATGTAAGAAATAAAAATACAAAAAATTTGGAAATATCATTAAGAGAAATTCAAATTGCTTGTTATATAAATAAAACAAGTGCTAGAAAAGTTTTAAAGAAAAATTGTTACCGGTGTTATAAAGCCAAAAAATTTCACAATTTACAAGCGGGGGACAAACCAAGGAGCACGACTTTTTGTAGGTGGCTGTTGGAAAAATGCGTGCCGATCCATTATTATGTAGTAAAATACTTTGGTCCGACGAGGCAAATTTTTCCAATGATGGATTTTTTAATCGCAATATTCATTAAAAATGGACTTCTGAAAATACACACTGGCATAGACCGACTGGGTTTCAAAATCGTTTTTCAATAAAAGTGTGGATAGGTATTTTAGGCACCAATTTAATAGGTCCTTATTTTTATGATGGCTACCTCAGTGGTCAAAGATACCTAAACTTTTTGAGAAATGAATTTAATGAATTCTTAGATGACCTACCTTTAGGGAATCAACACAACTTTCAATATTTTCAACAAGATGGAGCTCCTCCTCACAATTCCCAGATTTACCTAGATTATTTAGACGAAATTTTGCCTCAACATTGGATAAGTACCAATGGATTTATTTGATGACCCCCTCGTTCTCCAGATATAACCCCAATGGATTTTATCTATGGGGTATATTAAAGATAAGGTATTTTTGACGACATAGCAAAATTTAGAGGACCTAAAAGCTTGAATTCAATAGGCATGTATTACAGTTACCTCCGAAATGCTGAGTAATGTTTTAAATGTAGTGCCTCGCCGCGCTCGATTGTGCATGAGAAATCGCGGTGGACACTTTGAACACTTGATATGGTATCTTAAAAATTATTTTGAGGATTAAATAAATATTAATGTTCTGTGTGCTATAATCTTTTTATTATTAATTTGTTTCTGTTACCTGAATTTACTTTATTCTGCTTAATTGTGTCAATGTTATATTATAGCAAAGATTTGAACAACTTAGTGAATTATTTTATTGTTTTATTTAATCATACTTCTCCACGGAATGTATAATGCTTGTTAAAAAAAAAATTATTGGTTTAAAACACGTTTTTCTAATTACTAACGTAGTACCAATGAATAAATATGGCATGTGATATATCGTTGAAAAGGAAGGGAAATACTCTATTTAATGGCGCCATTTCCCGCCCGTTTCAAATAATTTTTTTAACAGCCTGAAGAGTAAATCTCAAAATACACCGGTTTTGAAAAAAAATTGATAAAACCTCGTTGAAACACTCTGTTTCATATTTTCGCCTTAGAATTTTTCTCGCATCCCTTCAAATAACGGAGATATTTGGCCTAAACCTTTTCCGCATTTTCGATATTTTCCGCCATAACTCTTAAAGTAGGCCATGGATTAAATGTCTTTAAACCATTTTGTAGGTTATATAAATAGGCACAATTTTCGTAAACATATTTTTTTTTGTACGACCGATATTAAATGAGATATTCTCGAGGGCTCTGATAAAATGGACTGTAGATGTAATTATATGTGTGAAGATGAGATGTGAAACGTGGAAAATTCACAAAGTAGGTTTAGTAACACCTCTGATTGAAAATATAAATGTTCTTTATGTCCATTAATTGATGTAGATGCAGTCTACCCAGAGACATTATCCACTTCTTTGTTTTGTTTTTAAAATTTTTTACGGAGTTAATTTTTTTTACTTCAAGTGGTATTGAACACTCTTGGTCCTAAGAATATAAAACAGCGTTGTCCAATAGTTTTCCTAGCATGAGGTATTTCTAATGGGTTCCTGCTGTACCTGTCAGTATTTTCTTTATAACTTTTTAATTTTTTTCATATTTCTAAAAATTGTTATAAAAGACTAATAAATAAGATTGCATTTCGATAAGCCCAGCCGTTTTCGAGTAATTTATGTTTGAAAAACAAAGTGCATTTACGTTTTATTAATAAATTCTTTTACACACACATAAAGAATGCTTTAAAATATAATTAAACATAGAAAATATGTCAATTATAAAAATTATTCGAAATGCCCTCTATTTTCCCTTATGCACAACCTAAGTATTTTTTTTTGAGGAACGTTGAATACTCCGTAAAATTCCTCTAAAATTTTATAGCATTGTACACTCTTGATAGATTTTTCTCTCAACTATTCAACAATGTCAATTTGAGTATTATAAACTAGCGATTTTAGATAAGTTCACAGAGTGAAATCAAGAGGAATTAGGACAGGAGACCGAGCAGGCCACTTGATCAGTACATCTGCAAATAGAGACGTTTTTGACAGAGAATTCTATAAGGAACAATTTTGTATATAGGTATTTTTATAAAAAAGTGCACAGTTCCCGAGATAATCTAGGGGTGAAAACGACGTCCTAGGGGATGAAGCACACTATTTAGTGTTGGGAACTTTTCGGCTTAGTAATTCTTATGCTATCCTTAACATTTCTACCAATTTTGAAAACTTTCTGAATGTTGTCCGATATAAATTGTTATTTTACTCAACTATTAAAGCAATGTCTGAATGGACGAAGTAATAACGATTTTTGAAGTAGTGTGTTGTATTTCTTATTTCTCTTGAATTTAGTCAAAATTTCAGTAGTAAAACTAACAAGTTTTAAGTTTATTTAATGTCACATGGAATCTAAAATTTTGTAGTTTAAGATCACTTGGTTTTTATTTAAATAATATCAGTGTAATTAATGTATTACCAATATAACTAATTTTCATGAATACGTCTTATTCACATAAAAAGTGTATAAAGTAAAAAGTGTTATCACTAAAAAGAAAATATTTATTCCTCTTGAAATTTAACAGGGCTGGGCTTAAAATAATAAGCCTATCAGCTATTTCAGTGTGACAGTTGTATGAGTCATCTATGTGAAAAATGTGGGGATGTATCTGCAACTGAAATAAGATGTCTACAGATGAAAAAAGACGGCTATTATTTATTTGTCATGAGTGTGAGCAAGGGCTTCGGCAAGTCCCATTATTGATTAAGAAAATCAATGAGTTTCAGAACCAGTTAGATGAAATGAAGACATTAGTTGATAAACTTACCTCTAGTCAAATTCCTAATCTAAATCAAAGTCATGATAATATTGTGTCAAATGAACAACTTATTCAGGAGCTGAATGAAACACAAATTATTGCTTCAAATGTTATTATGTTGAATATTGCTGAGTCTGGTAAATCGAACCGTAAGGAGAGAATTGAAGATGATACTATGAAAGTTAGAGAGATTATTGAATTAACAGAAACTGTGGTAAATAATGTAAAGGTGTTTAGACTGGGTAAATATAGTGAAGGTAAAACTAAAGCTGTGAAAGTAGTCCTTCCGGACCAAGGCTGCGCTATCAATATTATTAAAAACAGAAATAAAGTGACAAATATTCGCATATTTGGAGATAAAACAAAAATGCAGCAAGAATTTTATAAAAATGTGCGAACTAAACTGCACGAATTAAAAAGTAAAGGTGATAATAATAAAGTCATTAAATATTTTAATAACGTGCCAACTATTGTTGATAAAAAATAAGATAGCCAAAAAAACTAATTACAAAACCGAGTATACTATCTTACGAACAAATTATCTACTTAAATATTCAAAGTTTTATTCCCCATAAAGATGAACTAAAAAGTAAAATTTTTGAACTGTGCCCATCAATAATTTTATTAAGTGAGTCTAGAACTACAGAGGATGTGCTTGATTTTGAACTTAATATTGATACATATAGTTTATTAAGGTGTGATTCTAATAGCCGACATACTAGTGGAGTCTTGGTATATATTCGTCATGGTGTTAAATACTATGGAGTCAATAAATACGTGCTTATGGGAATTTTTTGGAATTTGTTTGTCACCATTGAATTAAATAATACTAAGTGGAGAATTGGAGTTGTCTATCGATCACCAAGTGCACGTATACCTATATTCCTGGATCATTTTGAAGAGTGGTGTGATGGAATAAGTAGTGACACTAAACATAAATATATTATGGTGGGGAATTTCAATATTAATTTTAATAAAAACGGTTTTTATAGTAATAAATTGAAACAGATGATTGCAATATTTGGTCATGAACAAATTGTTAATGAATTCACACGTTGTACTAATTTAAGTAATACTTTAATTGATCTAGTAATAACAAATAGCAATACTGTTAAATGTAAAGTACATGATTGGCCTAAGGTCACTGATAATTCTATTATAACGATAAAACCTGTGTCAAACTTAACCCATAATATATCTGTGCCTATAAAACTTAGAAATTTAAACTCTGAAAATATGCATCAAATTTATTTACAATTGATTCAAAAGGACTGGCCTCTTGATTCAGTTGAAGTTGATTATATCTATGATTTTTTCTTTATTGAGTGTGAATCTACTGTTAATAGTATTGCTTCGGTTAACACCGTTTTGAAAAAGACTACTGAAGTACCATTGTATGATTTTAAATTAAAAAGTGTATGTCGTGAAAGAGATATGGCATATCGTAACTTCAAGAATTGTACTGATAATGATAAATCAAATTTATGGATAATTTACAAACAGAAAAGAAATATGTCAGTTAACCTTTCTAAGCTCAAGAAAAGAAATTATTTCGAGGAAAAAATTGATGCATATCATAATGACTAAAATGATGTGGAAAACATTAAAAACCCTTATTAAACCTGAAAATAAAACATTTATGGCTGACAGTATCAGATTTGAAAATAATAACAACATAGTAGTGGCAAACACAGAGCAAAATATAGCTCATATGTTTAACCAATTCTTTATTAATAGCATTCATGATGTTATTCACTCTATAAATAATGGTGGTCAGTGGTCTTCTGTTGGTTATAATTTGGTTGAAAGTAGTTTTGATGCATTTAAACTTTTAACACTACAGGAACTTAAAGTTATTGTATCATCGTTAAACAATAAATCTAATGTAAATATTACTCTAAATTCAAAATTTTTAAAATCTATATTTGAAGTGACAGGACATGTAATACTACATTTGATCAACACATCCTTGTCTAGAGGGGAAGTGCCTAGTTCATTAAAATGTAGTATTATTGTACCAGTTGCTAAAATTCCAAACTCTAACAATGCAGGTGACTTTAGACCAATTAATACTCTTCCCCCGATTGAAAAAGTACTTGAATTATCAGTATATCACCACTAATTGAATATTTCAATTATAATAATTTGTTTATAGGAAATCAATCTGGTTTTCGGTTTAAACATTCGTGTGAAACTGCTCCACAATTAACTTTTGCAAATTGGAATGAAGAAATTGATAAAGATAAATACATTGTTGCAGTGTTTTTAGATTTCAGGCGTGCTTTTGAAACGACTGACAGAAAGATGCTTTCAGATAAATTAAAATATTATGGTATTGGGGGATCAGTTCTTGACTGGTTCAAAAGTTACTTGCACAATAGATCTCAACGTACAAAAATAAACAATGCCATATCTCCCTTGGAAATAAATGACACCCGTGTACCGCAAGGAAGTGTCTTGGGCCTGTTGTTATTCATAATTTATTTAAATGACATAAGTTATTCTCTGTCGTGTGACTTTGTGAATTTATTTGCAGATGATACACTTACTGCAATGATGCTGATGTAGCAATTGAAAGGATGAATGAAGAACTAGTAAAATTATCTGCATACCTTAATACTAACAAATTGAAACTAAATTTAAATAAAACTAAAGGCATTGATTATCACTAAACCATATAACCACTCTAAGATAAATATTGATAATATTAATTTAAATTTTGAAAATTTAAAAATAGAAATAGTTACTGAAATAAAATATCTAGGCTTTATTATTGACAATAATCTCTCACTGAAACATCATTTTATTTATATTATATGCAAAAGAAAATATCAGAAAAAATTATTCTTTTTCTCTAGAGTGGCTAACTTCCTTTCAATTAATACTAATATTATAGTTTTTAAAACAATTATTCAGCCTTACTTTGACTATTGCTCAAGCATTCTATATTTTTTTGATAATAACAGTATAGCTGCATTACAGAAGTTACAAAATAGGGGCATGCGAATTATATTAAAATGTAGTAGAGTAACATCAATTGCTGTAATGTTGGAGGTGTTAAATTGGTTTAATGTCAGAACTAGTTTGAGATATTTTATGTTGATTTTTGTTTTCAAAATTATAAAAGGACTACTCCCGTCATATTTTAGTCAGTATGTAGTGTTCAATAACCAAGTTCACAATCATTTAACAAGAAGACGTGATGATCTACATGTACAAAATAGAAACTACAGGAAATATATGAATACACTATTTATACAAGGCCAACGGGAATTTAATAATTTGCCAAATAGTTTAAAAGGATATAGCAATATTAATACATTTAAAGCTGCTTTAAATGAATATTTAAAATAACTAAACTTGTTATATAATCATAGTTTACTTGTTTTTATGCCACTTGGGCCACATGTACTTAAGTATGAGTAGTTGTTTGTATTTGTGTATATATATTATGTCTTATTTTTATTTGTTGTTAATGTATTTATAAGAAGAAACATCTTTAATATGTATATTAGGTTCGTCCTATTCAATAAAACTTACTTACTTACTTGTATCCGGCAAATTTTGATTTTCAGATACAACATCCCTCTGCCTAAACCAACCAAAGACCTGTACAGGGTGATTGTCTTGAAGGTAGTAGGAGAACCGGAAGATTTTCACACAGATAACTTCTTGGCTCACCAGATGAATCTTGCTGAGATAAGATTGCAGGATGATGTTGCTCTCGGTGATGTATACATTATTGACTACGGAGATCTCAAGATGGGACATGTGCTCAAAATAACGCCGATGCACATGAAACGGGCAGCCACAGTTTTAGAGGTGAGTGTTGTCCAATGTGTTTACGTCAAACCGAAAGTGGATTAATGAGATTGACAACTTATAATAGAGAGCTTACTGTGCTTTAAGTTGTGTTGGTCCGTGGGCGCTAAATTACTAAAAGCTGGCAAATGCTAAAACCTTAATAACGTATTTAAAAATTGTTACTACCCCACCTTTTGCAGGGCAAAACTCCCTACTGACTGGATTACGATAGGGGAAAAAATCTTTTCTCTTATACGGAAACGCATTCTAAAGAGTTTTTTTACTCTAGGCATTTTACATTAAAATCAATAAAAACGGCACAAATTGCGTTTTTATATGAATCCTTAAAAACGAAAGAAATGATTCAAGATGATAAAACGGAAGAGTTAATTGACGGTAGTTCCAAAATTTGTATCCTGATAGAAAATTGCATTCTAATCATTTTTTTTTCCATTTGTGTGGGTTAAAAGGGAGGTATTCGCGTTTTGAAAATGTAATTTTTTTGACGACCATGATTACCTACGATTACAGAACGAAAGGGTTAATGACAAATATTTTTAAATTATGTATTTTTATGCAAAAATGTATTCTAAACATTTTCTTAATCATCATATTTTTCTTAAAAAGTAATAGAAACAGCGTAAATATCTTTTGTTCTAAAAAAAACGTTTATAAGGATACTTTTAACCCGTCCACACAATTGACCAAAAATGAAATAAATTGTTGAAAATTCCCTGACATGTTCAACAAGGATACAGAAAAAAATAATTTTCACCGCTTTAGTAGATGAAATTGTGCGCTTTTCCGTCCTTTAAACACGATTTAAACTATTTTTCAAGGGTGTATATCCATTATTACTGATAATTTGATAAAAATAGACACTACTAGTAATATTTCGATATTTTCGTTGAAAACTTTACGAGGAATTGAATTGGGGGTGTAAAATGGGTGTTACAATCGTGGAGCTAACCTGACACTTTCATGGCGTAGGACTGGGAAACCTGTCAGAAAATTTGCAGGTCAATTTGACTATTCGATTTCTAAAATATTAACTAAACAGTAGTGAGCGGAGTACAGAGTGAGTAGTAGCCCATTAGTGTAAAAAAACAGAGAGCTGCGATGAAAATATGAAATAAATATGTAAATATATGAAAATAATGAGGTCTGAAATTTTATTACTAAGGGGCTGATTTTTACACTACTTTATCTACGTCTAGAATTTTCGCAGATGGAAAAGTTGGAAGACTCGTCAAAATGAAGTCACTTACAAAAATTCAGCCTGTTAGTAATCACTTAAAAAAGGGTCGTGGAACCCCATCTATCTACTTAATATTAAACATACTCCGCAAGTGCTAACGCTTCTCATAAATAAATATATTTTTTTTTTTCAGAAAGTTTTCTCTAACCGAATTAAAGGAATCCACGTTATAAAATATCCACCTTTCATGGATATTTTGATGAAAGTCGTGAAGTCAGTATTGAAGCAGAAGTTGTTGGATAGGGTACGTGGTTAATTTTATGCCAGAGTTCTCAATTACTGATTGAAAGAATAAATAATAATTTTATTTCTCACATGCATTATAAAGAGCCTTTTTGGGGATTTTCCACTTGGGATACTAACGAATAATAAGAAAGTTTGATCAAATATTTTTGGGGGTTCACTCTCAAAGAAAGAGAATGCACATTTTTCGTGTTTTTCTCCAAATTCGTTAATGTTTGTGAAAATTATCAAGTATGCCAATTATTAGTGCTTATGAAGCCCAAAAATTATGGAAGTCTTAACTTCCTAATTTCTTTCATATTTCAAGCAAGCTGTTCTCGATTAGTTTATGTTTAAAAAACAACGTGAATGTACATTTTATTAATAAATTCTTACACATGAAGAATGCTTTGAAATATAATTAAAAGTAGAAAATCGCTAATTATCAATTACAAGAAACTTTGTAAAATTCCTTCATCATTCTATAGCATCGATTTTCTCTCTCAACTGTTCAATCGAGTCAATTTGAGTATTATAAACTCGTGATTTTAGATAATTCCACACAGTGAAATCGAGAGGAAATAGGCCTGAATCCCCAATCCATCCATTAGGATAGCAGTTGTGTACCCATGTTCTACATGTTCTGGTATAATGTGGTGTTGCGCCGTCATGCATAAAAAACATATTTCTTCTACTTCTCAATGAAATATTACCTAATGTGACATGTAAGGTGTATAAGGAAATATATAGTATCCAACTAACTTATTCCCTAGAGTTGCTGCCCATACATTTATTTTAGATTTATATTGTTGCATTCCTCAGCCTAGTAAAAGGTATATTACTTAAAAAATCTGAAGAATTTTTCGTTCGTTCAAGCAACAATTCACAAAAATCAACTCTTATTGGCATATTTTTTTTTAACATTTATTTAACGTCGATCTATTTCCGCTACTGAGGCCTATCATCCCTTCCGAAGGATGGTATATCACCTACACAGCCCTCGCCTAAGGTTGCATAGCTTCCGCGCATACACTGATCTACAAGCCGCTGGAAGATATGTTTGGTGTAGTGGGGGTTTAGAGCTGAGACCCTGGAGGACGTTCGTGCACTTTATTTTTATGTGAGAAGTCTTTTTGTTGTGCTTCTGTGGTGATGGTTAAGGTCAAATACTACACCCTGTATCTTGTAGTCTGGATCTGCTGAAGCACTGTGGTTTCAATTTTATTTTTGTTTAGCACTGTATAGTTCTTTGAGTTTTTTGACAGGGTCAATGACTGCACCCTGTATATGGTAGTACAAAAAATAACACTGGTTTTTTAAATCGGAACGAACAATTATTTATTTAAGCTTTTGCTCTGAACAGAGTTTGAAAAAATATAGTGTAGATTTTATTTAACAAAGTTTGTTTTGTATAATGAAACTATTCGACAGCATAAATTCTGACAGTAGAATTTAGCAAAAATTATGTATAGAAATATTTTTATTTCAATAAATCTGAAAAAATCCACTTGGTTAAGTATTGAATGGGCCGTAAAAGCGAGAATAAATGTAGTCGCTTGGGACGAAATATAAATATTTTATTTAAAAAAGAAAAGGGGCCATTTAAGGCGGATACTTAAAACTACTCTTTTTAACCAGGTTTCGGCCTGGGAAGCTAGTCCTGGGCAATTAGTCACGAGAAGTATGCGAGGACCGGTGGTTAAGAAAGCCTAACTAGACGGTGGGTATCTACAACTTTAGTAAATAGTAACCGGACCGGAAGCACTAGCAAATAAGCTTATTACACTTAAAATCACTTTTAAATAATTTGTTCCGCTAAATCACGTCGCGAGTACTAAACTTAGGAGTCACTGCCAAAACTGAACTTAACTTCGGCTTGTCGCACGTCGGTATTTATACTGTTTTGAGAAAGTTTCGTTTATCGCGCCCCATAGAGTCTCGTATCCCGTTATAAAGAGCTGGAAAGGCTTGGAATCGCTCCGTGCGGGCGAGGATGAGTCATCGATTACGACATGTTGCGCAATACTAGAAATTTTTTGATTTCGGAGATGAAAGCTATATAGAAAAATTGGCAATGAAAATAGGGATTTATTAAAATTAGAGTGAAAGTCGGATCTATTTCGGTTTAAAAGTTATTTGAGTTTTTATTAGCAAAATCTGACGCGAGCCCGTAAAGTATTAACGGAGGTCCGATGTTAAAAGTTGAAACGAAATGATAATGTTCCCGATAGGTGCGTAGTGTCTGAAGATAAGATATTAAAATATTCCTAACGGGAACGAGTCGAGTTGAACCGAGATATTGTATGCTTGTATGCTATTATACGAGGAGTGATCATGGGTGAAATTTAAAATAGCAATCGGGTTGCGGAAATTTGATGAAATGAAGTTTGAACTTTTAAGACTCGAGGCACGGAATGTGATTTGAAGTATACAGGGGGTGATCGAAAAGTACCAAGGATAAAATGCGAAGTGGTTGCAAGAAAGTTGGGAAACGAGCTCGAAGGTTAAGTTTGAACGTAGTTACGTATACGAGGGGTGGTCAAGAAGTTTTAAAATCTTGAAAATTGAATTGTTTATAGAAAATTGAGGGATTAAAGTAAGACGTTGAAAATTTGGATTTAGATAGTGATTTTGGTTAGGTTGATGAATATATGGAGACTGCATTTTTAAGGAACTTTTTTCTCAGTGAATCGGTTACGAATGAGCTTGAATGAATGTTTGAGGTTGGAATTTAGTGAATTTACGTTATTTATGAATTATCGAGTGTCTGTGAATTTTCTCAGATTTCTTTGGGTTTGACTGTGGCTTTTTGATGTGAATGGTGTCTGGTTGACTTTTTTATGCGGTTTGCCATATTGCATGGGGTGATCTGAATTTTTTTGTAATCTTTGGAATTTTTTATTTTTTATTTTGGACTTGTAGGGGACATGCCCTACAACATTTGAAACGGTCGCCGATCCAAGTACTAACCGCGCCTAACGTTGCTTTACATCGCATATCGAAGTATGTACGTAGTAAAGACGCATCTACGCTCGCCCCTTATTAGCATATCCTCAGGTAATAATTCCGCAGGGCAATTGTTGATCTTCCATTACAATATTTAGATATTGTAATGGAAGATCCTACAATATGTACTAGAAGATTAGGCTTAAGAATGGACATATCCACGAAAACGCTATAAGACCAACAAGAAGAAATATTAATATTTCTTCTTCAACATCAGCAGTTCGTGCGTTACTTGGACGTCTCTGTTTTTCGCTTGAAGGCTTTCTATTTCCCTAAGTCGGCGTTTTGTATTTAAAGAAGTTTTGATATCAGGAATATTTTTTTAAACATAAATTACTCGAGGCTGGCAGTTTCTTTGAAATTTTTTTGGAAATGATTTCGTATTTATGAATTTTTAGATACACTATCATAGTCCCGAAGAGCTTTTCAATTTCCTTCCTAGAGAGATAATACCAAAAGACTACGGAGGAGATGAGAAATCTCTGGACGAATTAAACGGTAAGTTGGAGAAGAATGTTGCTTTAGAGCAGTTAAAAAATAGATTAATATTTTATTCATATCTTCAGTTTTAGCGGGGTCGTTGGGGACAAAAATGAATCGACCTTCCATTTTGTGATTAAAGAACGACATTTGGCAGGGTTGGTGTACATAGGCTAATGTACCAATTTAAATTTGCAGCTAAACGCCAATCCCCGAGAGTGTCGTATTATATCGGTTTGCCTGCGCACTCCGGGCGAGAGATGGAAAAGAGCGAAAATTAAGATTTATTCGACAGCGCGTTTTGTTTTTAATAAATCTTACCAAGAAGGGCTAAAAACAATACTTTATAGTCTAATATTGAAAAGCTGATATATTATCAACTATGGTTAAATAATGTGTAAAATTTTTTGTGTCAATACAGGCTGTTCATTTTATCAGGGCATTCGAGAATATCTCATTTAATATCGGTCGTACAAAAAAATTATTTTTACGAAAATTGTGCTGTTTTATATAACCTACAAAACGTTTTAAAGACATTTGAAATCCATGGCCTACTTTAAGAGTTATCGCGGAAAATATCGAAAATGCGGAAAACGTCTAGGTCAAATATCTCCGTTATTTGAAGAGATACGTGAAAAATTCTAAGGCGGAAATGTTTTGCAAAACAGAGTGTTTCAACGACGTTTTATCTAATTATGTTCAAAACCGCTGTATTTTGAGATTTACTCTTCAGGCTGTTAAAAAAATTATTTTGAAACGGGCGGGAAATGGCGCCATTAAATAGAGTGTTTTCCTCCCTTTTCAACAATATATCACATGCCATATTTATTCATTGATACTACGTTAGTAATTATAAAAACATTTTTTTAAAACCAATAATTTTTTTTAACAAGCATTATACTTGCCGTGGAGAAGTTTAATTAAATAAAACGATAAAATAATTCAATAAGTTTCCAAATCTATATAGCTATAATAAAACATTAACACGATTAAGAAGAATAAAGTAAATTCAGGTAACAAAAACAAAATAATAATCAAGAAAGCAACATGGAGCAATTATGGAAAGAGTATTGACAGTTATGCCAATGTATAGAGATCCTCCATAAAAGCGTCACTCCTTGCTCAGAAAGTTAAAATGTCTTTACCAATTAATTTAAGTATAATATCAATGTGTTTGTATTTCATGATTTCACTATTATTTCAATTATTTTAAAATAGTTGGCTATGAACAAACTTGACAATTTAATTTTTTGACAGATCAGTACTTAAACTCTCACTCAATCACACTCGTTTAAGAATTTACAATTTTCAAAAATTATTTTCACACATTGATCGTTATAATATATTCGTTACATATTGCCAATGCAATTTTAACTCTGGATTAGCTCAAGTAGAATATAGAAACAGATTTCCACAAGCACTACAGCCGAATAAAACTCTGTTCAGAAAATTAGCTACCTACGAAATTGAAAAATAATGGTTAATTTTTAAAGAAGAAGACAAGGTTGAACAGTGTTACTGATAATGTAAATAGTGTTAAGGTAAACCGAGTTATTAATTATGTAGGAAATAAAAAAAAAAGAAAATTTGGAAACATCATTAAGAGAAATTAAAATTGCTTGTCATATAAATAAAACAAGTGCTAGAAAAATTTTAAAGAAAAATGGTTACCGGTGTCATAAAGCCAAAAAAGTTCACAATTTACAAGCAGGGGACAAACCAAGGAGGACGACTTTTTGTAGGTGGCTGTTGGAAAAGAAGCGTGCCGATCCATTAATGTGTAGTAAAATACTTTGGCCCGACGAGGCAAATTTTTCCAATAATGGAATTTTTAATCGCAATATTCATTACAAATGGACTTCTGAAAATACACACTGGCATAGACCGACTGGGTTTCAAAATCGTTTTTCAATAAATGTGTGGATAGGTATTTTAGGCACCAATTTAATAGGTCCCTATTTTTATGATGGTCATTTCAGTGGTCAAAGGTACCTAAACTTTTTGAGAAATGAATTTAGTGAATTCTTAGATGACCTGCCTTTAGTGAATCGACACAACTTTCAATATTTTCAACAAGATGGAGCTCCTACCCACAATTCCCAGATTTGCCTAGATTATTTAGACGAAATTTTGCCTCAACATTGGATAGGTACGAATGGATTTATTCGATGGCCCCCTCGTTCTCCAGATATAACTCCAATGGATTTTTTCTATGGGGGTATATTAAAGATAAGGTGTTTTCGACGACACTGCAAAATGTAGATTACCTAAAAGCTCGAATTCAATAGGCATATATTACAGTTACCCCCGAAATGCTGAGTAATGTTTTAAATGCAGTGCCTCGCCGCGCTCGATTGTGCATAAGAAATCGCGGTGGACACTTTGAATACTTGATATGATATCTTAAAAATTATTTTGAGGATTAGATAAATATTAATGTTCTGTGTGCTATATTCTTTTTATTATTAATTTCTTTTTGTTACCTAAATTTATTTTATTCTTCTTAATTGTGTTAATGTTTTATTATAGCAAAGATTAGATAAAACCTCGCTGAAACACTCTGTTTTGCAAAAAATTTTCGCCTTAGAATTTTTCTCGTATCTCTTCAAATAACGGAGATATTTGACCTAGAATTGTGACATACACAACAAACGTTGAAGGGAGGGATGACAGCTCGTTGGTTAGTACGTCTATCTTTCTTTCTGGGATATTTAGCGAAGTGGATTCGAACGCCACTTACTACGAAGTATTTTTTTGTTATAAACGATCCCCAAGTGGTGGTTCGGATCCCACTATCGACTATAGGGATCCGTCTCCTGACCCAGGCAAATATAGTTTTCAAGATTTGAGAGAGTCATTCAGGTGGCCTGAAAGGAAGTTAAGAACATTTCAAACATTCCAGTAATTCACTTAATTTTAATTGAAGTTGAATTTGCAAATTAGGTTATGTTTGAGCGAATATTTTACTACAATTTCATTACAAGGTGTATGCCTTGGTCTGTATTAATAGTCGTCTATTGCCCACGAGAGCGGAGTCCGCTCAAACGGGCAATAGACAACCGCACGAATTGCTCATATTAGTTTTTATTCTTGGGATAAATTATGTACGACTTCTTTCACTGTTTGAATGGCTTCCAATGGTGTAGATTCATTATCTGTATCTGTATCACTTTCTGGTATAATCTTAGGACTTCTTATCATGTTTTCACAGAAATAATTTCTTTTATTTTCAGATGTTTATTCACTTTAAGTTGATATAAATCTACTATAAACTATTAACTGTCATTTAAATGTCACTTTTAAAAAATAATATGTTCGAGTGTGTTTTTTAAAATTATTTATTAAATGAAAAATCAAAAGATTGCTCTAGCATAGATTTGCTTAGTTAATTTAAATTTTGCGTGTTTTATTATCAATTATATTGTCAAGGTTTGACAATAATTGTGACAGTGTTTTTTTTCCAAAAAGCCGTGTATAATATGGGTGGTCACGTTTTTACCACCCTTGAATAATTAGAAACTTCTCCTATGCTTTCAAGTTTCATTTTCTTGCGGTAAAGCCCTAGTTATCGCCCTTACACAATGTACTAAATTAAAATAATTTATTTTAACTTATATTTTTTCACAGAACTATGGAAAATACAATTCAGAGAGCACAAGGATAGATTCGACAAATTGGATACATTGAGGGTGAAGGAGAATCTACGTCCGGCACCTCTGAAAAATGATGACTTGCTAGGATATCACGGAAATTTTAAGAAATTGGATGTAGATTAGGCTTTTTATAAGTGTGTTGACAATAAAATTGTGTTTAAAACAGCGAGTATATTTGTATACCCCTTAGTCCGGCTGCATAACAAAAATACAAGCAAAATGCATACCTTCTAAAATTGTACTACGTATTGTGAAAACTAATAACAAAAAATGACAAGGAAATTCCCATTCTTTCATTGCCTTTACAAAAACTAAACACAACTATTAGCTTTAGATCAAAATTAATTAAAATTGTTGGTAATTATAATTAATCGCAGCAAAAATATCAGCAAATAAAGTGCAGGCAAATACAATAAAGAATTTGAGGTGAAGTATAAAAATAACAGATAATAGATTTAATATATTTTTAAATAACAATTTACTTTTTCCTTAATTGACGTAAATAAATCCAATCAGTACACAGAAACCACGTAATGTTAAACATATTGAGCGGTCCACCAAACCGCCAAACCATATTTCTTTCGTGTTTTTGGACAAATAATCAACTATATTCATAAACCAGAAAGATCGCTTCACGGTCAACAGAAGTAAATTTCTATCGTACGGTTATACTAAGATCATTAAATTGTTGATTGACCAGATTTTAAATTCTACAAATAAAGAAGTCAGGTATCTACCGTGATTTTTTAAAATTTACACAGAAATTAATTGAAAATCTTATATCTACTTAAACATATTAAACGCGTAAACAGTTCGAGATGTTTTAAACGTTTTAATCATTAGCATAACAATAACTGGGTGCATTTATTTAAAATAACTTATTCTAATTATCATTAAATTATGTTGCAAATCTATTTAAAGTCATTTTGTATGTACAAATACAAATATAAGAAGTTTGTAAAAAGATATTGGACATATACAAGTACTTTTCCATAATTTTGATTATTTATTTGATTGCATATGCATAGTACGGCGGTTATACAGGGTGTCTCACGGGGAACTGAATCGATCGATATAGAGAAAAGTACGCATCAGAAAATTTTGAATATTTAGATAATTACTAATGTCGGTGTGGCCAATCGAACTAAAATAATTACAAGCAGCTGGCACTTTCGCTTATACCGGAAGTCGATACCAACTTGCTTATTTCAAATGGAACGCCCTATATATTTTATAGTTTTCGAAAAGAGCATAAAATTCGGAGTCGAAAATATGTAGCATATCCTATACCCAAACCTAGCCGTTTCAGAGATATTTGACATTTTATAGAAAGTTTGACAGGTGCAACGGTTTGCAAGAACCGTTATAACTTTCTTCGTGTAAAAGATCCTCATTTACGTTCTACAACCGAAATAAATTCAATAATATCATACCATGTGTTCCATTTTTCGCGTTACATTTTGTCAACTTCAAACCGTGAAAAATTGTTTAGGTCAAATGGAACACCTTGTATTTTTTTACGTCAAGTTGTGTAAAATTGAATTCCCTTTGTTCTGATATTGCATTGTGGCGGTTAAAGTTACAACTTTTTTTTTTTTTAGATGAAAGATATCTGAATATCTTACAAAATTTGATTAATAATTATTTAGAAAATTTATCTCTCGCCGAACATAGACACATTTTTTGTCAGCACGACGGTGCTCCCCCACATAACGCATATTTAATTAATAATTATTTACTGGAAACTTTTTATAATCAATGGATTGCCAATAATGGACCTTTCTTATGGCCTCCTCGCTCGCCCAATTTATCAGTTCTGGATTATTTCATTTGGGAAACTATTAAAAATAAAGTTTATGAGAGCCCATTAACAACCATTGAAGATTATATGCAAAGAGTAAGAAATGCATTTCAAAACATATTACAGGATTTAACAGCTACCTATGAGGAACTAATCCGAAGGTGCGAAAAATGTGTCGAGGTTCGGGGGCGGAATTTTGAGCAATTATTAAATTAAAATGAAATCATATTTTAAATTGATCTTATCTCTGCTATTTTAGTTCATGCCATATCTTCAATTCGATTAATACGCATGTTACAGTGATAGTGTTATTTTGAATTTTTGTGGATTTTGTGCTGCAAGTTCTTGATATTACTTTATCACATTCTCCATAAATAATAAACAAATTTAAAAAGTTTTCGTTGGTATAATTTAAACGTGCTGGCATTTTTTGACATAAGATAATGACTGATTGTTTCTAATCATGGCTATTTTGATGAAATGATTGCAACAATTCATGAATTTCTAATAAAATCGCAAATATTTCAAAAAGTTGTAACTTTAACCCCCACAATGCTGATATCAGAAAAAAGGGAATTCAAATTTTACACAGCTTGACGTAAAAAAATACGGGGTGTTCCATTTGACCTAAACAAGTTTTCGCGGTTTGAAGTTGACAAAATGTAACGCGAAAAACGTAACACTGGTATGATATTATTGAATTTATTTCAGTTGTAGAACGTAGTTCTCCTTGTGTTCTTTTTACGTGACAAGAAGCAAATGAGGATCTTTTACAGGAAGAAAGTTATAGCGGTTCTTGCAAACCGTTGCACCTGTCAAATTTTCTATAAAATGTCAAGTATCTCTGAAACGGCTAGGTAGGTATAGGATATGCTACTCAGAATTTCTTGCTCTTTTCGAGAACCCTAAAATATATAGGGTATTCCATTTGAAATAAGCAAGTTGGTATCGACTTCCGGTATAAGCGGAAGTGCCAGCTGCTTGTAATTATTTTATTTGGATTGGCCAGACCGACATTAATAATTATCTAAATTTTCAAAATTTTTTGATGCGTACTTTTCTCTATATCGATCGATTCAGTTCCCGGTGAGACACCCTGTATTAAAACATAAATATTAAATAAAATACTAATTTAAAAAAAAAATCCTTGTAGATAGAGCTTGTTTATACCTTAAACTTCAATCTATGATTAATTTTTATCACCTAAAGTATCCAGGGTAAAAAAAAATAACTTTTAAATCATTGGTATTTTTCCATTTTTTAAGATTAGGAAATTTCCTCTTGTTGAAAACTTGTCTAAAACGGCCAAAAGGGCTTGTAGGTGAAAAAACCTACTTTTTTTTTACCTACAAGGCTTTTTCAAGTGAAAATTTCCTAACCCTCTTTGTTTGTATTTTTTTTTGTGTTTAAATGACTTATTTTGGGAATTAAAGATATTTATTATGATCATTAATAAACAATTGAAAACGTGGTTTTAAGAATAAACACCCAGTTCAAAATTTACTTTCACGTAGTGCGGACGTTCAGTGAGAGAGTCAGACTAAGTGAATTTATACCAAAACCTTTTTATTCTTACAAGTGTTATTTCATCCCATTCTATTAGTCTAAAATAGTACTGAGTGCAGGCATACTGTAAGTACACATTGTTTACTGTTTAGAGGCGATAGGAGAGACCCCGGCGCTGCATCGCAGATGCCCGGCGGTCGCACTGACGAGCACGGCCGGCTAACACAGCCGACCGCATCAAGAAATGTCCACGTCGAAGATGTCATTTTCCTAGATAACAACGAAATGGATATGGACATAAACTCTAAAAGTGCATCGAGTAATTATAATAATTTAAACTTTACTTTTTCGTCAAGTCAATCCATATCAATGATGGAACAAAAAAGTCAGTCCGAAAAAAGTCAGTCTGAAAAAAGTCAATTAAACGAACCAGATAATAACCTTTCTACAGATATTAGTCGCACACGTTTTATTGATACAAATAACAGATTTAGAAGTATGGACGCAGGTCCGTACTTAATTTTTGTCGAACATAAATCGTTAAATATTGGCAGACTGCACCCTATGAAGTTGGGAGAAAAATTAAGTCAATTATCCGAATACGATAAACACATTACAGAAATTAGTAGCGTGGGTAAAAACCGAATTAAAATTGAAGTCAGTTCTGGAAACATAGCTAATAAACTTGTAGAGGAATCATTCATTAATAATAATGACCTAATAGCATATATTCCAAATTATTTAACTGAAGAAAGGGGCATTGTCCGTTTTGTAGACACATCATATTCAGAAAGTGCACTAATGAAAATTATCAAATCTGATGTGCCAATTAAAAAAGTACAGCGAATGACTAGGGGCGTTATGAAAAATGACAAACTAGAACGCGTACCTCGCCAAATGGTGATTATAACTTTTGCAAGTATCAATATTCCACAATTCATATATATAAATAAAGTTAGGTGTGAAGTTGAAATTTATGTACAACCCGTCATGCAGTGCTACAACTGCCTCAGATTTGGACATACCAACTCGCAATGTAAGGGAAAGAAAAAATGCAAAAAATGTGGTTCAGATAATGATAACGATTGTCTAGATTGTAATATATTTTGCATATTTTGCAAAGATAATAGTCACGATTCCACCTTTAAAGAATGCTCAGAGTATAAAAAACAAAAAAGAACAAAAGAGGCAATGGCATGACCAAACATGACCTTTAAGGAAGCCGAAAAGGTCATCGATAATCCTACATATACTAGCCTAGTAAAAAATAACAGATATGCGCCCCTAATAAATTCTAACACCGATTTTCCACCTCTAACTGCACCACAGGTACGAAACTCAGTAAATAATACTAAACCAGCACGTTCTAATGTCATTTTAGGAGCTACAAATCCACCAAAAAAAAAAGGAAAACCCTTGACAATACACCTCATTTTCCTCCTATTCAAAGGGAATATAGAACTTCATTTTGTGCAGGTCCAGTAATAGGTAGTAGCGGCAGTAACACTTCAGTTGACAGTAATAGTACATCAGGTGACTTAGAGACAATAAAAAATAAACTTACAGTAAACTTAATGGAATTCATTAAAGACATTTTTAACGTAGTTTCTTCAAGTTCCAGTGTATCGCTAGCTCAATTTGACGTGGAAAAGTCACTTAAATTTTTTATCGATAATTTATTTACTTAATTAATTTATAAAAACAAAACAAGAAAAAAAAAAGGAAAAAACAAACAAAAAAAGAAGGGAAAAAACAAACAAAACAAAAATGGCTAGTACACTGAAGATCGTTCAGTGGAATGCCAGATCAGCATATTCTAATTCTAAATCTATTAGACAGCTATTAATTGATTTACATTTTGATATTGCCATAATTAGTGAGACCTGGTACAAGCCAGAATACAATGTGCGTTTAAATGGTTTCAATATAATAAGGAAAGATAGACCTGGCGGTAAAGGTGGCGTTGCTATCTTTGTATCAAGTAAAATTCCTTATACCGTAAGTAATTTCCAGAACAACTTTAATGACAAAATTGAGGTTTGCGGTATAATGATCAATGTAAAAGGTAAAAAATTATCAGTTATGTCTCTCTATCGTCCACCAAATATTAAGGCAACTCCCACAGATTACGTCAATATTTTCAAACAACTGTCACACAGCGTTGTCATTGGCGGCGACTTTAATGCCCACCATGGACTTTGGGGCTCCTCCATTAATAATTATGATGGCTCTATTCTCGTAGAGGCTCTCGACCACTTTAATAACTTCGTCATCGGAAATAATGGTGCTGCCACTAGAATTACGGCACCTAATATATCAAATTCAGCAGTTGACGTCTCCATCCTGTCCTCGGACTTAGTTAACTCCTATACTTGGAATACCCTTTCTGATACGTATAGCTCTGATCATATTCCTATTGAAATCACGTTATTAGATTATGAAATTGACCACATAATGGTTTTTCCAGTTACTAAATGGTCCACAGACAATGCCAATTGGCCATTATACAAAACTCTAATAGAGGACCAATTTACTGAATTACCAGAATTTGATTCTACAAATCATATGATAACGTTTTTAATCCAGGCCATCACATCTGCAGCCGACATCGCATGCAAAAAAAAGTACCATTTTCTCCTAATCATCCCAAGCCCCCAGTATGGTGGGACGTCCAATGCATGAGTTTAAGCAGACAACGCAAAGAAGCTTTTAAAATATATAAACAGAATATGACGAATAATAACTTCATTGAATATAAGCGATTAGATGCGCTGTGTAAACGTACGTTTAAGAGTAAAGCCAGAACAAACTGGAAACTTTTCTGTGAAAAACTCAACAGACAAACCAATCCTTCCAAAGTGTGGAGAAGGGTGAATAAAATACAGGGTAGTAAAAACAAAAATACATCCTTTAACAGAGATGTAATTGAAGATCTTTTAAATAAGTTAGCACCAGATTTTGTCCCTTCACTAGCAACATCTGTTCCCAGGTCAAAGGAGAGCACCCACTTTCTGGAATCTGCAATTGGTATAGAAGAATTGGAGTCTAGTATTAAAGTTTCCTCTGCTTCAGCTCCAGGGCTAGATGGAATTAACTATACAATGATAATGAATTTACCCGATATTGCTAAGATATTTTTATGTCACATATATAATAACATCCTAATTAAAGGCGAAGACTGTGAAGTTCTTAAGGAAAGTCTGATTATCCCCATACCTAAATCCAGCGATAATAACGCTGTTAGACCTATTGCGCTTATGTCTTGCCTTCTCAAAACACTTGAAAGGATTATTAAACTAAGAATGGAGTGGTGGTTAGAGCGAAATAATCTACTTCCAGATGCACAATATGGTTTTCGGAGGGGTAAAGGTACAATTGATTGTGCAGCTAAATTGGTCACCGATATTCAGCTGACCTTTTCAAAAAATCATTATCTAGCAGCCTTATATCTCGACATCTCAAGTGCTTACGATAGTGTAACTCTTGACGTACTTCTAAACAAGTTACTAGAGATTAAACTACCAACTGACTTTGCAAGAAATGTCATTAATCTGTTCCGCGGACGACAAATTTTCATCCGCTACAACAATGAGTTAGTTGGACCAAGACACGTAAACAAAGGTCTACCTCAAGGATCTGTGCTAAGTCCATTGTTATTCAATGTTTACACCCTCGATTTACACAATATGGGTATGGAAGCTAATGTGCTACAGTATGCAGACGATTTTTGTATATATATTTCCAATAAGACCTATAATCAATGCATCACTGATTTGAAATATATTATGTACTGCTGTGAAAGTTACTTATTCCAACAAGGATTTGACATTTCCCCTAAAAAATCTGCAGTAGTCTTTTATTCAAAACATAGATTACCTCAGACCAACAATCTAAACTTAGCGGGCATAAACGTCCCAGTTTGTAACAGCTATAGGTATCTGGGTTTGACTATAGATAGTAAATTGACATGGGAAGCACATATCTCCGAATGTCTAGTCAAATGTGAAAAAAGTCTCAATATCTTAAATGCCACAAATGGACGTTCTTGGGACGCGGATCCTAAAATAAGCCTTCTATTCTTTAGGTCTTATACTCGATCTATTTTAGATTATGGCTGTTTTCTTTATGGCTCTGCCACAAAATCAAGACTTACCAGATTAGACAGGCTCCAATACAAAGCCTTACGACTAGTTCTTGGCGCACTTAAAAGTACTCCAACTGCTGCCCTTCTAGCACAATGTAATGAACCCCCATTAACGCTAAGACGGGAATTTCTTGCCCAAAAATTTATAATGAAATATCGTAGCCGAGCAGATAATGCACTTCTTGCTAAATTAGCTAAACTTTCTGCATATGATTTTACAATACCGTATTGGCTAAATAAAACATCTCCGGTTCTTGCAAACGTATTTACTAAATCTTTAGATTACAACTCTGTCTCCCAGTCCAAGCAGCTACCCTTTTTCAACTCAGCATACGATATCTCATTCGTAAAACCCACCGTCATCATACCAGAATATACTTCTCAAGATAACCATAACGCAGTATTTTCTGAAATTGTATCCCGGTACCCGAATCCTTGTAAAATATTTACAGATGGGTCTAAGTCATCGACCGGTGTAGGCTGTGCAGTTTTCATCCAAAATACGAATGAACGGTTACTGACCAAACTAGATGCAAAATGCTCTATATACTGCTGAGTCAATTGGTATCAGCCAAGCCTTAGACTGGGAACTACAAAACAGCACAAAATATTTCGCATTTCTAATCGTCACCGATTCTCAGTCCATCTTACGAGCTCTTTCCGATCCAATGAAACACATCTTCCATAATAAAGTTCTAGTGGACATATTAGAGAAACACCTGAAATTGAAAAAAATAAATAAACACGTCACATATATTTGGGCAAAAGGACACTCGAATATTAGCGGTAACAGAATGGCGGACAACTTGGCTAAGAGAGCTAGTACTACCGGGGATACCCTTGAATTACTACCATTTACTGACATCATTACGAATCTCAGAGCAGACGTACAGGAGAAATGGATGCGCGAATGGACATCGGTATGTAGGGTTAAGAATTATCATTACTGCAAGATATACGACACCCTACCAAATACAATACAGTCAGGAGAAGAGTTTTGCAGTAGAAACATAAATGTAAAATACGTCAGGTGCCTATTTGGACATGAATCATTTAAATCTCACCTATTTAAAATGAACCTGAACGAAAATCCCTTCTGTGACTGTGACGGCAGCATCGGTGATCTGAACCATTGGCTGTTTGCATGCCAGGACAATAGAACCGCAATAAAAATTTTAATAGGCGAGCTGGTAAATCATGGCATACCATTACCACAACACAGTACATCACTTCTATATTTGGTCGTTAGAAACGAGCTCCTTAAATCAAAATTCTTCAAATTTATTAAGTTGTGTACAGTAGAGATCTAGAATCTTTTAGCTGTCGTTTCCTTTGTTTTTACCCTGTGTGAATTAAGCTATACTTTCCGTTGCCCTTCTTGTTTGTCTCTTACGAAAGTCGTCATGAAAGGCACCTTGACGTGAAGCGTGTGTTCCCTGTGTTTCACTGTTGGTTGCTATCTTACTTATTTTCTCTTAATTTCGGTAAGGTCTATATCTCTAAATTTCGTGGCTGAATGGACTATGTCCAAAGCCAATATCCTTAAAAAAAAAAAAAAAAAAAAAGAATAAACACTTACTTCATCTAACTATTATCTGTATCAGTTAATTTGAAGATATGCATCTGTCACATTCCTTCCAGGTCATCTAGGTCATCTAAGCAAATCGTTCATTATATCAGGGTCAAAGATACAAAAAATTTTGCCAAGGTTATGCCGAAATTTGGCCGACTCAATCTGTACAGTATTCATTGAGGCCGCCGGAACAACACAAAGTTAATTTTTATTTCGCAGAATTTCTAATAATAACTTTCGCCAGTCCATCCTGTAAAAACCTTCGCACCTGATAAATAATTTGCCTTGGAAATTATAGACGATTTATTTCAGTGCTGCTTGGTATTGGTAATCAAGAAAATGGGCTCGGGGAAATTGTTAATATATGATCGACAGAAGGTCAGAGACGCTTTTGGGAAGACAGACAAGGATGTTTTAAATGACGTTCAAATTGTACGAAACTGGTTGGAAACGCAGCTACATCTTCCTGAAATAACAAGTAAGTGCACATGTAAACAATAACGTTATCTCAGAAATATAGCAACGTTGCATAATTGAAAGTGAACATTTGGAATAAAATGGGAAATTGATAATTTACAATCCGTAAGAGAAAGAAAGTCAGTTAATTAAGGCCATACCAATGCTGTTTTCAGACTTGAAAAATGCTATATAGTTTCAGGGATACCTACCTTGAAAATACAAAAAATCGTCATTTTAATTTTCATTTTTGGTAATAACTCGCAAATGATTTTTAGAAAAAATTGTTTAAATAAAATATGAATGGCGTTTCCTTTCCTATTTAAAATTATTAAAATATACACTTTTATTTTTCTTTGGTATTAGGGTATTTCAATATTACAAAGAACTCCGCATATAAATGTTGCTAAAATTTTAGTGTGATATAGTATCGGACCAATTGATCAAAAATTTCCTTAGGTTCAACCTCAATCACTCAGTCATTTAATAATAAGCAACAAAGAAAGCAACACGCGAGTAATACGTGTTTAATGATAATGACAGATTATAAGCATATCTTAAACTTATGTAAATAAAAAAGGCTGACACAACAATGAGAAATGATATGGACTCAACACGAAACATGAATAATAATTTGCCTCAAACAGGAGTTTTTTGAGTTGTTAAATAAATATATTATATTAAACCAAAAAAATACAAAATTCCTACATATGTTCATGGTATATTAAAATCTACAATAATATATGTATGTTGTGCTGTTGTACTTTTATTGAACTTAATTTGCAGTACTAATCAAACTTTAACTTGTTTATTTCCAATAGATAAAAAAAAACTTTGAAACCAAAAGATCAAATTAAAATCTCTTACCTTTTGATCCGAAAGTATGTCAAAATATTTAATGGGCCGGCTAGCTTATCTTATTTTCCTTGATATTTAGATAATTTAGCTTTATAACAGGTTCGAAAGTCTAATACACTATTTAAATTTTAATATACAACCTTGTCCAAAAATTAAACACACAAAAACCTTCCTTCTTCGTAGCTACACTCTTCTCTTTCCAAATCCAACAATTCTCCTTTCATTAATTCTTTAACTTATCTCGTCCTTATCTCCTCTGCAACTCCTATCCACAATAACACCTCTACCTTCTTATTTACAGTCTATTTTTACTCTTCTTCGCTGATCTCCACAATTTCTGACTTTCAATTCAATTTCAAATTATTAATTCTTGTTTATTATTTTTCTCCTTCACTCCCTAATTTTCACTTGTTCTTTTTTTTCTTAAATTTGTTTTTCCAATTTTACAACCTCTCTTTTATCTGTTGTTGATTGTTCTATATCACTAAATATCAAAGTATTCAAAATAAACAAAACAAAACACCATACGAATTTTGATTAATTTCATTCCAAACATAACCAAACTTAAACCTCCTTGTCTTTCTCCAGGAAAACATTTACCAACTATAAAAAAAATTTCCTACTTAAAAGAAATGTCATAATGACTTAAATGTCAGAAATTATTTCAACAACAACTTAATAACTACTAACATAGATGTCAGTATCAAACTTACTGTTGACATCAAATAAAAACTTAAAAACTATTACAACAACTCTAAACAATTATTAACATTCTAAAACACATACCTTTCGGATCTTTAGCTAATTTAAATAAATTTTGAAAACCATCTAAAGGAAACAAACAAATTCAAACCCTGATTCAGCAAATAACACAAACATGCAATCTATGTAATCGTCCAGTATGCAAATACAAAGCAATGTATATGTATAAGTATAAGGAACAATTAAATTCAAATTAGTTATACACTTCTCTTGAAAACTCTTATAATCCAGGCGTTTTAGACTTCTGCTACTTACTACTAGTTACGCCACGATACACCTGGAGGATTTCATGAAAACCGCATCGGAAGGTCGCGGAATCCACGGATTCGCGCTTAATTCAGTTTTTATGGCCCAAATAGGAACAACACCTAATATAAAAGTTGTACTTCTGTAAGTTCTCCACCTTAAAGGTCCTGCACATTTTTTTCGTGCGCCTAAACGTTTTGGAGATACGACGCGAACTAAGTGAAAAATGCATTTAGTTCCGCCAAACCTCTTTTGCACCATATATTTCGCAACTCTTGCTTTCTATGTCTCAGAATAAAAAAATAAATAATACTGTTCTAGGGATCGGTGATCTTATTCTCTACCAGAATGTCTTATACATTTTATTTAGATTTATTTACAGTGAACAAGTCAAAAAATTCATTCATTTCCGCACCACCTTAGAGGTACAATGCTCGGTGCGTTTTTATTTACATGGTTCCCCAGGAGGCCTAATCCGGATCTTAAATTAGTCAATATTTTCGACTCCTTCCTAATCCAGCCCCATTGCTCAGGATCAATGTATTTTTCCAACCATGTTTGAACTTGATAATACACTCTACGCAAATAATGCTGTTGAGCTACTGAATATGTTAGAGGAAGTGATAATAATTTTACACAGCTGTTGAAAGTTTTGGCAAATGTTAAATATCAGTAATTGTCTATGGAATTTTCCGTTTTGGAAGCACCACATAATGCAAGAATAATCTTCATCCATTACAAACCAGTTAGTCCAAAGGGCAATTTTCTTGTATGAACACATGTGCTGCAGGGTGTAAATCCGACCGTTTCTCAAACATTTTGGACATTTGAGTTTTCCCTTTGTGAAACAAGGCGGAGGTGGTATCGCATCCTATCAGGGCGAGCAAAAACAAAATATGCTTTAAGCAATTTGGATATTTGTCCATGCTGGCAATAGAATAATGTTTTGTAACTACTTTTCATTTTCCTGGTTTTTTGAAAATGATATTACTGGTAGAAGTTATGCGCCCAAGTAAAATGACCAATAGGTCAATATCTTCTCCAACGATGGCGGCGGTGTTTTGAGTTGACTGTTCAATTGCTGTCTCAACAATGAGGACATCGGCATCATCCCAGGCTTGTTTAATTGCAATGTTGGCATTATTTAATTGTTGCATAAGCTTTTCAATTAACTGCTTCTTATTCGAGCTATTAGCTAGGAACTTCTCCTGGCTCATCTCTACTTCCATGGTTTCATCGAAACGAACTGCACAGAATGACGAACCGTAACGATTTTTAACGAAACTAAATGCATTTTTCACTTAGTCCGCGTGGTATCTCCAAAATGTTTAGGCGTACGAAAAAATGTGTAGGATCTTTAAGGTAGGGAATTTACAGATGTACAACTTTTATAATAGGTGTTGTTCCCGTTTGGGCCATAAAAACTGAGTTAATCGCCAATCCGCGATTTCCGCGACCTTTCGACACGGTTTTCACGAAATCCTCCAGATGTATCATGGCGTAACTACCAAGTGGCATTCAAGACGTCCAAATAAACACAATGAAAAATTTTTTTCGTACGGCACGAGTTTAGCAAAGAGGTGAATTTTACAGCTAAAACACCTGGAGAACTAAGCATTGAATACTTATATTGTGAATTTCACGTTAACTTGATTGCTGAGTTGGCTAAGATTATTTAATTAATGTTATAAAATTTAATATATATATACAGGGTGTCCAGAAAATGGTGGGCAATCTCTCGGATTTGGGTACAACTATTGAAAAGGTCACAAGTTCGTATATTTTTCTTTCCCCCGAGGTACCCCCTACGAAAATATTCGCTCTTGAAGTTGAAGGTTAAAAATCGATTTTTCGCGATAACTTTTTTATAGTTCAATCGATTTTAATCATTTTTGGATTTGTATCATATTATTCAAATCCAGTTAGGTCAGTGTATTAGAACCTTGGATAACATTCTTGGGGGGTCGGGGGCAGAGCAACCATTGCCTTAATAAGTTGAAAAAAAAATTTCAACCTATTTTCTTTTATTTCTAAGGTTATTTTCAAATTTTTGAGCCATTTTTACGTTAAGAATGCATACTTGTTTGATGTCGGTAATATGAACCATTTTCGAGATAAATGCACTTAACGATAAAATTGCGATTTTCAATCGCACAAATAATAGTAATTTTTAAAAATTAAATAAACACGAGGATTATGTACAAAATAACATTTATTTCTCTATGAGGTAGTAAGTACTTACCTAAACTTATATAAACGAAAAATCTTGAACACAAAACACAAAATTTGAAACCTTACTGTAGAAAACTAATTAGGGACATAGAAAAATTAAGATATATGAAATTTCATTACAAATGCTCAATATGAGCATCTCCTTCTCTAATGCATGCTTGTCCACGACGAACTGACGATCACTGGACTCGTCACAACATTCCTTCATTTTCTCTAATTGAATTTGGATGGTAAGTACATAATTCTCTCGTATAATTCTTCTCTTGTCTCTACTGGTGTGGCATATACGAGACCTTTTAAATGCCCCCACAGGAAGAAATCAAGGGGATTTAAATCGGGCGATCGGGGAGGCCAAGGAACAGGCCCACCCCGACCTATCCACCGGTTTGGATACATGTATGTTGTGGGAGTTCATGACTCCATTTCTTCCAAAGCTCGCTTCATCCGTATACAAAACCGATCGAATGAAGGCATGGTTTTGTTCATATTTCTGTATAAACCACTGCGAAAATTGCACCCTGGCAGGAAAGTCATCTGGGCTAATGGCACGTACTTTCTGTATATGGTACGGATGAAGCAGTTGCTCCTTCAAAATTCTTCCAATGATCGATTTTGGAATATTCATTTGTAATGATAATGATCTGATACTGACAGATGAATTCGCAGCGACTGCATCCAATACGTTCTCTTCTACTTCAACAGCACTTGTTGTCCGCGGAGCACCTCTGTTTACGTCAATTGGCGCAAATCGATCTAAGTAGACATATTACTCTTAGATTTTTAGTTTTCAAAAAAATTATCATATTTTGTTACCAGTTTCTCTCAGCGGTTGATCAACACCTGCAAAAGTTTTGTGATCAGGAACCCTTCGATGACGATACTGTCGAGCGCATAGTCTTCGTGATTTCGAGGAATTACAAGAAGCCATTCATTAAATGCATATCTGCGTATTCATTGTTAGTGTAAGCCATATTTCAACCAATTAATTACTTAATTAATGTCGGATTAAGCTAATACTGAAAAATTATGTCACTCCAATTATCTGATATTTTGATCCATGGCAACCATAAACTGTCATTATTACTCGTTTGGTTTTGTACATAAACAGCTACATCATCTTATCTACATAGATAAGTTGTTTAAATATTTAAAAAAATTAATATTTACACGTTCAATGCTGACCCCAGAATTTGAGCTTCAGCTCCATTTTTTGTCGTTTTTTTTTTCAAATAATCGACGGGAAGGTCATACATAATACGACAAAGTAATACGAAGTAAATAGTCTTTGTTTATTTATTTTTAAAAGTTACTATTGTTTGTGCGATTGAAAATTGCAATTTCATTGTTAGGTACATTTATCTCGAAAACGGTTCATATTACCGACATCAAACAAGTATACGTTTTTTACGTAAAAATGGCTCAAAAATTTGAAAATAATCTTAGAAATAAAAGAAAATAGGCTGGAATTTTTTTTCCCAACTTATTAAGGTGATGGGTGCTCTGCCCCTGAGCCCCCAAGAATGTTATCCAAGGTTCTAATACACTAACCTAACTGGATTGAAATAATATGATACTGATCCAAAAATTATTAAAATCGATTGAACAATAAAAAAGTTACCGCGAGAAATTAATTTTTAACATTCAACTTCAAGAGCGAATATCTTCGTAGGGGTACCTCGGGGGAAAGAAAAATATACGAACATGTGACCTTATTTTCACTAGTTCTACCCAAATCCGAGAGATTGCCCACCATTTTCGGGGCGACCTGTATATAGTAAAAGATTTCCGGAAAGACTACATCCATCCCGACATTATTTTAAGAAGCTGCAAAGAAAAATGCGGCGGGAACCAAGGGTACGCAACCCAACGTTCATAGTAAGTGAGAAAATGAAAATTAATATGCTAGGCGTAGTAAACTATGATCCAACTGTTTCTTCGAGATACATTGCAGGGGAATTGGTTTCAAATAAGGAAACTGTAAGACGCGTATTAAGAAAACACCATTACCATTAACATATAACAGCATCTTTATGAAAATAATAATAGTCGAAGGGTACAATAATGTGGGTGGTTACTTAATAAATGTGAACAAGATAACAGATTTTTAGAAAATGTGTTATTCTCAGATGAACCTAGATTCATGAATGATGGAATGTTTAATCGACAGTACACTAGATATTGGTCTCAAGAAAATCACCGATTAGTCAAAACAAATAATTTTCAAGAACGTTTTGTCATAAATGCATGGGCTGGAATTTATAGACACCGCATAGTTGGGCCCCAGCTCCTTTCAAGGAACATTATCTGGTGAAAGATACCTCGAGTTTCTACAAAATGAGATATGGGATAAAGTTGCGGAGTTACCATTAGCTCAATTTAGAAACTTATACTTTCAACAAGATGATGCTCCGTCGCACAATGGCAGAATTGTTTTAAATCATCGTATTACGAACAAACAATAGCAACTCATGGTCCCATAAGGTGGCCTTCCAGGCCCTGTTATAGTACATTCCATTCCCTATAAGAAAATGCAGAACAAGAAATGTCAAAAATAGCCAAAAAAATCAATCTTTCGATCCAAAAGGACAAACCCTGATAAAAAAGTATCTTTCATTTTCATTTTAAGCAAAAACTTAAATTACGTCACGAAAAATCTGAAAAAAATCACGAAACCCTGATGATTCTAAAATATTCTAAAACAATCAAAAAACACGTTACAATATTCCATTTGTCAATTTTACGAAATAGACTTTCCAAACTACTCACCTAAAAAATACAGCCCTCGTATAATAACACTCAACACCCAACTCACTTTTCGTCCCTCCGGTATAAAGTTCAAAACCGCATTCATAAACTTTCTATGAAATATTTTCCGCTTAATTTTAATCTTCATTCGAATTGCACCCTAACTATTTTATCTATTTCATATCAGTCCACATTTCCAAATTAATGTCACGACTTATTCACGTTCCAATATCTTTTAAACTAAAACCGATTCGAGATTCATTCAATTACCAAACGATTTCTTTTTCTATTGCCCAGAAAATTGTGTAGTTTGCATTTTCAAATTTTAAGTTTTTGCAAAAATGATACAATATTGCGCAATATTACGCAACACTCGCCCGCACTGAGTGGCGGGATCCGACTTTCTAGAACACCATATCGGTGATTTGCAATCAGTTCAAATAGGTTCCTCCAACAGCATCTGCCACAGACACTTTAAGAAACCTCGACTAAGGCAAATGTGACAAATAAGTCAACTTATAGGAATGATAGAATATGTTAAAATGCACAAAGGTAGGTTTCTTCGCATTCCTCTTGAGTCCCAATTTTTTTTATTAGTAATGATTGGTATTTTAGTCACCAATTACTAGAAACGCAATAAAGTGTTTATAGTAGATACCGGTGTTACTTGCAATGTATATAACATCCGGAGACCGCAGCATCGTTAGTGTCTTGATCTGATCTGCACTGATGAGAGCCAAAAGCTCGAAACCGGTCTACAGATGACTCTGGACACTATCGAAGCGGCGGAACTCCTCCGTTTTAATAATGGGTACCTTCACCGCTATTTGTAAACACTCTAGAGGGCGCATTTCTCAACGAATCAAAACAAAATATGGCAGGCATATACTTTGGGCCTACATCTCGGTTAAGTTCGAAAATAGACCAAATCGCCTTTTTCGTTTCAATATGGCGGCGGTTCAAAGTTTTAATAAAATTCTCAACGTTTTATTTTGAATCAAGTATGTACATGTCATACATCGTTGGATAGTCCTCATCTAGCACTACAACTGTTGCCTAAAACATTTTTTGCTAAGGCCCATGAGAAAAATTTAAAAAATGGTGGCTGTTCAAAGTCTTAAAAAATTGTCAAAATTTTATTTCGAATGAAATATGTACATGCGATATATCGTTATCTAGAATTATAACTTTCGTCTGAAACATTTTTTGCTAAAACACATAGAAAAAATAAAAAAAGCGTGATGGAGACCTAAAGCAATGCAAAAAATATAGGACAAAATCTACCTTTCCGATTGGCCCCTGCCATCGGGCTTTTGTTTTGTACCTTTGACCGGCTTTTATGACCGGTAATTATGTCCGGAGTATCACGTCTGCGCGTACACTTTTCTCGACCGACCGCACATTCACTAGTCAGGCTCATGGTTACTGAGGAGATAAATAAAATACTAACCGCACCATTTTCAATATGGCGGCTGAATGACAACACCTCCCTGCGCTAATACTCAGTTTTACTCTCTCGACTGACCATCCTACGAAACAAAAAAAGAAAAGCGTTGTCTACCCAAAATTTATGGTGGCATGCCAAATTAATTGTACTGTTGATATAATACATTATGTATAAGTAATAATTATTTAATAATTTGAATTTTCTTAATTTCTAGGTGATACTGTGATAGAAACATTTTTGATAACAAATAAATTTAGCATCGAAAGAACCAAACAGAAGTTGGATATGTACTATACAGTTCGATCACTTATACCTGAAATGTACGAAAATACAAGTCCAAATCAACCACACATGCAGCAAATATTCGATGATATGTAAGTATCTACTATTGGGAGTTCAGAATGTCGAAAAGCAGTCGCGGAAAGAAATGTCGGTAATTTTAGACAGTCTACTGGAAGTCTTTGTATTTTATAGATTTAATGGCTGACTTATGTTCTATTTTTTTAAGCCAAGATCATAAAACATGCCAATTTTCCTTCTCTACTCTTTCGGAGCAGTGAAGTGGACTAGAGAAGAGCTGCGTCAACTTGATGTAGTAACCCGCAAGAAGATGCATCTCAATAGGAGCTTGCATCCTAAATCGTCCATTCCACGGTTATATCTCTCACGACATCGGGGAGGCTTGGAGCTTGGAGAGTCTCCATAGCAGGATGGTTCTGGATAGAGCATGTAAGGTCATCAGGAGTTTGGATCCCCTCTTCTGCATGGCCCGAGACCATGAAAATGCAGAGGTAGGAGATTTTCTCTTTAAGGTAGCACGGAGAGCAGCCGATGAACTTGGTCTCATCTTCGACGTCGAGCGGGTAAACCTCGAACCTGTCACCGAGTTGGAACCCGCTCGACTAAAAGCCCACATTAGAGCTGCAGAACACAACATCCTTCTGCAGCTCCATAAGGATAAGCCATTGCACGGGATCTTCTATAAAAATATAGAAGACCTCGGCTTATCCGAAAGGCTAACCTTCGCCTTCTTAAGGTCAGCTGGGCTGAAGTCTGAGACCGAGGGATTCATAATGGCTTGCCAGGATGGTGTATTTAACACTCTCGTCTATCGACGTCGTGTCATGGGTATGGAGGTCCCTGATGTCAGCTGCAGGGCCTGCCGCAGGGCGCCGGAGACTGTAATGCACTTACTGTCGGCTTGCCCGACATACGCAGTCTCGGCCTATATTCACAGACACAACGCAGCATTACGAGTGCTTTACTATCATCTAAGGCACTCGTATGGGATAGACGAAACACCAGTGCTGCCTTACGCTCCGGGGGATATTGAGTCCGTTGTGGGGAATGAGAAGTACCTAATTTATTGGAACTACTCGTTTCCCACCGTCAGGCAAATACAAGCCAACAAGCCTAACATAGTACTCCTCGACCACCAACTCAAGACAATGTATGTCGTGGACTTCTCAGCTCCCGCTGAGAGCAACATTGTCTTCAAAGAGGAGGAAAACGGACAAAATATCGAGATTTGCTCTTCGAACTCCGCAGGCTTTATCCAGGCCATTCTGTTAAAATAGTAGTACTGATTATAGGAGCCCTCGGTGGAATGAGACAGACGCTGCTTTCAGAACTAAAGATCATACCGGCATGCCGAGATTCAGCAGAGATCTTAGCCGGCAGAATGCAGAAGGATATCATCCTCGGTTCATTGCGTCTACTCAGGGCACACGATTCTCGGACTCGGTAGTCACTCACCCCGAGTGGCTATTAGTATTACCAGCTCCCTGAGGGTCGGAGCCACAGAGTAGGGTGACTGGTTTTTTGTAAAAAAAAAAATTCTACTCTACTTAACCCTAACGAACTTAAACTATGGATTCTAAGAATTACAAATAGACATTATACAATATTGCACTAAACTAATAATACCTATTCTACAAAATATGATAGGATATATATAAAATTTGAAAATTATTACAAACAATTTGTTGGGAAAATAATGCCAAAAAACAAATATTACACAGAAGAAAGATAATTTCCGTCACAACTGAGATATAATAAAAATAAAAAACAGTTACCTAAATATTTATAGCAGATCATGCCATGAATAAATGATCATCATTGATTATTTTGTGATGCCAAAAGCTTTTGTTTAACTTTTTTACGAAAACTGCTTAAGGGAAGGTTCTTCAGAGTATCATCTAAGTTGAAACCTAGGCAGGGCAGATCGTGATTTTGAGTTGCTAATACCGAAGATATGCAATTATTCATTTTCGAAATAAATTTATATAGAAGACATTATATTATGTATGTATTATCGGAGACAATTTTGTACCACATTGTACATGAAGAGTGGGTAACTACTCCAAGGCATTGCCAGAACTTAGTTTGTAGAAGAAAGTCTAGGGATTCTCATTTTTGAAATGCAAAGATTGACTTAATTGGATTCATTACACAGGTTTAATTTTACTAATAGTGGGGTTGATCTGGCATTAAAAATGGCTTGAAGCGGACTCGCTTTTTTCGAATTTTTTTTTGTGATGTTTGTTGTGATGCCAGTTATTGTGACGCCTCTTCGTCGGTTTTGCAACTTGCACTTTGAAACTAGTGCAAGCGGTTTTTGCCTCGAGCACCAGTTTCTGATTTTAAGTGTAGAAACACCACTTTCTCTATTAGCGGTATAATAGAGGCCCCAAATAGAATCAGTGAAGACGGTTTATTACCAGGGGTCGAAACGTAGGCCGTCTATCTCAAGGAATGGACAGCTGTAAAGATTTTTATATTTGTGACACTTTTACTTTTCAGGACAGTCTAACTTAGAGGAGTGACTCAAAAGAAGACATACAAAACGTTTTAATGATATATTGAAACTATGTACATGTCAAGAAGGAAAATCTTAAGATATGTCATATAGAAATATATTTAAAACTTTTGGTACATTTATCTACATAAAAATAATTAATACAGGTAGTTGACATTCGTGAAAATGAAAAGAAATTTTCAATTACTCAAGTTTTGTAACCCTAATTTTATGCTAAATTTCTATTTTTACTCTCTGACTAGATTTACTACAAAATGATATTAAGTCAGTAGACGCGGCATATACAGGGCAAATAAAAAAGTGAAAGCAAAATAACGGGTATGACTAGCAAAGCAAAACGGTGGCTTGACACGTTCAAATGTGAGTAATTTAGGACTGACTCCACGACAGACAGACAAGTTACTAAATCTCTATGGATTTTAACAAAATGAATTAATCTAGAATATTTCGGAAAAGCTAGAATTTACTACTTGACGTTGCGAACCTGGTTATCGGATTTTTACTGAATGAAACAAGTCGGTATGGCTCAGTTGGAGTGTCCCACTTAAAGGCAGTGTCCCCTAAAGAGCCTCAAAGAAAATAAGCTACTAAGCAAACAGGTTCGGACATCAAGTTTATCAGGAATTAATTGGTCTTTGTTATTTGCGATCGTGAATGCAAAATGACTTATTTCGTTAACGGTGTATCTTTTCTGGCAAAGTGACAGTGCGACTCAGGTGGAGTGTCCCGCTTAAAGGCAGCGTCCCCGACTGAGAATTTCGGAGTCACTTAGTTAATTTGCAAAAATGAAGTTTTGAAAAAATTACTACAAGTCGCTGAAGGCGCAAATTATCGAAATGTAACAAAGACAAATTAACGGTATTCAAATGATTACGGCAAATACGGCAAGTCCAAAATTACCACAAATTGGATATGACTTTAAAATAGCAAATCCCTACCAAAAGTCGACTGGTCAGGTCGAGCGCGGAAAACCAAAGAAGTCGGACCTCCTCTATCATTTGGAAAATTTCTCGGCCGAACTTTTCGCGAGGTGGGGGGGGGAGGAATTTACATGTAAAGATATATAAAATCAGTTTTTCGGACATAACTCGCTTAACTTGATTTGAATCGCGCAGAAACGTGAGATTATGTATTAATGTGCCTAATTTGAGTTCCGCTCATGTTCCGCAAAGTTTTTGCCCTGTAGAGGGGCAAGGGAAATGGTTAGACATTTTTTTACCCCGAAGCTCTAACTTCATTAGGGCCTGCATGCACGCGTGATACATTTATAAAAACGGACGAGCGGAGTGGGGCGTGTATTTATGAGAGAGAAGGGAGTCAAATGGGAGCGCTAGGCTCCTCTCTCGTCATCTCGTTGCACGGCTGCTGAATTTCCGCGCTCGTTTTTATAAATGTATCACGTGCGCGTGCAGGCCCTAATGAAGTTAGAGCTTCGGGGTAAAGAAACCTTGAAAGAGAATTGATTGCCCTTGAAAATTACCCCGGCCCGAAGTCCCTAACCCTTTCCCTTGCCCTTCTACTGGGCAAAAATTTTGCCCTCCTAATCATGCGATCGCAAACTGGTCGGGCTCAAAACAAAGAGAAAAAAAATCCACATTCGATGGCGCAAAACAATCTCCCCCACCCCTTTCCTTCCTGGCGAAAAATGACTTTTTCTAAAAAGAATAACAACAATAAATTGGTTATTTCGCAACTATCTGTTTATTTATTGCAGAAATTGAAAATACATAAGTGGAACTCAAAGTAGACACATTAGTACACATTCTCACGTTTGCTGCGTGATTTACGGAAAAAATTGCGGGAGTTACAGCAGTTTTAATTTCATTTACGTTTACCCTTCCTCCTCCCCCCCTAATCAACCTAGCGACTTGAAATTTGGACACAGTACTTAGGTCCTGAGTGTCTACCGGGGAAAGAAAAAGAAAGTCGCCAAGTCACTTTCTTCCCCGAAAAAAAACGCGAAAACGGCTCACGGTACGTTCCCGCCGCGGCGAAAAATCCGTACCTTCAAATCGCAATATCTCGAGAACCGCTGAACCGATTTCGACGAATCAAAATTCAGTTTCTCGCAAGCCCCTCATTATATTCATTTTACACTTTTTCGATTCGAATCAAACTAAGCGAGTTATGTCCGAAAAAAAACTGATTTTCCCTATCTTTACATGTCTCCCCCCTCTCCTCGCGAAAAGTTCGACCGGAAAATTTTCCGGATGATCACAAAACGAAAAATTCGAAAAAAGCGAGTCCGTTTGCAAATCCAGATCGACCCCACTATAAAGTAAAGTATAAGAGAGTTCAGGTTAATGAAGTCTTCTTCTTGCATTTAGATAACCATGAATTTCTGTAGATGAACGCAATAAGCCCTGACCAGTGTTCTGGAATATAAATATATCTTCTTTGGTCTCTGTTAGACGAAACTCTTGATCACATTCATTATATGATTGCTCAGGTATGAAAAACCCATTGGCCACACTTTTGATATGAGTATTCTTTACGACGTAGCATCAAAATTTCATAATAATTCAACTCTTATCCTGACCCACACAATTGTGACAAGATGCAATTTTCCGATATCGTCAAGAAGTTTGCACTTCATGTCAGGTGTTTGTGCATTCATCTCCATTGACAGGGCTATGAATAATTAGATAGTGGATCTATAAAAGCCTGTAGTAATATGCTTTAGTATTAGTTACATGAATTGCTGGCATCAACTTTTGCAAAACATATGTCGAAGGCTTATTATCATGTAGACGAAACCTACTGAAAACCACAAGGCAAACACTGCAACGATCTAGGTTGTCAAAACAAAATTATCAATCATTTGGTAGGCAAGGGGTACAAGTGAGTTTACATTGTCTGTGCTCCAACCAACGGTCAGATGTAGAAAAGTTCTAAGTAATTCCAACAGAATTTATATATTACTAATGAAGATAACTAATGTTATTTCAATTTGTCATATGCTTTTTGACTTCCATTTTAAGGGAAAACGTCCCAGACTATTTACAAAATACTGCGATTGTTTTCAAGACTATTGTTATAAAAGTAGAATAGAAAAAAATAGTTCTACAAATCTTGATTTTCAGTTACAACATCCCTTTGCCGAAACCAACCAAAGAACTATACAGAGTGATCGTATTGAAGATAATGGTAGAACCAGAAGATTTTAATGCGAACTACTTCCTGGCGCACCAGCTAAATATTGCTGAGGTAAGACTACATGAAGATGTTGCCCTGGGTGATGTATATATCATAGACGACGAACACATGAAAATGGGGCACCTTATCAAGATATCACCCATGCATTTAAGGAGAATTGCAATGGTTTTAGAGGTGAGTGTTGCCAATTTAAATATTAATCTGATTGAGAAAACGTTTCGTACATCGTTTAATTTATCCGTTCACTCCTAGTTCTAAACGTTGCTTCAAAAAAAATCGCTAAGCTATTAACAATCCCGTAATGTGTGTAACATTCTTCGTGGGTGCTGCAAGCTTACAACGTGTTAAAATGTAAGCGGAGTTTGTTTCAGCCACACGATGAAATGATGAAACGGTATTAGGCCAGTTATTAGAGTAAAGAAGGTATTGTAGAGGAAAGCGATAAATGAAAACAGTCACAGACGTAGTGGGGAATAGAGAGGATAGTGGCGATGCATAACGCATAGCTGTTTCTATCACATCACGTTTTACGTCTTTTATGTTGCGTGCATTAGAATGAGAGAGAAGGTCAGGCTTGAGTTCTTTGCCAACTAGCACGAACGACATGTGAGATATTGTACTTCAGAGGCGGACTTAGTTTACTTTCATATACGGCGGAGTAAGGTGTACGGGTGTAAGTGCAATTAATACATTAATACATTAGTTTATATTTGTCTTTTTGCTGGTATGTAACTTATTTATTACAAAAATGAGTCGATCGAGTGATTGTGAGTGTGAAAGTGACAGTTATAGTGATTTCAGTGATAAAGAAAATAAAATTCCAAATGAGTTTCAAGGGAGAAAAAAACGGCATTTAAGCAGTGACGGGAAACAAATTTGTTTAAATGTGTATAATACTCTTTTACAGCGACAAACTAATGACTTTAACTTGCGTGATTTAGATATATTAAGAGAAACAGAATCTTTAACCCACGTTCCCTATTCCACATTGTACAAACTAGTGAAAACAGGTGTTACCGAAAGAAAGCAACATTGCGACGCTGGTATATCAAAAATTTTAGATCCATCAATAGCAATACTTTAAAAAAATGTAATTTATGATGCATATCAGAAAAATGAAATCCCGACTGTTGACGTGGTAGACAGAAAACTAAAGGAAATGAATTGTCCTTTGAAATATACGACAAGAACTTTAAGGAACTGCTGAAAAAAATTGGATTTAAATTTCAAACAATTAATAAACGCGTGGCGATTATGGAAAGCAGACGAATAGTGGATTGGCGACATTCATATCTAGAGGAGATTAAAAAGTTCAGAAGGGAAAATAGAACAATTTATTACCTAGATGAAACTTGGTATGACACTCACGATACCGTAAAAAAAGGATGGACTGATGGAATTAAGAAATGTCTACCACAGTCATTGCCTCCAAATAAGGGGACTCGATTGGTTATATTACACTGTGGATCAGGTGATGGATGGGTAGATAATGCATTGAAACTATGCGGGAAAAACATGGAAAAGTGTAACGTGGATTATCACAAGAATATGGAGGGAGTAATTTTTGAAAAATGGTTTGAAAATACTCTAATTCCAAAATTAAAGCCAAATAGTGTTATTGTTCTTGACAATGCGAAGTACCATTCAAGAGAATTATATAAAATTCCTAATAAGAGTTCGACTAAATTGGAGTTGCAAAATTTTTTAACGGATCACGACCTATATTATATGGACAGTTATACTAAAGCAGAATTGTTGGAAGTCCTTCATACGAAAACATTTGAGAAGAATTATATTATAGACAGTATAGCTGAAAGATTTGGCCACAAAGTTTTAAGATAACCACCATATTATTGTATTTTCAACCCAATAGAATTGATTTGGGGAAAATTGAAAAAAATATCAGAAAAGGAAATACTTTTCCAAAATTCGACAAAAAAGTGATAGAGTTAATTAAAAATGAAGTGTCCAAAATTACCAAGGAAGATTGGGAAAAGAGAATTGCCAAAGTGATTAGAATTGAGGATGATTATTTGAAACTTTGTGAATTTAATAAAAATGGGGAAAATAAATTCATTATAAATTTAGAAGAGGATAGTTCATCATCTGAAAATGAAGAAGAGGGGGAGAACGCACAGGATTCTGAGGAAGAAGTGATTGTGACGACTTGTGATTGAAGAAGTGGTAGTGATATCAAGTTTATTATTTGTGTCCGTTTTTTTGTTCAATGATAGTGATCGTGATATCAAGCTTATTATTTATGTCATTTTTTGTGTTCGTAAGTATTTTAATCTATTTCTATTTATTTAAAGAATTCAATTATATTTAATTTTATTTATTTGGATAATACATATTTTATTTACGAAAATTTACTATTTCGAGTTTTGTTTTTGTTTTTAGAGGTTTATTGTTATTTTTTAATTTATTTTGAGAATACCTGTATATTTTTTTACTGTTACTATTTTAAGTTTTTTTTTGTTTTTAGATGTTTATTGTTATTTTTTTAATTTATTTTGAGCATACCTATATATTCTGTTACTGTTACTATTTTAAATTTTTTTTGTTTTTAGAGGTTTAGTTTTATTTTTTTGTATAATTTTCTTTATCCTGCACTAATATTCTTTACCCATCCTATCATGGCAAGATATGCTCATACCTCCCCGTGGTTCTTGCTAGGTAGCAACAATTTACTCAAATATTAAGTGAACTAGGATACTGTAACTACTGTATAGTCAGTAGTGTAAATTGTTGCCAGCTAAACTGAGCCCACACAACAAAAGCCAACGCAATTTTCTTATGGAAAAGTGACTTCCGTTAAATTGGTTGAATTTTTGATATGTTGTGTATCCTATCTCTGTATCAAATGCATCAATGTCTCAGATTTGTTTAATAACACCTAAACAGTATAATTGATTGTCTTATCATATGACGTCATAGCAGGTCATGTCGTGTCACAGAATCTCATAGTGGTCACTTTGAATTTTATTGTGATCTGAGCACCTAGAAGTAAGAGAAAAGAATGTTATTTAAATCATGATGTTCTATGACACGATATTACATGCTATGACGTCATATGACGTGACGACGTTTGAGATTATATGATGTAATATTTCATTAAATAAACCATAACAGTTATGAGGTGTTTTCAAACCACTGTGAGACCCTAGAAGCAAAAAAAGAGTACTGATTTAACCCAGACCCATACACCTCAAATAAACGATAATTCTTACTTTAGCAAGCTTTCTCAAGACTCTGAAAGTTTGTCAATTTGTGCCAATTGAGACATTTGATCAGAGAGATGGGATACACAACATATCAAAATTTCAACCAATTTAACGCAAGTCACTTTTCCATAAGAAAATTGCGTGGTCCTTTAAAAGCGTAAACAGACATAGGTACACAATATAGTTAAGTCCGGGCCTGCCTTCTTAGCATCTCACCTCGCACCCCCCCCCCTCTCAATTTCACCTTTCCCGCACTATACCTATGAAAACCGCCCGGAACCTTATTTAATTAACAAAAAACGTAAATTTGTAATACCTTTTTGAAAAAAATTCCGAAATTTATGCAAACATTGGAGAATATTTTAATAATTATTAGACATCTTCTATCAAGTTTGCCCCCTGCTACAATGACCGGAACATTGCAAATAGCTGTTTATTTACTTTACTTTGATATATTTTGCCGATTAAAAATTGCAAAGGTTATGCAAATTATTGTTTATACGCCAGAATAGGGTCACATTACCCTCTTGTAGTTTTGCATAACTTTTTTGCCCCAAAAGACTTTGTTTATCTGATACGGCCACGATTTTGACGGTTTAAACAATACATTAGGCTCTAAGTAATTGCGAGAGTCTTAAAATCGGGTTGCGAATGTTTAGAACATCAATAACTATAACTGATATAATCAGAATTTGCAACCTCATGACTGTCCGGGAATTTAATGAAATTACCGGTTAGTAAAATATTAAAGTTATGCTTGGAAAAAGGTGCAAATTCCATACAACATTCAAATAATGTATTGAAATACTCCTGTGAATTTTGAACCTCGCAAATCATCCGGAAGATATCTGTTTCGCTATCCTTTCGATATTTTGCAGTTTATTTAAAATTTCATTCGTATAAAAAGAATCCGGTAAAAGCTGCAAATTTATTATTGTTTTAATTTATGTCGTTATACAGTTCCCATTTATTAATACGAGCAGTGTCGGTTTTAGATAGAATGGGATATATGTTAAAGGGAAGAGAATAAAGGTGCGAATTCCTTACCCGACTCACTGACATTTGAAAATTCGGAGTTTCACCAGCCAGCTGATATTGCAAATCTTCGTCAATTTGGATTATCAGATAAACTGTCAGATTTGTTTGCATCGTACCTACAATGCAGACGACAATACGTAGAGTATCGTGGTTTTAGATCAGATGAAATTATAGCCTCTTCTGGGGTGCCCCAGGGCTCAATTCTTGGCCCCCTTCTTTTTGTTATTTTTATTAATGATATTGTCAGTATGATTGAAGTTGGCTGTCTTCTTTATGCGGATGATTTAAAGTTGTATTGTGATACTAACTCTTTTGCGGATTGTCTTAAATTGCAAATCAATCTTGATCGTATCAATAATTGGTGTATTGCAAATAACTTGCCGTTAAATGTGCAAAAGTGCCATGTACTTTCTCTTACCAGAAAAAATGAGCAGTTACATTATGATTATACACTCAATAATACGTCCCTGAATAGAGTAACTGAATTTAAAGATCTAGGAGTTATTTTTGACTCTAAACTTAGTTTTAACCAGCACATTCTTTCTGTTGTACTTGCCAGTTACAAAAGTCTTGGTTTTGTCATAAGAAATTCTCACGGATTTAATGATATTAGTCTATTATTCCTGTTATTTAACACATTCGTTTTGTCTTAACTTGAATACTCAAGCATAATATGGAATCCAGGGTATCAAACTTACAGACACAGTTTGGAAAATATCCAACGTAAATTTTTCAAATATGTATCCTTCAGGGCTGATGGTGTTTACCCCGCTGTCGGTGCTGATCATTATCAATTATTGGCCAGGTATGATGTATTAAGTTTATCTGATAGAAGGGATATGCATTCTCTTATTTTTTTATTTAAAATTATCCATAACAAATTAAATTGCCCATCGATTTTAAGTCAATTAAATTTCAATGTTCCGGTAGTCGCTACTAGACATACCAATACATTTTATTTGTTAACCCCGAGGACCAACTTACTCAAATTTTCACCTCTCTCTTATTTGTGCAATATTAATCATCGTGTACAGCACAATTTGGATATATTTTATTGTACCATTAACTCTGTCAAAAAGCTGTTCTTAAATGCTCAGTAGTGTTTTTGTTCTTTTGTATTTCTCCGTAAATTTATCTATTTTTTTTTTTGTAAATGTGTAGTTTTCCCATCCGTTAATTGGTATGTAAATACTGTTGGATGGTGTATTGCAATAAATAAATAAATAAAAAATTGCCCCTAGGCCCAGCTCAATTGTGCGCAAAAAAACGAACTTCGATGCTACAAAATGAGGATAGTTCAACATTTAAATGAAGGAGGTAAGCAGAGGCTGTTTGTTAAATAAAAAAAAGGAATGACCCGCTGATATGTAGCAAAATTCTTTGGTCGGACGAATCAAATGGATTTTTCAATAGAAATATGCATTATAAGTAGACACGAGAAAATACATATTGGTGCAGAGGCACTGCTTTCCAAGAAAGATTTTCTACGAATCTTTGGGTGGGCCTTTCAAAGACTAAAGTAATTGGACCTTAATTTTATGATGGTGAATTAACCGCTCGTAGATACTAATTTCCTGCAAAAACGAATTTCAAGATTTTCTTTATATAACAGTGGCAGAAATATTAAATTATTCATATTTTCAATAAGATGGGGCTCCACCGTACACTGCTGTAATATGTACAAATTACTTAAATCAAGTTATGCCAGATAGCTGGATAGGCACCTATGGACCCATTCTATGGCCAGCTCGATCACCAGATACTACTCCCTTGAATTTTTTCGTCTGGGGTTACAATAAAGACAAGGTATTTCAATCTGCCTCTGAAAATATTGAGGACATCAAAACCAGAGTTAGAAACGTCTGTGAGGCAATTACTCCTGAAATTCTCGAAAATGTAATGCGTGAGGTGTCTCGTAGAGCACGTTTTTGTATTAGAATGCATGGTGCACAATTTGTGCATTTGTAGTTAGAAAAATAAATATACACATTTTCTTTTCAGTATGGGTAGTAGGTAGCACTGTTTTACATAGTTTTTCGTTTTTTCTATGTATTTTTAGTTATGAGATATTTGTTTATTTGCATTAAGTTGTAATAAATAATTACTGAATTATAATTATTACAAAGCGAATTTTTACTAGTATAGCATAGCTGATTTTTACGATTCAATGATATATGTGGTTTTCATAAATATTAAATAATGATACTATCTCTTATCTTTATAAAGATAAACATAAAAATGATATACGTATTATTCAGCAAAATACTCTTGTATCAGATGAAGATGCTGTAAATAATTTTAACGACCATTTTATTAACTCGATAAAGAATAATAATAAAATGCTAAGAGATTATAATTTCCTAAGATCTAATGTACCAGTCTGTCAAAGGTCGATTTTTATGTCACCATTAACAGAGGCAGATGTACTAACTTTAATTAATAACCTCAAAAATTCGAACGCATGTGGATATGATGAAATTTCAAATAATTTGATTAAAAAATGTAAATTCGCTGTAGTCCATTGGCGCACATCATAAATTTATCTTTTCAGAATGGAACTTTCCCTAATAGTAAGTGTACACAGGTGTGTATATATTTAGTAAATAAAAAAAAATAATAATAAAAAATAAAAAAAAGTTATAAAGGGTTTTGCAACATGTCTATATGTATATATATAGAAAACAATATTATTTAAGATACCGACAATTAAATATTTAAAATCATAGAGGTACGGTCGCATTGTATGATATAAGATACTACATAATAAATAACCTTAGATGAAATACAAATTTCTGTGGCTAATCGAACTAGTTTTCGGAGGCCAAACATAAAATCCATCCATCCATCCAACTTTCCCTAATCGATTTAAATTAGCTGTTGTCCTACTCTTTTATAAGAAGGGAGATCACAATAACTACGCAAACTATAGAGCCATAAACCTATTACCCAGCCTTTCAAAATTATTTGAACTTAGCGTTAAAGATCAGTTAACTGTATTTTTAAAACAGAACAATATATTATCACCGACCCAACACGGCTTTACCAAAGACAAAAATACTGAAACAGCTTTACGTGCTTTTCATGAAAAAACTGTTGATGCCTTGGATAATAAGCTTTTTACTCTAGGTCTATTCGTGGATTTTTCCCGCGCATTTGATTGTGTTGATCATGAATTATTATTAGAGAAGTTACATAGATATGGAATTCGAGGTATCCCTCTAAAGTTTTTCAGCTCATATTTGGAAAATAGGACGCAAATTGTTAAACTTAACAATGTGTACAGCCGTAAGGGCAAGGTTGATAAAGGTGTACTCCAAGGCTCCATCTTGGGGCCCTTACTTTTCATAAATTTTTCCAACGATTTAGCTAACTATATAAGAAATATTTCCGGTTTACACCTTGTTTGCTATGCCGACGACACCAATATACTGTTGACTGAAAAATCATTGAAGCGTTTGCAACTCCTCACTCAGATCACTTATGCGAGGATATTTACCTGGGCAGAAAAAAATAATCTCTATTTAAACAAAGATAAAACTACATATGTGCCTTTCTCTATACAAAAAATAACGGCAGACTTTATTAGCGAATTCTCTGTTAATAAAGATATTATCTTATCCAGTTCAACAAAAATTCTTGGTGTTTACTTCGACACAAATTTGCAATGAAATTGTCATATAGATGCGCTAACTAATAAGTTGACAAGTTGCTGTTATGCTTTACGATTTTTAGCCAACCACTGTAGTCGTGATATTCTGGTAACATTGTACTATGCAAACTTTCATTCTCATTTGAGGTACGGTATAATTAATTGGGGTAATAGTGTTCACATTCATCGTATATTCATGTTACAAAAGACGCAGTTCGAATTATTGCAAAATTGAATTATCGTGACTCATGCAGAATTTCCTTCAAGCAATTATACATCCTTACAGTTGCTAGTACGTATATATTTGAAGTATGTGCCTTCATTTATAAAAACAAGTCTATATTTTCTGTAAATAAATTAACTCATGAATATGATACAAGACACAAAGACATGTTGCAACCTAATATACATCGAACAACTATGTACTAAAAAAATTTTTTTTATAACGGCTGTAAGTTTTATAACCATCTAAGTAACGACATAACTTCAGCACCTAATATACATATTTTTAAAAAGAAATTGAAAAACCATCTGATAACTAAAAATTGCTACACTGTAGATTTTTTGTGAATTTTTTGTGTAATTTTTATAATATGTTTCCTGTTTTTTATCGTTAACTGCCTTTGTTGTATAATTTATGTAATTTTCTTTTTCTCTTGTTTGTGACTTTTACTGTATTTCTTGTGTATTGTTTCCTTTGTAAACACTATACATTAAATGTGGAAATAAATGATAAATAAATAAATAAATAAATGTCAAAATTTTGTGACATGTTTTAAATCATTGGAAAGAGAAAAAATAAACGGAATTAATGGTGTCATGGTCTACTTTGAAATTTGTTCTTTCCATTTTTGCACAAGAGCGTATGTCACAGTCATCTGCGTTTTAAGAATTTTTTGATACACGTTATTATTCTTATTGTCTTTGCCGTCAACTTTCATCCCTTTAACTTTTTTCGTATTTCCTCAAATAAGGAAGCTATAACCGTTTCTGGTTATCCAATTTTTCAGGTTTTTGTAGGCCATGGAGTTAAAATTTTTTTTTACTGAAATATAGTTCACAAAAGAATGGGAAACTTTTTCTAAAACTTTATTCTTCTACAATAGATATTAAGCAAGATATTTGTGGCCCTCATAAAACAGACTGTATATTTGTTTTACTCGAAAATGGAAGTAGCAAACACCTAGGTAACTAAACTATATTGTTTCAGAACGTTTTCTCTAATCGAGTTAAAGGCATTTACGTAATAAATTACCCTTCCTTCATGGACCTTATGATGAAAATTGCCAAAACGGTACTGAAACAGAAGATAATAGAAAGGGTAAGTATATGAAAACTTGAAAACTCAGAGCACCAGAGGGAGCTTTTAAGAAAGACAAAGCATATTTTACAGCAAGAGATGAAAATACTGTTTTTTTCGTGAAATGAGAATTTGCCCATGAACGAACGAACAAAGAAAATACATTTCATCTCGAGTAGGAAATGCTATTTTACTTCCACGTCCAGTGGAAGTATAGTAGCGCAAAAAAAAATAATTTTTTTGTCGTCGTGAAACGTCGAGGTTTTAAATTTCAGCGGAAATTTTTTTTTTGTCCGTCTGTCGGTCTGTCTGTAACTTTTTTGTGCGCACGTTTACTCTGGAACCGTTTGTGATATTGACTTGAAATTTGGTACATTTATGTATTGTAACGAGATCTGAAACTAGATTATATTTTGGTCTAGTTTCGTTGAAGGGTTCGGGGGTAAATGGGGTAAATAAGGGTAAATAGGCAAAGCAAGCAGGTAAGAGTCCATAAAATTGCAAATTAGGGCATGTACGAAAAGTCAAGGTCTCAAAATTTTTTTTGGCATCAGCTACACCCCCCACTATCACCCACACTGTTATGAAAGGGAGTAAAAATAAATAAAATGTGATTTAGTGTGTATATAAGAACGAAACGTTTCAAAAAACTTTTTTGGCGTAGCCTCCTCTATCACCCCCATTAAAGGGAGTAAAAAATTAAATTGAGATTTAATATGTATACGTGAACCAAGGGGCTTTAAGATTTTTTTTGCATTAACCACCCCCACCGTATTATTAAAGGAATTAAATTGGGATTTAGTATGTGTATGAGAACCAAGGGCCTCTAAAATTTTTTTGGCATTAGTCACCCCTTTTACCACCCCCCGTTCCCACCCCTACCCTCTTATTTAAGGGAATAAAGGGGAATATATAAATAGGATTTAGTGCGTCTAAGAGTTGGATACAAAATCTGGATGTGGAAGTAGTGATTCCTTGGGCAGCGGTTTTTATACGATATTACAATAAAATATTGAATTAGAATTTACAAAACTTTATTTTTTACAGTTTAACAGAAAATACATATTAGTTATATGTAATTAAGTAGTGACAAGAATGATTTCAATCACTTGTTTCGGACACTTGCCATTCTGGTAATTGAGGAAGAATCTGGAGGTTGCATTGTTTATTCTTTATGGACGAAGATTTATATACTTCTCACGAATGTAGTAATTGACTGTAATTACAAAATAACGTGGCGTGTGAATTTTTGTATTAGATATATTAACGCTTTTTCCAGATCTTGAAAATTAGTTATTTCTTAAATCTCGTAACTCATGTGAACGGCAAGATCCAGCGATTGATACAAGGTTTTCCCACTTAACGTGAGTGATACTGGAAGGGTAGATCTTAACTGGCACGAACACGACAAATTGGCCTCTTACTTTCAAGACAAATGTCGAATAGATAATAGCCGAGACGAAAGTTATTTCAGAGCCTTCTATGTTCAACGATGTGGGTATGCTATTTTATATACATTGTGAGGTACAGTGGGCTGCTGTTACATGGCCTATGTCCATTTAACAGTTTTATTTAAAAACTAGTGTTTTGTGAATAGTTAGCACGACCTGTATATTTTTTGGATTCAGTTTTTGCAGGTGAAACTGTTTTCAACTAACAGAATTTTACATGTATAACTGCTAAACCATGTCACACTGTTTTATGTACTTAATTTTATATCTTAGGAACTTAGTCCTGTTTTTCTATTAACACTATTATGTATCTCATATCCGTTGTAATACAGCATTATTATCCCAGGAAACAATTTGTCTACAAAATTTAATTACATCAGATATCTATTTTTCAATTTTTATATTTTTGTTTACTATGGAGTACATATGGTTATTTTCCTTACCTTCTCTCATTCTATATATAGTAAATCCTATAACATGTAATATGTTACTGATTTATCAATAATATCAATACGTTTTACTACTTATTTACATCTGTTAATATTTGTGGTTATATATAAAATAGAAATTGCAAAGGCAAATCAGCTGGCATGGAAAATAAAGTATTATTATAGATTCCTTTTATCGGCTATATGCCACTACTTTAGTTGAGTATGGGAATCTACAAGGCAAGTTGGTGAGCTTAACTTAACCACTGACAGATGGCCATACGTGTACGATTTCTATATTTTGATAGCTTTCAATTTAAATAGGGAATTAGATTTCTCACATTTTTTTTGTGGCGTTGTTTTCCAGTAAACAGGACAAAAAAGTTTACCTTATCAGTAAAACTCACCAGGAAGTCATTTGCTTGCAGCCTTTGCACTGATTCAAACATTATAATTTTTAACTGTGGACTTCAGTAATTGATATTACAATTTTTATATCCCAGTTACAAAGTGTTTAATATACAGGTAATTTCATTTCATTATACTCATTAAAATATTTTAATTAATCTTCAAATTTTGCCTTTGATATAATTTCAATTATTTTTAAAATAAATTCAAAGTCAATTCTTCTTAATTTAATAAGTAGTTAAAATGCTATATGTACCACATGGTTGTAAAAATATTTTTCTCTTTCCTTTTCATTTTTTTGGCAATTTATAGTCTAAGAAATCAGCTTACTCGTGCATAGCTAATAATTACTATTGCATAGCTAAAATTACTTTTGTACTGCTAATCAGCTTACTTTTGTATAGCTTAAATTAATTTCCTGCAGCTTTTGTACAGCTAGCTTAATATTTCGTGCAGCTAATTTAAATATATTTTGTACAGCTAACTAGCTTATATTTGCATAGCTAACATTGCTTAAATTTTGCATAACTAACTTGCATAAATTTTGAATGTGCTTATATTTGGTTAAATTTCCTACAATTTTCACCCCATTCATTGAGAGACGTAAATTGCCAAGGAAAATCTAGAATTCTTGCAACAAGAGACAATTGTGGGCCTGCATTGCTGTCCCAGAACCAGTCACCTGAGCCATAAATCATCTAGGATACTGGTATCAATTTGTCTTTTATATATATATATATATTTTTTTTACATTTCAATTTGTCACAAACCGATTTGTCTAAATTTTTTTATGTAATATATTTTGTCATTCATTTTACACTATCTTTTTATTTCTCTTACCAACAATTTCAGTCTGATCTATAGCAGACTGGTTATTCGAGAAAAAGAGACAATTTTGCTTATTTTACTATAGATGGTGCCCAATTTAACATCAATTTTTCTTTGTCTCCTTTTCTCGAAATAAACAGAAATCTGTCGCTTATGCTGTACATGCCAGAAAGGGTAAGTTTTTCCACTCTTACGAATGCACTGGACCCACGGCTCTCTGCTTCGGCTTAAACCAGCTAGTCGTCCGCACATGTTGCCTCAATTCTTTCTCAAAAATAAATAATAAGAGAAAGGAGGTAACACTGCCTATGGTTGAGCGGTATTACACTTTGATCGGACTTTGCCAGTTCGTCGTAGGTCCATAACAACTCATCCTATACTTCCCATAAAAAAAATAAAAGAAAAGATATCTTTTCTCCTTATTTTTTATTCTTCGCCAATTCTCTAAAGTAAAGGTTGATGCTTGAAACGCTGGTGAGTAGATCGCTTCTGTTCCACTCCCTTTGCGGAAAAAAGACTTGAAATGCTCAGAGATGGACAACTCGCCTTAAGGTTTCCATCAGGCAGAATGACAAAAATAATACAAAAGGGAAACACACAAAATAAAAGCAAGCAAATAGAATCAATAAAATTTAAAAAGGCGATTACGCATTAGAGCTTAAAAGGCAAAAAGTAGTTCACCTCAGGCCTACTTCACAACGCAAGAATAGGAAGTTCGGGAGTCTTCTCCATCTCGCTACGACGATCACCCTTACACACAGCAACCGAGTAGGGATTAGCCGAAGCACAGTAAAACCATATTGGGGATTTTTACCCCTCGCAGGTACTGTCGTGAGCAGAAAAAATAGGACAACTTTTTTTTCTAATGTAAATCTGTCTCTATTTGAATTTGTAATGAGTAGCCGAAATAAAACAGATATCACTTTTAATTAATTTTTTATTTTAATGCTGTAGTTATTGCTATAGTAAATGATGGATGGTTAATGAGACAAATTGCACTGCGTTATAACATTAACAAAAATTTGGTGTGTATCATTTTAAGAAAGTGGAGAATAAACGGTACGATTAGTAGAAATCCTGGATCAAAGGACAAAGGATATCCTACTTAACAAGAAGCTAACTATTAATATTTCGTTATTGCACCATTTCTATTTATAACTTCTATAAGTCTGTTTGGCATATAATTAAATAACCTTATACAATAATCATTAGTAATAATATTTTCCCATGCATTATTTACTATTTCCAGTAATTCTTCAGCAGTCCGTGGTCTCACATTTCGTTTTTGGATACTTCTTACGAGTAGTCTCCATACTTCTTCCACAGGGTTAAGATCTGGAGTATGACTGGGCCAGTTAAGAACATTGATATTGTTATCTTGAAACCAGTTAGTGACAGTATGAGCAGTATGAATGGAACAATTGTCTTGTTGAAATATGAACTAATTATTAGGAAATTAAATCGTTCCTGAATATGCCACAAAACACCAGGACCACGTGCCGATATCCAAGCCCACATATTGACGGAAAATTTATCACTTTTATCATTGTTAGATATATATTTCTCATCGAATCGAGTATTAGGAGGGCGGTAAACACGAATACGAACGGTGTGTGTTGACTGGAAAGTTTTTTCTTCTGTAAAGATTAAATTGTTCCAAAAATTTAGATGGTGCTCTAAAAATTCAAGCGCAAATCCTACTCGAGCTTCTCTATGTTCAGCATTAAGTAAGTATTTCTGAGCTGCTGCATGGCAGCGTAGCTGCGATTCTCTTACTCGCCGGCGACCAGTACAACTCAATCCAGGAAAATTCGTTTCTTCAGCAGCCTGAAAAACTGAGTAAGCTGGATTTTCTACTAAAGCATTTACCAATTGAAAATCTTGTTGTTGAATTGATATCCTTCGTCGCCCTGATCCAGAATTTCTACTAATCGTACCGTTTATTCTTCATTTTCTTAAAATGTTACACACCGAGTTTTTGTCAATATTATAACGCAGTGCAATTTGTCTCATTGACCATCCATCTTCTGCTTTAGCAATAACTCCAGATTTAACTAAATCGCTTATATGAGGTATATTAATTTTTTGCACACTTGCAATAAATTTTGACAGCTACCTGACAATGTCACAAAAATTAAAGTTAGATGTACACAACTAGATTTTAGCAAAATACCGTTATAAGACTTGTTCTATTTTTTTTTTTGCTCACGACCGTACCACACGATGCCAAAAATGCCAAAAATTAATGCTACCTGTATAAAATGATTAAAATGTATTTTCACATTAATAACATTAAATAATGTAATAATTACGTTTGTAAACAGGAATTTATCGTCAGGTGCATCATTGATAAATGCCTGAATTTGTTGACTGGCTAATACTTTAACTTTTTGCTTTTAAACCCAGTCGATCTTCGCTTCCAGTTTAGCGGATTTCGAAATATCCACGTTATCTTTTATGTTAATTATATTGGAGTACATATTCCACATGGTAGATGGCATTAGTCGTTGGATATTTTACTAATATAAGCCAGAAGGACATTTCTCCAATCCATAAACTTCTTGTAGATAAATGCATGCCTTTGTCGGGATTTATACGGCAAAATGTTGGAAACAAATATATTTGGAGGTATATATGATTCACTGTATTCACTTTCTGAGTCCATAGTAATCATATAAAATTCGATTAAATCATAAACAAACGATCACAATGCCAATTGTTTGTTTAGTCGTTGCTCTGGTAGGTGAAATAGAAACGCAGACTGCTAAATCAAAGTATTTTTTTCTATCCATTATTAAAAATATAAATCTGATATTTTCATTTTCACTTCTAGAGATGAAAATATTTTCATTTCTAGAGTAAAAAAAATCACTTTAATATAGAGTAAGCAGTGGAAAAATTTCTATTTTCATAAATATGAGTAGAACAAATAATTTTTCATCGAATCAAAAATTCAGGATATGGATTGAGAAAATGCTGTCCAGGAACGATTTTTAGTCTAATTGTAGAGGACAATGGGCTTATGGATATAACTATTAAGAGAAATATTGTTTACTTTATACCAACTGATAACTATGTTTCAATTCTCAGATACATTTCCATACTCCCGAGGAACTCCCTAAGTACTTTCCCAAGGAGATATTGCCTAAAGATTACGGAGGAGATGAGAAGTCTTTGCAAGAACTAAATGGTACGTTTTTTAGAATACTTCTGTACTCTTGAGTACCACAGGGATCAGTGTTAGGACCAGTGCTCTTCATGTTGTACATTAACGATTTAACCCATAATTGCCTATCCTATCCTATTCTATTTCATTCTATACAGTGTGTTTTATTATAAAAAATCGCAGCATGTGACCTAGGTAGGTTATAGTTCCCTAGTGATACTTTAAGAACCCAACAACTTTTCTATTTAACTTTTTTTAAGAACTTTAAAAGCAAAGGTGTTAAAGAGGGGTCAAAATATAATGAATAACCTTGTACATACCTACACAACTACACTGTGAAAGCAACTCTCTAGGTATATGTTAACTATTAAAAATTCAAAGCATTAATATTTTTAATACCAATAATATATTAATTTCATTTATGGACTTTTGCAGAATTGTGGAAACTGAAAGTAGGAGAATACAAAGAGAGATTTGACAAGCTAGATAAATTGCAAGTTAAGGAAAGCCGACGTCCATCGCCCCTTAAGAATGACGACGTATTAGGCTATCATGGAAATTTCAAAAAACTGGATGTAGATTAGGCGATCCATAGCGTGTGATAATTTGCCTTGCTCTGTTTTCTTTACAAATTAGTGCTTAACAATAGGGAATTGAATTAATTTTGAGTCATTCTATTTATTGATGCAAAGATAAAAATGTTTATATTCATTACTAAATGTTACTACCGATTTAAGGTTGAATACTATGTATTATTTTTATCAATTTTATTTATACTATGCGATGTTATTTAATCATTTTGAAAAAGAAACACTTTTATAAGCTAATACTTTGTATTGTTTATTATTTATTAAGCATTACAACAAAAAATATAATAATTTCAAATAATAAAGGCAGAAAAACTATATAAATTTATAAATGCAAAACATTTAGCTCTCTATAATGCTCTAGGGGATAATAACTAGCTGTTAATATTCTTTGGATCACATCTGGAGAATAGATATCAGTTTGCATTAGACAATGGTTTCAGATAATCTATATACTCATCGACATCTGGAGTACCACAGCGTAGTAATCTTGGACATTTGGTATTTCTCCACATGCATCTCGTCGACTGTTTAAATTACAGAAACGGGCAGTAAGAAACATTGTTGGTGCAAGTAGACTTCAATCTTGTAAACCTATTTTCAAGAATTTGAACCTTTTACCTTTATCATGCATATATATTTACGAACTATTAGTGTACGTAAAAAGTAACTTATCGGATTTCATTACCCATAGTGATTTACATAACCACGATACTCGTAATAATATAAATTTGGTGATACCAGTTCATAATTTATCAGTATTTGAAAAAGGACCAAAATTTGTTGGAATAAAATGCTTTAATAACCTACCAAATAATCTTAAAATTATAAACAATATTAGAGTATTTAAAAAGAACCTTTTTGAATTTTTACATGATAATATGTTCTATAGTGTTGCACAATATTTAGATCATTCAAAAATTGTTCTGATTTTTTTTTTGTTCTCATTTTATTTATTGTATGTTTATTAATTGTATACTCGCCTATAATAGTACTGTTTTACATAGATTTTTTAAATTAATTTTAACGTGTTCCTTATGGTTGTTATATATTTTGTTTGTTTCCATATAATTTATTGTATACTTGTCTATAATAGTACTGTTTTATATATATATTTTTAGTTAATTTTAACGTGTTCCTTATGGTTGTTGTTTACTTATTTAATATTTAATTTGTTTACTGTTGCATACTTTTGTATTTTAGCTCGATAACACTGTCATGTTCTTCAAATGGTACATTTGTACCGATGATTTTTCCTATACCTCTGTACTTTGGTCTCTTGGAATTAATAAATTATTATTATTATTATTATTATTTATTTACGCGAAACACTTCAATTTGATAAACTAATATATGCAGATGATCTGAAACTCTTTAAAAGTATAAAATCTGAAGGTGACTACAGAGAATGAACACAAACGATACCTTCGAGTTGGGAAAATTTAAAAAATGTTGCAGTCGGAGAGCAAGAGTTGAGACCCTAGAGAGCGTTCGTGCACTTGTTTTTGATGTAAGAGAGTTGGTCACTGTTCCAGAGGAATAAATTATTTTTGGTACCAGGGTCAAAGCTTCACCCTGTATGTGCAGTCGGAGCACTTGTCTTTTATCAAAAGTTTGGAAAAATTACTTTTTGTTGGTTGGGCAGGGTATTTTTGCACCACCCTGTATATTACTACTCGGAATAACACACTGGTTTATAATGATAAATTAAAACATTTATTTAGAATCACTTCACAGCGTTTAAAACACTTAAAAATTAACTTAAAATATATTCTACAAAAACTTTTCAACAGGAAAGTTTCGTCTTAAAATGGTGAAGAGTTTGTTACCCCCACTGTATATTTATAAACAGACATCCTGGTCACGGGACCAATGAAACGCTTGTGGGGTATGTGGCTTTATTACACATAATATCCTGGTAATTATTTTTTCTAGTTAATTAATTAATATTTATTTATCTGAATGATAAACAAATAAAATTGGCCATTTGCGTGATCGTTAAGTTTTACAAAGTTACGACCCAAATTCCGTTGTGTGTGTAGTAACCCTTTTTTAATTACCCCAGGTTCTTTTATATAAAGTTTAATATTAGTTGTTTCAGTCTGATACGATATACCTTAGAAATTTAATCACTCTGTTAATTGAAATACCTGGTAAACTTGAACACACTGTCTATTAATTGAGAGACCTAGTTAATTATATATGTTATTTATGTAGTATTTTATTACTCAAGATTGCACTGTACATTTATAGTTGGTTTGTTTTTTATTTTGCTTTGAAACAAAACCATTTATTTAGTTTATTACTTATATGACGAAAGAGGTAAAGGTTAAAGAAAAGACAATAATTGATGGGGAAAAAATAGTAAAAAAAACGTTTTGTTTTATATAAATGGATGTAGCAAATAGCTGTACACGAAATCAAAAATAATCCAAATATTTTAGACAATTGCCTAAACATTATAATAGGAAAATTTGCGTTGCTATAATAATGACCATACTATAGATATGCTGAGTAGTTTGATGCAATAACAAGAACTGTGTTATACAAAATTATACTGTGTTACTTTAATAGTAATAAGAGTTGTGGCAATGGCCTAGTAATGATAATTTATAACTAGAACTGTTAACAATCGCTAGGTAATAATTGTTTGTAATTAAAGTTGTTAGCAACGGCTATAAAGGCATTAAACTTGCAGAACAGAGGACAAGAATCATGTCATGTTCGTGCATCATAGAATATAAGTGATAAATGAGAATTAAATACTCATGTAAAATATCATAAAATGTTGAGGAAAAATCCTTTGATTATAATTAAATAACCAGTCTACCAAATTTTGTTTGACGGTCCAACAACGTAAAACAGGATGGGTAGATGTAATTCAAACAGACGAGACGTCCCGGTTCAGTACTCGACGAAAAGTAAACCCTTCAGAATACGAACAAGTTTACGAACTAATTAACCCAGCACTGACCGATGGCCTGTAAAGTTTGTGAGCGCAAGTGAATTAAGTGGATGGATCGTTATTAAATAATCATAGAAAACCAGATAGATCGCTGGTGAGAAACCACACCCAATGGTTGGAAATGCAAACATTACTGACATTTTACATGTTAAAATTAGACAGATTGATGGTTTAATAGTACTCAAATGAGAAATAATGGAAGTTAAAGTTTCTTGCTATTTCATAAACACTGAAAATATATAGTTCTTGAATATAAACTTGTTACTTTGCAAACGCAAATTTCCCTAGTAATATATTCAGAAAGTGAAATTGTATGAATTAAATTCATGAATGAAATCATAACTGAATAACTGGTAATATTATATTTTCTTGTTAAAAATCAAAGCTAACATTTTATTTAAAAAAATCTAATATTCTTTTAGTACCACAAATGCGTCATCTTTTTTAAACACCCCGTAACCAGAATATGAATGCAATTACAAATAATAAAGTAGAGTCTCGAAATAAGAAAGCAATCACCTTTAGAAATTTATGCCAGCTAAATTTCTGTGCGCTCTGTATAGCGTTATATCGTCCGTGACTGCTCTCCCCCAGGTTCTACATGTTTAACGTCCTCGTAGGGCATTGTAGAGACGTTAAAACGACACTTCATAAAGAGTACGTGAAACAGTGATTGTCTTTGATGTAAGTACAACGAACACGAAGTACTGCGATGCAATTCAGGTGTATTTAACACTTTATTTTTCTAAGTACAGCGGACACGAAATCTGCAAAGTAACTTGGGTATGTTTAACTTTTATTTCCGAAGCACAGCAGACATGAAAGTCTGCAAAGTAGCTTGGGTATGTTTTAAATTTTATTTTCTAAGCACAGCGGACATGAAGCCTGCAAATTAGCTCAGGTGGGATTCCAAATGCATCTCCTTTTGCTGAACAATCTGTTGTTCTTTTATATGTTAAATGACGTCACAATTCTCCCCGGATTCATGCATTCCCTGGTCCCGCGACGGAATTGTTTACGTTAACAACACTACAATGTTGGTTACGGCGTAGTTTTGGGCAGCACCTTAGACTGAAAACTCCACTCTCCATCTTTTTCTATGGTTAAGAAAGAGAAGGGTAGGTGATTTCATACTCTGGGAAGTAACCGAAGAGCTTGACGCTTATCGTGTCCATTGTAAACAAACTGTGTGACTAGACGCGATTTTATGTAAATTCTTTCGTTTAACGTTGCTTTAAAAGAAGGTAATTTAAAAATGCATTCTGGTAACTTTATTGTGTTAAATATTTAATGGTTAAATGAATGTAAAAATGAAATGAATTAAATGTACCAATTACTAAAATTTAGGAAATAAATAAGAAAAAATCAACTTTATAAATGCCCTATACACTGGGCGTTTCAATGGAAAAAATTAGCTCGATTTATTCTGTATTCTTAAAATTTCACTTTTTGGCGAAGGTGCCGGTTAATAGATAATAAATGTTAACTTAAAATTAAAATGCGTTAGGGCAGAGATTTAAGTTATCTTTACTTGAGCCACCAAGGAAGAACTCGAGAACGGTTGTAGAACGTGAAACTGAGTTGACTTGCTCGACCCTCGTCGTGCCCGAGCTTTTATACTATAGCTGTCGTTGCGTTTGTCGTATCCCATCTAGTCAGGCACGATCGTTGATTTGCTGTCTGGAAAGGTCCCTGGATTCCGTGCGGGCTTGGTCTAAATCCGGTTATTTTCCCCGGTCAGACAATGAGTGCACTAACGGCGTAATATCGGAAATTAATTGAAATCATGTATCTACTTTACTTTGGCAGTTATTTGAGAAATTGTCTGAAATTATTGCGTTAATTTTCGCCTCACACTCGTACTACTGATTCCCAGGCCAGCACTTATATTTTGATATAATATAAATTATAGGTGCTGCGAAATGTAGATTTTATATAAAATATTTGTGCCGGTGAATGTTTAAGAAGCGGAAGTAAATATTGATGAAGTGTAGACGAGAGTAGTAGGACATGTGGAAAGATACATGATCGTTTACTACTTAAGACATAATTTAAATTGCACGAATGAATGCTTGTAGAATTTTTATTTGAATGAACTAAACAAAATTTGATGTGTGGGGTATGTGGAGAGTCTTATGAGTGGTTTGAAAATATATAGAGGCCATAATTTTAAATTTAATATCTTTGGAAGTTTTGGCTGTAAAATGGGCAAATTGAATGATTTGAAGGTTTCAACGATATTTTAGGCATCTTTGGGAATTATCGCTTTGTACTGAATTTTTTCGGAATTTAATTTTGAAAATTGTGGTTTTTTGGTAAACTAAAATATACGGACACTTTTTTTATTTTACAAATTTTGTTATTTTTTCAAGTTAATTTTTTTATTGTACGGAGTATATACTAGAATAAGAACTAGAGCAGTTAGCTAAGTTCTTCAAACGTCAGAAAGTATTGACATTTCTTACTCATTTCATGATATTAAAGTTTGACTTTTCAGACGGTTGTGTCTGGCCATTAGTAAGTTAAGTAAAATTACTTTCTCTTCCGCTCGAGCGGACTTTTACATCCATCGCTAATGCTAACTAAACACATAGACAAACTTTTATCTTTATTTTTTTTATAGCTAATCGAAGTTTGAAGAAAAATTAACATATACTTCTCATACCAGCTTAATAAAATGTGCTTAAAGTTGGCTAACTCAAATGAAAAACAATTATAACATTAACTCGAACTTTCCCTATTAAGTTAAGTATTTTTATGAGCACAATTTTATGTTTCGAACAACGCGGAGCTACTTCTCACTATTCTGTCCTGGCGCTGTTTTACCGGCAACCAACTAAACATATCCTTCCACTCTGACCAGGGACTAATTACATCTCTCTCTGTTAGAGGGCAGCACATAACACTGCACCCTCCTTAAGCTTGAACGTCCCGGCCACGCAATTCAGATTCCCCAACATACTTCTCTATATCAGTAACTTTCCCCTCGACCCTAGTAACTTTCTCTGCGACGCCAGTAACTTTCTCTTCGACGCCAGTAACTTTTCCTTCGACCTTATCCACTTTTTCTTTGATTCCATTAACTTCAGCCTTTACAATGCCTATATCCTCTTTGATATCACTTTTGAAGCCTTCAGTGGTTGAAAGGATAGCGTCCTGCTGCACCTGTATAATTTTTCTCAATTCTTCCTTTCCTTGTTCTCGTCGTTCTTGTTCTTCTTTTTCCTCTTCACGTTATTTTTCTTATTCCTCTTTCTCTTCTAGGCGTTTTCTTGTTCTTCCTTTTCATCTTGGCGTTTAATTTTTTGTTCTTCTTCAAGTCTCTCTTGTTCTGCTTTATCTTCCTGACGTTTCTTTCCTTGACAGTATACCGAAAGGGGTGTAAATAACAGCAATTTATTAAGCATATTTAATTTAGACAGCCTTGAATATAGGAGAATTTGCTATTTTCTGGTATTCTTATATAAAACCATGCATAACAAAATTGACTCGCCAGAAATGCTTGTCCAGTTAAGTATTCAAGTTCCTATGTTGCACTCTCGGTATAATAATATGACTGTGAACGGGTTAATATAAATGTGATGATAAAATCTCTCATATACTGCATGTGTAATTACTAGAATAAAATAATTGAATTGTGCGATTTAAATATGTGTTCCCAAAAGGAATTGATAAACGTGCAACGTTGAATATTTGACCAACGCTCCTATTCACAGCTAAACTACTAATTGGTATTTCTCGCAAACACTTTGACAAGAACTGTCTTAAATTTCCATTTATCGCAAAAGCACGGCGACTTGATTTGAGTTTATATCTCAATATATTATGACATGAATTAATTTTGAAAATAGTTAGGTCAAAAGATTATTAAATAGAACGCCATAAAGCTACATCAGCAAAAGATAGCGCTGTACACATAACTAAATGGATACTTCATTCTACTGGACCCGTTATAACGAATATTTACTTGTAACAATTTAAGACATAACAAATTTAAAAAATCAACTTAACAAATTAACGGAACTAACTTCTATTGGTCAAGTTTTATCAGAACTTCATTGCGAAGAGACCCATATTTTTCGATATGACAAATACAAATGGAGATATTCAAGAAGAAATGAAAAAATTGGTACAAATTATTCCCAGGGGCGAGCGTAGGTGTGTCTTTACTATGTACATACTTCGGTATGCGATGTAAAGCAACGACAGGCGCAGTTATTACTTGGATGGGTGACCATTCCAACGGAAACCCCGTCCTCGCCTCACACATCTTCCAGCGGCTTGTATATCAGTGTATGCGCGGAAGCTATACAACCTTAGGCGAAGGTTGTATAGGAGATATACCATCCTTCGGAGGGGATGTAAAGCCGTCGGTCCCTTGTCTATTAAATGTTAGGCAAGTAAAAATCCCTACTCTTCTTAAGGGAAGAGATTCGGCAAAATTCCTGGTTGGGGGTAGCACGTCTACAGGCGTCGGTGTTAGGTCTCAGTAGCGGAAATAGGCCGACGTTAAATAAATGTATAAAAAAAATCATTCCCACTTACCCTTATGCACCTCGTTGACACGCTTGATAATTCTAATTTCCCTGACGAAGAAGAAGACGAGAACGAATTTCTCAATTTTGACAGCCAGGGGAAAAGTGCGTTATAATGAAATACCTTGTGTGAAATGTCATTACTAAAACTTAAGTCTGCCGTTTACTGTGAATTAAAACCATATTAAATAAAGTTCTTTATTTGAATCTGTGCCGTTTCTACAAAGGGATCCAGAGACACCCCTCTCCCCGAACTAGCCCCGGTCATAATTGTTTAAAAAAGAGATGTTCCTTAGGACCAGCATTGAACGAAATATTTTTCATTTCATTAATAAAATTTACCATTCCAAACAATTTCATTCAAAATCTAGATTAACTCCACTATAAGTATTTTATTAAAATAAATAATAACATAAATTTAGTCTATTAATGTGTTGACGCGTTTTCCTCCACCCCACCCGGTGACCAGGAGAAAAAGGGCCACTCTTTGACACTCGAGCTCCGGAAACAAGTTTTCGATTTGCCCGGGCGCCAGTCCTAGTTTAAGTGATAGCACACATTACCCTCAAGCCTAGTACACGAGGCTGAGTATCTCAAGTGGAGAAAGCATACTCCAGTGGGTAAATATTTGGGAAATTAGATGTTCACATACAAACAGTAAAACTCAGAGTTTTGCAATAATCCTAACTAGTTACTTTCTACCAAAAATCTATAAACTACTAATTACCGGGAGGGGAGCAAGCGTAGCAACGAAAATACAAGTACCAGATGACTCAGGTGATAGGGATAGCAAGCTACAAAATAGTAACACAAAATGTGCGGTGAAGCGTTAGCACATACTAAGCGATGACACATGGCGAAGTTATATACAGTACTTGGCTAGTATCTACATCAGTTTACTTACCCCTCCAGGGACTTACTTACATCCTGTGGTCACGGTCAGGCACGTCTGCTGCAGTGGTGCGATCGGCATGGAGTCAATTCTGCAGGGCTTCTCATATCCTTTTCTGAAATTAAACAATTTACTATAGAAGTGGGAGTAGATGCCAGATGGATGACGTGCTACGGATTTTGCCAAAATCCCACTGCTTGGACCTGGGTTCATATCTCGAAGTGGAACACGTCTGCTGCCGATGACTCGCTCTGGCTGACTGCCAACACGGTACGAATTTAATTCTTTCCTTCAAATAATCTAATGCTGGCAGCCGCTACTCGCGAACTGATTATTGAATATTTCAATTATTCCCGTTTACCGAAACGACGACGTCAAATGAGTGACGTCAGGACTTAGAAAATATTTTCATTACCTTGCGTTGCCACCTAGAATTATTTCGCGGTTGGCTTTGCGCAGAACGGCAGGTACTAACGTCTAGCACATGGGACTGCTGACTGTCGACTCAAATATTTACTGCGGGTTCGTTCAACGGGCAGTATGATTTGGTATATCTACAAATTAATATAAATCTTTATAGCTTAAAACGGTACGGTAATAAATATAATAGGATAATTTATATAGAGCGTATAAATAAATACGGACCCTGGGTACATTTTGATAACGAAAAAATGCTTCGTTACAGTATTTCGTTTATTTGACCTCATAATATAAAAATAGTAAATATTAACAATATTAATTATTACTTATTTGAAATATTAATTACATTACAATAATTTATTCATAGAGATAACCATAAATTTCAATGAGACACTTTCGATAGTTCATCCTGTACCACCAACCGATGACACATATCTTTGCTGTTAAAACATAACAACTAATTCTAATGCTTGTTATTTCCAAGTAGTGCATAGCCACAAGATGAGTACGGTAGGATTGTTGATAACTAATTACCAGGCAATTAGAGAAGCATTTGGAAAATCTGAAAGGGATGTCCTAAAGGACGTGGAGATTGTACGGAGATGGTTAGAAAATCAGTCGCATCTGCCTGAAGTACCGGGTAAGTGTATTTTTGCAATAGTAGTAATCCATTTGCCCGACGGCTAGAAATATTCAATATTCAGTAAAAGAGCAGCTGCATTGCATATCGAATTAAATTGTTATCTAATAACCCACATCAAACATTTTAGTGGGGTCAAATTAGGACTTCAAAACATGAAATGCGAATTATCTGGTTAGGGTTGTTTCTTTATTTTAACTTGTTCAGTGGTCAAGTCGAGCTCACAGCTCAGTTTTCTCAGGTATTTTCTTTGTGTTTTCCATCGTTTTTTTTAAATTATCTCGAGAACTATGTCTTTCTTTTAGAAATCCGCAAGAAAATTAATCCATAGGGGTTAAATCCGGACTGTTAGGTGGCCATTTATTTGCTCCATTATTTCTTATCCATATTGGGAATACATTATTCAATATTGTCTGAAAGTTATTTGTGGCATTCTATGAATATTCTTTCCTATTATTTGGGTTTTCTACCACATGTACTATTATCCTCTTCAAAACAAATCACCGAATCTACAAAATAATAGAATTATTGGAAAAAAAACCTCTGCGCCCGTGACGTTTACGCCAAAGGAAAAGTCAGAGGTTATGTTTTGCAAATAATATAAATCGGAATAAACACAAAAATAATGTATTTTGCTGACGTTTCGGAAAGTAATCTCTTTCCGTTTTCAAAGCTATTTTTTGAAGAACTCTTATTTTGCTGTGTATGTCAAATACACAGCTTTAAGATTCTGTTTATGTTATTTCCATAGATACTTACTACTTACACAGAACATAGAACTGATGATATTTTTTTTAGATAATGTTGAGTTTGTTAAGTTCTTCTTTTAACATTGGTAGCCAGGTTGTACAAATATCTACAGAACAATTCGATACGCACTTATCTTCATTTAATAAGATTATTGCTGATTCTTTAATTTTTCTTTTTTTGGTATCTGTTTCTTTTGTTAAAATTTTTGCCGAGTCCCAGTTTATTCTATGTCCGTTTTCCCAAGCATGTTCACAAATCTTTGATTTCTGAATTTCATTCTTTCTAATGTAATTCTTGTGCTCATCCAACCTCACACTGAAAGGTCTGGATGACTCACCCACATAACATTTATCACATTCGCACGGGATATTGTAAATACAGTTTTTTGAATTCTGCTCCCTGTTTATCGGTTTTGTTTTTGTTAAAATAGATCTTAAAGTGTTCCCCGTTTGAAATATCGTCCTAACATCAAATTTGTCACCTATACGGTATATTATTCAAACGATCTTGAACGGGTAGGAAACTATGCGGAGTTGCTCCATCCTGCATCCAAATCATATCATCAAGTTCGGCTTCCGAAAAATTCTGCAAAAGAATATTTTCTGCTTCTGCTATTTCCAGATAGGTAACTTCAGTTAAAGTATGATCATAAAATATAGGCCCAACAATTTTGATTCTGAAAATTCTACACCAATCGCTGACAATTTTTCTTCCTGATTTTTAAAGTTTTTACCAATCTTTTTCTGTTGTGCTTGTTTCCCCACAACCTTCAATTTTTCCTATTAAAAATCCTGCCATAGAAAAGGATGATTTATCAGTCCATAATATTTTAGTAAAAAAATCAGGATGCTCATCCAACTTTTGAATCATCTGGCGGCAAAAGTCCAGCCTTTTATTTTATGATCCTCTGTTAAAACTTGTACGGGTACAATTTTATATGGTCTGTAGTTATTTTTAATGTACGTTGGATTTTGGAAGAACTCTTAATTAATTGATCGACTCAAAAACGATATATCGTAGTGGTAACACATGGTATATTTTTGAAATGAGGAAAAAAGGATCGTTCCAAAACTTTAATAATATACAGGATATCCCATTTAAAAAATATATAATTTTTTTGTATCTCCTGAAATCTGCACGCTACTGTACTTTTGACAGCGTTGTAACAAAATTCAGTCATAACCACAAAACTTTTATTACAATTTTTTTTATAGGTAATAACGATGATAAGGGGTGAGTAATTTATAATTAATAACTGCTTTTCTTGATTTATTAGCAAAAAAAAATTTCTGACCATTTTTCAAAATGGCGCCTCAAGCTGACGGCCATGCATTTTAATGCAGGGATATAACCTGACAACAGGCCCAAATAGCAAATTGTGATGCCACTTTTACTCAACTATAACAGAAATTTGTGTTTCAATAACAAAACACACATTTATTCCGATTAATGGAGTTCGACCCTGCCTGTTGATAACGTTACATGAATAATTATCAATAAATAATTACTATTGATTGTTGATTCTCTAGGAACACTATGTACAGGGGGAACACTAGTAAATAATATTATAATTTGGTTTGATATTAAACTTTTGTTAAGTGTCGTGATGCGAAGGACGTAAATGAATGAAAAATGTGCTCGGAAACCGATGATCTTTTTGAGGAGTTTAAAAAGGTCAGACGGGAAGTTAAGAGCGATATTAATACTGCCTACAAAAACTTTCTACAAAATGTCGAAAATAATACAAAAAGCGATCCTAACAAATTCTGGGCGTTCATTAATGACAAGAAAGGATCAACCGGAGTTTCAGATAAAATGTTCTTTGACGGTGCTTCACTTAATAGTCCGCATGATATTTTAGATGCATTTGCCAGATTTTTTAGCCAGTCATATTCTGATTCCTCATTAGACGCCGTGAATAATTCTATCGATAACGATTGTCCAAATAATAACCATACTGTTAATATACATTTTTTTCAGAAGGCAGAAGTTCTCCAGGCCTTAAAACGCATTAAGCCTAAAATGACTGCAGGTCCCTACTCCATACCAGCATTTTTATTGAAAGACTGTGCTATTATTTTTGCATATCCTATAACTCTAATTTTTAACCTTATTTTAAAAAATTGTCAATTGCCGGACTTATGGAAACTGGTCTGTTTTATTTATAAAAAGGGGAATAAATTATAGGCCTATTTCTGTAATCTGTAATTTTTGCAAAGTCTTAGAATTCCTACTTCACGACAGTATTTATCGCTCAATTAAGTCTAAGATATCTATTCCCCAACATGGATTCAGTAAGGGGCGTTCAACGACGACTAACTTATTCTGTATAACTCAGTATATTTCTGAATCCTTAGATGAACATCGCCAGACTGATGTCATATATACGGATTTCTCCAAAGCATTTGACAGGTTAGATCATCAGTTACTGTTAATCAAATTAGAGAAAATTGGTCTTTCATACTCATTAATTCTCTTATTCAAGTCTTATTTAACAAATAGGTTTCAGTATGTTACTCTTAACGGATTCAAGTCAATTGAATTTGCTGCTACCTCTGGTGTTCCCCAGGGATCCATCTTGGGGCCCTTATTTTTTAACATATTTATCAATGATATAACGGACGAAATTGATTTGCCTTGCCTGTTATATGCTGATGACCTTAAAATTTTCTCAGTTATAAACCATATTAATGATTGTTTTCAACTTCAAGCTTGTCTTAGTAAAGTAAACAATTGGTGCTTAGTAAATAAACTACCTTTAAATGCTAATAAATGCAACGTAATGTCATTTTCATTGAAAACATCTCCGATTATTTTTGACTATCGTTTGGTTAATGATACTCTTGAGAGGCCTACAACTTTTCGCGGCCTAGGCGTAATCTTTGATAGCAAATTATCATTTACCAACCACATTGATACCATAGCCTCTGAAGCCTTTAAGGCTCTTGGATTCACAGCTCGCACCAGTCGTGAATTAACTAATACGGATACATTGAAAATCCTTTACCAATCATTTGTGAGGTCGAAACTGGAATATGCATCACTTATTTGGTGTCCCAGTTATGATGTTCATAAGAGCAACCTGGAAGCAGTTCAACGCCGGCTTGTTAAACTACTTTGGTTTAAGTCGGATGGTATCTATCCATCTATTGGCTTTCCGCAGAGTCAATTGCTTGAAAGGTTCTCGTTGTCTACTCTGGAAGACAGGCGAATATACGTCTCTCAAGTATTCTTATTTAAAACGCTACACAATGAGCTTGATGTTCCTGGAATAATTTGCAAATTAAATATTCACGTCCCTAGATTAAATTCTCGTAGTGACCAAGTTTTTTATTTATCCACTCCACATACAAACTTATTAAAAAATTCGCCTTTATTCACTGTCTGTAACAATTTTAATAAACTGTGCAGCAGCCTCGATATTTTTAATTGCAGCCTTAATAATATAAAAGCTGAAGTTTTTAATTAATTTAAATACTTCCAAATTACTTTTGTTTTTCTTACACAGAATCTTAACCTTTGTTTCCTTCTGTATTTCTTTAAGTTAAGTTTTTAATTATCTGTAATTTACACTTTGTATTCATTGATGTTCTTGTAAGTTTGTATTATTCGCTATGCTTTTTTTGTTTGTTTTTTTTTGTCATATCGATTTTTAATGTTTTATATTGTACTCTAATTTTATGATTTGTTTTATAACTTTCTATTCCTGCTCCATAATTGGGTATTTTACTTGTTGAGCAGTGTATGCAATAAATAAATAAATAAATAAATAAATAAATAAATAAGTAAATAAATGAAATTGAAAGTCAATGAAGAGAATTAAAATTTAAATTTTAAATAAAAAAAAAAATATTTCGATTTTGGTACAGTTACTAAAAAGGTAACTAACTCTTCGGCAGTAAAAATTCTGGGATTTGAAAAAATTTATTGATTTCGTAGATCGATTTAAAAAACATTTAAAATTAATGCGCAGAGGCAGGTTTTTGTTTAAAGTTCGACTGGATGCGCTGAGGCAGGTTTTGTTTAGAAATCTGAAAAAATTCACTTTATTTGTTGCGCGAAGGCAGGATTGAAAATGTTTCACTTAAGATTAATGCGCAATGGCAGAGTTGAGTTAAAATTAAGATTATTACTTTTTTTTTACTTGGTTGAGACAAGGAAGCCGTCGCGGAGTTTTTCACGCAATAAAATAAAGCACGAAATAGGAAGCTAACTAGCCGTTGAAAACAGAAAAAAATTATTTCAGAAATCTCTGGAGAATCTAGAATATTCACTAACTACAATTTTAAATACAATTTAGTTTAAAAGGAAACTATTTCACTGGCGATATCTTACAACACTTTGAATTAACTTCCGAAACAGATCTTGCATTTGATTGCCGTAAGGGAACTTTTATATGATACGAACCTGTTGCGTTTTTCGTTTCCCGCGAGTCTCGCACGAACGTTTTTACCCGTTTTAAGTCTGGAAAAGTCTGAATATCACTCCATGCGGGTGAGGATGACTCATCGTTGCGTAATATTGCGCAATACTGTAAAAAAGTTAAAATTTTGAAATGAAACAAACCTATATGAACGTGTTGGAAAACGGTACTGATAAGACAAGATACGTGTTCGGATCGATTCTGGTTAAAAAGTTGTTGAGAATTTTATATCGATAATTTGTGAACATTTCGAATTAGCCCCCGTAATACAGCGTTAAAGTTACGTACGAAATATTAAAGTGGATACAACTTGAGTGCCGCCAGGCTGAACAGAGCGAACGAAAACTGTGTTTTAAGAATTTAGAAAGGTTGCGGATGTTGTATACGGGGAGCGGGGGGGAAGATGAGAAAGTAAATTTTTTTAAAGGGAATTAAAAATATTCTGACCGGATATTTGAAAAGTATATTGAAAGTGATATTTGAGTATACAGTGACAGCATTTTTTAGGTGATTATTTTAAATTTGCTGACGGATTATGATTATTTGAGAATTATTGAGAAACTTTGAATTTTTTCAGAATTTGTTTGAGGAAAATGTGATTTTTGCTAAAATAAAATTGAACATTACTTTTTTTTTCGGGGTTTGACCGTTTGGGATGAAAGATTAGATTTAAACGTGACATTACATTTTTTAAAACATATTAATTTAGTCGCAAACTCCGCTATAAAATCCTTATTTTACTATAAGGAACGTAACCAGACTGCAACCAACAGCTACTCGCCAGGCTATGTGCCCCGCCGAGCGCTGAATCACAAGTTACAAGCCTGACGTGTTATGCAATTATTACACTTAACGCGCCAGGAGCTCTCTCCTTTAAGTAGGATCAGTCTATCGGCTGGTGTTTGTTGCAATCGCAGCATTAGCGTTTTGATTGTAATATGCAATTATTACACTCAACACGCAAGGCTTGTAGCTTGTAATTCAGCGCTCGGCGGGGCACATAGCCCGGAGGTAGCTGTTGGTTGCATTATGGTTACGTTCCTTATAGTAAAATAAAGATTTTATAGAGGAGTTTGCGACTAAAATATTATGTTTTAATATTCCGCCCTCTAAAAACACATTTGAGCTATTAAATTTTTTATAGTACGTAATATGAAAATCGTTTGTTGGACTACCGGATCCGATAAACGGAAGAAAGAAGAAAAATTCCATATTCAAGCTGATACGAAAGAAACGAACCACCCGGAAAAAATTCCTCCAATCAGAAAAGTGCACGAACGGCTCTCGAGAGTCTCAAGCTTCTCAATTTTTTTATTTCCTTGATAAGAAAGTCTAGTTGGTGTTCACAGATGAGGCCCCGTCCTCGCCTCACATCTTCCATCAGTGTATGCGCGGAAGCTCTGCAATCTTAGGCGAGGATTGCGTAATGGATATACCATCCTTCGGAGGGGAAGCAAAGCTGTCGGTCCCTTGTCTATTAAGTGTTAGGCAAGTAGAAGTTCGGTAAAATTCCTGGTTGGGGGGAGCTCATCTACCGGCGTCGATGTTAGGCCTCAGTATATTGTTGAGACCAAGCTTGTCTAACAAACCATGCTTGTTTTCTTATAATAATTTTAAAAAATCACTTAATTGTTTGTTAGTTTTCTTCTTAAAAGTTTAAATACGACTCCACCAATGATTTATTGTCAGAACAATACAAACTTTTTCGAAAGACCATACTGCTTGATAAAAAATTGATTACCTTCTATCGGTCGCAATAGTGTTAACACAAATAATTAACATAGCAATTTTATATCATTTTTAGATGATCATATGATACAGTCGTTCTTAGTAACGAACAAATTCAGTATCGAAAGAACAAAACAGAAGTTGGATATGTACTATACGATCAGGCCCTTGATACCGGAAATTTTCAGAAATAAAAATCCAAGCCTACCCCACATGCAAGAAATGTTCGATATAACGTAAGTACATTGTGTAGTTGATAACTGTAGTAGGTGCCGCAGTTGGTATTTTTAGCATGTTTGGAAAGAAATCTTTTTAAACAAATTAAATATGTAACTGTGTCTTACAAGAAATTTGTAAACCCTTGAGAATAAAGAAAATTGAAAAGAAGTGGCGAAAATTATTCACTATAAAACCCTCTGCAAAAAATATGTAATGTGTTGTTTTAAACTGATCGAAAGAAAGTTCTAGCCGCTAAAAGATCATGTTTTAACCAATTTTTATATTCCTCGGCTTATAACTTTTTTACTATTGAATTTTCTACGAAAAGTTACTTATGTAAGTTTGTAGAGAATTTGACTCTCAACAAAAAACCTTTTTGCACACTTTTAGTAAGACGTACAGTTACGGAGATATTGCGCAAAAACTATTTGGGCCCCTATTTTCACGATAGCGGCCTACCGACCCCGAAAACTCAATCAATCAATCAATATATGCTTTATTGAGCTAACAATGAGGTACTCTTATTGAGAAAGCTATATGTATAAGATATAACATAACATACACAATCATAGTTAATTTTAAATTGAAATAAATTAAGGCAGGTAATATGTGGGTGGTTACAGTAAAAGTTACATATATAGATATATACAAGGATACAATAAATAAAAATAAAACCATCAATACAATAGTATTGAACAGTAGATATTAGTATCACATGCTAACGGATGAGTACATGTCATAGTTGAGAATGGATATATAAAGAAAAATATGTGAGCAAATAGAATAAATTGCTAGACATATCAATAAAACACTTATAATATATACAAATAAACACATTTAGAAACATAATTACACATATAGGTATATAACAAAAGAAAGGAAGCAAGAAACAAAACATTTTAAAATGAATCATTATATTCACTAAGATTATAATTGACTTTCTGAATCAATACGTCTTTCATTACCTATCTGAATGTCTTTAATTGAGTCATATTTCTGAGAGGCAGGGGTATGTGGTTATATATTTTTTTGCTTTCATATATTACTTATTGCTTCGTTAAAGTTAATTTGGGGATGTGTAAAGGCCGGGTTAAATTTAGCGCTTGTCTCGTGTTATGCTCAGGCAGAGGATCTGTATGAAGTATGTTTAGTATCATCTTATATATTAGGTATACTGTATCTACAATAAAGATACATGTAAGCGTTAATATTTTGTGAGCGATAAAAAGAGGTTTACAATGATCGCTTGGTTTTGCTTTACATAAGTATCTTAGTGCCCTTTTTTGTAACAAAAACACAGGGTTCAGAAAATGTTCACTATACATTCCACAGAAAGGGATTCCGTATCTTATATGGGTCTCAATCAGAGAAAAGTAAACCGTTTTTGCAGCCCTGAAACCCAGTTCATTTGAAGTTATTCTCACTGCATAACAACCAGGCGCCGACTTTATCCAAAAAAAAAAAAAAAGATCAGCATAGGTAAACTTGAAAGTAAGCATATTCGTTTTGTTTATATTGAATACAAGCGAATTAGAATCGCACCATTTTTTACTTTACATATATCTGTTGTTAACATTTTTATTATGCCACAGAATGGTAGTATCGTCTGCAAAAAGCGTAAAAGCGCCTTGAGTATCAATAGTGGCTAACGCGTTTATATATATAAAAAATAAAATGCTCCCTAGTACAGACTCTTGTGGCACACCACAGTTAATGTCTCACCGAGGGTTTTACAACTAGTGTACGCTGAGACAGGTAGGATTTAATTCAAGTAAAAAATTCACCCCTAAAACCACAGAAAAAAATGATTTACGTTGCCAAACGCTTTTGAAAAATCGCAAAACACTGCACCGATAGCCTCGCCATCATTTAAGTTGAGGTACTTCTTTTCTAAAAATGCCAGAACGGCATAAGATGTGTTTTTGGAATTTTGAAATCTGAACTGATTTTTATTTAATATGTTATGTTCATCTAAATATTTTACTGTTCTCTTTTTTACAAGTTTCTCGACAATTTTTGACAACGTGATATAGGTCAGAAATTTGATGGATCATCTACTTCCTCGCGCTTATGGAGAGGGATGGACTATCTTTTGGACCACACATTACTAAAACAATAAACAAAACATACGCGACTCTCAGCAGGCTCTATCCGATTTGCAATCGGAGGAGCCTGCTGACGACAGATAACAAACTAATACTTTGCAAAACAATATTCAGACCTATACTGACGTATGCCTGTCCTATCTGGAACATGGTTTCAGACACGCAGTGCAACAGACTCCAACGAACGCAAAATAAACTACTACGACTACTTACGAACTCAACGAGATACATAACTATAGACGAACTACACAGACAAACAAGACTTCTCAGAGTGCGAGACTACATCGACGAAACATCGCAAAAATTCTATAAAACCAAAATTGCTTTCTCCACTCTGACAAGTAACATAACAGCGACAAGACGACACCACAACACTGGACATACACACAAATTAATACATCAACGACTACCCATATATGACGAACAAATACCACAAGCACCAGACTGACCAGACTATCCTCCCCCTACCTCTCTTTTACCCCTACACCACCTACCCTTTAAAAATTAGATAAAACCTCGTTGAAACACTCTGTTTTACAAAAAATTTTCGCCTTAGAATTTTTCTCGTATCTCTTCAACTAACGGAGATATTTGGCCTAGACGTTTTCCGCATTTTCGATACTTTCCGCCATAACTCTTAAAGTAGGCCATGGATTTCAAATATCTTTAAACCATTTTGTAGGTTATATAAATCGGCACAATTTTCGTAAAAGTAATTTTTTTTGTACGACCGATATTAAGTGAGATATTCTCGAGGGCCCTGATAAAATGGACAGCCTGTATGTAAAATTCAACTTATATAGGTGGCAGGTAGTATGTTTTTTACCATTTACAGTAGCGATCGGAGGTAAAAGAAAAAATTATAACAAAAAATCAAATCACCTTTTCTTGAAAATTTAGGGCAAGAGCATCTATTCTTAAAAAGCAATCGAATTTTCAAACCTGAATTCAAAAACATCAAAAAATCAATTAAACTTCTCACAATTAGTTTACTTTTAGTTACTATTGTCCCTTACCACAGCTAACTAAGGATTTATATAGAGTAACTGTAGTGAAAATAAGAGGAGAGCCTGAGGTTTTCAACACGTACAATTTTCTTGCCCACCAACTGAATATTGCTGAGGTCAGGCTTCACGAAGATATCATTTTGGGAGATCTATACATCATTGACTACGAGCATCTCAAAATGGGACACGTTGTCAAAATGACACCGATGCATTTGAAGAAGGCAACTACTATTATGGAGGTAGGGGAACTTTTCCAAATAGATTATGCAAAATAACTTTAAAATACAAAGCGTTAATTCTGTAGGCAAGAAAATATGACACAGATTTATTTTGAATGGGTTTTTATGGAAACCTTTGCATTAGCTGCAACTGGTTTAATATTAGATTCGTTGTTTTTAATCGAGTGAGCCTTGGTTATTATTATTATTATTTTTTTAGAAAGTCTTCTCCAACCGACTCAAAGGATTTCATTTAATAAACTATCCCCCATATGTAGAAATCTTATTGAATATTAGTAAAACAGTTTTCAGCCCGAAATTGATGAGCAGGGTAAGTGTACATTGACAGCAGTTATTTACTTAACGAGCAGAAATTGCAGTCCTGTATTGTGAATACCTATTCGATTAACACTTTGCTAGAATGCGACATAACTTATTTTCGTATCATCATCATCATGATCATTGTCATCGTCATATTCATCACTGTCATCATCCTCATCGTCGTCAAACAGGTGTTAACAGATAGCAACATCCGATTGTAACTTTCAGTTGTTTCACAATAATCTTACTAAACAGCCTTCACAACATTTAAATGTAAGATTAATGATATAGGCTAGTGCCAAAACTAATTTTGAATATTAAAAAAAAATTATTAACAGGCAAGGACCAACCGGGAAAAGTTAAGGTTATAATTAAGAGAAAAAACAAAAATTAAACACAAGATAAAGTAAAATTGTGAAATGGGGGTTGAAAGTGTTTTTTTGCGATTTTCGGTGAATTGTGGCCTAGCGGAAAATGTCCTTTGAAAAGTTGTAGATAATAAAAAAATCTAAAACTTTCAAATCAAGCATTTTTCAAGAAAATTTAAAATTTTTTGAGAAAACGGCGGAAAATCGGTTTTTCGGTTTTTTATTTTTTCTCTCGTAAAAATAATTCAATTTATATGCTATTATGTGAAAGTATACCTTTTTTGCACTGAATAAGCATGATCTTTTTGAAATATGGGAAACAAGTAGTTTCCGAGATATTTACATTTTTCGGAAAAAAGCTAAATCTTCCACGGAAAATTTTATTAGTCTTTTTTTCGATTTAAATATTCTATCCAGGCTCATTGTAACCGTTCAAATGTGTATTTTAAAATGATCTATATATGTTGTGGTTTATTTTTCGTGAAACCGTTTAAATTCGAGAAAAACCAAAAAATTACTTTTCGAATCACAAATTTTTAAATATTTTTTAATATTTTCCATTTTTTTAATTATTTAACAGAATTTACTTGAATGTATTACTGAAATTTAATCCATTAATTGCATATATAATTAAAAAAATCGGCAGCTACTGGAAGCGGCTGGAACCTCCCCACTCGGTGGATCTTTGAAGCCGAAAAGAGCATTAAATTGTGTGACAAGACGGTACTAAACGTAATCCGATCTCATCCAAAACCTATTCAGATCTTCTGGGGCACTGAAAAAACCCTCAACTTAATGAATTTACAATCATCTATGCGAGTTATTACCTACATTATCGCTCGTTGAATAATATACTATTAGGATATTAACAACTTTAACATCACTTGAACGACTAAGAAAGTCTAGTTATCCTAAATACTACAGATTTGTAAAGCAACAAACTGAAAATTGGTAAAGTGATAATCTATAATAAATTCACCAACGAAGTTACAGAAAGCATATGATATTGATATTGTTACACTACTTTTAAAGTTTGTGACAATCCACTAAAAGTTACAAATATGCCAAAATCTTATTAACATGACATGACACCAACGTTATCGGATGACAGATGATGACAATGACAATCGTCAAAATTTGGTCATTGCAATCGGATCGCTCGCGGCTGTTTTTGTTAAATGAAATATTAGCATTTCAGTAATTTTACTAGATTTTAGAGGAATATTTGTAGTTTAATTCTTCGATTTGTCTGTATATATATATTTAAAAACGGCACTAAACGTAATCCGCTCTACTTCTAGAGCAGTGAAGAAACCCTCACACGTGAATTGACACGTAATGTGACGAGTTTCACGACGTAACGGCTACACGCATCGATCATATCATGCGAAATGCGATCTATGCTTCATATTTGCTTTGTTTTTAATTTTTTTCACGGAAACCAAATCGAAGGGGTGGAAGTGTGATATATTGTTGAAATCAGAATTTTAACTGCTTTTCAATGGTTCCATTACAAATTGAAAGTAATTATAAAATAAACAACTTGTTGCGTTAAAATTGCACTAAACGTAATCCGATCTCAACCAAAACCTTTTCAGATCTTCTGGGGCACTAAAGAAACGCACATGCAAAGTTTCATTCAAATCCGTTTAGTAGTTTCGGCGCTATCGTGCTAACACACATACACACATACATACACACATACACACACACAGACATTTTTCAAAAACTACTTTTTTGGGTTCCTAGGACCTCAAAACGTAAAGATTTGGTGTTATCTCAATTTTCGTTTTTGGACCAATTTTAGTAACCTCCCACAATTTTATAGTGGAGAGGTTAAAATGGAAAATAAAAAAATATTGAAAAATTAGTAATTCGAAAAGTCATTTTTTGTTTTTTCTCAAATTTAAACGGATTCATGGAAAATAACCATCAACATTTCAGCGGTTACAATGAGCCCGGAGGGGGGCGAGCGTAGGTGCGTCTTTACTATGTGCATACTTCGGTATGCGATGTAAAGCAACGACAGGCGCGGTTAGTACTTGGATTGGTGACCATTCCAACGGAAACCGCGTTCTCGCCTCACACATCTTCCAGCGGCTTGTATATCAGTGTATGCGCGGAAGCTATACAACCTTAGGCGAGGGTTGTATAGGAGATATACCATCCTTCGGAGGGGATGTAAAGCCGTCGGTCCCTTGTCTATTAAATGTTAGGCAAGTAAAAGATCCCTACTCTTCTTAAGGGAAGAGGTTCGGCAAAATTCCTGGTTGGGGGTAGCTCGTCTACAGGCGTCGGTGTTAGGCCTCAGTAGCGGAAATAGGCCGACGTTAAATAAATGTATAAAAAAAAAAAATGAGCCCGGAAAGAATCTTTAAATCGAAAAAAAAAAACAGCAATAAAGTTATCCGAAAAATGTATGTTGTATCTCGGAAACTACTTGTTTCCCAGATTCAAAAAATCATGCTTATTCAATGCAAAAAAGGGTATATTTTCACATAATTACATGTAAATTGAATTATTTTTACGAGTGAAAAAATAAAAAAATTGAGGTTTTTTGAAAAATGCCTGTTTTGAAAATTTTAGATTTTTTTATTATCTACAACCATTGTAAAGGATATTTTCCGCTAGGAGCTCACGTTTCGCCGAACATTGCAAATAACCACTTTCAACCCATAAACAGCACACCTATTTCACAATTTCATTTTATCTCGTGTTTAATTTTTGTTTTTCTCTTAATTATAAATAACTAAATTTCACTGCTGGCTCTTGCCTGTTAATAATTTTTTTTTCAAAAAGGTATTGGCACAGCCTAATATACTATTGAGTCTATGGAAAGTCGTTAGAACCTAAGGCATTTTTTAATAACTCGCAGCCGCGTGAAATTAAGTTTTTTTCTGAAAAGTGTTAAAGTGGAGCCAAAAAGAGTACATAGTAGAGCAAAGAATCATCAGCTGTATTCTCGTGAAAGGAATTTAGCTGTTATTTAATACTGAAGCGGCATCTCGTTCTACCATAGATATATATTAAATTTCATCCGTTTTTGCCTCCTACCAGAAATGAAAACCATGACTAGGATATTCTGTGTAAGTGCCATGGTCGACCAAATGACCTGAATGTGTGAACGTGCCGCATTTATACCTAATAATTTGTTGACTGCTGTGAAATAGGCAGAGCACGATCGTATGGGATACTTTTACTATCTCACCATTTTTGAATTTGCACTTTTCGGCATGCACTGGCTGGTAATTTTTCCAGTAATCGGCTGTGATACAGTGCATTATCCATAGGTTCTATCTTTGTGAGAATTTTTCAAACCATTTCACATTCACATTCATATTCTTTCCTATTATTTGGGTTTTCTACCACATGTATTATTATCCTCTTCAAAAATAAATCACCGAATCTATAAAATAATAGAATTATTGGAAAAAAGCCTCTGCGCCCGTGACGTTTGCGCCAAAGGAATAGTCAAAGGTTATGTTTTGCAAATAATATAAATCGGAATAAACACAGAAATAATGTATTTTGTTGACGTTTCGGAAAGTAATCTCTCCGTTTTCTAAGCCTTTTTTTGGAAGAACTCTTATTTTTCTGTGTATGTCAAATACACAGCTACTACTTACACAGAACATAGAACTGATGATATTTTCTTTTAGATAATGTTGAGTTAATTAATTTGTGAACATGCTTGGGAAAACGGACATAGAATAAACTGGGACTTGGCACAAATTTTAACAAAAGAAGCAGATACCAAAAAAAGAAAAATTAAAGAATCAGCAATAATCTTATTAAATGGAGATAAATGCGTATCGAATTGTTCTGTAGATATTTGTACAACCTGGCTACCGATGTTAAAAGAAGAACTTAACAAACTCAGCATTATCTAAAAGAAAATATCATCAGTTCTATGTTCTGTGTAAGTAGTAAGTATCTATGGAAATAACATAAGCAGAATCTTAAAGCTGTGTATTTGATATACACAGCAAAATAAGAGTTCTTCCAAAAAAAATCTTTGAAAACGAATAGAGATTACTTTCCGCAACGTCAGCAAAATATATTATTTCTGTGTTTATTCCGATTTATATTATTTGCAAAACTTCTGACTATTCCTTTGGCGTAAACGTCATGGGCGCAGAGGTTTTTTTCCAATAATTCTATTATTTTGTAGATTCGGTGATTTGCTTTTGAAGAGGATAATAATACATGTGGTAGAAAACCCAAATAATAGGAAAGAATATTCGTAGAATGCCACAAATAACTTTCAGACAATATTCACATTCATGTCCTCACGATAATCGCGATTTGTTTTCGACACGAACAGTAGAATTCCATTCTTCACGAATCCTGAATCAATTCCTATGTGGTTATTATTAAACGTTTCCCTTTTCCTGTTGGTCATTTTAATCCGGTTGACCAATCTTCCACATGGGCTTGACGAAACACTTTTTATATTTCCATCCTGTTGCTACTGGTTTTTCTCCCCTTACTGTGAAGCGGTAGGAGTTGCAAGATAATACAAAAAACACAGTTGGGCTGCTGTGAGTAGCAGATCGTGGATACTACCTAGCTCGGATAAGTGATGTAGCGTGCCCATGACAAAAAATTTCACTAACTCAGAAATCTCAGGGCGTTAAGCCCAAGTTTAACATAAATTATTAGAAGTTTTTAATTTTTTTAACATAAAGTCACTGAGGGTTACATTCTTAATGGTCGCAGATGAAATAATGACACTTTCTCTCAACATGAAATGGACTATATTACAGTATTTATAACTTATGGTTCTCTATTATGAACCTGGCGATGTGTAGTATATGACTATATTCTGATAAATATGTTACAAAATAAATAAGGATAAACTACCCTCGTGTGGCTACACTTAGTTTACAAGCGTGAGGATAAACTATAATAAATGTACTTAATACTTAATTAATAATAAATGAGTAAAATCTTTGTTTGAATATATACAAGCCTAAGTTAAACAAGCACTGCTACGCAGAACCACTTAAGGTGGTCTCCAAGTAGAGGAAACAATAACACTTATCTAGATGGTACGATACCCAGACGTCAACAAGTGATGAAGCTGCAGCCCTACGGTGGTCACTTCGGGGGGCAGACGATGGTGGTTGGTTTATAACCTCCCTAATCCGTGGAATGTTTCAGCCTAGTCCGTGGACCCTAAAGATACACCCATTTAATTTGCAGGTCGGAAATGCACGTAAGACGTGTCTAATGAGAGCAATTGAAATCAGATATGATTCACAAAAGAAATCCCTCCTCGAGGGTTCAATCGAGTTCGTCTCTCTAGCAAACGAGATACTTCCAAAGGAAAGTGGTCAACCAGCTTATAAATTTTTGAAATACGTGGGTAATGTCGGAAGAGATGGCGATAATAAGGTTACTCACCTGTACACCTAAATCTCGTATAAATGCGGCTAAAACTCCACCCGCACCAACAAAATACTCTGACAAACAAAACAACCAAAACGAAGGAAATTTTATCGTTGCCGATAATCCCAAAATCGACTATGATGACTTAATTAAGTTTTAGGAATTTACAGCAGCGTACATACAAGATGGAAGTCACGTGATCGTTCCTAGCAGCTTCTAGTGGACAGAAGCCAAATCTCCGCCACACACGGCTCGCGAAACACAAATGTGTGTTGCGGGTCGCATATGCTTTAAGCCTGTAACAATGTAAACATTTTTTAAGCGTCGCGCCGATTTGCCCGTTTTGGGTATATCTTTATCTTCATTCAAGGACTAAAATTTTCATTACAGTAGGGATTTCATTATCATAGAAACATTTATGAACTTTACGTCGAATTCCATTTTTCTAGAAATCGTTTAATATTATTTTTTCCTTCCAGGCTTCGCTTTAGGTATTAGAATATCCCCCTCGTTTTTTTTTTGTAAACGATGCACTGACTCACGCCGGTATACCTTTAAGTCATATTAACTAAACTAGTTGATTTCTGTAGCATCGTATAGATAATCTTTCTTCAATGCATGATATACATTCAAAATAATTTTCTTCTCCTTGTGGAGAATGTTTAGGAATATGAACTTTTACCACTTCTTTTGAACAACCGGGAATCGCTTCTATTTTTTACATTTAAAAATATTAAAATATCGCACAATTAATATATGCATATACTTATGTTCACTAAAGCACTTACAAAATAAAATTTTAAGGCACTATGATACAACAAATACGTTATTTATAAACAGCGAATTAATACCGCCCAATCGATATGCGATGTAAAGCAACGTAAGGCGTGGTTAGTAGTTGGATGGATGACCATTCCAACGAAGACAACGTCCTCGGCTCACACATCTTCCAGCGGCTTGTATATCAGTGTATGCGCGGAAGCTAAACAACCTTAGGCGAGGGTTGTATAGGGGATATACCATCCTTCGGAGGGGATGTAAAGCCGTCTGTCCCTTGTCTATTAAATGTTAGGCAAGTAAAAGATCCCTACTCTTCTTAAGGGAAGAGGTTCGACAAAATTCCTTGATAGCTCGTCTATAGGCGTCGGTGTTAGGTCTCAGTAGCAGAAATAGACCGACGTTAAATAAATGTATATAAAAAAAATACCGCCCAATTCATAAGCAACACACTATACACAAAGACCACTGATTTTAAACTGAAATTATTAACGGCTACGACGCCAAAGACGTGGAGAGAAATATCAAGTAACATGTTGCCAGATTTAATCAAAGTGGGTCAACATTTTTTTTACTATATAGAGAATCTATGATATTTTAATTTAAGGCATGGTGGCTCATTCATAATTAACACAATCCGACAGCTTTCATTTTCTCGAAATATTATGGACGAAATTCGTAAATCCACACGTCCTTGGCTCTACTATTTACTCTTTTCGTTCAAATTATAGATAGTAGCGATTTTATTGTCATTTGACTCAAAATGTCAAAATTAACATATAAGTAAATTTTGGTAAGAATCTTTTCATGTCTTCGCTTTTTATTTTCACATTTTTCTTGCTGAATAGATCATTTATTACGTTAAAAAATATATCTCTCTTCAATCTTTATAATGTTTTGCAACATAAGTGCAACATAATTAAGTATTCGATTTAGACAAACTTTGTGGTTAATATTTCAGACCCATCTACATAACAGTCCCGATGAGCTGTTTGAACACTTCCCTAAGGAAATATTACCAAAAGATTACGGAGGTGATGGATTGTCTTTACAGGAATTGAATGGTAAGATACAATTTATACAAACGGAAATGAAATTAATCCAAGAAATTATGTTGGATTAAGTCGAAGGATCCTAAATGCTGAATACTAACATTTAATGGGGCGAGAACCCAGTTTTGATATCACTGACTATCTCAATTCTCCAAAATATTCTTTAATTTAACAAAAAGGAAATAGTCGGTCGATTATGCATACCTTCCCAACAAATAGAAACGAACGCTTTGTTAATTTTAAAGAAAATCGTGGGTGATTCAGGGAGTGTTATAGTATATTCTCTAAACGAGAGCCAGAAAAATGGCAAACGTCGCAGAATTTGTCAAAAAATCAATTATTTCCTCTTAACTTGACAAACTATGATAAAAAAGTCCTTAGGACACTTAAATCAACAATAAACCACATTTTTAAAGAACAAATATAGAAAAATTTGTAGTCTCGATAATTCATAAGTAATCTAAATTTATCAAAAACATGACTCTAACATTCATATCAGTCATTTTACGGCGAAAAAGTTACAAACAACAGTCCTAAAAAATATAGCCCCTTCACTGGCCCGATTCATACCACCTTGACTTTTCACACCCCAAACAGCAAGGTTATATCTCAATTCTATCAAATTTTATAAGACATTTTTCTCTCAATCTCAACGTTCCATTCAAGTTTTCATTCGCTTTCCAAAACACCCTTCGTCCACTTCCTTAAAACGCCATAGCTAGTCATTCATCCAACTTTCTTTCTATTTCAAGTGTTCAACGACAAAATTATCTTTAAACAAACTTCTTATAAAACACTCTTCCTTCGAATTTCACCGTTCATTCGTTTTGGTATTAAAATTATCAACATACACTTAATCCCCATTCAAATTATTCAGATAAAATGCCATTACTCTCGTCCCCATCAATATCAAAACTCACTTCCCAAACATAAATCATGTATCAAGTCAAATTAAATCCACGTCATTCCATTCACCGAACGCATATCAGCACACTTTCATATCAATTCAACTCTCCACGCACAGACCTTCGGGACTACTTTACGGGGTCATTCCAATTTTCGTACACATTTCCGTTAATATCTCCTACACCCGAATTGATTCAGATTTCATTTGCATATCAAAAAATTCCCCTTTTTAAGGCCGATACGGTGATATAATTTTCATTACGGAATTTCACGTTTTTTTTAAATATCTGATGCAATATTGCGAGATGTTGCGCAATACTACGCAATCGAAGCCCGCACGGAATGGCTGGAGACACATCCATACCTTTCCAGCTCTCTGGTCGTCGGGTCCCCGACAAAGCGTATAAAAGAGCCGGGCGCAATGAGCTCGGGCAAGTTAAGTTCATCACGTGTGCCGCTATACGAGCCACTACAGCTTCTTCCTTGCTGACCTCAAGTAAAAAGTGTTCTCATTTAAATGAATCTGCCCTTGCGCAACAAATTAAAAGTGAATTTTTCAAAGATTATAAAAGCTTCGCGTTAATACATATTTATTTTAAAACCACGGAATTTCAGTGTCGAAAGTAATATTTAAAACAGTGTAGAATAAATATTTTAATTTAAATCGTTATAATAAATAAATGTATTCCTTGTTCGTTTAAACCGAGTGTTTTACTGCAATAAGCATACACAGGGTGAAGTTTTGGACTCTGCAATAAAAAAAATAATTAATAAAGTAATTAAAAGGCTATTTCAAGAGAAGCAACCTAGTCCAGGGCTATAGCGGGTGTAGCATTTCACCCTATCCAAAGTTTTACGTGTGTTCTCAAATTTGAAAATTAAGTTCACGGAAGGCTCCCAGGGTCTCTCTTAAGCTCTAACGCTCCAAGCTCTACCGAAATATTTTTATTTTACAAAACTAACGAGCGCGTTCGTGTTCAGAAGTCGTAAGCAAGGCGCCTCTACAGCGTCGGAAAATTCTGATGACTGTGGGAACTTTTCCGTCGCGGGGACCTTTGTCAACATATGTCAAAGGAAGTCGCCACCTTTGTCGGCATACATGAAAGAAAACCGCCGGATAGCTGTTAATTAGAGGGGGAATCCTTGTCGGTATATATAAAGGACTGGGGTGCCATCTTCATTATCTTGTCATCTCAGCTGTCCGTCCATTCGCTGAACACGAAAATGCCCTGTAGTTGGCGAAAATAACAAAATGGTTGAACGGAGACTGAAGCTTTAGAGCGTAAGAGACACTCCTATGGCCTCTCGTGCACTTAATTTTATTTTTTAAAGAGGTTCGGGGGGGGTTCCTCCTAAGACGTTGAACAGGATCCAATTCTACACTCTGTATAGATACGAATTGTTGGTTTCACTTGTATTTTAAAGTCTATTTTTTGCACATTTCTTAGTATTGAAAATACTTTTGGGCGTGATGTGTATATGGGAGCTGTCTTTAAAAAAACATTGCGAGTATTTCGTGACATGCGACAAGCGACATGCTCGGGATTTTCATATGTTGCAAGGTCTGTGGAGGTCGGTCGGCCGGCAAGGTCTGTGTAGGCTGGTCGGCCGGCAAGGTCACGGAATATGGAGGATAAAATTACTTATAGGATGGAAATTTTAAACGCTGGCTTTGAAATAAAATAAAATTAGGTGCGTATTTATTGCGAACAATATTCGAATAAACAGTTGCTAAATATAGAGTAATATACTGAGTGATGCTTAAGACATATAACTAATTATAATATATAAAATGCTTAACAGAAAATTTAGTTTTGCATATAATAATAATGAACGACAAGTAGATAGAATAATGTATATAAATTATAGTGAATATAAAATATATACACAGCTGCAAATAAATTTCTTTGTAGTATTGACTTGTCTTGACGGCACTAAATTTTAACTATGTTAGAAACCGATAGTGTTAGTAGTATATTACTTTTAGTTCACTACTGAAACTTTTGACAAAACACAAGAACTAACTTTGAAAATACCGAACTGGAACGCACTTAGCCTGAGCTCGATGGAGACGCTCGTGCGGAGAACGGGAATTGTCTGGAAAATATCCCCCGCCATTCCGTGCGAGCAACGATTGCGCAATATTTCACAACATTTCGCAATATTGCATAATCAAAGGTAAAAACGGAAATTCTGAAATTAAAATTATATCACCGTTTCGGTATTGAAAAGGAAAATTTTTTGGTATAAGATTGAAGTTCGAATCGACTTTGGTTTGGAAGTTATTAACGAAAATAAGTTGAAAATTTTTAGAAAAATTGGACTGACCCCGTAAAGTCGTCAGAAGGTCCGACAATTAGATACGAAATTGTGCCGATGGGTTCGCGGTGAACGAAAGGAAGTGAGTTTTGATGCCACTAGAGTTGAATATAATGTGAAATTGTGCCGATGGATCTGCGATGCGCAAAAAAAGAAGTGAGTTTTGATGATGAAAGGGCACCGGTTAGAAATAAGTATTGATGTTAATGGGGACGGTAGTACCGGTACTTTCATTGACGAATATGGATGAAGTTTGATTGGGTTTGATGGTAAAGATGCAAAATGGATTGAGACTCGGATTTGAAGGGAAACTTGTTTAATAGAAAATTAATGGAAGTGAATTGAAAGTTTTCAATCGAGGTAGGGAAAGCAGATTTATAATGATGATCATTGAGGCCCGGTATTTTTAAGGGCGATATTTTGTAAGGTTAGGGCTGTAAAATTAGTAATTTGAATATATTATCATAATTGCGGGCGGATTGAGATTAATTATGAATTATCGAAGAATCATGAATTTATTCACAATTTGTTTTTTAAAATTCTAGTTGTTTTATTAAATTTGATATTAGATTATTTTTTCGTAGTTTGCCAAAATGACATGAAAGTTTGAATTACGTTACAAATTTTAAGGTTTTTGAAATTTTTTCCCGACGTCATATATGGAACGTACTGTAACATCGCCCGTTGCCCGGTGCTCCGTGTTTAGGGGTAGATCATGATGTTGGGTAGCAAATTAATCGTCTCGATGTATAGAATAATAGTTTATCAAAATTTTCGTTCCAAGGTTAAAATATTGCATTTGAAGTAAAATATTTCAATTTAAAGTGTAAAACATTGTTTATCAGATCAAAATACATCAGAATCGGCAATAAAATAACAATATCTGATTGCCACTTCCAAAAATATGCGATGTTGGGTATCAAATTAATTGTCTCTATGTGTAGAACAACAATTTATGAAAATTTTAAAAATAAACTGGTGGCGCCATCAATTTATTTTTTTAACCCACCCCATTCTCTGATTGAGCTCGGGCAACACTTTTTTTCTGTGCTGACACCAATCTGGGATCTAATTAAGTGGCATTATAAGAAAAGCGCGTTGCATTATGTATTTTCTATAATAATTGTGTATTTATAACTTTTTGGAAATAAATGTTTTAAAAAAGCAAGCATCACCTAAGTATATAAAGATACACTGTTCACAGATTTATGGAAACTAAAATTAGGAGAATACAAAGGGAGATTTGATAAACTGGATGAGATGAAAGTTAATGAAGAACTGCGTCCGGCTCCATTAAAGAACGACGACGTATTAGGGTACCATGGAAATTTCAAAAGGTTAGATGTCGATTAAAAGAATTTGCATTGAATAGTTTCAGGTTAGGTTTAGGATTTGCCTAATTTAATGGATAAATAGACAAATATTTTATTAATATATAATTTACATTGTAACATAAATACGGGTGTTAGAAAAGTATGGGAACGGTGGAGAATCTCGTACAGTTTGCATGAAATCGAAAAATAAAAAAATACGTGTCAAAAATTTTTCAAAAAACTATCTACTGGTGCCAAAATGACCTCCCCACCCACCACCCTGTGGGTGGGGCAAGGGGCAACTTTAAAATTTCAAATGGAAACCGCTATTTTTTATTGCGGAATCGGATGGCAAAAAATACGTAAATTTTATTCCAGACATTTTTTTCGATTCTTGCATGGTGTCGCTGTAATCGCAAAAATGAAAAGAAAACATTACTGTTTCAAGAGTAGCATCTTGTGCCCATTGAAAAACCTTGCGAGAATCGAACAAATGCCCGATATAAAATTCACGTATTTTTGGCCGTAGAATCCGAATCTGCTATAAAAAATAGGGATTTTCATTACAAATTTCAAAGTTGCCCCCACCGCACCCCCTGGGTTAGGGGTGGGAGAGTCGAATCCAATGTCATTGGATAGATTTCGTAAAAATAACAAACACGTGTTTTTCAGTTTTTGAGTTGGACCGTTTTTTATGGACACAAGACGCTACTCTTGAAACGGTAATGTTTTCTTTTCATTTTTGCGATTACAGAGACACCATGCAAGAATCGAAAAAAATGTCTGGAGTAAAATTTACGTATTTTTTGCAGTAGAATCCAATTCCGCAATAAAAAATAGGGGTTTCCATTTGAAATTTTAAAGTTGCCCCTCGCCACACCCACAAGGTGGTGGGTGGGGAGGTCATTTTGGTGTCAGTAGATAGTTTTTGAAACATTTTTGATACGTACTTTTTTATTTTTCGATTTGATGCAAACTGTTCGAGATTTTCCACCGTTCCCATACTTTTCTAACACCCGGTATATAAATTCCAAAAGGTTAGATGTCGATTAAAAGAATTTGCATTGAATAGTTTGAGGTTAGGTTTAGGATTTGCCTAATTTAATGGATAAATAGACATAAATATTTTACTAATAATATAATTTACATTGTAAAATAAATATATATGAATTTTTTCTTTTATTTGTACATTTCTTATGGTATAGGAGAACTAATATAATTCCCAAATACCAAAACTGTTCTATAAATTGTGTGTCGTATGGATACGTACCATTAGAGAAGATATTGAACAATTTATTATATTGATTTTATATCTGATAACATAGCGACGTCTCCGTGTCTATTATAGTTGTGTTAACACCCAGCACTAGGTGACGTACGTCGCACTAGTCTTCCACAATGACATAAAAGAATTAGAATAATTCTATTTGGTAAAACTGTAACATTGAGTTTTCAAGCGCCACGCAAAAGTAACAAAATGTATAATAAGAATAAAGATTCTCTCAGCAGATTAGTCGATAATAGCAGTTTGTTTTAAGAAACGCTGAAATTACAGTTGTAGTTTTGAGCACAAGTTATTATTCATTTGTAATATATACATAAACAGCACAGCCAAAATAGCACAAAAAATCAATATAAAGGTACTTTCCATAAGCAATTTTATGGTTGTATCCTGTTGGGGAGGTGCTCTCAGGGTATCAAAAAAATTTTGTACTTCAAACACTTTGTGCTCCAATTGGTATTAGTAATTTAATTTTTTTAACTGTGTTTTTTAACCTAAAAATATGAATAACTCGAGATATGTAGGTCCCATCGGGAAATTTTACAACAAAACTTACAAAAGTGACCAAAAATCGTTCTTTTTTTCACGTTACTGCCCAGAGCAGCTGGGTGAACCGATCAGCTTAAAGCTTTCAGTAAATCTGCCTTTTGCTCTAACAAAAACACCCTGAAAAGACAAATTCAAATTTAATGAAACAAAGTGTATTTATTGAAAAGTGTGCTTTGGTTACGTTTTAGTTCTGTCATTTAATAAATAACACCACAGGTAATTACGACCCCCTTTATCCCGGAAGGCTCTAGAAGAGCCCTGTGTGGGAGGGGGCTACACATTTAGAGACAAGGGCCACACACCCAATATCCGTGTATAGTGGAAAAAACCCTCTCACAGTATTTTCCACTGCCACGACCGGGGATCGAACCCGGAACTTTTGGGTGAGAGGCAAGTGCGCTCACCTCTCGACCACCAGTCGACATCATCATTTGCATCATTTAATCATTTTATTTTGTTCTAGTGTTCCTCGAGCTAATTTCTTTAACTTATTTATTTACAATGCCTAGACATAATAATTTTTCAAATAGGGAAATGAGAGATATATATATGTTTTTTAATTTGAGCGGACGTGCTGCAGCGAGGAGATACTCATTGCAATATCAAAATAGAATACAGCCAGACCATAAGATTTTCAAAGATCTGTTTCGTCGTTTGGGAGAAAAGGGTTCATTTCACCATAAAAACGATGTAGGACGACCGAAACAAATTAGTCCAGATCAAGAACTAAAAATTTTATCTGATTTTATTTTATTTGATATCTAAATTTTAACTCAAACCAGTCAATAAATGTTAAAAGGGGTGTTGTAAAATGTTTATACGATAGGGCCAAAATAATTTCATCTAATAATGAAATATTAAATAACGAGAAAAAATTTATCAAAGAGGTACAAAATCAATATCCTGAAGCCTTTGTTGATAGAGTTTTCATAAATGTTGAAAATAGGGACAATCAGGTACGACAAAAACCTGAACGTCATTATACAGCAATAACTCCTTATGTACACGGACTATCGGAAAAGCTACGGCGTATTTGATGTTAGGACGATATTTCAAACGGGGAACACTTTAAGATCTATTTTAACAAAAACAAAATCCCGTGCGAATGTGATAAATGTTATGTGGGTGAGTCATCCAGACCTTTCAATGTGAGGTTGGATGAGCACAAGAATTACGTTAGAAAGAATGAAATTCAGAAATCAAAGATTTGTGAACATGCTTGGGAAAACGGACATAGAATAAACTGGGACTCGGCAAAAATTTTAACAAAAGAAACAGATACCAAAAAAAGAAAAATTAAAGAATCAGCAATAATCTTATTAAATGAAGATAAGTGCGTATCGAATTGTTCTGTAGATATTTGTACAACCTGGCTACCAATGTTAAAAGAAGAACTTAACAAACTCAACATTATCTAAAAGAAAGTATCATCAGTTCTATGTTCTGTGTAAGTAGTAAGTATCTATGGAAATAACATAAACAGAATCTTAAAGCTGTGTATTTGACATACACAGCAAAATAAGAGTTCTTCCAAATAATAGCTTTGAAAACGGAAAGAGATTACTTTCCGAAACGTCAGCAAAATACGTTATTTCTGTGTTTATTCCGATTTATATTATTTGCAAAACATAACCTCTGACTTTTCCTTTGGCGTAAACGTCACGGGCGCAGAGGCTTTTTTTCCAATAATTCTATTATTTTGTAGATTCGGTGATTTGCTTTGAAGAGGATAATAGTACATGTGGTAGAAAACCCAAATAATAGGAAAAAATATCCTCATACTTTGGCCCAGAGGATTTACCCCTGAACTATGGCCCATTATTAATGGCCTACCCTGTATATCTCGAGTTATTCACAGTTGCTTATATTATGAAAAAGTTCCACTTCAAATCCTATTTTGACTGCAAGCATTAATCGGCTCCAGCGCCACACTTTAATTTGAGTCAGAAATATGTTTCAACCTCAACTTAGCGAACTTAACGTTGATCTAGTATACGCTAGATGGCGTAACCAGTTTTGAATCGTTTTATACTGGTGTATATCTATTAAATTCCATTTTACGTCAGAATACCACACATTTTAATAGACTACTGAACAGAATATATTACGCACCATATACTACAAATAGCAAAACAAACGGATTAAGATCAAAGAATAACAATGGATGCAAGTCGTGGGCAAACGTTAAAAAATAAAAGTATAAGTCACGTAAACACGTCTTACCCCACTTAGATTTTTATGAAATATGTCAGTTGTTTTGTACTTTCAGCAAATAATAAAATAATACAATATACAAAGTGAATATGGTCAAATATTCAATGTTATTTTGCGGTTGAAACTAATTTAAAAAATAGTAGAAACTTCATTTCAAAGACGCATAGAGATGTGTGTCAATTAAAATGGGCAACATGTGAAGCATTTATTATATTTTTTCTGTTCAGTTATCTGAAAAAACTCCTAATTTTTAAAGTTTATTCCTGGAATGCGTACTTATTGCTCAATAAATCGAAAATGATTACAAATAGCCATAGAGAAATACTTACAAAAGATGTTCGTTTTTCATTTCTACATTATATCGTCGAAAAATATACAGGGTGTTCCATTTGAAAAAAATTCAATTCAAAAGTTCTAAATTGAAAAATAATGTTTGGCCATCCGTAATTCGCAGGAGCTCGAAGATTTTGTTATCTTAAACTAGATCGGCTCCAGATAATAGTTTAATAATTGGCTCTTGTCAAATGAGGCCTAAGGGATACTTTTGTAGGAGGAAGTAAATTATTTGTTATCTGTTTCTTCGAAAACATGTTCCAACGTACTTAATGTTTCGATGCTTGTAATATGGGTTTTGGGGGCGAAAACTTGAATCTGAGAGTATATTCTGCATAATTATTTGCGAGATGATATGTGTACGTTTTTGAATTTCAGCTGATTTATATTCGTTAGCAGAACTTTGTTCTGACAGTTGTATATATCCCCCCAGAGTCCACCGAAGGAAATGGGTTAACTCTTCGGGGACAATGTCATTAAAATTATCAATTTCAAGAGTACCGTCAAACTTCCAATACTTCTGAGAAAATATTGCATTTCGTATTATTTTGGCTGCACTACATATAATTTTAACTATTCAGAACAATCATTAGAGTTTATTGACTTGTTAAAAGCAACATCTTGTACATTTCCTGTACATGTATATACCAGACATACACAATTATCATTGTGTACATTGTTTTCACATCTCATTTATGTACAATGGTCCACCTGTTTGACGTCCTATAACATATGCCATGTACGTACATTAGCATACTCAATGTACATACATCATATATACCTCAATGTACATTCCTTTAGGAACATCATATGTACATACCTTTATTGTCAGAATTATGTAATGTATATCCCTTGTATAAAAATATAACATACCTCAAGGTATGTATTTTCATGAACCTGCTATGTACATACGTTACACGTTAAAAATATACATGGTACATCCTGTACATGTGCATTACAGGTACATATTATATCTTTAGGGATATATACAGGGCGTTTCAGAGATAGCATGTAAACATTAAGAGCCAACCTATGAACCAAAATAACCAACAAAATTCGTATTAACATGTGCTAGTTAATACAGTTTTCAGTTGTTGGTTACTTTGGATTGTGACATGCTTCTTAATTTTGGCATGCTATTTCTGAAACGCCCCGCCCCGTATATAGACCTAAAAATATGTACCTTTTTGGGGAATACCTTTATAAGAGTCTATAGTAGAATTCTATATTTTGATACACTACAGAAATATAGGTATTCAATTAACCATAAAGTGGTCACGAGATACTTTTTTATCATAAATGCGCATTTCCTCAGTATTTAAAAAAGTTGTAAAAAATAAAAAGCGGAATTTTATCATTCTTTTAATGAATAAAACATAAGTATACATACAAAGTATTCATACAGCAGCAAAAAAAGATCATAAAAAATATACAATACATACTAGGGTACCTATTTTGTGAAAAATTTCCAGAAAAATTTGGAGAATCTTGGAAACATAATAATAACATAACACTCCAATTATGGACAGACATGCTGAATAACACTGACATGCGCACTAAATAAGCGTCTATTAAAATATTTTGAAATTATTTTTAAAGTACTTTTTACATTTCCTAGGACAAGCAAATAAAATATTTGTGCCTGACATTACACAAGTCACCACCATAAAATAACTTTGATTTGCTTTAGACTACTATATTCATTGTCAAAATAATTACCATTAGGGACGTAAAGTGTTACTTTTTGGCCTGCATAGGAAATGTTTTGTAAACCTCGAGTAACATTCCACCCGAGGGCCAAAAAGTTACTTTACGGCAGAGGTGTAGATAATAATTTTTGTATGAACAGTATTTATTACAAAGATATTCAAGAACACTAAATCATTCTAACAGTTAAGTTGGAAAGTTTACCAAATCAATAAAATTTGTTCCTAAAATCGTTACCCACCAAATTTGTTCAAATTTTGTGTTCGGTTACGTATCTCTAACTACGTTCTAGAGCGTAAAAGTACAATTTTGCGGCCTCAAAACCGTAAAATGTTAGTTTACGCGCGGTCATACAGAAAGTTAGTGCTTGTTTTTCGTCCATTTTAAAAATAAATTTTTTCTCGGTCAATTAAAATACAATTAAAAATTTGAAAAAACTACACCTAATCCGAGGACTCCAAAAAACACCTTTTTTTCCGAGCCCAAAATAAGTTATATTTTGGCCGAGGCAAGAAATGCGTGATTTACTGGAAAAAAAGAAGGTTTTGTATGATAATTTGAGGTAATGCTAAAAATGTATTCAACATGAATTAAGAATGCAAGTGCATAAAAGGATCTCAAATTATAAATGCAATTTTTTTTTTAATACAACAGAATGTAATACTATTAGCATAATAAAGTTGTGGCTTGTGAGAAGCAAATACAGAGCAACTCGCAAAGAAAACGTATTAGATAGGAAATAAGAATGTACACATTCATAAAAAACGAAAATTTCGCCACAAACAAGATTCACTAAAATTGTCTAGGATGGTACCCAAGACGCGAAAACAGCAAAAAACTATGACAATACAAATGTTACTTTTTTAAAATTATATAACAATAACATAAACGAGAAAATCTAAAAAAATATATCGTGCGTAAAAAATGGTTCTTTTTGGAGTGCACAGATGGCGATTTAACGTCAGCCTATTTCTGCTACTAGCCAATCACAGACACCAGGAGACGAATTACTCCCAACCTGGAAATTTTGTCGAAATTCTTCTCTATCGAAGAGTAGGGATCTTTTACTTGCCTAACATTTAATAGAAAAGGGACTGACTGCTTTACATCCCCTCCGAAGGATGGTATATCCCCTATGCAATCCCCATCTATAATTGCATAGGTACCGTCTGTGTAAACACTGATATACAAGCCGTTAGAAGATGAGGTGAAATCACTGTATTTTCCTGGAGGTTACCCATCCAAGTACTAGCCATAACTGCTGTGTCTTGGCTGCTCGTATCGACATACGAGTATAGTCAAGATGGATCCACGTTTGCCCTTGTATTGTAGAGGAAAACGATAAATGAAAACAGTCACAGACGTAGTGGGGAATAGAGAGGGTAGTTGCGATGCATAACGCATAGCTGTTTGTATCACATCGCGTGCATTAGAATGAGAGAGAAGGTCAGGCTTGTGTTGTTTGCCAATTAGCACGAACGACATGTGAGATATGGTACTTCACAGGCGGACTTAGTTTACTTTCATATACGGCGGAGTAAGGTGTACGGGTGTAAGTGCAATTAATACATTACTTTATATTTGTCTTTTTGCTGGTATGTAACTTATTTATTACAAAAATGAGTCGATCGAGTGATTGTGAGTGTGAAAGTGACAGTTATAGTGATTTCAGTGATAAAGAAAATAAAATTCCAAATGAGTTTCAAGGGAGAAAATTAGTGAAAACAGGTGTTACCGAAAGAAAGCAACGTTGCGACGCTGGTATATCAAAAATTTTAGATCCATCAATAGCAAAACTGATTTACGATGCATATCAGAAAAATGAAATCCCGACTGTTGACGTGGTAGACAGAAAACTAAAGGAAATGGATTGTCCTTTGAAATATACGACAAGAACTTTAAGGAACTGGCTGAAAAAAATTGGATTTAAATTTAAAACAATTAATAAATGCGTGGCGATTATGGAAAGCAGACGAATAGTGGATTGGCGACATTCATACCTAGAGGAGATTAAAAAGTTCAGAAGGGAAAATTGAACAATTTATTACCTAGATGAAACTTGGTATGACACTCACGATACCGTAAAAAAAGGATGGACTGATGGAACTAAGAAATGTCTACCACAGTCATTGCCTCCAAATAAGGGGACTCGATTGGTTATATTACACTGTGGATCAGGTGGTGGATGGGTAGATAATGCATTGAAACTATGCGGGAAAAACATGGAAGAGTGTAACGTGGATTATCACAAGAATATGGAGGGAGTAATTTTTGAAAAATGGTTTGAAAATACTCTAATTCCAAAAATTAAAGCCAAATAGTGTTATTGTTCTTGACAATGCGAAGTACCATTCAAGAGAATTATATAAAATTCCTAATAAGAGTTCGACTAAATTGGAGTTGCAAAATTTTTTAACGGATCACGACCTATATTGTATGGACAGTTATACTAAAGCAGAATTGTTGGAAGTTCTTCATACGAAAACATTTGAGAAGAATTATGTTATAGACAGTATAGCTGAAAGATTTGGCCACAAAGTTTTAAGATTACCACCTTATTATTATATTTTCAACCCAATAGAATTGATTTGGGGAAAATTGAAAAAAAATATCAGAAAAGGAAATACTTTTCCAAAATTCGACAAAAAAGTGATAGAATTAATTAAAAATGAAGTGTCCAAAATTACCAAGGAAGATTGGGAAAAGAGAATTGCCAAAGTGATTAGAATTGAGGGTGATTATTTGAAACTTTGTGAATTTAATAAAAATGGGGAAAATAAATTCATTATAAATTTAGAAGAGGATAGTTCATCATCTGAAAATGAAGAAGAGGGGGAGAACGCACAGGATTCTGAGGAAGAAGTGATTGTGATGACTTGTGATTGAAGAAGTGGTAGTGATATCAAGTTTATTATTTGTGTCCGTTTTTGTGTTCAATGATAGTGATCGTGATATCAAGCTTATTATTTATGTCATTTTTTGTGTTCGTAAGTATTTTAATCTATTTTTATTTATTTAAAGAATTCAATTATATTTAATTTTATTTATTTGGAGAATACATATTTTATTTACGAAAGTTTAATATTTCGAGTTTTGTTTTTGTTTTTAGAGGTTTATTGTTATTTTTTAATTTATTTTGAGAATACCTATATATTTTTTTACTGTTACTATTTTAAGTTTTTTTGTTTTTAGATGTTTATTGTTATTTTTTTTATTTTTTTTGAGGATACCTATATATTTTTTTACTGTTACTATTTTAATTTTTTTTTGTTTTTAGAGGTTTAGTTTTATTTTTTTTTTGTATAATTTTCTTTATCCTGTACTAATATTCTTTACCCATCCTATCATGGCAAGATATGCTCATACCTCCCCGTGGTTCTTGCTAGGTAGTAACAATTTACTCAAATATTAAGTGAACTAGGATACTGTAACTACTAGTGTATAGTCAGTAGTGTAAATTGTTGCCAGCTAAACTGAGCCCACACAACAAAAGCCAACGCAATTTTCTTATGGAAAAGTGACTTCCGTTAAATTGGTTGTACTGAAAACGGTACATAAAATGATGATGATGATGAAATGACAGGACCAAAAGTTGTAATTTATAAATTACGTCTGGTATTTTTAAACATGAAAAAGTATCTTACAATAATACTTTTGCTAGTAGTTGTCAATAGCAAGACCTAATACCAACAAACCTCACTCTGTCTAAATGTTATTTGAAAAGAGGAAAACATACCTCATGTTCTGTGCGATTCTCTTGTCCCTTTTTTTCCGAGTTTATTACTCTGTCTTTGCTTCTCACAAGCCACAATTGTATTATGCCAATAGTGTCACATTCTGTTGTATTTGGGCAACACTCACACTTTCTAAAAAAGAAAAAAAAATTAAATAATTTCATTTTATGACTGCACAAACTGGCTAAATAAATATACAAACATTTAACTACTATTCTGGTATTTTAATATTAATAATTCAACTTTTCAATATGTTTACAGCTAAGTACCTAAAATGACATTGGCTAAACACGTATTTTTGAAGGCTTTTATTTTTCTTTGCCCCTTCCCAGGAATACTCCATTCCAACGTGGTTAGAAATTGCCCTATACATAATTTTTCTTGCAACCTGGTTGACAGTGTTGCCTCCAATTCTTGACATCTCATCAATCTACAACAAATCAAGACTTACTGAGCAACATCCTCTTTATAAAATTGTAAATTAAGTAGTACCTTATTTATTTATTTACATACACAAACCCAACAGAATTTACATTCCATTTACAGGGCCGGAAACTAACACATATATATTATCGAAAACTTGTGATATAAATTAAAACTAGAATACACGTTAGTGTTATATATTATGGCTACTATAACCTAAATCTTAATACTGATATAGTTATTGCAAAATTCTATAAATGAATTTGGTGAACATACAACTTAATGGTTATGATTTAATATATACATATTTATCTATAAACGCACATATACAATTATATACAATAATAAAGGAAAAATGAATAGGGAAAAGCATTAAATAAGAAAAAAGGAACAAACAAAAACTGTTAATCTAAGAGGATCTTGACTTAACTTGACTTAATCTAATGCTAAAAATGTCGACATCATGTGCAATAATTTCGTAGCTACGACAGATACAAAAAACATTAAAGAATTTGTATGTGTATTAGAAAAGTAAAACAAGGATGTAGATCTGGTTGACCTGGTAGGTGCTCTAAAGTTGATTTGTTCAAGTAATTGCGGACAGTCGATCATGTTGTTTAGAAGTTTGTATAAAAGTATAACACTTTGCATCTCTCTCCACTGCTTCATAGAATTGTATGAAAAACGATTCAGTAGTAATGAGTGATCATAACCTATAGGGGGATATTGATGATCGATTGTAAATGCCAGGAATTTTAAGAAACGTCTTTGAATGCCTTCAATATTGTTAATATGTACGTCGTAGTGGGGGTTCCATATCACGCTCGGGTATTCTAGTCGGGGTCGCACCAAGGTATTATATAGAGTTTTTATAGTACGCGTATTATGAAAATCTCGAGCATTTCGTATGAGAAACCCTAACATTTTAAAAGATGATGTCACTGTGTTGCTTATGTGTTCGCTAAACGAAAGATGTGAGTCAAATGTTACTCCTACATCTTTAAAGCTATCATGACGTGTCAGATTTGCTTTAATAGTATACTCATATTGTATTTTATTTAATTTCCTCGTAAACGAGACTACATTGCATTTATTTATGTTCAGAGACAATCTGAATTTGTTACACCACTCGTGAATTGTGCTTAAGTCTGTCTGCAGCTTTTCGCATTCTGATTCGTCGTTGATCTTATAGTATATCTTCAAGTCGTCAGCATATAAGAGAGATTTACAACTGATATCGATGACGATATCGTTAATGAAAATGATAAACAGTAAAGGGCCTAAGACCGACCCTTGTGGAACTCCCGATTGAGATATAAATTCGATAGACTTATGACCATGATATTGTACAAACTGACTTCTATTAATCAGATAGGATTCAAAAAAAGTTATTAGACTAAGGTTAAAACCAAACGAGACTAATTTCGTTAGCAAAACACCATGGTCCAACCTATCAAAGGCCTTAGAAAAGTCCATATAAATAACATCGACTTGTCCACCGTCATCCATAACTTCAGCTAAGTATTGTGTTATACAAAGTAGGTTTGTTGTTGTCGATCGTTGAGAGACAAAACCATGTTGGTTGTTGCATATACGTTGATGAATCTGGGGATAAAGTGCAGTATGCATGACGATTTCAAATACTTTGCCAAAGTTATTTATGATTGTAATAGGGCGGTAATTTTCTATATCCGATTTGTTGCCTTTTTTGTGTATGGGACAAATTTTAGATGCTTTACATTTATCAGGATATGCACCAGTTTGTAAGGACAGGTTAAAAATATGTGCCAGCAGCGCAGCCAATATACCTGAGCAGTCTTTTAAGAAGAAAGCTGGTAAACCATCGAGTCCGGCCGTAAATTTTGGTTTAATTTTTTTGAAGGCATTAATCACATCCATCTCAGTTATCTTAGGCATTGCTATATTAATATTATCACTAGTTACTGCCGACAAGTTTATATTGCGACTTGAGGGGATGTACGCTGAACTAAAGAAGTCAGCAAAAGAATTCGCTATATCTTCGGGATTATCTAAGATACTGTCATTATTAGTGATCCCATTATAATGGGAATATGTAAAAAATCACGGATAAACTGAGAAATTTGTTATATAATTCTAGGTATTCCAGTTCGCTAGTGCCGAAATGAATATTTATTAATTTTACCACAGGTTATATAGGTGGATTTAGACAGGTATAGTACAAAAAGGGAGCATTATAAATTGGCATAGAAGAAAAACATAAAAAGAAGTTACAAGTTACTTAAGCCCATCCACAATGTTAATAACTGCTTACCATTATCTTCTGATTGTCTCTATCTTTTAACCAATCTTCCAACTGTTTTAGATCTACATCATTTTGAATTGGCATTAAATGTAGTATCTGAGGAAATTTTTGAAGATTATCTAAGGGTAGGTACCTCGGTTTCGGTTCTTCTTATTTTGGTTAATGTGTCAATCCTGTCCAAAACAGTATTCATTTTCAAATTTAGTAAACTCATTTCATTGAGCATAGTTCTTTTAAAATCTAAAAGGAATTTTAATAATTTGCCAATAGTATCTAATTTACCTTACTTCTACATATTCCATTACACTCATGATTTCATTTCAAAGCACTACATATAAGGAAGTGTTCGGTCAAGGTTACAGGCACGATTGCATTTGAGAAGATTGGCCGCTAGTTATCGAGGCGATATACTATGCTACATTCCTGTCTACTTTGAGGAGTATAAACCGAAGGCTGTTCTTATGTAATGTAAAAACATGAAAGCAAGCTATAACAGGGTTTAGAACCTGATAACAATTAGGAATTGCACTTAAGAAAATGTCTTTAAAATATTTTTAATATGCACATATATTTTTTAATTAAAAAATATTAATCAAATTTTAATTCAATGATAGCACTCAAAAAATTTATAAGTGAAATTCACATTTATTTATTTATATATGTATATATAAATATTATTTCTGGAAGAACCTACATTTCTTGTGTGAAATATCACTTATACAGGGTTACTGGTAATTCGATACATTCCTTTGGAGGTGTGATGGGGCATGATCTAAGAAGTAAATTTAGCCCTAACATATATTATGCAAAACTCAATAGTTTTTGAGATATTTAATTTTTTTTGTTTTTCTCAAAAAGTAGATCTTAATGTCCTAAAAGTTAATTTTCGAAAAATCTATTTGACATTATAAAATTTTTTTTACTGGATTACTTGTCCGATATTATAGATATCCGTTTGGAATGAAAAATATCTGGAAACATTTCGATCATGTGAACATCTGAAATAAAAACTTTAAAATTTTGTTTTTTTAAATCAGCTATGAAATTTACCTATTAAGTTTTTTCAAAAAAATATTAACGTAACACGCGTATAAATTATTATAAAACTGCCTTATTTCAATAGCCTATCTAACAAGGTACAAATGTTCAATGTACCCTTAATAGTTCTAAGAAAATACTAGTAAAAATAACACAAGTAGTACGAATTTTATTTTTAGATAAATAGTAAAAAACATTCTAAAAGTAGAGTTTTTTTTTTATACATTTATTTAACGTCGGCCTATTTCCGCTACTGAGGCCTAACACCGACGCCTGTAGACGAGCTACCCCCAACCAGGAATTTTTGCCGAACCTCTTCCCTTAAGAAGAGTAGGGATCTTTTACTTGCCTAACATTTAATAGACAAGGGACCGACGGCTTTACATCCCCTCCGAAGGATGGTATATCTCCTATACAACCCTCGCCTAAGGTTGTATAGCTTCCGCGCATACACTGATATACAAGCCGCTGGAAGATGTGTGAGGCGAGAACGCGGTTTCCGTTGGAATGGTCACCAATCCAAGTACTAACCGCGCCTGTCGTTGCTTTACATCGCATACCGAAGTATGTACATTGTAAAGACGCACCTACGCTCGCCCCCTAAAAGTAGAGTTTAATTCTTCATTAATTTCAAAGTTGTACTTTATTTTTTATATGTCTTGCTCAAAATGGGAGCCCCTATTCCGTGTACTGACACGGCAGCGTCTTCTTATTTCCGTCCTTGTTACTCTGGTTGTCAGATTATGCCTTATGTGTTGGGCAGCATCGACTATCCTTTGTCTAAGGTTTTCTATAGTATTGACTGGTGTGGCATAGACCATCTCCTTCATATGACCCAATACGTAATAATCAAGGGGTGTTAAGTCAGGGCTTCGCGCTGGCCAAGGTATTGGGCCCGCTCTTCCAATCCAACGGTTAGGGAAACGTTGATCAAGTAACTGTCGTACTGTCAGCCGATAATGTGCTGGACAACCGTCGTTCTGAAACATCATTCGCTGTCTGACGGCGAGAGGAACATCTTCTAAAATCACCGCCAGATCATTTCTTAAAAAATTTTCATAGATTTCCCCGTTTAAATTTTGAGGAAGAAAGTGTGGCCCTATTAAATAGTGGCCAATGACTCCCATCCACACATTAATAGAAAACTTCATTTGGAACTAGTTTCGCGTGTTAACTTGGGATTTTCCTCTGCCCAATAATGTAGGTTGTGGAAATTTGTTATACCCTCGCGATTAAATTTCGACTCGTTCGTCCATAAAATACTTGTTAAAAAATTTGCACTTTCTGCATCTGAATTTAACATAAAGCGGCAGAATTCCACTCTCCTTCCAGGATCACCTTCCTCCAAGCCTTGGACAGGGGTATAGTGGTAAGGATGATATCCAACTCTACGTATCGTAGACCAAACTTTCCATTGTGACGCTCCGGTTAGTCTTGCGACTTTATTAGTTGAAATAGTTGGGTCTTCCTCAAAATACCTCAATATTTCTTCCTCATCATCTGGTTCATAAACGGGAGGAGCACCAGCGTCACTTCTTCTACATTTCACGGAGCCAGTTTCAGCGATATTTCGATATGCCGTACTGAATACTCGTGCATTTGGTAAGCGGCGGTTACGGTACCAAAGACCATATTCTCGGCGAGCTTCAGCAGCGTTGCCGCCACAGTATCCATAGACAAACAAGATATCAGCGTATTCTGCGTTGGCATACGCGGCCATGGCACAGAAAATACAATAACAACAACTAATAACAACTACGAGCAAAATCAAAATCTTCGATAACTAATTTAACAAGACCAAAAAACTTAAGGGATACGGAGATAAGAATGTCAGTTAATGACATATATGCACAAACGTCAAAGTCAAGGACTGACTGACTTAAATGAAAATGAACGATTAGTCGTTTAATATTAATTATAATTCCGCCACCAGCATTATCTTTACTAATTTTTTATTAGAACTATCAAGGGTACATTAAACATTTCTACCTAGTTAGATAGCTATTGAAATAAGGAAGTTTATATAATAATTTGTACGCGTGCTACATTAATATTTTTTTGAAAAAACCTAATAGGTAAAAATGTCAAATAGATTTTTCGAAAATTAACTTTTAGGACATTAAGATCTACTTTTTGAGAAAAACAAAAAAAATTAAATATCTCAAAAACTATCGAGTTTTGCATAATATATGTTAGGGCTAAATTTACTTCTTAGATCATGCTCCATCACATCTCCAAAGGAATGTATCGAATTACCAGTAACCCTGTATATACTTTTTTTAAGTGCCTTTTTGAATTAAAATTTGATTAATCGCATATTATTTAAATTCATTTTTTATATGATGCACGTACATTTTTCTGGCTGAAAAAATCAAGCAAATTCCTAAATTCATCATATATATGAAACACTCTACTCCCTTATATGGTCTCAATTTTGTTAATGTGGCCATATTCAAAATAGATAGAGAGAGATACAATAGAAAAATGCTTATTATTTTTAGGTATAACTTTTTTTCTTAATACATATTATGAAAAAGCGATGAGGTATAGTTCTACTTAGATAAAGTAGAAGTACAACAGTAATACTATGAATTTTCACGCAATAATGTTATTTGCATAATCAGTAGATTTGTATTTAATAATTATGTCATTCTTCATATTTCGTATTTGTAAATGTATAGAAAAACAATTGCAAACAATTGAAATTATTGGATGAAAATTCGTCACTTTGCGTAGTTTTATAATCTTTTGCAGTATGTCTATTAAGAAAAAGAATTAAGGTCAAAAGTAATATTTCTCTATTGGATCTCTCTTGGATATAACAGCCTAATAACATATTAACTTTTTTTCTAAATTGCTTGGCCAACACTCAAAAAACTAGGAATTGAAAACGGTTTGGCTTTCAGAATAAAAAATAGTTAAAAAATATAAAGAAGGCTGGTTGGACTCTTAAGTTTTTTCTTACCACTATCGCTTGGTATTCGCTGATTATTCAAGTCATTATTCACGTTTTTCTCTAAATGAGGGGTAGCTAAATCATCTGCGTTGTCAAACCAATTGTTATGAGTTTCACGTCTACATTGAAGTGCATTCATATCCACATGAGGGGCGGATAAATCATCCACATTCTCAAGCCGATTGGTACGAGTCTCACATCTGCGTTGAGGTACATTCATATCCAAGGATAAGTCATCCCTATCCTCAAGCCGATTATTGGTACGATTCTCACGTCTTCGTTGAGGTACATTCGTATTCAAATCAGGGGTTACTAAATCATCCCTATCCTCGAACCGATTGGTACGAGATTCACATCTACGTTGAGGTACATTTTTATCATATAAACCAGGGGTAGATAAGTCATCCCTGACCTTAAACCGCTCGATGCAAGTTTCACGTCGGCGTTGGACTATTGGAGTACTTATTGGCCTTGCCGCCTTTACTGTACTAGGAGTCTCTGAAAAGTAAATTAAAGTTCGAGTTAAATTTTATAGTTAGTTTTGTATTAAATTGATGCTTTGCGTAAATTAAAACAGTTCATATATACAAGGTTACTGGTAATTCGATACATTCCTTTGAAGATGTGATGGGGCATGAGCTAAGGAGTAAATCTAGCCCTAACATGTGTATGCAAAACTCAATAGTTTTTGAGATATTTCAATTTTTTTGTTTTTCTCAAAAAAGTAGATCTTAATGTCTTAAAAGTTAATTTCCGAAAAATCTACTTGACATTTTTAATTTTTTTTTACTGGATTACTTGTCCAATATTATAGATATCCGTTTGGAATGAAAAATATCCGGAAACATTTCGATCATGTGAACATTAAAATAAAAACTTGTAAAATTTTTTTTTTAAAAATCAGTTATGAAATTTACCTATTAGGTTTTTTCAAAAAAATATTAATGTAGTACGCGTACAAATTATTATAAAAACTTCTTTATTTCAATAGCTATCTAACTAGGTAGAAATGTTTAATGTACCCTTGATAGTTCTAATAAAAAATTAGTAAAGATAATGCTGGTGGCGGAATTTATTAAACGACTAATCGTTCATTTTCATTTAAGTCAGTCAGTCCTTGACTTTGACGTTTGTGCATATAGTCATTAACTGACATTCTTATCTCCGTGTCCCTTAAGTTTGTTGGTCTTGTTAAATTAGTTATCGAAGATTTTGATTTTGCTCGTAGTTGTTGTTATTGTATTTTCTGTGCCATGGTCGCGTATGCCAACGCAGAATACGCTGATATCTTGTTTGTCTATGGATACTGTGGCGGCAACGCTGCTGAAGCTCGCCGAGAATATGGTCTTTGGTACCCTAACCGCCGCTTACCAAATGCACGAGTATTCAGTACGGCATATCGAAATATCGCTGAAACTGGCTCCGTGAAATGTAGAAGAAGTGACGCTGGTGCTCCTCCCGTTTATGAACCAGATGATGAGGAAGAAATATTGAGGTATTTTGAGGAAGACCCAACTATTTCAACTAATAAAGTCGCAAGACTAACCGGAGCGTCACAATGGAAAGTTTGGTCTACGATACGTAGAATTGGATGCCATCCTTACCACTATACCCCTGTCCAAGGCTTGGAGGAAGGTGATCCTGGAAGGAGAGTGGAATTCTGCCGCTTTATGTTAAATTCAGATGCAGAAAGTGCAAATTTTTTAACAAGTATTTTATGGACGGACGAGTCGAAATTTAATTGCGAGGGTATAACAAATTTCCACAACCTACATTATTGGGCAGAGGAAAATCCCAAGTTAACACGTGAAACTAGTTTCCAAATGAAGTTTTCTATTAATGTGTGGATGGCAGTCATTGGCCACTATTTAATAGGGCCACACTTTCTGCCTCAAAATTTAAACGGGGAAATCTATGAAAATTTTTTAAGAAATGATCTGGCGGTGATTTTAGAAGATGTTCCTCTCGCCGTCAGACGTTTCAGAACGACGGTTGTCCAGCACATTATCGGTTGACAGTACGACAGTTACTTTATCAACGTTTCCCTAACCGTTGGATTGGAAGAGCGGGCCCAATACCTTGGCCAGCGCGAAGCCCTGACTTAACACCCCTTGATTATTACATATGGGGTCATATGAAGGAGATGGTCTATGCCATACCAATCAATGCTATAGAAAACCTTAGACAAAGGATAGTCGATGCTGCCCAACACATAAGGCATAATCTGACAACCAGAGTAACAAGGACGGAAATAAGAAGACGCTGCCGTGTCTGTATACGGAATAGGGGCTCCCATTTTGAGCAAGACATATAAAAAATAAAGTGCAACTTTGAAATTAATGAAGAATTAATTTCTACTTTTAAAATGTTTTTTACTGTTTATCTAAAAATAAAATTCGTACTACTTGTGTTATTTTTACTAGTATTTTCTTAGAACTATTAAGGGTACATTGAACATTTCTACCTAGTTAGATAGCTATTGAAATAAGGAAGTTTTTATAATAATCTATACGCGTGTTACGTTAATATTTTTTTGAAAAACCTAATAGGTAAATTTCATAGCTGATTTAAAAAAAAAATTTTTTTAAGTTTTTATTTTAGATGTTCACATGATCGAAATGTTTCCAGATATTTTTCATTCCAAACGGATATCTATAATATTGGACAAGTAATCCAGTAAAAAAAAATTTAAAAATGTCAAATAGATTTTTCGAAAATTAACTTTTAGGACATTAAGATCTACTTTTTGAGAAAAACAAAAAAAATTAAATATCTCTAAAACTATTGAGTTTTGCATAATATATGTTAGGGCTAAATTTACTCCTTAGATCATGCCCCATCACATCTCCAAAGGAATGTATCTAATTACAGTAACCCTGTATACATTTGTTTCAACATATTATAACAATGACCTAATAAAACAGACTGCTATTTTAGTATTTCAGTTAAATATGACGGATATTAATTAAGTTTAATATCTCACCAGCATTTTTTTTTTAAACAGGATATGTATTGTCGTCAGATGAGTTTTCATGAGATGCACCTGATACTGAGTCTGAATCATCATATTTTGTATTTTTTTTGGCTTTCTGTGGCCTCTGCCCTTCACACTGATGATGCTCTCGGTGTTCGAAGATAATTCACTAGTATTTTGAGCTTTGTTAGCTTTTCGTTCAGCAGTGTTAAAATCATATAAACAAAACAATAATTTTACTATAACATAAAAAACAAAATTGCAACTGATGCCACATCAACAATGTATGAATGTGGTACGGTGACTGGTTTAAGTTCCGTTGTAAGATTGTGCATATGACAATATACAGGGCGTTTGATTTACCATTCCACAGCCTTTTGAACTAATTATCAAGATATGTATAAAAAAACAAAATATAGTTTTATATTCCAACAATTGGAAAAGGTCGCGCTAAATTTTTATTGTTCAAATATTAAAATTTCCACAACAGATTTTAAAATCATCGTCCAAGTTCGACTCCATCTTGGTAATAAGGTTTTTGATGATACTCTTTTGTTGTTTTTTGAAAAAGTCATAATGTAGCATGAGATAGGTGTAAAAAATTTTGTTCCTTGCATTGCATTGCTGGAAAACGATAAATCCAACACGTTGTATATTTCAATGTTAAAACAACTTACCAAATTTTCCCAACAAAACAGCCGAGTATGCTTTCCAGTCAGTTCCTGGATCTTCTTTGTTTTTAATATAATCTATAATTTTTGATTTTTTCGTATGAGCAGGCGGCCAAAAACATTCATTAACACCGTCCACAAACCATACTGCTGGCACTGCTTCTACTGCATCCTCATTGGTAAATTGAACCACAGCCCAAACCATCTTTGTTTTAAACGTTTTATATACATTGTTAATACATAAATTATAATTAACACTTAAAATAAGTACATAAAATACAATATGAATTACAATATACCATAAAATAGGTCTAAAAATGTATGACAATAAAATAACAAAAACAGTGCTATATTATATTAAACCAGAAACAAGTTTCTTTTAACTATAGGAAAAAGTGAAATAATAATAATAATAATAAATACATTTATTGTGTAAAGAAAATATAATAAATTACACAAAGGGCAGTGAGCTCAACATAGTTGATTTTCAGCCCACCCCCGTAAATAATAGACGAAAATACACGTAATAATAAGAAATAATATATACATATATACACATATACATATATATGACAATAAAGATAATAATTTACAAGTAATATTATAGATAGTATAGTATATTAGACAGACATTAACAGAGAGGCGAAAATACACGTAATAATAAATAATATATGTATAACAATGAGGACAATAATTTACAAATAATACCATAGATACTATAATATACAGGGTTACTGGTAATTCGATACATTCCTTTCGAGATGTGATGGGGCATGATCTAAGAAGTAAATTTAGCCCTAACATATATTATGCAAAACTCAATAGTTTTTGAGATATTTAATTTTTTTTGTTTTTCTCAAAAAGTAGATCTTAATGCCCGAAAAGTTAATTTTGTCCAATATAATAGATATCCGTTTGGAATGAAAAATATCTAGAAACATTTCGATCATGTGAACATCTGAAATAAAAACTTTAAAATTTTTTTTTAAAAATCAGCTATGAAATTTACCTATTAGGATTTTTCAAAAAAATATTAACGTAACACGCGTATAAATTATTATAAAAACTGCCTTATTTCAATAGCTATCTAACAAGGTACAAATGTTCAATGTACCCTTAATAGTTCTAAGAAAATACTAGTAAAAATAACACAAGTAGTACGAATTTTATTTTTAGATAAACAGTAAAAAACATTTTAAAAGTAGAGTTTAATTCTTCATTAATTTCAAAGTTGTACTTTATTTTTTATATGTCTTGCTCAAAATGGGAGCCCCTATTCCGTATACAGACACGGCAGCGTCTTCTTATTTCCGTCCTTGTTACTCTGGTTGTCAGATTATGCCTTATGTATTTGGCAGCATCGACTATCCTTTGTCTAAGGTTTTCTATAGTATTGACTGGTGTGGCATAGACCATCTCCTTCATATGACCCCATACGTAATAATCAAGGGGTGTTAAGTCAGGGCTTCGCGCTGGCCAAGGTATTGGGCCCGCTCTTCCAATCCAACGGTTAGGGAAACGTTGATCAAGTAACTGTCGTACTGTCAGCCGATAATGTGCTGGACAACCGTCGTTCTGAAACATCATTCGCTGTCTGACGGCGAGAGGAACATCTTCTAAAATCACCGCCAGATCATTTCTTAAAAAATTTTCATAGATTTCCCCGTTTAAATTTTGAGGAAGAAAGTGTGGCCCTATTAAATAGTGGCCAATGACTCCCATCCACACATTAATAGAAAACTTCATTTGGAAACTAGTTTCACGTATTAACTTGGGATTTTCCTCTGCTCAATAATGTAGGTTGTGGAAATTTGTTATACCCTCGCGATTAAATTTCGACTCGTCCGTCCATAAAATACTTGTTAAAAAATTTGCACTTTCTGCATCTGAATTTAACATAAAGCGGCAGAATTCCACTCTCTTTCCAGGATCACCTTCCTCCGAGCCTTGGACAGGGGTATAGTGGTAAGGATGACATCCAACTCTACGTATCGTAGACTAAACGTTCCATTGTGACGCTCCGGTTAGTCTTGCGACTTTATTAGTTGAAATAGTTGGGTCTTCCTCAAAATACCTCAATATTTCTACCTCATCATCTGATTCATAAACCCACCACCACTTCTTCTACATTTCACGGAGCCAGTTTCAGCGATATTTCGATATGCCGTACTGAATACACGTGCATTTGGTAAGCGGCGGTTAGGGTACCAAAGACCATATTCTCGGCGAGCTTCAGCAGTGTTGCCGCCACAGTATCCATAGACAAACAAGATATCAGCGTATTCTGCGTTGGCATACGCGGCCATGGCACAGAAAATACAATAACAACTAATAACAACAACTACGAGCAAAATCAAAATCTTCGATAACTAATTTAAAAAGACCAACAAACTTAAGGGACGTGGAGATAAGAATGTCAGTTAATGACTATATACACAAGCGTCAAAGTCAAGGACTGACTGACTTAAATGAAAATGAACGATTAGTCGTTTAATAAATTCCGCCACCAGTATTATCTTTACTAATTTTTTATTAGAACTATCAAGGGTTCTTAAACATTTCTACCTAGTTAGATAGCTATTGAAATAAGGAAGTTTTTATAATAATTTGTACGCGTGCTACATTAATATTTTTTTGAAAAAACCTAATAGGTAAATTTCATAACTGATTTTTAAAAAAAAATTTACAATTTTTATTTTAAATGTTCACATGATCGAAATGTTTCCGGATATCTTTCATTACAAACGGATATCTATAATATTGGACAAGTAATCCATTAAAAAAAAATTAAGAATGTCAAGTAGATTTTTCGGAAATTAACTTTTAAGACATTAAGATCTACTTTTTTGAGAAAAACAAAAAAATTGAAATATATCAAAAACTATTGAGTTTTGCATAATGTATGTTAGGGCTAGATTTACTCCTTAGCTCATGCCCCATCACATCTCCAAAGGAATGTATCGAATTACCAGTAACCCTGTATAAGGCAGCCATTGACACTTTAACAAACACATATAATTATTAACAAACTAGTAACCACAGAATAGCGCAACACTTATAGCTGGGAATTAAACAGAATAGATTTAATTTCTTTTTTATACATACCATAAGACAAGTTTAATAAATCAAAATATTCATTTAATTCAGTGGGGGCACAGTATGGAAAACTACCCTCGAGCTTCCTGGTACTATGCTGGGGTATGGTATAATTGTCGATTCTAACATTTATATTATGTATTTCGGATCGTCTTGAGAGCAATTCTACCAAGTAATTAGGGGTATTATTATTTACTACTTTGTACAAAAACTGACAGAATAATAATTTAATTCTGTTTTCAATATTCAGTTCACAGTGTCTCTTTATGTACGGAGTAATGTGTTCACGATAGCTTGTTACACAAATGAACCGAAAACATGCATTTTGTACCCCCTGTAATTTATTTTTATTTAATAACGTAAGGAAATTATAATAAACAATACAGCAATATTCAATTTTAGGATAAATTAGAGATTTAACTATTTTTAATTTCAGTTCTTCCGGCAATGAGAATTTAAACTGATATATAGATTTCAGCACCATAAAGCACTGCTTAAATACATTTGTGACGTGTTCGTTAAAGTTAAGCGAACTATCCATATACAAGCCCAAATTCTTTGCGGTCTGCACCCATTGAATTTCACTGTTATTTATTAATGTTTTAATGTCATCAAAGTTGATTTGATTTATTAACCTATCATTTCCTACACAAATAGCCACTGATTTATTAGGATTAATTCTTAATCCATTTTTGCAGCACCAAGTTGAGAATTCTTTCAATTCATAATTCAAGACAGTAATTCCGTCGTTTATATTATTGACTTTGCTCCCGGTATATATTTGTATATCATCTGCATTTTGTAAAAATAGTTTGTAAATCGAACAAGAAAATTGAAAATGGGCCAAGAATGCTTCCTTGCGGAACACCACTCTTAGTAATTACTTTTTTAGATACCGTGTTTTCGAGTTTTACGGCTTGATACCTATCTTGTAAATAATTTTTAAACCAACACAACTCCGTGTTATTAATATTTAAGTAATTTAATTTTGCTAGTAATAAGTCAAAGTTAACGAGATCAAAAGCTTTGCTTTGATCTAGTAATACTAATAGCGTAAGCTCAGCTCTGTCTATGTTATGACTAATATCATCAATGACTTTCATGAGTGCAGTACATGTGCTATAACCTTGCCTAAATCTAGATTGGTTTTTAGGTAGAATATTAAAACTATTGATGTAAATTTTCAACTGATCCGCAACAATTTTTTTTTTTAGAGAAAATTGGTAAAATATTTATAGGTCTTAGATCCTTCAATTCAGAAGGTTTGACAATTTTAGGTATTGGCAAGACTAAGGCATATTTCCATATTTTAGGTATAATACCCGTCGTTAAAGATTTATTAAATATTGCTTTTAATACGTGCACACAGAATGGTAAAATAATATTAAGCATTTTTAGATTTATATTATCTATACCGTAAGAGTTTGTTTTAATAGTAGCTGCATATTTATGTCGTTTACATCAATTTCTTTAAATTTAAAATGACTTATATCATTTGAAAAGTCACTGTTATTAGTGTTAAAATAATTTAAATAATCATGTTTGATATTAGATTCTCCAGCTACATTTACAAAATAATTATTAATTAGATCAGGATCTTTTAATTCGTCTGGTATACCAGCAATATTTTTTATACACGGATTATGTACGTAAATGTTGAATCTGTACATATAAAATGGGTTTATTTTACATGTACAGGGTGTTCTATTTTTTTAAATAAATTTGTGGTTCAAATATCATTCTGACGTAATTCTTTCCAAGAAATGTCGAAAAAACGATTTTCTTGTACTTTCTTAATGGACTATTACAAAGATGTAAAAAATGCATAAAAATTTTAAATATCACTTCCAGTTTTACCGTTTACGTTTTTTTTCTAAAAAATATCGTTTTTTAAGAAAAAAAATTATTTTTAAGCACTTCACAATAATAGACGATTTAAACATGAACTGCAAACGCCAATAATTTCATATTTTGTATTATTTTTACAACTAGCTAATATGATTTTACCTCATAATTGATATTCCTGGAATAAAAGGCCTAGATGACTCAAATATGAGTTAGACTATCTTGTTGGGTATAAAGTATAGGGACTTATGTTGAAAAACGATTCATATGTCGTAGACTGTTATAAAGATAAGTGTTATTTATTCAAAATAAGTTTTTATATTATAATTTCTGATTAAATTGGCAATGATATTTAAAATACATTTTGAATTTTTCAAGGAAATAGTTTTTTCAGTCATAACTTTTTTCTTTGATGTTTAATTGTTTGTTTCTTAGCGGCATCGGATTCTTCAGAAAAAATTACGTAAAAATGATTATTCTCAAAAACTACGAGTCGAGCGTAACGCGTTATCTAGGACACCCTGTACAGTTATACATTATACATTTATTATTTATTCAACTTTTTGACATGAAATTATTTGAGCAGAAATACAAGTATCACTGAAGGCTATATATAACATTTAAGGTAGATACTTTTAAGATATACAATATACAATTATAATTAAAACATCAAATTAATAATAGTAAGTAAGTAAGTAATTTTATTCAAAGATAGATTTGAGTATACAATTACATTTTAACAATTTATTTACTTAAGAAAGCCAGTGGTACACCTAAATCAAATGCAGATTTGTTTGTGGACCACTGATATATATAAACATTATGGCAGTGTCATCTGCGTAAGAGATTGTGTGTCCTGAGAGATTTTTTATGGAGGCTATATCGTTTATGTCGACTAAGAACAGTACTGGACCTAATATTGTTCCTTGTGGAACGCCCATATTAATGGTTTCATAATCACTAAGAACATCGAATACTCTTGTTCTCTGTTTTCTGTTCTTGAGATAATTTTTAAAAATATTTAAAGCAGGACCTCGCACACCAATATTTTCAAGTTTTTTAGTAAAACAGTATGGAACACGGTGTCAAAGGCCTTAGCTAGGCCTAAAAAGACAGTAAGACATTTTTTATTTTCATCAAGGGTGGTGACTATGTTTTTTGTGAGATCCAGTATAGCATGCTCGGTGCTAATGCCAGTTTGAAACCTATATTGGTTAGGTGATATTAGCCCGTGTTTTACTAAATAGCTTATTAATCTATTTTTTAGGCATAACTCTAGAATTTTTGAGAAATTATTGATGAAAGAAATTGGTCTGTAATTTGTTACGTTTAATTTATCACCTGATTTATAAACTGGGACCACAATAGATTCTTTCCAGCTGTTTGGAATAACTTCCGTTTGGAATATTAAATTTAATAAATGCAAAAGTGGCGTTAGTATTTGTTTGTGAATGGACATTATTATAAAGTTAGATATGCCGTCTGGGCCAGTTGATAATTTATTTTTTAATTTCGATATCGATATAAAAAAATCGGCAGCTACTGGAAGCGGCTGGAACCTCCCCACTCGGTGGATCTTTGAAACCGAAAACAGCATTAAATTGTGTAACAAAACGGCACTAAACGTAATCCGATCTCATCCAAAACCTTTTCAGATCTTCTGGGGCACTAAAAAACCCTCAACTTAATGAATTTACAATCATCTATGCGAGTTATTACCTACATTATCGCTCGTTGAATAATATACTATTAGGATATTAACAACTTTAACATCACTTGAATGACTAAGAAAGTCTAGTTATCCTAAATACTACAGATTTGTAAAGCAACAAACTGAAAATTGGTAAAGTGATACTAATCTATAATAAATTCACTAACGAAGGTACAGAAAGCATATGATATTGATATTGTTACATCTACCTTTAAAGTTTGTGACAATCCACTAAAAGTTACAAATGTGCCGAAATCTTATTAACATGACATGACGCCAACTTTATCGGATGACAAGCGATGACAATGACAATCATCAAAATTTGCTCATTGCAATCCGATCGCTCGCGGCTGTCTTTGTTAAATCAAACATTAGCATTTCAGTAATTTTACTAGATTTTAGAGGAATATTTGTAGTTTAATTCTTCGATTTGTCTGGATATATATTTAAAAACGGCACTAAACGTAATCCGCTCTACTTCTAGAGCAGTGAAGAAACCCTCACACGTGAATTGACACGTGATGTGACGAGTTTCACGATGTAACAGCTACGCGCATCGATCATGTCATGCGAAATGCGATCTATGCCATATTTGCTTTGTTTTTAATTTTTTTCACGGAAACCAAATCGAAAGGGTGGAAGTGTGATATATCGTTGAAATCAGAATTTTAACTGCTTTTTAATGGTTCCATTGCAAATTGAAAGTAAATATAAAATAAACAACTTGTTGCGTCAAAATGGCATTAAACGTAATCCGATCTCAACCAAAACTTTTTCAGATCTTCTGCGACACTAAAGAAACGCACACGCAAAGTTTCATTCAAATCCGTTCAGTAGTTTCGGCGCTATCGTGCTAACACACATACACACATACATACACACATACACACACACAGACATTTTCCAAAAACCACTTTTTTAGGTTCCTAGGACCTCAAAACGTAAAGATTTGATGTTATCTCAATTTTCGTTTTTGAACCAATTTTAGTAACCTCTCACAATTTTATTGTGGAGAGGTTAAAAAACACATACCATAAAAGTGAAGAATATCTTTTAGTCATACTTTTAAAACTTGAAGGTAATGAAGGTGCAGGCGTACAACTTTTTAGCGTGATACAAGACTCTATTTTTTGGAAGGTATTGAATTCCATGGGACAAAAAATATACAGAGTACCCCACCGAAGGCTGTAATACTCCAACCTCTCTATAACATTTTCAGTTTTTACTAAATTAAAACCAAATTAGTGTCAAAAAATAAGTCATTAAAATGTACTTACGACCACAAAATCATGTATCTTCTTCAAATGCAAATCAACCTACAATGCAAGATTAAATGAAAATAATCATAATAGGCATTTTTTATGAAAAAATGTTATTAATAAAAGTTGTTCGGAATCATTTTATTTGAATGATTGTATCCAAAGTTCATTAATAAAATGCTTAATATGATTTTTAATTCATTCAATCAATTTAATTCATTTTCATTCAATCTTGCAGCATCTTTGCTTTTGAAGACTAGACTCTAAGACTCTAACTTTTCATTTAAATTGGAAAAAAATTAAAGTCTTAAGTAAGCCACTCTGTAACACCATATTTTTAAAATTCACACACTTCAAAAATAAATGAAAATACTAGAGCTGAATAAAACAACAATAGCAAACAAATTTAAATATGTAACAAAGGAAATGAAACTAATGCATTTCTGTAAGATAAAACCTTTATCTTTTTTTTAATAGAACTCACTAGAAACATATCGACCTCTAAATTATTGCTTCTTTTAATAAAAGTAATACCAAAAGTAGAAGAATCACAGGGCTTTTTAAAAAAACTTTCTGTTCGTTTGTACTTAAATCCCAGCATTACGATGGTTCCTTCGCAAGTTGCAAATTTTTTTACTTCAATTATTGTTCCATTATAACATTCAACAAATCTGTCACACTTATTAGATACATTTAAACCATAATTATTGGTTTTCATTATTTTAAATTGTGGCGAAGTACAATTTGTTAACAATGGGCCGGAACAATGTTCAATTACAAATTTTGTTTTTTCTTTTTATTTCCAGCACAGATCAAAGATTTGTAATTGTCTTTGTTCAATTACTCTTCGAACAATCTGTTGCAAAGGTATCGCAACTTTACGAACTTTCTTTTTTAATTGGGACATAAAGTTTTCGAAAGGGAATGCGCTAAAATTGTCAAGAGCGCCAAAATGTTCTACACACTTGGTTAAATGTAAAATATTGTGTACATTGTGGGATATAAAATCTGGCCCATAAATTTTAATAGAATTTAATATGAAGTGTTTAAATAGATCATGTGCATAACCAACAAAATTGTAATTTTTTGAATATTCATTACTAACTAATATAAGAGTAAGTTGTTGTACATTTTACTTGACAAAACATCCCTAAAAACTATCAAACCAGTGTAAAGTAATAGAAATTCTGAGGCCTTGTACCTTTTACAATCGACAAATGATCAGGGTTTTCTGATGAGTTCACATGGTATCAATTTTTTTAATTTCAGAGAATGATTAGTTATCATATTTATGTGCAATGCACGTAATTTATATGGTGGTTTGCCATAAACCCATCCATATCTTTTGTTACATAATAACCGTCTTACTACTCCCAACAAAATACAGTGCATATAATCAATCGGAACATTCTTACGCGCCAATATCCATTGGCTGGATGTCGGTCTCGATAACTAGGGCCGAGTAGGACTACTACTCTTTGCTCCTAGATTATCTCTGTAGACCTGGACCGGCCTTCGTGATAGGTGGGCCCGCTTGCTTCTACCAGACCCAGCTCGCAAATGCGTGATGTGTCGTGGTATTTTCTGCGGACCTCCCCTGGTCCTGGCTCTTGAACCTCGCTGGCTGAGGTCTCTTCTTGCCTTGATATTTTCTTTCTTCGCCAGCTTGTCACCCCCGGGGGTAGTTATCGGTCGAGTTGGGTTTACTAAGTTTTGGCTGGGACTGACTGCCGGTACGTAGGACATCAATTGATATCCTACCCCGGATCGTCGGAAAGGTAAGGATGAGCTGTGTAGCTCGGGAGTGTGGAGACCTAAGTGCTTATTTTAGCACTTTCGGTCTCCACGGAGCAGGTGGGACAACGGGCGTCGGACGGTATGTTGTCCGACGCCCGCAAGGACGTTGGGTTAGGGTTGAAAACGTCATGTCTCTGGTAGTGGTGGTCCGTCCTGGCGCATCTTCTAGCGGGAAATAAAGGTTATACTTACCCGTTGTCCAGTAACTGAACCCTCGGTCGATTGTGCCTCGGGGCGTCGGCGGGGTCGTAATCAGTGGCCTGTCTGATCAGCGGGTTCCCATGCTCCTCGGCTTGGGCGTACAGCTTCTTCGCTCGTTCCCAGATGACTTCAGTGACCGTGGTGTACTCCAGGACTCTGACGATGTCTGCGGTTCTCACGTACCATGGGGCGTCAACTACCGTGCTGAGGGCGATGTTCTCCACTGCCTGGATTCTCTTCATGTAGGACCTCCCCTGGTCCTGGCTGTTGAACCTGGCTGGCTGAGGTCTCTGTGTGGTCGGTCTGGGGGAGGTCCGAGGTATAGATGGCGATCAGGTGCGGTGACAGCACCGATCCCTGTGGAACTCCCGCCTCCACGGTCCTGTAGGTGGAGAGTTGGTCCGAGATTTTCACCCTTAGCTATCTGCAGTGTAGGTAGGATCTCACTAGTTTGACGAGTTCGATGGGGTAACCCATACTCATCATTTTAGCTAGGAGACCGTCGTACCAGACCCTGTCGAATGCTTTGGCGACGTCTAGGAACAGCGCCGCGGTGATTTGACGCTGGTTGAACCCCTTGGTAATCTCCTCGGTGAGGCGAAGCACTTGGAGTTCCGTGGAATGTCCTGTTCGGTACGCGAACTGTTCATCCGGGATGATGTTCAGCTCTTCTGTCTTCTCTGTTAGCCTCTTCAAGATGACCCGTTCTTCAACCTTGCTCATGGCTGGGAGGAGGCTGATGGGCCTGTAAGAAGACGGGAAAATTAGTTCTTTCCCTGGTTTAGGGATCATAATAACGTCGGCCTTTTACCACCTGGCTGGAAAGTGCCGTAACCTTAACATCGCGTTTACGATGCTTAATCATGTTAAAATTATGTATATTTTCTATTAAGCTTCTACCAGTATGATGTTCAGGTTGTAATTTGTTTCTAAAAGAATAATCAGTTCTAATTCGAAAATTTGTTTCTGAGAAGCATAAAACTTTATTATACATGTCTCCTTCTAAGGTACACTTACTGCAAGAAAAATGAGCTGTGTGGCTTTTAATGTACAAAACATGTGATTTAGCATTTACATCACATATGAGCATTGAAATGCTGAACGAGTATTTTTGTGTATTTATTAAAATACCGTTAGAAGTTAAGTCGACACATTCATTGACAAAATCTGAAAGGAATTCATTAGCATCTGGTTTACCGGTACCTTTGTAAAGACCCACACAAAAAACTTTTTTCTCTAAACCTTTAATGGATTTTATGGCACACAATATGGGCCAAAATGATTCATTAGAGCTTTTAAATAAAGGTACTCCATCAATAGAAATTTTATCTGTGGAACATAGCTTTAAATTATGTTTGTTGCAGAAATCAATTATCGTTTCACATATCCCAAAATAATAATAACTACCATTACCCATTTGCTTTATATCAGTTCTAGTTGGTGTGTGTAACAGGCTTCTAGGGTCTTTAGGCAAATTTTTTAGTTGTGATAGTGGATAATTTCCCTTTAATAATATTAGCAGTTTACCCAAAGTAGATAGACAAACATTTTCTTCTATTGCCCAAGTAGCCAACTGGGCAGCAAAACTGGGAATATTGAAATTAGAAATATTATCCTGAGAAACTTCGTTATAAGAATAATTTAATTGCGTTGATGAGTCATTATTGTCATCACCAACATCTGTTAATTGTTCTGGATCTCGTTCTGAATATTTAGAAGCTTGGACGTTAGAATTTTTGTTTACGTTACTATTAACGCTCTCTATTGTTCCATTACGTTTTACAATTTTCCTGCCTTTATTAGCATATGCTGCCAATAAACCAGACACTCTATTAACCTCTCCACAATAAAATTGTGAGAGGTTACTAAAATTGGTTCAAAAACGAAAATTGAGATAACATCAAATCTTTACGTTTTGAGGTCCTAGGAACCCAAAATAGTGGTTGTTGAAAAATGTCTGTGTGTGTGTATGTGCGTATGTGTGTTAAGACGATAGCGCCAAAACTACTGAACGGATTTGAATGAAACTTTGCGTGTACGTTTCATTAGTGCCCCAGAAGGGTTTGGTTGAGATCGGATTACGTTTAGTGCCATTTTGACGCAACAAGTTTATTTTATAATTAATTTCAATTTGCAATGGAACCATTGAAAAGCAGTTAAAATTCTGATTTCAATGATATATCACACTTCCACCCTTTCGATTTGGTTTCCGTGAAAAAAATTTAAAACAAATCAAATATGAAGCATAGATCGCATTTCACATGACATGATCGATGCGCGTAGCCGTTACGTCGTGAAACTCGTCACATCACGTGTCAATTCACGTGTGAGGGTTTCTTCACTGCCCTAGAAGTAGAGCGGATTACGTTTAGTCCCGTTTTTAAATATATGTACAGACAAATCAAAGAATTAAACTACAAATATTCCTATAAAATCTAGTAAAATTACTGATATGCTAATGTTTCATTTAACAAAGACAGTCACGAGCGATCGGATTGCAATGAGCAAATTTTTACGATTGTCATTGTCATCGTTTGTCATCCGATAACGTTGGTATCATGTCATGTTAATAAGATTTCGGCATATTTGTAACTTTTAGTGGATTGTCACAAACTTTAAAGGTAGATGTAACAATATCAATATCATATGCTTTCTGTACCTTCGTTGGTGAATTTATTATAGATTATCACTTTACCAATTTTCAGTTTGTTGCTTTACGAATCTATAGTATTTAGGATAACTAGACTTTCTTAGTCGTTCAAGTGATGTTAAAGTTGTTAATATCCTAATAGTATATTATTCAAGATAATGTAGGTAATAATTCGCATATATGATTGTAAATTCATTATGTTGAGGATTTTTTTAGTGCCCCAGAAGATCTGAAAAGGTTTTGGATGAGATCGGATTACGTTTAGTGCCGTTTTGTCACACAATTTAATGCTCTTTTCGGCTTCAAAGATTCACCGAGACGGGGAGGTTCGAGCCGCTTCCAGTAGCTGCCGATATTTTTAGACTGCACTCATGGCACAACATATGTCGACCATTACATCTTATATTTCCATTTGTTTGATATACTTTTAATTTCATTGAAAGGAAAAAACGATTCAAATGGTTTTTTACCATATTCAGGCATATAATGCGTAGAGAGAATTTGTTCAAAAAAGTCGTGCGCCGCCATCTTTGATCCGCCAAATTTTTTACAACAATTTTCCAGAATGCCAGCCTCGAAAAAAATTTTATGTTAGGGCAGTGCTCTGGAGGTTTTTTAAAATTGGCAGAGCATCCAAGCGAATGTCAATATGAGAATCGAAACTATTGTTGGCGCCTCGTAGAATTTAGCTACGCGTTTATATTTGAGTAAAGCAAACTTTCCAGTTTTTCAGACGTCTGTGAATTAATTAATAGTTTCAATCAACTATTAACAATCCACAGATCGATATCTTAAAACAAGACTGCATGCATCTAAGAATACAAAGGAGATCTCCGCAAATAAACGATTCTCCACGGCCGAGCAGGAATCACAGGCCTCCTTCCACTGCCGCTGAAAAATCGCGAACGCCTGAAGCACGGGTTCCGCCTGAAACCGCCGCAGTTGAATGACACCAGCGCCCGCTGCGAATCCATCGCAGAAAATTCAGTGTCGTCCGCTTGCCATGCCAACAAATTTGCGCGCGCATCCACCGAAGGAGGGTGAATTTTTACTGAAAACGCCAGTCGAGTCACCTTTGGAAGCTATGGATCCGCACACCATCAATTGTTTCACATTTTTTAAACTTCATAAACTGCTGTGATATTAAAACTAAAAATAAGAACGCGGACGATGATATAACCGCAATTGTGAGGTGATTAAAGTTAGTGACAGTGGTTGACGTAGAGCACATAAACATACAGGATAACAAGGATATATTAATAAACTAACCGCAATTTTGCCTTATACATGCCTTATATTTAATTTCAACGAAGGAGAATTTGCCTAAAAATTTTTTATACGCTTACAGCACCACGTTTATATTATTGTTGTAAATATATCGATTTATTTCTCCGTGTTTACTAAGGCTAGCGTTTCATTTTCGTGCTCCATTCAACATTTTTCTCATATCGTAGGGTAAACATTTCTACTAACCAAAATTCAACATCATCATTAGCTAGGTATAAGAAATATCCATCCAGAAATTGTGACCGTTACGAAGATATCATTTCTTGTGATAAAGTTGTTGACAGTGAAGAGTATTAGTTGTGTTTTTGTAAGTTCTACAGTGTGGATCGCGAGGGAGCAATGCCTCCAGGCGTTTTGTACTTGACAGTCGGTGTTGTTTTTTGAAAATTTGCTGATATGCCAGTGAGAAGAGGCCTAGTAGCGCCGCGTACTACTCTCATAGAAACTATCATAAAGAAATTTGACACAGACAGTAAGTTGACCATTTTCTTTTAGCAGCCTGATTTTTAATGCCTCTATTTATCATAAATTTTGCTACCAAGCACATTTTCTTTTGTAATCATACATTAAGGAATTTATGGCCACTCGCTCTCTATGACTGTCTCTGTAGTATTTGACGCAGTATTCAAATTAAACAACTGCGGTGAAATGAACCTTAAAAGGCGACAGACCTTCCACAAACTGCAATAAACACGGTTTTCTTTCGTGCCTAAAGTCTCAACTACCAAATGGGTTTTATCACTGACCCACTACGGGGCGCCAGAGGTCGTAACTCCTAAATTTCTTTGCGTGTGTACAGAGTTGTTCATTATAAATTACCCACCAGTTATCATTCTTATTATTGGCTATAAAAAAAAATGCACAGTAGCGTGCAAATTTCAGGGGATACAAAAAAATAATTTTATTTGGGTTTTCTACCACATGTATTATCCTCATCAAAAACAAGTCACCGAATCTGCAAAATAATAGAATTATTCGAAAAAAGCCCCTACGCCTGTGGCGTTTACGTCAAAGGAACAGTCAGAGGTGAGGTTATGTTTTACAAATAATATAAATCGGAATAAACACAGACATAATGTATTTTGCTAACGTTTCGGAAAGTAGTCTCTTTCTGTTTTCGAAACTTTTTTCGAAGAAATCTTATTTGCTGTGTATGTCAAATACACAGCTTTAAGATTCTGTTTATGTTATTTCCATAGACACTTACTACTTAGACAGAACTGATGATATTTTCCTTTAGATAATGTTGAGTTTGTTAAGTTCTTCTTTTAACATGCAGCTAATCTTGAAACATATAAAAAATATAAGAAAGTATATAAAAAAATAATACAAGCTGCTAAAAGACTGCATAACGATAGACTAATTCGAAATTCTGATAACAAAAGTAGAGCAGTATGGTCAGTAATTAACCAGAATATTAATGATAATAAACGTAACGACATTAAAATTTATGAAATGAAAACTGATAACTTATCTGTAAGAGATGATAAATTAATTGCTGAGAATTTTAATAAATACTTCATAGACTCTCCGAGGAAGCTAAATGAAAAGTTAGATACTGAAAACAGCAGGATTGGCGTTAAGCCAGCACACGACAATTATTATCCAACTATTTTCCTTGAAGCTTTGATAATTTCAGTGCAAAATTAATCAAAACATGTCTATATTATATTATAACTCCATTGAAAAACCTAATTAATTGGTCTATATCAGAAGGTGTATTTCCACAAATTTTAAAGACAGCCAAAGTAACACCCCTCTTTAAGAAAGGTGATCGAACCTTACTTGAGAATTATCGTCCAGTTGCAATATTGTCAACTCTATCTAAAATATTAGAAAGAGTAATGTTTAATAGAATTGTGAAATTTGTTGCAAAGCATAATATACTTACTAACTGTCAGCATGGATTTCGTAAAGGCAGATCTACTGAAACTGCCATCTTAAATTTTATTCACAACATCCATGAAAATATAAACAACGGTAAAAAATTCATTGGCCTATTTATGGACCTTAGCAAAGCGTTTGATTTAATAAACCACAATTTACTTTTAGATAAATTATCTGCATATGGACTAAGGGGGAAAATGCATAATTGGCTCAAATGCTATCTGTCTGATCGAAACCAAGTTGTTGTAGTAAATGGAACTAAATCTACTCGGCAAAATATATTATGTGGTGTTCCTCAAGGGTCAGTCTTGGGACCATTGCTATTTTTACTTTATGTAAATGATTTGCCCGATAATGTGTTAATTAAAAACAACTTAATTATGTTTGCGGATGATAATTCTTATTTAAGTTGTTCAACCACTTTGACAGACGCCTTAAATGACACTAAAACCGAGATATTCAAATTCACTGACTGGTTTAAGAATAATAAATTGTTTTTAAATATATCCAAGACGGTATTTATAAATTTTACACCAAGAATATCCCGAATTTTGGAAAGTTATTTATTAAAGATTGAGGGTAAATCCTCCAACAAGTTGATACAACAAAATTTCTCGGTGTAAATTTAGATAATGCACTTAGCTGGGAACCTCATATTAATAATTTAGCAAAACAATTAACGTCAGTATGCTATGCAATTTATAGATTACATACAACTACCAGTACAGAAACTATATTAGCATACTATTATTCACATTTTTTTTCCAGAATTTCCTATGGCATTATTTGTTGGGGCTCTTCTTCAAATGCACAGAGAATTTTTGTAATACAAAAAAAAGCAGTAAGAAATATAATAGGTGTGTCAAAATATGCTTCATGTAGAGAAACATTTAATAAATTAAAAATTCTGCATTTGTTTTGTATTTACATACAACATATATTAGTTTATACAAGAAAAAACTTAAATAGATTTCTTCTTAATAACTTTAATCACGACTACAATACCTGATCAAATGATAATTTATTAATTTCTAGCCACCATTTATCTAAATATAAAGAGAGTCTGCAATATATGGGTATTATACGATATAATAAACTGCCATCAAGAATTAAAAATTTAAATGAGCGCGACTTCAATAATGTCATTAAAAATATGTTAGCTACAAAATGCTACTATTCTGTACAAGAATTTTTAGAAGATGACTTAGTTGATTAGGTTTTAACTTTGTGTAATAGGTTCTTCTATCTCTCTGTTTGTGTACATATTTCAAGTGTGCTTTTAGAGGGCGGAATATTAAACATAATATTTTTAGTCGCAAACTCCTCTATAAATCCTTATTTTACTATAAGGAACCTAACCAGATTGCAACCAACAGCTACTCTCCGGGCTATGTGCCCCGCCGAGCGCTGAATTACAAGTTACAAGCCTGGCGCGTTAAGTGTAATAATTGCATATTACCATCAAAACGCTAATGCTTCGATTGCAACAAACACCAGCCGAAAGACTGATCCTACTTAAAGGAGCTCCCTTGCCAGTCGTCACACACCACTTGCAGACTGCAGTTTCGAGCTGTTGGCTCTCGTCAGTGCAAGGTAGGTATGCGACGACCGACATGAGAATCCTTTGACTATAGTACATCCCGGTATTGTGAAACTATAGTCAAAGGATTCTCATGTCGGTCGTCGCATACCTACCTTGCACTGACGAGAGCCAACAGCTCGAAACTGCAGTCTGCAAGTGGTGTGTGACGACTGGCAAGGGAGCTCCTTTAAGTAGGATCAGTCTTTCGGCTGGTGTTTGTTGCAATCGAAGCATTAGCGTTTTGATGGTAATATGCAATTATTACACTTAACGCGCCAGGCTTGTAACTTGTAATTCAGCGCTCGGCGGGGCACATAGCCCGGAGAGTAGCTGTTGGTTGCAGTCTGGTTAGGTTCCTTATAGTAAAATAAGGATTTATAGAGGAGTTTGCGACTAAAAATATTATGTTTAATGTGTACATATTGTTTTGTATTTTATTTTTTCTCTGTGTTTGAATTTCTGTTATGATTGTTACTATTATTGACAACTCCGGTCAATCATTTCGACGTGTCTCACACCATGTTAATGTATAGTCTCTTGGACAATAAAGTTTTATTATTTATTATTATTATTATTATTATTATTATTGGTGGCCAGGTTGTACAAATATCTACAGAACAATTCGGTACGCATTTATCTTCATTTAATAAGATTATTGCTGATTCTTTAATTTTCTCTTTTTTGTTATCTGCCTCTTTTGTTAAAATTTTTGCCGAGTCCCAGTTTATTCTATGTCCGTTTTCGCAAGCATGTTCATAAATCTTTGATTTCTGAATTTTATTATTTCTAATGTAATTCTTGTTGTCATCTAACCTCACACTGAAAGGTCTGAATGACTCACCCACATAACATTTATCACATTCGCACGGGATATTGTCAATACAGTTTTTTGAATTCTGCTTCCTGTTTATCGGTTTTGTTTTTGTTAAAATAAATCTCAAAGTGTTCCCCGTTTGAAATATCGCCCTAACATCAAATTTGTCACCTATACGGCGTAGCTTTTCCGATAGTCCATATACCTAAGGAATTGTTGTTGCATAATGACGTTCAGATATTTGTCGTACCTGATTGCCCCTATTTTCAACATTTATGAAAACTCTATCAACAAAGGCTTCAGGGTATTGATTTTGTACTAGATCCTCTTTGATAATTTTTTTCTCGTTGTGTAATATTTCATTATTAAATGAAATTATTTTGGCTCTATCGTATAAACCACTTTTAACATTTATTGACTGATTTGAGTTAAAATTTAGATATCTATTAGTATGTGTTGGTTTTCTATAAACGTTTGTTTGAATTGTGTTATCTAACCTTTTAAATAAAACATCTAAAAACGGTAGTTCATTCCTACTTTCTACTTCTAATGTGAATTTAATAGACGGTCCCTTACTTTTTATATTTTCTAAAAAACTGCCTAGTAAATCAACACCATGAGGCCAAATTGCAAAGATTTCGTCAACATATCTCCACCAGACAACCGGTTTGTTATACAAATTTGAACATGTGTGTTCCCAAATTTCTCCATAAATATGTTACTTAAAATTGGTGATAATGGAGACCCTATTGACATACTAAAATCCTGCTGATAGAACTCACTTTCCAATTGAAAATAGGTTTCATCTACCGAACATTGGCAAAAAGACTAACTACATCAAGACTAACCATCAGGTGTGATTCATGAATATCATTTTCATAAATTTTTTCTATAAAATGTTTATTATTTGGCAAAATTTTTACTTAAAATTATTGATCCATTATCTGGAAATGCCGATTCATATATTAAAAATTGCAAACATTTTATAGAAAAGATTTATGAAAACGATATCCATGAGTCACACTTGATGGTTAGTTTTAATGTAGTTAGTCTTTTTACCAATGTTCCGGTAGATGAAACCTTAAAAATAGTTAAAGGTAGGTTGCTGAATGATAGTAATTTGGAAACTAGAACTAAATTAAGTGTAAATACCATAATGGAACTCTTAACAATGTGTATAAAAACAACCTATTTTCAATTGTAAAATGATTACTATCAGCAGGATTTTGGTATGGCAATGGGGTCTCCATTATCACCGATTTTAAGCAACATATTTATAGAGAACTTTGAGAACACACATGTTCAAAATTGTATAAACAAACTGGTTGTCTGGTGGAGATGTGTTGACGACCTCTTTGCAATTTGGCCTCATGGTGTCGATTTACTGGATAGTTTTTTTGGAAAATATAAATAGTAAGGAACCGTCTATTAAATCCACATTAGAAGTAGAAAGTAGGAATGAACTACTGTTTTTAGATGTTTTAATTAAAAGGGTAAATAATACCGTTTATAGAAAACCAACACATACTAATAGATATGCCGTATAAGTGACAAATTTGATGTTAGTGCGGTATTTCAAACGGGGAACATTTTGGGAACTACTTTAACAAAAACAAAACCGATAAACAGGGAACAGAATGAAAAAAACTGTATTTATAATATCCCATGCGAATGTGTTAAATGTTATGTGGGTGAGTCATCCAGACCTTTCAGTGTGAGGTTGGATGAACACAAGAATTACATTAGAAATAATGAAATTCAGAAATCAAAGATTTGTGAACATGCTTGGGAATATGGACATAGAATAAACTGGGACTCGGCAAAAATTTTAACGAAAGAGGTAGATAACAAAAAAGAAAAATTAAAGAATCAGCAATAATCATATTAAATGAAGATAAATCCGTATCGAATTGTTCTATAGATATTTGTACAACCTGGCCACCAATGTTAAAATAAGAACTTAACAAACTCAACATTATCTAAAAGAAAATATCATCAGTTCTGCGTAAGTAGTAAGTATCTATGAAAATAACATAAAAAAAATCTTAAAGCTGTGTATTTGACATACACAGTAAATAAGAGTTCTTCGAAAAATTAAAATAGTCAGTCAGTAAAATACATTATTTCTGTGTTTATTCCGATTTATATTATTTGTAAACATAACCTCTGACTGTTCCATTGACGCAAACGTCAAAGGCACAGATGCTTTTTTCCAATAATTCTATTATTTTGCAGATTCGGTGATTTGTTTTGAGAGAATACATGTGGTAGAAAACCCAAATAAAAGGAATGAATATTAGTAGAATGCCGCAAATAACTTTCAGACAATAAAATAATATATATTTTTAAATGGTATACCCTGTATATTATTAAATTTTTGGAATGATCCATTTTTTATGATTTCAAAAATATATCATATGTTACCCCTATCATATACTGTTTTTGAGTTATTAAACGTCGAATATCTTTGTTAAAGTAGTTACTGTAAATATGGAAAAGTTAACATTATTAAAGTGAGCTATGAAAGTAACAACTATTATGTTTGATAGGTGACATTTATTTAATGATATAATCAAAATGGTTTACACTGAGGAAAAAAAGTTCAAATATTTACTTGTTATACGGGGTGGTCCGTAATGGTCCATGGAGAAACAGTGGATTTCTGATATTAAAATATCACGATTTAACTAAACTTTCCTTAGTACAAAAGTTGATATTAACAGAGATACAGGGTGTTAAAGTCAATATTATATTTTTAACTTTCTCATATATCTTTTGAAGTTTTTCAAGTATTGTTGTGTAAATTGGTGAATAGGGGTTGAGATGAAAAATTCAAATCTGCTCCCACTTTTCCTCTATATGTAGAATTTAGTGGAAAATAAATTTCTTTTCTTGATTTTTTGTGCTACTCTTGATACTTTCGGAGATATTTAAAAAAATTTTAAAATTTCCCCTTTCAATTGTTTATGCAATATGTTCCGGGCCGAATTGGAGAGGACATTTTCAATAAATCTCTTTCTAAACATAAAAAGAAGCGTTAGAAAGAAAAAAGCCTCCTTAGGAATTATTCCATCAATCCGGTGATATTCAACCTCTGACGCCCAGACTATAATTAGTACAATCAATGAACCGATTCACCTCCGAAATCTGATCAACTCAACCGCTTTGTTTGAAATTTTGACAGTAGCTCAAAAATGATGCAAATACCAAACCTGATTTAGTGCCGATATGTGCTTCCACCCCGGGGGTGAATGCCATCCTTTCTCGGGGGTGGAAATTTGAAAATTAAAAATGACACAGGGAGTCGATAGAGGATCAAATTTTAAGAAGAAAATGTAGCATAAAGTTTTTTCTGCAACCTAATAATTTCTGAGTTATTCGCGATTGAAAATTTCAATAAAAAACACGTTTTTCAACAGTTTTTCGTGAATTCTTATCAAAATTGAAGCTTATAAAAAAACAAAGCGATTCGTCGGTTTTCCTTTAATTTTTTATGTCATATTAAGCGACTTATGAGTCATTAAAGACGAATTTTTGTTTGTCGTAAATTTATTTAAAGATTTAAACTCAAATAACGGAAAAATGAGTAATTTTTCAGAGAAAAATGTTCATAACCTTTTTTAAAGTGCTTTATTAGACCTTTAAAATAAGCTTTTATAAAAGCCTCTAGCATGAAAATTAAGGAAGTTATGACGAAAATAAGTTAAGTCTCTGGAATTTTTGAAAAAAAATTGGCAATAAAATTGGCGCCATGAGCGGCAAAATTAAAATTAATCGTGGCCCATGAAAAATTAACTTTATTTATGTCCCAGTAAGTTTGAATGGTTTAGAGAATGTACATTTTGAAAAAAGTTGTTTTAAGTAATTTTTTTTCAATTTTTCAAAAAATATGTTATTTTTTCAAAATAACTCAAAAAATAATGGTTTTACGAAAAATAGTGTTCTTAACAAAAATTTAGCTTTCTTTTTACCGAAAATTATGCATTTTTTAAAATTCATATAGCTTAAAAATTAAGAGAGATATGGGCATTTAAAATTTTGATTTCTATGCGAAGGAAACCTCTTTTTAGCCTTTCAACCTTAAAATTCTCTGAACGAAAAGGGTGTAGAAATATTGCAATCATCATGACTTTATATCTTATGCAATTCCCTACAAAATGATGTGTGGGTGAATGCAAAAAGCTTAAAAGAAAGCCGAGTTATCGTTAAAAAACTAAATACATTACAAATATTTCACTTTAATTCGTTGACGGTTTGGACCGATGGGCCGTTAAACACCATTCCCTTTTCCTTCACTTTCTGCGCACGGCAGTCGTGCAAGTTCCAGGCTACTGCCACCACAGGCAATGTGCGTTGTACCGCGTAAATAAAAAAAACTTAAAGTTTAACTACCGTAAATCATACAGCCCCTGCATGATTCAAAGAACAGAAAATATAAAGAATAAATTAATTATTAGAAAATAAACAAGTAACAACTTTGACATATTAACCGACACCGACAGGTAACATATGGTATATTTTTGAAATAAGGCAAAAGGATAATTCCAAAAATATAATAAGATAAAGTGTATCTCATTAAAAAAATATATTATTTTTTTGTATCCCCTGAAATATGCATGCTACTGTACTTTCGATAGCATTTTAACAAAATTCGATCATAACCACACAACTTTTATTTAAAACTTTTTCTTCTGTAGGCAATAATAGCGATGGTAAAGAGTGGGTAATTTATGATGAATAACCTTATACATGTGAATATGCGAAAGATTTGGCAACAGAAATAACAATTTACCTTAACACTAATATATTGTGTTATAATAGAGAGTGAACGTGGACTTAGACAAATACATTTTTTCAGCATCCTCAACAGGTCGATTTTTGGTTAAAAAATGCACTTAATTTTAATTTCACATTTTCGAGTTTTGTTTTTGTTCGAGTAATGACGCACAACTTTTATTTTTAAGTAGCAGCTACCACATTTTTTTTTAGAATTTGATAGTTCTCTAAATTTTCTATTCAGTGGTATACAATGTTTGATATTTTACAAAAATAAATAAACACATAAATAAATAAGAGAATGATGAGAATCAACCAGCAGGGAATGTCGATAAAAGTGAAACAAACTTACAAACTACAAAGTTGGTTACATATTTTTAAAACGTATTGGTATAGATACACTGAACTAACTTAAATAACATCACGTAGAGATGCAGATGTAGGTTAATATATTTTATAAATTGTTTTGAAAATTCAGAAGTTTTCGAAATGTCTTCTAACTATAGTATAAGATCGACAGCTGATTCCTGCAGGTATCTGTTTTTTAGGGCAACTTAATTCAAATGAACAACTAATGGCAATGTAATATATTACTGCCGGGTAGCCTATAAATTATAATAATTACTGTTTGCTTGACATTATATATTTTGATCAACTTTTAGAATCAATATGAGTGTAATCATTTCAAATTCTTAAATAAATCATTCAAGCAAGCAGTTTCACTAAGGTTAAGTGTAAGAGTGATGACCATAATTGTTGTTAAATAGTTGTGATACATTAAACTTCATCTTTTATACGCCACAAAATAAATTGGTAATATACAGGGTTACTGGTAATTCGATGCATTCCTTTGGAGATGTGATGGGGCATGAGCTAAGGAGTAAATCTAGCCCTAACATACATTATGCAAATCTCAATAGTTTTTGAGATATTTCAATTTTTTTTGTTTTTCTCAAAAAAATAGATCTTAATGTCTTAAAAGTTAATTTCCGAAAAATCTACTTGATATTTTTAATTTTTTTTTTACTGGATTACTTGTCCAATATTATAGATATCCGTTTGGAATGAAAAATATCCGGAAACATTTCGATCATGTGAACATTTAAAATAAAAACTTGTAACAATTTTTTTTTAAAATCAGTTATGAAATTTACCTATTAGGTTTTTTCAAAAAAATATTAATGTAGCACGCGTACAAATTATTATAAAAACTTCCTTATTTCAATAGCTATCTAACTAGGTAGAAATGTTTAAGAACCCTTGATAGTTCTAATAAAAAATTAGTAAAGATAATGCTGGTGGCGGAATTTATTAAACGACTAATACTTCATTTTCATTTAAGTCAGTCAGTCCTTGACTTTGACGTTTGTGCATATATGTCATTAACTGACATTCTTATCTCCGTGTCCCTTAAGTTTGTTGGTCTTGTTAAATTAGTTATCGAAGATTTTGATTTTGCTCGTAGTTGTTGTTATTAGTTGTTGTTATTGTATTTTCTGTGCCATGGCCGCGTATGCCAACGCAGAATACGCTGATATCTTGTTCAAGTACTTTATGGACGGACGAGTCGAAATTTAATCGCGAGGGTATAACAAATTTCCACAATCTACATTATTGGGCAGAGGAAAATCCCAAGTTAACACGTGAAACTAGTCTATTAATGTGTGAATGGGAGTCATTGGCCACTATTTAATAGGGCCACACTTTCTTCCTCAAAATTTAAACGGGAAAATCTATGAAAATTTTTTAAGAAATGATCTGGCTGTGATTTTAGAAGATGGTCCTCTCGCCGTCAGACAGCGAATGATGTCTCAGAACGACGGTTGTCCAGCACATTATCGGCTGACAGTACGGCAGTTACTTGATCAACGTTTCCCTAACCGTTGGATTGGAAGAGCGGGCCCAATACCTTGGCCAGCGCGAAGCCCTGACTTAACACCCCTTGATTATTACGTATGGGGTCATATGAAGGAGATGGTCTATGCCACACCAGTCAATACTATAGAAAACCTTAGACAAAGGATAGTCGATGCTGCCCAACACATAAGGCATAATCTGACAACCAGAGTAACAAGGACGGAAATAAGAAGACGCTGCCGTGTCTGCATACGGAATAGGGGCTCCCATTTTGAGCAAGACATATAAAAAATAAAGTACAACTTTGAAATTAATGAAGAATTAAACTCTACTTTTAAAATATTTTTTACTGTTTATCTAAAAATAAAATTCGTACTACTTGTGTTATTTTTACTAATATTTTCTTAGAACTATTAAGGGTACATTGAACATTTGTGCCTTGTTAGATAGCTATTGAAATAAGGCAGTTTTTATAACAATTTATACGCGTGTTACGTTAATATTTTTTTGAAATAACCTAATAGGTAAATTTCATAGCTGATTTAAAAAAAAAAAATTTTAAAGTTTTTATTTCAGATGTTCACATGATCGAAATGTTTCCAGATATTTTTCATTCCAAACGGATATCTATAATATTGGACAAGTAATCCAGTAAAAAAAAATTTAAAAATGTCAAATAGATTTTTCGAAAATTAACTTTTAGGACATTAAGATCTACTTTTTGAGAAAAACAAAAAAAATTAAATATCTCAAAAACTATTGAGTTTTGCATAATATATGTTAGGGTTAAATTTACTTCTTAGATCATGCCCCATCACATCTCCAAAGGAATGTATCGAATTACCAGTAACCATGTATATTTCTTTTTGCAATGGTCATGGGACATAATAAAAACGTTTATTATTATTATTATTAGTAATAAACGGGTTGCAAATTGATCTAAAGCTATATACGACGTAATTAAAACTTTTATATTGTTTAAACTTCAAAATAAATGAAGAAACCAAATAGCATACAGTGAACTGTCATTAAAAGTTACCTTGAGATTATGCAACTTTGATCGTGGTTGCTGTCCCCTTAACTACGGTCAAGCGGTATGCCAATTACTGTCGCTATCTCCAGGTCTATATACACACTGGGCGTTCTACTATCGTGTATAATGTTCATAAATTGACCGAATCTATAATTTCTGTAATTATGCGTTTTTAATATCAACACCAAATTATTACAAAAATACAAAGAGCAAGAAAAAGGGAACTACACTGGCTTGCGTAGTCACCATGTTTATCTCCTCTTGAGTCTTGAATATGTATGGAATAATGTTAATCTGATGCCACTTATAATGTTTTAATGAGCATGAGGCTCGATTCCTTTTGTGCCAAGAAGTGATTAGATATTCTTTCCTTCTATTTGGGTGTTCTACCACATGTATTATCCTTTTCAAAAACAAATGACCGAGTCTACAAAATAATAGAATTATTGGCATGTGACGTTTACGTCAAAGAAACAGCCAGAGGTTATTTTTTACAAATAATATAAATCGGAATAAACACAGAAATAATGTATTTTGCTGACATTTCAGAAAGTAGTCTCTTTCCGTTTTCAAAGCTTTTTTCGAAGAACTCTTATTTGTTGCATATGATAAATACACAGCTTTAAGATTCTGTTTATGTCATTTCCATAGATACTTACTATTCACACAGAACTGATGATATTTTCTTTTAGATAGGGTTGAGTTTGTTAAGTTCGTCTTTTAACATTGGTAGCCAGATTGTACAAATATCTACAGAACAATTCGATACGCATTTCTTCATTTAATAAGATTATTGCTGATTCTTTAATTTTCCTTCTTTTGTTATCTGCCTCTTTTGTTAAAATGTTTGCCGAGTTCCAGTTTATTCTATGTCCGTTTTCCCAAGCATGTTCACAAATCTTTGATTTCTGAATTTCAATCTTTCTGATGTAATTCTTGTGCTCATCCAACCTCACACTGGGAGGTCTGGATGACTCACCCACCTAATGGTTAAGGTGCCCGTCGGGAAAAATTTTGCTGATACATACTCTCTCCAAACTTCGTGTATGGCTTCATTGGACCTAGTCTGACAGCATTTTCCTCTATAATTTTTTTTGTTTTTGGGGCGTTCTCCCGCTAGATTTTCCGAAACATGTCTTTTTGACTGCATATAAAAAATGCATAGATACTGTTATTTTTCCAAGTAGAATAGCTTAAAAACGTGAATTGAAACGTGAAAAAATAATTGTCTGACAATAAATGTGGGTCATTGGGCGTGTCCGCTATCTCGAATATGTCGGAAAAACGACAATAAGAAAATTTATTAATAACCAGCTGATTTTTACTGTATTAATTTATTAAAACATACAAAAACAAGTTTTCGTATTGTCTGACGAAAATTATTTTCCGATTTCCCAGTCTGACGCGTCAAAGTTGACGGTTTCATGACAGCAAAAAATTTATTCATAACCTTCAGACATTGGAAAATCATATGCAGAAAATAGATATTTAATTTGTGGTATAAGTGTCTGACAATTACAGTGGGGCATAACGAGAGTCTGACGAAAAAACATAATTTTCCAATAGCTCCCGTCGAAGTTAGGGCGATAAAAAAATGAAATTTCGTTTAGTCGAGAAGACGGTTAAAAAATATACGGTATTTCAACTTAATTATTTTATAATCTTTATTTTGAATTTTTTGAACTCTTTTAGACTATCTAAATTCGACTTACCCAAGTTTTAAGTTCGATAATATTGAAAAATACGTAAAACTTTTTGTAGAAAAAAGTAGCGAAAAATTGTCTTTTAGTACATTTAAAATCGCTATATCTCCGGTACTACTAGTCCGAAAATTTTCATCCAGGGCTCAAATTAAAGGTCTTGAAACAAGCTATAAGATAGCACTTTACAATATTAGTTATAACAAAGTATCTTTTATAAATGAAAAAAAAATTAATCCATTTTCGGTAAATATATGAATACAATTTAAGTGTGCAATTTTGCATAAAAAATATATGAAGTATGCAGGGAATAAAAAAAAATAAACATTATGCACCAAAAAAATTTTTAGGGCGATGCTAAAAATTATCCTATTATATGAAAAACGAATTTCTGCAGCAGAAAAACGACATATTTCCAAAATTGAAAAACTAATTTTCCTGGCATCGCTCTAAAAATTTTGTTCAGTCCGCACTTTATTAAATTATACGATTTATTTTATTGTAAAAAACTTTTAAAAAAGGTATAAAATAAAATAATTTCAAGTATTATAAAACAATTATTATAAAATAATTATTATAAAAAATTATTTTTTTATTCTTATTGACACTAAAAATGATTTATCAATGATTAGTATGAGATAATCATGACAATTTGAAGGAAATTACAACATTAAAAAATTGTATTTTTCAGGCGTCAGACTGAAAAACTGGAAAACACTTTTTGTCAGACAGTTAAAAAATTGGATTTGATTTATTTTTATTAAGCTATATTGAACAAATCAGCTTGTTATTTATAAATATAGCCTCAACATATACATATGAATGTAACATTCAAGCGTAGCTTGACAACCACATAGAAAAACCTTTTATTTAACATTTCCAGCTAAAAGACTTTATTTCACCGTCAGACAATTTTTTAATCGTATTATAAATTTTATTTAAAAATCAAAAAAATTTGTAAAAAAATGTTATGAATAAATTTTTTGCTGTCATGAAACCGACAACTTTGTCACGTCAGACTGGGAAATCGGAAAATAATTTTCGTCAGACAATACGAAAACTTGTTTTTGTATGTTTTAATAAATTAATACAGCGAGAATCAGCTGGTTATTAATAAATTTTCTTATAGTCGTTTTTCCGACATGTTCGAGATAGCGGACACGCCCAATGACCCACATTTATTGCCAGACAATTATTTTTTCACGTTTCAATTCTACATGGAAAAATAACAGTATCTATACATTTTTTATATGCCGTCAAAATGACATGTTTCGGAAAATCTAGCGGGAAAACGCCCCAAAAACAAAAAAAATTATAGAGGAAAATGCTGTCAGACTAGGTTCAATGAAGCCATACACGAAGTTTGGAGAGAGTGTGTATCAGCAAAATTTTTCCCGACGGGCACCTTAACCATAACATTTATCACATTCACACGGGATATTGTAAATACAATTTTTTATCGGTTTTGTTTTTGTTAAAATAGATCTCAAAGAGTTCCCAAAAAGTTCTCAAATACCGTCCTAACATAAAATTTGTCACCTATAAGGCGTAGCTTCTTCGATAGTCCGTATACATAAGGAATTTTTGCTGTATAATGACGTTCAGGTTTTTGTCGTACTTGATTGTCACTATTTTCAACATTTATGAAAACTCTACCAACAAATGCTTCAGAGTATTGATTTTGTACTAGAATCTCTTTGATAATTTTTTCTCGTTATTTAATATTTCATTATTAGATGAAATTATTTTGGCCCTATCGTATAAGCACTTTACAACACCCCTTTTAGCATTTATTGATTGGTTTGAGTTAAAATTTAGATATCTATTAGTATGTGTTGGTTTTCTATAAACGCTTGTTTCAATCGTATTATTTACCCTTTTAATTAAAACATCTAAAAACGGTAGTTCATTCCTACTTTCTACTTCTAATGTGAATTTAGTAGACAGTTCCTTACTATTTATATTTTCTAAAAAACTATCTAGTAAATCAACACCACGAAGCCAAATTGCAAAGATGTCGTCAACATATCTCCACCAGACAACCGGTTTGTTTATACAGTTTTGAACATGTGTGTTCTCAAAATTCTCCATAAATATGTTGCTTAAAATTGGTGATAATGGAGACCCCATTGCCATACCAAAATCCTGCTGATAAACTCATTTTCCAATTGAAATTAGGTTGTTTTTATACACATTGTTAACAGTTCCATTATGCTATTTACACTTAATTTAGTTCGAGATTCCAAACTATTATCATTCAGCAACCTATCTTTAACTATTTTTAAGGTTTCATCTACCGGAACATTGGTAAAAAGACTAACTACATCAAAACTAACCTTCAGGTGTGATTCACGAATATCATTTTAACAAATTTTTTCTACAAAATTTTTACTATTTTTAATATATGAATCGGTATTTCCAGATAATGGATCAATAATTTTAAGTAATAATTTTGCCAAATTATGACATGGTGAATTAATAGAACTAACAATTTTGGTCTTAAAGGAATACTTTGTTTATGTGTCTTTGGTAAGCCATAAACATGAGGAGGCTTATTATGATGCACTGTAAGGTTCCTTCGTTCAAAATCATTAAATTCGTGTTTGTATTTAAATAAAATTCTGTAAATTTTACTCTCTATTGATTTTGTTGGATCTTTGTTTAGTTTTGAGTAGGGTCCCTCATTTACATGATTTTTGTGTCATATATATCTTTATCTATAATGACTGTGGCATTGCCTTTTTGCCTGCTGGCAATATTTTTAAACTTTCATCGCGTTTTAAGGAATTTATCGATAGCTTTTCTTCTAGAGTTAAATTATTTTTAATTTTGTATTGCTTCTCTAAAGCAATTTTTGCTCGTATGCGATATTTATTTCCTTATCTGGTGCTAAATTTTGTGCCTTTTTTTCTATTGCCGATACTATGCCGAATTTTGGAACAGATTTCAGATTTATTGCAAAATTTAAACATTTTGATAAGAGAAGCCTGTCTGAAGTGGACAAAACTTTGTTTGACATATTAATGATAGTCAATTAAAGGATTATTATATATATTTTGCAATTGCCTAATCTGTTTTTTCCTTATTATATTGTCTGAATGTTATTTGTGGCATTCTACGAATATTCTTTCCTATTATTTGGGTTTTCTACCACATGTACTATTATCCTCTTCAAAACAAATCACCGAATCTACAAAATAATAGAATTATTGGAAAAAAGCCTCTGCGCCCGTGACGTTTCGGAAAGTAATCTCTTTCCGTTTTCAAAGCTATTTTTTGGAAGAACTCTTATTTTGCTGTGTATGTCAAATACACAGCTTTAAGATTCTGTTTATGTTATTTCCATAGATACTTACTACTTACACAGAATTATCTAAAAGAAAATATCATCAGTTCTATGTTCTGTGTAAGTAGTAAGTATCTATGGAAATAACATAAACAGAATCATAAAGCTGTGTATTTGACATACACAGCAAAATAAGAGTTCTTCCAAAAAATAGCTTTGAAAACGGAAAGAGATTACTTTCCGAAACGTCACGGGCGCAGAGGCTCTTTTCCAATAATTCTATTATTTTGTAGATTCGGTGATTTGTTTTGAAGAGGATAATAGTACATGTGGTAGAAAACCCAAATAATAGGAAAGAATATTTCCCTTATTATGTCTTTAAATTTATGTAAATGCGTACCTTTTCACGTTCAGTTATGAAGAATATTTTAATTTGATGGTTAGTTTTGATGTAGTTCGTCTTTTTACCAGTGTTGCGGCAGATGAAACCAAAAAATTGTAAAATAAAGGTTGCTGAATGATAATAATTTGGAAACTAGAACTAAATTAAGTTTAAATACCATGATGGAACTATTAACAATGCGTATAAAAACACCCTATTTTTAATCGAAAAATGAATTCTATCAGCAGGATTTTGGTATGGCAATTATCACCATTATCACCAATTTTAAACAATATATTTATGGAGAACTTTGAGAACAAACATGTTGAAAATTATATAAACAAACCGGTTGCCTGGCGGAGATATGTTGACAACATTATTGCAATTTGGCCCGTGGTGTTGATTTACTAGATAGTTTTTTAGAAATTATAAATAGTAAGGAACCGTCTACTAAATTCAAATTAGAAGCAGAAAGTAGGAATGAACTACCGTTAGGACGGTATTTCAAACGGGGAACACTTTGAGATCTATTTTAACGAAAACGAAACCGATAAACCGAGAGCAGAATTTAAAAAACTGTATTTACAATATCCCGTGCGAATGTGATAAATGTTGTGTGGGTGAGTCATCCGAACCTTTCAGTGTGATGTTGAATGAGGACAAAAATTACATTAGAAATAATGAAATTCAGAAATCAAAGATTTGTGAACATGCTTGGGAAAAGGGACATAGAATAAACTGGAACTCGGCAAAAATTTTAACAAAAGAGGGAGGTAACAAAAATAGAGAAATTAAATAATCACCAATAATCTTATTAAATGAAGATAAATGCGTATCGAATTGCTCTGTAGATATTTGTACAACCTGGCTACCAATGTTAAAAGAAGAACTTAACAAACGCAACATTATCTAAAAGACAATATCAGCAGTTCTGTGTAAGTGGTAAGTATCTATGGAAATAACATAAACATAATCTTAAAGCTGTGTATTTATCATATGCAACAAATAAGAGTTCTTCGAAAAACAGCTTTGAAAACGGAAAGAGACTACTTTCTGAAATGTCAGCAAAATACATTATTTCTGTGTTTATTCCTAATTATATTATTTGTAAAACTTAACCTCACCTCTGACTTAAGCATCACAGGCGCAGAGGCTTTTTCCAATAATTCTATTACTTTGTAGACTCGGTGATTTCTTTTTGAAGGTAGAGAACACAAATAAAAGGAAAGAATATTCATAGAATGCCGCAAACAACTTTCAGATAATAAGTGATTAGATATTTAGAATATTTAACTGTTCTTACAGTTTGTTTGAATAAATGTTACAATGTTTCAAAAATTTTGTCAAATATGTCTACCACTGAATAGGGAATTCAAAGAACTCTCAAATGACGAGAAAGTAATGTAAGAGTTGTGTTTTTGGAAGTTTATAGTGCTGACCGTGTGGATGCAACACCTCGAAGATTATTGAACTTGACAGTTGGTGTTGTCTTTTGAAAATTTGCTGATATGCCAGTGAGAAGAGGCCATGTAGCTCCACGGACTACCCTGATAGAAACTGTTATAAGGAAATTTGACACAGACAGTAAGTGGACTACTACATTTTTAAATATAGCTTTATATCGTTAGATATGCATTTATAATTTGTCCTATATTTAATTCAGCGATATAAAGGAGCTCTCAAGAAAGCATCTAGCTTGTAAATTTTTTTATGAAAAATTAACATCGATCTTTGATTAACCATGTACCCATTTATAAAAATAAAAACGTATACCGTCTGTCTATTTTACGAGGACCAAACCAAGTATCTCCCTTAATATCAGAAAAATAAAGTTATTCCATTTTTGTGAGCTATATTTCAGTAAAAAGAAATTTGAAATCCATAGCCTACTTTGTGGGATATATTACAAAAACCTGAAAAATTGGAAAAACACAAATTGTTACACCTTCTTTATTTGAGGAGATACGAAAAAAGTTAAAGGGATGAAAGTTGTCGGCAAAGACAACAAGAATATGGAATATAGTCAACACAAGATTGGGCAGAAATAAATATAGTAATAACATTACAACATTGCTGAATAATGGTGAACAGATTAATGATAAAATTAGCATAGCTAACGCATTTGCTAGTAACTTTTCTGTAACAGCCAAAAACAAACTGGAGCAACAATTCGGACTAAATATGTCCTTACCCTATATCACTGTTGCATATAGGGAACAATCTATGTTTTTGGACTAATTACAAATGATGAGGTTAATAATAATAATAATAAATACACCACAGGTAATGACGAACCCCTTTATCCCGGAAGGCTCTAGAAAAGCCTTGTGTGGGAGGGGGCTATACATTTAGAGACAAGGGACACACACCCAATATCCGTGTATAGTGGAAAAATCCCTCTCACAGTATTTTCCACTGCCACGACCGGGGATCGAACCCGGAACTTTTAGGTGAGAGGCAAGTGCGCTCACCTCTCGACCATCAGTCATACAAGACTATTGATAAATTGAAGAATAAAAAATCTGTAGGGTTTCACAGTTTGACTGCATATTTATTGAAAAGTATGAAATAGAGCATAATTAATTACTTAACGTGTATATTTAATCTCTCAATAACACATGGTAATTTTCCCAATGTTCTTAAACAGTCAATTGTTTTACCACTCTACAAAAAAGGTCCTCCTGATGAAATGGAAAGTTACAGACAAATATCTGTATTGAGGGCAGTATCTAAGTTATTAGAAAGAATTGTATACGACAGAGTTGCTTTGTATTGTAAAACAAATAAAATATTGACTACAGCACAACATGGATTTCGAACAGGAAAGTCCACCGAAAGAGCCTGTTTTAATTTTTAGAATGTGTATGAATCGCTTGATACTGGTAAATATGTTGTATCTTTAATGTTCGATTTAACAAAGGCTTTTGACGTAATCGATAGTAAACTCCTTAAATCTAAACTATACAGTATTGGTATAAGGGGAACAATACTGACGTGATTTTTGTCTTATATGGAAAACAGAAAGTTTAAAGTAAAAATAAATGAATAAGAGTCTGAAATTCATGATCTTGTTATTGGAGTTCCACAAGGGTCTGTGCTAGGGCCGTTACTTTTTTTTTACTATATATCATTAATATGGCTGAAAATATAACTTCAGGTCATCAGCAAATATTGTCAATATTTGCTGATGATATAACGGTTACTTTGGTAGCACAGACTCTTGAGGAGCTCCAAGAACTCGTTGACAAAACAATTGAGGAAGTTAGTACATGGGCCCAACGAGATAAACTTATATTAAACGCTAGTAAAACTGTGCTCATGAACTTTACGTTACAGAGGCCTCTGCCAGTTAATCTGTTCAAATATGACAATGTTATGTTATTGTGAACGATCCATCTTTTGCGTCTGAAGGACTTTTACTATATTTATCAAAAATGAATGTTAACGTTCACAAAATAAGGGTTCAAAACGACTGTTTCAGACGGAGAATAATAAAAAATTTATACTTACTGTTCGTTTATGCTTAACTGCTTCTCTGATGGCATCAATTAGACGTCGTAACACTATAAATCTAACACAGTAAGTACTAACACTTTCTTAAAATTATACCTGAAAGGGAATTTTGAAAACACAAGTAAAAGACAATATAAAAGTCAAAAATATATATTAAATCTCTTTAAAAATTCATGTTTTACAACAGCTTCAAGAAAAATGTTTTTACAAACTATAGTCTGGCCCGTGTACAACACATGGTGAGGAACGGAACGACTTATAACGTACCAACTACCATCCAATATCCGGTTTTTGAGTTAACGATTACACAAAAAGGTTCAAGAAAAGTTCAATGTTTATAAATTTTTGGTGGGCTTTTGCTTGCCTGTCTATTCACGTATTTTTAGTTTAATACCAATTTTGGTCGCCCCTCGGAGCTTTAAAATGCTTGAATCGCAACGACTTTGAATTATATTTTGCAATTACAATTTCATACGTTCAGGCAAGGCGGTCCCATGCACATATGAGTACATGGTAACTATACTTTTCTGACACCGAATCACTGAGGAACCGGTTTAGGGCAAATCCCGTTAAAACCCATCATTTTCCCGTCAAAATCGACTGCTAGGAAATGATGGGGGTCCCATAACGCTAAAGGCCATTTTCACTAAAACTCACGATATACCTTGAATAGAAGCTGGATTAACTTGTCCTATTATTTAACACAACGCATGAGTTGCAGTGCTTAACAACGTGGATTCGTAAAAGGGTGTTTAATTTTGAAATTTCCGAAATTCAAATTCAAATTTTGTTACTGTTTCTAAATTTTGGTGGTTGGGGCGACATTACGTCCTTATGCAGCGACATTTACTACACTTTCTAAAATTACGCTCCTTCATGAGTTATTGAGATTTTTACATAAAAAACACTCCGTAGAGCGAAAATATGATTAGAATAAGTAGGATTTTGTTACAGTTTCGAAAAGTTCACCGAGGGTTTTATCGTGTTCTTTAACATTATCAATGAATACAAAATTGCTAGGTACTTATATCGATTACCATCTACTTTGGGATGTGCATGTAAAACATGTGTGTGGAAAACTAAACAAAGCATTCTTTGCCATACTGCAAATAAAAGACAGCTTAGACCGTACAAGTCTCTTAAATATCTATTATGCAATGGCATACACACATATATCATATAATATAATATGTTGGGGTAGTGCCAGAGATAGGAAAAGGATATTTATATGCCAGAAAAGAATAATTCGATTAATATACAAATTAAATTCCATCGAAAGTTGTCGAAATACTTTCATTGACAAAAGTATTTTAACTACGCCTTGTATATTTATATATAAATGTCTAACCTTTGTAAAAAAATATATGGATCTGTTTATAAAACGAAATCAATATCATAAATATGATACAAGAAATGGAGAACTATTAAGTGTACCAAAACATCGTACAACTAATTATAAACACTCTCCAAAGTACAACTGTATTATCTTATATAATAGCTTACCATCAGATATAAGAAATATTATCAACAATATAAAATATAAACGCGTTGTGAAAGAACTACTTGTGAGGGGAGGCTTTTACAGTATAAGTGAATTTTTAAATAGAGAACCTTACGGTTGTATATATAATCACTAATTGTATTTTATTCGTATTTGTATTGTATATTTTACTCGTGTTTGTCGTATGTTGTATAATGTGTTAATTGATATAGATATTTTTTATTTTATTTGTATATATATATATATATATATATTGTACAATATTTAGTGATTTTATATTTAGTAAATTATATTCAATAATTTCGATGAATTGTACTCTATACATACATTACATGTATTTTATGACTTGCCATATATATTCCGTGTATCAAGAAATGGTTAATAAATTAACTTCTAATTTATAATTTCTGATTTCTAATTTCTAATTTCTAATTTCTAATTTCTAATTTCTAATTTCTAATTTCTAATTTCTAATTTCTAATTTCTAATTTCTAATTTCTAATATGTATAAAAAAATTCCAAAAACCCAGTTGGCTTTCACATACGCTCTTGTACAAATATGAGAAGAACAAATCTCAAAGCGGGCCATGACTCCATTAATTCCGTTTATTTTTTTCTCTTTCCAAAGATATAAAACATCACAAAAATTTTAACAGATAGTGTCAATATTTAGTATTTTACGAAAACTACAACTCATATCATTGAATCGTAAATTTAGACATCTATACTGACTATACTATATAATGGGTATACCCCATTCTAACAATATTACTATTATATGAAATAAGTAGCATCTCTAAACCCATTAGATCAAATTACATGCTATAAAACTCATTAAACAGATTAATCTAATATATATTCTGTAGTATCAGTTATATTCTTGAATACATTTCATTATATATTAGTATATTTAAATTCCTTTATATTAATCACAATTTACCAAACTCTTATGAAAATACTGCTATATGTAATTTCCCTGAAGTTAGCTCCAGATTTAGATTTATTTTTTCCTCAGATTCATTTTATTACAGTCGACCAATCAAATAATCGTGAAAAATATGAAATAACGGTATTTATGTTTCCAAACTATATAGTTACGAAAATAATATATAAAATGAAACAAAAACACCTGCATTCACAAATCAAAATAATGAATTAATAAACAAGTATAAAACATTGCTTCCTATTCTAGTAGTTCCATCAATGATCTGCTGTTTGTTCAGTATTTCTATTAAAAACGTTCCTTTTCGTTGGCCACGATTCTGACTAGCAGCTGGTAATTGTAATAGATATACTTAATTTACTGTATCCTTGGCATATCCCAAATAACAGTCAAGACGGAAATATCGACCGCTATTCAATTTAGAAATGAAATTGCCCTAAAAAAGTTCCTTTTCGTTGTCCACCATACTGACTAGCAGCTGGTTGTTATAATAGATGTACTTAATTCACTGTATCCTTGGCATATCCCAAGTAACAGTCAAGACGGAAATATCGACCGCTATACAATTTAAAAATGAAATTGCCTTTAAAAAGTTCCTTTTCGTTGTCGTTCGAGCTTCTTTAAGTCAATTTTATTTCTAAATTGTGTCGTGGTCGATATTTCCGCCCTGATGGTTATTTGGGATATGTCAAGTATACAGTAAACTAAGTATATTTATTACAACTACCAGCTGCTAATCAGAATGGTGGACAACGACAAGGAACTTTTTTTAAGGCAATTTCATTTTTAAATTGTATAGCGGTCGATATTTCCGTCTTGACGGTTACTTGGAATATGCCAAGGATACAGTGAATTAAGTACATCCATTACAACAACCAGCTGCTAGTCAGAATGGTTGACAAGGAAAAGGAATTTTTTAAGTCAATTTTATTTCTAAACTGTATAGCGGTCGATATTTCCGTTTTGACGGTTACTTGGGATATGCCATGGATACAGTAAATTAAGTACATCTATTACAACTACCAGCTGCTAGTCAAAATGGTGGACAACGAAAAGGAATTTTTTAAGTCAATTTCATTTCTAAATTGAATAGCGGTCGATATTTCCGCCCTGACGATTATTTGGGATATGCCAAGGATACAGTAAATTAAGTATATCTATTACAATTGCCAGCTGCTGGTGAGAATCGTGGACAACGAAAAGAAACGCTTTCAATCGATTTCATTTCTAAATTTGTTGGTAGTTTTCAAATTTAAAAAATGGCGGAGGATCTGGTGATACGTTAATAATAAAAATTTCACATCGATATTTCCGCCCTGACGGTTATTTGGGATATGCTATGGATATTGTAAATTTTATATAAACATTAGTTGTCGTCGGAGCGACAGGAAGCATTTTCGGGTTTATTTTTATATGAGTTTGTGTTTTTATAAGTATAAAATCACTCCCCGATTTTGGCGCATTCGGTAAACCAAGTACACATTTATTTTACTTTCGCAAGCCGTAAACTAACTATACGAGAATATATTACATAATCATAGTAGCTCAAGGATACAGATATATCGATATAAGTCATCTTCATTTAACTCTTGATGAAGGTGAATTTTGTAAGGATGAAATTTCAAAAGTTTCAAATTCTTATGAACTGAAAATGCACTCATATCAACCTGTTGACTGGCTTTTCTGATTGATAACCTTCGATTTTCAACAAATGCCTGGACCACTTCCATTTGTCGAGCTTCCGATGTTTCAGATTTTGGTCTTCCAGATTTTGGGCGATTTTTATTTGTCCTTGTGTCTAGGAATTGTTTGATGGTAGGGGACACAGTAAATTTCGAAATTCCCACTTGACCTACACGGAAAGTTTAGTTGAATAAAATCACAACTTCATCATAGGACCTTTCTTTATCGCCTCACCCTCGCATCATTAAAAGAGAAATTTTCTCTTCCTCTGTTAAAGTAGCCATTATGTAGAAAAAAACGCGAGAACTAATGAAAACTGAAATAACTTTTTCCGTACAAAAGTGCGCTCCTGCCTCTACAAAGTTGGAAGGAACTGAACGTTCTCATAGAAATTTCACAAAACAAATACTGTTATTAAGAACATTTTAAAAAAACATTCATAAAAACCAAGATATCACAGATATTGTATTTTAAACTGAATATTTTTTTTGTCAACACGAGTAGCTAGAGTTTGTAAATATTTACAAACTTATGGACGCTTAAGGTTTATTTCAATTTTGGCGATTGCAACGACACCTTGCGAGAATCGAAAAAAATGCCCGATATAAAATTCACGTATTTTTGGCCGTAGAATCCGAATCCGCTATAAAAAATAGGGATTTTCATTACGAATTTCAAAGTTGCCACCCGCCCCACCCACTGGGTTAGGGGTGGGACAGTCGAATCCAATGTCATTGGATAGATTTCGTAAAAATAACAAATACGTATTTTTCAGTTTTTGAGTTGGGCGTTTTTTTTATGGGCACAAGACGCTGCTCTTGAAACAGTAATGTTTTCTTTTCATCTTTTGCGATTATAGCGACACCATGCAAGAATCGAAAAAAAATGCCCGGAATAAAATTTACGTATTTTTTGCCGTAGAATCCTATTCCACAATAAAAAATAGGGGTTTCTATTTGAAATTTTAAAGTTATCCCTCGCGCCACCCACAGGGTGGTGGGTAAGGAGTTGATTTTGTTATCAGTAGATAGTTTTTTGAAAAATTTCTGACACGTATTTTTTTATTTTTCGAGTTGATGCAAATTGTTCGAGATTATCCACCGTTCCCATACTTTTCTAACACCCGGTATATACTCCCTAGTGTTAGCCAAAGGCTTGTATGTGATTTCTCCTAATCCCGAATCCATCACGTTCTCATTGTCCAACCAAACCAAACCAAACCAAAATTCTGCAAAATGATCTTCCATAAGAAAATATATGTGTTTTTGGCTTCGAACTCTTATAGCATATCTACTAACGTTTGGTGTGCCGTTTGATACGATGGGATAATTGGACGTTATTTTTTGGATGGAAATTTAAGTCAATATACGTATTTGGAAATATTGAAAAATTACTTACAAAATCACCTTTATAAAATGAATTTGGCACAAAAATTATGTACATCAGTTGTAGATATAACAGAATAAAGCGACGCGTATTATACTAAATTGTAATAAATATACCCTGGCAGAGGACATGTTGCAAACATTAGGGTGGTTGATAATTTGGGAGAGTATTAACAAGGCGAACTTAATATCTGTCTACAAAATAGAACTATGATGGCTCTAAAGGGCCACAGCAAAAAATTAAAAAAGTGAAAACTTCTACTTTAAAAGTAGAAATTTCTAGTTTTAAATTAGAACTTTCTACTTCTCCAAGTAGATATTTCTAGGTTTAAAGTAGAAATTTCTACTTTCAAAAGTAGAAATTTCTAGTTTTAAAATAGAAATTTCTACTTTCTAATTATACAATTTTCAAGACAGAAATGTCTTCTAGTGTTATTTGCCGTCATGCTTTATGTCTTCTTCGTTTTTTTAAGTAATTATAACTATAATTGACTGATGGGAAACTGCGCTAAGAAATTTTATACCTTATGAACTTTTATCTGCAATTTATTCGAAAAGAGAAGCGACGCCAGAAAACATTTTAAATAACATAATTGTTGATGAACATCTCGATTTAGAACAATCGAAAATAATAACAATTATTAAAAATTCATACATGAATGCGATGAGAAGGATTTAACAGAATTTTTGAGATTCTGCACTGGCACGCAAATTTGTTAACAGAAAATCCTCGAAAAATAACTTTTGACGAATCGAAGGGGATAAATCGAAGATCAATAGTCCATACCTGCGGCTCTAAATTAGAGTTGTCCCTATCATACATGATAATTATACCGATTTTAGAGCTCAAATAAACTCAGCTTTAGGGTCGAATATATCATATCGGTGATATATTTTGGAACTTCAAGTTTAAAAATAATCATAATTGATCATAATTTGAAATCATTGAGAATCAAATTCATCAATGTGGTCACTGAAGGACAAAAATTCATCTACTATGACCCCTAAATTTCAGTATGTCAGCATTTATATATTTTATGGCTTTTATCCAATCATTTAGTGAGAATGAAAAGTACATCTCAATCTATTATCTTGGGAGATCGATGATAAAAACTGGGAATAATATTTTTGTGATCTTTGTTTCTTGTTTAATCGTTTGCTCAAAATTATATCTTAAGGACATAAGGACAGTATTTACGTTTTTTGCCAAGAGGACATAATGGGTGCATTACAATTAAAACAGATATATATTACTATCAAAATATTTCAATTTTTGGTACATTACTTTCGTATCCACAAAATGAATGTTGAGTAGGCCTTTCGTCGGTAATTGGATAAAAAAGCAAACCTTATTTTCTCTTTAGAGTCGACGTTTTGAAAATCTTTATTGTTTATCTCAGGACTAATGAGGTGAAAAGTTATCAGTCATTAATATCAGACATAATATCATCGTTACCAGTTTAACATAAAACATAAATATATATCCAGTAGCAAAACTTAGTCTAAGAATTTTTTTTTATATGCTATGAGTTTCGCTGTTAAAAATATATATTTTTTATCCAATTACAGATGAAAGACCTATTTTAACTTTGAGTTGAAATTTTCTAAATTAAATGTATCTTCCCAAAAAATGTTATAGATGACATCATACGTAACGGCACTTATGTTAAAAAAATGTAATTCCTATAATAAATTGTATCTGGGCTTACTTTTTCCTCCTCGCATAATACAAACATATGATCTTTTATAAGTGCGTATCCATATACCACAGCTTTTTACAGCAACATCTATCATATACTAGAAGTTTTCAGTAATCTAGCAAAATTTCTAGTTATGTGACATCAAAATAGTAAATTATTAAAATATTTAGTTCCCGCAGAATCTACATTTAATAAATTGATTTTGATGCCCATAAATATAGCCAGTTTGAACTGTCCTTTTAAAATGTAGGTTATCGTCTTGTAAAGATATAAATACTGGCTTTAAATGTTTAGTTTTACTAAAACATTTTTCGAAATTATACTAAAATAAATAAAACAGATCAATGTGTAAAACGACATTTAAAATTGCAATTTAGTATAAAAAACGTCGCAAAAGTTTGATGTAAAAAGTAAAAATAGTTAGATATATTTTATTTAATATCTTGTTGTATAGTTGCAACTGAAATTTATTAATATTCATCACATTCATTAGATATTACTAACTACTCTAAATTAACAATAATTTCATCTCGTTTCTTAAACAAACGTAAATATCAACTATATCGAATAGATCTGCCTTAACTTCATTTTTTCTCTTCTAAAATTAATTCACATAATTGATAGACATCCTTGTCGACTCTGTCACAGGAAAATAGTAGAAATTTAGTCTCATTTTTACAAGCCTCAAGGGACACCATATTTTTAATGGGAATAAGATCATCTATCTACCTAACTACTTATGATCGATCAACCTTACACCGCAAGAGAAGTCATTTACCACCACAAGAGAAATTGTAGTCTTAAAGCAGAAATTTCCAATTTAAAACTAGAGATTTATACTTTTGAAAGTAGAAATTTCTACTTTAAAATTAGAAATGTCTACTTTGAAAAGTAGAAACTTCTATTTTAAATGTAGAAATTTTTAGCTTTAAAATAGAAATTTCTACTTTTTTTATTTTTTGCTGTGGCCCTTCAGAGTCATCGTATTTTTTTTTATACATTTATTTAACGTCGGTCTATTTCCGCTATTGACGCCTAACATCGACGCCTGTAGACGGGCTACCCCCAACCAGGAATTTTAGAGTAGGGATCTTTTACTTGCCTAACATTTAATACACAAGGGACCGACGGCTTTACATCCCCTCCGAAGGATGGTATATCTCCTATACAACCCTCGCCTAAGGTTATATAGCTTCCGCGCATACACTGATATACAAGCCGCTGGAAGATGTGTGAGGCGAGAACGCGGTTTCCGTTGGAATGGTCACCCATCCAAGTACTAACTGCGCCTGTCGTTGCTTTACATCGCATACCGAAGTATGTACATAGTAAAGACGCACCTACGCTCGCCCCGAGTCATCGTATAGAACATAACAATAACCTACATACTTAAATAAATTTCTCGTTAAAAAACTTTCACAAATATAATTTACGTTCTAAGCAAAATTACAATATTGATTCAGTTACATAGATCCTTGTTTTTCGAAGGGGTTCGTTTCTTTAATGCTCTTCCTGAGACAAACAAGGTTCCACCAAATCTAAATATCTATAAACTGGAAGTGTTCAGTTATTTAAGCAGTAGATAAAAGTGTTTCTTAGAATACATTACAATTAGTGACAAAATTTATGGAGACAGATTCTGTGAGAAATGAAAATCATGGATCTCAGCGACCGATGAGAAATGAAACAGTAGTGGCAGTTCTGGGTCATTTGCAGATGAATAATATCTAATCGATAAGGAAACTAGCTCAGACGTTTGGTGCATCACGAAGCAGTGTCCATCAAGTTGTAAATGCACATATTTTTCGTTCTTATAAAATTAGACATTGCCACAGATTAAAAGAGGATGATTCCGATCGTCGAATTCAATTCTATGAGATTCTTATTGGGCAGCTAAACCTTTTGTCAGTGTGTTGTACAGTATCTATTTTTCTGGCAAATCTACATTTTATTTAATCCGAGAGTTGAACAGGCACAATTGATTAATGTTATATCTGCCTGTATCTGATCGACAGCCAAGTGGGTTAAGGCGCGAGGTGGCAATCGCGATTAGTCACACGGACATCGCACCACCGGGTTCGAACCCTGGCTCCAGCACTGTCGGAGGAAATGGTCGTATGTCCGCGTTTTTTTTTTTAATGTGTAATCCCTTCTGCATAAGCCCCTGGCTTCTGTAATTGGGGGTTGTCTAATTTCTGTGGTGTTTATTTATTTATGAGCGTGGGTCTTTACTATGTACATACTTCGATATGCGATGTAAAGCAACGTTAGGCGTGGTTAGTAGTTGGATTGGTGACCGTTCCAACGAAGACCACGTCCTCGCCTCACCCATCTTCCAGCGGCTTGTATATCAGTGTATGCGCGGAAGCTATACAACCTTAGGCGAGGGTTGTATAGGAGATATACCATCCTTCGGAGGGGATGTAAAGCCGTCGGTCCCTTGTCTATTAAATGTTAGGCAAGTAAAAGATCCCTACTCTTCTTAAGGGAAGAGGTTCGGCAAAATTCCTGGTTGGGGGTAGCTCGTCTACAGGCGTCGGTGTTAGGCCTCAGTAGCGGAAATAGGCCGACGATAAATAAATGTATTAAAAAAAAAAAAAAAAGAGCAACTACAAGCTGCTGGAAGATGTGTGAGGCGAGGACGCTGTTTCCGTTGGAATGGTCACCCCTCCAAGTACTAACTGCGCCTGTCGTTGCTTTACATCGCATACCGAAGTATGTACATAGTAAAGACGCACCTACGCTCGCCCCTCAATAGTTACTTAAATTTTTGAATTTCTAATTGAAAATTATACTGCTAAATCGGCTATGAAAAATGTAATATTCTGATATGAAAATGTCATAGGAATCTAATTTGGTTTTGGAAATATTCAAGATAACTGCGGATATGACTGATGTCTGGAAATGGTCCCGTGAAGTAACGTTGAGGGTTCGACTTTAATCCATATTAATGTTATATTTAATGTTATATGTGATGCTATGTTTGGTCATGATAAATTCATATAGGTCATGCTAAATCCTATTTAGGGCAATGAAGTGAAGTTGGCGACGAGTTGCCTGCATGCAAAAGGGAACTAGTAAATTGGACTTAGAGTTTTATTTAAGAAAAGAGGCTGAATGTGGGATAACTAAATGAAGATAGTGACGAGTGGTCAGCAACGCATGGGGAACACGTAAACTGGTCTGGATTTGGAGAAGATCGTTTTATGGGCGGCTCGGGGAGATAATTGAAAGATGTTTAAAGATATTTTTTGGAAATTGAATTTAACGTAAAATTAAGAGAAGGGGACTCGTAGAATGTTTTGGGAAGTGAAATAAATTATGATGGATTGAAGTTTGGGGAGTAAATTGAAAGTGGTTTGAAATGTTGAGGGGGCTGTATTTTTGAGGGGTGTCGTTTGTAAAGTTTTGTTGGTGATTTGACGGAATTGGGTGTTTGACTAATTTAACGATGGAATATGAATGTTGGTGAATTATCGAAGATACTTGAATTTTCTCAGACTTTTTATTGATAAACTATAGTTTTTTGATATGGTAGGTGTCTTAATGACTTTTTTTATTGTGTTTGCCAGGTTGATCTTGACAAACGATTTATTTGGCAAATTTTGACTATTTTTTGGTCGGCCATTTTGGTAGTATGGGGAATATACTACAACAGTTGGAACGGTCACCCATCCAACTAGAAGAAGTATGTACATAGTAAAGACCCCACGCTCGTCCCCTTCAATTATTTTATTGCAATAATATTCTTTTTTTACTTTGTTTTATTAAGTTATTTGTTCTATTTTTGTAATTTTTATATCTTTCTAAAAGTCCTTCGTTATTTTTGTTAAGACTTACCTCAAGTTTCAATTTATCTCTCGTCCGTATTGATTGTATTAAGCTGTTTGTTATCCAAGGTTTTATTTTTCTTTCAGAAGATTTTACTTCAATAATTTTAGTGGATTTTTCCAAATGATGCAAGAGATTGTTTAGGAAATAATCATATGCCCTGTTTACTCATTCGCTGTATTTGTTCATCTTACCCCATTTTCTAGACATACTTCAAAATGTATAATGCTACTTATAGGTACTTCTAAACCTATTGTTTTGCATACTGACACCTCTGCCGTTGTGTAATAAATTACAAAATAAGCAACTATTCAGTGGGTCAGAGTGTCAAGATGCGCCACGTGGAACATTGAGCTAATTAAGATCTTAACTAGCTACATGTTGCAATTTTCAGTTTTAGATCCTCGAAATGTATTTCTTTTTCTTTTAAAAACAGAAATGTGTCGGCTGTTTAATTAATATAACAAAGATATAAACACAGGAGCGAGTAAAAATAAATTTCTCGTCTTAATGAATGTGTAAATATATTTCATCCTACACCTCCGTATGTTTATTTTCCCGACCTCAACGTACTAGTGCAGGCTAGTTAGAATGAATTGGTCATACCTGGAAATTTCAAGTAATGTACTGAAAATAGACGAAGAGGTGGCGACGTGTAACTGCAAGTCATTTCATAGAAACATATTTTATTAGAAATATCTGCGGATATGGCCCGTCTTGCTTTAATGGGATATGGACTAATCAAGGTGATGATATAGTAATAGAATACTTAAAATGTACAAAAAATGGTCTTTTTCAGACAAGAAATTTAAACTATTGCAAAGATGTTGTACTTGATCAAACTAATGTTATACTTTATTCAAAGTTAGTCTAAAGCGATATAAAAAACAAAAGCGCGGCATTAGTTTGTAAACGGACCTCAAACGCGTGCCATCTACAGGGTGTCTCACCGGGAACTGAATCGATCGATATAGGGAAAAGTACGCATCAGAAAATTTAGATAAGTACTAATGTCGGTATGGCCAATCCAACTAGAATAATTACAAGCAGCTGGCACTTCCTTTTATACCGGCAGTCGATACCAATTTGCTTATTTCAAATGGAACACCCTATATATTTTAGGCTTTTCGGAAAGATGATAAAATTTTGAGTCGAAAATATGTAGCATATCCTATATCTAAACCTACTACCATCCAATATGCAATTTATAGCTAACGATTTCACAAAAAGATTCAAGAAAAGTTCAATGTTTAAAAATTTTTGGTGGGCTTTTGCTTGTCTATTTACGTATGTTCAGTTCAATATCAATTTTGATCGCTCCTCGGAGCTTAAAAATGCTTGAATCGCAACGACTTTGAATTATATTTTGCAATTACAATTTCACACGTTCAGGCAAGGCGATCCCATGCACATATGAGTACATGATAACTATATTTTTCTGACACCGAATCATAGAGGAACCGGTTTAGGGCAAATCCCGTTAAAACCCATCATCTTCCCGTCAAAATCGACTGCTAGAAAATGATAGGGGACCCTTGTCGCTAAAAGCTATTTTCGCTAAAATACTTTGAATAGAAGCTGGATTAACTAGTCCTCATATTTAACACAGCGCATGAGTTGCAGTGCTTAACAACGTGGATTTGTAAAAGGGTTTAGTCGATTTTTGTTACACTTTCTAAATTTTGATGGTCGGGGCGACATTACGTCCCCGTGCAGCGACATTTACTACACTTTCAAAAATTATACTCCTTGATGAGTTTCTGAAATTTTTACATAAAAAAACGCTCCGTAGAGCGAAAATATGATTTAAAATATAAGTCGGATTTTGTTACAGTTTCGAAAAGTTTATCGATGGTTTTGGCGTGTTCTTTAACATTCAAAACAATACTTGAAAAACTTCAAAAGCTATATGAGAAAATTAAAAATATAATATTGACTTTAGCAGCCTGTATCTCTGTTAATATCAACTTTTGTACTGAGGTAAGTTTAGTTAAATTGATTTTAATATCAGAAACTCACTGTTGCTCTATGGACCATTAATTACGGACCACACTGTATATTTATGTTTTTTGTTAAATTGGTGACGGTGATTTTATATCTGATTGTAATGACTGATAAGTTTTCATCTCATTAGTCCTGAAGAAGAAAATAAAGATTGTCGAAACGTTGAATCTAAAGAGGAAATAAGGTTTGCTCTGTTTTTTATTCAATTACCGACGAAAGACCTGCTGAACTTACAGAATATTCTTGATGTAGGACTCATTGTTTGAAAATTTAGAAAGTAAAAATCGATTTATTTAAAAAGATGAAAAACCATCAAATAAAAATGAAAAATTCATCGATCGTTTAATATTTCTCCTCTATTTTTCCTATTACCGAATCCAAAACAAATTGACATTAAAAATTTTTATTGAAGTCACATCTTTTCCAGAGTTTTAGTAAAAATTCCCTGATAATTGTTGATTTTTTATGATTTCCCTGGCTATTTCCTGACTTCTCCAGGGTTTCTGGACACCCTGTATAAGAATTTTATAGGCAAGCCACAAAATAACCATATCAAATTCAATAAATCAATATGAACGCACTTATTAAAAGTTATGCTAATATTTGTAGTTGCTGAAAGGTTTAGAATAAATCAATTAACCAACTGTGGTTTTCGTCAAAGCCGACGGCATTGCCGTCATATTTAATCACCAATCTGTAATATTCTTAATGAGAATCAGGTATCAAGTTGGGAATCTCCAGACGTTGATAACATATACTTTCAACACTCTTAAATATTTAATATTATTGTCGGAGCAAATCAGAAATATTTACAACAATATGCAGTGCATATTTAATTCGTGGGAACGCAATAAAACAGACTATTTGGCAAACGCAGCTGATGCCAATAAATAAATTTGCCGAGTAATTTTCAGTACTCACTATGTGGTGCACTATTTTTATAGTATGTATAGTTAGTTAGAAATAATCCAAACAATTTACATATAGTGTAATCGTGTTAATATAGACTAGATCGCGGAGATAAAAATATTATGGTAATATGAAAGAAATATATTGCACTTTTTTAAATAAATCGGTGATTTTGGATAAATAAAAGGCATGAAATACAATTTATATTAATAAAAATATATAAAAAATAACCCTATACTATACCATATTATTACTACTACTATATTAATGCTTCTTCTTACAAGTTCAATTAATTGAATCATATCTGCAGGATCTATATCAATTTGTTCATTACCGAAGATTATTATTATTATTAGCCGTTACTCGAGTCCGAGTATAAAAATGTTACAGTCGATAGATTGTGTACAACAAAAAACAAGTAAAAGGTGTAGTCTATTGTAATTCCCATTCATCTACGGTGCACACGACTGTGGCTATAGAGGCCAATTCGGGAGAGCACATGTCGACCGTAGTCAGGACAAACATAGACCTGGTTAGGTCTTGGATTCGGCCTTCTTGCAGCAACATTTCCTTGATAGCTGGCCACAACCCCTCGCCATTCGGTTCTGTCCGCTACAAGTTGTTCCCATTGCTCGTCTGCAATACCGCAGGATTTTAGATTTTCATGGAGAGCGTCTTTGAACCTCTTTCGTTGACCGCCACGCCTTCTTCTACCGCTTAGCAATTCACCATAAAGTGTACATTTAGGAAGGCGGTTATCATGCATACGATGAACGTGACCTGCCCATCTTAGGCGTGCTCTTGAAATAAGCACCTCAATCGGAAGGCTGTTTGCTCTTCTGAGTACTTCCACGTTTGATATGTGATGGAACCAATGGATTTTCATCATACTTCTGAGGTGTCTTTGCTGAAAATGTTCTAATTCTTTCACATGACGACGGTAAGTGATCCAGCTTTCACATCCATATAGCAGTGTTGGAATGACAACTGCTCTGTAGACAGCCATTTTCGTTGACAAAGCAAGGTCGTGGTTGTCAAATACTCTCTCTCTAAGTCCCCAGAGTGCTCTAGATGCAGCGTTAATTCTATTGCGAATCTCGCTGTCCATGTTTGCTTTGTCATTAACAACGTTGCCTAAATAATTGAACTGATCCACCACTTCAAGAGAATTTCCGTTAAGTGTAATGTCTATTTGGTTCACTTGATGAGGAGTTGACATAATCTTAGTCTTTCCAATGATGATTTTAAGTCCCAAGGAATCATAGCTCTGGGCATACACATCTAAAAGTTCTTGAAGCTCTTCCGGCGTAGAGGCTAAAAGTGCACAGTCATCCGCATACTGGAGATCACAAATGAATCATGTGCATGTCTTCGTGAAAGATCTAAAGCGCCCTATGTTAAAGAGACCGCCATTAAAACGGTATCTGAGACCTATTCCTCTGACTGTTAGTTTGTTGTTAACAATAATTGTTAGAGCAGTGGTAAACAAATTAAAAAGTAGGGGTGCCAGGACACATCCCTGCCTAACTCCAGTGAGGGTTTGGAAAGGTTCGGATGCCTCATTATTATACATAACCTGGGCGTTGTTGTTTGTATGTAGACTGCGACATACTTCCACAAATTTTCTAGGGATACCTAAGCGGAACACAATTTTCCAGAGCACTTCCCTGTCCACCGAGTCAAACGCCTTGGTTAAATCAATGAAGGCCATGTGAATTTCTCCTTGATGTTCGAGTGCTTTTTCTTGAAGCTGTTTAAGTGTGAAGATTAAATCCGATGTGCCTCGGTTTGGTCTAAAGCCACTCTGTGTTTCAGGAAATAACTTTTCCATAACAGGTGTTAGCCTATTTGCCATCGCTTTAGTGAGTATCTTCCCTCCAACAGCCAGGAGAGTTATACCCCTGTAATTTCCACAGTCCGCAGCGCTCCCTTTGTTTTTGAAGAGATTGATTAAAAGTGTATCACGAAACTCCTGCGGAGCTTGACCACTTTCCCACACGACATCAAACAGTTTTTTGAGGTAGGGTATGAGCTCTGACGACACAGCTTTAAAGATCTCAGCTGGGAGTGAGTCGGCGCCGGGAGATTTGTTATTTTTTAGCTGCCCAATGGCGGTTAAGATCTCTTCCATTGTTAGTGGTTTATCTAAGTCTTCGAAGGTGTCATATTGAGGGATGAGATTTATAATATCGTGATCGGCTTGACTTTGCTGGTTAAGAATGTTAGAGTAGTGTTCTTTCCATCGGGCTCTTATTTCCTGGTCTTCTTTGAGGAGATTTCCATTTAAATCTTTAATGGGGCACATATTTTTCCGACTGGGGCCGTACACTGCTTTTACTCCTTGAAAGAAATTCCTGTAGTCGTGTGAATCGGCGTACCTTTTAATTTCTCTGGCCTTGCTTGCCCACCATTCGTTCTTTATTCTTCTGATTTCGCGTTGCGTTTCATACTTAGATTGGGTAAAAGCTTCTGCTTTTGATGAGTTGTTGGGGTGGTTGATAGCGTTTTGGAAGGCAATATGTTTGCGGTCAAGAAGTTCTTGTATAAAAGCTTCATTAACATTGAACCAGTCCTCCTGTCTTTTACTTGCTGCAGTGCCAAGAATTTCTTCACTCGCACTTTTTAAACTGTCTTTAATTTGTGTCCAGGTAGCAGCGACATCTACAGAATTGGTTTCTTCTAGTGCACTCAAATTCTCTTGAACTTTTTGCTTTAGCTGTTCGACGGTTTGTTGGTCACGCAATTTACTAATATAGAGACGGAGTCTACGTTTTACTTGAGGTCTCATAACAATTTTCATTTTAGAGACAACAGGACGATGATCGGTCCAACATTCGCTATCAATGCGCGCCTTTGTAATTTGGACATCCTTGAGATGCTTCCTACGTACAATAACATAGTCCAGTAGATGCCAGTGACCTGATCTGGGGTGACGCCAGGTGCCTTTAAATTTATCCTTTTGTCGGAAAATGGTGTTTGTTATAACTAGATCATGTACCGAAGATATAAACTGACAGTTTCTTACAAAAATCCGGTGTGCCGCAGGGGTCGATACTTGGTCCACTTTTCTTTGCTATGTTTATTAACGATATTTTGGAAGGCCTTGATAATAACACCCATTTCCTCCTGTACGCAGATGATAGGTAGATGTACAGAATTACGGTGGAGTTTAAATTCAATCTGAAATACCTAAATTCTTTGATATGTTGATCTCAAGGTGTTTGGCCTGGCCATCGAAGCATATAATTGTTCCAGAGCAACATGGTTTCTCATTGCGGAAATCGGCAACAACAAACCTTCTTTGCTATCAGAATTATATTTTGAGCGCCCTACTCAAGTGAATAGTACATATACTAATTTCTCTAGGACTTTTCACAAAGTCAATCACAATTTACTAATAAATAAGCTTCAGATACTTGAAGTAGGTAAAGGGGTTTTAGACTGGATTTATTGCTTCATATCTGATATGATTCAATAGGTAAAAATTAATAATTATGTATCAAATGCAATTGAAGTCCTATCTGGAGTCCCGCAAGGGTTGCAGTACGGACCAATTTCATTTAATTTATTTATTAATGATATTGGGCAGGTTTTGAATCATTTTGAGTATTTTCTTTTCGCCAATGATATAAAAATAGTTTATATGCATGGTCTGTGGATAAAGTCCGTGCTTGTAATACTTCCAAATGGTGCTGCATCTCTTTTTATAGAAGTACATCAACTATTCTATATGAGCATAAAGGTAATGGTACGGCTCTTAAAATGGTCGAAGAAATCAGGGATTTTGGTATTGTTGTGGACAAGGCACTATCATTCAGAAGTTATATCAAAAAATTGACATCTGCAAGTTTTAGGAATCTTGTTTTGTACTTAGAAATAGTAAAGATCTAACTCCGAATAGCATAAGATTGGTTTATTCATCCTTTGTTAGGTCGAGTCTTGAATATGGATCTGTAGTATGGAGTTCTTTTACCAGTGTGATATTGAGGAAAATTGCAGTTCTCAGGGACACATTAAATAGGTAACATAAGGGAAATTGGATCATGTCCCAAATAAACTGTAGTGCAAAAACCGGTGGTACATCATCGAGATCACTACAGGCAGATTTATTTTTAAGTTGCGACATAGCCAGGTAAAATTCATCGAGTGTTAATTCCTCAACAAAAATAGAGTTTTCAATTGAATCCAGAAGAGTGCAGTCAATATTATTTGGGTCTAAATTTTGTACAAGTAATAACTGCTCAACGCTAGTGGTGTGATATTCACAGAATTCATTGCATATCTCCAATGGCTCGGTCGCAATTGTTGAGTCAGACGTTATTACAGAGGGGGTAGTCTTCTGTTTTATCATACCAGGTTGGAGTTTACCATTCGCCAAATGGTTTTACTGTAATTAGCTGAATTTATAATTTTGTTCTTAAAGAAATTATTTTTAGCCGCGTGAATTGTTTCAGAAAACAGTTTTTTGGCGACCTGATACTTCTTTTTATATTCATCAATGTTACTATTCTTGCTGAGCCAAAATATGTTTTTTCCTTTCCACGACCGGGAGTAGAAATCGATTTCTATGGCATCAAAATTGTGACAGAAGTAAAGCATTTACTCCCTAGGGATGAAATAAGACAATAATTTCGCTAGGGGAATTTTTATTTCATTTTATTTCAATGTATTTGTAAACAAATATCTGTTGCCATGATACGTTGAATGGAAATATCCCAAAGGCTTCTAAATGTTGTAATTTCGCCCCAGTTTATTATAATTCTTTATTTATGAAATAAATGTTTCTACTCCCGATCGTGGAAAAAATAGTATATACATCTCGGGAGAGACCGCCATTTTTCCCTCGATATATTTGTTGCCCTCGGGCCTCAAATTACACCTCAGGAAAAATAAGACGTTTCTCTCCCTTAGTGTATAATGTACTAATTTAGTTCTTCGCTTTCTTTTACGATATCAACATTTATCCATTCTTGACAAAATATACGGAGAACAGTATCATTTTTAATGGGACACGTTAAATCCAAAACGTAATTAAAATTTGACCAAAAATATAGCCAGGCTTTATTGAGTCAGTTGAGCTATATATCCCATTAAAATCAGTTCTGGAAAGGAGTTAAATTTTCTTCAGTAAAGTATCTTTTTTAAAGCAAATTTTAAGGTAATCTATCATTTGTACAGAAGGCATTGATGCATTAATAAATTGGGTGTATGTCATAAAGCTACACTTTGAGATATTTAACTGTAAATTGTTTACGCTACACCAAGACCATAGTTGTACAAGATCGTTTTGCAAATCAACACAGTCTTCTGCACTAGTGATAGACGTAAAAATGTTTAGGTCATCGCATAAAGTAATGTTTTGCAGTGTAAGTCAATGACGATATCATTTATAAAAATGTTAAAGAGCAATGGCCCAAGCATAGAACCTTGGGGAACACCTGATGTCGCTGAGATATCCATAGACCAAAATCCACGGTATTGTACATTTAGTCGTCTATTTACCAAGTAGAATTCAAAAAAGTTTAGGAAGTGCTCAGTTAGTCCAAATTCGGATAATTTGTTCAGCAAAATTCCATGGTCCAGTCTGTCAAAGGCTTTAGAAAAATCTGTGTAAATGACATCTACTTGGCCTCCAGCATCCAACTGTTTAGCTATAAACTGAGTGATGCACACCAGATTGCTGGTGGTAGAGCGATTTGGCATGAATCCGTGTTGATCGAGGCAAATTTGAGATTTGACGTGATCAAAGAGAATATCGTATATTACGTTTTCAAGTAATTTACTAAAATTGCATAATATTACTATTGGCCTATAGTTTTCAATAGCATATCTATCATTTTTTTCCGAATACCAGACAGATCTTAGATATTTTCCAGACTTCTGGAAAAGTAGCAGTTTTAATAGACAAATTAAAAATACTAGCTAGCGGTTTTGCAAATAAAATGGCACAATCTTAAGGAGAAAGGCCGGAATACCATCAGGACCTGTAGTGGTTTAGGGTTTAATTTTCTAAGTGCCTTGAGTACATCATTTTTGGTAATATAGGGAATGCATAAGCAAAGTTTGTAGATGCGGAATATAACTCTTGAGGGTAATTAGCAAATGCGTCAACTATTACTTGTGGTTCATTTAATATGGAGTCATTATAGGTCATAACGCCAGGAATACTGGATATATTTTTTCTGCTGTTTACATATGACCATAAGTGATTTGGATTGGACTTAATTTGGTTGGGAACCAAATTAAGTCCAATCCAAATCACTTATGGTCATATGTAAACAGCAGAAAAAATATATCCAGTATTCCAAAGAATATCTTATCAATATTGGGATATTGATAAGATATTCTTTGTGCACATTACCAACATCGATTTTTATGCTTTATTATTAAAGACTTACCTGGTAAATTCAAATGGCAAAACACATTTCAACTTAAAACTGTCAAAAATATTATAAAGTTGATTTCTTCCGAAGAATTTTCAAGATTATTTAGGTTTAGGTGAAAATGCCGAACCTGCTAGTGTGTATATCAATACTAGCTTTCTACTTGGTTGCTCTTTAATTTTATGCATTTCCAACGCCTTAAATGAAATAAAGGAGACAGCTTCCTACTGACAGATGACTACTTAATTTAATTATCTTCGTAGTTCACTACACAAAGGATCAAGTATCGCTGACGGGCGGAATTTCTTTAATTATCAACGATACTGAAAGAAACTGGCATAAAACATGCCACTTCCGTCGTTTCATTTCACAATTACCTCAAGAAGGAAATAGGTCACGTATTTTTTAAAAGGATATTATCCCATATAAAACAATTATCTCACAGTTATACTTCAAAGCATAAACCGAAAAAGTTTTCAAAGACGCTTAAGGTCTCTAGGTAACACTTCCTGCTGAGCGAAAACATTTACCATGTACAAAGAGAAAACTTACAGATAAAGAAGCAAATATTTCATCCATTGAAGTATGAATTAACAAGTAGACGGCCGGCGTCGGGAAGCACTTTATCGACTTACGTATAAAGCTGCAAGAATGGTACTCTTAGCCAACTATGATGTGAATATTAAGTATAAAAGAGAACATAATGCTAGATAATATGTAAAAATATCGTCTATTCTACAGTCACTGGCATCAAATTAGAATTTTAATGTAAACTGTCTAACTATACATACCATCTAGTCTAGTCTATTTTACGAGGGCCACGCCAAATATCTCTCTTAACATCTGTTGTAGAAGAATAAAGTTTTCGAAAGAGTTATTCCATTTTTGTGAGCTTTCAATAAAGAAAGAAACTTGAAATTCATAGCCTACTTTTGAGATACAGTGTCACATTTCAAATGGAAACCTCTCTGTAAAAAATCTATTTATAATCCTATGTTAACGCTTTTTTTCTTAAATGATAAACCATCGAAAACTCCACTTTATGACAAAAATTTTGAAATAAATTTCAATTTTCAAAGCCTTCTATGATTTATTTTCAATGTCGAAAATGGATAAATTTGATTAGCGATTTCTTTATTGAAATTTTAACTACACCACTAGATTCAGTAACCTCTCAAATGGGTAAATCCCAAGTTTTATGAAAAAATATTGAAAAATGACAGATTTATGACAAAATTAATGTAGGCTCATAGTAACTTTTACTTGATTTTTTCTAAAAATCGAAGTAGCCCATGAAAAATAAACAAAAGAAAGATAAATTAAGTGAATAGTTTTAATAAATATTGTCATTTAAACAAACTTAATCATATTGGACTTAAAAACATAAGTATGGACAATTAAAAGTAATAATAATTAGATACCTATTAAATAAAAAAAATAACACATTGTACAACATTACACTAAAACTTCTTAAATTTTTGTAGCCTCTACAAGGCCGCCGTTTATTTCGATGCACTTATCGAATCGTTTTATAATATTTTTTACGACATTCTGTAATTGTTGCCGGGTAACTTCTGCACAAGCTTGTCTTATTCTTGCACATAAATCTTCTCTATTACTCGGGCGTGACCTGTAAACTTTAGATTTTATTAAACCCCATAAAAAGAAGTCCATCGGTGTTAAGTCCGGGGATTGGGGTGGCCATTCAATTAACGGGCTACCACGACCTATCCATCGATTAGGAAAGTTAGCATTCAGCCATCTGGTAACCACTCTGGCATTATGGACAGGGCTTCCATCTAATTAAAAATGTAGATTTACTCTTTCTTGTATTGGAAGTTCATGTAAAATATTCCAAAATTCATTTCTTAGGAACTGTAAAAACTGCATGCTATTCATATTACCTTCAAAAAAGAAAGGGCCAATGGTTGTTTCATTGAGCAACCCACACCAAACATTAACTTTTTGGGAATATTGTCTTTTACAATTAATGACAAACTGTGGGTTTTCTATAGCCCAATACCTAGAATTTTGTGACGATACTATCCCGTTTGTTGTAAAAGTTGCTTCATCGCTGAATAAAATATTTTTATTAAAAATTTCTGTTATTAAGATACTCTCCTTGAGCCCACAAGGAAAACTCCGTCCGTCTGCTATCATCACCAGGTTCCAACGTGTGTAAAATTTTGGATTTGAATGGTTTTACCAAATTTTTCTTAAGGCATCGGCGAATATTTTCTCTAGGTAAATTCAAATCTAAGCTAGCACACTGGCGTTTGAATTGTTGTTAAAATAATTTAAAACTGTCTGCTCGTACCTGGTTCTTCTTTGTATATTATCTGTTCTTATAATACGCCGTGTCACAGCGCCACACTCATTAAAAATTTTGTTCATTTTATAACCAGTACTTTTAGTAATGTTGGGCCTATTCGGATGACTGTTATTGAATATCTCGCATACCTCTTTCAAAGTTCTGTCATTATCTCCTCTAAGGCGCACAAGTTCAATTTTTTCCTCTACATTTAGATTATCCATAACTAACTACAAACTAATACTTGATAATAACTATCGATTAATTTTATAATTCAATAACAATGAATATGAGATATGCGAATTTTAAAGATTTACCGTTTGACTATAAAATTTGTTTTCCATGGCACCCTATAATTATCTGCCATTACTCAATAAAAATGTAATATTTATTAAAATTATTCACTTAATTTATCTTTCTTTTGTTTATGTTTCACGGGCTACTTCGATTTTTAGAAAAAATCAAGTAAAAGTTACTATGAGCCTACATTGATTTTGTCATAAATCTGTCATTTTTCAATATTTTTTCATGGAACTTGGGATTTACCCATTTGTGAGGTTACTGAATCCAGTGGTGTAGTTAAAATTTCAATAAAAAAATCGCTAATCAAATTTGTTAATTTTCGACATTAAAAATAAATCATAGAAGGCTTTGAAAATTGAAATATATCTCTAAATTTTTGTCATAGAGTGGAGTTTTCGATGGTTTATCATTAAAAAAAAAGCGTTAACATAAGATTATAAATACATTTTTTACAGAGAGGTTTCCATTTGAAATGGGTCACACTATATTACAAAAACCTGAAAAATAAGAAAACCACAAACGGTTATAACTTCCTTATTTGAAGAGATACGAAAAAAGTCAAAGGGATGAAAGTTGACGGCAAAGACAATAAGAATAATAATGTGTATAAAAAAATTCGAAAAACGCAGTTGGCTTGACATACGCTCTTATGAAAAAAGGAAAAGAACAAATCTCAAAGTAGGCCATGACACCATTAATTCCGTTTATTTTTTCTCTCTCCAACGATATAAAACATGTCACAAAAATTTTAACTGATATTGTCAATATTTAATATTTTACGAAAACCACAATTCATATCATTGAATCATAAAAATCAGCTATGCCATGATTAGTGAAAAACAATGTATACAGTTGTTATCAATTATTGGAGAAAATAAATCATAAAAACTCGATGTATTATTTTTTCGCATTCCACCTTCATCAAAAAGTAAAAGCGGATAGAGGGCCAGCTCAAAAGTATTGTTGCAAATCTTTATCAGATTTCTTAGCAAGTAAAATTATTGGAAAGAGTAGCGTTGAGTTGACTGGAATGACATCATCTTGTACTTTAATCACAGAACTAGCTGCTCAAAGGGGGGTAACCCTTTTTGCGCTGAAACTTCACGTCACTGAAGTTTTGTTGTAATCTTTGCAGACATGACAAGCTCGTATGAGTTGTGGCAATAGATCTTTTCATCTCTTTGTACACCTGCTTTTATTGACATAATAATATTGTCATTAATTTGGAACGGGGGATGTGATAAAAGCCAACTCACAAACTTTTCGGCATCTACATTAACTTTGGATATACGAGACGCCCTGCAATCTACATGTTGCTCTATAGTGGCAAATGATACATTATAATGGTTGTATTCATTCACATATAGGAGGTAGAAAACGTGGAATGTATAGAAAAATGTCGATATAACATAATGATTTTGTGGCTTACTATCAAAACACCCGTGGACTTGGAAGTAAAACAGCTAAAATTTTAAACTCACTGCCAATTCCAATTCAATTCCAATTAAAAAATCTTTATTATCATTTAAAATTATATACAATTCATGCTGCCTTAAGTAACTCAATATGGTATTCATTTCATTTAATAATGTGTAAATGTTTACTGCGGCGTGACAAAATGTCAAGTGACATCGACCCGCCACAGTTGCGGGATGTTCTCGCTGAGACCAGAGGCAAATTTTTAGTTACATGAGGAAATAATAACCGCTCACCAGAGTATTCGGTATGTTAAGCTTTCAGCGACTTTATTACTGTGTAATTTCAGATAATTACAGAAAGGGCATTTATGTTATTGTATGTTAAGTTTAATATGTGTAGGAAAACATAACAGAAAAAACCTACTTTAAAAAATTAATCTATTTATTTATGGAATGTCGATGTTCTTTATATAATACACACTTAAGGTGTGTATACTATGGTTATTTAAATTATGTGTGTGAAAAGGAATGATAGGGGGTAGGTGGTGGTATAAGGAAAATGAGGTAGAGGGAGGAATGTATAGTCAGTCTTGTGCTATTCGTTCTTCGTATATAGGTAGTCGTTGGTAGATTAGTCGATGGGTATGTCCAGTGTTGTGGTAACGTCTAGTAGCTGTGATGTCGCGTGTCAGGGGGGAATATGTAATTTTAGTTGTAAAAAATTTCTGTGCTGTCTCGTCAATGTATTCTCTGATTCGAGGGAGTCTCGTTTGTCTATGGAGTTCGTCAATTGTAATGTATCTTGTAGAGTTTGTAAGTAGTCTGAGTAACTTGTTTTGTGTACGTTGTAGTCTGTTGCACTGCGTGTCTGAAATCATATTCCAGACAGGACAGGCGTAGGTCAGTATCGGTCTGAAAATAGTCTTATAAAGTACCAGTTTATTGTCCGTCGTCAGCAAGCTCCTCCGATTACAAATCGGGTAGAGCTTGCTGAGAGTCGCGTAGGTTTTGTTTATAGTCCTCGTTATGTGTGGTCCGTAGGAAAGTCTAGTATCCAAGGTGACACCGAGGTATTTGACTGTCGTCTTCTCCTCGATGTCCCTGTTGTTAAGTTTGAGTTTTGTAATAGTCCGTATGTTCGTGAATTTGCGGTGAAACGTGGCCGTCTGGGACTTGTCGTCGTTCACCGCAATCTTCCATGTCTTGTAGTAATCAAGTAGTTTAAGTAAGTGGTAGTGTATTTTGGAAGTAGCAGTCTGTGCGTAAAAGGATGTTGCGTAAAGTAGTGTATCATCTGCGTAGAGTAAGAAGTTAGCAGTCTGGTTAGTAGGTACTGCCTCTGCATGATTACTCTGCCACTGCCTTAACAGAAACCTGGCTGGACCCATCTATTGACAGTAGTGAATTGTTTACTACTGTATATCCCTGTGTATATTGCTCTGACCGTGATTTTTCCAGTAGTAATCGTAAGAAAGGTGGCGGAGTTTTAATAGCCGTAAACGATACCTTCACCTCATGTGTCCTAGATTTGAACACACCGCAGTTTGACAACTTATCGCTGATCGATATCGTTGGTGTAAAAATCAGTTGCCATTCATATACGTTGTATATTATCAATATCTACGTACCTCCAAATACTGCGTTAGAGAATTATGAGAACTTATTTCAGGCTATTGAATCTCTGGATTATCTGTATAATTATCATTATTATTATTAGCCGTTACTCGAGTCCGAATATAAAAATGTTACAGTCGATAAATTGTGTACAATAAAAAACAAGTAAAAGGTGTAGTCTGTTGTAATTCCCATTCATCTACGGTGCACACGACTATGGCTATAGAGGCCAATTCGGGAGAGCACATGTCGACCGCAGTCAGGACAAACATAGACCTGGTTAGGTCTTGGATTCGGCCTTCTTGCAGCCACATTTCCTTGATAGCTGGCCACAACCCCTCGCCATTCGGTTCTGTCCGCTGCAAGTTGTTCCCATTGCTCGTCTGCAATACCGCAGGATTTTAGATTTTCATGGAGAGCGTCTTTGAACCTCTTTCGTTGACCGCCGCGCCTTCTTCTACCGCTTAGCAATTCACCATAAAGTGTACATTTAGGAAGGCGGTTATCATGCATATGATGAACGTGACCTGTCCATCTTAGGCGTGCTCTTGAAATAAGCACCTCAATTGGAAGGCTGTTTGCTCTCCTGAGTACTTCCACGTTTGATATGTGATGGAACCAACGGATTTTCATCATACATCTGAGGTGTCTCTGCTGAAAACGTTCTGATTCTTTCACATGACGACGGTAAGTGACCCAGCTTTCACATCCATATAGCAGTGTCGGAATGACAACTGCTCTGTAGACAGACATTTTCGTTGACAAAGCAAGGTCGTGGTTGTCAAATATTCTCTCTCTAAGTCCCCAGAGTGCTCTGGATGCAGCGTTAATTCTATTGCGAATCTCGCTGTCCATGTTTGCTTTGTCATTAACAACGTTGCCTAAGTAATTGAACTGATCCACCACTTCAAGAGAATTTCCGTTAAGTGTAATGTCTATTTGGTTCACTTGATGAGGAGTTGACATAATCTTAGTCTTTCCAATGTTGATTTTAAGTCTGGGCATACACATCTAAAAGTTCTTGAAGCTCTTCCGGCGTAGAGGCTAAAAGTGCACAGTCATCCGCATACTGGAGGTCACAAATGAATCGTGTGCGTCTCTTCGTGAAAGCTCTAAAGCGCCCTATGTTAAAGAGACCGCCATCAAAACGGTATCTGAGACCTATTCCTCTGACTGTCAGTTTGTTGTCAACAATAATTGTTAGAGCAGTGGTAAACAAATTAAAGAGTAGGGGTGCCAGGACACATCCCTGCCTAACTCCAGTGAGGGTTTGGAAAGGTTCGGTTGCCTCATTATTATACATAACCTGGGCGTTGTTGTTTGTATGTAGACTGCGACATACTTCCACAAATTTTCTAGGAATACCTAAGCGGAGCATAATTTTCCAGAGCACTTCCCGGTCCACCGAGTCAAACGCCTTGGTTAAATCAATGAAGGCCATGTGAATTTCTCCTTGATGTTCGAGTGCTTTTTCTTGAAGCTGTTTAAGTGTGAAGATTAGATCCGATGTGCCTCGGTTTGGTCTAAAGCCACTCTGTGTTTCAGGAAGTAACTTTTCCATAACAGGTGTTAGCCTATTTGCCATCGCTTTAGTGAGTATCTTCCCTCCAACAGCCAGGAGAGCTATACCCCTGTAATTTCCACAGTCCGCAGCGCTCCCTTTGTTTTTGAAGAGGTTGATTAAAAGTGTATCACGAAACTCCTGCGGAGCTTGACCACTTTCCCACACGATAATAATATGTATGTATGTATGATAATAATGTATAATAATGACGTATTAATTGTAGGGGATTTTAATATCTCTAAATACGCTACTTACTTACTAGATTCTCAAGCCAATCATCAAATATTATTGTTAAATAACTTTTTAATATCTTTAATATGTCACAACACAATTTTATTTACAACGGCAATAGCAGGATTCTTGATTTTGTTCGTTATAACAAGATGTGCACTGTTGAAAAATCCCCTGATTCATTACTGGATGAAGATAGTCATCATCCAGCGTTAGAGATTTCATTTAAAATTTACTTTAGCAATAACTTAAAGAGTAACTTTCCTGTCAATTATAGCAATTCATACAATTTTAAGAAAGCCAATTTTATACTACTATATGAATTTATTTCTAATATTGACTGGGGTTTTCTGTTTACTTTTCATGAGGATGCCTGTACCTATTTCTACGATAAGTTACATAATATTTTTAATCTGTATGTTCCTAAATTTGCTTCACAACATAAAAAACGATATCCGCCTTGGTTCACATATCAGATATTTAAAAATATCAAATTGAAAGCTAAACTCATGTCCACTTGTAAGCATAATAATGACCCTAATAATTTAGAGGAATTTAAGAGATTGCGGAATAAAGTAAAACTAGATATTAATACCTCTTATGAAAACTATGTACGCTCAGTTAAAAATAATATATAGCGTGATTCAAAGAAATTCTGGGCTTTTATAAAAAATAAAAAAGGGTCAACCAATATCTCCAACAGCATGTTCTATGGCGATCTAAATCTTGATAATCCCAAAGATATCCTAAATTCCTATGCTGACTTTTTAGCACCTCCACATGAAATATCGATAGATGATAAAGAGTTTGTGCTTAATTCACAGTTATACATAAGGGAGTTTGAGCTCAATCATGTCCTTACTGCACTAAAACAGATTAAACCTAAGATGACGACCGGACTTGATGCAATTCCAGCTTTCCTAGTTAGGGACAGCGCTTATGTACTTGCTGCTCCCTTGACAATTTTTTTTAACTTGTGCTTGAAAATTAGTACTTTTCCCGAAATCTGGAAACATTCTAAAGTTTGCCCCATTTATAAAAAGGGGGATAAACATGATATAATGAACTTTCGTCCAATTTCTATATTGCGCAATTTTAGTAAAGCCCTCGAATTCTTACTGCACAGTAGTATATATCATTACGTCAGCAATAGACACTCGCCGTATCAGCACGGATTCATGAAAGGTCGATCCACCACGACTAACCTAGCTGTCGTCACACAATTCATTTCTGAATCCATTGACATGCAGGCTCAAACTGACGTTATTTATACCGATTTTTCAAAGGCATTCGACAGACTTGACCATAACTTATTACTAAGAAAACTTACATCATTTGGACTGTCCTCCTCACTTATATTTCTGTTTGTTTCATATCTGTCTCACAGAAAGCAATATGTGGTATTTAATGGCTTCAAGTCTGTTGAGTACCTTGCAACTTCGGGGGTTCCCCAAGGATCTGTTCTTGGTCCCCTGCTATTCAACATATTTATTAATGATATCGTCATGGATTTAGTTGTGAATTGTCTTCTTTATGCTGATGACTTAAAAATATTTGACGTAGTTAGGAATGTTGAGGAGTGTGAAAAAATTCAGTACAATTTGGACAAAATTTCTAACTGGTGTCTATTAAATAAATTACCACTTAATCCTCAAAAATGCAAGGTAATGTCTTACACATTAAAGTCTAGCACTCTAATTTTCAATTATTCTCTAGAAGGTACAACTCTTGAACATCCTAATATTTTTCGAGATCTTGCAGTCACTTTTGATAAGAAACTGTCATTCAGTAATCATATTGAGACCTTAATTTGTGTTGGAAACAAATCATATGGTTTTATAGCATGTAACAGCAGGGATTTTGCGGATATTAACATGATTAAAATGCTATATAACTGTTTTGTTAGATCAAAACTTGAATATGCTGCGATTATATGGTATCCGCATTATAATGTTCTCATTGATAACCTCGAACGTGTTCAGCGCAGACTTGTTGTGTTTTAAATCTGACGGCGTGTATCCGCCTACAGGCGTACCTCAAAATGAACTGCTTGAAAGGCATTCAATGGTGAGTCTTATTCAGAGGCGTGAGTATCACTCACAAGTACTTCTGTTTAAAATCATTCACAATAAAATCGACTGTCCAGATATTGTAACGAAAAAAACTTTCATGTCCCTAGAATAACTGCCCGGGATAACATAACTTTCTATCTCCCCACAGCGCGTACAAATGTTCTTCAGTATTCACCCATATTTACAATGTGTAATAATTGTAACCTAGCGGGTTAGATATATTTTCTTGCAGCCTTAATAATGTAAAGGAGTTATACTTGAAATGATTGTATTGTTTTTTCTTTTTTTTTTTGTCTACTTATACATTTGATACTGTTGTGATATATATCTGTTTTTATCTATACCTATATGTTATTATTTACACTTATATTCTTCATCACTTTCTTACCATGTTATTTATAGTTGTTGTTTGATTATTTTTTTTATCATACCCTCCTGTTCTGTAATTGGGTATTACCTGTAGAACAGTGTAATTGAAATAAATAAATAAATAAATAAATATATCGAGTGAATGCGATACGGTGCTTGACTTACTTACCCAGCCTATAACTCCTTTAGACCAAACCGAGGCACATCGGATTTAATCTTCACACTTAAACAGCTTCAAGAAAAAGCACTCGAACATCAAGGAGAAATTCACATGGCCTTCATTGATTTAACCAAGGCGTTTGACTCGGTGGACAGGGAAGTGCTCTGGAAAATTATGTTCCGCTTAGGTATCCCTAGAAAATTTGTGGAAGTATGTCGCAGTCTACATACAAACAACAACGCCCAGGTTATGTATAATAATGAGGCAACCGAACCGTTCCAAACCCTCACTGGAGTTAGGCAGGGATGTGTCCTGGCACCCCTACTCTTTAATTTGTTTACCACTGCTCTAACAATTATTGTTGACAACAAACTGACAGTCAGAGGAATAGGTCTCAGATACCGTTTTGATGGCGGTCTCTTTAACATAGGGCGCTTTAGAGCTTTCACGAAGACACGCACACGATTCATTTGTGATCTCCAGTATGCGGATGACTGTGCACTTTTAGCCTCTACGCCGGAAGAGCTTCAAGAACTTTTAGATGTGTATGCCCAGAGCTATGATTCCTTGGGACTTAAAATCAACATTGGAAAGACTAAGATTATGTCAACTCCTCATCAAGTGAACCAAATAGACATTACACTTAACGGAAATTCTCTTGAATGGCGAGGGGTTGTGGCCAGCTATCAAGGAAATGTTGCTGCAAGAAGGCCGAATCCAAGACCTAACCAGGTCTATGTTTGTCCTGACTGCGGTCGACATGTGCTCTCCCGAATTGGCCTCTATAGCCATAGTCGTGTGCACCGTAGATGAATGGGAATTACAATAGAGTACACCTTTTACTTGTTTTTTATTGTACACAATTTATCGACTGTAACATTTTTATACTCGGACTCGAGTAACGGCTAATAATAATAATAATAATAACTCCAAGAATATTAATACTATGTAAAAATGTATCTGAACCAATTCGATAGAGAATTTACTTATCTTTAACTTTGATAACCATTTTTTTTTAGTAGGACCATGCAGAACCGAGATATTTGCAAAAAAATTATTATTAAACGATATTGCCCCAAAATTGGGGGTGTTTCGGGAGGCGGACGAGGGGGAAAAATTAGTATGTATAAAAATGATCTATAATGAACTGGTCCCAACAGTAAAATCTTTTTTCCGATTTAAAACGGTATTTACGCATGCTCAACTCCATGACGACTGACCCACTGTGTGATATTTAGATGGTAAAAGAAAATTTATATTAAAATCCCCGCATATTATTATATTATGTTTTTTTTTAAATAGCAAGTTTAATGCTATGTTTAACTTGTCCTCTACCGTGCACACTACGGCTATACATTCAAAGTCTTTTCTGTAGAAAGATCGCTTACATAATCTAGATTTACATATTTCAGTCTAGTTAGGCGATGAAAATTTGAACTTACTTGAGAATGTTATTTCAGTATGCTTTTGGGAAATATTTTTCAAACCCAGTAACAACTCCTACGGATCAAAACTCTGCATCTCAGAACAATAACTCTACAATATCTAAAAATCCAAGCGTCAACTCTAAGTATTTTTGCCAGTGTTGGAGGATTCGGTAGTTGAGCTTATAAATCAATTGTCTAACAAAAAATCTACTGGGATTGATGAAGTACCTACAAAATTACTTAATATGTGTTGTTACGAGTTTGCACATTATTTAACCATTTAATAAATAATTCTGTCTATCTTGGTCGGTTCCCTAGTTTACTTAAAACAACTAAGGTTGTGTCTGTGTTTAAAAAAGGCGACTGTCTTGAAATGTCAAATTACAGGGCCATTTCAATTTTAAGTAATTTCTCAAAGTTAATCGAGAGGACTGTTTCCAATAGAATATATTCTTTCCTAAATGTAAATAAATTATTAACAACTTGCCAGTATGGTTTTAGAGTTGGTCGCTCAACTGAAACAGCCACGATTGATTGCGTTCGTGATAAGATAGACTCAAGCGAGTATGTGTTTGGTGTGTTTTTTGATCTCTCCCGGGCTTTTGACACTATAAACCCCGATTTTTTTATCAAATAAATTAGCAGCAGTAGGCATTGTAGGATCGATTAATAATTGGATAAAATCTTAGTTGACGGACAGATCTCTGGTTGTTAGACTAGGAGAGGTGGACTCCCAATTATATAATACAGACCTTGGTACGCCACAAGGGAGTATATTGGGCCCCTTACTATTTCTCTTGTTTGTAAACGATTTACTAGACTTCATATTACAACACGGAGGGTTATTTATGTATGCTGATGCTACCACAATTGTAGTATCAGCGGTTAACGTCTTAGGTGCTATCGACAGAGTCAATATCATATTAGAGGAATTTAAGATCTGGTGCAACAGAAATAAATTAATTATAAATTTAAATAAGACTGAATGTGTAAAATTTTATGGGAACCGCGCTGTACCAGGCATAAACTTCTCTCTAGATAATACTCAAATTAAAATTACAAATGTAACAACATTTTTAGGTATTCAGGTAGATGAAAATCTTAATTTTTCTGAACATGTTAACCAGGTATGCTCTAAGTTGAGCAAGTCTTTCTTTGCGCTGTCTTCCTTAAAACATGAGTTAAATGAGACTGCCTTATTGTCATTATATTATGCCCAAGTATACTCAGCAATAAGCTATAATATTACGGTCTGGGGTCAATCTATAGAATCTACTCGCGTTTTTTTTTTATAATACAAACGCGTATATTGAGACTAATGTTTAACTTAGATTACAGGGAGTCGTGCCGTGAATCTTTTAAGTATAGATGCATATTAACTTTTACGTCAATCTATATACTAAAAATATTATGTTTTGTATATCTAAATCAAACGAAATTTAAAAAAAAAATATATAGACTTTCATGATTACCCATCAAGAAACAAAGAAAAGTTCTGTCTTGGTAAATGCTTGCACGAGAAATATAAAAAGTTTCCAGTCTACGCAGGTTGTAGTCTCTTTAACATTTTACCTAATGCAATTAAATTGTCACGCTGTTTTGCTGAGTTTAAAAGAAATTTAAAATCATTTTTAATCGAAGGTTTTTTTTTTTAATACTTTGGAAGAGTTTATTACTGAGTGTTGTAACATGGCATAGATTGTATAAACGTATTATCTCCCAGGTACCTTCATTTTTGCATGAAACCTGTCTATATGTGTACACTTTATGCTTACAGGTGTTTTTATCAAATGTTTTAGCTAAAACGGCTAAAGGACCGGCAATTGAGTACTTGCCATATTATGATCTAATTACCAACGCTAAAATGGACATGAGGAAAAAATGGGAAGAAGAATGGCTCCAGATGGCCCAAACACATAACTATCAATATTGTAAAGTATATAACCGCCTCCCTTCTAAACCAACTTATAAGGAATTTCCGTATAACAGACAAATGTTCGTAACATATGTTCGGTGCTTGGTTGGTCATGGTGCCTTCAAATCTCTATTATATAAAATGAAAATTGTTGATAGCCCGTTATGTGAATGTAATGGAGAAATTGGAGATATCAATCACTGGCTATTCCAGTGCACGAATAATATTACAGCCATAAATTTCCTGGCAAAGAAACTGGTGGAGAATGGCATTCCTCTACCATTAAATAGTACATCACTATTATATACAGTAATAAGAAATCAAACATTTAAAGAAATATTTTGGGAATACATCAGGTTGTGTCGTGTCAGAATATAGGTGTAGTCGTGTTTTCCTCTGTTTTATCCTTTGTCGTTTCATACCCTTCTTACCGTTGCCTATTCTGTGTTGAATTTTAAAGGAAGACGTCATGAAGGGCACCTTGACGTGAAACGTGTGTCCCTGTCTACAATCCCTGAGTAGTAAATAATGTCTCTGTCATTGGGTTTTGTATCAGGTTAGTGATTGCAAGTAGGTTAGATTAAGAAGTATATATAATAATAAATATCGTGGCTGAATGGAGACAACCAAAGCCAGAAGACGAAAAAAAAAAAAAAAAAAAAAAAAAAATCAAATGTTTTTATTATCTGTAAATCGAATTGGTTTCTTTTTACTATGTCCAATTTTAAGGATTTTATATTTATGTATTTTAGATAATTAACACTGACTTACCTTATTCGTATTTTGTATGGCAAAAAAGATTAATAAATATATTCTATTCTATTCTATATTCTATGACAAAAATTAAAGTCAATTTTGTCCTTTACAATTAGATAGCAGTAAAAAATGGTGCTCCTATCTTAGTTTTACAGTTTTACAATATTGTTATATTTAGATATTTTTCTTGAACCTAAAAAAAATACTGAGCAGTAATTGATCAGGTCTAAAGAGATATTACATTAATACCGGCTTACCAATGCTTTTTGAATTGTTTCACAGCCTACTAAGCAACAATATATTTTAGAATTCAATTCATGGGCACTTTTTTTTATACATTTATTTAACGTCGATCATTTCCGCTACTGAGGCCTAACACCGGCCCTGTAGACCAGCTACCCCCAGCCAGGAATTTTGCCGAACCTCTTCTCTTAAGAAGAGTAGGGATCGTTTACTTGCCTAACATTTAATAGACAAGGGACCGACGGCTTTACATCCCCTCTGAACAATGGTATATCCCCTATACAACCCTCGCCTAATGTTGTATAGCTTCCGCGCATACACTGATATACAAGCCGTTGGAAGATGTATAAGGCGAAGACGTAGTCTTCGTTGTGAACACGAAAAGGCTCCCTGTTTTCTGGAAATAAAAAATGGTCGGCAGAGCTTAGAGCCTTTGAGCTTTGTAGAGACTCCGGGAGCTCTTCGTGCACTTATTTTTTGATTTGTAGTGTCCCAGGCTTTGATTTCTGGTAGTGCTTGTTAGGGTCAATTGCTACACCCTGTATATTGCATTTTGCACTATTTTTTAACACTTGACTAAACTTGTTTTAAGTAGCACTGATTTGACTTTTACAGCTAGTGCAGGGTCAACGGCTACACCCTGTGTATGATTTTTTCTTGAAATTAAACACTATTATTTAAAGGACAATACGGAATTATTTATTCAGATGTATTGAACAGAGTTAAAGAAGGAACTATTCTATTTTACAAGTTTCCTGTTCGGAAGTTAGAAAACTAATCGACAACAGAAATTCTGTCTTAGGTTGCTTTAAAAATATATTTGAAAATAAATGTTGAAAAATAATTAAATCGAAAAAAGGGACCACTTAAGGCGAAGTATTTTATTATAATTAAATATAAAAGGGGGCCACTTAAGGCGATGTTTCTTAATACTAGATGGGGCCACTTAAGGCGAAGACTGAAAACTAACTCTTTTTAACCAGGTTTCGGTCTGGGAAGCTAGAATTGAACAGTTTGTCACGAAAAGTATGCAGGGACTGGGAATAAGAAAGCCTAGCTAGACGGAGGTATCTACAACATTAGTTAAATAGTAACCGGACCCATGCAATAGCATAATCAGCTTATTGCACAAAAAAATCACTTTTTTAAACTTATATTTTCCACTAGACCACTTCGCGAGCACTTAACCCAGGAGTCACTGACGAAACTGAACTTGTTTTGGGCTTGCTGTACACCGGTATTTATACTGTTAGTTGGCTGCGTTTTTCGTGCCCCATGAACCTAGCACGAACGTTTTTACCCCTTTTTTAGAGCTGGATTTGACACCATCGAGTCTGGATCGGCACGATTGCAAAATATTTCGCAATATTGCGCAATAGTTTACTAAAAGTTGAAATTTTGAGATGAAATTCATATGAAAAAATCGGCGATGAAAGGAGAATTTTTTGATTTAAAAAAGAAGTTCGAATCGATTCTGGTTTTGGAAATATTGAAGTTTGATTGACTGAAATTTAAATGATTTGAAAGGACCCCGTAAACGTGTTACGAAGGTTAGACGTTTAACAGTTGAAATGACATGAAAATGCTCCTGATAGGTGCGAGGTGGCTGGAAATAAGATATGATAATGCTCATAACAGGCACGAATCGAGTTTGAGCAGATATATTGGTTGAAAGGGTAATAGAGATATTGTATGTAATTTTACGAGGGGTGATCGAAAAGTAGTGAAATTTGAAATATTAATTGAAGTGCTAGAAATTGATGAAACTAAATTAAATATTAAGACTCGAGGTGGTTTCGTGTATACAGGGGGTTGTCAAAAATAATAAGATTTAGAAACAGATGCAAGAATTGAATGAAATGAAGTTGAATGTTGAGTTTTAAGGCAAGTTGAAGTATACGAGGGGTTGTCAAGAAGTAATGAGATTCGAAACGTAAAAGTGGTCTAAAAAGTTAATGAAATGATATAAACTATTGCAGTTTTAGGTACGGATAGTGGTTTTGACCTATTTGATGACTATGAGTTTTTTGTAAAATTTCCTTTATAAAATTACTGGAATGAATGTTGGAACTGTGTTTTCGGTGACATTACGTTACTTTAGAATTATAGAACGTTCGTGAATTTTTCCTAATTTTTGTGACCTTGGATGTAGTTTTTTGATGTGAACTAGGTTTGGTTGACTTTTTTTCATGGTTTGCCATGGTGCTTGAATTGATATGAATTTTTTGTACTTATAGGGGAAATACCCTATAACAGTTGGAACGGTCGCCCATCCAAGTACTAACCGCGCCTTACGTTGCTTTACATCGCATATCGAAGTATGTACATAGTAAAGACGCACCCACGCTCCCCCCTTCATGGGTACTTAATCTTAACCGCCATTGGGCAGCTAAAAAATAACAAATCTCCCGGCGCCGACTCACTCCCAGCTGAGATCTTTAAAGCTGTGTCGTCAGAGCTCATACCCTACCTCAAAAAACTGTTTGATGTCGTGTGGGAAAGTGGTCAAGCTCCGCAGGAGTTTCGTGATACACTTTTAATCAACCTCTTCAAAAACAAAGGGAGCGCTGCGGACTGTGGAAATTACAGGGGTATAGCTCTCCTGGCTGTTGGAGGGAAGATACTCACTAAAGCGATGGCAAATAGGCTAACACCTGTTATGGAAAAGCTACTTCCTGAAACACAGAATGGCTTTAGACCAAACCGAGGCACATCGGATTTAATCTTCACACTTAAACAGCTTCAAGAAAAAGCACTCGAACATCAAGGAGAAATTCACATGGTCTTCATTGATTTAACCAAGGCGTTTGACTCGGTGGATAGGGAAGTGCTCTGGAAAATTATGTTCCGCTTAGGTATCCCTAAAAAATTTGTGGAAGTATGTCGCAGTCTACATACAAACAACAACGCCCAGGTTATGTATAATAATGAGGCAACCGAACTTTTCCAAACCCTCACTGGAGTTAGGCAGGGATGTGTCCTGGCACCCCTACTCTTTAATTTGTTTACTACTGCTCTAACAATTATTGTTGACAACAAACTGACAGTCAGAGGAATAGGTCTCAGATACCGTTTTGATGGCGGTCTCTTTAACATAGGGCGCTTTAGAGCTTTCACGAAGACACGCACACGATTCATTTGTGATCTCCAGTATGCGGATGACTGTGCACTTTTAGCCTCTACGCCGGAAGAGCTTCAAGAACTTTTAGATGTGTATGCCCAGAGCTATGATTCCTTGGGACTTAAAATCAACATTGGAAAGACTAAGATTATGTCAACTCCTCATCAAGTGAACCAAATAGACATTACACTTAACGGAAATTCTCTTGAAGTGGTGGATCAGTTCAATTACTTAGGCAACGTTGTTAATGGCAAAGCAAACATGGACAGCGAGATTCGCAATAGAATTAACGCTGCATCTAGAGCACTCTGGGGACTTAGAGAGAGAGTATTTGACAACCACGACCTTGCTTTGTCAACGAAAATGGCTGTCTACAGAGCAGTTGTCATTCCAACACTGCTATATGGATGTGAAAGCTGGGTCACTTACCGTCGTCATGTGAAAGAATTAGAACGTTTTCAGCAAAGACACCTCAGAAGTATGATGAAAATCCGTTGGTTCCATCACATATCAAACGTGGAAGTACTCAGGAGAGCAAACAGCCTTCCAATTGAGGTGCTTATTTCAAGAGCACGCCTAAGATGGGCAGGTCACGTTCATCGTATGCATGATAACCGCCTTCCTAAATGTACACTTTATGGTGAATTGCTAAGCGGTAGAAGAAGGCGTGGCGGTCAACGAAAGAGGTTCAAAGACGCTCTCCATGAAAATCTAAAATCCTGCGGTATTGCAGACGAGCAATGGGAACAACTTGCAGCGGACAGAACCGAATGGCGAGGGGTTGTGGCCAGCTATCAAGGAAATGTTGCTGCAAGAAGGCCGAATCCAAGACCTAACCAGGTCTATGTTTGTCCTGACTGCGGTCGACATGTGCTCTCCCGAATTGGCCTCTATAGCCATAGTCGTGTGCACCGTAGATGAATGGGAATTACAATAGACTACACCTTTTACTTGTTTTTTATTGTACACAATTTATCGACTGTAACATTTTTATACTCGGACTCGAGTAACGGCTAATAATAATAATAATAACTTAAACTTATTCATTTAAGGCATGTCTAGGATATTTTGTGTAGGATACGGCGTGTGTAGGAAAATAATGTTGTTGGCTAGACCGTTCCCCTTCTTGTAGCAGAGGAAGCAGGAGATAGTTATTTTTTAGTTTTTACGCTAAAAAATACGTTAATTATACAGACAACTTTCTAATACACTTGCATATCAAATAAATGTGTGATTCAGGAATATATTGGCTTTTTGCAATTATGCGTAGATAGGATCGAGCACTATTAAGAACTATTTATAAAATTTCTAAGGTTTCCTTTGAATTTTAGTGATCACATAGCGCGATATGTTCCAGGAAAAAATGAGGCATAAAATATAAATTACGGTTGTAAAACCATATAAAAATAGGAGAAAGAAGCTTGTACCTTTGACATTCGTTTGTTTTTACTATCCAGAAATAATAATCTCAAGCGTTCGGTAAAACAACGGTGTTAAATCAAGACGACATACAAAATACTTTAAACATATTTTCAGATATTGTGCCCAAGATATTGAACCAACTGTTGCAAATATTGAAAATTTTTGGGCCACGATTAAATCGCCTTTTAAATAATAAAAATAATATGTATTGACCGTCTTATACAAGGTGGTCCAAAATTGTCTCCTTATATTTCTACGGCTCATAGTACATCAAAAAATAATGGTAGTTTTTTATCGAAAGGAAGATATACCTCTTAAAAGGGGGATAATAAATCTAATTTTTTCTACAATATCCTCCGGCTCTCTTAAAATATCAAATTCACATTTTAAACTTAGTCATAGGCTATCCAGACACTAGTTTACATGGTATCAGTCAAACACTCTCTTCTGCTTAAGGAGCAGTTTTAGGGGGTGACCATCAGTATTTTCTTCATAGCTTGTTATTTTTTTTCATATCCCTACAAATTATTATAGAAAATTAATTTTCAGATTAGAAATAAAAAAGGTATTCTTATTGCATGTCGATATACCAAGCCGTCCTGAAGAAATCTTCACAGATAATTAGATAGAGTTCCTCTAACGTAAGGGCAAAATCATATACCAAAAATCGTGTACTGAAGAATAGCAGAATGATCCAAAAGTGAAAAATAGAAGAAATCTAGCCGTACCAAAATTGTCCAGAATAAAATAGACCAGGGCCAATCCTGTTAAAGCAATAAAAATTCTTAGCAGTATACGAATGGTCGGAAAATGTAGTTAATGGTGTAAATAATTAAGGAAAAATCGTCCAGACCGAGTAAAAGTTCTGGAAGGAGGGTTGGGGTGGTAATATATACGTTTTTAGTGGTTGGTACCCGTTTTTTGCGATTTGTGGCTAAACTATGCATCCTATCGAAAAATGTTGAATATAAAAGTTGTAGATAATAAAAAAGATCTTCTTATTGAACAGTATTGACCATAACCTCAAAATTATCGATAAAAATGCAAAAAACCGTTTTTTCGGTTTTTAATTTATAGCTATCGCAAATTTTTTTATATTGTCATGAAAATGGGTAAAAATGTTCTTTTTTGTTTTTCAAACAAGCCCAAATTTTTTCAAAGCGAAATATGTAATTTTCGATGTTCTATGAAGAAAATGAGAAAAAAAGACCTAATTTTCAATCGAAAAATTTGGTTAGCAAATTTTCGATTAATGAACTTTACTAGTGCTCATTGTTTTCGTTGAAATCTCAACTTTAATATAGAATTAAAATATAATATTGTTTATATACAAAAATATCGTTAAAAAAGTGAAAAACCGAAAAAACTACTTTTTAAAAATCGAGTTCTCATACAATACTATGTTATACAAGTAACGTACATGTACCTAACTATTCTCGGCTTTCAAAGTCCCGAAAACGTTATTTAAACTGCAATTAAATAGGTAAAAATTCAAAAAACACAAAGGCTGTGAACTGAGAAAATTTGTTAATTATTTCTTATGATTCGTAAGTATTTACAAATTATCACGTCAAAGTCTTATATTTGATTATAAAATACAAAAATTAAAAGTAAAATAATTTTATTGAAATCTTCGTGAGCAATTCTTCATCGTCAGAATCGATCAAACTTTCGATTTCTTCACGTTCATTTTCTATATCTTCAATTTCTTGGAGTTCTTCTGGATTGTCCAGTTCAGTATCATTATTTTCATTTTTAATTATTAGACAGTGGGTACTGTCTTCGTCTTCGATGTCCTAGAGATTACAATTTTTTTCGTACAACGATTTTTCGGCATTAGGACATTTATCAGAACCGTGACAATTTGAGCACAAATTTGTGTACTTTAAGCCATGCTTGCGACACCCACATTTGTTATTACCGCATCCTGTAAATTTTCGGGAATTAATTCTTGTTCTGTAGATATAGCTACTATGCCATTAACGTGATGTTTCCATCCCCAATCTGTAGCTGTTAATTGATTACCAAGCCAACTTTGTATTTGAAAATACACCCTGTAACAATGTTGCTTAGCTGCCCCTTCAGTTGGAGGTAATTTTTTCAAATGAAATGAGGATTTAGCAGTAGCAGTTCGGTAGAGTTCAAATCTTAAATCGTGTAGAGATGTATATATATTTTTACTTTTGTAAATAGAAGCTATTATTTTTAATCCATTTTCGGTAATCGTTTGTTTGTCTGCATTTGTATTGTAAAAAATTTCTGCAAGATTAGGTAAATGTTTATCGGCCAATAATGATTTTATAATTGTTTTTTTTCCTTTACTAGCAAAACTGGAAGTTGTATCGCAGCCAGAAAAACAATGCAAAAATGCTACAATATGTTTATGTGATTTATGTTTAAAACTATTAGAGGTGTAATAAGTATCATTAATATTTCCTGCATCAGGTTTGTGGAAATAGATACTCAATTCATGTGAACTGAATTGATTTAAAAGAATTAAAAGATCTGTCTTGACCAACAACTACCACCATTTTATCGTAGTTTTTTTTTCAGTTTTTCGCTTTTTTAACGATATTTTTGTATATAAACAATATTATATTTTAATTATATATTAAAGTTGAGATTTCAACGAAAAAAATGAGCACTAGTAAAGTTCATTAATCGAAAATTTGCTAACCAAATTTTTCGATTGAAAATTAGGTCTTTTTTTCTTATTTTCTTCATAAAACATCAAAAATTAAATATTTTGCTTTGAAAAGATTTGGGCTTCTTTGAAACACAAAAAAGAATATTTTCACCAATTTTCATGAAAATATAAACATTTTTGCGATAGTTATAAATTAAAAACCGAAAAAACGGTTTTTTGCATTTCTCTCGATAATTTTGAGGTTATGGTCAATAATGATTAATCAGAAAGTTTTAGATTTTTTCATTATTTACAACTTTTATATTCAATATTTTTCGATGGAATGCATAGTTTAGACGCAAATCGCAAGAAAGGAGTACCAACCCCTAAAAACGTATATATTACCACCCCAACCCCCCTTCCAGAACTTTTACTCAGTCTGGACGATTTTTCCTTAATTATTTACGTCATTAACTACATTTTCCGACCATTCGTATACTGGTAAGAATTTATCGTCTATTACGATATTTTAAACGGTTTGGCCCTGGTCTACAAGCGACACCCTTTGAACAACTTGAACACTTTTTGATATAATATAATAAATCGAAATAAAATAATCCAAATATTAATTAAGAATATTTGAAATCTAGTTTATGATCCGGTACCACACCGAGTAGCAACTACGTGCCTTTTAACCTAAATTAATTACTTAGCAAAGTTTTCAGCTTAACTTCTTGATCAAAAAGAAAGTTTGAAGGTGGTTGGGTATTATTGGTATTTATAACCATTTAAAGTCACAAAAACATGAAATGATAGTTCGACAAATAGATTGTCATACAGTACCAACTTGGGAAATTTTAAAAACTAAATCGATTATTATAGATTTTTCAATCATTACTATATACTGTTAATTCATACAGGGTGAGCCATTAATAATAGATCATAAGTTCAGGGGTAGATTCTTTGGGCCAAAATATGGGGATATAACCAAATATGCTTTAGTAAAATGTTGCTGTGGAAAAAGATACAGGGTTGTCAATGTTCAACTTTTTTTATTCTAAGAAACAATAATTAATTAGATCTTAGAGGGCGCGGCAGGACTTGTATCTGATGATGAACTTTTTTCATATTTTTTTTACGAAACGTTGTGGAAAATCTGATGAGGGCGTCATTTCCACGTATAAAAGGTACACTTGGTAGAACTTGATAACTCCAACCGTTCAAAGAAAGTGCCGTTAAACATTTCAATAATTTTTTGAAAGACAAATTCAAATTTAATGAAACAAAGTGTATTTATTGAAAAAGTACTAAACGTAAGGGGAAAGCAAAATCGTAATAACAGCGTAAACTCTTTCTCACTTTCTTATGAACTAATGGATTATTTTCATGGTATTGAGATAAATACATAAATCAATAGAGTGTTTAAAATAAGGATCTAATCTTATTAGAAGGCCAAAAAATAACGTAAAAGTTGACTTAATGATATTATAAACTTTCCCCCCATGCAAAAACCCCATTGCCGCAACTTAGAGTAAATGTTCGATATAGTATCCACGTACTTCTATGCCTTTTCTATTCATAAAGATTTTCTTACATTGAAAAATGCATTTTCCTGTCCTCTAACAAAATTCGCTGCGTTTTGTATTTTATCCCACAATTCTTCTCTTGAGTTGATAGTATTTGCATAGACTAAGGACTTCCTATGTCCCCACACATAATAATCCAATGGATTATAATCAGGACTCCTTGGTGGCCAAGCACACTCACTTCCTTGACCGACCCATCTGCGTGGGAAAGTCTCATCAAGATAATTCCTAACTTCAATGGAGAAATGAGGGGGAGCTCCATCTTGCATGAACCATATTCTGTTCTGCATGTCTAGCATGAAAGCATGTAATATATCAGCCAGAGTATTTTGAAGAAAAAACAGATGAGACTGTCCACTTAAATTTGGAGGAAGGACAAATGGACCCAATAATTGATCGCCGATGATACCACACCAAACGTTAATCTTAAATTCTTGTTGGAAATGCCTTTCTTTAACGGCATGAGGATTTTCTACTTCCCCGTAATGGGTATTTCTCCAGTTCAAAATGCCTCGACGAGTAAAAGTTGCTTCGTCGGTAAATAAAGTGTTCTTAACAAAATTTCGATCCCTGTTGTGTTTATTTAGAACAAATTGACAAAATTGTGGCCTTTGTGGAAGATCCTTTCGAACTAAGTTTTGTACAGGAGTGAGATGATATGGGTAGAAGCGTTCTTTACGTGAGACTCTTAGGACAGATTGTTTACTCACCCCCCCCTGCCACTGCTAAACGACTTGAGCTGACTTGAGAATTTTCATCCACATGAACTAAAGTTTCTAGTTCTTGATCTGGAGTAATTTCCTTCGGTTGTCCTACATCGTTTTTATGGTGAAATGAGCCCGTTTCTCCCAAATGACGGAACAGATCTTTGAAAATCTTATGGTCTGGCTGTATTCTATTTGGATATTGCAATGAGTATCTCCTCGCTGCAGCACGTCCGCTACAATTATTTTGTGCGTAAACACAGATCATATCTCTCATTTCCCTATTTGAAAAATTATCATGTCTAGGCATTGCAAATAAAGAAGTTAAAGAAATTAGGTCGAGGAACACAAGACCAAAATAAAATGATTAAATGACGTAAATGACAGAACTAAAACGTAACCAAAGCACACTTTTCAATAAATACACTTTGTTTCATTAAATTTGAATTTGTCTTTCAAAAAATTATTGAAACGGCACTTTCCTCGAAAACGGTTGGAGTTATCAAGTTATATCAAGTGTACCTTTTATACGTGGAAATGACGCCATCATCAGATTTTCTGGTCAGAAGTACATCACCGTTTCGTCAAAAAGAATATGAAAAAATTTATCACAATTCATCACAAATCATTGCGTCCACTTGGACCGAATGGCCAGTCTCTCTACTTTATAGGGTCTCTATAGGGAATTACGGTGAAGTGACATCTATCGGTGAAAGTGTAATTTATTACTATAGATGGGTAAATTGACGGACTAAATTCCTATTCTTACATGTTACTATTAATTTGTCGAAACTAGTGAAAGACGGCAAGTCCCAGTACTACAATGTATCTGCTGGGAATTTATCTTCATAACATTTCACAGCTGCTGCAGCAGCATTGCCAGTCAATTCAGAGATTTGTAATCGCTCATGTTTAAATAATACCAACAATTAAACTGGAATTATTTAAAAAAGATTTAAGGTCTAATAAATAACAGAAATATCAAAGTATATATATATATATATCAAAGCATTTTTTACGTGTAAAAGAATTTATTAATAAACGCAATGACTAGGTGCACTCCAGAGTCCATGCTATTTTCAGCGTTGGGTGTACTCCGGCATATTCGCCGATCGTACTACGTACAGAATAGAGAAATACATGCGGGGCTACGATTGGTGGGAGACCATAGAGCGCGGGCAGTCCATACTACATCAAATAATATCGACATATTTAACCTAACGAACTAACCTAAATAAATATACATATTACGTGTTTTAGTTGTTAATAAAATGTCAAGGGCAAGGGAAATTATCTATCATAAGCAACTATACTACATAAAATAATATTAGCATATTTAACCTAACGAACTAACCTAGAGAAATATTTGTATTTCCTATTGTAGTTGTTAACAAAATGTAGTAAAAAAAAAACGTAAAAAGTTGATTCGAATCTTCGACCTCACGTGTGAGAATCGGGCAACCGAACCACTACATCACGGACTGCTGATGAGGAACATACTTACTTCTTACTATATCTATACGTTTTAACGTCAATGACGTCACATCCAAGGCGTTCGTGATTTGAAGTGCACCCAACGCTGAAAATAGCGTGCACTCTGAAGTGCATCTAGTCATTACGATTAATAAAATGTTTTAGATAACGTACATATTTTTAAACACAAATTACTCGACAACACCTTGGTTTATTGAAATGCAATAAGCATATCTTTTTTATTTCTACTGATCTGAACATTAATTTTGTATAATAATTTTTAGAAATACGAAAAATATTAAAAAGTTATTAGGAAAATAGTGAGAGTCACCCCTTAAAACTACCCCTTAAACAGAAGAGAGCGTTTGATTGATACCATGTAAACTAGTGTCCGGATGGCATATGACTAAGTTTAAAATATGAATTTGATATTTTACGGGAGTCGAAAGATATTGCAGAAAAACTGAAATTTATTATATTTATTATATTATTACATTTATAAATTTATACAAAAAGACTACCATTATTTTGAATGTACTATCAGCTGCAGAGATATCAATTTTGGACCACCTTGTATAATAATACGCCGTATTAGCTATTATAGCAGTAGACTCGGCGATTTTACTAAGACCTAAGCAACGTCCCGACCATTTATTTCCTCCTAGCGCCAGTAAAAACTGTTTTATCTTGCTTATAATGTAAAGTACTATAACAATAGAGATTACAAAATAAAATAATCATTGCATCCTTAATCCACGTTGGTGCCCTATCCTGGTTCCAAGTTGGTAAATTAAAAATATTTCAATCCAGCCTAGGACGCGGAATGGACGAATTAAATTTTAATTTTTATGACAGTTTGTCAAATTGGATGTGTAAAATTCAACTGGGATGCGTCGTTTTACAGCAAACTGCATAGGCCTCGTGTGGGATTATAGTTATTATTCGTAGTAGATCTTTGAATATTAGAGGCGCGAGAAAATTATTTGTTTAAATAGTCATGGAAGAGTAGATAACAGGGGAAAAGTGGAGGATGTTACTAAATAATGCACCATGCAGACTGGGTGTCCTAGCTAGAATGATGATCAATCATGGATGAATTAGTATACCTCCTATAGTAGAGGAAATAAATGAAAAAAGGGTATAAATCCTTAATCGTTACTACTTCAATGTAAAAACTTTAAACCTTTTTCAGTATGTTAAGTTTCGGCAACACATGAAATGTATAAACTTTTTAATTATATTAATTTAACTACTAAAAACATCCTACATAAAAATAATAAAACAATCAAACTAAAGCCATGGATTACACAAGGATTACTTAAGTCAATCAAATATTATATGTTGTGTGTGTAAAAAATAGATTTAAAAAATTACACTGTAGCACTACAAATTCAGTATAAACAATACCGAAATCTTCTTATCAATTTAATAAAAAAAAAACTAAAAACGAATACTACCAAAACAAAATCACATCTGCACAAAGAGATTATAAAAAAAATTTGGCAAGTAATCAACAATGTTACAAATAATAATTCCTAGGAAAGAAATCATAAAAATCCTAATATTGATATGCCAATAAAAGGTGACAAAATAAAGGTTGATTTTTTAACAACCACTTTACTAACATTGGAAAGAATATGACAAGTTTAATTATAAACAATGCACCCATGCCAGAAGCAAATGAACCAGATATAAATGATTCCATCTTTCTGTATCCTGTAACAAAAAACGAAATAATTATTTTCATATCCAGCTTAAAAAATGATACATCTACTGGACCAGATAGGATTACAGTGGAGACCATAAAAAAATTCAACAACATATAGTTAACCCTTTAATCCATATTATAAATTTATGTTTCGCAAAAGGTTGTATTCCAAAAAAATTGAAAGAATCCGTTACCATTCCTATATACAAATCGGGCGATAAGAGAATGGTCACCAACTATGATCAATAATTTCGCAAAAAATTTTTGAAAAATGTATGAAAAAGACTAGTACCTTTCTAGAAAAACATAATCTTTTGTCAGTGAGCCAGTTTGGTTTCAGAGAAAGGCTATCAATAGAAGACGCAGTAATTGAAGTTGTGAATAACATTGTAAACGGTCTCTAAATGATAGTAAAAGATGGCAATATTTCTAGATCTAGCCAAAGTGTTCGGCATGATAAATCACCAAATACTTCTGAAGTGGTTAGATAAAGTAGGTATAAGAGGTTCTGCATCGGATATATTTCAGGATTACCTAACAGAATTCCAAGGGTTAGAATTAATGATACACTCAGTGAACCTTTGTCCCACAAGGTACAGTACTGGGCCCAATTTTATTCTTAGTATTCATTAATAATATATCGCAATTAAAAAACACAAAAGGCCATATAATTTCATACGCAGATGATACCGTTTAAATATTTGTAGATATTCCTGGGATGTAATATATCAGAATGCAGAATTGGAACTTCAGGTAATACAGAACTGGTTGAATAACAGCTTTCTGAGTCTGAATGTCAATAAAACGAAATTTATGGCTTTTTCCAAATATGCAAAGGAGTTGCAAATGAATTCCATAACTATTCATAAATATCGATGTCTAAAAAATATTAACTGTGGTTGTCCCAAAGTTAGTCAAGCGGATTCGATTAAATACCTTGGTGTTATTGTTGATCAACATCTACGGTAGGCAAATCACGTAGAATATCTTACAAGTAGACTCAGGAGGCTGATATTTAAATTGTATCAGATTAGAGATATTCTTAGTAAAGAAAATGGTGAATGATGCTTTGGCTGAATCGATAATGAGATATTGTATTATTAAGTGGGGAGGATTGTATAATACAGTGTTACACAATTTAGAGGTTCAAAACACATTAATTAAAAGATTATTCAAAAAAGAGAAAAGATATTCCACTGGACTTTTATATAACAATACCGGTCTATTTAATATCAGGAAATTATATACTTATCAATGTCTATTATGGATGTTTAAGGCTCCCACATCTTATAGAAACCATAAGTATGGAACAAGAGCAATAGCCAATCAATCAACAAATGTACCATTCTGTCTCAAATCCCATACCCAGCGATGTGTTTTTTACTTTGCACCCACACTATACAGGGTGTCTCACCGGGAACTGAATCGATCGATATAGAGAAAAGTACTCATCAGAAAATTTTGAAAATTTAGATAATTACTAATGTCGGTGTGGCCAATCCAACTAAAATAGTTACAAGCAGTTGGCACTTCCGCTTATACCGGAAGTCGATACCAACTTGCTTATTTCAAATGGAACACCCCATATATTTTAGGGTTTTCGAAAAGAGCATAAAATTCTGAGTCGAAAATATGTAGCATATCCTATACCTAAACCTAGCCGTTTCAGAGATATTTGACACTATAGAAAATTTGACAGGTGCAACGGTTTGCAAGAACCGTTATAACTTTCTTCGTGTAAAAGATCCTCATTTGCTTCTTGCCACGTAAACAGAACACAGGGAGAACTACGTTTTACAACTGAAATAAATTCAATAATATCATATCAAGTGTTCCGTTTTTCGCGTTACATTTTGTCAACTTCAAACCGCGAAAACTTGTTTAGGTCAAATGGAACACCCTGTGTTTTTTTACGTCAAGTTGTGTAAAATTGAATTCCCTTTTTTCTGATATTAGCATTGTGGGGGTTAAAGTTACAACTTCTTGAAATATTTGCAATTTTATTGGAAATTCATGAATTGTTGTAATCATTTCATCAAAATAGCCATGATTAGAAACAATCAGTCATTATCTTATGTGAAAAAATGCCAGCACGTTTAAATTATACCAATGAAAACTTTTTAAATTTGTTTAATATTTATGGAGAATGTGATAAAGTAATTTATAAATTTCTAATAAAATCGCAAATATTTCAAAAAGTTGTAACTTTAACCCCCACAATGCATATCAGAAAAAAGGGAATTCAATTTTACACAACTTGACGTAAGAAAATATAGGGTGTTCCATTTGACCTAAACAAGTTTTTGCGGTTTGAAGTTGGCAAAATGTAACGCGAAAAACACTTATGATATTATTGAATATATTTTAGTTGTAGAACGTAGTTCTCCTTGTGTTCTTTTTACGTGACAAGAAAAAAATGAGGATCTTTTACATGAAGACAGTTATAACGGTTCTTGCAAACCGTTGCAAATGTCAAATTTTCCATAAAATGTGAAATATCTTTGAAACGGCTAGATTTAGGTATGGAAGATGTTACATATTTTCGACTCAGAATTTTATGCTCTTTTAGAAAACCCTAAAATATATAGGGTGTTCCATTTGAAATAAGCAAGTTGGTAACGACTTCCGGTATAAGCGGAAGTGCCAGCTACTTGTAATTATATTAGTTGGATTGGCCACATCGACATTAGTAATTAACTAAATTTTCAAAATTTTCTGATGCGTACTTCTCTCCATATCGATCGATTCAGTTCCCGGTGAGATACCCTGTATAATATGTTACCTATAAATATTACAAATATAGCGAATGAAAGTAAACTAAAGAAAGAATTAAAACATTTTGTTAATCATAACTTCAATAACTTGAACACAATTTGCTTTAAATAGGAAAGTCCTATTCTTTTCTCCTGTACCATACTCTTGATACTATTTATTGCCAACGATTCAATTAGCCAAAAATTACAATTAAATAATTACCTGTTTTTTAGATCAATCTTCTATTCTTCTAATTCTCTACACATTAAGTATTATTATTATTATGTGCACGACTACGCCACTGGAATCATAGAAAATTCGAGAAAGGCGCCAGAAAAGTCGCGAATGTTGGGCCGGAACATTCTACAATAATCTAACACATTCGACGCGGGTATATATACAGTGGATCTAAACGTGCTGGGGACAGTTTGACATTAGACAAGCAGGTGATAAGATGAAATAAGAAACAGTATCCAGTTGTGAATTATTATAGTAGTGAGACTATAGTAGATGGAACTTGCAATTAGTGTGTACTAATGTGTATAAAGACTTAATTATTGGAATTAAGTGATTAATAAAAAAATCGCTCCACTTCGTGCCGCGATTTTTCCTTGCCCTTAATTATCGAATAATTTTCATAAGGAAACCAGTATTAATACCTGATACATTTCTTAATGCATCCATATTAATTTTAAGTTTTTGCCAAAAAGTTTTTTTTTTATACGTTTATTTAACGTCGGCCTATTTCCGCTACTGAGGCCTAACACCGACACCTGTAGACGAGCTACCCCCAACCAGGAATTTTGCCGAACCTCTTCCCTTAAGAAGAGTAGGGATCTTTTACTTGCCTAACATTTAATAGATAAGGGACCGACGGCTTTACATCCCCTCCGAAGGATGGTATATCTCCTATACAACCCTCGCCTAAGGTTGTATAGCTTCCGCGCATACACTGATATACAAGCCGCTGGAAGATGTGTGAGGCGAGGACGCGGTTTCCGTTGGAATGGTCACCCATCCAAGTACTAACTGCGCCTGTCGTTGCTTTACATCGCATACCGAAGTATGTACATAGTAAAGACACACCTACGCTCGCCCCGCCAAAAAGTTTTATAGAAAACAAAATACACATATCCCTATCCCTATAATAAAACTTTCTAGCCATATACAGGCTGTCCAGTTTATCAGGGCACTCGAGAATATCTCACTTAATATCGGTCGTACAAAAAAAAATATTTTTACGAAAATTGTGCCGATTTATATAACCTACAAAATGGTTTAAAGTCATTTGAAGTCCATGGCCTACTTTAGTAATGGCGGAAAATATCGAAAATGCGGAAAATGTCTAGGCCAAATATCTCCGTTATTTGAAGAGATACGAGAAAGATTTTAAGGCGAAAATTTTTTGCAAGAGTGTTTCAACGAGGTTTTATCAAATTTTTTTCAAAACCGCTGTAGTTTGAGATTTACTCTTCAGGCTGTTAAAACAACTATTTTGAAACGGGCGGGGAATCCATATATCTCTTCAAATAACGGAGATATTTGGCCTAGACGTTTTCCGCATTTTAGATATTTTCCGCCATAATTCTTAAAGTAGGCCATGGATTTCAAATGTTTTTAAACCATTTTGTAGGTTATATAAATCGGCACAATTTTCGTAAAAATTATTTTTTTTGTACGACTGATATTAAGTGAGATATTCTCGAGTGCCCTGATAAAATGGACAGCCTGTATATCGAATAACCTTATTTTTTCTCTTAATCGAAAGTTCCTACTTACAAGAATATCTTTAAAAACCATAAAATTGTCGTATGATACTAGCCGATCCAGAGTTATGTCGAACAAGTAAAACAGGAATGGCCATTGTCTCTATTATTTTCATCATACTATGTATTTTGGAAACTGTTTACGTACTCATCTGTATTTATTTATAACTATTTTAATAGCTGAATATCGTGTATATTTTGAAGGAAATATAACGATCATAAAAACAACAATATAAGTTCAATAACCCAATTTTAAAAATAGATTCGCAAGACATGTCGGAGACATTTTGAAAATATTTCACAGATGCGTTACAACCTTAGGCCTGGTATGCAGGAGAAAAATTCCTGGACATTAAATGAAAGATATTTTTGTACATGGTGGCCCAAAATATATCTCAATATTTCTGCGGCTGGTAGTACATTCAAAAATAATGGTGCATAGTCTTTTATATAAACTTATTTCCGAAAATGAATACCCTTTGAAAGGGGGATAAAGAATTTCAGTTTTTCAGCTATATCTTCTGACTCTTTTAAAATATCCAATTCATATTTTAAGCTTACTCATAGGCCGTCCGGACAGTAATTTACATGGCATCAGCAAAATCTCTCTTCTGCGTAAGGGGCAGTTTTAGGGGGTGACTATCAGTATTTTCCTCATAGCTTTTTAATTTGTTTCATATTTGTAAAAATTGTTATAAAAAGCTAATTACCAGATAATTAGAAATAAAAAAGGTATTCTTATTGCACTTTGCTAAACCCAGCCGTTGTCAAGTAATTTATGTTTAATAGACAACATGCATTTCCAACATTTAATTAATAAATTCTTTTACACATAAAGAATGCCTTGAAATATAATTAAACGTTGAAAATAGCTAACTATCAATTACAAAAATTGTTCGAAATGTTCTCCATTTTTGCATAATCTAAGTTTTTTTTTAAGGAACGTTGAATCGATTTTTTCACTCAACTGTTCAATCGTGTATATTTGAGTATTATAAACTCGTGATTTTAGATAATTTCACGCTGAGAAATCATGAAAAGTTAGGTCAGGGGACCGAGCAGGCCACTTGATCGGTGCATCTGCACCCCAGCCAATCGATTAATTAGGATAGTTGTAGTAGGCCAGTCGTCATACCTTAGAAAAATTCCGAACCTAATGAAACCTTGGGATGTTGTTTGTGAGTGTCCAGTAGTGCTACACCCAATTTATCCAACAAAAAAACCGTGTGGAATTTTGAAGAGGGGCGAAAATACCCAAAATTATTGCACTTTTTTCGGCTTTTTCGAAATATTTCGAAAACGGTTGATTTTAGCACCTTCAAATTTATAAGTTAATTCAAATTAATAAATTGTATCTGATTAAATTTCCTGCAATTTGCATGGTAAAACGTATTTCTTGACCCCATATGTACCGAGATATAGAGTCTCGAAAAACTGCAAAATTTCTCAAAATCGTAAAGAACTGCTGAAAAAGCTGGTTATTTTCCACTGGTCAAGATATTTTATGGACTGGAAGGTACAAAGTACATGGCGGCTGGATTATTGTGTAACCATGTTCTACATGTTTTGGTCATGTTGCGCCATCATGCATGAGAAACATAATTCTACTCCCTCACAATGAAATATTACCTAATATTTCATGCAAAGTGTTTTCCAAAAAATCATGATACATATCGTCATTTAAATTTTCGGGAAATATATAGAATCCCGATTATAGAAAACTTCAACCTGGATGACACAAACTTTGAATTAATACAAGTAATCACCCATACCTACCATAATTCCTAGTTATGATGAAATTCCATCGGCCAGCATTAATACTTTTAATTACAACTTGGATAGATTCAGTGACTATATTTATATTTATACAGTTGCTTCCAAAACACAGTCGAGCGTAGGCAGTGCCTTCTTATCACCAACTCTTAAAAAAGTAGCCAAATACAGATTGAACAAAGAAATGTCATTTTTTTCTGCTGAAACTTTTGCCATACCGAAATAATAAAAAAAAAATTCATTTGCATATCTTAATAATAAAACAACTATTATATAATTTGAAATCAAATGATAGTAAAGTTCAAATTATGTGGGTCAGTATATATTGGCATAATATACAGGGTGTCTCACCGAAAACTGAATCGAAAGATATTGAGAAAGTACACATCAGAAAATGTTGAAAATTTAGGTAATTACTAATGTCGGTGTGGCCAATCCAACTAAAATAATTACAACAGCTAGCACTTCCGCTTATACCGGAAGTCGATACCAACTTGCTTATTTCAAATGGAACACCCTATATATTTTAGGGTTTTTGAAAAGAGCATAAAATTCTGAGTCGAAAATATGTAGCATATCCTATACATAAACCTAGCCGTTTCAGAGATATTTGACATTTTATAAAAAATTTGACAGGTGCAACGGTTTGCAAGAATCGTTATAACTTTCTTCGTGTAAAAGATCCCTATTTGCTTCTTATCACATAAAAATAACACAATGAAAACTACGTTCTACAACTGAAATAAATTCAATAATATCATACCAAGTGTTCCGTTTTTCACGTTACATTTTGTCAACTTCAAACCGTTGTTGTGTTTAAATTTTTTGACATAAGATAATGACTGATTGTTTCTAATCATGGCTATTTTGATGAAATGATTACAACAATTCATGAATTCCTAACAAAATCGCAAATATTTCAAAAAATTGTAACTAACCCTCGCAATGCTAATATCAGAAAAAAGGGAATTCAATTTCACACAACTTGACGTAAAAAAATACAGGGTATTCCATTTGACCTAAACAAGTTTTCGCGGATTGAAATTGACAAAAGTAACGCGAAGAACGGAACACTTGGTATGATATTATTGAATTTCAGTTGTAGAACGTAGTTCTCATTGTGTTCTTTTTACGTGACAAGAAGCAAATGAGGATCTTTTACACGAAGAAAGTTATAACAGTTCTTGCAAACCGTTGCACCTATCAAATTTTCTATAAAATGTCAAATATCTCTGAAACGATTAGGTTTAGGTATAGAATAGCTACATATTTTCGACTCAGAATTTTATGCTCTTTTCGAAAACCCTAAAATATATAGGGTGTTCCATTTGAAATAAGCAAGTTGGTATCGACTTCCGGTATAAGCTTGTAATTATTTTAGTTGGATTAGTCACACCGATAATAGTAATTATCTAAATTTTTAAAATTTTCTGATGCGTACTTTTCTCTATATCGATCGATTCAGTTCCTGGTGAGACACCCTGTATAATGAACAAGTAGATAAACTGACCAAAGAAAGTATCCACATAGGAGAAATTGTGGAAGGGTTATGGACATCCCTCTGGAATGAATACTGTCACACGAATCCTACTAGATGTACATGCATACAACCAACTAACCCTGGTTTTATGACTTAATATCCGAAGAAAATATATTCAATTATTTGTAGAATTAGGTTTGGTCATGGATGTTATCCGGCTCACCTTTACAGAATAGGAATAATACAGAGTGAAGCCTGGGATCTAGAACACATATTTTTTGGATGCAGTAAATTTTCTAATGACAATAATAAGCTATATAGTAATATAACAAAGTTGGAAATAGAAACTCCTTTTAATCTAATATACTTGTTATCTCTTCAAAATAAAACTATCAGTTGTATGACACAATTTTTGATGAAAACCAAAACGAAAGTTTAGATTAGACTAAGAGAGTTTTGTTACCTTTGTTTTTAACCTCTATATGTTAAAAGACTTAACCGTGGTTCCTCTGTGTGTTTATATTAAAAAAAAAGGCTGTGACTGACCCTTGGGCGAGAATAGAGTCTCCCTGTACCTTCCTACCATTTTGTTCTATAACATTATGAGGTTGTTTAGTTGGGGTAGGTAATGAATGGGCTCATTTAGCACTTTTTTTATTTCATTATTGGAAAGATCTTAAAATTCTGAGACCCTATCAAAATACTAGAGTTTTGTATGACCCGTAAATCGTCTTAAAAAAATCATAAACATGGACCGCACCCACCTAGTCGAATCTCGGCTGTGACGTCACTGAATAGTAACCTGCCAGCCGAAGCGGCTAGTTACTGTTTCACAAACAAATCGTTAACTCAAGCAGTGTGTATTGAAACTTATGCGTGTTTGTTAAGAATTTCGGATTATCTAGTATTTTCACCTATTTATATTAAAAATTTATAAGAGTGACAGTAAAAGGACTTATAAATATTGTATTGTTCCTCAGTGTCAAAGCACCACGGTGAAAACACCTACTAAAACATTTATTACCGTTCCTAGAGGTTTAAAAATGCGAAAGAAATGACAACAAACTATGAGAAGAGAGAAAAGACTTATTACTAAATCAACATACTTTGTTTGTGAAGACCATTTCAATGTAAGTATCTATATTATATAAATTGTTTATTATTATTAGATAAGTACAGTATTTTTGGAATTTAAACGTAAAATATATTTTAAATACTAGAATTTGTATAAGTCTTTTTCATTTTGGTTAAAAAATATGTGAGAAATACTCTACTTCATATTTCAACACCGAGCTGCTATTATACAGGATGTAATGCAAATATATGTTAAATAATTATTAAATTTTGATTGTAGGGGAAAATTGCAAATTTCATGTGGTCGTTTTATATACTAATATTAAAACATATCTCTTAAGTTAATTATACTCCTTTTATTAAATTTTTTATAAAATTCTTTAAAGCTAGCGATGAGAAAAATCTAAAACACTATTTTATTTTTAGCTCGAAAAAGACATGGAAAACACTAAGAGAGACTCCACGTTCTCAAGCGGAAAGCATGACCGTTGATGTGTTACGCGACCGTTTCGCTTACTATTGTTTGACGTCATGATGTTAGTTGCACCGTGCTTCAAATACGCCCTTTGAAAGTCGTATATTTCGAGAACCATTTATCGGATTCATCTGAAATTTTCAATATCGCCTAATTTTAAGTAATACTTTATCCACAAGAAGTAATAACTACTAAATGAGTCCATTTCATCAACAATAGTAAAATAGAATCTGGCTGTGTGGATGCTGTCCTAATGTCAAAAAAACTAACTGATTTCCTGGAGTTGCTGCCCAAACATTTATTTTGAAGGTATGTTGAAAACGTGCAACAGCATTACCAAGACATTCTACTACGTCTGTTAATTCAGAGAACGTGTAAACACCCATGTTTAATAATATGAACAATTAATAATTGTAATTATTCTATATAAAAAAAAATCAAAGTCTAAGAAATAACAGAAACACCAAAGTAATATTTAAGTTTAAATTTATTAAACCAAAAAGAATACAAAATTCTTACATAGGTTCGTCCTATACTAAAGTTTACAATAATTTATGTATAAGTATAATGTAACAAAAGAACAATTAAATTTTTGCCTCGACCTTGACTTTTCGTACATGCAAAGATGTATCTCAGGACTCTAGCTTAATAACAGATACATGTACCAGGTTTCATTAGTGGTAGGTTTATTGCTGATTTAATAAATACAAAATCACTTTCCAAATAAATTAATATGTCACGTAATATAAAAACCATCTTATTCTGAGCTAATAAAGAAGACTCAATTTACAACTTTTATTATTCTCATTAAATTGTACAAATATATGATCTCTCCGCGGCAATAAATAATTCCGTCAAAAACTTATTCTTGGAGATTTTATTACTGCAGTAACTCATTAAGCAAAAGAAAAATAAATGAGCCATTTGATCTTCAAGTCATAATGAAAATATTAAATAGGATCGTCTGTTAGTTAATTTCTTTGAAGAATTATGATGTTTTAACTGGGACCCAATATTTATTTAAGTGGAAACCAAATAAATGTGTTTATTTTATATAATTTTAGTATTTATGGGCTAGGAGCTGACCACTGGTTAGTAGAGAATGTGAAAATAAACCAGCGGTAAAATTTTCATGCAAATTTTTATTTATTTAGTAATTCACTAATCACTACCCAAACAGAGAAACTCGAATTACAGGGGAGAAAAATTGCAAATGTGAAAACAGAGGGCATGAATACGGAGTGTGGATAAGAGAGGGCGCCACTTGGTTGTTGAAAGATTACTTACAATCTTATCCAGCTAAAAGGCACAATTGTTTAACTACATTTACTTATGACTTGAAAGTTTTAAAAATTAATGATTATTTATTTAAAAAGACACGATAGATTTACTATTATTAAATTACCAGACAAATATTATTAGAGACGATGCAAGTATTAAAATCAAAATTTCGACAAAAAATATTTATTATGTACAATATGTACACATATTGTCTGAAAGTTATTTGTGGCATTCTACGAATATTCTTTCTTATTATTTGGGTTTTCTACCACATGTATTATTATCCTCTTCAAAACAAATCACCGAATCTACAAAGTAATACAGAACAGAAAAAAAATTACAGAACTTTGTTTAAATACAAACATGAATTTAATGATTTTGAATGAAGGAAACTTACACCACATCATAGTAAGCCTCCTCATTATTATGGCTTATCAAAGACACATAAACAAAGTATTCCTTTAAGACTAATTGTTAGTTCTATTAATTCATCATGTCATAATTTGGCAAAATTTTTAATGTTTAAATACAAACATGAATTTAATGATTTTGAATGAAGGAAACTTACACCACATCATAGTAAGCCTCCTCATTATTATGGCTTATCAAAGACACATAAACAAAGTATTCCTTTAAGACTAATTGTTAGTTCTATTAATTCATCATGTCATAATTTGGCAAAATTTTTAATGTTTAAATACAAACATGAATTTAATGATTTTGAATGAAGGAAACTTACACCACATCATAGTAAGCCTCCTCATTATTATGGCTTATCAAAGACACATAAACAAAGTATTCATTTAAGACTAATTGTTAGTTCTATTAATTTATCATGTCATAATTTGGCAAAATTTTTAATGTTTAAATACAAACATGAATTTAATGATTTTGAATGAAGGAAACTTACACCACATCATAGTAAGCCTCCTCATTATTATGGCTTATCAAAGACACATAAACAAAGTATTCCTTTAAGACTAATTGTTAGTTCTATTAATTCATCATGTCATAATTTGGCAAAATTTTTAATGTTTAAATACAAACATGAATTTAATGATTTTGAATGAAGGAAACTTACACCACATCATAGTAAGCCTCCTCATTATTATGGCTTATCAAAGACACATAAACAAAGTATTCCTTTAAGACTAATTGTTAGTTCTATTAATTCATCATGTCATAATTTGGCAACATTTTTACTTATTACTAAATTATTGATCCATTATCTGAAAATACCGATCCATATATTAAAAATAGTAAACATTTTATAGAAAAAATTTATGAAAACGATATTCATGAATCACACCTGATGGTTAGTTTTGATGTAGTTAGTCTTTTTACCAATGTTCCGGTAGATGAAACCTTAAAAATAGTTAAAGACAGGTTGCTAAATGATAATAATTTGGAAACTAGAACCGAATTAAGTGTAAATAGCATAACGGAACTCTTAACACTGTGTATAGAAACAACCTATTTTCAATTGGACAATGAGTTCTATCAGCAGGATTTTGGTATGGCTATGGGGTCTGCATTATCACCAGTTTTAAGCAACATATTTATAGAGAACTTTGAGAACACACATGTTCAAAATTGTATAAACAAATCGGTTGTCTGGTGGAGATATGTTGACGACATCTTTGCAATTTGGCCTCATGGTGTCGATTTACTAGATAGTTTTTTGAGAAATATAAATAGTAAGGAACCGTCTATTAAATTTACATTAGAAGTAGAAAGTAGGAATGAACTACCTTTTTTAGATGTTTTAATTAGAAGGGTAAATAATACAATTGAAACAAGAGTTTATAGAAAATCAACACATATTAATAGATATCTAAATTTTAACTCAAATCAGTCAATAAATGTTAAAAGGGGTGTTGTAAAATGTTTATACGATAGGGCCAAAATAATTTCATCTAATAATGAAATATTAAATAACGAGAAAAATTTATCAAAGAGGTTCTAGTACAAAATCAATATCCTGAAGCCTTTGTTGATAGAGTTTTCATAAATGTTGAAAATAGGGACAATCAGGTACGACAAAAACCTGAACGTCATTATACAGCAGTAATTCCTTATGTATACGGATTATCGGAAAAGCTACGCCGTATAGGTGACAAATTTGATGTTAGGACGATATTTCAAACGGGGAACACTTTAAGATCTATTTTAACAAAAACAAAACCGACAAACAGGGAGCAGAATTCAAAAAACTGTATTTACAATATCCCGTGCGAATGTGATAAATGTTATGTGGGTGAGTCATCCAGACCTTTCAGTGTGGCCACTACGATGTCCCTGATTTTATAGTTGGTGCTCCACTGGCTGCACATGGTTGCATACATCTAGTTGCTAGCTGGTACATCGGCAGATCACAAAAATGGAATTGAACGTAGTCTAGATTAATTCAAGAAATCGCCAGGCCCAAACACTCTGTAAGTTTTACAAGTATAAGAACAACCAAATAAAACACAAAAGTAAAACTCACCCCTATAAGCAGAGAGTAGCACATGAATTTCACAAAAAATACCAAAAAAATCAGGAGGCCTCTCGGAAATAAAATTTTCATGCGACAGCTGGCCAGGCTTCTACACAAAAGAGATACTGAATTTTGGTTCACAGAATGTTCAAAACTAAACTGAGTTGAGCCAAACGTGAGGAGAAACGTGCTTCCTTTGCACATGAGCTCCGGCAAAGACAAGAAATTAGCCTTCTTTCCCCCGGAAATCTGACGTCTTTCCAGTGCTGCCAACTTAAATTTTCTTTCAAAAGACTTCCTGCTGCCAACCAATAAGGAAATATATTTATGTAAAAGGGAAAACAACTCTTACTGCCAAAAAAATTAATGAAACTAAAGAAATAAACGACGTGAAATGAAATTAATTGTTACGAAACTCTTATTGGTTGATTTGGTCGTTTTATGAGTAATGCAACATTAGGTACACTTGAGTGTACCTCTGGCTTTCTTCTTTGCATTTTTGTCTTGACAGAGCCATAATTTTTAAAATTGTCCAGTATGCGTTTTACAGTGTTTGGTGACGGTTTCCGTTTTTCTGGATATCGAGTAGCAAATGCGCTGTAAGTTCTTGATATTACTTTATCACATTCTCCATAAATAATAAACAAATTTAAAAAGCCTTTGTGGGTGTAACTTAAATGTGCTGGCATTTTTTGACATAAGTTAATAACTGATTGTTTCTAATCATGGCTATTTTGATGAAATTATTACAACAATTCATGAATTTCTAATAAAATCGCAAATATTTCAAAAATTTGTAACTTTAACCTCCACAATGCTAATATCAGAAAAAAGGGAATTCAATTTTACACAATTTGACGTAAAAACACAGGGTGTTCCGTTTGGCCTAAACAAGTTTTTGCGATTTGAAGTTGACAAAATGTAACACGAAAAACGGAACATTTGGTATGATATTATTGAATTTATTTCAGTCGTAGAACGTAGCTCTTCTTGTGTTCTTTTTACGTGACAAGAAGCAAATGAGGATCTTTTACACGAAGAGAGTTATAACGGTTCTTGCAAACCGTTGCGCCTGCCAAATTTTCTATAAAATGTCAAATATCTCTGAAACGGCTAGATTTAGGTATAGGATGTGCTACAAATTTTCGACTCAGAATTTTATGCTCTTTTCGAAAACCCTAAAATATACAGGGTATTCCATTTGAAATAAGCAAGTTGATATCGACTTCCGGTATAAGTGAAATTTTAGTTGGATTGGCCACACCGACATTAGTAATTATCTAAATTTTCAAAATTTTCTGATGCGTATTTTTCTCTATATAAAGTTATATATAATTAAATTGCATTGTGGTTGTAAACTTCTTTGTACCAAGAGATGCTCTTGTAGAATATTGGGCTTGAAGTGTAATAAATTTTGTAAAGTACGTAAAGGAACTGATTGTGCAAATTCCGAGAAGTTGGATGCAGCTGACGATATTAGTAATGCAGAATGTCTTGATGAAGAAGTTGAACTAGTAGAGACTGAGCCAAATTGTCTTTCAATGGAAAATGAAAATTATGAGAATGATAATGATGAAGAGATAGATAATGTAAATGATAATGCTGTACCTAGTTCTAGCGAAGAGAATTCTTATTATCGAAAAGAGCAAGATTTTGTAATTAAACTAATATTTTCAATGTAAGGATTATCGTTTTTATTAATTTTAGTAACGCAATTTTTTTTTGTTGAAATAGGCTTAAAATGTCATGAAACGTCGAGATTTTAAATTTGAGCGAATAAAAAATTTCCTGTCTGTCGGTCTGTCTGTCTGTAACTTTTTTTTTTTTGGTGCGCACGTTTACTCTGGTACTGTTTATGATATTGACTTGAAACTTTGTACACTTATGTATTATAGCGAGATCAGGAACTAGATTATATTTTGATCTAATTCCGTTGAAGGGTCCGGGGGTAAATAAGCAGGTAAGAGTCCATAAAATTGCAATTTAAGGCATGTACGAAAAGTCAAGGTCTCAAATTTTTTTTTGGCATCAGCCACCCCCTTCCACTATCACCCCCACACTATTATGATGAGGAGTAAAAGAGTTTAAAAAGTGATTTAAGTGTATACAAGAACGAAACGCCTCAAAACATTTTTTTAGCGTTAGCTACCCCCTCTACCACCCCCATTTTGTTTGCTCCCTATCCAGTAATTAGGTCCTTTGACCTGTTGGACAGTGTATGTAAAATAAAATAAATAAAATAAATAAATTGAATAAAATGAATAAAATGAATAAAATGAATAAAATGAATAAAATGAATAAAATGAATAAAATGAATAAAATGAATAAAATGAATAAAATAAATAAAATAAAATAGATAAAATAAATAAAATAAATAAAATAAATAAAATAAATAAAATGAATAAAATGAATAAAGTGAATAAAATGAATAAAATGAATAAAATGAATAAAATGAATAAAATGAATAAAATGAATAAAATGAATAAAATCAATAAAATCAATAAAATCAATAAAATCAATAAAATCAATAAAATAAATAAAATAGATAAAATACATAAAATAGATAAAATAAATAAAACAAATAAATAAAAATAAGAACACAAAAATGATATGCAATAATTAACCACAATAGCTTTTAGCCTTTAAGATATAATTTCTTAATTATTGAAATTGCAATTACTTTTTTTGTTTTAACATTTTTTTAAAGTCGGCCCATTACGCTATTGAGGCGTAACACCGACGTCTGTAGATGAGCTACCTCCAACTAGAAATTTCACCTCTTTTCTTTCGATGAGTAGGGATCTTTTACTTGCCTAACATTTAATAGACCAGAGATCGACAGCTTTGCATCCCATCCGAAGGATGGTATATCCACTATGCAATCCTCGCGTAAGATTGCATAGCTTTTGCGCATACACTGATATACAAGCTTAACAGCGTTTCAAGTGATAAACCGAGAAACAAAGAATTTGCATTCGACTACAAAATAAGCGCTGCTTCCTTCTGCGGTGGAATTTACGCTTTCTTTGCCTTATAGACTAGAGAAAATGTTCAAATTGAAACTCATAACAAACAGCTATGCAAATTTAAAAACTGTTTTCACGCCCGTCGCGGCCAGTAAAACAAGAATACCGACTGGGAAAAGCCCATTGTATACCAGTCGCCAACTCCCTAACGAGTTGCTTAACCGGTTTTAAATTAACAAAGTTAGCAGGCCAGAAAATATTTGACGCGGCGTGTACTTGGCATAGCTTTCATGACTCGATTCATTTAGATTTTTTTACCACAACAAAAGCATTGATTTTCTGTCCGGTAATCAGGAAATCGTTAAATTTCCAGATAAACTGTTTAGCGCTAGCGGGTGGATGAATTAGTACTTTCTCACGTTTTTGGAAACAGTTTAAACAGCTCGGGGGTTGAAAGGACTGACTGCAGACCAGTATGAATTATTCATGGGAGTCACCTTCGTCTTACATACCAAAATAGAGACGGAAACCTCGTGTTGTTTGGAGAACTCTGACCAATAATTATGTCCGACGAAAAGTTGCCTATACATTTTTTATTAGAGCGTGATGGAGAAATTATGTGTAGCGACAATACACGCAGTGCTGGGAATTTGTTAATTCGGACATGGAAATGGAAATAAATGTTTGCGTAATTTGAAAAAGCATGGTCCCAGTGAAGATGATCAGCGCGATATGGTTGTACTATTTTATTACCGTTCTATAATTATTATTTAAGTTGAATATAACACATATTTTCGGGTATTACAGGTAAGGGTACTGATATACAGGGCGATTCACATAAAACTCCCCAGGCAGTTTCCGTAGTAACGAAAAGAGGTTTTCAATTTCTGTAAAATTCAGTGGTTACATATTTTTGGTAGTTTTATTTTGTCGTTCAAATGTTGTCAATCACGACGTCGCGACACCGGAAAGAAAATTTTCGTCTACTGGAACTTTGAATGTATAATATTATTAAAGTGTGTTTAATTCTAAGTACTTTTTGTAGTATACACTTTTCTATTAAAACCAGTGGTTTTCGAGATAAATCGAAATGATATCAAGTCAACTAAGTTTTTTAAATAATTTGTTTTGGCTTTTAAATAAAATATGTACATATGTATGTATTTATTTTTAAAGTAAATGTTCTAAATTGTTTTCTCCTTCGTGGATACACATGTTAAACCATTCAATTATTTCTTCCCCAGTTACTTTCAATAAGGTATTTCTATCTACTGTGGCAGTACTCACATATTTTGTTGTATAAGTCTGCCATATCATCGATTGGTTCAGTGTAAACAACATTTTTTAGATGTCTCCATAAGATGAAATCTAATGGAGTTAAGTCAGGTCATCGTGCTGGCCACCTGGTTGCTCCATTAGTTCCTATCCATCTTCCAGGATATGTCGCCCGACTTGATGAAACCAGATTATGTGCCCATCATGAGGTATGTTTCTTAATAAATTCGGCAGCTCCTTTTGACGATAATTTCCTTAAATACATATTTGGATTATTTGCAATATTCTTAATAACTAAAGCAGTATTTGCATCATTTGTAGCTGTTAACTGTTTATTATGCTTCAACTTTTTAAAACTTCCGTATTTTTTAAAATTATTGGTTCAAGAAATAAAGGTCTTATGATCTGGCTTAGGCAAATTGGGAAAACGTAAATGGAATAACCTTTCGGCTTCATGGGAATTTTTTCTAGATTCCCCGTAAATCAAAATCATGTTTAATTTCGTCTTCGTTGGTGTATACAACCATTTCTGAATTATCTTGTAATAACAAACGCATTCAAAAACTTAAAAATTGATTGTATGTCAAAATAAAATTAATTACTACACAACATACTTGACTTTGTATTATTAAATTAGACTTAGGACCACTAATTTATATAATTAACAAAATAATACAGGGGTTAATGAAAATTATACTTTAAAAAATTTAAAAATAGATAATCTGAAAGACATTGGCCTTTTTAAAAAATGTGTCATCATAAAATTATATGGATATTATTTGGTTCCTTCTCATGTATGCTATATTTCAATGTTCCGGCTATCGAAAAATAATTTTGCACTTCAACGCCATCTTTGTACAACCATTTGCAAGATTGCGAATCACTTTAAACTAAGTACATATTGTATGTAGTGATTACCTTTGAGCGAATTTAAATTTTTTTGCTGGTTACCAAAAATTTTACTGAATATTTTTTTTCGATTTTTAATAGAAAAGTGTATACTGCAAAAAGTGCTTAGAATTAAACAAACTTTAATAATATTATACTATCAAAGTTCCAGTCAGAAAATTTTCTTTCCGACGTCGCGGACACCCCTGTCATTGTCAAGGCCACCAAAAATATGTAACGACTGGCCTTTACAGAAATTGAATACCTCTGCCTGGGGAGTTTTATGTGAATCACCCTGTATAGTGCAATGAACCCAAATATGCATTTTCAGATATATTTTTGCATTGATCGATAATGGCATCTCCCTTGAAAAAAAATAATTATTCAAAATCTAAGAGTTAATTTTTTTATTTCTAGAAGATTAATTCCAGTTTTCTAAAAAAGAATGTAAAAAAGCTTTATTAACAGTGTAATGTTTATGGGGTACCCTATTTAATTACTAAAAGAAAGTACTGGTAATTATGTAATCAATAAATTTATACCCTGTTTATTTATAAACAGGAAATCCAGTCACCAGTAAATTCATTGCTTTTTATTTATCTGAAAGATAAACAAATAAGATTGGCCATTTGCGTGATCGTCTAGTTTTGTTAGTGTAGGACCCAAATTTCGTTGTGTGTGTGTAGTAACCCTTTTTTAATTTACCCCAGGTTCTTTTATATAAGGTTTAATATTGCTTGTTTCTGTCTGATACTATATATCTTAGAAAATTAATCATTCTGTTAATTGAAATACCTGGTAAATTTGAACACACTGTCTATTAATTGAGAGACCTAGTTAATTATATATGTTAGTTATGTAGTATCTTATTACTCAAGATTGCACTGTACATTTATAGTTGAAGTCTGTTTTCTATTGTGCTTTGAAACAAGACCATTTATTTAGTTTACTACTTATATGACGAAAAAGGTAAAGGTGAAAGAAAAGACAATAATTGATGGGAAAAAATAGTAAAAAAAAACAATTTTATTTTATATAAATTGATGCAAAAATAGTTGAACATGAAATCAAAGGTGATCCAAATATTTGAGACAATTGTCTAAATATTATAACAGGAAAAGTTGCGCTACTATAGTAATGACCATACTATAGATATACTGAGTGTTTTGATGCAATAATAAGAACTTTGTTATAGAAAAGTATGCTGTGTTATTTTAATAGTAATTAGGGTTGTGGCAATGGCTGTTAGCAATCGCTAGGTAATAATGGTCTATAATTAAAGAAAGTTGTTAGCAATCGCTAGATAATAATAATTTATAATCAAAGTTGTTAGCAATAGCCAAATAATGAATCGAATGCAAAACAGAGGACAATAATCATGTCATGTTTATACATTATCAAAATTAAGTTGATAAATGAGAATTAAATAATCATGTAAAAGATCATAGAATGTTGAGGAAAAATCCTTTGATTATAATTAAAACAAGCAGTCTACCAAATTTTGTATGACTGTCCAACAACGTGAAACAAGATGGGTAGATGTAAATCAAACAGACGAGACGTCCCGGTTCAGTACTCGACGAAAAGTAAACCTTTCTTAATACGAACAAGTTTACGGGCTAATTAATCCAGTGCTGACCGATGGCCTGTACAGTTTGTGAGCGCAAGGTAATTAAATGGATGGATCGTTATTAAACAATCATAGAAAACCAAATAGACCGCTGGTGAGAAATCTCAGATAATCATTTGAAAGATAAACATTACTATGACATTTGACATGTCCAAAATTAGGCACACAGTAGCCCTAAAAGTACATCAAATGAAAAATAATGGAAGTGAAAGTTTCTTGTCATTGCATAAACGCAGAAAATATATAGTTTTTGAATATAAACTTGTTATTTTGCAAACGCAAATTTCCCTAGTAAAATATTCAGAAAGTGAAATTTTATGAATTAAAATTGTGAATGAAATCATAACTGAATAACTGGTAATACAATATTATGATAGTTAAAGATCAAAGCTAATATTTCATTAAAAAAATCTAATATTCTTTTAGTACCACAAATGCGCCAATTTTCCCCATTACCCCCGACGAAACCAGAATATAAATGCAATTGCCAATAATAAAATAGCGTCTCGAAATAAGCAAGCGATCACCTTTTAGAAATTTGTGCCTGCAGAATTTCCGTGCGCCCTGTATAGCGTTATATCGCCCATGAATGCTCTTCCCCAGCTTCTTCATGTTTAACGTACTCGTTGAGCATAACAGAGAGGTTAAAATGGCATTTCATAAATAGTACGACAAAGAATGGTTGTCTACGAGATGAATAGCAAAATTAAATGTGGATTTTCTTGGATTGTTTGGTTTGTAGTTTAGATAATTAATCTCAATACTACCATAAGAACAGCTAGCCCAGAGGGTCAGCGATGTGACTTAGGTAAAATATCTACACAATAATACCATAAGAACAGCGAGCCCGGAGGGTCAGCAATGTGACTTAGGTATATTGAAATGCAATTACTCAGGAGCACAGCGAATGATAGCATTCGACGATGTAACTCGGGAGTGATAGAAGTGGCATCTCCTCGGTAAACAACCTGGTCTTCTTTTACATGGTTCCTGATGTCACCCTTCTACCCGGATTGTGCATCTCCGCTTGTTTCTTGTGGGAATATGTTTATTTTAAGGCTATTATAATATTCGACACGACGTAGCCCTGTGCAGCACTTTAGAGTGACGCTGAACTTTCTATCTTTTTCTATGGTTCAGCTAGAAACGTGTAGGCGATTCCATACTATGGGAATACACAAATTACTTGACGTTTATATGAACATACGATAAACAAACCCTGCGACTCGACTAGATTTTATGTAAATTCTGTCTCAAAATTGTAGCGTTTAACTTTGCTTTAAAAATATAATTTTAAAAGGCATTTCTGGTAAATTTAACGTGTGCAATATTTAATGACTACATAAATGAAAAAAAATGAAATGAAATGAATTAAATGCATCAATTACTTAAGTTTGGAAAATAACTAGGAAAAAATACAAATTTGTATATGGGGTATATATGGGATGTTTCAACAGTGTTTACGTTTGCGGTTGGGCCCCCAAAAGTGTTTGGTCCCATTGTCAATTGCCGATCGAGCCAGTTCGACCCTGCTGCAGACAACCATAAATTTACACACTACATAGCGAATAATTATTTTAAACTCTGAACAGAAGGATACATTTTTTTTACAGACTGCATGCATAATCATGTGATTCGTTCCCCGATTTAATTTCTATATTACGTGACCTCTTTTTTGTTTTCCGAGAATTAAATATGTATGTATGTACGGCTTTCTCGCCACATTCTATTTCTCCAACAAAAGTTGATAATAAATCATACGCCATACAACGTTTATAAGAATAGTGTGGGGTGCCGACTCAGTCCATTATTGTATCATTCTCCGCACAGCACAATACGTGGAGTATAAAGGAAAATGGAAATGAAAAGCTGGAGTTGCATGTGAAGCATCTGTTGGAGTTAATGAAAATAAAACGTTATATAATAATACAAATAATGTGTTATCGGTGGTGTTATGCGTATTTTTATCGAGTTTTCCACTGAAGTTCAATACCAAAATATACAGGTGGTCTATAAATGTTTTGTTATTCTTGTTATGAAATGTTATTTTACATTTATTTGTTGGAGGTAAATTTAAACATTCAATATCTCGGGTTTAACCGAGACTTGGTTCTATTCTGCTCCTCCTACTTAAAATGTAGAAATCAATATTAGCGCAGTAAAAAGTCAAGAAAAAGACGCCTCCTTCTTGAAAAAAATTTTTTTGAGGTATAACCAGATGAAACCTTCATGACAAAATTAGATAGGTCACTGGACATCCGAAAAGGCTATTTACAAGTTTTTAACGGTACCGATTTTTTAAAATCAAAAAATGTGTAAAATTTGTGAAAATTAAAAAAACCTACTTTTTATTACTCACTAATCGCCAAATTTTCTAGTCATTTTTTAATTCTTAGTGGACCTAAACCTAGCAAACCCAAGAATGCCTTCCAATCACACTGAGAGCGCGGTACGGTGCGATATTTGATGGCGTCTCCGACAAGCACATCGCGCGCGCGAATGTTGATAACTTTAAACGATTATAAGTACAAAACTATTTGCCACAGAAGGTTGATTTATGTTTTAAAAACATTTTCAATATTGTTCCTTTAATTCATACGCAGATACCAGGGCAAAATTCCTTTAAATGAAAAAGTTTTCCGATTCATGAAAAAGTCATTACCAGGTAAACGAAACTATCAGATTGTCTTTTATTTTTTCTAATAAAAAAAAATATATATATAATTTTTAGGCTGTCGTCTGCGCTTATGTGTTTGCTTTCAAACTGAAAAAGTTCATTCAGGATATGTCAGAAGGTTTCGAAGATATGGCGAAGTGAGCAATAAAAGTATGTTTTTTTTAATTTTCACAAATTTTACACATTTTTCGATTTAAAAAAGTCGGTATCGTTAAAAAAGCCGTAAATGGCCTTTTCGGATGTCCAATGACCTATCTAATGATGTTATGAAGGTTTCATCTGGTTATAACTCAAAAAAAAATTTTGATACAATTTTATATCGTTTTTACTCCGCTATATGTTCAATATCGTGGGCATAAATCTGAAAGTATTGTTTGTACCTCTGGTGAACCACAAGGCTCAGTGTTGGGTCCTTTATTCTTTATTTTATTTATAAATGACATCGTACTTGATCTGAACTGCTATTGTCTACTATGTGCGGATGACCTAAAACTGTATCTAGCCATCAAGGATGAATCTGACTGTTTGCTACTAACTGCAAGCTGATTTGGATCTAATAAACGACTGGTACACCTCAAATTTACTACCTCACAAAGCCGCTAAATGTAACGCTACGCTGCCACCTGTACTAGAAAATTGAATCCTGTGTAGCATGAATACGCTATAAATCAGGTACATTTAAACAAACCAGAGGCATTTAAAAATCTAGGCACTCATTACATTTGATTGTAAGCTGACCTTTCCAGCACATCAATATCATTGTATTATCAGCTTACCAAACCTGGGATTTATCATTAGAAACTCCGGTGAGCTTAACAACATCGACACATTAAACATTCTATTTACGTCATTTGTGCGTTCTAAACTTGAGTATGGCTCAGTCGTGTGGAACTCTAATTATGCTGTACATAGTAAAGCTATCGAATAAATTCATTTTAAAATTTACAGCATTTAAGGAGGACAAAACCTATCCACTAATAGGGTTTCCACATGATAAACTGCTAGAGAGGTTCAATGCTGATGAACTAATCAGAAGGCGGTCTCTTCATTCTGCTATGTTTTTACATAAACTTGTCAATAATAACATAAAATGTCCCGAACTCTTGGCAAAGCCAATATACTTGTTCATATGGCATTGATGCAATTTTAATATTCTTTTTTTAATTTTTTCCAAAGGCAATAAATTAGTTATTATCCAATTATTCCATATTGTATAATTGATTCAACCAAGCTATGATATAATGTCTTGAGTTGGCTTAGCGAAATAATGTAGCGAAGTTGGTATACTTTATGAATTATATCTCTCAATTTTTTTAATTATATTTTATATGTGGACATTCCATATCAAAAATGAATCAATATACAGGCTGTCCATTTTATCAGGGCCCTCGAGAATATCTCACTTAATATCGGTCGTACAAAAAAAAAATATTTTTACGAAAATTGTGCCGATTTATATAACCTTCAAAATGATTTAAAGACATTTGAAATCCATGGCCTACTTTAAGAGTAATGGCGGAAAATATCGAAAATGCGGAACGTCTAGGCCAAATATCTCCATTGTTCAACGAGGTTTTATCTAATTTTTTTCACAAGCGCTGTATTTTGAGATTTACTCTTCAGGCTGTTAAAAAAATTATTTTAAAACGGGCGGGAAATGGCGCCATTAAATAGAGTATTTTCCTCCCTTTTCAACGATATATCACATGCCATATTTATTCATTATTATATATCATTATATCATTTATTAATTATAAAAATATTTTTTTAAAACCAATAATTTTTTTTAACAAGCATTATACTTGCCGTGGAGAAGTATGTTTAAATAAAACGATAAAATAATTCAATAAGTTGTTCAAATCTTTGCTATAATAAAACATTAACACAATTAAGAAGAATAAAGTAAATTCAGGTAACAAAAACAAAATAATAATCAAGAAAGCAACATGGAGCAATTATGGAAAGCGTATTCGCAGTTATGCCAATGTATAGAGGTCCTCCATAAAAACGTCACTCCTTGCTCAGAAAGCTAAATTGTCTTTACTAATTAATTTAAATATGATATCCATTTGTTTGTATTTCATGATTTCACTATTATTTCAATTATTTTAAAATAGTTGGCTATGAACAAACTTGACAATTTAATTGTTTTACAGATCATCTCAGTTAATACTTAAACTCTCACTCAATCACGTTCGTTTGAGAATTTAGAATTTTCAAAAATTATTTTCACTCACATTGATCGTTATAATATGTTCGTTACATATTGCCAATGCAATTTTAACTCTGGATTAGCTCAAGTAGAATATAGAAACAGATTTCCACAAGCACGACAGCCAAATAAAACTCTGTTCAGAAAATTAGCTACGAAACTGAAAAATAATGGTTCATTTTTAAAGAAGAAGACAAGGTTGAACAGTGTTACTGATAATGTAAATAAGGTAAACCGAGTTATTAATTATGTAAGAAATAAAAATACAGAAAATTTGGAAACATCATTATGAGAAATTCAAATTGCTCGTCATATAAATAAAACAAGTGCTAGAAAAATTTTAAAGAAAAATGGTTACCGGTGTTATAAAGTCAAAAAAGTTCACAATTTACAAGCGGGGGACAAACGAAGGAGGACGACTTTTTGTAGGTAGCTGTTGGAATAGAAGCGCGCCGACCTACCTTTCAATATTTTTAACAAGATGGAGCTCCTACCCACAATTTTCAGATTTGCCTAGATTATTTAGATGAAATTTTGCCTCAACATTGGATAGGTACCAATGGATTTATTCGATGGCCCCCCACGTTCTCCAGATAAAACCCCAATGGATTTTTTTCTATGGGGTATATTAAAGATAAGGTGTTTTCGACGACACCGCAAAATGTAGAGGACCTAAAAGCTCGAATTCAACAGGCATGTATTACAGTTGCCCCCGAAATGCTGAGTAATTTTTTAAATGCAGTGCCTCACCACGCTCGATTGTGCATAAGAAATCGCGGTGGACCCTTTGAACACTTGATATGATATCTTAAAAATTACTTTGAGGATTAGATATATATTAATGTTCTGTGTGCTATATTCTTTTTATTATTAATTTGCTTTTGTTACCTGAATTTTATTTATTCTTCTTAATTGTGTTAATGTTTTATTATAGCAAAAATTTGAACAACTTATTGAATTATTTTATCGTTTTATTTAACCATACTTCTCCACGGCAAGTATAATGCTTGTTAAAATTTTTTTTATTGGTTTTAAAAAAATGTTTTTATAATTACTAACGTAGTACCAATGAATAAATATGGCATGTGATATATCGTTGAAAAGGGAGGAAAATATTCTATTTAATGGTGCCATTTTCCGCTCGTTTCAAAATAATTTTTTTAACAGCCTGAAGAATAAATCTCAAAATACAGCGGTTTTGAAAAAAAATAGATAAAATCTCGTTGACACACTCTGTTTTGCAAAAAATTTTCATCTTATAATTTTTCTCGCATCTCTTCAAATAACAGAGATATTTGGTCTAGACGTTTTCCGTATTTTCGATATTTTCCGCCATAACTCTTAAAGTAGGCCATGGATTTCAAATGTCTTTAAACCACTTTGTAGGTTATATAAATCGGCACAATTTTCGTAAAAATAATTTTTTTTGTACGACCAATATTAAGTGAGATACTTTTGAGTGCTCTGATAAAATGGACAGCCTGTATATACCAAGGTATTTGATAGAGGACACAGTTGAAACACTCTGGCCACCAAAGAATATAATAATTTAATCTGGCAAGTATTTTTCCAATGAAGTAAATGGTACACCATTCTTTTATTGACGTTTACTGTTAACAAATTAGCATTGAGCCAAGTCTTTATTTTTTCCAAATCATTTTCTGCTTTTGTCCTTACATCAATCTAGGTAAGCCCGTATACAGTATTACCACGTCATCGGCATAAGAGATAATGGTTCCAGTCGATTTCAAGGCAAGTATATGATTTAAGTATATATTAAATAGAACGGGCCCAAGGACAGTTCCTTGTGGGACCCCACAGGTCACTATTTCCTCGTCTCTGAGCACTTCATTTATTTCTACTATTTGCTTGCGATTCTCTAGGTAGCTTTTAAAAACATTTAACACATTACCTCTTATGTCAAGGCGCTCAAATTTATTTAGCAAAAGCCCATGGCTGACTGTATCAAAGGCCTTTGCCAGATCAACAAAAGCGCCCAAACACGGTATTCTATTATCAATTGTGGTGTATATTAATGATGTTAATTTCGCTATTGCATCCTGTGTCGAATTGCAATTCAGATATAACTTTGTTTTTTTTTTTTAGGTAACTACACAATCGATTTTTGATGATTTTTTGAAATGCCTTTGCTACTGAAGCTGTTAAGGAAATAGGGCGGTAATTCGAAATATTATATTTATCTCCGTCTTTAAACACTGGTTTCATACTGGCTTTCTTAAACTGTGTAGGGACTTTCCCACATTTTATTATAAATAGAGCTTAGTGGATTAGTCATATAATCAATTGTCTGCTTCAGGCTTTCGTTTGTTATGTTTGTTAATAACTGTATACATTGTTTTTCATTAATCATGGCATAGCTGATTTTTATGATGCAATTATATGAATTGTGGTTTTCGTAAAATATGATATATCGACACTATCAGTTAAAATTTTTGTGACATGTTTTATATCGTTGAAAAGAGTAAAAATAAACGGAATTAATGGTGTCATGGTCTACTTTGATATTTGTTCTTTTAATTTTTGCACAAGGGCGTATGTCAAAGCCAACCGTTTGTGGTTTTCCTATTTTCCTATCAGAATATTGTAAATGTTTTTGGCCTTTTCTTTCAAAGTGTTTATTTGCCTAAAAATGATAATCCCAATATTGCTGATTCCATCATAAGCATGCTAAATAACTGTTCTATTACAATCGATTACATAACTGAGATAGAAATCCAAAATGCAATTACTAAACTAAAAAACAAGATGACCTCAGGCCTTGACTTAATACCCTCTTTTCTTGTTAAGGACTGTAGCACTACTAGTCAAACCTTTATTAATTATATTTAATTTATCTTTGCAAACTTTAACAATTCCTAACACGTGGAAAAGGGCTAAAATTTGTCCAGTCTTTAAAACAGGTGACTCGTCTATTATTAGTAATTATAGAGCGATTGCAATTATATCGAACTTTGCAAAGGTCTTTGAGATCATCCTATATAATCGCATCTACATGCCAGTCAGTAAGAGAATATCGCTATATCAACATGGTTTTGTGTCCCACCGTTCAACAGTTACCAATTTAGCTATCTTTACTCAGTTTGTATTTCATGCTATTGATGAGTCTGGACAGGTTGATGTGATCTATACGAACTTCTCTAAGGCCTTCGATCTGATTGATCACAGTATCTTATTTACTAAATTAGGCGACTGGGGCTTAAGTTCTTCATTACTATCATTTATGCAATCATACCTTACCAACCGTGAACAATTTGTTTCTTATTATTAGATTAGATTAGATTAGATTCACAAAGGAGCTGGTTGTTTAGCCTTTACCACCGCGACCTTTTCAGGTCTATTGTGATGCTCCCAGAATATCTTCCTTATAGTACCTCATCCAGCTTTATCCTTTGTACTAGACTCCACAGCTTTGATAAAGGCCCTTTTGTATAGCTGTCCGCCCTTGGTTTTTCTTCTCCGAGTACTTGGAATCTCAGCCTCACCAGGCCTTCACAGTGGCACAATACGTGAACTGAGGTTTCCTCTTCCTCTTATAATGGTTATAACTCTGAGCCGTTTATAGCTACATCAGGGGTTCCCCAGGGTTCTAACTTGGGACCTCTTCTATTTCTACTTTTTATTGATGATATTACCTCAATTATTGACAATAGTAGTAGGCTATTATTTGCTAATGATCTTAAGATATATAAGATTGTGTTTTGCTGCAAAATGATATTAATCAGGTTCAAAACTGGTGTATGAGTAATAGATTACATCTTAATGCCTCTAAATGTAAAGTTGTCACATCTCCTAAGAAGCTCTCCAGAATTGAAAATCTTCACTATATCAATGGAATGTCATTATCTAGATCCAATTCTACGAAAGATCTTGGAGTCATATTTGATTCTAGATTATCATTCATTGATCATATACTAAAATGATTGGCTTCATAATCAGGAACTGCAAAATGTTTCCCAGCATTAAATCTCTAAAAATCCTTTACTTTTCCTATGTGAGGTCTAAACTTGACTATGGTTTACTTACCTGGTACCCCTATTACATAAATCATAAATTGGCTTTAGAAAATGTGCAGAGAAGGTTTCTTAAATTTTTATCATTTAAAATTGATGCAATTTACCCCGAAAGAGGTATTAAACAAAGTTCACTTTTATCTAGGTTTGAAATGAACAGCTTGGAATTAAGAAGAAAGTGCAGTTGAATTTTTTTTTTTTACAAGATTTACTAAATAACAATACTGACTGTCCTGATTTAGTGGCTCAGTTATGCTTTAATGTACCAAATTATCCCGCTAGGCAGAATTACACATTTTATTGTCACCATGCCAGGAGTAATCTTCTTTTGAAATCGCCCATATATACGATGTGTAGTAATTTTAACCAAATTTGTCATTTATGTGACATTAATAATTGTTCAAAGAAAGTAATCTTACATACGGCTGTAAATAATCTTTAACCAAACATTTTTTAATTCTAAATTGTGCACTGTAATTAGTACTGTGTTCTATCTGTTTCCTTTTTAAATATTTATTAATTTCCTATATGTTTATTTCTTTAATACATTCTTCTGTGGTTTATTATTGTTATTATTCAAATGCACTTGTCTAGATAAATATTTTTTGTTTTTGTACTTATTATTGTAATTTAATATAATGTTATTATATTAGGAATTTCTTTTGTGAAACATTGTTAAAAAATTGTCCTGTTATTGGGTGTTACCTGTTGAGCAATGAAGGTATTATTATTATTATTATTATTATTATTATTATTATTCAAGTTTTCGTAATATATCTCAGAAAGTAGGCTTGGACTTCAAAAACTTTATGTTCTCTTTGTTTCGTAGTAGTTAGAAATCTCGAGATGTCTTTAAAAAACTGATGGACAACACGCCCTAGAATATTTAATTGTTTAAATAAACAATACGCCGATCTCGCGAGAACTGCAAAGTTGAACTGTGAACTCAATTGGCCTTCTAAATACATTAAAATATAAAAAAATGCCCTAACCAAACAATTCGGATTAAAATCCTAATTTGACTCTAGTATCTCATATTCATTGTAAATCCCGAAGTTACCCAGTTTCCACACATTTCAAGACCTGCTGTTTGAAAGGAAATTTTATCAATTCAGGTATAGGACGAGTAAATATCGTACACTGTAGGTATCTATATAAAATATTTATGAACTAATAATGTGAATCATCGATAATGCCAAATATCACGAGACTGTCAATATTCCACTAATAAATCAAAGCGAAAGGTCTTCTTATCGATTAACTACTATATGAAATGAAACAATGTGGGATACCTCTAATCAAACATATTTAAAATAACACTTTCCTGTCTAGTTAAGCCACATGACGTAATTATGTGGTATTTAACAGCTGTCTCGTTGATAATGTTCTTTCAATATAATATCGGAAACAAGTATTACACTTACTATTAACAAATAAATAAATAAATACTTTATTTGTCCAACCCAATTACGGGGCAAACATTATGCATAATTTGTCAATTCCCCGACCAGACATAAACCGGTTTCGAACTTATTAGTTCTCATCAGTATGCCATAGGTCATGGAACAGACAAATGACAGTGGCCAACCTGCTAGTCTTATACAGACTAATGTAAATGGTGTAGTGGTGAGACGTAAGTGGATCCTCTCATGTGGTATAATGCTACTATATACCAGACATCATAGACGTCTCCATGGTATATAGGGACTTGCCATTTTGCAAGTACCGAGAGCGGCGACCTTCAGCCCTTGGTGGACTTAACCTATATACTGTTATTATAGATGATTTGCAGGAAACAACTACTCAGCGGGCAAGTACTCCAACCTGCATTGAATTTTACCTTACAAATCGACCTATATATTTTAGGGTTTTCGAAAAGAGCATAAAGTCGAAAATATGTAACATATCCTATACCTAAACTTAGCCGTTTCAGAGATATTTGACATTTTATAGAAAATTTTACAGGTGCAACGGTTTGCAAGAACCGTTATAACTTTCTTCGTGTAAAAGATCCTCATTTGCTTCTTGTCATGTAAAAAGAACGCAACGAGAGCTACGTTCTACAACTGAAATAAATTCAATAGTATCATACCAAGTGTTCCGTTTTTCGCGTTACATTTTGTCAACTTCAAATCGCGAAAATTTGTTTAGGTCAAATGGAACATCCTGCATTTTTTTACGTCAAGTTGTGTAAAATTGAATTTCCTTTTTTCTGATATTAGCATTGTGGGGGTTAAAGTTATAACTTTCTGAAATATTTGCGATTTTATTAGAAATTCATGAATTTTTGTAATCATTTCATCAAAATAGCCATGATTAGAAACAATCAGTCATTATCTTATGTCAAAAATACCAGCACGTTTAAATTACACCAACGAAAACTTTTTAAATTTGTTTATTATTTATGGAGAATGTGATAAGGTAATATCAAGAACTTGCAGCACATTTGCTACTCGATATCCAGAAAAACGGAAACCGTCACCAAAGACTGTAAAACGCATACTCGAAAATTTTAAAAATTATGGCTCTATCAAGACAAAAATGCAAAGAAGAAAGCCTATTGTTGATGACGAAAACATTGAAATAGTCATTCTGGAATATTTTCATGCATTTCCAAGGATGTCATTAAGACAAGCTGCTCTGGAATCGGGACTATGCAAGGATTCAATTCACAGAATCTTATTAAAACATAAGTTTCACCAGTTTTCATTCAATATGGTACAAGGATTAAAAGAAACAGATTTCCTAAGAAGACAGCATTTTTGTGAGTTTATTCTAATAAGGTTTGAGGGTCACGATTCTTATTTGGGAAATATTATATGGACAGATGAAGCAAAATTTACTAAAAATGGACTTTTTAACAGACACAATTCGCATTATTGGAGTTACTCAAATCCTCATATGTTCAGAGAGCGAAACTTTCAGGAAAGTTGGCAGTTCAACGTTTACTGTGCCATAAGAAACGATAGAGTGGTGGAATTACAATTTTATCAGGAAAATTTAAACGGTAAATTAAATTTTCTCTTCTGCTAATACGTATAGGTAAATTTTTGTTTTTTTTTTTTTTTTAGGTGAAAGATATCTGAATATCTTACAAAATTTGAATAATAACTATTTGAAAAATTTACTTCTCGCCGAACATAGAAACATTTTTTATCAGCACGACGGTGCATCCCCACATAACGCATATTTAATTAATAATTATTCATATCACAGGATTCAATTAGAAGAGCTACCCATGAGGAACTAATCCGAAGGTGCGAAAAATGTGTTGAGGTTCGAGGGCGGAATTTTGAGCAATTATTAAATTAAAATGAAATCATATTTTAAATTGATCTTTTCCCTCCAATTTAGTTCATGCCATATCTTCAATTCGATTAATACGCATGTTACAGTGTTAGTGTTATTTTGCGTTTTTGTGGATATCAAGTAGCAAATGCGCTGCAAGTTCTTGATATTACTTTATCACATTCTCCATAAATAGTAAACAAATTTAAAAAGTTTTCGTTGGTATAATTTAAACGTGCTGGCATTTTTTGACATAAGATAATAACTGATTGTTTCTAATCATTCACATGATATTATTGAATTTATTTCAGTTGTAGAACGTAGTTCTCCTTGTGTTCTTTTTACGTGACAAGAAGCAAATGAGGATTTTTTACACGAAGAAAGTATAACGGTTCTTGCAAACTGTTGCACCTGTCAAATTTTCTATAAAATGTCAAATATCTTTGAAAGGCTAGGTTTAGGTATAGGATATTTTCCACTCAGAATTTTATGCTCTTTTCGAAAACCCTAAAATATATAGGCTATTCCATTTGAAATAAGCAAGTTGGTATCGACTTCCGGTATAAGTGGAAGTGCCAGCTTCTTGTAATTATTTTAGTTGTATTGGCCACACCAACATTAGTCATTATCTAAATTTTCAAAATTATCTGATGCGTACTTTTCTCTATATAGATCGATTCAGTTCCCGGAGAGACACCCTTTATATATATAATAACAAAGTAACATTTACAGCACAAGACACCAATGCTTCTAAAATCATTAAAAATAATTGGTAAGGCAATTTTTTCTTATTTCACTTTTGCAGATGAATAACACCCCACCTCTTGTTATTTGTTCTATTAGGTGAAGTTTTCTGTCACTCCTGTACACAATATATTGCCCGGGAAGTAGTTCAGTACTTAGCACATCATTTTTCAGCCATGTTTCAGTTAGAGCGATTATGTTAAATTCAGCTTGAGAAACCGAAGTGTAAAATTGTGCAATTTTGGTATTCAGACCTCTTACATTTTGATAACTGCATTATTATGTCTTGTATACTGTTGAGTTTTTTTAGTTTAACTATACTCTGTACTAAATGTCGTTTACGTACATAAACGTAACTATTGTAATTTTTTGTAGAGAAAACAAATTTCAGTCAACATAAAACTACTTTGTCTAAAAACTCTCGTTTGCTTCCAACAGTTGGACATGGTGACGCATGCCAAATAATAATAAACAAACTCGGTGAGAATGCTATTAAGGAATGTCGATTGGGAATTGTTTCCGAGCCAAATTTAATTTGGTTTGTGAACGTTTCCGCTTGTGGATGTCAATTTAATTGACAAGTTGCGATGGTGATCTAGGGGGAAAAGTAAAGGTCGTGATGAGATGTTGCCGATTGTCAATATTTGCATTTTAGGCGAACGTGAGATACGTAAGAATACTGCTATTCGGACAAACTTAGCTCTTAGTCCAAACGCTAATAGCAATGACCAGCATAGGATAGACAAAGCATGTCCTATACATTAACACATGAGTTGTTGTGTTTCCCTACTATCTCATACATTCTATTATTAAAAAAGGATGGAGATAGTTTTGTTTATGTTTTGGAACTCATTGCCAGTGGTGTGTATGTTAAAGAGGGTGATTATTTCATATAATTAATATATTAATTTCTCTTCTAGTTTGACTTCAAAGTAATATGAATAACATTGCTTTTTTATTAAATGATTTATTTAAATATTAAATTTACACTTATAAATTGGTATAGATATATCTACTCGGCCACTGGGACTTGTTGTGAAATCATCTGATGAGAAGTGATCTGAGCACACAACACTATCTTCAGGGATATTTTCATTTCCCAAATGTTTCAAAATGCGACATACCCATATTTTTCGACGTTTAATATTCCTTTGAATTCTACAAATAATAGAATATTGCACTTTTAAATAATATCTTTTCATTTTGCCCTTCAACTTTATTTTCATTTAACTATATTACTAAATTTTAAAACATAAAAACATTTTCTATACTTCCAATATTATTGCACTGAATATTTACAGTTCTGCTTATTTGTCGTTCCAACCCGAGGTTACGCTTATGAGATAATTTCACCTACCTGTGAGAAGATCGATTAACTCCAATTTTAAAGAAACATCTACATACAGCACAATATTTTCCCATTGTTTATTCACAATAACAAATTCTGTTTTCAAAAACACTACAAAACCACTGTAATTACAACGTTTAACTTCGGTTTATCACAAACACTTTAATGGCGGCCAACGCTGCAACTGGATTGTAAACAAAACGTGTTGAGAGGGACTGCGTGCGCATATTCCCACGTGCCATTAGCCAATAGACTGCTGAGTACCAGTATTTATTTTTAAAGCAATGTAAACAAATAAATGATACACAACAAACCAAGAGGATGCTTTGTCTATCCTATTCTGAAGTCATTGGCTAATAGTAACCAAGATACGGGGGCGCCAAAGTTATGCTTTTAAACTTTAAAAAAATCGTGCATTTCAACCAAATTTGGTGACCGGGAATTTTTGAGACAAGGAATTCAAATCTTTCTTGTATTTTTAAAAGCTTGTATTAAATATGCAATGTTTTAATATTCCGCTCTCTAAAAGCACATTTGAACTATGCTAAGCCCAGTCAGGCTATTTATTTTTCGATTGCAACAGACACTGGACCGCTAGATGGCGCCTGCTGACTATTTTACATGTCGCTATTGTAGAAATACCGAGATGTACCAAATAGTCAAAGGATCCTCGTGTCGGTCGTCGCATGCCTACCTCGCACTGACGAGAGCCAACAGCTCGAAACTGCAGTCTGCAGGTGGTATGTGACGGCTGGCAAGAGAGCTCCTTTAAGCAGGATCAGTCTGTCGGCTGGTGTTTGTTGCAATCGAAGCATTAGCGTTTTGATGGTAATATGCAATTATTACACTTAATGCGCCAGGCTTGTAACTTGTAATTCAGCGCTCGGCGGGGCACATAGCCCGGAGAGTAGCTGTTGGTTGCAGTCTGGTTACGTTCCTTATAGTAAAATAAGGATTGTATAGAGGAGTTTGTGACTAAAAATATTATTTTTTAGTTTACATCAGAAAAAGATGTGCTCCAGCATGGTCATATTCCTACACATTTACGCGATTTCAAACTATTGACTATGCGTGAAAGGAGATTCGTACACGTACTAGGATTCATTCTAAATATTTTCACAAAAGGCAAACCTAGTTATTTATTTAGTAAAATACAAAGACGAACTGAAATTCATAGGAGAGATCTGAGACATGTTGAAAGTAAAGTTTGTATCACCGCTCCCCCTCCCCCCTTCTAGAAAATCTCATCTTTTCGGCCGTTCATAGCGGCGTACATTATTTATTAATAATTATTATTATTATTAGCCGTTACTCGAGTCCGAGTATAAAAATGTTACAGTCGATAAATTGTGTACAATAAAAAACAAGTAAAAGGTGTAGTCTATTGTAATTCCCATTCATCTACGGTGCACACGACTATGGCTATAGAGGCCAATTCGGGAGAGCACATGTCGACCGCAGTCAGGACAAACATAGACCTGGTTAGGTCTTGGATTCGGCCTTCTTGCAGCAAGATTTCCTTGATAGCTGGCCACAACCCCTCGCCATTCGGCTCTGTCCGCTGCAAGTTGTTCCCATTGCTCGTCTGCAATACCGCAGGATTTTAGATTTTCATGGAGAGCGTCTTTGAACCTCTTTCGTTGACCGCCACGCCTTCTTCTACCGCTTAGCAATTCACCATAAAGTGTACATTTAGGAAGGCGGTTATCATGCATACGATGAACGTGACCTGCCCATCTTAGGCGTGCTCTTGAAATAAGCACCTCAATTGGAAGGCTGTTTGCTCTCCTGAGTACTTCCACGTTTGATATGTGATGGAACCAACGGATTTTCATCATACTTCTGAGGTGTCTTTGCTGAAAACGTTCCAATTCTTTCACATGACGACGGTAAGTGACCCAGCTTTCACATCCATATAGCAGTGTTGGATTGACAACTGCTCTGTCGACAGCCATTTTCGTTGACAAAGCAAGGTCGTGGTTGTCAAATACTCTCTCTCTAAGTCCCCAGAGCGCTCTAGATGCAGCGTTAATTCTATTGCGAATCTCGCTGTCCATGTTTGCTTTGTCATTAACAACGTTGCCTAAGTAATTGAACTGATCCACCGCTTCAAGAGAATTTCCGTTAAGTGTAATGTCTATTTGGTTCACTTGATGAGGAGTTGACATAATCTTAGTCTTTCCAATGTTGATTTTAAGTCCCAAGGAATTATAGCTCTGGGCATACACATCTAAAAGTTCTTGAAGCTCTTTCGGCGTAGAGGCTAAAAGTGCACAGTCATCCGCATACTGGAGATCACAAATGAATCGTGTGCGTGTCTTCGTGAAAGCTCTAAAGCGCCCTATGTTAAAGAGACCGCCATCAAAACGGTATCTGAGACCTATTCCTCTGACTGTCAGTTTGTTGTCAACAATAATTGTTAGAGCAGTGGTAAACAAATTAAAGAGTAGGGGTGCCAGGACACATCCCTGCCTAACTCCAGTGAGGGTTTGGAAAGGTTCGGTTGCCTCATTATTATACATAACCTGGGCGTTGTTGTTTGTATGTAGACTGCGACATACTTCCACAAATTTTCTAGGGATACCTAAGCGGAGCATATTTTTCCAGAGCAGTTCCCTGTCCACCGAGTCAAACGCCTTGGTTAAATCAATGAAGGCCATGTAAATTTCTCCTTGATGTTCGAGTGCTTTTTCTTGAAGCTGTTTAAGTGTGAAGATTAGGTCCGATGTGCCTCGGTTTGGTCTAAAGCCACTCTGTGTTTCAGGAAGTAACTTTTCCATAACAGGTGTTAGCCTATTTGCCATCGCTTTAGTGAGTATCTTCCCTCCAACAGCCAGGAGAGCTATACCCCTGTAATTTCCACAGTCCGCAGCGCTCCCTTTGTTTTTGAAGAGGTTGATTAAAAGTGTATCACGAAACTCCTGCGGAGCTTGACCACTTTCCCACACGACATCAAACAGTTTTTTGAGGTAGGGTATGAGCTCTGACGACACAGCTTTAAAGATCTCAGCTGGGAGTGAGTCGGCGCCGGGAGATTTGTTATTTTTTAGCTGCCCAATGGCGGTTAAGATCTCTTCCGTTGTTAGTGGTTTATCTAAGTCTTCGAAGGTGTCATATTGAGGGATAAGATTTATAATATCGTGATCGGCTTGACTTTGCTGGTTAAGAATGTTAGAGTAGTGTTCTTTCCATCGGGCTCTTATTTCCTGGTCTTTTTTGAGGAGATTTCCATTTAAATCTTTAATAGGGCACATATTTTTCCGACTGGGGCCGTACACTGCTTTTACTCCTTGAAAGAAATTCCTGTAGTCGTGTGAATCGGCGTACCTTTGAATTTCTCTGGCCTTGCTTGCCCATCACTCGTTCTATATTCTTCTGATTTCGCGTTGCGTTTCATACTTAGATTGGGTAAAAGCTTCTGCTTTTGATGAGTCGTTGGGGTGGTTGATAGCGTTTTAGAAGGCAATATGTTTGCGGTCAAGAAGTTGTTGCATAAAAGCTTCATTATCATTGAACCAGTCCTCCTGTTTTTTACTTGCTGCAGTGCCAAGAATTTCCTCACTCGCACTTTTTAAACTGTCTTTAATTTGTGTCCAGGTAGCAGCGACATCTACAGAATTGGTTTCTTCTAGTGCACTCAAATTCTCTTGAACTACGTTTTACTTGAGTTCTTCGGTGTTTGGGTCTCATAACAATTTTCATTTTAGAGACAACAGGACGATGATCGGTCCAACATTCGCTATCAATGCGCGCCACAATATTCAGTGGAAACAGTAAAAATGTAAACTAAAAAAAGCCACAACCCTCTCAAGATATATCCTAAAGTAAACGAGTGCGAGAAAGAAAATAAAAATAATAATAATAATAATAATAATTCATTTATTGCCCAACAGATAAAAATTCAATTACAGGACAAACATGAACAAAATAATACTAATAAAGTATAATATAAAAAACAGCTGTGGTAGTAACGTTACAAAAATGCTAATATTACCTATATTTACAAACAGTAATAGAATAACATATATACATATATATATATATATATATATATATATATATATATATATATATATATATATATATATATATATAATTAAGTAATCTATAAATAAATAGGTGTGGTGACACTTAACTATTATTAGTTGTGAAAGTTATGGTAAAAGCATTAATAATTTCCGAAATTATACTACAATTGATATCACAAACATCTGATATTTTATCGAAGTTATTGCACATAACATGTAGTGGGGATCTAAGAAGGACATTAGTTCTAGATGTCTCGCAATAGAACGTGTGAGTTTGACTAGAGGTAATTCGAGGAACATGAAAAGAAAACATACCTAAAAGCTCTGAACTGTCCAATTTGTTGTGAAATAGGTTATATAACATTTTCAGACTATTTATTGCACGACGCAATTCCAAAGAATCGAGATTAAATTTTTCAAGTAAAAGAGAGTGTTGATAGCTTCTTTCTGGGTAAAAACCATCAATTTTGAAAAATAGAAACTTCAGAAACTTTCTCTGTACACTTTCGATGGTGTTTTTATAACAAGTATAGTGCGGGTACCAGACTATCGAGCATTATTCAAGTTTGGATCTTACGTAGGAATAGTAGAATGTTTTTAAGGCAAACTCGTTAGAGAGCGAGTGACAGTTTCTGACAATAAAACCTAGCATTTTCAAGGCAGATGATGTTACTTGTGCCACATGATTCGAGAAAGTAAATTTGTGGTCATATATTATTAGAATTGCTGTGGCTCTGTAGTTGCTTATTTCCGCTGTATTTCCAGATTTAAAAATAGGGCATAATCTAGTGAGTTTCCAACGAGTTTCCAGTTAGTTTTTAACGATAAATTGTAGATAATATGAAGTGGTTGATTGTGCATGTGCTCTGGGCACATGCACAATCTCGAGCAAGTAAAGAAGGAATTTTATCATGGCCTGATGTCATCTTATTTTTAAGTTTCCTAGTAGCTGATATAATTTCATCTTCAGTTAGATAAGAAATGTTAAAACATGATACGTCCCTGTAGGTATTATTAATAATTTTATCACTAGTGGGGAGATAAACACTGCTGAAAAAATTACCGAAACCATTAACTATTGATCCAGGGCTATCATAAATATTTTCCTCATACGTCAATAAACCCTATTCTGGCTGTGCCTTTTTTGTTTTGTATAAAAGACCAAAAATTTGAGGGATCAGTTGTTACAGAATTTTGTACATCATTTAGGTAATTTCTATAAGCGATGTTTATCTGAGTCTTTATTTCGGATCTCAATCAAAATTCATGAAGATAGCACTCATTTTTTCTTTTTTATATTTTAAACGTTATTTATTTTTTAATGTTATATTATTTTTGATTTCGCTAGTATACCATTTGAGATATTTAGGTTTGTTGTTAGTCTTATTGTATGTTGGAACGTACTGGTCAATGAGTGAATATAATACTTCATAAAATTCTGAACATGCCCTATTAACATAATCTATACCTAACAAGAAACTCCAGTCTACACTTAATAAGGCATTATATAAATCAGGGAAGTTAGCTTTTCTAAAATGATATGCTTTACTTGCCGGGTTATTATCAAAGTTGATGTTATTTGTATCGTATAGCGTTACGTTTAAATTTAGAGCTGGATGATGAGAGTCTTCCTTTACTAGAGGACTAGTGTCTCGAATAACCTCACATTTAATATTTGAAAAAATTAGATCCAAAAGTCGTTCATCAAATTAGGAACAGAAAGTCGGATATACTACTTCCAGCACGCTCTTATTTTTATCACCTTCAATGCAGAGCATCGGTATTCTCGTGGCAAATGACATAGTAGATTGCGGTCGCGGTGAGAGGGGCAGTCGAGAAACTTTCATTCGTGTGCTGATAATACAACAATCATCTGTCTCGCTTTCACGTTAGAGATTTTTCTGTTCTTTCTCGCACTTATTTGCTTCAGGACATATAAAACTACTATTACCGAATCGGTATGTAGGTATGTGCTTATATACAAGGTGTATTTAAATTCTAAAAAGGGACATTACATTACACTTTTTAGAGTTTAATAGTTTATGTTTAATTCACCAGTCACTTACTTTATCTAAGTCTTTTTGCAATCGAATGCAGTCATCAATGGAATTTATTTTCGGAAAAAGTTTCAAATCATCGACATACAATAAATAGTTAACATTATCGAAGCCATCTATAATATCATTGATAAATATAACAAAAACTACTTGTACAAGGACAGACCCTTGCGGTACCCCGGAGGAAGCCATATATATTGCAGGATTGAAACCATCGAATACCACGTATTGAGTCCTGTTTAAGGAATGTAATAGGGATAATAAACTATGAGAGAGCACGGAATTTTCCAGTTTTATAAGCAACGTGAATGGTCAAATCTGTCGAATGAATTGTTTGAAAGACATACGGCTGTACTTTTTCTTTATTTGGTATTGTCCATACTTTCGTTTGCCAAACCCCAAATACGTTGGTTTTAGTTCTGGTGCTTCTAGAACTTTCTAGACCCATGTTAATTAGTGTCTCTTCATTATCTATATTTCGCTGACGTTTACGATTTCGAAAAAAGGAGAATTTTCTACTAATTTTTCATGGTGGTTCAATTATTTGGCAAAAATTGTAAAATCCCCGTATATCAGTAATGATGAATCAGCTCGATGTCCCTTACCTCCTAGTAAACCATGTACAGTTGCTTACAGATCACTCTGTATAGTATAAGCACAGTATTTTTGTATTAATAGTAGTATATCTAATTTACAAAGACTAGTATAATATATTTACGCAGTTTATAGACTTGAATCACTTTCCAAACAGGCTATAAAAAGACACGGCCTTCCTCATCTTGTGTTCCAGCTTAATATTGAAAATATTTTCATTGGCATTACACATGCCAAGATCCATTTGTATCAAAATTGTATATTTATAGAAAATGATTTGTTGCACCGTGCATCTAAAACCCGTCAGTAAACTAAGAATTTATAAAAGAATGTTTGGAAACAAAATAAAAATGTAATCCTGTTTAATCCGATGCATAATCAGGCGAAATTATGATACCATACCCAGGGGCTGATTTAGGGATGCTCTGAGTACCCAATACTTGTTGTTGGGTGACATTTTACAGTATCGGTAGTAATAACTTGGCTAAAAAATATATTTGCTGCCTTCAGGGAATACGGGAAAGTACCACCTGCAATTATCCACATAATGCGCAGCCTATGAAGTTGATGAAATATATCGAGTAATGCTGAAAGCTATGTCAAATGACGAAAAAAAAGGAAGAAACAGAAAAATTATTTCGACTACAAGCAAACAACAGTACGTTTAAGCGTGAAATTTATACAGTTTTCTATACTTTTAAACACCTTTATGCACTTAATTGGATGGATTCTGCGGTAGGTTCTTGGTGAAACATATCCAAGAGAATAATTATAAATATTCAAGAATAGTTACAATACGCACTTGGTTTATTGTTTCATTAGTTTTGTTCAGATTTCTCTGACATATGTTTCGGCCTTGTTACCACTATCAAAGAGTCTTAAAAACTGACCTGAAAGTGGTGGTTCACAGTATATATCTGCTATTCTTAAAATTTAACAATACAGGCCGGAACTACGAACTTTTTTTAATTTATTATTTTAATTTTATTACTGTGTCTAGTACAGGATTGTTCATAAATTCTGTTTGTGTATTTGAAACGTTTTTATGGTTTCTTAGGGCCTTCTTAATTTCTAAAATTTCAAGCCTTGTTTGCATTATGCAAAAGTTTAACACTACTACCGTTAAAAACGTGATTTTGCTCAATGCAATGTTCGGCGAAACCAGTTGATTTTTTAATATATAAAATAAACTGTTTGTGTTCTCTTAACCTCACATCTATGATACGGCCACTCTGACCTATATATACGGCATTACAGTCGTAACACTTTATTTCATATACCCCCGATTTTTAAATAGCTTCTATATTTTCTTTATTATTAACCAACAAGCGACCTAAATTATTTCTATTCCTTTATATTGTATTAATACCTAATTTATTTAATCCATTACATACTGAGTTGTTAACCTTATTTACATAATTTATACTATGGCACTTTTTGTTTTCTACTTGGGCACGTTATAAAAATCTTTCTGTAATAATTTTCTCTGTTTATTTTTTATTAATTTGTCGATAAGTAACTCATCATAGCCAGTGTTTTAAGAATTCTAACTTCTTTTTCAAAGTTAACCCTATTTAAATTTATAGATAATAGTCTGTGTACATAGCTATGAAACGGTGACATTTTTATCTTCCAAGATTGATTACAATTTGCATGTGTAAGAGTGTTAGTAAAAGTTGGCTTTCTGTAAATATCAAGTTCTAGCCCATGTTCTTTACATGTCAGCGTAATATCTAAAAAGTTTATTGACCGTTCTTTTTTCCATTTCTACTGTAAACTGCATTTTGTTGTTTAGGGAGTTAATAAAATGGATGAAATGTGACAATTGTCTCTCAGTACCGATCCATATACAAAACACATCGTCAACACATCTTACCCAAAAATGTATGTATTTAGGGAGATTATTGTTTGTGGTAAAAAGATTGTTTACAAAATTTGCCATGAATATTTCAGCTAATAATGGGCTTAACGGACTACCCATAGGTAAGGTGTTTACTTGTGTATAGATTTTATTATCGAATTTAAAATAATTTTGTTTGATAAACAAATAAATAAAATTTTTTTTGGTACATATATTATTATTATAAAAAATTCTTTAGAACTTGTAATCAAGTTGGAAAACATAACCTTACCAGAAAATGTCAAATTAGTTTCCTTTGATGTTACAAGTTTATTTACCTCTATCCCTATTCATGAGCTTAAGGATATATTACAACATCTTATCTCAAATAGTGAATTGAATCAAAATGAACAAAATGATTTACAAACATTAATTAATATGTGTATATATATATATAAATTAAGAAGACCCTAAGAAACCATAAAAACGTTACAAATACACAAACAGAATTTATGAACAATCTTGTACTAGACACAGTAATAAAATTAAGATTAAGTTTGTAGTTCCGGCCTGTATTGTTAAATTTTAAGAAATAGCAAATCAAATTATTATCCCCCTCTAGGCGGGTAGAGGATTTGTACTGTGAACCACCACTTTCAGGTCAGTTTTTAAGACTCTTTGATAATGGTCGCAAGGTCGAAACATATGTCAGAGAAATCTGAACAGAACTAATGAAACAATAAACCAAGTGCGTATTCTTTTCCATCTATGAATTCACTATAGTGTTGTTGAGCAGTTCGTTATTAGTCTCAAAACCATTACCGCCTGTATAAGAAATATGTATAACAACTTTTTTGTAGAGAATTTTAAAATTTACAATTTTCATAATAACCTCCATTGACGTCCCATCAGGAGCACGTGATAAATCCATTTTCGTGACCCTTGGTTTTAAATAACTTTCGACGTCGGCACGTTATTGATTGGGACTTTTGACAAATTTTTTTAAAATATCAAAATGAAGCTAAGTTCGGAAGTCCAGCTCAATTCTTTCACCACATTGACTGTTCTTGTGCCTAAAATTACTGGTTTACATGTACTAAGTCAATTTTTGTAGTTTCTCTTATTGGCTTTCCTAAAGTTGTTTTCCAATATCTTTCGCGACAAAAAAAAATTCATTGGACTTCCTGAAAGAGTCATGAAAGGTTTATTTTTGGCGTATTTTAGCCAGGCGGGTTTTCATGACCTTTGGGAAATTCTACAACAGCGGCTATAGTTTTCTTCATTCCTCTAGTTTTCCATTAATACCAACATAACTAAATTTTATATTATGAACTGAAATATGCTATAGACGTTTGCAATTTTACCGTGCAGATAAAAAACGCAATAAAAACTTTATGAGCTCATTAAAATATCGTTACTTTCTATACTATTTCGCCCGCAAATTGAATCACTTAGCTTTATAGGTTTTAATGTATGTCGGCTTCTTTCATGATACCATAACAAATGATTCACCGACGTTTATAATGAGCTCGTAAAGTTTTTATTGTCTTTTTTATCTGCACCGTAATTCTGGAGGTTGCTATATTCCTTTGTGCGTATAACTCATTTTGAAGACATTTATATTGTTTAATAAATGCTTCTGCATTTTTTAACTTCGTTAATCTCATTTTGAGAAATTAATGGTTGAACTTTGCCCTATAGATGAAGGAATTTACGTATTTATAATCTATTATTATTATTATATCCATACGTACAAAAACACCAACAAATGAGTTAAAACAAACCAAATATTTAGAAACATATTTGATTGAGCATTTTATGGATATCTATCAGTAAACAGTAAAGTACATATTACTTTATACTTCGTTTTATAAGTTTAATGTTATTGCCTCAGTAAATTTTTATAGTTATTCTCGTGGCAAATGATTATTTATCTAAGGTTTATACGAATATTCCAGGCAACATAAAAAGTAAAATAGTTACGAATTTATTCAATTATTAACGTATAAGATTCAGCTTTCCTACAAGTTAACGGGTACTTCTCTTTTCCAATATCTAGAAATATATGATTGAGAATTACAGTACTCGACAATAAAAATGATCGATATTGATAAAAAAATATCCCAGTAAAGTAAGTATTAAGAAAATATTTTGGGGAGCTTTAGTTTTCCTCGCTTTTAATTATAGTAATATATTAAATATTTTGACAGTTCTGTCACTTTCGCTTATACCGAAAGTAGATGTCAAGTTTGTTATTTTAACCCATACTCTTATTTGCGAAATTGATGATAGTTTACAAAATTTTAAGATTACTTTGTCTAACAAACCTTATACATTAAATTTATAGTTTTGGGGATATTATCCTTTTTAACGAAAAATTGATAGCTGTATACCTCTAAAGAAACTCTTCCTGTGAATAACCCACTGAATAAATTAAATATCTTTTGCTGTGAAAGTAATCAACACAGCCGTAAGTTATTTCAAAATAATTAAAAACATTTAAATATTCTACAGGGTGAGTACAAAAGTAGTCACAACTTTAAATTCAGAAACATCAAATATCTTCAATTTTTTTTTAATGAAAACCCCCATTTTATTTTATCGAATTCTACAACTAAAAATATGGACAGTTTACGCTTACTTCCCTATACCTAACTACAACGATTTTTAAGATATTTACTATAATTCAAAGAATCCTATTATTTTGTAAGAATTCTTTATCTAACTGCAACTAGGTCGGCAATGCAAACAATTATTGTCAAAAGAAGTAATAGCAGAGCTGCCAAATTAGTAACGTTGAGTAATCTACACAGACGATATGCTTAACAATTTGACTGTGCCCGATAATCATCAAAATTAATAAATGAAAATTCTGAGTTGGTAATAAACATTATTTACCTAGTTCGAAAAGGGTAAGTTTCTCCACTCTTTTTTTTTTCTTATGGCATTCGGGCGGTTGTCCCACAGCCAGGCCCTAAATTGTTAAATAATTAAATAACCTACTTCTAATCTATTCGATAAAATAAACATTATTTTGTGATAAAAGAGGAAGTAGACGGGGTCACGCACATACACACAGAGAGAGGCCACGGTTAAGTTAGGTAAGTAAACAATAGGGCAGACACATAGGTAACAAGACTAAACCTACTCTAAATATTAATTTTTGTTTTATTAATGAATAAAATTAAGGAATCCGCTACAGATTTATTATTTAATGCTAGAAGATGGAGAAGGTTAAATGGAGCTTCTATTTTGAGTTTTATTAAGTTCTTATACAACTCGCTTGTTTGATAAGAGTATTTTTGGCAATTGAAACAAATATATTATCTAAATCTCCGCAAAGATTTGATGCCACTAGTCCTATTTTATGTAGATGATACGGATAACACCCATGTTCAAATTTAAGTCTGCTTATATGCGTTATGTTCTTTCTTGAGTAATTGACATTATTGTACCAATGTTCTTTTGGAATCTCTTGTTGAATAAGTGTATAGCGCGTTGGGTTAGTGAACCAATATTCCTTCCATTGGTGAGACCACTGTTTTTTAATAGACTTTTACATTTACCAATAGCGTCCTCTAGATATAGTATGTTATGTAAGGGTATTCCTGATGCGATACTGTCTTTAGCTAATTGATCAACTTTTTCGTTATTCTCAAGGCCAATATGAGCCTACACCCAGATTCTCCACTCTTACGAATACTCCGGATCTACGACTCTTTGCTCCGGCTTAAACCAGCTAGTCGTCCGCATATGTTGCCTCAATTCTTTCCCAAAAATATATAATAAGGGAACGGAGGTAACAATTTGTAGAATATGTAAATACAAAGATTTTGGGTTTTTTTGTCCCGATAAGACCTATATATCTGGAGTTATTCACATTTTTAGGTTGAAAAACGCGATTAAATTTTTAATTATTATTATTATTAGCCGTTACTCGAGTCCGAGTATAAAAATGTTACAGTCGATAGATTGTGTACAATAAAAAACAAGTAAAAGGTGTAGTCTATTGTAATTCCCATTCATCTACGGTGCACACGACTATGGCTATAGAGGCCAATTCGGGAGAGCACATGTTGCACAACATAGACCTGGTTAGGTCTTGGATTCGGCCTTCTTGCAGCAACATTTCCTTGATAGCTGGCCACAACCCCTCGCCATTCGGTTCTGTCCGCTGCAAGTTGTTCCCATTGCTCGTCTGCAATACCGCAGGATTTTAGATTTTCATGGAGAGCGTCTTTGAACCTTTTTCGTTGACCACCACGCCTTCTTCTACCGCTTAGCAATTCACCATAAAGTGTACATTTAGGAAGGCGGTTATCATGCATACGGTGAAATTTTTAATAACAATTGGAGCATAAGGTCTTTGAAGTACAAACATTTTTTGAGTACTCCTGAGCACCTCGCCAACAGGATCTAACCATAAAACTGCTTATTGAAAAAGTTCCTTTATATTGACTTTTTGTGCTATTTTTACTGCTCTATTAGGTATAGTTATTAGAGTAGTTTCAAAACCTCATGAGCTTTGGCCTTCATATGTGCAGAGATATAATTTCGGCCGTCGGGTGAATTACACCACTTCCTAAAAACATTAGATTTATTGCTCATAGTGTGTCTCGAGCTCTCGCTGAAATGTTTTCACTACATACTTATATCGCAGAATAAGAGCTCCACCTTCTGCGCATTTCGCGGCTCATGAGGTTTTGAAACTACTCTAATAACGTACTACAGAGATCCTTCACACCCTATTTTTGCATTTCATAGAGTTCATTAGAGCGACAGGCACCACAATGAAGGAGATTTATATTTTTGTCCTAATTCGGCGAAATAGACCAGTAATAGATTTTCCGAAAATTAAGGTTTTTTTTTAACGAGTCCATGAAGCGTCTGTACATTTTGTCATAAGAACGTTTTGACTTTTCTAGCAGTAATGTAGATTTGTAATTGTTGCTTCCGCTTTTTGAAGAATATCTGGTGGTGTACAAAAAAATGCTTCTTCAATATCACTATCCACTACGTTTTCCACACTTTTAATCTTAAAATCGCACAATAAATAAACACGAGCCGCTTTTGGACAATTATTTATTTATATTGTCATTTTGTTTTAAAATGGTTTCCATGGCTGTTTTAATTTTCAAAGACATTATGATTGTAGTACTGTCTTATGATTGTTCTACGAAAGAAAATAATGATCCATTATTCTCTCATCATTAATCCCTACGGGAATAATATATTATTCTATTATATATTATATTACAATAAATGTTCCACATGTTGCCCATTTTGATTGACACACATCTCTATGCGCTTTTGAAATGAGGTTTGAACTGCTCCTAAGACTGTCGGTGTGATAGATGTAAAGGCAGTTATTATTCTTTCCTTCATATTTTGTACTGTTGTTGGTGTGTCTCTATAAACAATTTCCTTCAGGTATCCCCATAAAAAGAAATCCATTTTTGTAAGATCTGGGGATCTAGCAGGCCATTTAGTGGGTCCATTTCTGCCAATCCATTGATGAAGTTAGGTCTTATTTAAGTGGTCTCTAACTGCATTTAAATAATGTGGTGGAGCACCATCTTACTGAAACCACATCCTATTTCGAATACTTTCAGGGAGATTTACCAATAATTGTGGCAAAAAAAAAAAAAAAAATGAAGATAAATAGCTCCAGTCAATGTACCACCAAAAAAATGTGGCCCTATTACATGTTCTCCAATAGTTCCTCCCCAAACGTTTATAGATCATCTGTGTGTGTTATTAACTTGCATAAAAAAGTGAGGATTTTCCGAAGCATAAAAATGAAAATTGTGCCTATTAACAAATCCATTTTTATGAAAAGTTGCCTCATCACTCAATAAAACAGTACCTATTGAAGAAGTTGACATCATGTTGCATTTTACCTCTGGCCCAATTATAAAATTGTAGGCGCTTTTGAAAATTGTCATCAGATAAGTCCTGGTGCATTTGAATATGATATGCATGCAACTTATTTGTTTTTAATATTCGACCCACAGACCGTCTACTTATTCCTACTAATGAGCTTATTTCTCTTTGACTAACATGGGGATTCTCAACCGTTGCCAGCACCACAGAAAACTCATTTTCTTCATTCACAACACGTTTTATTCTTCCACTTTTTTTATATTCGACATTTCCAGTTTCCCGAAATCTATCGAGAAGGTTTTGGAAGCTGCTAACATCAGAAATCCTTCTTTCAGGATAACGTTGGTGATAAATTCTATTGGCAAGTAAATAATTTCTGTCTGACTCGCCCAAAACAAAAGTCATGTCTACAAGTTCCGCTTTACTAAAATATATATTGTAAAATTCCAAATATTTTAAATTCAATACAAATTGTAACGACCGATAAGTGTGATAGCTCCTTTATACACGACAATTTATACCAAACTGAGGTTTTATTGTTTGTCGAATAACGAAAACAGCAAAATAATGTGCAAAAAAACATTACAGTAAAAGACCGGTTAAATACTATTTACTCATTTCAATGGATTGGAAGAATTGATCCCACTAAATGGCCTCATTTCAAAATTGCATAAAGACTTGTGTCAATCAAAATGGGCAACATGTCGAACACCTATTATAAATTTTTTCTAATGAATTATTTGAGGGAACCCATTTATTTAAGTTTATTCTTGAATTTGACACTTATTTATTTATAAAACGAAAATGGTTGCAATTAGCCATTGGGAAGTACTTACAAAAAAATGTTCGTTTTGCATTATCACATCGTCGAAAAATATACAGGGTGCTCCATTTGAAAAAAATTGAGAAAATTAAGTTTAAAATGTTTTTAATTTAAAAATAATGTATGGCCACCCTGTACATTTTTAGGACATGAAAATAATTCAAAAACATTAATTAGATATCTTGTAACCGGTATTCACATAGGTTCTTCTTAAAACTCATAATTGTAATTGTGGTGATTTTTTTAATATTATAATTTATTAATAAAAATTCATTACATCCAAGTGGTTGGGAGATATTCAATGCTAATATATTAATGAATAGAGCCTATTGCCCCACCCTGTATATTAATCGTAGATAAAATATTAAACAACTAATTTGATAGCTCTGCTATTATTTTTTTAGTCTGCAAGGCCGACTTAGAGTTAGATAAAGATTTCTTACAAAATAGTAGGATTCTCTGAACTTTATTCAAAATTTCACGTTACATTTGCTCAAAGCAAAAGTTTAAACCATTATATTCCTCAACCAAACTCGATATAAGTCACGTCACCCAGTTCCACTTTACGGAAAAAAAACTTAAAAAAACACTCGTCTAACGGAGTCAAAAAGATAAACAACCACGGGCGCGTAAAAATAGCATCGATCGGCAGAGAGGAAAAGCATATTTATATCATTTTGTAAGTTTCAGTACCGTGTCGCTCCTCCAAACGAAAATAGAGTCGGTTCGCCGTCGGGATTCCTAAAATTCTCGTTTTTTAAACCATGAAAGCCCCTCCGGCGTCGCGTGGCGCACCAAACAAACCAAATTCTTGATTCTGATAATAATAGCAAAGCCGATGCTTTATCGCTGGTGCATTGTGGTGATAAACAAAGTTGTTTTGTTTGTAATCAAGTGTTTTTCGTTGTTCAAATGTGTGCTTAGCAGTTGCCGCGCTACGATGAACACGATTTCGCATAGTGAGATAGTGAAAATTATCGAAAAGCTTGAGAAGAAGACCTCGTTACAGCCGACAGGTTACATAATTTTTTTCTACTCGCTTATGTGTGAAAATGAGCATGTTTTGTTTGACAGCAGAGTGCTTGATTCTGAAATATCTCGTATATATCACTCGCCTGCCTTTTTATCTACATCACAATGTATATGTTTACTTTTGTACTGATTATAATAATTTGATATAACTTAACAGGTATAGCATAGAAAGTGATTCAGCTAAAAATCACCAGGTCAATTATTGGAAAACTCACGACACTGAATTTGTATAAATATAAATGAATAGATAAGCTAATGTCTATATTTTGAGGCTCAAAAATAATATATAATATTGAAACATGGCAACTTAAATCTCAGACAAATTTTCCAATACCTACCATAATATTCTTGTTATTATAATAAAGCCGATTTCAATCAAAATGATGGGGCTATAATTTATGTACTATATATTGCATTGAATATCTCCCAACCACTTGGATGTAATCAATTTTTTTGTTGAAATAATGCAAGCTGCAGATGGATATTAAAAAAAAATCACCAGTCACAGTTATGGAGTTTAAGAAAAACTTATGTGAATACAATTACGAGACATCTAAATAATGTTTTTGAATAATTCTCATTTCCCAAAAATGTACAGGGTACAATTAAAAACATTTTAAATTGAATTTTTTCAATTTTTTCAAACGGAACACCCTGTGTATTTTTAGATCATGTGATGCAGAAATGAAAAACGAACATTTTTTATAAGTACTCCCTATGGCTAATTGCAACCATTTTCGTTTTATAGATAAATAAGTGTCAAATGCAAGAATAAAATTAAAAAAGAGGTTCCCTCAAATAATTCACTATAAAAATTTATAATAGATGTTGGATGTGTTGCCCATTTTGATTGACACACATCTTTATGCAATTTTGGAATGAGGCCATTTAGTGGGACCATTTCTTCCAATCCATTGAAATGAGTAAATAGTATTTAACCGGTCCTTCATTGTAATGTTCTTTTTGTCAATTTTTTTGCTGTTTTCGTTGTTCGACAAGCAATAAAGCCTCAGTTTGGTATAAATTGTCGTGTACAAAGGAGCATTTATCACACTTATCGGTCGTTACAATTTGCATTGAATTTAAAATATTTGGAATTTTACAATATGAATTTTAATAAAGCGGAACTTGTAGACATGACTTTTGTTTTGGGCGAGCCAGACAGAAATTGTTTACTTGCCAATAGAATTTATCACCAACGTTATCCTGAAAGAAAGATTCCTGATGTTAGCAGCTTCCAAAACCTTCTCGATAGATTTCGGGAAACTGGAAATGTCGAATATAAAAAAAGTGAAAGAATAAAACGTGTTGTGAATGAAGAAACTGAGTTTTCTGTGGTGCTGGCAACGGTTGGGAATCCCCATGTTAGTCAAAGAGAAGTGAGCTCATTAGTAGGAATAAGTAGACGGTCTGTGGGTCGAATCTTAAAAACAAATAAGTTGCATGCATATCATATTCAAATGCACCAGGAATTATCTGATGACGATTTTCAAAAGCGCCTACAATTTTGTAATTGGGCCAGAGGTGAAATACAACATAATGTCAACTTCTTCAATACTGTTTCATTCAGTGATGGGACAACTTTTCATAAAAATGGATTTGTTAATAGGCACAATTTCCATTATTATGCTTCGGAAAATCCTCAGTTTTTTATGCAAGTTGATAACCAACACAGATGGTCTATAAACGTTTGGGGAGGAATTATTGGAGAACATGTATAGGGCCATATTTCTTTGATGGTATATTGACTGGAGCTACTAATCTTCATTTTTTAAAAAACTGTCTGCTACAATTATTGGTAAATCTCACTGAAAGAATTCGAAATAGGATGTAGTTTCAGCAAGATGGTGTAGTTAGAGACCACTTAAATAATACCTACCCTAATCAATGGATTGGAAGAAATGGGTCCACTAAATGGTCTGCTAGATCCAGAGACCTTACAAAAATGGATTTCCTTTTTTGGGGATACCTGAAGGAAATTGTTTATAGAGACACACCAACAACAGCATAAAATATAAAGGAAAGAATAATAACTGCCTTTACATCTACCACACCGGCAGTTTTAGGAACAGTGGAAATCTCATTTCAAAAGCGCATAGAGATATGTGTCAATCAAAATGGGCAACATGTGTAACATTTATTATAATTTTCTACTGAGTTATTTGAAGAAACCTCTTTTTTTAAGTTTATTTTTGAATTTGGTAATTATTGCTCAATAAAACGTAAATGGTTGCAATTAACCCTAGGGAAGTATAGTGGTGTGGCCTCGTCAACATCTACATAGTTAACCAGAAAACTCCAGTCAGTTTCAATTAGGCTTTGATAGAGTAGGGGAAAATCGGTTTCCTTAAAATTATATCTTCTTGTTATGATCAGAGTTTTCCCTACAAAATCCGCCGCATATGACAAATTGACGGATGATGTAAATCTTCGTTAACAGTAATATCAACAGCTTTCTCGAGTGAACAAAATGTATTACATAAAACTAGATCTAGAATGTGAATATACTCACATTGAAGACTATCAGAGCGTAAAGAAGATCTTAATGTATTAATAGCGACACAGTTTTTTTAAGGAAACGCCAAGATTATTGTAGTCGACGATTCCTTTATCAAAAAGAAATTTTCTGTTAGTTTTTTGCTTTTATTCGTGACTCTATACCTAATCCACATACAGAGTGATGTTTTTAAGTAGCAGCCAAAATCAAAAAAATTACCCCGGTTCTGATTTTTTTTTTTTTTTCGGTACTGAATTTTGTAAACCTGTAATATCGGAACATATCTACTGGTTCAATTCGCTACAGTCATTAAAAAAATACGGCCGTTCTACATTTTGGCAAACAATACGCTGTACATAGGAAATGAGGGGTATTAGGGAGGTAATAAAGGTAATTCTGAAATCGTCTTAGGGTTCTGTACCCTTCAATAGCGTATGGCCAGTCACACACGAAACACCCTGTATACCTGAATTGTGATATACTAAAATTTCATCAAATTCTAGTGATGTATAGAAACCTCCTTATATAAGTGGCTAGCCCTTTTCGATGTGTTTCATTTCATTCATCCGCACCAAACAACTTTCGATTTTATGGAATTGGGTGTTTAATTTTAACCTCCAATCAAGCAGGTAACACGCAACCTGTCAAAATGTAATTTGTGTTACGGCTTTTTAAAGTCCAGTATAAAGGAAAGTGCAAATTGTAACAACAGAAGCTTACTTTTGTTGTAAATATATTTTTAAATTTTAAAATAATGTGTTTTGGCAAGTCTCGATTATACTTTAAGAAAAATTAGGCTCAGCGATGTAAAATCAATGCGGAGACAAAGTGTGATGTCATAATAAACACGTTTGAATTATATGAACAGAAAATAATCTGAAGGGAAATATTGTATTCCATATTTTTGACAATGAACATATTTTCAGCTATACATACTGATAAATATTTAAGTTACACAATTATTTACAACGGTTTAACTCATCGACAAATAACTTGCAGTTAAATCATCAAAATAATTATTTAACAGTTTGCATCTTAGATCTGGTGAGCGAGCAGGCCAAAGTACAAGGCCATTTGTTGCAATTACTTGCACGTTATACCGGTCCACTAAATGGGCCATAACTCCAGCGGCATTATGAGGCGAAGCCCCCATCTTGTTGAAAATGCATTTGTTCTGAAACTGCAAGTGGTACGTCCATCAACATTCCTTCAATATCATTTTGTGGGAATTCTAAATATCTCTCCCCTGTCAAAGGTTCTTGAAGGAAAATATGCCCAATAATTAATTTTCCAATCACCTTTTATGAATAGGGGTAGTGTACAATACATTGGCCTTTGCTTGACCTAAGTAAAAATGTGAACTATTTCTACTCGCAAACTGAGGTACCAAAATGTTTAGCTGACCTAACAGCAAAGGGCACCTAATTCTATTATTAATTAAATTGTACACAAAAATACACATATTTATTAACCTCTTGTCATATAGAGACATCACATTTAATCTGGTTAATAGAACCTGTTCATCAATGTCTTTGGGAGGATACTTACCGTCCAACTTAAAAGCTAGATACTTTAAAAACACTCGTTGCACATGCTCAATAGAATTTATATTTTTCCTATAATAAGGAGACCATATTATAGACGCATATTCAAGCTTGCTTCCTACTAGCGAGAAATATAAAATTTATAAAGCCCCATTACTCTTGAACCCTTTAAGTTCCTAAAGATAACTCCTAACATTTGAGTGGTTGATGAAACAATAGTTTGAATATGAAAATTAAAATCCAGTTTGAGAACTAACGTAACCCCTAGGTCTTTCCGGCCTATTTAAGGGAATACCATTTATTTGGTAGTTGTAGTGGACCTGATTAAATTTCCGTGTAAAAGATAGTTCTAAACATTTTGATATATTGAGAAGCAAATCATTTACGTCACACCGACTTTGAATATTGACCAAGTTGTTTTGAAGTTTGACACAACCTTCAGCAGAATTAATTTTATTATATACCTTTAAGTCATCCGCAATAACATTATGAATCTATTACAGAAGTAATGTCGTTAATAAAGATTAGAAACAACACTGGCTCTAGGTTTGAGCCTTGTGGCACTCCCGATATTATCGTGAACTGAACCGACCTGCAGCCGTTATATTGCACAAATTGCCTTCTGTCATTTAGGTATGGTTTGAAAAAGTTTATGAGTCCTTCACTAAAATCAAATAAGCGCATTTTTCGTAAGATGAGTGACTGATTTTATCGAATGCTTTCGAGATGTCGGTCGGTAAAAACCAGATCAACCTGGCCTCTGTTATCTCACACCTGAGGGTGTATTGAGTGAAGCAGGCCAAGTGGGTGGTTGTTGATCAACTCTCATAAATCCATGTTGCTCAATTGACAGGTGGAGCCCAATTTTTGTAAATATATAATCATAATTAACATCTCAATTAATTCGGAAAATCCACACATTAGTAGTACAGGGCGATAGTTAGATATATTTGACATATGTCCTTTTTTAAACATCGGACAGATTTTCGCAAGTTTCCATCGAGTAGGATAAAGGCAAAGCTTCAATGATAGATTAAAAAATTTACACAAGAACGGTTTAGCCAGAACATTTATACAGTATTTAATGAAAAAAGTTGGAATACCATCTGGACCACTAGACATTTTCGGTTTTAATTTACTTGAGATAAATATGATATGGTTTCCTGTAATATTAGGTATGTTTATGATAACTTTAAATGATTAAACATAATATTTTTAGTCGCAAACTCCTCTAGAAATCCTTATTTTACTATAAGGAACCTAACCAGACTGCAACCAACAGCTACTCTCCGGGTTATGTGCCCCGCCGAGCGCTGAATTACAAGTTACAAGCCTGGCGCGTTAAGTGTAATAATTGCGTATTACCATCAAAACGCTAATGCTTCGATTGCAACAAACACCAGCCGAAAGACTGATCCTACTTAAAGGAGCTCCCTTGCCAGTCGTCACACACCACTTGCAGACTGCAGTTTCGAGCTATTGGCTCTCGTCAGTGCAAGGAGGTATGCGACGACCGACATGAGAATCCTTTGACTATAGTACATCCCGGTATTCTTACAATAGCGACATGTAAAACAGCCAGCAGGCGCCATCCAGCGGTCCAGTGTCTGTTGTAATCGAAAAATAAATAGCCTGACTTGGCTTAGCATAGTTCAAATGTGCTTTTAGAGGGCGGAATATTAAACATAATATTTTTAGTCGCAAACTCCTCTATAAATCCTTATTTTACTATAAGGAACCTAACCAGACTGCAACCAACAGCTACTCTCCGGGCTATGTGCCCCGCCGAGCGCTGAATTACAAGTTACAAGCCTGGCGCGTTAAGTGTAATAATTGCGTATTACCATCAAAACGCTAATGCTTCGATTGCAACAAACACCAGCCGAAAGACTGATCCTACTTAAAGGAGCTCCCTTGCCAGTCGTCACACACCACTTGCAGACTGCAGTTTCGAGCTATTGGCTCTCGTCAGTGCAAGGTAGGTATGCGACGACCGACATGAGAATCCTTTGACTATAGTACATCCCGGTATTCTTACAATAGCGACATGTAAAACAGCCAGCAGGCGCCATCCAGCGGTCCAGTGTCTGTTGCAATCGAAAAATAAATAGCCTGACTTGGCTTAGCATAGTTCAAATGTGCTGTTAGAGGGCGGAATATTAAACATAATATTTTTAGTCGCATACCTACCTTGCACTGACGAGAGCCAATAGCTCGAAACTGCAGTCTGCAAGTGGTGTGTGACGACTGGCAAGGGAGCTCCTTTAAGTAGAATCAGTCTTTCGGCTGGTGTTTGTTGCAATCGAAGCATTAGCGTTTTGATGGTAATACGCAATTATTACACTTAACGCGCCAGGCTTGTAACTTGTAATTCAGCGCTCGGCGGGGCACATAGCCCGGAGAGTAGCTGTTGGTTGCCGTCTGGTTAGGTTCCTTATAGTAAAATAAGGATTTATAGAGGAGTTTGCGACTAAAAATATTATGTTTAATATTCCGCCCTCTAAAAGCACATTTGAACTTTAAATGATGTAGGTTGATCAATCAAGGGACCATGTGAATTCAATTGATTATTATATGCACTGCCAAAATACTCAGCAAATGGTTCTACAATGATTTCCGGCTCGTCAAAGACCATATCATTAAGGCTCATCCGAGCTGGTATACTGGCATTATTATTTTTTGTTTAAGGAATGACCAAAAGGATTTAGTGTTCAGTTTAGTAGTGTTCTCCCGTTTTTTGTGCATATTCAGAAAAAGCCCTCTTTTTTGATTTAATTGAGACCTTCGGCTTTTAAAGTCACTATAGTGAGTTTCATTTCCACTTTGTTTATATTTTCTATAAAAATTGCTTTTTTTTCTCAAACTTTTAATTATATCCCTAGTATGGTAGGTTGGAAAACTTCCTTTGTGATTTTTAAATAAGGCCACGTGTCGATCTATAATCGAGTATATAATTTGATAGAATTGATCATATAGTTCGTCTATAGTCTATAATATGATCGAATCCATGCCAGTCAACTGCCATTTGTTACATGGCGTATGTCCATTTAACAGTTTTATATAAAAACTAGTATTTTGTTTATATTTAGCACGATCTGTATAGCATTTTGATTCAGTTTTTGTAAGTGAAACTGTTTGCAACTAGCAGAATTTTGCTTGTATAACTGCTAAATCATTTCACACTGTTTTATGTACATATTTTTATATCTTAGGAACTCAGTCATTTTTTTTTACACTATTATGTATCTCCGTTCTATTATAGCATCTCAGGAAACAATTGTCTAAAAACATTTATTTACATTCATATACCTATAATTCAATTTTTATATTTTTGTTTATTATGTAAGTACATATAGTTATTTTCCTTCCTATATATAGTATATCCTATAAGATGTAATATATTTACTGAGTTCTCACAATACTTTTTACTATTTGTTACAGTAGCTCATATTTTTGGTTACGTATATAATAGAAATTACAAATTGTTGCAATCTAAGTCAGCTGTGGTATGTGGTATTATAGATTCCTTTTATCGATTCTGTAATTTGTTTGAGTACGGAAATCTACATAAGGCAGGTTGTTGCGTTGCGCTTAACTCAACAATTGACAGATGGCCATACCTGTACCATTTCTTTCCAAGGCTTTCCATATAATTAGTGGAAATAGATTTTTCAAGTTTGTGTGGTGGCATTATTTTGCAGTAAGTGGGACAAATAAAGTTTACCTTATTAGTAAAATTCACCAAGAAATCATTTTGCTTGCAGCTTTTGTACTGATTCGAACGTATATAAAACTTAACTGTGGACTTCAGTAATTAATATTACATTTTTATATCCGCGTTAACAAGTGCTTAATCTGTCATTTATGCTATATATTTCAAAAAAGGTAAGTTTCTCCACTCTTACGAATACTCTGAACCACGGGTCTTTGCTCCGACTTAAACCGGCTAGTCGTCCGCATATGTTGCCTCAATTCTTTCCCAAAAATACATAATAAGGGAAAGGAGGCAACACATTTCTTTGTGCAACGTTAAAAAGTTTGCTTTCCTAAAATTAAATATCTTGTTTTTCCATTAATGGGAACATTACTAATGCGCTTCACGCTTAATAATATCTGTATCCAAAGCTGGATGATGACCACCCTCTGTCATCATTGGGTTCTCTCTACTAAATTTACAGTAACAGTTTGACAGAATTAAGTCCAAAAGTCCACCTTATTGTAATGTAAACATTTTCTGTTCGAGTGAAGAGCTTTTTAAGAATTGTTTACCTTTTCTATGGAGATGAAAGAAATGTTAGGTCATATTTTGCCTCGTGTATATTTGATTGAGTTTCCTCTTAAGAGAAAATTCCCAATAATATGTAACATGCCTCATGTCGAACTAATCAACAAAAGACTATCATTCATGTCCCAATTTTGAGTAACTGCAGCTCTCTTGGGACACATTTCATGATATATTTCAGAACTTGACAAGAGATATCACCAAGAATGAGAGCGTGGCATTTTCATTCGACGCAGTTTCGCGATTCTGTAAAAACTGTAGTGGTGAAAACTTTAAAGTAAATAAATTTATTAACAGGTGCTAAAACATGTTTTTTATTTTTAATGTGTATATTAAAAATGTCAAATAAATCGCCATCAAATGGAAGTGTTTTCTTAATCAATTAGATAACTGCTTAAAATCGAAATTTATCACAGTAATTTAAATTAGTTAATATCGATAATGAAAGAGTCTAAATACTTATTATAATATCTATTCTAATTAAATAGGTATGTTAAAGCCAGACAAAAAATATCAATAAACAAAACAATCTTATACAGGAATCCGTTTTATAATTATTTTAGATTGTTTAATGTGTCGCGGTCGTTTGGTTCTGAGTTAACCTTACTTTACCTCGTCCTAAAAAACCGTTTTAGAATTATCCTACCACTAGTTGTTGCTCAGGGTTCCAAAACTTACAACGCTTGTGATTTTTCTAGGAGCTAGTTTTCCTATGATGAGATTCATAAAGAATATGTTCCGCCATATTAGTTACAGCATCGCATTATCTACATTTATCATCTACTGCCTTGCCCGTGGTTTTGAGATGGTATCTCAAGGGGCAGTAGCCTGTCAAAATTCCTGTAATCTGCCTTAATTCGGGCTGTTCAAATTCGACAGGCCTTGTGACATTCGTTTCCGAATAACTTATAAAGCTTTTCGCTTGTCTTTGGCCTGGATATTCCTCCAGTAGGAATTCTTCTGTTCCTTTTCCCATTTTTGGATCTCTTCCGCTATGTGTCCCTTGGTAAGCCACAAAACGGATGACACTGACAAGCACATCAAGGTAACCTAGTTATTATTAGCCAGTTGCTTCAGAAATTGTCTACATTCTCAGGTCATTTTAGACTCTAGGACAGCTTTAAATGCTGCCTGGCTATTTAAAAGTATATACATCGTTGCCCTTCGAATGCCTTTGTCTAAGCATTCCTGGACAGATAGATCTGTACCGTAAATCTCTGCCTGGAAGATGGTCGGGGTGTTCAAGAGCTCTGGATAATAATAATATTTATATAAAAGCGTAAATAGATACAATAATAAAAAAGATATAAATAAATAGGATACCTATATACTATTTATAGTATAGTATACAGTATATTCTTTCCTATTATTTGGGTTTTCTACCACATGTATTGTTATCCTCTTCAAAACAAATCACCGAGTCTACAAAATAATAGAATTATTGGAAAAAAGCCTCTGCGCCCGTGACGTTTACGCCAAAGGAAAAGTCAAAGGTTATGTTTTGCAAGTAATATAAATCGGAATAAACACAGAAATAATGTATTTTGCTGACGTTTCGGAAAGTAGTCTCTTTCCGTTTTCAAAGCTTTTTTTTTTGGAAGAACTCTTATTTTGCTGTGTATGTCAAATACACAGCTTTAAGATTCTGTTTATGTTATTTCCATAGATACTTACTACTTACACAGAACATAAAACTGATGATATTTTCTTTTAGATAATTTTGAGTGTTAAGTTCTTCTTTAACCTTGGTAGCCAGGTTGTACAAATATCTACAGAACAATTCGATACGCACTTATCTTCATTTAATAAGATTATTGCTGATTCTTTAATTTTTTTTTTAAGGTAGATGACTCCATGTGAGTAGTAATTTATTTTTGGTGGAAAATAAGAATCGTGTCTCACAAAATTTCTTTTTATTGTGTAACCGGTCTCGTGAACAAAAACTTACTTCACATCTGCAGACACAAGAAGTTTTATATATATTAAATATTTTAAAGTAATGTTATGGGTTACACAATAAAAAGAATTTTGTGAACGATTCTTTTTTCCCACCAAAAATGAAAAAAAAACTGTATTTCCCCAGCTAGGAAGATATGTAGTTTTATATATCTCTCTTTTTTGCCTTCTTTTAAATATGACAACCTAAATGCCGCCCGTAAAAATGTAAAACAATTCCTCAGAACATTTCACTATTTTATTAATTCAAATATCACGTCAACTGATCCATCTACCAACTTATTTTTAGAAAAAGTCTCGTCTCAGTGAGGAATGTGAACAAATTTAATAAAATCCTAGAATAATAATTAACGTTAACAGGGCGACGATCTAGCTTATAACCTAGTTTTAAGTTTTTAGGTCAGTTCGTTAATATCTAGCGAACGGGGTAGTTTCTGTGGTAGTTGCCAAGAAACTTGCAACGATAATGTATTCTTAAATCCCTCAAATTCCACTAGTTTTGATGCGGTGAATTTTAATATGAAATTTTGATGTAATATAATTAAGAGGAAACATATTACCATCTGAAATTTCATTAAAATAATTTGTTACATAAAATAGAGGTACTCAATATCTGGAAACTATAAAGAAACTTATATTATCGTTGATAATTTTAATAAACGGTGTAGCGCTTATTTTTGCTAATTTAAGTATTTAATTTTCTCACGCAGCGATCCTTTGGTATGTAAATAGGTAGGCAACCGACAATTCAGAGTATCGGTTTAATATTTTGTCTAGCAGAGTCGTCGCTTAAATATAGTTGGCGCAGGGCAAGGTTTATAAAGTAAGCATGATAACTTTCGACCAATCAGAGATCACTATTTAAAATGCGGGAACGCGTCACTCTGCCTGCTCATTCGAATTTCTGGCATTCAAACCATTAGTATAGAAGTATAATTAGTTATGAATTTGAATTCCGTATTTTGTATTTTTTAAAGTACAAGCACAAATTAATAAATTGACTTTTTTGATTAATGATTATTAACATCGATAACGTTTTCCTTGGAATTTAAAATTGATGTTACTATATATCAAATTTATAACTAATTAATGCATGCAGTTAAAGAAGTACATTTTATATCAAGGGACTGAAGTAGGTTATTTTAATCTTGTGTGCAATTTCTTGCCCGAGACTTCAGTCTTGATTTCATTGCTTTATATAATTCTTAGCGAATTTAATAAGTTATAAGATAGATGAAGAAACATACATGATACTAATTTTCGCCCTAACGAAAAGAGTTACTTAGAAAAGTTTATTATTTTATGACGTACTGAGTAGAAATTTTTCCCCAGGCCAACCTTTACAATTAAGTAGTATTAAAAAATTTTAATGCAAATTTTTTATTAGAATTAGATGTGCATACAATAATTTATTAATAAAATTTAACAAGAGGGTCATTAAATTTTATCATGTCATATTAGACACAGCAATTAATAAGAAAAAATCACTCATTGGTTTTTCTAATATTACTTTGTATCATATGAAAATAAATTTTATTTCCTGTATTAAGTAATTTTTTTAGGGAAGGAAAAAAACATCAACATCTCACCACTCTCTTTTGCCTTTTTTGAGTTATTTTTGCAAACAGCTACACTACAAACCTTTCTTCCAGTCATCTAATAATTGTATGTAACATTGTTATTTGTTATTATTATGAATGGAAAATAATAAAAACTGTTTACCTTAAAATTATTTCTGTAAATACACAGGTTGCAAACTTCTATATATTATGAGTCTTTTCTCTTTAACAGTAATTGTCAATTAGATTATACACTAAATAACTATAACTGCACGATTATAAACACAAAACCAACAAATATTTCGAAATAACTCAACAAATAAGCGCAACGTCTGGGAGGCGAGCGTAGGTGCGTCTTTACTATGTACATACTTCGGTATGCGATGTAAAGCAACGACAGGCGCGGTTAGTACTTGGATTGGTGACCATTCCAACGGAAACCGCGTTCTCGCCTCACACATCTTCCAGCGGCTTGTATATCAGTGTATGCGCGGAAGCTATACAACCTTAGGCGAGGGTTGTATAGGAGATATACCATCCTTCGGAGGGGATGTAAAGCCGTCGGTCCCTTGTCTATTAAATGTTAGGCAAGTAAAAGATCCCTACTCTTCTTAAGGGAAGAGGTTCGGCAAAATTCCTGGTTGGGGGTAGCTCGTCTACAGGCGTCGGTGTTAGGCCTCAGTAGCGGAAATAGGCCGACGTTAAATAAATGTATAAAAAAAAAGCGCAACGTCTCAAAAAATGCATACGTACAATTAAGTTTCAGCAGGCACGATGACGCGCAAGATGGCCGCCTTCATCGTCCTTCCATTCCGTTCAAGTTACCATGCTACCTATCTTACTTTGCAAACCTTGGGCGCTGGGTTGTTTTTTCTGATTAGGAATATCCTAGCCGGACACCATGAGAATTCCGTTTCGTTCATTTGACTTGAATGGCGCCTTAAAGACACAGCGGAGCAACATTTTTGGAAATTTTAACCCTCTGTGCTAGAGTTTTCCAAGAAGCCACTTCCATCCAGGTAACAATCCTAACTCAATTAATTATACGAGGGTATAATGAATAGGGGTCGTTGTTGTTTTTTTTGTAATTCTTTTTGGGAATACTTTCTTAAAAATAAGTTTTTTTTAGGCTTTAAAAAACCAGTTAGACATACCAGTTTAATATTACCAATTTGAATTCGTAATATCAATTTATTTCAACTTGAAATAAAAACTTAAGTCAAACCTTGGACCAAACTATCTAAATTTTGGGGTTCCGGTATTTCGTTTGGACACCAACAAATCTCTGGAAAAATCGTACGTCGCGTACTGAAATTTCGAGACCGCCATTTTGTTAAGACCAGGGCACTAGGACTTTTGGGATGAGGTAATCCTGTTTCTTTTGGTTATTCGCTGCCGAGGTGTTTCTGCAATAATTCAGGGATATGGAAACCATTTATAGTTTGGACATCTACACACGAAAATTTGGTAACTTCTTTATGTACTTACGTCAGAAACCTAAATTGGTAATAAAAGTTTTACATAATTGTTTAAAATTAATAGGTATTTAATAAAGAATCACATTCAGCACTATTATTTAACGTATCAAATTTTTTTTGTCCACTACACGTCGACTTATAGTATTATGAACATATTTCTGTTATTATTACTTCATGGTTTACTCTAAGATACAAAGACAAATTTATTTTATTACTTTCATTTACACCATCGATATATCTGGCCATTTATGCGAAGGGTTAAATCTTTTATAAACATTATATAATCCTTGATCGAAGAAGTCAGGTAGATGTTATCTACACTGACTTCTCCAAAGCATTTGACAGACTTGACCACGGTTTACTGTTGAGCAAGCTGGAGAATATCGGTCTCAGTCGTGGCCTGACTGCCATGTTTAGGTCCTACTTGATCGGTGGAACCCAGTTTGTTCAATGCCATGGTCATCGCTTTGCTGATTTTGCCCAGACATCTGGAGTTCCCCAGGGTTCGATTTTGGGGCCTCTTTTGTTTGTGATATTTATTAACGATATTGCTACCAAATTGGAAGTGAGATTTCTTCTATATGCAGATGATTTAAAGATACTTTGTGAGATAAATTCGTTACACGATTGTGTTAGGTTACAAAGAAATTTAAATTTAATAAACTTCTGGTGTATTGATAATCATCTTCCTCTCAACATCAACAAATGCAATGTAATGTCGTACTGTCGTAAAAAAGACTTGCTAAACATGATTATGCTCTTGATGGTTCCATCCTTAGTCGGCCAGACTTAATAGTCGACCTTGGTGTTACTTTTGACTCCAAACTATCTTTTAATTACCATATTGGTACCACTGTAGCTGCTGCACATAAGAGCCTTGGCTTTATAATTCGCAATATGGAAGGATTTTGAATCTATCCACATATTGCGTCTGTTGTTTGTAACATTTGTAAGGTCCAAGCTGGAATATGCATCGGTGGTATGGAGTCCAATATACTCTGTACACTTCGCCTCCATCATCGAGAAAGTTCAACGACGTTTTTTTAAATCAGTCACGTTCGTCCTAAACAGTTCCTACCCTCTCAGAGGCACTCCACAAGAGGTATTTTATGAACGGTTTCGAATGAGTAGCTTAATTAGCCGGCGAGCTATGCACTAGGCGATCGTATTATACAAAGTACTCTATAACAAACTGGACTGCGACTTTATAATTTCACGACTTGATTTTCATGTCCCTAGAACTAATGCTAGAAGCAACAACCTGTTTTATATCCACACCCACAGAACAAACATCTACAAATGCTCTCCATTGTATCAGATGGTACGTAACTACTCGGATATTGAGCTCCAGCTTGATATACTTTTCTGTAATATAAAAGATATTAAGCGATTATTTATATAGCCGCTTTATTAATTTTTAAAATTTTATGTTATATAGTCGAGGCAAGAATTCAAGCGATGCACGTCACAGATCGATTCCATAAATAAGACAATACTGCTAAGAATCATGAAGCCCCATTAAACTGTACCTATTCCTGAAAAAAGCTTAATAAGTGGGTGTCTAGAATTACTCTTTTTAACGTAACTAATGATTAGAAATTATGTTAGTATTAAAATTTCTTTAATGAGATCACTCGTGACGTGCATCGCTTGAATTCTTGCCTCGACTTTTAGTTACATTTATATTTATATTTTTTTTCCTCTCTTTTATTTGTCATTAGATTAGATTATTCCTTTCGTGTCACTTTCGTGTCTTGTTATTCTATTTATGCTGTCTATGCGCCCTGGACAAGTAAAAGAGTCTAATTAATGATTAAATAACATCTTAAATCAAAAACTATAATCATTTATAACACACCGAACTCACCCATTCTCTCCAAACAAAAGAGCTGCCGTTCGCCCTGCGTGTAAAAAGGTAAGTGTGTCCTTGTAAATATTACAACAGAAACTAAGAAAAGATCCCTATGTATAATCAATAGACTTATTAAAGTTATACATATTTAAAGCAACCTTCATAAGGCATTACAAAATAATCCACATAATAAAGCACAAAGACATTAATTTAAAATCGATCCCAATACGACAAATACTACAAAAGCTGCCACATGGCTAGCATTTTTAGTGATAGTAAGCTAATTTACACTCTCTACTGTATATAATGATCTACCGGGTGAAACAGGCTAGTGGCTGACCCCTATTTTCCTTTATTATTTAACTTATTGGTATGAGACAATTTCCTGTTTACCCGGAAATGACCATAAATTTCGATTTTTAAATGGAATACCCTGTATATTTTTACATATTTGGATTCAAGACAAAATTCTAAGTATACCAATTGTTTTTAGTCATACCAGATCTAATCCGCCCGACCCTACAATCCGCCACCGCGAATCATGCGATGGATGTACGGTCGGTCCCGGAGTGAGTTCTGGGGAGGTAAAGTGTATACGAACTTAATTGAAACCGTATAAAAACTAAAAGCCGGCAAAAATAGTCGGTATCTCTTTATTGTACACGGGCGGAGGTAAATAGAAATGCTTGTCATAAGAAAATGATAAGATTTTCGGGCGTTATTATATTATCCTCTGTTTCAAATAGTCTCCAGAAATCCATGGTAAATTAGTAAATAATTAAAATATTTCACCTCTTATATAGTAGTAAATATATATAAATATGAACATTAACTAACTAAACTCTTACGCTTGATGTTATAATAGGTATTTATGCACTGCACTGGCACATTGACAGCACACCTCATCGACTTCTGAGAAACGATTTACGAGTTTTTTATGCTTGTAGGCCTGTCCGTTTATCACGTAATCTTGCTCTGATTGGTTTAAGTCAGTAATTAAAACTTATCATTTCATTGTTGAAATCTTCATTTTGACAGATGAATGAAAATCCCAAAGAAAGGAGTTTTGAGAAAAATTATGAAATTAAATAAAAAGCCTAATCACTTACCGGTTTGAATAGAAGTTAACTTCTGCTTTTCTCTCACCCCAGACGAATTGCAAATTAAACATTTTCTTCGTATATCAAAAACAGTGTCACTATTTCTTATTTTAGAACAAGAAGGAACATTTCCATTTATATTGTTACTCATTTGACTAGCAGAGGACATAATATTCTGTCCACTAACATATGATACGCTAGGTGTGCTTTATCTCCACAAGCACATCGCGCGCGCGAATATTAATGATTTTAAATGACGAAGTACAAAACTATTTGCCACAGAATGTTATTTTTGTTTTAAAAACTTTTCCAATATTTTTTCTTTAATTCATACGCAGATACCATGGCAAAATTCCTTTAAATAAGAAAGTTTTTCAATTCATGAAAAAGCCATTACAATGTAAACGAATCTATCATTTTAAATATAATTATTAGGCGCTTATGTGTCTACTTTCAAACTAAAAAAGGTTCATTAAAATATGTCATACGGTTTCGAAGATATGACGAAGTGAGTAATAAAAAGTACATTTTTTAATTTTCACAAATTTTACACATTTCTTGATTTTAAAAAAATCGGTACCATTAAAAAAAGTCGTAAATGGCCCTTTCGGATGTCCAGTGACCTATCTAAGGATGTCATGAAGGTCTCATCTGGTTATACCTCAAAAAAAAAATTTTCAAGAAGGAAGCGGCTTTCTCTTGACTTTTTACTGCGCTATATCTAAAAATATAAAAGATGTTCCATGTAAAAATCTAAAGTTGCTCTCATTCCGACAAAACGAAATGGTCTAAAAATCCATTTCATCCAATTTCAAATGGATAAGTTAAAAAATAAAGGATATACCGGGTGCCACAGGAGACATGTAACACCCCGTAGCATGTTTATTTAAAAAGATATTATTTTGAAATTTGGTACACTTATATAATGCGTGATTGTCCTTTTTCAAGCATAAAAATGTTTTTCCCACAACTTGCGGTTTCACCGGAAGTGACATCTACTCTGTTATTTTAAATGGCACCCTGTATATTTTTTTTACCTATCTAATTCGTCTCTAGATTATCTTTTCAACCATGTATCGGAACACGGCATTTGTTTTTAAAATGACAATTAATATCAATTTTAGTTTGTTAAGTCTAAGTGGCCCTAATATGAACCTTGGCAGATATTGATGCCGTAGTGTGCCGTGATATCGAAAGACCCCTGGTATGCAACTTTGTGCCTCATATTTTTTTGGGAATAACCAGTAGCTGAACAGACTAATAAGATCTAACTTATTTAAAAAAAATATCTTTAAACAACCCACGATATCATAAAAACCAAGATAGGAACCCCATTTTTTTATTTGACCTAGTTAAACATATTTATGTTTTATTTTTGTCCAATACAATTGCTGTGCCTATCCTATTTTACTTTCTTCATTAAAATTAGTATCGAATGTTATTGCATAGTAATGAATATTGTACTTCAACAAAAATATTTAGTAAGCAGGCGGAGGAAACAAAATAAAAGTAGGTAAAACGATTTTTTTAATAAATAGGAAACGTCAGTAAAACACATTTGAACAAAATTGATGAAAAACCATTACACTATGTAATACATTTTTACAACGAATGAATGAAATTAAAATGAAATATTTACTGAACTACTACATACAAAAGCATTTTTTACTGCAGATGCTCAAAATGTTGTCCGTTATTATCTCTGCAGAATCGTGTTTGTATGACAGTAGCCCTAAGCACGTTATCTAACTGTAATTCAGTAATCCCATCGATTGCTCCTCTGACTCCCATTTCCATGTCTTCTCTGTTTGTTGGTGGAGTTCTATAAACGTTTTCCTTGAGGTGGCCTCATACAAAAAAATCAAGCGGCGTAAGGTCTGGTGACCTTGCAGGCCATCGAACATGCCCATTTGTTCCCATCCAGTTTTCCCAAAACCTTTCAATTAAATAATTCACCACAACTCTGCTGTTATGTGGTGGAGCCTCATCCTGTTGAAAAATTATTGGGTTAACATTAGGTGGCAGTTCTTCCAAAAAATCTTGTATCTGGTTTTGTCCCAAATATCCTTCTCCATTTAATAGACCATCAAAAATTATTGGCCCAATAATTCTTCTGCCAATTACTCCTAATCATACATTAAAACTAAATCGCTCCTGATATGCACTTTCTCTCATATTTCTGGGATTTTCCTGTGCCCAATATTGGGTGTTGTTACGATTAAATAATCCTAAATGAGTGAACCTGGACTCGTCGAAAAATAAAATTTGTTTATGAAAATTATTGTCCAAATTGTGTCTGTTCAGAAACCAATTGCAATAGTTCAATCTTCTTTGAAAATCATTTTCGTATAAATGCTGGTGTATTTTGTACTTGTATGATTTAAATTTGTGTTTTTTCAAAATGCGTCGAGCTGATTCCCGATTTACACCGGTTTGGTCCTCAATCTGTCTTATCGAAATCGCGGGATCTACCTCGACAATTGCAAGTACATTGATTTCCGACTCTTCATCGATAATGCAATTATTTTCCGGTACATCTGGTTCACTTCTGAATTGCTGTTCAACTCTTACAAAATAGTTGTTTGGTGGATGAATTCTTTCGGGAAATCTTTCTTGATATAAGTCAGCAGCCCGCCTGCTATTTTTCTTACATTCGCCATAGATTAGCAGCATATCTACTTTTTCATTTCGTGAATACATGGCAAAACAGAGTTAAAACGTGATAACTTAGGTATAATTTAATGAAAAATACTTAAATTGCTGCCAAATAAACAATTCTTAATTGTCAAAGCAAAATGACGCCTCGTTTTACCTTCTTTTGTTTCCACCGCCTGCTTACTATTTTTGTTGCAGTACAATATTCATTACTAGGCAATAACATTCGATACTAACATTAATGAAGAAAGTAAAATAGGACAGGCACAGCAATTGTATTGGACAAAAATTAAAGATAAATAAGTATTTTTTAACTAGGTGAAATAAAAAAATGAGGTTCCTATCTTGGTTTTTATGATATCGTGTGTTGTTTAAAGATATTTTTTTAAATAAGTTAGGTCTTATTAGTCTGTTCAGCTACTGGTTATTCCCAAAAAAATATGAGGCACAAAGTTGCATACCAGAGGACTTTCGATATCACGGCACACTACGCATCAATATCTGTCAAAGTTCATATCAGGGTCACCTAGACTTAACAAACTAAAATTGAAATTAACTATCATTTTAACAACAAATGCCGTGTTCCGATACATGGTTGAAAAGATAATCTAGAGACGAATCAGATAGGCAAAAAAAAATATACAGGGTGCCACTTAAAATAACAGAGTAGATGTCACTTCCTGTGAAACCGGAAGTTGTGGGAACAAATTTTGTACATAAAAAAAGGACAATCACACATTATATAAGTGTACCAAATTTCAAAATAATATCTCTTTAAATAAATATGCTACGGTGTGTTACATGTCTCCTGTGTCACCCGGTGTACTATAATTTGCATTTTACTCTACATAAGATACATATTACATACATACTTACATACTTTATCTTATTTAGGGAATGATGGAGAGTAGTTAAAATATTCGAAATAAATTTAAATAAATTTCCTCCGGTTTATTACATAAATGAATGCCGCTAATGTTTTTTAAATACAACCTCAACATCTGCAGTAATTATTTTGAGAAGTAGGTCATAAGTGGCACTCATGAAAAACTTTAAAATTCGCCTAAATAAATATAGCGATTTAAATTTGTAGATAAATCCGTAATATTTATTTGCAATTGTAATTTATGCAAGTCTTACAGCGGTGACGAATGAGAGTAAATATATGCAAATATGGGCCAGTCAACTCAGAATTAATTTTGATGCAGCGTTAATAAGTTATTATAAAAACACTTTCAAGTGTCAGGTTGCAATTTATGCGATTAAAAATTATCTTCACTTGCAGGATTATACAGTGTGATTCGAAGCTGTGCATTCAATAATCTCAGAATTAACAAAAATGTGAAAGTAATAGGTATGTGTTTTTGTATTAAACCTTTGACGAAAACTCAACCGTTTCAGAAATACAGGTCGTTAAGGTTACAATTTTTTTTTGTTATATCTCCTGAACTAAATTGAATATATTATTGAAACTTATTGAGTACGTAAAGAGATGCGTAACGCGAGGGTGTGTGTGTCTTGTGCTGCTGCTTTTCTTGCATAATTCAATGGGTATCCCAGCAAATAAAAAAGGCACCCTACTGCGGTAGTACTACTACAGAGCTTTCAACAATGATCACAGGACACGTGATTTTTTAGTTCATCTTTTAGGCTTGTCATGTTTTAGCCATGCCAGAACCTTCCATACTAGGGATATTTTAATTCGTATGTATCTAAGGGTGCGTTTTCAAGTATCTATGCTGACGGTTTTTTTTCCACGAAGTTTCAGGAAATCTCGACGCAACGCACAGTTTAATCGGCTCTGAAGCTGAACACGCCCAGCGGAACCAATAAGGCAATGGTTTGTCTACGCAGAATATTTAGCACCGTGTAGTCTTCTTGTAGGCATATCCTAACATTTAACTATTTATTTTAATCTGAAATGTCATATCATAGACGTAGTAGTAGTGTTTTGGTGGATATTGCATAATTATTAGTTTTTGTTCACGGGTTTTGAATTGTTTTAATTATTATTTGAGTACTAATCAGTTCTTTTCAGAACTACATAATTTACATCACTTATCTTCTGGTGAGTAATGATAAAGAGAAAAAGAATGTTAGGCTAAGTAATGTTTTTTAAATTTTATTCTAGTCCTGTCTTGCCATGGTTTTTACGCCAGAGCAAGATGCCTTCATTTTGATGGCTCATTTTCGAAGTGGAACTCGCAACGAAGATAGATCATGGAAGTATTCATTGCAATCATGCATCGAACAATTTATGGAAAAATTTCCTGACGCAAATATTCCATATGACACATTTTCAAATCGTAAATATGTACTCGTTGATCGTTTTGCAAAGACACACTGCCTTTGCAAGGGAAAATCCACTGGTAGGCCAACTGTTTTAACTGAAGTGGTTATGAACGACGTTCGAGAAAGAATGAATCAAAGCCCGACAAAATCCATACCAAAGTTGTCCGCTCAAACAGGTAGGTACTTTTACACTAAATTTTTTAATTACTGAATACGTTACATACCATTTAAATTTAGTTTCTTGAAAATATACAATATGAATTTCTTTGGTGAAAATTATTATCAACAACTAATAACGATACCTACTAAAACTCTTGTTTATATATAAAACCTGAATGCAAATAAAAAAATATATAAAACTGGGAATCGGTTCTCTTCAGATGTCTTAATATATCTAAACGACAATTCAACGAAATTTATTTTTTTAGGTCTTTCAGTTGGAACAATCCATAAAGCACTCAAAAAACTCCATTTGCATCCATACAAGGTAACCGTTGTTCAAGAACTATTACCCCCTGATTTTGAAAGATATTGTCGTTGGTTGAATGGAAATTTAAATAACAACGATGTATTGGATTTAACCTATTTTACTGATGAAGCATGGTTCCACTTAACAGGTTATATCAATAGTCAGAACTACAGGACATGGGCTACAGAAAACCCTCACACTTACGTAGAAACAAGTTTACACCCCTTAAAAGTTGGTGTATGGGTGGCAATATCCAGAAGGCGAATTATAGGCCCTATATTTTTTCGTGAAACAATTAATGCCCAAAGGTATCAAACTCTTATTTTAGAGCCATTTCTGACGCAGTTGCATGATGATGAACTGCAAGATGGATATTTCCAGCAAGACGGCGCTACTGCCCATACAGCAAGAGCTTCACTGGATTTTTTTACGGGAGTTTTACGATGACCGATTAGTCAGCCAGGGACTATGGCCTGCACGGTCTCCAGATCTAACGCCCTGTGATTATTTCTTATTTGGACACATGAAGAACAATGTTTTTAAAAATAGATTACATACCATTGACGAATTACAAGAGGCAATAGAAAGAGAAATCCGCAATATTAGTGTTGATCAGTTACAGACCGTATTCGAAAATATGAAACGAAGAGTCCATGTGTGTTTAGAAACTCAAGGCAGCCATTTTGAGCATTTGTTATAATTTCTTGGCATTTCGTATTAAAATGTATTCATTCATCTTCTAATTTAAATCTCATGTAACAAAAGTTTTTATTATGTAATTTCTATTATTTACTGTGGATTGTTTGATTCGAATGTTTATATTCATGTTGTCTGTGGAAATAAAGATTATTTTGAATTAGGTGTAACAATTTATTTCTTGCGAACATTTTTTTATTCAGATATAGTCTACTATACTTTAACTTGGCGTGTGTATGTATGAGTTAATATTTCCGTACGATTTCATTTTCTCCCATATTGTACACAAAGTTAAAGCAATAGTCCAGAAACATTGTCTACGTGGACAATATTTCTGGATCTTTGTGTACAAGAGAAAATGATATCGTACGGAAATATTAACTCATACATACATACGCCAAGTTAAAGTATACTAGACTATAAAAGGCATCCCATTTAAATTTGCTTTTAATATTAAAAAACTCTTAAATTTGAGGAATAAATGAATTATCATAATTTTTTTACCTTTATCTAGAACGCCAATGGATTTAGGGTATTTTTGTTTAGTGCAATACCATCGTGTATAGTTAGTTGTCTATATTTTTGTGGTCACGTGTCCTGTGATCATTATTGAAAGCTCTGTAGAAGTAAAGATAAAATAAAAATTCAAAGTAATCAATTATTTATCTACGTTTGGAAAATAAAGTTTTTCTCCAACAAGTCCCGTGTTAGATTCCAACTGTGGAATCCAGCTTCAGATTTTTGGTTGTATTGTTATGAAAACAATGTTGGAACATTAACTGTATATGATTTCACTTATTATTAATTATGGAACAGTACGTGGTTGCACAATTAACTATTAACATAGGTTATGTAAAAGAACCGTGAAATTCGAATATAGACATTTCATATACAACATTTTCAAGACAAATACCAAATGCTAAAAAAACAGCAAAAGCTGTTGCAATTACTCCACAATCAAAACCATCTGTCTGCTGTTGCACAAGTGGAAATCGAATAGTAGTTTCACTAATCTCTAAATAAGGATACAATTTCTGCAGAAAGAGTTTTTGTCCTGGATGTAAAGGATTACCTAGCTTTATTGTGTAAGGAATCATAAATATAAATACTGTGACCAATATAATAACTGCATGCCCAATGATTTAGAATATGCAAAAGTTGTATATGGTCTTTTCCAGGTGGGATAGTTTGAGTCGCATTATGATTTTCCTCATAATTTGTAATTTGTATTTCGTAATGACCATTTGTACGTAAAATTTACGAATAAAAAAAAGAAAAGTGAGAATCTTCGAGCCGCTGGCCTTCTTTGATAATTTTGACATCTGTTTTCGTTAATTCTCTGCACACAAATTCTTTATCCATATTGACAATTAAAAAAGAAATCCAAATGTAAGAAAAATTGAACCTTTACACTGACGCATTTATGTAAATGTCCGGAGCAAACGTAAACTCTACCGACGGTCCCCTAAAAATCTGTAAAATAATAAATGTAATACTTAGAAAACATCTATTTCACAATGTTACATGGCCTATGTCCATTTAACAGTTTTATATAAAAACTAGTGTTTTGGTTATATTTAGCACGATCTGTATAACATTTTTGATTCAGTTTTTGTAGGTGAAACTGCTGTCAACTAACAGAATTTTACTTGTATAACTACTAAACCATTTCACACTGTTTTATGTACTTAATTTTATATCTTAGGAACTCAGTCATGTTCAATTAACTATCATGTATCTCTGTTTCATTGTAATACAGCATTATTCCAGGAAACAATTTGTTTACAAAACATTTATTTACATCAGATACCTATGTTTCAATTTTTATATTTTTGTTTACTATGTAAGTACATATGGTTATTTTCCTTACCTTTTCTCATTCTATATATAGTATATCCTATAAGATGTAATATATTTACTGAGTTATCACAATACGTTTTTAATATTTATTTACAGCTGTTCGTATTGTTGGTTATGTACAAAATAGAAATTACTAACTGAGGCGAAGGCAAATCTGCTGTGGTATGGAAGTAATAAAAACTATTATTATACATTCCTTTTATCGATCATATGCCATTGTTTTAGTTTTGAATAAAGGAACTTGTAGAATTTGCGACCTGCAAATTGTTGCGCTTAACTCAATCATTGACAGATGGCCATACCTGTACTATTTTTATATTGTATAGCTTTCAATTTAATTAGGGAATTAGATTTCTCAAGTTTATTCGGTAGCATTATTTTCCAGTAAGTAGGACAAAAAAAGTTTACTTTATCAGTAAAACTAAAACAGGAAATCATTTTGCTTGCAGCCTTTGTACTGATTCGAACGTATATAAATTTTAACTGTGGACTTCAGTAATTGATTTTATACAGTGTTTAACATACAGGTAATTTCATTTATTACTCATTTAAAATTTAATTAATCTTCAATTTTTGTCTTTGATGTAATTTCAATTATTTTTTTTAAATAAATTTAAATTCAAGGTCAATTCTTTCTCATTTAATAAGTAGTTAAAATACTATATGTACCACATGGTTTTAAAATTTTTTTTTTCCTTTCTTTTTCATTTTTTTTTTGGCAATTTATAGTTTTTATGAAATCAGCTTAGATACTTATATTTGTATATACTTATGTATATATTTGGATACTTAAATTCTTAAATACTTATATATTTCTATATATTTATATGTACTTATGTACTTATATGTTTATGCACGTATATACTTATACATTTCTGGATAGCTTCTACATTCCTGCATAGGTTTTGTACAGCAGACTGGTTATTCCAGAAATAGAGACAATTCTACTTATTTTCACTATAGATGGTGCCTAATTTAACATCAATTTTTCTTTGTCTCCTTTTCTCGAAATAAACAGAAATCTGTCGCTTATGCTGTACATATCAGAAAGGATAAGCTTCTCCATTCTTACGAATACTCTGGATCCACGGCTCTCTGCTCTGACTTAAACCAGCTAGTCGTCTGCATATGTTGCCTCAATTCTCTCTCAAAAATAAATAACAAGGCAAAGGAGGAAACAACAACCTATCCGGCACGTAATCCAACACGACACTCAATGTATTTTTGCGATTAAGCATTTCCATTTTTTACATCAGACAATTACAAATGAAGTTAATTACAATAATAGTAAGTAATGTTTGTGCATTTTTTTGTGGGCACAATGGTTCTTACATAAAAAAAATTACATTTGATATTTTATGAACTTTGTTGTCAGAAAAGAATTAAATACTTCCTATATGAATTAAGTTACAATAAAATAATTAAATATGAATTAACAACAGCGGAAGTTATTACATTTTCTTTTTACTTTCATAAAGTTACTACGACATGTTTATAATCTATGCGTTGCATGCACGCCAGATTCTTGATTAAGAGACGGGATAAGTACTTTATAACAAAGTTGCCTACCGCATTTTTCTGACAGCTGTTTACTAATAACTATTTTGTTTTATGCACCAAGCGGCGGCGGCGACCGCAAAATTTTGATCATCCCGGTTAATTTATAAGAAAGAATAACGTAGGCATTGCAGGAAAAACTGAACCGCCGATCACCCTGAGCAAATCCTGACGCAATTGCATAATTAGCTAATTAAGTTTAATTAATCAGTTTTTCGCATGCTGTACAAAATATACAGATAAAATTAACAGGATTTACACACCTATCGCGTATTGTATTTGGGCTTTTCAAAAAACAAAGACATCTAATTCTTTCATTCTTCTCTATACCCTATTTGAAAATGGGAGATAGCAATAAAACTCAATATAGATGCAAATTTTCTAAGAACACAGTAAAGGTGCTTAATAGTAACTTTAAATGTTTCTCTGCATTTTATATTGGCAATCTCTACCTTTTTAAGGAAATTTAATTTCAAATACCTGTAGTATGACAGTTATTGGATAAATTTCTACCTGATTGGGTCATAAGTCATTTAGAATCTTTCAAATTGTATTTGTCTTTGCCGCTGCTGCAGTCTCATTTATATGGATAATCATCCATAGCCTGACATGACTTAAGATTACGAAACTATCGAACTAATACATATAATATATAACATCTATTAATGTGAAAAAATAGTAGTACGCACGTGGCCTACCGATTTGCGTCTATGAAAATGTAGTAGTAACTCCTACCTCTCTGGCCCAATTACAAAATTGTAGGCGCTTTTGAAAATCGTCATTAGATAACTCCTGGTGCATTTGAATATGATATGCATGCAACTTATTTGTTTTTAAGATTCAACCCACAGACCGTCTACTTATTCCTATTAATGAGTTCACTTCTCTTTGGCTAACATGGGGTTTCTCAACCGTTGTCAGCACCACAGAAAACTCACTTTTTTCGTTCGCAACACATTTTATTCGTTCACTTTTTTATATTCGACATTTCCAATTTCCAGAAATCTATCGAGAAGGTTTTGGAAGCTGTTAACATCAGGAATCCTTCTTTTAGGATAACGTTGGTGATAAATTCTATTGGCGAGTAAACAATTTCTGTCTAACTCACAAATGTCATGTCTACAAGTTCCGCTTTATTAAAATTCATATTGTAAAGTTCCAAATATTTTAAATTCAGTACAAATTGTAACGACCGATATGTGTGATAAGTGGTCCTTTGTACACGACAATTTATACCAAACTGAGGTTTTATTGCTTATCGAATAACGAAAACAGCAAAAAAATGTACAAAAAACATTACAGTAAAGGACCGGTTAAATACTATTTCTCATTTCAATGGATTGGAAGAAATGGTTCCACTAAATGGCCTCATTTCAAAATTGCATAAAGATGTGTGTCAATCAAAATGGGCAACACGTCGAACACCTATTATAAATTTTTCTAATGAATTATTTGAAGGAACCTCTTTTTTAAGTTTATTCTTGAATTTGACACTTATTTATTTATAAATTAATATAAATATAAAAATGGTTGCAATTAGCCATAGAGAAGTACAACAAAATGTTCGTTTTTTCATTTCTATATGACATCATCGAAAAATATACAGTGTTCCATTTGAAAAATTCGAGAAAATTCAATTTAAAATGTTCTTAATTAAAAAAAATAATTTTTGGCCACCTTGTACATTTTTAGGAAATGAAAATTTTTCAATGGGGGCGAGCGTAGGTGCGTCTTTACTATGTACATACTTCGGTATGCGATGTAAAGCAACGACAGGCGCAGTTAGTACTTGGATGGGTGACCATTCCAACGGAAACCGCGTTCTAGTATATCAGTGTATGCGCGGAAGCTATACAACCTTAGGCGAGGGTTGTATAGGGGATATACCATCCTTCGGAGGGGATGTAAAGCCGTAGGTCCCTTGTCTATTAAATGTTAGGCAAGTAAAAGATCCCTACTCTTCTTAAGGGAAGAGGTTCGGAAAAATTCCTGGTTGGGGGTAGTTCGTCTACAGGCGTCGGTGATAGGCCTCAGTAGCGGAAATAGGCCGACGTTAAATAAATGTATATTAAAAAAAAATTTTCAAAAACATTAACTAGATGTCTCGTAACTGATACTCCGATAAGTTTTTCTTAAAATCCATAATAGTGACTGTGGTGATTTTTTTAATATCGATCTGCAGATTGCATTATTTCAACAAAAAAATTCATTACATCCAAGTGGTTAGGAGATATTCAATGTTAATATAGGAATGAAGAGAGCCTAGAAAGAGGCTTCAAAATGTACTGATATACATGGCATTCCATTTTAAAAAAGGCACTTGGGCCTGTAATTTCGTCTTGGCTCGTCCTGTATGTTCGAAAATAATTTCCAGTTATAGATTTTTTTTTATCTAGTTTACTTGCCTTTTTTAAAAAAAATATCTAGCTATTGTAGAACTCGAGATATCTAGGTCCCGACGCGCTATTGCCCCACCCTGTATATGGTTATTATTTTTGATTACTGGTTAATTATAATAATTAATTGTCATTATCCGATATTTTGAAGCTCTATACTGTAGTCATTGAATAGGTTGCATATTAAATATATTATCAGAGGCGAATTAACCAGCAAGCAAAAGAAACTAGCGCTTTGGGCACCAAAATTTGAGGGGCGCAAAATGTCCTGCAGTGTTTTATTATTATTTAGTTTTAAATTATTTGATCATATTTCATGAAATAGATAAAAATCTCAAAAAAGTGTTGAATTTAAAAAAATATTCATGTCTGAAAAGTCGGTATATATAAAAACAAACATTCGCCCACCGAAAAACAATAAATAAAACCTTTTTATCTGAGTTATTATTTTATTTTAATTTATTTTTTTGAGTTGTGTTCATTTTTTGTTACAATATAGTTTATTTAGTTTAAAAAATAATAATAATGTGTTTTTAGACCAAGGTCAAATTACGATTGTTTTCATTTTGTTTGACTGTTTAAATTTCGTATTCCGTTTTTTGTGTCATGGAGTGGAATAAAAATCTATTTGAAAACATTTTATTTTTCGTTTAATTGTCTTGTTTTTCATATTAAACGGACACAAATAAGATCAAGGAAGAGTGCGCAAATTTTCAGCTTGGGGCGCAATATACCCTTGATCCGCCTCTGTATATTATGCAAGTATAAGATGTGTATGTATATCATTATGTACAGATACAATACATCATGAATCAGATACTATAGTTTCCTCACTGACAGTCTACGACTTTGCGAGTTCCTTGTTTATTTGTTTGTAATATATGTTTTACACCATTTTTATTTATTTGGACAATTATTATTGTAAGTAAATGAAGCTGTTTTTCTTCAAATTCCCATTTTGCCAAATTCAATCGCTTATTCAATTGCTAATTACATGATTTTGTTTAGTTCTATTATAATTGGCAACTGAATGTTACAAAAATATATACAGAGCGATCTTTCTTACAGGAATTGGAAAAACAAAAAAGAGTCCGGCCCTGGAATTTAAAAAAATATATAATAGCAATCTATCAACTGTGATAAGTGTATAAAGTGCCTAAAATTTAAACAAAATTCGATCAATAATAAGGACGTTCTGGCTAAAATAAATTATATAGATTATCACCCCGTATCTCAGAAATTAAGAGCAACAGGAAAATTTCAATGGCCGTTTCTGAATACCCAACTGGTCCTCTAGCATGTACAGTTCCGCATGAAACATCCTGTATGTGAAGTGGTCAAATAAACTACTATCTATACAGGGTGTCTCACCGGGAACTGAATCGATCGATATAGAGAAAAGTACGCACCAGAAAATTTTGAAAATTTAGCTAATTACTAATGGTGTGGCCAACCCAACTAAAATGATTACAAGCAGCTGGCACTTCCGCTTATACCGGAAGTCGATACCAACTTGCTTATTTCAAATGGAACACCCTATATATTTTAGGGTTTAGGTCGAGAATATGTAGCATAGCCTATACCTAAACCTATCTGTTTCATAGATATTTGACATTTTATAGAAAATTTGACAGGTGCAACGGTTTACAATAACCGTTATAACTTTCTCCGTGTAAAAGATCCTCATTTGCTTCTTATTACGTAAAAAGAACACAAGGAGAACTACGCTCTACAACTGAGATAAATTCAATATCATACCAAGTTTTTCGCGTTACATTTTGTCAAATTCAAACCGCGAAAACTTGTTTAGGTCAAATGGAACACCCTGTATTTTTTTACGTCAAGTTGTGTAAAATTCAATTCCCTTTTTTCTGATATTAGCATTGTGGGGGTTAAAGTTACAACTTTTTGAAATATTTGCTATTTTATTAGAAATTCATGAATTGTTGTAATCATTTCATCAAAATAGCCATGATTAGAAACAATCAGTCATTAGCTTATGTCAAAAAATGCCAGCACGTTTAAATTATACCAATGAAAACTTTTTAAATTTGTTTATTATTTATGGAGAATATGATAAAGTAATTTCAAGAACTTGCAGCACATTTGCTACTCGATATCCACAAAAACGCAAAATAACACTAACACTGTAACATGCGTATTAATCGAATTGAAGATATGGCATGAACTAAAATAGCAGAGATAAAATCAATTTAAAATATGATTTCAATTTAATTTAATAATTGCTCAAAATTCGGCCCTCGAACCTCTACACATTTTTCGCACCTTCGGATTAGTTCCTCATGGGTAGCTCTTCTAAATAAATCCTGTGATATGTTTTAAAATGCATTTCTTATTTTTGCATACAATCTTCAATGGTTGTTAATGGGCTCTCATAAACTTTATTTTTAATAGTTCCCCAAATGAAATAATCCAGAACTAATAAATCGGGCGAGCGAGGAGGTCATAAGAAAGGTCCATTATTGGCAATCCATTGATCATAAAAATTTTCTTATAAATAATTATTAATTAAATATGCATTATGTGGGGAGCACCGTCGTGCAGACAAAAAATGTTTCTATGTCCGGCGAGAGGTAAATTTTCTAAATAGTTATTATTCAAATTTTGTAAGATATTCAGATATCTTTCACCTAAAAAAAAAAAAAACAAAAATTTACCTATACACATTAGCAGCAGAGAAAATTTTATTTACCGTTTAAATTTTGCTGATAAAACCGTAACGCTGGTGGCTGGCGGCTATCGTTTCTTATGGCACAGTAATCATTGAACTGCCAACTTTCCTGAAAGTTTCGCTCTCTGAACATATGAGGATTTGAGTCACTTCAATAATGTGAATTGTGTGTATTAAAAAGTCCATTTTTAGTAAATTTTGCTTCATCTGTTCATATAATATTTCCCAAATAAGAATCGTGACCCTCAGACCTTATTAGAATAAACTCACAAAAATTCTGTCTTCTTAGGAAATCTGTTTCTTTTAATCCTTGAACCATATGGAATGAAAACGGGTGAAACTTGTGTTTTAATAAGATTCTGTGAATTGATTCTTTGCATAGTCCCGATTCCAGAGCAGCTTGTTTTAATGACATTCTTGGAAATGCATGAAAAAATCCCAGAATGACTATTTCAATATTTTCGTCATCAACGATAGGCTTTCTTCTTTGCATTTTTGCCTTGACAGAGCCATAATTTTTAAAATTTTCAGTATGGGTTTTACAGTGTTTGGTGACGGTTTCCGTCTTTCTGGATATCGAGTAGCAAATGTGCTGCAAGTTTTTTTTTTTATACATTTATTTAACGCCGGCCTATTTCCGCTACTGAGGCCTAACACCGACGCCTGTAGACGAGCTACCCCCAACCAGGAATTTTGCCGAACCTCTTTCCTTAAGAAGAGTAGGGATCTTTTACTTGCCTAACATTTAATAGACAAGGGACCGACAGCTTTACATCCCCTCCGAAGGATGGTATATCTCCTATACAACCCTCGCCTAAGGTTGTATAGCTTCCGCGCATACACTGATATACAAGCCGCTGGAAGATGTGTGAGGCGAGAACGCGGTTTCCGTTGGAATGGTCACCCATTCAAGTACTAACTGCGCCTGTCGTTGCTTTACATCGCATACCGAAGTATGTACATAGTAAAGACGTACCTACGCTCGCCCCTGTGCTGCAAGTTCTTGATATTACTTTATCACATTCTCCATAAATAATAAACAAATTTAAAAAGTCTTCGTGGGTGTAATTTAAACGTGCTGGCATTTTTTGGCATAAGATAATGACTGATTGTTTCTAATCATAGCTATTTTGATGAAATGATTACAACAATTCATGAATTTTTAATAAAATCGCAAATATTTCCAAAAGTTGTAACTTTAACCCCCACAATGCAATATCAGGAAAAAGGGAATTCAATTTTCCACAACTTGACGTAAAAAAATACAGGGTGTTCCATTTGAAATAAACAAGTTTTCGCGGTTTGTAGTTGACAAAATGTAACGCGAAAAACGGAACACTTGGTATGATATTATTGAATTTATTTCAGTTGTAGAACGTAGTTCTCCTTGTGTTATTTTTATGTGACAAGAAGCAAATGAGGATCTTTTACACGAAGAAAGTTATAACGGTTCTTGCAAACCGTTGCACCTGTCAAATTTTTCTATAAAATGTCAAATATCTCTGAAACGGCTATATTTAGGTATAGGATATGCTACAAATTTTCGACTCAGAATTTTATGCTCTTTTCGAAAACCCTAAAATATATAAGGTGTTCCATTTGAAATAAGCAAGTTGGTATCGACTTCCGGTATAAGCGGAAGTGCCAGCTACTTGCAATTATTTTAGTTAAATTGGCCATACTGACATTAGTAATTATCCAAATATTCAAAATTTTCTGATTAGAACTTTTCTCTATATCGATCGATTCAGTTCCCGGTTAGACACCCTGTGTATCTATCTTCAACACAAACACATTTTATAGATATATTATACAATAAATTTAAATATCACAAATTGTATTCCATATCCGCGGTTAACATTAGGGTAAAAGTGAGTCAGTACATATGCCGGCAAAACTATAAAAAATAATTTCTATTTTTAACATAACAATGCAAATGGAATGTTCAGCTAATAGAAGGTTCACTGCAGCGTACAGCGGCATTGCACCTGTTGTAATTGACTAGAAAATGCTAGAAATCCATGCCAGAAACGAATTACCCGCAAAAAATTGTCGTGACCCACATTTAGGTCGCACATGAAACCGTGTTTATTTAATTTCATGTTTATCGTACGGTGGCAATTTTATGAAAGACATCACTTTATTGGAAACTAAAATTCACGAGTATAAAAACAGGTTTACTACGTTAATAAATCCACACATAAATCGTTATAAATATAAAGGTGTGCAGAACCGAAGGCAGAAATGGTGTAGGTATATTTCGGTTATTAATAAATGCTAGTTAATGAGGAATTTTTATACACGAAGTTGGCCAATAAAGTTGTCGTGTGCGCATTGCTGTCGAAAAAGATACTTTGTATGAGTAGACCGAGTAACATTAAAACATTTTAATAAGTTTAATAAAAACAGGTATAAATTGTATTGTTTCTAAGATAAAAGTCTCAGTAAGTAGTCCGTCCCCCTGCTGGATGAATTAAACAGACTACTAGCAAAATCCCTAGAGGACAAAGAAATGGCAGTAGTTACATTCCTAGACATAGAAAGAGCGTTTGCAACAACGCACTCACTAACGAGTGCATTATCAAATAGAGGAGTCCCAACAACGATCTGCCAGTGGATTAAAGTCAGCCTGGATAATAGGATTATAATATCCAATGTAGGTGAGATCTCCATTGAGGCGAAAGTGAGCACAGGCTGTCCCCAGGGAGGGGTATTATCTCCACTACTATGGGCAACCCTGGTTGACGAACTCCTCCGGAAACTTTCCACAGAGGGCTTCTATTGCTTAGGATATGCTGATGATCTAGCAATAGTCGTTAAGGGGCGATTTGCGAATACAATATCCCGATAAGTCTAGAGAAATACGCAACTGTGTTTCAGGCTGAAGTGATCGCCATACACTGTTGTGCAAGGGAGATAATAGGACAAGGCATTGTTAACCAGTCGATTGCCATTTTCTCTGATAGTCAAGCGGCAATAAAAGCAATCAGTTCCATGCAAATCAGCTCAAGATTAGCGTGGGACTGCTTGACGGCCCTTACAGAGCTGGTAAGTCAGAACAGAGCGACCCTAGCATGGGTACCAGGACAATACGGACACAGAGGAAACGAAAAGGCGGACCAACTGGCCAAGGAAGGCGCACTTGAAGCCCCAATAGGACCCGAGCCCTTTTGTGGCGTGGCAAAGCCATGCATACGAGCAGCCATTAAGGAATGGGTGCAAAATAAATCTCTGGAATGGTGGAGAAATCTCCCAAGACAGAGACAGGCCAAGGAGTTCATTAAAGAACGTTCGGCCAAATTTACGGAAGATCTACTAAACCAGAATAGGAAGGCCATCAGAGTAATAGTAGGCCTTCTAACTGGCCACTGCCGGCTCAATAGACACATGAGTCTAATGGGCCTGGCAGAGGACGCAACATGCAGACTCTGCCAAGAGGAAGAGGAAATCTCAGTTCACGTATTGTGCCACTGTGAAGGCCTGGTGAGGCTGAGATTCCAAGTACTCGGAGAAGAAAAACCAAGGGCGGACGGCTATACAAAAGGGCCTTTATCAAGCTGTGGAGTCTAGTACAATGGACAAAGGTGGATGAGGTACTATGAGGAAGATATTCTGGGAGCATCACAATAGACCTGAAAAGGTCGCGGTGGTAAAGGCTAAATAACCAGCTCCTTTGTTAATCTAATCTAATCTAATCTAAGTAGTCCCCCTTCATGTAAAGAAGATAGCAATAGAATTGTAGTTCACCAGTCGGCGCAGAAAAGCTTCCCACAGAGTAGTTTTATACTAGATAATTCTAAATCTATCGAGATCATGGACCAGAATAAAAAAGAGGGATCCATTTATGATAATTTCATTGACTAAATTACTCTTGGTCTTTTCGTATTGCACACTAGTGTCTATAGACAAAGCAGATGATTTCAGAGGGACTAATGGTAAGACCACTATCTTTAAATCACTGTGAAATCACTACAAGATCACCGTTGAATTTTTTCAGTAGTTTCATTACATTGCAGGTTGCAGCAATTCTCGAGTTCGGTGTCGTCGGCATAAAGATAAATTTTACAAAATGTTGTTTATCCTGGCAACTCTAAAGTATACCGGCTGGTCACGAGTCAATGCACCCCCCCCCAATATTTTGGTTTTGTTTGTATTTAAAAACTTGGTTTTTGGTACACATAAATTAGACAAAATGAGCTACTTTTAGAGTAACAGGAATGAAAATATTACTTCCGGTTGAACCGGAAGTGACATCAGCTTTTTTTTCTTAAATGGAATGACTATATTTTTTTTTTGGTTTCTCATTAAGCATAAATTTCTAAGTGCAACAGTTTTTTCAGATGTAGAAAATTCCAAAAAATAAGTGAGACATGAACAGTTTTTTAATTTTTTCAAAATGGCCGCGTCAGATGAATGCGATGTAAGAAAATTACTAAGTACGCTATGGAAATTATTATTAAGGAATTTAATTTTCATTTTCAGAAATAATGATTCATAAACAATAATATTTTCGCCATTAATAATTTCCTAACGATATCCTTCGTAATGATAGAAGTATTTTTTAAAAGTAAACACAAATTAAACAAGAAATAATTTCAATAAAACGTTACAACCATGAATAAATAAAATAACAAAACTATTTTAAACCTAAATTATAATAAACCATTATAAAAATTGTTGGAACTGTTCACCGTTATGATTAATACACAGAGTAGCGCGACTTATCGTTGCAGGTCTAACATTCTGTAATTGTTGAGGTGTTATTTGTGCAATTTCGTGTCGAACTTTTTCTTCCAGATCTTGCCTTGTGGTTGGAGCAGTCATGTAAACTCTACTTTTCAAATGCGCCCAAATATAAAAATCGAGTGGGATTAAATCAGGTGACCTTGCAGACCATCTGATAGGACCTAAGTAATCCCTATCGATAATAGCATTGTGTGGTCCAGCCCCGTCTTGTTGGAAGTAAACCTCGTCAACATTAGTATTGGGAATTTGATTAATCTGTGGAGCTATTATATTTTGGAGAAATTCTAGATACCTTGGTCCAGTTAGAGTTCCGTCAAAAATTATTGGACCTATGATATGGTCGCCCAGTACGTCTAACCAAATATTGAAGCCAAACCACTCCTGTCTCATAATGCGAGGATTTTCGATAGCTCAATATCGAGTGTTGTTTCGATTAAATAACCCAAGGTTTGTAAATCTCGATTCATCAGTGAACAAAATGTTTTTGATAAAATTCTCATTTCTTAATTGGCGTAACTGTAGCCAATTACAAAAGGTTATTCTCATACAAAAATTGATGCAATTGAAAATTATAAGAACGATAGCCGTGTTTCCTTAAAATTTTCTTGGCAGATTCCTTGGAAACTGATAATTCGTGTTCAATTTGTCTTACCGAAGTGGTTGGGTCAACATGCACGAAAGCTAATACATTAATTTCCGTTTCTTCATCCACAATAAATCTTTCTTCAATTACTATATTTGGTTCAGTTCTAAATTGGTGCTCCAACAGGGCAAAATAGTTTCTTGGAGATTGTCTTCTTTCTGGATATCTCTGTCCATACAGAGTTTGTGCTCTAGTTGCATTACGTCGAGTCTCTCCATAAATAATGAACATGTCAACTTTTTCACCTCTTGAATATTTTTCAGCCATTTTATATTAATTTTCTTGTTTATTACAACTTTAATACACGTGCTTCAGAAAATTAGTGAGTAAGTCAAGAATAATTCAATTGCTGCGAATATCTGTAATTTTCATGGCTATCTGCAATTTTGGATTTAAATAATAATAAATAAACACCACAGAAATTAGACAACCCCCAATTCCAGAAGCCAGGGATTGTGCGGAAGGGGGTTACACATTGAAAAATCGCGGACATACAACAATTTCCTCCGACAGTGCCAGTGCCGGAGCCATGATTCGAACCCGGTGATGCGACTTTTTAAAAATACTTCTATTATTACGAAGGATATCGTTAAGAAAGGATTAATGGCGAAAAAATTATAGTTTATGAATCATTATTTCTGATTAATAAAAAAATAGCACAGTTCTATTTAAAAAAATTCCATAGGACCCCTACGGAAATGAAAATGAAATTCCGTTTTTTGAAAAAAACCTAAAAATGCTGGTACCAACAACTATTTTCTTCTTTACAGACAAGTCTACAACCTTACTTCTAATTCCCATAGCCTACTTAGTAATTCTCTTACATCGCATTCATCTGATGCGGCCATTTTGAAAAAATTAAAAAATTGTTCGTATCTCACTTATTTTTTGGAATTCTTTACATCTGAAAAAACTATTGCACTTAGGTATTTATGCTTAATGAGAAACCATCAAAAAAATATAGTCATTCCATTTAAGAAAAAAAAGTTGATGTCCCTTCCGGTTCAACCGGAAGTGATATTTTCATTCCTGTTAGTCAAAAAGTAGCCCATTATTGTCTAAGTCATGTGTACCAAAAACCAAATTTTTAAATACAAAAACAACCAAAATATTGGGGGCGCACATTGACTCTTGGTCACTCGGTATATGATGAAAAGTAGTAGAAAAATACTTCCTGAAGGAACCCCTGTCCGACTGAAAGTTTTGCTGATGTTTCTCCATCTAGTTTTACTATTTGTGTACGTTGGGAACGATAATTTTTAAACCAATATATACTACAGTCGAGAAGAATTAAATCAGTTACTTCTGAATCGTCAATTGCAGTTGTTGTACTATTACAGATACTAAGCAATGCTATAGCAATACTATGAAGCTTACGAGATCCAGATTGAGTTGATGTGTTGATGGTAGTTGGTATGTTATTATTAACCATATATACTCGGGACTACCATATATATATATAATGAACTAAGTAAAAACTCAAACAGAAGCGATTTGAAAAAAAAATATGGCGTATATAAAAATAAATTAAATAGCCTTATAAAAAAATACAAAAAATAATTACTATAGAAAAAAATTCCCTATACAAAAATAATACTAAGAAAGTATGGGAAATAGTAAATGATATTACGAATAACCAAAAAACAAAAAAAATAATACCATTAACAAAATTAATGTAGGTGGTAATCAAATCGAAAATAAAAAGCAGATGGCTAACGAGTTCAATAAACTCCCAAATAGGCCCAAAAATGGCTAATAAAATTATTCCAACATAACAGGCAAAAACTCTTTGAAACTACATTTAAAAAACGTTTTACCTAACACCAGTAATAGAGTCAGATATTGACTTACAAAGCTTAAAAAACTCTAAAAGTCCAGGCTACGGTAATATAAGAGCTGAGGGTAGTTCAAATGTGCTTTTAGGGGTCAGAACATTAAAACATAATATTTTTAGTCGCAAATTCCTCTATAAAATCCTTATTGTACTATAAGGAACGTAACCAGATGCAACTAACAGTTACTCTCCTGGCTAATGCCTCGATTGTAACAAACACCAGCCGAAAGACTGATTCTACTTAAAGGAGCTCTTGTGCCAGTCGTCCCGCACCACTTGCAGACTGCAGATTAGAGCTGTTGGCTCTCGTCAGTGCAAGGTAGGCATGTGACTGGCAAGAGAGCTCCTTTAAGTAGGATGAGTCTTTCAGCTGGGGTTTGTTGCAATCGAAGCATTAGCGTTTTGATGGTAATGTGCAGTTATTACGTGCAAGGTAGGCATGTGACGACCGACACGAGGATCCTTGGACTATTTGGTACATCTCGGTATACATATGATAGCGATATGCAAAATAATTAGCAGGCGCCATCTAGCGGTTCAGTGTCTGTTGCAATCGAAAAATAAATAGCCTGACTGGGCTTAGTATAGTTCAAATGTCTGATACAGACCATAACCATATATTGGGGAAGCTATGGAATATAGGCTTTAGAGGGATAATGCATGAATTAATAAAGATCTACTTGCAATAGAGAATTCAATACGTCCAAATAGAGAATGTGGGAAGTGAATCCAGGAATGTCACTTGCGGCCTACCACAAAGTACAATCTTAGCTCCAATATTATTTACTATTAAATAACTTACTCAACTTAAAAATAGAAGGCAGGACAATAATATCATTTCAATATTTAATAAACTACCAGAGCACATATAAATACTAAAAACCGCTGCCCAAGGAATCACTACTTGCACGTCCAGATTTTGCTATTTACAAACATTCGAGACTCTAATGGCTGTCTAAAAGTAGGTTAATAATGAGAAAAGGCATGTACCCCCCCCCATATGCCCCATGTATACCCCCCACTCCTCCCCCCACCCCGAACGTGATTGGTCGATGGGAGGGGATAAGCTCCGCCCACCTAAGCGGATTGGTTGAGTGGAGGGGATAAACCACACCCCTCATAATATGATTGGTCGATTGGTGGGAGGTGAATATCAACCCACTTATTGTGATTGGTCGAGATAAATCCCACCCATGTATTGTAATTGGTCGATGGAGGGGATAAGCTCCGCCCACATAAGCGGATTTGTTGAGTGGAGGGGATAAGTTCCGCCCACATAAGCGGATTTGTTGAGTGGAGGGGATAAGTTCCGCCCACCTAAGCGGATTGGTTGAGTGGAGGGGATAAACCACACCCCTCATAATATGATTGGTCGATTGGTGGGAGGTGAATATCAACCCACTTATTGTGATTGGTCGAGATAAATCCCACCCATGTATTGTAATTGGTCGATGGAGGGGATAAGCTCCGCCCACATAAGCGGATTTGTTGAGTGGAGGGGATAAGTTCCGCCCACCTAAGCGTATTGGATGAGTGGAGGGGATAAACCACACCCCCTCATATGATTGGTGGATTGGTGGGAGGTGAACCTTCGTATGCATGCATCTTAGGATCATTTCATTATAAACCGTTAATGTGTAAATATGTCATTTACTTTCACTCTTAGTGCAGAATCTTCCGTATTAAATTACAGTTTCAATCCACCAATATATTTGATGATGAAATAGATTATGAAATTGGATTAGTAAATTTTGATACATATAATATTATTCCAAATATTGACAACAGTAATAATAAATTTGCATGGGGAGAAAATTATGAACATATAACTGAAATTCCTGAGGGATGTTATGAAATTGATGACATAATAAAATTCATAGTAAACAAAATAAACGAAGAAGATGATGAAGCAGTTATCAGAATTACCACAGATATTAATACTTCTAAAGTCACTATACGTGCAAATACGAGAATTAATTTCAACGTGAAAGATTCGATAGGTCCAGTATTAGGTTTCGAGAAGAGAGAGTTAAAGGTTAATGATAGCAATACTTCCGATAATACCGTAAAGATATCTAAAGTGAATGCTATCTGTGTCGATTGCAGCATTGCAGTAGGTTCTTTTTCTAATGGACAACCTGTACATATTATTCATCATTTTTTTCCAACAGTGCCTGTTGGGTATAAAATAGTGGAGTCACCTTTGAATATTATTTATTTCCCAGTGTGCGTTAAAACTATTAGCAACATCACTGTCAAAATAGTAGACCAAGCAGGGCAACTTGTTAATTTTCAAAAAGAGACTTTAACTGTTAGACTCCATCTTAGAAAAGCTATCAAATAATTAAATGGTGCTGATATTTAATTCAACGTCATCCGTTTACAAGCATCAGCCATACTATAAAAGAGCTAGAAAGAAGGAAATCAACAGTATTAAAAAAAATATCGAACCATTAACATTAAAAAATCGTCAATATTTAAAATCAGTTGGATTGGAAGTTTTAGTATAATGGATTTACTGAATATTACTGGTCAGCCCTTTAGCGACAACTCTGTTGCGGAGTATCAGTTCCATACATATCAATCCAATATATCCGGAACTTTGGATTACAATGATGAAATAAGAATCCCTATTCAAGATTTAGATGCTTATACTGCACCGTGCAATAGTTATTTGTACATCGAAGGAAAATTAATGAAAGAGGATGGAACTGAGACTGTTGCACTGGAGTTTATTAATAATGGTATTGCGTTTTTGTTTCGTGAAATTAGATATGAAATGAATGGAATTGTAATAGATGGAGCGAGAAATCTTGGATTAGTTTCAACTTTAAAGAATTATATATCATACAATGAAAATGAAAGTATTTCCATGCAAAATGCTGGATGGTTTCCAAAAAAGAAAACAGGCGTGGGTGAAAAAATTATAGCCGATGTAAAAGGAAATTTCAATGTTTGCATTCCATTAAAACTACTAGTTGGATTTTTTGAAGATTTTCGAAAAATTGTCATTAATATGAGACAAGAATTAGTATTAATACGTAACAGTAATGATCTAGACAGCATTACAAGTAGCGATGAAGCTGAAAAACCTAAAATTATTATTAGTAAACTATTTTGGAGGGTCCCTCATGTCACTGTTAATATGTCAGAACAGCTTAGGTTGAATAAACTTATAAGTCGTAATGTAGACCTCCCTATAAAATTTAGAAGCTGGGAATTAATTGAATATCCATCTCTACCTCCGTCAAGCAGACATACATGGCCTGTTAAGACGTCTACTAAGGTAGAAACTCCTAGACATGTAATAATAGCATTTCAGAAAGATAGAAAAGGGAAAATTACAACTGATATGAGCAAATTCGATGACTGTGGACTTAGAAACATAAGAGTCTTCTTAAATTCTGAAAGATACCCATATAACGATTTATACTTAGACTTTAAAAGCAATAAATACGCAACCCTCTATGACATGTTTGCAAATTTTCAGGAATCTTACTATCATCACAAAATAAATCAGCCTATTCTTAATCCAAGAGAATTTAAGGCTTATGCACCTATAACGCATATCGACTGTTCACGTCAAAAAGAAGTTATACAAACGGGGTCAGTGGTCATGAGAATAGAGTTTGAGACGGATATCCCCACTACTTCGGATATTACTGCATATTGTCTTATATTACATGAGAAACATTTCACTTATAACCCTTTAACTAAAATTGTACGTCAACATTGACATGCGCACTACATGTTTCTCTTTGCTGGCATAAACAAAAACTAGTTCGAAGAAGTAAGTTAGTATGATAAGGAGATCAGAATATGTGCGACTATTGAAGGAACACAGAAAAAAACTGAAATACTTAAGAAAAATAGTGGAATTTTATTGCATGAAGAAAACAGTTTTAAAAAAATTGCATAATCTAAAACTATGAAGCTGGTTGTGGACATTCAAGGATTTAAAATAGAAAACAACGAATTTATTGTTAAAGAGCTCGCAGGCTATGACGGTGTAAAAATGTGCCACTATATTTTTAGACCACCATACCCATTTAACTTACTCTCACCAGAGATAGAAAAGCAAGTTACATGGCTAACAAGAAATCATCACGGCATCAAATGGGCTGATGGATTTACACCATTGCATATGTTCGGTCAAATTATTCAGGATTTGACTTCAGTGGCAGATTGCGTTTATGTAAAAGGAAACGAAAAAGCAAACTACATCAGACACTTTATCACCCAACCTGTACTAGAACTTGACGAACGACCAACTTTAAAGAAGTCGATCCCAAAATGTTTTTACCATTCAAATAATAAATGTATGTGTGCACTTTCTAATGTCTATTATTTGTATGAAAATTTTATTTCTTGATTTTGTAATAAATAATACCAAAGAGAATTTTGTTTTTTTTTTATTTTTAATATCTGCAAATAATAACACAAAATACAATACACAATACAATATAAAATATTTAAATAATTCAGTTATCCTCTTGAAGATGTACCCTGTTTGCAAGTTCCGGCTCCAAATATTGTTTTATTCGATGCAAAAATCCACCTAACCCCAATTTGATCAGCTCCTGGACAAGACATCCCTCGCAAATTCTCTTTTCCAAAAATTTTCGACAAACTTCATGGCCCTCTTCATATCTTTTAGCTAGTTCATTACATTCATCTTCAGAGTAAAATCTTCCCATTCCATATACAGCCTCATGCTCTGCATCGAATTGAAGATTTGAAAATTTCTGACTTAAATGGCGGACACCACTTTCTAAGTCCGTAATCTCAACTTCTTTGACGTAGCACATCCACATCTTTCGATATTAACTTTATTTCGGATGAAGTAAAAAACTGTTAACTGACGAGTTCTACTAATATTCCAGATTTATAGTGAACGATCATACCTCCCACATTATTTCAGACATGCCTATTTGACCACATTTGTGGAGTCAGCAGTTTATTGTACTTAAGTATGTCATAATTTATTCAATTTACAAGTTTATTGTAACACATCCGGCATTTTATTCAGATTATGTCAGCAGTTCATTGTACTGATACATCCGGTATTACTTAACTTACAATGTCAGCAGTTCATTCAACTTATAAAGTTAGCAGTTCATTATACTGACACATCCGGCATTTTATGCAGCTTATGTCAGTAGTTCATTGTACTGATACATCCGGTATTACTTAACTCGTAATGTCAGAAGTTTATTCAACTTGCAAAGTTAGCAGTTCATTATATTGTTATATCCGGTATTATTATGTAACATGCAACATCAGCAGTTCATTGTACTGATACATCCGGTATTACTTAACTCGTAATGTCAGAAGTTTATTCAACTTGCAAAGTTAGCAGTTCATTATACTGTTGTATCCGGTATTATGTAACATGCAACATCAGCAGTTCATTGTACTTTCACATCCTGTAATTCTATTCAACTTGCGAACGTTCATTATTTTCTCCAAATTATATATTATACAGTGAAGTGTTTGAAAAAAGAATAAAAATATCTATTATTACAATAATGCATAGGATTTGAAATAAAACAATTTTTTAAATTGATAATTTATTTGATTAATATCAGACCTTTCCTAAAATACAGACTGAAATTATAAACTTTTTGTGTAGTTATTTCATAACATTTACAAACAAAATGGATATTTATATAAAAAGCAAATTTTGGAATACAATACAATATAAAATATTTAAATAATTCAGTTCTCCTCTTGAAATATTCTGCTTGCAAGTTCTGGATCCAAATATTATTTTCTTGGATTCAAAAATTCACCCAAGCCTAATTTAATTAATTCTTGGACGAGACATCCCTCACATATTCTCTTTTCCAAAAATTTTCGACAAACTTCATGGCCCACTTCATATTTTTTAGCCAGTTCATTACATTCATCTTCAGAGTAAAATCTTCCCATTCCATATACTGCCTCATGCTCTGCATCGAATTGAAGATTTGAAAATTTCTGACTTAAATTTCTCACACCAGATTCTAAGTTAATAATTTCAAAAGCTAATTTTTGAATATTAAAATTATAAACATTTTTACAGTAAAACAAAAATGGATACTGGTATTAAAAAAAAAACAAATTTTTTGAAGATTGAAATAAGCACAAAACATTTTTTGCACTAAAACAAAAAAAACTTACAATAAATTTAAGTCAAAGTCGGTATCATGATTTTCCTGTTCAATAATCTCATCAAATGCCCTTAAAAGAATCGTTAAAGCATCATCATTAGTATTATGGTTAGCGTTATTGAGGAAATTAGGGATAGAGTAATGTCCCCAAGCAAGAGTTTTTGTGCTTCCCGGTATAACATAACGCTTGTCATCATGTGCGGAAAGCGCAACTTTATTTCTCAACTCAGTATATATTGTTGTATATATTGTATGCAGATGTGAAGAAAATACATACATTTTTCGGTATATGAGACCGCCGTCTTCTACAATTTGTTTATAATCCACTGAATGCAACTGATTTTTAATAACACTTTTTGATACCCCTTTGGCTTTTTTCATAACATTATCATTTGTTTTAATACAGTAAGCTTTCGCCCCAGTACCGAAAAAGCTTTCTATCGGTGTACCGGCATATTCGTCTTTCATTTTCCCTGGAGTTGACCTCGTTTTTGGGATGTTGTGTACGTTTGGAATTGAAAAATTAGATGTATCGAAGAGTTCAATATTTGTTTTAATATCATCGTAAACATTTTCGGTGTGAATTTGTAAAATTAATGAATCGGTGTCCGTGTAACAGAGAACAGCTTTATCCTCATAGTTTTTCTTTATAAAGTTATAAAAAAAGTCATATATTATAGTTTTTGATATATCTAAAATGGTGAAGCCTATATAGAGCGGTTTATCATAAAATATTTTTAATAGTGACATTTGAATTGCTACTAAATTTTCTGAAAATACACTACAGGATTTAAAATTGGGCTTTGCAATAAATCCTTCAGCACCTATACTACCTATACTATTTCTCGAATGTGATACTAACTTCACATCAACCCTATTATCTACATTTTCCATTGTCTTTCCGAATATTGAATTTATTAAAAATTTATAAAGATCTCTCTCGAACGGATTTTTACAAGAGTTTCTAAGTTCAGTATTCAAATCTATATATGTTTTTAACCAAGCAGATTGTGAGAATTCTATAACTCTATGTATTTTTTTAAGTATTAATCCATGTTCTAAGCATTGTTTCAAATTTCTGTAATGGGTAATATATTTATGTTTATCATGTAAATTTAATATTAATTTTGAATTTTTTGAGTCCGGGGGTACAAAGGTCTCCGGACAAAACGGTAGATCATTGTGTTTGTCGTGTAAATGTTGTGGGTATTCTAAATCTACTTCCAGTATATAACCTTTTGGAGAATTATTATCGAGATTAGTGCAATCAAAATTTTCAATTTCATAGCCTTTCAACCATCTAAAATCACCCGTTGGCAAACTCTGACTCATTGAGCTTCCGTATAAGTTGGTAGAATCTAGATATAATATATATGACGTTGGTTTTGATGGATCATAATTGGAAATGAATGAATTATTAGCGACAGCTTTTCTGTTACTGCATTGGCTAACACCGCCGCGTATCCCTTTCCTAAAGAAGTGAAGCATATCAATATCAGTTAGAAGCTCAAGTTCGATACCAGTTTTTCGCAACATAGCATCCCAGCTCAATGATGGTGCTGTTAAATATTGTGCAGGATCTAATTTGTATGTCCGTAGACATATCTGTCGAAAATTCTCAAAAACATCGGCAAGAAGCAACACATCTGATATTAAATAAATATCCGAATATTCGCCGAGAGTTTGACAATTAAATGTATTCCAGACATTACAAGCCCGATCATAATCTTCCTGTGAAATTGATTCGCCACTCAAGATATTAAAAAACTCGTCTTTTGATGGCAATTCGGTACCATCCAATTTTTCCAGTGAATCTACGTAAGAATATGGAAAGACACCTTTACGTCTTAATAAATTGAATTGCAGGTCATCGGTATAAAATTTTCTTATTTCGAGGCATTGATGTGTTTCTAGCGTTTGGCTTAGTTTATCCAAGGAAGCTGGTAAAAAGCGAAAAGAATCGACAAATCTTAATTTTATGAAAACTTTTTTCGGTTTTCTATCATTGATTTGATCTACAAGAATTTGTTTGGAAAATGTAATATATTTTTCTTTATTTTGCGCAAGAACTTGTATACTTTCTTGCTTTAAAGCTAATTTTTTAATAAATAAATGGGAATCGTAATTAGTTAAATTATGAAAGAACACTGGTATAAATTTAGGTATCTTAAAATTCAAATTACAATGCGAATGCGCAGGTCCACGAAAATTGCCAGTAAGATGACAGTGATCGCGGACCTTCTCATCGCCATCCTCAAAAGGTTTATCACATATATGGCAAATTTGGCTATTATTGAAAATATCTTGTTGATTCTGAGATAATGGTTTCATTTCAACTATATTTTTTAAGTGATTCTGATATAATTGTAAGACAAGCTCATCCAGTCTTTTAACGAAAACTTCCACAACATCAATACCTCGATAATATTCAAGTTTGGAAAGATTATCATCAAAATTACACTTTAAGTAGAAACAAAATGAGTACGGCTCGTGTTGATAAGTTTTAACGGAGAAAGATTTACTGTCAGATGGTTCATTGTAATGAATTGGTTTTAACAAACTTTCAAAATCTGCGTATATCACGAAAGGAACCGGTAATTGTTTCTCGACATTAACAAATTTCAAGATATTTCCTGCAATTAGTTCCCCACATTTATTGATTTTAGGTTCTGGGTCTGGTAGTATAGTGCATAAACGATTACAGTCATTTCTTTCATGAGCATTCAATTTCTCAGGAGAATTAAAAAACAATAGGCAACCGTCGCAAATATAATTTCTACCGTGATGCTTAGATCTCTGGCTAGAGACTAATCGTGACAAGTCTTTAATAAGTATGTAATGACTATTACCATCAATATCAGTAACTAGCAATAGGTTTACGTGTGTATTTTGTTTTTTATTTGTGAAATGTAGAGGGCCCACAATTTCGCTAACCATTTTACCATTTTCGTATTGATTATTTATTCCAAAAACATTTATAGATATATTATTTAAAATTTCAAATTTCTGAATATCATGTAATTTGACAGGAAAATCAATACCTTCAAAATTGAGCAATGTTGAGTAATGAGGATAGGATGCCACTTCATGAGGAGGTCCATCCGCTGGGAAGATTGCAGCGTTGACAGCATAAGCAAAACACTTGTTATCATTATTTTGAATATTCAAAACAGCTCTCTTATTTTCAATAGATTTAGGTAACTTGATGTATGATGATGCGAATAACGGGTTGAATTTGTTCAAGTTGACTTCGAGAAAACTAACGTGCTTCAGAGCCCATCCTAAAAGATGTTTAATATGTTTGAAAAAATGAAAATATGGATATTATACGTAAACTGTGATTAATACAAATTTTTTAAACATACCTGAATCTCGCTCCTGGAAAGTTGATGCTTTCTCTATGATCTCTTCTTTGAAGTCGTTATACAAGTTTGATAAATCCAATGAATGTGTCACAATTTTATTTTTAGTGTTAAATGATTTAATATCTGACAATTCTTTCTCCTCAATAACATAAAATCCAAATAATTCCATATTAATTTTTATGGTGAAGAATGTTTTAATATACTTCTCAATAACTGAGATAACTTTTACTTTTACTTCTTCCAAAAACAGAGAGATATCTGTGTGCTGCTTTTTTGTAGAAAAACGGTAACTCGAAATTCGGCACTTGAATGCGCTCTGAAGTTTTTCTACTCCATCTTCCACAATATTGATGACTTTCTTGTGAGATGAACATTTCAAATGGCCCATTAATTTATTTTTAGGTATTTTTTCATAGCATTGCGGGCAATGAATAATAATTTCCTGAGATTTTGAATGATTCTGCATGCCAGAAGGTCCGGGTAGATTTTCAAATTCGTTATTATATTTTTCAGCATGAAACTGTACACCAGAAGGACCAGCAGCATTTAGGGGCTCTCCATCACATTTTTTACTCCAATTGCTTAGTTTGATTTTTTTCGGGGCATTATGTACACTTATTTCTCTATAGGCGCAGCTTTCACGACGATGACGTGACAAACTGCTTTTTGATGAAAATTGTTTTTTACACTGGGGGCACTGCATTGTAAATTATAGTTTTTACAAGGAACTATATTCGACACCAAATAACTGTATTCAAATTCGACACCAAATAACTGTATTTAAGGAAAAGTCTGATATTAATGCTTTAATCGATTTCACATTCATTTTTATATACCTCACCCTCTCCCACCACTTAATTAACTTGGTGGTAATTTGATCTCCTGGAAAAAATGCAAATAAAATCAATTTTTTAGACAAAAAACGTCGTTGCGACAGTAATTTGATCATCCGAAAGAAAATACATGACAAGTTCAAGATTTTAGACAAAAAAATTTGGTTTCGGTAGTATTCTGATAGCCGAAAGTGAAGACAAGGTCAAATATTTACGAACAAATTTAATTTCTGGAGCATTTTGGCACCCTAAAATGTAGTCATGTTCAAAGCTTTAAACAGTAACTTCGTTTAGGTAGTATTTTCGCACCCAAAATTAATACGAGGTTAAATATTCACACAAAAATTTGGTTTCGGCAGATTCTGACAGCCGAAAATGAAGACAAGGTCAAATATTTACGAACAAATTTAATTTCGGGAGCATTTTGGCACCCTAAAATGTAGTCATGTTCAAAGCTTTAAACAGTAACTTCGGTTAGGTAGTATTTTCGCACCCAAAATTAATACGAGGTTAAATATTCACACAAAAATTTGGTTTCGGCAGATTCTGACAGCCGAAAATGAAGACAAGGTCAAATATTTACGAACAAATTTAATTTCGGGAGTATTTTGACAGACAAAGTCAAAGATTTTTGGACAATAATTTGGTTTCGGCGGTATTCTTATACCGAATTACAAAAAATATTGATTTGGGCTGTAATTTGACACCCAAATAGCGTCTTCAAGTCATATTTTGGCTGTAATTTGACACCAAAAAACGTTTTCAAGGTCACATTTTTCAAAATTTGAGCTTCAGCTCGACCAGCTTAGTTGAGGGCGCATAATATTCCTACATTTATAGAGACTATTTGAAAAATTCACCTCGCATAATAATTGAAAGTCTAAATATTATGCCTAAATTAAATATATTATATGTAAAATACAACAGTTTGTTTGCTTGCAGTAATTAACATGTACATTAACAAGAAATATTCTACCACATTATTTTTACATGTAAGTATATAAAATTTGAAATAAAAATTTGAGTAACTGAAGTTCTCGTATTTACAAGAATATTTAAAAAATGTGGTCTGTTCTGTACAGGTGCAATGAGACATTGTATGTAATTGATTTTTAGCCAAAAATTTCTAGAAGGTTCCTGGAATTAGGAACTAACAGTGAAATTACCAAAAAACATTGTCTTAGAATATAAAATGTGGTATTTGTTACAGTGAATAATATATATTTTAAATTATTTAAGTCATAACTTGAACATTATGTTAAATGACAAGTCGGTATACATGCAACGTAATATAACACCGGAAAATGTACGATCACGCCACATAGGTGACCAACCTCGCTGACATTCATAAAATGCAGTTTAATCAATTTCATATAATGCAGTTTATTTCACTCGCACTTACTGCTGTTCAATCGCCCCACCGCAATTGGTATGAGGGGGGACTGTGCCTTACTTAATATTTGACGAGCATTACAGTTCATTCTGTATCTACAGCTCTCCGCATTCGCACGCTTTCCTTTAATTTTTTTATATATACCTTATTTAGTCTTTACAGTTATTTTTTAATATAGTTTTCGGTTTCATTTAAGTTCGTGTTTAAGTCTTTTTATTTAGTGTCGGTTTAGTTGCTTTATTATTATTTAATCTAATTTTTTCAGTTTTTAAAGTTCGCGTTTAAATAGTAGTTTTACTTAGTTAATTATTTAATCCGAATTAATTAGAGTTTAAATCGTTTATTTAGTATTAATTATTTTCGTATTAAGTTTTTTAGTGTTAATTATTTTTAAGTGTAAATATTTTAATTCTGTTGTAAGTTTAGTTTTCGTGGTTTCGCGTACTCCTATTTTCTTTATTCCAAGATGTACCATTACCAAAGTGTCGCATCGGCCATTAGAGATGCTAATCTTGCCGCCATGAGAGATGAGGACTTATTCTCAAATATAACATTTGAAGAGGAAATGGTGAAGCACCTGAATAATGAGGCAGCCCCGAGCATTGGATCGGGAATCGAAGTGATAGAAGGGTCATTCAAGGATCTCAGGCCCATTGGACTGCCTGCGGAATTGGGACCACAACAACAACCAGGTACAGCATTTTTATTTTCCGGTTAAATAATTGGGTATCTAATTTGTTATTTCTTTATAGTGTCTGGGCGGGAAGATGCTGTAACGCCAGCGCCGTCAACATCATCTACGCGGTCTCAGAGGGCAGCATACCGAAAGGCAGAAGACGAGGCACTTCTGCAGTTCGAATTGGATGGGTGGCTGAGCCTAATTCGGAATGATGTCCAGAAGGCGGAACAAAAGATGGCTCGTGGAAAAAAGCAGTACGAGCGGGCCACGCGGGAATTCCTGGTTAATAACACGGCAAAATACGCTCAAGGACTGAAACTAGGGAAATCAAGAATGCTACAGCACCTGCACCGACTTCGCCACCGGCAGCAAGTTATATCACAAGACGCTGACACGCTGGAGGCGAAGATCGGTGCAGTGAACACAGAATTAGAAAAATGTAAAGATTTTATGCATAATATTCCTCTAAATGATGAGTAGACATTTTTTGTAGTTTATTTCTTGTTTGTATATAATAAAATATATTAAAATTACTATTTTCTCTTATTTCTTATTTTATATCAGGTTTCTAAGTCCCAAAAAAATACAATATGCTTAAAAGCAGACAGGGACAATTTTAGTAACAAAAAAGTATTAAAAAAATGAAACAAATTGACTGAAAAAATTATAAACAAAAAAATATTTTCAACACCCAATGTGTTTCGAATAGTGAAACATATTTTTATACTCTGGTTAAATTTGACTTCATAAAAAATGTAATAAATTTATGAAGTTAATGTGTGCTTTGAAAAAATGGTAGAATGAAATTGACATTGAAAAATAGTAAGTATATTTCAAATTGTAATATTTTTTTTAATCAACTTTAAACACTATTTCTCAAATTAAAAAATAAATAATATAATCAGTACTAGAACATAGTGCTGAACTTGAGGAAAGGTATATAAATTGAAACAAATTACTTATTATAAAGATATTTATTATAAACCACAATCTAAGTTACATTCTTAAATATACAGATGATTATTGCATATATAGATCAGGTTGAAAACTACTTAAAAAACAAACATATTAGGCAGCACTCGCCTTTGTACAATTTACATCACAATTAGCACAGACAGTATATATTTTAGTATCCTTGGGTGCACTATATTCTTCTAAAACACTTTTACATCTTAGACAAATCCATATACAGACGGGCATTTTTTGAATGTATTATTACAGATGTATAATTTATTTTCTTGTATTAATTATAAAAACATATGCTAAGTATCATAAACAAGGCAGATGCTTATTAGATGAAAGCTTATTATCACAAGCCACTTGAATCCACTTTTACAATTAATCGTATGGCTTTTTGTAATACACGTGTGCCCCTCCTTTATATTTCGCAGCAATAGGTTCTTCATTAATTTTGCGTAGGAACAATTTGCTGAAAATTTCAAATGTTCAGTGATAGGTATGTCGCTTGCCTCCCACCTATATACTTCGACGCCACAACAAAAGCAACTGGCTACATCATGGCAGCCGCTGTAATAAAATCCGGCCAAGGCGAGGTCCGCAGGATCCACAGCGCCATTCCATCTTTTAAACGACAGTAAACGTTCATCGAATGACTTATACAGTCCTGTATTATTTGTTACAACTGAAGAGTCTTCCATGCATGCGCAAAATGTCTGCATAATTGATTTTTCCAATCTACACTCTTCACCACACATTGAGAAATGCCTTTTAGATGGCTATCCAATTATTTTCTCTTATAAATTAATAATCTATGTTGACGTCAGGTGGTGTTCACCTCCCACCATTAAAAATCTGTTGTTTATATTGATTATACAAAAATGAGAGACATAAATGTCCACAGATATATGAATTATAGTTTTGCATAGAATCATAATTATATCTAATTTTATTCAAGCCGCCGTCACTTAAAAAATATTTTATTAATTCTTTTGGAGGTCTTAAATTTCCATAACTGTCAAAATAAATTATTTCCTTGTTTTTCTTGGTGTACGCTACCCAGTGAGTTCCCTCACCATCATCAGTATCTAGATTTATTATACCGGTCTCATTTTTATTTATTATTTTAGGAAGCGTATCTCTCATAAAAACACCGCGAAAATGAGGAATTTTAAGCATTTTTGAATATTTCATTAGATCTAAATTAGTCAGTGGTCGGTGAGGCAGCTTTATTGGGAGTTTTTTGGATATGTTTTTAAATATAATCCAGAGCCTTTTTTGTAAGGACCTAGATATAATCCTTTCCCTTTTGAAGCTTGCTCCATTGCTAAATTATGTCTCTTTTGTTCAGCGGCCTGTTCCCGATTTGATTTAGCGTCATTTACTGCTTTTGCAATGCCGGCTGCACCTCCTCCGAGAGCTCCTAATGCTCCCAAAAGAGGTAAAAGGAATGGGATAAATCCACCTGTTTTTGGGGTAGCTATAATTCTTCTCCTCCGCTTCTTTGACTTTGATTTTTTCTTTATACCAAGCTTAACATTTATTTCTCCACCTTTCTTCTTTGAGGAACGACTTCCTCGGCGTTTGAGGCCCATTCCCAACTTATTCTTTAATTTCATCACCCCACCGACTCCCAATGCGGCGATTTTTTCACCGAAACCTGAGTCGGATGCTTTTACACGTTTAAATGCGACTTCAGCTAATTCTCTGTCAGCTTGATTTCGTCGCTCGACGTCTTGAAATTTAGAATACGCTATATCGTGCTCTTTGCAGGCCTCATCCAACGGATTAATTCCTTTATCCCCTCTTTGTAACCTCTTTGAAAGTTTTGTTCCAGGTCCACAATAATTATAAGTAGGCAAATGTAACTCCACTGGAAGTTTATCGATGATTTTATTAAGCAGACCACGTCCTTTCTTCTTAGCACTTCCAATACTACTAGGTGGAGAAGACTTTCTGCGAACCATTATAATACAACTGACATAAACAATAAAACATGTTTTGTAAAGTAGCCGTATATATATCTGCAGGATGTGATGTCCAGTCAGTTTACCGTAGTTCTCATTGTAATGAAAATCCACTTCAAAATAATTTCTAGATATATGTAAGTAGAGGAAGTTAGCCGTAGGTCGGTCTCCCCCCACCACTGACCTTGACCTTGACCGTGCACCTGTGGTCCGTTCCTTCAAGGCCACGGTGGCATCGTAGGTTCGCATAGCATATACCGTGACCTTGACCTTGGACGGCCGCAGTGCGTTTCGACTTCAAGGGCGCAGTGTTGCTGTTACCCAGAACGATCACTTGCGGTGACCTTGGCCTTGGCTAACACTATTAGAGAATGCAAGGACGGAGCTTCCTCCTTGCCACGCAACTTGACCTCTAAAATCACATTAGTTCAATACGTACACAGTAAAATGTGGTGGGGTTCTATATTTTGTGACGTAGTATACTTTTTCTATAAAAAAAGCACGGACTATTAGAACAAAATCATATTTAGTCTGGTTCACCTACAGTTAATAAGTGAGCATAGTGTTGTGATCTGAAATATTTTAAGTAAGCAAAGTTCTGTAATATTTCTTGGTTAGTAATTCTTTCACTGTACTCAACTACTTAAATATGACTACCAATATCGATTTATTAGCCCTTAATGAACTTATTATTAAAGATACTGAAGTTTTAGACCAAAAACCTATTTCATCGTTAATTTTAAATAAGGTTTACGCCATTAAAAAAATGTTAATGCTTAATACACGTTTTGGAAAATCGATATTAGTACATTTATTTGATGAAAGTACAAGTACTACCTTTAAATCATTTTTGCCTAAACGTATTGCTGAACTATTAAATATAACTTTTATAGAAGAAATAAATTCGTCTAGTGGTAAATATGCGTTGATTTATTTAGGAGAGAATTCACCCATTTATACCGGTGCTAAATCAAGGTCACTAATAAAATTCGAAATTATTGCGTGATTTAAACTATTTAAAATATTTGTATACTTTAAATTATCAGACCAATAAATAAGGTATAGTGAAAGTATAACTTAGACTGAAATATTATAAATACACTACAATAGTAGTAGAGATGTAAGTAGTTTTATCATATATTTGATAACTTGTTCTAATTTTATTTATGTAATTTCTAGCCTCACTATAACTGGCAAGAATGTGGATGCAATATTCAGCAGAACGTTGGGTAAGGGCAGAAGACATTAATTCGGCAATTGAAAGACTATCTTCTGTACTAGGCGACTTAAGTATGGATAGACTCCATGCAATAAATTATGATCTGAATTACTGCTTCGATGCTGAAAAAGTTAAACAGCTTAATGAGGATTCTGAGAGGTATTACAGAGGTGCACAACTATGTGGTAAATTCTCTCGTGGTATTGTGAATTTAGAAGAATTCTGTGAGCAACTAGTGGAAATAAATTTAAAACATTTCCTATGTGACATAGAAAAATACTTACCTAAGAAAATTATTGAAAAGTATCAACTCGACCAATCTGATGAAGAACAGGATGAAGACAACTCAATTAGTAGTTAATCACTTATTGTAATTCTTCTGTTAATAATATTAATATGTAAATGGTGTAATAAAATTATTATTATGGAAATATAGTTGTTTTTATTTTTAAAATTAAAATTGAAATAAATGAAACGCATTATTAGATTATACATTAATTTATTTATAATTATTTTTGGTGACATACATTAAAAAATATTAATTATTAATCCTAAATATAAACATATTTAAAGATATTTATTTTAACTCTATATTTAAATCTATAATACATTTGTTAAGAAAGTGAACGTTTGCAAGAGAGCAGTGACTATATTTTGGTTGGGTGTGTTCCATACATCTTGGTACCTTTAACGATTTTAGATTGGGTATGCAGGGTGAGAAGTCATCTAGATCTATAACTCTATTCCATTTTAGATGATGCTGTAGAACATTTTTCTTTAATTTGCCTTTGCATACAATTATAACATCCTCTGACAATACGTTGCGTCGAAAATTATTAACAGCGTTTTGACAAAGTCGATGAAGTATTAGTGGGAATTCTGACAGTTGAATATATCCATCACTCCATTTTATGCCCCCATGGTAGTTGTTTTCTAACCATCGGTAGTGAGTCTGTTCGCCTTGGGTTAGTGATGAGAAAGGATTTGGTGGTTTGAAGAAATAGTGTGCTTGCTGATTAGTGTTACAACATAGAACAGCTAATTCTTTAACGGTAAAATCATTTGTTTTATATTGAAACCCCTGCAAGTCAACTATCAAAGTAGGAAATTGGCTACCTAATGACGTCATGGTAATAGGTATTCGTTACTTAGCACCAGCAATGCCACACTGAACTGAACCATCTAATGCGCTATAACTTAAATACGCATCGTGAAGTATAAGTGCATATACTCGAGTTTGTTCGGGAAACTTCGTCTTCCGTGTCTCAAATTCAATTTTTATATCGACGGTGGATGATTTCATTGCATCTGGTTGGTGTGAGCAATCAATAACAAACAATGGATTTTTTCTGAATTCGCCAAGGTCCATCATAGGTTCACTCATATCTTTATCGTAATAACTACGTTGGAAATTTTCATAGGCGTAGTAGGCTGCAGAGTCGAGTTTCTTATCGAAATTTAAATTCCAACGTTCATATGGAAATACTTCGGCATTTAAATATAGCCGAATATTATTTATATCTGCATGTATAAAACTTGCGGCGTCCTTGGTTCTGTCACTAGAGTTGCCATTGTTTTGAAATCCGATAATGATGTATCGAGGTCTCTCAAGACTGTTAGTGGTTTTAACAGCCCATATATCAGAAGCAGTATCACGTAGAGTGGGTAGCTCATAGAGATCCCACATACGGTAAGCCATTTTAACTTTAGCATTATTACTGCTCGTATCAATTTTCTTTAATAGTTTAACCTTTTGTCTAACTTCAGGCACAATATGTCTTATCTTCCATTCGATTTTGTTAATTTCTAACTGTGCATCAACTTCTCCAATGTAAGAGTCTTTAAAGGAACGTGCTATAATTAAAATTAATTCCTGTTTTGTATTTAAAATACCTTTGGTATAATCTTCTGCAAAACCCATGAGGTACTTAAGAGGGAGTTTACCGCTGAAAATGTGGCTGGTAGTATCTAAAATATCCTGTTTTTTCTCGGTGAGACCCCAACCTATAGTTAGTAGCGATGGGAGGGATGTTTGTCCATATGACACCCTAGTTTTCATTGTAGTAGTGATGCCAGGCTTCCTAACGACAGCGACCTGTTCACCACCCATTTCATATCTTATTTCTTCGAAGAGAAAAGCTAGCGCATTGTTAGATAGATAACACTTCTTGGTAACATCACTAGGGGTAAATTTTCCTTCTATATAAATGTAACTCTCTGTAATGTCAAGTATTAAGTCCTGAAAATTGACAGGAATGCGTACTTCATCAGAGTTTCTATAATATGGTGAACCGTGTGGTTTATATGTATGCTCATGTAAGCTAACGAGTGACTGATCGAATACAGGTTCCTCGAACACCTCAAGTTTTTCACTAGATGTAAAAGTCACCATTATTAACTATTTTTCTCTCAGTTTCAATCCGATGGATCGAAGAAATGCACGATCTTTAGCTGGCAGGTTATGTCTTAACCGTTTAAGCTCTACACGTTGAATGAGTCGATTTCCGCAGTCATTAGTCTTTTTATCGTCAATCACATTGAAACGATTGTGTGCTAATCGTTGTTGATTATATCGGAAACCCATTGTGTTTGCGATTTTAAAACTGTTTCAATTCTAGCTTTACGATAATCTTCTCACCACGAAAATTGATTAAATCTCCATTATCATCCAATATGCGTAGTGTAATGTTGTCGATAAACTGACGTCCTTCAGGTCTAACAGGCAAATATATGATGTTCGCTGGCTCTCTGGTAAGTTTGTAACCTGGTTCAACGTCTATGTCGAACTCGAAAAGGGTATGGGATTTAAGGGTATTCAGATATGCTCCAGAGATAATGTTGCAATCTACACGTATCATCCTTACTTTCATAATATCAACAGGTAATGTTGATTCATGATTAGTGTTTGGATGCAAATAAGTCGATTCAAATCCCAATAAATTACCAATAGAGTTTGCTTGTGTAAAGTCAATTCCATATTTTGACCAAATCTCACACTTTAGCGTATTGTTGTTCGCTCGCAGTCGAAATAGTTTTTCTTTTTCCTCTTTCTTATCACCGGGCATAGCTTTCAGTATTGCACGATATATCTCTTCAATTTCATAGGCTCCGCAAGGTATGTGGATAAGTGTGGGGGCTACTTTTGGTCCAATTCGATAGCAAAAACGATTGTTGGTTTCGTCCACATTGAATATAGAATTGTAAGAATAGAAGCCTGTTAATCCTAACCCATATCGACTATTAGTATCTAATTCAATGGGAGGATAAAACTCAGCACTGAGCACACTAGATCGGTTTGATAGAGTGAACGTATACGACATGACTGATGATATTTAGTGTTCTCTCATGAATTTATTGTGAACTACAGCAATAATCGTGGTGTAATTTTCGTTTTTTGCTGGATGACGGAGACGTTTGTATCTCATTATTTGATGCAACATTGACATCGCGCACTTTACAGTAGCAGCAAAATATTCTTCGAGGCGGCGGCCCATCATTAACATCAACACTGCTACCACCGCCATCATCATCATCATCATGATAATGTTCCTGACAGTATTGATATTTTAAAATATCAATATCATTCTGGAGATGCTGGGGTAGTTTGTCCCATACTAATGCAATTTCATGTGCAGCACATCCAATCATTACTTCTTTAGGCATATTTGCCAGTTGTTGTTTGCTCATCTTCAATAGACTGCGTAAACGGGAGAATGCGATTAGTGATTGACCCATCTGCTTGATGCTTTCCCGATCCATTTCAAGGTCTGCAGATGTTATTTCACAAGCGTTTGTAGTTATTTTGTAGTGAGAAACTTCAAACACAAATGACCACACCACACTGTGTTAAAATTTTGTTGGCGTTCATAGTTATAGTAAATTTTGTCGGTCGACTTTGAACCTCTGCGCAGATATAAAACTAATTCTGTCGGTGGGGGTAAATCACCAAAACTATCGAAATATGTGACTAAACTACCACGTTTTTTAAATGCAACCCAGTGTGTTCCAGGGCCATTTATACTGTCTAGATTTATGATGGCCGACTCATTATGACGTGGTCCAGAATATGGTAGAGTGTCCCGCATAAATATCCCCCGAAAATAGGGCACTTTCACCTTCTCTGCATAATATTTAAGATCGATATTAGTGAGAGGTTTTCGGGGTAGAGCATCTAGAAGTTTTTTGAACTTTGTGGTTTTAGATAAAGTCCTAGTCCTTTGCGATATGGTTTTAAATATAGCCCTTTACCACTTTTTCCTATAGAAATCGCCTCCATCTGCCTATTATGGCGATTTTTTTCAGCTAATTCCTCTCTACTCGTTTTAACATCATTTACAGCTTTAGCTATACCAGCAGCAGTGCCAGCTAAACTACCCAAAGCTGATAATCCAGCAAAAATGGGTATTAATGGTAGAATTCCACCCACTTTCGGTATTGGTATTATCCTAGGTGTACGAATATTACGTTTTCCACCAGCTGCTCTCATGTGTCGTCGTGCTGCTTGAAGCGCAATTTGCGTAACTTTTTTTGTGTCCTTAGCGATTTTTCGTTTACCACCGGCTTTACGTATGTCATCACGTACTTTACGTACTATTCCAGCACCAAAAGCTATATTTCTAGTTTTTTTCTTGTTTTTCTTTTTAATTATACGTTTCTTTGTAGTACGGGGTGTTGTTGACGTACAACCCATACCAAGACGTTGCTTTCCCTTCATTATAGTTGTAACTAACCACGCGGCGGCCTTTTCTTTGAAACTTACGTCTTTTGATTTAACTCGTTTCCAGGCAGCTTGTTCAAGTTGATAGTCTGCTTTGTGTCGGGCTGCTAAATTACTGGTGTTTTGATCGTATGCAATATCGTGCTGCTTGCATGCAGCATCGAGTTTGTTTATGCCTGGATCACCTCGGGCTAATCTTTTTTGTAATTTGGTGCCTGGACCACAATACTGGTAACCTCCCGGTAAGTGTAGTTCAAATGGGAGCTTATTTATTAGAGAATTGACTACCCCCTTACCAATCTTTAAACCACGACGATTTTCACGTGTGTGCTTCTCGGTTGACACCATTTAAATAACAATCACAATACGTACATCTATTTATATAGTATCCATCCGTGCTACGATGCGCATTGTGAAGCAGAAACAGAAACTTGCTGTAGATAATTTAGATGAAAAAGTAGGGTGTGGACTACAAGTCGAATCACGCCATGGCCCGCTACTTCCCTCAACTATTCGCGGACTCTTAATAGGTCCAAGTGGTTGTGGCAAAACAAATTTACTAATAACTTTGCTTACTCATCCACTTGGGCTACGTTTTTCAAACATTTACTTATATTCAAAGTCCTTACATCAACCCAAGTATGAATATTTACGCGATATATTAGCACCGATTACGGGGCTAGGATATTACACCTTCAGTAACAACGCGGAAATAGTGCAACCATCCGACGCTGAGCCTGAGTCTATATTTATATTTGATGATGTTATATGTGAAAAGCAAGATGTTATTCGAGCATACTTCTCAATGGGGCGTCATAAACATGTAGATTGTTTCTATTTGGCACAAACGTATTCCCGCGTCCCTAAACAGTTGGTAAGGGATAATAGTAATTTCATAGCAATTTTTAAGCAGGATGATATGAATTTACACCACATTTTCTCAGACCATGTCTCACCGGATGTGACTTATAAAGAATTTCAAGAAATGTGTGCAGAGTGCTGGAAAGACAAATATGGGTTTCTTGTAATTGACAAGGATAGAGAAGTAAATGAAGGGAGATATCGCAAAGAACTTGATAGTTTCATATATCCATGAAGTATTGTAATTAAAATTTTAATTGGTCTACAGATAGCATCGGGATAACTTCAGCAGTGAGGCTGCATTTGTTAGACATGAATGACAATGGTGAGAATAAACTCAGTAGTGCTATAGGTAGAAACATGAGAGAAGAAATAAGACTGAAACGTGAATTGATTGAGGCCACCGATTCAGTGCGCAAAAAATTCAACTCTGTGAAGAGAAGAAACGTTGAGAATCAGTTAACACTCGAAAAAATTTATGAACCCATAACAAAACCATTAAAGGTTATATCATCTGCTTCACATAACCAATCGCTAACACAACCTCAGAAACCAACACAACCGATAGAAAGTGCAAGAGCTAGTACTAGTACATTTAAAGCAACACCTGAAACTAGTGATGAAGATGGTGACAAAAATGCAAGTCAACAATATTTTTTGGAAACACCACCGGGATCGTCGTTAATGAGCACTCCATGTTCAGAAAGTTCTATTAGTGGCGCAGAAGGAAAATGTGATATAGTGCAAACACATTTAGAAAATCTGAAATTCGACAATGCTAGGTATGATACTATATACGGTGTACGTTTAGACCCCCATACAGAAAAACTACAAATGGGTAATGCTGAAATACGCTTTTCTAATGGAAATATCACATTGTGGCGTGGAACTAAGAAGGTGGGGACGTATTCTGGCAGTCCTAAGTTATATGATATGATATTTATGAAACAACCACAAATTTCGCGTAGTAATGAGGCTATTATTGGCGACAAAGAGTGTCAATTATATGGGGGGATTTTAAAACAGACAAAAGCACCATATAAAAATTATGATATGAAACAGGGTTTGAATAAAGCTAAATGGAAGAAATTCACTAATATTATAGAACCATTGGTATCTTCTACAGTTGTGACGAGATCTAAAACTGGCTTAGGTGTTCCTATTAATAAATTATACAATAATAGAGGTGTTGACTATGTATATTGGAATAAACCGAAAGAACTGGTGGACCGCCTACGCCTGCTCTATAGCTCAAAAATGGTTGGTAACAATGGTGTCAATAACGAAATAGTCAGTTTATTGGAAGAAATGAGGGAAGAAAGGATAATCTATTAGTGAAGTTAAAATTCATTTCACACTTATTTAATTAGTATAAAATATTGTGAAATGCTTAAACGGGGTCAGACGTAAACAGAAATGGCTGTTGTAAACAACACAATTGACAAGTTCGGTAGACGAAGAAGTAATAATAATAAATCGATTATCGTACATGGACCTCCAGGTATTGGTTTTAAACTTACCGCAGATAATCAATTTGATATGCAAAATAAGCGTTTACTGAACATTGGTGAACCAATAAATCAAAAAGATGGTGTAACTCGTAACTATGTAGACGAAAATATCGATAAATGTATGAAAGACATTAAAAAGTCACACATTGCTTTTATGGAGAATCAGTGGACTGAATATAGTAAGTTTGTACACAGCAAAATTACCGAGATGATTAATGACGCTCTGCAACACATTAATAAAGAAATTTCTGGAGTTAAGAAATTAACCGAGGACAATTATACTATTTTATATGATGCAATAAGCAAAGTGCACCACATTCTCGATGAATCCCGTCTGAAAGGTATGACAGTGCGACAGAAATCACTTGGAAATATTGTGGCACAAGCTGGGAGGAACGATCGTAATCAACAAGTGATAGATGAAATAGTGGCTGAAGTCACGGACAACGCTGCTACATTAGGAAAAAAGTGAAAAAACAGACCTAAATTATCTATATAAACGCCTGACTTAAACTTCAATTATGGTGATTAGTAATGAGAAATTACAAGTTGTTAACGAATTGCATAAAGCTTGTAGGAGAAATTTCCGTAGAAGAAGAACAATAATCAAAGGTTATGGTGATTTATGGCAAATGGATTTAGCTGAAATGCAACCATACGCTGATGAAAACAATGGTTATCGATACATTCTCGTAGTGATCGACTGTTACTCAAAATATTTGTGGACTAAACCTCTAAAAAATAAAACTGGTGTTGAAATTACTAAGGCTATGAGAAGTATTTTACAAGAATCAAATTATTCTCCTAAAAATCTACAAAGCGATCAGGGTACGGAATTTTACAACAAAAACTTTTCTGCTTTAATGAAACAGTACATCATTAATCATTACTCCACGTATAGTACGAAAAAAGCAGCAATTGCAGAAAGAGTAATACGAACATTAAAAACCTGGTTATATAAAGAATTCTCAGCTAGAGGTAAATACAAATGGGTTGACATTCTATCCGACATTACAAAATTGTACAATAATAAAATACATCGTACGACTGGTATGAAACCTGCTGATGTTAAACCAACTACACGTTTAAATGCTTATAATCACATTAAAATTGCTTTGAAACCTAAATTTCGTATTGGCGATATAGTTCGAATCAGTAAATATAAAGGTATATTTGAAAAGGGGTTCACACCAAATTTTTCAACTGAACTTTTCAAGATCGTTAAAATAAATGTAACAAATCCCACAACATATACACTCCAGGACATTCATGGCCAACCAATAAAGGGGTGCTTTTATGAAATGGAGCTACAAAAAGCTAAATACCCTGATGTCTACTTGGTGGAAAAGGTTTTAAGAAGGAGAGGGAACAAGGTTTTTGTGAAGTGGCTCGGATTCTCTAATGACCACAACTCTTGGATTAACGAAGCAGCTCTTATTTAATATTGTCACATTCTTTATATAAAATGTGTATATTTATAACAACTAATATTTTACTTATGTTTAGAAATTTCATAATAAAATGTGTGTATTCCATTAATATTTGTTTTATTTATTTTCCCCATATAAGACTCCAAAGCCTTAGTAATTATATACACATTAACGAAAAAATATATACAAATGCAAATTTGTTAAAATTTTTGAATTAATTTTTACTCCTAAAAATTATTAGATGAAATCAAGAAAATCATTTTAATAAATTTTATTGAGAAGAAAATATTTACAACGAATTATAGATTAAATATATTTATTTAAAACGTATATAATACAGAAAAAATACAAATACATATTTATGGAATTAATCAGATGAAATCCCCCCGTCTCGACAGTAACGCTTCCTGACAGAAACATTCTCTGTTGTGTTTCATCACACCTCCATAAATATGTCCAACATATTCACAAAGTAAAACACTGTATGTCTTCTCGTCTCTGCATTTGCTGCAAATATTGTTCCAACAATCACCAGTGTACTTGTTGCAAACCAGACACCGCTGCCTCAATGGGTGCTCCACCTTGCATGTCTCACAAACATCTCGGATAATTCCAAAATTTGTACGAGTCGTGGGTTGTAGACACTTGTAGCACTCTTGCTCCAGACGCTCACGTGATGCTGCTTTTCGGACGGTATTCACTGGCACTGGATTTTCTTTTATACAATTTGAACATAGTCCAGTACATGGATTAATTTGCTGCTTTGCCCAGAATTGGGAACAATTATAGCACAGAATTGCACCATCCATACTATATGGATATACGGCGATTGTTGGTTTCGATTGCCACTCTCTTGGACAAGACATTGCTGTTTTAAAAACAAGTGTACGGTATGACAGCTGAATAATAACTGAGTTCCTCCTCATGGCCTTGTTTGTTTAAGTAGTCGCTGGAATTGCCGATATTAGAGCCATGGTATGTCGTTAGAGATGATGTGACGTCACCAGCAACATGTTTAAAAGAGGAGGTGTAACTCCACGTTAGATCAGTTGCTTTGCAAACTTCAACGTTGATCATTCCGTCTACTGTCTTATATATTCGTTTCCAAGTATTAATATGGCTGCTGTACCTGCTGGTTGGGCTAACCTCAGATTCCTGGACTGGTTAGCATCCCTAGATGTCCTCAACAATATATGGTACCTTGAAGAGGTAGAGGACGACTTGGCTGCTCCCGAAGACGACGAGGTAGAAGTTGAAGACGATGAGGAAGGCGATGAGGAAAGCGACGAGGAAGACGATGAGGAATTTTTTGACGCTGAAGAGGGTGCAGACGATTCAAGTGATGATGAGGGTATCGTCGTAGATGTTCCCCATCAAAGAGGGCAGCGGTGGATAACATCAGAATATTTAGCAAGGGTGAACCCGATGGATGGCATCTTCTGCACCACCATGACCTTTGTTGCGGTCCAAGTAGTGGGTGGTATGGAATACAATCTTTGCCACGGATGTTTTCTGGGATACCAGTCTAGGGTGGATCCTGGGAGACATCGTCATGTGGACTACCATGCCACTACAAGGATAATGAGAGGCAGGCGGGGATATTGCAAATCTTGCAGAGATCCACTCTATCAGATTAGGCGAGTGGAAATCTGCAATATTTGCAATATGGACAGATAATTTGTAGTTTTTTTTTGTAAATATGTATATATCTCTTAGTTTATTGTAAATAATTATGTAATTAGTTTTAGTGATAAATAAATGTATATATTTAATTTTTAGTTTATTGTAAATATTATATAACTAGTTTAAGTGTTAAATAAACGTTAAATTGAATCTTATTTTTTGTTTTATTTACTAAATATTTAAATGTAAGTAACACAATGTTACTAGAGAAATCTGTGTTTCACTTCGATTATTGCTTATGTTGACAGTGCTATTGATATTGATGGTGTTAAAAATATGAGTATTAGGACACTTTCTACTCTTATTTGTGTGAGTAGTGAGGTGGGGAGTGATGAGGTGGGGGTGGTGGTAGGGGCTATATATACATAAGAAAGCCCTCACCATCCTCAGTTTACTTTCTACGCTCCAACATGTCTGAAGTACAAGACAATACTGTATCTTCCACTTCAACCATGTTCGTTTTGTGCGAAAGGTATCGTGCCTACCTGCAGCGCGTTAGAGAGGCGACAAGGGGTGGTGTAGCAGATAGCACCACCTCACCAGAAGAATACCAACCATTGGAGAGGTCTCCGTCCACATGGTCGATGGACACTGTGCCCAATGATGATTCCGAAGACGAGATGGATGGAGTAATTCTGGAGGAATCATCGACGGACACAGCGGAATCGTCTGACTCGGAAGATGATGCAGCCATTCTGGTGGAGGAATCTACCGATGAAGATGAGGATGCAGCCATTCTGGTGGAGGAATCTGCCGATGAAGATGAGGATGCAGTCATTCTGGTGGAGCATGATTCGGACGGATAATTCTGTTTTATTTTATGTATATATATTTTTGTTATTTATAAATAAATGTATTAAGAGTTATTCTTTTTTTATTTCATTTCATATACAATAAATAACAGTAGTAAAGTAAAGAATAAAAAATTGCTTTAATATAAGAAATAACGGGGTACTTATTTAAGTAAATTGGTTATTCGTATTTGGACTGTCGGTCAAAAGTGTTGCAAAAGGTGTATCGAGGTCACAGTTGTCCTCCAGTACCGTTTCTACTCACTTCCGACCTTTAGTTTTGCCGCAGCAGACTTTTTCCCGGAACGGCTAGTCGTATCGCTCCGAAAGTGGTTGCAATCGCTTCCCAGTGATCGATTTAGTCGAAAACGATACCTCGCGTGTCCTCGGGCGTCTTCGGGTGGCTTCGGGAAACTTCGGGAGTGTTCGGCATGAGTTCGGCTTTTCGCTTAAAATTGCAGCCTTTGCATGTGTGAACTCCCCTGAAACGTGTTTTGATTTTTTTATTCCCCCAATCCTTGACAAAACAGTGAATAACGCGTTCGGTAGTGTTCGGATCGATTCGGAAATTATCGGAATCGATTCCCAGTGGTCAGTTTAGTCGAAAATGACCCCTTACGCGTGTCTGAGTGTACTTTGGAAGTTTTTCAGTTGTTTATATATATATATATATATATTTTTTTTTTTTTGTCCAATATTTGTGTATAAATAAATGTATTAAAATTTATTTTTTATTTCATCTACGATGAATACAACAGTTCTAATCTAATTATATACTTAAATACACAATTTACCAAAAATTCCATGAAATATATATATAAACTCGCGTTATAGGTAAGTATAAGAGTAAAGTATAAGAGTTTCCTAGGACCAAGGTAGCCCAGTGGTAACGTGGCTTGCTACGTAAACTTTGTGAACGAAGGTTTGGTAGTTCAATCCCTAGCACTTGCAGGGATTTTTTTCAACACGTAAATTATAAAATTATAAAATTATAGAATTATAAAATTATAGAATTATAAAATTATAATTATAAAATTATAGAGTTATAAAATTATAATTATAAAATTAAATAACAATTTTCCGCTATACCACTGCGCTACCTTGGTTTCAGTTTTACATTTTTACTTTTATATTTTTTTTACATTTTTTCTCTTAACCCTAACCTAATACTAAATTTATGTACAAACATTTTTAATGCAACATTCTGTAGTGTGTTTACGCACTACCTTATTCCCAGTTTCTTTTTTATAGCATTTAGCTTCCTTGTACATCTCTCAGAGGCTTTGCGACGCTTCGCAATGCCTCTGAGCATTTCATCGGCCCGAGAATTCAACATCTCCGCCTTCCTTTTGAGGGACTGCGCGTGATCCTTTAATTTGCTGTCATCATCAGTTGCACTTTTAAGTTCCCTATCCTCCCGCTGCAACTGTTCATACATGTTCAAGAAATTTTTGAAAGTTTCATTTTGCTCTTCTTGGGAGAATAACTCCGATTGTGAATCAGAATCACTTTCATTCACAACCAGAGCACGGTTACGGGGTTCCTGCGTTGGCAACACCGCATGAGAGCATCCTGGCAACGGCGCGCTCGAACATACCGGTTGCACTTTCGTCGGCTTTTTTGCAGCATCTTTTTTCGGTTTCTTAGCTACCGACTTTTTTGCAGCAGCTTTTTTAACCACCGGTTTCCTTCCCGATAACGGCTTTTTATTTTTAGCTGCTGCTTTCTTAGGCTTTTCAGGTATCTCTACCTGCCCCTCGTCTGAGCCAACATCGGGAATAGGGCTCAGGCGAGCAGGTACAGATGCTTGCGCCGATAAAATTCTTCTAAGAATCGACACGTCATCATCTTTCTCGGTATTCTCTACCTGCGTCTGCTTTGTAGATGTTGAAGGATGCGTCGTCATCTTCTTTTGGCCTTTCTGCGAATAAATCTTTGGTTGCGCAGGTTGAAATTCGTCCTCAGAATTTGTCTCCGTAACCGTAGGGAACCTAGACCACGCGGCGTTCGGGTAGGCCTCTCCATTAGATGTACTAGCTCTGGCTTCATCTGAAGCCAAAGCCTGCGCGTCCAATTCGGAGAAATCGAAATCACCCAGCAAATCATCGTTCAAATCGGTCAAATCCGTCGGGATTTCAATATCCGGTAGTAAACCCACGCCAGGACTCGTCTGGTTGTTCGCCACACCATTACCCGGACAAGCGTCGCCATTGTTCGCCACACCATTACCCGGACAAGCGTCGCCATTGTCGTCTTGCCCTGGCATATAATTAATTAAGTATGCAGCCACAGCACTCAACAAAGCGCCTCCCTTACCGCTACCACCAGAAACACCAATCTTTTTTTGTCCTACCATTGTCACAACAAACACAAAACGGACACGAGAAACGGGCACGAAACACAAAACACAGAACACAAAGAATGCTAGGAATAGAGCAGACAGCACTATTTTGCACACTTCCTTACAACTCGAGAGCTGGAGACGGAAAGAATCTTTGTAGCATCTCTGAAGCCCATAACGCTGAACTAACCCCTCCACTCCCTACCACTCTTGTTCCTATTGGTTCAAATTATTTCCCTACACACTCTAACTAACCCCCTACTTCCCACCCCACTCTTCCTATCGTCTCTCTCTATCTTATTGCCTACAGTACTCATACAATAAAAATACCATTTAGTAATTTAAATCTTTATTTATAAATTAACATTTTATTTCATACAAATATCTCTTACTTCGACTTACACATAACATGAAATATCACAATGAATTTTTCAATTGAATATTATAATTGTCGACCTTTGCGTTAACAAGTAGAAACATTATTAACAATTAATCACTCAACTCATTCATTGCTTTGAGTAACACATCTAGTTTATCATCATCCTTTAAAACATTTCGTTCAACGACACTATTTAAGGCTGATATTAACCACTTTAAATTCTGCTCTGGTTCACTCTGAAAAAATGTTATGTCTGAGTGACCCCAGGGTAGAGTTTTAGTGGTATTGGGAATCACAAAACGTTTATCGTCATAATAAGAAAGAGCAACTTTATTCCGCATCTCTGTATAGATATCATGCAAGTGACTTCTGAAAGTATTCATTTTACGAAATATTAACCCGCCCTGCTCAACAATTTTTCTGTAGTCATCTATTGTAAGTTGTTTTTCAATCACAGATTTCTTTACTCCCTTGGCTTTTTTCAACTCATTACCGACCGATTGCACGTAGTACGCTTTCGCTCCAGTACCATAAAAGCTGATAATAGGATCTTCGGGGAATTCGTCTTTCATATTCCCAAGCACAGACGAGCCTTTTGGAATATTAAATTTATTTCCCTCCCTGTAATTAGAAGTATCAAATTTTTCTGGATTTTGTACAATAAAGTCATAGAAGTTATCTGTATAAACTTTCATAATTAAGGAATCGGTGTCGGTGTACAACAAAGAAGCATTAGCACCGAATTGACGTTTAATAACACCATAAAAAAAATTATACAGTACCGTCTTCGATAATTCAAGAATACAAAATCCTACGTAAATTGGTTTGTTATAGACTACTTGCAATTTGCTCATTTCAATCGCTACAAAATCCTCAGAAAAAATTGTGCAAGATTTGAAATTTGGACGAGCGATTAATGCGTTTGCACCTATAGTTCTTCTAACATTTTCCCAATGAGTAATCAACTTTATATCTCTTCTATTATCAACATTTTCCATGGTTTTACCAAATACTGCATTATTCATTAATTTATATTGGTCTTTTTCAAATTTATTGGTCGCTGAATTTCTCATTTGCGTATTTAAATCGATGTATTTTTTTAACCAGGGCGACTGCTTGAACTTAAGTACTCTATGGGTTTTTAACACCATTAAACCATTTTCAATGGCTTGTTTCAAGTTTCTATAATGCACAACATATCGTCTCTTATCATTCAAATTTGGGATTAATTTTGGTGATTTTGATTTTGATTGGGGGGGTATAATATTTTCTACTAAGAAAGGGAGATCTGAATGTAAATCGTGTAACTCTTGCGGATAATGTATGTCTACTTCAAAAACATACCCGTGTGGACTCTCGTCTGAAATATTAGTAACATCTAAGTCGATAATTTCTCTTTCGGACAGCCACTCAAATCCCCCTGTTGGTAATGCTTGGGACATACTATGACCGTATAAGTTCGTAGCATCAAGATATGTGATAAATGACGACGGTTCTGAGGGATCATAATTGGGTACAAACTTATTATTTGCGATATGCTTCCTTTCTGTACACTGGCTGACACCACCGCGTATAGCTTTTTTAAAAAAATGTATCATATCGATATCTGTTAACAATTCAAGTTCTACCGCTGTTAGTTTCAACATAGCGTCCCAAGATAAACCTGGAGCTGTGTAATATTGAGCTGGATCCAATTTATATTTATTCACGCAAATTTTACGAAAATTTTCAAATACGTCACACAAAAGAAGGACATCTGATTTTAAATACAGGTCTGAATAGTCACCCAAACTCTGGCACTCAAACAATTCCCACACATTTTTAGCCCTTTCATAATCGTCATCTGATATATGTGTTTCATTTAGGCTGTCATAGAATTCCTGCTTGGTGGGTAGAACACGATTATTTAATTTCTCTAAGTTATCTACGAAACTATATGGAAATACACCCTTCCGTCGCATTAAAATAAATTTTGCATTATCGGTAAAAAAGTTCTTCATTGTAACCATTTGACCTTCATTTAAATTTTCCCCTAAATTTTGTAGTGATGCTGACATAAATTTAAAACTATCGATGAAACGTAACCGCAAATATTTATTTTTTGTTTCCCCCTTGTCAGTAACGTAATCATGCATGTAAAGATGTTTTGTAAAAGATATATATTTTTCTTTGTTTTGTGGTATTACGTCAACTTTATCTTTATGAGCGCATAACTCTTTTACAAATAAGTGAATATCGTATCCACTCATGTTGTGAAATATGATAGGTACAAAATTTGGTAGTTTATAATTTAAATTACAGATCGAGTGCGCGGCACCGAATCGTATCTTACCAGTTAAGTGGCAATGATCTTTCACCTTTATATCACCTTCTGCAAAAGGCTTCTCACATATACCACAGATGGTTGCATTGTCAAAATTTTCTCTTTCTATCGCTGTAAGCGGGGACATGGGGATTACATCTTTCATATATCTATTATAAATTTCCCTTAAATCAGCCTCTATACATGATACAAATACTTTTGCTGCATCAGATCCGCGATATAGTTCAAATTTAGAAATGCTATTATCAAAGGAACATTTTATGTAATACGCGAAAGAGTAAGGTTCATGAATAAACGTTTTGTTGGTATAAGAGCGTTCAGGATTTGGCTCGCAAGTATTTATCGGTTTCAAAATGGATTCAAAGTCTGCATATACTACAAATGGTACTTGCATTTGTCTGTCAAAATTCTCAAATTTTAATATATTTTCCGGTACACGTTTCCCATATTTATCAACCCGAAATTGTGTCGATGGTGTTGTAGTGTAAATATGATTACAATCATTTGTTTGGTGAGACATTAGCTGACGTTCGTTACAGAAATACAGCAAACACCCATCACAAAAATATTTTCTATGTCCGTGAGCGGATATTTGATTTGATACTAATCCAGATAAATTTTTTATCCAACAATAGTGAGTTTTAGCACAATCCGATTTACAATGATGATTCTGATCACATTCCGCGGAAATTAATAATAAGTTAACATGAATACGTAGTTTCTTCTGAGAATAACGCAAAGGTCCGACAACATCATATTTTACTTTATTATTCTCGAATTTCTTTTCTAACCCATACACATTAATAGATATATTATTCAATTCCTCAAATTTTGAAATGTCTCTCAATTTCATTGGAAAATTCATACCTGTCAAATTTAGAACTCTTGAATAATGTGGATAAGATGACATTTGAGATGTACCACCATTTGCAGGATACAATGCTGAAGTGACTGCCCAAGCAAAACAGTATTGGTCCTGGTTTTCTATATTCACTACGGCCTTCTTATTTGCGATGAACTTTGGTAACTTGATATATGATGAACCACCCATTGGACTGTACTTGTTTATATTAATTTCAACAAATTTTATTTGTTCGAGGGCCCACCCTAAAAATAAAAAAAAAAATGTCAATTGTTATTCCACATACCAGAAGATATTTACATACCAGAATCACGCTCTTGGAACTCAGTAGTTTGCGCAACCATCATGTCTATAAAAGTGTCGAGTGCAATGTTTAAATCCACACCTTGATCCAATATTTTATTACACGTATTAAACGATTTAATTTCAGCTATTTCTTGTGCTTGTAATATATAGCTGGCAAATGTCTCCATGTTTACTTTCACAGTTTTATGAAGTAATAATATTTCTTCTAGTAAATTCAATATTTTATGTCGAATTTCGTTGAAAAATATTATATAGTCCAGTTTCTCATTATCACTATGCACTCGGTATGTTATGATTCTATATTTGAAAGCACTGCGAACAATTTCTGTACCATCCATCAAACGTACACATGAATTTGTTCTGTGTTGTAGTGTTCTTTTATGAGACTTCATTTGGTTAGTTGTTAAAGTCACATTACAGCTATAACACGTCTGCATAATTACCGATGTTGATGGATTCGAATCCAATTTCACTTTCTTTGCTGGCGGTCCATTACCATTTAAACTGTTACACGCCTCCCTCTGATGACGTCGCATATTGTCACTGCGAGTGAAGCTTGCACCACAAAAACTGCACGAATACATATTTGCTTCTTTACTCTAGGAAATTGACGTTAAGAATGATCCCATATTAACTCCTTTCACTCTTTTATAGAAAAGATATACTACGTCACAAAATATCAAACCACGGCACATTACGAGTTGCGTGGCAAGGAGGAAGCTCCGTCCTTGCATTCTCTAATAGTGTTAGCCAAGGCCAAGGTCACCGCAAGTGATCGTTCTGGGTAACAGCAACACTGCGCCCTTGAAGTCGAAACGCACTGCGGCCGTCCAAGGTCAAGGTCACGGTATATGCTATGCGAACCTACGATGCCACCGTGGCCTTGAAGGAACGGACCACAGGTGCACGGTCAAGGTCAAGGTCAGTGGTGGGGGGAGACCGACCTACGGCTAACTTCCTCTACTTATGTACTAATTAATAGCTGCCTGAAATGCGGATTCATCAGCAAGAAACAGTTTTACCGATAGCAGATCATGATGACGTTTCCAAGACCAGCACCATTCAAAAGCACGGCATTTTATTTGGTGGACAATCGAAACGAGGACTTTTGGTAGGAAGCTCAGGGTGCGGAAAAACAAATGTGATGCTCAGTTTATTAGAACATCCCAATGGGTTACGGTTTGAAAAGTCCCTATATCAACCGAAATATGAGTACTTGAGAATGCTTATGAAACCTATAAATGAAATTGGATATTTCGAATATAATGATGGGGATGCAGTAATACCTCCAGAAGAAATAAAACCGAATTCTGTGATAATATTTGATGATTTAGCTTCTTGTAATCAAAATATCATTAAAAGCTATTTTTGTTTTGGACGTCATAAAAACACTGATTGTTTTTACCTATGTCAGACATACAGCGCCATTCCCAAACAACTATGTAGAGATAATGCTAACCTTATTGTGATATTCCCTCAAGATATGACCAATCTGAAACATATTTATGATGATCATGTAAACGTGGATATGTGTTTTCAAGATTTCAGGGAGCTCTGTGCATTTTGTTGGAAAGATAAATACGGGTTTGTGGTAATAGATAAAGATTGCGCTGTTAACTCTGGAAGATATCGGAAGGGATTCGATAAATTCGTTCAAATATAAGGTTTCAACACTGAGCCCCTCAGTCAGTAATCATGGATAATCGAGTGGCAGTACAGCTTTTAAAAACAAGAGAGGCGCTGAAACAAAAATACAGAAGTTTGAAAAGAGATATCGACAAATCACAATCACAGTTAGAGAAAACTTACAAACCGATAACTGAACCTCTTAAAGATTTGGTGTCAACTCTTATTAAAACAGAAAGTGCTTCGAAAAAACCATATTTGAAAAAAGAATTGAAAGAAGAAATAAGCCGTGATAGTCTTAATACTCGATCAATTGGTCAAACTCCTCTTGAGTATTATCACACTTCTACACCTGTTCATTTGGAAGACGAAACTTTTCAGTATGACCCGACTCAAGTAAGGCCCGAGTTCAGTGAAAGTTTATTTGATGAAACTTCTCAGCCAACGATAGCAGATACATCGACAGCTGCAGAACATGAAAAATATTTACAGCAATTTAAGAAACCTCTACCGCGAGCATACATAGAAGGAAAAATCGAAGATGTAAAAAATGAATATGATGATACTTTCGGTGTTTACTTCGACCCTTTTGCCAAAAAATATGCGATTGGTGATGCAACTATTGATTTTGACGGCGCTGACTTTATTATTAATGGCGAGTTTAAATATACGGGTACACCAGGATTGTATGAACTGATGTTTAAAAAGCATCCAGCGGGTTATCGACCAACTGATTTAGATCAATATATCGATATAATTAAAAGGACCAATGCTCATTACTTAGGGTACAATCACGAGAAAGGTTTATCGACGTCACGTGCATCTAAATTTATAGATATTATTAAACCACGAGTTACTAATTTACATTCGATGGCTCAAGAAAAAAACAATAAAAAAAACACTATCCCAAAAAAATCAGCATTAGCATTACCCACAGCGACACAAATATCGAGATCTAGTTCATTTCCTAGGACGCAAGCAATAAAAACAAGGAGCCAAAATAAGAGAGGTGGAAATCTAAAAACGATGGAATTCAATAATAAGAAGATTGAATATAAGCATTTTGATGACTACAATGAACTTGCAGATCGTTTAAGACTATTGATAGCATCACAATTAGCAGGAAATACCGGGCATAATAATGAGATAACCTCAATAATAGAACAATTGAGGGAGGGTAAAATAATAAGATAAATAGTTTACGTGAAATATTGATATATCATTCAGTATAAGACTTTGAGACTGTCACCATGCCAATTAATAAATTTGGAAGGCATATGTTAAAGAATGAAGTAATTTCATATTCATCAGCAATTCTCCCATCACCCCTATTAACATCACCCTTTTACATTTGTGAGCCTTCCTCACATCATAGCAAATGTGTTATAAATATTCGAGGTCGTTTACAGAAATCTCAAAGTGTACTTTTTTATACATTAGAGAACAATACAACAGAATACAAATGCCCTATATCTGGTAAAATTGAAAATATAGAGATTTTACCTGCTAGTACCCAAATTTTCTTGAATACAGTTGCAGTTACAGCAGAAGAACTTGTGGGGAAAATTGTAAATTTGGAAGATAAGTTTACGTTTTACGCAAAAAATAAAGATCCTCTGTACGTCCAAATTGTACTACAGTGTCCAATAGCTAAAAATGATTAACGTTAAACAGGAAATAGTCAACGAAATTCATAAGCCTGCCAGAAAGTATTTTAAAAGAAGGAGAGTAATTGTTAAAGGCCTTAATGACCTTATTCAAGCAGATCTTGTTGAAATGGGTCGATATGCTAAAATAAACAAAGGCTATAGATATATTTTAGTGGTTATTAACGTATTTTCAAAATTTGTTTGGTGTGAACCTGTCAAAAATAAAAGTGGAAAAGCAGTTGTAGAAGCAATGAACAAAATCCTGTCACAGATGAGCACACCACCCAAGAATTTACAGACCGATATGGGTAAAGAATTTTACAATAAAAAATTTAAAAAATTAACGGATAAATTGAAAATTAACCACTATAGTTCTTACACACATCTTAAAGCAAGTGTTGTAGAAAGAGTGAATAGAACTTTAAAAAATAAAATGTGGAAGCAGTTCAGCTTACAAGGAAACTACAAATGGTTATATATCTTACCAGATATTGTTGCCGAATATAATAGCACCAAACACAGGACTATTGGAATGAAACCAAAAAATGTTAAAAAGAAAAATGAAAAATATTTATTACAAACTGCCTATAGTCATCTGAAAACAATTGATCCACGGAAACGAAAATTTAAAGTCAATGATTATGTAAGAATTAGTAAATATCGAGAAGCTTTTTCAAAAGGTTACACTCCTAACTGGTCGAACGAAATTTTCCAAATCAGAAAAATTAACAAAAGTAATCCTAGAACATTTCTATTAGAAGATCAAAATGGTGACGAAATTCAAGGAGGTTTTTATGAGCATGAACTTCAGAAAGTAAAATATCCAGATGTATATCTTGTGGAGAAGATTATAAGAAAAAAGGGGACCAAACTCTATGTTAAATGGCTTGGATTAGACAAAAAATATAATTCATGGATTTCGAAAAATCAAATTGTATAATAATACTCTGCATATACTTTATCTTAATAAAACAAATGTCTTAAGTAATACATGTTTTTTTATTTATATATTTTGTACATATTTTATACATTATTTCATATACTTTATAAAATAATAAAAAGGAATTCGTAAATGACTTACACATATATTAACTTACAAAACCAATCATTTTAATATCTCTTAAATTAAACATTCGGCTTTGAATAAATCTGGATAAATATAAACAAGTTCCATGAGCATATAAGCATTTTCATCACTGCAACTCTTGTGTTGAATAATGTTTAGAGCATTTTCAAATATATTTCCTCCTTGACGTTGTAGTTCTCTCTTGACATTCTTGAAATAATTTATAAACTGTTGTCTTTTTAACATGTCAATGCCATACTTAACAAGTGGTAACACTTCCCATAACTTGCAGATTGATTCATAACCCAAGTACACATATGAGTTATTCTTTATAATTTTTATAACTGTAGAATTGGAAAATTGCTCAAATTGTATGGAAAAATTCTCAGCATTTATTGGTTGAATGTTATCGTTGGTATGTACATAATTAGTAATATATCCTTGAAAAGTGAGAAAATGGTTCCAATCCGTTTCGTCAAAAATTATTGCACCATTTTTATTTCCACACAGCTTTACACATGGATTATAACACAAGTCACTTGATAACCCCGTTGACACATACTTGCTCCTCGATTTATTTAACTTATGTCTTCTTTCTCCTAGTATCACTAAATCGTTTTTATTCTGCGGAGCTGGAGGTAAATTATTAAATAAGTCAAACTTCAGCTCAGGCAATACACTGCTGTATTCGTTCATCTTGAATAGTTGAAATTTAGAAGTTTCTTGAAATACCTTTGAGACACGAATATTAGTACGCAATATTGGCGGTGTCTAAGGAATTTATATATTAAAAGATAATTTTATTGGGAGGTATTTGAACTCTCTAGTTATGTTTTCCGGTCAGACAGAACAGTTGATATCTGTCTGTAAGAGAGTACCATAATATCACCACCATTTTGCGCACCTCCCACCAATCGACCAATCATATGAGGGGGTGTGGTTTATCCCCTCCACTCATCCAATACGCTTAGGTGGGCGGAACTTATCCCCTCCACTCAACAAATCCGCTTATGTGGGCGGAGCTTATCCCCTCCATCGACCAATTACAATACATGGGTGGGATTTATCTCGACCAATCACAATAAGTGGGTTGATATTCACCTCCCACCAATCGACCAATCATATTATGAGGGGTGTGGTTTATCCCCTCCACTCAACCAATCCGCTTAGGTGGGCGGAGCTTATCCCCTCCCATCGGCCAATCACGTTCGGGGTGGGGGGAGGAGTGGGGGGTATACATGGGGCATATGGGGGGGGGTACATGCCTTTTCTCATTATTAACCTACTTCTAAATTTGCAAAGTAACCTCAGCAGATTAAATACATGGTGTGTAAACAATGGCTTACACCTTAATGCGATAAAATGTAATGTTCTTACTTTCAGTAAAAGTCCGAAAAAATTATATTCGATTATAAAATTGACGATATATCTCTCAACAGACCTGATACGTTTCAAGATCTACGTGTTGTCTTTGATATCTTTTGTTCCTCACATGAATCACATAATCCAGCAATCTTTCAAAACGTTAGGCTTCATATGCACAACTGGTCGTAGTTTTACAAATATCGATACTATAAAAATGCTATTCAATGCCTTCGTAAGATCGAAATTAGAATACACCTGTATAATTTGGAGTCCAGGATATGAGACTCATGTAAAAAATTTAGAAAATATTCAAAGACGATTAATGAAATTTCTTAGTTTTAAAATTGATGGTTTTTACCCGGCTATCGGAACACCGCAGGACCAACTACTAGAAAGATGGTCATTTAAATCTCTGGAACATCGAAGAATTTATTGCATCTGTATGTTTCTCTTTAACATTGTAAATAGCAAAATAGACTGTCCAGAAATTCTCGACCAAATTAATTTCAGAGTTCCATCTGTATCGACATCTGTACGCAACTTTTTATACATCAAATGCCCGTACTAATGCTATGAACTTGTCACCATTATCTAAAATATGTCACAATTTTGATAATTTTTGTTCGAATATTGATATTTTTCACACCAGCCCTAAAACATTAAAATCGCTTCTATTAAAATAATGTATAAATTTTCTTAAGACAATAGACAGACGGTATATAACGTAAAATGTAAAAGATACACCATATGTCAGATAATTCGGTGGGCGCAAAAATAGTTCAAAACAATGCAACTATTCAAATTTTCATCGGAACAAAATATGAGCCAAAGAAACGTTTACAATCTAAATCTCTGCAGTGCGGTTATTACTATTTTATCGTGTTCTCTTTCAATTACAAAACCACAGCATACCCAGGAACAAAAAATAAGCAAGCTGCTTTTCCACATCAGATATAAATTTCAATTTGGCCACAAATTGAGTTTTCAAATAATCCGTACACAAATTTGCTTTGCCAAACCAATCCAGGAAATCCCCACGATCCACTCAAGAAAGGAGAATCCATAAGCTCTGAAGCCTACTGGTAACAGAAACTTAAACTATATATGGTGCATGATAATCGATACTTCCACCCCAATTCCACGTTTTATACGAGTAGCATTTACTTTCTCTTTTTTTATTGTGAATGACTGACGGAGATAAAGTTCGCATGGGTGGAGGCGGAGTGGGACGACTTGTGTACAAAAATATAAAAAAATTGTCTTATTTTTGCAAATAGGTGCGCTCTAAATTTTTAGAATATGCCATATCATGACGAAAGTAGGTTGGAAGAAGGTTACAACTTATTTATTTATTTATTTCTATAAAATATCCAGCGGGTATCAACCCAAATTACAGGATAAGTATAACAGCAAACTGTAAAGTAAAACAAAGAGGTGTAAAATACACGATGAACATAATACATAACATAAAACCAAATAGACAGCATAAATAGAATAACAAGACACGAATAAACAAGTGAAAAAATGACACGAAAGGAATAATCTAATCTAATGACAAATAAAAGAGAGGAGAAATAAAATATAAAAATATAAATGTAATTATAACATAAAATTTTAAAATTTTATAAAGTGGCTATATAAATAATCGCTTAATATCTTTTATATTACAGAACGTATATCAAGCTGGAGCTCAATATCCGAGTAGTTACATACAATCTGGTACAATGGAGAGCATTTGTAGTTGTTTGTTTTGTGGGTGTGGACATAAAACAGGTGGTTGCTTCTAGCATTAGTTCTAGGGACATGAAAATCAAGTCGTGAAACTATAAAGTCGCAGTTCAGGTTGTTATGGAGTACTCTGTATAATACGATGACCGAGTGCATAGCTCGCCGGCTAATTAAGCTACTCATTTGAAACCGTTCATAAAATACCTCTTGTGGAGTGCCTCTGAGAGGATAGGAACTGTCTAGGACAAACGTGGCTGACTTAAAAAAACGCCGTAGAACTTTCTCGATGGAGGCGACGTGTACAGAGTATATTGGACTCCATACCACCGATGCATATTCCAGCTTGGACCTTACAAATGTTACAAACAACGGGCGCAATATGTGGATAGATTCAAAATCCTTCATATTGCGAATTATAAAACCGAGACTCTTATATGCAGCAGCTAAAGTGGTACCAATATGGTAATTAAAAGATAGTTTGGAGTCAAAGGTAACACCAAGGTCGACTATTAAGTCTGGCCGACTAAGGATGGAACCATCAAGAGCATAATCGTGTATTAGCAAGTCTTTTTTACGACAGTACGACATTACATTGCATTTGTTGATGTTGAGAGGGAGATGATTATCAATACACCAGAAGTTTATTAAATTTAAATTTCTTTGCAACCTAATAAAATCGTGGAACGAATTTATCTCACAAAGTATCTTTAAATCATCTCCATATAGAAGAAATCTCACTGCCAATTTGCTAGCAATATCGTTAATAAATATCACAAACAAAAGAGGCCCCAACATCGAACCCTGAGGAACTCCAGATGTCTGGGCAAAATCAGCAGAGCGATGACCATGGAATTGAACAAACTGGGTTCTACCGGTCAAGTAGGACCTAAACATGGCAGTCAGGCCACCACTGAGACCGATATTCTCCAGCTTGCTCAACAGTAAACCATGGTCAAGTCTGTCAAATGCTTTGGAGAAGTCAGTGTAGATAACATCTACCTGACTTCTTCGATCAAGGATTTCGTTAATAAATTGTATCTTACATATTAAATTAGTGTCAGTGGAGCGTCCTTCAATAAAACCGTGCTGTTCTGGTAAAATAATATTTTTCAGATGACCTGACATAAAAGTATAAATTAACATTTCAAAGACTTTGGAGAAATTGCGCAGGATAGCAATTGATCTGTGATTAGCGATTTCAGTCTTTGAACCCTTCTTATAAAGAGGATATTCTGGAAATTTTCCACATGTCGGGAAAGGTACAGGTATGTAGAATTACATTAAATATGAGACACAGCGGTTGTGAGAAAATAATATCGCAGTCCCTAATTAGGAACGCTGGTATAAGGTCAGGCCCACTGGTCATTTTAGGCTTAATTACTCTTATAGATTTCCGTACTTCCTCAGTGGTGATATTTTTGATGTGAAATAAATTATTGTTTGCAAATGATAAATTGTTGGGATCGACTTCAGACGAATTAGTGTAAGCGCTGGAAAAGAAATCGGCAAAACTGTTTACAATTGATTGGGGATCATCTAAATGACGTTCGTTATAAGTCATTGATGTTGGAATAGACGTGTTACCTTTCTTAGCATTGATAAATGACCAGAAACTTATATGAACTTATATGAACATGATAAAACACCTCTCAAATGCGATACGAAAATAACTGAAAACATTGACGATATTTCAAAAATATAAATAAGTAAATAAATACCACAGAAATTAGACAAACCCCAATTCCAGAAGCCAGGACTTATGCGGAAGGGGATTACACATTGAAAAAACGCGGACATACAACCATTTTCTGCGACTGTGCCAGTGCCGGAGGCAGGATTCGAACCCGGTGGTGCGATGTCCGTGTGATTAGCCGCGATTGCCACCCCGCGCCTTAACCCACTCGGCTATCGACCAGAGACAAAATGTATCAACTCTTATCTGAGGTAACAAAAGAAAAGAAGAAAACTACATAATATTCAAATTCTCGATAACATAAGCAATAATTTCAAATTCAAAATCCCACAGTGTAATAACCATACAGGTTACGGACATTTCCTTTAGTTTAGATAAATTAATATTTTTTTCCACGACCGGGAGTAGAAATCAATTTCTATGGCATCAAAATTGTGACAGAAGTAAAGCATTTACTCCCTAGGGACGAAATAAGACAATAATTTCCCTAGGGGAGTTTTTATTTCATGTCCAATAGTTAAACAAAATGTAATTCTTATTTATCAACATTGATAGTAAATGTTACATTCTCACAACTATTGAAATTAATATTCGAAGGAACTTCACTAAATGAAACATTTTCTTTACTCAGATTTATAGTTTTTTGAACCGTAGTTGCAGCTTGTAATACTTGATTTGCTATATTTGTTTTGTTTTGCACCGAATTGTCAATGTACCCCTCAGCAACTGTCGTCGACTTCCAACCTCCGTGACGTTTTATAGTCGTGATGTCTGCTCCTGCATCCGCTAACAGAGTTGCTGAAGATCTACGTAGACAATGGCCAGTATATAAGGTTGGATCCGATAATCCTAAGTAGGTGGGTATTATACTTGGGATTTTTCCAAAAGTGTTTTTGCCTACTGGCTGTGAAGTACATTTTCCTGATTTATAAAATACAAAAAATCGACCATGACTGGTATGAGAGGGACGCAATGCGGCATATTTACGATATAGATCGAGTAAATTTATGTTTCCTTCATTTCTGGTTACTACAAAGGTTCGGGATATTTTAGTTTTGATATTAGGTATTGTTATTATTAAAGATGATACTACATCTTCAACATCATCAACTTTTAGGTTAGTTAATTCGTCTCCACGGCATGCGCCTGAAATGCCGAAGATCTAAAGAAGTAACAAAACATTAATGCATAATCATACATGCATTAATAATAATAATAATAATAACTACTAACTACTGGCTGACTAATGGTGAGCTGTTCCCAGAAACGGAGGGTTTTCTTATAGCCATACAATACCAAGTGGTAGCAACAAAGAATTATAGGAAGTACATATTAAAAGAGAACATCCCAAACGATACTTGTAGACAATGTGCAGATGCTCCAGAAACAATCCAACATATAACCTCGGGATGTCGTATGATGGCAGCGACTGACTATACACACAGGCATAATCAGGTGGCAAAAATAATACACTCGCAACTGGCCCTAAACCACCTATTAACGAATATAAATATACCCTATTACGAGTACTCACCTGATGCAGTCTTGGAGAATACAGACTACCGGCTTTATTGGGACCGCTCTGTTATCACAGATCGAACCATTTCTGCAAACAGACCAGATATCGTCTTAATGAAAAAATCAGAAAAATGTACTTTTCTGATTGATATAGCGATACCAAACACGCATAGGCTGCAACAAACGCACGCGGAAAAGTACAACAAATATAGTGAGCTTGCTGAGGAGGTTAAAAAGATGTGGCAGCAAGATAAGGTGACTATTGTCCCAATCATTCTGTCTTCAACTGGGGTTATTCCTAAAACGTTGACGAAGAGCCTGGAGATACTCGGTATTAGCCAGCACATTATTGGTCTGATCCAGAAGGCTACAATACTTAACACATGCAATACAGTCCGAAAGTTTTTAAATGTACCAACTGCATAAATACCAAATAGAAACTTATTATCTTGCTTTAAGGGCCGATAATAAGCGAACCCCACCCTCTCCGGGTGAGAACAGAGAAAATAATAATAATAATAATCATACCTTAATAAACACTAATATAATCTTACCTTTATCATTAAATATTCATCGTCATTTGCTTGCGATAAAAAAGAGTCAATTTGGTCCCTTGTCAAAATTTTTGATTTTTTTGCTTTATAACCATCGGAATTTCTTTTCAAAAATGCCATCAGTTTGCATATTTACTTATATTTATGTTATCGTACACAATCATACACGATTTTAACTTAGAATATTGGGCCCATACCGTGGAAGATTTACATTCATTTGATTTTTCATGAAGATAGGCCAGCCTAACATTTTCCGTGTACGTTTGTACCTTATTTTTCTTACACCATTCTCTGAACTGATTCTACGCTTTATCATACAAATTTCTTGATTTTGTGGGTAATAAGTTTAAAACTGCCGCACCGGCCGCTTCAACGATATCTTGTGGTTCTTCTTGGTTTTCCATACCAAAAATGCCAAAACTCAACTTTTGCACTTGACAAATGTATTTGTAAACAAATATCTGTTGCCATGATACGTTGAATGGAAATATTCCAAAGGCTTCTAAATGTTGTAATTTCGCTCCAATTTATTATAATTCTTTATTTATGAAATAAATGTTTCTGCTCCCGATCGTGGAAAAAATAGTATATACACGTCGGGAGAGACCGCTATTTTTCCCTCGATGTATTTGTTGCCCTCGGTCAAATTACACCTCAGGAAAAATAAGACGTTTCTCTCCCTTAGTGTATAATGTACTATTAAATCCAGTACATGATAACAAATTAATTAGACAAATAAGCAATTGAAAGAACAACAGTTCTTCTGGACCAGGCGGAATTAGTTCAAGGATCTTACACATCATCTCTCCATTAAAACTCATAATACACAGACTTTCCATTAAAAAATATATCTGAACCGATTTATAACAATGTACGGTGCAACAGATCGTTAGAATAGAACGACGTCAAAGTGCAATACAACCTCGGGAAGAGCACCGCCATGGTGTTCCTAGATATTGAGAAAGCGTTCTACACCATCTGGATCCCGAGATTACTCTACAAACTCCACGACTATAACTTTCCAACTCACCTCATAAAACTTATTCACTCGTTTCTGACGCGTAGAACACTGCAAGTTCGAGTGAATAATAAACTCTCGATACGGCGGAACATCCTTGCGGGAGTCCCGCAAGGATCGTGCCAGTCACCGAAGTTGTACAAATTGTACGTCTCCGATTTCCCAGAGTTCCCGAATACGAAGCTGGCCAAGTACGCCGATGACACGGCCATGTATGCGCATTCGCACAACTTGTCCGGCATATTTGCTGCTTGTGCAGGTATCTTTGAAGCGGCTTGAGATAGTTATAGGCATATATTAAACAAAAGTTACTCAGAATTGTGTGTGGAGCCTAAAAATAGAAAAATATACAGGGTGACCCATTTCAAATAATGAAGATGTTGCCAATTTTACTTACAAATGGCAACACCGCACTGTCGATAATATTTTAGGCTGACAGAACGTACTTTGTTATCTTGCTACCCAAATTTTCAAACGAATATATTTGCCCGATCTCCATGTATTTTTAATACACCATTCACCATGAATCACCCTGTATATTTCCGTCTGTATGAGCAAATTCATATTTTTTGAATGATATTAGTAGCGAAAAGAATCGAATTTTGCAATATAGATTACGTATTTTATGTGAAGTACCTAATGGATGTTTTCATCCCAACTTTTTCCAATATTTCATAAGACGCCAAAAATTAGAGGATAAATTTTATATTTCCTGAAAATTTATGGAAAGAAATATACCGACTACACTATTTTGATTGCACTGACACCAGAGTTAATTGAACGTTGATATACGTATATTATGCGTAAATAAGGAAGCATTTTTTGCATTTTTCATTTCCAAATTGACGCTATTAAGTTAATCGATCAAAAAGAGGAAATAAATAAAAGTTAAAAAGACACAAATATAACTCTTGAATAATTACACTAAAAGTTTCTGCCGTATAGGTAAGTTTGAAGCAAAAATGCCGCATTTTAAACATTGATAAAAATAAACAGATAAGAAAAACAATAATGTATTAAATTTCTGAATCAATATCCGTTTCATGTGGACTGGTTATTAAACATATTTTATGGAAATCACGCTCCCGTGTGACGAGTTTTTAAAACTTTAATTACCCATTTCCATACATCTATCAACGTGCTATACAAGGTGAAGTATAAGCTGTCAAGGGGTTTATTATTATTAATAATAATAAAAACTACAATTGAATCTTAATATAGCATAGAACAGTCCACTAACTATTCACTAGCTTGTCTTAAATTATATAGCAATAACTGTACAATAATTATCAATATTCTTGTATTCTAACATAATTTATCAGTAGTATGGAAATGACAGAGGGTCAATCATAAGGCAAATAATGAAAATGCATTGCAGATAAGACAGGTAGGCACAAAAGGTTCATCGACGTAAGATGTCCCTAAGGATAAGGCAGGTAAAATAATTGTTGATCGGCATAAAGATAAGGCAGGTAGGTCGTAATTGTTCATCTCATAAATCAATACAAAGATAACTCAGATAAAATAATTTTGTAACTAATCAAGAATGAATGTTTGTTATGTCATTGTAAAAAAATACAAAGTGCAATAGGATGATGCAATGAGCAGGTGGGCAAACGGACAGGCGTATGGGCGGACATAATTGCTTTAGTCACCATTATTTTTACTGCAAGTATCCCTATTGTTACTATAATTACCCTTAGTGTTACTGCAATTATGCTTATTGTTACTGTAATTATCCTTACTGCAATTAGGCTTAATTGTCCTTACTATTACTGCAACTGTCCTCATATTACTGTAATTACCCCATTGTTACTGCAATTACCCTTAATTGTTACTGAATTTACTCCCATTGTTACTGCAATTACCCTCATTGTTACTGCAATTATCCTCATTGTTACTGCAATTACCCCATTGTCACTGCAATTACCTTTATTTTTACTGTAATTACCCTTATTTTTGCTGCATGGTGGTACTGGAATTACCTTCATTTTACACTTAATTATACATAAATTGCCCCCCACCACTCTAATTACCAACTGTCACTCTAATTACCACCCACCACGCTAATTACCACGTTACGTCAATTACCTCTCACCATTTCAATTACCTCCCACCACTACAATTGCCCCCCGCCACCACTCCTAGGTCCCGTCCTCTAACGTCCCGCCCCCTAATTACCTCCCACCACTCTCATTACCCCCACCCCTAATCTGATCACTGATCACTGCACCGCGCACCGAACAGACTCTCTGTCATTTCCGTACTACTTTTATCTTAAAAAGTTACCTAACCTAGTTACAATATAATCAGTATTCTTTTCTAATATAACTATAACTATTTAACACATACTTTGATGAAAGTATTATATTTTTTACAATATTTTATTTCATTTGGTAACTAAACTGTTGAATAACTGAATACCCTTACAGAACGAAGATTTCGATCGGAATAAATTGTCATGCCTTTCTGCCACTATATCTTTTACACTACGAGTGTTTTATCCACGAGTATCTCGTACGAAACTCAATTTTTCACATAAATACTTTGGAGCCATACCATGTTTTATTTTAAATATAAATTATAGTGATTTTAAAACTATACGTTGCCTAACATTTAAAACATTTAACATTGTGTTCATGCGTGTATATTTGTTACATTTTAATATTATCTTCATAACGTTGTTTTGCATTTTTTAAAACTTTTGTATATCATTGTTATGTAAATATAGCTGTAGAGTTGCACAATATGCAAAATGTGGAGCTATTATAGATTTATATACTAATATTCTTGAAAACATTGATAAATAATTTGAAGCTCTACGTAAAAAATACATCTTTTTGCAATAGTTTTTATAATATAGACAGTATTGCATTTGAAAGTCAAGGATTCAACCCAAGGTATTTAATTTCCGAGACTTTTTCTAAGTTTTATTATGTAATACAACGTGTTTATCATTTAGTATATGTTTTTTCCGAGAGCCATATATTTGCACTTATCGGCTTATCACACAATCAAACAAATAGTTCTTTTAAGTCTTGACTGATAACACTATTTACATAATTTTCTCCATAAAAATAAATTAACGTGTCATCTGCAAATAAATGTACCTTACAATTTTTTATTGATTTCACTATGTCAGTTATAAACAGCACAAATAATAAAGGTCGTAGCACTGATCCTTGTGGTACTCTTGTTCTTTGTTTTCTTGCAGTTAGGTAAGATTCAAGCCATTTAAGTACAGTCTCCCCAATGCCCATTTTTCCAAATTTTGTACCCAATAATTCCCGATTCAGCGTCTGAAATGCATGTTTTTTTTTTAACATTTATTTAACGTCGGTCTATTTCCGCTACTGAGGCCTATCGCCGACGCCTGTAGACAAGCTACCCCCAACCAGGAATTTTGCCGAACCTCTTCCCATAAGAAGAGTAGGGATCTTTTACTTGCCTAACATTTAATAGACCGACGGCTTTACATCCCCTCCGAAGGATGGTATATCCCCTATACAATCCTCGCCTAAGGTTGATATACAAGCCGCTGGAAGATATGTAAAGCGAGGGCACGGTCTTCTTTGAAACGGTCGCCATCGAAGTACTAACCGCGCCTAACGTTGCTTTACATCGCATATCGAAGTATGTACATACTAAAGGCGCATCTACGCTCACCCCAAAATGCACGTTTAAAGTCTAAGAAATCTGCAACTATAATTTGATGTTTACTCACTGTCTTAACTCAATCTGATATGAATTAAAGTGCCGTTTTACAAGAATTATTTTCTCTGAATCCAGATTAATTTTTGATGATTTTTCTTATTTCTCAGTCTTCATTTATATTACTTATTGAAGCAGCTGTATATATCTGATCCCTTTCTCTCATGCATTCCAGACTTTCTTGATTTATTCATTTCTTCTCTGCATTCATAGCTTATAGTGGTATAGGTATACAGGTTTACAGATTTTTGGAAACATAAAACTGTCTCCGACATATGCAAAGCCATATGTACATTTGCCCGGAAAATAATATTAAGTGCTAAGGACTAAGAACTAAGTACTATAGACCTAGGCCTAAGGATTTGGACGTCAGAATAATCAGGAAAATCGGAAACAGATATTTTTTACTGCTATTTTCTTTTGGCCGACGAGAAAAGCAGTAACACATTTGGAGTAAAACTGACTATTACGAAAGAGTAATAAGTTAAGTTGCGAAATTAAAATGTCATGAGGCTTTTTCGATTTTCTCGAGTTCTATAGGAAAAAAAATGTCGCAATGAAATTCACAGTAATCTTTTAATCTTTAAATGGAAAAATATAAACAAAAAATGGATATTTATGAAATTTGGCACAAGGAAGCCGCTTATCACACTAAACAGCTTTGTCAATTTACAGTTCAAAATACTAATTTTAACCGCTAAAGAAGCATTAAAACCAAAATCGTAGATTTATTCCATTCTTGTTGTATATCTCCTTAGTACTGTTTTAACTGATGGCAGTAGTCATAATGAGACCTAAATGAAGATAAGTGCGTTAGTAGTGGAAGACTTATATCCAAATTACCCCCACCACTTTAAACACCGTGTGGGTGGGGCGTATTGGGGGTAGTTCTAGGTCCTAGGACCTAGCTTCTCGTACTGATAGAGTAGGAACATGATCTGGTATTCTTAGACCTCTGTAAGTAAGTAACGGGAGAGGTGAAATCAGCGAAAATCGGGGATTACTGGACTCAATAATCCCAAGCTGGTTACTGCTCGCAGAGGAGATTTTCGAAGGCGAAAATTTTTTGCAAAACAGAGTGTTTCAACGAGGTTTTATCTAATTTTTTTTCAAAACCGCTGTATTTTGAGATTTACTCTTCAGGCTGTTAAAAAAATGATTTTGAAGCGAGCGGAAAATGGCGCCATTAAATAGAGTATTTTCCTCTCTTTTCGACGATATATCACATGCCATATTTATTCATTGATACTGCGTTAGTAATTATAAAAACATTTTTTCAAAACCAATACATTTTTTTAACAAGCATTATACTTGCCGCGAAGATATATAATTAAATAAAACGATAAAATAATTCAATAAGTTGTTCAAATCTTTGCTATAATAAAACATTAACACAATTAAGTAGAATAAAGTAAATTCAGGTAACAGAAACAAAATAATAATCAAGAAAGCAACATGGAGCAATTATGGAAAGACTATTCGCAGTTATGCCAATGTATAGAGGTCCTCCATAAAAGCATCACTCCTTGCTCAGAAAGTTATAATGTCTTTACCAATTAATTTAGTATAATATCCATCTATTTGTATTTCATGATTTCACTATTATTTCAATTATTTCAAAATAGTTGGCTATGAACAAACTTGACAATTTAATTTTTTGACAGATCATCTCAGTTAATACTTAAACTCTCACTCAATCACACTCGTTTAAGAATTTAGAATTTTCAAAAATGATGTTCACTCGCATTAATCGTTATAATATGTTCGTTATATATTGCCAATGCAATTTTAACTCTCGATTAGCTCAAGTAGAATACATAAACAGATTTCCACAAGCACTACAGCCGAGTAAAACTCTGTTCAGAAAATTAGCTACGAAGCTGAAAAATAATGATTCATTTTTAAAGAAGAAGGCAAAGTTGAACAGTGTTACTGATAATGTAAATAAGGTAAACCGAGTTATTAATTATGTAAGAAATAAAAATACAGAAAATTTAGAAACATCATTAGGAAAAATTTAAATTATTTGTCATATAAATAAAACAAGTGCCAGAAAAATTTTAAAGAAAAATGGTTACCGGTCTTATAAAGCCAAAAAAGTTCACAATTTACAAGTTGGGGACAAACCAAGGAGGACGACTTTTTGTAGGTGGCTGTTAGAAAAGAAGTATGCCGTTCCATTAATATGTAGTAAAATACTTTGATCCGACGAGGCAAATTTTTCCAATAATGGATTTTTTAATCGCAATATTCATTACAAATGGACTTCTGAAAATACACACTGGCATAGACCGACTGGGTTTCAAAATCGTTTTTCAATAAATGTGTGGATAGGTATTTCAGGCACCAGTTTAATAGGTCCTTATTTTTATGATGGTCACCTCAGTGGTCGGTCAAAGGCACCTAAACTTTTGAGAAATGAATTTAATGAATTCTTAGATGACTCACCTTTAGAGAATCGACACAACTTTCAATATTTTCAACAAGATGGAGCTCCTCCCCACAATTCCCAGATTTGCCTGGATTATTTAGACGAAATTTTGCCTCAGCATTGGATAGTTACCAATGGGTTTATTCGATGGCCCCCTTTTTCTCCAGATATAACCCCAATGGTTTTTTTTCTATGGGGGTATATTAAAGATAAGGTGTTTTCGACGACCTGATAAAATGAACAGTCTGTATATATTTATTAACGTCGACCTATTTCCGCTACTGCGGCCTAACACAGACGCCTGTAGACGAGCTACCCCTCAACTAGGAATTTCCTCTCCTGTCCTCTTTCAAAGAGTACTGATCTTTTACTTGGCTAACATTTAATAGACAAGGGACCGACAGCTTTATATCCTCCTGAAATATGGTATGTCCACTACACAATTCTCCCCTAAGATTAATAGCTTCCGGGCATACACTGATATACAAGCCGCTGAAAAATATGTGGCGAGGATCCACCCCAGTACTAAATCGCACCTGACCTTGCTTTAAATCGCATATCGAAATATGTACATAGTAAAGACGCACCTACGCTCGCCCCGCAAAATAAATTAACGACCGAATATATGAATAAACACCATTAATTGTAATTTATACAATTCTTAGTCTTATAGGACATTCCATCGCCATCCACCGAATATGATTTCATTGTTTATATTAACAAATTATATTAACTCACCTGGATCGCTTATATTAATAGACCTTCAGTCTAACGTTCTCCCCAATGAGCTATTTCAATTTGAAATTCAACACGTTCTAAATGTAAACCACCAACCAATATTGTGCATCAATAAATGTAATAGCGTATGAAAATTATTCCTTCATATATATTTCCAAGTTCCTCGCACTGGTCAATTTGCGATGTATATTTTTGATACCACCCTTTTAACCATTTTCTTAATTTAAAATCTTCACGTAAGCCTGAGAATCCTACCTCCCCCTCCCCGCTCCATCTAGGTCCTAAGACGTAGAATAAAATAGTGGGGGTAGTCTTGGTGGGCATCTTCCACTACAAACGCAAATGATTTTTAAAAATATATGTGTGTGGGATGGGATTGACCGATTTAAATTACAGAATACAAAATTAGTTTGTTTACTACTTATAGCCCATCAACATACAAAAGTACTAACATCCAAAATGATGTATTTTTTCGTGTAAGATATTTAGGTGGTTATTTAATAGCAACCAGCTAATATTATCATGCTCAGAAAAGAGAATTGAATCCAATTATGCAAAAATTAATTGTGCATTCCAGTTAATAATTAAAAGGTTATATTTTTAAAATAACACAACATAGATTTACACAGATTTCTTGTAGAAGAAAAATATTTCCAGTTGTCCTTGCTATAAGAGAGTCTTAAATAGTGTGAAAAGGAGGGTTGATTACTTAGATAATCAATAGCAATCAAAGAGAATTTACCAAACAAAAATATCAAGGCAAGATAATTGTCATATATTAAGTTTGAATACACAAGACCTTCTTCATAATAAAGATGAAATAAAGTTATTAATGCATAATTTAAAACCTCTAATAGTCTGTTTAACCGAAACACATATTACAAATGATATAAGCACACCTGAAATCAAAATAGATGGGTATACCACTGAAATCTGTTACTCAAATAGTAGACACACTGGAGGAGTCATTTTTTACATCAAAAATGAGGTTTTATTTAAATCTTTGAAAAATTTTACAGTCGAAAAAAATATGTGGTGCGTTGTGTTGGAAGTACAAGTTAAAATAAAAAAATATTTCTTAATTGGACTGTACCATTCTCTAAGAGCAAGTACTGCTGAATTTTTAAACAATTTCGAAAGTTTAATACAAGAATTCTGCTCTAACAGTGTAGACACTATTATATTAGGTGACTTTAATATAGATATATCACAAAAAACTTTTTACTCAAAACAGTTATTAAGAATTCTCTCAGAAAATGGACTTACACAACTAATAAATGAAGCAACCAGAATTGCAAATAATTCTGCATATATAACAGCAAACCTTCAAATTCCAAACTTTTCATTAGACAACATAAAAAGATTATCAAGAAGCTTTACAAACTACGATGACGGTATATTACAAAATTTATTAATGCATACTGAATGGAATAATAGTATAACAAATCCCAACATTCTAGCAGAAAATCTCATAAACATAGTAACTTGCTTAGATGAAATTTGTCCTATGAAAGAAATTATAACACCTATAAAATATGCAGATAAAAAATTGATTACAGAAGAAATTTTAGAAGCAATGAAATATCGAGACAACACATATATGGCAGCTAGCATTACGAATAATGAAGAAGATTGGAAAACATATAAAGAAAATAGGAACAAAGTAACAGCGATGATCAAGAAGCAAAAACAAAAATATAATGAACAGAAAATAGACAATTATTGTAAGAATGACTCTAAAATGATATGGAACACATTAAAACAAATCAGTAATACTAAAAATCAACACATATCTAAATCTATTAAATTCAATACAGACGAAATTCATAACGAGTTAGAGGTAGCAGAAAAGTTTAATGTTTACTTTATAGACAGCATTTCAACTATTATCCGAGATATACCAAAACATGATGTCAGTCTAACACACGTGGATAGAGGTGTTGGAAGTTACAGATTCAATGAATTTAAACGAGTAGAAATGACTTACCTACGAAAAATTATTACTGCTCTGCCGAATAAATCGGGCAGTGATGGATTACATGCACATATTATTAAAACATCATTCCAAGTTATTGGAAATAGATTCCTAGACGTAATAAATTCCTCATTGCAGACAGGTGTTTTTCCAGACACGTGGAAGAACTCGCTTGTTACACCAATTCCAAAAGCAAATAATACTATACTTAGTGAAGAACATCGACCCATCATTACCTATTTGTGAAAAAATACTAGAATTTACAGTTAAGGAGCAACTGACAAACCATTGTGAAGAAAATAATATATTAATATCGGCTCAGTCAATATTTAGAGAAGCACATTCTTGTGAAAGTGCTCTTCAGTTAATATTGGAAGACTGGGTAAAAGAAATTGAAAATGGCAATGTTATTGTAGTAGTTTTTCTAGAATTTAAGCGGGCTTTTGAGACAGTAGATCGAAACTTACTTCTCATAAAGTTAGAAGCTGTTGGTGTTTGCGGAACGGTGTTAGGCTGGTTTAAATCGTACTTATGTAAAAGAAAACAAGGGACTAAATTTGGTGTAAGTGTGTCAAGTGAAAAAAAAGAAAAGCAATATGGCGTACCACAAGGATCCGTTCTAGGCCCGCTATTGTTTATTATTTTTATCAATGACATTGTCAAATCAATATGCAATTGTAAAATACATCTTTTTGCAGATGACACCATGTTATATCTGCCAGGTGAAAGTGTTGATGAAATTATAAAAATTGTAAATAATGACATAAACAAATTGTTTATGTGGCTCTGTGGTAATAGTCTTAAAGTAAACATTAAGAAATGTATGTGGATGGTTCTAGGAAAAAAACATTTGCCGAATAAAATTGTACATAACGAAACTATTAAAATAGATAATCAGATGCTAGAGAAGGTAGTTGAAATAAAGTATTTAGGTGTAATTTTAGACGAACAATTAAGTTTTAAACAAAATATTAATTATATTGTAAAAAAGATTTAAAAAAAATCAATTTCTTAAGGAGAATATCAAAAGATTTGTCAATGTTTATTAGGTTAACTATTTATAAGACAATAATCGCATCCCATTTCGAATACTGTGCAACTCTTTTAATTTATTTGAATAATAATGAAATGCAAATTTTACAAAAAATGCAAAATAAGGCAATGAGGGTTATTCTACAATGCAATAGGTATACTCCAATAATCAGCATATTACAGGTATTACATTTGATGACTGTGAAACAAAGAATAATATTAAAAACGTTGCAATTTATTTTTAAAATAAGAAACAATATGTTACCAAGCTACTTATATCAATAAAATAACATATGTCGGTGATATTCATGATCACAATACTCGTAAGAGAGATGACTTGTATATTGAACGACATAATTTGTCGATAACTACAAAATCACTGTTCTGTAAAGGTTTCAAAGAATATAATAGTCTTCCAGACATAATAAAAATGTGTAACACCTTCAGACAATTTACAAATTTATGCATTGTATATATAAAATCTAAACCTACATTGAGTACCTAAAAATTACACTTTGCATACCTATCCTAATATGCTTTTTTTAGCTTAGTAGTAGTTAGTAAAAATAAAATCCCTAGTACTATGTTTATTATTATATATGATAATGTAGATATGTAAACTGGTTTATTATATTTTTATGCTTCATGTTTATATTTATATACATTTTTTAAATGCTTGTCTTGTACATTGTACTACTTTTTTTGTGTTGTAATTAGCAATTGCTAATAAAGTCTATTACTACTATTATTACTTTTAATCTAAGCAAAATACAAAGAATGAAATATACTTCAAAAGAGAACAATTCTATATAAACTCTCGTCGTGGAATCGTAAGAATACTCGAATTGCCTAATGTGGCTCGCTACAAACCCGGTCCTCAATGTGGTCCACAAAACTCACAACTTGGATACCCGTGATTCACAGTTTGATTTAGTTCAGTTTACATGGTTATTTTCTCTAACAATATGTATTTATTTCCAGATCGTTCGTTTTTGGTAGCAAACAGTAGAGAAGGGCAATGCCACATTATTTACTGCTCGGATGGCTTCTGCAGACTAACTGGCTACTCCAGGGCCGAGGTGATGCAGAGGCCGGGCTCCTGCGAATTCCTCTGCGGCCCGCTGACTTCACAACAGGCCGTCGCAAGCCTAAGAGGAGCCCTGCAAGATGGCGTCGAAAAGCACGCAGAAATACTCTACTATCGGAAAGACGGTGAGTGATCTTTGAATTTTGTCTAAGGAGATTATATTTTGATCTGAAATTAATTATCCAGTCGTTTAATTACTTCAAAAAGGTCGTTTACACGTATAGGATATAAATAACTTCGACTAACAAACTTTTGTAACTGAATTAATCGATGATCATTAATCATATAGGCGGGCCTCCTATCTGTATTTAGAATTAGAGAGTATTTTTTTAACTGTGATTCGGTTTTCAAAATTATTTACGAGTATTAAAACTATTCTTAAGACAGTAAAAGTGAATTTATTTATATTTTTAGAAGTTACCTTGACGGTAAGTGCCAACAACTGAAATACTGACCTATATAGCGCAATAATTTCATGTACCGGGTGGCCGCAAAAATATTGCGTATTTGGATCTTAGATAATAGTAACCTATTATTACTTCAGATTCTGGCTTTAGTAACCTAAAGCCAGAATCTGAAGTAAATGTACACAAAATATTCCTTCTAGTCTAATCGAAAGTTACATGAACTACCTTATTTTAAATAGAAGGCTCTGTATATTTACGCATTATCTTGTTAGTCAGGAAATTAGGATTTCGGTGATATGTCACCAATTGAAATTTGTTTAAAAAATGCCGTCGAAAATGTGAAAAAACTGAATTTAAAAGTGCCTGCCAAAAAGTCTGCACCAAACTTCTTTATTCAATTGTTTTCTTTAACCGGGTTTGAGCATGATTAGTAAACACAAAATTGTCAAAATTATTTGTCATGTCACAACAAGAATAAAGTTTTAGAAATGGTTATCCCATTTTCTGTGAGCTATATTTGAGTAAAAATAAATTTGAAATCCATAGCCTACTTTGTGAGATATATTACAAAAACCTGAACAGGAAAACCACAAACGGTTATAACTTTCTTATTTGAGGAGTTACGAAAAAGTTAAAGGGATAAAAGTTGACGGCAAAGACAATAAGAATAATAATGCGTATCAAGAAATTCGAAAAACGCAGTTGGCTTTGACATACGTTCTTGTGCAAAAATGAAAAGAACAAATCTCAAAGTAGGCCATGACACCACTAATTTCTCCAACGATACAAAATATCACAAAAATTTTAACTGGTAGTGTCAATATTTAATATTTACGAAAATCACAATCCATATCATTGGATTGTAAAAATCAGCTATGCCATAATAGTAAAAATTCACTTTATAGTAATTATTTATTACAGTATAATACAAAGAAACAATTATATCATAAATAAAAATACAAGTACAAAATGAACATAAAAAAAACGAAAAACTATGTACACCAGTACTACCTACTACTATACTGAAAATAAAATGAAAATGTATTTATTTTTCTAACTACAAATGCTCAAATTGTGCACCATGCATTCTAATACACAAACATGTTCTACGAGATACCTCACGCACTACATTTTGGAACAATTCAGGAGTAATTGCCTAGTAGTAGTAATTGTTGGGGGAGGCCTGGTGTCTGGCAAGTAGGCCACAAATGGGCCCTTTATACCTACCCCCTGACGTCCCCTAAACCGTTCACTTCTACTCGACCTCCTACTCCCTCTTGAAACCTTCCTGATCTTCCAATGAAGGTCAGGACATGTTTCCATTCGAGAGAGTCCATTTCCTCTTTTGGGAGCGTTGTGGCGCCGAAGAGTTCATACCTCAGGCGCCCGAACGCTTCACATTGTCCCAAGAAGTGGAACGATGTTTCTTCATCACTTCCGCATCTTGGGCAGGTGGGATCTTCCTCAACCCCTATCAGTGATAGGTGTCTTCTGAGCTTGCAGTGACCAGTTAGGACTCCGACCAATTGGTTCAGAGTCCTCCGGCTTCTGCCTAGCAACCAGGCCGCCCTTGACTTGTTCGGCCCCGTTACGAAGTCTCGAGCCTGTCTGCAGCCACTGCTCAGCCTCCAATGTTCCCTCAATGTTGCATGTGCCCACTCATTAAGGGCCGTAGCGACATGTTTCCATGTAATTCCCAACATGGGCTCCGGGCCAATACAGGGCTCCCTGGCTCCGAGCCTAGCCAATTCATCGGCTCTCTCGTTTCCTGGGACCCCGGTATATCCCGGAACCCGTATCAGGCTCACTTCCTTCTGCCTGGCAAGTTCCTCTAGGGCATCTCCGCACTCCTGGACGAGGGGGGACCTCGTCCTGGGAGAGCAGACCGCCCGAAGGGCTGCCTGGCTGTCGGAACGGATACAAATATTTTGTTTCGTACCGTTCCTCGGTTCTTCCTTATATGCCACTTTTAGGATGGCATATATATACCTCTACCTGAAAGACTGTAGTGTACGATCCTAGAGCAAAGCTCTCCTGTACTTCCCTGCCTTCCAGGAATATTCCTGCCCCCGATAACTGCCTCTGTCCATCTACTAGAAGGGAACCATCTGTGTAGCACACCAGGGAGTTCGGGGGGAAATTAATCTTTCCTTCTGCCCACTCTTCTCTACTAGGTAGGGTTAGAATGTACTTTCTTTCTAATCTCAAGCGGTCAGTTGCCTCCCTCACCTTAAGGGCGGAGATTGGAATTTCCTCCTCCGCCAATCTGGCGATGGCTGCATGATCCTCTGTCCTTCCACTACATCGCCAGCTACCTGAGTCTCACATTCTTAGATGGGCCGCCATGGCTTCTGGCATAATTTGATTTAAATAATTTGTACATATTACAGCAGCGTGAAGGTAATTACGACCGGTTAATTTGCCATCATAAAAATGACATCCAATTACTTTAGTCCCTAAAAGACCCACCCAAACAATTTTTTTCTTGGAAAGCAGTCTCTTTGCACGAATGTATATTTTCTCGTATCCACTTCATCTGGGCATCTGGAAATCTATCTCCGTAAACCGTGACTGCCATCTCAGCATCAAAGTTGCACTAACAATAAGTGCTAATCATATCGAATTTGTTATTATTGGTGTACACCATAATTGCTGACATAAAATTTGTCTTAGAACTCAACGCAACATACAACAGTGACAATTTATCAAATTTGTTAATAACTGTGTACATTGTTTTTCACTAAAGTGGCGTCCTGGCAAATTTTAGTTAGTCCGCTTAAGGGAGCCCCTTTTTTTTAGTGAAGTGAAGTAATTTAAAATGCAAACATGATATTTTTCGTGGCATCGTCTGCTGTAAGTTTTCCAGACAGATGAGTAAAGAAAAAGGAGTATAAATTATTTCGTTGTTATGTCCTCGACGTTCAATCAATTTATTATTTATTTTTAAAAAATATCATATTACTGAGAAGACTGAAACAATTTGCATAGGTATTAAAAATGTTTGTTTACAAACATAAACATAATTCTTTGGATTAAAAAATTAACAAATTAGGAATACAAAACATTAACAATTTAAAAACTTTAAAGAAAAAGGAAAATATAAATTCATATTATAAAATAAAATATAAATCACATTCGAGTCGTAAATCACAGAAAAAGGTAATATAAGTAACAATAATGATTAATTAGTTCGGTTGTTCGCTGACTACATAAGCAATATTTTCTTCAACTCATTAGACGAACGGGCAAAGCTGTCAATAATTTCCTCAACGGGAGGAATTTTATAATTTTCTTTACTAATCAAGAGCAGTGGTTCTAATAGTTCTTGAGTTATGAAGATCTCAATCAGGTTTTAATCATTTTTAATTTAGAAAATGATCGCTCGCAAGTTACTTGCGTACACGAAAGTGTTAAAATAAATTTGTACGTACAATATAAGTTGCTGTATGCAAAAACGTGAATGTTATACTTATGCAGCAATTGCATAACTCATGGTATGCATTTTTTGCAATATGTATTGCTTCTTTTTCCTGTACAGATTTCCTTTCGTGTTGCCTTTTGTGATGTTTCAGCTATTTTGGTCGTACCTGATTGTCCCTATTTTCAACATTTATGAAAACTCTATCAACAAATTTTAACAAAAGAGGCAGATAACAAAAAAAGAAAAATTAAAGAGTCGGCAATAATCTTATTAAATAATGGTAAATGCGTATCGAATTGTTCTGTAGATATTTGTACAACCCGGCTACCAATGTTAAAAGAAGAACTTAACAAAGTCAACATTATCTAAAAGAAAATATCATCATTTATGTGTAAGTAGTAAGTATCTATGGAACTAATATAAACAGAATCTTAAATCTGTGTATTTGACATACACAACAAATAAGAGTTCTTCGAAAGAAAGCTTTGAAAACGGAAAGAGACTAATTTCCGAAACGTCAGCAAAATACATTATTTCTGTGTTTATTCCGATTTATATTATTTGTAAAACATAACCTCTGAGTGGTCCTTTGACGTAAACATCACAGGCGCAGAGGCTTTTTTCCAATAATTCTATTATTTTGTAGACTCGGTGATTTGTTTTTGAAGAGGATAATACATGTGGTATAGAACCCAAATAAAAGGAAAGAATATTCATAGAATACTACAAATAACTTTTAGACAATATTTATAATGGCTCTTTTGTGTACAGTTTCCAAACTGAACTGTGTGCGTTGGATTCGCATCTTATATATCCGTGGCATTCTTCTAGAATCATCCAGCCTGTCATTCGCGACGTTTCTGACCCTTCTCGTATATTCTATGGTAATGGAAGTTCACTAGTTGACCCAGAGATGGCGCCGCCCTACCGATAGTCGCCCAGGCAGGCCTCTTTTCACTCTGGCACCAGGGATTTAGTAAACCTCTCTCCGTTAGAGGGCGCCACATAACACTATAAAATTATTTAATTTGGTATTAAAAAACGACATCTTTTATTCAGCTGTAACAATTATTGATTTTTTGGGTTTCTACCAGATAACAGTCTTTCATTCAAAATCGGCAAAATAAATTATTTTTATAGTCTGATTTGTCTAGTCGTCGAAAAAAGTATTTTCGAAAGGCTACCACGCTCCTAAAAATGATAGGATATTTAAACAAGCACCGTTTTACAGCGGAAATTTTGAATGGATTTGTTTACATTTCGGCGTCATTAGGAAGTTACATTGTTTATTGTAAAATGCAAAAGAAACAAATTTATGTACTTATGAAACAGCCTTGTTTATAGGATCTGGAGTTGAACGGCGTCGTTGTCGATAAACAAATAAATATTATATGAAGTTCAGTGTAACAGAGGGCTATAAATAAGTTGTTTGGGATACATTTTAAGCCATGATTTTGTTTTGCTATCACACTTATTTCTAAATATTTTTCTAAGGTAGGTACACCAGGGGATTTGCAGAACAGGGAAATAAGAAAAGGCCAGGGGTGGATGGAACAGGGAGACAAACGGTCAAATGCTCTGGGCCGGGCCACGGGCCTAGGTAATGAGGCAAATAGGCATTTGTTCCAGTTCATAAAAACCCAACGGCAAAAAATATTTAAAAGGCGGCTCATTTATAACCTTGGTCCTTACTTAGAACGATAGAAATCTCTGATGTGATTTACAGTATAAAAAGTTATTAACCCAATAACATAATTTTAAATGCTCTTCCCAAATTCTCCAAAATAGATCGATATTAACAATAACATAATGTTTCTAAATACCACTAATTCTCTATTATTTATCCTGCTTTGGCCACTGTATACGGTATTTTTTGACGTTGCCAATAACCTAAATAAAATTTGTAAGGTCATTTTCAATTTTAAGATTCATAAAAAATAGGTTGCGAAATAGGGTATGCGACAGCAGATTTGAGTCTCATGATGATGAATGTGTCTGTGTCCTGATGTTGATAACACGAATGTAATCAACACTCTAGGCGCTTCGAGCAGTTTGCTTAAGAGAACTCTAATGTATTAAGCGGCCTTCTTTCATTTTCTTTTGATCTCTGAAACTAAACAATTATTATTTTTTTTTATACATTTATTTAACGTCGGCCTATTTCCGTTACTGAGGCCTAATACCGACACCTGTAGACGAGCTACCCCCAACCAGGAATTTTGCCGAACCTCTTCCCTTAAGAAGAGTAGGGATCTTTTACTTGCCTAACATTTAATAGACAAGGGACCGACGGCTTTACATCCCCTCCGAAGGATGGTATATCTCCTATACAACCCTCGCCTAAGGTTGTATAGCTTCCGCGCATACACTGATATACAAGCCGCTGGAAGATGTGTGAGGCGAGAACGCGGTTTCCGTTGGAATGGTCACCATCCAAGTACTAACTGCGCCTGTCGTTGCTTTACATCGCATACCGAAGTATGTACATAGTAAAGACGCACCTACGCTCGCCCCCGCAACTAAACAATTATTTTTGTTTTGCTTTTTCTAAGATGTTTATATAGACAATATTAGTTATAATAATTATTGATTATTATCTACTGTTACAATAGTTTAATTTTTTATTCGTTCTTTGTTTCTCAATGTCAATAAATTTTAATAAATATTATGGATTATTTAGTGTCATTTTTAAAAATGCTCCAGACTGTGGTTGAGTCAGACAACGCGTTATCAGCTGTCCTGAGTTCGAGTCTCAGCTGCGGCAGATATATGGCATGCCGAAGAGAATGGGTATTGTATAAGTTGTAGATTAAAACATAATATTTTTAGTCGCAAACTCCTCTATAAAATCCTTATTTTACCATAAGCAACGTAACCAGACTGCAACCAACAGCTGCTCTCATTACAAGTTACAAGCCTGGCGCGTTAAGTATAATAATTTTATATTACCAACAAAATGCTTCGATTGCAACAAACACCAGCCAAAAGACTAATTCATACTTAAAAAAGCTCTCTTGCTAGTCGTTCCACACCACTTGCAAACTGCAGTTCCGAGGTGTTGGCTCTCGTCAGTACAAGGTAGGTATGTGACGACCGACACGATGATCCTTGGACTATTTGGTACATCTCGGTATCCTTAGAATAGCGACATGCAGAACAATCAGCAGGCTCCATCTAGTGGTCCAGTGTCTGTTGTAATCGAAAAATAAATAGCCTGACCGGGCTTAGCATAGTTCAAATGTGGTTTTAGAGGGTGGAATATTAAAACAATATTTTTAGTCACAAACTCCTCGACTCGAAGGTATAGTACCCTCGAGCCTTGAATGCTGCCTGGCGATTTGATAGTAAATAGATGTTTTCCCTTCGAATGCCTTTATTTAGGCATTCCTGGGCACACAGATCTATAGCATAAATTTCTGCCTGGAAGATAGTTGGGGTGTTATCGAAGGGTCTGGACAGCCTACATTTGGGCCCAGCTACGCCCCCCTTCAGTCATCTTAGGTCCATCTGTATACCAGATCAGTGACCCGTGCTCCAATCGCAGTGCCTCCATCTTGCTCATTTTATGCCTTTCAATTAGTACGTCAAACTTCTGCTTGATTGACATTAAGTCAGTGGGCTTGATAATGGATTCCAAATAAACTAATTCCAGAATCCTTAAGTGACCAACTAGATCGCCTGGTTTAAATTTATGTGCCTGATGCAGTCGTAAGGCACTAAGTGCTCCTATAATATCTGAACAGGCAAGGCGTTGCAGTTTCTGCAACATTTCTTGTGCTATTTTTTCCTCTGTTTTTGACCATCATACACATAATGCGTAGGTCAGCATAGGTCTGACAACCGAAGGTAAGACCAGTGTGTCATTTTCATCCTCAGTCGTCTTTCGGCACGTCCATATATCCGCTGTTGCTTTAGTAAGAGTCTTTTCCAGTTGTGAGTTTCAGGTAAGTTTTTGATCCAAGATTACTCCTGGATACTTGAGTTCGCTGAAAAAGCTTAGCATCATTCCATTCAGCATAGGAGTACTAAGATTAAGTTTTCTTCTTTTGGTGAATGGAACAATAACTATTTTTCTCGGATTGATATTAAGCCCTTAAGCATCATTTGTATATTATGTTTAAGGCAATTTGCATGAGGTTTTAGATCATAATAGATAATAATATGGTCAAAATCAAACAACGCAAAATACTTCAGAAGGAATTTTTCAACGCACCTAACAAATCAACACAATATAGTTTCATTAATTATTATCCCAAAATATAGTGGCAGAATTTCTAGATATTAAAATAATTTAGGTATCTCTACAATAATAAGTGTGAATAAAATGAGTTTAGGAAAATATTGGTCAATAATAAGGAAAAATTACTTAGTAAATCTAATGTATATGAAATCAAATGTATAGATTGTATTGCCATATGTATGTAGGTCAGAGTGGTAGAAGTATTGAGAATAGGGTAAAAGAACATAAACAATCAATTTTAAATAACAATAAAAAGACGGAATGTCAACGCACTGCATTGAAAATAGCCATTTCATAGCCACAGTGAACATAAATTTACTTCATACAGAAGGAAATGGAAACGTTTAAATCTTGTTGAACAATTAGAAATTAAAAAATTCCTTAAAGCAATGCTTGTACCACAAATGACCAGCAAAATTTCTTAAATGCTCCTATACTAGATAAAATGTTAACAATTATTCATTGATTTATATAAGGTAAAGTAGGGTAATTGTGAAAATGGGGCAAATGTGATATTAGGTCTAAATTTCGATCTCATCTATCAAAACTGCTTTCTTTAGCAATGCACAGACAAAATTTACATCCTTAAACCGTTTGGATTAGTTCAAATGCGAAATTTACCGACCGCGCTTTGAATCAGTTGTGAAGTTGCGTCACTACGTATTTGTGGTTATCATTTTAGTCCAACAGTTATTTCTTGTAGTTAAATTAGTGCAGTTGATTTTTAGAGTCAGCTTGTTAAAACATCGATAACAAGGGTAAAAAACTGTGCATTTTCGATTGCTTTTGCTGGATTTTATGAGGTAATTGCATATTTCTTTATACTGGCCTGTGTTACATTTGCCCCGCAAGAAATTAATGGGCGGGGCAATTGTAAATACGGTATATCACATTTGCCCCATATATTTTACATTTAACCCACATACATTTTCAGACTGAAAATGGTTCGTAAATACAAAATGAAATGTGATGACCCAAATTATTCCTCGGAAGATCTACAAGTAGCTCCACAGGAAGTTCAAGCTGGTCGAATGACTATCTACCAAGCCTCCAACAACTATAAAATTCCGTATTTTACACTTTAGAGTCGTTTAAGGGGTCTCGGGGCATAAAAAACAAAAGAAGGGCAGATTAACTGCGTTGAATTGGAATTATGGATTAGAACTAGCTGGGGGCATTACTATTTTAGAAAAGTGGATTTGGATTGTCCAAAAAGGAAGTTTTACAACTAGTTTTCCAGTTTGTAAAATACCACAATATCGAGACACCATTTAAAGATGGCATGCCTGGCACTGATTGGTTCCTTGGCTTTAAAAAGAGACATGGCTTAAGTATCAAACGACCACAATCAGTAGAATACGCTGGGACAAAAGCCACAGACCCTTTTATAATCTATGGATATTTCAAGCTTTTGAAAGAAACTTTAGATGAACTACAACTTCATGGTAAATTTTCCCAAATTTGGAATCTCGATGAGAGTAATTTTTCTATTGATCCTAGCAAGACAAAAGTTGTTGGTAAACGAGGACTGCCCTGCTCCCGTGTTACTAGTACTTCCGGCCGTGAAAATACAACTGTCACGATGTTGGCTAGTGCTTCTGGGGTAAAAGGCGCACCATTAATCATTTTTAAAGGTGCTAATGCTTGAGACCAATGGCAAGTTCCTGACAACATCTTCCCTGGATTATCATATGCTGCAAGTAAGAAAGGGTGGATGGATTCACAGATTTTTTTTTTAACTACTTCCAGAACATGGTAATTCCTTAGGTGAACAACGACCAGTACTCATCATATACGATGGGCATTCGACCGATGTCACCACAGAAGTCATTAAGTTGGCAAGAAAAGAAAATATTACAATTATCAAGTTACCACCACACACTAGTCACTTATTACAACCTCTAGACTTTGCGGTTTTTAAGTCCGTGAAAAACACCTGGGATCAGAAGCTGGTTAAGTGGCAAATACACAATGTGGGGCGGAAATTGCCTAAAAAGATGTTTTCTTTATTTATTGCAGAAACATGGAAAGAGACGCAGGCAAATGTTATAGTAAGTGGCTTTAGAAAAGCCGGTGTTCTGCCATTTGATGACAAAGTAGTGGCAAGAGAAAAATTCGATATTGAAGCCTTAAAACGATGGGATTCCCAAAATCCCATTTAAAATATTCCACAAATTCGGCATCCAAATAATTTCGATAAGGTAACCTGTGTCTATGCTCCCAATATACCTCAGGATATGCCAGGTCCTTCGAGTAGATCTGATGATATTGTACCTGCACATGAAGCGCCTTCTTTTGAGAAACTTTTGCTACAATATGTTCGTCAACATATAGCCTCTCCAAAAATGTCAAAGAGAAGGATGGCTCCCGGAGCTGAAGTTATTACAGCACCGAAAAACCCCGATGCGGAACCGGATGCGGAAATACCAAATCGGAAAAAAAATCAGAAGAAAAGAAATCAGAAAGCATTGATAAATGTTTCTGATTAATCTAGTGAACCAAATGACTAATCGATACCTTATCAAGACTCAGATAATGGTGAAGAATCTTTACAGGAAATGCAGAACTTACAAGAAAACTTACAATCTAAAGAAAGTCAAACAATTGAAGTTGATAAGTGGGTTTTAGTATAATATCCAACCAAAAAAAGTCTGAAACATTTTTGTGGGTAAAGTTATTGGGAAAGGTGAGTGTGACGAGTGGCTCATCAGATTTTTAAGATTTAAAAAATCTAAATTTATTTGGCAAAAAGTTGATGATGAGGACTTGGTAGATAGCGCAAATATACTGAAGATCCTCCCACAGCCAAGAGAAGATCGACGTGGGTCGGGATTATCTTTTTTTGTGAAGTTTGATGGTTACAATATTTTCTAGTTACCTTCAATGTGTTTTTAACTGTTTAAATTTTAATATAAAACATACAGAATATAATTAATTTAGTTCAAGATATTGATACTTTTGACATATTTGTAAAAAAATCTATAACTCCGTTATTTTTGGACAAAATTAAATGCTTAAAAAACCAAAATGCATGGAAAATGTATATTTTTTATATTAGCCCCACAGATACTTTCTATAAAATTCTTACAGCAGGAGAGAGTTTGTTATCACATTTGCCCCAACGCAAGGGGCAAATGTGATATAGTAACGTCATTTTAAAAAAATATTAAATATTACCAAATCTAAAAATTAATTCACTATTTTGATTATTAGCATAGTTTTATAAATGATCAAGGATAATTTAGTAATTTTTCCAAAATTCTTAAAATGAAAATAAAGTTTCCAGTGATATCTAAAATTGCACTCATCAAATTTTATATTGCATTTACCTTAATTAAGTTAAGTCTACCTGAAAAATTTCCATAAGTAAAGTTTAAATCGTAAATGTTTTTAGATATATATTTGGAATAACCACCTTTGTTACTACACTTTGTAGTACGCGTATACAAGTTATTCAAACTCAAACCTTCTATTAAATCTAATGCACTACACATTATTAGTTATTAATTAAAGATAATTATTTTTGTCTGATATTAAATAGCACTGTTTTATGGGCATTTCTTTAAATTGTAGTTCAGTTCATTTGTCTCAATAATTAATATTTAGACTGGTTTTTTAAGCAACTTACCATGAAGCGCCTCACAACACGTCTGCACAACCCTAACTCGCACCATATTATGTAGTTTTATAATTCTTCGAAAAATTTTATTATCCTGTATCTTTAAAAATAGTCCCGATATACTTACTAGTATCTTATTCATCAAGATTATGTAAATACTAACCTGTATCCAAATACAAAGGCGTATCTACGTACAAATCTAGAATCTTTTTTCTCTACAAGTCCGGAGTTTTCTCTTCAAGTCCATTTTGACATGCAATATGAAATGCCCTGCAGCTAGCCCCGAAGCTCATACATTTTTACATTTAGTTGATATTTAGATCTAAGACTGAATACACGTTTGTGTTACCTACCAACATTTATATTTGAGCTTTGGTGGTCTGTAGTTGTGGCACAGTGTGAAGGTAGGATACGAAAAATAATATATAGTTTTCATTTATCTAAATTCATTCAATATCTTTTAGAGAGATTTACAGAATTCTAATCTTAATCAAATATTTTATATAGATGATATTGATGAGAAAATTAGAACTTTAAATGGAATTTTAATTAATTTATTTGATTACCATGCACCAATAATAATTTCAAGATTCACAAAAGCACCTAGTCCTTGGATTACAGATAATATCCTCTATTTAATGAATCTCAGGGATAGAGCTTTATTAAAGTACAAAAAGTCGAAAAGAAATGAAGATTGGTTGTATTACAAAAATTTTAAAAACTATCCAATTCCACTATAAAAAACGGAAAGAAGGCGTATTTACAACACAGAATTGAAACAAACAAATATAAAACATTTTGAAAAGACTTAAAAACCTTGAATGTAATTAATAGTAGTAAAAATACTGAAATACCTGAAGAATTGTGCGATGCAAATAAAATAAATAGCTATTTTATAAATTCCTTGCAAAGCTTTAATACTGTAAATGCTGAAACAGAAAATTTCTATTATAATAACGTGAAAAGTCGAGTAAGTGAATTTAATTTTACACTAACATCGTATGAAACTCTTAAAAATATTTTATTTTCTATCAAAACCAATGCAGAGGGAGCGGATGGTATAAATATTAAAATGATTTTACTCAGTTGCCATTTCTAACACATATTATAAACTGCTGTATTGAAAAAAGGTATTTCCCTGATAACTGGAAATTGGCATATATAATACCATTACCAAAAGTTAAAACACCTTCCGATTACAAAGATCTACGCCCAGTTAGTAGATTCTCAGTAAATTACTAGAAAAAGTTTTAAATTTGCAAATTCAAAATCATCTTGAGAAAAATAATATATTACCCGATATTCAATCAGGATTCAGGCCAAATCATAGTTGTGGCACTGCATTACTGAAGGTAGTCGATGACATTCTGTCGGCTACTGATACGAACAAATCGACTGCTTTAGTTTTGCTAGATTATTCCAAAGCATTTGATACGATAAGTCACCGATTGCTTTTTGCAATTGTTCACTATTTCGGTTTTGGAGCCGGTGCTATAGTTATGATTCGTAGTTACTTAAATAATCGAAAACAATGTGTCAAAATATGTGGTCAACTTCGCTAAACATATATAGTGGAGTACCACAAGGTTCAATATTAAAACCTACACTTTTTACTATCTTTACAGCTAATTTTTATTCTAATGTGACCTTTTGCGAATTTCACTACTATGCAGACGATCAGCAACTTTATTTGGCATTCGAGTCAGAAGATCTTCACAATGCCAATTTAAAAATTAATGCTGACCTTGATTCTCTATTGACTACTTCGAAAAATCACTCGTTGTCAATTAATCCTCGTAAATCACAAGTGATTTTATTTGGTAATAAAAATCAAAGATCTTTTCTTCTAGAAAACTTAAATATTTGTGTTGATGGTGAGCCACTACCTTTTGTTGGCTGTGCACGTAATTTAGGATTATATGTAGATCATTTATTGCGTTTCAATAATCATGTTACAAAATGTATAAAAAAAGCTTATGGTAATTTAAATTTACTTTATGGATGTAGAGTGTATTTGAATAGAAAATCTAAAATAATTCTTTTCTTTTTTCCTGTATAACAAAAGCTGATCAATTACGTATACAACGTGTGCAGAATGCTTGTATAAGGTTCATTTATGGCATAAAAAGGTATGACTCAGTATCCGCAAAACTTAAGGATTTGAATTGACTTTCCATGAGAGAGAGACAAATTGTGCATAGCTGTTGCTTGTATTATAGAGTTATAAAAACAAAATCCCGATATATCTCTACAACAGAATATAATTTCGTGGTGACTTGCATAATCTAAATACTAGACGTCGATCACTAATTTCATCACCTAATCATAGAACTGCCATGTATCAAAGGTCGTTTTCCTACAACATTTATAAATACTACAATTTAATACCAACAAATTTAAAAGTTGCTGAATCTATTCAGACATTTAAAAAACAACTTAAGAATCTCATCATAAATGAAATTCTTATTTTTAACTAACTCGCAAAATTCTATGATTAATGAACGTGGATTGACAAGGTGCAAACATTAAACATTAGTCAGTTAAACCTTTATTTAGCAAGCTTTTTTTTAATTATTTCTTATTTTTTGTATTCCTTATGACTTTCTTATAGCTCCTATACTATTTTTTCATTTACTTTGTAGTTGTATCTGTTTTTGCCCTGAATTCTTACGTTCCTGAAGTCTTTTTTCTTTCCTGAATCAGGAGTTTTAATTTGATTAATCTATGAATTACCTATTGATTTACAGTTGCTTATATTACGTTATATTACTATTAACTATTACCATAATTTTGTGTTTTTGTTAAAAATATTCAGTTTAGCGGCATAATAATTCTTCCTGAATAATATTTTGTATTAAATTTGGGTTAAGTGGTAGAGCGCGAATGCAATATGCTCTGTGATATTGCAGGAGCGAACTTCGCCCTTTCATTACTAGAAATAAATATACTCTATTTGTAAATTAAAAGCTTAATGTGATGAATAAAGACATTATTATTATTATTATTATTATTATTTAGTGAGGTAAATTCAGCCCGCAAACATTTTTATATAGCATTATATGAAATCCTTGATTTTCTTGTGTGCCTAAATATGTTTTAAAACCAAAAAAATATCCGCCTTGGTTCAATAACAATATTATTAAGAACTTAAAAGAAAAAACTAGAATCTGGAAGTTATTTAAGGTGGAGAACATATTAACGAATTTAAAGCATTAATGACTCTAATTAAGACAGACACATATAATGCTTATAAAATGCATTTAAACAATATTCAAAACAATATTAGACATAACGTTAAATCCTTTTGGGACTATATTAACTCTAAGAAAGGTATATTCACTATCCCCCAAAATGTAGTATATAGAGATGATCAGTTAAATAATACACAAGTAATTGTTAATTGTGAACGGATTTGCAAGATTTTTCAGTATCTCATTTACTAATCCTAACCTAACCTAACCCCAGAGCAACAAATACCGATTCGTTTAACAAACTGTTCAGTCCGAATAATAATAATTAACATACTGATAAATTTTCTACAGATGATGTCTTATCTGCCTTGAAAAAGTTAAAAAATTTACAAAAGGACCTGATGATGTACCAGCTTTTATTGTTAGGGATTTTGCACATGTTTTTGTGGAGCCCCTCCGTATAATCTTTAATATGTTTCTGAAGTTTGGTATATTTCCGGATATATGACCCAAGGCCCTCGGATAGAAATTCGTCACCCGCGGGCATAAACATCTCTATATCGCCGTCGGTACATAAATAACTATTTCATAGTTTTAATGTTATGAAAGTCCTTTGTGCTCCTGATTATAAAACCTAACATCTTCATCGCCTAGCCTAGAAACCTGTTCTATGTGATTAATAAAAGATAACTTTTGGTCAAATATAATACCCAAATCCTTAACTACGGTTACTTTGGTTACGTTTTGGTCATTAATTTGATAGTCAAACTCAGTAAGGGTTAATCAGCGGGCAAAAGTTATTACTGTATACTTTCCTATGCTGATTATCAGGTTATTGTTAGCACATCACTGAACTAGTTCATTAAGATCATTCTACAGTGATAGACAGCTCTCGAAATAATCTACGATATTAAAAATTTTCAGATCATCTGCATATAATGCATTTTATTTGCAAAACCGCTAGCTAGTATTTTTAATTTGTCTATTAAAACTGCTACTTTTCCAGAAGTCTGGAAAATATCTAGGATCTGTCCGGTATCAAAAAAAAAAAAAATGATAGATGTGCTATTGAAAACTATACGCTAATAGTAATATTGTGCAATTTTAGTAAATTATTTGAAAACGTAATATACGATATTCTCTTTAATCACGTCAAATCTCAAATTTGCATCGATCAACACGGATTCATGCCAAATCGCTCTACCACCAGCAATCTGGTGTGCATCACTCAGTTCATAGCTGAACAGTTGGATGCTGGAGGCCAAGTAAATGTCATTTATACAGATTTTTCTAAAGTCTTCGACAGACTGGACAACGGAATTTTGCTGAACAAATTATCCGAATTTGGACTAACTGAGCACTTCCTAAACTTTTTTGAATCCTACTTGGTAAATAGACGACTAAATGTACAATACCGTGGATTTTGGTCTATGAATATCTCAGCGACATCAAATGTTCCCCAAGGTTCTGTGCTTGGGCCATTGCTCTTTAACATTTTTATAAATGATATTGTGATTGGCTTACACTGCAAAACATTATTTTATACCGATGACCTAAATTTTTTTACATCTATCACTAGTGCAGAAGACTGTGTTGATTTGCAAAACGATCTTGAACAACTATGGTCTTGGTGTAGCGTAAACAATTTACAGTTAAATATCTCAAAGTGTAGCTTTATGGCATACACTCGTGCACAAAATTCAATAAAATTTATCTATACAATTAATGATGATGAACTGAAGAGCTGTGGTCATTTCAAAGATCTAGGAGTAATATTCTATCCAAAGTTATCTTTTATTAGTCATATCAATCAAATCACCGCTAATTCCTTCAAAGATTTAGGCTACATTATCCGCAATTGTAAAGAATTTAACGAAAATACACTGAAACTTCTCTTTAATTCATTTGTGAGGTCAAGACTTGAATATGCTTCAATAGTCTGGAGTCCTGGTTATGAAAATCATAAATATAGCATTGAAAAACCTCAGAGGCGTTTTCTTAAATACCTCTGGTTCAAAAATTCTGGAAATTATCCAGAGAGAGGTTTTCCACATTGTGACTTATTACATAGATTCAACACGAGTGATCTTCAACTACGTCCGACGTATCACTCTCTTGTATTGGTTTTTAAAATTTTAAATGGCATTATTGACTGCCCTGAAATTCTTAGTTGCATTAGATTTCATGTTCCTAATTTGCACTCGCTCGCATTCGTCTCTATTCTATTTGCCTGCACCAAGAACAAATTTGCTGTTATTTTCTCCCCTGCACCGTAGTGTTCCAACTATGATTCTTTATATAATAATATAAATATTTTTAATACTAATATATCCAAAATGCGAAATGTGGTTCTCAATTCTGCACAACAACTGTAGCTTCTAAACTATTAGATTACAACTCTTAGGACTATACTAATCATAGACTTATTTTGTTAATTTTTATTATCATTAAACTGTTTCCTTTAGTTAAGTTATTTAGTTTTAGTTATTATTTAGTTTTCTTTTTATGTTTGTAAAATCCCTGCCCTATAATTGGATTTCTGTCTGGGCAGTCGTAACCAAAATAAATAAATAATAATTTTGGCGCTTGAATAGCCTTAATAAGATAGTTAATAAAGAGCAAGATTTATAACGGGCCCAAATTACTTCCTTAGGTGACACCACTCATTACTACATAGAGTAATGACCTTTGTCCCATGCAGTCGACATATTGCATCCTATCAGTTAAATAAGAGTTAAAAAACGTTATTAGATTATCCGAGACACTGTAACCACGCAACTTACGAAGTAAGGTAGGGTGATCCACCTGATTAAAAGTTTTTGATATGTCCGACGTCCGTATATATAATATCAACTTGCCTTTTATCATCTAGAGCGTCAGGAGTATATCGTGTAAAGTTGCAAGGATTTGCATTCATAGAACGCCTTTTCATAAAACCATGTTATTCTACTACATTACAATGTGATACGAGATGTACAAATAACATGCAATAATGGATTTGAAGAATTTGGCGAATAGGTCGATAATTTTCTATTTGACAATTTTCCTGTTTTGATTACAGGAACTATTTTCAATAATTTTTATTTATCTCAAAATGTGGCTGATATGAGACAATGATTATAGAGATATAACATAGGAGCTTGACAAAATATGAAGTACAGTCCTTTACAATAAAGGCTGGAATTAAATCTGGACCCATAATTAATTTAGGTTTAAACTTCTTCGTTGCTTCAAGGATGACAGTCACACTCACTTCACTCACATTATCATTAAACCCATTATGAGTCAGCTTGAATATCTCTAGGTGATGGTTTTAAGTACACCGAGCTGAAATAAGAAAAGAAGTCGTTTGCGAAGTGAGCAGCAGTATATTCCGTATCTTTATACACCATTCACCATTCGTCCAGGTGTCCTTGTGCTACCTTTTCTAACATTAATATAATTCCACAGTTGAGAAGGATCGTGCTCCATGTTGTTTTCAGCTGCATCGATAAAGTTAGTTAAGGCTTTATTAATTTCAAGCTTGAATGCTCTTCTTAGGGTACAAAATCGTTGTTTGTAATATAACAATTTAGTTTTCTTATACCTTTCATAATGATACGCTTTTTGTTTGATCATTTGTATAATTTGTCCAATATATCATATACCATATTCACGCTTCGAAGTCTCTCTTCTGTTAGGAACATTATTGCTGTGCATCGTAACGAATTATTGTATATTTATACATATTCCTTCCTTACTATAAAGTTTATAGTTTAACATACTGTTCTGTAAATAATGTATTTAATAAAAATGATTAAAATGGAAGGCTCTGGTCAGATATACAGGGTGTCACACCGGGAAATGAATCGATCGATATAGACAAATGTACGCATCAGAAAATTTAGATAATCACTAATGTCGGTGTGGCCAATCCAACTAAAATAATTACAACCAGCTGGCACTTCCGCTTATACCGGAAGTCGATACTAACTTGCTTATTTCAAATGGAACACCTTATATATCTTGAGGTTTTCGAAAGGAGCATAAAATTCTGAGTCGAAAATATGTAGCATATCCTACACCTAAACCTAGCCGTTTCAGAGATATTTGGCAATTTATAGAAAATTTGACAGGTGCAACGGTTTGCAAGAACCGTTATAACTTTCTTCGTGTAAAAGATCGTCATTGACTTCTTGTCACATAAAAAGAACACAAGGGGAACTACGTTCCACAACTGAAATAAATTCAATAATATCATACCAAGTGTTCCATTTTTCGCGTTACATTTTGTCAACATCAAACCGCGAAAACTTGTTTAGGTCAAATGGAACACCCTGAATTTTTTACGTCAAGTTATGTAAAATTGAATTCTCTTTTTTCTGATATAGCATTGTGGGGGTTAAAGTTACAACTTTTTGAAATATTTGCGATTTTATTAGAAATTCATGAATTGTTGTAATCATTGCATCAAAATAGCCATGATTAGAAAAAATCAGCTATTATCTTATGTAAAAAAATGCCAGCACGTTTAATTTATACCAACGAAAACTTTTTAAATTTGTTTATTATTTATGGAAAATGTAATAAAGTAATATCAAGAACTTGCAGCACATTTGCTACTCGATATCCATAAAAAAGCAAAATAACACTAACACTGTAACATGCGTATTAATCGAATTGAAGATATGGCATGAACTAAAATAGCAGAGATAAGATCAATTTAAAATATGATTTCATTTTAATTTAATAATTGCTCAAAATTCCGCCCTCGAACCTCGACACATTTTTCGCACCTTCGGATTAGTTCTGCATGGGCAGCTCTTCTAATTGAATCCTGTGATATGTTTTGAAATGCATTACTTACTCTTTGCATACAATCTTCAATGGTTGTTAATGGGCTCTCATAAACTTTATTTTCAATAGTTCCCCAAATGAAATAATCCAGAACTGATAAATCGGGCTAGCGAGGAGGCCATAAGAAAGGTCAATTATTGGCAATCCATTGATCATAAAAAGTTTCTTGTAAATAATTATTAATTATATATGCGTTATGTGGGGGAGCACCGTCGTGCTGATAAAAAATGTTTCTATGTTCGGCGAGGGGTAAATTTTCTAAATAGTTATTATTCAAATTTTATAAGATATTCAGATATCTTTCACCTAAAAATGAAACAAAAATTTACCTATACATATTAGCAGAAGAGAAAATTTAATTTACCGTTTAAATTTTCCTGATAAAATTGTAATGCCACCACTCTATCGTTTCCTATGGCACAGTAAACATTGAACTGCCAACTTTCCTGAAAGTTTCGCTCTCTGAACATATGAGGATTTGAGTCACTCCAATAATGCGAATTGCGTCTATTAAAATGTCCATTTATAGTAAATTTTACTTCATCTGTCCATACAATATTTCCCAAATAAGAATCGTGACCCTCAGACCTTATTAGAATAAACTCACAAAAATTCTGTCTTCTTAGGAAATCTGTTTCTTTTAATACTTGAACCATATGGAATGAAAATGGGTGAAACTTATGTTTTAATAAGATTCTGTGAATTGAATCCTTGCATAGTCCCGATTCCAGAGCAGCTTCTCTTAAGGACATCCTTGGAAATGCATGAAAATATCCCAGAATGACTATTTCAATGTTTTCGTCATCAACAATAGGCTTTCTTCTTCGCATTTGGCCATAATTTTTAAAATTTTCCAGTATGCGTTTTACAGTGTTTGGTGACGGTTTCCGTTTTTCTAGATATCGAGTAGCAAATGTGCTGCAAGTTCTTAATATTACTTTATCGCATTCTCTATAAATAATAAACAAATTTAAAAAGTCTTCCTGGGTGTAATTTAAACATGCTGGCATTTTTTCACATAAGATAATGACTGATTGTTTCTAATCATGGCTATTTTGATGAAATGATTACAACAATTCATGAATTTCTAATAAAATCGCAAATATTTCAAAAAGTTGTAACTTTAACCCCCACAATGCTAATATCAGAAAAAAGGAAATTCAATTTTACACAACTTGACGTAATAAATACAGGGTGTTCCTTTTGACCTAAACAAGTTTTCGCGGTTTGAAGTTGACAAAATGTAACGCGAAAAACGGAACACTTGGTATGATATTATTGAATTTATTTCAGTTGTAGACCGTAGTTCTCCTTGTGTTCTTTTTACGTGACAAGAAGCGAATGAGGATCTTTTACACGAAGAAAGTTATAACGGTTCTTGCAAACCGTTGCACCTGTCAAATTTTCTATAAAATGTCAAATATCTCTGAAACGGCTAGGTTTAGGTATAAGTATATTTTCGACTCAGAATTTTATGCTCTTTTCGAAAACTCTAAAATATATAGGGTGTTCCATTTGATATAAGCAAGTTGTTATCGACTTCCGGTATAAGCGGAAGTGCCAGCTGCTTGTAATTATTTTAGTTGGATTGGCCACACCGACATTAGTAATTATCTAAATTTTCAAAATTTTCTGATGCGTACATTTCTCTATATCGATCGATTAAGTTCCCGGTGAGACACCCTGTATAGTTATTTTTCTTAAAGATAGATCTTTGTCAACGTGTTGGAAAATTTGTGCTAGGCTATACCGAAAATTATCTTATTTAATGATGACAAATTTTAATATTTGTAATAAATGTTTAAGCAAGCAATAATTTGAGTAGTTACTGCAAATTATTATTTGCAAACACGCGATGTACTTCCTGTGGGATTCGCTGTTATTTATTAGCCCGTAATTAGTTATTTTTATTATTATTACACCCATTTCTATTAATATTTTATTTGCATATTAGCATTATAGTATATTTTTTCGGCCTGCTGCGTGTGTAAAAAGTATGAAATAATTATCTGTAGTCTATAACGAATTAGTTTCAGAGGAGGTATTTGTATGATTGTATTCTATTCCTTAGTGGTTTGCTGTCCATCTGTATTCTGTTGATTATTTCCAATGTATGCTCTTATTAAAGCTATCTGCAATGAAAACAAAAATTATCGCCACTCTTAAACAAGACAATATTATAATAAATGATCCTTTTAAGATTGCAAATAGCTTCAATGGCCACTACACAAATGTAGGACAGAATCTTGCTGAAAAAATTGAACTGCCACACGTAGCAACACCTTGACAAGTAACACATAGTCTTCTTCTTCTTCTTCCTGTGGTGCGACAGCCCTATTGAGCCTTGACCTCCCCTAACTTTTGTCTCCAAACCCCCCTATCTCTAGCGGGCACTTGCCAATTCCTCGCCCTCATTAATGCCTGGACGTCCTTGCGAACGTTGTCTTGCCAACGGGTGCTCGGTCGCCCCCGTTTTCCATTGCCTGCAAACTGCCCTTTTAAAATTTTCTTCGGTATACGCTGTTCGTCCATCCTCTCTACATGGCCTGCCCATCTCAGCCGTTGGATTTTAACATAGTCCACTATGTTTACCTCTTATATAGCTGTTTTATTTCATAGTTGTATCTGATACGCCATAGACTGTTTTCATTTACTGGTCCATAGATTTTCCTCAATACTCTCCTTTCGAATATGGCTAACATTTCTTCAGTTTTATTTGTTAACGTCCACGTTTCACAGCCATATGTCACCACCGGTCTTATTAGTGTTCTATACAGGGTGTTGCATCATGAGAGGGACATAGCTTAATAGGAGGTAGAGAACATCAGTGGTAACCGGAACCTCCCATAGAAATGTCTCATTGGGCCTTCATTACGAAGTTACAGGGTGTTAAATAATTTTTGGCCAAACCTGTTTTTTGTCATAACTTTGACAGGGAATGAAATAACGGATTCATATTTGGTACGGCTAATGTACTAACGAGCCCCAAGAGGTACATGTATAAAAAAAATATATCCAGGTCCGGACTCACTATAATTTATGTTTCTTCTTTGCATCAATAAAACATCACCCTGTATATATTTTTTTGAAATTTCGATACGATATTCGAAAAGAGCAAGAAAAAACAAACAAAATGGTCTATTTCATTTTTTTGTTACACCTTCGTGGTTATTTAAATACGTTGTTAAATGTGCAAGAAAATGGATTACAGAACCCTATTAAATGAGAGGCACGTGAAATAAATATTTTTATAACTAAAATTTGCAAAAATTCTATTGAACCTAGGTGGTCTGGGTGAATCCTAATTCCGGCACGTTTTAAAGGTCCATTTTGGTAAAAAACTGTGGTCCTAATAAGTAATCGGGTATGAAATAACAACATTTTTAATCAATCACAGTAGGCTTGTTCAAAGAATAAAAGTGACAGATAATTTAAACCATTTAGGCCTAAGCAACCAGTTACTTTGATCAAGAAAATCATCAACATTTTATACTTAATAAAAATTGGAAAAGAGAACAAACTAAAATCTAAATAAATAAAATATTTTCCATTCAATTAACAATAAATAACAAAACAATAACTAAATGTGTTTAAAAATAAAACGTAATTGACCCTAAAGTAAATTTTCAAAATGTCCTCCCCCACATTCTGTGCATTTTCTTGCGCGTTTAGAAAGGTCACCAATTGCTCGACGTATCATTTCTGGATTATTCCGTATTTCGTCGCAGGTTGTAACGATGCGCTGGATTAAATATTGTCTACTTTCAATTTCAATGCTATAAACCTCGTTTTTTAAGTGGCCCCATAAAAAGTAATCACAAGGGTTACAATCAGGAGATCTTGGTGGCCATTCATGTGGACCCCCGCGTCCAATCCATCTATTAGGATACACATTGTTTAAATGTTCTCTTACTTGAAGGTTAAAATGTGGTGGGGCCCCATCATGCTGAAACAACATGCCTCTTATACCGATATTTTCTAACATATTCGGTAAAATGTTTTGAAGAAAATCAAAGTAAATTTCACCATTCAATCTTTCTTCAAAAAAATGTGGCCCTATCAAATGTCTATTCACAAGTCCGACCCAAACATTTACAGAAAACCTGTGTTGCGAACGACGTTGGCGTACCGCATGTGGGTTTTCCTGTGCCCATTTATGATTATTTCGTGAATTGTTTACTCCATCCCTTGTAAATTGTGCCTCATCCGTAAATAAGGTTCTGTAAATGACTGGGCGATGGTTAGACAACCAATGACAAAATGCCAGGCGGGGGATATCGTCGCCTTGTTGAAGACGCTGTACCTGCTGGATATGATATGGATGGTAACGTTCTCTTTTTAGGGTTCTCCATACTCGCCAATGAGGAATACCAGTTGCCAAACTGATTCGTCTAGTGCTCATATTTGGGTTTTCTTGAACTACATTTATAATATTGTTTTGTTCCTGCACACCTTGTTGTAAAACAACACAACTGCAGAAGTAGGAAACTTTCCGTGTTGTCTTGCATACTGGAACACCGTACTAAAGGTTTTATGATTAGGGCATCGACGACCAGGAAAACGCAGCCGATATTCTCTTTCCGCCGACCTACCATTTCCATTACAGAAACCATAGATGAATATTATGTCAGCATATTCCACGTTTGTAAATTTTACTGGCATAGTTAAAATATTTTCACAAGTTTTCACTAACTAAATGCGGATTATTGACACATTAAATTACTAACAAACAATTATTCAACTGTTTAGGAGATTTCTTTTTATTATCTGTCACTTTGAACAAGCCTACTGTGATTGATTAAAAATTTTGTTATTTCATACCCGATTACTTATTAGGACCACAGTGTTTTACCAAAATGGACCTTTAAAACGTGCCAGAATTAGGATTCACCCAGACCACCTAGGCTCAATAGAATTTTTGCAAATTTTAGTTATAAAACTATTTATTTCACGTGCCTCTCATTTAATAGGGTTCTGTAATCCATTTTCTTGCACATTTAACAACGTATTTAAATAACCACGAAGGTGTAACAAAAAAATGAAATAGGCCATTTTGTTTGTTTTTTCTTGCTCTTTTCGAATATCGTATCGAAATTTCAAAAAAATATATACAGGGTGATGTTTTATTGATGCAAAGAAGAAACATAAATTATAGTGAGTCCGGACCTGGATATATTTTTTTTATACATGTACCTCTTGGGGCTCGTTAGTACATTAGCCATACCAAATATGAATCCGTTATTTCATTCCCTGTCAAAGTTATGACAAAAAAGAGGTTTGGCCAAAAATTATTTAACAACCTGTAACTTCGTAATGAAGGCCCAATGAGACATTTCTATGGGAGGTTCCGGTTACCACTGATGTTCTCTACCTCCTATTAAGCTATGTCCCTCTCATGATGCAACACCCTGTGTATTAGTGTATTGGTGTCCTTATTCACTACTTTAGATTTGAATATGTTGTTCAGCGCATATAGTGCTTTGTTTCCTTTTATTAGTCTGTGCCGTATTTCTTGAGCCATGTTATTGTTATTGTTAATTATACTTCCGAGGTATGTGAAATCTTCAACTACCTCTATGTTGTCGTCTTCAATCAACCAGTTTTGTCAATTTTTTCTCCCTGTCTTGTTTTCCATCACCTTTGTTTCTGTTATGTTTATGTCGAGCTCTACATCCTTTCCTTTCTCTTTCAATTTCTCATAGTTTTCTCTCACTGCTCTTTCCGTTAAGGGGTAAAAACGTTCGTGCTAGGTTCATGGGGCACGAAAAACGCAGCAGACTAACAGTATAAATACCGGCGCACGGCAAGCCCAAAACAAGTTCAGTTTTGACAGTGACTCCTGTGTTAAGTACTAGCGAAGTGGTCTAGTGGAAAATAAAGTTATAAAAAGTGATTTTTGTGTACTAAGCTGATTATGCTAATGCATCGGACCGGTTACTATTTAATGAAAGTTGTAAACACACCCGTCTAGCTAGACTTTCTTATTCCCTGTCCCTGCATACTATCAACTGTTCAATTCTAGCTTCCCAGGCCAAAACCTGGTTAAATAGAGTTAGTTTCAGGTCTTCGCCTTAAGTAGCCCCAACTAGTTTTAAGAAAACACTTCGCCTTAAGTGGACCCTTTCAATTTTTTCCTTCGCCTACGAGGCTTAACATTCTAAGTGAATTTTTTCCGATTTATTTATTTTCAATCATTTTTTTCAAATATAGTTTGAAAGCAGTTTTAAGGCAGAATTTCTGTTGTCGATTAGTTTCTGATTTCCGAAAAGGAAACTTGTTAAATAAAATAATTCCTTTTTTAACTATGTTCAGTAAATCTGAATAAATAATTTTGTATTGTCGTTTAAACAAAAGTGTTTTAATTTCAAGAAAAACCATACACAGGGTATAGCCGTTGACCCTGCACAAGCTGTAAAAGACAAATCAGTGCTAATTAAAGCAGGTGTTAAAAAACGGTGCAAAATCTAATATACAGGGTGTAGCAATTGACCCTAACAGCACTACCAGAAATCGAACCCTGAGACTCTACCAATCCAAAAATAAGTGCACGAAAGGCTCCCGGAGTCTCAACAAAGCTCTAAGGCTGTAAGCTCTGCCGACCATTTTTTATTTCCCGAAAATAGGGAGTCCGTTCGTGTTCACAACGAAGACCGCGTCGTCGCCTCATACATCTTCCAGCGGCTTGTATATCAGTATGTGCGGAAGCTATACAACCTTAGGCGAGGGTTGTATAGGAGATATACCATCCTTCGGAGGGGATGTAAAGCCGCCGGCGCCGGGCCCTTGTCTATTAAATGTTAGGCAAGTAAAAGATCCCTAATCTTGTTAAGGGAAGAGGTTCGGCAAAATTCCTGGTTGAAGGTAGCTCGTCTACAGGCTTCGGTGATAGGCCTCAGTAGCTGAAATAGGCCGACGTTAAATTCAATTTTCAATACTCAGAACAACAAGGTTCAAAAGTTTTTTGGAAATCATTGAAAAACTTAAATATAATTATGAAAAAGAACTACAAAAATGTACCTGATAATTTAAATGAACCTGATTTAATTAATGACTATTTTCTATCCGTTTATAACAATAAGGGAGTGCCACTAAATACTTTAACTTTTTATAAAACTAATATATATTGTAATAATACTTTAAACTTCTCTTTCGAACCTGTTGCTTCTGCGAAAATAATTAATGGCTTTAAGTCGAATTCCTCTGGTATTGACGAAGTTTCGTTGCAAATGGTAAAGCTGTGTTGTCCGTTAATTATACCATATTTAACACATTTAATAAATGTCTGCCTTGTTGAAGGTTTTTTCCCCTCAATGTGGAAAGAAGCAATAGTATGCCCAATACCAAAGATAAATTGCCCAGCGGAAATCAAAGATCTGCGACCGATTAATCTATTGACAATATTTAGTAAAACATTGGAAAAAGTAATTTATTTTCAAACAGAAACATACTTACTCAAAAATAAGTTATTCCCAGAATATCAATCAGGTTTTAGAGCAGGACACAGCACTTGTACAGCACTTACCAATATATCGGACAATATTTTACGGCATTTGGATAATAAACTTGCTGACATTTTAGTTTTCCTTGATTATTCAAAAGCGTTTGATTCGGTTGTTTATTCATTACGCGCAAAGTTACAATTTTATGGTTTTAATAATATATGTGTTAGGTTTTTTTGAAGTTTTTTAATTTGTCGTTCCCAGAGGGTCAAAACCGAGTCTGGAACATCAGAATCAAAACCCGTGGTTTCTGGTGTTCAACAAGGTTCGGTTCTAGGACCACTTCTGTTCATATTATATACAATGGATCTTGGCGACAACCTTAAATATATGAAAATCCAATCTTACGCAGACGATGTACAACTTAAGTATAGTTTTAACGTAGACAATCTACCCGCAGCTGAAAGACATATAAATAGTGATCTCAATTCCCTAAACGTTTATGGCACCAATCATAATTTGAAATTAAACATAGAAAAGTGTTCTGCTATGGTATTCTCTTCCAGATTTCACTATAATTATGTAATTAACCATATAGAAATAGCAGTTGATAATATGATAATTCCACTTGTAGAAGAGGCGAAAAACCTTGGCGTTATATTTGATAATAAATTAAGTTTTAACGCACATGTGAGCAACTTAGTTAAGAAATCTTATATATGTCTAAAGTTACTATATGCCAACAAGCAGTTTCTGAATTTTAAAACAAGGAAAAAGCTGTACGAAACGATTATTTTACCAATCTTTTACTACTATCACACTATGTACCATCCATTTTTGGATACAGTTAACAAAAAACGCATCCAGAAAGTTCAAAATACTTGTTGTCGACTAATATTTGATTTAAGTAAGTTCGATCACATTAGCGAAAATTTCTCCGAGCTAAATTGGCTAAAGATGGACAGTACATGGAAATTGCATTTATTAGTTTTTATACATAGAATTTGTATCACATCTTCTCCTGCCTATCTTAGAGACAAACTAATTACTCGTAACCAGACGCACGATCTAAATATTCGTCACATCGACAATTTCACCATGCCGCATCACTCTACCGCAATGTTTCAGAAATCTTTTACATATAACGCTGTTAAATTGTACAATTCATTAAATTCAGAGATAAAAAATTATAACATTTTTACCTTCCGCAAATATTTAAAGCCACTTTTAGCAGAGCAACGATGAAACGGTTTTCATTGTTACTTATTAGTGTCATATGATTATTATTGTTACTGCTTATTATTGCTTTCTCATTATTACTTTCTAATTGCCACTGTTTTCACCTTTTCTTTTCTTTCTCTCTTTTATATTATTTTACGCTTTGTTTATATCTACATACTTAACTTGTAATTACAGGGTTAAGTGGAGGAATAGCCTTTGGCTAAACTTCGCCCTTTAAATAAAGACGTTTTATTATTATTATTATTAAATAAATATATTTAAAAAAACTGCTGGGGCGAGCATAGGTGCGTCTTTACTATGTACATACTTCGGTATGCGATGTAAAGCAACGACAGGCGCAGTTAGTACTTGGATTGGTGACCATTCCAACGGAAACCGCGTTCTCGCCTCACACATCTTCCAGCGGCTTGTATATCAGTGTATGCGCGGAAGCTCTACAACCTTAGGCGAGGGTTTTATAGGAGATATACCATCCTTCGGAGGGGATGTAAAGCCGTCGGTCCCTTGTCTATTAAATGTTAGGCAAGTAAAAGATCCCTACTCTTCTTAAGGGAAGAGGTTCGGCAAAATTCCTAGTTGGGGTTAGCTCGTCTACAGGCGTCGGTGATAGGCCTCGGTAGCGGAAATAGACCGACGTTAAATAAATGTTAAAAAAAAACATGGACGCGCCCCCTAAATATTCAAAACCACATTTCGATATTTTGCGGCCTGCAAGTGGCTTTCCACACGTTCAGAGCATAAAATCGCGATTCTAATGTGGAGTTTTAAGTGAACATGACGCAGTAATTCGTGCCAAAACCGCTAAGAGCCTGACATTTGCCACGAATTCAACCCCAGTTGCATTTCCTTGTAAAAATCGACCTCACCTACCTCATAATAGATGTCAATGGGTGTTGTATTTGGCTATTTATAGCAGAAGTCGCCCGATTTAAATTTGTATGTTGCAACAGTGTTGAACGTGTGACAACAGAAGCGTGTGACGTCAGCCTTAAGATCGCCCGTTACGTCACGGGACAGGGAACTGTGCCAGTGATGCTATTTTCGTAGTAATTTGCTTCGTTGCCAACTTGGATATTTTCGAACGGGGAATCTCCGAACATCTGATCGAATCTCTGTGGCCGTGTAATTCTAGAATTTTGATTGTTTCCTTTATATTCTTAACGTGCTTGAAAATCGACTGCCAAGAATTAATGTTCTGTTGTGTCTGTTAATCAAAGTGATGATTTCTCTAACGAAGGGGAGACGTTCGAGGATTGTATTTTCACTGGAATAAGTAGACTTTGATGTGCTTACCATATCATTGATTTATTTATTTAATTATCTAGGTAAAATCCAACAGACAAGACTGTCCATAAATAGGATAGTAAAAATAGCAATTTAATATTATACAAAACAGTACAACTAAAGTAAATATATATAGAAAGGCAACAATATATAGTAATGATGCTGCGGACAAAGCTGATCATGACGTACACTAACACATAGTGAAGTACAAAGTAAAATACAGAATTACATAAAAAAAGAGAAAAAAAAAATCGAACAAATTAAGCAGATATACACATATGTACAAAAATACACATAAGTATACACGCTAAAATATGGAGTTAGTTACGACAGCCTCTTCAAGCCAACGAGAAAAACTGGCAAAATTATCACAGAATATATCAACAAAGTTCTGCAATTCATTGTATTGTCTAGACAAGTGAGTAAGAGTCAATTCATGTGCTGAATGGTATATAATTCGATACACATTTATCTTCATTTAGTAAGATGATTCTGCTGATTCTTCAATTTTTCTTTTTTTATTATCTGCTTCTTTTGTTAAAATTTTTGCCGAGTCCCAGTTTATTCTACGTCCGTTTTCCCAAACATGTTCACAAATCTTTGATTTCTGAATTTCATTCTGCTCATCCAAACTCACACTGAATTATTGCGTATAATGACTAGTTAAGAAAGTGAGTATAGAACTCACTGGTAGTTATTCATGTTCATTTTGTTATATCTATTTTAATCATGGTTTTAATCCTTAATTTTAAATAATCAGTAATTGTTTACCTTAAATTGTGTACCTGTAAAGGAATTTGTGTATGAATTTGTCTACATTAAGTTAAAAAATGCGACTATTTTATAATACATGTGACCTTAACTTTTAACCTCAAGTTAATGTCTTGATAAAGAGAATAAATAATTTCCGAAAGCTTGACAAAGTAACAAAAGAGTTTTTCTTTTTCTGTTTTGTGGCCGTAAACTTTTCACCTCTGACTGCAACCTCAAGATACACTACGTGTGTTTAATTTTGGTATATATATATATATATATATAACAATTTTATACCAGGATCCTAGACTGACTATTGTTGAGATGACTGGTTCTGGGACAGCAATCCAGGCCCACAATTGTCTCTTGTTGCAAGAATGGATTCTAAAGTTTCCTTGGCAATTTACGTCTCTGAATGAAATGGAGTGAAAATCGTAGGAAAATTAACCGATTAGGTGGTTTATAAAAAGTTAACGAAATTTTTATCTATATGAAAGATAAGCTGTGCTATGCAGGAATGAAGAACCTATGCAGAAACGTATACAGAAATGTATAAGTATATATGTGCATAAACATATAAGTACATAAGTACATATAAATATATATATATATATATATATATATATATATATATATATATATATATATATATAAGTATATAAAAGGATATATAAGCAGATAAGGATATAAGTATCTATATGAAAACCATGTGGTACATATAGTATTTTAACTACTTATTAAATTAAAAAGAATTGACCTTGAATTTAAAATTTATTTTAAAAATAATTGAATTTACATCAAAGACAAAAATTGAAGATTATTTAAATTTTAAATGAGTAATAAATGAAATTACCTGGATGTTGTTGTTAACGCGGATATAAAAATGTAATATCAATTACTGAAGTCCACAGTTAAGTTTATATACGTTCGAATCAGTACAAACGCTGCAAGCAAATGATTTCCTGGTGAGTTTTACTGATAATGTAAACTTTTTTTGTCCTACTTACTGGAAAATAATGCTACCAAATAAACTTGAGAAATCTAATTCCCTAATTAAATTGAAAGCTATAAAATAGATAAATAGTACAGGTATGGCCATCTGTCAACTATTGAGTTAAGCGCAACAACCTGCCTTGTAGATTCCCGTACTCACAACTAAAATAGTGGCATATGATCGATAAAAGGAATATATAATAAAATTTTTATTACTTCCATACCACAGCTGATTTGCCTTTTGCCTCAGTTTGTAATTTCTATTTTGTACATAACCAACAATATGAACAACTGTAAATAAATAGCAAAACGTATTGTGACTAACTCAGTAAACATATTACATCTTATAGGATATACTATATATAGTAACGAGAGAAGGTAAGGAAAATAACCATATGTACTTACATAGTAAACAAAAATATAAAAATTGAAATATAGGTATCTGATGTAAATAAATGTTTTGTAGACAATTTTTTCCTGGAATAATGCTGTCAGAGATACATAATAGTTAATGAAACATGACTGAGTTCCTAAGATATAAAAATATATACATAAAGCAGTGTGAAATGGTTTAGCAATTATACAAGTAAAATTCTGTTAGTTGAAAACAGTTTCACTTACAAAAACTGAATCAAAATGATACACAGATTGTGCCAAACATAACACTAGTTTTTATATAAAACTGTTAAATGGACATAGGCCGTGTAACAGAATGGGGAACACTTTGAGATCTATTTTAACAAAAACAAAACCGATAAACAAAAAACTGTATTTACAATATCCCGTGCGAATGTGATAAATGTTATGTGGGTGAGTCATCCAGATCTTTCAGCGGATGAGCAGAATTAAATTCAGAAATCAAAGATTTGTGAACATGCTTGGGAAAACGGACGTAGAATAAACTGGGACTCGGCAAAAATTTTAACAAAAGCGGCAGATAATAAAAAAAGAAAAATTGAAAAATCAGCAATAATCTTACTAAATGAAGATAAATGCGTATCGAATTGTTCTGTAGATATTTGCGCAACCTGGCTACCAATGTTAAAAGAAGAACTTAACAAACTCAATATTATCTAAAAGAAAATATCATCAGTTCTGTGTTCTGTGTAAGTAGTAAGTATCTGTGGAAATAATATAAATACAATCTTAAAGCGGTGTATTTGACATGCACAGCAAAAAAGAGTTCTTCGAAAAAAATTTTGAAAATGGAAAGAGACTACTTTCCGAAACGTCAGCAAAACACGTTATTTCTGTGTTTATTCTGATTTATATTATTTGTAAAAAAATAACCTCTGACTGTTCCTTTGACGTAAACGTCAAGGCGCAGAGGCTTCTTTCCAATAATTCTATTATTTTGTAGATTCGGTGATTTGTTTTTGAAGAGAATAATACATGTGGTAGAAAACCCCAACGAAAGGAAAGAATAGAAATTATTGTTGTCGGGAATTTATGTTTATAACATTTCACAGCTACAGCAGCAGAACCAAAACATTCTCCCAAAGTGAAAACTACGTCTGTTAATTCAGGGAATATATAATCACCCATGTTTAAATAATATTAACAATTAAACTGGAACTATTTAAAAAAAAGAAAGAATCAAAATCTAATGAATAATACAAATGTCAAAGTAATATTTCAAAGCATTCTTTATGCGTAAAAGAATTTATTAATAAAATGTTGTAAATGCACGTTGTTCCTTAAACATAAATTATTCGAGAACGACTTGATTAATCGAAAATGCAATAATACCTTTTTTATTTCCAATGATCTGAAAATTCGTTTTTTATAATTATTTTTTGAAATATGAAAAAAAAATTAAAAGTTATGAGGAAAATACTGAGCCACCCCTTAAAACTACCCCTTAATCAGAAGATAGGGTTTAACTGATACGATGTAAACTAGTGACTGGATGGCCTATGACTAAGTTTAAAATATAGCCGGAAGGTATTGCAGAAAATCTAAAATTTATTATCCCCCTTTTAAGGGGTACCTATATCTCCCTTATTCATTTTCGGAAATAAGTTTATATGAAAGACTACTGGACCCTTTTTGAATGTACTATCGGCCGCAGAAATGTTGGGATCAAATTCTGGACCACCTCGTACAAGAATTTTTGGAAAAACGTAACTAAACGTATCTATTTTAGCATATCAACCCAAATATTGATATTAATGAGAAAACGTGAACGTATCGTCGCTTTATAAGCTTTATTTTTGAACTCTCAGACGTCTAAGGTTCTGTTAGTAAAATAAACTTTTATTGTTATACAAAAATATGTAACTTCTGTTAGAAATACTAACATTTTGTTACCAATATAAACGAAGCATGAGTTTATTTTTCAAATAATTTATTAGCTTCAAAAATATATAAAAGAGCGCTTGTGTGTTACTCAACTATCTGTTGATGTAAACGCCAGACAAATATTTAAGAAATGGAATTATTATAGCATGCCTTATAACACGGGCTCTCAGAAAAATCCAAATGAATATAAACTGTGATGTACAAAAACTAAATAAATTTTATAAATATTGAAATATATAATTTTGGTCATTTAGGAGATAACATATTCTTTATGAATACTTTCTAACATCTGATTGTGCGAGCATATTAACATTAATAATAATAATACATTTTATTTATTGTGTCGGGGTGTCAGCTAAAAGCTGGTATAAATCTAAACCACAGGCTGCAAAAAAGTACCCTTATAAACAGATATGCGAGTAAGTAAGGAGATAAAAAAGTAGCAGAGACATACATAGATAAGTGGTATACGTAATTAATTAGCCACTGGGAATATAGACTTAATTTTATTTTTAAATGTTTATTAATATGAAAGACTTTTAAATACTACTGAAATTTTAAACATAATATTTTTAGTCGCAAACTCCTCTATAAATTCTTATTTTACTATAAGGAAAGTAACCAGACTGCAACCAAAGTTACAAGTCTGGCGCGTTAAGTGTAATAATTGCATATTACCATCAAAACGCTAATGCTTCGATTGCAACAAACACCAGCCGAAAGACTGATCCTACTTAAAGGAGCTCTCTTGCCAGTCGTCACACACCACTTGCAGACTGCAGTTTCGATCTGTTGGCTCTCGTCAGTGCAAGGTCGGCATGCGACGACCGGCACGAGAATCCTTTGACTATTTGGTACATCCCGGTATTTTTACAATAGCGACATGTAAAATAGCCAGCAGGCGCCATCTAGCGGTCCAGTATCTGTTGCAATGGAAAAATAAATAGCCTGACTTGGCTTAGCATAGTTCAAATGTGCTTTTAGAGGGCGGAATATTAAACATAATATTTTTAGTCGCAAACTCCTCTATAAATCCTTATTTTACTATAAGGAAAGTAACCAGACTGCAACCAAAGTTACAAGTCTGGCACGTTAATGTAATAATTGCATATTACCATCAAAACGCTAATGCTTCGATTGCAACAAACACCAGCCGGAAGACTGATCCTACTTAAAGGAGCTCTCTCTGAAATTTTGTTGCATAAATTGACAGACAGACAGAAGGACGATTTATACTGGGTAGTTCTATGAGCAGGGAAGAAGAGTACTGTAGCGTTCTCTCACTACATGCAGTCCTTCACTGCTTACCGACTTCGGACTTAGTGTCACAACTAAAGTAAAAATACACCGTATTTCACAAAATGATATTTTATTTGCGTATTTCACACAACTACATTTTAAAATCGAGTCCACAGGACTAACTCATATAAAGCCTAACTCTATTTCAATTACAAAAAGGAATAATAAATATTGAATTATATTTTATAAACAAAGTAATAATAAATGCTCAACTGGAATAATATGGCCTCGACAGTGCATATTCAGCACGTCTCAAGTTCTGCGTGGCAGCCGTAACAGTCGGCCATCCTGAAATTTAGGCTTATCCTCAAGCCTGTCATTCTCTAGGCAATTCGTGCCCTTCTTCAAGTCTGCAAACAACATTGGGGTCATAAGTGGCATACTTTTTTTTATTACGGTCACATATGGCATGACCTGGTTTTTATGACCGCATATGCATGACCTAGTTTTTATGGACACATATGGCATTACATGATTTTTATGGTCACATAAGGCCTTACCTGATTTTTATGGTCACATATGTCATGACCTGGTTTTTAAAGTCATTCCAATTTTTTGTAACTGACATTGAACACGAACGGGAACCTAGGTTTAATATTTGGGGTCCACGACGGGCGTCGTGAACACGGATACGTCACTGGTTGATCCTCAAGGTCAGAAAGATAAAAGATTTGGGCTGGCTAGCTTGGTCTGAGACTACTAGAGTTCACTCGTGCACTTAATTTGTTTGAAAGTAGGTTGGGGTGGTATGTCCTTAAACGGAAGGATTCGGCCGATATGTACACCCTGTATGAGAGCAGAGCGTAAAATTTGCTTTTTTATTTCTTGGTGAGGGTCCAAAGCTTCATCCTGTATAAGCTTCTTCAGCTAAAATTCCCTTTCTGGGATTCTGGAGTAGGGTCTATTGGAGTACCCTGTATATTCGTTGGTTGAATAAACACACTTGGTTTTAAAACGAATTTACAAATATTTATTTAGTTAAAAAACAGAGTCTTTTGATTTGGTTTTATAAAATTAACAAAATTTTCTTTTCGGTAACTTGTCGACACGTAGAATTTTGCCTTTAATCGTAGCGTGGGTTGTTATAATTTTTTATCAGATCGAAGAATTTAAATTCACTATATATTAATGTCGCGAAGACGGATTTTATTCACTTAAAACTATGGCCGCGTAGGCGTTAAACAAAAAATTAGCACTTGGCTTTTATTCACTAAAACTAAAACACCGATTTTTTACTAGGGGAGTCCTAGGAAGAGGCACGGGTACACTTTGGGTTTCGTTACTTAGCCGGAAAACACTACTTTGGGTTTAGGCTCTGTGGCGACCAAAGGGCAACGCGGGAGTAAGAACTTAATCGTAGATACTGGAAACACAACTTAACGGAGCCTCGGCACGCTTCTCTTTTTATACTAAGCACGGGGCACGACGTAGCCGAGAGCTGGATGAAAGCTGGATGGGAATTTAAAACGGAACCGGCCATTCATTTGGGCGAGGATTGCGAAATATTGCGTAATGTTGTGCAATACTTTTTGAAATTTATGAATTTTGAAATAAAAGTTACATGACTGAATGGGCCGTGAAAAATGCAATTTACTAATATAAGAATATCAAGGGAATCTAATTTTATTTAGGAATTATTGAAGATAACTGTGAATATGACCGCGGTCTGGAAATTGCCCCGTAAGGTAGCGTTGATAGTTCGATTTTAAAATTTAATTAAGACTGTATTTTAAGCGTTACGCTTGAGGCTGGGTGTGGTCATAATAAATTATTTAGGGTAATGAAGTGAAGTTGGCGACGGGTTGCCAGCATGAAAAGGGAAATAGTAAATTTGACTTAGGGTTTTGAATGAAAGGAAAGTTGAATGTATAATATTAAAATGAAGATAGGAACGAGTGACCAGCAACTCACGGGAACATGTAAACTGGTCTGGATGTAAAAAGATTAACTCATGGGCGGTTCGTAAAGATGATTTAAAGGGGTTTTGAGATAATGTGGGGAAATTGAAATTGACGTTGAAATTAGTATACGGGGGCTTGTCAAAAGTGTGACGAATGAAATTAAATTTGAATAAATAGAGATTGGGAGAGTAAGTAGTTAATGTTTAAAGATGTTGAGGGGGCTGTATTTTTAAAGTGAGTATTTTGTAATATTTTTTTTGATAACTTGATGGAATGAGGTGTTTTAGCTAAGTTTATGATAGAATTTGGATTATTGTGAATTATCGAATGTATCTTGTTTTTATTAAATTTTTCTGTTGTTACATGTAGTTTTTCAGTGTGCAAGGTGTCTTAGGGACTTTTTTTATGGTATTTGCCAGGTGGGCCTGGGCAAATGATTTATTTAACTATTTTTAGTAATTTTTTGGGCGGCCATATTGGCGCTAAGGGGAATATACTACAACAACATCTGAATTTAACAACCACTCCCGAGCACGGCCAGAGAGATTTTCCGTGACAAATTTTGTTGTAACAATATCATCCCATTTCATAAAATACGCGGGTTGATCAATAAATCTTGTATTGTTCAATAGATTTTAATCATTTTTGGATCAGTATCATATTATTTCAATGCAGTTAGGTCAGTCTATTAGAACCTTGGATGACATTCTTTGGGGCTCGGGGGCAGAGCACCCATTGCCTTGATAATTTGAAAAAAAAATTCAGCCTATTTTCTTTTATTACTAAGGTTATTTTCAAATCATTTTTACGTAAAAAACGTATACTGTTTGATGTCGGTAATATGAACCGTTTTCGAGATAAATGCACCTAACGATGAAATTGTGATTTTCAATCGCACAAATAATAGTAACTTTTAAAAATTAAATAAACACGAGGATTATGTACAAAACAACATTTAGTTCTCTATGAAGTAGTAAGTACTCACCTAAACTTATAAAAACAAAAAAATCTTGAACACGCAAAACACAAAATTTGAAACCTTACTGTAGAAAACTAATTAGGGACATGGAAAAATTAAAATTTATGCAATTTCATAACGAATGCTCAACATGAACACCTCCTTCTCTAATACATGCTTGTCCACGACGAACTGCCGATCGCTGGACTCGCCACAACATTCCTTCGTTTTCTCTAATTGCATTTGTATGGTACATAATTCTCTCGTATAATTCTTCTCTTGTCTCTATTGGCGTGGCATATACGAGACTCTTTAAATACCCCCACAGGAAAAAATCAAGGGGATTTAAATCAGGTGATCGGGGAGGCCAAGGAACAGGCCCATCCCGACCTATCCACCGGTTTGGACATACTCTATTCAAATGACCACAAACTATAAGACTAAAATGCGGGGGCGCCCCATCATGCATAAACCACATGTTCTCTGGAGAACGTCGTCTAAAAGTTGTGGTAACTGCTGTTGGAGAAATTCAAGATAAAGTTGCCCATTCAATCGATTTGGTAACACGAATGGGCCCAACAAGTACCGGCCAATAATTCCGGCTCAAACATTAATATGAAATTGCCTTTGATGGCGCGTTTGAATTGTGACATGTGGCTTTTCCTCGCTCCAAACGTGAAAGTTGTGGGAGTTAATGACTCCCTTTCTTCCATAGCTCGCTTCATCCCTATACAAAACCGATCGAATGAAGGCATGGTTTCGTTCATATTTCTGTATAAACCACTGCGAAAATTGCACCCCAGCAGGAAAGTCAATTGGACTAATGGCATGTACTTTCTGTATATGGTACGGATGAAGCAGTTGCTCTTTCAAAATTCTTCCAACGATCGATTTTGGGACATTTGTAATGATAATGATCTGATACTGACAGATGAATTCGCAGCGACTGCATCCAATACGTTCTCTTCTACTTCAACAGTACGTGTTGTCCGCGGAGCACTCCTGTTTACATCATTTGGCACAAATCGACCTAAGTAAGGATATAATTCTTAGGTTTTTAGTTTTCAAAAAAATTATCATATTTTTTACCAGTTTCTCTCAGCCGTTGATCAACACGTTCAAAAGTTTTGCGATCAGGAACCCTTCGATGGCGATACCGTCGAGCGTATAGTCTTCGTGCTTTCGAGGCATTACAAGAAGCCATTCCATACATTAAATGCACATCTGCGTATTCATTGTTAGTGTGGGCCATATTTCAACCAATTAATTACTTAATTAATGTCGGATTAAGCTAATACTGAAAAATTATGTCACTCCAATTATCTGATATTTTGATCCATGGCAACCATAAACTGTCATTATTACTCGTTTGGTTTTGTGCATAAACAGCTACATCGTCTGATATATATAGATAAGATGATGTAGCTGTTTTTTTTAATATTTAAAAAAATTAATATTATCACGTTCAATGCTGACCCCAGAACTTGGGCTTCAGCATGTGCGGCACCATTTTGTTGCGGACCTCTAGCGTATGCGACCCACCATACGCCTTAGCGTTTTGTAGGCCGCATAATAACAACTGCTGTTGTTGTTCCGTTTAGCGGAATATTTTGTTGTTGTGAGTAAATTTTAACTGCGGAAGCAGGATATTTAATTACACAAGGTAAGCTAACCTCTTCACGCCATCTTACCCGTTTTCTACCCACGTGTTTCGCAAATTTGCAGGCTCTCCTTTGGAAATACCGTGTCAACTTGAAAGGCGGACTCGACCCCATTCATCCGACTGTGGCTTTCTAGGAGTATTGGTGGATTGTTCCCTCATCAGTGAGGTAAATTATGTTTCTTTTGTAGGTTATTTGAATTGCTCACATTAGGCACGCTTCACGTGCATTTCTGACTTTGCAAATTAAATCGTGATATCTTTAGGGTTTTACGGACGGGGCTTCTACACACGTCAATGAAGTTCCACGGACGGGGTATCCACACACAGTGGAAAGTTCCAGGGCTGGAGAGGCTACAATCAACCCCATCCTTGGGTCCATTTCTTTTGTCCCGAAGACATCTCCATAGGGCTACAGGTTCTTCCACGTCGAAGTCGGTATCGTACCACCCTAAATAAGAGTGTTGTGTTTTTTTTACTTACCGGGGACCACCTTCAGTGGTTCGGCTGGGTTATATCAATTCATACTTTTGCATTTTAACTTGTACATATTTAAAGACTTTATGCATTTATATTTATTTAAGGCGGTTCTCTAAATCAGACCCGTTGTGGCAGAATTTATGACCATTTATGAGGACATTGTAAACCGATGTGTAGCTTCACGAGGCATTTTACTAATGTTGTAACTTATTAATCGAGAAATTTGCCACACCTTTTGAACATCGCTAGGTTACATGCTAGAGAACCAATATCTGTAAATTGTATAATATAGTGCATTTCATTTTTAAACAAAGTGTCATTATTTCGTCTGCGACCACTACGTATGGAAGCCTCAGTGATTTGTTAAGCAAGTAAACTAATAATTTGTCATAGTTTATGTAAACTTGGGCTTAACGCCCTGAGATAGTCTGAGCTAGAGAACTTTTATCGCACGCACGCACATCACTTATCCGGGTTAAGTAGTTCCTGCGATATCTGCTACGTAACAGTAGCCCAAGTGATTTCGTTATATAATATCTTATAATCATTAATATCCAACGTATTTATTTGATTATGTACGTGTAAATCGTAGCAATTTGTCGTTTTTTTTTTCAAATAATCGACGGGAATGTCATACATAATATGACAAAGTAATACTAAGTAAATAGTCTTTGTTTATTTATTTTTAAAAGTTACTATTATTTGTGCGATTGAAAACAATTTCATCGTTAGGTGCATTTATCTTGAAAACGGTTCATATTACCCGCATCAAACAAGTATACGTTTTTTACGAAAAAATGGCTCAAAAATTTGAAAGTAACCTTAGAAATAAAAGAAAATAAGCCCCCGAGCCCCAAAGAATTATCCAAAGTTCTAATAGACTCACCTAACTGGATTGAAATAATATGATACTGATCCAAAAATGATTAAAATCGATTGAACAATAAAAGAGTTATCGCGAAAAATCGATTTTTAACCTTCAGCTTCAAGATCGAATATCTTCGTAGGGGTACCTCGGGGGAAAAAAAATGGACGAAATTGTGACCTTATTTTCACTAGTTCTACCCAAATCCGAGAGATTGCCCACCATTCTCGGGACACCCTGTATAACAACTTTTAAGAAATTAGCCCGTCCTAAAAATTTTGCATAATAATCATAAAAATCCAAAAGATCACTATGTAATGTAAGGCATTTTTATATTTTATTCAGATATTTCTCGTAATACAAGAAGAATATTTTGCTTCACGAATAAAACAGTTCTACATAAATTTGAACGAACGAAAAACTATTGCCACACGATATCTGCCTTGGCAATATAATATCCACGTGTTCACGAAAACAGTCCAATCCAATCCAGGAAGTTAACCAGGAAAAATGAAGTCGCAACAACACAATAAGCGCAGTCATTAGCATAGATCTGATGTCACTTGCGCCTACATTACAACCCCTAATTTGCATTACAAACAATTTCACTTCCTTACGGTCATTCCTGAAAGAATCCTTATCATGATACATTCAATTTATATTTGTTGCGGTTTTCTCCTTGCCAAACCTTGACCATGTGTTCGGTTCGAGTGCTCTGCGGATAAATAAACCATGGAGTGTGACTGCAGGACCGGTCCTAGGATATAATACTCCTGCTGCTAATCGTAACTTGTTTAAAAGTATTTATTTTTTAAACAGAATTCACGATTTATATTTAGCACAGTCATTAACTTAAAATTAAAAATGAAACGTGTGAAACCCTTTTTAATATTATCAGTTTAGCTGTGAATATGGAGCATTGGTCAAATATTCAACGTTCTTTCGCGGTTGAAGCTTGTTTAAAAAATAACTATTTTGTTATAATGACTCAAGTTTCGCAGTGCTGATTTATGTGCCAGAGAAAAACCAAAAGGAAAAACTCGTTCTGTACACACACTATAAAATGCTGAAAGAGTAAGAGCAGCTGTATTACGAAGTCATAAACGGTCTGCAGAACGTGTTACATGGCCTATGTCCATTTAACAGTTTTATTTAAAAACTAGTGTTTTGTGGATAGTTAGCACGACCTGTATATTTTTTGGATTCAGTTTTTGCAGGTGAAACTGTTTTCAACTAACAGAATTTTACATGTATAACTGCTAAACCATGTCACACTGTTTTATGTACTTAGCTTTATAACTTAGGAACTCTTTTCTACACTATTATGTATCTCATTTCCGTTGTAAGACAGCATCCCAGGAAACAAACATTTAACAATTTGTCTACAACATTTATTTACATCAGATATCTATTTTTCAATTTTTATATTTTTGTTTACTATGGAGTACATATGGTTATTTTCCTTACCTTTTCTCATTCTATATATAGTATATCCTATAAGATGTAATATATTTACAGATTTATCAATACGTTTTACTACTTATTTACATCTGTTAATATTTGTGGTTATGTATAAAATAGAAATTGCAAAGGCAAATCAGCTGGTCTGGAAATAATAAAATAAACTATCATTATAGATTACTTTTATAGATTATATGCCACTACTTTAGTTGAGTACGGGAATCTACAAGGCAAGTTGGTACGCTTAACGCAACCACTGACAGATGGCCATACTGGTACTATTTTTATATTTTATAGCTTTCAATTTCATTAGGGAATTAGATTTCTCACATTTTTTTGGTAGCGTTGTTTTCCAGTAAACAGGACAAAAAGTTTACCTTATCAGTAAAACTCACCAGGAAGTCATTTTGCTTGCAGCCCTTGTACTGATTCATACGTTTATAATTTTTAACTGTGGACTTCAGTAATTGATATTACAATTTTTATATCCCAGTTACAAAGTGTTTAACATACAGGTAATTTCATTATACTTATTTAAAATGTAATTAGTCTTCAAATTTTGCCTTCGATATAATTTCAATTATTTTTAAAATAAATTTTGAATTCAAAGTCAATTCTTTTTAATTTAATAAGTAGATAAAATACTATATGTACCACATGGGTTTAAAAATATTTTTCTCTTTCCTTTTAATTTTTTCGGCAATTTATAGTCTAAGAAATCAGCTTACTTTTGTATAGCTTAAATAACTTTTGTATAGCTTAAATAAATTTTGTATAGTTTAAATAAATTTCATGCAGCTAACTTAAATATATTCGTGCATAGCTAATTAATTAATTTTGCACAGCTAACTTGCTTATATTTTGAATAGCTAACTTGCTTAATTTTGTACAGCTAACTTGCTTAGATGCTTATATTCTTAGATATTTAAATTCTGAGATACATCTTCTACATTCCTGCATAGTTTTTGCACAGTTTATCTTTCATAGATAAACTTTGGTTATCTTTTCATTAAACCACATAGTTGGTTAATTTTCCTACAACTTTCATCCCATTCATTGAGAGACGTAAATTTCCAAGGAAAATTTAGAATTCTTGCAACAAGAGACAATTGTGGGCCTGGATTGCTGTCCCAGAACCAGTCACCTGAACCATAAACCATCTAGGATACTGGTATCAATTTGTCTTTTATATATAATTTTTTTTTACATTTCAATTTGTCTCAAACCGATTTGTCTAATTTTTTTATGTAATATATTTTGTCATTCATTTTAAACTATCTTTTTATTTCTCTTACCAACAATTTCAGTCTGATCTATAGCAGACTGGTTATTCGAGAAAAAGAGACAATTTTGCTTATTTTACTATAGATGGTGCCCAATTTAACATCAATTTTTCTTTGTCTCTTTTTTCGAAATAAACAGAAATCTATCGCTTATGCTGTACATGTCAGAAAGGGTAAGTTTCTCCACTCTTACGAATGCTCTGGACCCACGGCTCTCTGCTCCGGCTTAAACCAGCTAGTCGTCCGCACATGTTGCCTCAATTCTTTCTCAAAAATAAATAATAAGAGAAAGGAGGTAGCAAACGACAAGCATTAGCACTCAATATCTTGTAAAATATGGGTACAGGAGATTTTCAAATTTAATTAAAAATCGTCAAAAAGTCGATTTTTTTCAAATGGCATCTACTGTTGTTTTTGACATCATTCGAAAGAAAATTGAATTTTAGGATGACGTACTTAAGAGTATAATCTACGGTCAGTGAAATGAAGAAACGAATTATTCGGCTTATTTTTAAAGATATAAACTGCAAATTTTGTACTGTCGTAAGCAGAAAAAATAGGACAACTTTTATTTTCTAATGTAAATCTGTCTCTATTTGAATATGTAATGAGTAGCCGAAATAAAATAGATATAACTTTTAATTTATTTTAATGTTGTAGTTATTGCTGTAGTAAATGATGGATGGTTAATGAGACAAATTGCACTGCGTTATAACATTAAAAAACTTGGTGTGTAACATTTTAAGAAAGTGGAGAATAAACGGTACGATTAGTAGAAATCCTGGATCAAAGGACAAAGGATATCCTACTTAACAAGAAACTAACTATTAATATTCCGTTATTGCACTATTTTTATTTATAACTTCTATAAGTCCGTTTGGCATAGAATTAAATAACCTTATACAATAATCATTAGCAATAATATTTTCGTATGCATTATTTGCTATTTCCAGTAATTCCCATACTTCTTCCATAGGGTTAAGATCTGGACTATGACTGGGCCAGTTAAAAACATTGATGTTGTTGTCTTGAAACCAGTTAGTTACGGTATGAGCAGTATAAACGGAACTATTGTCTTCTTGAAATATGGATTCATTATTAGGAAATAATTGTGACACAGAAGGGAGCATAATATTGTTTAAAATCCTAATATGCGTTTCACTATTAAATCGTTCCTCAATATGCCACAAAACACCAGGACCACGTGCCGATATCCAAGCCCACATATTGACGGAAAATCTACCACTTTTATCATTGTTAGACATATATTTCTCATCGGATCGAGTATTCGGAGGGCGGTAAATACGAATACGACCGCTGTGTGTTGACTGGAAAGTTTTTTCGCCTGTAAAGATTACATTGTTCCAAAAATTTACATCATGCGCTAAAAATTCAAGCGCAAATCCTACTCGAGCTTCTTTATGTTCAGCTTTGAGTAAGTATTTCCGTGCTGCTGCATGACAGCGTAGCTCCGATTCTCTTACTCGCCGGCGACCAGTATTACTCGATCCAGGAAAATTCGTTTCTTCAGCAGCCTGAACAACTGAGTAAAATGGATTTTCTACTAAAACATTTACCCATTGCAAATCTTGTTGTTGAGTTGATATCCTTCGTCGCTCTGATCCAGGATTTCTACTAATCTTACCGTTTATTCTCGACTTTTTTAAAATGTTACACACCGAATTTTTGTCAATATTATAACGCAGTGCAATTTGTCTCATTGACCATCCATCTTCTGCTTTAACAATAACTCCAGATTTAACTAAATCGCTTATATGAGGCATATTACTTTTTTGCACACTTGCAATAAATTATGACAACTAACTGACAATGTCACAAAAATTAAAGTTAGATGTACACAACTAGATTTTAGCAAAATACCGTTATAAGATTTGTCCTGTTTTTTTCTGCTCACGACCGTACATAACCTTTACAGATATTATACTCTTAAGCATTCCCTATACCCAACTTCAACCCCAATCGAGTTATTTAATAAAAATCAAGAAATCTTGCCAAGATATTGCTTGGTTTTTCAAGTATGCCATGGAAACAACTTACAATTATTCTAACAATTTACTTAAAAATATGTACTATGCATATCTTGAGTTATTGGCATTTTTTCAAAGAAATATTTTGTTTCTCTAGGGTAGTAGGCTTTGGAAACAATCGTTTCATTTGAATTTTTATTCAATAGTCGTATTGCAATAACAACAACAAAATAACGACGAATGAAGAGATTAACAAAATAATTTATTTCACTACAAATGCTCAATGTGTGCACCGTTTTCATTGAGACAGTCTACAATACGCTCCTAAAGAGACTGCATTACTCTCCAAATTTAGAAAGGTTCCAAGCGATCAAAACCTCCAACTATCCTTATCTCAACTCTACGTAATTTAAAATCAGATTTGTGTACACTAATTCTTTGACCCAAGCACATAAATAAAAATCCAAAGGAGTAAGATCCGGAAATCTGTCGAGAAAACCTCTGTTTCCCCACCAACGATCTTCAAAGAGTTCCGTTAATTTGGCATCTACGCCTCTAGTCAAATATGCAAGAGCTTCGTCCATTTGATACCAACGATTTAAGTTGATTGGAGGAGTTTGCGACTAAAAATATTATGTTTTAATATGTAAAAGCACATTTGAACATCAATTTCGTTTCATAATTTTAAACGGTTTGTGGTATACAAATTTGTTCGTCAATTGACATGTATCGAAACCTGTAACAGATGAGTTAACATAACTTGGGTTGTTTGAGCTCCTCACTATTGGAAGACAAACCGAACCATGTAAAAAGAAATGTAGGTTTCCATTTAAAATAAGAAAATTGGTACCGATTTTTGGCACACCCTGTATAACTCGAGGACTAAACGGGCATGATCGATTATGGCTGCATACCAAGTTTCAAGTTTGTAATCCAACTGAAGGTTGAAAAACGTCTAACGAACAGCCTACGTTAATCACCCTGTATTATATTTAAGTCGTCTTGTATATTTTTATATGTAGTATATTACTGTTATTCCTCAAGCTGTAATTGGTACTTATACTGCTGGATGATGTATTTCCAAAATAAAAGGAAATATTAATAAAATAATTAGTATTCTAAATAAATGAGAGGAATTATAATTGGCATAAACAGCATTAACGTACTGATTTTGACTACAAAATTAAATTTCTCATGGAAATTGCAAGACGTTCCTCAATCAATGTCGGTAACAGATAAGGTTTCTCTTTGAGCTTTATTAACAGTGATTGCGAAACAAACTTTAATAAGGAATTGAAGTCTTTTAAACACGAAGGGATTATTACTGTGATCATAGGTATGTGAGATAAGGATATTAACTCTCTTCTTTTCTACAGGCTGTAATTATAATAGCCTCACTCAATAACGTTTACTGGTAAAGAAACCACATTCTTAAATGGCTTCCGTCAGGACGTTTTGGTGCATTTAAGTGGATTAATTGTTGAGACAATTAACTGAAAGCTGTAACAAGATTTATGATAATTTCTTATTAAATTCAAGTAAAATACTTAGTCACTTTTTTTTATACATTTATTTAACGTCGGCCTATTTCCGCTTCTGAGGCCTAATACCGACGCCTGTAGACGAGCTACCCCCAACCAGGAATTTTGCCGAACCTCTTCCCTTAAGAAGAGTAGGGATCTTTTACTTGCCTAACTTTTAATAGACACGGGACCGACGGCTTTACATCCCCTCCGAAGGATGGTATATCCCCTACACAACCCTCGCCTAAGGTTGTATTGCTTCCGCGCATACACTGATATACAAGCCGCTGGAAGCTGTTTGAAGCGAGGACGCGGTCTTCGTTGTGAACACGAAAATGACCCTCGAGTTGGGAAAACAAAAAATTGGAGATGTGGGGGGCTTTCGTGCACTTTATTTTTATGTGAGAAGAGAGAGAAGGTTTTATTTCTGTGGTGAAGGTTAGGATCAAACGCTACACCCTGTATAATTGTAATCTGGATCAGATGAAGCACTGTGGTGTCAACCTTCTCGTTGTTTAACACTGTATAGTGTTTTGAGTCTTTTACAAGGGTCGACGACTGCACCCTGTATATAATGTTTTCGAAAAAATAACACTTTGTTTTAATACGAACGAACAATTGTTTATTTAAACTTTTCTTGAACAGAGTTTGGAAAAGTATATTGTAGATTTTTTATTTTACAAAGTCTCCTTTTTATAATTGAAACTATTCGACAGCATAAATTCTGTCAGTAGAATTTATCAAAATTATTTATTGAAATATTTAATTATTGTATTTAATCAGAAAAAATTCACTTGGTGTGGGATTCAACTTGGCCGTAACGGCGAGAATAAAATTGTCACTTAGGACGAAATATAAATATTAAAAAATAGAAAGAAAAAATAGGGGCACTAAAGGCGATTACTTAAAACTACTCTTTTTAACCAGGTTTCGGCCTGGGAAGCTAGATCGGGACAGCTAGTCACGAGAAGTTGCTAGGATAGGTGGTTAAGAAAGCCTAACTAGACGGTGGGTATCTACGACTTTAGTTAAATAGTAACCAGACCGGAAGCACTAGCACATAAGCTTATTACACTAAAATCACTTTTAAGAAACTTGTTCCACTGTATCACGTCGCGAATACTAAACATAGGAGTCACTGCCGAAACTGAACTTAACTTCGGCTCGTTGCACGCCGGTATTTATACTATTTCGAGAAAGTTTCGTTTTTCTCGCCCCATCGAGTCTCGCGGAGAGCTGGGAAGGCTTGAAATCGCTCCGTGCGAGCAAGGATGAGTCATATATTGCGACATGTTGCGCAATACTGGAAATTTTTTGAATTTGAAAATGAAATTTATATAGAAAAATCGGCAATGCAAAGGGGAATTTATTAAAATTAGAATGAAAATCGGATCTATTTTGGTTTAGAAGTTATTTGAAGTTTTATAGGTAAAATCTGACTCGACCCCGTAAGGTATCACGGAGGTCCGATGTTAAAAGCTGTAACGCCGTTAAAATGTTCCCGATAGGTGCATAGCGCATGAAGATAAGATATTAAAAATGTTCCTAATGGGTACGAATCGAGTTGAACGGAGATATTGTATGCTTGTATGCTATTATACGAGGGATGATCGAAAATGGGTGAAATTTAGAATAGCAATCGGGCCGCGGAAATGTGATAAAATGACATTTGGACTTTTAAGACTCGAGGCACGGAACGTGAGTTGAAGTATACAGGGGGTGATCGAAAAGTAAGAAAGGAAAAATTCGAAATGGTTGTAAGAAAGTTGGGAAACGGACTCGAAGGTTAATTTTCAACGTAGTTACGTATACGAGGGTGGTCAAGAAGTTTTAAATTTTTTGAAAAAGGGAACGTATTGAATTGAGATGATGAAAATTTGGGTTTGGGTGGAGATTTTGACTAAGTTTATGATTATATGGGGGCTGTATTTTTAAGTGACGTTTTTCGTGATGAATCGGTTATGCATGAGTGTAAATGAATGTTTGAGGTGGAATTCAGTGAATTTAAGTTATTTATGAATTATCGAGCGTCGGCGAATTTTCTCAGATTTTTTGAGTTTAACTGTGATTTTTCGATGTGAATGGTGTCTGATTGACTTTTTCTATGTAGTTTGCCATGTGGCATGAGATGATCCGATTTTTTGGTGATTTTTTGAATTTTTTGTTTTTTTTATTTTAGACTTGTAGGGGACATACCCTACAACAGTTGGAACGGTCACCCATCCAATTACTAACTGCGCCTGGCGTTGCTTTACATCGCATATCGAAGTATGTACATAGTATAGACGCACCCACGCTCGCCCCGTTAGTCAATTTATTAGTTATATTTTGATGTCACAAAAGAACCCCAATATTTTGCTTAAATTTGTGACAGCATCGTGCAATAAATCCGTAAATTTGACTTATAAAAACTCCAGTTAAATGTAATAAATAATTTAAATTAAAAGTGAATAAAGAATGTCCGAGGCAATTTTTTTAACTTTGTTGAAGTGTTGACGTCTCGATGGATGAGCCGCGGCCGCTATCCTGACAAGTCCAATTTGAGCAAAATTTCTTTTTTTTCCAAGGCGACAAACACTCAAGTGGGAAAGGGCAAGGCGAAACAAGAAAGTCTTCGTTAAATGGAAACACTGAATTTTAAAAAAAATATGCCCTCTAATTTCCTATTATTGAAATAGTTTGTTATTAGAAGGATAGAATTTGCTACATTGCCAACGTCGGGCTAAAATGTTGACTTCATATGTGTGCTTAACGTCGTCATATAGACTGATATTCAGTACATAAAGAGCTCCCCCTACAGTTATATCGGCGAACTATGTCGTATATAAAGGATATGTTTATGGTATATTGTGAAGCTCAGCCTAAATTTGGGGTACGTGATGTAAAACTGTTCCTGACCCATTTAGTAATGTTTTAAAGTGGGTACGTTATTGAGCCCAATTTTGGGCTCAACAGCGCACTTTGGACTAAACAACATACCGCTGATATATGAAACAGACTGAACAATTACATAATACATTTCTCTCTTACACAATATCAAATAAATTGAACGCAATGATCTTCTTACTGCTCGACCAACTTTTAATTTATACAAAAAATCCATTGGCTTTACACCTCCAAAGATCTATAATATTATTCCTTAAAGGCAATAAACATTTACAAACTCTTCTATAAGTCACGAAACGATTTCATTGTGTATTATTTTGTTAAAAGTAACCGAATGTAAAAATAATATTGTAAAATTGGGTTAAAATTAAGTTTATTTATCATTTAGTATTAATACGAGTATACAAGACTTCTGGGTGACCGGTGTACTAATAATTACATTTACATTATGACCTGCTTAACATACTTATCCGTTTTGATCGGAAACAAGCCGATTATCCAGAGGAACGGACCTGTGTGGCCACATTATGCGGTAAATTATATTTTATTAGCAGAAGCGGTAATAGTAATGTTCATTTTATTCCTGTTTGGTTGGGGTGGTGCACGTGCTGCAGGTTGTTAATTACCCGGCATTAAGTAGGTTTATGTGTGGCTTGTTTTCCGTCATCCGATCCGCGATATTCATCTGTTTTAGTAATAGATGATGAGACCATAAATACGGACGTTTACATGTTAAAGTGTAGAGGAATTGTGGAAGTTGATCCCAACTGATTTAATATCATTTGTATTTAATGTAGGCGAACATGAATCGATCTTCTTCCAATTTCCAGTTATTCAATTTAATGTATATATTGTACTGTTTTACTATTATTGAACTTAATAATTTGCAGTACTAATCAAACTTTAACTTATTTATTTCCAATAGATAAACCCAAAAAAAAAAACTTTAAAACCAAAGAGATCAAATTAAAATCTCTTACCTTTTGATCCGAAAGTATGTCAAATTTATTTAATGGGCCGGCTAACTTATCTTTTCCTTCAGGAGCAGGTTCAAATTCAGTTCCTGTTTTAAAATGAAATTTTATTAAAGTAAAATTTTTAATCTGATATAAGTAATTTATTTTCCTTGATATTTAGATAATTTAGCAGTTTTATAACAGGTTCGAAAGTCTAATACACTATTTAAATTTTAATATACAACCTTGTCCAAAATTAAACACACAAAACCTTCCTTTTTCGTAGCTACACTCTTCTCTTTCCAAATCTAACAATTCTCCTTTCATTAATTCTTCACCTTATCTCGTCCTTATCTCCTCTGCAATTCCTATCCACAATAACACCTCTTCTTATTTACAGTCTATTTTTACTCTTCTTCGCTGATCTCCACAATTTCTGACTTTTTTATTCAATTTCAAATTATTAATTTCTTTTTTCTTATTTTTTTTCGTCACTCCCTAATTTTCACTTGTTCTTCTTTTTCTTAAATTTGTTTTTCCCATTTTACAACCTCTCTTTTATCTGTTATTTTCTTCTATATCACTAAATATCAAAGTACCCAAAATAAACAAAACAAAACACCATATGAATTTTGATTAATTTCATTCCAAACATAACCTAACTTAAACCTCCTTGTCTTTCTCCAGGAAAACATTTACCAACTATAAAAATAAAATTTCCTACTTAAAAGAAATGTCATAACGACTTAAATGTCAGAAATTATTTCAACTACAACTTAATAACCACTAACATAGATGTCAGTATCAAACTTACTGTTGACATCAAATAAAAACTATTAAAACAACTCTAAACAAGTATTAACATTCTAAAACACATACCTTTCGGATCTTTAGCTAATTTAAATGAATCTTGAAAACCATCTCAAGGAAACAAACAAATTCAAACCCTAAACATAATATTTTTAGTCGCAAACTCCTCTATAAATCCTTATTATACTATAAGGAAAATAACCAGACTGCAACCAAAGTTACAAGTCTGGCGCGTTAAGTGTAATAATTGCATATTACCATCAAATCAATTTTACTATAAGGAACGTAACCAGACTGCAACCAACAGGTACTCTCCGGGCTATGTGCCCCGCCGAACGCTGAATTACAAGTTACAAGTCTGGCGTGTTAAGTGTAATAATTGCATATTACCATAAAAATGCTAATGCTTCGATTGCAACAAACACCAGCCGATAGACTGATCCTACTTAAAGGAGTTTTCTCTTCTGCTAATATGTATAGGTCAATTTTTGTTTTTTTAGGTGAAAGATATCTGAATATCTTACAAAATTTGAATAATAACTATTTAGAAAATTTACCTATCGCCGAACATAGAAACATTTTTTATCAGCACGACGGTGCTCCCTATACTAAATAAAATATTTACATTTACGATACACGAGACGCATAAGGGGGGGACAACAATCAGTATATTAGTAATAGCCAGTCTCTCAGGTGAGCCTAGGTTAAAAGAAAATAATAGAACATATATGTTTATAACTGCGCAGTTACTTACAGGTGTTAAAAAAAATCATCAGGGCTAAAGGCCCATACCATTTAGGCGCACAAAATGGCCGTCTATATCTCTAATATTCTTATGGAAACTAAAACGTCCTTTCCTTTTATTAGGTACACAATTAAATGAATTTTAATGTTACTTATCCCGGCCTCCAACGTTTCCAAAGGGTGATGGGGGATGAAAGCACTTCAGGATTCCTCGCCTGCACCCCTCTATAATTGCGTAAGACTCTGCCACTCCTCTACAGTCTCTATACAAAATATGCCTGTAGCGTCCTCCACCAAAACGGGATTTCTGGTAGGAATCAGCACGTGGACATTCCAAAAAAAACGTCAGTCTCCAAGAGAAAAATCATAACTCCCAAAACCTGACTTTACCATTTACAATAGGACTTGAAGTAGTCTTACAACCATACAAAATTTGCCTATAACAAGAATTAGCGCTTTAGAATTTGGGGTATTTCTAGGAAAATTTGCAAAGCAATCTTACCCAACAAAATGGCCTGGGCACACAAAAAAAACAAGTACTCAGACGCTTCGTTTCTAGGCCTTTCTAGAAGTTCCACCACACATATAATTGGTCTCAAACAGCTCACCAAGCAACAAGGTACTTCTAAAGTTAAAGACCTCTAGTAGAATCCCCACAATTTAAGAAAAATGGGATGCTTTAAAAGCATTGAAAGGATAGATCTCGACTTATCGGCGAAACAACGCGTTGCTGAATAAGGAACCACATGTTCTCGAACACTAATTACAACTTGACATTTCATCTGAAGTTACCCAGAATCCCTAAAGACGCGCGCGCACTTACTATTAAAATTATAACGGCTCAGAAAATAATTCTAACCATGGAAATTTTAAAACAAACACTAAAATGAGATCCCATATGTACAAATTCCAATCTTAAATTATATTTTTCCCATAAAATGATTAAACCTAGAATGAATAAATTAAATGACAACAGAGACAGCCCCTTTTCTCAATATTGGTAATATATTCTTTTCCCCCAGTGAAATATGACAGCTGATGAAAAGGAATGGATAGAGGGTTCCTATTTATTTAATGTTTAAATTCCTATTTACAAAAATATATGATTGAATCCTAATTCAACGTTACAATAGACGAGCAGGTGGGCAGACAGATGAACAGGCGGGCAAACGGACAGACGGATGGTTGGACATAATTGCTTTAATCACCATTATTTTTATTGCAAACTTTATTGTTACTGTAATTACCCATATTGTTACTGCAGTTACCTTCATTATTACTGCAATTACCCCATTGTTACTGCAATTTCCCCCATTGGTATGGCAATTACCTCCATTGTTACTGTAATTACCCTTATTGTTACTTCAATTACCCTCAATTGTCATTATTGTTACTGTAACTAACCTAATTGTTACTGCAATTACCTTATTACCACCCACTACTCTAATTACCACACCACTATATTTACCCACCACAACAATCACCTCCCACCACTCTAATCACCACATCACTTCAATTACCACGTCACTTTAATTACCACCCACCACTTCAATTATCTCCCACCACTACAATTACCCCCTACGCTAATTACCCCTCACCACCTCTCCTAGGTCCTGCCCTCTTACTTCCCGCCCCATAGTTACCTCCCACCACTCTCATTACCCCCCACCCCTAAACTGAACATGAACCTGCTCCTGCGCTGAACATCTGTCATTTCCACACTACTGCTATCCCAACCGATGAATTTGCAGCGATGGACCCATACAGTGGCCGCCGCGTTGGCCCGATTTAAATCCAATATACTTGTTTGTATGGGGATACTACAAGGAGGCGGTATATGCAAATGAATGTCGAACTGAAATAGCATTGCATCTATTTTTGAATAGACGAAGCCGAAACCACAATTCGTTAAAATAGACGCACTCTGAAAAAAAAAAAATTTGAGAAGGTGCAGAATTTGCATTGAAAATGAAAATGGGCATTTTGAAAACCTGTTGTAATTACTAATAAATGATTTCATTTTTGTAAACAACTTCTGCATATTTATTTTAACCGATATAGTATTCACAGCTTCATACTTATTTTTGTTTCAAATACCAGTAAATCATCTTAAATTATATGAATAATGTTTTTATGTTAGATGATATTTGTTTCAATTAATTTCAACATTAAATGGAAAATTCATATTTTTTTACCTCCTTACTTTAATGTCACATTATGTCCGATATGATATTCCTAGGTCCATTGTGTATATAAGGAGATTTTACCATATCAGTCACAAAAATATCGGGAGACAATCTTGGACCACCGAGCATATTTGTTTACACCATTATCCTGAAAATGATTTTCCGCTGCGTAATTTGATTAATTTAAAACGGAAGCGGAAACACTAATTGACATCAATTATTGACAAGAGCCTGCAAGCGACATAATGTTATTCTTCGAAGTTGGCGAGGAAGACCTGAGAAACAACTGAAACTTGTTAATAATAAATCATTTCACTTCAACATTCCGTGAAACTCCCGGTTTACTGCTCAGGAAAACCAACTCCATAACAATTAAGTGCTGGCAGCTCTCAAGAATTTATAAGGGATCTACGTTATAAGGTGCGAACAATTTGTTTCATTGCACCTAGTAAAATAAAACAATGAAACAGAAAATAGACCCACATAAATGTGTATTGCTTCATATACCGGGTGGCACAGGAGACATGTAACGTTGTTATTTGAGAAGTTAAGATTTTGAATTTAGAGAGAGTTGTATATTACATGATTGTTCTTGTTATGAGCCTATAAAAAAAAATTTTCAACTTCCGGTATAAACGGAAGTGACCCAAATTTGGTTATTTTAAATAGTACCCTGTATATTTTTTTACCTATCTGATTCGTCTTTTAATTCTCTTTTCAGCCATATATCGCAACATTGCATTTGTTTTTAAAATGACAGTTAATAGCCATTTTATTTTATTAAGTCTAGATGGCCATGATATGAACCTTGGCAGATATTGATACTTAGTGTGCCATGATATCGAAAGATCTCTGATGCCCAATTTTCTTTGACATGCTGTCATATATGAAGAACTTATTTCCTCACCTTCCAAAAGATCACCAATTAAATTTGACCCGCCCTGTAATGAAACAGCAACGTCAAATATTATCAAGCAAAGATTTCTTGGGATGCCGGGGAAATATTTCATGGCGCAACATGAATCAACATTCACCCGCTATTGACAGGTTCTGATTTCCATAAGCCAAGTAACAGGCAATCGCACGATTTATACTATTTATAGTTTTATTTTCAATACCAAATATTTATATAATCTAAAGAAATTCTTAGTAGGAGAAACAAAATTCATTACGTTATATTTGCGCCCTTATCCATAAATATTCCGAATTTTATGCTTGACCCACTTCTTTAATACATACAGGGTCGATTCCGGGAATGTAATAGGATCATTGCTATTCTCCAAAGCTTGTGAGATATTTTGGTAAGTTGCTAGATTGTGAGGGTTCTATGAAAGTCTATTTCTACTTACTTGTACAGGGTCTCTATAAAATGTCTATATAAGAAGTTACTGTGGACGATCCATGATTTAGGTGTTTTCAGAACGTTTTGTTACACTTTCTAAATGTACTATTAGGACGTTCCCAAGTAGCACAAATTGCTTTTTAACAACTCTATGACTATCTACTCCACCTTTTTATAAAGCTTAATACTTTATAATTAAGAGTTAATAACAATAGTCCAGTATTAATGAAGGATCTATATACCCAAAATAGGCACAGTTTATACAGCCTCGGTAAACTGTGTAAAAGGTACATAAATGCTTAAAATAACATTATGGCAACCTCTTTGTTTCAGCTTACCAGCTGTTATAAATCATGTTATATGACTGCTAAAAAGTTCTTATATAATTGCTGCAAGTAAGTTTTTATATAGTAAAAATTCCTCTAAATGTCAGTTACTGTGTGCAGTTATAAAGCATCGATATCACAGTGTCTCTAGCAGCTTTAATGTAATAACTTTCTTATGGCAAATTATTAGGAAGCTGAATGAATATTGCCTGCGAATTAGTGTATGCTGTGGTTCGTAGAAAACTAAATTTGTCATGGGAAGATAATTTTTCTGTTGAAATATGCTACTCTACTTCGAAATAAATGACGCTCCTCCAATATTCCTTGAATTTGATAAGTTGAAAATTATTTTAAAAACATATTTTTTAATTTTTTTCTATAGAATTGTTTTAAAATGATAAGCCACGTATTTTGAACACCCCATAAGTGATTGTTGTAAATATTTTACAAGGTTTTCCTTTTCAAGTGATTAAAAAGTTAATTATACCTCAAACCGGCAACAATGGCCGCCCTGTCATATTTATCTTTAGAAAATACAATATGGTTCCCTATAAGTATCCAAAGAAGGTCACTACAGAAGCAGTTACATATTCTTAAAGCAGCAATTTGGCTATGTAGAAGTAGTAGTGGAAGACAAAATCCTCGGACAGGTGAATTTACTTTGATAGAAATCCACATTTTCTGTAATAATTGAATTCATGATAACATCATTTTGATTTTGAGGGATATGATATTATCACTTTTGTTTGAATTTTAGACCTAACTTTTTATTGATTTTGGTGGATTTTTGTAGTTTGTAATGAGAAAATGACTGCATAAATTACTTTTTAATAATAATAATAATAATAACACCACAGGCCGTTACGACCCCCTTTATCCTGGAAGGCTCTAGTAGAGCCTTGTGTGGGAGAAGGCTATACATTTAGAGACAAGAGGGACACATACCTAATATCCGAGTATAGTGAAAAAAATCCCTTTCAAAGTATTTTCCACTGCCACAACCGAGGTGAGAGGCAAGTGCGCTTACCTCTCTACCATCAGTCATACATAACAAGAAAAATTCGAAAGCAAATCAAATGATATTGGAGGTTATGAAATGGAGTAAATTTAGCTGTATAAGAGTTCTACAAAGGCAGCTACATAGCTCCAAAACAGAATTTCAGCTGAATAAATGCTTTATAAAATACTCTTTCTACTATACGTAAAAAGCATTTATAAATAATCTATATTAAGGCTGACGTAAATGTCATTTGGCTTAAATAACTACATTGCTGTAAAATTTTGCTTTAAAAACCTTTAAAACTCAATGTTGTAAAACCGTTGTAGAGAAATTGCTAAGCTGTAAAACGGATGTATAAATGTTATATAGAGGTTTATACACCTGTTATAAATATACATGGTGTATATCTGTATAATAGACCTTACTAAGACTCTTATAAATTTAAAAAAACTGTATAAGATGCTTTAACAAAGAAGCTTTATATTTATGCTGTGAAAGCATTTTACCAGCAATCTTATTCCGCCGAGTTACTTTATAAGCAGTTTAGTGTTGAATAAAGCTTCAATATAATCAATTTTCTGTTTAAGTTGCTATAATATATTATTTATAAAACTTTAAGTGTAATAAGAGGGCGACATGTGTTACTTGGGTTCACTTGATGTGTTCGACTTAACATAGGCAGACGTAAAATACAAAACTTATATCAAATTTGTTAGTAAATCATTCATGTACATGCAGAGGTATAAGGTTACAAGAGTGTCGGTCCATACCACACATGGTGAGGATTAAGACAACTACCACCCAATGGTTTACGTTAAAGCAATTGATTGACGCCAAAAATATTTAATTGAAAATGTAATATTTGCGAACTTGTGGGCTTTTAGCTTGCCTGTCTTTATACGTATTTGGAAATATCACAAATAATTTCAGGCGCACACACTAGAGCTTGATAATGCTTGAATCGTAACACTTCAGAATACTAAAAATTATTTTATATTCATGCGTTCAGGCAAAGCGGTCCCATGCACTGTGTACATGGTAAGGATACTTTTGTGGATCACTGAGAAACCGCCTAAAGGCAAACATGACAGAAAACGCATAAATTTACCTAGTGCAAAAAGTGAAAATTTACCTTCAAAAATTTTGTGGCTCGTGCCAAATCTCCCCTCAGAAACTTTAATACGTAACTTTTTACTCGTCCTCATATTCAATATCACGCCTAAGATGCAATGCTCACAACGCCGCCGGTTCGTAATAAAGATTTTTATTCGGAAGTAAAAGTCGGTTTTCAAGGTAATTGCTAAATTTTAGTGGTCATGTTAACGATCCATCTTTTCGCGACTTTTTATATTTTACAAAAATGAATATTAAACGTTCACAGAAAAGGGTTCAAAACGACTGTCTCAAACGGAGAATAATACAAAATTTATACTGACTGTTCGTTTATGTTTAACTGCTTTCTTAAAATTAAACTTGAAAAGGAATTTTGAAAACACAAGAAAAAGACAATATAAAGTTCAAAGAATGTATATTAAATCTCTTTAAAAAATCATGTTTTACAAAAACGTTCAAGAAAAATGTATTGGCAAACTATGGTCTGGCCCATATACAACACATAGTGAGGAACGGAGCGACTACAACTACCATCCAATGTGCGGTTTATAGCTAACGATTACACAAAAAGATTCAAGAAAAGTTCAATATTTATAAATTTTTGGTGGGTTTTTGCTTGCCTGTCTGTTTACGTATTATCAGTTAAATAAGGGTTTGGTTCGCGCCTCAGAGCTTAAAAATGCTTGAATCGCAACGAATTTGAATTATATTGTAGCAGTTATATATTCATACGTTCAGGCGAGGTGGTCCCATGCACATCTATTCTGAGTACACGGTAAAGATACTTTTCTGACACCGAATCACTGAGGAACCGGTTTAGGGCAAATCCCGTTAAAATCCATCATTTTCCCGTCAAAATCGACAGCTAGAAAATTAATGGTCACCCTTGTCACTAAAGACTATTTTTGCTAAAACTCTCGAAATACTTTGACTATAGACTCGATTAACTTGTCCTCACATTTAACACAACGCATGAGTTGCAGTGCTGCACAACGTAGATTCGTAAAAGGTTTTTTAATTTTGAAATTTCCGATTTTTGTTACACTGTCTAAATTTTAGTGGTCGGGGCGAGATTACGTCCCTGTGCAACGACATTTAGTCGTATTTCATGATAGTTACGCAATATTTATTTTATTCGATGAGATTTTTCGCTGATTTTAAGTATAATGAGTTTAGATATGTTATGGTGGGTTCTTTAACATGGGCATAGCATATTCCAGTGCCTCTCTTCCGGTGCTAATAGCGAGCGTTTTCTTTTATTATCTTTTTGCAGACTTTTTACTGACTAAAACAAACATCTATACTTTGCTTCATTCATTTTTTTTTGTTATTCATTGAACTTTAATAAAACAAAGAGTCGACATCTGGAGAGGTATGTCAATAGAAATAAATCAACTTCTGTTTTGTTGAGAATCTAAGTTATCCGGATAGTAAACAAAGTTTTTTAATAAAACCGTCTATAGAATCAAGTACGCACTAGAAATTTTTCAACATTTATTAAATGTAACTCAGGAAAACAACTCTGAGAATCCCATAACAGGAAAACAAACAAACTGTAATATAAGAAGTAAGAAGCTGTACAAATAAGTTCAAAAATGTATATTTATAAAAATATAAGGATTTGGAATTTATGATTTTATGAGAGAATGTATGTATGTATGTATGTATGTTTTATGGAATAATAGTAGCAAAGATATTTTTTGTAAAACAATGCAACTACCGAAAGGAAGAAAACGATAAACTTTAAAAAATTACAACGCATATTTTCCACTATTTTTCACAAATTACAGATACAAGGTGGCCCAAAATTTTCTTCCGATATTTCCGCGGCTGATAGTAAGAATAATGGGACATAAAGACTTTTGTTAATTTTTGCAGTTACATTGTCGATGTGATGACTCCAGTCTAGATGAGTATCAAGAGTTACACCCAAAACAGCAGCTGAATGTGCGATTTCTATACTGTGACTATTGAATGAAAATGTATGGTTAGGATTATAATGAGCCGCTCTATGTTTATTTTTAAAGTCAATGCAGACAGTTTTGGCGTAATTAATAATTAAACGATTTTTATGGCACCAGTTACCAAATTCATCGAAAATTTTATAAACTCTTTTTTGTAAATTTAACAGATTTTTATCCGATACCACAATCGTTGTGTCGTCAGCATACATGAATACTTTGCCCTGTGTTATATAATTAGGTAAAAAAATTAAGGGCCCTAATACACTGCCTTGAGGGGGTTCCAATATCTATATCATATATGTCAGATTGTATTTCATTCATCTTCACACTAATTTTTCTGTCGGATAAAAATGATTTCACCCATGAATTAATAGTACCACGCAGGCCCATGTTGAAGATCTTATTACACACAAACGTTATATCTATAGTGTCAAATGCACGAGTAAGATCGAATAATATTGCCACAACATGATGATTTTGATCCATTTTTTCGTGAATATGTTGGATGAGATCAACAGTGCCAGATTCAGTCGAGAGACCCCGTCTGAAACCATGTTGGCAGTCTGTTAAGATGTTATGACTATTAAGAAATCTTAAAGTTATATTATAAACAATTCTCAACAAAGATATTGGACGATAATCGTCGATGCTATGCTGATCCCTCTTTTTAAATACCGGAACAACAGCTGCGGTTTTTAAACAGGAGGGAAAAATACAGCACTCGTAATGCTCCGGCGTATTTATGAATACAGGCCGAGACTGCATATGTCAGACAAGCCGACAACAAGTGCATTAGAGTCTATGGCGCTCTGTGGCAGGCCCTGCAGCTGACATCAGGGACCTCCATACCCAAGACACGACTTCGATAGACGAGGGTGTTGAAAACACCATCCTGGCAAGCCATTATGAAACCTTCGGTCTCAGATTTCAGCTCGGCTGACCTTAGAAAAGCAAAGGTCAGCGTTTCGGATAAGCCAAGCTCTCCTCTGTTTTTATAGAAGATGCCATGCAGTTGCTTATCCCAATGAAGCTGCAGAAAGATGGTTTGTTATGCAGCTTTTATTTGGGCTTTTCGCCGAGCGGGTTCCAACTCCGTGACAGAGTCGGGATTATCCCGCTCAACGTTGAAGATGAGACCGAGTTCATCGGCTGCTCTGCGTACTGCCTTGAACAGAAAAGCTACTACCCCTACATTTTCATGGTCTCGGACCATGCAGAGGAGGGGATCCGAACTCCTGATAACCTTACATGCTCCATCCAGAACCATCCTGCTATGGAGGCTCTCCAAGCTCAAGAGTCCACGGCCTCCCCGGTGACGTGGGAGATATAACCGTGGAACGGACGATTTAGGATGCAAGCTCCTATTGAGATGCATCTTCTTGCGGGTTACCACATCGAGTTGACGCAGCTCTTCGAAACTGTGCGGCTGCAATAGACACATTAATTAAGTCAACTAGAATCTGTGATAATTCTTCACTGCATTGTTTAATAAGTTTAACAGGTATTTCGTCTAATCCTGTCGAATTCTTGTTAGGTAAATTTTTTATAATTTGTTCAATTTCATCCCTAGTAACTGGGCTAAAAAACATAGTGTTAGCAATAAATATGGAGATGTACAAACTGATGAAATATTTTTTCCAAAATGGTCGGTGATTTTTTTTGTTAACAATTTGCGACAAATAGTCGCCAAATGTATTCGCAATTTCCTGTTGATCAGTTATAACCATGTTTTCGTAGTTGATAGATGTAATTGTTTTCTTATTCGGAGATTTTTGTTTAAAATGAATTAATGATAATTTTAAATAAAATTATATAAAATCGAAGCGTGGTATTTTGAATTTTAATCTACTAGTGTATTATGGGGCTTTTAATTCACGGAAAACAGACGTAGTAAAGAAAACCTTCCTAATATAGTGGTCGTGGATAAAAGCTTTTAATAAAAAGGTCGCTGGATAGTTCCAATGCGTTGTTATTATTTGGCCAAGCATACAACGGACAATCTGTATATTAATTTGATTAAATCCACGAGGTATAATAAATCATTGCGTGCATAGACTTAGCCAAATTGAAATCCTCAGGTAATTGATTAACCCGAAGGCCGGCCCTGGAACATTACCACCACACCATATCATTTCTTGCTGATGTAAATAACCTAATTTTCTTAAATAGGCCCTTAGATTCACCCCTTCGCTTAAAACATGATCGATCTCTAGTTAGTATGAGGTCAAAGCTCCATGCCGAAGAATGCCTGCAAAGGTGCTGCTAAAAGTAATAAGTTTGTGTGACCTTTTAAGGGCCGAAACTGTATTTTAGTGATTTTATTGCGTTGTTTGTTCGATTCGAAAGGCTTTTATTGCTTGTGAGCTATTTATCGGGTTTGTTTGGATGTGATTTCGCCTTTTTTTAAGTGCGCTTAGACAGCGAAATTGATTTTCGGTCGAAAGGGTGAGTTCAACGTATTAACTATACAGTGAGTGTAAAAAATCTGGAACAAAATCGATAAAGTTGCAGGTAATTTTTTTTAAAGCAATAGTAATAATTCAAGCGTAACTTTCCTGTCAATTATTGGGCTACTGATTATGTCATAGAGAAAGAAACTAAAACGGTCAAGGGATTTTATTGCATAAATCGTTCAATTGGTCATTTAAGATGAGAAAACCACGGAGGGTGCAAATAGGAGATAGGGGTGAAAATGGAATCCTTTCAGTTTTTTAAATAAAAAACGAGGACGAAGTAAAATTCAGGTAATAGTTAATAGGTAACTTTTTGTAGAGAATGAAATTTTCCATTATAATGGCTTATTTAAAAAAATTAAAAACTATTTTTGTGCGAAAACTTTCCAAAAACCAATTAAACAAATAGCAAAAAATCCAACTTTTTGTTTTTTTTTACTTTTTTGCCCATAATTTTTTTTGAGCAGAGATGGGTATTGGGTATAGCCAGGGCTATGGAAACAGTGGAATACTGGACTTTACTATGCATCGGCCGATAACTCGAGTCAGTAACGCAAAAAATAAGCGGCACTCTCGTCAAAGGATTGTAGCTCTTATTTGATACTAAAGCGGTACCTCGTTCTACCATATTGAATCGAGAGAAATATATTAAGTTTTATCCGCCTACTAGAAATGGAAACCACGACTACCACAAACAATTTTAATGACCTAGTCGACCGCATAGAGTAATGATTTAACGTGCCGTCTTTATACCTAAAATTTGCTCGAATAACTATTCAGTCGTAAACAAACTTGGAAAGAAAGAAAGAAATCTTTTAATGGCAGGCATAATTTTATTAGGAGTGTAATACTTACATAATCCGACATTAAAACTGTAAAATGGTTGATGTTTATAAAAAATTTAACCATGCCAGTTGGCGTGAGCATATTCTTTTCCGGGAAAGGATGGTGACAGGATTGTTAATTAGGGAGTAACAGGTTAAGAAAGAAAAATAAATAGACTTACAACTTAAAAATAAATAACTGTTCTAACAACATAAATAAACGTTCTAGTTAAAATAGAATAATTAAAAACAAAAAATACCAAAGTTAAAAATAAATAACTATTCGAACACCATAAATAAACTTTCTTGTTAAAATAGAATAACTAAAAACAAAACATACCAAAGTTAAAAATAAATAACTGTTCTATAACAACATAAATAAATATTCTTGTTAAAATAATATAATAAAAAACAAAACTTACCAACAATAATTTTCCACAATAAATAATTCATAATATCACAATCCCAACATGACACTATCACAGATTATTTGCATTTGCTCGTTAAAAATTGAATATAAATTAAAATAAATATTAAGCTTTTTGTAGAAGCGTTTCGAATTGTGTCCATATCTCGCAGTAAGCCACAAAAATCGATGAAAAATTGCACACAGCATCTGTCAATGCGTTATTGTTGAGTGAAATAGGGGCGTATTTATTATTTGCAAATTTATAATTAGGTGCTTTATTCAAAATAAGATACGATTTACGATGCAATATACGCAAAATTAAAAGGTAGATTTACTTTTAATTTACGGCGAATGTCAGAAAAATGCCCATGCGATCGCACGTCTATATTATGAAAGATATCCCGATCATAGTCAGCCATACCGGTAGTATTTTAAAATTCTTGAAGAGTCATTCTGAAATGCAGAAAATATTGAGGTGGCAGAGGAGAGATTTATAGTAAGCGAAGAAATTGAGACAAATGTATCGGCTGACACACATGTGTACCCAAATGTTTCTACAAGGGAGATATTGGTCCTGAGACAGTAAGACGTATATTAAAAAAAACATGGTTTTAAATGCTACAAATACCAATTGCATCAAGAATTATATGAAAACGACGGAAACAGAAGATTGATCTTTTGTAATTGGTTTACTCAACACGTATTATACTTAAACAATAGAATACGTAACCTTTTTGCAAAATGAAATAGAAAACGAAGTGGATGACCTTTCCTTGGAACATTTCCAAAATATGTACTTCCAACAAGATGGAACACCGCTGCATAATGCTTTGCGGAAAGTTATCTTAGTTCAAAGTTTGACAACCGGGTAATATCGACTAATGGAACTATTAGATGGCCTGCTAGGTGAGCAGAGCTAATTTCACTTGATTTTTTCTTTGGAATTATCTGAAGGACAGAGTATATTCAACGCCGTCTGCAACATTAGAAGTACTCCAAAATAAAATTTTAAATGCCTTTGAATCAATAACTATAAGTGTTACAAGTGTTATGAGAGAAACTATTTGAAGAGCGAAAAAGCATAGCTCCGTCCTGCTGATACCAAATATTTCTATCAGAAAAACAATACATTAAATTGAATGTTATGACACAAAATTAATTACAGAAGTCAGATTTGACAGATATATTTGGTACATGAAATAGTTTAGGATACATTTGTTTGTATACATTTAAAAATGTTCAAATTGAATTTTCTTGATGAAGAACATACAAATATTGTCTGAAAGTTATTTGTGGCATTCTACGAATATTTTTTCCTATTATTGGGGTTTTCTACTACATGTATTATTGTCCTCTTCAAGAACAAACCACTGAATCTACAAAATAATAGAATTATTGGAAAAAGCCTCTGCGCCCGTGACGTTTACGCCAAAGGAATAGTCAGAGATTATGTTTTGCGAATAATATAAATCGGAACACAGAAATAATGTATTTTGCTGACGTTTCGGAAAGTAATCTCTTTCCGTTTTCAAAGCTTTTTTTGGAAGAACTCTTATTTTGCTGTGTATGTCAAATACACAGCTTTAAGATTCTGTTTATGTTATTTCCATAGATACTTACTACATATACAGAACATAGAACAACAAAGATCCCACAAAATCAATAGAGAGCAAAATTTACAGAACTTTGTTTAAATACAAATATGAATTTAATGATTTTGAACGAAGGAAACTTACACCACATCATAGTAAGCCTCCTCATTTTATGGCTTACCAAAGACACATAAACAAAATATTCCTTTATTAATATTCTATTAATTCACCATGTCATAATTTGGCAAAATTTTTACTTAAAATTATTGATTCATTATCTGGAAATACCGATTCATATATTAAAAATAGTAAACATTTTATAGAAAAAATTTATGAAAACGATATTCATGAATCACACCTGATGGTTAGTTTTGATGTACTTAGTCTTTTTTCCAATGTTCCGGTAGATGAGACCTTAAAAATAGTTAAAGACAGGTTGCTAAATGATAATAATTTGGAAACTAGAACTAAATTAAGTGTAAATAGCATAATGGAACTCTTAACAATGTGTATGAAAACAACCTATTTTCAATTGGACAATCAGTTCTATCAGCAGGAGTTTGGTATGGCTATGGGGTCTGCATTTTCACCAATTTTAAGCAACATATTTATGGAGAACTTTGAGAACACACATGTTTAAAATTTTATAAACAAACCGGTTGTCTGGTGGAGATATGTTGACGACATCTTTGCAATTTGGCCTCATGGTGTCGATTTACTAGATAGTTTTTTGGAAAATATAAATAGTAAGGAACCGTCTATTAAATTCACATTTGAAGTAGAAAGTAGGAATGAACTACCGTTTTCAGATGTTTTAATTAGTAGGGCAAATAATACAATTGAAACAAGCGTTTATAGAAAACCAACACATACTAATAGATATCTAAATTTTAACTCAAATCAGTCAATAAATGTTAAAAGGGGTGTTGTAAAATGTTTATACGATAGGGCCAAAATAATTTCATCAAATAATGAAATATTAAATAACGATAAAAAATTTATCAAAGAGGTTCTAGTACAAAATCAATATCCTGAAGCCTTTGTTGATAGAGTTTTCATAAATGTTGAAAATAGGGACAATCAGGTACGACAAAAACCTGAACGTCATTATACAGCAATAATTCCTTATGTATACGGATTATCGAAAAAGCTACGCCGTATAGGTGACAAATGGTGTGGGTGATGTTAGGACGATATTTCAAACGGGGAACACTTTAAGATCTATTTTAACAAATACAAAACCGATAAACAGGGAGCAGAATTCAAAAAACTGTATTTGCAATATCCCGTGCGAATGTGATAAATGTTATGTGGGTGAGTTATCCAGACCTTTCAGTGTGAGGTTGGATGAGCACAAGAATTACATTAGAAAGAATGAAATTCAGAAATCAAAGATTTGTGAACATGCTTGGGAAAACGGACAAAGAATAAACTGGGACTCGGCAAAAATTTTAACAAAAGAAGCAGATAACAAAAAAAGAAAAATTAAAGAATCAGCAATAATCTCATTAAATGAAGACAAGTGCGAATCGAATTGTTCTGTAAATATTTGTACAACCTGGCTACCAATGTTAAAAGAAGAACTTAACAAACTCAACATTATCTAAAAGAAAATATCATCAGTTCTATGTTCTGTGTAAGTAGTAAGTATCTATGGAAATAACATAAATAGAATCTTAAAGCTGTGTATTTGACATACACAGCAAAATAAGAGTTCTTCCAAAAAAAGCTTTGAAAACGGAAAGAGATTACTTTCCGAAACGTCAGCAAAATACATTATTTCTGTGTTTATTCCGATTTATATTATTTGCGAAACATAACCTCTGACTATTCCTTTGGCGTAAACGTCACGGGCGCAGAGGCTTTTTCCAATAATTCTATTATTTTTTAGATTCGGTGATTTGTTTTTGAAGAGAACAATAATATATGTGGTAGAAAATCTAAATAATAGGAAAGAATATGAATATACAAAATTCAAAAAATCTTATACTCCTAGACAGAAAATTAAAATCCCATTTATCACGCGCAACCTCGTTCCATTTAAAAATTTGAAAGGGGTAGTTGTCACCCCAAGGGGGTTGAAGGAGTAGCTATAAAATTATGCTCAAAAAATGTCATTTTAGATTTAAAAATGGACGTGTTTTGGGATTTTACTCATAATTGTTAATTACGTAAGTAATGAGTTTATCCGTTACTGTACAACCTGTTCACGCAAAAAAATTGCACTTGGAATAAAAAACTGTTTTCTATGGAGATTTCTGCTGCCTATCCTGTACTAAATTGTTATACGAAATATGCTTCTTTTTGTATAAAGTCTACAAAGTTTTCTAACCTCATATCCTGAGCACTCTCTTTCATAATGTAAGATTCACCCCCATTACCTACTTCATAAAATCGATGTCACGTTACTTATTACCAAGTGTGTTTCGTAGAAGAGGTTTCCAGGTTATTCAGATTCATTGAATTTAATGGGTTTGTTACGAGGAATAAATAGCGCATTCGGATGGGTGGTTAAGGGAGAATGGCGAATAACGTCGGCCTTAAAGAGTTATAGGCTAGGTTTAATGTGTTACCATATCGGCGTGTATCATATCGCTGATTTAATGCTTTAAACGTAATCCAACCGTAGTCGAAATTGAATGCCGTTGGATTGGTTAGACTTGTCATCCTTTTATATGGAAGAGAAGTTGCATAATTCATGAAAATTGCCAATAATAATAAGTTAAATCAAAACCATGACATTAAAGACGTTAAAATTTTAAACCCTCGTATAAGAATGGTGGGAGTGTCTGAGAAACTTGAAGCGAACGATTTAATTGAATATATTTTTCAGAACGAACACTTAATCAGTGAATAATTTTAGTGAAAAGTTCTAAAATTATGGTTGACAAAGAAAAATGATAAAATTTATTAAGGCATTTTGCAAATCGATGGAGCTTAATTTTGTCACTTTGTTCTAAATAAACACAATAGGGATCGACATTTTGTTAAGATTTTATTTACCGACAAAGCAACGTTTACTCGCCGAGGCGTTTTTAACTAGAGAAATACCCTTTACTGGGAAGTAAAAAATCCTCATGCCGTTAAAGAAAGGCATTTTCAGCAAGAATTTAAGATTAACATTTGGTGTGGTATAATAATAATAATAATTCTTTATTAGTCCAAGAGATCATACATAATGATATGGGACAAGTCAAAAACAAGAGAAAAATGAAAAAAGAGGAGAATTTATGACAATACAAATTCCCTCACAGAATAGTAAGCTTCTTTAAGTAACATATTTTTAATAGTATATATAAATTTTTCACACTAAGTATATTTTTAGTAACGTTATCTAATTTATTATACAGTATGGCACCAATATAATAGGGATTTGTTGTGTACAATTCCAGCCGGTGTATATTATACTGCAAATCAAAACCATGACGTGTAGAATATTCATGAGAAACGTTTTGGAAGGTAAAGTCGGAAAGATTTTTTTTGACAAATGTTAGTATCTCTAAGATGTACAAAGATGGCAGAGTTAAGATTTTGTGCTTAATAAATGAAGGTTTGCACGATTCTCGATATCCAAGTCCAAACATAGCGCGTATGGCCCTTTTTTGCAGTATAAAAACACGATCAGACATTGTGGAATTTCCCCAAAAAATAACACCGTATCTTAAACGTGACTCAAAATTAGAGTAATAGAAGTTTTTTACAACATAAGTACTGGATATTTGACACAACCTTTTCAACGCAAAACAGTTACTAGCACATTTACTACAAAGTGAATTGACGTGGAATTTTCAATCAAGGGAAAGATCAATATATATTCCTAATAATTTAAATTGCTGTACTTGATGTATACTTTTACCATTTAGTTTTAATAAAACGCTAGACAAATAATTCGATGCGATGGGGTGAAATTGCAATGAGAATGTTTTATCTTGATTAAGAACAAGTTTATTTTTCCGAAAATAATTTGCAGCAGCAGATAGATTTTCATTTAGTTTGTTAATGGCTTCGTGCTCATTTCTGGCACTAACAATAATAGAAATGTCATCTGCAAATGCACTGTAAAATGTGGAGAATATACTTTCTATATCATTTATATACAGCAAAAATAATAATGGCCCTAATACACTCCCTTGAGGGACTCCTATATCAACCGATAGCTCATTTGATTTAACATTGCAAAAATCAACAAATTGCTTTCTACTATTCAGATAGGATTTGAGAATTTTTTGGCATTGACCATGTAAACCATAGCGCTCTATTTTTTTAAATAAAATGTCATGGTCCACACAGTCAAAAGCCTTCGATAAATCCACAAATACTGCCATCACTTTGTTTCCTTGATCCAAATTTTTATAAATGTAATTTAAAATACTCGCAAGAGCGGATAAAGTAGAACGATTTCTATGAAAACCGTGTTGATTTTTAGATAAGATATTATAACTTTCAAGGAAATGAACTATTCTATTTGCTAACAATTTTTCGAAAATTTTTGAAAAAATGGACAACAATGAAATTGGTCTATAGTTACAAAGCTGCATAACGTCACCTTTTTTAAAAAGTGGAATAACCTTAGAGAGTTTAAGTATATCAGGAAAACATTCTTGTAAAAAACATTCATTTATTAAGTGGCATAATGGTGCAGCTAATAGGTGAGCAAATTTTTTTATAATTTTTGTTGAAAATAAATCAGGACCAACCGAGTTCGAGTTTTTTAAACTGTTTATAACATCAACCATTTCAGATTCTGTTACAGGATTAAAAATAAATTTAAAATTTGGATCATTTGTAGGGTTCAAGTATGGCAGATCTAGAGGGTAAGTATTTGTACTATTGACACTGGTAATATTATGATTCTGTAATAATGATCTAGGAAGGTTAACGAAATATGAGTTGAATGCATTTGCAATTTCTATTTTGTCTGACGAGATTTTATCATTAATTAACATACAATCCTGATTAAAATGGTCTGTTCTTGTTGTTACTGTATTATTTATAATTTTCCAAACAGTACTGGATTTATTCGCGGAGTTTAAAATGACATTGTCGAAATACATTTTCTTGGCATGTTTCAATACTTTATTATAAATAGATTTATATTTTTTATAATATTCTTTAGAAATTATCCCGACTTGCTCTAAATTGTATAGCTCTTTTAAACGTATGCTAGATTTTTTATACCTAAAGTTATCCATCCCTTGTTGGAGTTTGAATTTCGTATATCTTTAGTCACTATTTTGAAGCTTATTTCATAATAATATTGCAAAATGTTTATAAACGTCTGAAATTTTTCATCAACTGAATTGGCGTTGAAAACATCTTGCCAATTTGCAGCCCTCAAAAAATTTTCGCACACACTAGTATTTTTCTTAGAGAAAGATCTAAAAGTATACAGATTATTTTCTATAATAGTTCCAGAAAAAACTATTTGTTGGCCAAAGTGGTCCGATAGTCCATTCCTAAGCATTGTTTTTACTTTTATATGACTATCAAAATTTGTAAGAATATAGTCAATAGCAGTTTCAGTTTTATTATAGTGAATTCTTGTTGTTTCCTCGAATGCAGTAGTTAAACAATATGACTTTACAAGATCTAATAATTCTGTGGTGTCTTTTGATTTATCAAATAAATCTATATTAAGGTCGCCGCATATAATTACATTGCAACATTTGTTCTTATTAAAAATTAAATTAAGACATTCTTCAAATTTTGACAGAAAAATATGCACATCTGAATCTGGTGATCTATACAAACATAAAATATAAAATTGCTTACTATTTACTGAAAATTGTATAGCAGAGCACTCAAAAAACTTATCTTGACTTAAAGACACTAAATTAGAGATTTCACTAGTAATTAATGATTTTTTTGTTAGTATTATTACACCACCGTTTAAAAAAGACTTTCTGCAATATGAACTAGATATTTTATAACCATTTAAAACAATACGATCTATTTCTTCTGGTTTAATATGGGATTCCGAAACACAAAGAATGTCTATTTGTTCTGTTGATAAGAGTACGTCTATTTCATCAAGCTTGTTTTTTATACTCTGCAAATTCTGATGCACAACACATATGTCCTCTTTGGATATGGTAAATTTTGATTGCTATTCAGAAGAATGTGAGAGACATGCCAAAGTTTTTTCCTTTATTTGATTCAATTTATTTAGGTAGGTTGGACAAGTTTTATCTTTTGCACAGTGGTTTATATCTAAATTGGTTTTATACACTTTGTTTGAGACAGTGCAGTTCGCACATTTCTGGCTACTGGACGTACAGAGTCGAGTTTCATGACCTTCAGCACATACGGAACATACCGGAAATTTTTTTGTGCATTCTGTGTTGAGATGCCCAAAATCATCGGCGATCAATTATTGGGACCATTTGTCTAAATTTAAATGGTCTTATCTGTTTTTTCCTCACAATACTCTTGCTGATATATTACATGCTTTCATGCTAGACATACGGAACAGAATGTAGTTATGCAAGATCGAGCTCCCCCTCATTTCTCCATTGAAGTCAAGAATTACCTTGTTGAGACTTTCCCATGCAGATGGATCGGTCGAGAAAGTGAGTTTACTTGGCCAACAAGGAGTCCTGATTATAATCCTTTGGATTATTATGTGTGGGGACATATGAAGTCCTTAGTCTATGCAAATACTACCAACTGAAGAGAAGAACTGTGGGACAAAATACAAAATGCAGTGAATATTATTAGAAGACAGGAAAATGTATTTTTCAATTTAAAAAACTCTTTTATGAATAGAATTAGAAAAGGCATAGAACTAGGTGGAGACCATATCGAATATGTACTCTAAGTTGCAGCAATGGGGTTTTTGCATGGGGGAAAGTTTATAATGTCATTAAGTCAACTTTTACGTTATTTTTTTGCCTTCTAATAAGATTAGATCCTTATTTGAGACGATCTTTTGATTTATCTCAATACCATGAAGATAATCTATTAGTTCATGAGAAAGCGATAAAGAGTTTACGTTGTTATTACGATTTTGTTTTCCCTTACGTTTTGTACTTTTTTCAATAATAGGCTGGGGCCGTTACCTTTTTGAGATGAAAAAATTAATAGCAGGCAACGGCCGGCTGGAATATATAGTTGAAGTCATAAACAATGAAAAACAAAACTTTGGAACTTGAGATGAATGGAAGTAGTGAAATGGGGTGCTATTTAATGGATGAAAACCGTTTTTCGTGATTTGTGGCGAAACGTGACCTCCTAGAGAAAAATGTTTCATACAAAAGTTGTAGATAATAAAAAAATATAAAACTTTTATTGTATATATTTTTCGACATAACCTCAAAGTTTGCGAGAAAATGACAAGAAACCGATTTTTCTGTTTTAATTTTTTTTCTCGCGTGAAAATTATTTAATTTAAATGAAACTCTGTGAAAGTACGTAATTGTTTGCATGTAATAAGGATGAATTTTTTCAATTATGAGAAATAAATATTTTTCGAGATTTTACCATGTTTCCGAAAAAACACCCCTATTTCGGCGAACAACTTTATTGATTTTTTTTTTTGATTTTGATGTTCTACTATTGTTCATTTTTTTCGTCGAGATGTCTACTTTCAAATGATACGTCGACGTTAGTGATTTATTGTCATTTAGCAGCTTAAAATTAAGAAAAACCGAAAAAAGATTTTTCGAATCTCGAATTTGTCGATTATAATTCCCAATATTTTAATGAAAAAACTTACTTTGGTATAAAATAAATAAAGTTGAATGAATTTCATCACGAAAAAGTAGGGAAAACTTCATGAAACTTAAAATTTACGTGGAAATCAATAGTACTTTATTAATTTTCATAAGCTACAGTTAAGTTTCGAAAACTTTATATGCATATTAAATTATTCTAAATACATATGATAAAATACAACATACAATTTATTTATATTGGCTACGAATTCTTTACTTTATTTACAAATATTTACTTTATTAATATTGGTTGTGTATAGCTTATAAAAAGAAAAATCAATAAAATGATTGTTAAAATCTTAAAATTTTAGGCCTTTTTTGTTTGCCTTAAATCTACAAATACTTCTCTGTCTCTATTTGAACAGTTCTCAGTGCATGTATTGCATAGATTGGTACATTTTAAGCCGTGTTTTCGGCAGCCATACCTTTGATTATTGCATCCACTTTCACAAGTACAGCTAACGCTTTTTAACAACTTTCCGGGAATCAAGTCGGAACTGTCAGAGATGTATTTCGGCACGAGTGTTCCTACATTTTCGTTCCAGCCCCTGTCCTTTGCTTTTTTGTTGTCCTGATCGTTGTCAAAATTACCCAACCAAGTTTGCAATTAGTAATAGACTCTGTAGGAGTGTTGTGCAGCTGCTTCTTCAGTTGGAGGGAGTTTTTCCAATTTAAAGTGGATTTGTTTGTAGCTTGCTGATACAGCTCAAATCGTAATTGATTTAATGAGTTATAAATTTTCTTACTTTTGTAAATACTAGCTGTAAGTTGAGATCCATTTTTTGCTATGGTTATGTGGTCTGCATCTTTTTGATAATAAACACTGGCTAGGTTTAATAAATTTTTATTGTCCAATAAAGATTTTATTATGGTTTTTTTGCCTTTTCCAGCAAAACTTGAAGTTGTATACCGCCCAGAGAAAGCATGAAGAAACGCTATTATACTTGTGTATGGTTCGTGTTTAAAATGAATCTTTGACGTTGCTTGAGCCTGGTTTGTGAAAATAAATATCCAGCCCATTCGAATTTAATTGGTGTAAAAGAACTAGTAAATCGATATCTGGACCCACGATTATTACAGTTTTATTATCTTGTTTAGCTAATTGGATCGCAGTATTAAGAATCAGTGCGTCGGCTTCTTCAGGAGCTTGCTTACACAAAAAGCCCTCGGACTGTAATTTATTTGATATTGTGATAATTAAATTACTTTTATTATTTTGATTTGATAAAAATTCCTTCAGTCGTTTTGGGCCGGCATTTCAAATACCAGTATGCTGAGAAATTTAAAATTTTATAAATTTTTTTTTTGTTTGAACACGTATTTTTTTTGTTTGTATTCAATTTTAGCGTGGTTTCCAATAACTAAATTCATTCAACTTTAGTTATTTTATACCAAAGTAAGTTTTTTCATTAAAATATTATGAATTATTAACATAAATATGCCAAAAAATTGAAAATAAAGGAAAGAATCGACAAATTCGAGATTCGAAAATTTTTTTTTTTCGGTTTTTCTTAATTTTAAGCTGATAAATGACAATAAATTACTAACATCGACGTACCATTTGATGAAAAAATTTACTTTGGTATAAAATAAATAAAGTTGAATGAATTTCATCACGGAAAAGTAGGGAAAACTTCATGAAACTTAAAATTTACGTGGAAATCAATAGTACTTTATTAATTTTCATAAGCTACAGTTAAGTTTCGAAAACTTTATATGCATATTAAATTATTCTAAATACATATGATAAAATACAACATACAATTTATTTATATTGGCTACGAATTCTTTACTTTATTTACAAATAGTTACTTTATTAATATTGGTTGTGTATAGCTTATAAAAAGAAAAATCAATAAAATGATTGTTAAAATCTTAAAATTTTAGGCCTTTTTTGTTTGCCTTAAATCTACAAATACTTCTCTGTCTCTATTTGAACAGTTCTCAGTGCATGTATTGCATAGATTGGTACATTTTAAGCCGTGTTTTCGGCAGCCATACCTTTGATTATTGCATCCACTTTCACAAGTACAGCTAACGCTTTTTAACAACTTTCCGGGAATCAAGTCGGAACTGTCAGAGATGTATTTCGGCACGAGTGTTCCTACATTTTCGTTCCAGCCCCTGTCCTTTGCTTTTTTGTTGTCCTGATCGTTGTCAAAATTACCCAACCAAGTTTGCAATTAGTAATAGACTCTGTAGGAGTGTTGTGCAGCTGCTTCTTCAGTTGGAGGGAGTTTTTCCAATTTAAAGTGGATTTGTTTGTAGCTTGCTGATACAGCTCAAATCGTAATTGATTTAATGAGTTATAAATTTTCTTACTTTTGTAAATACTAGCTGTAAGTTGAGATCCATTTTTTGCTATGGTTATGTGGTCTGCATCTTTTTGATAATAAACACTGGCTAGGTTTAATAAATTTTTATTGTCCAATAAAGATTTTATTATGGTTTTTTTGCCTTTTCCAGCAAAACTTGAAGTTGTATACCGCCCAGAGAAAGCATGAAGAAACGCTATTATACTTGTGTATGGTTCGTGTTTAAAATGAATCTTTGACGTTGCTTGAGCCTGGTTTGTGAAAATAAATATCCAGCCCATTCGAATTTAATTGGTGTAAAAGAACTAGTAAATCGATATCTGGACCCATGATTATTACAGTTTTATTATCTTGTTTAGCTAATTGGATCGCAGTATTAAGAATCAGTGCGTCGGCTTCTTCAGGAGCTTGCTTACACAAAAAGCCCTCGGACTGTAATTTATTTGATATTGTGATAATTAAATTACTTTTATTATTTTGATTTGATAAAAATTCCTTCAGTCGTTTTGGGCCGGCATTTCAAATACCAGTATGCTGAGAAATTTAAAATTTTATAAATTTTTTTTTTGTTTGAACACGTATTTTTTTTGTTTGTATTCAATTTTAGCGTGGTTTCCAATAACTAAATTCATTCAACTTTAGTTATTTTATACCAAAGTAAGTTTTTTCATTAAAATATTATGAATTATTAACATAAATATGCCAAAAAATTGAAAATAAAGGAAAGAATCGACAAATTCGAGATTCGAAAATTTTTTTTTTTCGGTTTTTCTTAATTTTAAGCTGATAAATGACAATAAATTACTAACATCGACGTACCATTTGAAAGTAGACATCTCGACGAAAAAAATGAGCACTAGTAGAACATCAAAATCCAAAAAAAAATCAATAAAGTTGTTCGCCGAAATAGGGGTGTTTTTTCGGAAAAATGGTAAAATCTCAAATTCCCATAATTGAAAAAATTCATGCTTATTATATGCAAATAATTACGTACTTTCACAAAGTTTCATTTAAATTAATTAATTTTCACGCGAGAAAAAAATAAAAACAGAAAAATCGGTTTGTCGTCATTTTCTCGCAAACTTTGAGATTATGTCGAAAAATATATACAATAAAAGTTTTAGATTTTTTTATTATCTACAACTTTTGTATGAAATACTTTTCTCTAGGAGGTCACGTTTCGCCACAAATCACGAGAAACGGTTTTCATCCCTTAAATAGCACCCCATTTCACTACTTCCCTTCATCTCAAGTTCCAAGTTTTTTTTTCATCGTTTATGACCTCAACTATATATTCCAGCCGGCCGTTACCTGCTATTAATATTTTTTTTCAGCATTAAAAAACCGTAACGGCCTCAGTAAATACACTTTGTTTCATTAAAGAATTTGTCCTTAAAAAAATTATTGAAATGGTTAACGGCACTTTCTTCGAAAACGGTTGGAGTTATCAAGTTGTACCAAGTATATATACCTTTTATACGTGGAAATGACGCCCTCATCAGATTTTCTGATCAAAAGTACCACAACGTTTCGTCCAAAAAAAATATGAAAAAAATTCATCATCAGATACAGGTCCTGCGGCGCCCTCTATGATCTAACGTGATGTAATACATAAATTATTGTTTCTTAGAATAAAAAAGGTTCCTCTAGCAAATTTGGCGAAGATCAGTCAAGAGGCTGTTGAGTTATTGCAAAAAAACTAAAAAATAATGTGAATTTTAACACCCTGTATCTTTTTCACATTTTATTAAAGCATATTTGGTAATATCCTCATATTTTGGGCCAAAAATCTACCCCTGAACTATGGCCTATTATTTATGGTCCACCCTGTATAATCGTTCAAGTCAGTATCAACATGGATTTGTTAGGGTTAGATCCACTGTTATAGATTTGTTCTGTATTACGCAATATATTTCAGATTCCATTGACCTGGGACTCCAGACTGATGTCAGTAGAGGAAGTTAGCCGTAGGTCGGTCTCCCCCCACCACTGACCTTGACCTTGACCGTGCACCTGTGGTCCGTTCCTTCAAGGCCACGGTGGCATCGTAGGTTCGCATAGCATATACCGTGACCTTGACCTTGGACGGCCGCAGTGCGTTTCGACTTCAAGGGCGCAGTGTTGCTGTTACCCAGAACGATCACTTGCGGTGACCTTGGCCTTGGCTAACACTATTAGAGAATGCAAGGACGGAGCTTCCTCCTTGCCACGCAACTTGACCTCTAAAATCACATTAGTTCAATACGTACACAGTAAAATGTGGTGGGGTTCTATATTTTGTGACGTAGTATACTTTTTCTATAAAAAAAGCACGGACTATTAGAACAAAATCATATTTAGTCTGGTTCACCTACAGTTAATAAGTGAGCATAGTGTTGTGATCTGAAATATTTTAAGTAAGCAAAGTTCTGTAATATTTCTTGGTTAGTAATTCTTTCACTGTACTCAACTACTTAAATATGACTACCAATATCGATTTATTAGCCCTTAATGAACTTATTATTAAAGATACTGAAGTTTTAGACCAAAAACCTATTTCATCGTTAATTTTAAATAAGGTTTACGCCATTAAAAAAATGTTAATGCTTAATACACGTTTTGGAAAATCGATATTAGTACATTTATTTGATGAAAGTACAAGTACTACCTTTAAATCATTTTTGCCTAAACGTATTGCTGAACTATTAAATATAACTTTTATAGAAGAAATAAATTCGTCTAGTGGTAAATATGCGTTGATTTATTTAGGAGAGAATTCACCCATTTATACCGGTGCTAAATCAAGGTCACTAATAAAATTCGAAATTATTGCGTGATTTAAACTATTTAAAATATTTGTATACTTTAAATTATCAGACCAATAAATAAGGTATAGTGAAAGTATAACTTAGACTGAAATATTATAAATACACTACAATAGTAGTAGAGATGTAAGTAGTTTTATCATATATTTGATAACTTGTTCTAATTTTATTTATGTAATTTCTAGCCTCACTATAACTGGCAAGAATGTGGATGCAATATTCAGCAGAACGTTGGGTAAGGGCAGAAGACATTAATTCGGCAATTGAAAGACTATCTTCTGTACTAGGCGACTTAAGTATGGATAGACTCCATGCAATAAATTATGATCTGAATTACTGCTTCGATGCTGAAAAAGTTAAACAGCTTAATGAGGATTCTGAGAGGTATTACAGAGGTGCACAACTATGTGGTAAATTCTCTCGTGGTATTGTGAATTTAGAAGAATTCTGTGAGCAACTAGTGGAAATAAATTTAAAACATTTCCTATGTGACATAGAAAAATACTTACCTAAGAAAATTATTGAAAAGTATCAACTCGACCAATCTGATGAAGAACAGGATGAAGACAACTCAATTAGTAGTTAATCACTTATTGTAATTCTTCTGTTAATAATATTAATATGTAAATGGTGTAATAAAATTATTATTATGGAAATATAGTTGTTTTTATTTTTAAAATTAAAATTGAAATAAATGAAACACATTATTAGATTATACATTAATTTATTTATAATTATTTTTGGTGACATACATTAAAAAATATTAATTATTAATCCTAAATATAAACATATTTAAAGATATTTATTTTAACTCTATATTTAAATCTATAATACATTTGTTAAGAAAGTGAACGTTTGCAAGAGAGCAGTGACTATATTTTGGTTGGGTGTGTTCCATACATCTTGGTACCTTTAACGATTTTAGATTGGGTATGCAGGGTGAGAAGTCATCTAGATCTATAACTCTATTCCATTTTAGATGATGCTGTAGAACATTTTTCTTTAATTTGCCTTTGCATACAATTATAACATCCTCTGACAATACGTTGCGTCGAAAATTATTAACAGCGTTTTGACAAAGTCGATGAAGTATTAGTGGGAATTCTGACAGTTGAATATATCCATCACTCCATTTTATGCCCCCATGGTAGTTGTTTTCTAACCATCGGTAGTGAGTCTGTTCGCCTTGGGTTAGTGATGAGAAAGGATTTGGTGGTTTGAAGAAATAGTGTGCTTGCTGATTAGTGTTACAACATAGAACAGCTAATTCTTTAACGGTAAAATCATTTGTTTTATATTGAAACCCCTGCAAGTCAACTATCAAAGTAGGAAATTGGCTACCTAATGACGTCATGGTAATAGGTATTCGTTACTTAGCACCAGCAATGCCACACTGAACTGAACCATCTAATGCGCTATAACTTAAATACGCATCGTGAAGTATAAGTGCATATACTCGAGTTTGTTCGGGAAACTTCGTCTTCCGTGTCTCAAATTCAATTTTTATATCGACGGTGGATGATTTCATTGCATCTGGTTGGTGTGAGCAATCAATAACAAACAATGGATTTTTTCTGAATTCGCCAAGGTCCATCATAGGTTCACTCATATCTTTATCGTAATAACTACGTTGGAAATTTTCATAGGCGTAGTAGGCTGCAGAGTCGAGTTTCTTATCGAAATTTAAATTCCAACGTTCATATGGAAATACTTCGGCATTTAAATATAGCCGAATATTATTTATATCTGCATGTATAAAACTTGCGGCGTCCTTGGTTCTGTCACTAGAGTTGCCATTGTTTTGAAATCCGATAATGATGTATCGAGGTCTCTCAAGACTGTTAGTGGTTTTAACAGCCCATATATCAGAAGCAGTATCACGTAGAGTGGGTAGCTCATAGAGATCCCACATACGGTAAGCCATTTTAACTTTAGCATTATTACTGCTCGTATCAATTTTCTTTAATAGTTTAACCTTTTGTCTAACTTCAGGCACAATATGTCTTATCTTCCATTCGATTTTGTTAATTTCTAACTGTGCATCAACTTCTCCAATGTAAGAGTCTTTAAAGGAACGTGCTATAATTAAAATTAATTCCTGTTTTGTATTTAAAATACCTTTGGTATAATCTTCTGCAAAACCCATGAGGTACTTAAGAGGGAGTTTACCGCTGAAAACGTGGCTGGTAGTATCTAAAATATCCTGTTTTTTCTCGGTGAGACCCCAACCTATAGTTAGTAGCGATGGGAGGGATGTTTGTCCATATGACACCCTAGTTTTCATTGTAGTAGTGATGCCAGGCTTCCTAACGACAGCGACCTGTTCACCACCCATTTCATATCTTATTTCTTCGAAGAGAAAAGCTAGCGCATTGTTAGATAGATAACACTTCTTGGTAACATCACTAGGGGTAAATTTTCCTTCTATATAAATGTAACTCTCTGTAATGTCAAGTATTAAGTCCTGAAAATTGACAGGAATGCGTACTTCATCAGAGTTTCTATAATATGGTGAACCGTGTGGTTTATATGTATGCTCATGTAAGCTAACGAGTGACTGATCGAATACAGGTTCCTCGAACACCTCAAGTTTTTCACTAGATGTAAAAGTCACCATTATTAACTATTTTTCTCTCAGTTTCAATCCGATGGATCGAAGAAATGCACGATCTTTAGCTGGCAGGTTATGTCTTAACCGTTTAAGCTCTACACGTTGAATGAGTCGATTTCCGCAGTCATTAGTCTTTTTTTCGTCAATCACATTGAAACGATTGTGTGCTAATCGTTGTTGATTATATCGGAAACCCATTGTGTTTGCGATTTTAAAACTGTTTCAATTCTAGCTTTACGATAATCTTCTCACCACGAAAATTGATTAAATCTCCATTATCATCCAATATGCGTAGTGTAATGTTGTCGATAAACTGACGTCCTTCAGGTCTAACAGGCAAATATATGATGTTCGCTGGCTCTCTGGTAAGTTTGTAACCTGGTTCAACGTCTATGTCGAACTCGAAAAGGGTATGGGATTTAAGGGTATTCAGATATGCTCCAGAGATAATGTTGCAATCTACACGTATCATCCTTACTTTCATAATATCAACAGGTAATGTTGATTCATGATTAGTGTTTGGATGCAAATAAGTCGATTCAAATCCCAATAAATTACCAATAGAGTTTGCTTGTGTAAAGTCAATTCCATATTTTGACCAAATCTCACACTTTAGCGTATTGTTGTTCGCTCGCAGTCGAAATAGTTTTTCTTTTTCCTCTTTCTTATCACCGGGCATAGCTTTCAGTATTGCACGATATATCTCTTCAATTTCATAGGCTCCGCAAGGTATGTGGATAAGTGTGGGGGCTACTTTTGGTCCAATTCGATAGCAAAAACGATTGTTGGTTTCGTCCACATTGAATATAGAATTGTAAGAATAGAAGCCTGTTAATCCTAACCCATATCGACTATTAGTATCTAATTCAATGGGAGGATAAAACTCAGCACTGAGCACACTAGATCGGTTTGATAGAGTGAACGTATACGACATGACTGATGATATTTAGTGTTCTCTCATGAATTTATTGTGAACTACAGCAATAATCGTGGTGTAATTTTCGTTTTTTGCTGGATGACGGAGACGTTTGTATCTCATTATTTGATGCAACATTGACATCGCGCACTTTACAGTAGCAGCAAAATATTCTTCGAGGCGGCGGCCCATCATTAACATCAACACTGCTACCACCGCCATCATCATCATCATCATGATAATGTTCCTGACAGTATTGATATTTTAAAATATCAATATCATTCTGGAGATGCTGGGGTAGTTTGTCCCATACTAATGCAATTTCATGTGCAGCACATCCAATCATTACTTCTTTAGGCATATTTGCCAGTTGTTGTTTGCTCATCTTCAATAGACTGCGTAAACGGGAGAATGCGATTAGTGATTGACCCATCTGCTTGATGCTTTCCCGATCCATTTCAAGGTCTGCAGATGTTATTTCACAAGCGTTTGTAGTTATTTTGTAGTGAGAAACTTCAAACACAAATGACCACACCACACTGTGTTAAAATTTTGTTGGCGTTCATAGTTATAGTAAATTTTGTCGGTCGACTTTGAACCTCTGCGCAGATATAAAACTAATTCTGTCGGTGGGGGTAAATCACCAAAACTATCGAAATATGTGACTAAACTACCACGTTTTTTAAATGCAACCCAGTGTGTTCCAGGGCCATTTATACTGTCTAGATTTATGATGGCCGACTCATTATGACGTGGTCCAGAATATGGTAGAGTGTCCCGCATAAATATCCCCCGAAAATAGGGCACTTTCATCTTCTCTGCATAATATTTAAGATCGATATTAGTGAGAGGTTTTCGGGGTAGAGCATCTAGAAGTTTTTTGAACTTTGTGGTTTTAGATAAAGTCCTAGTCCTTTGCGATATGGTTTTAAATATAGCCCTTTACCACTTTTTCCTATAGAAATCGCCTCCATCTGCCTATTATGGCGATTTTTTTCAGCTAATTCCTCTCTACTCGTTTTAACATCATTTACAGCTTTAGCTATACCAGCAGCAGTGCCAGCTAAACTACCCAAAGCTGATAATCCAGCAAAAATGGGTATTAATGGTAGAATTCCACCCACTTTCGGTATTGGTATTATCCTAGGTGTACGAATATTACGTTTTCCACCAGCTGCTCTCATGTGTCGTCGTGCTGCTTGAAGCGCAATTTGCGTAACTTTTTTTGTGTCCTTAGCGATTTTTCGTTTACCACCGGCTTTACGTATGTCATCACGTACTTTACGTACTATTCCAGCACCAAAAGCTATATTTCTAGTTTTTTTCTTGTTTTTCTTTTTAATTATACGTTTCTTTGTAGTACGGGGTGTTGTTGACGTACAACCCATACCAAGACGTTGCTTTCCCTTCATTATAGTTGTAACTAACCACGCGGCGGCCTTTTCTTTGAAACTTACGTCTTTTGATTTAACTCGTTTCCAGGCAGCTTGTTCAAGTTGATAGTCTGCTTTGTGTCGGGCTGCTAAATTACTGGTGTTTTGATCGTATGCAATATCGTGCTGCTTGCATGCAGCATCGAGTTTGTTTATGCCTGGATCACCTCGGGCTAATCTTTTTTGTAATTTGGTGCCTGGACCACAATACTGGTAACCTCCCGGTAAGTGTAGTTCAAATGGGAGCTTATTTATTAGAGAATTGACTACCCCCTTACCAATCTTTAAACCACGACGATTTTCACGTGTGTGCTTCTCGGTTGACACCATTTAAATAACAATCACAATACGTACATCTATTTATATAGTATCCATCCGTGCTACGATGCGCATTGTGAAGCAGAAACAGAAACTTGCTGTAGATAATTTAGATGAAAAAGTAGGGTGTGGACTACAAGTCGAATCACGCCATGGCCCGCTACTTCCCTCAACTATTCGCGGACTCTTAATAGGTCCAAGTGGTTGTGGCAAAACAAATTTACTAATAACTTTGCTTACTCATCCACTTGGGCTACGTTTTTCAAACATTTACTTATATTCAAAGTCCTTACATCAACCCAAGTATGAATATTTACGCGATATATTAGCACCGATTACGGGGCTAGGATATTACACCTTCAGTAACAACGCGGAAATAGTGCAACCATCCGACGCTGAGCCTGAGTCTATATTTATATTTGATGATGTTATATGTGAAAAGCAAGATGTTATTCGAGCATACTTCTCAATGGGGCGTCATAAACATGTAGATTGTTTCTATTTGGCACAAACGTATTCCCGCGTCCCTAAACAGTTGGTAAGGGATAATAGTAATTTCATAGCAATTTTTAAGCAGGATGATATGAATTTACACCACATTTTCTCAGACCATGTCTCACCGGATGTGACTTATAAAGAATTTCAAGAAATGTGTGCAGAGTGCTGGAAAGACAAATATGGGTTTCTTGTAATTGACAAGGATAGAGAAGTAAATGAAGGGAGATATCGCAAAGAACTTGATAGTTTCATATATCCATGAAGTATTGTAATTAAAATTTTAATTGGTCTACAGATAGCATCGGGATAACTTCAGCAGTGAGGCTGCATTTGTTAGACATGAATGACAATGGTGAGAATAAACTCAGTAGTGCTATAGGTAGAAACATGAGAGAAGAAATAAGACTGAAACGTGAATTGATTGAGGCCACCGATTCAGTGCGCAAAAAATTCAACTCTGTGAAGAGAAGAAACGTTGAGAATCAGTTAACACTCGAAAAAATTTATGAACCCATAACAAAACCATTAAAGGTTATATCATCTGCTTCACATAACCAATCGCTAACACAACCTCAGAAACCAACACAACCGATAGAAAGTGCAAGAGCTAGTACTAGTACATTTAAAGCAACACCTGAAACTAGTGATGAAGATGGTGACAAAAATGCAAGTCAACAATATTTTTTGGAAACACCACCGGGATCGTCGTTAATGAGCACTCCATGTTCAGAAAGTTCTATTAGTGGCGCAGAAGGAAAATGTGATATAGTGCAAACACATTTAGAAAATCTGAAATTCGACAATGCTAGGTATGATACTATATACGGTGTACGTTTAGACCCCCATACAGAAAAACTACAAATGGGTAATGCTGAAATACGCTTTTCTAATGGAAATATCACATTGTGGCGTGGAACTAAGAAGGTGGGGACGTATTCTGGCAGTCCTAAGTTATATGATATGATATTTATGAAACAACCACAAATTTCGCGTAGTAATGAGGCTATTATTGGCGACAAAGAGTGTCAATTATATGGGGGGATTTTAAAACAGACAAAAGCACCATATAAAAATTATGATATGAAACAGGGTTTGAATAAAGCTAAATGGAAGAAATTCACTAATATTATAGAACCATTGGTATCTTCTACAGTTGTGACGAGATCTAAAACTGGCTTAGGTGTTCCTATTAATAAATTATACAATAATAGAGGTGTTGACTATGTATATTGGAATAAACCGAAAGAACTGGTGGACCGCCTACGCCTGCTCTATAGCTCAAAAATGGTTGGTAACAATGGTGTCAATAACGAAATAGTCAGTTTATTGGAAGAAATGAGGGAAGAAAGGATAATCTATTAGTGAAGTTAAAATTCATTTCACACTTATTTAATTAGTATAAAATATTGTGAAATGCTTAAACGGGGTCAGACGTAAACAGAAATGGCTGTTGTAAACAACACAATTGACAAGTTCGGTAGACGAAGAAGTAATAATAATAAATCGATTATCGTACATGGACCTCCAGGTATTGGTTTTAAACTTACCGCAGATAATCAATTTGATATGCAAAATAAGCGTTTACTGAACATTGGTGAACCAATAAATCAAAAAGATGGTGTAACTCGTAACTATGTAGACGAAAATATCGATAAATGTATGAAAGACATTAAAAAGTCACACATTGCTTTTATGGAGAATCAGTGGACTGAATATAGTAAGTTTGTACACAGCAAAATTACCGAGATGATTAATGACGCTCTGCAACACATTAATAAAGAAATTTCTGGAGTTAAGAAATTAACCGAGGACAATTATACTATTTTATATGATGCAATAAGCAAAGTGCACCACATTCTCGATGAATCCCGTCTGAAAGGTATGACAGTGCGACAGAAATCACTTGGAAATATTGTGGCACAAGCTGGGAGGAACGATCGTAATCAACAAGTGATAGATGAAATAGTGGCTGAAGTCACGGACAACGCTGCTACATTAGGAAAAAAGTGAAAAAACAGACCTAAATTATCTATATAAACGCCTGACTTAAACTTCAATTATGGTGATTAGTAATGAGAAATTACAAGTTGTTAACGAATTGCATAAAGCTTGTAGGAGAAATTTCCGTAGAAGAAGAACAATAATCAAAGGTTATGGTGATTTATGGCAAATGGATTTAGCTGAAATGCAACCATACGCTGATGAAAACAATGGTTATCGATACATTCTCGTAGTGATCGACTGTTACTCAAAATATTTGTGGACTAAACCTCTAAAAAATAAAACTGGTGTTGAAATTACTAAGGCTATGAGAAGTATTTTACAAGAATCAAATTATTCTCCTAAAAATCTACAAAGCGATCAGGGTACGGAATTTTACAACAAAAACTTTTCTGCTTTAATGAAACAGTACATCATTAATCATTACTCCACGTATAGTACGAAAAAAGCAGCAATTGCAGAAAGAGTAATACGAACATTAAAAACCTGGTTATATAAAGAATTCTCAGCTAGAGGTAAATACAAATGGGTTGACATTCTATCCGACATTACAAAATTGTACAATAATAAAATACATCGTACGACTGGTATGAAACCTGCTGATGTTAAACCAACTACACGTTTAAATGCTTATAATCACATTAAAATTGCTTTGAAACCTAAATTTCGTATTGGCGATATAGTTCGAATCAGTAAATATAAAGGTATATTTGAAAAGGGGTTCACACCAAATTTTTCAACTGAACTTTTCAAGATCGTTAAAATAAATGTAACAAATCCCACAACATATACACTCCAGGACATTCATGGCCAACCAATAAAGGGGTGCTTTTATGAAATGGAGCTACAAAAAGCTAAATACCCTGATGTCTACTTGGTGGAAAAGGTTTTAAGAAGGAGAGGGAACAAGGTTTTTGTGAAGTGGCTCGGATTCTCTAATGACCACAACTCTTGGATTAACGAAGCAGCTCTTATTTAATATTGTCACATTCTTTATATAAAATGTGTATATTTATAACAACTAATATTTTACTTATGTTTAGAAATTTCATAATAAAATGTGTGTATTCCATTAATATTTGTTTTATTTATTTTCCCCATATAAGACTCCAAAGCCTTAGTAATTATATACACATTAACGAAAAAATATATACAAATGCAAATTTGTTAAAATTTTTGAATTAATTTTTACTCCTAAAAATTATTAGATGAAATCAAGAAAATCATTTTAATAAATTTTATTGAGAAGAAAATATTTACAACGAATTATAGATTAAATATATTTATTTAAAACGTATATAATACAGAAAAAATACAAATACATATTTATGGAATTAATCAGATGAAATCCCCCCGTCTCGACAGTAACGCTTCCTGACAGAAACATTCTCTGTTGTGTTTCATCACACCTCCATAAATATGTCCAACATATTCACAAAGTAAAACACTGTATGTCTTCTCGTCTCTGCATTTGCTGCAAATATTGTTCCAACAATCACCAGTGTACTTGTTGCAAACCAGACACCGCTGCCTCAATGGGTGCTCCACCTTGCATGTCTCACAAACATCTCGGATAATTCCAAAATTTGTACGAGTCGTGGGTTGTAGACACTTGTAGCACTCTTGCTCCAGACGCTCACGTGATGCTGCTTTTCGGACGGTATTCACTGGCACTGGATTTTCTTTTATACAATTTGAACATAGTCCAGTACATGGATTAATTTGCTGCTTTGCCCAGAATTGGGAACAATTATAGCACAGAATTGCACCATCCATACTATATGGATATACGGCGATTGTTGGTTTCGATTGCCACTCTCTTGGACAAGACATTGCTGTTTTAAAAACAAGTGTACGGTATGACAGCTGAATAATAACTGAGTTCCTCCTCATGGTCTTGTTTGTTTAAGTAGTCGCTGGAATTGCCGATATTAGAGCCATGGTATGTCGTTAGAGATGATGTGACGTCACCAGCAACATGTTTAAAAGAGGAGGTGTAACTCCACGTTAGATCAGTTGCTTTGCAAACTTCAACGTTGATCATTCCGTCTACTGTCTTATATATTCGTTTCCAAGTATTAATATGGCTGCTGTACCTGCTGGTTGGGCTAACCTCAGATTCCTGGACTGGTTAGCATCCCTAGATGTCCTCAACAATATATGGTACCTTGAAGAGGTAGAGGACGACTTGGCTGCTCCCGAAGACGACGAGGTAGAAGTTGAAGACGATGAGGAAGGCGATGAGGAAAGCGACGAGGAAGACGATGAGGAATTTTTTGACGCTGAAGAGGGTGCAGACGATTCAAGTGATGATGAGGGTATCGTCGTAGATGTTCCCCACCAAAGAGGGCAGCGGTGGATAACATCAGAATATTTAGCAAGGGTGAACCCGATGGATGGCATCTTCTGCACCACCATGACCTTTGTTGCGGTCCAAGTAGTGGGTGGTATGGAATACAATCTTTGCCACGGATGTTTTCTGGGATACCAGTCTAGGGTGGATCCTGGGAGACATCGTCATGTGGACTACCATGCCACTACAAGGATAATGAGAGGCAGGCGGGGATATTGCAAATCTTGCAGAGATCCACTCTATCAGATTAGGCGAGTGGAAATCTGCAATATTTGCAATATGGACAGATAATTTGTAGTTTTTTTTTGTAAATATGTATATATCTCTTAGTTTATTGTAAATAATTATGTAATTAGTTTTAGTGATAAATAAATGTATATATTTAATTTTTAGTTTATTGTAAATATTATATAACTAGTTTAAGTGTTAAATAAACGTTAAATTGAATCTTATTTTTTGTTTTATTTACTAAATATTTAAATGTAAGTAACACAATGTTACTAGAGAAATCTGTGTTTCACTTCGATTATTGCTTATGTTGACAGTGCTATTGATATTGATGGTGTTAAAAATATGAGTATTAGGACACTTTCTACTCTTATTTGTGTGAGTAGTGAGGTGGGGAGTGATGAGGTGGGGGTGGTGGTAGGGGCTATATATACATAAGAAAGCCCTCACCATCCTCAGTTTACTTTCTACGCTCCAACATGTCTGAAGTACAAGACAATACTGTATCTTCCACTTCAACCATGTTCGTTTTGTGCGAAAGGTATCGTGCCTACCTGCAGCGCGTTAGAGAGGCGACAAGGGGTGGTGTAGCAGATAGCACCACCTCACCAGAAGAATACCAACCATTGGAGAGGTCTCCGTCCACATGGTCGATGGACACTGTGCCCAATGATGATTCCGAAGACGAGATGGATGGAGTAATTCTGGAGGAATCATCGACGGACACAGCGGAATCGTCTGACTCGGAAGATGATGCAGCCATTCTGGTGGAGGAATCTACCGATGAAGATGAGGATGCAGCCATTCTGGTGGAGGAATCTGCCGATGAAGATGAGGATGCAGTCATTCTGGTGGAGCATGATTCGGACGGATAATTCTGTTTTATTTTATGTATATATATTTTTGTTATTTATAAATAAATGTATTAAGAGTTATTCTTTTTTTATTTCATTTCATATACAATAAATAACAGTAGTAAAGTAAAGAATAAAAAATTGCTTTAATATAAGAAATAACGGGGTACTTATTTAAGTAAATTGGTTATTCGTATTTGGACTGTCGGTCAAAAGTGTTGCAAAAGGTGTATCGAGGTCACAGTTGTCCTCCAGTACCGTTTCTACTCACTTCCGACCTTTAGTTTTGCCGCAGCAGACTTTTTCCCGGAACGGCTAGTCGTATCGCTCCGAAAGTGGTTGCAATCGCTTCCCAGTGATCGATTTAGTCGAAAACGATACCTCGCGTGTCCTCGGGCGTCTTCGGGTGGCTTCGGGAAACTTCGGGAGTGTTCGGCATGAGTTCGGCTTTTCGCTTAAAATTGCAGCCTTTGCATGTGTGAACTCCCCTGAAACGTGTTTTGATTTTTTTATTCCCCCAATCCTTGACAAAACAGTGAATAACGCGTTCGGTAGTGTTCGGATCGATTCGGAAATTATCGGAATCGATTCCCAGTGGTCAGTTTAGTCGAAAATGACCCCTTACGCGTGTCTGAGTGTACTTTGGAAGTTTTTCAGTTGTTTATATATATATATATATATATATTTTTTTTTGTCCAATATTTGTGTATAAATAAATGTATTAAAATTTATTTTTTATTTCATCTACGATGAATACAACAGTTCTAATCTAATTATATACTTAAATACACAATTTACCAAAAATTCCATGAAATATATATATAAACTCGCGTTATAGGTAAGTATAAGAGTAAAGTATAAGAGTTTCCTAGGACCAAGGTAGCCCAGTGGTAACGTGGCTTGCTTTGTAAACTTTGTGAACGAAGGTTTGGTAGTTCAATCCCTAGCACTTGCAGGGATTTTTTTCAACACGTAAATTATAAAATTATAAAATTATAGAATTATAAAATTATAGAATTATAAAATTATAATTATAAAATTATAGAATTATAAAATTATAATTATAAAATTAAATAACAATTTTCCGCTATACCACTGCGCTACCTTGGTCCCCCCCCCGGGTGGGTGGGTGGGCGCGGGGGGTTTTGGCAGAGGCGGGGGCGACGCTTGCAGCCTTCGGTCGCTTCGCCCGCATAAACCTTTTTTTAATTTTTTGACCCGTTTTTTTTTTTTTTTTTTTTTTTTTTTTTTTTAATATATAAACCTGAACTAACCATAACCCAGCGCGTGACGCGGGGGGGGGGGTTGGGGGGGGGGGGTTGGGGGGGGGGGTGTTATTACTTTCTACATTTACATTTTTTCTAACCTAACCTAATTTTTTTTTCACATTTTTGCATTTAAATTTTTTTTTACATTTTTTCTAACCTAACCTATTTTTTTACATTTAAATTTTTTACATTTTTCTAACCTAATCTAACCTCATTTTTTTTCAGTTTTACATTTTTACTTTTATATTTTTTTACATTTTTTCTCTTAACCCTAACCTAATACTAAATTTATGTACAAACATTTTTAATGCAACATTCTGTAGTGTGTTTACGCACTACCTTATTCCCAGTTTCTTTTTTATAGCATTTAGCTTCCTTGTACATCTCTCAGAGGCTTTGCGACGCTTCGCAATGCCTCTGAGCATTTCATCGGCCCGAGAATTCAACATCTCCGCCTTCCTTTTGAGGGACTGCGCGTGATCCTTTAATTTGCTGTCATCATCAGTTGCACTTTTAAGTTCCCTATCCTCCCGCTGCAACTGTTCATACATGTTCAAGAAATTTTTGAAAGTTTCATTTTGCTCTTCTTGGGAGAATAACTCCGATTGTGAATCAGAATCACTTTCATTCACAACCAGAGCACGGTTACGGGGTTCCTGCGTTGGCAACACCGCATGAGAGCATCCTGGCAACGGCGCGCTCGAACATACCGGTTGCACTTTCGTCGGCTTTTTTGCAGCATCTTTTTTCGGTTTCTTAGCTACCGACTTTTTTGCAGCAGCTTTTTTAACCACCGGTTTCCTTCCCGATAACGGCTTTTTATTTTTAGCTGCTGCTTTCTTAGGCTTTTCAGGTATCTCTACCTGCCCCTCGTCTGAGCCAACATCGGGAATAGGGCTCAGGCGAGCAGGTACAGATGCTTGCGCCGATAAAATTCTTCTAAGAATCGACACGTCATCATCTTTCTCGGTATTCTCTACCTGCGTCTGCTTTGTAGATGTTGAAGGATGCGTCGTCATCTTCTTTTGGCCTTTCTGCGAATAAATCTTTGGTTGCGCAGGTTGAAATTCGTCCTCAGAATTTGTCTCCGTAACCGTAGGGAACCTAGACCACGCGGCGTTCGGGTAGGCCTCTCCATTAGATGTACTAGCTCTGGCTTCATCTGAAGCCAAAGCCTGCGCGTCCAATTCGGAGAAATCGAAATCACCCAGCAAATCATCGTTCAAATCGGTCAAATCCGTCGGGATTTCAATATCCGGTAGTAAACCCACGCCAGGACTCGTCTGGTTGTTCGCCACACCATTACCCGGACAAGCGTCGCCATTGTCACCCACGCCAGGGCTCGTCTGGTTGTTCGCCACACCATTACCCGGACAAGCGTCGCCATTGTTCGCCACACCATTACCCGGACAAGCGTCGCCATTGTCGTCTTGCCCTGGCATATAATTAATTAAGTATGCAGCCACAGCACTCAACAAAGCGCCTCCCTTACCGCTACCACCAGAAACACCAATCTTTTTTTGTCCTACCATTGTCACAACAAACACAAAACGGACACGAGAAACGGGCACGAAACACAAAACACAGAACACAAAGAATGCTAGGAATAGAGCAGACAGCACTATTTTGCACACTTCCTTACAACTCGAGAGCTGGAGACGGAAAGAATCTTTGTAGCATCTCTGAAGCCCATAACGCTGAACTAACCCCTCCACTCCCTACCACTCTTGTTCCTATTCGTTCAAATTATTTCCCTACACACTCTAACTAACCCCCTACTTCCCACCCCACTCTTCCTATCGTCTCTCTCTATCTTATTGCCTACAGTACTCATACAATAAAAATACCATTTAGTAATTTAAATCTTTATTTATAAATTAACATTTTATTTCATACAAATATCTCTTACTTCGGCTTACACATAACATGAAATATCACAATGAATTTTTCAATTGAATATTATAATTGTCGACCTTTGCGTTAACAAGTAGAAACATTATTAACAATTAATCACTCAACTCATTCATTGCTTTGAGTAACACATCTAGTTTATCATCATCCTTTAAAACATTTCGTTCAACGACACTATTTAAGGCTGATATTAACCACTTTAAATTCTGCTCTGGTTCACTCTGAAAAAATGTTATGTCTGAGTGACCCCAGGGTAGAGTTTTAGTGGTATTGGGAATCACAAAACGTTTATCGTCATAATAAGAAAGAGCAACTTTATTCCGCATCTCTGTATAGATATCATGCAAGTGACTTCTGAAAGTATTCATTTTACGAAATATTAACCCGCCCTGCTCAACAATTTTTCTGTAGTCATCTATTGTAAGTTGTTTTTCAATCACAGATTTCTTTACTCCCTTGGCTTTTTTCAACTCATTACCGACCGATTGCACGTAGTACGCTTTCGCTCCAGTACCATAAAAGCTGATAATAGGATCTTCGGGGAATTCGTCTTTCATATTCCCAAGCACAGACGAGCCTTTTGGAATATTAAATTTATTTCCCTCCCTGTAATTAGAAGTATCAAATTTTTCTGGATTTTGTACAATAAAGTCATAGAAGTTATCTGTATAAACTTTCATAATTAAGGAATCGGTGTCGGTGTACAACAAAGAAGCATTAGCACCGAATTGACGTTTAATAACACCATAAAAAAAATTATACAGTACCGTCTTCGATAATTCAAGAATACAAAATCCTACGTAAATTGGTTTGTTATAGACTACTTGCAATTTGCTCATTTCAATCGCTACAAAATCCTCAGAAAAAATTGTGCAAGATTTGAAATTTGGACGAGCGATTAATGCGTTTGCACCTATAGTTCTTCTAACATTTTCCCAATGAGTAATCAACTTTATATCTCTTCTATTATCAACATTTTCCATGGTTTTACCAAATACTGCATTATTCATTAATTTATATTGGTCTTTTTCAAATTTATTGGTCGCTGAATTTCTCATTTGCGTATTTAAATCGATGTATTTTTTTAACCAGGGCGACTGCTTGAACTTAAGTACTCTATGGGTTTTTAACACCATTAAACCATTTTCAATGGCTTGTTTCAAGTTTCTATAATGCACAACATATCGTCTCTTATCATTCAAATTTGGGATTAATTTTGGTGATTTTGATTTTGATTGGGGGGGTATAATATTTTCTACTAAGAAAGGGAGATCTGAATGTAAATCGTGTAACTCTTGCGGATAATGTATGTCTACTTCAAAAACATACCCGTGTGGACTCTCGTCTGAAATATTAGTAACATCTAAGTCGATAATTTCTCTTTCGGACAGCCACTCAAATCCCCCTGTTGGTAATGCTTGGGACATACTATGACCGTATAAGTTCGTAGCATCAAGATATGTGATAAATGACGACGGTTCTGAGGGATCATAATTGGGTACAAACTTATTATTTGCGATATGCTTCCTTTCTGTACACTGGCTGACACCACCGCGTATAGCTTTTTTAAAAAAATGTATCATATCGATATCTGTTAACAATTCAAGTTCTACCGCTGTTAGTTTCAACATAGCGTCCCAAGATAAACCTGGAGCTGTGTAATATTGAGCTGGATCCAATTTATATTTATTCACGCAAATTTTACGAAAATTTTCAAATACGTCACACAAAAGAAGGACATCTGATTTTAAATACAGGTCTGAATAGTCACCCAAACTCTGGCACTCAAACAATTCCCACACATTTTTAGCCCTTTCATAATCGTCATCTGATATATGTGTTTCATTTAGGCTGTCATAGAATTCCTGCTTGGTGGGTAGAACACGATTATTTAATTTCTCTAAGTTATCTACGAAACTATATGGAAATACACCCTTCCGTCGCATTAAAATAAATTTTGCATTATCGGTAAAAAAGTTCTTCATTGTAACCATTTGACCTTCATTTAAATTTTCCCCTAAATTTTGTAGTGATGCTGACATAAATTTAAAACTATCGATGAAACGTAACCGCAAATATTTATTTTTTGTTTCCCCCTTGTCAGTAACGTAATCATGCATGTAAAGATGTTTTGTAAAAGATATATATTTTTCTTTGTTTTGTGGTATTACGTCAACTTTATCTTTATGAGCGCATAACTCTTTTACAAATAAGTGAATATCGTATCCACTCATGTTGTGAAATATGATAGGTACAAAATTTGGTAGTTTATAATTTAAATTACAGATCGAGTGCGCGGCACCGAATCGTATCTTACCAGTTAAGTGGCAATGATCTTTCACCTTTATATCACCTTCTGCAAAAGGCTTCTCACATATACCACAGATGGTTGCATTGTCAAAATTTTCTCTTTCTATCGCTGTAAGCGGGGACATGGGGATTACATCTTTCATATATCTATTATAAATTTCCCTTAAATCAGCCTCTATACATGATACAAATACTTTTGCTGCATCAGATCCGCGATATAGTTCAAATTTAGAAATGCTATTATCAAAGGAACATTTTATGTAATACGCGAAAGAGTAAGGTTCATGAATAAACGTTTTGTTGGTATAAGAGCGTTCAGGATTTGGCTCGCAAGTATTTATCGGTTTCAAAATGGATTCAAAGTCTGCATATACTACAAATGGTACTTGCATTTGTCTGTCAAAATTCTCAAATTTTAATATATTTTCCGGTACACGTTTCCCATATTTATCAACCCGAAATTGTGTCGATGGTGTTGTAGTGTAAATATGATTACAATCATTTGTTTGGTGAGACATTAGCTGACGTTCGTTACAGAAATACAGCAAACACCCATCACAAAAATATTTTCTATGTCCGTGAGCGGATATTTGATTTGATACTAATCCAGATAAATTTTTTATCCAACAATAGTGAGTTTTAGCACAATCCGATTTACAATGATGATTCTGATCACATTCCGCGGAAATTAATAATAAGTTAACATGAATACGTAGTTTCTTCTGAGAATAACGCAAAGGTCCGACAACATCATATTTTACTTTATTATTCTCGAATTTCTTTTCTAACCCATACACATTAATAGATATATTATTCAATTCCTCAAATTTTGAAATGTCTCTCAATTTCATTGGAAAATTCATACCTGTCAAATTTAGAACTCTTGAATAATGTGGATAAGATGACATTTGAGATGTACCACCATTTGCAGGATACAATGCTGAAGTGACTGCCCAAGCAAAACAGTATTGGTCCTGGTTTTCTATATTCACTACGGCCTTCTTATTTGCGATGAACTTTGGTAACTTGATATATGATGAACCACCCATTGGACTGTACTTGTTTATATTAATTTCAACAAATTTTATTTGTTCGAGGGCCCACCCTAAAAATAAAAAAAAAAATGTCAATTGTTATTCCACATACCAGAAGATATTTACATACCAGAATCACGCTCTTGGAACTCAGTAGTTTGCGCAACCATCATGTCTATAAAAGTGTCGAGTGCAATGTTTAAATCCACACCTTGATCCAATATTTTATTACACGTATTAAACGATTTAATTTCAGCTATTTCTTGTGCTTGTAATATATAGCTGGCAAATGTCTCCATGTTTACTTTCACAGTTTTATGAAGTAATAATATTTCTTCTAGTAAATTCAATATTTTATGTCGAATTTCGTTGAAAAATATTATATAGTCCAGTTTCTCATTATCACTATGCACTCGGTATGTTATGATTCTATATTTGAAAGCACTGCGAACAATTTCTGTACCATCCATCAAACGTACACATGAATTTGTTCTGTGTTGTAGTGTTCTTTTATGAGACTTCATTTGGTTAGTTGTTAAAGTCACATTACAGCTATAACACGTCTGCATAATTACCGATGTTGATGGATTCGAATCCAATTTCACTTTCTTTGCTGGCGGTCCATTACCATTTAAACTGTTACACGCCTCCCTCTGATGACGTCGCATATTGTCACTGCGAGTGAAGCTTGCACCACAAAAACTGCACGAATACATATTTGCTTCTTTACTCTAGGAAATTGACGTTAAGAATGATCCCATATTAACTCCTTTCACTCTTTTATAGAAAAGATATACTACGTCACAAAATATCAAACCACGGCACATTACGAGTTGCGTGGCAAGGAGGAAGCTCCGTCCTTGCATTCTCTAATAGTGTTAGCCAAGGCCAAGGTCACAGCAAGTGATCGTTCTGGGTAACAGCAACACTGCGCCCTTGAAGTCGAAACGCACTGCGGCCGTCCAAGGTCAAGGTCACGGTATATGCTATGCGAACCTACGGTGCCACCGTGGCCTTGAAGGAACGGACCACAGGTGCACGGTCAAGGTCAAGGTCAGTGGTGGGGGGAGACCGACCTACGGCTAACTTCCTCTACTGATGTCATCTACATTTATGTTTCCAAGGCCTTCGACAGGCTGAAGCATAACATTCTTATTATGAAATGTTGGGCTCATGATTTTTCGGTAAACATGCTTAATTTTTTCTGTTCATATCTTAATAATCGTAAGCAGATGTTGAATGCTCTGGTTACCAGTCGGTGGAGATCTTGGCGACGTCCGGCGTCCCACAAGGATCAAGTCTGGGTCCACTACTCTTTGATGTATTCATTAACGATATAACTTGTGACTTAAATGTAAACTATCTAATTTACGCAGATGATTTGAAAATATATTGCAATATTAAAAACAATGAGGATTGTGTAATTCTCAAAAATAATCTTGATAAAATTAATGAATGGTGTTATGCTAACAAATTACCATTGAACGCAGCTAAGTGGAATGTGATGACATATTCCAATAAGACTAATTTAACTACCTTCAACTGTTCTCAGTGCCAATGTCGGAGCCGGGGCTCGAATCCGGTAATGCGATACTCGTTAGATTAATCGTGATTGCCACATCACAAAAAAAACTTGAAGTTTGAAAAATATTGGGTTCATTTTAAACGGTCATAAATTGGCGCGTTGTGACGTCAACACCCTGAAATCCAATCACAGAATTAACAACACAGAGGTTGTCTCTGTTCAAGATTGTTTATTAATTTTGGTCTCTGTTAACATAACATAACCTCTTTTTATTGACAGCACTCAGCACTTTAGGTAAATTATCAGCGGCACCTTTAACATATCCCTCTTCCACTTGATTCCATTTTGATTGTAGAATTAATAAAACATAAACCAGAAACTGATAAAATAATATTTTCACTCCAAACAATACAAACATAAAAATATAAATTTAACGTTTTAGGTTAGTCATCTGATGTGTAATGTCGGTGAAGGTTAAACCTAAACTACAGTACAAAATATTAACGTCCGACGCTTTCACCAATAACTTGTGCGGCATTTATCTGGATTCTGATTGGCCAATATTTACACGTCCACTGCTTTAGACCAATCACAGTACAAGCATTACAAATTGAAATTCTTCTTGAAAAGTTTTAGAGGACAGCTTTCTTTAACCCACAGTTAGAATCTATTACAAACTAATTATATCCATAATCTCATTGGTTTTCCGGGTAGATACGTAATTCTGGCGCGTAAAAATGCCCGTTTTAAAAAGCAGTGAAATTATCAGCAAGTTGTTTTAACGATATATTCTTAGAAATAATTCTTATTAGAATTATAAATTGTTGTAAATTAATAAAATGTTTTATTATATCATTTTCACGACACAAATTGTTAAAATAAAATTAGTGGGAAAACCCTATTGTACCACACTCCTCCCACTCCTCCAACTATTGGCCTAACAACAAAACAAATCCTTCCCCCGTAACTGCCTTTATTTCAAAGACGCATAGAGATATGTTTTAATCGAAATAGGCAATATGTGAAGCATTTATTATAATTTTTTCTGTTCAATTGTTTGAAAAAACCTCAAATTTTTTAAATTTATTATTCAATTTTGTACTTGTTGCTCAATAAATCGAAAATAGTTACAAATACCCATAGGGAAGAAAAATTTTCGTTTTCCGTTTTTTCTACATGACATCGTTGAAAAATATACAGGGATTTGAAAAAATTGAAAAAATTCAATTTACAAAGTTCTTAATTGAAAAATAATTTTTGGCCACCCTGTACATTTTTAGGAAGTAAAGATGATTCAGAAACTTAATTAAATATCTCGTAACTAATATTCACATAAGTTTTTCTCAAAACCCATAATTGTAACTTTGGTGATTTTTCAATACGCATCTGCAAATGGCATTATTTCAAAAAAAAAAAAATCATTACATCCAAGTGGTTTAGAGATAGTCAATAGTAGTGTAGGAATAAATAGAGTCTAGAAAGAGCCTTCAAAAAATGTACTGATATACATAGCATTCGTCTGGTCGAAAGCCGAGTGGGTTAAGGCGCGAGGCGGCAAACGCGATTAATCAAACGGACATCGCACTACCGGTTCGAATCCTGGCTCCGGCTCTGGTACTGTCGGAGGAAATGGTTGTATGTCCGCGTTCTTTAAATGTGTAACCCCCTTCCGCACAAGCCCCTGGCTTCTGGAATTGGGGGTTGTCTAATTTCTGTGGTGTGTTATTTATTCGATTTGAAAAAGGCACTGATCCTATAATTTCATCTCGGGTCGCCCTGTATATTCGAAAATAATTTATAGACTATTTTATATACTTTACTTGTATTTTCTTTAATTTATAGCTATCGTAGAACTCGAGATGTCGAAGACCGACTTTTAAATAAGAAGTCGATTTCTTAAAAAAAAAATCGGCAGCTACTGGAAGCGGCTGGAACCTCCCCACTCGGTGGATCTTTGAAGCCGAAAAGAGCATTAAATTGTGTAACAAACCGGCCCTAAACGTAATCCGATCTCATCCAAAATCTTTTCAGGTCTTCTGGGGCACTAAAAAACCCTCAACTTAATGAATTTACAATCATCTATGCGAGTTATTACCTACATTATCGCTCGTTGAATGATATACTATTAGGGTATTAACAACTTTAACATCACGATTAAGAAAGTCTAGTTATCCTAAATACTACAGATTTGTAAAGCAACAAACTGAAAATTGGTAAAGTGATGATCTATAATAAATTCACCAACGAAGATACAGAAAGCATATGATATTGATATTGTTACATCTACCTTTAAAGTTTGTGACAATCCACTAAAAGTTACAAATGTGCCGAAATCTTATTAACATGACATGACACCAACGTTATCGGATGACAAACGATGACAATGACAATCATCAAAATTTGCTCATTGCAATCCGATCGCTCGCGGCTGTTTTTGTTAAATCAAACATTAGCATTTCAGTAATTTTACTAGATTTTAGAGGAATATTTGTAGTTTAATTATTCGATTTGTCTGTATATATATATATATATATATATATAGAGGAATGGTATGATTCTGAACCAGAAATAGTAATTTGTAAGCACAATCCTGAACCAGCCGGACGGACCTGAACCATATATGTGGTTCAGGTTCGTTTTCCTTTCTTTTTTATTTAGTGGTATCTCACGTAGATAACTGAAACGTTCCTTGACAAACTTAGGATCGGATTCTTTCTTAAGATATATATTTGGCAGGAAAAAATGCGCGGGAGAATTAGTTACAGACTAATTAATGGTGGTTCAAGTTAGTTAGGAAGATGTGTTTTTTAGTTCAGTGTTTGGCTGCATTAGCGGGTGGCGCTGTTTTATATACAGTATATTGCCATTCATGTCTTCCTTACTAACCTGAACCAAAAGGTTTGGCAATAGTGTATTAATATCTTTGTACTTATAACAATGTTTTGGTATCTTTAAACCTATACTAGGATGCAATACGTTGAGAGATTTTATTTATAGTTTTACCATGCGTATCTATGTAACCTGTTGGAATATTTTTATAGGATATGAGACAAAATAAAAATCCAAAGCATTATATTATTTTTATTTGTAGCATTTCGATGATTTGGGATTTATTGGAACTTGCGACATTTAATGTAATTAATTTAATTCAATGCAATGTAATCCTAAAAAATTATAAATCTGTTACGAGACCAAATAAAAATTATTTTAAACTTCCTAAAAGATCAGACGACATAAAAAATACAAATAAAAAGCTTTATAAATTTCTATTTGATCAAGAATTGAGTTACTGAGATTATACGACACAAATATATTCATCCGTTTGAAAAAATTCATAAACTACAACCTTATGTTATCCTGATAATCTCAGAATTATTTTTCTCAGTCCAAGAATGATTTAAGTAAATAATTATAATAATTATTAGTCTTATTTCCGTAAGGTATATAGGTGTGAAGTTTTCTTCTTTTATATTCATCAATTCTTTAAAAATAATTTATACCCAAAATTGAAATACCAGAGATCTTTACATTTTTATAAGGTCTAATATAAGGCCAACAACGGAAAATGGTCCAGTTGATAATTTAGCAATATATTAATGGGTTTTTCATATTCATTTTCATATTTTCTACGAAATTTGGCTTCTATAATTTTCTAAATGTATATGTATTTTAAGATACTAATTATTGTGAAAAATATGCTTTACTATTATGAGATGTTTGGCATTTGTTACTTTTGAATAGTTTACCACAAATTTGTATGCTATGTAATATGACGTTAAATTGACTTAAGTATACAGGGTGATTCACATAAAACTCCCCAGGCAGTTTCCATAATAACGAAAAAAGGTATTAAATTTCTGTAAAGGCCAGTCGTTACATATTTTTGGTGGCTTTATTTTGTCGTTCAAATGTTGCCAATGACAGTGGCGTCCGCTACGTCGCGACGCGATGCCGGAAAGAAAATTTTCGATGACTGGGACTTTGAAAGTATAATATTAAAATTTCTTTAATACTAAGTACTTTTTGTAGCATACACTTTTCTGTTAAAATCAGTGATTTTCGAGATAAATCGACATAATATAAAGTCAAATAAGTTTTTTTAATAATTTGTTTTGACTTTTCAATAAAATATGTACATATGTATGTATTTACTTTTAAAGTAAATGTTTAAAACTGTTTCTTCTTTTATGGATACACATGTTAAACCATTGCTTTCAATAACGATCTACTGTAATAACACTCGCATATATATTTTGTTGTATGGGTCTGCCATATCATCGATTGGTTCGGTGCAAACTAAATTTTTTAGATGTCGCCATAAGAAAATATCTAATGCAGTTAAGTCAGGTGATCGTATTGGCCACCTTATTACTCCATTAGTTCCTATCCATCTTCTAGGATATGTTCGTTGTAAGTGTCTAAATGTTATTCTTAAATTATGTGCCGGTGCCCCGTCTTGATAAAACCAGATTATGTGCCCATCATGAGGAATGTTTCTTAATAAATTTGGCAGCTCCTCTTGCAAGAACCTCCGATATCTACCACAATTTAACGTTTCACGAAATAGATAAGGTCTGACTATATATCTGTTCAATACTCCACACCATAAATTTACTTTAAAAAGTGTTTAATTTTTGGTTCTTCGTATCTATCTCGGATTATTTTGAGACCAATTCCGAGTGGTCTGTATAGCCACAAGCCCATTACTATGGAAGCGGCTGTCATCGCTCCACGACACATTTTTCAAATAATTTGGATTTTTATTATGTAATACTGACAATTCAGCAATAAAATTCATGAAACGCTGAAAATCACCAGGACATAAATGATGAACATAATGAACTTTATACGGACGGTACTTATTTTTCTTTAAAATTATTTGACAAGAGGAGTAGGAAATATTTGTTTCAGACGATAATTTCCGCAAAGATATATTTGGATTATTTACAATATTGTCAATTACTAAAGCAGTATTTGCAGCATTTGTAGCCGTCAACTGTTTATTATACTTTAACTTTTTAGAACTTCCGTAATTTTTCAAATTATTTGTTAAAGAAATAAAGATTTTATGGTCTGGCTTAGGCAAATTGGGAAAATGCAAATGAAGTAATCTTTCCGCTTCATGGGAATTTTTTCTACATTCTCCGTAGATCAAAATCATGATTAATTTGTCTTCGTTGATGTACACAACCATTTCTGAATTATCTTGTAATAACAAACGCATTCAAAAACTTAAAAATTGATTATATGTGAACAAACCTCAAAATAAATTACTACACAACAAGTATGCTGTTAATAATATACAGTCAAGTACTGTATATTATTAAATTAGACTTAGGACTACTAGTTTATAGAATTAAAAAAACAATACAGGTGGTAATGAAAATTATACTTTAAAAAATAAAAAAATAGGAAATATTAGATAATTTGAAAGACATTGGTCTTTTTAAAAAACGTCATTATAAAATTATATATATATTATTTGGTTCTTTATCGTGTGTGCTGTTTCAATGTTCCAGCTATCGGAATATAATTTTGCACTTCAACGCCATCTTTGTATAATCATTTAAAAGATGGCGAATCACTTTAAACTAAGTACCTATTGTATGTAGCGCCCGCTCTTGAGTGAATTTAAATTTTTTTGCTTGTTAAAAAATATTGAACTGAATAATTTTTTTTGATTTATCTCCAAAACCACTGGTTTTAATAGAAAAGTGTATACTGCAAAAAGTACTTAGAATTAAACAAACTTTAATATTATACTTTCAAAGTTCCAGTCATCAAGAATTTTCTTTTCGTCGCGGACGCCACTGTCATTGACAACATTTTAATACGGAAACTGCCTGGGGAGTTTTATGTGAATCAACCTGTATAGAGGCAATTAATAACGTGAAAATTGCTATATAAATATCTTTCTCCTAATTTCAAATTAAATTGTCCTCATTATACTAAAAATTCATATTTAATAAAATATATTTTCTGAATTTAGAGACCCGTAACAATTAATATTGTTTCATTGCTCTATAACAATGTACAATGCCCAATATGTATCGGAGAATACTTATGTTGATGTGTTTAAACAGAAGTTTTATGATATAAAATCACGTAGATCAATTAGTAAATGCTTTAAGTACTAACTTTTTGTAATTTTCCGCCTTGCATATATTTTATTACCTGGTCGAAGAAATATATCTGGTGTTTATATGATATGTTATACGTAAATAATCCTAATGTTAGCTATTCTTCTAACATGCTGTATACCTAATATAAAATAATTTTAAAAAGTGCTAGCTGACAGCAATGCGCGAGAGGTTATGATCTCATTTTTCCAATATTGAAAGAATTATTTATTGTTTATGTTTTAAATAAAGGTAACTTATCAAATTATATAATATTAAATAAATAAACTCAGTGACATTATTGTTTTTGCATGTGCCCGGTCAAGAACCTAGGAACCACTAAATACACTTTAAAAAATAAATGAGTGCTTGATACTAACCACTTTAAAAAAAAAATATTTTAACACTAGTTGAATTTTTATAATTAGCATATTATTACGCACAATACTATTTTATCTAAGCATATAATTTATACATACCAAGAATCACGTATGACTGCTCGCTTAAAAGAATATTTATCAATAACTGAAATATTTTTCGTATTCTCAAGCTTCTACAAGGAGCTTTTCACAAAAAGACTTCTGTTCTGTACTGTGTTAATAAATTGAGATAAATTATTATTAGTACCTATATTGTGTTCCTGCATCCTGTTTCATATATATTCTCTAATCCTGCCAAATCAAGGATATAAACAGTGCAATTATACTTTTTCATACAGATACATTTTACTGTTATAACAACTTCCATTTTAAACCTTAATGCCATGCGAAGAAAAAATTACCACTTCCTAAATATACTGAATTTTGTAAAAGCAATAAATAATTGTTATTTTGGTTAATATTATTTACGTATTAGTTTATGCCAAAAATACCAAAAAGAATTATATTTCAGCATCAATTCCGAAAATATTTTTTTAAGACTTACGGTCATGTTTCAATACACACGCTATATACTAAATATTAGAAAAGCGGTAAATAATTATATATATTTTTATTAATACTATTTACGCATCAGTTTACGCCAAAAATACCAAAACCATAAGATAAATATTAAGAGTTGTTAAATATCGGTTTAATCCAATGTAATTTAAAATAAAATCGAAACACCGATATAAAATTTTTTATTAAGTACAAGTGACTGGAATGCTCAAAATACAATGAATGATTTTTAAACCAACAATAGTAAATTAATGTAAAGTCTTCTACTAACCGTTGGTTCATTTGTTATATAAATAAAACTAGATCATACAAATATTACAATATATGGGTGTCTCAGATTTGGCGCCGGACTCTAGTGGACCACACAGTGTTATATATTGTGTCCCTTTAAAATTTAAATACCCTAATTTTGTTTTGTTTATGGGTAACATGTGTAACAAAGAACAGCACTTTAACCATTGACTTTTGTTTTATCTTATCGTCTTACTCTATTCTACTATGAAGCTATAACAGCTACCATTTGAAACCTTAATGCCGAACGAAACAAAAAATTTTACCACTTCTTAAATATTAAATATTATAAGAGCGGTAAATAAATGCCATTTTTATTCATGTTATTTGTGCATTAGTATATGCTCAAAGTAGAATAAAGTCTTTTAAATTCACAATAATAAATTAAAGTCAAGTCTTCGCTGTCGGCCGCTCGACCACCCAGGCTCTTTAAAATTTAAATACCTAAATGGTCTATGGGAAACATGTGCGGCACTTGACATTTGTTTCACCCTCTTTCCAAAAATGTTATCATATACAAATTATACCATAACTATCCTACGTGTAAAATTTTATTTATATTTAACATATATTTGTAATCTAATTCAATTTGTGATTGAAATTTTGTAATTGTAAAAATATCGTTAATAAATAAAGAAAAAGGAGGAAAAACGTGATTCAAGAAATAAATTGTTGCTAGCTATCGTTAAACTTATATTGAAATGTAATATGGTGAGGGTATTTATTTAGAGTTTTACAGTGCGCATTTTTGTATTATAACCGGTTGGAATATTTTGATGGTATGAGACGAAATAAAAAGACAAATTTATACTTTTCTATTTCTAGTTTTTACACATTTTAGGATTTATTTGCCACAATTAATGTATAATCAATTTAATTTCATCCAATATACCTAGTATGAAAAAGTTAGGCATCTGTTACGAAACCAAATAAAAATGATTTTATACTTCCTGAAATAGTAGATGTAGACTTACTGAAAATATATAACACAAGTATATTTGTTCTTTTGAGAAAGTGAATTAGTGAACTATGTTATGTTATTGTTTCATGGTCTCAGTATGATTTTTCTCAGTCCAGAAACGACTTATGTAAATAGTTGTAATGATCATTACCTACCCTTACTTCTAAGAGGCGTCTTGGAATGAAAGGATGAACAGTCAGAAATTAGGTAGGATTCAAACGGTAAACCCGTGTACAGGTTACTTTTCACTTTTTTTTATTCTTCCCGTATCTATACATTTTAAATAAATGCTGGAGATTCCAGTATTATTTTAGTCAAATAATTTGAAATGTATGTAAAGTAAGTATAGGTAACAAACATTGTTGCAAAGAAGTATGTGAAGGCTAAATTTGACCCGTATATTTGTTTAAAAAAAACTTGGATAAAATTAGGGTTAAAACTAGAGAATTTGTATTTCGTTTTTCGGACCCAAATGCATAGAACAATGTTTCCGTTGCTATTTTAACAGAATATGTGTGATTGTTAAAAATAAGAGAACTTTCTGTAATTTTTTGCTTTGTATGTAGAAATATAATATTGTCTGGTGTTTATGTAATATGTTATATGTAAATATTCCTAGTGATAGCTATTTTTGTAACATACTGTATATCTATAAAGAGTAATTTATTAGCGTGCAAATATTAAAAAAATAAATTGTGCTAAGCTAACAGCATCCCATTCTTTGAATATTGAAAGAATTATTTATAGTTTAAGTTTTTCAAAATGAAGATAACTCCTCAAATTAAAAATTAATTTAGTAAGCTCGACGATACTATTTTTGCACCTGGACGGACGATAACCTATCCGTTTTATGTTCTAGCTAAAATATATTTTAAAGAATAATTTAATGCGGGATACTTCACAGATACACTATCAAACAAAAATAATCTTTTAATACTGCCTTAAAATGTATTTGATTTTCATAATCGGTATATTTTTAGGCACAATGTAAGTTTTTAGGTATATTACTTAAAATTAAGAATTAAATATTTCATTTCTCATTGCTCACTTAAAAGAATATTTATGAATATTTGGGACTTGTTTCATATATTCTCTAATCCCCCTACAATGCAAAAAGGCTTTAAATAATGCTATACCATTTTTCTTTCTGACAAATTTTAATGTGAATTTATAGCAAGGAAAAATAAGAAATACACAACTAAATAAATTGACATTTTGACCTAAAATTTCACTAGTCTACTTTTTAGACGCTGACTGTTTTACATGTCGCTATTGTAAAAATACCGTGATGTTACCAAATAGTCAAAGGATCCTCGTGTCAGTCGTCACATGCCTACCTTGCACTGACGAGAGCCAACAGCTCGAAACTGCAGTCTGCAAGTGGTGTGTGACGGCTGGCAAGAGAGCTCCTTTAAATAGGATCAGTCTTTCGGCTGGTGTATGTTGCAATCGAAGCATTAGCGTTTTGATGGTAATATGCAATTATTACACTTAACGCACCAGACTTGTAACTTGTGATTCAGCGCTCGGCGGGGCACATAGCCCGGAGAGTAGCTGTTGGTTGCAGTCTGGTTACGTTCCTTATAGTAAAATAAGGATTTTATAGAAGAGTTTGCGACTAAAAATATTATATTTAATTTTGTTTATGCTTAACATGTATTTTTATTCCAATTCATTCGTGATTGTAATATTCCTCTCTTCATCCTATAACTGAGCACTGCCCCTGTCGGATATCGCAATTAAATAAATGAATAAATAAAAAGAATAAAACATGATTCAAAAAATAAATTATTTAAAAAAATATGTTCCTTAGGTTGGGCATTGTATGTTATTCTACAACTTGTATCTATCTGAACTATTTTTTCAACTTTCCAGACAATACCACAATTCCACATACAGCAATAATTTGGATATATCCACTCCATTATATCCGTTTTCAAAATATTGACGTTTAAAATTTGACTCTTTAATTTTTTTTATCATTGTTTGGTTCTCTCTAAAAAAGTCAACCTTAGGCATAATCAAAAGTCATTCAGAAGTGAAACTTCCTTTTAAACCAGAACGGAAAATAATACAGTTAAATATAGAATGAAAAATTAAGATAGAAATATTAAGGGAATTGTTACAAAAAAGTGATGATTATTAGGGGAACCTCCCATATATCTGAAAACAACTTCTAATGCATACTCTTTAAACTTTTTAAAAGTAAATATATATATATATATACATATACAGGATGTTTGGAAATAACATGCAAAAAATTTAACTGTAGATTCTCTGTCGAAAATTAAGACGGGTTCTCCGTATAAAATAACTCTTTTCTGTCCAGCAACAATACCTTAAAGGAGCGTGCCAAAAACGGTTTTTAATTTCTATCTCAAAATAGCGTAATCGGAAAAAAGATAAATTTAGACAGTAAAAAAATTTAAACATGAAGACAACGATTGTTGTTTTTAGATATTAAAGCATTTGTTCAAAATGACGACCTCCAACTTGAATACACGTTTGCAACCGTTTCCTAAAATTGCCATACCTGCCTTCTATATGTAAAACATATGGAGTTTCGAACTTTATTGGCGGCAGTAAAAATTTTCTCTCTTAAAACTTCGATGCTAGGGACAGGTGTCGAGTAAACAACATTTTTCAAGTGGCCACAAAAGTAAAAGTCCAGTGCATTCATATCTGGGGACCGAGGGGCCATTTAATTGTGGCTTCTCGTCCCCTGCCAATCCATCGATTTCTAAATGTTGAGGGTAGCCACTCTTGAACGTCTAAAGAATAATGAGGTGGCGCATCATTCTGCATAAACCAAAGTGTTTGACGTAATCGAAGAGGTAAATCGTCTATAAGTTGATACAGGTCATTTTATAAAAAGTTTAAATAAGCTGGACCATTTAATCTGTTTGGTAACTCAAAAGGCCCTATTAATTTATTGCCTATAATTCCGGCCCAAATATTTATTGAAAAGTTGTATTGACATCCTCCATTTACAACAGCGTGAGGATTATCGTCCCTCCATAAATGCTAGTTACGAATATTTAAATCTCCACGTCGAGTAAAGCAGCATTCATCTGTGAATAGTACTGTAAAATGTAATGGCTTCTAAGTATAATTCTACAAAAATCAAGTCTTACTGGAAAGTCACGAGGGAACAGCTCTTGTATTCTCTGTAAATGATAAGGGTAAAGTCCTTGCATTTTCATATTTTCAAAATCCTCCATACTGATGTTTTTGTTGTGTGGAATTGATGAGCAGCCAGTCTAATACTACATTCAGGATGTTCACCAAAATAATGTATTTAATATGTGTGTTTTAAAACACCTCCTTTTTTTTAACCTCAAGTGAATATTAGAAAAAGTACGAACGTTTGACACAGTACGTGTAGAGAACTTACGACGATATCGTTATTTTGCCGCTGAAGCATTTCCTTTACATTCACCATAAATTAAATGTATGTCTGCATATTATTCCTCATTAGTAGAACTATGCATTTTAAAATCTGGTTAGAAAAATACTAGTATTAAGTAATAAGAAATGATTATCTTATTATTTCAAAGGCAAGAAACAACGTAATATTGTCAGATTATAATTTGACACCAGCCTACTTTTAGTATTTTACACTAATATAATTTTGCTCATAGCTTTTGATTGATCATTTTGGCAGATGTAATTTAATTTTTTTGTCAAAAATGGTCGATTTTACGAATTTCTTTGAAGAGATGAAAAAGTTTCTAAATTAATCATAATGTTTAGCTATTTTTTTAACTTGAGAAAAGAGTAGGCACAAAGATATTTACAAAATTTCCAAAAGGGTAGTAAATTTCACCCCTTCGTGTACATGCTAGGTGGATGACATGATTTCGTTAGATGCCCTTTGATGAGTAACAGAGATGTGCCAAATTTCGTCTTTTTCCGATTACGTTATTTTGAGATATAAATTAAAAACCTTTTTTTTGGAACACCCCTTTAAGGGAGTGTAGCTGGACAGGAAAAGGTTGTTTTGAAAAGTTTTATACGAAGAACCCGGTCTAAATTTTCAACAGGCAATCTACAGCTAAATTTTTTGCACGTAATTACGACACCCTGTATATTTAAAATATATATATATATAATTTTAAACAGCAAAAATTAAAAATAAACTGTATTTATTCTAGCCTTTTACAATTTAAATACCTAAAATTTATCCCCTTCTTTCAGAAAGATACTTACACTTGAAAAATATAGAATTTCATTTGTGCGTAAGAAGCATATGCGAGAAGTCCGAGTATTTTATGACCCTTGGCAATACAAACGTAGCAGGTAGCTATCCTATAGTATTTAAATATGGCAACATTGAAGTGGTTCAGGATGTAACATTCAGCTATATATTACTGTATAAAATGGTTCAGCTTTGTCATATTAACGTATTGGTTCAGGATGATGTCATTAGTGTGTAGATATACACCTATATTTAGTTATAAAAATATCAAAGTATATTTTACAGAATAGGTTATCCGACCCCCTATATACTCCAATATAAACAAATATTTTTTGTCTATCTCTTCTATAAATAGCTGGTTCAGGATTGTATGAATTGTCTAATGGTTCAGAATTGATAGAAAGATGTATATATATATATATATATATATATATATATATATATATATATATATTTAAAAACGGCACTAAACGTAATCCGCTCTACTTTTAGAGCAGTGAAGAAACCCTCACACGTGAATTGACACGTGATGTGACTAGTTTCACGATGTAACCGCTACGCGCATCGATCATGTCATGCGAAATGCGATCTATGCCATATTTGCTTTGTTTTTAATTTTTTTCACGGAAACCAAATCGAAAGGGAGGAAGTGTGATATATCGTTGAAATCAGAATTTTAACTGCTTTTCAATGGTTCCATTGTAAATTGAAAGCAAATATAAAATAAACAACTTGTTGCGTCAAAATGGCACTAAACGTAATCCGATCTCAACCAGATCTTCTGGGACACTAAAGAAACGCACACGCAAAGTTTCATTCAAATCCGTTCAGTAGTTTCGGCGCTATCGTGCTAACACACATACACACATACATACACACACATACACACACACACAGACATTTTTCAAAAACCACTTTTTTGGGTTCCTAGGACTTCAAAACGTAAAGATTTGATGTTATCTCAATTTTCGTTTTTGAACCAATTTTAGTAACCTCTCACAATTTTATTGTGGAGAGGTTAAAAAACCAACACAAATAAATATACAAATTGTTAAAATTACAAATTAATGGAAATGTTAAAATAACGTATTATTTCTATAAAAACTGTTGAAAGTTCTGTCCATTGACATTCAAGCACACCTGAACCCGTTTAATCTAATTTTGTCACACTAGCTGAAGTGTTCTCGTTTCCTGCTGTTCCCGAAGACTTAGCTTATGGACAGCTGTTGTGATACGTTCACGTAACACATGGATGTTGTCAACTTCGGTTTGGTAGACTTCATTTTTTAAATATTTCCACAAAAGGAAGTCAAGAGGATTTTGATCCGGGGACCCCTGAGGCCAAGCCACAGGTCCACCCCGTCTGATCCAACGTACTCCGTTTAATTAGGTCAAGTAACCTCGGACTACTAGACGATAATTTGGGGGCGCACCATCATGTAAAAACCACATCCGACTTCGAAACTCCAAGGGCACATCTTCAAGAAGACCACAAAGGTCATTAAGGCGAAACTACAAATATTGCTGATCATCCATCTGATTTGGCAATATGAACAAGTGATTCCGAACTACTGGATGAGGATTCTCAATGGTCCAAACGTGCATATTATGTAGATTGGTTATACCATTACGCGTAGAAATAGCTTCATCAGTGACCAAGACATTGACAAATTTTCATTAATTTGTAACTTTAACAATTTGTATCTTTTTCTGTGTTGGACTTTTATTACTTTTTTTCAAGAAACCGACTTCTTATTTAAAGGTGCATGTATGGTTAAAATTTTTCGGATAAGTTGCATTACATCCTGTATATTCAGTAATTATCTTGAATATGATATTTTGCTCCTGAGGGTAATTTTCGCAAAATTACGAATAACGTCTTTGCTAGTACTTTGCTTTCAGACTGATTATACAGTCTTGTATGGGCAAGGACGCGTCCTTGCAAACAATTCCACTAAAAATATGCTCATTATTGTTGTTTACACTTGATGCCGTTCGACGTAGTAAATGATGACAATTTATTAGTCCCTGTCGTGATATAATGAACAGTGGGGTAGAAAATCAATAGGTTTATCATTTGCGTTTATCTGGAGAATATTGTGAATAGTATCTCTATCAATATACACGGTGGTCTCTGTGGATGCGTTGCCGGCGTAGATTCCGTATTTTACGCGGCATTTCCCGAAGGTCTGTACCGAACGTTATCTCATATTCCTAAGATCAAAATCTGACGATTTAATCAAACTTCTTTTTATCTAAAGTTTCGAAATTGTCAAACGGTCTTAAAATGTATATTTTCTTTAAATAAGGGAATATGCATGGAGGTTGAAGTATGATAGATAGATAGATAGATATACTTTATTAGCAACTTCTAGTATACAAAGACAATGCAATAGAATATAACACTTAATAAAAGAAGAAGGACTTATGAGATTAAATAATTAAAGAAAGAAATAAGTTATTCCCTTATATACTTTATACGGGCACAATTGAAACTGGTCAGTGTTAAAACCCAGCACCGTGCGCACTGAACTTGATATTTTGTCCTATACAGGGTGTTGCATCATGAGAGGGACATAGCTTAATAAGAGGTAGAGAACATCAGTGGTAACCGGAACCTCCCATAGAAATGTCTCATTGGGCCTTTATTACGAAGTTACAGGGTGTTAAATAATTTTTGGCCAAACCTGTTTTTTGTCATAACTTTGACAGGGAATGAAATAACGGATTCATATTTGGTACGGCTAATGTACTAACGAGCCCCAAGAGGTACATGTATAAAAAAAATATATCCAGGTCCGGACTCACTATAATTTATGTTTCTTCTTTGCATCAATAAAATATCACCCTGTATATATTTTTTTGAAATTTCGATACGATATTCGAAAAGAGCAAGAAAAAACAAACAAAATGGCCTATTTCATTTTTTTGTTACACCTTCGTGGTTATTTAAATACGTTGTTAAATGTGCAAGAAAATGGATTACAGAACCCTATTAAATGAGAGGCACGTGAAATAAATAGTTTTATAACTAAAATTTGCAAAAATTCTATTGAGCCTAGGTGGTCTGGGTGAATTCTAATTCCGGCATGTTTTAAAGGTCCATTTTGGTAAAAAAAACTGTGGTCCTAATAAGTAATCGGGTATGAAATAACAAAATTTTTAATCAATCACAGTAGGCTTGTTCAAAGAATAAAAGTTACAGATAATTTAAACCATTTAGGCCTAAGCAACCAGTTACTTTGATCAAGAAAATCATCAACATTTTATACTTAATAAAAATTGGAAAAGAGAACAAACTAAAATCTAAATAAATAAAATATTTTCCATTCAATTAACAATAAATAACAAAACAATAACTAAATGTGTTTAAAAATAAAACGTAATTGACACTAAAGTAAATTTTCAAAATGTCCTCCCCCGCATTCTGTGCATTTTCTTGCGCGTTTAGAAAGGTCACCAATTGCTCGACGTATCATTTCTGGATTATTCCGTATTTCGTCGCAGGTTGTAACGATGCGCTGGATTAAATGTTGTCTACTTTCAATTTCAATGCTATAAACCTCGTTTTTTAAGTGGCCCCATAAAAAGTAATCACAAGGGTTACAATCAGGAGATCTTGGTGGCCATTCATGTGGACCCCCGCGTCCAATCCATCTATTAGGATACACATTGTTTAAGTGTTCTCTTACTTGAAGGTTAAAATGTGGTGGGGCCCCATCATGCTGAAACAACATGCCTCTTATACCGATATTTTCTAACATATTCGGTAAAATGTTTTGAAGAAAATCAAAGTAAATTTCACCATTCAATCTTTCTTCAAAAAAATGTGGCCCTATCAAATGTCTATTCACAAGTCCGACCCAAACATTTACAGAAAACCTGTGTTGCGAACGGCGTTGGCGTACCGCATGTGGGTTTTCCTGTGCCCATTTATGATTATTTCGTGAATTGTTTACTCCATCCCTTGTAAATTGTGCCTCATCCGTAAATAAGGTTCTGTAAATGACTGGGCGATGGTTAGACAACCAATGACAAAATGCCAGGCGGGGGATATCGTCGCCTTGTTGAAGATGCTGTACCTGCTGGATATGATATGGATGGTAACGTTCTCTTTTTAGGGTTCTCCATACTCGCCAATGAGGAATACCAGTTGCCAAACTGATTCGTCTAGTGCTCATATTTGGGTTTTCTTGAACTACGTTTATAATATTGTTTTGTTCCTGCACACCTTGTTGTAAAACACGCTCCACAACTGCAGAAGTAGGAAACTTTCCGTGTTATCTTGCATACTGGAACACCGTACTAAAGGTTTTATGATTAGGGCATCGACGACCAGGAAAACGCAGCCGATATTCTCTTTCCGCCGACCTACCATTTCCATTACAGAACCCATAGATGAATATTATGTCAGCATATTCCACGTTTGTAAATTTTACTGGCATAGTTAAAATATTTTCACAAGTTTTCACTAACTAAATGCGGATTATTGACACATTAAATTACTAACAAACAATTATTCAACTGTTTAGGAGATTTCTTTTTATTATCTGTCACTTTGAACAAGCCTACTGTGATTGATTAAAAATTTTGTTATTTCATACCCAATTACTTATTAGGACCACAGTTTTTTACCAAAATGGACCTTTAAAACGTGCCGGAATTAGGATTCACCCAGACCACCTAGGCTCAATAGAATTTTTGCAAATTTTAGTTATAAAACTATTTATTTCACGTGCCTCTCATTTAATAGGGTTCTGTAATCCATTTTCTTGCACATTTAACAACGTATTTAAATAACCACGAAGGTGTAACAAAAAAATGAAATAGGCCATTTTGTTTGTTTTTTCTTGCTCTTTTCGAATATTGTATCGAAATTTCAAAAAAATATATACAGGGTGATGTTTTATTGATGCAAAGAAGAAACATAAATTATAGTGAGTCCGGACCTGGATATATTTTTTTTATACATGTACCTCTTGGGGCTCGTTAGTACATTAGCCGTACCAAATATGAATCCGTTATTTCATTCCCTGTCAAAGTTATGACAAAAAACAGGTTTGGCCAAAAATTATTTAACACCCTGTAACTTCGTAATGAAGGCCCAATGAGACATTTCTATGGGAGGTTCCGGTTACCACTGATGTTCTCTACCTCCTATTAAGCTATGTCCCTCTCATGATGCAACACCCTGTATATTTAGCAATGGTATCGAGATTCGAACGGTAGTTGAAACTATGCAGGCGAGTCCGGGACTGGCAATGTAATCAGCCTGAATGAACCATCTACGACTGCACTAGTTTAAAGATAATAAAACGGACAGGCCTACTAGCATAAAAAAACTCATAAATCGTTTCTTAGCAGTCAACGTGGACTTGTGAGATGTGCTGTTAATATGCCAGTGCAGTGCATAAATATATATTATAATATCAAGCGTAGGTGTTTAGTTAGTTACTGTTCATGTTTATAAATATTTACTACTGCATAAAAGGTAAAATATTTTAATAAATTACTAATTTACCATAGATTTTTGGAGACCATTTGAAACAGAGGATAATATAATGACGTCTAAAAATCCCGAAGCAGTTGAACCGGTTATTGTCGAAAAAGCCGAAATAAATGTAGAGTTTAAAAACCAAGATTTACACGTACAAAATCAACGTATTATTTTAAATATACATGAAGGTTTTAAAAGCGAAAATCCCAAACAATGTAAGAAAGAAATAATACGACGTATTAACGAATTAACTAAAATATCAAAATCAACAATTTATCGCGTAATTCAAGAAGGCGATGTTATAGATCACAGTACAAAGAGGAAACGGAAAAATACGAAATTAAAAAATATTGATGATGCTACCAGAGATGTAAAACGGCGTACAATTTATAATATGTATGAAGAAAATATAGTTACTACGTTAAAGATAGTGTAAAAAAAAATTAAGCGATTATCCTGATTATAATTATAGGTCTTTAGATACACTACGAAATGTCTTATTAGAATGCGGCTTTAAACATAAAAGGCTTGACAGTCGTATGGTAATTATGGAATCGCGATGTATAGTTAGTTACATTTTGGGTAGATTATTTGGAAAAAATTAGAGAAGATCGTAAACTAAACAGGCATAATAGTATATTTAGACGAGACGTGTGTTTTTAAACAATTTTACCTTCGATAAAACGAAACCCCGTATTCGTAAATAAACTTATATATTATGTAATTTTAACAGATAAACATAAGCAAAATAGTAAATGAGAAAACGTATATAGTTAGTTAGGCACTGTTCATCACTTCACATATTGTTCGCAACTCCTCTCTTGTGACATAATGCCCTCATCCCTTCGCCCTTGGCCACCACCCGTTCCTCCTTGCGTTTCGGGCTGCTCAGGGGCGGCTCGTACGATATTATTTTTAACAACGTGGTTTGACACGCATGATGTTGTTCAGTATGGTTGGGTAGATAGTTCACACAATTGTGTTTTAAATACTCCGTGTTCTAGAGGAAAACGCGTTATCATACTCCATGCGGGAAGTATAAACTTGTTTGTACCCAATGCATTGCTCTTTCGGCCAAAAAATATCGCAGTCTTCTGCAGACTATCACGAAGACATGACAGCCGATCTACTCGAAAAATGGTTTTCTCAACAGCTTCTATCAAATATTCCGCCTAATTCGGTAATTGTATTAGATAATGCTTCTTATCACTCGCGTATATTAAATAAAATACCAAATAACAGTACAAAAAAGGAAGATATTTTAAAATTCCAAGAAAAAAGATATAGAAATTCCTGTAAAAGTTCCAATAAAGCGCGAATTACTGAAAAGAATAAAAGAACAGAATTTCAAAAAGGAATATGTTATTGATAACGTATCCAATATACATGGTCATACACTTTTGCGGTTACCTCCATACTATTGCATACTTAATCCTATCGAGATGGTTTGGGGAATACTAAAAGAATGTTTGCGAAAATGTAATAACTCTCCAACGTTAAGCGCGATAGTAGTTGATCATATAAGAGAAGTAATAAATGACGTCAACAATACTGATTTGTGGAAAAATTGCGTTAGGCATGTAATTGGAGAAAAAAATCGATATCCAACGCTACGCCCCAGTGCGCCGATTATAATTCAACTGGATAATGATTCCTCCTCAGAAAGTGAAGATTCGGACGCGTCAACTAACATTTAACTTTTTCTTCACTTTTTTATTGTTACATTCATTGGAATATATTTTATTTAGTTGACAAGAAATTTTAATTTAAGTTACTTTATTCTAGAGAAATATTTTAATTTTGTTTTTATTTATGTTTTATCTATGTATACAAATATTTATTTTTGTTTTCGTATAATAATTCTTTGCTTTGTTCAAGAAACTTTTTTATTTGTATCGAAGCATTAGCGTTTTGATGGTAATATGCAATTATTACACTTAACGCGCCAGGTTTGTAACTTGTAATTCAGCGCTCGGCGAGGCACATAGCCCGGAGAGTAGCTGTTGGTTGTAGTCTGGTTATGTTCCTTATAGTAAAATAAGGATTTTAGAGAGGAGTTTGCGACTAAAAATATTATGTTTTAATATCCCGCCATCTAAAAGCACATTTGAATAATATATAGGGTAGTAGAATGCAGGTTTTTACGGCCGTTGTCTAATGAAGTAGTTTCTTCCGGGTCTTGCAGTGGTCGTCGGACTTGACTTGACGTTTCGCTGATCATCCTGTCAGCTTCTTCAGAAGGAGTCTAAAGACTGAATTTGTTGTGTTATACTCCTCGTTATATACCTAGGCGCCGCTTCGCTTCGCTGGTCATTGATCGTGCTTGGTTCGCTTCGCTGCTCATTCTTCGTGTTTGGTTGACCGTGACTTACTACGGTGCTGGTACTTGGCAATACCAGTCTCCACGTGTTACTAAGTCGATACCCATCCTCTCTGTTAAAGTTGTTCACGTTTTTCATAATTTCCAGTGATTCCCTAATGATTCGCGGATAATAGCGGGTATTCCTGTCTAATATATTGACGTCCTCGTAGTCGATTTTATGGTTCTCGTTATTATGGACATGTTCTGCTATCGCCGACCTATCCGTGTATCCAAATCTGGTATTTCTCTGGTGTTCTTTGATTCTGCACTGGATACTCCGTCCTGTTTGTCCGATGTAGCTCTTACCACATGTGCACTTCAACTGGTAAACACCTTTTGATAACAGTTTGGGGACAGGGTATAATATATAATATATAGGGTGTTCCGTTTAAAAAACACATATTTATTTCGTATCACGTGACCTATACATTATATTGTTTTTTTTGTAATGTTTCAATAAAATATAGGTAAGATCTTACAACTTTTATACGAAATTTTTTTTCTATTTTCAATAACAACAGAAATTAAGAGGGGTTCAGTATACAGTAAATAACTCTGTACGTTCACATTCAATATTTCCTAAAAAAATTTCAATACATTCTAAAAATAGATTATCATTTATTTGTAGGAGGTGGTATATTGTTATAATTTGATATATTTTTTTACTAATTTTAATCTGAATGCCTAATATCCATATATAATTTTTTTTTTACTCCATTTACAATTACTTTGGACTGATATCTAAGAATGTGATGCTGTTTCTAAGACAAGATTTATCTCCAGACACATAACTTAACAATGAGGTGGTTGAAGATTTCCTATTCTTAGAGATTTTTAACAAGGATCTAGGGCACTGACAGCGGTAGATAAACCTAATAAACTTTGTCTGTTTGACATTTATCACTCTTGCACTCATCCATTCATTTACAGTCGTGTAAACTTTATTCAGGATTATAGATCGAGCACGGCTGGCCATTTTTGTTTAAAAATTGATCAGACAATAACGACAGTGTCATATTGCTCACAGGCATCAATTCCAATACGGACTTGTAATTAGCGATCGCATGTTCATTAACAATTAGAGCATGCTTATTCATTTATTTAAATTACGTGTATGTCGTAATTATACTGGCTAAAGCACAGAGGTTATTATTCCAATATATTTACCAGGGTTAAACAATTAATCTCATAAACATTCTCTCTGACAAATTGTCAGACAAAACATATGTGCATTTGGCACCAGTTCACATGCAATTTATTAGTTTATTTATTTTATGCATAATGTAAGTCTTAATATTCGGTAGTGCCATTATACAGTATGGAAGCCTCTTATTGGGCATTGGGGAGACTGTAAAGTGGATTGAATCTTACCTAACTGCAAGAAAACAAAGAACAAGGCATATAAATAATGCATCTAATGTAATAAACAATGACTTCAGAGTACCACAAGGGTTAGTGCTAGGACCTTTATTATTGTGCTGTTTATAAATGGCATAGTGAAATCAGTAAAACATTGTAAGGTACATTTATTTGCAGATGGCACATTAATTTATTTTTATGGAGAAAATGTAAATGATGTTATTAATGTTATCAATCAAGATTTAAAATATGTATTTGTTTGGTTGTGTGATAATAGCTTAAAAGTAAACACAGATAAATGCAAATACATGGTTCCCGGCAAAAAACATATACTAAATCGTCAACAAGCTGGGCAAAGTAGTGTATTTGCTAATAAAAACTTGGAAAAAGTCTCGAAATTAAATACCTTGGGTTTATAATGGATGAATCCTTGACCTTCAAATATAATACTGACTATACAGAGTGTCCCACGACGAACTGCGGCGATTGATATCTCGAAAAGTAGACACCGGATGTCGATGGGGGCAACTCGGCTAAAATATTTTCAAGATGGTGGCACTTCCGGTTATACCGGAAGTCGATACCAACTTGCTTATTTTAAATGGGACACCCTATATATTATTACATTTTTGGATTGTACGCAAAATTATAGGCCGATTTGGTGTATCATGTCCTATACCTAGGTCTCTCCGTTTTTGAGATATTTCAATTTTTATGTCAAAAATGACGTTTGCGGGCCCTAAAAGAATTATCAGTTTTTTCTATAAGGAAGCCTTTATTATCTATTTTGGGTTCGATTCTTTGTTGAAAAAGACCTGCTTTAATAGAGTTTTTATAATATTTTGATAAGTATTAATACAGAGTGTTCAAAAAATAAGAATAAATATGAAATTGAGAAAACTGTCAAAAATCAATTTTTTTCAAATGGAAACCCCCAATTTTTATAATCTTATCTTATTCGCCATTAAAAATAAATAATTTTTCGAGATATTCCCAATGCAATATTTCTATATGGGGATTTTGCTATGGATTTTAAATTCAATTACTGTTAGTTGGCTATGACGGCGTTGAGTGCTAAACAAATGTATATAGCTGTCACTTACCAATTGACAAGTATTAATTATCATGCTGGGGCGCTTAAATTATGCACACGAGGATTACTTAAATTTGTTTATAATCTATGGTGAATGTTACAAAGTTTTATCAAAAACATGTGAAATATTTGCTAATAGATATCCAGAGAAACAAAAACCGTCTCCGAACAGTATTTAATGAATAATGGAGAATTACAAAAAATTTGGCACTGCAACAGTTCATAAAATAATTAAACAAATGTAACTTAGATACAAAAGGTTCTTACATAAAATACTAACAGTATAACTACTTATACTCAGGAAAATATTTTATTTTAATAAGTGTTCAAAGTGTCCACCCTGAACTTCCAAACATTTTTCGCACCTCTTGATTAGTTCGTCATGGGTGGCCGTTCTAATAGAACCTGGAGATAATCTTTCAAAAGCATTCCTTACTCTTGCCTGACAATCTTCCATTGTTGTGACTGGATTAAAATAAACCATATCTTTTATTGTTCCCCATATAAAATAGTATAAGACAGGCAGATCAGGAGAACGGGAAGGCCACAGAAAAGGTCCATTGTTAGCAATCCACTTATCGTAAAAAGTTTCTTCCAAGAAGTTGTTAACTATGAAGCTGCTGTGTGGTGGCGCGCCATCGTGTTGGTAAAATATTTGCCTATGTTCAGCTAGCGGTAAATTGTTCAAATATTCATTATCTAAATCTTATAATATATTCAAATATCTTTCACCTAAAAAAAAGTTGATACGTAATTAGAAAAACAGAAACTATTTAAGTATTAATTCATTACCATTTAAGTTTTCTTCATAAAAATTAAGTTTTACGACTCCATCATTTCTCACAGCACAGTACACATTAAATTGTCAGGTTTCTTGATAATTTCGGAATCTCACGGCATGGGGATTTGACACACCAAAAGTGGGAATTATGTCTGTTGAAAAGTCCATTTTTCGTAAATTTTGCCTCGTCAGTCCAAATTATGTTGTCCAAAAGTCGAAAGTCGCCTTGTAACATTGTTAAAATAAATTCGCAAAAGTGAACTCTTCTGGTCAAATCGGTGTCCTTTAGGTGTTGAACCATAGAAATGGAATAGGGATGGAATTTGTGTTTCAAAAGAATTCTATGAATAGAGTTCTTGGAGATTTCTGTTTGTAAGGCCACTTGTCTTAAGGATGTCATAGAATATGCCGCAAAATATCCCAAAATAGCAATTTCGATATTTTCATCATCGACAATTGGTTTTATTTTATGAACTGTTGCCTTAACGGTGCCAAAATTTTTGAAATTCTCCATTATTCGTTTAATACTGTTCGGAGACGGTTTTTGTTTATCTGGATATCTATTAGCAAATATTTCACACGTTCTTGATAAAACTTTGTTACATTCTCCATAGATTATAAACAAATTTAAATAATCCTGGTGCGTATAATTTAAGCACCGCAGCATGATAATTGATACTTGTCAAATCGTAAGTGACAGCTACATACATTTGTTTAACACTCAACGCCGTCATAGCCAACTAAGAGTAATTTAACTTAATATCCATAACAAAATCCCCATATAGAAATATTGAATTGGGAATACCTCGAAAACTAAAAATTTTCGGAATAGACATCCATAAACTTACCCTTATTTTTAATGGCGAATAAGATAAGGTTATAAAAATTGGGGGTTTCCATTTGAAAAAATTGATTTTTGACAGTTTTCTCAATTTCATCTTTATTCTTATTTTTTGAACAGTCTGTATTAATACTTATCAAAATATTATAAAAACTCTATTAAAGTAGGTCTTTTTCAACAAATAATCGAACCCAAATTAGATAATAAAGGCTTCCTTATAAGAAAGATTGATAATTCTTTTAGGGCCCGCAAACGTCATTTTTGATATAAAAATTGAAAAATCTCAAAAACGGGGAGACCTATGTATATGACATGATAAACAAAATCGGCCTAGAATTTTGCGTATAATCCAAAAATGTAATAATATATAGGGTGTCCCATTTAAAATAAGCAAGTTGGTATCGACTTCCGGTATAACCGGAAGTGCCACCATCTTGAAAATATTTTAGCTGAGTTGCCTCGTCGACATTAGTTTACTACCAAATTTTCAAAATTTTCCGATGTCTACTTTTCGAGATATCGATCGCCGCAATTCGTCGTGAGACACACCCTGTATTATAAAAAGATTGCAAGAAAGATTTATTTTTTATGTGTAGAATTTCAAATTATTTATCAATGTTTTCATGAATATTAGTATATAAATCTAAAATAGCTCCACATTTTAAATATTGTGCAAGTCTGTAGCTATATTTAAAATAACAATGAGATACAAAAGTTACAAGAAAATGCAAAACAAAGCTATGAGGATAATATTAAAATGTAACGAACTACCCCTTAGACAGTAGAGAGGGTTTGGATGATACCACGTAAACAAGTGCCCGGATGGCCTATGACTAAGTTTAAAATATGAATTTGATATTTTGAGGGAGTCGGAGGAGATTGCAGAAAAACTGAAATTTATTATCCCCCTTTTAAGGGATGTATCTCCATTATTATTCATTTTCGGAAACTAATTTGTATAAAAAATTACCACAAAAATATTGGGAACGATTTTGACCCCCTATGCAGTATCCTGAAGGATTCAAGAAATTTATCGGAGTGACTATTCGTACATGCAGGATGTATGAATAGTGTCAGGACTATTCGTACATGCAGTATGTATTAAATAATAAAATAGGATCGTCGATAATAAATTAAAATACGTGAGAGGAATAAAAAGGAAGATATCCCTTTCGCGTGCTACTTTCTGATATACCTAAAGAAATATTCGTATGAGGTATTTTAGTGTTAACAAAATGGCAAGGGGAAATTATCAATCATAAGCAACTACAGCAAATAATATTAACATATTTAACCTAGTGAACTAACCTACATAAATATTCGTATTACGTATTTTAGTTTTTAACAAAATGTAGTAAAAAAAACTGCAACAAGTTGATTCGAACCCTCAATCTCAAGCAGCAAAATAGATTTATCAGAATTAAATGGTACAGAACAGTTGCCTAGCCAGGAACTGCCCCGGGGCCGATCGTGCATGCACCGCGCTGACGCGGTGGCGAGTTGCAGGCTCGAACAGGACAGGTCTGGGTCGACGAAAACAATAATTAAACAACTAAACCTAAACTCCTTTTGTACAATGAAGAAGTAAAAAATAGGTAATACAATTAAAACATATCCAAAAAATAGATTTAACAAAACTTAAAAACTACTGTTACGTGTTTACAATATTCAGTAAGTGTGTATGTATGTAAGTGTATGCAGGTTCAATTATTACAACAAGAACCGTCACAAACCACTGATTTATTAATCACTTAATTACAATAATTATTCCTTATACTAAAACACACTAATTACAATTTTAATCTACTATACATCCACTATTTTAATTTACAACTTTTACTATGTACATACTTCGGTATGCGATGTAAAGCAACGACAGGCGCGGTTAGTACTTGGATTGGTGGCCATTCCAACGGAAACCGCGTTCTCGCCTCACACATCTTCCAGCGGCTTGTATATCAGTGTATGCGCGGAAGCTATACAACCTTAGGCGAGGGTTGTATAGGAGATATACCATCCTTCGGAGGGGATGTAAAGCCGTCGGTCCCTTGTCTATTAAATGTTAGGCAAGTAAAAGATCCCTACTCTTCTTAAGGGAAGAGGTTCGGCAAAATTCCTGGTTGGGGGTAGCTCGTCTACAGGCGTCGGTGTTAGGCCTCAGTAGCGGAAATAGGCCGACGTTAAATAAATGTATAAAAAAAAAAATTTACAACTTGCTACTGTTTCTTATTTCATCTCATTACTTGCTGTCTGACTAAAAACTGTTCCAGTCCGCCCATCCAGTCCCTATATATACCCGCGTCGAATGTAGCACAATATTCCAGAATGTGCCGGCAGAACAATCGCGACATTTCTGGCGGCGTTCTCGAACTTTTTATGGTTCCAGTGCCGTAGTCATGCTCATAACACTACACTGCATCTATGGTACTCTCGCACAAAACACTTTTTAATTTCGCAGTTGACGCTAGCGCCTCAAATCAAAACGAGGAGCCTTCCGCGAGGTGTGTAAATTTTGATGGAAACGAGTTTAGAAACAAAAATGAGAAAAACAGACGCGACAAAAAGGATACAAACAGATAGGAAGGGGGGACAGGAATGATTTAAAGATAGACAAAGTTATGAAATATTAGTAAAGGTAGATAGGGTAGGCGGGAGTTATAGTTGGTGAAACTTGGCTACAGAGGTTGCCGGAAAATCGGTAACGTCTGGTACGGTAATGGGTGTTTGATTCGAAATGGGGCACTATACTGTCTAATTTGCGTTATGTGATTTGTCATCCAGCTTAAATGAGTAGAAGTTTTGAGAGATGCGTTGGACGTAGTCCGCTAAAGGGATTATGTCGTTGCAACGTGCGTATAGATCTCTGAGGAAGGTGTCCCTTCCAGAATTTGAAATGAGGCTCATGAATTTGTGCTCAAACACTTGGAGTTTTCCTATTGACGGGCCATGTGCGCCTTCAGAAGCATATTCGTTGCTTGTGCGTTATGAGAATGCGCGTACATGGCTGTGCCATCGGCGTACTTGGTCAGCTTAGTATTCGGGAACTCTGGGAAGTCGGAGACGTACAAATTGTACAACTTCGGCGACAGGCACGATCCTTGTGGGACTCCCGCGTGAATATCCCGTCGTGTTGACAGTTTATTATTAACTCGAACCTGCAGGGATGTGCCTGTCAGGAACGAATGAATGAGCTTGATTAAGTGAATCGGGAAGTTATAGTGATGCATTTTGTACAGTAATCCCGGAATCCAGACGGTATCGAACGCCTTCTCAATATCGAGGAGCACCATGGTGGTGTTCCTCCCGAGATTGTATTGTACTTTGATGTCGTTAACTATCCTAATGATCTGTTGTACCGTGCTCCTGCCCCTCCTGCAACCAAATTGAGACTCATCGTCGATGTGGAGCTCCTCCTGAATAGCTTCTAGTCTGATCAGAATCAGCTTCTCCACTAACTTGGAGATGGGCCTGTAGCTGCCGACGAACTTCGCGTTTTTGTTTGGCTTCAGGATTGGAACGACCACGGCTCATTTCCACTACTAGGCCAGTGCTGTAGCCGCAGGATCGCGTTAACTATGCACGTGAACTGCACAATACCTTTCCTCGGGAAATATTTGAGCAGCTTATACTCGATGCCGTCCTTTCCCGGGGCTTTGTTATTCGGTAAGTACTTAACAATTTCTGCTATTTCCGAGGGCTTGGTCATGATGACCTTCAGAAATTCTCGTCTTGCCATTTGTACGTCATGACCAATGATATCGTTAATGTCACTTTCAACGCGGTCGTGCTCTAAATTGTTTGGTATATCATTATTCTGAATGCTTTCAAAATGAGTAGCTAAGTCGCTCACCTTTTGAGCGTCTGTCATCGACGTTCGTCCGTTCGCGCTCGTCAACGCGGGTATAGCTTCCCGCGTACTTTTTAAGGCCTTCGTCAGCTTCCACAGTGAATTGTCCTGAGGATTTAACGCTGCCAGTTTGTTCCCTCATTTCTGGTTCCTCACAGTGATTACGGAGGTTCTGATCTGCCTTTGCAGTCTGACCATCTCGACCTTAGCGTTGCCATTGCGATTTCACTGCCAAAGCCGTCTCAGTCTGTTTTTCTCGCATATGTCTTGTATTACCGCTTCGTCGAGTTGGTTTTTGTTAGGATTTATTGTGATAGTGGTGGCAACAGTCTGCTTGGCTTCTCGTAGCACTCTCGTGAAATAGTCCACTGCATTTTCCAGCTCGGGAGTTGTGCTGATTGTGTTGTTTAGTATTAAATTTGTGTTAATGTGTTCTTTATAGAGGCGCCAGTTGGCGTCTCTATAAGATGTAACTTTGCGTGTAGTGTCTTCTCTTGACATACCGTTCAACTCAAGATAAGATAAATAGGGTTATGATCGGACGTAAGTTCCACCAGGGCCACGGGGGCCGTGGAGTTCCTCACACCCTTGTTGACCACTATGTCAAGGGTTGTAAGTGTTGTGCCGTTGTCCGGAAAATGCGTGGGATCATCCAAGTACTGCAGAATGACATTTTGACTATTCACATAGTCGAACAGAGTGTTGCCGTTTGCGTTGTTGCGATGGCAGTTTCAGTTGCGATGTCTAGCATTAAGATCGCCTTGAGCAAACAGCGCGGACTCACGTTCATCAAATTCTGCAGACAACCCACCGTGAAGTCATTCGCTTATCTATTGTACGCGGCGACGATGCTCATGCCGCCCTCCAGCGTCACACACACATATTCTCCACGGTGGTGTTCCGTATAGAATGATGCGTGTGCGCAAAGTCTGACTTTACGAGCACAGCTACAACGCCACCCCTGTTATTGTCAGTCCTATCTTTCCGATGTACCGCGTACCCCCGGTTGCAATTTGTTACGTCTGATAAGTTTTGTCTCGTTTAGAGGCATAATGTCAATTTTATGCCTCAGTAAGTAATTTATCAGAGATGGAATTTTGTTACCTATACCATTGACGTTCCAGGAAGAGAGTTTTATTTTGATCTAAAATGCATTCTCTGGAATTGCTTCCAGGAAGTGGTACATGATAAAGAATTTTTCCCCAGCATTTGCACACCTCTCAAGTTCATCGTTCAATTCGCTGTATAGCTGTATAGTATACCTCACGTGTGACAATCGGGCAACCTAATCACTGCACCACGGACTGCTAATGATAAATCTACCTACTTTTTACTACACCAATACATCACATACTGCATGTACGAATAGTCTTGACGCTATTCATACATCCTGCATGTACGAATAGTCACTCCGTAAATTTATCGAAATATTAACAAGGTAAAAATTATAATTACTTACTTATTTCTATGGAATGTATCCTCCGCCAAAAATGAAATGACGTACACGGGAATACAAACGCACCAAATTATTTTAGAGATTTTCTTTATCTTAGCACGTCAACGACTTATGTTTTTACCTTGTTTGTGCACAAAATAATGATCCTGTACAGTTCCCATTACTTGCCCGTCGTAATAACGGCACGTTCTCCGATTCTTGTATCAGTGGCTTCTTTCGACTTGGTAATTGAAACCCGCGCCTCCGGCATTTTTTTAATAGATGATAGTCCCTCTTCATAATTTATGTCATAAACAACTTGCTTATTATGGGATGACACTGGCTAATTAGTGTTCCTCTATCTGAGGGAAAATTTACGAAGAATTAAATATAATAGGGAACATGGTTGAAGCGATGTTTGGTAATGTTTTAAGTACTAAAACTTCACAGTGCATTTAAATGAAAACTCGATAGTTACAATACGCACTTGGTTTATTGTTTCATTAGTTTTTTCTCAGATTTCTCTGACATATGTTTCGGCCTTGCGACCATTATCAAAGAGTCTTAAAAACTGAAGTGAAAGAGGTGGTTCACAGTATATATCTTACAAATCCTCTGCCCACCTAGAGGGGGATAATAATTTGATTTGCTATTTCTTTAAATTCAACAATACAGGTCGGAACTACAAACTTAATTTTATTACTGTGTCTAGTACAGGATTGTTTATAAATTCTGTTTGTGTATTTGTAACGTTTTTATGGTTTCTTAGGGCCCTCTTAATTTCTAAAATTTCAAGCATGTCTAGGATTTTCCCTTTATTTGCATTATGCAAAAGTTTAACACTACTACCGTTAAACACGTAATTTTGCTCAATGCAATGTTCGGCGAAACCAGTTGATTTTTTATTATATAAAATAGACTGTTTGTGTTCTCTTAATCTCATATCTATGCAACGGCCACGCTGACCTATGTATACGGCATCACAGTCATCACACTTTATTTCATATACCCCAGATTTTTTAATATCTTCTGTCTTTTCTTTATTATTAACCAACAAGTGACCTAAATTGTTGATATTGTATTAATACCTCATTTATTTAATCTATTACATCCTGAGTTGCTAACCTTATTTACATAATTTATACTATGCCACTTTTCGTTTTCTATATTTGGTACGTTATAAAATTGTTTTTGTAATAATTTTCTTTGTTTATTTTTTATTAATTTATCAATAAGTGACTCATCATAGCCATTGTTTTTTGCTAGCGTTTTAAGAATTCTAACTTCTTTTTCAAAGTTAACTCTATTTAAGTTTAGAGATAATAGTCTGTGTACATAGCTATGAAACGGTGACATTTTTATCTTCCAAGATTGATTACAATTTGCATGTGTAAGAGTGTCAGTAAAAGTTGGCTTTCTATAAATATCAAGTTCTAGCCCATCTTCTTTAGGTGTCAGCGTAATATCTAAAAAATTTATTGACCGTTCTTTTTCCATTTCAACTGTAAACTGAATTTTGTTGTTTATGGAATTCATAAAATGGATGAAATATGAGAATTGTCTCTCAGTACCGATCCATATGCAAAACACATCTTCAACATATCTTACCCAAAAATGTATGTATTTAAGGAGATTATTGTTGGTGGTGAAAAGATTGTTTTCAAAATTTGCCATCAATATTTCAGCTAATAATGGGCTTAGCGGACTACCCATAGGTAAGCCGTTTACTTGTGTATACATTTTATTATCGAATTTAAAATAATTTTGTTTGATACACATATTAATTCGTGTTTGTAAATCTTTTTATTCATTTTGATTCAATTCACTATTAGAGATAAGATGTTGTAATATATCCTTAAGCTCTTGAATAGGTATAGAAGCAAATAAACTTTTAACATCAAAGGAAACTAATTTATTATTTTCGGGTAAGGTTATGTTTTCCAATTTGGTCTCAAGTTCTAAAGAATTTTTTATACTGTAAGGGGACTGAAACTTGATCAACTGTGGTAAAGTTGAATTGAGTTTATTACATAGGCTATAAGCCGGTGCATTGATATAAGACACTACCGGTCTCATAGGAAAACCCCCCTTATGAATTTTTGGTAAACCATAAAGTATGGGGGCTGTAGCATTCATTAATAGAAGGTTGTTTGTTTGAAAATTTGTTTCACACGGTCAATACGTTAGACAGCTGAATAAACTTGAAAATCTCCGTAGAAATTCACCACCGAAAAACTGCTCGAATACGAACCTGCCTATTAAAATTACATAAATGAAGTATATCAAACTGTGACTTAATGTGAGACTAATTAGTAGTCATTTGATACACGGGGGAACATTTATTTGCTCTGTGATTTTTAACGCAAAGTAAGTGATTACTCCTGATATTAAATCTCGGAATATAAAAATCAAGTAGTTGATTTTGTTTACCTTTCTCGTTACACAAAACGTCATTCTGGACAGTTGCATTATAAATAACTATTCATCTCTAAGTTTATAATAAACTAAATATTTATCATTTAAAATATATTCTGACCTAGTTAATGAATAACGATCATTGTCCTCATAACATGAAGTTCATTTACGAGCAATTATTTATAATTTCCTGGCCTATGTATTATTTACAATAATAGCCGACCAAATAATGTGTAATAATTCGGTTATTACCATACCGGACTCGTAAATTTTTAACAGCTTTCACTAATACGCTCTAAATATATACCTTGCAGTGTAAAAATAACCGACTTGCTATTTGTAATATAAATAAAATTAAACCAAGTTGAAAAAATAGACACATAAACTAATGTATAGTATTCTTATATATTTACGGCTGGTTTGTAAATGATTTGTAAAATTTAGAAGTGTAAAGCAACGGTTGGAATTTAATTCTTAAAATGTTCCATTCCAAATTGAACAGTTACAGTTTCGTGATAAAAATCGCGGAACAACAACTATGTAAATAATTACGTTGAATTTTATAACTTCCGTAAAGCAAACTATCACACATTGTACAACAGTATCAGAAATCATGACTGGACTGCCTAAATTCATTTAGCGATGTAAAGTCAGCCTGCGAACATTTTTACATAGCACTATATGAAATCCTTGATTCTTGCGTTTACCTAAATATGTTTCAAAACAAAACAAAAAATACCCGTCCTGGTTCAATAACAATGTTACTAAGAATTTAAAAGAAAAAACTAGAATCCTGAAGCTATTTAAGCAAACAGGCGCAGAAAAAATATATAATGAATTCATAATTCAAATAATATTCAAAACAATATTAGACATGACGTTAAATCCTTTTGGAAATATATTAACTCTTAGAAAGGTGTATCCACTATCCCCCAACATTTAGTATATAGAGATAGATAAGATAGATAATACTGAAATACCCTGTATATACCCCATATACAAATTTAGTTTTTTCTTATTCATTTTTCAAATTCAAGTAATTATTACAGTTAAGTCATTTCATTTTATTATTTATTTAGTCATTTAAAATTGAACACAGTAAAGTTACCAGAATGCATTTTAAAATTACATTCTTTTAAAGCAACACTTTTACGAAAAGAATTCAACTAGAATAAGTCAAGCCATTATATTTGTTTACAATATGAGCAATAAGTTTCAAGTACTTCAGTCACATCAAATAGGGTGAGAAAACAAAGAAGCCAGTATTGAAATTTATAATGCAAACATTTCCAAGCGTGTGACCACAAAATTCGAAGCTTTCATGTAAATTGTGACGTAATTTTTACCATATAAAAGGAAAATCAGACTGTTTATCTGGGGGAGTTGTAATGGAGTAATCGGACCCGAGCTACATCGCGGGACATTGTGTTAGCTGTGGCTTCCTGGAGATTACAATTGTACCACACCTTAGTTACATCGCCGGACATTAAGTTCGCTGTACTTTGGAGATTGAATTTAAACGTACCTAAGTTACATCGCTGTACTTACGGTATTATTGTGTGGTTATTTGTCTAACTGCGAGTCCAGCAATATTTTGATCTACTTAATTGTTTCACTTATTTCATCTTAGTCGTAGACAATCATTCTTTTGCGTACTCTTTATGAAGTGCCATTTTAATCTCTCTGTTATGCTCGACGAGTACGTTAAACATGAAGAATCTAGGGGAGAGCATTCACGGGCGATATAACGCTAGACAGGGCGCACGGAAATTCTGCAGGCATAAATTTCTAAAGGTGATCGCTTGCTTATTTCGTGACTCTATTTTATTATTGGCAATTGCATTTATATTCTGGTTCCGTCGGGGTGTAATGGGGAAAATTAGTGCATTTGTGGTACTATAAGAATATTAGTTTTTTTTATGAACGATTAGCTTTGACTTTTAACTAAGATAATATTATTACCAGCTATTCAGTTATGATTTCATTCACGGTTTTAATTCATAAAATTTCACTTTCTGAATGTTTTGCTAGGGAGATTTGCGTTTGCAAAATAACAAGTTTATATTCAAGGACTATATATTTTCTGCGTTTATGCAATGACAAGAAACTTTCACTTCCATTATTTTTTATTTGATGTATTTATTAAGGCTACTGTGTGTCTATTTTTGGACATGTAAAATGTCGTAGTAATGTTTACCTTTCAAATGATTATCTGAGCTTTCTCACCAGCGATCTATTTGGTTTTCTATGATTGTTTAATAACGATCTATCCACTTACCTTGCGCTCACAAACTATACAGGCCATCGGTCAGTACTGGGTTAATTAACCCGTAAACTTGTTCGTATTAATAAGGGTTTACTTTTCGTCGAGTACTGAACCGGGACGTCTTGTCTGTTTGATTTACATCTACCCACCCTATTTTACGTTGTTGGACAGTCATACAAAATTTGTTAGACTGCTTGTTTAATTATAATCGAAGGATTTTTCCTCAAAATTTTATGATATTTTCCATGAGTATTTAATTCGCATTTATCACTTATATTCTATGATGCACGAACATGGCAGGATTCTTGTCCTGTTTTGCAAGTTTAATGCCTTTATAGCAATTCCTAACAACTTTAATTATAATCAATTTAATAATGGTTTATTATTAAAGTTGTTAGCAATGGCTTTAGTTTCATTTCATTATTCATTTTAGAGCATATTAATTTTGTGCAATTTTTTATTTTATATTTATATTTAATCATGAACTTATTTGTCACATTATCTACATTGTTTTCATTGTAAACCTCTGACCACGTCTCATTGTTTAAATCTCTGGTAAGTTTTCTATAATCTATTTTTTCGCATATTTGTGTAAGATTCTTTATGTCATTTTTACATTTTCTTTCTGTTAAATAAAGCAATGTTGCATAATGGTCAGTTATACTGCATTTCAAGATATATGCGATGTTATTTAAATTTGTATGTTTTTGATTTTTTAAAAATATGTGGTCTATACACGTGGCATTATTCTCAGTTATTCGACTTGGTTTATTAACTTGAGGGTAAAACCCTTTTTCACTTAGGGTATTTATGTACAGTTGGGTTATAATATTGTTTTTATCCAATATATCTAAATTTATATCTACTACAAATATTTCTATTTCATTTGAATTGTGTGATTTAATTATATTTTTCATATCCTCTATAAAGATTTCAGAGTTGGTTGAGGGAGGTCTGTACGTGGCTATAATCTTATAAGTTTTATTTTTAGTTTTTATATTTAAAATTGTAAAAGTTACCTCATTTAGTTTAACATTACTAATATTCTGAATTGATACTGAATTATGTACATAAATTATAGCCCCATCAATTTGATTGAAGTCGGCTTTATTGTAATAACAAGAATATTGTGGTATCTGAAAAGTTGTCTGAGATTTAAGTTGCCATGTTTCAGTTAATACTACAATATAAATTATATGTTTGTTACTTTGAAGCATTATAATATTTCCTCAAAATTTTTTTGCATACTTCTAACATTCAAATGGCATATATTTAGATCAATTACATCGTTACTTGTACTCCCAACTTCTATGTCTTCAAAAGAATTTACATATTGAGTTTCTGCTGAATCATATGTACTGAGTATATTTAATATGTCCACTACTGTACTCATTTATTCCATTATTTTTATTTGATACCTTTTTTCAAAATGTAATGTAGCTGTATAGATGACATACTTGGTAATAAAACCTACAATAAAGGGAAATAAAAAAACAGGCATATTTTTTTGTGTAAGACCGAAATATAAATACCTTACTGTGAACCTATAATATATTGAAAACTATAACGTACAAATGACGTATACAAACGTATATGACAACAATAAGTATACTGCGACTAGCTAACTCGATACAGGAGCATTCTAAAATACCTTATGTGCAATACTTACTTAAATTTCTCAATTTTATATCAGTCAGGTCTTTTTTTAAATAAATTACTGTTCCACCATGACCAGTGATTTCTCGGCAATAGAATGAGTGCAAGATGTAATTACTAATAGTGAGCAATGAGATTTGCTCATTCGATTGTAAGTGTTCACTAACTAAAAATACATCTACATCATATGTATGCGGATGATACGCAGCTTTATTACTCCTTTCCCATTTCTGAAGCAGCAGTAGGCAATTCGAATATTAATAGTGATCTCGCTGCACTATTATCTTCATCGAAAGATCATTTACTTAAACTTAATCCAAAGAAATCAATTGCAGTCCTTTTTTATAGCGAAAATGTCAGAAATGCAATGCTTGGTACCCTTCGGCTGAAGGTGGGTAATGATCATATACCATTTAAAGACTCTGCAAAAAATTTAGGTGTTGTGATAGATTGCAAGCTTAGATTTAAAGAACATGTAACTGGTCTCTTGAGAAAAGGATATTCAACATTAAAATGATTTAAAACAATGTTATGTGACTCTCTTATACTCTCTAAATTTAATTTTTGTGATAATATCCATGGACCGTGCTTGGACAGTTTCGACATAGGCGCATTCAAAAATTACAAAATTCATGTTTAAGATTCATATTTGGTATTAGACGCAGGCAGAGAATATCACACAAACTAAAAGACGCAGCATGGTTAAATATGTACAATCGAATGATACTACACACGACTTGTTTTTTTATAAAATTTTAAAGTTTAAATCCCCTCCTTATCTTCATAATAAAATTATTTACCGCACTCACATTCATAATTTCAACATACGTAGAAGACATATTTTAACTATCCCTGTACATCGTAAAGAAATGTTTAAACGTTCCTTTTCATACAACATAGCTTCTTACATTAACAAGTTCAAAATTACCGATTTCTCATCCTCCTGCCTCTCATTTAAAAGAAAATTAAAGAAAGTTCTGCTTGCGCAGCAGTGATCTCATTTTCATGTGTCCCCCCTCTTATGTAGATATACCTTTCCTTGTGTCGTCATCCTGTACGTTATTGCTCTAAATTCTCTTCTCTAGTTTCTCCCTTCTCTTTTGTTCTAGCTCTCTCTTTCTATTTATTCGCTCTATAGCTATACCTTTTCTCTATTTCCTTTTTTATATTTTTTTCTCTCTTGAGATAAAATTATTTGTATTTATTTAAACTTTTTGCCACTACTAAATTTTAAATTCAAATTTATATGGCCTTATCAGCATCTTATTCTCATCAGTAAACTGCCGAAATGGCCCTTTATCTTCAACAAAATTCTGTGTATTTGCATAACTCTTCTTGTAATTATGTGGAAAATAATAAACTGGTTATTATTATTATTATAATTAAATAAAATTACTTCGATCTGCAAAATTTTATTAGAGAGAGATTGTACATTTTGATGCATAATATTTAAATCGTTTTTTATATCTGACTGAATATTCGAATTACGCATATTTATTTTACCTGCATTTGAATTTTCCATGTACTGTAACATGGATTTACGTCCAAAGAGTTACGTATACGGTGCGGTGTTGATTTAAGTGTCTATTTTGTTGGAAACCCCATCAATGGTTCTCCATAAAAATGTTGCGTGGGCTCGTCGACATTGGATATACCATAAAAATTATTACGCTGAAATGGCTCATATCGTTTCGTAAATAGTCCATCAATAGTCATCTGTCATCATAATGACTTACTAGCGCGATGAAAAATGATTCAACTCTTAAGGCGCCGCATATCTTGATCTAATAGATACACAAATAAAATAGTTATCTTTGAAACAAAATTCACGAGTCATTAGGTAGCCAAAAATGTTGCAATGCGTTCCTAGAACTACTGCGAGATCTTATAGTTAAATGTTTATTTTTGTTAAATAATTTTAAAAGTAATAATAAGCCTGGCCAAGATCAAAAGCGTTGAAAACATAATTAAAAACATTTTAACTTAAGGTGTAATTTTATATTCAGAGAAAATGACAGTGTGCTTTATCCAATGTCAGCTTAAAACGATGTAAAAGGCAAGAGCGCGGTATTCCTTTGTAAACCTACCTTGAACGCATGCCATCCATAGGCGCGCATAACTTACTTTTCAATGCAATACGTGCCCTACAATATATTTAAAATCGTTTATTATACACTTATCACTGTTTTTCATAATTATTAACTAATAAATTATGACTGAAAGTGGTGAAATGATAGGTAGGTATATGTATATTGTATGTTTGTTTGTGTAAAGGATTATAATACAGGGTGATTTACCTAAACATGCGGAAAATTATTCAGTGGGTTGTCCTCACCAAAAGAAGTTAAAAAAATTAAGAAATAAAAAAAATGGAAAAAAAATTACTTTATTTTTTTTAGAAGTGCGCCGCCTATGACTCACCAGTCCGGTGCAACAAAATCACTTCTTTTCTTACGTGGTATGGGTAAAAACGATTCTCACGTATAGGGTTCTTATTGAAGGGTCTTCTTCTAGTAATTCAAGAACTTCTTGGTGTACTTCAACAGGACGATTTACTACACGTTCTCTATCGCCTGGTAAACAAAACACGGCGTCACGTACTCGTTGCACTGCACTTAAACTTTTTCTCCAATTAGGTATGCGCCTATGGGAAAATTTTCTCCCGTATTTTCGTACAGCCCCTGCAAGACTTTCATTCATTGCACCATAGGTTAATATCATGTCGCAGTACTCTTGCGATGTGAACTCTGGCATAATCGATATTTGCGAATACAGTTTAAAATTTACCAAAAATGGGAAATGCTCTAAACGGAAGTCGAAGAGTCACTGAACTGAACAGTGAACGCGTGGCGCACTGACCTTAGACAACTAAGACAACTGATATTACCTGCTAAACAAACAAGCGACACGTGTGAACGCGTCGAGATAGCATAACTCGTCCGTTCAGAAGCGTATCTTTGCAGGTTTTAATGCAAAAAAAATATAATAAATTACCTCGGATCGCTTTAAAATTTTAGAGAGGCTTTCCCACATAACAGACTCGTATACTATTTTATTTTCCACATGTTTACATAAATCACCCTGTATAAAAATAGCTATAAACTTTTATATAAACTGATATCAAACTTTACTCACTTAGACAATGACATTTTCTACTGCACGTAAAAATTTAATTGACTCTTAATGTAGGGAACTAGAAAAACTTGATATTATAGAAAATGTCACCGTCCCGCAAAACCAACAGGGATGTGTGAGTAGTTTTTGTCAGGATGGGAAGGGGAAATATATATAATGTTAGTGAGGTTGGAATAAACTTAACAAACCTGATAACAGTGATAACATTAATAATCTAATTATAATATTTAAGTCTTGTTAAAAGCGATAAAAATAAAATAAAGCATAATTCTCATTATGCGCCACTATTTATTAGCAAATTTTTCGAATAGTTTTCTATTTTGAATGCCTCCAATTATAAGTGGGCCATTCCAGTTAACTGAACGGATATATTTCATATACATTCTAGGATGGATATGAAATCGACCAATCACAGTTCGTGTATTAAGTACATAGGCAACTATTCGTTTTAAAAAATTCAAGTTAGTGCGTAAGCTGTCAAAGTAATTATCAGTGTGTATTCGCGCAGTTTGAGCTAGAAAATAATTTGTAATGAGTGATTCCAGTGAAGAATCGATAAACGGTATACCACCTAAAATTTTATTGAAATTATTATATACAGACAAAATTTTAGAGATATATTATGACAAAAAAAAGTAGCTATATGTGGGGATTGAACCTATGATCTCTTGCATTTCGAAGCGTGCAAGCAAGCAAGCAAGCAAAAGACTTTATTAAATTTAATACATAATATTGCCTCCCCGGAGACTACCTTGCGACCGACCGTGCAACCAGCCACCGCGAACAGCGCGGCCGGGCGGGGTGACTCCGGTTTGGCTAAAAGAAAATGGGGAGAGAAGTCCTGACTCCTTTTGCTAAAAAACAAATTAAAAAGAACAATATAGTTAAAACACATTTTAAAAATAAAATTTAACAAAGCTTAAAACTAAACACAAACTCAAAGCTGTCGCACTGCACTGAATTAATTTTGCTGCTGACACAAATCTAAAACGGGGAACCTTCATCGAAATGAGGTACTGCAGGGCTGCGCAAGGCTGCCTAAACTGTGGTTTATCGAAATTTTATGTTTCTTAGAAATTTTATAGCGAAGCTAATTTTGAGTCAAAAAATGCACAAAAAGAGAACGGTAACAAGAACAGAGACAAAAACGCACAAAAAGAGATCAAGAACACAAAACAAAATGGACAAAATGAAAGGAAGAAAGGGAAAGGAAAGATTTAAAGATACGAAAGGTATGAAATGTATGTATAAACGGATAGGGTAAGAGGAAGTTATAGTAAGTGAAGGTTTGGCTATAGTGGTTGCCGGAAGATTGATAACGTCTGATATGGTAGGGTGTGTTTGATCCGAAAGGGTGCATTATGCTGTCTAATTTGTGTAATGTTTGCGGTAAGCGGATTATCGTCCAGTTTGAAAAAGTAGAATTTTTGGGAGATTTCCTGGACGTAGTCCGCTATTTAGGTTATGTCGTTGCAACGTGCGTAGAGATCTCTGAGGGAAGTGTACCTTCCAGAATTCGAAATGAGGCGCATAAATTTATGCTCAGGCACTTTTAATTTTCTCATTGTCGTGGTCGGTATGCTGCACCACACCGGCGCCGCGTATGTGATGGACGGCCTGACCACAATCGTGTACAACAACTTTTTGTTTTGTCTGTTGAGTCTGCTACCCCTGACCATCAGCAGAGTAGACCGTCCGTACAGTTTCGTTTATGTGTGTATTGAACGTAAGTCTCTGGTCTAATCTGACCCCCAGATACGCACCGTTTTGTTGGAATTTGGTGCCCTCGGACCGAAATAGGTGTCAAAATTCTGTTCTCGGTGAAGCGTGCATATAACCGCTAGGCTACTGAAGCTTTTATGCAATGTTTGCACCTAAAGCATAAGATTTAGCAGAATCTAAGTGTGTATATTAAAATTTGATTAAAACTATTATTTGTAGTTTTTTCTTAAACCGGTCGTAGAAAAAGTATACTGTACAATTCGAGTGGATTATCCATATCCACTCTTGTTGCACAAACTACTATTCCTCTTCGAAATAAAGCACTAGAGGTATCGAAACCAGTAACGGCGTGTAAAAACAGAATATATTCTCTACAATCTGCATACTTCTAGATTGCCCGGGGATGTAGACCTTCGATTGGACGTTCCCTTTTCCTGGTTTAAGAAAATAGATAATCGGAGTGTGTCTTATTAAAAGTAACGAGATCTTCTCCCACAACTGTAGTGCGCTCAATTGACCGCTTCAAAGCTGTTTCGGTGATTAAAACATTTGACAAAGATTCATTACAGATAAAACAAAAGGGTTATCTGCCATTACAATCAATTACAAAATATTACTAGATGAATGAAACGTCAGAGTTCTACAAAATATAGCGCTAAACTGAATTTAAAACTACTACCACTATGCGTATAGACTAGTGGCGCATGCGTTTTGTTCCAAAGTTTTCTCAGTCCAATATCTCGAAAACTGTTGGTTCTACGTAAATTTTGCATAGGACTTTTATATGCATATTTATCTCACGAACAAATTTTATAACCAAAATTAACGTAAAACCGACACTTTACTAGATATTTGAGAAAAACTGATTTTCGTAACCTTTGACCTGCTGTAACTTTTGTAGCCATCCAGTTGACTTTATGGACTTTCGCGAAATTATTTGTGACGCCAAAATAAAGAGAATCCCGCTCTTCGGTTGAATTTTTTTTAGAGGTTTGGCCTTTTTTTTGTATAAAGTGACTGGATTATTATTTTAGCATAAATAAACCACAGGTAATGATGACCTCCTTTATCCCGGAAGGCTCTAGAAGAGCCTTGTGTGGGAGGGGGCTACACATTTAGAAACAAGGGACATACACCCGATATCCGTGTATAGTGGGAAAATCCCTCTCACAGTATTTTCCACTGCCACGACCGGGGCTCGAACCTGGAACTTTTGAGTGAGAGGCAAGTGCAATTACAATGATTAGCAATTAAAATAGCTTTATTCTTTTTTTGAGTAACAGAGTTTAAAAGGATATTTCATTTATATCATTCTTGGTTTACATTTGAATGAAAAACACCGACCCGTTACAAATATTTGAAATAAATACGAAACGAGCCGGCCGGCTGTTGGAATGCCAATTCAAGATATCCGGTTCTACCTTAATCCACTAATATTGCTGCTTTCCTGATAATTTAAAAGCGCGCTTTCTTTTGTTATCCAGCAAGCTGGTTATGCAGACGATCCTCAATAGACTATTATACCTATTAATGTTTGTTCAGAGTTATTTTTATAGGAAAATGAAAGAGAAAAACCTATTTAAAATGTCAAATATATAAAACGAAATGATTTTTATTCTGTGTAAAATTTATGTGTTTTAAGATTTGACTTCGGCATGGTTATATGTTGCACTATGTGCAGGAAGTGAAGGGGGTAGTGGACAAGGAAGGGAAGGGGAAGGAGGGGGAGGGAGAGTCATCTATGTTATGTCTTTTGTCAGTTTCTGTGTGGTCAACTGTTTTGTGTGGTAATTTATCGTCACCGTCGCTCTCTGTAGATAGGTAAGTTTTGATGTAACAGTTTATGTGCGTGATGTGGGTCGTTGTGCCGTGTAACACAGCAACCGGAGTGTACCTGTCCGCATTCATAAGTAGTCTGAGTAATTTGTTCTGGAGTATCTGAAGTCTTTTGCACTGCGCGTCCGAGATTAGGTTCCAGGACGCGCAGGCATATGTCATAATCGGTCTTAAGATAACCTTATACAAGGTTATCTTATTGTCTGTCGTAAGTTTGATTCGTCGGTTTACAAGAGGGTACAGTTTGCTTGGCGTCGCGTAGGTCTTACTGATGGTCTGTATAATATGGGGTCCGAAACACAGCCTCTTATCTAGGGTTACCCCCAGATATTTGACCGTGTTCCGTTCCCCAATCGTCTTGTCATTTATTTTAAGTTTTGTGATGGTTTTTATGTTCGTAAATTTACGGTGTAGCGTGATAGTCTCCGTCCTGTTCTCGTTTATGCGTATCTTCCAAGTATTCTAAAAATCAGTCAGTTTTACGAGATGTTCTGTGCAGTAGTCTGTGCATAAAACGACTGCCCACAGATCACGGCATCATCCACGTAGAGGAGTAGGGTTGTATTAGGATAGGTGGGAATATCTGAAAGGTAAAGGTTGTATAGTGGCAAGTACGCTCACCTCTCGACCACCAGTCATACAGCATAGAAGCAGAAATACCATATATGCCATAAGCATTAGACTTTAAGCTATTTAAAAAAAAATAATATTTAAAAAGTTAGCCGAAAATAAAGAAAATTTCATTATCCAAACACATTATTATTATAAAATTACATGCTTTACTAATCTTTCTCTGTATAATACGTTGAGAAACCACTATTTACTAAGTTTTTAAAGTATGCCGGCGTTTTTTCATTTCATATTATTGACAGCGATTCGACTGAGGGTCCGGTACTGTATTCCGATTATCTAAACATCGTATATAGTTCAATATACGCACCGTTAAATGGCCATCAGCTCGAGGCAGTGTGTACCCTAATCTTATAGGTGAGGGTAGAATTCGATACGAAATGGGTATGTATACTTACAAAGCTATTTTGAAACACATTTCGATTTCTGCTCTGATATCTGACGATAATCGTACGTGGGCGGAAAACTCCAGAGGGTAAATGGCAATAGAATTATTTCCACTCAAGTCGTATGATAATTTTCATTAGCTGCTAAACAAGGAACCATCAGTTACGCATTTAACGGTTCTTTGTTTGATTTACTCTTTGCTTTGTCACTCGACGTGTATGTTCAGACGTGTTTGAATAATAGCATTACACTATATAGGGTATTAACGCCTTCAACCTAATTTCCTATCAACCTTTCACGTATTCGCCATATTTCTGATGGCGCATGTTTACCCCTTTTAGGAACTCAAATGCGATAATCATGTGCATTCGTTGTCGTAGGAGAGCTGGTGACATTTTTCAGTGATTATTTAATTAAGGTCTGTTTTTTGAGAGAATATTAAGGGAGGTATGTATAAGTGTCATTCATAAGGATTATCCCTGATAGCGGTATGGGAGGGAGGAAGAACACCCCCAATTCGCAAAAAATACTTAACCCAATTATCATTTAGTTAAGGCTGTAGCTTTTTATGTTGTTTGCCAGTTATCTTATAAAATCTTACTATAATATTGGCAGATCGATTGGTCGGCATTAAAAAGGGATGCAGATCCCCTCAATCGTGTCATGTACTCGACGAAATTTTTTTAAGCTAGGCCTAAAATGTCGAGATTTTAAATTTGAGCAAAAAAAATTCCTGTCTGTCTGTCTGTAACTTTTTTGTGCGCACATTTACTGTGGAACCGTTTATGATATTGACTTGAAATTTGGTACACTTGTGTACTGTAACGAGATCTGGAACTAGATTATATTTTGATCTAATTCCGTTGAATGGTTAGGGGGTAAATGGGGTAAATAAGGGTAAATAGGCAAAGCAAGCAGGTAAGAGTCCATAAAATTGCAATTTACGGCATGTACGAGGAGTCAAGGTCTCAAAAATTTTCCCCCTCTACCACCCCCATTGCCACCCCCACCCTATTAATAAAGGGAGTAAAAAATTAAATTGGGATTTAATGTGTATATAAGAACCAATGGACTCTAAAATTTTTTGGCATCAGCCACCTCCTCCATCACACCCATGCCGCCCTATTATTAAAGGGTGAAAAAAATTAAATTGGGATTTAGTGTGTGTACGAGAATCAAGGACTTTTAAAATTTACTTTGGCATTATTATTATTATTATTATTATGAATGCTTCAAACCTGCACAATGCTTTCCTTAATTTTTACAACCCTTAATGACAAGAATTATTCTTCTTTGGAATTGACAAGCTGGCAGCGCTGAATCCTCAGGATAACTCGCTGTGAAAGCTGACGAGGGTCCTTAAAAATATACGGGAGGTTATACTCGCCCTGACACGCGCGAACGGACAGACCCGTAAAAAGCGAGCGACTTAGCCTGACCATTTCCAGATCATACACAACGCCAATATGTCGAATAATTTCGAAGACGACGTAGACGAACTAATTGGTCTTGACATACAATTGACGCAACGAGAATTTCTAAAAGTCATGACGAACCCCTCCGAAATAGCAGAAATTGTCAAAAACTTACCAAACAATAAAGCCCCGTTGAAAGACCGCGTCGAATACAAGCTGCTCAAATATCTTCCGAGGAGAGATTTTGTGCAATTGACGTATATCGTTAACGCGTTCCTGCGACTACAGCATTGGCCCAGCCAGTGACAATGCGCCGTGGTTATTCCCATCCTGAAACCGAAAAAGAACGCGAAGGTCACCGGCAATTACACGCCCATCTCGTTGGTGTCGGCGATCTCCAAGTTGGTGGAGAAAGTCGTCCTCATCTGGCTCGATACTATTCACTTCCACTTCAGGAAGGGAAGGAGCATAGTACAGCAAGTGTTAGGATAGTTAACGACTTCAAAGTGCAATACAACCTCGGGAAGAACACCGCCATGGTGCTCATCGATATTGAGAACGCGTTCGACACCGTCTGGATTCCGGGATTACTCTATAAGCTCCATGACTACAACTTCCCGACTCGCCTTATAAAACTTATTCACTCTTTTCTGACGGGCAGAACCCTGCAAGTTCATATGAATAACAAACTCTCAACACAGCGTGCGTCCCGTTAAGGGTCGTGCCTGTCACCAAAATTGTACAACTTATGTATCTCCGATTTTCCAGAGTTCCCGAATACGAAGCTGGCCAAGTACGCCGATGACACGGCCATGTACGCGTATTCGTACAACGCGCAAGCAGCGAACATGCTGCTGAAGATGCACATGGCTCGTGCCACGGCTTATTACGACTGGTGGAACATTCGGGTGAACGCTGAGAAATCGAAGGCAATACGCGTCGCTTTACTGAAAATAAAATTATCATTCCAATTTAGATCCGGGGAAACAAAATTCTAACCAAAAGATGCGTGAAGTACTTGGGGGTCAGACTGAACCAACGACTGACGTTCAACACATATCAGTGGGACATTACGTACGGTCTACTCCCTGTCCAGGAGTCTGTATCCGCTCATGGTCAGGGGTAGCAAACTTAACAAACAAAATAAAAAACTATTGTACACGATGGTGGTCAGGCCGTCCATCACATACGCGGCGCCGGTGTGGTGCAGCATACCGGCCACGACAATGAAAAAGCGAAAAGTTTTTGAGCACAAATTCATGCGCCTCATATCAAATTCAGGAAGGTACACCCACCTAGAGACCTTACGTACGCTGCAACGACATAACCCCGATAGCGGACTATGTCCAGCATAGAGGTATGCTGGAGGTAAGCTTCTACTCGTTCAAGCTGGACGATAGTGCGCTAACAAGACACAGAACGCAAATTAGACAGCATAATGCCCCATTTCGGTTTAAACACCCCTTACCGTACCAGACGTTACTGATTTTCTGGCAACAACTATAGCCAAGTTTCAACAACTATACCTTTCTCTAATTTTTTTTTATACATTTATTTAACGTCGGCCTATTTCCGCTACTGAGGCCTAACACCGACGCCTGTAGACGAGCTACCCCCAACCAGGAATTTTGCCGAACCTTTTCCCTTAAGAAGAGTAGGGATCTTTTACTTGCCTAACATTTAATAGACAAGGGACCGACGGCTTTACATCTCCTCCGAAGGATGGTATATCTCCTATACAACCCTCGCCTAAGGTTGTATAGCTTCCGCGCATACACTGATATACAAGCCGCTGGAAGATGTGTGAGGCGAGAACGCGGTTTCCGTTGGAATGACCTTTCTCTAATCCTATCCACCGTTCGCTAATATTTCATACTTTTCGCTCATCTTTAATCCTTTTCCTGTCCCCCTCTTCCTTTTTGTTTGTGTATTTTTGTCGCGTTTGTTTTTTCTTCATTTCTTTTTGTACATTTTTGTTTCTAAATTCACTTCACACCATTAACCTGTTAAAAAATTTAAACCTTTTCGAAATCAAAATTTTTTAAATCAAAGTTTAGGCCAGCCCTGCATTGGAGTATCTCGCGGAAGGCACCTTGTTCGAGTTGTGGTGCCTGCGTCCAGATACCAAATTTAATAGTGTTTTTTGTGCGCCAGTGTTTTTAAAAATTAGTGTAGTTTATACATTTTGTTGAGCTTGTTTTCAAGCATTTTTGTTAATTTTATTACCTATTTTTATTTTATATTTTGTAAAAATTAATCTAGGTTTTAGTTTGTTGTATTGTTGTTTTCGCTAACCCAGACCTGTTCCGCCCGATCTTGCCATTTGTCACGGCGTTAACGCGATGATTGCACGATCGGTTCGGGAGCAGGTCCTGGTGCGGCAACTGTTGTTTCATTTATAATTAATAAATACTTTTTGAATTGACTTGAACTGGGGTACGATCAGGCGAGATTGAGATATCTAGTTAAAAGTAATACTTTATAATTATTTCATTAAAATATATTTTGTTGTTTTTAGAGTGGTTATTAACAAGTTAGTTACCTGAAAATGATAATAATTAATACCCTGCACAAAATGACACAACAATAACCTAAAATAACCTAGTTTATTGAAGGTTATATGACTCAAACTTGAATAGACCATTCCAGAACACGTGACTTTGACAGATCCGCCATTTTGCCTGGGTGGCACACAAAGCGATTATTTTCCGTGTGTTTACATTCGTTTTTGGTGCTATGGATTGAGTTTATTGTGATTTTTTGCAAATTTTTTCGCCAAGATGTCTCGAAGTGAATATTATGTAACTCCTAGGTGATATTAAGTGCAGATATGATAAATAAATCGAGATTATTGACGACTATGCAATCACTCCTGAAGAGAGCAGACTTGAAATTTATAATATTACCATGATGGACTGCGTGAATTATTTGAAACTAACTCATAGTTATTATACTGGTCAACAATTAAAGCCTTATAAAAGCTTGCAAGCCTACAAGCTTTTACGAATATGGCTCTGTTCAAGGAATTTTGGCAAAACAAATCAGTGATGAGGCATTTGTTGTCATTGGGAAGGTAAGAAATCAAAGTTAATGCGTAATTTTACATTACAATTAGATTCTATATGTTAATGTATATAATTGTGATATTCTACAGAGGTTTTAAACTTGATTAACATTTTTTAAATATTTGTTGTAGGTTAAACACTCTCAAGGAAAGAGGAAAAGTTACTTCAAGTTTGGATTATTATTTTAAATAACACCAGCATTTCCATTGCTCACTGTACATGTATCAGATGTACATGTTTATCAGAAGTATGCAGTCATATAGCGATTCTGTTTTACCTGCATGATCGTCCAAATACCATCGAAGACAGTAGTCCTGGTCCAGCATCCACTGACTTTCTGTTTGGCCAGTACCTTCCATGAAAATGTAGAAATGTTGCGAATACGGGATATGGATTGGCCAAAAAAGTAGAAACAAGAGGTTTGTCTCAGGAACATCCTCCTTCTGATAGATAAAAATGAACTTACGCCTATTTATGTCCGTATCTAATTTATGGTCTTTTTCTGGCTTGACTGAACCTGAACTTGGATATTTTAAGAGAATAAAGTGAATATTAAATAACATTTGTTTTACTGTGAATAAAAAAATATATATTACTGATGTGCAATATATTGAAATAAATAGGATATAAAAATGAGATGAAATAAAATTGTTTTTTTTAATAAACACGTAGGTATATAGATAATTCAATATTTATATTATTTGGTATTTGAGAAGGTACATGTTGAGAAGGCACTACATACCACGACAATTTTATCCAATTCACTCAATTTCCTAATTTTGACAACATGCTTATGGGTATCGTTTCATGAAAAATATTTTTTTTGAGCAAACCTACTACTCTTTCTACATGAACCCGTACAGTTACAATATTTCGTGCTGAGCTTGGCCTTTTGTAAAGGCGGGTATTTATAGTTTTATCCTCTAAAGCAGCTAGTTTTCCTAAAATCACACACATCATTTAATTCTAACCTCATAAAACCTAGAAGGAGTTTTTGTACAAAAACTAAGTACTTACCAGTTATAAAATGTTTTGAACAAATACGGCCGTGTTTTATGTGGCTTTTACTTAGTGGTCCCCTTCCCAAAGCCTTAATCCGAGCATTTCTTCTTTCTATAGACAATGCATTAAGATGATCCCCCTATCGGTTAAAATAGCGGAAAATCGGAAAAACAATGCTTTATCTCTTTCAGCACGCATTGAATATTTAACAGCAATACAAAAATGTGGCATTTTCTATCAATTAGACCAGGATTAAACAATTTAATGATGAAATACTCATAATGTTTACATACGCAAATGGCTTTGTATGCCACCAGCAAATATGGCCGAACTGTCAATGACGTCATTCTGGAATGGTCTATACAAAATGTTTACAGGGTATAATCTTTAGTTATTTTTGTTCAAAATAATCCCCAAATTATCATATCTCAGATTAAAGAATAGTTATACATTCAGGTAATCTGCTGTACCTAGCCAAATCGAGGATCTACTTCCCCTTGTTGAGTTGCGGTATAAGCGATAACATCAGCAAGCATATTCATAACAGTAACGAGCATCGAATACTGTACACATTATTTAGATTTAGGAAGTGATAGAACATTTCTGATACTAACTCACATTTTATTGCGACATTTCAGTAACTGTAGCAGAGATTAAAATCTACAGAAAATCTGGAATGCGAAACGACTATTGAATAAAATTTGCCTAGTCGATACAATCTACTAAAGTAAAAAGTTTTAGTATAGCTCATGGCATAAAACGTCGCATAATCCATATTTGACGAGGGTTTTGTGTAGTTTCCTTGAAACTTGTTGAAAAGTAATCAACAGCCGACGTAGTGATATACTGTGCTCAAAGTAAAGAACGTATTTGAATAAATTATTTTCAATTATAATTAATGCGTCGATCTTTAAACAGGGAACGATGTATACAAGGCGATCTAAAATTGTGTACTCATATTTCTGTGGCTGATGGTACATTCGAAAATAAAGGTTCTATTACATATAATAATAGCAGTAAAAAAATAATGGCATGCCAAACAATATGATATACAGGGTGGACTATTAATAATAGGCCATAGTCCAGGGATAGATTCTTTGGGAAAAAATATGAGGATATAACCAAATATACTTTAGTAAAATATTGCTGTGGAAAAAGATACTGGGTTGTCAAAGTTCAAATTATTTTTTCGTTTTTTTTGCAATAACTCACTAGCTTCTTGACTGAACTTCGCCAAATTTGCTAGAGGAACTCTTTTTATTCTAGGAAACAATAATTTATGTATTACATTACGTTAGATCATAGAGGACGCCGCAGGACCTGTATCTGATGGTGAATTATTTTTTTTGACGAAACGTTGTGGTACATCTGACCAGAAAATCTGATGAGGGTGTCATTTCCACGTATAAAAGGTACATTTGGTAGAACTTGATAACTCCAACCGTTTTTGAGGAAAGTGCCGTTAAACATTTAAATAATTTTTTGAAAGACATTCAAATTTAATGAAACAAAGTGTATTTATTGAAAAAAGTACAAAACGTAAGGGAAAACAAACTCATAATAAGAGCGTAAACTTTTTCTCACTTTCTTGTGAACTAATGGATTATTTTCATTGTATTGAGATAAACAGATAAATCAAAAGATTGTCTAAAATAAGAATCTAATCTTATTAGAAGACCAAAAATAACGTAAAAGTTGACTTAATTGACATTATAAACTTTCCCCCATGCAAAAACCTCATTGCTGAAAATTAGAGTAAATGTTCGATATGGTCTCTACCTACTTCTATGCCTTTTCTAGTTCTATTCATAAAAGATTTCCTTACATTGAAAAATACATTTTCCTGTTCTCTAATAGAATTCGCTGCGTTTTGTATTTTGTCCCACAGTTGATAGTATTTGCATAAACTAAGGATTTCACTCCCCCTTAGTTTGATAGTAGAATTTTAAAAATATTAGGCTTAAGGAACGTCTCAGAAGGCAGAAGTTCTCCAGGCCTTAAAACGCATTAAACCTAAAATGACTGCAGGTCCCGACTCCATACCAGCATTTTTATTGAAAGACTGTGCTATTATTTTTGCATATCCTCTAACCCTAATTTTTAACCTTATTTTAAAAAATTGTCAATTTCCGGACTTATGGAAACTTTACAAAGTCTGTCCTATTTATAAAAAGGGGAATAAATTAGATATTCAAAACTTCGGACCTATTTCGGTAATCTGTAATTTTTGCAAAGTTTTAGAAATCCCACTTCTCGACAGTATTTATTGTTCAATTAAGTCTAAGATATCTATTCACCAACATGGATTCATGAAGGGGCGTTCAACGACGACTAACTTATTCTGTATAACTCAGTATATTTCTGAATCCTTAGATGAACATCGCCAGACTGATGTCATATATACGGATTTCTCCTAAGCATTTGACAGGTTAGATCATCAGTTACCGTTAATCAAATTAGAGAAAATTGGCCTTTCATACTCATTAATTCTCTTATTCAAGTCCTATTGAACAAATAGGTTTCACTATGTTACTCTTAACGGATTCAAGTCAATTGAATTTGCTGCTACCTCTGATGTTCCCCAGGGATCCATCTTGGGGCCCTTATTTTTTAAGATATTTATCAATGACATAACGGACGAAATTGATTTGCCTTGCCTGTTATATGCTAATGACCTTAAAATTTTCTCAGTTATCAACCATATTGATGATTGTTTTCAACTTCAAGCTTGTCTTAGTAAAGTAAACAACTGGTGCTTAGTAAATAAACTACACTTGAATGCTAGTAAATGCAACGTAATGTCATTTTCATTGAAAATATCTCCGATTATTTTTGACTATCATTTGGTTAGTGATACTCTTCAGATGCCTACAACTTTTCACGACCTATGCATAATCTTAGATAGCAAATTATCATTTACCAACCACATTGATACCATAGCCTCCGAAGCCTTTAAAGCTCTTGGATTCATAGCTCGCACCAGTCATGAATTTACTAATACGGATACTTTGAAAATCCTTTATCAATCATTTGTGAGGTCGAAACTTGGATATGCATCACTTATTTGGTGTCTCAGTTATGATGTTCATAAGAACAACCTGGAAGCAGTTCAACACCGGTTTGTTAAACTACTTTGGTTTAAGTCGGATGGTATCTATCCAGCTATTGGCTTTCCGCAGTCAATTGCTTGAAAGGTTGCCTACTCTGGAAGTCAGGCGAATATACGTCTCTCAAGTATTCTTATTTAAAACGCTTCACAATGATCTTGATGTTCCTGGAATAATTTGCAAATTAAATCTTCACGTCCCTAGATTAAATTCTCGTAATGACCAAGTTTTTTATTTACCCACCCCACATACAAACTTATTAAAAAAATCACCTTTGTTCACTATCTGTAACACTTTTAATAAACTGTGTAGCAACCTCGATATTTTTAATTGCAGCCTTAATCATATAAAAGCTGAAGTTTTTAATTAATTTAAATACTTTCAAATTACTTTTGTTTTTCTTACACTGAATTTTAATCTTGTTTCCTTCTGTCTTTTTCTAAGTTAATACTGCACATGTACCTCATTAAACTTGTTTTTAATTATCTGTAATTTACACTTTCTATTTATTGATGTTTTTGTTAGTTTTTTATTATTCTCTATGCTTTTTATTATTTGTTTTTTTTTGTCTTATATCGATTTTTAATGTTTTATATTGTACTCTACTTTTATGATTTGTTTTTATAACTTTCCGCTGTCCACACTCATAATAATCCAAAGGATTATAATCACAACTTCTTGGTGGTCAAGCAAACTCACTTCCTCAACCGATCCAGATTCTGCTCCGCATGTCTAGCATGAAATCATGTAATATATTAGCAAGAGTATTTTGAAGAAAAAGCAGATAAGACTATCCATTTAAATTTGGAGGAAGAACAAATGATCCTGATAATTGATCGCCGACGATACCACACCAAACGTTAATCTTAAATTCTTGCTGAAATTGCCTATCTTTAACGGCATGAGGATTTTCTACTTCCCAGTAATGGGTATTTCTGCAGTTAAAAACACCTCGGCGTTTGCTTCATCGGGAAATAAAGTGTTCTTAACAAAATTTCGATCCTTGTTGTGTTTATTTAGAACAAATTGACAAAATAGCCTTTGTGGAAGATCGCTTCGAAGTAAGTTTTGTACAGTACAAATTGTTTACCCACCTCTGTTGCCGCTGCTAAGCGACTTGAGCTGATGCATTATAACGACTCTTTCAAAAATTTTTGAAAAATTTATCTAACCTCAAATTTACAAATACGTTATTAGTAATAATATAATTTCTCATCTACAGTCTGGTTATCAAAAAGGTCATAGCACTGCAAACGGACTGGCAAACATAACAGATGACATTTTAAAATCCCTAGATGAAGGTTATGCATCACTGTTAGTGCTCTTGGATTTTTCAAAGGCATTCGACACCCTAGATCACAGTTTATTATGTGCTAAGCTTAGCTATTTTGGATTCGATGAAAATTGTGTTAACTTTTTCAGGTCTTACTTATGTGACAGATATCAAACTGTCAAACTGGATAACTCCTTCTCTACTGTCACTAAAATCACATCAGGTGTTTTCCAGGGTTCTGCTATAGGCCCTATACTGTTCTTAACATATACAGCTGATATCTTCAGTAGTGTAAACCACACAAGGATTCAATGTTACGCCGATGACACGCAACTATCTTGTTCTTTTGATCCAAATAATATAAAAAATGTATGTGATAACATAAACCTTGACCTCACTTCTATTGAGCTTTATTCTAATACGCATAATTTGAAATTAAATGTTGTTAAATGTGCAGTAATATGTTTTGGTAATAAATAAAACAAACTTTGTCAAAGATAATATGAAATTAAAAATATCAGATAAAACCCTAACGGTTGTAGACAAAGTGAAGAGTTTAAGCCTAATATTTGACGAAAGTTTGAGATTCAAAGAACATGTTAGCTTAATAGTAAAAAAGTTTATATGGTACTAAAATTATTATATAACAATTTAGATATTATTAATTTTAAATTGAGGAAAAAGTTGTGTGAATCACTCGTACTACCTATATTGCATTATTGCAATGTTGTATATTATAGTTGATTGGACAAACTGATACAAAATCGTTTACAAAAAATAGAGAACAGTTGTTGCCGTTTTGTCTATCGCATTCGGAAATACCACCGTACATCTTCAAAAATTAACGACCTTGGTTGGTTAAGAGTAGATTTCACTCGCTGCGCGATACATTTTATTGATATATTTTATCACTAATTATTTTCTTACACATTTGTTAGTTTCATTATATTTAACTATATTATTTGTATAATCCTTTCTTTTTCCCCCTTTTTCACTTGTTATGTTTCCTATATTTGTAATACTTTTTGTGAATAGTATATATTATGTGTTAAATAGGTTAAGTAGAATAGCCTTGGCTAGACTTCGCCTTTGCGAATGTATGTATGTATACTTTATATACATCTAATAAGACTTTATTATTATTATTGTTATTACTTGAGGATCTTCCACGAACTAAAATTTCTAGTTCTTGATCTGGAGTAATTCGTTTCGGTCGTCCTACATCGTCTTTATGGCAAAATGAACCCGTTTCTCTCAAATGACGGAGCAGATCTTTGAAAATCTTATGGTCTGGCTGTATTCTATTTGGATATTGCAATGAGTATCTCCTCGCTGTAGCACGTCCGCAAAAATTATTTTGTGCGTAAACACATATCATATCCCTCATTTCCCTATTTGAAAAATTATTATGTCTAGGCATTGTAAATAAAGAAGTTAATGAAATTAGCTCGAGGAACACAAGAACAAAATACAATGATTAAATGACGTAAATGACAGAGCTAAAACGTAACCAAAGCACGTTTTTCAATAAATATACTTTGTTTCATTAAATTTGAATTTGTCTTTCAAAAAATTATTATCAAGTTCTACCATGTGTACCTTTTATACGTGGAAATAACGTCCTCATCAGATTTTCCGGTCAGAGGTACCACAACGTTTCGTCAAAAAAATACGAAAAAAATTCATTATCAGATACAGGTCCTGAGGCGCCCTCTATGATCTAACGTGATGTAATACATAAATTATTGTTACTTAGAATAAAAAAAGTTCCTCCAGCAAATTTGGCTAAGATCAGTCAAGAGGCTGTTGAGTTGAGAGAAAAAATAATTTGAACTTTAACACCCTGTATCTTTTTCTACAGCAGCATTTTACTAAAGCATATTTGGTTATATCCTCATATTTTGGCCCAAAGAATCTTCCCCTGAACTATGATGGCTCAATAATATAATAAATAAATAAATAATGGCTTAGAACTTTAAACTTAGTTATTAGTAATTTCCCCGTTAATAAAGAACTTGAAGATGATATTCTTCCTGAAGATCTTTATCACCTTGCACTACTTATCGAACTTGATATTCACAAACCGATGTAATCAACCTTCAGCTTTGAGTGTGGGGATCTTTAATTTTATCACGCACTACTATTATACTTTTCGAGCATTTTTTTAATACTTCGAAAACGGAGGTAGTAGCTAAATCAAATTTAAGAACTGGCACTATTTGAACACTGAATTTACTTTAATTACTAAAACCCTTTTTCTTTATTTCCAGGCTCAAAGTTCCTATGTTCAGAAGTGATAGCTCCCATAAGAAGCGAGGTGGATGACATTAGCCTAATTATAATAAATTTTGAGGATCTAACGACGGCGCCAGCACCATCGTTAGAGAACAGCCCCATAGGAAAGAATAGATTAAGTAAATGTAGGTAAATATAATAGTTCTGTAATATTAGACTATGACCGCATAGAATTCCGATTTTACTAGCTTCCATTATGTCGAAAGCTCAGCTTTTTGAGAAAAGTACTTATTATGAAAGTGTAGCTCATAAAATTCTATACAAAAAAGGTTCCTATACTTTTTTCGCGAAATCAAGAGAACTATAGAAGGTATAAAGTGAATTAAACTGAGCACACCCCTACAATATTAAATAGGGCTATAAGGTGCAAAAAGTATAAAATCATTGCATTGGATCAGCGTCGTCGATACTTCCAATTTCCTGGATCTACAGATGTCCTATTTCATATTTTCATGCGTTCCTGAATGTCCCTATAAAACAAAATATATTCTTCAGCAACGAAAAAAACAAAACTAGGATTCGTTTCTATAGGATTATGCAGCAGTAGTAAGAGAGATAAATTTGAAGACACTTGATTAAATATTGTCTGCAAGTTATTTGTGGCATTCTACGAATATTCTTTCCTATTATTTGGGTTTTCTACCACACGTATTATTCTCTTCAAAAACAAATCACCGAATCTACAAAATGAAGGAATTATTGGAAAAAAGCCTCTGCGCCCGTGACGTTAACGCCAAAGAAATAGTCAGAGGTTATGTTTTGCAAATAATATAAATCGGAATAAACACACAAATAATGCATTTTGCTGACGTTTCGGAAAGTAATCTCTTTCCGTTTTCAAAGCTTTTTTTGGAAGAACTCTTATTTTGCTGTGTATGTAAAATACACAGCTTTAAGATTCTGTTTATGTTATTACCATAGATACTTACTACTTACACAGAACATAGAACTGATGATATTTTCTTTTAGATAATGTTGAATTTGTTAAGTTCTTCTTTTAACATTGGTAGCCAGGTTGTACAATTATCTACAGAACAATTCGATACGCACTTGTCTTCATTTAACAAGATTATTGCTGATTCTTTAATTTTTCTTTTTTTGGTATCTGCTTCTTTTGTTAAAATTTTTGCCGAGCCCTAGTTTATTCTATGTCCGTTTTCCCAAGCATGTTCACAAATCTTTGATTTCTGAATTTCATTCCTTCTAATGTAATTCTTGTGCTCATCCAACCTTACACTGAAAGGTCTGGATGACTCACCCACATAACATTTATCACATTCGCACGGGATATTGTAAATACAGTTTTTTGAATTCTGCTCCCTGTTTATCGGTTTTGTTTTTGCTAAAATAGATTTTAAAGTGTTCCCTGTTTTTTGAAATATCGTCCTAACATCAAATTTGTCACCTATACGGCGTAGCTTTTCCGATAATCCGTATACATAAGGAATTATTGCTGTATAATGACGTTCAGGTTTTTGTCGTACCTGATTGTCCCTATTTTCAACATTTATGAAAACTCTATCAACAAAGGCTTCAGGATATTGATTTTGTACTAGAACCTCTTTGATAAATTTTTTCTCGTTATTTAATATTTCATTATTAGATGAAATTATTTTGGCCCTATCGTATCAACATTTTACAACACCCCTTTTAACATTTATTGACTGATTTGAGTTAAAATTTAGATATCTATTAGTATGTGTTGGTTTTCTATAAACGCTTGTTTCAATTGTATTATTTACCCTTCTAATTAAAACATCTAAAAACGGTAGTTCGTTCCTACTTTCTACTTCTAATGTGAATTTAATAGACGGTTCCTTACTATTTATATTTTCCAAAAAACTATCTAGTAAATCGATACCATGAGGCCAAATTGTAAAGATGTCGTCAACATATCTCTACCTGACAACCGGTTTGTTTATACAATTTTGAAGATATGTGTTCTCAAAGTTCTCCATAAATATGTTGCTTAAAATTGGTGATAATGCAGACCCCATAGCCATACCAAAATCCTGCTGATAGAACTCATTCTCCAATTGAAAATAGGTTGGTTTTATACACATTGTTAAGAGTTCCATTATGCTATTTACATTTAATTTAGTTCTAGTTTCCAAATTATTATCATTTAGCAACCTAAACCAAAAATAATGGGCAACATGCGGAACATTTATTATAATTTTTTCTACTGAGTTATTTGAAGAAACCTCTTTTTTTTAAGTTTATTTTTGAATTTTGTACTTATTGCTCAATAAATCGAAAATGGTTGCGATTCGCCCTAGGGAAGTACTTACAAAAAATGTTCGTTTTTCATTTCTACATCACATCGTCGAAAAATATATAGGGTGTTCCATTTGAATCGAGAAAATTCAATTTAAAATGTTCTTAATTGACACATAATTTTTGGCCACCTCGTACATTTTCAGGAAATGAAAATGATTCAGAACCATTAATTAGATGTCTCGTAACTGGTATTCAGATAAGTTTTTCTTAAAACCTATAAATGTGACTGTGGTGATTTTTTTAATATCCATCTGCAGATTGCTTATTTCAACAAAAAAAATTCATTACATCCAAGTGATTGGGAGATATCCAATGCTAATATAGGAATTAATAGAGCCTAGAAAGAGACTTAAAAAATGTACTGGTATACATAGCACTCCATTAAAAAAAATAGGCATTTGGTCCTGTAATTTCGTCTTGGCTCGCACCGTAGGTTCGAAAATAATTTCCAGTTATAGAATTTTTTATCTAGTTTACTTTCAATTTTTTTTTTAATTTCTAGCTATCGTAGAACTGGAGATATAGAGGTCCGACGTGCTATTTCCCCACCCTGTATATCAAATTATTACTTATACAGTTTCAAGGTACTTATAGTCCTTGATTGATACTTATTAAAAAGGGGACGCTAGCTCAGTGGGTTATCGCGTCTAGCTTACTCTCTGAGAATACCTAGTGAAATGGGTTCGAGCTCCACCTACTGCGAAGTAATTTTTAAATATAAATTATTCCCAAAAAGTGGTTCGAATCCCACTATAAACTGTAGGGCTCAGTCTCCCTTTCTCAGACAAATCTAGATCTCCTAGACTTATGAGGGTCTTTCAGACTTGGAATGCGGTTAAAAAATATTTACAAACAAACAATTACAAACATTTCATCCACCATAACGTACATACGTGATTAAACCAAATAGTTGAACATGCAAATCACTTTTTGAATGTTTCACATACTAACTTAGGAGAAAGAAAAACGCATGGGGAAATTTATCGAGACATTCTTACTGCCAGGTTCACGAATGTAATCATTCGGAGATGCCTCGCTTAAAAGCCGTCAGACCCAGACAGCCATTAAGCTAAAACTTATTACAATATCAATTTCGGCTGTCGCCGATATGTCTCTTTCACCCAGCTCTGTAAATGTATCTTGAGATTAAGCTTGCGGGCCAGAGTCTTTCCATTTCTATCCTCAAATAGGGCAGTTTCATTTACAAATTCCAGTCCACTTGCTTCGGGGTTAAGTATCATTAGTTCTAGTCTAGAAGAAGAAAATATTTTATAGATATAAATTAATTAATGAAAATGTTTCGAAAATTTTAATTTCATGTATTGCTATTCGGTCAGCGTCAAGTGGTTTTAAACTTAAAACTAGTTTTAATCTTAATCTTAAAATTAGAGACCACAACTTCATTACATATTGGGTATAAATATCTAGTCGGTATTTTAAATAATGAAAAATTGTACGAGTTTTTAAAATTACCAATTCAAACTGAAGTTGATCGAACACAATCACGTTTTTTTCTCTCTGCGTTTTTTTTTTTAGGTGGTTTCTCCAATAGACCTAATTCATATATATTAGCGGTCTCCAGTAATACTTTTATTTTTTGACTTTTTTCGACATGGTCAGTAAACTTATCAGTAAACTCTTCCTCTGGTTTTTCTTCAGGTTGCGACTTAGTATTACTTTCCTCAACGTTTTCTTCGACAATAATTGCTCTATTTCCTTGTTGTCTGATGCTTCTATAATGGTTTCTCAATTTGAACAAGTTCTTGGAAGTAGCGTCTTGAAACATAGAAATTGGTGTAAGTCCATTTGGTGACTCTTTCCAACCATAATTCCATCTTCAAATCAATCTTTGACGCCTTTGTTCCTAAAACTTGACCTAAATCGAATAAATATTCGCATTCTTTAACAGATCTATAATCTCAAATATTAGACAAAAACAATTAACTACGCAAAAAATACAAACAAAGACGCAGAAGCTTACGAAACCTTCAGATTATTAAAAAAATAAAGAACGATACCGTGATAGTACGAAGTAAATACGTCACGGTCATAGAGAAAAATATTTCCTCTTACCCAAACACCTTCTCGTCCTAAATTAATAATATAAAGGATATTACAGCTATACAATTTTATGAATCATAACGGAATTACCACGACTGATCCACAACAAATTGTAAACGAATTTCCACAATTTTTTGAAACCGCTTATATATCTCAGCAATTTGATCAGTCAAATGATGAACCAGCATTTAGTGCTCCTATTTTTAAACAGCAATTTACAGAATAGTGGAGTCAGACAAGCATCAAAGTGAAAAAGGAATTGTTTCCAGTGTTAATTTTTTTTTCTTAACATGTTAGTTTCATCGAATACTATCGAAATGGACATGCTGTTGCCGCTACGCAATCGGCCATTTCGTGAAAGATCTACCATTTTGGTCGTTCTTTCTAATTATAGATGAGTATATCTCGGTATGTGTGAAAAGCGAAAAAAAATTGAGGCTATTCGTTATGATATAAGCTATCAGTGGTTACAATATGAAATTTTATCTGCACACATAACCTAAAAAAATAAAAATGAAAAAACTGCTAAATATTGGGTTTTTTGTTATAACTTCGGATATTTTAAGTGAAATTTGATGAAATTTTCAAAATATATACTTTATAATACGAACAATAACTGACTAATATTCCGAGTCAAAAAATCTAATACAAGTCTCAAAAATTTACTTCAAATTTTAAAATTTATTGGTCAATTACTTTTGTGCGTCGCATCGTATGAGGTTCTATTTTTTGTTAAATGTAGGTTTCGTATGCACTTTGTGATGGTGAAAAGAAAAAAATTTAAACTTGAAAAAGTGGAAAAAATCGATTTCTTGTTATTATTCGTTAATTTTTTCGAATAATTTCACTATGATAAAACTCAATTTTTTTGCATTATTAATTAATTTTTGACATATTCTGATCTAATTTTTCGAAAGAGCGCTAAAAAATCAGTTATATATACAGGCTGTCCATTTTATCAGGGCCCGCGAGAATATCTCACTCAATATCGGTCGTACAAAAAAAATTTTTGTACAAAAATTGTGCCGATTTATATAACCTACAAAATGGTTTAAAGACATTTGAAATCCATGGCCTACTTTAAGAGTTATGGCGGAAATTATAGAAAATGCTGAAAACGTCTAGGCCAAATATCTCCGTTATTTGAAGAGATACGAGAAAAATTCTAAGGCAAAAATTTTTTGCAAAACAGAGTGTTTCAACGAGGTTTTATCTAATTCTTGTCAAAACCGCTGTATTTTGAGATTTATTCTTCAGGCTGTTAAAAAAATTATTTTGAAACGGGCGGGAAATGGCGCCATTAAATAGAGTATTTTTCCTCCCTTTTCAACGATATATCACATGCCATAATTATTCATTAGTTCTACGTTAGTAATTATAAAAACATTTTTTTAAAACCAATAATTTTTTTTTAGCATTATACTTTCCGTGAAGAAGTATGATTAAATAAAACGATAAAATAATTCAATAACTTGTTCAAATCTTTGCTGTAATAAAACATTAACACAATTAAGAAGAATAAAGTAAATTCAGGTAACAAAAACAAATTAATAATAAAAAGAATATAGCACACAGAACATTAATATTTATCTAATCCTCGAAATAATTTTTAAGATATCATATCAAGTGTTCAAAGTGTCCACCGCGATTTCTTATGCACAATCCAGCGCGGCGAGGTACTGCATTTAAAACATTACTCAGCATTTCGGGGGTAACTGTAATTACATGCCTGTTGAATTCGAGCTGTTATAACCTCTATATTTTGGGGTGTCGTCGAAAACACCTTATCTTTAATATACCCCCATAGAAAAATTCCATTGGGGTTATATCTGGAGAACGAGGGGGGCCATCGAATAAATCCATTGATACCTATCCAATGTTAAGGCAAAACTTCGTCTAAATAATCTAGGCAAATCTGGGAATTGTGGGGAGGAGCTCCATCTTGTTGAAAATATTGAAAGTTGTGTCGATTCTCTAAAGGTAGATCATCTAAGAATTCATTAAATTCATTTCTCAAAAAGTTTAGGTACTTTTGACCACTGAGGTGACCATCATAAAAATAAGGACCTATTAAATTGGTGCCTAAAATAACTATCCACACATTTATTTAAAAACGATTTTGAAACACAGTCGGTCTATGACAATGTGCATTTGTAATGAATATTGCGACTAAAAAATCCATTATTGGAAAAATTTGCCTCGTTGGACCAAAGTATTCCTCTTTGGTTTGTCCGCCCCTTGTAAATTGTGAACTTTTTTGGCTTTATAACACCGGTAACCATTTTCTTTAAAATTTTTCTGGCACTTGTTTTATTTATATGACAAGCAATTTGAATTTCTCTTAATGATGTTTCCAAATTTTCTGTATTTTTATTTCTTACATAATTAATAACTCGGTTTACCTTATTTACATTATCAGTAACACTTTTCAACCTTGTCTTCTTCTTTAAAAATGAACCATTGTTTTTCAGTTTCGTAGCTAATTTTCTGAACAGAGTTTTATTTGGCTGTAGTGCTTGTGGAAATCTATTTCTATATTCTACTTGAGCTAATCCAGAGTTAAAATTGCATTGGCAATATGTAACGAACATATTATAACGATCAATGTGAGTGAAAATCAGTTTTGAAAATTCTAAATTCTTAACCGAGTGTGATTGAGTAAGAGTTTAAGTATTAACTGAGATGATCTATCAAAATATTAAATTGTCAAGTTTGTTAATAGCCAACTATTTTAAAATAATTGAAATAATAGTGAAATCATGAAATACAAACAAATGGATATTATACTTAAATTATCTGGTAAAGACATTTTAACTTTCTAAGCAAGGAGTGACGCTTTTATGGAGGACCTCTATACATTGGCATACCTGCGAATACTCTTTCCATAATTGCTCCATGTTGCTTTCTTGATTATTATTTTGTTTTTGTTACCTGGATTTACTTTATTCTTCTTAATTGTGAGAATGTTTTATTATAGCAAGGATTCGAACAACTTATTGAATTATTTTATCGTATTATTTAATCATACTTCTCCACGGCCAGTATAATGCTTGTTAAAAAAAATTTATTGGTTTAAAAAAAATGTTTTTATAACTACTAACGTAGTACCAATGAATGGCGTGTGATATATCGTTGAAAAGGGAGGAAAATACTCTATTTAATGGCGCCATTTCACGCCCGTTTCTAAATAATTTTTTTAACGGCCTGAAGAGTAAATCTCAAAATACAGCGGTTTTGAAAAAAATTAGAAAAAACCTCATTGAAACACTGTTTTGCAAAAAATTTTCGCCTTAGAATTTTTCTCGTATCTCTTCAAATAACGGAGATATTTGGCCTAGACGTTTTCCGCATTTTCCATATTTTCCGCCATAACTCTTAAAGTAGGTCATGGATTTCAAATGTCTTTAAACCATTTTGTATGTTATATAAATCGGCATAATTTTTGTAAAAATATTTATTTTTGTACGACCGATATTAAGTGAGATATTCTCAAGTGCCCTGATAAAATGGACAGCCTGTATAAAAAGTATTGCGCATACATATGAAAAGAATCTATTTTTTGTATTTTTTCGTCAATTTTTTCGAAATATTCCACTGTTTTGATAAAACTCATTTTTTTGTATTAATAATTCATTTTTTACATATGCTAATCTAATTTTTCGAAAAAAAATTTATATTCTGCACAAAATGCATTAAAAAATGATACAATTAAAAACAAATGAATATTTATCATGATTAGAAATTCAAAATTGTTGGCACAGAACAGCATTTGAAAAATAATTTAAATCAAATAAACCGCCTAATTTAAACATGAGTTATAATAATTTGTCCCACTATGAATTGTTGTATAATTTTTTATGGATATAGTTCTGATTGTAATAGCACGAAAAATTCAGAACGTTTGAGGAGATTGCACAATAATTTTTGAACTAAAGTAAATATAATTGATACAGCACCAAAAATGTTTCTACTCCACAGTAGAAATAAAAAGAGCAATTTATTTCCCTTTTGTGTAATCAATTTAAAAATAGAAATATTGAACATGAAATATGCAAAGAAGATGCCGATACAAATATTATTCGTACCGCTGCTTCATCTTTATCAGAAAATATTTATTTTTATAAACCTATGATAGGAAAAACGAAAGACAAATATTATTCACAATACTCTTTCAAAAAAACAGATTTAAAAGAACATGTATTATTTATCCACGTTTTTTGTGGTTGCGATATTACGTCAGCATTTGCAATTAAAATAAATAAAATTTGTCTTACTTTGCAAAAATATAGTTCTTTGAAAAAAGACACACTTGTTTTCTATGATCTTGAAGCAACAGAGACTATGCTATTTTCAGCAGCCGCATATTGCATACAAGGATTATACGGATCGAACCCAATTAAAAAAACAAATTTGGAAAAATTGAGGGTTTAATTGCTTTTAAAAATACACATCAACAGCATGTAAGCTGACTTCGCTACCACCCACCCCACAAGCTGCAAATCAATATTATTTAAGAGTGTATTATCAAATCCAAAAATGGTTGTTCCCAGAAAATAGTAAGCCTACATGCAACTACGGATGGCACATGGCCTCCAGTGGCTTATTACCTGTGACTCTTCCGAGAAACGTTAAACCACTACCAGATTCACTTATAAAATCAATTGCATGCATTTGCAAATCAATAGGTAGTAAGTGCAAGACTAGAGCATGTTCTTGTAATAAACTGGGATTAAAATGCGCTGGCCTCAATTGCTTTAACTGTGAAGATAAAGATTTGGTACCTGAAACAGAAGAAATTAATGAGTTGGATGAAGAATTGGAAAATAATTCTGAAACATTTTCTGTAACTGAAAGTCTAAGTACATGTGGAACCGAGACAGAGTTAGAGGACAGTGTTAGCGAAGCTTCTTCATTATCATTTACTGATAGGTCGATTGATCAAGAAATTGATAGAAATGAAAATGAAGTGTTTTTTATTAACCAGTTAGATGATATATTATCTCAAATTGTACCCACAGTGGAAGATATTGTGTGCGTTGGTGATATGAATGTGAACTTGTTGAATTTAAACAACCCTCTTACTCATATGTTTGAGGCCTATAATTTTTTGCAATTAATTGACGAACCTACTCGTATTATCAATAATTCAGTGAGCCTACTTGACCCTATTTTTGTTGCTAGCGTGTGTGATGTAGTAAAATCGTCTCTTTTGGATACTGATAATAGAAGTGATCACAAACTTGTCTACTGTGAGCTTGCCTTAAAAACATCTAAAAAGGGAAATAAACTTGTTACTTTTAGAGATTTTAGAAATTTTAATCATATTTTTCTGCAAGAATTATATGACTTATCATGGCACAGAATTTTCCAAACGAGGGATATAAAAAAGGCGTACTTAAATACTTAAATACTTTGGAGACAAATAATAGTAAAATGTTTTGGAAATCTTTGGGAAATATGAATATTCGAACTAAACGAAACATTGAATTGCCTGAAAGTTTAGCTGATCCCGAGAAAATTAATGACAGTTTTTTGGAGGCATTTAATACAACAAATGCTGATGTAGATACAATATTACGTTATAAAAACAACACTAACAATCCTGAATACAGGTTTGCTTTCTCATTTGTTGAACCGGACATAATTGTAAAAATTGTCAAAAATTTTAAATCTAATACATGTGGAAAGGACGGAATTACCCTAGAAATGATAAAGCTTTGTCTTCCAGCCATATCCATTTATATAACACACATAATTAACGTTTGTCTTGAATTTGGTGTCTTTCCGACCTGCTGGAAGGAAAGCTTAATTTCTCCTATACCAAAAATTAATAATCCTACTGAGCTTTGTCACTTGAGGCCTATCAGTCTCTTATCAGTTTTAAGCAGAATACTTGAAAAGGTCGTTTATATTCAGCTCGAAAAATATTTCTCTGAACACAATTTACTTCCAAAGCATCAATCTGGCTTCAGAGCAGGTCATAGCACCACAACTGCCCTTGTTAATATAAGTGACAACCTGGTACATGCAGTCGATCACAAAAAGGCTACGGCCCTGATTCTTTTGGATTATTCAAAGGCTTTTGATTCTGTAAACCACGAGCTGTTATGTGCTAAACTGCACTTCTACGGGCTTGATACTGTACCTCAAGGATTCTTCAAATCGTACCTCACAGACCGATACCAGAGAGTACGTACCAAAATTGGAATATCATCTGCCCAATCTGTAGGAGCAGGAGTGCCACAGGGCTCCGTATTGGGTCCTCTGCTATTCCTCATTTACACTGCGGACATATATGAACACGTAAAGTTCTGCTCCATGCAAAGCTATGCTGATGACACACAACTGCATCTTACCTTTCCTCCTGACTTACGGGAGCTTGCCTTGCATCAAATCAATAGCGACCTTACATCAATTTCTACGTATAGCGCGAACCATAACTTAACTTTAAATGCTTCCAAATGCTCAGTTTTATTATTTTCTCCAAAGTATCAATACTCAAACCTAGCTAATCATATGATAATTAAAATCAACAACACTACTCTTCCTATAGTAACAGAGGCAAAAAATTTAGGAGTTATCTTTGATAATAATCTCACTTTTACACCGCATATAAATAGCTTGCTGAGGAAATCATACGTTTGTCTAAAAATGCTATATGCTAGCAAACAGTTTTTATCTTTTAAAATAAGAAAGAAATTATGTGAAACGCTCGTTCTACCAATATTTTATTATTGCCTAATTATGTATTTTCCATTTTTGGATTCGGTTAATAAGAACAGAATTCAAAAAGTTCAGAACACATGTTGTCGGTTTATTTTTGGCTTGCGTAAATACGACCACGTCAGTGTTAAAATTAAAGAGCTTCATTGGCTGAAGATCAACAATATCTGGAAACTTCATTTCTTGCTATTTGTACACCGTTTGCTGACTACATCTATACCGAAGTACCTGAGAGACAAACTGGTGCCACGTAACGCATTGCATTCGCGCGATATCAGATACGTTAACAATTTTACAATGCCTCAACACTCAACAACTTTTTTTCAAAAATCTTTCACTTACAACGCTGTTAAACACTACAATAATATGGATACTAACTTGAAACATTTTTCTGTAGCTAAACTTCGCAATAGTTTAAGATCTCAACTATTAGTTAACGAGTAATATGTGGGTACACATTTTTATTTTCCATCTTTTATCATTAATTTTAGGATTTTAGATTTACACTTCTACTGTTTTAGTTTTCTTCTTTTAACTTCACTTTTATATTTTAAATAAATTGTATTGTTATTATTATTATTATTATTATAATAGGTATTAGTTATAGCTTAAGTAGACATAGGTTAAGTGTTAGAGTAGCCAATGGCTAAACTTCGCCTATGTAAATTAAAATGTATGATTATGCATTTTCCTGAATAAAGACGATTTATTATTATTATTATTATTATTATTAAATACCAAAATTCAAATTTTAAATGATTTCATTATAGAACTATTTAATAAGCATGCACCACTTAGACAAGTTAGAGTTACAAAACCTAAAGCACCGTGGTTAACCGATGCACTAAAGGCGTTAATGAAGCGCAGGGACAGTGCTTTGTGTAGATATAAAATGACCAACTCACCTGACGATTGGAATTTTTCTAAAAGTTTGAGAAATCAAACACTAACAGCTATAAGGTCAGAAAAGAAAAAATATATTAATTTTATCAACTCCTAGAAAAACTTGGGCTACTTTAAATAATCTTAATGTAAAACCTCAAAAATCTACTGAGCTACCATTACACCTTAATAACGTAAATAATATTAATAACCACTTTATTTCAGTTCATCAAAAAAATAGTAACAATCAGGATATAATAGATTTTTACAATAATAACTCATTTAGTGCCAACGAAACTTCAGTTTTAAGTTGGCTTCACTAGAAGACGTTCACAATGCCATCTGCAGTATTAAGTCAAAAGCATATGACACAGATAATATAAGCATTACAATGATTAAATACTGTTGTCCATTTATAGAAAAATATGTATTACACATCGTAAATTGTTGTATAGAAGAAGGGTACTTCCCGAGCAATTGGAAATGTTCTCTAGTGACGCCATTACCTAAAATTGCTAATCCGCTATCATTTGGTGACTTGAGACCTATTAGTGTTCTACCTGCTTTCTCAAGAATTTTGGAAAAAATAATGTACTCCCAAATATTTTCTTATATTGATAAAAATAAAATTTTAAGTAAATATCAGTCAGGATTTAGATCTGCACACAGTACTGCGTCTGCGCTTTGTCAAGTTACAGATGGCATTATCAGGGCTAGGGACAGAGGTATGGTTACTGCTTTGGTCTTATTGGATTATTCGAAAGCTTTTGATAAAATCGATCATGACATAATGTGTGCCAAAGTTAAAGTTATATTGTCAAATCATATTTATCCAATAGGCGGCAGATAGTACGAGTAGGCGACTCAAGCTTAACGTCTGCTTTTGTATTAACTGGGGTCGCGCAGGGTTAAATTTTGGGACCATTATTTTTTGTCCTCTATACGACGGAAATTCTTAATAAAATTGAGCTATCATATCGTGCAGAGAATATGATCAATAATAATTTGGAAACAATCTATAACGTGTCTTATAAGCATAATTTATCACTTAATCCTAATAAATGTGTGGTTTTAATGTTCGGCGGCAGAAATGATATAGATGCTGTAAGCCACATGCAAATAATAATAAATGAAGATAACCTGTTTGTTATTGTATTGTTAAATCTGCAAAAAGTTTGGGTGTAGTATTTGACGATTCATTGAAGTTTAATTTGCAAGTAAACAAAGTAATACAAAAAGCCTATATTAATTTAAAACTTCTATATTCCAGCAGACACATATTAAATTTTAATATGCGTAAGAACCTTTGTGAAGCATTGGTGCTATCACATTTAAACTATTGCAGTTTCATCTACAAACCCTGTTTGAGCACAGTAGACAAGGGCAGATTGCAAAAAATTCAAAATTCATGCTGCAGACTTATATATGGGCTCCGTATCTATGACCGAGGAATTTCTACCAGAATAAAAATGTTACGGTGGTTAAATATTAGTAACAGAACGAAGTTACACCTGTTATCCTTTGCACATTCCACTATTCGCTCTGGTGTGCCATCGTATATTGGAGAGAAATTCATATGAAGGCATCAACAACATTCTATAAATATACGGTCACATCATGTATTCACCATACCAAGATTTAGAACATCGTTATTTAAAAAATCGTTTTCGTATAATGCCATAAAGCTATATAATTCTCTGCCTCCTTCTTTAAAAATCTGTAATCCTACAACATTTAAATACAAATTAAAAGCATTATTATTGAGTGATCAATAGCGTTAATTTTAGGTATGTAGAAGAAGTAATAATGAGGTACCTTGCAAAAGCAAACAAATAAAATTTTATATACAGTTAAGAAATCATTTCACTAGTTTTTTTCCTGCTTTTTTATGTATTTTTTTTCTCTCTTTCTTTGTTCCTGATCTAATTCTCTTTGTGTGCTAAGTTAATTTATGTTAAATTTAATTTTAAATCCATTATAGAGTTAAGTGTAAGAGTAGTCCTTCGACTAAACTTCGCTCTATATGACTTTAATTTTGTATTTCTTTGTATTTCTCTAATAAAGGAGTTTATTATTATTATTATTATTATTATTATTATTATTATTATTATTATTATTATTATTATTTTTTTTTTTTTTTTTTTTTACAAAAAACCAGTCACCCTACTCTGTGGCTCCGACCCTCACAGAGGGGAGCTGGTAATACCAATAGCCACTCCCCACGCCCGTGGGGTGAGTGACTACCGGGTCCGCGAATCGTGTGCCCTGAGTAGACGTAATGAACCGAGGATGACAGCCTTCTGCATTCTGCCGGCTAAGATCTCTGCCGAATCTCGGCATGCCGGTATGATCTTTAGTTCTGAAAGCAGCGTCTGTCTCATTCCACCGAGGGCTCCTATAATCAGTACCACTATTTTAACAGAATGGCCTGGATAAAGCCTGCGGAGTTCGAAGAGCAAATCTCGATATTTTGTCCGTTTTTCCTCCTCTTTCAAGACAATGTTGCTCTCAGCGGGAGCTGAGAATTCCACGACATACATTGTCTTGAGTTGGTGGTCGAGGAGTACTATGTCAGGCTTGTTGGCTTGTATTTGCCTGACGGTGGGAAACCAGTAGTTCCAATAAATTAGGCACTTCTCATTCCCCACAACGGACTCAATATCCCCCGGAACGTAAGGCAGCACTGGTGTTTCGTCTATCCCATACGAGTGCCTTAAATGATAGTAAAGCACTCGTAATGCTGCGTTGTGTCTATGAATATAGGCCGAGACTGCGTATGTCGGGCAAGCCGACAGTAAGTGCATTACAGTCTCCGGCGCCCTGCGGCAGGCCCTGCAGCTGACATCAGGGACCTCCATACCCATGACACGACGTCGATAGACGAGAGTGTTAAATACACCATCCTGGCAAGCCATTATGAATCCCTCGGTCTCAGACTTCAGCCCAGCTGACCTTAAGAAGGCGAAGGTCAGCCTTTCGGATAAGCCGAGGTCTTCTATATTTTTATAGAAGATCCCGTGCAATGGCTTATCCTTATGGAGCTGCAGAAGGATGTTGTGTTCTGCAGCTTTAATGTGGGCTTTTAGTCGAACGGGTTCCAACTCGGTGACAGAGTCGGGGTTTACCCGCTCGACGTCGAAGATGAGACCAAGTTCATCGGCTGCTCTCCGTGCTGCCTTAAAGAGAAAAGCTCCTACCTCTGTATTTTCATGGTTTCGGACCATGCAGAGGAGGGGATCCGAACTCCTGATGACCTTACATGCTCCCTCCAGAACCATCCTGCTATGGAGACTCTCCAAGCTCAAGAGTCCACGGCCTCCCCGATGTCGTGGGAGATATAACCGTGGAACGGACGATTTAGGATGCAAGCTCCTATTGAGATGCATCTTCTTGCGGGTTACTACATCGAGTTGACGCAGCTCTTCTCTAGTCCATTTCACTACTCCGAAAGAGTAGAGAAGGATCGGAACGGCAAGCATATTTGTAGCAGACACCTTGTTCTTCCCCGACAGTTCTGAAGACCAGATCTGTCGGAGTAGGTGCTGATACTTGCCGCGGAGAGCGTTTTTCACTACACTCACTTCTTGGGTGGAGCGTTGCTCGACACCCAAGTAAGTGTACGACTCTCCGGCATCTAGATGGTGTAAGATGCTTCCGTCCACGAGCTGCGCGTCCTCTCCATAGTCACCGCATCGTCCTCTCTTGAGATGGATCAGTGCGCATTTGTCCAACCCGAACTGCATACCGACAGCCTGCGTATACTCCTGTACCACCCTAAGGGACTGTTGGAGATCCCTCTCTCCAGAGGCATAAAGTTTAAGGTCATCCATATAAAATAGATGGGTGACCTTATGCCTCCTGTCGCCGGGGGTACCGCAGTTGTAGCCACGGGTTTTCCGGAGCGAGACGGATAATGGCAGTAGTGAGATGCAAAACAGAAGGGGGCTGAGGGAATCTCCCTGAAATACTCCTCTTCTGAATGTTACCGACTCTGTTTGGACTCTATCGTTACCTGATGTTATGGTAAAGCGAGTCCTCCAGAGCGGCATCAGTTCTTCAATACATCTCACTACGGGACCGGGTACCACAAGACATCGGAGCAAGTGAACAATGAGCTCATGCGATGTCATGTCGAATGCCTTGCGGTAGTCGATCCAGGCCATAGAGAGGTTCCGCTTATACTGCATGGAGTCCTGCGTGACACATCTGTCAATCAACAGGTTCTCCTTGCAGCCAGCGACACCTCTCTTCGACCCTCGTTGCTCAAATATCCGTTCGTAAACCGGTTCAACTGCGTGGAGCACCCGCATGTACAAAATGCGTGTAAACACCTTGTAACATGCGTTTAGACAGGTTATCGGTCTGTAATTCTTTGGGTTGGACAAATCTCCGTTCTTGGGGATCAGCACTGTCCGCCCCTCAACAACCCAAGAAGGGATTTGCTGCTCCCCATTTAACCAGGAATTAAATATTCTGGCCAAATGGTGGTGGGTGCTCGATAACTTTTTCCACCAAAAGTTATTTATCCCATCGGGACCTGGAGCAGCAAAGTTCTTAGAGCCATCAAGAGCCCTACGAACCTCTTCTGGGGTTATTGGTTCGCACACTTCCTGTGGTTGCTGAAGCCTTTGACAAAAGGCTTCAAAGTGTGCAAGGGCAGGAGAATCTCGGTTGAGTGGAAGCCTCTCCTCGTACAGCGTTTTCCAGAAGTTCTCCACCTGATCTGCAGTCGGCGGATTGTCTACAACACGCGGAGGCGGTTGGAAAAGGCGCGAGGGCTTCTCGCGGAACAGTTTATTTTCCGCAAGCCCCCTCGCCCGCCTCACTAATGACTTTTTGCAAGTCACTAGCATCCGTATCCTGTCGAGACAGTGCTGTTTGGTGGTTCGCAGCACTGCCTCATTGAGTGTGTGATGGACGCGTCTTAAGTTGGCGGCTAATCGACGCACTTTAGGCGTGAACGGCCTGTTGGCCGCCATATAGTCCATCACACATTGGATACGGGATGCGTGTTGCCTCACCGACTGGATCTTGGCTTCCATCTTTTGTATGCGCCGCTGCGCTCTCTCCTGTGGGGAAGAGGTATTTCGCCTCTCCACCTGAGACGAGCGTTGAGCAGCGGCATACACGGCACAATTTATGTGCCAGATGTCAGCCTCTTCTGGTAGCGCTGTACGAAGTTCAGCGTTCACTCTGGCCAGGTCTTGTGGCCCGGGGGTTTTCAGACGGTGTAACCCCCTTCTGGTACTGAGACCCTCTGGTATTGGCGGAACGAGGAGAGCCACGTCCTCAACCGGTGAATGTGGCGGCTCTTCGGCCACCTCATTCACCGGCCCAGGAGCAGCCCTCACGTAGCCCCTACTACGAAGGTGGGATACATAGTCACGCAGATTTTGTGGCGTGAAGGCGCTATGCTCTGGTAGCCTCTCACACCACAGAGCATGCATCCGCGCCATGTACCCCCTCCGCGCGGGCTCACTGCTTTCATAACAATGCAGAAGCTCATCCCTCAGTTCATCCGTCCACTCAAAGCGTCCTTGTTCGTTGCGTACGTCGTCAACGGGCGGTCTATCCGGTTGGGCCCCACCACCTTGCCCTTGACCCCTATCCGAACGGGGTCGACCGTGGGGGCCCAGTCTTCGGCCTGCCGGAACCAAAGGTTAGAGCCTGTGGGTGGTTAGCCCAGCAGGCCCACGACCGACACCAGAGGGGAAGATGCTTTCCCCTCCCGGGTGCACTAGGGCTGCCGGTTCGATTTTGCACCCCTAGCTGGAGTAAGTGGTGGCGCTACTCACCAAAGGCTTAATAGATGGAAGTTAGCCCCTCCTGCTATTATTATTATTATTTTTTTTTTTTTAATTTTTTACAAAAAACCAGTCACCTTACTCTGTGGCTCCGACCCTCACAGAGGGGAGCTGGTAATACCAGTAGCCACCCCCCACGCCCGTGGGGTGAGTGACTACCGGGTCCGTGAATCGTGTGCCCTGAGTAGACGTAATGAACCGAGGATGACAGCCTTCTGCATTCTGCCGGCTAAGATCTCTGCCGAATCTCGGCATGCCGGTATGATCTTTAATTCTGAAAGCAGCGTCTGTCTCATTCCACCGAGGGCTCCTATAATCAGTACCACTATTTTAACAGAATGGCCTGGATAAAGCCTGCGGAGTTCGAAGAGCAAATCTCGATATTTTGTCCGTTTTTCCTCCTCTTTCAAGACAATGTTGCTCTCAGCGGGAGCTGAGAATTCCACGACATACATTGTCTTGAGTTGGTGGTCGAGGAGTACTATGTCAGGCTTGTTGGCTTGTATTTGCCTGACGGTGGGAAACGAGTAGTTCCAATAAATTAGGCACTTCTCATTCCCCACAACGGACTCAATATCCCCCGGAACGTAAGGCAGCACTGGTGTTTCGTCTATCCCATACGAGTGCCTTAGATGATAGTAAAGCACTCGTAATGCTGCGTTGTGTCTATGAATGTAGGCCGAGACTGCGTATGTCGGGCAAGCCGACAATAAGTGCATTACAGTCTCCGGCGCCCTGCGGCAGGCCCTGCAGCTGATATCAGGGACCTCCATACCCATGACACGACGTCGATAGACGAGAGTGTTAAATACACATCCTGGCAAGCCATTATGAATCCCTCGGTCTCAGACTTCAGCCCAGCTGACCTTAAGAAGGCGAAGGTCAGCCTTTCGGATAAGCCGAGGTCTTCTATATTTTTATAGAAGACCCCGTGCAATGGCTTATCCTTATGGAGCTGCAGAAGGATGTTGTGTTCTGCAGCTCTAATGTGGGCTTTTAGTCGAACGGGTTCCAACTCGGTGACAGAGTCGGGGTTTACCCGCTCGACGTCGAAGATGAGACCAAGTTCATCGGCTGCTCTCCGTGCTGCCTTAAAGAGAAAAGCTCCTACCTCTGCATTTTCATGGTCTCGGACCATGCAGAGGAGGGGATCCGAACTCCTGATGACCTTACATGCTCCATCCAGAACCATCCTGCTATGGAGACTCTCCAAGCTCAAGAGTCCACGGCCTCCCCGATGTCGTGGGAGATATAACCGTGGAACGGACGATTTAGGATGCAAGCTCCTATTGAGATGCATCTTCTTGCGGGTTACTACATCGAGTTGACGCAGCTCTTCTCTAGTCCACTTCACTACTCCGAAAGAGTAGAGAAGGATCGGAACGGCAAGCATATTTGTAGCAGACACCTTGTTCTTCCCCGACAGTTCTGAAGACCAGATCTGTCGGAGTAGGTGCTGATACTTGCCGCGGAGAGCGTTTTTCACTACACTCACTTCTTGGGTGGAGCGTTGCTCGACACCCAAGTAAGTGTACGACTCTCCGGCATCTAGATGGTGTAAGATGCTTCCGTCCACGAGCTGCGCGTCCTCTCCATAGTCACCGCATCGTCCTCTCTTGAGATGGATCAGTGCGCATTTGTCCAACCCGAACTGCATACCGACAGCCTGCGTGTACTCCTGTACCACCCTAAGGGACTGTTGGAGATCCCTCTCTCCAGAGGCATAAAGTTTAAGGTCATCCATATAAAATAGATGGGTGACCTTATGCCTCCTGTCGCCGGGGGTACCGCAGTTGTAGCCACGGGTTTTCCGGAGCGAGACGGATAATGGCAGTAGTGAGATGCAAAACAGAAGGGGGCTGAGGGAATCTCCCTGAAATACTCCTCTTCTGAATGTCACCGACTCTGTTTGGACTCTATCGTTACCCGATGTTATGGTAAATCGAGTCCTCCAGAGCGGCATCAGTTCTTCAATACATCTCACTACGGGACCGGGTACCACAAGACATCGGAGCAAGTGAACAATGAGCTCATGTGATGTCATGTCAAATGCCTTGCGGTAGTCGATCCAGGCCATAGAGAGGTTCCGCTTATACTGCATGGAGTCCTGCGTGATACATCTATCGATCAGCAGGTTCTCCTTGCAGCCAGCGACACCTCTCTTCGACCCTCGTTGCTCATATATCCGTTCGTAAACCGGTTCGACTGCGCGGAGCACCCGCATGTACAAAATGCGTGTAAACACCTTGTAACATGCGTTTAGACAGGTTATCGGTCTGTAGTTCTTTGGGTTGGACAAATCTCCGTTCTTGGGGATCAGCACTGTCCGCCCCTCAACAATCCAAGAAGGGATTTGCTGCTCCCCATTTAACCAGGAATTAAAAATTCTGGCCAAATGGTGGTGGGTGCTCGATAACTTTTTCCACCAAAAGTTATTTATCCCATCGGGACCTGGAGCAGCAAAGTTCTTAGAGCCCTCAAGAGCCCTACGAACCTCTTCTGGGGTTATTGGTTCGCACACTTCCTGTGGTTGCTGAAGCCTTTGACAAAAGGCTTCAAAGTGTGCAAGGGCAGGAGAATCTCGGTTGAGTGGAAGCCTCTCCTCGTACAGCGTTTTCCAGAAGTCCTCCACCTGATCTGCAGTCGGCGGATTGTCTACAACACGCGGAGGCGGTTGGAAAAGGCGCGAGGGCTTCTCGCGGAACAGTTTATTTTCCGCAAGCCCTCTCGCCCGCCTCACTAGTGATTTTTTACAAGTCACTAGCATCCGTATCCTGTCGAGACAGTGCTGTTTGGTGGTTCGCAGCACTGCCTCATTGAGTGTGTGATGGACGCGTCTTAGGTTGGCGGCTAATCGACGCACTTTAGGCGTGAACGGCCTGTTGGCCGCCATATAGTCCATCACACATTGGATACGGGATGCGTGTTGCCTCGCCGACCGGATCTTGGCTTCCATCTTTTGTATGCGCCGCTGCGCTCTCTCCTGTGGGGAAGAGGTATTTCGCCTCTCCACCTGAGAAGAGCGTTGAGCAGCGGCATACACGGCACAATTTATGTGCCAGATGTCAGCCTCTTCTGTTAGCGCTGTACGAAGTTCAGCGTCCACTCTGGCCAGGTCTTGTGGCTCGGGGGTTTTCAGATGGTGTAACCCCCTTCTGGTACTGAGGCCCTCTGGTATTGGCGGAACGAGGAGTGCTACGTCCTCAACCGGTGATTGTGGCGGCTCTTCGGCCACCTCATTCACCGGTCCAGGAGCAGCCCTCACGTAGCCCCTACTACGAAGGTGGGATACATAGTCACGCAGATTTTGTGGCGTGAAGGCGCTATGCTCTGGTAGCCTCTCACACCACAGAGCATGCATCCGCGCCATGTATCCCCTCCGCGCGGGCTCACTGCTTTCATAGCAATGCAGAAGTTCATCCCTCAGTTCATCTGTCCACTCAAAGCGTCCTTGGACATTGCCAATTTCGTCAACGGGCGGTCCGTCCGGTTGGGCCCCACCACCTTGCCCTTGACCCCTATCCGCACGGGGTCGATCGTGGGGGCCCTGTCTTCGGCCTGCCGGAACCAAAGTTTAGGGTCTGTGGGTGGTTAGCCCAGCAGACCCACGACCGACACCAGAGGGGAAGACGCTTTCCCCTCCCGGGTGCACTAGGGCTGCCGGTTCGGTTTTGCACCCCAGCTGGAGTAAGTGGTGGCGCTACTCACCAAAGGCTTGATAGATGGAAGTCAGCCCCTCCTGCTTATCTTATTATTATTATTATTATTATTATTTTTTTTTTTTTTTTTTTTTTTACAAAAAACCAGTCACCTTACTCTGTGGCTCCGACCCTCACAGAGGGGAGCTGGTAATACCAGTAGCCACTCCCCACGCCCGTGGGGTGAGTGACTACCGGGTCCGTGAATCGTGTGCCCTGAGTAGACGTAATGAACCGAGGATGACAGCCTTTTGCATTCTGCCGGCTAAGATCTCTGCCGAATCTCGGCATGCCGGTATGATCTTTAATTCTGAAAGCAGCGTCTGTCTCATTCCACCGAGGGCTCCTATAATCAGCACCACTATTTTAACAGAATGGCCTGGATAAAGCCTGCGGAGTTCGAAGAGCAAATCTCGATATTTTGTCCGTTTTTCCTCCTCTTTCAAGACAATGTTGCTCTCAGCGGGAGCTGAGAATTCCACGACATACATTGTCTTGAGTTGGTGGTCGAGGAGTACTATGTCAGGCTTGTTGGCTTGTATTTGCCTGACGGTGGGAAACGAGTAGTTCCAATAAATTAGGCACTTCTCATTCCCCACAACGGACTCAATATCCCCCGGAACGTAAGGCAGCACTGGTGTTTCGTCTATCCCATACGAGTGCCTTAGATGATAGTAAAGCACTCGTAATGCTGCGTTGTGTCTATGAATATAGGCCGAGACTGCGTATGTCGGGCAAGCCGACAATAAGTGCATTACAGTCTCCGGCGCCCTGCGGCAGGCCCTGCAGCTGATATCAGGGACCTCCATACCCATGACACGACGTCGATAGACGAGAGTGTTAAATACACCATCCTGGCAAGCCATTATGAATCCCTCGGTCTCAGACTTCAGCCCAGCTGACCTTAAGAAGGCGAAGGTCAGCCTTTCGGATAAGCCGAGGTCTTCTATATTTTTATAGAAGACCCCGTGCAATGGCTTATCCTTATGGAGCTGCAGAAGGATGTTGTGTTCTGCAGCTCTAATGTGGGCTTTTAGTCGAACGGGTTCCAACTCGGTGACAGAGTCGGGGTTTACCCGCTCGACGTCGAAGATGAGACCAAGTTCATCGGCTGCTCTCCGTGCTGCCTTAAAGAGAAAAGCTCCTACCTCTGCATTTTCATGGTCTCGGACCATGCAGAGGAGGGGATCCGAACTCCTGATGACCTTACATGCTCCATCCAGAACCATCCTGCTATGGAGACTCTCCAAGCTCAAGAGTCCACGGCCTCCCCGATGTCGTGGGAGATATAACCGTGGAACGGACGATTTAGGATGCAAGCTCCTATTGAGATGCATCTTCTTGCGGGTTACTACATCGAGTTGACGCAGCTCTTCTCTAGTCCACTTCACTACTCCGAAAGAGTAGAGAAGGATCGGAACGGCAAGCATATTTGTAGCAGACACCTTGTTCTTCCCCGACAGTTCTGAAGACCAGATCTGTCGGAGTAGGTGCTGATACTTGCCGCGGAGAGCGTTTTTCACTACACTCACTTCTTGGGTGGAGCGTTGCTCGACACCCAAGTAAGTGTACGACTCTCCGGCATCTAGATGGTGTAAGATGCTTCCGTCCACGAGCTGCGCGTCCTCTCCATAGTCACCGCATCGTCCTCTCTTGAGATGGATCAGTGCGCATTTGTCCAACCCGAACTGCATACCGACAGCCTGCGTGTACTCCTGTACCACCCTAAGGGACTGTTGGAGATCCCTCTCTCCAGAGGCATAAAGTTTAAGGTCATCCATATAAAATAGATGGGTGACCTTATGCCTCCTGTCGCCGGGGGTACCGCAGTTGTAGCCACGGGTTTTCCGGAGCGAGACGGATAATGGCAGTAGTGAGATGCAAAACAGAAGGGGGCTGAGGGAATCTCCCTGAAATACTCCTCTTCTGAATGTCACCGACTCTGTTTGGACTCTATCGTTACCCGATGTTATGGTAAATCGAGTCCTCCAGAGCGGCATCAGTTCTTCAATACATCTCACTACGGGACCGGGTACCACAAGACATCGGAGCAAGTGAACAATGAGCTCATGTGATGTCATGTCAAATGCCTTGCGGTAGTCGATCCAGGCCATAGAGAGGTTCCGCTTATACTGCATGGAGTCCTGCGTGATACATCTATCGATCAGCAGGTTCTCCTTGCAGCCAGCGACACCTCTCTTCGACCCTCGTTGCTCATATATCCGTTCGTAAACCGGTTCGACTGCGCGGAGCACCCGCATGTACAAAATGCGTGTAAACACCTTGTAACATGCGTTTAGACAGGTTATCGGTCTGTAGTTCTTTGGGTTGGACAAATCTCCGTTCTTGGGGATCAGCACTGTCCGCCCCTCAACAATCCAAGAAGGGATTTGCTGCTCCCCATTTAACCAGGAATTAAAAATTCTGGCCAAATGGTGGTGGGTGCTCGATAACTTTTTCCACCAAAAGTTATTTATCCCATCGGGACCTGGAGCAGCAAAGTTCTTAGAGCCCTCAAGAGCCCTACGAACCTCTTCTGGGGTTATTGGTTCGCACACTTCCTGTGGTTGCTGAAGCCTTTGACAAAAGGCTTCAAAGTGTGCAAGGGCAGGAGAATCTCGGTTGAGTGGAAGCCTCTCCTCGTACAGCGTTTTCCAGAAGTCCTCCACCTGATCTGCAGTCGGCGGATTGTCTACAACACGCGGAGGCGGTTGGAAAAGGCGCGAGGGCTTCTCGCGGAACAGTTTATTTTCCGCAAGCCCTCTCGCCCGCCTCACTAGTGATTTTTTACAAGTCACTAGCATCCGTATCCTGTCGAGACAGTGCTGTTTGGTGGTTCGCAGCACTGCCTCATTGAGTGTGTGATGGACGCGTCTTAGGTTGGCGGCTAATCGACGCACTTTAGGCGTGAACGGCCTGTTGGCCGCCATATAGTCCATCACACATTGGATACGGGATGCGTGTTGCCTCGCCGACCGGATCTTGGCTTCCATCTTTTGTATGCGCCGCTGCGCTCTCTCCTGTGGGGAAGAGGTATTTCGCCTCTCCACCTGAGAAGAGCGTTGAGCAGCGGCATACACGGCACAATTTATGTGCCAGATGTCAGCCTCTTCTGTTAGCGCTGTACGAAGTTCAGCGTCCACTCTGGCCAGGTCTTGTGGCTCGGGGGTTTTCAGATGGTGTAACCCCCTTCTGGTACTGAGGCCCTCTGGTATTGGCGGAACGAGGAGTGCTACGTCCTCAACCGGTGATTGTGGCGGCTCTTCGGCCACCTCATTCACCGGTCCAGGAGCAGCCCTCACGTAGCCCCTACTACGAAGGTGGGATACATAGTCACGCAGATTTTGTGGCGTGAAGGCGCTATGCTCTGGTAGCCTCTCACACCACAGAGCATGCATCCGCGCCATGTATCCCCTCCGCGCGGGCTCACTGCTTTCATAGCAATGCAGAAGTTCATCCCTCAGTTCATCTGTCCACTCAAAGCGTCCTTGGACATTGCCAATTTCGTCAACGGGCGGTCCGTCCGGTTGGGCCCCACCACCTTGCCCTTGACCCCTATCCGCACGGGGTCGATCGTGGGGGCCCTGTCTTCGGCCTGCCGGAACCAAAGTTTAGGGTCTGTGGGTGGTTAGCCCAGCAGACCCACGACCGACACCAGAGGGGAAGACGCTTTCCCCTCCCGGGTGCACTAGGGCTGCCGGTTCGGTTTTGCACCCCAGCTGGAGTAAGTGGTGGCGCTACTCACCAAAGGCTTGATAGATGGAAGTCAGCCCCTCCTGCTTATCTTATTATTATTATTATTATTATTTTTTTTTTTTTTTTACAAAAAACCAGTCACCTTACTCTGTGGCTCCGACCCTCACAGAGGGGAGCTGGTAATACCAGTAGCCACTCCCCACGCCCGTGGGGTGAGTGACTACCGGGTCCGTGAATCGTGTGCCCTGAGTAGACGTAATGAACCGAGGATGACAGCCTTTTGCATTCTGCCGGCTAAGATCTCTGCCGAATCTCGGCATGCCGGTATGATCTTTAATTCTGAAAGCAGCGTCTGTCTCATTCCACCGAGGGCTCCTATAATCAGCACCACTATTTTAACAGAATGGCCTGGATAAAGCCTGCGGAGTTCGAAGAGCAAATCTCGATATTTTGTCCGTTTTTCCTCCTCTTTCAAGACAATGTTGCTCTCAGCGGGAGCTGAGAATTCCACGACATACATTGTCTTGAGTTGGTGGTCGAGGAGTACTATGTCAGGCTTGTTGGCTTGTATTTGCCTGACGGTGGGAAACGAGTAGTTCCAATAAATTAGGCACTTCTCATTCCCCACAACGGACTCAATATCCCCCGGAACGTAAGGCAGCACTGGTGTTTCGTCTATCCCATACGAGTGCCTTAGATGATAGTAAAGCACTCGTAATGCTGCGTTGTGTCTATGAATATAGGCCGAGACTGCGTATGTCGGGCAAGCCGACAATAAGTGCATTACAGTCTCCGGCGCCCTGCGGCAGGCCCTGCAGCTGATATCAGGGACCTCCATACCCATGACACGACGTCGATAGACGAGAGTGTTAAATACACCATCCTGGCAAGCCATTATGAATCCCTCGGTCTCAGACTTCAGCCCAGCTGACCTTAAGAAGGCGAAGGTCAGCCTTTCGGATAAGCCGAGGTCTTCTATATTTTTATAGAAGACCCCGTGCAATGGCTTATCCTTATGGAGCTGCAGAAGGATGTTGTGTTCTGCAGCTCTAATGTGGGCTTTTAGTCGAACGGGTTCCAACTCGGTGACAGAGTCGGGGTTTACCCGCTCGACGTCGAAGATGAGACCAAGTTCATCGGCTGCTCTCCGTGCTGCCTTAAAGAGAAAAGCTCCTACCTCTGCATTTTCATGGTCTCGGACCATGCAGAGGAGGGGATCCGAACTCCTGATGACCTTACATGCTCCATCCAGAACCATCCTGCTATGGAGACTCTCCAAGCTCAAAAGTCCACGGCCTCCCCGATGTCGTGGGAGATATAACCGTGGAACGGACGATTTAGGATGCAAGCTCCTATTGAGATGCATCTTCTTGCGGGTTACTACATCGAGTTGACGCAGCTCTTCTCTAGTCCACTTCACTACTCCGAAAGAGTAGAGAAGGATCGGAACGGCAAGCATATTTGTAGCAGACACCTTGTTCTTCCCCGACAGTTCTGAAGATCAGATCTGTCGGAGTAGGTGCTGATACTTGCCGCGGAGAGCGTTTTTCACTACATTCACTTCTTGGGTGGAGCGTTGCTCGACACCCAAGTAAGTGTACGACTCTCCGGCATCTAGATGGTGTAAGATGCTTCCGTCCACGAGCTGCGCGTCCTCTCCATAGTCACCGCATCGTCCTCTCTTGAGATGGATCAGTGCGCATTTGTCCAACCCGAACTGCATACCGACAGCCTGCGTGTACTCCTGTACCACCCTAAGGGACTGTTGGAGATCCCTCTCTCCAGAGGCATAAAGTTTAAGGTCATCCATATAAAATAGATGGGTGACCTTATGCCTCCTGTCGCCGGGGGTACCGCAGTTGTAGCCACGGTTTTTCCGGAGCGAGACGGATAATGGCAGTAGTGAGATGCAAAACAGAAGGGGGCTGAGGGAATCTCCCTGAAATACTCCTCTTCTGAATGTCACCGACTCTGTTTGGACTCTATCGTTACCCGATGTTATGGTAAAGCGAGTCCTCCAGAGCGGCATCAGTTCTTCAATACATCTCACTACGGGACCGGGTACCACAAGACATCGGAGCAAGTGAACAATGAGCTCATGTGATGTCATGTCAAATGCCTTGCGGTAGTCGATCCAGGCCATAGAGAGGTTCCGCTTATACTGCATGGAGTCCTGCGTGATACATCTATCGATCAGCAGGTTCTCCTTGCAGCCAGCGACACGTCTCTTCGACCCTCGTTTCTCATATATCCGTTCGTAAACCGGTTCGACTGCGCGGAGCACCCGCATGTACAAAATGCGTGTAAACACCTTGTAACATGCGTTTAGACAGGTTATCGGTCTGTAGTTCTTTGGGTTGGACAAATCTCCGTTCTTGGGGATCAGCACTGTCCGCCCCTCAACAACCCAAGAAGGGATTTGCTGCTCCCCATTTAGCCAGGAATTAAAAATTCTGGCCAAATGGTGGTGGGTGCTCGATAACTTTTTCCACCAAAAGTTATTTATCCCATCGGGACCTGGAGCAGCAAAGTTCTTAGAGCCCTCAAGAGCCCTACGAACCTCTTCTGGGGTTATTGGTTCGCACACTTCCTGTGGTTGCTGAAGCCTTTGACAAAAGGCTTCAAAGTGTGCAAGGGCAGGAGAATCTCGGTTGAGTGGAAGCCTCTCCTCGTATAGCGTTTTCCAGAAGTTCTCCACCTGATCTGCAGTCGGCGGATTGTCTACAACGCGCGGAGGCGGTTGGAAAAGGCGCGAGGGCTTCTCGCGGAACAGTTTATTTTCCGCAAGCCCTCTCGCCCGCCTCACTAGTGAATTTTTACAAGTCACTAGCATCCGTATCCTGTCGAGACAGTGCTGTTTGATGGTTTGCAGCACTGCCTCATTGAGTGTGTGATGGACGCGTCTTAGGTTGGCGGCTAATCGACGCACTTTAGGCGTGAACGGCCTGTTGGCCGCCATATAGTCCATCACACATTGGATACGGGATGCGTGTTGCCTCGCCGACCGGATCTTGGCTTCCATCTTTTGTATGCGCCGCTGCGCTCTCTCCTGTGGGGAAGAGGTATTTCGCCTCTCCACCTGAGAAGAGCGTTGAGCAGCGGCATACACGGCACAATTTATGTGCCAGATGCCAGCCTCTTCTGGTAGCGCTGTACGAAGTTCAGCGTCCACTCTGGCCAGGTCTTGTGGCCCGGGGGTTTTCAGATGGTGTAACCCCCTTCTGGTACTGAGGCCCTCTGGTATTGGCGGAACGAGGAGTGCTACGTCCTCAACCGGTGATTGTGGCGGCTCTTCGGCCACCTCATTCACCGGTCCAGGAGCAGCCCTCACGTAGCCCCTACTACGAAGGTGGGATACATAGTCACGCAGATTTTGTGGCGTGAAGGCGCTATGCTCTGGTAGCCTCTCACACCACAGAGCATGCATCCGCGCCATGTATCCCCTCCGCGCGGGCTCACTGCTTTCATAGCAATGCAGAAGTTCATCCCTCAGTTCATCTGTCCACTCAAAGCGTCCTTGGACATTACCAATTTCGTCAACGGGCGGTCCGTCCGGTTGGGCCCCACCACCTTGCCCTTGACCCCTATCCGCACGGGGTCGATCGTGGGGGCCCTGTCTTCGGCCTGCCGGAACCAAAGTTTAGGGTCTGTGGGTGGTTAGCCCAGCAGACCCACGACCGACACCAGAGGGGAAGACGCTTTCCCCTCCCGGGTGCACTAGGGCTGCCGGTTCGGTTTTGCACCCCACCTGGAGTAAGTGGTGGCGCTACTCACCAAAGGCTTGATAGATGGAAGTCAGCCCCTCCTGCTTATTATTATTATTATTATTATTATTATTATTATTATTTTATAATTATGCTTCAAGCGATACTGAAAATCAGTCTGATGATTCTTTATCAAGTGAGACAAAACGAAGGCGATTAATATAATTGCTCACGTATATATATTTCTCCAATTTAAAATATTTCCGTTTTCTTATACAGTATTTAAATACAATAAATATACATTTGTATAACAAATAATGCTTTTATTGATCTATACCTAAATATAAATATGTAATACGTATAAATTTTTTTATAATTAATTGATTCTTTATATTTTTTAATGCTCTTTTGCAAAATTAGATCAGAATATGTCAAAAATTAATTAATCGAGTTTTATCAAAATAAAGTGAAATTTTCCGAAAAAATTGACGAAGAAATAAAAAAAAAATTCCACTTTTTTTCAGGTTTAATATTTTTTTCTTGTTCACCATCATAAAGTGCGTAAAAAAACTACATTTTTTTTTAAAAGAACCTTATACGATGCGATGCACAAAAGTTATTGGCGAATGAATTTTAAAATTTGAAACCAATTTTTGAGACTAATATTAGATATTTTGACATATTGTTCACATTATAAAGTATAATTTCTGAACACTTTATCAAATTTCACTTAAAAGATCTGCTGTTATAACCAAAAAAACCAAAATTTAGCAGTTTTTTAAGTTTTAATTTTTTTTGAGGTTATGTGTGCAGATAAAAATTTCATATTGTAACCGTTGACAGCCACAATTTTTTTCGCTTTTTTTGGACTTACACATACCGAGACGTACTCATCTATATTTAGAAAGAACGACCAAAATGGTAGATTCTTCACAAAATGGCCGATAACTTGCGTAGCGGCAGTTGTTAGAGGTAGAAAATGTCCATTTCGTATAGTATTCGATGTAACTAACATGTTAAAAACAATTGACATGGGAAACAATTCCTTATGCTTTGCTTGTCTAACTCCACTAGAAGCAGACACCTTAAAAGCTACTAAGTAAAAAGTAACCTAAACTTACTACTGGTCCAAACGGCATTTCTGCATTCTTAGTAAAAGATTGTGCAACTATACTTGCTCTTCTTTTGTCTATCATGTTTAACCTATCAACCAAAACGTCTATATTTCCAGAAGTATGGAAGACTTCTAGAATTTGTCCGGTCTACAAAAATAATGAGAAACAAGAAGTCGCTAATTATAAGTCCATCGCAATTTTGTGTAATTTTAGTAAGGCATTCGAAATATTACTTCATGAGTCTATATTTTTTCAAGTAAAATCACAAATATGCATCAATCAATACGGATTTCTGCCAGGCCGTTCAACATCCACTAACATATTTTATTCAACGCAGTACATTGCTGAAGTGTTAGATATGGGAGGACAAATTGATGTAGTATACACAGATTTTTCTAAAGCGTTGGATCGATATTCCGTAAAAAACTAAATTTCTTTGGTTTGGCTCTCGGTTTGATTGCATTTTTTAAATCATATCTAATTGAAAGGCATCAATTTGTCCTCTATAGACGCTTCGAGTCCAACGTAATTCATACAAAATCTGATATACCTCAAGGCTCGGTGCTTAGGCCTTTACTTTTTAATATATTTGTAAACGATATTGTATCCCAACTTAATTGCAATTCATTGTTGTACGCCGATGACATGAAAACTATTAATAGCGAGGACGACACCAAGAGATTAAAAAGTAACTCAGTTAACCTTCACTTATGGTGTGACAAAAACGAGGTACCATTAAATACAGACAAATGCTACGTTATGATTTTTAGAAGAAAATATAATCTTTCATTAAATGAATATGTTATCAATGAAGCTGAAATACTTTGGCGTTACTTTTGACACTAAACTTACATTTAATGATCATGTCTCTCATACTCACGAAGCTGGGCCTCCATGATCTTCTCAATAACTTTTGACAGACATATCAAAATGCTAATTGGTCTAAGATCAGCAAGCTCAGTGGGTTTACTTTTGGAAGTGCCATAATGTGAGGTTTTTTTCCATTGTTCAGAAAATACTGAATTTAGCAAGCAAAATTTTTTTACATGGGTAATAGAAAGGAGCAGAAACAGCATACATGATTTTAAAACAAAAACTGTTATTTTGTCACAACCCACCGCTAATTTTTATAACATTAATTATTTTTGATACTTCTGAGACCGTTCAAAACTGAAGTAACTATTATGCAATAATGTATTTGTGGAGTAGAATTTTGTAATGTTTCCAAAATTGATATTTGGGACAGCAATGTTATTAATAAAGTAATTATTTATTTCATTACAGTCTGAGACATTTTCAAGAGGATTAAATTTCTTCTTCTTCTTTGCAATTAAAATTTAAACCTTTAATTTCATCCCAAATTTAGTTTTTATTATTTTTAAATTGATGTTCGAAGTAAGCTTTTTTTCAGACTTTATTACTGAATTTGTCATGCTGCGTAGAATTTTATATTGGTTATGGTCATGTTCACTTTTGTTTGCTTATATTTTTGTAATGCTTGATCTCTTAATAACATCATGTGCTTAAGATTTTCTGTGAGCCAGTGAGAAGGTTTCAATTGAATAATTTAATTATTTAAACACTACCCTTCGCGACTTCTCTCTCTCTCTCTCTCTCTCTCTCTCTGTATTTTCTCGGAGCAATTACTTACTTCATCACATAGTGGTATTAAAGAAGTATCTACATTTTGAAAAGCAAACCCGTTGGAGCCGCTAAAGGGTCTCCCCCCCACCCTTTAACTAACGACTAGCAAAGTTCTATCCAAATACTAATTTGTCACCAAAAAGACTTATCAACTCTCTATTTTTGGCCATAAATAAGTTATATACAATAACATTTTTTATCCATGTTAGGTATTAATAAACTGCTTTTTAAGTTGATAGAGCACGAGCATCATTTCGACAGAGTTTAAGATTAGGACCGAATATAAGAGGAAGAGGACTGAGACTCGCAGGTTACCTAACACCACCTAGTGACGTTACTGCGGCGGAAGAAGAAGAAGACACCTTGGAGCAATGGTATGTATCAAATGAATTTTCTTATATTTGTACGACAACCATTTAACTTAAAATTCCATTGATTTTACTGCATTCCATATAAACTACAAAACACGTGTCAAACTCAGAAACAACGATTGCCTTAAACAAAGCACGTACAAATTATCATTATCAGCGAAATATTAAAAAATAGTCTAATTATAATTAATCAGTAGATGAGTTAAATGCTGCGATAACACCCACCCTGTACATGATTACGCCAACAAACGTTAGCAATATTTACAAATGCAATGTTTGATACGCATAATTGAGATCCATGTAGATTTCATAGAAGATGAAAACATAAAAAAATTGCTTTTCTGTTAATAACAAGAACACACACACAAACACGATTCTCCCGAGGGTAAACATGCTCTTCCACTCAACTTTAATGACAATGTTAATTATTTCTGAACACTGCCGGCCACGAAACTTGGCCAGTGGTGTGGTTAAGGTAGTAAACTATAACATTTGAAGACGTTTTAGGCTCCGATTTACTGTTACTGTAGTAAGATTAATACATGGGATGTTTAGTGTAAGATGCCCTTTCCAGTTTCATTTATTAATTCGTTGATTTTATCTGTGTCAACGCAATTTGAAGCTAATTTATTTCTCAAAATAAATTTTTCCTCACGCGATATATTTTTATTCGCATTGCTAGAATTGATATAATACACGTACTTATACTCAATTTGATAAAAATAGTTAAGCCACTCCCCAAAAAAGTGCACCATATTTAAAAAGAATTGTTCTATTCGATTTTTTAAATCCCATAATACAATCAACCATTTTATGTTTTTGATGCTGGCTGGGTGGACACTGTAACAACAACAACAATTAAATAAACTTAAATACTCAAACCTGTGCAAATAATAATACTAGCGAGCCATTAATAGAGGTTAAGGTACAAATATCAATTTGTGCTAAATACTTACGTTGGTGGCTTGGCAACCCCCTACCAGCCACCCAACGGGACTGGGTCAGGCAAGAAGATGGGATGAAAGACCCTGTGGCGCCCGATGCCGTGTTGAGCATGATCTTTTCCCGATGCACAACTGGGTGTGGAGTGCACTGCGGCTGCCACAAAGCAGGGATTGCCTGCTCCGGACCCTGCAGCGTGTGGCTCGGCTCATGTACGAACGAAGCTCCCATAGTAGACAGCATCGATGATGAATAAACTTTAGAAATTGATTAAATTTAATGTTCAAGATACGTCCTTGCACACTAATTATTTTATTTTTAACAATAACCATTTCATTTTCAACAATAAACATTTCATTTTTAACAATAAAAACATTTTTTTTAAATTTTCTATTTCCCCCTCCATACCTCCTTAAGTAATATAGGACCTCTTTTGTCTCTTTTACATAGATCAATTTAGTATACGAGCATTTTTTTTCGCTAGAGGCAGTAGTTTTCGAGTTATTAACTAAAAACTTCAACAAGGGACTTTTAGAGATCCCCCCTCCCCTAAGATTCACGCCCAACCATCAGTACTTTTAGTATGTTGTTAAGGACACCTGCCCCGACAACTGTGCCAAAATACAGGAATTTTTTCCGGTATCTTTCCTTGGTTACTTGGATTATACTTAGAATTATAATTTATAGTAACTGTACGGTCTTGAGCAAAAAAAATAGGACGTCCTATAACGGCATTTTGCTAAAATCTAGTTGTGTACATCTAACTTTAATTTTTGTGACATTGTCAGTTAGTTGTCATAATTTATTACAAGTGTGCAAAAAACTAATATGCCTCATATAAGCGATTTAGTTAAATCTGGAGTTATTGCTAAAGCAGAAGATCGATGGTCAATGAGACAAATTGCACTGTGTTATAATATTGACGAAAATTCAGTGTGTAACATTTTAAGAAAGTGGAGAATAAACGGTACGATTAGTAGAAATCCTGGATCAGGGCGATGAAGGATATCAACTCAACAACAAGATTTGCAATTGGTAAATGCTTTAGTAGAAAATCCATTTTACTCAGTTATTCAGGCTGCTGAAGAAACGAATTTTCCTGGATCGAGTAGTACTCGTAGCCGGCGAGTAAGAGAATGGGAGCTACGCTGTCATGCAGCAGCACAGAAATACTTACTTAAAGCTGAACATATAGAAGCTCGAGTAGGATTTGCGCTTGAATTTTTAGCGCATGATGTAAATTTTTGGAACAATGTAATCTTTACAGACGAAAAAACTTTCCAGTCAACACACAGTGGTCGTATTCATGTTTACCGCCCTCCGAATACTCGATTTCATGAGAATTATATATCTAACAATGATAAAAGTGGTAGATTTTCCGTCAATATGTGGGCTTGGATATCGGCACGTGGTCCTGGTGTTTTGTGGCATATTGAGGAACGATTTAATAGTGAAACGTATATTAGGCTTTTAGACAATATTATGCTCCCTTCTGTGTCACAATTATTTCCTAATAATGAGTTCATATTTCAACAAGACAATTGTTCCGTTCATACTGCTCATACCGTAACTAACTGGTTTCAAGATAACAACATGAATGTTCTTAACTGGCGCAGTCATAGTCCAGATCTTAACCCTGTGGAAGAAGTATGGGGACTACTCATAAGAAGTATCCAAAAACGAAATGTGAGATCATGGAATGCCGAAGAATTACTGGAAATAGTAAATAATGCATGGGAAAATATTATTACTAATGATTATTGTATAAGGTTATTTAATTCTATGCCAAACAGACTTACAGAAGTTGTAAATAGAAATGGTGCAATAACGACATATTAATAGTTAGTTTTTTGTTAACTAGGATATCCTTTATCCTTTGATCCAGGATTTCTACTAATCGTACTGTTTATTCTCCACTTTCTTAAAATGTTACACACCAAATTTTTGATAAAGTTATAACGCAGTGCAGTTTGTCTCATTAACCATCCATCATTTACTATAGCAATAACTACAGCAATAAAATAAAAAATAAATTAAAAGTGATATCTGTTTTATTTCGGCTACTCATTACATATTCAAATAGAGACAGATTTAACTAGGGCACTTGGTGCAAAATATGCGGTTTTTTACTTAGTAACCCCAAGGAAGCAATTAGGACGGTTCGTTAAATACTGAGTTCACTAGGTTAATACTAAGCGTGGGAACTAGACAGCCGGCACTAAAAAGCTATTATTTTAAAAAAACGAGAAATTATACTAGTATACTGCACTTTGGAAAACTTCGCGTAACTACTTGATGCTCACTTGTCGACCGAAAACTAACTTGCTCGAGCCTCTTTCCGCTCAGCCTTCTATACTATTGCTTTTGTTGCATTAAGTCAGGCACGAACGTTTTTTTGTAAGCCGACATTCCGTGCGGGCGACGTAACTGCGTAATAAGTGAAATTGATTGAATTCAGAATTGAAAGTATACTATCGGTTTGGCCATAAAATTCGGAATCTTTTGGTATTATTATTATTATTAGCCGTTACTCGAGTCCGAGTATAAAAATGTTACAGTCGATAAATTATGTACAATAAAAAACAAGTAAAAGGTGTAGTCTATTGTAATTCCCATTCATCTACGGTGCACACGACTATGGCTATAGAGGCCAATTCGGGAGAGCACATGTCGACCGCAGTCAGGACAAACATAGACCTGGTTAGGTCTTGGATTCGGCCTTCTTGCAGCAACATTTCCTTGATAGCTGGCCACAACCCCTCGCCATTCGGTTCTGTCCGCTGCAAGTTGTTCCCATTGCTCGTCTGCAATACCGCAGGATTTTAGATTTTCATAGAGAGCGTCTTTGAACCTCTTTCGTTGACCGCCACGCCTTCTTCTACCGCTTAGCAATTCACCATAAAGTGTACATTTAGGAAGGCGGTTATCATGCATACGATGAACGTGACCTGTCCATCTTAGGCGTGCTCTTGAAATGAGCACCTCAATTGGAAGGCTGTTTGCTCTCCTGAGTACTTCCACGTTTGATATATGATGGAACCAACGGATTTTCATCATACTTCTGAGGTGTCTTTGCTGAAACCGTTCTAATTCTTTCACATGACGACGGTAAGTGACCCAGCTTTCACATCCATATAGCAGTGTTGGAATGACAACTGCTCTGTAGACAGCCATTTTCGTTGACAAAGCAAGATCGTGATTGTCAAATACTCTCTCTTTAAGTCCCCAGAGTGCTCTAGATGCAGCGTTAATTCTATTGCGAATCTCGCTGTCCATGTTTGCTTTGTCATTAACAACGTTGCCTAAGTAATTGAACTGATCCACCACTTCAAGAGAATTTCCGTTAAGTGTAATGTCTATTTGGTCCACTTGATGAGGAGTTGACATAATCTTAGTCTTTCCATTGTTGATTTTAAGTCCCAAGGACTGTTACCTGGATATACTTTATTCTTTTTAATTGTTTTAATGTTTTATTATAGCAAAGATTTGAACAACTTATTGAATTATTTTTATTTAATCATACTTCTCCACGGCAAGTATAATGCTCGTTAAAAAATAATTAATTGGTTTTAAAAAAATGTTTATATAATTACTAACGTAGCACAAATTAATAAATATGGCATGTGATATATTGTTGAAAAGGCAGGAAAATACTCTATTTAATGGCCCATTTCCAAATAATTTTTTTAACAGTCTGAAGAGTAAATCTCAAAATACAGCGGTTTTGAAAAAATTAGATAAAACCTCGTTGAAACACTCTGTTTTGCAAAAAATGTTTGCCTTAGAATTTTTCTCGTATCTCTTCAAATAACGGAGATATTTGGCTAGACGTTTTCCGCATTTTAGATATTTTCCGCCATAACTCTTAAAGTAGGTCGTTAATTTCAAATGTATTTAAACCGTTTTGTAGGTTATATAAATCGGCACAATTTTCGTAAAAATATTTTTTTTGTACGACCGCTATTAAGTGAGATATTCTCGAGTGCCCTGATAAAATGGACAGCCTATATACTTGATTTTTGTTATAAATAATAAATAACTTTAGTTTTCTTATATTTATTTAAAACTATACACTTTACCACCTGAATTCCTCAAAAAAAATTACATCAAATTACATCATTTTTTTATTTTTCCGCTTTTATTAATTTGTCCCGTGTAAAACTGGCCATTGCATACATTGGCCAAAGCACACATAAATTAATGGGTGGTGGCTTAACCATTTCTATTCAGTAAATAGAGTATAGCCTTGGATTAAAGTCAATCCTCAAATCCTAAGTCAAGTTCGTTTGGAAGAGGGTTACAATTTGGAAAACATAGAACAACACCCATTACACAAAGACGTTGCTAATTTCAGAGCTGGGATAAAATCCAATAAATTATAGATGATTGATCAAACGGGCCCACCACACAATATGATCTGCCTGGTATTTGAAATGCATGTTAATCTTAGTCCAAAATCCGGTAATCTATACCGATTAGCCAATTGTGTCGTTTGACCAAATTAAATTTAAAACATAATATTTTTAGTCGCAAACTCCTCTATAAAATTCTCATTTTACTATAAGGAAGGTAACCAGACTGCAAAATGCTAATGCTTCGATTGCGATTGATGGTAATATGCAATTATTACACTTAACGCGCCAGGCTTGTAACTTGTAATTCAGCGCTCGACGGGGTACATAGCCCGGAGAGTAGCTGTCGGTCGCAGTCTGGTTACGTTCCTTATAGTAAAATAAGGATTTTTATGTTTGCGACTAAAAATATTATGTTTTAATATTCCGCCCTCTAAAAGCACATTTAAACTATGCTAAGCCTAGTCAGGCTATTTATTTTTCGATTACAACAGACACTGGACCGCTAGATGGCGCCTACTGACTTTGTTACATGTCGCTATCCCAAAGCCCAAAGATACCGGAATGTACTAAATAGTCAAGTGATCCTCGTGTCGGTCGTCACATGCCTACCTTGCACTGACGAGAGCCTACAGCTCGAAACTGCAGTCTGCAAGTGGTGTGTGACGACTGGCACGAGAGCTCCTTTAAGCAGGATCAGTCTTTCGGCTGGTGCTTGTTGCAATCGAAGCATTAGCGTTTTGATGGTAATATGCAATTATTATATTTAACGCGCCAGGCTTGTAACTTGTAATTCAGCGCTCGGCGGGGTACATAGCCCGGAGAGTAACTGTTGGTTGCATTCTGGTTACGTTCCTTATAGTAAAATAAGGATTTTATAGAGGAGTTTGCGACTAAAAATGTTATATTTTAATATTCGGCCCTCTAAAAGCACATTTAAACAAATTAAATTTGTTTTTAAATTTTACAGTTTAATTAATTTAGTATTAAACTAAGTAGTGTTTTCAAAAGGGATTCTTCTAAAATGAGTTTATAATTTTTATTTTTGGGAGCTTACTTGTCGCACCGCTACTGGTTGTTATGCTGCAACTACAATCCAATTAATAAATATTACCAAGAATTGAAAAATAAAAGTGATTTGTAGGTTAATAATTACTGAAGTATTCACTTGGGAAAAGTCCTGAAATATATTTAAAACCTCGTCGATCATGGCAAATTGGATTATTTCAGGTAAAATAGGTCAACTGCTAATGACTAAAATGTAATAAACTTGAACATTTCACCTCGATAAACCTCCAAAATATATTTTTTTCTTTCCGAAAACAAACTAAGTATGCCAATCACTCAACTACGAGATTTTAACGAGTTATGTATTTTTACTGTCCTCGAATAATTGAAACCAATTTAATTGATCATTATTCCACTTGTTTAACACTGAAATTTAATATGTACAATATAAATAAAACTGACAGGAAAAAGAGAACTTAAAAAATCAGTTATGTTAAATTAAACTCATGCAAAAGAGAGCTGTAATGATTTTATAAGTAAATTAAGTTTTTATACAAGGTATCCAAAATTGTCGCCCGATATTTCTGCTGTTGATTGTACATCCAAAAATAATGGTAGTCTTTTATACCGGGTGTTAGAAAAGTATGGGAACGGTGGAAAATCTCGAACAGTTTGCATCAAATCGAAAAATAAAAAAATACGTGTCAAAAGTTTTTCAAAAAACTATCTACTGATACCAAAATGACCTCCCCACACCTCCCCACCCACCACCCTGTGGGTGGGGCCAGGGGCACCTTTAAAATTCCAAATAGAAACCCCTATTTTTTATTGTAGAATCGGATTCCATGGCAAAAAATACGTAAATTTTATCCCAAACTTTTTTCGATTCTTGCATGGTGTCGCTGTAATCGCAAAGATGAAAAGAAAACATTACTGTTTCAAGAGTAGCGTCGTGTGCCCATAAAAAAACGTCCAATTCAAAAACTGAAAAAACACGTATTTGTTATTTTTACGAAATCTATCCAATAACATTGGATTCGACTCTCCCACCCCTAACCCAGTGGGTGGGGCGGGGGCAACTTTGAAATTTGTAATGAAAATCCGTATTTTTTTATAGCGGATTCGGGTTCTACGGCCAAAAATACGTGAATTTTATATCAGGCATTTTTTTAGATTCTCGCAAGGTGTCGCTGCAATCGCACAAATTTGAAATAAATCTTAAGCGTCCATAAGTTTGTAAATATTTACAAACTCTAGCTACTCGTGTTGACAAAAAAACATTCAGTTTAAAAAACAATATCTGTGATATCTTGGTTTTTATGAATGTTTTTTTTAAAGTGTTATTAATAACAGTATTTGTTTTGTGAAATTTCTACGAGAACGTTCAGTTCCTTCCAACTGTTGTAGAGGCAGGAGCGCACTTTTGTACGGAAAAAGTTATTTAATTTTTCATTAGTTTTCGTGTTTTTTCTGCATAATGGCTACTATAACAGAGGAAGAGAGAGTTTCTCTTTTAAAGATGCGAGGGTGGGGCGATAAAGAAAGGTCCTATGAAGAAGTTGTGATTTTATTCAACGAAACTTTCCGTGTAGATCAAGTGGGAATTTCGAAATCTACTGTGTCCCGTACCATCAAACGATTCCTAGACACAAGGACAAATAAAAATCTCCCAAAATCTGGAAGACCAAAAGCTGAAATATCGGAAACTCGACAAATGGAAGTGACCCAGGCATTTGTTGAAATCGAAGGTTATCAATCAGAAAAGCCAGTCAACAGCTTGATATGAGTGCATTTTCAGTTCATAAGAATTTGAAATTTTTGAAATTTCATCCTTACAAAATTCACCTTCACCAAAAGTTAAATGAAGATGATTTTGATCGGCGACTTGAATTTAGTGAATTAATGATGGAAAGGAGTAACCGAAACCAAAATTTTTTGTCATCTCTACTTGTCTTCTCAGATGAAGCAACTTTCTAACTCAGTGGAAAAGTTAATCGCCATAATTTCAGATAGTGGAGTGATGAAAACCCTCACCGGATGCTTGAAACACACACGCAGTATCCACAAAAATTAAATGTTTGGGCAGGAGTTTTCAGGGATCGAATCATATGACCGTTTTTCATAGACGGAAATTTGAATGGAGAAAAATACCTGGAAATGTTGACAAATCAAATAGTTCCCGCAATACAAGAGATTGCTGGTGATGAGTTCGATAATGTTTGGTTCCAGCAAGATGGAGCTCCTCCACACTATCGGGATATTGTTAGGGACTATTTGAATGGTACTTTCATAAATCGATGGATAGGTCGAAGAGGAACTATTGAATGGCCAGCAAGATCTCCCGACCTCGCGCCACTTGATTATTTTGTTTGGGGCTACGTGAAGGGTAAGGTTCATTTCAGAGGTAGGAAGAGCTGAGGCAACGCATAATAAACATTTTTGCAGAAATACCACCTCAAATGATAAGAAGTGCTATTGAAAATTTTTACGTTCGTCTCGGACAATGCCAAGAAGTCAATGGGCACCATTTTGAACATCTGCTATAATCTTGAAATTAAAACCTGCTAGTGTAGCAGTTAAGCTGTAAACTAATTGCCTCAACTGGCCGAAATCCTCACCTTGCCTTAAATGGCTGAGTTACCTCCTTGCCTTCACTGGCTGAGATCAAGAACTTGTCTGAAGTGGTTGAGTTAAGAGGTAAAACCACTGTTAGTTTTTTTAAAATCGAGTTTTTTATTGCCCTGTAAAAAGAGAGTCGAATCCAATGTCATTGGATACATTTCGTAAAAATAACAAATACGTATTTTTCAGTTTTTGAATTGGACGTTTTTTATGGGCATAAGACGCTACTCTTGAAACAGTAATGTTTTCTTTTCATTTTTTGTGATTACAGCGACACCATGCAAGAATCGAAAAAAATGTCCGGAATAAAATTTATGTATTTTTTGCCGTAGAATACGATTCCGCAATAAAAAATAGGGGTTTCCATTTGAAATTTTAAAGTTGCCCCTCGCGCCACCCACAGGGTGGTGGGTGGAGAGGTCATTTTGGTATCAGTAGATAGTTTTTTGAAAAATTTTTGACACGTATTTTTTTATTTTTCGATTTGATGCAAACTGATTTTCCACCGTTCCCATACTTCTCTAACACCCGGTACAAACTTATTTCCGAAAATTAATAATATTGTGGGATCGATCTGGGTTTCAAACCGACTGTTTTTTTCAATGTATATTATGTAGTCGGGCTCCTTCTATCGTCTGGTCATATTTGCGGGTCCCTCCACCACTCCAGTGGAGGGGGGAATTTAAAGTAGAGTACTAGAGACAACGGCAACGACCCGTCGAATAGACGAAGAAGCGAAAAAAAAGATCCGATCGATCTATTCAAAAATAAATTTCCTGGGAGTCGCCGCTCACCAACACACACAGACGAGCGAAGCTGGACGTGTATTAATGAGAGAGTAGGGAGAGTGTTGGGAGCGCGAGGCTCTTCCCCCGGCAGCTGAACAGCCGCTATCGTTTTTATAAATGTATCACGCGCTCGTGTAGGCCCTAATAATAGGGGAATCCGATAGGGGATTTTGAGATTTACTCAAGCGCGGTAGATTAACATATGGGGGATACCTTGCATCCTGTTGAGTACCTCTATCATATCTAAGCCCTCTATATAGGGCCGCGCGTGTAGGGCAGTCGATCAGAATAGTAAAAAGGAAATCGATAGTTGGAAATACTCGAGCGCGTCAGATTAAGGTATGATGGGTTAATTACATGATGAAAAGTGTGGATTTCAATAATCTGACGATTTGAGCGTGACGTAAGGGAGTGGGAGGGTCACAAACTAGAAAAAAAAAAGTCACATCAGGTTATTTTAAAGGAAATAATTCAAGGATAACGGGAAAAATATAATCTGCCGATTTCCACAAGCTAAAGTAACAAAAATTGCCAATAAAGTTTAGCGCGTGCAGCTGCAGTGAAGCATGTGTTCCCCACTCCGCGTCCCTCTCTCCCTTTCACTCTTTCTCTATCTCGCAGCATCCCCACACGCCAGCCATCACGCCATCACAGCTGATCATGTGAACGATCCACCTTTTCGTGTCTGAAGGATTTCTTTATATTTCACAAAAATGAATATTAAACGTTCATAAAAAGGGTTCAAAACGACTGTTTCAGACAGAGAATAATACAAAATTTATACTTACTGTTCGTTTATGCTTAACTGCTTCACTGATGGTACCAATTGGACGTCGTAACACTATAAATCTAACACAGTAAGTACTAACACTTTCTTAAAATTGAACCTGAAAGGGAATTTTGAAAACACAAGAAAAAGACAATATAAAGTTCAAAAAATGTATATTAAATCTCTTTTAAAAAATCATATTTTACAAAAACTTCAAGAAAAATGTTTTGACAAATTATAGTCTGGCCCGTGTACAACACATGGTGAGGAACGGACGACTTATAATGTACCAACTACCATCCAATATGCAGTTTATAGCTAACGATTGCACAAAAAGATTCAAGAAAAGTTCAATGTTTTTGGTGGGCTTTTGCTTGCCTGTCTGTTTACGTATTATCAGTTCAATTATAATTTGGTTCGCTCCTCAGAGCTTAAAAAATGCTTGAATCGCAACGACTGAATTATATTGTAGCAATTATAAATTGATACGTTTAGGCAAGGCGGTCCCATGCACATATGAGTACATGGTAATGATACTTTTCTGACACTGAATCACTGAGGAACCGGTTTAGGGCAAATCCCGTTAAAACCCATCATTTTCCCGTCAAAATCGACTGCTAGAAAATGATAGGGGATCTTTGTCGCTAAAGGCAATTTTGTCTAAAACTCTCGATATACTTTAAATAGAGACTGGATTAACTTGTCCTCATATTTAACACAACGCATGAGTTGCAGTGCTGCACAACGTGGATTCGTAAAAGGGTTTTTAATTTTGAAATTTTCGAAATTAGTCGATTTTAGTTACACTTTCTAAATTTTGGTGGTCGGGGCGCCATTACGTCCCCGTGCAGCGACATTTACTACACTTTCTAAAATTACACTCCTTGATGAGTTTCTGAAATTTTTGCATAAAAAACGCTCCGTAGAGCGAAAATATGATTTAAAATATAAAAACCTCTTTCAACGGCATTTTTACGTGAAGCACGCTTTTCATGCGAAATGTTGGATTTTGTTACAGTTTCGAAAAGTTTATCGAGAATTTTGGCTTGTTCTTTAACAATCACAGCACTCGTGGTGTTATACATATAACGCTCTGGCTTGTTTATTTGTATTTTAAGTTATGCGAATTAAATTGGAAATGACTTGGTTCGTTGGTGATCAATTACCAGAAGCGCATGGAGATGTAGTCATAACACCCAGATATTCTAGGAGCTACTCCAGATTCAGGTATATTTACTTTTCAGTACTTTACGCTTTACATGAAATAAAAAAATATTGTCAAGTATTATAACAATTTCTCGTTACAGATATGCCAGTTGTGAATGAAATTGATGACCAAATCGAACCAGATGATAATTCCACGGATGAAGATGAAGATTAAAAAAATATTTTTGACATTTTTATTTTATTTTACTAACTTTTTGTGAATTCTGTAAAGTTATTACCCATCAATAAAACTATCAAAAAGTTTAATAATATCGTTTTTTATGAACCTCAGCCATAATTTTTTTACCACTTATTTATCTATCATTTGTAACTTTATCACGCAAGATATTACCAAAAGTACTTATATTATAATCCATGTATTTATATGTATTATAATTAAAAGAAATAGATTTACGTGTGCAGAAAACAAAATAAAAAAACTTTTTTTCAAATTTCAACAAAACTTGTTATTTTTTTTATTTGCATGCTATTTTCCGTGCATTTTATTTGTCACATTCAGTGATTTAAAAAAAAATCATAAAAAAAATTGTTTTCAAACCGTCAGATTAAGAAAATCCCTCCAAATAATCATCAGATTATTGATCAGCACGACCAAAACATCAAGCTGAATGGTCTGTATGAAAATTTGACGCGCTCGAGTATTTCAAAATGGCGATTTTTTTTTGCATTTTCAAAAAACCGCCACGAGCTTGCGTCACATCCGAATCGTCAGTTTTTTGAATGGGAGCTTCGTTCGGGTTCGCTTAACATCCCCTCTGAATATCTGACGCGCTCGAGTAAATTTTTTCCCCCATTCTTAACCCTTCCGTATGGCCGCCCCCACCATACAAACCGGCAGATTAACATACCTCCGTCATCGGAGACACGTGGGGCATATACACTGTCAATATCTGATGCGCTCGAGTATTTCCATGTGACTGTTTTTTTTACATTTTTGAAAGCCTGTAGACGCTCCCCACACCGGTGAAAGGGTATACATCATTTAACCTTTTTTTCTTTCTACCATCTAATCTTAAAATCCAATAGGTCCCCACGACGTTCGAGTAAATCCCCGTTTAGCATCGAGGGCTCCTCTCCTATAATGCAGTTAAAGCTTTGGGGTAAAAGAAATCTAAAATAGAATTGACTGCTGTTGAAAATGAGCCTGGCCCGAAGTCCCTAACTATTTCCTTTGCCCTTTTATTGGCTAAAAAACTTGCGCTTCCCTCCCTCACCTCCTAATCATTCGATCACAATCGGGCCGAGCTCAAATCAAAGAGAAAAAAATTCTGCATCTGATGCCCAAAAAAATATTTGCCCCACCCCTTTCTTTCCTAGCGAAAAATTACTTTAATTAAGTTAGAGGTTTTGACTTCATTTAGGTTTTTCCACCCTTCACCACCACCCTCGTGCCCATAAACATGTCTAGATGATAGAGGAAGTCCTACTACAAATATACACAAAAAAAATCGAAAAAAACACTGTCATTTCGGGAGTTTTTTCGTACAGATCGATCCCACTACAACGTAATTTTTACTTATTGGGTCGACCTTCACCAGAACGCGCGTTAACTTGGAGACATCCGGTAACAATTTTAAAATAAACCGGCTCCAACGATTGTGAAATTCCACATACTTTAAGGCCTTAATGTTACTTTCATCTGGGATTAGCTTTTTGCAGTATGGAAAGACCCTACCATTATGAAAAACGGTTGTTTTGATACGCCGCTTGGATCAACAGCTCTGTGTACTTTGTTAAGTATGTTGATACACCAAGAGAGGCAGAACACAAATACAAATTTAAATTGAAAATAGAGTAGACAATGGAATTTAAAATCATTCCGCAAACGTTTTATGCTATACCATGAAAAACTCCCAAGTGAAATATTTCGGAAACTACTAAAAATATTTGAGTTATGTAAAATCTCATTGTTAGAACATCCTACCAACCTAGCTAGAAAAATTTATATTAAAAATAATTTTAAAAAAATCATATAAATATCCCTCAGAAGAATTATATATGGAAACTTAAATAATGGACATCCGACAGTTATTTTGCTTGACAATACTAACTCTTCAACATAAAAATAAAAGCGAACTAAAGGAAATTGCTCATAACATAACATTTTTGGATTATACGCAAAATTCTAGGCCGATTTTGTGTATCATGTCCTATACCTAGGTCTCTCCGTTTTTGAGATATTTCAATTTTTATGTCAAAAATGACGTTTGCGGGCCCTAAAAGAATTATCAATTTTTCCTATAAGGAAGCCTTTATTATCTAATTTGGGTTCGATTCTTTGTTGAAAAAGACCTACTTTAATAGAGTTTTTATAATATTTTGAAGTATTAATACAGAGTGTTCAAAAAATAAGAATAAAGATGAAATTGTGAAAACTGTCAAAAATCTATTTTTTCAAATGGAAACCCCCAATTTTTATAATCTTATCTTATTCGCCGTTAAAAATAAGGGTAAGTTTGTATATGGATGCCTATTCCCAAAATTTTTAGTTTTCGAGATATTCCCAATTCAATATTTCTATACGGGTATTTTGTTATGGATATTAAGTTAAATTAATTACTCTTAGTTGGCTATGACGGCATTGAGTGCTAAACAAATGTATGTAGCTGTCACTTACCATTTGACAAATATCAATTATCATGCCGGGGCGCTTAAATTATACGCACGAGGATTACTTAAATTTGTTTATAATCTATGAAGAATGTAACAAAGTTTTATCAAAAACATGTGAAATATTTGCTAACCAGAGAAACAAAAACCGTCTCCGAACAGTATTTAATGAATAATGGAGAATTTCAAAAAATTTGGCACTGCAACAATTCATAAAATTATTAAACAAATGTAACTTAGATACAAAAGGTTCTTACGTAAAATACTAACAGTATAACTACTTATACTCAGGAAAATATTTTATTTTAATAAGTGTTCAAAGTGTCCACCCTGAACTTCCAAACATTTTTCGCATCTCTTGATTAGTTCGTCATGGTTGGCCTCTAATAGAACCTTGAGAGAATCTTTCAAAAGCAGTCCTTACTCTTGCCTGACTATCTTCCATTGTTGTGACTGGATTACAATAAACCACATCTTTTATTGTTCCCCATATAAAATACTCTAAGACAGACAGATCAGGAGAACGGGGAGGCCATAGAAAAGGCCCATTGTTAGCAATCCACTTATCGTAAAAAGTTTCTTCCAAGAAGTTGTGAACTATGAAGCTGCTGTGTGGTGGCGCGCCATCGTGTTGGTAAAATAATTGCCTATGTTCAGCTAGCGGTAAATTGTTCAAATATTCATTATCCAAATCTTGTAATATATTCAAATATCTTTCACCTAAAAAAAAGTTGATGCGTAATTTGAAAAACAGAAACTATTTAAGTATTATTTCATTACCATTTAAATTTTCTTCATAAAAATTAAGTTTTACGACTCCATCATTTCTCACAGCACAGTACACATTAAATTGCCAGGTTTCTTGATAATTTCGCAATCTCACGGCATGGGGATTTCAATCACACCAAAAGTGTGAATTATGTCTGTTGAAAAGTCCATTTTTCGTAAATTTTGCCTCGTCAGTCCAAATTATGTATGTCCAAAAATAGAAAGTCGCCTTGTAACATTGTTAAAATAAATTCGCAAAAGTGAACTCTTCTGGTCAAATCGGTGTCCTTTGGGTGTTGAACCATAGAAATAGAATAGAGATGGAATTTGTGTTTCAAAAGAATTCTATGAATAGAGTTCTTGGAGATTCCTGTTTGTAAGGCCACTTATCTTAAGGATGTCATAGGATATGCCGCAAAATATCCCAAAATAGCAATTTTGATATTTTCATCATCGACAATTGGTTTTATTTTATGAACTGTTGCCTTAACGGCGCCAAAATTTTTGAAATTCTCCATTATTCGTTTAATACTGTTCGGAGACGGTTTTTGTTTATCTGGATATCTATTAGCAAATATTTCACACATTCTTGATAAAGCTTTGTTACATTCTCCATAGATTATAAACAAATTTAAGTAATCCTCGTGCGTATAATTTAAGCGCCTCGGCATGATAATTCATATTTGTCAAATGGTAAGTGACAGCTACATACATTTGTTTAGCACTCAACGCCGTCATAGCCAACTAAGAGTAATTTAACTTAATATCCATAACAAAATACCCATATAGAAATATTGAATTGGGAATATCTAAACTAATCTAACTAAAAATTTTCGGAATAGACATCCATATAAAAACTTACCCTTATTTTTAATGGCGAATAAGATAAAATTATAAAAATTGGGGGTTTCCATTTGAAAAAATTGATTTTTGACAGTTTTCTCAATTCCATCTTTATTCTTATTTTTTGAACACTCTGTATTAATACTTATCAAAATATTATAAAACCTCTATTAAAGTAGGTCTTTTTCAACAAAGAATCGAACCCAAATTAGATAATAAAGGCTTCCTTATAGGAAAAATTGATAATTCTTTTAGGGCCCGCAAACGTCATTTTTGACATAAAAATTGAGATATCTCAAAAACGGAGAGACCTAGGTATAGGATATGATATACAAAATCGGCCTAGAATTTTGCGTATAATCCAAAAATGTAATAATATACAGGGTGTCCCATTTAAAAGAAGCAAGTTGGTATCGACTTCCGGTATAACCGGAAATGCCACCATCTTGAAAATATTTTAGCCGAGTTGCCCCATCGACATTAGTTTACTACCAAATTTTCGAAATTTTCCGATGTCTACTTTTCGAGATATCGATCGCCGCAGTTCGTCGTAGGACACCCTGTATAGGTCCGATCAGGACAACATAAAAGAAACAAAATCTTTGTAATTAAATCTACGTTTAGTGTAAGTTTTAGGAGCGCAACCATAACCTACAAAAGTGAAAAAACTGGCCAAAAATCGTTTCGTCTTCCTTTTACTAGCAAGAGCCGCTGGGTGAACTGATCAACTTCAAACTTTTAGAAAATCTGCCTTTTGCTCTAACAAAAACACCCTGAAAATTTGGTGCAAAAATATTAAACCCAGTGTGCGCAATTGAATTTCTTATTTAAAATTTGAATTGACAGCCATTTTATGCCATTAAGTTCAAAAGGAACATTTTTTTTTCAATAGTTAGGTCTTGACGCCAGCCTTTTGATACCGTAAGAAAAAAAATTTTTAAACTTATTTTGGCCATTTTTTTATTTGTTTAAAAACCCAATTAACAAAAATTGAATTTTATCGGCCATTTTGAAAAAAATTTTGACCAAAATAAACTTTTTTTTATATTAAAGTAAAGGTATTAAAATTTTCTTTATGATCTGATAAAAAAAACTTCAATTTTTCAAGAAGGCATCGAAAAAACATTTAAACGGTGTGTTGTGTAACCTCAATTACCTTTTAATGTTACCAAATGCAAGTTAATGAGTTTCACACCTTGTAGATGTGTGATTAGTATAAATACGGAATCGAAAACAGCACATGCATCGTGTAAAAGAAGGTTGAATATATTTTTTTATATATTTATTTAACGTCGGCCTATTTCCGCTACTGAGGCCTAACACCGACGCCTGTAGACGAGCTACCCACAATCAGGAATTTTGCCTAATTTCTTCTCTTAAGAAGAGCAGGGATCTTTTATTTGCCTAACATTTAATAGACAAGGGATCGACGGTTTTACATCCCCTCCGAAGGATGGTATATCCCCTATACAACCCTCGCCTAAGGTTGTATAGCTTCCGCGTATACACCAATATACAAGCCGCAAGATGTGTGAGGCGAGGATGAAATATAATTTAAATTCTACTGCGCTGATTAGCCAGGGACCATGACTATAATTAACAGGAAGGGTGTTAACCATTCTAATACCTAATATTGCAGGCGCATTCTAACGTTCTACTTTTTCTAGCCCACTGACATCGAATTCACCCACGCCAATCCTAGAACAGACTTGGGTGTCCAGAACAGAAGTGCCTACGGCAACAACCCAGACCACTATTCCAGTACCTGCTCAAGCGAAAGATTATACCGCTTTGACGATATCACATAGTGCTCCGGCCAGCCACCAGGCGTCCTTCGAAAGGGGGGAGAGTGTGGAGAGAACCAGGCCTGTTGTTATACCCAGTAGTAATAACAACAACAATAACAATAGGTAGGTTTTCAACGTGTGTATCATCCTTAATTTGTTTAGATTTGGGGCAGTGGCGACATACTCACATGCAACACAGTATTCATAATTTTGCTTATTACCATATACCGACATAACCTTCGAGCCCACATGAGGCCTACTTTCAATTGAAAAGGTATGAATCTGACATCACAGAATGACTATACTTTATATCCTGAATAGATATAGTTAAGCAACTCCCCATTAATTTACGTTTTCTTTGACCAATGTATACAATGACCAGTTTTACACTCGACAAATTAATAAAAGCGGGAAAATTCAAAAATAATATAATTTGATGTAATATTTTTTGAGGAATGAAGGTGATGAAATATATAGTTTTAAATAAAAATAAAAGAATCTAAAATTCTTCATTATTTATAGCAAAAAACATTGAACTGAGTATTGTTGTGGTGAATGGTTCTGGAACAGCAATTCAGGCCCACAATTGCCTCTTGCAAAAATGAAATCTAAGTGTTTTCTTGGTAATTTAGTTTACGTATCTCAATGAAGTGAAGTTTGAAAATTGTAGAAATATAGTCCAACTATATGGTTTTGGAAAATTAATGAACGCAAATGTAGGCGAAAATTTACGTAACGTAACATAAACTCGTGAGAAGCTCAAATGTTAATTTGAAGAAGCTCAAATTTTCAATATAAAATATAAAGCATCAGGCATATGCATAAAATATATAAAACTGAATTTCAATATGTAGAAGCTTGAAATTATCTATATGCAGACGATCAAATTTTACAAATGAAGAAAATTTTTAAGGAATCAATATGCAGAAAAAAACATAAGCTGATTCGTAAACTATAAATTGCCAAAAAAATTAAAAACCATATGGTACATAGTATTTTAATTACTTATTAAATTAAAAAGAATTGAATTTGAATTTAAATTTATTTTAAAAATATTGAAATTACATCAAAGACAAAAATTGAAGATTACTGAAATTTTAAATTAATAATAAATGAAATTTACATGGTCTTAAACACTTGTTAACGCGGATATAAAAATGTAATATTAATTACAAAAATTTGAAAAGGCAGCACAAGAGTAATATCAAAATTGCTAAACAAACATTTTATAATAATAAAATTGAGTATGCGGAAAACAGGTCTAGAGAAACATGGAAAATTGTGAATCAGAGACTTGGCAAAACAAACAACTTAAGGAAACCCATTCAATTAAATATTGGCGACAGGTTAGTTTCTGATGATGTTGAAATTGCCAACTGTTTTGCGGCCCATTTTGTTACTGCGGCCTCAAAAAATATATATAATCACTTTGCTTATAATTTATCGTTACCGCATACATTTTCTGTAAATATGGAAAACTCGCTGTTTTTTCATGAAGTTACAAGATCAGAATTGATTGAAATTGTCAGGAAGCTAAAAAATAAAAGGTCATCTGGTCTGGACGGGTTAACTGCACATATAGTAAAAAAAATAATATTAAATATAATTGACTCCTTATTATACTGTATTAATAAAGCTATCATAAATGGATACTTTCCAGAGATGCACTTAAAATTTCATCCGTTAGTCCAATATTTAAAAAAGGTTGTGAAACTGACATAGATAACTACCGACAAATTTCTGTACTGAGTGTAATATCAAAAATTATAGAACAAATAATAAGTAACCGTATAATACAATTTTTAGAAAAATATAATTTATTAACAAACTCTCAGCATGGTTTTAGAAAGGGTAGATCGACTGAGAGTGCATCTGCTAAAATGTTTGAGTTTGTTTACAGGGAATTGGATAACGGGAGGTATGTTGTATCTATCTTTTTGGACCTTTCTAAAGCCTTCGATTCGGTTAATAAATACACTTTAATTAGTAAGTTAGAGGCAATTGGCATAAGAGGTCGTATACTAAATTATTTGATTTCTTATATGCAAGACAGGAGTCTAAATGTAAAATATAATGAAGTGCAATCTGACCGATTCGATATTATTCTAGGTGTCCCTCAAGGATCTGTATTAGGTCCGTTACTATTTCTGATATATATCAACGAACTTCCTATGTCTATTAAAACCGGATATACCATCATGTACGCGGATGACACTACAGTAACGGTATCGGCTAGGAATCCGGAGGAACTTTATAATAAAGTTCAAATTGTCATGAATGAAATGAGTACCTGGTGTGATCGTAACAAGCTAATACTAAATGAAAATAAGACAGTATTTATGAATTTTAACCTTAGGCGTCCTGTTGTCTTACCTGGAATTTCACTAAGTGACTGTTCAAAGTTTTTAGGCACTTTAGTTGATAGTAATTATGTATGTAGAAGTTGAATCAGGCTTATTTTGCCTTATTACAAGTTAAGGAAAATTTAAATGAAACAGGACTTGTAAATGTGTATTACGCTCTGGCGTATCCACATTTATCTCTTAACATATTTATTTGGGGTCGATCTTCCTATATTAACAGAGTATTTATCTTGCAGAAAAGATTAATAAGGTTATTGTTTAACTAAAATTTCAGGGAGAGCTGTAAGACCACATTTATAAATAAAAAAATTCTTACAGTGCCGAGTATTTATATATACAAGTGCTTGCTTTATGTCAAGAACAATTTAGAAACATTTGAAGGTTTATCGGACCATCACCTATATAATACGCGGAACAAAAATATATTATCCATCCCCTTACATAGGACCTCCACATATAAAGATTCACTTCAGTATAATTGCATTGTATTATATAACAAGTTACCAAGTAACGTACAAAATACGACAGTACCAAAATACAAAAATACTGTTAAAAATATATTATTGAAAAATGGTTACTACAATATTGGCGAATATCTAACACATGAATTATTATAAAAGTTGTTTTATTTATACTGAATGTTGTTTGTTTAACTTTCTGTTAGTGTTAATTTGTTATTTTTATATATTCTATTTTTTATCTAGTCAAATGACTTTACATTTACATTTTGCTTAAATGTTGTTTGTCATCCGTTTTTATACATTGTTAGTGTTATATTTTTCTCATTGTTATTTATCTGTTTATTTATTTTATTACTTTTATTATGTTTATTGTACTGACTTACCATATATACTTAAATGTATCTTCTCTAAATGGTGAAATAATTTTTTTTTTTTCGGTTTCCCGATACCGGACAGGCCTTCCGTGGCCTCCGACACCACACGGAAATCGCGCCGATGATTAAAATTACAGCCACTCCCCACACCTGTGGGGTCAGTGACTGTAAACACCCGAATCGTGTGCCCTAAGTAGACGAAGGGACCCCAGGATAACTGCTTTCTGCATTTGGCCTGCTAGCCATTCGGCAGATTTCTGACAGGCCGGTATGGTCTTCAATTGCGAGAGCAGCGTGGGCTTCATACCTCCGAGTACACCGATGATGAGGACGACCATCTTGACTGAGTAGCCTGAGTACAGTACTAGGAACTCGTACCGGAGATCGCGATATTTAGTCCGTTTTTTCTCCTCTTTCAAGGCGATGTTTGTTTCAGCGGGTGCCGAAAATTCGATGACGTACATCGCCTTGGTTTGGTGGTCGAGGAGTACTACGTCAGGCTTGTTGGCTTGAATTAGCCTGACAGTCGGGAACGAGTAGTTCCAGTATATCCTGCACCTCTCGTTCTCGACAACGGACTCAATATCTCCGGGGACGTAAGGCAGCACTGGTGTTTGGTCTACCCCGTACGAGTGCCGTAAATGGTAGTAGAGCACTCGTACTGCCGCGTTATGGCGGTGGATGTAGGCCGAAATCGCGTATACTGGGCATGCAGACAGTAAATGCATGAGCGATTCCGGCGCCTGACGGCAGGTCCTGCAGCTGATATCAGGAACCCCTACACCCATCACACGGCTTCGGTAGACCAACTTATTTATAACACCATCTTGGCAGGCCACAATGAATCCCTCGGTCTCCGACTTAAGCCCAGCTGACTTCAAAAAGGCAAATGTCAGCTTAGTCGATAAACCCAGTGTTTCTATGTTCTTATAGAAAACACCGTGCAGGGATTTATCGACATGCTGCCTAAGCAAATTTGCCTGCTCGGCAGCTTTAATCTGGGCTTTCAGACGATTTGGCGGAAGCTCAGTGACCGACTCTGGGTCGGCACCTCGCCGGCCTCCTCGCCTGATGTCGAATATGAGACCGAGTTCATCTGCGGCTCTTTTTGCTGCCTTAAATAATCCTGCACCCACACCTGCATTTTCGTGATCTCTCACTAATTGCAGGAGCGGGTCTGAGCTCCTAAGGATGTTACATGCTATACTCAGTACTACCCGGCCATGCATACACTCCAGGCCCAAGAGTCCTCGGCCCCCCCCGTTGACGTGGGAGGTACACTCGAGGAACGGACGATTTAGGATGAATACTACGGTGAATATTCATCATCTTGCGGGTATCTCTATCTAACTGGCGCAGCTCATCTACCGTCCACTTCACTACTTCAAAGGAGTAGAGAAGAACAGGAACGGCAAGCATATTCGTAGCAGACACCTTGTTTTTCCCCGAAAGGGGAATTATTATTATTATTATTATTATTATTATTATTACTGGATGTCACATGGTTAAGCTTGTATAGGTCGGAATCAGTACAAAAGCTGCAGGCAAATCATTTTTTTGTGAATTTTACTAATAAGATATACTTTTTTTATCCCACTTTCTGTAAAACAATACCAATAGTCAAAATTGAAAAATCTACTTTTACTAATTAAATGGAAACCTGTAAAAGGTAGAAAATGGTACAGGTATCGCCATCTGTCAATTGGTGATTTAAGCACACAACCTGCAGATGTAGATTTCCGTACTCAAGCAAATTACAGAGTCGATAAAAGGAATCTATAGTTAATAATAATTTGATATTAGTTCCATACGACAGCTGATTTACTTTACAATTTGCAATTTCTGTACATAATCAAAAATACGAATTGCCGTAATAAATAGTAAAACATATTGTGAGAATTCAGCAAATATATTACATCTCATAGGATAGACCATTTAACAGATTAATTAGAAAGTCAAAGGTAAGAAAAATAACCATATGTACTTACATATAAAAAATATAAAAATGGAAATATAGTTATCTGAATGTAAATAAATTTTTGTAGACGTGAAATCGACAATTGTTTCCTGAGATGCTGTAACAGAATAGAACAGAAACACAAGTTAATGTTAAACAGAAACATGACTGAGTTCCTAAGATATAAAAATATGTACATAAAACAATGTGAAATGGTTTAGCAGTTATACAAAGAAAGTTCTGATAGTTGAAAACAGACTCACTTACAACAACTGAATCAAAATGCTATACAGATCGTGCTAAATATAAATAAAATACTAAAATTGTTAAATGGACATAGGCCATGTAACAGACACTATTACGTAGCCTTTTTGAGAAACTATAATACCAAAACACAATTACATTAAAACTTGTAGAAATAAAATGTATTTTTACCCACCAAAAGCCAATTTCTTTGATGAACTTCTTCAAAGTACTTCATATAACTTGAGGTAGATTCTCATTTTCATGCACTACCGCTAATATTTTATCTAGAGTTGGTGGTTCATTTCTTTCAAAAAAAGACAACACAAGCCTAATAGATATTTAAAATGCGTTGCTTATCTTCCACTGACAAATCAGTGACTCCTTGTTTTTTTCAGTGGAGAAATAGCGGCTTCGTTCATAATTAATATGAATCGAAAGAACTTCTAACATAAAAAAAAATTGGTTCTGACATTTAGGGCCGGTTTTATAATATCGGATTAATCTGTCAGTTTATCTTAAGTTTAAACCATGACTTAAACTTTACTTTACAAATGTCTGTTTTATAAAAATAAACTGAAATTTATATAGTTGGTACTGCTGTTTACCAGAAATTGCAACTTCACTTAGTTTGATTCTAACCTATTATGACATTTTGACATGACCTTTCAAGTTATTTTTGTAAAAATGAAGGGAAATAGAACGACAAACGCTTAAATACGAGATAATTTTATTAGAGAAACATTTTTCAATTATACAAGAGGTGTGTACACTTCCAAAAACGCTGGTAACAATAAGCATATATGCATAGAACTGTGAGGTAATCAAAAATAAATCTTTACCTTTCTGTCGGATAATAAATTTTCAATTGGTTCCAATGAAATAGTAACTGACTGCTTAGATAATCTAAATCATCTCAAAATTATCTCATTACATTCTTCCATGTAACTATAGGTCTGATTCTAAAATTTCCAGAACTATTTGAGCGTATTAATAATTTTTGTCATCATCAGATTGTAAATAATAACATATTTCGAATACATCCATCAAATATACACCGAATTTTATTAATTCTGAGGTTATGAATATTCTGACATCTGTTAATCCACGGTTTAAACGATCCCCATCCACCGTTTGAAGTTTAACTTTACTGTGACGTAATTAATCTGCAAACTAAAGATTACTGACATTATAAAACACAGTTTTTTTCAAATCCGTAGTTTAACCTGTACTCTGCAGTTTAATCCGATATTATAAAACCGGCCCTAAATCGATATTAATTATTTTCATTACATACCTACTTTAATATACACAAATAAACAACAATCTATTTAAAAATACTGTTTCATTAGAGGAGTGATAATAACAGCAAATAAAGCAATTTTTAACAAACGCCAAAAACTAAACTACATCAAAAACATAAAATAGTTGGTTGTATTATGAGATTTAAAAAGTCAACCAATACAGCAATTCTATTTAAATATGACGCAATTTTTTGAGGAGTGGCTCAACTATTTCTATTCAGAAAATAGAGTATAACTTTCATCGACGACTTCTGTTTTAGCGAGAATTGGCCCAAGACCTCTCGTATGATTACAATTAGACCAGGGCCAAACCGTTTAAAATATCGTAATAGACGATAAATTCTTAGCAGTATACGAATGGTCGGAAAATGTAGTTAATGGTGTAAATAATTAAGGAAAAATCGTCCAGACTGAGTAAAAGTTCTGGAAGAGGGGTTGGGGTGGTAATATATATACTTTTTTAGGGGTTGTTACTCGTTTTTTGCGATTTGCGGCTAAACTATGCATCCTATCGAAAAATGTTGAATATAAAAGTTGTAGATAATAAAAAAACATAAAACTTTCTGATTGATCATTATTGATCATAACCTCAAAATTATCGAGAAAAATGCAAAAAACTGTTTTTTCGGTTTTTAATTTATAACTATCGCAAAAATGTTTATATTTTCATAGAAATTGGTGAAAATGTTCTTTTTTGTGTTTCAAACAAGTCCAATTTTTTTCAAAGCGAAATATTTAATTTTTGATGTTTTATGAAGAAAATAAAAAAAAAGACCTAATTTTCAATCGAAAAATTTGGTTAGCAAATTTTCGATTAATTAACTTTACTAGAGCTCATTTTTTTTTGTTGAAATCTCAACTTTAATATAGAATTAAGATAAAATATCGTTTATATACAAAAATATCGTTAAAAAAGCGAAAAACCGAAAAAACTACTTTTTAAAAACCGAGTTTTCGGTGAAAATCATGAATTTATTTTTCTTTATTGTAAATAAACGTTTACATTCATAAAAGGCGTTAATTCTCATACAATACTATGTTATACAAGTAATTTTTACATGTACCTAACTATTCTCGGCTTTCAAAGTCTCGAAAACATTGTTTAAACTGCAATGGAAATGTTAAACAATTTTGTCTGCAAACAAGCCGAAGTAGCAAAAAACTCCGATAAAATAGTGGTAGTTGTTGGTCAAGACATAGATCTTTTAGTTTTTTTAAATCAATTCATTTCACATGAATTGAATATCTATTTCCACAAACCATGCAGGAAATATTAATGATACTTATTACATCTCTAATAGTTTTAAACATAAATCACAAAAACATATTGTAGCATTTTTGCATTGTTTTTCTGGCTGCGATACAACTTCCAGTTTTGCTGGGAAAGGAAAAAAAAACAATTGGCCGATAAACATTTACCTAATCTTGCAGAAATTATTTACAATACAAATGCAGACAAACAAACGATTACCGAAAATGGATTAAAAATAATAGCTTCTATTTACAAAAGTAAAAATATATATATACATCTCTACACGATTTAAGATTTGAACTCTGGCTACTGCTAAATCCTCATTTCATTTGAAAAAATTACCTCCAACTGAAGGGGCAGCTAAGCAACATTTCAACATTTTCAAATACAAAGTTGGCTTGGTAATCAATTAACGGCTGCAGATTGGGGATGGAAACATCACGTTAATGGCATCGTACTTACAGAACAAGAATTAATTCCCAAAAATTTATTGAAAATTATCTGCTGCAGCTGCGAAACAGGATGCGGTAATAACAAATGTGGGTGTCGCAAGCATATCTTAAAGTGCGCAAATTTGTGCTCAAATTGTCACGGTTCTGATAAATGTTCTAATGCCGAAAAATCGTTGTACGAAAAAAATTGTAATCTCGAGGACATCGAAGACGAAGGCAGTACCCACTGTCTAATAAATAATAATAAAAATAATGATATTGAACTGGACAATCCAGAAGAACTCCAAGAAATTGAAGATATAGAAAATGAACGTGAAGAAATCGAAAGTTTGATCGATTCTGGCGATGAAGAATTGCCCACGAAGAAAAAAAGATTTTAATAAAATTATTTTTCTTTTAATTTTTGTAGTTTATAATCAAATATAAGACTTTGACGTGATAATTTGTAAATACTTACGAATCACAAGAAATAATTAACAAATTTTCTCAGTTCACAGCCTTTGTGTTTTTTGAATGTTTACCTATTTAATTGCAGTTTAAATAATGTTTTCGGGACTTTGAAAGCCGAGAATAGTTAGGTACATGTACATTACTTGTATAACATAGTATTGTATGAGAATTAACGCTTTTTATGAACGTAAACGTTTGTTTACAATAAAGAAAAAGAAATTCATGATTTTCACCGAAAAGTCCATTTTTAAAAGTAGTTTTATCGGTTTTTCGATTTTTTAACGATATTTTTGTATATAAACAATATTATATTTTAATTCTATATTAAAGTTGAGACTTCAACGAAAACAATGAGCACTAGTAAAGTTCATTAATCGAAAATTTGCCAACCAAATTCTTCGATTGAAAATTAGGTCTTTTTTTATTTTCATCATAGAACATCGAAAATTAAATATTTCGCTTAAAAAAATTTGCGGTAGTTATAAATTAAAAACCGAAAAAACGGTTTTTTGCATTTTTATCGATAATTTTGAGGTTATGGTCAATAATGTTTAATAAGAAAGTTTTAGATTTTTTTATTATCTACAACTTTTACATTCAACATTTTTCGATAGGATGCATAGTTTAGCCGCAAATCGCAAAAAACGGGTACCAACCCCTAAAAACGTATATATTACCACCCCAATCCCCCTTCCAGAACTTTTACTCAGTCTGGACGATTTTTTCTTAATTATTCACACCATTAACTACATTTTTCGACCATACGTATACTGCTAAGAATTTTTATTGCCTTAAACAGAATTGGCCCTGGTCTAAATGTCAAACACTATTATTATTTTTACTCACTTAAGAAGAAGCTCAAAAAATCAGAGAGAATTTAGTGAGCTGAAATTTTCAAATATTATTCAGTATAGTTTGGATCTGCTTGAGCTGAAATTGTAACCCCTGTTTGTATTAATTATCATTTAAACATGTATGTCGATGTTGTCCCTAGATATTCATGTTGTTATTGTTTTAGGCAGCACCACAACTCACAGAACCGAGTATCGCATGCCACCAGTTTAGATGCCATAGCTAGGAGACAATGTTTTAGAACAGGATATCCTACCGTTAGTCTTTGTAAGTGTTGGTACCCATCCACCTGAGGAATCCTTAAACCCATTTTATTCCGATAATATTTTCTGTAAATCTTATACAAGATGTTTCTAAAAGAAGGTCTAAATATTTATTATAGTGCGTAGTGTTAATCAGAATGAGTCAAAGAGTTCCTATAAGCATCCATCATGAAACTTGAGCTATTTGATTTTTTTTATTTGAAAAATGGTAGAAGATACAGACAAAATTTTGGTCGTTCAATCAGCTCATTATAGTGGCAGATATATAGCTTTAACAAAGATGGTTTTTCAACGAAAATTTCAAAAAGCAAAACTTATGGAGGAAAAATTAATAAAGAAAATTGCAGAGTGAAACAATCTTATCCCCTTCCGCAAAAAAGGTAATGCTATGGTTTGATATTTGGTAGCGTTACGAAATCTGGAATGAACTCTCAAATTAGTAGCCTGACTTCACTTTGACCTAAATGGTCTTTTGTGTATAACTAATTGTTGCCCAGGATTCCAAGGCTTTTTACAAAGCTAGTGATTTCTCTGGTGGCTAATTTCCCCATGTCTTCAAGCGTTAAGTCCGCCTGCACTAGGAATTTTAGCCCAATGCCGATTAACATATTGCATTCACAAAGTATATATTTCACAGTTTCAGTTGCAATATCGCAACATCTGCATTTGTCGTCTACTGCCTTGCCCATATTCTTGAGATGATATCTCAAGAGGCACTTATCAGCCTTAATTCGAATTTTTCAAGTTCGAGAAGTTTTGTGGCATTCTTTACCGAATAAGTTATACAGTTTTTCGCTTGTCTTTGGCCTGGAGTATTCCTCCAGTAGGACTTTTTCCTGACCCTTTTCTCATTTCTGCATCTCCTTCGTCATGTGTTTCTTAGCCAGGCCACAAAATGATTCAGGTTCAATGAATATTGTTTCAGCTCCTTTTTTCACAAGGCTGGCAGCAAATACATTACCTTGTACTTCCTCATGCCATAGCACCCACATCAAAGTAACCTTGTTGTTGTTGTTGTTGGCCAGTTGCTTCAGGGATTGTCTATATTCCCAGGTAATTTTAGACTCGAAGGTATAGGACCTTACAGCTTTTAATGCTGCCCGGCTATCTGATAAATATATAAATCTTTACCCTTCGAATGCCTTAATTTCTGCCTGGAAGATGGTTGGCTAGATGGCATACATTTAGGTCCTACCATCTCCTACCCGTTCAGCCATCTTAAATCCATCTGTACACCATCAGATGAGTAACTCTTGCTCCAATCGTGGCGCCTCCATCTTGCCTGCCTGACGGCTTTCAATCGGCACGTCAAATGGACAATCAATATCCTGTTTGACTGGCATTGAGTCAGTGGGTTTAGTCATGGACTCCGAATGAACTAACTCCAAAATTCTTAAGTGACCAATTAGATCGCCTGATTTAAATTTAAGTTCTGGTGCAGTTGTAAGGGACTAAGTGCTGCCTCCTTCCTCGTATGCAATTGCAAAGGAAGTAGGTCAGACATTTCCTCCATAGATGCTGTGGGATACGAGTATGTTGCTCCTGTAATCCTTGAAGAAGCAAGGCGTTGCAGTTTCTGCAACTTTTTTTTGCTATTTTTTCCTCTGTTTTTGGCCACCATATACATGATGTGTAGGTCACCATAGGTCTGAAAACCGGAAGGTAAGTCGTAAGTATACTTTCCAGATATGAGTTCTATTCAGCATAAGAGTTTTAAAATTAAGTTTTCTCCTTTTGGCGAACGGAACAATAACTGTACCATTTGGATATTATGATTTCAATGCCTTGGACCAGGCAATGTGCAATGTAGAGCATTTCAAATTGTTTAGAAAGAAGCGATATTCCTGTAAGGATTTCGCTTCTGATATGTTAAACTAATAGATTCCCCATTGTTTTTATAAGAAATGAGGTTAAGCTAATGGGGCGATAGGATTTAGGTCCTCCGCATATTGAACCCAGCCCAGCACAGTGCAGCTCCCGCCTACGTGTGGGTGAATTCTGTGATACATAGTAAAACAAACCTCACACGCGTGGTGGAAGTCACCGTGGGCTGGGTTCAATATGCGCCACTTCTTGTATGACTATGTACCACAGAATTCACCCACGCGTGAGCGTGGGCTGCGCTGTGGAGGGCTAGGTTCAATGTGCGGCGGGTCTTAGGCTCCTCTGGTCGATGTCTGCTTATTTTTGGAATAAACGCCACTTTAACTTCCCTCCAAGCTTGGGGAATATACGCAAGTATATAGCTTGCTATAAATATACTTCTCAGGCATGCCTAACTCAAGTATAGTGTATACGACCATAATTGAAACCGCATAAAAACTAAAAGCCACCAAAAACTGTTGGGTACGGGAAAAATAACATAAAGCTTAATTCTAACCTCTTCTAAAGCCTTCGTGTTATATTGTGTATATCCTCTTGCCTTTCGTATGAACATATATGAATATTTTATACTTAATAGACATTATAACAACCAATGAAAATATAGAAATACATCTTCTGCCACACATTTTGACTTATTTTGATAAATACCACACGCCGTAGAAGTTTAAAACCCATTTTAGAAACATCCCGCATACAAATTTTGGCAGAAAAGTTGCAATCAATTTTTTTGTTACTGTTAAAAAGTAAACTTGTAATTGGCTAACAAGTAAATAAAATGGCGAAAGTCCTCCTCAAAGCCGAGGATTTCAGTGAAATTCGAACGTTTGCACGACCGTACTGTCTGTGTTGTAAAATTGTATTTCCCAAATTGATTGAACTCTAAACTGGTAAACCGAATCAAAAATTAACTCTGAAAACTAAATAATTTAAAGGACGGTAACATGAAACTTCAGCTAAGTTAACAAATACTAATATATTCATATTTTGACGCAAGCATTTGTTGCGAGTTTTCCTCCACTTGTACCCTACACTCCAGTTTTATAACAGAAATCTCTTCCTCGTTCTTTTAACTTGCTCTTCACATAAGCAAAAGGGCATTTATTACATTCTCTAGTTACTTTTATAAGGCTATAAGTTTTGCTCATACGGAAGAAAAGTTCATACCATTAGCCATATTAACTGAAGAACCAAAAGTCCGATTGCGTTGGAAGAGTAAGGCAGTGTTAACTAGAAGAAGAATCCAATTGTTTTTGGAAGAAATCGGTCAGTAAATATAAAACAAAACCAAACGATGTCTGGCAGAAAAGAGAATGTGTGCCTCAGTCTTTCTTGATATACAACAAAGCTTTGTTAAAGTTTGGCGTTAGCGGATATTATACGAATTAAAAATGCATCTGTCTAATTAACACAGTGGAGTATTCTGAGACTCTTCTTGTCCCTAATGTTTAAGCAATGCTCCAGTAACAAAGGACATACTAATGGGGACTTTGCTGATGAAGCAGCAATCTTATCACTGGCCATTGTCAGCGTGAATCTATTTTAAAAATGTGTGCATCTGGGAAGTAAACCACTAATGATCTTATTTGATTCATCTTTGGTAGAGGGTATTTTTTCAAATCTGGCTGCAGGATTGAAGTTGAAAATTATTATATCGGCCTACATCTTTTTTTAATTTCCAGGATTCTCGAGAAATGCATAGCAATCAATATAATTAACTTTCTTTTTACTAAAGCAAGCCATTTAATCAAAATTAATTTGGCTTCAGAAACAGCGCTCTGCGACTCCTGCAATTACCACATTTTATATGATACTATTACTCCTAAATCCTTTTTCCTTGATATCAAATACACTGCTGGACAATAGGTTGAAATAATACAAATTTTTAAGGTAATTTTGAAATCATAGGTTTTCTAACCGATTTGGATTATCGAATACGATTTTCAGGCCTTTTTTGAAAATTTGGTATAAAAAAATTCAACTCAATTTTGGTTTTCTAAATTTTCAATAAAAATAAAATTTTGACTTTTTGTAAAGGGTGTAAAGGGAATAAAATTGAAATATATTGGTCCATAATTTTATCTTTCCACCTCGGCAATCCCCTCAAACACACCCAAAGTCCCCTTTTCCGTGAACCCGTTTATTATTCCCAGTTTTCGACTAATTGTTCTTCCCTCGAGTAGAGCAGTAGGTCCCTGGAGGGATTTCACCTCAGCCACCCCTACCCCAAGCTTCCAGCCCTTGTAGGAGGTGGAAAATTGATTTTTATTTTCGTGGGAAAATAATTAATATTTTGTAGGAGGCATTTCTTTCAGGAAGGTGATAGGTGACTGGGATTGTGTAACCACCTCCGGGAGTTGTTTTCACCCTTCAAGGAGGTGGATTTTTTTTCCATCTATAATAATTGAGAAATAGTATAAAAAATGTGTTTATTAAAGTCTTTTTATAAATTGATTTTTCACCCCTCTGAATGGTGAAAGCAACCCCAGAGGCCAATTACACAACCCTGGTCACCTACCACCTTCCTCAAAGAAACGCCTCCTACAAAATAAACTTTTTTCCCCAGGAAAAAATTTCCGCCCCTCTGAAAGGTGAGAACAACCTCCGGGGGTGGTTACACAACCCTGGTCACCTACCATCTTATACATAGAAACATCTCCTGTAAAATATCAATTTTTTTCACAAAAAAATGTCAATTTTCCAACCCCCTAGAGGGTTGGAAACCTGGGGTAAGGGTGGCTGAGGTCAAATCCCTCAAGGGACCTTCTGCCCTATTCGAGGGAACAACACTTAATCGAAAAACTAGGGAAAATAAATGGGTTCAAGGTAAAGGGGACTTTGGGGGTGGTTGGCCAATTTGAGGGGGTTGTAGAGATGGAGGAATTGGTTTAACCCCGGTATCGATTCAGCACCCACGAAAATAGGGGGACATTGTCTAGTCCCAGTCGCAAACATTCGGTAATTTCGTCATAAATCCAGACACTTATGGACTATCTGTCCATAATACATATTTAAAGAAAAATAAAATTTGCATCCAGTTTTTGTAGCATTTGCTGATAAAATTGTAACCGTTTCCGCTTGCGATCCTCTGCAGGTTCCTATACCGATTATATGGGCTTAAGTCGTTCCTTTTTTGAAGTCCTTTGAATTTTGGAGTAACATTTTCCAAGTTACTGGATTTTCTAAAACAAATTTTTTACATAGTCAAACACCACAAGAAGGCTACTTGAGGGGTAGGGTAGAGTTAAGGGAAAATTGAAAGAAATTTAATAGATTATTGGAAATTAGAAAAGTAAAGGTCCTTTATATCACAAACTCTATATTCGGCTACCGGTTTCGTGGTATAATGTACATCAAGTACTACCCAATCTTCCCAGGCATCAAGACTAAAATAAATATAAAAATGTTTTTTTATGAAAATAAATAACAAGAAATATAAAAAAAGGGGAGTCGAAGACTTTAAGGAGTGTGAATATAATAAAATAAACAGTACATATAGGGTCAAATTGCAATTGGGTGTTAAGTGAACTAATACTCTAACATTCTTAACCAGCAAAGTCAAGCCGATCACGATATTATAAATCTTATCCCTCAATACGACACCTTCAAAGAATTAGATAAGCCACTAACAACGGAAGAGATCTTAACCGCCATTGGGCAGCTAAAAAATAACAAATCTCCCGGCGCCGACTCACTCCCAGCTGAGATCTTTAAAGCTGTGTCGTCAGAGCTCATACTCTACCTCAAAAAACTGTTTGATATCGTGTGGGAAAGTGGTCAAACTCCGCAGGAGTTTCGTGATACACTTTTAATCAACTTCTTCAAAAACAAAGGGAGCTCTGCGGACTGTGGAAATTACAGGGGTATAGCTCTCCTGGCTGTTGGAGGGAAGATACTCACTAAAGCGATGGCAAATAGGCTAACACCTGTTATGGAAAAGTTACTTCCTGAAACACAGAGTGGCTTTAGACCAAACCGAGGCACATCGGATTTAATCTTCACACTTAAACAGCTTCAAGAAATAGCACTCGAACATCAAGAAGAAATTCACATGGCCTTCATTGATTTAACCAAGGCGTTTGACTCGGTGGACAGGGAAGTGCTCTGGAAAATTATGTTCCGCTTAGGTATCCCTAGAAAATTTGTGGAAGTATGTCGCAGTCTACATACAAACAACAACGCCCAGGTTATGTATAATAATGAGGCAACCGAACCTTTCCAAACCCTCACTGGAGTTAGGCAGGGATGTGTCCTGGCACCCCTACTCTTTAATTTGTTTACCACTGCTCTAACAATTATTGTTGACAACAAACTGACAGTCAGAGGAATAGGTCTCAGATACCGTTTTGATGGCGGTCTCTTTAACATAGGGCGCTTTAGAACTTTCACGAAGACACACACACGATTCATTTGTGATCTCCAGTATGCGGATGACTGTGCACTTTTAGCCTCTACGCCGGAAGAGCTTCAAGAACTTTTAGATGTGTATGCCCAGAGCTATGATTCCTTGGGACTTAAAATCAACATTGGAAAGACTAAGATTATGTCAACTCCTCATCAAGGGAACCAAATAGACATTACACTTAACGTAAATTCTCTTGAAGTGGTGGATCAGTTCAATTACTTAGGCAACGTTGTTAATGACAAAGCAAACATGGACAGCGAGATTCGCAATAGAATTAACGCTGCATCTAGAGCACTCTGGGGACTTAGAGAGAGAGTATTTGACAACCACGACCTTGCTTTGTCAACGAAAATGGCTGTTTACAGAGCAGTTGTCATTCCAACACTGCTATATGGATGTGAAAGCTGGGTCACTTACCGTCGTCATGTGAAAGAATTAGAACGTTTTCAGCAAAGACACCTCAGAAGTATGATGAAAATCCGTTGGTTCCATCACATATCAAACGTGGAAGTACTCAGGATAGCAAGCAGCCTTCCAATTGAGGTGCTTATTTCAAGAGCACGCCTAAGATGGGCAGGTCACGTTCATCGTATGCATGATAACCGCCTTCCTAAATGTACATTTTATGGTGAATTGCTAAGCGGTAGAAGAAGGCGTGGCGGTCAACGAAAGAGGTTCAAAGACGCTCTCCATGAAAATCTAAAATCCTGCGGTATTGCAGACGAGCAATGGGAACAACTTGCAGCGGACAGAACCGAATGGCGAGGGGTTGTGGCCAGCTATCAAGGAAATGTTGCTGCAAGAAAGCCGAATCCAAGACCTAACCAGGTCTATGTTTGTCCTGACTGCGGTCGACATGTGCTCTCCCGAATTGGCCTCTATAGCCATAGTCGTGTGCACCGTAGATGAATGGGAATTTCAATAAACTACACCTGTTACTTGTTTTTTATTGTACACAATTTATCGACTGTAACATTTTTATACTCGGACTCGAGTAACGGCTAATAATAATAATAATGTACATCAAGTACTACCCAATCTTCAGGCATCAAGACTAAAATAAATATAAAAATGTTTTTTTATGAAAATAAATAACAAGAAATATATAAAAAGGGGAGTCGAAGACTTTAAGGAGTGTGAATATAATAAAATAAACAGTACATGTAGGGTCAAATTGCAATTGGGTGTTAAGTGAACTAATAGTGTCGAAGAATTTCTAATGACTCTAAGTTATTGAGTAAATTCGCTTTACTCGGTAAATGCAAAACTTCTAAACCAGTTTCTTGACTAAAATTGTGATTTTCATTTAAGGGGGGTTCTGCAAAATATAACTGTGAAACGCCACCGATTTATGTTGAAAAGGATGGTTTGATGCATTATCGATAATGACTTCTGGATGAATTGGTTTACGAAACATTTCAAAATAGTGGCTGTTGTTTTTTATTGAAAAAGTTAGGTTAAGGATATTTAATTGTTTCCGGTCATTTTCTAATCCAACCGTTAATTTTATTGTCTGTTGAAGAGTATTGACCAAACCATAATATTAATGTCATCTACATGTCGAAAATAATAGATGAGATTAGTTTTAAACTTTTGGTTATTACTAATGAAAGAACTATCAAAGTTATACATAAATATATCTGCTAAAATAGGTAATGGGGGAGACCCCATAGCTAATCCTTTATTTTGATAATATGTTTCACCTTTAAATAGGAAAAAAAATTGTTCTAAACATAAATTGAATAAATTAAGAAATTCCGTGGTTTAAGCATCCACCAAATGACTATCATCTGTTATTTTTTGTTTAATTAGATCTAATACTTCATTACGTGGTATGTTAGCGAATAAGTTAGTAACATCAAGCGAGGCTAATATAAGAATTGTCTAGTCGTATATTTTTTATTTTGTCTGTTAGTTCTATGTTATTTTTAACGGTGTATATAAAATGTTCTTTGTAAATATTTTTTAACGAAGAATTAATATATTAAGCTGAATTATAAATTAGTGAATTTATGAATGACACAACTAGTCTTATTGGCATATCATTAAAATTGTCTGGTTTGAGAATCTACAATAAGCTATATAAACGAGGTATTAAACAAAAATTTGCATTCATTTTCTGTGATGTCGATTTATCTAATAAATAAAAGGGTTTTTTTAAATATTTTTTTAGTTTTTATAAATGTCTTATAGTTAAAAATATCTGTCAGACACATTCGATATGGAAATTCTACAGATTGGTAGTTTCAACGGAAAGAAATATTCCTATAAGCACAATATCCTAACGCTCAAAAACAAACAATTTTCGAAGTAGAACGTCGCCATTGGTTTTAGTAAAGTCAATATGTTCCATATGCACAGGATTGCTTTTCAAAAATCTAATTGATGTTCAGTCAATATGTCATATCAGTTTATAAATACACACGGAAACATAAAGCCAATGTTTAACAGTAATTTCGTTTTGATTGAGGCTACTGAACATTTGCCAAACAATTAAGATGTTTGTAAACTTTACGCCACTAAATTTCATAACGTATCATCTGCCCGGAAAGATCATATAAAATCATTTATTTGCCATTATAAGCACTTATTTGATTTACAAGATGTTTTATTGTTTTAAGGAAAATTCTGCTCATAATATTCAATGTAAAAGTATAGAATTGAAATTTTGAAACTTTCTTTCTATCATACTATTATGGATTCGTTGAAGTGTGATGTCTTCACTTCCTTTTCAGTTTTCGTCATCTAAATCTTATTAAATACATGATTATATTTGTAGTAAACATCAACGTGAGGTATGGTTTTCAGTTTTAATCGTCGATTCTGCATTCGAATCCCTTTTACTGCCCCAACAGCTAGATTTCCCCATTATTCTGCCCTGTCAACCCCCTCCCCTCGTGCACCATCCGATTCCAGCGAGCTGCCCCATCCCGCTGTCCCAACCAGTCCAGTCCGGTCTCTTCAAACCTTTTTTTTATATGTCAAAATTTTTGGTAGGTGAGTACGGTCGTGAGCAAAAAAATAGGACAAGTCTTATAACGGTATTTTGCTAAAATCTAGTTGTGTACAGCTAATTTTAATTTTTGTGACATTGTCAGTTAGTTGTCATAATTTATTGCAAGTGTGCAAAAAACTAATATGCCTCATATAAGCGATTTAGTTAAATCTGGAGTTATTGCTAAAGCAGAAGATGGATGGTCAATGAGACAAATTGCACTGCGTTATAATATTGACAAAAATTCGGTGTGTAACATTTTAAGAAAGTGGAGAATAAACTTTACGATTAGTAGAAATTCTGGATCAGGGCGACGAAGGATATCAACTCAACAACAAGATTTGCAATTGGTAAATGCTTTAGTAGAAAATCCATTTTACTCAGTTATTCAGGCTGCTGAAGAAACGAATTTTCCTGGATCGAGTAGTACTGGTCGCCGGCGAGTAAGAGAATCGGAGCTACGCTGTCATGCAGCAGCACAGAAATACTTACTTAAAGCTGAACATAAAAGAAGCTCGAGTAGGATTTGCGCTTGAATTTTTAGCGCATGATGTAAATTTTTGGAACAATGTAATCTTTACAGATGAAAAAACTTTCCAGTCAACACACAGCGGTCGTATTCGTGTTTACCGCCCTACGAATACTCGATTCGATGATAAATATATATCTAACAATGACAAAAGTGGTAGAATTTTCGTCAATATGTGGGCTTGGATATCGGCAAGTGGTCCTGGTGTTTTGTGGCATATTGAGAAACGACTTAATAATGAAACGTATATTAGGATTTTAGACAATATTATGCTCCCTTCTGTGTCACAAATGTTTCCTAATAATGAGTTCATATTTCAACAAGACAATTGTTCTGTTCATACTGCTCATACCGTAACTAACTGGTTTCAAGATAACAACATCAATGTTCTTAACTGGCCCAGTCATAGTCCAGATCTTAACCCTGTGGAAGAGGTATAGGGACTACTCGTAAGAAGTATCCCAAAACGAAATGTGAGACCACGGAATGCCGAAGAATTACTGGAAATAGTAAATAATGCATGGGAAAATATTATTACTAATGATTATTGTATAAGGTTATTCAATTCCATGCCAAACAGACTTATAGAAATTATAAATAGAAATGGTGCAATAACGAAATATTAATAGTTAGTTTCTTGTTAAGTAGGATATCCTTTGTCCTTTGATCCAAGATTTCTACTAATCGTACCGTTTATTCTCCACTTCCTTAAAATATTACAGACCAAATTTTTGTTAATGTTATAACGCAGTGCAATTTGTCTCATTAACCATCCATCATTTACTATAGCAATGACTACAGCATTAAAATAAAAAATAAATTAAAAATGACATCTGTTTTATTTCGGCTACTCACTACATATTCAAATAGAGACAGATTTGATTAGAAAAAAAAGTTGTCCTATTTTTTTCTGCTCACGACAGTACGAGACTTATATTCTCCTTGCAAAATATCATACGCCAAAGAATCGATCTATTCTATAATTTCTTCCTCGACTTAATTGACGATTGTGCTTATAATAACACGTACATTCACTCCAATGCATAAATAAGTGTGTAAGTGTAAAGTTTTTGTCCTGCATCGTGATTATTATTTATTTATCAGCAGGTCCTGAAGTGATATTGCAAAAAAAATAAATCTGTTTCTAATTTTAAAAATTTTCAACGCCTTCACAGACGATAAATAAAGTAATTTGGCAATGTTTATGTTTTTCTCCACGCATGTTTATTTTTACTTAGAATGTTGGTAAATATTCATGTAAAAACATTTTTATATTTTAATATATTTATACCTGTTTGATTCTGGCAGCCTTCTACTCTATCCGAGCACCTTACTAAGGTTTGTGTCAGAAATCCATGCTCTGTCTGTATCGAGAGTATAATGTACCTCGTAAAGTGTTATTCTATTCAAGAGTTTAGTACTTAGAACAAACGACTGGCACAAAAGCATAGATTCTAGTACAGGGTGTCTCACCGGGAACTGAATCGATCGATATAGAGAAAAGTACGTATCAGAAGATTTTTAAAATTTAGATAATTACTAATGGCCAATCTAACTAAAATAATTACAAGCAGCTGGACCTTCCGCTTAAACCGGAAGTCGATACCAACTTGCCTATTTCAAATGGAACACCTTACATATTGTAGAGTTTTCGAAAAGAGCATACAATTCGAAGTCGATAATATATAGCATATCCTATACCTAAACCTAGCCGTTTCAGAGATATTTGACATTTTATAGAAAATTTGACAGGTGCAACGGTTTGCAAGAACCGTTATAACTTTCTTCGTGTGAAAGATCCTCATTTGCTTCTTGTCATGTAAAAAGAACACAAGGAGAACTACGTTTTTCGCGTTACATTTTGTTTAGGTCTAATGGAACACCCTGTATTTTTTACGTCAAGTTGTGTAAAATTGAATTCCCTTTTTTCTGATTGTGGGGGTTAAAGTTACAACTTTTTGAAATATTTGCGATTTTATTAGAAATTCATGAATTGTTGTAATCATTTCATCAAAATAGCCATGATTAGAAACAATCAGTCATTATCTTATGTCAAAAAATGCCAGCACGTTTAAATTACACCCAAGAAGACTCTTTAAATTTGCTTATTATTTATGGAGAATGTGATAAAGTAATATCAAGAACTGGCAGTACATTTGCTACTCGATATCCAGAAAAACGGAACCGTCACCAAACACTGTAAAACGCATACTGGAAAATTTTAAAAATTATGGCTCTGTTAAGGTAAAAATGCAAAGTAGAAAGCCTATTGTTGATGACGAAAACATTGAAATAGTCATTCTGAGATATTTTCATGCATTTCCAAGGATGTCATTAATACAAGCTGCTCTGGAATCGGGACTATACAAGGATTCAATTCACAGAATCTTGTTAAAACATAAGTTTCACCCGTTTTCATTCCATATGGTTCAGGGATTAAAAGAAACAGATTTCCTAAGACGAGAGAATTTTTGTGAGTTTATTCTAATAAGGTCTGAGGGTCACGATTCTTATTTGGGAAATATTATATGGACAGATGAAGCAAAATTTACTAAAAATGGACTTTTTAATAGACACAATTCGCATTATTGGAGTGACTTAAATTCTCATATGTTCAGAGAGCGAAACTTTCAGAAAAGTTGGCAGTTCAATGTTTACTGTGCCATAAGAAATGATAGAGTGGTGGCATTACAATTTTATCAGGAAAATTTAAACGGTAAATTAAATTTTCTCTTCTGCTAATTAGGTAAATTTTTGTTTTTTTTTCTTAGGTGAAAGATCTGAATATCTTACAATATTTGAATAATAACTATTTAGAAAATTTACCTCTCGCCGAACATAGAAACATTTTTTATCAGCACGACGGTGCTCCCCCACATAACGCATATTTAATTAATAGTTATTTACATGAAACTTTTTATGATCAATGGATTGCCAATAATGGACCTTTCTTATGGCCTCCTCGCTCGCCCCATTTTTTCAGTTCTGGATTATTTCATTTGGGGAACTATTAAAAATAAAGTTTATGAGAGCCCATTAACAACCATTGAAGATTGTATGCAAAGAGTAAGAAATGCATTTCAAAACATATCACAGGATTCAATTAGAAGAGCTATCCATGAGGAACTAATCCGAAGGTGCGAAAAATTTGTCGAGGCTCGAGGGCGGAATTTTGAGCAATTAATTAATTAAAATGAAATCATATTTTAAATTGATCTTATCTATGCTATTTTAGTTCATGCCATATCTTCAATTCGATTAATACGCATGTTAGTGTTAGTGTTATTTTGCGTTTTTGTGGATATCGAGTAGCAAGTGTGCTGCAAGTTCTTGATATTACTTATCACATTCTCCATAAATAATAAACAAATTTTAAAAGTTTTCGTTGGTATGATTTAAACGTGCTGGCATTTTTTGACATAAGATAATGACTGATTGTTTCTAATCAGGGCTATTTTGATGAAATGATTACAATTCATGAATTTCTAATAAAATCGCAAATGTTTCAAAAAGTTGTAACTTTAATCCCCACAATGCTAATATCAGAAAAAAGGGAATTCAATTTTACACAACTTGACGTAAAAGACATACAGGGTGTTCCATTTGACCTAAACAAGTTTTCGCGGTTTAAAGTTGACAAAATGTAACGCGGAAAACAGAACACTTGGTATGATATTATTGAATTTATTTCAGTTGTAGAACGTAGTTCTCCTTGTGTTGTTTTTATGTGACAAGAAGCAAATGAGGATCTTTTACACGAAGAAAGTTATAACGGTTCTTGCAAACCGTTGCACCTGTCAAATTTTCTATAAAATGTCAAATATCTCTGAAACGGCTAGGTTTAGGTATAGGACATGCTTCATATTTTTGACTCAGAATTTTATGCTCATTTCGAAAACCCTAAAATATATAAGGTGTTCCATTTGAAATAAGCAAGTTGGTATCGACTTCGGGTATAAGCGGAAGTGCCAGCTGCTTGTAATTATTTTAGTTGGATTGGCCACATCGACATTAGTAATTATCTAAATTTTCAAAATTTTCTGATGCGTACTTTTCTCATTTCCCGTGAGACAGTTTGTATATTAACCCCGGTAAACTGTTATCTGCTTTTGAGATATCTTTAAAACCATGAAAAATTACTTCCATATGCCAAAATAATTAAATTTTTCAATTAGGTAATTAATATCTGAGTCAAAATCTTTAGCAATGTCAAAGAGGCAACTCCCACTCCCTCAGATACTTACCTAGCTTTTAGGTTAGCTTTTGATCCAAAAACTTCTCTGGCATATCAATTTTATTACCGGTACCATAGCTCATTCAGCTAGAGTACGTTATGTGGCAAATTCGCTCTGGTGTGGTTCTGCTGTGCCTGGGTTCAATCTCTGACGCTGACAATGTCGATGAATAATAGATGTCTGCATTTTTTCAAATGTGTAATCCCCTTTCGGACAGCCTTTGGCTTTGGATTTGTGGGTTGCCTACTGTGATGTGTTTATGTTTATGTTATTACTTGCATCTGAAAACTGTTGTTACGTATCAGTAGCAGCTTTAGTGGAGGATATAAAGTTCCTACAATCTCATCATAAAGGTTCATAGTCCTATGTTGATAGAGAATTGAATAATGGAACCAGTCTTTCCATGGCCATACTGCTAATCAATTTATTCATTATTATTTTTCTTCTAGGGTTCTTTTAAAAAGTAACTTCACTGGTCTAGAATCGTATGTGATAAATAAACAAAATTGGCTTAGCCACTTCAAAGTGACGTGACAACTGATTTTAAACAAATATCAAATAATACTTGTAAAAGATAAATTAAAGGTAGCTCGCATAGAGTCAAGATATTGCTGTAATTTAAAACACGAAGGCAGGTATTCTGTGGAAAAGAACACACCGTTTCAGCAAACCTTGGAATGAAGTATACTGACATATTTAGGATTGAAGAGGAACTTGTTATAAATGTTAATAATCTTGAAGATGAATCATTGGCAATATGATCTTGCAAAATTCAGGTGGAAAATGATCACATCTCTTAATTCCGTATACTTAGTTAACAATATTTCTTATACACCTTGTTTGTAGTAATAGAACTGGTAGTACATCCACAGAATTGGCCTAAAATATTATATTATATCTTAGTTTGGATCGTCTATATGCATGATATGCTAGAAGACCTGTTTTATTATTTGTACATATTTTAAGAACAAAATCAAGACACACATGAATACGCCTTTGAATAGTAACTCTATGTGGTTATTATACCTTATATTGACTTTTTTTTCTCAACATTTGATAGTAAATTAATTTAAGCTAATGCCCAGTATTTGAATTCATTTGTATCTAGCTATATTTGACTCACCAAGCACCACTGAAGTACCACCAGCAAACGTAGTGCTATATTTTCATAGGAAGTAATCAGGCATTGGTTTACAGAATACAGAGAAAGGATCCAATACTGACCTCCATGGAAATTTTATGGGCATAGCTATTTCATCAATTACAGCTGAAATTGAAATTATTTCCCACCATACAATTGCATTCTGTCTCTTAGTATGAGTTATTTAATTCCAATACTATACCCTCTTATTTCATAATGATCTGTTCTTGAATAAAATACGACACCGGTAACGTTTTGGAAAACTCTGAAAATAATATTCACCAATCTTATATAACACTTACTTTGCAAATTCCGGAGTGTGTGAGTAGGAAAAAAAGCCGAAAATTGTAAGTATTTTGCTATGCAGTAAGAATACCTTCCCCATTTTCGAGGATGCTGAGTACGATGGTGCTTAAAGAATTGTTCTTTGGAGTTGCGCAACCCCCTAAACGGTCAAAACCACCCCCACAAAGAGTTAAATGATTATCACATCTTTTCCAATAGTGAAACTTAGCGTACCCCCGTTTTCGCTGAATACGGTGGTGATGCTGAATGTTTCTTCAGACCCACTCCAACATCTACCGGCTAATAAACATCCCCGAAAGCAGTGATTTTTTTTTATATACAGGCTGTCCATTTTATCAGGGGACTCGAAAATATCTCACTTAATATCGGTCGTACAAAAAAATTATTTTTACAAAAATTCTGCCGATTTATATAACCTACAAAATGCTTTAAAGACATTTGAAATCCATGGCCTACTTTAAGAGTTATCGAGGAAAATATCGAAAATGCGGAAAACGTCTAGGCCAAATATCTCCGTTATTTGAAGAGATACGAGAAAAATTCCAAAAGGGGGTGTAAGATGTATATGCCATTCGTTTTTGAGGATGCTGAGCATGGTGGTGATGCTGATGTCTTTTTTACTCCCTCCAATATCATTGCGCTTGTTAGACTGGATGTACAACAACATACACCTGCGTGAAACTAGGTTTAACATGCAATGTTTTTTGTACAAATTGTCGGGGCGAGAATGGGCTAGTAGACAATATCGAAAATGACAAAAGTAATAATATAGCATTTTAGGTTGACTCTTCAATATGTTATAAACATAATTTCAAGGTAATTGTACCACTATTATTGGTTTTATTGTAACATGAATATGCTTAAGATTAGAGTGGATTTAAAATAAGACAGTTCGCCGGTTACCTCGTGACGTTATAGCGTAAGATGCGTGCGCATTCAATATAACGCCGACAGAGCCACTCATATGTTTTGCAAAACTTTGTTGGCTCCGCCCTTCCACTAGCGCTCGTTACTCTGCCGATTACGCTATTACGTCATAGCCAATAGAATAACCCGAACATTTGCGGCAATATCTAACCGTTTAAACATAGTTTAAACTTCATGACTTTTTTCTACTATAAGGCATTATTAAAAAAATCAAATAAAAAATACGGGTAAACTGTTTTTATGTGTAGATGTTATTAAAATAATAATAAAAAAATTGTCTACTTGCCCATTGTCAAAATACTACAATACAAGGCAAAAATGACCTCCCTGAAACGGAATGAGACTGAAAATACGTGTTAAATTGTAATTATAAAAATCTAGATGTCTAGGAGTAAAATACGAGATAATAATTATAAGTAAATAAAATACAGGTATCAAAAAATACGAAACACATTGATATATAATACTTAATTTAAAATCTGTCATACATACATTTTCAGTTTCATTCCAGCTTTCTATATCTAATAAATAATCTATCCTTGTGAAGTTTAAGCTTAGTTGCCCCTGCCTTGGTTTGGTTTCTGGTGAGTATTTTTGGTTTTTTGGTAATTTTACTTGTAAGAGACGTAGGTTAAATTATGTAGATAAGGTATGAATGAAAAAAAATGTATTGTAAGCATGTTTTATCTTTATGTATAACGTCTATTATTTTTCATGTAAGGAGAGCGACTGTAACAATTTAGATCAGCTTATTTGTATGCGCCAATATAAATTTTTCCATCATTTTTTGTAATAAAATAAATTGTACGTATCAATGATTCAATAGACCTGTTTGTGTAAGTACTCGACTGTCATTTCCAGCTAAAGGGTAAAGAAAGACAATTATAATCACGAAGAGAAGTATGATTATTTTTCCCGTGCTCAGCGTCCTCGAAAACTGGCGGTATATACATACAATTTGCCGGTGATATAAAAAAAGATTTTCACGCCTTTCGGGGGTGTTTGTTAGTTTTAGGGGGGTTGGAGGTGGTTGGATGAAATGTTGACCATCACCACCATACTCACCATCCTCGAAAACGGGGGGTACGCTAACTTTCACCGGTGGAAAAGATGTGGTAAACGTTTAACCCCTTTTGAGGGTGGTTATTGGCCGTTTGGGGGTTGGGCATTTCCAAAGAGAAATTGTACCAGCACCATCGTGTTCAGTATCCTCAAAAACGGGGGGAGGAGGTATTCTCGTTGCTTACACACTCGTCCTATTAATATTCAAGCGCAAAGGAGCATTCATGATACCACCACAAGAATAATCGGAAACTTTGACTACTCGTGGTATTATATATGATTATTTGTCGTCTACTATTAAAGGGATTTACAATTTTACATCACTTAATAAATCGAACTACACATAGACTTGCTCGTTCTGAAGCCATTTTGACAGCCCTTTAACTGTGCATAATTTTCTGTGGGGTCTTGCATACAATATTTTCCCATGTAAAATAATGGTACATTGTTTTATTAGGAGCAAAAGTGATACTTTTGTGACGAGTTCGTAGGTTTGCCGGAAGAACGAAGTGAATCCGAGTCACAAAAGTGGCTTTTACTCCGAATAACAAGTTATTTTTTCTTCAAACGTCGATTAGCTATAAAAAAAATTAAGATAAAAAATTTAGCTGTGCGCTGCAATTAGCAAAGGAAGTAAAAGTCCGCTCGAGCTGAAGAAAAACTACTTTTCTCGCCGATTGAGAGCAAAGCACTAACTTTACTGACTAACGTCAATCACCAAAAGTGTCACTTTCCCTGCCTAGGCAGGAAAGTTCTCATTGTCCCTGTCTAGGCAGGAAAGTGAGCACTTTCCTGCCTAGGCAGGGAAAGTGACACTTAGTTTCCATGGTAACCAACTAGTAATAACTGCGATTTTTAATGAATTTTTATTGAATTTATTACAACAAAAATAAAGAGATTGAGAATTGTAATAATTTAATTATTTTAGAATATATTTAAACAATCGGCAAAAATTATATGTTCAACTCAGTAGCAAAATAGATTGACTGTCTTGGCTGAGTTCTGAGAATTATCAGCCGCGGCAGGCAATCTACTAAAATAACTATTACTTCCGTTGCTAATGGCAACGCACAGCGGCCTGAAATGTCAAACTTTAATGCCACGAAATGAGTAAGAAATGTCATGATTTTCTGACGTTTGAAGTAAAATGTCTTTATCTCTGATTACAACAGTAACAAAAACAGTTATTATACATAGTAAGAGTATAAAGCTCAAAATCTTCTCTTCCACTCAACCCTTCTCTTCCTCTGAATCCTTGTTCTAGTTTTAAAGAAAGCTCTAACCATGTTTTTTATAGTTCAAATTTGCTTTTAGAGGGCGGAATATTAAAACATAATATTTTTAGTCGCAAACTCCTCTATAAAATTCTTATTTTACTATAAGGAACGTAACCAGACTGCAACCAACAGTTACTCTCCGGGGTATGTGCCCCACCGAGCGCTGAATTACTGGCACGAAAGCTCCTTTAAGTAGGATCAGTCTTTCGGCTGGTGTTTGTTGCTATCAAAGCATTAGCGTTTTGATGGAAATATGCAACGCTCCACGCTTGTAACTTGTAAATCAGCGCTCGGCGGGGCACATAGCCCGGAGAGTAGCTGTTGGTTGCAATCTGGTTACGTTCCTTATAGTAAAATAAGGATTTTATAGAGGAGTTTGCGACTAAAAATATTATGTTTTAATGTTTTTTATGTTTATTAACTTTGATTACGCCTCTTAATTTGCTGTTCTCCTCTTTCAGCAAATAAGCCCCATTTGAGCAAACAATTCCACAACGTTTCGTCCGAAAGTGATCTTCAGAAGTACCGAACTGCCCAACAATCCAACGACAGAAAAAGTCCAAGTCTGTCGAATCCGACTGATTCATTGAAGCAAAAGGTTTGTCCACAAGTACGTTTCGAGAGTTTGGTATTTTTTATAACAGTATGTTTTTTTGTTTTGTATTTTTACACTGCCATAGCAAGCTTTCAATTATAGATTAAGTTTTGTGTTTCGATTTGCATAATTAACAGTTTTAAAACTTGCTTTACTTGTGAAGAATCAATGTTGACTCTTTGAATAAAATATGTAATAATTTTAAGTGTTTAATTAGACATGAGTTACAAAAGCATCTTGTAGGTACATTTACTTCGCTAGCGCTCAGTCTCCAAACATTGCCGTCGACCAATAAATAGTCCCTTCAAATTATTAAAAAAATCGCTGTTTTAAGGAAAATTTTCCCACATTTATGAGACTTGTAAAAATTTAAGTATTTAGGTTGTCTAAACATGATCAAAAAATGGTTATTTTTAAGAAATATATACATATATATGAATTTTAGAGTTTTCTCGCCTTTTTCTCTATTTTCAGGAAGAACTGTGCATTATTGTGAAAAATATGAAGAGAGCAAAGTTGTAGAGCATAAAATTCTCTACTTTTTGTCGAATTCCTCATAGTTTCGCCGATAGAGGGCGCGAAAGAAATATATGTATGTATTTTTACATTTTGAGCCAAAATTACAGTTACCATATTGTCATCAATATTCTCCATTACAGAATTATTAAAACGAGCAGTTCACTGTTAAATAGTCATTGGCGGTTCGTTAATGTGAGCTTATTGTTGCCAATTTCTAAAATGGGTAATAAAGAACCTACAAATGCAGAAATTCTTGCTTTTCTCAAAGACATTAAGGAAGATATAAATAGTGTCAAGCAAGATTTACATTCTACAACTGAAAAACTTGAAAATAAAATTAAGGTACTAGAGGCTGAAAATTCGCTACTGAAATCTAAATTAACCACCACTTTAAGGTCAGTTTTTAAGACTCTTTGATAATGGTCGCAATTCCGAAACATATGTCAGAGAAATCTGAGAAAAAACTAATGAAACAATAAACCAAGTGCGTATTGTAACTATTCTTTTGAATATTTATAATTATTCTATTAATTCACTTTTTTTTAAGATTAGCTCATTTGAATATTCATTCACTAATTCCTAAATTTAAACTTTCTTACAAATTCGAACATTGACTTATTCCGCTCAAACATGGCTCAACAATACAGTAAATAATGACCCCGTTCATACCGGTGGCTACACTCTAGTGCGTGCTGATAGGTTAACTAGAGGAAGTGGTGTCGCTCTCTATCTGAGAAGTGATTTTCAGTATAACTTAATTCATACTTCAAATGTAATTGAACAAATGTGGATTTCTATACGTTTTAATGAAAAAAATTGTTATAAAGATGAACGCAAAACATTTTGTTGATGCATTAGAAAAGTCCATTAGTATTTGTTTGCAAATATCTGATACCATTTACTGCCTTGGTGACTTAAACATAGACCTTCTCCAAATTGATTACCCGAGTGCCGAGTATTTATTGTCTATACTTGAAATTTTTAGTATGCAACAAATTTTGAAAGATTCACTAGAATAGCTAATACTGGTGTATCATTAATTGATCCAATCTTAACAAACGATACAGACAGTATATTAACCTCGAGTGTTGGCGGCTTCAATATATCAGATCATGAAATAATGCAGTGCACTATAAGATATACGACACCTAAAGTGGAACCATTTCTATATACATTTAGAGACTTTAGAGAGTATACACACTATTTCTTCATTATGTTTGCGAAATACCAATTGCTCAAATTTATTGTAATGGTTGTGGGGTACTCTATTTAATTACTAAAAGAAAGTACTGGGAATTATGTAATCAATAAATTTAATTACTATTTATTTATCTGAAGGATAAACAAATAAGATTGGCCATTTGCGTGATCGTCTAGTTTTGTTAGTGTAGGACCCAAATTTCGTTGTGTGTGTGTAGTAACCCTTTTTTAATTTACCCCAGGTTCTTTTATATAAAGTTTAATATTACTTGTTTCTGTCTGATACGATATACTTTAGAAAATTAATCACTCTGTTAATTGAAATACCTGGTAAACTTGAACACACTGTCCATAAATTGAGAGACCTAGTTAATTATATATGTTATTTATGTAGTATTTTATTACTCAAGGTTGCACTGTACATTTATAGTTGAAGTTTGTTTTCTATTTTGCTTTGAAACAAAACCATTTATTTAGTTTATTACTTATATGAATAAAAAGGGAAAGGTGAAAGAAAAGACAATAATTGATGGGAAAAAATAGTAAAAAAAAACCATTTTATTTTATATAAATTGATGCAACAATAGTCGAACAGGAAATCAAAAGTAATCCAAATATTTTAGACAATTGACTAAATATTATAATAGGAAAATTTGCGTCGCTATAGCAATGACCATACTATAGATATACTGAGTGTTTTGATGCAATAACAAGAACTTATACAAAAGTATGCTGTGTTATTTTAATAGTAATTAGGGTTGTGGCAATGGCCTGATAATGATAATCTATAATTAGAGCTGTTAACAATTGCTAGGTAATAATGATTTATAGTTAAATAAAGTTGTTAGCAATCGCTAGATAATAATTATTTATAATTAAAGTTGTGAGCTATAGCCAAATAATGAAGCGAATGCAAAACAAAGGACAAGAATCATGTCATGTTTATACATTATCAAAATTAAGTTGAAAAACGAGCATTAAATATTCGTGTAACGTATCATAGAGTGTTGAGGAAATATCCTTTAATTATACACAGTTTAGTGATTGAAATTAGAGTAGGAACAATCGTTCAGATAATCATATTAATCTTGCTGAGGTGAGAATTTACACTCACATAAAATCTTTTAGAATACTGGGAAAATCTCCCTATAGTAATTAAATAGAAAAGCAACCAGAAGATTGCCTATGATTGTCAAACATACGAAGCCGCGAATCCGCGAAGGTAAGAAAGTGCGGTTGCATCACCCTTCAATCGAAACAAGTGACCAGACAACTGCCTGGAATATTGACATCCCTCATTGTAACTGAATCCAATTGGAGAATAGAACCAGCCAATTGGCCGAAGTCAATGTTTCAAACATTTGTTAACGCCAAGTACGCCGAATTCATGTAACTATAATATTTTATTGTAGGTAAATGTCCAACAATTAGACAACCTTGTGGTTAAAGTAGGAAAATATTCCTAGGGTACTTTAAATATAAAGCATTCTTAAAAAACCTTACATGAGATGTGGTGGAAACGAAAGTCCACTATTTGTTTTATAAAAACTGCAGAATAATGATAGACATGAAGTTTGGCTAGACTGTGATAAAGTACCTTGTTATTGCATAGCTCTAAATATATAGTTCTTGAATATAAACTTGTTAATTTGCAAACGCAAATTTCCCTAGTAAAATATTCAGAAAATGAAATTTTATGAATTAAAATCGTGAATAAAATCATAACTGAATAACTGGTAATATAATATTATGATAGTTAAAAATCAAAGCTAATATTTCATTTAAAAAAAATCTAATATTCTTTTAGTACCACAAATGCATCAGTTAAACCTTTTTTAAACTCCCCGTAACCAGAATATGAATGCAATTGCAAATAATAAAGTAGAGTCTCGAAATAAGAAAGTAATCACCTTTAGAAACTTATGCCAGCTGAACCCCTGTGCGCCCTGTATAGCGTTATATCGCCCGTGAATGCTCTCCCCCAGGTTCTACATGTTTAACGTCCTCGTAGGGCATCGTAGAGACGTTGAAACGGCACTTCATAAAAAGTACGTAAAACCAGTGAATATCTGCGAGATGCATAGCAAAATTAAATGTGGATTTTCTTGGATCGTTTGACTTGTAGTTTAGATAATTAATCTCAATGCTACCAGCGATGTGACTTAGATAAAATATCCACACAATAATACCATAAGAACAGCGAGCCCGGAGGGTCGGCAATGTGACTTAGGTATATTGAAATGCAATTACTCAGGAGCACAGCGAATGATAGCATTCGACGATGTAACTCGGGAGTGATAGAAGTGGCATCTCCCTCGGTAAACAAGCTGGTCTTCTTTTGTATGGTTCCTGATGTCACCCTTCTACCCGGATTATGCATCTCCGCTTGTTTCTTGTGGAAATATATTTATTTTAACGCTATTATAATATTCGACACGACGTAGCCCTGTGCAGTATTTTAGAGTGACGCTCAATTTTCTGTATTTTTCTATGGTTAAGCTAGAAACGTGTAGGCGATTCCATACTATGGGAATACACGAAATACTTGACGTTTATCTGAATATACGATAAACGAACTCTGCGACTCGACTAGATTTTATGTAAATTCTGTCTCAAAATTATAGCGTTTAACTTTGCTTTAAAAATATAATTTTAAAAGGCATTTCTGGTAAATTTAACGTGTGTAATATTTAATGACTACATAAATGAAAAAAAAATTAAATGAAATGAATTAAATGCATCAATTACTTAAATTTGGAAAATATCTAGGAAAAAATTAAATTTGTATATGGGGTATATACGAGATGTTTCATTATCTAATGCTTTTTGCAATTTCAATTAATAAAAATCAAAAAATGTTATCTATTCATTCGGCAAATTGAACTATTTAAGAATTATACATATTTATTTCGAGCCCTCTAGCGGCGAAATTATGCGGAACTCGAAAAAAGTAGAGACAAAATTTACAAAAAATTTTATGCTCTATAACTTAGCTCTCTTGATATTTTTCAACAAAATGCACAATTTTTCCTAAAAATAGAGAAAAATGTGACGAAACTCTAACATTCATATGTATGCATATATTTCTCAAAAAAAACCTTTTTTGGAACTGCGGGGGGTGAAAATTATGTTTAGACAATCCAAATACTTAACTTTTTACAGGTCTCATAACTGTGAGAAAATTTTCTTTAGTTTTTCCTAATTTGAAGGGATTAAAACGTCCCTTACCGTTATTTATACTCAATATACTATTATATAAACTAACAACAAACTTTACACACTTAGTCAATCACATTTTTTACAGAACGTACAAATTTTATCGACTCTTAATGTAGGAACTAGAAAAACTTGATATTATTGAGAATGTCACCGTCCAATAATAACCAACGGGGAGGTGTGAGTAGTTTTTGCCAGGATGGGAAAGGGAAAGATATATAATGTTAGTATAGGACGTTCAAATGAATTTAGCAAACCTGATGAAGTATACGGGCTGTCCATTTTATAAGGGCCCTCGAGAATATCTCACTTAATATCGGTCGTACAAAAAAAAATATTTTTACGAAAATTGTGCCGATTTATGTAACCTACAAAACAGTTTAAAGACATTTGAAATCCATGGCCTACTTTAAGAGTTATGGTGGAAAATATCGAAAATGCGAAAAACGTCTACGCCAAATATCTCCGTTATTTGAAGAGATACGAGAAAAATATTAAGGCGAAAATTTTTTGCAAAACAAAGCGTTTCAACGAGGTTTTATCTATTTTTTTCAATTTTGAGATTTACTCTTCAGGCTGTTAAAAAAATTATTTTGAAACGGGCGGGAAATGGCGCCATTAAATAGAGTATTTTCCTCCCTTTAACAAGCATTATATTTGCCGTGGAGAAGTATGATTAAATAAAACGATAAAATAATTCAATAAGTTGTTCAAATCTTTGCTATAATAAAACATTAACACAATTAAGAAGAATAAAGTAAATTCAGGTAACAAAAACAAATTAATAATAATATTTATCTAATCCTGAAAATAATTTTTAAGATATCATATCGAGTGTTCAAAGTGTCCACCGCGATTTCTTATGCACAATCGAGCGCGGCGAGGCATTACATTTAAAACATTACTCAGCATTTCGGGGGTAACTGTAATACATGCCTGTTGAATTTGAACTTTTAGGTCCTCTACATTTTGCGGTGTCGTCGAAAACACCTTATCTTTAATATATCCTATAGAAAAAAATCCATTGGGGTTATATCTGGAGAACGAGGGGGCCATCGAATAAATCCATTGGTACCTATCCAAAGTTGAGGCAAAATTTCGTCTAAATAATCTAAGCAAATCTGGAAATTGTGGGGAGGAGCTCCATCTTGTTGAAAATATTGAAAGTTGTGTCGATTCTCTAAAGGTAGGTCATCTAAAAATTAATTAAATTCATTTCTCAAAAAGTTTAGGTACTTTGGCCACTGAGGTGACCATCATAAAACTAAGGACCTATTAAATTGGTGCCTAAAATACCTATCCACACATTTATTGCAAAACGATTTTGAAACCCAGTCGGTCTATGCCAGTGTGTATTTTCAGAAGTCCATTTGTGATGAATATTGCGATTAAAAAATCAATTATTGGAAAAATTTGCCTCGTTGGACCAAACTATTTTACTACATATTAATGGATCGGTACGCTTCTTTTCCAACAGCCTCCTTGGTTTGTCCCCCGCTTGTAAATTGTGAACTTTTTTTAGAGCTTTTTTGGCTTTTTAATACCTGTAACCATTTTTCTTTAAAAATTTTTTAGCACTTGTTTTATTTATGACAAGCAATTTGAATTAGACGACTTTTTGTAGGTGGCTGTTGGAAAAGAAGCGTGCCGATCCATTAATATGTAGTAAAATACTTTGGTCCGACGAGGCAAATTTTTCCAATAATGGATTTTTTAATCGCAATATTCATTACAAATGGACTTCTGAAAATATACACTGGCATAGACCGACTGGGTTTCAAAATCGTTTTTCAATCAATGTGTGGATAGGTATTTTAGGCACCAATTTAATAGGTCCTTATTTTTATGATGGTCACCTCAGTGGTCAAAGGTACCTAAACTTTTTGAGTAATGAATTCTTAGATGACCTACCTTTAGAGAATCGACACAACTTTCAATATTTTCAACAAGATGGAGCTCCTCCCCACAATTCCCAGATTTGCCTAGATTATTTAGACGAAATTTTGCCTCAACATTGGATAGGTACCAATGGATTTATTCGATGGCCCCCTCGTTCTCCAGATATAACCCCAATGGATTTTTTTCTATGGGGGAATATTAAAGATAAGGTGTTTTCGATAACACCGCAAAATGTAGAGGACCTAAAAGCTCGAATTCAACAGGCATGTATTACAGTTACCCCCAAATGCTGAGTAATGTTTTAAATGCAGTGTCTCACCGCGCTCGATTGTGCATAAGAAATCGCGGTGGACACTTTGAACACTTGATATGATATAATTACTAACATAGTACCAATGAATAAATATGGCATGTGATATATCGCTGAAAGGGGAAGAAAATACTCTATTTAATGGCGCCATTTCTCGCCCGTTTCAAAATAATTTTTTCAACAGCCGAAAGAGTAAATCTCAAGATACAGAGGTTTTGAAAAAAAAATAGATTAAACCTCGTTGAAACACTCTGTTTTTCAAAAAAATTTAGCCTTAGAATTTCTCTCGTATCTCTTCAAATAAGGGAGATATTTGGCCTAGACGTTTTCCGCATTTTCGATATTTTCCGCCATGACTCTTAAAGTAGGTCGTCATGGATTTCAAATGTCTTTAAACCATTTTGTATATAAATCGGCACAATTTTCGTAAAAATAATTTTTTTGCACGACCGATATTAAGTGAGATATTCTCGAGGGCCCTGATAAAATGGACAGCCTGTATATTCAGTGCACTTTCAAAACCTTTACAATAGGCCTGTATACATTTCCCATCGACGACAAAATAATCGAAAACAGTTAAACGTTTTGATTCACAACACCTGAATGGTTTTTATTAACTTCTATTTTTGTAACCGGAATGTCAGCGAGATGCATGTGGAAAAGAGCCGGAGGAGGCTCAGTTGTAAACAATCCGTGAAAGAATCGGTCTGTTTTGTGAAACCTCCGATGTTCCTACGCGACCTCTATAAAAAGCGAGAATTAACGCCGCTTACTCATGCTGTAAGTTTGAAAACACAAAAATACATTAAAATTTAAATAGGACATGTACAGTTTGTCTCATTTTTCGTCGCCATAATGGACAATATCAATATTTCAAATAGATTCATGTAGTTTAAGTAATTTAATAATCGTTATAATAAATAATAATAATATTTATTCCAGTAGACTATGTTACATAGTATAGGAAAAATCATTAAAACTACAAGCTACAAACTTTCATAATATAACAAACATAAATGACAAATTTACAATTAACATTAATGACAAATGTCCCATATATAAATTTATACAGGGTGTCTCACCGGGAACTGAATCGATTGATATAGAGAAAAGTACGTATCAGAAAATTTTTAAAATTTAGATAATTACTAATGTCGGTATGGCCAATCCAACTAAAGTAATTACAGTCGATACCAACTTGCTTATTTCAAATGGAACACCCTATATGTTTTAGGGTTTTCGAAAAGAGCATAAAATTCTGAGTCGAGAATATGTAACATATCCTATACATAAACCTAGCCGTTTCAGAGATATTTGACATTTTATAGAAAATTTGACAGGTGCAACGGTTTGCAAGATCCGTTATAACTTTCTTTGTATAAAAGATCCTCATTTGCTTCTTGTCACGTAAAAGGAACACAAGGAGAACTACGTTCTACAACTGAAATAAATTCAATAATATCATACCAGGTATTCCGTTTTTCGCGTTACATTTTGTCAACTTCAAACCGCGAAAACTTGTTTAGGTCAAATGGAACACCCTGTATTTTTTTGCGTAAAGTTGTGTAAAATTGAATTCCTTTTTTTCTGATATTAGCATTGTGGGAATTAAAGTTACAACTTTTTGAAATATTTGTGAATTTTATTAGAAATTCATGAATATTTCATCAAAATAGCCATGATTAGAAACAATCTCAAAAAATGCCAGCACGTTTAAATTACACCCACGAAGACTTTTTAAATTTGTTTATTATTTATGGAGAATGCGATAAAGTAATATCAAGAACTTGCAGCACATTTGCTACTCGGTATCCAGAAAAACGGAAACCGTCACCAAACACTGTAATACGCATACTGGAAAATTTTAAAAATTATGGCTCTGTCAAGACAAAAATGCAAAGAAGAAAGCCTATTGTTGATGACGAAAACATTGAAATAGTCATTCTGGGATATTTTCATGCATTTCCAAGGATGTGATTAATACAAGTTGCTCTGGAATTGGGACGATGCAAGGATTCAATTCACAGAATCTTATTAAAACATAAGTTTCACCCGTTTTCATTCCGTATGGTTCAAGGATTAAAAGAAACAGATTTCCTAAGAAGACAAAATTTTTGTGAGTTTATTCTAATAAGGGTCATGATTCTTATTTGGGAAATATTATATGGACAGGTGAAGCAAAATTTAATTATTGGAGCGATTCAAATCCTCGTATGTTCAGAGAGCGAAAGTTTCAGGAAAGTTGGCAGTTCAATGTTTACTGTGCCATAAGAAACGATAGAGTGGTGGCATTGCAATTTTATCAGGAAAATTTAAACGGTAAATTAAATTTTCTCTTCTGCTAATATGTATAGGTAAATTTTTATTTTATTTTTTTTAGGTGAAAGATATCTGAATATCTTACAAAATTTGAATAATAACTATTTAGAAAATTTACCTCTCGCAGAACATAGAAACATTTTTTATTACACGACGGTGCCCCCCCCCCCACATAACGCATATTTAATTAAAATAATAATTATTTACAAGAAACTTTTTATGATCAATGGATTGCCAATAATGGACCTTTCTTATGGCCTCCTCGCTCGCCCGATTTATCATTTCTGGATTATTTCATTTGGGGAACTATTAAAAATAAAGTTTATGAGAGACCATTAACAACTATTGAAGATTGTATACAAAGAGGAAGAAATGCATTTCAAAACATATCACAGGATTCGATTAGAAGAGCTACCCATGAGGAACTAATCCGAAGGTGCGAAAAATGTGTCGAAATTCGAGGGCGGAATTTTGAGCAATTATTAAATTAAAATGAAATCATATTTTAAATTGATCTTATCTCTGCTATTTTAGTTCATGCCATTTCTTCAATTCGATTAATACGCATGTTACAGGGTTCGTGTTATTTTGCGTTTTTGTGGATATCGAGTAGCAAATGTGCTGCAAGTTCTTGATATTACTTTATCACATTCTCCATAAATAATAAACAAATTATAAAGTTTTCATTGGTATAATTTAAACGTGCTGGCATTTTTTGACATAAGATAATGACCGATTGTTTCTAATCATGGCTATTTTGATGAAATGATTACAACAATTCATGAATTTCTAATAAAATCGCAAATATTTCAAAAAGTTGTAACTTTAACCCCCACAATACTAATATCAGAAAAAAGGAAATTAAATTTTACACAACTTGACGTAAAAAAATACAAGGTGTTCTATTTGACCTAAACAAGTTTTCGCGGTTTGAAGTTGACAAAATGTAACGCGAAAAACGGAACACTTGGTATGATATTATTGAATTTATCTCAGTTGTAGAACGTAATTCTCCTTGTCTTCTTTTTACGTGACAAGAAGCAAATGAGGTTCTTTTACACGAATAAAGTTATAACGGTTCTTGCAAACCGTTACACCTGTAAAATTTTCTGTAAAATGTCAAATATCTCTGAAACGGCTAGGGTTAGGTATAGGATATGATATATTTTCGATTCAAAATTTTATGTTCTTTTCGAAAACCCTAAAATATATAGGGTGTTCCATTTGAAATAAGCAAGTTGGTATCGACTTCCGGTATAAGCGGAAGTGCCAGCTGCTTGTAATTATTTTAGTTGGATTGGCCACGCCGACATTTGTAATTATCTAAATTTTCAAAATTTTCTGAGCGTACTTTTCTCTATATCGATCGATTCAATTCCCGGTGAGACACCCTGAATAAATTGCAACATGCATCAAGAGTCACAGGAACTTTTCTAGACAAAGATAATGAAATAAAATCACTCATAGCAGATGAAGTGGAAAAGAGTTTGTCCAGTGTACTAGAAGATCTGAGACAAATAAAACTGAAAATAAATAATCTGGAAAATGTAAACAAAACAAAAAAAGTAGTACAAAAAGAGGAGCCCAAAAAGGATAATACACTTTCAAGGTATAAAAATTAATCAAAACATAAGTAAACCAGTGACTCCCAAACAAAAGCAAGGACATACCAAATAATCTAGAAGCTAAACAGAGACAAATAACGAATGAACTAATTAATTTAAATCCGAGTACCTCAAAAAATAGCCAGGTGGAAATAGGAAACCAAATTAAGATAGAAGAAATAAAAAATGATGAAGAAATTATCAAACAAAATGGGGAGAACAAAAACGCATTAGAGGACAATAATGGATTTATATTTCCCAGAATAAGAAAAAATAAACATAAACCCGTCATAGGTCAAAATCAGAATTCCACCAAATTAAAAGTAGTAAACCCATTAAGCTGGATATTTATATCACAGTTAGAACCAGATACAACTGTCAAAGACGTAAAAAGCTACCTGAATGACTGTGATATAAAGGCCATGCAATGTTTTAAACTTAAAACATTTTCAAATGCCATCACAGGTTTTAAAGTCAGTCAATCAGATGAAGACAAAATGTTCTCTGAAGACATGTGGCCTGAGAAAACCATTATTAGACCTTACATCCCAAATCCTGGTTGCGAATCCAAAGATTCATTTTCGCTATTGCAAAAGTAGTAGAAATCGCAAAATAAAATTGAAAAAGCAAGTTATTTGTGAAATTTTTTTCAAATGCTTATATTATAGGTAGGACCTTCATACTTGACTAAAGGAAACTTTTTAATATAATTAATCTTCCCACCAAATTTCATCAAAGTCGGACTTTTAGTTTTTTCATAATAATTTCGAAATCTAAACTTCGTTTTGAAAATTTGCAAATCTTCAAAATGTTGCTTAGGCTAAACTAAAGCATTTAGAAAGTTAAAATTTTTTGGACATATAAAAGAGCACTCATATTTTCAAATCCATTTTGAGATATTAAAATCCGTTAATTAGGAGAGCATAAGGAATTGTTTAAAAATTTGGCAAATTTTTTTGCTTATAAACAAATGCAATAACTTTTTCAACGGATTTTTAGTTTTAAAATATATTTTGAAAGTATTCGGAAAGACGCCTTAAAAAAAGCACGATGATTCGTTTATTAGAACCGGTGTTATGATAGACCAAAGTTGAACTCAATTTATTTGGTCCTATATTGTTTTGTACTGCTTTAGGTCTCTAATATATTTTTTTTAATTTGTTCTATGTGTTTTAGCAAAAATGTTTTAGATAAAAGTTGTAGGGCTAGATGAGCACTATCCAACGATGTACATGCATGTGTACATATTTGATTCGAAATAAAATTTTAAAACACAGGAAGAATTTTTAAAAATGGCGGCGGTTCAAAAACTTCAAAAATTCTCAAAATTTTATTTCGAATAATATATTAAAAATAAAAATCCGTTGAAAGTTATTGCATTTGTTTACATGCAAAAAATTTGCCAAATTTTTAAACAATTCCGTAGGCTTTCCTAACTAACAGATTTTAAAATCTCAAAATGGATATGAAAATTTTATTGCTCGTTTATATGTCCAAAAATTTTCAACTTTCTAAATAGTCGAAGTAAACTAGGTTTTTCAAGAGAAATAATTTATAAAGTTTTAAAAATTTGGGTACGAACTCTCTAAAGGTAAGTTAATATAGATCAAAAGAGTTCCCACCTCTCAGGAGGGTGCTTCATCCCCTTTAGCTTAAGAAACCACCCTTCAATGTTACCTCCTGCTAGTTTTTTACATTTATCTCGAAAACCGTTACCCTGACGTCAAAAATGAATAGAAATTAAACTATTCGCTATAAAATTCTACATAATTTATGTCCTATACAATTTTTCCCTATATGGCATCCAAATCTCACAAATTTAGATCAAATACTAAAGTTACGCAAAAACAAGTAATAAACAACTTAAAATACCTTGACCACAGAAAAATGTTACATAAAAAGCAGATTATTGTTTACACACCTAGCAATAAAAACAGAAAAAGACTTCAAAAATGTTTTTATTAGTACAATATAATACTACTAAAAACTAACAACTGCTTATACAATAATTGGGTATTGGATTATCTTCAGGTAATTCCTCCTCTATCAATGAATTAAGACATCCTTGTCCATGACAACTGGAGCACATTGTTGAACATTTTAATCCAACCTTAGCACAACCGCACCGTTTTCCGCAACCCTTTTTACAATTACAAGATATCAATTTAAGAATGAAAGTAGGAGCTGGTATAACAATATCTCAGTTGTAGGATTAGGCACCAAAATTTTTCTGACTGATTTCCAACCCGAATCATTAGGCTTCAAAATCTTTCCACGCCAGGAGTGAATTTGTTGGAAAACGCGATACGAATGTTGCCCTAAAGCAGCAGATGTGGATGGTAGTTTTGATAACAGCACCGCCTGATTAGATTGACCGACAAATTTGTTCAATGAAATGAATCTATATTGGTTTAATGATGTAACAGTACGAGGTGCCTTGTATAAAGCAAGTGTAATTTTTTCTCCAGCTCGAACAATGTCAGGCTTCATCGATGATGGATTGTTAAATATATTCAAAGCATCGTCCAAGTCCCTTCTGGTATTTATCAACTTTACAGTTTGTGCTTTTCCTTTGCCAAAAAATGCCGATGTAGTATCACATCCACTGAATGCGTGAGCAAATAATATGTTATTTTTACAGTTATAAAGGACTTCTGAGTTCTGAATATCGAGAGAACTATATGTCCTTTTCTTGATATTTCCTTGAACATCTCTTAAAAATCGAACATCTTTATCAAGAGGGCAAAGAGCAATTATAAGTATGAGAAGGTCAACATCCTGTTCCACGACAACAACCGTATGACTGTTATACGCTTCCTTAATAGCGGTTTGGACAATTAGCGTATCAGCGTCATCTATCGCAGAAAGAGCTTGAAAGCTGGCACATTCCAATTTTTCCTTCAGTTGATTAATTAAACGTTGTTTATTCGCCAGATTGCTTAGAAAATTTTTTTGTGAATCAGGAACAGGCGTCTTTTCGTTAAATATTATTTCAGGAGATATTCGTTTTAAAAGTCTTTGTTGTCATTCGATGCCTTTTGTACTCTCTATATTTTCAGAATAACCGTCAAATACTACGATTACTCGTTGACCATACCGTTTTTTAATGAAATTAATATAAGCGGTGTAAATGTCTGCAAATGTCCCTTGCTTCGGCCAAATCACTCGATGAATTAAATTGCCCCCATCTACAATATATGTACGTTCACCAGGATTAATAGGACGCTCTATAACAGAGTTAAAAATGTCATACAGGGACGAGCGTCACGATTAAAATTTTGTAAAAATATGCTTGCTTCTATCATCGTAATTTTAGGGAATTTGTCTTCTCTACCATCCTTAATTAACTTCATACGCTATTTCTGCGATTAGGGCTCCATGTAGGAAAAAAACATATAGGACATAAAAGATACAGAAGAATAAATAGAATAAATCAAGTTCTGTACATTTTTCTCGCAGGGGTAACGGTTTTCGAGAAAAATTTAAAAAACTGGCAGCATGTATCATTGGAGGGTGGTTTTTGAAGCAAAAGGGGATGAAGCACCCTTCTGAGAGGTGGGAACTCTTTTGATCTATATTTGGATGGCTATTAGGACTCTGTACCCAAATTTTTAAAATTTTCTAAATTTTTTCTTCTAGATGTCATTATTATATCTAATTTACGTCGACTAAAATGGTTTAGTTTAACCTCAGCAACATTTTAAAAATTTGCAAATTTTCAAAACAAAGCTTAGATTGCAAAATTATTATGCAAAAACTAAAAGTCCGATCCAAGTATGAAGGTCCTTATACGTAGGTATAATATAAGTATTTGAAAAAAAAATCCACAAATAACTTGCTATTTCCAAATTTTTTTAGCGATTTTTACTATTTTTGCAATAGTAAAAATAAATCTTTGGATTCACAACCAACTGCATCTTATTTAAAATTTAATTACAAAACTTTTTCACTTGTATAACTTTTCTCTAAAAGCGATAGTTACTGAGATATATGAAAAATTGGAAGAGAAACTCAATTTCTTGGATTTTTTTCACATTTTGTTTAATAAAAAATGACGCCCAGCAAAACTTTTTATGAAGAATGGCTTTTTCTCTTAAAATGTGAAATAAGCAAAATTACAAGTATAGTTAGGCCCATCCGGGAACACACTGTATAAGGTATAGATTGTACGTACTTGCTTGCAATATTTTGAACTAAAAGACCTAGACTATTTCCATCCAGGATGTTGAAAAACACCAAAATACATTAAAACTTTTATGACATACCGCGTTGTATTTTTAAAACAATCTGCCACGAATTCAGTTTTGTGAAGAATCTGGAAGCAAATGTATTGTTTCCTGTTAAATATTTACCTGAATTTAATTAAAGGAAGTTTTCCAGTTAACGAAACTTTAGTGATATGAGACAATATCCATTTACATCCCGAGTCCTTTCATTGTCTGTGAACTTTTGATTGTTGTTTATCTGTCTGGAAGAAATTGAACTAGGTCAAAGAAGCCAGTCATGCTATATTTAGTAAAAGAAGGAGCACTACAAGTCAGTATAAATATTCTTTCCTATTATTTGGGTTTTCTACCACATGTACTATTATCCTCTTCAAAACAAATCACCGAATCTACAAAATAATAGAATTATTGGAAAAAAGAGCCTCTGCGCCCGTGACGTTTACGCCAAAGGAAAAGTCAGAGGTTATGTTTTGCAAATAATATAAATCGGAATAAACACAAAAATAATGTATTTTGCTGACGTTTCGGAAAGTAATCTCTTTCCGTTTTCAAAGCTATTTTTTTGAAGAACTCTTATTTTGCTGTGTATGTCAAATACACAGCTTTAAGATTCTGTTTATGTTATTTCCATAGATACTTACTACTTACACAGAACATAGAACTGATGATATTTTTTAGATAATGTTGAGTTTGTTAAGTTCTTCTTTTAACATTGGTAGCCAGGTTGTACAAATATCTACAGAACAATTCGATACGCACTTATCTTCATTTAATAAGATTATTGCTGATTCTTTAATTTTTCTTTTTTTGGTATCTGTTTCTTTTGTTAAAATTTGTATAAATTAAAAACGAAAATAATTTCAGAAGGTAACAAAGATATTTGCTAAGTTCAAGCGAAGACGGTGTCGATTATTCAACTTTTTCGAATAATTATTTTGTTTTTAACACAAAGCAAGAGGCCTTGTTTAAGAAACTAACTTTGCTTTATGTATAGGTATAGTACACAGAAAAGATTTAAGAGACATACAAAATAATTAATGAATGCCGACAGTTGTTGTATTCAAGGTTGGACTGGAATTTTGATACGCAGGCCTAGTTATGCAGAAAAAAGTATTTTAAATTGTACGGCATTCGACATTTATTAACAGAATTTCGTAGGATATTTTCTTGTTTATTTTTCTTGAAGTAGAATAAATGAATGTTTGCTAGAAAAATATTTGCTTACTTTTATACCTAATAATAATGAATTAAATACAGAGCCGTTGCCATTTTCCCATGGCCTAAAAAATTACATATTCACTGATAGTCTAACAGTATTATACTGATACGAAACTCAAATATTCGGTAAAATTGCATCTGTTGACGCACCCAAGAGTAAATAAATTTTCTTAGTCGAGCTCTGCATCTGGGTACGGTCGTGAGCAAAAAAAAATAGGACAAGTCTTATAACGGTATTTTGCTAAAATCTAGTTGTGTACATCTAACTTTAATTTTTGTGACATTGTCAGTTAATTGTCATAATTTATTGCAAGTGTGCAAAAAACTAATATGCCTCATATAAGCGATTTAGTTAAATCTGGAGTTATTGCTAAAGCAGAAGACGCATGGTAAATGAGACAAATTGCACTGCGTTATAATATTGACAAAAATTCGGTGTGTAACATTTTAAGAAAGTGGAGAACGACGATTAGTAGAAATCCTGGATCAGGGCGACGAAGGATATCAACTCAACAACAAGATTTGCAATTGGTAAATGCTTTAGTAGAAAATCCATTTTACTCAGTAATTCAGGCTGCTGAAGAAACAAATTTTCCTGGATCAAGTAGTACTGGTCGCCGGCGAGTAAGAGAATCTGAGCTACGCTGTCATGCAGCAGCACAGAAATACTTACTTAAAGCTGAACATAAAGAAGCTCGAGTAGGATTTGCACTTGAATTTTTAGCGCATGATGTAAATTTTTGGAACAATGTAATCTTTACAGACGAAAAAACTTTCCAGTCAACACACAGCGGTCGTATTCATGTTTGCCGCCCTCCAAATACTCGATTCGATGAGAAATATATATCTAACAATGATAAAAGTGGTAGATTTTCCGTCAATATGTGGGCTTGGATATCGGCATATGGTCCTGGCGTTTTGTGGCTTATTGAGGAACGACTTAATAGTGAAACGTATATTAGGATTTTAGACAATATTATGCTCCCTTCTGTGTCGCAATTATTTCCTAATAATGAGTTCATATTTCAACAAGACAATTGATCCGTTCATACTGCTCATACCGTAACTAACTGGTTTCAAGATAACAACATCAAAGTTCTTAACTGGCCCAGTCATAGTCCAGATCTTAACCCTGTGGAAGAAGTATGGGGACTACTCGTAAGAAGTATCCAAAAACGAAATGTGAGACCACAGAATGCCGAAGAATTACTGGAAATAGTAAATAATGCATGGGAAAATATTATTACCAATGATTATTGTATAAGGTTATTTAATTCTATGCCAAACAGACTTATAGAAGTTTTAAATAGAAATGGTGAAATAACTAAATATTAATAGTTAGTTTCTTGTTAAGTAGAATATCCTTTGTCATTTGATCCAGGATTTCTACTAATCGTATCGTTTATTCTCCTCCATTTTCTTAAAATATTACACACCAAATTTTTGTTAATGTTATAACCCAGTGCAATTTGTCTCATTAACCATCCATCATTTACTATAGCAATAACTACAGCATTAAAATAAAAGTAAATTAAAAGTGATATCTTTTTTATTTCGGCTACTCATTACATATTCAAATAGAGACAGATTTACATTAGAAAAAAAAAGTTGTCCCATTTTTTTTCTGCTCATGACAGTACATAAGACGACAATTGGAAGGTCCAGTTAAGAGAGGGTGGTCGGGGAAAGCAATTACAGAATTCAGTTTTTAAATTGAGGTCAGCAGCGAAATCACGGTTTGCATCAATGTTATTTGGTAAAACTCTGCGTCTGTGATATTTTAAAAAATTTGCATGAGGATCAGTACTTAATTTATTGCAAAAACAATGGCACTTTCAATCAAATTATCTAAACTTTTATAATTGGCACCAGCTGCATTTAAATTCTGTGAAGTTGTTTTAATGATATTAATGCAGTCTATTACATTTATATTAAGTTCTATTGCTTCAGTCAAAATCAAAAAGCTCTATTTACAATTTATTTTTAATTAAACTGCCTCAATAAATTGAGGTTTTGTTTGTATTTATACTATTATAAAAAAATTTATTAGTTTTTACAACTATTTCAGTCAAAATTTTCAATTTTGGTAGAATATTTTTGAGGAAAAAAAATATACTATAAAATCAAAATTCCAAATTTTCTTGTGAATCCCTAGTGCTTTGGTCCTTATGGAAGCATCAACAAATATTTAAAATTTTACATGTATATTTTTACTGCCCTTTTATTGTCAATTAATATCATGCAAAGGTAGGTCATTCTGAGTTATTTTTAATAACAGATTTTTCAGCCATAACTTTTATTATTATCTATTTTTAAACGGCAACGGATTCTATCGAAAAAACTAAGTCAGACTGGATTTTCAACAAAAAATTTATGTAAAAAATTACAGAGAATATCAAGTGTAACACATAAACTGGGACACACTGTATATTTGTTTACTGCTTGGCGTGTATTTTAAGCAAAATATAATGTTTGTACTTTTATTCTTAGATTTTTATATCTATCTCTTAAATTTATTAGGTAGGTGCTATAAAAGCTTAGCTTACCAATCAAGTTAATAACCCTCCTTTCTTTGTCAAAAATCAAAAAACTCTATTTACAACTTATTTTTAATTAAACTGCCTCAAAAAATTGGGGTTTTGTTTGTATTTATACTATTATAAGATTTATTATTAGTTTTTACAACTATTTCAGTCAAAATTTTCAATTTTTGTGGAATATTTTTGAGAAAAAAACATACTATAAAATCAAAATTCCAAATTTTCTTGTGAATCCCTAGTGCTTTGGTTCTTATGGCAGCATCAACAAATATTTAAAATTTTACATGTATATTTTTGCTGCCCTTTTATAGTCAATTAAAATCATGCATAGGTAGGTTATTCTGAGTTATTGTTAAAAGTCGATTTTTCAGCTATAACTTTTATTATTGTCTATTTTTAAACGGCAATGGATTCCACAGAAAAAACTAAGTCAGACTGGATTTTCAACAAGAAATGTATCTAAAAAATTACAGAGAATATCAAGTGTAACACATAAACTGGGACACGCTGTATATTTATTTACTGCTTGGCGCGTATTGTAAGCAAAATATAATGCTGCACTTTTATTCTTATATTGTTATGTCTATCTCTTAAATTTACTAGGTAGGTGCTATAAAACTTAGCTTGCTAACCCCAAGTTAATAACCCTCCTTTCTTTATGAAAAATCAAAAAGGGTTTAATTAAAAATAAGTTGTAAATAGTACAACTTATTTTTAATTAAAGTGCCTCAAGAAATTGGGGTTTTGTTTGTATTTATACTATTATAAGATTTACTATTAGTTTTTACAACTAGTTCAGTCAAAATTTTCAATTTTGGTAGAATATTTTTGAGAAAACAAAAATACTATAAAATCAAAAATCCAAATTTTCTTGTGAATCCCTAGTGCTTCGGTTCTTATGGAAGCATCAATAAATATTTAAAATTTTACATGTATATTTTTACTGCCCTTTTATAGTCAATTAATATCATGCAAAGGTAGGTCATTCTGAGTTATTTTTAATAATAGATTTTTCAGCCATAACTTTTATTATTGTCTATTTTTAAACGGCAACGGATTCTATCGAAAAAACTAAGTCAGACTGGATTTTCAACAAAAAATTTATCTAAAAAATTACAGAGAATATCAAGTGTAACACATAAACTGGGACACACTGTATATTTTTTTACTGCTTGGCGTGTATTTTAAGCAAAATATAATGTTTGCACTTTTATTCTTAGATTTTTATATCTATCTCTTAAATTTATTAGGTAGGTGCTATAAAAGCTTAGCTTACCAATCAAGTTAATAACCCTCCTTTCTTTGTCAAAAATCAAAAAGCTCTATTTACAACTTATTTTTAATTAAACTGCCTCAAAAAATTGGGGTTTTGTTTGTATTTATACTATTATAAGATTTATTATTAGTTTTTACAACTATTTCAGTCAAAATTTTCAATTTTGGTAGAATATTTTTGAGAAAGAAAACATACTATAAAATCAAAATTCCAAATTTTCTTGTGAATCCCTTGTGCTTTAGTTCTTATGGAAGCATCAACAAATATTTAAAATTTTACATGCATATTTTTACTGCCCTTTTATAGTCAATTAAAATCATGCTAGGTCATTCTGAGTTATTTTTAAAAATCGATTTTTCAGCCATAACATTTATTATTGTCTGTTTTTAAACGGCATCGGATTCCATAGAAAAAACTAAGTCAGACTGGATTTTCACCAAAGAATGTATCTAAAAAATTACAGAGAATATCAAGTGTAACACATAAACTGGGACACGCTGTGTATTTATTTACTGCTTGGCGCGTATTGTAAGCAAAATATAATGCTGCACTTTTATTCTTAGATTGTTATGTCTATCTCTTAAATTTACTAGTTAGGTGCTATAAAACTTAGCTTGCTAACCCCAAGTTAATAACCCTCCTTTCTTTATGAAAAATCAAAAAGGGTTTAATTAAAAATAAGTTGTAAATAGTACAACTTATTTTTAATTAAAGTGCCTCAAGAAATTGGGGTTTTGTTTGTATTTATACTATTATAAGATTTACTATTAGTTTTTACAACTAGTTCAGTCAAAATTTTCAATTTTGGTAGAATATTTTTGAGAAAACAAAAATACTATAAAATCAAAAATCCAAATTTTCTTGTGAATCCCTAGTGCTTCGGTTCTTATGGAAGCATCAATAAATATTTAAAATTTTACATGTATATTTTTGCTGCCCTTTTATAGTCAATTAAAATCATGCATAGGTAGGTTATTCTGAGTTATTGTTAAAAATCGATTTTTCAGCCATAACTTTTATTATTGTCTATTTTTAAACGGTATCAGATTCCATAGAAAAAACTAAGTCAGACTGGATTTTCAACAAAAAAGGTATCTAAAAAATTACAGAGAATATCAAGTGTAACACATAAACTGGGACACACTGTATATTTGTTTACTGCTTGGCGCGTATTGTAACCAAAATATAATGTTGCACTTTTATTCTTAGATTTTTATATCCATCTCTTAAATTTATTAGGTAGGTGCTATAAAAGCTTAGCTTACCAATCAAGTTAATAACCCTCTTTTCTTTGTAAAAAATCAAAAATCTCTATTTACAATTTATTTTTAATTAAACTGCCTCAAGAAATTGGGGTTTTGTTTGTATTTATACTATTATAAGATTTATTACTAGTTTTTACAACTATTTCAGTCAAAATTTTCAATTTTGGTAGAATATTATTGAGAGAAAAAAACATACTATAAAATCAAAATTCCAAATTTTCTTGTGAATCCCTAGTGCTTTGGTTCTTATGGCAGCATCAACAAATATTTAAAATTTTACATGTATATTTTTGCTGCCCTTTTATAGTCAATTAAAATCATGCATAGGTAGGTTATTCTGAGTTATTGTTAAAAGTCGATTTTTCAGCTATAACTTTTATTATTGTCTATTTTTAAACGGCAATGGATTCCACAGAAAAAACTAAGTCAGACTGGATTGTCAACAAAAAATGTATCTAAAAAATTACAGAGAATATCAAGTGTAACACATAAACTGGGACATATTATCAGTATCAAAAGCAAAATTGAACAAATGGAAATATTTCTAAGTGAACAAGGTGTTGATTTTGTATGTCTAACAGAGCACTGGCTGAGCAAATCAGAGACTGGTAGTATAAAAATTTGTGGTTATAACGTAACGTCAATTTTTTGTAGATCAAAATATAAAAATTGTGGAACTATGATTTTAACTAAAAATAATCTTAACATTCAAACTAAAGAAATATCTCACATAAAAACAATTTGCAAAGAAAAAATAATGGAGGCTTGTGGAATTGAAGTACAATTTGAGAAAAATCTGATAAAAATCGTTTGTTTATATAGGTCACCTCATGGAGATTTTAATGAATTTATATCATTATTTGATTCACTGTAGAACTATATTAGCAAAAATAAAAAGTGTAAAATTGTAATATGTGGAGATCTCAATATAGACTTCTTAGCTGATACATACATCAAGAAACGAATATCCGATACCTTAAAAATGTATAATATTGACATGCCAATCAGTGAGCCCACAAGGTACACTAAAAACTCAAGTAGTTGTATCGATTATATTTGTAGTAATTTTTTCAACAATACTGATGACAATTGTATAATTAACCATAATTGCATTTCAGACCACACTGCACAAATTTTTGAATTTCATTTACAAAACAATATTAATATTGAGAATTCCTACATTTTAACTAGAACATTCAGTAATTGTAATTATAACAATTTTTTATATTTGATGAGTAAGGAAACATGGGATGATGTATATATTGCACATACAATAGACGATGCATTTGAAAAATTTATAAATACAATAAGTTTTAATTTTGAGATGAGCTTCCAAGTAAAACGCATTAAGAAAAAATCTAAAAAAGGAAATGATTGGATTACACAAGGCATCAGAATATCATCTAAAAAACTTAAAGATCTCTATCAGAAAACCTGAACACTAATACTGCAGCTAATCTTGAAACATATAAAAAATATAAGAAAGTATATAGAAAACAATACAAGCTGCTAAAAGACTGCATAACGATAGACTAATTCGAAATTTTGATAACAAAAGTAGAACAGTATGGTCAGTAATTAACCAGAATATTAATGATAATAAACGTAACGACAATAAAATTTATGAAATGAAAATAGATAACTTATCTGTAACAGATGATAAATTAATTGCTGAGAATTTTAATAAATACTTCACAGATTTACCAAGGAAGCTAAATGAAAAGTTAGATACTGAAAACAGCAGGATTGACGTTAAGCCAGCACACGACAATTATTATCCAACTATTTTCCTTGAACCAGTCAGTGAAAATGAGATCTATAATATAATAATGCAATTAAAAAACACCAATTCATCAAGCTTTGATAATTTAAGTGCAAAATTAATCAAAAAATGTGTATATTATATTATAACCCCATCGACAAACCTAATTAATTGGTCTATATCAGAAGGTGTATTTCTACAAATTTTAAAAACAGCCAAAGTAACACCCCTCTTTAAGAAAGGTGATCGAATCTTACTTAAGAATTATCGTCCAGTTGCAATATTGTCAACTCTATCTAAAATATTAGAAAGAGTAATGTTTAATAGAATTGTGAAATTTGTTGCAAAGCTAATATACTTACTAACTGTCAACATGGATTTTGTAAAGGCAGATCTACTGAAACTGCCATCTTAAATTTTATTCACAACATCTATGAAAATATAAACAACGGTCAAAAATGCATTGGCCTATTTATGGACCTTAGCAAAGCGTTTGATTTAATAAACCACAATTTACTTTTAGATAAATTATCTGCATATGGACTAAGAGGAAAATCATAATTGGCTCAAATGTTATCTGTCTGATCGAAACCAAGTTGTTGTAGTAAATGGAACTAAATCTACTCGGCAAAATATATTATGTGGTGTTCCACAGGGGTCAGTCTAGGGACCATTGCTATTTTTACTTTATGTAAATGATTTGCTCGATAATGTGTTAATTAAAAACAACTTGATTATGTTTGCGGATGATAATTCTTATTTAAGTTGTTCAACCACTTTGACATACGCCTTAAATGACACTAAAACCGAGATTTTCAAACTGGTTTTCGACTGGTTTAAAAATAATAAATTGTTTTTAAATATATCAAAGACGGTATTTATAAATTTTACACCAAGAATATCCCGAATTTTGGAAAGTAATTTATTAAAGATTGAGGGTAAATCCATCCAACAAGTTGATACAACAAAATTTTTCGGTGTAAATTTAGATAATGCACTTAGCTGGGAACCTCATACTAATAATTTAGCAAAACAATTAACGTCAGTATGCTATGCAATTTATAGATTACATAAAACTACCAGTACACAAACTATATTAGCATACTATTATTCACGTTTCTTTTCCAGAATTTTCTATGGCTTTATTTGTTGGGGCTCTTCTTCAAATGCACAAAGAATTTTTGTAATACAAAAAAAGCAGTCAGAAATATAATAGGTTTGCCATAATATGCTTCTTGTAGAGAAACATTTAAGAAGTTAAAAATTCTGCCTTTGTTTTGTATTTACATACAACATATATTAGTTTATACAAGAAAAAAACTTAAATAGATTTCTTCTTAATAACTTTAATCACGACTACAACACCCGATCAAATGATAATTTATTAATTCGTAGCCACCATTTATCTAGATATAAAGAGAGTCCGCAATATATGGGTATTATACTATATAATAAACTGCCATCAAGAGTTAAAAATTTAAATGAACGCGACTTCAATAATGTCATTAAATATATGTTAGCTAGGGGGCGAGCGTAGGTGCGTCTTTACTATGTACATACTTCGGTATGCGATGTAAAGCAACGACAGGTGCGGTTAGTACTTGGATTGGTGACCATTCCAACGGAAACCGCGTTATCGCCTCACACATCTTCCAGCGGCTTGTATATCAGTGTATGCGCGGAAGCTATACAACCTTAGGCGAGGGTTGTATAGGAGATATACCATCCTTCGGAGGGGATGTAAAGCCGTCGGTCCCTTGTCTATTAAATGTTAGGCAAGTAAAAGATCCCTACTCTTCTTAAGGGAAGAGGTTCGGCAAAAATTCCTGGTTGGGGGTAGCTCGTCTACAGGCGTCGGTGTTAGGCCTCAGTAGCGGAAATAGGCCGACGTTAAATAAATGTATAAAAAAAAAAAATATGTTAGCTACAAACTGCTACTATTCTGTACAAGAATTTTTAGAAGATGACTTAGTTGATTAGGTTTTAACTTTGTGCAATAGGTTCTTCTATCTCTGTTTGTGTACATATTTTTTTGTATTTTATTTTTTCTCTGTTTTTGTATTTCTGTTACGATTGTTACTATTATTGACAACTCCGGTCAATCATTTCGACGTGTCTCACACCATGTTAATGTATGGTATCTTAGACAATAAAGTTTTATTTATTATTTATTATTATTATTGTATATTTGTTTACTGCTTGGCGCGTATTGTAAGCAAAATATAATGTTGCACTTTTATTCTTAGATTTTTATATCTATCTCTTAAATTTACTAGGTAGATGCTATAAAAACTTAGCTTACCAACCAAGTTAATAACCCTTCTTTCTTTGTGAAAAATCAAAAAGCTCTATTTACAACTTATTTTTATTTAAACTGCCTCAAGAAATTGGGGTTTTGTTTGTATTTATACTATTATAAGATTTATTATTAATTTTTACAACTATTTCAGTCAATATGTTCAATTTTGGTAGAATATTTTTGAGAAAAAAAAAACATACTAAAAACCAAAATTCCCTTGTGCTTTGGGTCTTATGGAAGCATCAACAAATATTTAAAATTTTACATATATATTTTTACTGCCCTTTTATAGTCAATTAAAATCATGCAAAGGTAGGTCATTCTGAGTGATTTTTAAAAATCAGCCATAACTTTTATTATTGTCTAGTTTTAAACGGCAACGGATTCCATAGAAAAAACTAAGTCAGCCTGGATTTTCAACACAAAATTTATCTAAAAAATTACAGAGAATATTAAGTGTAACACATAAACTGGGACACACTGTATATTTGTTTACTGCTTGGCGCGTATTGCAAGCAAAATATAATGTTGCACTTTTATTCTTAGATTTTTATATCTATCTCTTAAATTTACTAGGTAGGTGCTATAAAAGCTTGGCTTACCGACCAAGTTAATAACCCTCCTTTCTTTGTGAAAAATCAAAAAGCTCTATTTACAACTTATTTTTAATTAAACTGCCTCAAGAAATTGGGGTTTTGCTTGTATTTATACTATTATAAGATTTATTATTAGTTTTTACAACTACGCGTGAAAATAAAAATATCGTATATTATTTTCGGCCTAGTTACAGTTCCTTGAAATAAATTGGAGAAATCATAAAAATGGTCATTTTTTAAGCACATGTTTGCTGAATGACTCGGTGTCCTACAACTGGAACTTAAAATGTTCTTGTATATACCAATACATCAAACAAATACTAAACAAAAAAACTCTCACTGTGCACTTATAAAGCCATAGAATATAAAGTTTATGGCATTTTAGTGTACCCTCCAAATGTTCACAGACTAACCATTAGATTAACTAGGGACAAAATATAAGACTAATTGTAAGTTCCAAGCCTTGATGTCGGGTTTAACAAGCTATAAAACAAGCAGTCGAAATATTTTTTAAATGTTGGGCCCATAAGGATGAAAGGATGAGATCCAAACTTGAACCCTTGCTGATGCAGCCAGGTAGATGTCTACCGTTTTAAAATGTTATCACAGTACTTTCTTTACCGCTTTCATTTGCAAAATCGGACGTAAGTAGTTTTTTAAGGAGGTGGATTTTATTAGAAATTCATGAATTGTTGTAATCATTTCATCAAAATAACCATGATTAGAAACAATCAGTCATTATCTTATGTCAAAAAATGCCAGCACGTTTAAATTACACCCACGAAGACTTTTTAAATTTGTTTATTATTTATGGAGAATGTGATAAAGTAATATCAAGAACTTGCAGCACATTTGCTACTCGATATCCAGAAAAATGGAAATCGTCACCAAATACTGTAAAACGTATACTGGAAAATTTTAAAAATTATGGCTCTGTCAAGGCAAAAATGCAAAGCAGAAAGCCTATTGTTGATGACGAAAACATTGAAAAGTCATTCTGGGACATTTTCATGCATTTCCAAGGATGTCATTAAGACAAGCTGCTCTGGAATCGGGACTATGCAAGGATTCAATTCACAGAATCTTATTAAAACATAAGTTTCACCCGTTTTCATTCCATATGGTTCAAGGATTAAAAGAAACAGATTTGCTAAGAAGACAGAATTTTTGTGAGTTTATTCTAATAAGGCCTGAGGGTCACGATTCTTATTTGGGAAATATTATATGGATAGATGAAGCAAAATTTACTAAAAATGGACTTTTTAATAGACACAATTCGCATTATTGGAGTGACTCAAATCCTCATATGTTCAGAGAGCAAAACTTTCAGGAAAGTTGGCAGTTCAATGTTTACTACTGTGCCATAAGAAACCATAGCGTGGTGGCATTACAATTTTATCAGGAAAATTTAAACGGTAAATTAAATTTTCTCTTCTGCTAATATATATAGGTAAATTTTTGTTTTTTTTTATGTGAAAGATATCTGAATATCTTACAAAATTTGAATAATAACTATTTAGAAAATTTACCTCTCGCCGAACATAGAAACATTTTTTATCAGCACGACGATGCTACCACACATAACGCATATTTAATTAGTAATTATTTACAAGGATCTTTTTATGATCAATGGATTGCTAATAATGGACTTTTCTTATGGCCTCCTCGCTCGCCCGATTTTTCAGTTCTGGATTATTTCATTTGGGGAACTATTAAAAATAAAGTTTATGAGAGCCCATTAACAACCATTGAAGATTGTATGTAAAGAGTAAGAAATGTATTTCAAAACATATCACAGGGTTCAATTAGAAGAACTACCCATGAGGAACTAATCCGAAGGTGCGAAAAATGTGTCGAGGTTCGAGGGCGGAATTTTGAGCAATTATTAAATTAAAATGAAATCATATTTTAAATTGATCTTATCTCTGCTATTTTAGTTCATACCGTATCTCCAATTCGATTTATACGCATGTTACAGTGTTAATGTTATTTTGCGTTTTTGTGGATATCGAGTAGCAAATGTGCTGCAAGTTCTTGATATTACTTTATCACATTCTCCATAAATAATAAACAAATTTAAATAGTTTTCGTTGATATAATTTAAACGAGCTGGCATTTTTTGGCATAAGATAATGACTGATTGTTTCTAATCATGGCTATTTTGATGAAATGATTACAACAATTCATGAATTTCTAATAAAATCGCAAATATTTCAAAAAGTTGTAACTTTAACCCCCACAATGCTAATATCAGAAAGAAGGGAATTCAATTTTACACAACTTGACGTAAAAAAATACAGGGTATTCCATTTGACCTAAACAAGTTTTCGCGGTTTGAAGTTGACAAAATGTAACGCGATAAACGGAACACTTGGTATGATATTATTGAATTTATTTCAGTTGTAGAACGTAGTACTCTATGTGTTCTTTTTACGTGACAAGAAGCAAATGAGGATCTTTTACACGAAGAAAATTATAACAGTTCTTGCAAACCGTTGCACCTGTCAAATTTTCTATAAAATGTCAAATATCTCTGAAACGGCTAGGTTTAGATATAGGATATGCTACATATTTTCGACTCAGAATTTTATGCTCTTTTCGAAAACCCTAAAACATATAGGGTGTTCCGTTTGAAATAAGCAAGTTGGTATCGACTTCCGGTATAAGCGGATTGCCCACACCGACATTAGTAATTATCTAAATTTTCAAAATTTTCTGATGCGTACTTTTCTCTATATCGATCGATTCAGTTCCCGGTGAGACACCCTGTATTTTTGAAATCAGAAAAAAGGATCATTCGAAAAATTTATTCAATTAATAATTCAGTAGTATCTGAACTGGTAGAAATATTTGTTGTGAACGTAAAACGTAACTATAAAAATATATTTATAGACGCTAAAATAACATTAAAAATAATTTAATCATATAAAACAAATAACCAAAATACCTATTTATTTTTACAGTTGTGTGATTATTTTTTTTGCTATATTAAAAGGTTTAAAATATTCTGGTTCCAATACACTAATATACAGGGAGCAGGGAAAATAACTCTTGTAACTGTAACTGCTAATCGGCTTAAAGAAATTACTATACGGATAGAGTGTTCCAAATCTAAACGGAGATTGTGAAGTGAGCGATAGAACACGCTTTACTGAATTCAAAACACCCTCACACTTACCTTGAAAGTGAATATTTTTCGAGATACGATACGATAATTGTATATGTTAGTACACGCTTCCTTATAGTTCATTTTTTTTTCTATGAGTGATATGAAATGTGTAATTTTGAATGGAAATTTAAACTCAAAAAAGCTTAAATACGGCCCATGTATAGAAAAACAATTATATTCTTTTGTGGATTATTTATAGAAATTAACAATTAAAAGGATCAAGCGTAGGCGTGTCTTTACTGTACATATCTGTCGATAATTGTCTAGTAAACTTTAATTTGGCAGGTCCAAAGGTCGCTTCGCCGTCTGAACTGACTTGTATTAAATGGGTCAGAAATGCCAGTGGTTCTCAAACAGTTCATGAATGATAACTGATGCAGTCGCTAAATAATTATAAAAATATTAAAGGTGTTATCATAAAATGTTAAGAAGTATTAATGTAGCTTAATAATAACTTCATTGTTTTGTGTAATTCTAATAACAAATGGGCACAAATGAATTTGATAACAAAAAATAAATTGCCCAATTCAGCCAATAACTTTATTAATTATTTAAAAAATAATAGTAATAATCGAAAAGTCAATTGTAATACCAGTTTTTAAATCTGGCAGCTCACAACAAGTAAATAATTACAGGACCCCATACCTTTAACTTGCAATTTTACCAAAATTTTTGATAAATTTTGAATTTTGGGAGACTAATAGTTTTTTGGACAAAAACAAAATTATATCCCAAAAGCAATTTGGTTTTAGAGAGGGATTGTCAACTGAACATGCCATGTTTGAGCTTGTTAATGATATAAACATTAGTCTAAATAGCAACAGAAAATGCCTTGCTGTTTTTCTTGATTTGGCACAGTGTCTCATGAAATATTATTAGAGAAAATTGAATTGATGGGTATTCGTGGTATAGCCTTGCAACTTTTCACTAACTATACCTCTAACGGAAGACAAATTGTCAAAATCAAGTCGGTAAGTGAGTAAAAAACAATAAAAATGGGTGTGCCACAAGGTACGGTGCTGGGCCCAATTCTGTTCCTCATGTATATAAATGATATTGACGAATTAAACATATCCCATAAAATAATATCTTATGCAGATGATACGGTTGTATTATTTCAGAACAGCAACTGAGATGATGTATATCGTGAGGGGGAATTGGCACTCTAGACATTAAACGTGTTGACTCTTAACGTTTTAAATTTATAACATTCTCCATTTCAATTGCTGGTACTGGTGTACTCTACACAGTGTACAGCTCAAAATGTAAACCAATGAACCATGTAACTGCACTACAGACATTACTAAAGTGCCAAAAATAAAATATTTAGGTTTTGATCAGCATTTGAAATGGAAAGATCACATTGAGTACTTGGTTCCAAGAATTAGAAAACTATACTTTAGATTCTATAATCTAAGAGATATTTAGATAAAAAAGACACTGACACTCGTGTATAAGTTTATCGTCTAGAAGTTTGGAGAAGTCTTGCCTATTCCCAAAAACGATAACCCTACCAAAATTTCTCAGTTCAGACCTATTAGCATTCTACCTACTTCGTCGAAGGCGCTTGAAAGAATAGTTGCAGACCAGTTAAACAAATATTTAATAAGTAATAGTTTACTACCATCTATTCAATCAGGTTTCAGAGCTAATCATAGTACAACCACTGCATTAGCCCACGTTGCGGTCGACATTCTTAGAGCGAACGATAGAAAATGTAATATTTGCTTAATCTTTACTATAGTAAAGCATTTGACACCTTGAATTATCAGACTTTTACTATCTTTTCAAAACTACCTAAGTAGTAGACGTAGACACCGATGTATTGTAAATAATGTCCTATTTTCCAGTTTTAAACCCGTCAATGCTGGTGTTCCTCAAGGCAGTATTTTGGGCCCATTTCTATTTTCTGTCTGTACCTCTGACTTCAGCAATTTTCTCCTATCATGCAATGTTCATCAATATGCTGACGATACTCAAATTTATCTTTCATTCAACTTTATTGAAATTGGCACTGCAGTAAATAATATTAATTTAATGCTATTAATGAAATTTCAAGAGTTCACAGTTTGAATCTGAACGAAAAAAATCCGAGTTATTAGTCATTGGTACTCAAAATATTTTAATAGAAAATCACCCATTGTTCAATATTTTCCTAAATGGGCAAAAGTTAACTCCCAAACAAGAATGTAAAAACTTAAGTATTTATTTTGAAGTGCAGCCCAAATTTACAAATAATGTAAATTACTTAATTAAAAAATCCTTTGGTAAGCTTAAAACTTTTTATTGCATAGAAATATACTAGACCCTTGGGTAAAACTCAAGCTCTGTGATTCCTTGATCTTGTCAACGTGGACGTACTCTATTGGCCAGCACTAACTCAGAATTCCTGTATTCGTTACTGTTACAGTCTTAGGAAGTTTCATCATATCTCCGCGAAAATTTCAGAGTCTGGCTCAATTGGTGTTAGAAGCGGAAATGCAACAGGATTTCTGAAGAATTCTAGAAAGTTCCATAGTGTTCTATTTGGAAATCACTGGAGATATTGAAGGGTTTTGAACTGGAAAGTGATATAGACATTAGACAAGACTTATTCGTGCCAGTGTGAAGAAATTTCCAGAACACTCTATAAAGTTCCATAGTATTCAATTTGGAAACCATTGCAGATATCGAAGTGCTTTCAATTGGAAAGTGATATAGACATCAGATAAGACCTATTGTGATATTTTGAGAAAAGTTCCAGAATATTGTATTTACAAACTTGTGCAGTTCTCAGTTCTGCCAACTGGAAAGTAGTATAGACATTAAATAACACCTATGGTGACATTTTTAAAAAAATTCCGGAACATTCCATTGGAGATTAGTGAAGTTAGCTGAGTTTTGTCGGCTGCAAAGTGGTATAGGCATTGAATGGGACCTATTTGTGATATTTCGAGAGATTTTCTAGAACATTCTACTCTGGATTTTGTGGAAATATTTGACGTATACCAGATATAAACTTTAAAGACTTCTTAGTATTGTTTGTTAGTTCCTGAATGGCTGCTGAAAAACAAATGCAAGACATGTTGTGTGCTGCATTTAGAAAAATGATGATAGAGAAAAAAGAAGAAGAGAAACGACGCCAAGAGGAAGAAAAATAAAACAAGAGAAACGACGCCAAGAAGAAAAAGAAGAACAAAAGAGACGTCAAGAAGGAAAAGAAAGACGACGTCAGGAAGAAATAGAAGAACAGGAGAGACGTGAAGAAGAAAAAGAAAGAATACGTCAAGAAGAAAAGGAAGAACAAGAAAGAAAACGACAAGAAGAAAAGGAAGAATTGAGAAAAATTATACAGCTGCAACAAGATGCTATCATGTCAGCTACTAATGAGCTCAAGGAAAAAGTAGATAAAGTTGAACAAAAAGTTACCGATGTCGAAGGAAAAGTGACTACAGTCGAAGAAGAAGTAAGTGAAGTCAAGGAGAAGGTAAATATGGTCGAAAAAGAAATAGAGCGATTTAAACGGCAGTTGAGGGAAAGAGGAGGCCAGTTAGTAGCATCATCAGGCCCTCGGTTACAACCCCCCTTCTTTGACGGTCAAACTTCATGAACGACATATAGGAGACAGTTTGAAGCAGCTGCATGCGCTAACAACTGGAGTAATGAGGAAAAGGCTATGTCATTAGTTTTAGCATTGAGGGGCCAAGCATCAGAAGTGCTTCAGATGATTCCAGTGACGCAGCAACAGGATTTTAAAGTTTTAGAGGCTGCATTAAATCTGAGATATGGCAACTAGAATCTTGCCCAAGTATATCGGACTCGGCTGAAATCACGTATACAAAAAGCTGAGGAGAGCTTAACAGAATTTGAAGCTGCAGTAAAGAGACTGGCGCACTTGGCTTACCCGAATGCACCAAGGCAGTTCCAGGAGCAATTGTTAGTTGACGCTTTTATAGATGGTGTAAAGGACGAGGAGATCAGGGGGGTCCTTAGATTATCTCGGCATAAAACTAGTAGCTAGCTAAGCATTGATTCATGCACTTGAGGTAGAGGCCGCCTATATGGATTCTTCATCGTACAGCGTACGAGCCGTCTCTGTGGAAGAAGCCCAATCAGAGGAAATGAACTTGAACACCAAACTCAAGGATTTACACAAGATGTTTACTCAATTAATGACCAAGACAATTTTCCCGGGAAAACAGGAAAATCGACAAGGAGGTGTAAAGCCTAGTGGAGTCGAATAAAATTGTCGAGTTGAAGGCTTTGTGGGCGCAATGGGATTTCCTAAGGCTTGAAGTTGAACTATTATGGAGAGCATGAGAGAGCCCGGTTGAGAAAGAAGTTACCATGCGGTTGCTGATACCCAGGTGCCGAATACCAAAAGTACTTCGGGAAGTGCACGAGGGAATATCCAGAGAGCACTTTGGCAAAAATAAGACCTTGGCTAGAGTACGGGATCTTGTTGTCATTATTGAACCTACATACACAGAGTGTTTACTGGAGATTGTAAACATAACATTATATTGTATTATAGGAAAAATAAATAAAGACGTTATTTATTTATTTATATTAATAAAAAACTCAATTTGAAATGGATACTTCATTTTGACAGACCCGTTATTATCAAAACCGCTGGAATGCGGGGATTTAAGCCTATTAAATAGTGAAATAACATCTAATTCCGAAACATTAGTTAAAAAGCATGTTTTGTAGAAAATGATACATTTAAGAACAGGAAATATAGGAGAGACGCGACATCATCACCGAAATATTATACGTGATTCATTTAATCAACTAAATCGGCGTGGAGAATCATTTTTATTCCTTTTTTATCGCTCGTTATTATTTACAAAATTACTTGTAAACAATACTCTTTAGTTAATTAAGTGAACCAATGCATCGCGAGTGTGACACATGCAATATTCAGTGGGAAATAGTGCGTCGGACCTTGATATCTCGAGCTCTACGACAGCTAGAAATTTTTTAAAAAATTGCAAGTAAACTGGATAAAAAAGTCTATAACTGGAAATTATTTTCGAATATACAGGGCGAGCCAAGACGAAATTACAGGACCAAGTGCCTTTCTTTTAATGGAATGCTATGTATATCAGTACATTTTTTTGAAGCCTCTTTCTAGGCTGTATTCATTCATGTATTAGCATTGAATATCTCCCAACGACTTTGATGTAATGATTTTTTTGTTGAAATAATGCAATCTGCAGATGGATATTAAAAAAATCACCACAGTCACAATTATTATTATTTTATTATTATTATTAGCCGTTACTCGAGTCCGAGTATAAAAATGTTACAGTCGATAAATTGTGTACAATAAAAAACAAGTAAAAGGTGTAGTCTATTGTAATTCCCATTCATCTACGGTGCACACGACTATGGCTATAGAGGCCAATTCGGGAGAGCACATGTCGACCGCAGTCAGGACAAACATAGACCTGGTTAGGTCTTGGATTCGGCCTTCTTGCAGCAACATTTCCTTGATAGCTGGCCACAACCCCTCGCCATTCGGTTCTGTCCGCTGCAAGTTGTCCCCATTGCTCGTCTGCAATACCGCAGGATTTTAGATTTTCATGGAGAGCGTCTTTGAACCTCTTTCGTTGACCGCCACGCCTTCTTCTACCGCTTAGCAATTCACCATAAAGTGTACATTTAGGAAAGCGGTTATCATGCATACGATGAACGTGACCTGCCCATCTTAGGCGTGCTCTTGAAATAAGCACCTCAATTGGAAGGCTGTTTGCTCTCCTGAGTACTTCCACGTTTGATATGTGATGGAACCAACGGATTTTCATCATACTTCTGAGGTGTCTTTGCTGAAAACGTTCTAATTCTTTCACATGACGACGGTAAGTGACCCAGCTTTCACATCCATATAGCAGTGTTGGAATGACAACTGCTCTGTAGACAGCCATTTTCGTTGACAAAGCAAGGTCGTGGTTGTCAAATACTCTCTCTCTAAGTCCCCAGAGTGCTCTAGATGCAGCGTTAGTTCTATTGCGAATCTCGCTGTCCATGTTTGCTTTGTCATTAACAACGTTGCCTAAGTAATTGAACTGATCCACCACTTCAAGAGAATTTCCGTTAAGTGTAATGTCTATTTGGTTCACTTGATGAGGAGTTGACATAATCTTAGTTTTTCCAATGTTGATTTTAAGTCCCAAGGAATCATAGCTCTGGGCATACACATCTAAAAGTTCTTGAAGCTCTTCCGGCGTAGAGGCTAAAAGTGCACAGTCATCCGCATACTGGAGATCACAAATGAATCGTGTGCGTGTCTTCGTGAAAGCTCTAAAGCGACCTATGTTAAAGAGACCGCCATCAAAACGGTATCTGAGACCTATTCCTCTGACTGTCAGTTTGTTGTCAACAATAATCGTTAGAGCAGTGGTAAACAAATTAAAGAGTAGGGGTGCCAGGACACATCCCTGCCTAACTCCAGTGAGGGTTTGGAAAGGTTCGGTTGCCTCATTATTATACATAGCCTGGGCGTTGTTGTTTGTATGTAGACTGCGACATACTTCCACAAATTTTCTAGGGATACCTAAGCGGAACATAATTTTCCAGAGCACTTCCCTGTCCACCGAGTCAAACGCCTTGGTTAAATCAATGAAGGCCATGTGAATTTCTCCTTGATGTTCGAGTGCTTTTTCTTGAAGCTGTTTAAGTGTGAAGATTAAATCCGATGTGCCTCGGTTTGGTCTAAAGCCACTCTGTGTTTCAGGAGGTAACTTTTCCATAACAGGTGTTAGCCTATTTGCCATCGCTTTAGTGAGTATCTTCCCTCCAACAGCCAGGAGAGCTATACCCCTGTAATTTCCACAGTCCGCAGCGTTCCCTTTGTTTTTGAAGAGGTTGATTAAAAGTGTATCACGAAACTCCTGCGGAGCTTGACCACTTTCCCACACGACATCAAACAATTTTTTGAGGTAGGGTATGAGCTCTGACGACACAGCTTTAAAGATCTCAGCTGGGAGTGAGTCGGCGCCGGGAGATTTGTTATTTTTTTAGCTGCCCAATGGCGGTTAAAATCTCTTCCGTTGTTAGTGGTTTATCTAAGTAACAATTATGGAATTTAAGAAAAACTTATGTGAATACCAGTTACGAGACATCTAATTAATGTTTTTGAATCATTTTCATTTCCTAAAAATGTACAGGGTGGTCAAACATTATTTTTCAATTAAGAACATTTTTAATTGAGTTTTCTAAATTTTTCACATATAACACCCTGTATATTTTTCGACGATGTGATGTAGAAATGAAAAACGGACATTTTTTGTAAGTACTCCCCTAGGGCTAATTGCAACCCATTTCGTTTAATTACAAAACTCAAAAATAAACTAAAAAAAGAGGTTTCTTCAAATAACACATCTCTTGTAACACCACCTTCAATTGGTTGTTGGCATCAACCAACCAGAAGGGCGAGTGAACTTAGCTCTTGCTTGCTCTACGGTGTGATCGTAGGTTCGGTTAATGAATTTAAATTTTATTATTGTCACAAGCAGGGCGCCAGAGTATTTTAAACACAAATACACAAAGTTGAAACAGAGAATTACAATCTTACAAATATTCTTGAATATGGTGCGGGATGGAATAATGAACACAAATCTAAATAATTTAACAAATATAATAAACCATTAATTTGCAATTTACAATTTCTTTACAATAAAAAATAGATAAAAAATTAATTACAAAATCAAAATTTTAACTGGTTTTACAAAACTTGAACTCTCACCAAAATATAGCTGAGATGTGGCAAAATGACAAGGGGTTACTTAACTTGGTGGGTTCCTGCGATGAACAGCGAGTACTCGTGGAAATGAGGGACAGATGTTGAGCTTTAGTAGTATGATGTCAAAGTATATCAGCCGTGGAAATTTGAGCCACCTTGTACTTGGTAAAGTTGATTGGTCCAGAGTTTAATACATAAAAGAATGAAGAACCAGTTTTAGCAAAATTATTGAATCGGAAAATGATTGTTTATCAAAAAGAAAAGTGAAATTGAGAAACTGTAAAATTGTTAAATTGAATTTAATTACAAATTTAGATAAAAATTATGACCAAAATTTAACAAAATTGTTAACTAAGAAAACTCTAAAAATAAAATGTTTGTGAACTGATCTAGAAATAATTTATATTTTAAGATAGAAAAGACAAAAATTTTTTTAAAAAATGGCCGTTTTCAAAAGATAAATGTTTTATGACTAGAAATTTTGGGTTGAATTTAAATGAAACTTTAGCTTAAAAATATGACTGTACTAAATGTAACTGAAATTGTTGATATTAAATCAAGAAAAAAATTACAATTACGAAAGAGAGGAAAAATTTCAAGCTGAAGGCCTGAACGATAAGAAGATTTGCTCTTCTCGCTATTGAAAATTACAACGATATGAAAAGACAATTCAATCGTTTAACTGCTCAACCAGGTAACAAACGTGTGCAAATTTAATTATCAAAAGCTAAGATAGAAGTAAACAAGTTTTATATATTAAAATTTATGTGGATACCCAGGTAACAAGAAATAAGATAATATAATTATTAATTAATTACAACAACGGTAGCGATAAGTAGTTACCATAAAATTAATTTATGCAGACAAAAGGTCTGTTAGAAATTTTCCAGAAAGATTTCTGCTATACAAGATGAATGAGTAGGCTCATTGAGATTTAAGTTTAAAAATAAGACAAATCACTCACTTGCAATATTCTGGAATTTTCCCAGCAGAAATCCTGAGGTTCAGGGGTATACTAAATTAAATTTGGCTTTAGAGCCTGGTCCTTGAATGGTCCAAAATCAGTCTACACCTCTGGTATGAAAATTTCTAACCTCCCTTTAATTACTCACTCCTACATAGGTTCAACCTGGAAAACGATAAAGAGCAGTATATAGTCCACACAAAAATGTATTAAAAGCCTTAAGAGCTCATTAGTTGTTTAGTTAAACAACTAAACGATAAGATAGGTCAGGTACGAGTTTGTAACACCTCGTGCCGGCAAATAATGAAAATTCTATTAATTTTTCATATAAGATAAAAATATTCACAGTAAATAATAATATACCTCATTAATATTCAAAATTAGTATAAAAATCAACCAAAAGTTGACGGATGATTAATATATTTCTAAATAAATTTACAAACGCTCATCTGTTGAATGTTATCACGATCAAAGCTAGCGGCAGAAAAGAGCACCAGGAAGCACGGGACCTCCCAAAACGCGTTCCCAACTAGTCAATTTCCTACCGGAACTGTAGGTGGTATCTCTGTCATTTCTAGATGTTTGACATTTTATAGTTAGGCCAAGATATACTGAGTATTTAAGGTGGGCCAATGTATTTAATTTAAAATAGTATAAAATAAAGTGATGCAATTACTTTATATGACGAAAATAAATAGAAGGAAATACACTGTAACGGAATTTCACGAAAATTTCGTTACACTATATGCGCTTTTGAAATGATTTTCCCACTGTTCCTAAAACTGCCGGTGTGATAAATGTAAAGGCAGTTACTATTCTTTCCTTCATATTTTGTACTGTTGTTGGTGTGTCTCTATAAATAATTTCCTTCACGTATCCCCATAAAAAGAAATCCATTTTTGTAAGATCTGGGAATCTAGCAGGCCATTTAGTGGGTCCATTTCTTCCAATCTATTGATTAGGGTAGGTATTATTAAAGTGGTCTTTAACTGTATTTTAATAATGCGGTGGAACACTATCTTGCTGAAACCACATCCTCTTTCAGGGAGATTTACCAATAATTGTGGCAGATAGTTTTCCAAAAAATGAAGATAAATAGCTCCGTCAATGTACCATCAAAGAAATGTAGCCCTATTACATGTTCTCCAATAGTTCCTTCCCAAACGTTTATAGGCCATCTGTGTTGGTTATCAGCTCGCATAAAAAAGTGAGGATTTTCCGAAGCATAATATTGAAAATTGTACCTATTAACAAATCCATTTTTATGAAAAGTTGCCTCATCACTAAATAAAACGGTATTGAAGAAGTTGACATCATGTTGCATTTTACCTCTGGCTCAATTACAAATTGTAGGCGCTTTTGAAAATCATCATCAGATAATTCTTGGTGCATTTGAATGTAATATGCATGCAACTTATTTCTTTTTAAGATTCGACCCACAGGCCGTCTACTTATTCTTACACCACACCACAGAAAACTCATTTTCTTCGTTCACAACACGTTTTATTCTTTCGCTTTTTTTATATTCGACATTTTCAGTTTCCAGAAATCTATCGAGAAGGTTTTGGAAGCTGCTCTAACATCAGGAATCCTTCTTTCAGGATAACGTTGGTGATAAATTCTATTGGCAAGTGAACAATTTCTGTCTGACTCGCCCAAAACAAAAGTCATGTCGGCAAGTTCCGCTTTATTAAAATTCATATTGTGAAATTCTAAATATTTTAAATTCAATACAAATTGTAACGACCGATAAGTGTGATAAATGCTCCTTTGTATGCGACAATTTATACCAGACTGAGATTTTATTGCTTGTCGCATAACGAAAACAGCAAAAAAATGTACAAAAAAAAAACATTACAGTAAATAACCGGTTAAATACTATTTACCCATTTCAAAGGGCCTCATTTCAAAATTGCATAAATACGTGTGTCAATCAAAATGGGCAACACGTCGAACACCTATTATAAATTTTTCTAATGAATTATTTGAGGGAACCTCTTTTTTTAAGTTTATTCTTGAATTTGACACTTATTTATTTACAAAACAAAAATGGTTGCAATTAGCCATAGGGAAGTACTTACAAAAATCGTTTTTCATTTCTACATCATGTGTTCCATTTGAAAAATTGATGAAATTCAATTTAAAATGTTCTTAATTGAAAAATAATTTTTGGCCATCCTGTACATTTTCAGGAAATGAAAATGATTCAAAAACATTAATTAGATGTCTCGTAACTGATATTCACATAAGTTTTTCTTAAAACCCATAATTGTGACTGTGGTGATTTTTTAAATATCCATCTGTAGATTGCATTATTTCAACAAAAAAATTAATTACATCCAAGTTGTGGGGACATATTCAATGCTAATATAGAAATGAATAGAGCCTAGAAAAAGTCTTCAAAAAATGTACTGATATACATAACATTTCATTAAAAAGAGGCACTTGGTCCTGTAATTTCGACTTGGCTCGCCCTGTATGTTAGAAAATAATTTCCAGTTATAGACTTTTTTATCTAGTTTACTTGCAATTCTTTAAAAAATTTCTAGCTATCGTAGAACTCGAGATATCGAGGTCCGACGCACTATTGCCCCACCCTCTATACACAATAATAAATTTGATTAACAATGTTTACTCATTGATCTCAAATTAAATCTAGCACAGCTTTATTGCCTAACTATTTCTCAATAAAATGATAATTTTAAATAAGCGCTCTCGAAGTGACAAATCCAAATAGAATTATTTCCGTCGCGTTCGACGATTCATAAATGTATTCCGTTTCATTTAATAGGTTTTATGAGTTTTATTGCCGCAATTCACGAAAATTAGTAAACACGATCCGCTTATTTTTAAACTTATTGGCGTTAAAATTCGCTTAAATCCAATTATACACTTTCTTCGCAGCTCTTACTTTTATCGCCCTGCTAATAGTTGTCCTGCATGGCGTCTGGTCGTCGCCGGCGTCGGGAATTCTACTCCTAAGGCTCTCAAATCGATGTGGGTTGACGCTTCACACCGTTTAATTTACTGTCAGTCTTCTTTTCTACTTGTTGATCGCAAAAAAAAAATTTAACCGCGTTTGCAATTCCCACATTTGTGTGTGCGTGGGAGATTTAAATTACAGTCACAAAAGATGATGATAGACAATTTACCCAAATTGACATAGTACCAGTGCTATTTTTTGATGAAAGTGTTTAGATATTTGTGTTACTGTATACGATGATACATGTGTGTTTTTTCTGTGAGAAAGATATTGCTAAGGAGAAAACTGTTAAGATACGTTCCATGTCTGATTTAACATCATCAAAGGTTTGTTGAACATATGAACTAAATTTTTTTTCATAACTTTTATTAATGTGAACTGATATTACTTAACACTTATACATTTTATACTTATCAAATATAGGGTGTCCCAAATCCAAACGGAATTTGAAAAACGTGTTTTTAAAGCATACATAGCGCTGCATACGGTCATGTATTTCTGTACACACTCAAAAAACTATAGTGCTTCTAACGGTACTCTCCATGTTTTCAAAATGTGAGACCTTTTCGATAAAATAAACCCCAAAGTCGCTACTAGCAAATTCATACATTGAAAACTTCACCATGTGAGCAACTATGTTAATTATGTATGTATATAGAAGTTGGGAGTACAGGTAACGATGTAATTGATCTAAATATATGCCATTAGAAGTATGCAAAAAAATTTTGAGAAAATATTAATAATGCTTCAAATTAACAAACATATAATTCATACTGTAGTATTAACTGAAACATGGCAACTTAAATCTCAGACAAATTTTCAAATACCACAATATTCTTGTTATTACAATAAAGCCGACTTCAGTCAAATTGATGGGGCTATAATTTATGTACATAATTCAGTATCAATTCAGAATATTAGTAATGTTAAATTAAATGAGGTAACTATTACAATTTTAAATATAAAAAATAAAAATAAAACCTATAAAATTATAGCCACGTACAGACCTCCCTCAATCAACTCTGAAATCTTTGTAGAGGATATGAAAAATATAATTAAATCACACAATTCAAATGAAATAGAAATATTTGTAGGAGATATAAATTTAGATATATTGGATAAAAACAATATTATAACCCAACTGTACATAAATACCCTAAGTGAAAAAGGGTTTTACCCTCAAATTAATAAACCAACTCGAATAACTGAGAATAATGCCACGTGTATAGATCATATATTTTTAAAAAATCAAAAATATACAAATTTAAATAATATCGCATATATCTTGAAATGCAGTATAACTGACTATTATGGCAACATTGCTTTATTTAACAGAAAGAAAATGTAAAGATTACATAAAGAATCTTACACAAATGTGCGAAAAAATAGATTATAGAAAACTTACCAGACTTAAAAAATGAGACATGGACAGAGGTTTACAATGAAAACAAAGTAGATATTGCGACAAATAAGTTAATGATTAAATATAAATATAAAATAAAAAATTGTACAAAATTAATATGCTCTAAAATGAATAATGAACAGAAACTAAAGCCATGGATAAGTCAGGGGTTAATAAAATCTATACAAAACAGGGACGAATTAAAACAAGCATTATTAAAATATCCCAATAATTTAGAAATAAAAATTAAATACGCAAGGCGCAGGAATATGATAAACAAATTAATTAGAAAAAGTAAGAGTGAATATTATAAAGTTCAATTCAAAGAAACTAGTCAAAATGTAAAAAAGTATGGGAGCTAATAAAAGAATCAACAAATGAAAACATAAAACAAAATAAAACAATAATAAATCAAATTCAAACAGAAAATAAGGTATTAACAGAACCCAAGGAGATTGCTTGCGAACTTAATACTTATTTTTCTGAAACTGGTCACAAAATGGCTCAAGATATAATAAACAATAATGAGAATGAAATTTTGACAGAGAAAATACAAAAGTTATAATAAAAAATCGGCAGCTACTGGAAGCGGCTAGAACCTCCCCACTCGGTGGATCTTTGAAGCCGAAAAGAGCATTAAATTGTGTGACAAAACGGCACTAAATGTAATCTGATCTCATACAAAACCTTTTCAGATCTTCTGGGACACTAAAAAACCCCTCAACCCTCATCTATGCGAGTTATTACCTACATTATCGCTCGTTGAATAATATACTATTAGGATATTAACAACTTTAACATCACTTGAACGACTAAGAAAGTCTAGTTATCCTAAATACTACAGATTTGTAAAGCAACAAACTGAAAGGTGATAATCTACAATAAATTCACCATCGAAGGTACAGAAAACATATGATATTGATATTGTTACATCTACCTTTAAAGTTTGTGATAATCCACTGGTGCAGTCACTAAAAGTTACAAATATGCCGAAATCTTATTAACATGACATAACACCAACGTTATCGGATGACAAACGATGACAATGACAATCATCAAAATTTGCTCAGTGCAATCCGATCACTCGCAGCTGTTTTTTGTTAAATGAAACATTAGCATTTCAGTAATTTTACTGGATTTTAGAGGAATATTTGTAGTTTAATTATTCGATTTGTCTGTATATATATTTAAAAACGGCACTAAACGTAATCCGCTCTACTTCTAGAGCAGTGAAGAAACCCTCACACGTAAATTGACACGTGATGTGGCGAGTTTCACGACATAACGGCTACGCGCATCGATCATGTCACGCGAAATTTTTTTCACGGAAACCAAATCGAAGGGGTGGAAGTGTGATATGCCGTTGAAATCAGAATTTTATCTGCTTTTCAATGGTTCCATTGCAAATTGAAAGTAATTATAAAATAAACAAGTTGTTGCGTCAAAACGACACTAAACGTTATCAGATCTTCTGGGGCACTAAAGAAACGCACATACAAAGTTTCATTCAAATCCGTTCAGTAGTTTCGGCGCTATCGTGCTAACACACATACACACACACACACACAGACATTTTTCAAAAACCACTTTTTTGGGTTCCTTAGACCTCAAACAAAACGTAAAGATTTGATGTTATCTCAATTTTCGTTTTTGAACCAATTTTAGTAACCTCTCACAATTTTATTGTGGTGAGGTTAAAACTCAATATTTTTGTATCCAGTTTCAGAAAATGAAATTATAAACAGTATAAATAGTCTAACAAACAATAGTGCACCGGGCCTTGATGCTATTTGCGTAAAAACAATCAAAGAGTCACTGAGTCTTAATAAGACCATTGCAATACATTATAAATTTGATATTCCAACAAGGTTATTTTCCACAAGCATTAAAAAACTATTATGAAGCCGTTATTTAAACAAGGCAACGCAAATGTTATCTCTAACTACCGTCCGATATCTCTTATTAGTAATATTGCAAAAATTATAGAAAAATGCATTAAGAAGCGGCTTTTAGAACATATTGATAAATATAATATAGTATCAAATTTCCAATTTGGATTTAGAGAAGGAGTGTCCACTGTCGATGCAATGTATAATGTGACAAGTTATTTATATCAAAAGCTAAATAATAATCAAAAGCTACTGGCAATATTTTTAGATCTAGCAAAGGCTTTTGACACGATTTGTCATCGAAATCTACTAAAAAAATTAGATACATATGATTTCAGAGGCATATGCGGTGATTTACTCAGAAACTATTTAACAAATCGGAAACAGTTTATCAGCATAGACTCGGAGAAAAATTAAGAAATACCTCAAGGAACAGTTATAGGTCCAATTCTTTTTCAAATTTACATAAATGACATGCTTAATTTAGATATTTCAGGGGAAATCATATCTTATGCCGATGACACAGTTTTATTATTTTCTGATGTCAGCTGGGAGGAAGTTAAAATTAAAGCGGAAAAAGGACTTCACAATGTAAAAATTTGGTTAACAAGAAATTTATTAACTCTAAATAAAACAAAATTTTTAACATTTTCTTTAAATTCAGCAGGAAAATCCCATATTAATAAACTAAAATTGCATAAATGTATAAACCTCAATCTCATTACTTGCGACAGTTGTGAAGATTATATTGAATCAACTGAAAACATCAAATACTTAGGCTTATATATTGATCAGTTTTTGAAATGGGATAAACACGTGGAAATATTAACAGGAAAAATTCGAAAGTTAGTATATAAATTTTAAAAGCTTAGACAATACATGGATTTACATTCTCTCATAAATATTTATAAAGCCTTAGTAGAGTCTATAATTAAGTATGGTTTAATAATTTGGGGCGGGGCATATGACAGTACTCTAATTAAAATAATTCAAAGATATATTTTAAAAATTATTTTGAACAAACCTAGATATTATTCAACACAATCATTGTTTGGAAATATTAAAGTATTGGATATTGACAGTTTATACATTATAGATATTCTGAATTATGTACAAAAAAAACCCAAAATAAAAAATAAATCAGACCTTAACTACTTAACTCGCTCGATGGCAAACAAACACAGCCTTCTCAAAGTATATAGATTATACGGGAATTAAATTGCATAACGTCTTACCTGTATCAATAAGAGACATAAAAAACTTTAAAAAATGTAAGAGAATAACTAAAACATATGCAAATGAAAATATAGACAAATTTAAGCAAATTTTGAGAAAATGATATATTTGGTTACCCTCTGTACTCGATTCATTCCACTAGTATAGATACTTTTTATTTTATTTCTCTTTATTTTCTTCTATTGTATTTAGATGTTTTAGTTAATATGATGTACAAATATATATAATTTAGCTAGGTAATTAAATACATTAAATAATTATGAATAGATAGACACAAGACAAGCTCCCTGTGAGCTTAGGTGTCATATTTGAACTTTTTAGTTTTAGTAATAAGTTACCAACACAATTATAAGAGCTGGCACAATATTTAAACTAATAATATGTGCTATTATGTCAATTAATTTCAAATAAATTTATTATTATTATTATATATGAAGTGAAATGTAGAAAAAACTGTAGAAAAGTTTTTAAAAAAGAGATTCATCAGTCTCATAATTTTCGAGAAACCCAACTATTAATGGGTTTTATTTTCACAGCTAACATAATGCCCGGACTCGCGGAGTCGCGCCTATATTTTTTGTAATAACGTTCGATGATCAGTCGTACAGTGTTTATGCACTGAGCAAGTATATAGGATCTTGTATAGTGTATTATTAATCTTTTGAAATTTGGCAATAAAAATTCGTAAATAAATTCTTATATGAAAACTAAGCGAGGACGATTAGTTTAGAATAATTGCAGTTTCTAAAGAAAACTTTAAAATGGAGCAAAATTTGTTATGTTTAATTTATGGGTAAGTATCTTAGTTGACTCTTCTAAGAACATGATTGTCAACAAACCAACAAAAATTATGACTAAGCTTAATAAAAGCAGCTGGATCTCAACAAAATGAATTTGCCAAAAATATTCTTATTCATAAAAAGGTATAAAAAGTTCTAAATTTCATGCAACTTGTCAAAGTTCATACATAAGTCGAGGAAATATTATTACTGCCAAAGTTAATACTGAAAGTTATTTCAACGCTACTGGTTAGAAAGAAGTTAAATTTTTCAGCAATTATGTTTTTCTTTGTTTACTGTATTTTCAAAATATAATACAGTCGCCAACAGCAGGATTTGCATTTTATTGATTTTTTTAAATTGTACCAACTTGCTTATTTCAAATGGAATACCCTATATATTTTAGAGTTTTCGAGAAGAGCATAATATTCTGAGTCGAAAATATGTAGCATATCCTATACCTAAACCTAGCCGTTTCAGAGATATTTGACATTTTATAGAAAATTTGACAGGTGCAACGGTTTGCAAGAACCGTTATAACTTTCTTCGTGTAAAAGATCCTCATTTGCTTCTTGTCACATAAAAAGAACACAAGGAGAACTACGTTCTACAACTGAAATAAATTCAATAATACCATACAAAGTGTTCCGCTTTTTCGCGTTACATTTTGTCAACTTCGAACCGCGAAAACTTGTTTAGGTCAAATGGAACACCCTGTATTTTTTACGTCAAGTTGTGTAAAATTGAATTACCTTTTTTCTGATATTAGCATTGTGGGGGTTGAAGTTACAACTTTTTGAAATATTTGCTATTCTATTAGAAATTCATGAATTGTTGTAATCATTTCATCAAAATAGCCATGATTAGAAACAATCAGTCATTATCTTATGTCAAAAAATGCCAGCACGTTTAAATTTACCAACGAAAACTTTTTAAATTTGTTTATTATTTATGGAGAATGTGATGAAGTAATATCAAGAACTTGCAGCACATTTGCTACTCGATATCCACAAAAACGCAAAATAAAATAGCAGAGATAAGACCAATTTAAAATATATTTATACATATTTTCAACTCAGGATATTATGCTCTTTTCGAAAACCCTAAAATATATAGGGTGTTCCATTTGAAATAAGCAAGTTGGGATCGACATCCAGTATAAACGGAAGTGCCAGCTGTTTGTAATTATTTTAGTTGGATTGGCCACACAGACATTAGTAATTATCTAAATTTTCAAAATTTTCTGATGCGTACTTTTCTCTATATCGATCGATTCAATTCCCGGTGAAACACCCTGTATATAATATTTATCTTTACATGTTCTTATCATTTTGGTAACTATGTTTCGGTTTTGTCGGTATGCGTCCCAGTCTTCACTCTCATCTGTGTAAACTACTATTTTATACTTTAAATCCTTTTTCCTTCAAATTCCCTATAATTTCTTCATTATTTATTTATCATCCGCAAATTCAGATTAAATTTTAGTTTCCTTTATTTTGCATATATCATCTAGAGTTTTGATTAAGTTGTTTACCAGTAAAGAGGCTAATGTGTTTACATTTGATATGTTGTTGTTCCATGATTGATCTGGCAATAAATCCTGAAATAATGCACATCATAATCTTTTAATAATCTCTTTTTTACTGCCGTATGTTAGATTTTGTGTTTATTGTGCTTCATTGGTATCTACAGCTATTATATTATGATCCCTAATTTCTGAAATCACCAAATACAGTAAACTAACTTTAGATTATAGAAATTATAATAATTGAAGGATTCAGATACGGTTAATAGTAATAATTACATAACAAAATATATAACAGAGTCACGTACATTTCTATTTTGGTGTAACAAGATTTGTGAAATAATTTAAAATCGTTTCAATAAGAAACAAGTCGAGTGTGAAAATTATGAAACATATGAACGGCTCAACTGAAGCCTTATGAGTTGTATTCGTTTATGTTTCATAATATTCATCCCTGACAATGATTTTTTGACATTTTTTTTATAATAACAACAATGTATTTATTTCCATATCACTAATACAGAGTTGGAATTGTCAAGTACAAATATTATATAATAAAACGTATCCAATAAAGTTTCCTGAAACTGATGAGATATATAATTCGTTACTGAAACAGATTGGTGTGTATATAATCACTCCACTAACCCATATAATTAATTTTTCTTTAGAATAGGGTATACAGAGTGTCAATAAAAACTCCCAGGTGATATATTTGAGATAGAGATAATTGAGTTCTGTAAAAACCCATTACTAGAACGTATAAATAACTTTAGTTTTGATTACAAATAGCTGTTCAATATGTTAAGGGGTGGGCGGCGCTGCACTACAAAGAATTTTCTGGGTGACAGGAAGTTAGAAATGATATCTATGGTAAAGAGAATTTAATTTCAATTCTTCTTCTTCTTTTTCTTCCTAACCTTATACTGTCCACTGCTGAACGAAAGCCTCTCTCAAACTTTGCCATCTTTTCCTGTCTTGAGCAACTTGTGTCCAGTTTCTGACGAGCCTTTTTATGTCATCACTACAACGGCTAGGCGGCCTTCCTCTGCTTGTGAGCGCCCCAAATCTTGGCCTCCAATCTAGGATCTTTTTTGTCCATCTATCGTCTTTCATTCTAGCAACGTGACACGTCCAGTTCCATTTCAAAACCAAGATATCTTCAATAGCATCTCGTACTCTTGTATTTCGCCTACTATTTTGGTTAGGAATTCTGTCTCGAAGAGTAATTCCCAACATTTACCTCTCCATCCTACATTGCATTACTTGTATTTTGTTGATATTTATTTGTGTCAATGTTAGTGCTCCGCGCCATATGTTAGTAGAGGGAGCACGCATTGGTTAAAGACCTTCCTCTTTAAACATGTTGGGAGGTCAGGGTTGAATGTAATTTCAATTAGGGGTTAGTGTTTTTTCATCACAACTATGAGTGGTATTTTGTAGAAAGGGAGAAAAATAATTGCTGATCTCATTAGGATCAGCCAAGTAGGTAAAGCATGTTTTATTAGAGCGTACATTTAAGTTCTTTAGAGCCGACCACGTTTTACGAGAATTTTTATCAGCACAAACCGAGTCTAAATAAGCTTTTTTCTCCCTCCTCGCCATACAAAGCGTGAAATTTCTGAGTTCTTTATAATGAGCATGATCAACTACTGAGCGAGCTTGTTTAAATCTTTGTAAAGCAAGATCCCTTTCTTTCATAAGTAATCTTAAATTAGGAGTAAGCCAAGGAGCATATGGTTTTGTGACTATAACTTCTTTTACAGGGGCATGTTTATCAAATGTAGATAATATGAACTGATTTAGTAAACTAATTTTATTATCAATATTGTTTTCCCGAATAAGCTGGTACCAAGGTAAATTATATATATCCTATAAAAGTAAATGCATATTAAAGTTCCGAAACGAACGAAGTTTAATATGTTTAGGTTGCATTTTAAAGTTTGGAACTACCAGTTCACAGAAAACTAACCTATGGTCAGGAATATTGTCTGTTGATAACATCCCAAATGATTTAACTATGTCAGTATTTGAGACAAAACTGGATCTATAAGAGTGCTGGTGAAACGGGTAATTCTCGTAGACTCGTTTAATATTTGTGTTAAATTGAATGACTGAAAGCACAAGTTAACAGAATTCTCATTATTAAAAAAAATTATATTTAAATCACCAAGGCATATAACCTCATCAATTAATGGACATAAATAAGAGAGAAGCTGATTAAAATCATTAATATAATTATTAATATTTGTGTTTGGAGGCCTGTAAAATGCACCTATAGCAAAATTATATGATCTGATTTTAATTTTAATAAACAAATATTCAAGGTACTCACTTACCCTAAAATCCAAATTTATAGCCTCACATGAAATTGATGATCTCACATAAGCAACTATACCTCCTCCTCTGTCTCTCAACCTATCTTTACGATAGATCACATATCCCTTAATATTAAAAACCTCTGAATCAATATCATTTGACAGCCAAGTTACAGTTAACACCATAAAATCGAAATCTTTTTGTTGCATCATCAATCTGAATTCATTAAACCCTGTAAATATCGAACGTATATTCAAGTGGCCAATTTTCATATTAACATATTACAAATGTAAACAAAAAGAAAGAAAATAATTATAACAATCAATTAATTCGCAAAATATAGAATGGAAAAGATAAAATATATAAATAAAAGAGAAGAATAAAATGTGTGTATCTGTGTGTTGCACTTATTGTAAACGGTATACCTAAATGATAGTTGCAAATTAATTAAATATAAGTATTCTACTAAAGTAAATATACATAAAAAGTGATATTGAGACTCCTAAAATGTTGAAAATGATTTAAATGAAGTACAGAAGTAAAAAAAATAATGCCAATAGCAAAAAAGCAACAGATAAACATTAGCTAAATAATGTAAGACGAGAGAACAAACAATAAAAAACGTAAAAGAGTAGAATCGCAGGTAAGTAAATAGAACAGTTCAAATAAAATAAATACATGGTAGTAAAAAATAAGAGTAAAAAGGTATATAGCAAGTGATATACTTTGAAAGGTATAAGCTAAAGATATCATTCTCTATTGAATAAATACTGTCCATAAATTATACTAAATTAAATAGAAAGAAAATAATGAGTTATCATGGATATGTGATAAATTCGAATCTGTAAGAACTTAAATTTATAGCAAAAGAATAAGTACAAACAAAATAGTGATAAAAATTACGAGAAGAAACATCGCGTTCATAAAAAGAAAAGTATATGAAAACGCAGTATTGCTATACAGGGTGTCCCGAAACTCTCGCATTCCCCTTTAGGTGCTAATTCTCCATTCAAAAATAGTAAGAAAAGTTCCTATAAACATGTGTCCGGAAATGCTTCCTAAGGAAGCTACGGCCCTCTAAGGATGGATGGAAAATCGGTGTTTTTACTAATTATCTTGGAAACGATTTGGGACAACTTTATGAAACTTTGGTAACTATTTTAGATTATTAAAGGTAATTGTATTACAGTATTATCCAAAATTAATTTTGTCCAGGGGCGGAGAAACGAGGGGTCGGTGTTCTTTGTTTCTACATATTTATTCTTCCATTTCACATTTTTTGTGTTTTAATCCCTGATTATGATTTCCTGTTTAATTCTGCGAAAAAGGTCCTGTCTACAATTAGCCATATGGCAATCCGTTTTCGAGTAAAAGCGGTCTAAACAAAATATTGCGTATTCGTTTGCTAAATGCGCATTATTTTTCAAAGTTGGCGTATGTCATTCAGTAACAGAAATGGCTGAGTACACCTCACAGAAGTATCTCGATATGATTATCTGTTATGGTATGGCTGATGAACAAGCTGTACCAGCCGCATGACTGTACGCGTTCCAATTCCCGCAACGAGCACATTTTCCCGACGCAAAAGTTATCACGCGCTACCTCAATCGTGTACGGGACAGTGGAAATGTCCTACCTAATAAACGAGGTAACGGTCGCCCAAGAGAGATTCCAGTAGCTGAAGAAGAGGTGATTGTTGATGCATTTGCTGATCAGCCAAGGTTGAGTACTTGGCGAGCTGCTAGACTACTGGGGACTACAAGAACACGTATTCATCGAACCCTTCGACCATTGTTATTGTTATCGACGGGTTCAGCAACTCTTGCCGCGAGACCATGAACCTCGAATGCTCTTCTGTACAAGTAAGCTGAAATGGGCGATAGTCCGCTAACAAGAGACATAACACGAATCAGACAGCATAATGCCCCATTTCGGATCAAACACAAATTACCATACCAGCCGTTGCCTATTTTCCGGCAACCTCTTTAGCCAAACTTCCTTATACTTTCTCTATTCCACTCTCTTCATTTTTCCTAAATTCTTTTACATGACGCGTGCAAGTCTCTCCTGTCCTATCCTTCTTTTTGTCTGTCTCTTTGCTTGTCCTGTTCTGTTCTTGTCTCATTGCTTGTTTGTTTCTTCAAAATTCTTCCTCACAATCTCCATTAAAAACTAAAATATTTTAAATGCCATCTTTTGTTTTGCTCTATTTTCCGGCGGCCGGGAGACCGCTGAGCCGGTGGTTACCTCGAACGGGTTTGTTCGAGTATGTATGCAGTATCTACATGAAAGAAAAAACAAATTTTAAACAAATGTGATAAATTTGTAATTCAAAGTATTCTACCACGTAAACCGACCGAATTTTTTTAAATTTCACAGATTTTTTGGAAAATCATTTGGTCAATCCTTCATTTCTTAATCAGATATTGTGGACTGATGAAGCGATATTTGCCCGAAATGGAGTATTTAATTCAAGGATTTCTCCGGGGTCAACTACCCGGTTTACTGGATGAAATCCCGCTGCTTTCTCGCTTGAATCTGATTTTTATGTACGATGGGGCTCCGGCGTACTTTAGTAGGGTAGCAAGGCGTCATTTGAACCGAGTTTTTTGAGGGCGGTGGATAGGAAGAAGGGGCCTAATAAGTTGGCCTCCTTGATCGCCGGATTTAAATCCGATGGATTATTTTGCATGGGAGCATATAAAAAAATTTGGTTCATTTTAATGAGATAATTAGTGAGGACGACATGCGAGCATACATAATTGGAATTGGAAGGAAGGGATGCATTGAGTACATTTTGTAATAATAATAATCTTAATTCAGGTTGTTTTTAGATCATAAATGTTCATTACACTTTTGCACAATGTTTCTTTTACCACTATTACCAAATAATTGAAAATAGTTCCTTTAGGAAATCATACCATAACAGATAATCATATCGAGATACTCCTGTGAGGTGTGCTCTGCCATTTCTGACTCTGAATGACATATGCCTACTTTGAAAATAAATAATACGCATTTAGCAAACGAATACGCGATATTTCGTTAAGACCGCTTTTACTCGAAAACGGCTTCCCATATGGCTAATTGTAAAGAGGACCTTTTTTGCACAATTAACCGGGGAATCATAATCAAGGATCAAAATACTAAAAATGTAAAATGGAAATATAAATATGTAGAAACAAAGAACACCGACCTCTCGTTTCTAACCCCCCCCCCCCTGGATAAAATTAATTTTTGCTAATACTGTAAAACATTAACCTTTAATAATCAAAAATGGTTTACAAAGTTTCATAAAGTTGTCACAAATCATTTCCGAGATGATTAGTAAAAACAACTATTTTTGCGCCATCCTTAGAGGGCCCTAGCTCCCTTAGGAAGCATTTTCGGACACATGTTTATAGGAACTTTTCTTACTATTTTTGCATGGAAAATTAGCACCTAAAGGGAAAGGTGGGAATTTCGGAACACCCTGTATAATAAGAATATTATAATCCTACCAAATCAATAAAGCTGTAGATCACTTTCACACGTCACAATACACTTTTCCTGCTTCTTTTCCGACCACACGTAGATGGTCTCATCTAGAGACCATACCATCGTTGCTTGGCGAGGTCTTCACAAATCAATATATTCTTATTTTTTAAGTTTTTTTGCCATGAACACTTCAAGCCGTTTTGCTTTTCGTAAAAAGTTCACAATTATAGTACGCGGTTTGTCTTTAGAACCATCAAAGCGCCCAATGCGAGAGATACTACTAAAATCGTCAGCTTGACATGTAATACCCAAATTGGTTGTAAAAAACTGGATGATTTGTTTAGTGATCGACTCATTTTCATGATCTTCTACGAGTCCACAAATTCTTAGGACATTATTTTTTAAATTAACAAAGTGATACATTTTCTCAGTTAGATAATATCAGGCAAGAAACCGTAATATTCAAACTTTATATAAAGAACTTGGGTAAATAAATAAGTGTAACAATACTACGAACACAACGAAATTTTGGGTCCTCAATTAGTAAAACCAATGTTATTTATTTATTCTTCAGATAAATGAATAGTAATTAATTTACTGATGACAAAATGACCAGTATTTTAGGTGTAACAAAACCACATATCACACAAACGTTTCATTAACTGATGCGGAAAACTGTGTTGCATTAATATACAAAAAATGGCTTTGTGGGTCCAAAAAAACAAGTTACGCATGAATAATGCTAAGACAATATGTAATTTAAAACAACTCGATCTAACATTAAACCTAATAATAAATCTATAATGTCCGCAAAAACGAGCCATACGTATAATGACTAAATTAAATTATAATGAATCATGTAGAGAATTCTTTCAATCACCAAAAGTTGTCACCATGGCCTCTGAATATATTTATGAAATTACTTGTTTATAAAAACAAATTTAAAGTTTTGAACACCAGGACATCGGATGACTATTACACTAGAACAAAGACAATTTTTTAGCACCAAAACATGATACTACTTTGCAAAGAAAGTACTTTCTTTAATGGTTGTAAGTTATGTAACATTTTGTCTTTCAACTATTAGTAAAAATTGAGTAAAGTTATAAATAAACGGCCACACCATACAAGAGTTTATGTCAAACTGTTAATTTGTATTTTTATTTTCTAGAATTTTACTTCAATATTTGTATTTTATTCTGTATTTTTTTTTCTGTTAAGTGGTATTGACCTGTATGGTTTTTTAATGATTAATTTTTAGAAATTAAGAAGGCCCTAAGAAACCATAAAAACGTTATAAACACACAAACAGAATTTATGAACAATCCTGTACTAGACACAGTAATAAAAGAAATTTTAAGAAATAGCAAATCAAGTTATCATCCCCCTCTAGGTGGGTAGAGGATTTGTAAGATACTGTGAATCACCACTTCAGGTCAGTTTTTAAGACTCTTTGATAATGATCGCAATCTGAATCTGAAATCTGAACAAAACTAATGAAAAATAAACCAAGTGCGTATTGTAACTATTCTTTTGAATATTTATAATTATTCTATTGAATATGTTTCATCAAGAACCTACCGTAGATTCCATCCAATTAAGATTAATTCTTTTTTATATCTATATTTATTTTAGACGAAATTTCTTAAATCTATGTACTTTTGTACTGTTTTCGGAAATAAATATTATTATTATATTGTCATCACAAGCGAGATATAAAGTAACATTTTCTTTTGTATTTAAGAGTTATAATTCAAATGTTTAGCGACTTTGTACACAGATTCGTTTGTTTTATTGATGACAATGAGAAAAAAGCGGATATAGCATTTATTTTGAAAACTTCTACAATGTCGTCATTCCCAATTATAACCTCCTCAGTTAAATTTTTTTTTGGTTCCGGTTTGCTGTTATAAGAGTTGTTAGGCACTAAGTGAATATAAAATATAATTTATAGCAAACCTATCACGGTGGTGACTGCCCTAAGAAATGGAGGATACACAATGCCGGCTAGGCAATTTATAGCTGAGGAGAGCAAGGGGTGGGTTCGTGAAAAGCGGGCGCCAGACCACTTAGTATGGTCAGAAAAGGAGTAGAAAAAATACACTTAGTTTAAAAATATCACCTACAAGATATATTTACCTATATACAGTATATAAAAATAATTTTTTTTTTAAGAACTATTGCAACATTAAAATTTAAAAGTTATTGTAAATTAGTATTTCCCAAAAAAATGTTAGTTTTAAATTTAACTATTTAAACCAAATAGAAATTATGTTCTAAAAAAATGATGAGAATTACAAAATGGAGAAAATTAAATTTTTAAGCTAGTCTAAAAAATTGTTGGAATGTGACTGAAGGTCACGATAATAAAAAAAGTTATGTTTAAACTACTAATAAATTTTAAGGCATGAAAAGAACAGTATAGTACAAAAGTTACAAAAGGGAAAAATGAAATATCTTATTTTTTTTTCAGTCTTAAGAAATTTACAGTTACCAAATGGAGATAATACTCTGTTCACTATGAAGTGTAAGCGTCTTTTAGTAAGATAAAGAACACAAATACTTAACTTAGAGACTGTCTCTAATTCCTAGAGTGAAAGGGTGATCAGAACCACGGTTAGGTCTGAACAGTCGAACTACTTCCAGTTGTTCAACTATGCATCTCATATCCAAAAATAATGTTCCCATATAATATAACTGAACTCAATCAGAACCATGTGGAATTTGCAAGCGTAAAAAAGAAGAAACCATAAAAAAGAATTTAATCCTCATAAAAGAGTTTGCATAAAGTAATCTTCATAGAAAGAGTTAATCTTCGTACAAAGAATTAATCTTCGTAGAAGAAAAGATTTTCGTAAAAAAAAAGAACCTAAAAGTAACAATTTGACAGTAATAAGATGGTTGTCTTATTTAACAAGATTATGTTCTTACCTTATTAGCATAAGGTTCTTCGAATTTCTCGCCGATGATTTTATTAGCTAATTAATCCATCTATCGATGAGTACTTAACAATTGTTAAATAACATACAGCTAACTTATCACAAGCGTGTTGCTCTTAGGCAGGTAGAAGCGGAAAGAGCCGTTTAAAATTCACCTGTTGAATTTTCGACTACCCCCGTACCAACCCAAGATCAGACATTACCGAAGATACCCGATCGCTACTTGTCCACTGAATGGAGTAGGAAAATTATGTTATTCTAAAATATCAAAATATATCGTCTTTGATTATTCTTTTAGGAGCTTTCATAGACCCTAATTAAGATAATTATGATTATAAATAACAAATTGTTGAATAATTTGAGAAATAACGACAAATGGAACATTTATGAGAGGATTTTCTCGGCTCTTAGCGCCGACGCAATCAGCTGGTTAGCATTGGACAGCGTTGTAGGTCATAGTCCAGTACGATAGTATTTAATTTATAGCGCACTCATAGTCCAGTCCCTTATTAAGGTTTAATCATTGAGTTTCCGATTTACTGTTGTAACGGAAAATGAACATGGAACCGTTACAATACCCCCCTCCTAAGAGAAAAAAATTTGAAAACTTCAAATTTTTCGAGAGGGTGATATACCCTATTATACATATGGTTAATGAAGAAAGCGAATAGAACAACAAAATAAACCACAAAGATAATGTGTTCCACTTGAAAGAGCAATTGCTACCCCACAAGCATGCCCACAGTCAATTGCCATGTGATCGATTGAAAAGATAGAAGGTAATCAAACCAATGTTCACTCTGCGCATATTCCAGAAGCAGGAAATGCCTCGATAGTGAACATTGCTAGTTAGCCATGTCAACTAATGCAAACATACTCATAAAAAGCCACAACACACTTTCAAGAGGATCACGAAAAAAGACAGAAGAGAAAAAGAGGAAACTTAAAATTTTCTAGGAGAGGACCGTAAGATCAGTCTCCACAGACGTTGTGGTTCTACGCCTGAGCCACATTAAAGCAGTTGCCATTGCTTGAAATAAGAGTTGAGGACTCTTAACGACAAAATAAAGTTACATTGGGATACTCCCGAAATAAATGCGACGTTCTATCCCTTGACCCGGCGATTAGGAAGAGGCTGAGGTGAAGCACGGCGGTTGACCTACCTCCTCTAGGGAAATCAGGCAGCCTCAGCTGACACTGACTTGTAGTAAGCCCCCTTACCCATGGAGATAAAAGATGAAAAAAATAAATCCCGGAAATACTAGACCCTCTCTAACCATCTTGCAATTGAATGCAGCCCTGTCAAGACCAAAACGCCCCCATTCAAACCAAGTCCCGTAACATTTTAAATACAGGAATGTAACCACCTGTAAGATACCAAGACAAAGGATACGATAGAGAATTACCATAAACCATAAACCAACAATTAAATGAGAAAAACGATAACAATTCATATAGGTATAAGCTAAAGAAATTTGTTTAATATGTATGGAATGGTTGCCTGAAAATGATATCGTTTTCACGATAAACAATGAGATAAGAAACTAATTCCACCAAAACCATACCGATAAATAAACAAAAACAAGCAAAAGGAAAAAAAGGTAACAGATAGTATACCACGAATTCCTCAAGTGCAAAATTTGTTTTGAACACAACGTCCAGGTAGTAGAAATCATTCGCAAATATAAATCCAACGAAGTTGATAACATGATATTCCACTAACCATCAGACCAAAGGTAAGATTAATAACTCACTCGCAAACAAAAGTGCACTATAGAAGAAAAGAGGTATAGACAAAAGACACAAGGAGAGACAGAAAGACACATACACAAGAAGAAATATAACGATGTTGTTGTCATTTAAAGAAATCATACACGTGCAAAAATTTAATAAACATTTGACTAACTTAGTGGTAAATATATGCAATAATATCCAAAAATACCCAAAAATACTCAAAAAAACTTAATGTAAAGTAAAGAAAGATACGATACGATAAAAGGATAATTTACTTTACCATTAAGATACGATATGATACTCAAAAAGATACTTTACATTTACCATTTATTAGTCAAATAAAAGATAAGACAAGAGATACGGTACGATACTAAATTCTACACTTGCATGATTTTAATTACTTAGTTACATAGGCAACCAGCGATACACTGAGCGACAGAGAAATGATTGCAACAAAATAAACGTGATACTGCCTGTAACTAAGCAACTTTTCGAAACGAGATCCCACCCTACAACCCTTGGATTCACAGAAAGAGAAGAGAAAGATTTGAATCCAGCCGGCTTCTAAAAAAATTAGAGAGGACTGTTCTTGCTTTCCTTACCACAAGACTCTTATACTTATATCCTAACAAACTTATACATACTTAAATAATAACAAGATATATTAGGAACAGGACATTAATATAAAGAAAATTCATGTACATCTATCTTAATCTCTACCAATTAGGCTAAGGAATGGGTTTTCAGGCGAGATATCGTCAGGGGCCTGTTTAAGATCCTTAATATGGTATCTGCCTAAATTCTGATTTTCCTCATCCAACAGTTCGTATACTAGAGGGGAAATCTTTTTATGAATGGTACATTTAATATACTTAGGGGCTAATTTGGCTGAAAAATACTGTGCGGCATCGCTTTGCACAAAGTTTCTTTTAAATACTGTATCGCCTACGTTAAACTCAAAATTTCGTTTACGCAGGTTGTAATATTTCTTATTTTTGCTATAGGCTAACTTGATTTTATCAGAAACTTTAGAATATAATTCAGGCAATTTACTTAACTCATTGACCAGTGTATCTCGATCAGCAAAATTGTAAGGAGAGAGACTTTTGTCCTTTATGATTCCGTAATAATTCCCCTCGATAGGCACATTTCTACCGAATACTAAAAAGTTGGGGCTATACCCTGTAACTTCGTGTACAGAGGAATTTATGGCACTAGCAATTTCAGGGATGTGTATGTCCCATTCTCTGTGAGATGTTGTTATGTATGACCTTATAGCAGTCCCTATAATTCTATTAGAACGCTCACTATTATTTACCTGTGGATGATAGCTATTCCAAACCCAGCATTAATTCACAAACCAACAACAGGCGGTACATGTGTAAATGTGGTAACTGTCGTCGTACACCCATGGAACATCACGGCTCGCCTAAATCATCCTAAGTTTGATTTGAATCGCTTGTAGTAGTAGCCATAAATCCAGCTTGCAAAAGGAATGACACTTTTAATTTCATTAAAATTCGAAAAGCCTATATTAACCTCAAATAATAATAACACCGTTCCTTTTCAGTTCTCGTTCCAAGACAATGGTTCGGCGAAATATTTCCAGAGCGGGATCCACACTCCGAAAATGGGAGAAAAAGTTGCACAGGTAAGTTGAACTATATTTGTGTTATGCAAATTCTCTAGTTCATATTTATGTACATTGTCACTGTTATTTATTTATATATTCATATACTTACCTTTTAGGCCAGTCACCGTAGACACAAAAATCGCATTATGCCGCAAAAAATTGCACTGTCCTGATTTTTTGGGAAGTTAGACACCAATAGTGTAAAACCAAGTTTGTAGCTTCGAAAGACCTGTGCTAGAAAAACCTTGAAATTTTCGGACTTTTTTCAGTTTTTGACTTATACCTTCTACATCGTTCTGTATACTTTTAAAATAGACAAAATTTGCTACAATTTGAGTGTAACTGCAGCTCCGTAGGCCCAATAGGTCCCGAGATACACCATTTCAAAAATTGGCTATTTTTTCAAAAAAATTCGAAATTGTAGTTTTAGCCATCTTCCGAGCAGGATATCGGCTAAAACACTCATCTTACGAGGAAAATCATGCAAGATGAAGTTGTAGAGCAGTTATATTGCTTTAATTTAAGCATAAGCGGAACCCTGTAGGGCTAATAGTTCCCTTGTTATCTGGAAAGAACGAAAAATTAAGGAAATCGGATTTTTCACGAAATGGAGCCTAACGAATTGTAGGACTTTTGTAAAGGATAGGAAAGACATAACTCGGTGAAAAATGGTTTATATCATGCAAAATGAAGTTGAATACAATTAATAATAAGGTATAAATTTATCAAAATTGTATAAAAATTATTTTGATAATTTGGGGGACCTGGGACGTGAAATGTTGAACGTGAAGTGATGGCGGGACCTCAGCTGACTCCTGCGACAGAAATAGACAACACAACGTAAAAAAGTATTTATGAAATGCGTAATCAATTTTATAATAAATTACAACGAAGGGGTACGTATGTATTATTAGACTTACCTTTACGTACTTAGCGAGACAGTCGTGTTCTTCTTTTGGAAGGCCCAGTTTCGTCAGACGACACTTCTTGGGGCTTCGGAGACTGTTCTGTTGTCGGATTAGATCTACTACTAGATATTAGTGATAAAGGGTTGTCAACATACATCGTCTTCTTCATCCAACTCAACCAAAGCTAAGGGTGGAGTATTCAGTCGGGTTTTCCGCTGACAAACTTTGCAGAAAGCAGAGCATTTCAGCCCTGCTCTCTGGCAGGAGCAGCTTCCTCCTTCGCACCCTCTCTGGCAGCTGCATGACAGGAATTTCAGCAGGGCTAGCGGCGCTGGTTCCTTGAAGTCACCGGCGTCAGCCCATGCTGGCTCCTTGTCCACCCCCAGCTGGTGGGCCTTTCTCTACTCCCAACCACTTCTGAACCTGGTGGTAGGTTCTGCAGGAATGTTGGGCAGCAGCCTCTTCGGTTGGAGGCAGACGAGCGAGGTGGACTTTGGCGTTGGCAGCAGATGGGACAAATATCCCGTAACGCAGGGCGTGGAGAGAGTCATCTTCACCCCAACCATAGAGCGCCACGAGACATTTGCTGCCAGCAGAGGCTATCTCCTCATAAGTTTTTGTCATGGTTTAGAAACGTGGTAGCCGCGTCAAGAAGGTCTAGCTGTTTTGAAAGGACGCTGAACATCTTCGTTTTCCCCTGCCAGAAAAGGGCAGAGGTGGTGTCGCAACCAGTGAAGGCGCGAAGGAACAACTCTATTCCAGGAGGGAATGAGAGTTCTCTTCGAATGAATGATGTTGAAGAGAACTGCTCACAACCTGTTCCACCCCAGCCACTTTTCTGGAAGAATATATATTGTATGCTGGAGCAAAATCCGTTAAGAAGGACCAAGAGGTCGACATCCTCTCCGACGATTATGACGTGCTTGTACTCCTCGCTCTTCTCCAATGCTGTCTTCACAATGAGGTAGTCGACGTGCTCTGAGGCTAGCTTCGTTTTGATCGCTTGCCAGTCCAGTGCAGATGAAGTTGACCAAGCGCTGCTTTTGGGTAGGACAATAACTTTTCTTGGTGCACTTTGGTCAGTGTCGATTCTTCAAAATGATGTCACTACACGCTGTGGCTGCATAACGACATTGCCGCTCTGCTGTTTTTGTGCTCCTACCTAATTTTTGGTTCTTTCCACATAACAAGGGAACTATTGGCCCTACCGAGCTTCGCTTGTAGTTAAATTAAAGCAAAATAACTGCTCTACAACTTCATTTCCTTGACTTTCCTAGAAAGATGAGTGTTGTAGCCGATATCCTACTCGGAAGTCGGCTCAAACTACAATTTCGGACTTCTTGGAAAAAATTGACAATTTCTGTCGGTGTATCTCGGGACCTACTGGACCTACGGAGCTCCGGTTGCGCTCAAATTGTAGCAAATTTTGTCTACTTCAAAAGTGTAGAATGCACCTTTTCGAAGTTATAAGCCAAAAATTGAAAAAAATTCGAAAATTTCAAAGTTTTTCGAGCACCACGCAGTTAGCACCGGTCTTTCGAAGCTGCAAACTTGGTTTTACACTACTGATATATATTCTAATAATATCTCAAAATATCAAAACAGTGCAATTTCTTGCGGCCTACGATGTTCTAAATGACTGCCCCATTTAATTACTTAGCTTGTAAATAATTTATTATATTATCATATTAATGCACGTTGTGTTTTAAACATAAATTACTCAAGAACTGGTTGGATTATCGACATGCAATAAGAATAACTGCCTTTTTTATTTCTAAAGATTTGAAAATTAGTTACTTATAATAATACTCAGAAATATGAAGAAAATTAAAGAATTATAAGGAAATACTGACAGTCATTCCATAAAACTACCCCTGAAGCAGAATAGAGGGTTTGAAATTTGGTACGATATTATTTTGGAGCAGAGCTAAATAATTATCTCCATTCAAATCGTCATCAATGAAAAAGGGACCAATGACATGGTTTCCAATTATCCCTGCCCAAACATCAAATTTTTCAGGATTTTGCTTATGTAATTCTCTCATCCAGTGGGGATTTTCATTGGCCCAGTAGCGACAGTTTTGACGATTAACATAGACATGAAGAGTAAAAGTGGCATTTTATTTTATTTTGATACGCGAATAGGGGCGAGCGTAGGTGCGTCTTTACTATGTACATACTTCGATATGCGATGTAAAGCAACGTCAGGCGCGGTTAGTAGTTGGATGGGTGACCGTTCCAGCTGTTATAGTATATTCCCCATATTATGGCCGAGACCAAAATTTCTAAAAATATCAAAATAATTCAATCTTTCACATCAACTTATCAAAATCTGATAAAAAGTCATTAAGACACTCGCAATAGTAAAAAACCACAATTCCCAAAAAATAATTCTGATAAAATTCATTCAACATCGATAATTCGCCAACAATTTAATTCAATCTACAAAATCATCCAAACATCAATACTCACCGAATTACAGCCAGAACCTTATAAAGGATTGCCCTAAAAAATACAGCCCCCTCAGTAACTCGATCCACTTCGATACCACTCTCTCAAACCAAAGTCAGAATATTTTTATTCACTCACGGAAATTTTCTATAAACAAATTTCCCTTCAATCTCACTCAAAACCCAATCTTCTATTCGTATCTCAAAACACCCTTCTGACCAGCCCATAAAACACTCTCGCCGCTATCTTCATTTCGATTACCCTAAAATTGGCTTCCACTCCGTTCAAAAATCACAAGTCCAATTTACATGTTCCCCATCGAGTGCTGGCAACTTGCCGCTATCTTCATTCTGTTTACCCTAAAATTGGCTTTTGTTCCGTTCAACACCGGCGATGCATGTTACTCAGACAGTTATCATTCATATTTCAGAAATAAGCATAGATTCCACTTACATTTTCATCGCCGTTTTATTAATATAATTTTCGACCCGAAACTCCAAAATTTCAGCATTTATTGCGCAATATTTCGCAATTCAAGCCCTATAGAGCCGCTGGGAACCGATCCGGCTCTCATCCAGACTTCCGCCACCCAAGTCCCCATCGTCAGCAAATAAGGGAGCACGCCAAGTCCCCGGCAAGTCAACTGCTCCGATATATCTCGCGATAACAATTCCAGTGCCCGTGCAATCTTCCTAGGCAGATCCTAGTAAAAAAGTACTTTCATTTAATCGCCCCAGTGCATTAATTAAATAACAATCCAATCGCCGTCGCGTATAATAACACAAGTGAATTTTCTCAGTTTAATATAATAATTTTAATCAACGATTTAAACCGAACCCGACTTAAGTCAAAATTTCAAGTGTCGATAAGTTAAAATAATATTTATATCGTGTAATAAAAAAAATTAATTTAAGTTAAGTGAATATTCAACTCTGTTATTTTAAACGTAAATAAATATTTTGTTAATTTTCGTTCTAAATCAATGTGTTTAAGTTAAAATGTAAAATACTATACAGGATGTAGTCTTTGACCCTGCCAGCTGAAATAAAAATCGTAAAAGTGCAAAATAAATTAAATAAAATTAATTTCGAGCGAAATTCAGCTCTGAAAGTATACAGGGCGAAGCATTTGGCCCGTTCCAGCCTTTCAAGAACTAACCACCCCAACTTCTAATCAAACAAAATAAAGTGCACGAAAGGCCTCTAGAGTCTCTCATAAAGCTCTCCAGCCCAAAATATTTTATTTTTTCCAAACCAAAGGACTCGTTCGTGTTCACAACGAGGACCTGGTCCTCGCCTCACACATCTCCCAGCGGCTTGCATATCAGTGTATGCGGGGAAGCTATACAACCTTAGGCGAGGGTTGGGGATGTAAAGCCGTCGGTCCCTTGTCTATTAAATGTTAGGCAAGTAAAAGATCCCCACTCTTCTTAAGGGAAGAGGATCGGCAAAATTCCTGGTTGGCGGTAGCTCGTCTACAGGCATCGGTATTAGGCCCCAGTAGCGGAAATCGGCGGACACAAAATAAAGGAAAAGAATACGCGAATAATTGAGGAATGGGAAGCATTCAATGCTAAAGCTGCTGTTACAAGTTTATTCCGTGCAGAGCAGTTTCGGGGTTATGTCACTATAACTTTGTAATTTATAAATTGAACTTGTTGTTTTGTTTTGCCTACTTCACTTAGGGACTTTCAGTTTCTGTTCACCATACCAACACTCGGAGTGAAATTCTGTAGTATCTGTGGCTATCCAGGGACGCGCCTGAATTTCTGTGTAATTGTTAATAATTATTTCATCAGTCATCCTTTCAAGTTTGTTTATTTATATTTGTAATTATTTCATTGACACCAGAGATATTGTTAAATCACTTTTGGATTGTCCAGCAAAGGTCTAGTTATTATTTCAAGTTGCAAGAAAATCAATCCTGCACGGCTATGAGAACATGTGTTTCTGTACTGTGTTCTGTCATATTCTCATATTCGGCTTCTGATGTGATCATGGCGTCGGCGGAAGCTATTTATTTTTTTAGAGAGCGTGTTTTCTCTTGGGTGCGGCTCCTATCTTTCTTTTTTCGGCTGACCACCGGTAAAAGTTGCTAAGATTTACACGTACATAAACAAATAAATACGTTGGATATTAGAGGTTATAAGATATTACATAAAGAAATCACTTGGGCTACTGTAGCGTAGCAGATATCGCAGACACAACTTAACCCGGATAAGTGATGTAGCGTGTCCACAATAAAATTTCTCTAGCTCAGACTATCTCAGGGCGTTAAGCCCAAGTTTACATGGACTATGACAAATTATTAGTTTACTTACTTACACAAATCACTGAGGGTTCCATACGTAGTGATCGCAGACGAAATAATGACACTTTCTTTAAACATGAAATGCACTATATTACAGAATTTACATATATTGGTTCTCTAGCATGTAATCTGGCGATGTTCAAAAGGTGTGCCAAAATTCTTGATTAATAAGTTACAATATTAATAAAATGTCTCGTGTAGCTACACGTCGGTACACGTGAGGATAAATGGTAATGAACTTGGCCACAATGGGTCTGATTTAGAGAACCTCCTTAAATAAATATAAATGCATAAAATCTTTAAATATGTACAAGTTAAAATACAAAAGTAAGTATGAATGGAATATAACCGCACAGAACCACTGAAGGTGGTCCCCGGTAAATAAAAACAACACACTTATCTAGGGTGGTACGATACCGACTTCGACGTTGAAGAAACTGTAGCCCTACGGAGGTGTCTTCGGGACGAAAGAAATTGAAATTGACCCGAGGATTATAGCCTCTCCAGCCCTGGAACTTTCTACTATGTGTGGATGCCCCGTCCGTGGAACTTCACTACTGTGTGTGGAAGCCCCGTCCGTGGAACCCTAAAGATATCCCGATTTAATTTGCATGGCCGGAACTGCACGTGAAGCGTGCCTAATGAGAGCAATTTAAATCTGACATAACCTACAAAAAGAAATATAATTTACCTCACTGATGAGGGAACAATCCACCAATGTTCCTAGAAAGCTACAGTTGGATGAATGGGGTCGAGTCCGCCTTTCAAGTCGACACAATACTTCCAAAGGAAAGCCTGTAAATTTGTGAAACACGTGAGTAGAGAACAAATAAGATGGCGTGAAGAGGTTAGCTTACCTTGTATACTTAAATATCCTGCTTCCGCAGTTAAAATTTACTCACAACAACAAAATATTCCGCTAAACGGAACAACAACAGATGGAGAAAATTTTCCTGTGTTGACAATCCCAAAATCCACCAGGATGCCTCGGATAAAACGAGATTTGTAGGATTATCAACCATATACCGCCAGCCAAAAAATGTCTCTCCGCTTTTCACGAGCCGGAAGTATATCGCCCTCCCGCGGACAATAGCGAAACTCTGCTACGGACGCAGCGGTTGTTATTATGCGGCCCACAAAACGCTAAGGCGTATGGTGGGTCGTATACGCTAGAGGTCCGCAACAAAGTGCCTGGTATCATTTTGGCTGTACTTTAGGCTCCAATCTTTTTGATTGTCCGCAAGAGATATACGTACATAGCCTTTCAGAAGTTATTCTCCACCATTGTGTGTTGCTTTTGGTGAATTTTGTTGTTTATACATGGAGAGAAACTTACCCTCGTGGGATTTTATGGTCTAGGTAAGGGGCATGCCCACCACTACACCTTCATTAATCAGCCCTAACGCCACAATTATTTTCTTTTAGGCACTTGAAATTGTTCACTGCAGGCACTGCTGTTCTTCTATGTAAATTGATATTAAATCTGGGTTTTAACACTTGTGTCCTGGTGTCCACGATCCGTTTTGTGAGTCGGTGTCCCTGATTATTTGTATATAGATGTCGCAACAGAATTATAAGGACCCTTAGGAAAAACGTAACGAACCCAGTTGCTCCCTGTAGCACAAACAATGTTAGACATTATTTACAACATGTATTTTCCTCCCCATTAGGGTTCTTGTTTTGGGCTCGGGATTTATGTTTGGGCTCTGGATTCTTGTTTTGGGCTCGGGATTCTCCTTTTGAGCCAAGAATTCGGGATTTCTTATGGGCTAAGTACCGGAGATCTAGCTCGGGATTTCTTCTTTTGGGCCTAGCACTTTGGATTGGGCCAAAAACAGAAGATCCGGTTCCGGATGGACTTTTTATATAACACCACCTCGATTGGAAAACCTGTGGAGCGTAACCCCTGGGCCGCAAGCAGTTGGGCCTTCAGCCATTTATAACCTTTGTTCCATTTATTATTAATCTTTTTGACAATTTTTTTTACTTCATAAAATAAACACCTTTTTTTAACATGTAAACCACTTGTAGCTACACCTGGGAAAGTAGTAAGTATATGACAAATTTAATACCGTTAATTAGTAGTTAATGTGGCCTAAGTTTTAATAATCATAAGATTTGCACTGCTGTATCGGCTCCTGTGTGAGGAGGGAAAGGTCTAAGCACCCCAAAAAATATATATGTTTATCTCATGTAATATCGACTCTGCATTTAATAAACTGTAATATATTTGAACATTCTTTTGTATTTGCTCTAGGCAGTACGCTGGTCGTACCTAGACCCTGGGGTCCCGCAGCTAACCGCACGCTCTACTTTGGGGCTCATATGTGTGATAGTGTCAAGTATTTTTTCCTTTTTTTATCTACCGTACATGTCCATTTTCGCGAAATTGCTGTTCAATTTTACTAACTGTACCTTGGGATATAGGCGGCAAATCAGGAAATTTTGCTTGAAATATGCGAGCAACTTTCTTCTGTGATCGTACTCTGTCTCGTTCATATCACTATACTTTTAATAGTTCTACTTAGGTAGTCTTCTACTTTTTTACCAATATATGTATTAAGAAGTTATGGTCAAGAATAATAAATATTTTCTTATCGGATCTCTCTCTCTCTCTCTTGGATATGCCCACCTTAATTAAAGTTATTGATTTAACCCGTTAATGAACTTATTTTTTTTTAACATTTATTTAACGTCGGTCGCCCACCCAACGGCGCCTAACATTGCTTTACATCGCATATCGAAGTAGTACATAGTAAAGACGCTACGCTCACCTCCATGAACTTATTTAATACTGGCTTTTTTCCATAATGGTGTTGATAAGATTATAATGTTGGTCAAAGAAAATGTGTACCTACTGAAAGTAGTTGATTATACGCAATTCTTGCCAAATGAAGCACACCAGCGGTATCATGTTAAGTTAATACTCTATTATCGATTTAAATTTGTTTTGTACTGACATTTTATCACGTAGGGAAGTCTAAGGTCATTGCTTGGACTATTGCTACGAGTTGAACGTACATAAACAAATAGATACGTTGGATCTTAATGATTATCAGATAATTACGTAACGAAATCACTTGAGTTTTTCCATATGTAGTGGTCGCAGACGAAATAATGACACTTTCTAAAAAAAATGAAATGCACTATATTGAACAATTTACAAAATTGGTTCTCTAGAATATAACCTGGCGATGTTCACAGTTGTGGCCAATATTTCACGATTAATCAGTTATAACATTCATAAAATGCCTCGTGTAGCTACACATCGGTTTACAATATTATCATGAATTGTCATAAATTCTGCCACAAAGGTTTGATTTAAAGAACCTCCTTAAATATATGTAAATATGTGCATAAAATATTTAAAAATGTACAGGTTAAAATGCCAAAAAGTATAAATTGATGTCCAGCGGAACCACTGAAGGTGGTCCCCGGTAAGTAAAAATAATCACAACACAAACACACTTATTCAGGGTGGTACGATACCGAGTCCGGTGGAAGAACTGAAGCCCTGCAGAGATGTCTTCGGGACACAAGACATGGACCCAAGGATGGGGTTGATGGTAGCCTCACCAGCCCTGGAACCTTCCACTGTGTGTGGATGCCCCGTCCGTGGAACTCTCACTGACGTGTGTAGAAGCCCCGTCCGTGGAACCCTCACTGATGAGGGAACAATCCACCAAAACTCCTGGAAGCCACAGTCGGATAAATGGGGTTGAGTCGCCTTTTAAAGTTGACACTGTATTTCCACAGGAAAGCCTGCAAATTTGCGAAACACGTGGGTAGAGAACGGGCAAGATGGCGTGAAGAGGTTAGCTTACCTTGTGTAATTTAATATCCTGCTTCCGCAGATAAAATTTACTCACAAACACAAAATATTCCGCTAAACGGAACAACAACGGATTGAGGAAATTTTCTTGAGTTGGTTATTCTAAAATCCATGCGGATGACTTGAATAAAATCAAGGTTTACAGAATAACAACTAACCAACAAGCCAAGCCAAGCCAACCAAAAATGTCTGCTTCCGTTGATCACGTGTCACAAATGTGTCGCCCTCCCATGGAGAATAGCGAAATGTGTTACAGACGTGTAGCAGTTGTTATAATGCGGCCCACAAAACGCTAAAGCGTATGGTGGGTCGCATACGCTAGAGGTCCGTAACACTATAAAGACTAGATTTATTTGTGATCGATAAAATTATTACGTGGTATAAATAAATAAATTTCCCTCTCTACTGTTTAATAATAAATTTGTCACAACGTGTATTACCTCTACAAATACATTAAATATTTAATCACCAATTATAGACGATTTATTTTCTAGTTTTGTAACTCGGTAAAAAAATATAAACGGAAGCAAATAATATGTTTATTTGCTCCCATTTAAAATTCATGTATTCTATTGAAGTCTACATTATTACGCTTTTCCTTATTTAGCTGGTTCAGTCCAAATTCTTCAAAGGTGAGGTGATTGTTTTAACTAAGCAAACGACGAGGTCATATTCATAACGTAATAGCTCTTTGCTTTCGAGTGAATTACAGGAAAATATGATTAACAGTAACACCAAAAATTGGAGGAAATTTTTAAATAATGATCTGTGGAATGCAATAGTCGATTTTCCTTTGAAACAATTGTATTTCCAACTCGATGGAGCATCTATCCATAATTCCGTAGTAGTAAGAGCATGGATGAATGAACATTTTCCACAAAGATGGATAGGAAGAAATAGCCCTCTAATACATTGGCCACACAGATCTCCTGATTTCACTCCCATGGATTTTGATTTTTGGAGTCATATTAAAAACAAAGTTTATAAGACCAGACCTCAAAATGTGGAGCGGCTTTGTGACAGGATAAGGCAAGCGTGTTTAGAAGTTACAGCTCAAGAATTGCGAAGAGTTGTAATAAATAACAGAAAGCGGATTGAGAAGTGTATTACACTTGATGGTGGGTTAGTAGAAAGGGGCCGAATATAATAATATAGTCATTCATTGTAAACACTTACTTCATCTTTTATTTAATAAATAATTTTAATAATAATTGTGCACGACTTTCATTTGTTGGAAAAAGTTATCTCTATGTGTTGGACAAAGCCGCTTTATGGAGCTGTATAACTCCATGAATTAGTCTTGAAATTCGGTCACAAATAAAGGAGATACGGGGGTGTCTTCACGAGAAGTGAAACAAACTTTTTTTTTTTAAAGATTTTCACCAAATTTTATAGGGGGGCATACCTCGTGATTCTGAACAACTTTTATTAACAAAATTTTGTCTATTTCTAAGCCTACTATGATTTCCCGAAAATTGCGATTTTTATTTTACCGCAGTAGGCCGGCGTTTTAGGTCTAGACGACATTTATGTGTCATGTAAAGTCGCCTTATAGAGTTGTACATCTGATAAAAATTAGAAATGAATTCGGCCACAAATAAAGGAGATACAGGAGTGTCTTCACGAGAAGTGAAACACACTGTAGATACAAATAATTCTAGAGTTATTCTCAAATTTTATGACAAGGCTCTTCTTCAGCTTTACCCACATCAATAACGTATTATTAATTAGTTCATGTTAGGTAAAGCTTATCTCGAAATTTTAAATGAATTTAGAAATCTATATTTAAGCAAAACATAATATTTTTAGTCGCAAACTCCTCTACAAATTCCTTATTTTACTATAAGGAACGTAACCAGACTGTAACCAACAGCTACTCTCCGAGCTATGTGTCCCGCCGAGCGCTGAATTACAAATTACAAGCCTGGCGCGTTAAGTGTAATTACATATTACCATCAAAACGCTAACGCTTCGATTGCAACAAACACCAGCCGAAAGACTGATCCTACTTAAAGGAGCTCTCGTGCCAGTCGTCACACACCACTTGCAGACTGCAATTTCGAGCTGTTGGCTCTCGTCAGTGCAAGGTAGGCATGTGACGACCGACACGAGGATCGCTTGACCATTTAGTAGATTTCGGTATCTTTGGGATAGCGCCATGTAAAATAGTCAGCAGGCGCCATCTAGCGGTCCAGTGTCTGTTACAATCGAAAAATAAATAGTCTGACTTAGGCTTAATATAGTACAAATGTGCTTTTAGAGGGTGGAATATTAAAACATAATATTTTTAGTCGCAAATTCCTCTATAAAACACACCAACAAACACCAGCCGAAACTCTTCCTCCTACTTAAAGAAGCTCTCGTGCAATCGAAGCGTTAGCGTTTTGATGGTAATATGCAATTATTACACTTAACGCGCCAGGCGTTGTAATTCAGCGCTCGGCGGGGCACATATCCCGGAGAGTAGCTGTTGATTGCAGTCTGGTTACGTTCCTTATAGTAAAATAACGATTTTATAGAGAAGTTTGCAACTAAAAATATTATGTTCTAATATTCCGCCCTCTAAAAGCACATTTGAACTATATTTAAGCAGTTTACCAGATGATGAGAAATCGAAATTATGGCACCAACACGACGGAGCACCACCCCACCCCATAGACGAATGGCCGTAAATAACTTTTTGACTGAAAATTTTGAAGACCGGTAGCTTGCTAGCAATGGTCCATTTCTTTGACCATTAAGATCTCCAGACCTAACAATTCTAGATTTTTTCATATGGGATTACATAAAATATGAAGTGTTTGCAACTGCAATAACAACAAAAGAGGATTGCCAAGAACGAGTGTGCACTGCCTTTCAGTCCATACCACCAGGCATGATACAAAACGTGGCTACAGACGCACTACTTCGCAGATGCGCAAAATGTTTAACGTCAATCGTGGTGTATTTGAGCAACTACTAATTCGTTTTTAGTTTTGTTGTTGTCTATTGCAAAACAATTCCCATTGTTATTTGTAATGGGTTTCGCTATTTCGTTATTGGTTTTAAACAACCCGCATTTTTGCATTTTCCAATCAATTTGTTTAGTGTATCACATGATGCTTGTGTTTATTACAATGTCGTAAAAAGTATTACAGTGTTACTTTGTCGTATTCATCATAAATAACTATGTAAATAATGTTTATTACAAAGAAGAATTTTCATTTATTAATTTTGGATGATTATGAAGCACAGCCAAATTGTTAAGCATATGGTCTGTATAGTATAATGTTACTAATTTGGCAGATTTTATGTAATTTATAAACATACTAACGAAAAGTGGCCCAAGTATTGATCCCTGCAGAACCCCAGACCTCTGTAGGAATATGATAGATTTGAAATTGTTAAGAGTTCTGCTAATAAAGTATAAATAAATCAAGGTATTGAACAAACTGTTGTCTATCATGTAGCAAACAAGTTCACTGAGCCTGAAGATAGACCAAATAGATTATTTTTTTAAATAAAATATCTTAGTAAAGTCTGTCAAATTCCTTCGAAAAGTCTTCATATATGACACTAACTTGAATCTGTCGATCGAGTTATTCACGAATAAACTGAGTCTTATATGCAAAATTCGTAACCGTGGACCGTCCGATCATAAAACCGTGTTGATCACTAGACAACAACACTGACATAACTGTACATTATTAAATATATATGTTAAAGTCACCTAAATTAATCAAATCATTATTGTAAATACAGTAGAGTGATAGTAATGAATCAAATCCTCCCGAAAAAGGTAAATGCTTCAAAATGTAAAGATCATCGCCTAATCAGCCTAATGAGTCACCTACTAAAAATATTTTTACGTATTCTACATACAAGAATGTTCAAAAAGCTAGAAGAACTAAGCGGAGAGACGCAATTTGGCTTCAAAGGTGGAATGGGAACACGGGAGGCGGTATTCTGCGTGAACACTTTAGTCCAAAATTGTCTAGATCAACGAAAAGATGTGTTTATGGCATTCATTGACTACGAGAAGGCCTTCGACAATGTCACGACACCCTCCTGAGATTGCTGCATAACGCTAACATCGACCAACAAGACATCAGGATCATACAGAATTTTTACTGGGATCAGAAGGCGCGTATCAAATTGGATCATTCAATCAACACAGATGAATTTGAAGTGAGGAAGGGTGTCCGTCAAGGGTGCATTTTGTCACCGACGCTATTTAACCTTTACGTTGAAAACATATTTTCTAGCGCTCTGGAAGGCGAAACAGGCGGGATAAAAGTAAACGGTACAGTGATATCAGATATAAGATATGCCAACGATACAGTAATTATTACCGATAACCACGAAGATCTTCAGCGGCTGGTAAATAAAATAAATATAGTGGGTAGGTATAATGGCCTGAAAATTAATGCTCAGAAAATAAAACTCATGATTGTGAGTAGAAATCCCTTACCCCTGCAAAATGTCGCCATAAATATCGATAATGCGCCCATAGAACGAGTACATACATTTAAATATCTGGGTACCTTATTAAATGACCAATGGGATCCACAACATGAAATAAAATGCCGCATACAGCAAGCGAGGCAGGCATTCAGTAAATTGAGGTCCTTCCTATGCAACCAAAGTCTGCCCTTTTTTAATCCGGTACAGAATGGTCAAATGCTACGTGTGGTCAAGCTTACTCTATGGAATGGAAACCTGGACACTTAAAGTCACATCAATTAATAGATTGGAAGCTTTTGAAATGTGGTTACTGAGAAGAATGCTCCGGATATCCTGGGTAGATAGAATTCGTAACGACGACGTACTGCAAAGAGCGAATGTGGAGAGGCAACTCTTTAACTTGATTAAAAAACGCAAGATAAACTACCTGGGATACATCTTAAGAGGACCGAAATACAGAATACCACAACTAATCCTACAAGGAAAAATTGAAGGCAAGAGAGAAGTAGGGCGTAAGCAAATGTCCTGGTTACGGAACATTAAACAATGGACTGGAATAACCAACACCGGCGAACTATGTCACGCGGCCAAGGAAAGAACCCTCACTCTGAGATAGTCACCTACGCATAATTGCATGGTAGCAGAAGAAGAAGAGCGAATCAAATAGCATCTGATAGGCCTCGGTTTTACAAGAAGGAGCTACGTATAAATGGGTATTTTTTAAATGTGAAGATTTAGCTTTAGCTCTAGCAATTTTGCCTAAGTTTAGCGATAATACCTCTTTCTGCGTCATATAACACATGACAAGGCATAATCGGGCATAAATAATAGTATATTGTTTTATTAGGAGAAAAAGTGATACTTTTGTGACGAGTTCGTAGGTTTGCCGGACGAACGAAGTGGTACAGACGAGTCACAAAAGCGGCTTTTACTTTAAATAAGACATGTTATTTTTGCGTCATTTTTGTGACTCTGTCTGTAATTGACGGACGAACGAAGTGATCCTGCAATTACAGACGAGTCAACCTTCAGACTCGTCACAAAATTAACACTTTTACTCCTAAAAAAACAATATACTATTTACTTAATATGACAATGACACTGCCAGTAAATAATATTTTCATTAATACGCCGCCACTGAATAGAATCATGTTTACGACGAGGAAATAATTCGATTAATTTTTATCACCCGTTATACTATCTACATATCTACTAGAAGCGGTTAGTTTCTATAAAGTCAACGTGATATTTTCTTCGAGTGAAACATCTTAACTGTCATCAACACGTCTCGATAATGACATACTTACACTTAATGCAGTAAAAATGAACTTGACTTATGCAAGTATTTACACTTTCTTGGCGTCGATTTCCATTATGGATTTTTTACCCTCGTGCGCTAAATTGAACTGGAGTGTGTCATGAACGAAGGGTACCTTGTATTTACGTCTCGCGTTATGATTTCAGGTAATGCAATGTTGTGAACTTTAAAGATCGAAACGGTTAGATAAGAAATTGTATTGGTAATATTATTTCCTTATTTTTGTGGTAATTTTTAAATCTAGGGTGTGGTATCCTAGTTTGTGAAATACATTTTTACTTTTCTCTCTAGAAAAATAGCTACATAATTCCATAACCCCAAAATTATTCCCGGATTTAAAAAGATAATCGGACTGACAAAAAATTATTGTTCCATCACTATCATTAACAATTCTTTGAACTCGTTCTATACGAGGAGCTCCACATACATGTCAACGAACAAATTTTCTCTAACCAATACGGCTTTGTGGCAGGCCGGTCGACAATCAGCAACTTGGTCTGTGTTACACAATTTATTCCGGAGGTGTTGGATGGTAATGGACAGATAGATGTCATTTATACAGACTTCTTAAAGGCGTTTGACAGACTAAACCACGGTCTCTTACCGAGAAAGCTTTCTGCTTTCGACTTTAACCGAGACTTAGTTTTATTCTGCTCCTCTACTTAAAATGTAGAAATCGATATGTTCAATATCGTGGGCATAAACCTAATAGCATTGTTTGTACTTCTGGGGTACCACAAGAGTCAGTATTGGGTCCCTAATTTTTTATTTTATTTATAAATGGCGTTGTACTTGGTCTGAACTTTTATTGTCTACTATATGCGGATGACCTCAAACTGTATGTAACTATCAAGGATGAATCTGATTGTTTGCTACTGCAAGCTGATCTGGATCTAATAAACGACTGATGTACCTCAAACTTCCTACTTCTCAACGCTGCTGAATATAACTCTATCAGCTAAACTAGAAAATTGAATTCTGTGCAGTATGAATACGCTATAAATCAGATACATTTAAACAAACCATAGGTATTTAAAGATCCAGGCATTACCTTTGATAGTAAGCTGACCTTTAACAAGCACATATCATCAGCATACAAAACTCTGGGCATTATCATTAAAAACTCCGGGGAGCTTAACAACATCGACACATTAAAAACTCTTATTTACGTCTTTTGTGTGTTCTAAACTTGCGTACGGCTCTGTCGTGTGGAATTCTAATTATACCGTACATCATAAAGCTATCGAACAAGTTCTTAGATGAATAGGGTTTCCACGTGACAAACTACTAGAGGTTCAATGCTAAAGAACTAGTCAGAAGGTGGTCTCTTCACCCTACTATGTCTTTATATAAATTTGTCAATAATAAAATAAAATGTCACGAACTTTTGGCAAAAGCCGATGCGCTTGTTCATATGCCATTGGTGCAAACAAGACTAACTAATCTTTTCTACTTACCCACACCAAGAACAAATCTATTAAAATTCTCACCGGTGTATGTTATGTGTTATAACTGGCATGATATTCAGTATAATATTAACTTTTTAATTGTAGTGCTGCAGATGTAAGAACTGCTTACTATAACAATTAATTTTAATTCATTATATTATGTGCTTTTAATAAGCCATTCCAAAACCTATATGTACGTTATACTTCTTGAAAATTTTGTAATATTGTGTATTTTGTAATTACTAATTATTTTTGTTACTATGTATAATGTATTTCTCCTACCCTGTAATTGGAACATGTTCTGTTAGGTAGTGTATAATAAAATAGAAATAAAATAGAAAAAAACAGAAAATAGAAATAATTTATCATCAATACAACATTTTTACACAAATCAATTTCGAGTAAGTTGCAATAGGACGTATCCGACTGCGAATGCCTATCTATCTCGAATAGAGTAGATTTAAATTTTGCGTGGAGGTACTGAGATTAAGCTCACAACAAATCTTTTTATTTTCCTGTTGAAATAGGCATTGACAGTCATCAATGCCCTCGCATATAAATAAAAGACATCGAACTCTCATTTTGGTCCTATCTCAAGTAAAAAAAGGAACTACTGCTATCCCAAACAACGTTACGATATACGAAAATACACAGGACGTAGAATACGCGTTTTCGAATATTTCGATAAAACTTTCTCACTACAAACAGTACCTAAAAAATACATTCAGGGTGATTCATGGTGGATGAGGTACTATAAGTATATGGAGAAGGGGTGAACATATCCTTTGAAAATTTGGTACCAAGGTAACAAAGTAGCTCTGTCAACCTAAAATATTATCTACAACGAGACGTTATCAATTGTATGTAAAACTGGCAACATCTTCGTTATTTTAAATAGAACACCCTACATATTTTCATGTTTTTACAATCTACAGCCATTTTGTTTAGTATATTCCTATCCTATCTCTAGAACGTTTTGCTCGTTGGCCGGATGCATATACTTTATGTAACATTTCAGCAGAAACAGTTGCTGAAACATTATGGTAATATGCAATTATTACACTTAACGCGCCAGACTTGTAACTTGTAATTCAGCGCTCGGGGGGGCACATAGCCCGGAGAGTAGCTGTTGGTTGCAGTCTGGTTACGTTCCTTATAGTAAAATAAGGATTTTATAGAGGAGTTTGCGATTAAAAAAATATTATATTTAATATTCCGCCCTCTAAAAGCACATTTGAACTATGCTAAGCCCAGTCAGGCTATTTATTTTTCGATTGCAACAGACACTGGACCGCTAGATGGCGCCTGCTGACTATTTTACATGTCACTATTGTAAAAATACCGGGATGTACCAAATAGTCAAAGGATCCTCGTGCCGGTCGTCACATGCCTACCTTGCACTGACGAGAGCCAACAGCTCGAAACTGCAGTCTGCAAGTGGTGTGTGACGACTGGCAAGAGAGCTCCTTTAAGTAGGATCAGTCTATCGGCTGGTATTTGTTGCAATCGAAGCATTAGCGTTTTGATGGTAATATGCAATTATTACACTTAACGCGCCAGACTTGTATCTTGTAATTCAGCGCTCGGCGGGGCACATAGCCCGGAGAGTAGCTGTTGGTTGCAGTCTGGTTACGTTCCTTATAGTAAAATAAGGGTTTTATAGAGGAGTTTGCGACTAAAAAAATATTATATTTAATATTCCGCCCTCTAAAAGCACATTTGAACAACTTATTGAATTATTTTATCGTTTTATTTAATCATACTTCTCCACGGGAAGTATAATGCTTGTTAAAAAAAATTTATTAGTTGAAAAAAATGTTTTTATAATTACTAACGTAGTACCAATGAATAAATATGGCATGTGATATATCGTTGAAAAGGGAGGAAAACACTCTATTTAATGGCACCATTTCCCGCCCGTTTCAAAATAATTTTTTTAACAGCCTGAAGAGTAAATCTCAAAATACAGCGGTTTTGAAAAAAGTTAGATAAAACCTCATTGAAACACTCTGTTTTGCAAAAAATTTTCGCCATAGAATTTTTCTCGTATCTCTTCAAATAACGGAGATATTTGGCCTAAACCTTTTCCGCATTTTCGATATTTTCCGCTATAACTCTTAAAGTAGGCCATGGATTTCAAATGTCTTTAAACCATTTTGTAGGTTATATAAATCGGCACAATTTTCATAAAATATTTTTTTTTTATACGACCGATATTAAGTGAGATATTCTTGAGGGACCTGATAAAATGGACAGCCTGTATATGGTACTTATTTGAATATAATAAATTATTTAAATATTCATATGGATAATTATTTTATTGTAGTTAACCCCACACTTATCACTTCCCCAGATATCCGTAAAGGCAAAATGTATTAAGTACTTGCAAAATTATACATTCTTCAAAATGACAAATTGTCTATCCTTGTTAGATATTTTACTTTATTTATGTTTCAGTATTAAATTTCACAGATATTTGCCAATTTCCTAGAGTGTCTTACAAACCTTCCAGGTCTTACGCTAACATGCCTGGACTATCTACATCTAGTACTTGCACGGTATTGATTATTATTCAGATGATTATATTGAACACTATTCAGATGAACCGTTGAAAAGATTGCTATGCTATGTAAGTCTTCTATAGGAATCCTCTAATTAGTACTGATGGCGTTTCCGTCTTTAATTAGTGTACCTGTTAATTAAGATACGATGTCAAGGATTTTGCATTTTAAGCATATCTGTATTACAGCCAAGTAGAGATTAATAGCAAGAACTAGCGTTATGTGTATTCTAGTAACGATTATTCTGGAGAATGATGAAAGGTTTAATTTCGAATTACGGACAGGTCACAAATATGATTTACATCCTGGCATGCGGTATAATTGCAATGGCAATTTCAGACTGTTCTGTTTGAAATGCGATGACAAAACTGTGTGTTCAGGCATAATTGAAAAAGAAACAGCACAATAAAAAAAATAAAATCGGATATCCAAATATTTTGTCCTCTGAAGCGTGCTTATAGAACTACCTATTAGTGATGAATTTTTTAAATTCTTTTTTCAACATTTTCTGTCTCTAATTCAACTATGCAAATTTTAATCAGTGCGTCGAATTGATTGTTCGAGTATATATTTTTTTCACTTAAAAGTCTTTGCAATTGTCTTTAATTATACCTAAAATTAAAATTGCGCACGTACTGTTAAATGAAGTGTCATATAGTGAAAGTTGAATGATTATGGGGCCAAAACAGGTTTCATGATAATTAATAATGAGAGGAAATGGTGGAATTATTATTTATTTGAAAGAGGGGTTAAATCTCGAACATTATATTATTAATATCTACGATATAAAAACATGTATAATTGCAAGTTTGAAACCAATAACAGAGCTATTAACTGTTCTCTTAGTGAAGGAATTTTTCTAGTAAAATTGGAATTTGCCAAGATAGTACCTTTATTTAAGTCAGGTTATAATTCAAAGATGGAGAATTATCGATCAATATCCATATTAAATACATTTTCTAAAATATTTGAAATATATGTAGCACAAATAATTACAAATTTATTTGACAAACATAGTCTCTTTAATAATAATCAGTTTGGTTTGCGTGCTGGTCTCTCCACAACAACAGATATTATACATCTTTTAAATCATCTGTACGAAAACTTAGATTAAAATAAGAAAAATGTTGGGATCTTCCTTGACTTAAGTAAGGCGTTTGATTTGTTATGCCATGTTAGACTTATAAGGAAACTTGAGATATATGATTGGTATAACAGGTGAAAATAGTTTAAAAGCTATTTATGGGCACTCAAATTAACAACGTTAGTCTGTTATTCTTGAAACTTCAATAGGAATGCCACAAGTGTCAGTTTTAGGTCCCTTACTATACAGAGTGTCTCACCAGGAACTGAATCGATCGATATAGAGAAAGGTACGTATCAAATTTAGATAATTACTAATGTCGGTATGACCAATCCAACTAAAATAATTACAAGTAGCTAGTCGATACCAACTTGCTTATTTCAAATGGAACACCCTATATATTTTAGGGTTTTCGAAAGGAGCATCAGATTCTGAGTCGAAAATATGTAGCATATCCTATATCTAAACCTAGCCGTTTCAGAGATATTTGACATTTTATAGAAAACTTGATAGGTGCAACGGTTTGCAAGAACCGTTATAACTTTCTTCGTGTAAAAGATCCTCATTTGCTTCTTGTCACGTAAAAAGAACACAAGGAGAACTACGTTCTACAACTGAAATATATCATACTAAGTGTTCCGTTTTTCGCGTTACATTTTGTCAACTTCAAACCGCGAAAACTTGTTTAGGTCAAATGGAACACCCTGTCTGTCCAACCTGAAGATATTCTAGTGAGCTTCGATGTAGTGTCACTATTCACTAATGTACCAATAGAGGAGTCACTCGAATTGATCAAACGAAAGTATCATCCAGAGGAGCATATTCTTAGCCTAACTAAACACTGTTTAAGCAACACATACTTTATATACAATGACCAGCGCTACAAGCAAACGGAAGGAGCACCGATGGGTTCACCGTTATCTCCAGTCATCGCTAATCTCTTCATGGAGGACCTAGAAGTTCGTGCAATACAAACGGCACCACTCAAACCAAAGCTTTGGTTGAGATATGTGGACGACACATTCGTAATCTGGACTCATGGAAGAGAACAACTAAATAGGTTCTTAGACCACCTGAATAGCATTCACGACAAAATCAAATTTACCTTAGAGGTAGAAACAGAAGGCAAGCTTCCATTTTTAGACGTATTAGTGAAAAAGAAACAAGATAGGACACTAGGTCACACAGTATACAGAAAACCCACTCACACGGACAGATATCTAAATGCGGCATCACATCACCATCCAGCACAATTAAATTCAGTAGTGAAGACTCTAGTGACACGTTCTCAGAGGTTGGCAGACGTCGACCATATCAACGAAGATGATGTCTTCAATTCAGAAAGCACTAATGAAAAATGGATTTTTGAGGTACACAATACAAAAGTCGCTAGGGCCATACAGACAAAAAACCCAGGAGGAAACCGAGAAACCAGTAGCAAAGGCATATCTACCTTACGTAAAAGGGACGACAGATAAAATTGGCAAACTGCTACGTAAACATAACATAGAAACAATATTTAAAACAGACCGAAAAATCAGTGCAGTCCTCCATAATCCAAAATCAAAAACTGCCCTAGAAAATCAAGGAGTATACGAAACCCCGTGCCGAGATTGCAACAAATCATACATAGGACAGACCAACAGACGTATTAGTGTAAGAAAGGAAGAACATATGAATGCAGTTTCGAAAAGAGGAGAAAACATCGTCCCTAGCACAGCATGTAAAATCCACAGGACACAAAATAAACTTCGACAACGCCAGAACAGTAGCTAATATCGAGCATTATAGGTCAAGGATTACCAGAGGGGCCATAGAGATCGAAAAAGACCACAGAATCTTAATAAACGAGATGATACACAGAGATTGCCCAGTTCCTGGAAGCCCGCTCTTGTGGGAAAATACGTAACCGAAAACACACGACGATCCACCGTGGACGAACCAATCACGAGGAGGCATGTTCAAGTATTGACAAATAGTGAAGAAGCACAGCAACCTGCCCGAAATGGACCTATCACGAGGAGTCAGAGCCGAGCGCGGACCAATGAAGGAGAACCACAGCATTCTGCGGCACCGATCGGTCACGAGGATGCCCGACCACCGGCGAGAAGTTACGTGGAGCGTGACGCTTCAGCGAGGCCACCTGTCGGGTTGGCTCAGGCGCCCGCCACGCCTACCACAGGTGGTGGGGGACCGGTAACACGTAGCCAAACGCGCAGGCGCGCCTTAGACTGGAGCATATATAAGGAGCCGCGCAACGCGGGGAACATCAGTTCAGTTCGAGCAACGAGGAGCAGCAGTAGGCAGCTTTCAGCGAGAACCTGAAGATGGCAGATGAGATTCTGCCGAAACGTCGTTTAGACAACCGTTACTCCTGGAGGAGTCGACCATCGACACGGGAGAGCACCCGGAAGTACAACAACACTTCATATATATATATATATATATATAGCGCGCCTCTCACTTAAAAGTTCCGGGTTCGATCCCCAGTCGTGGCAGTGGAAAATACTGTGAGAGGGATTTTTCCACTATACACGGATATTGGGTGTGTGTACCTTGTCTCTAAATGTGTAGCCCCCTCCCACACAAGGCTCTTCTAGAGCTTTCCGGGATAAAGGGGGTCGTAATTATCTGTGGTGTTATTTATTATTTACATAGCATAGCTTGATAAACCTAAACCTAAGAAATCTATAAGTATGTAGCCTATACCGTATCTTACAAGTACTTAGTACTTCGCGGAGTCAACTATTTTCTTTTTTTCTTTTTCTTTTTCTCTTATTCTCTTTTATTTGTTTGTAATATTTCTTGTTAGTTATATATACTCCTTGTATTCTCCACTTGTATTTCTATTTGTAAATAAATTATTATTATATTAGTATTATTGTTATTATTAGTGTTTGTTTACTATTTTACGAGTAAACGGAAATGTCATCATACCCGTCAACAAATTTTCCTCTTATAGAAACAGCATCAATAGGATGCGTACATGAAGAATTCTTTTAAACTAGGTTTTTTAAAAGCTAAGTGTCACCATATAAATCTGATATTGAAATAATGGAATTAATGGGGGAATAGTAAGATTGCTGAAACTTGAATTATAATGTCCCGTACAATAGCCATTTTGTCAGTTCCATAGTAATGAGCCTGCTTTGCTCATCTATTTATATACATTTTGACGGCGGCATGAAAGAGCCTTTCACATGGTGAACTCGGGGGGTTGATTAAACTTAATCAAGCTAAGAAGCTGCCCCGGAAATTTGTATCCAAAGGGAAGCAAGTTATCTTGTCTTGTTGGATATTAGGGTCTTATAGACAGAACTTCATTTCTATAAATTTTGTTCATAATTTTTATATTTTTAGTTGATAAAAACATTTTCATGTTTACAGTGTTCCAATGGAATCCTAACAATTTACAGCTCGGACTACGCATTACATTTTCACTATTTACAATTTTGTAAAAATAAATGCAGCTGTACTGTACACAGCCGTATGCATACAGTTCGATTCATATAACTCATAAGAAAATGGTTTTTTTTTTTTATTTTTATACATATATTTAACGTCGGTCTATTTCCGCTACTGAGGCCAAACACCGACGCCTGTGGACGAGCTACCCCTAACCAGGAATTTTGCCGAACCCGTTCTCTTAAGAAAAGTAGGGATCTTTTACTTGCCTAACATTTAATAGACTAGGCACCGATGGCTTTACATCCCCTCCGAAGGATGGTATATCCTCTATACAACCCTCGCCTAAGTTTGTATAGCTTCCGCGCATACACTGATATACAAGCCGCTAGAAGACGTGAGGCGAGGACGCGGTCTTCGTTGTGAACACGAGCAAGGCGTGTGGTTAATAAAAAATAAACTATCTTGGCTGGCTAGCTTCTACTGAGACTCCCAGAGGCCGTTCGTGCACTTAATTTATTTAAAAGTGAGGTCGGGGTGGTATGTCCTTAAACGGAAAGATTCGGCCAATAGGTACACCCTGTATAAGTTTCAGAGCGCAAATATGCTTTTTATTTAATTGTAAGGGTCTAAAGCTTCACCCTGTATAAGCTGGATGTGATTTATTCACTTTTTGGTTTATCGGGTAGGGCCTACGTGAGTACCCTGTACGTATTTTTCTTCCAATAATAACACTGTATTTAAAACACGGAATTAAAATCTTTTTATTTATGCGAAAAGCACAGAGTTGAATATTTATATTATTTAAATTAAACAATTTTCTTTTTAGGTAACGTATCGACACTTAGAATTTTTCATTGGACGGTGCGAGTTTCGTTTTGTTTTATTAAATCTGAGATAATTCACTTAAAAACTAGGGTCACGAAGACGATTTTATTTCACTAAAAACTAGGGCCACGGAGGCGATTTAAAATGTAGCACTGGGCTGAATAATAATATTAAAACCGATTTTTTACTAGGGGCTGTCTAGGAAGGTGACGCGGCACTAGGTACTGAATATTCTGGAAACTTGAATTTAGGCACTGTGGCGGCCGAGGGTAACGCAGAAATAGTAGTAATTCGCTAGGTAGACCGTAACACGACTTGCCGGGGGTTTGGCACGCTCCCCTTTTTATACTAGTGATGGAGCACGACGCTCGCTGAGAGTTGGATGAAAATTAAAAGAGTACCAGACATTCATTTGGGTTATTATTGTGAAATGTGGTGCAATAGTTGTTTAAATTTTTGAATTTCACATTGAAAATTATACTACTAAATTGGCTATGAAAAATGCAATATTTTGATATAAAGATGACAGCAGAATCTAATTTGGTTTTGGAAATATTCAAGATAATTGTGGGTATGACTCAGGTCTGGAAATGGTCCCGTGAAGTAACGTTGAGGGTTCTATTTTAATCCATATTAATGTTATATGTGATGTTATATTAAAGTCATGTTAATACAACGTGATACTCTATGTGGTCATGATAAATTTATATAGGTCATGATAAACCCTATTTAGGGTAATGAAGTGAAGTTGGCGATGAGTTGCCAGCATGCAAAAGGGAAGTAACAATTGGACTTAGAGTTTTATTTAGGAAAAGAAGCTGAATGTGGGATAACTAAAAACAAGATAGTGATGAGTGGCCAGCAACTCATGGGGAACACGTCAACTGGTCTTGATTTGGAGAAGATTGTTTTATGGGTGGCTCGGGGAGATAATTGAAAAATGTTTAAAGCTAATTTTTGGAAATTGAATTTGACGTGAAAATTAAGAGAAGGAGGCTCGTAGAATGTTTTGGGAAGTGAACTAAATTATGATGGATTGAAGTTTGGGGAGTAATTTGAAAGTGGTTTGAAATGTTGAGGGGGCTGTATTTTTGAGGGGTGTCGTTTGTAAAATTTTGTCGATAATTTGAGGGAATTGGGTGTTTTGACTAATTACTAAACTGTAGTTTTTTGATAAGGTAGATGTCTTAATGACTTTTTTATGGTGTTTGCCAGGTTGACCTTGACAAACGATTTATTTGGCAAATTTTGTATGTTTTTTGGTCGGCCATTTTGGTAGTATGGGGAATATACTACAACAGTTGGAACGGTCACCCATCCAACTACTAACCGCGCCTTACGTTGCTTTACATCGCATATCGAAGTATGTACATAGTAAAGACGCACTCACGCTCGCCTCCAGTAAGAAAATTAATATAAAATATTTTCTAGCAGGTTTATCAAATATCTAAAAAATGCATCTTTAAGTTCCACTATACATAAATAATAACCTTTATGGAATAGACTTTTTACGCTGCGATAATCCTCCAATTTCAAATGAGGTGAGGTTATACATTTATTAAGGTGACGCAAATTTAATATAAAATGATCATTTTCATTTGACTTTCTTTTATTAAGAAATAATTTAAAATACATTCTCCAACTTTCTGTATATAGCGTAATATAACAAGTTCTTCTATATATAGTTTTTGAAATTTTTGTCTTACATTTTCCTGTTTACCAGGCTCAATAATATTAAGAGGAATCTACCTCTGTCTCGGAACAGTATTAAAGGAAACTTTATACCCATTTAGCCCCTTTATTTCCTGTCGTTCTTCCTCCGTCTGCTCCCCTTCTCCTTTTTCTTCGTTGCTTTGTTAAATTTACACAAAAAATCCAATGATCAATTGAGTTTTCTTCAGTAATCTTTTTTATGAATGGTTCGATATACATGGCAACTGTTTAACGTCTATAATGCACGATGAACATCCAATGGCATCTTGTTTGCCATATTCAGATAAAACGCATAGCCCTTCTTTTAATTTAATTATATTAAAATATTCCAATTCATCACATCATAATGAATTTTAGAAGAGGTTTATATATATTTATATTTTGGATATAAACCAAACATTTTTAGACTGGGGTACGCCATATGTAGGCCACTGCCCATTACCTCGTATGCTTAGTTTTCCTCCAAGAGAAAAACCATATCAACGGTCTTTTACCATATTAAGTCATACAATGTATAGCCCTCCTTTTAGCTTAATTATATTAAAATATTGCAATTTATTATACCATAATTAACCAAGTATTATTATTTATTCTGTATTGCATGGCATATACCAACAATTTGGCGAGGGGTATGTCTATATTTCGGACTGAGCCAACATTTCTTAGACTGCACTCATGGCACAACATATGTCGACCATTACCGCGTATACTTGGTTTTTCTCCAAGTGAAATTGATTACTTACATTAATTTGATATTTTGTTGGTTTCCTTGAAACGGAAAAGCAAGTCAACAGTTTCTTTACTGTATTCGGTCGTATAATGCATAGCCCTTCTTTTAGCTTAATTATATGAAAATATTTCAATCATCGTAAAATACAGTAATTAACCAAGTATTATTTACTATGTATTGCATGGCATATACCAATTTCAATTCAATTCAAGACAAAAGGGCTTTATTAACATTTAACAAGGTACAAAAGTTGCCTCCCCGGAGTCTGAACCAGGGCCGATCGTGGAACCACCGCTTTGACGCGGTGGCGGATTGCATGACAGGTCCGGTTCAGCGAAAACGACAATTAAAACAATATAAAAAACCTCCTTTTTTAAAACTTAAAAATAAAATAGGTAATAGATTTAACATGCAAAAAATAACCTTAACACAACTAGCGCACTTCACTGTTTAAAATTTCGTATCGGACGCTGAAACCACAACTTGAACAAAGTGCCTCCCGCGAAATGTTCCAACGAGGGCTGCGCAGGGCTGGCTTAAACTGCGAGATTACAAAAATTTGATACAAAAACTGTTTTCGTTCGGTTACGAGATTAATGATGGGAAAAATGAATTTAGAGACAAAAATGTACAAAAAGAAACGAAGGAAAAACAAACGCGACAAAAATACACAAACAGGAAATAAGAGGGGAACAGGAAAGGATTAAAGGTGATTGAGAGATATGACAAACTAGCTAAAAGTGGATAGGATTAGAGTTGGTGAAACTTGGCTATAGTGGCTGCCGGAAAATTGGTAACGTCTGGTACGGTAGGGGGTGTTTGATCCGAAATAGGGCATTATGTTGTCTAATTTGCGTTTCTTGTTAGCGGACTATCGCCCAGTTTTAATGAGTAGAAGTTCTGAGAGATGTACTGGACGTAGTCCGTTATCGGGATTCTGTCGTTACAGAGTTCGTAGAGGTCTCTGAGGGAGGTGTCTTTTTGAGAAATGAATTTAATGAATTCTTAGATGACCTACCTTTAGAGAATCGACACAACTTTCAATATTTTCAACAAGATGGAGCTCCTCCCCGCAATTCCCAGATTTGCCTAGGTTACTTAGGCGAAATTTTGCCTCAACATTGAATAACCAATGGATTTATTCGATGGCCCCCTCGTTCTCCAAATATAACCCCGATTGATTTTTTCTATAGGGGTATATTAAAGATAAGATGTTTTTCGATGACACCGCAAAATGTTTTAAATGCAGTGCCTCGTCGCGCTCGATTGTGCATAAGAAGTCGCGGTGGACACTTTGAACACTTGATATGATATCTTAAAAATTATTTTGAGGGTTAGATAAATATTAATATTCTGTGTGCTATATTCTTTTTATTATTAATTTGTTTTAGTTACCTGAATTTACTTTATTCTTCTTAATTGTTTTAATATTTTATTGTGGCAAAGATTTGAACAACTTATTGAATTATTTTATCGTTTTATTTAATCATACTTCTCCACGGCAAATATAATGCTTGTTAAAAAAAAATTATTGGTTTTAAAAAAATGTTTTTATAATTACTAACATAATACCAATGAATGCATATGGCATGTGATATATCGTTGAAAAGGGAGGAAAATACTCTATTTAATGGCGCTATTTCCCGCCCGTTTCAAAATAATTTTTTTAACAGCCTGAAGTGTAAATCTCAAAATACAGCGGTTTTGAAAAAAAATAGATATAACCTCGTTGAAACACTCTGTTATGCAAAAAATTTTCGCCTTAAGATTTCTCTCGTATCTTCAAATAACGAAGATATTTGGCCTAGACGTTTTCCGCATTTTCCATATTTTCCGCCATAACTCTTAAAGTAGGCCATGGATTTCAAATGTCTTTAAATCATTTTGTAGGTTATATAAATCGGCACAATTTTCGTAAAAATATTTTTTTTTTGTACGACCGATATTAAGCGAGATATTCTAGAGGGCTCTAATAGAATGGACAGCCTGTATAATCAATGGCGCTGGAAGCAATAGACGTACATCTCGTGGGTTCGTATAAACATACGATATTTACGAATTCATTTCTTTCAGGCGTATTAAAAATTCTTTATAAATTTATTACTTTTTAGCAGAATTTTAACACCGCACGCCTCATTTTTTTTTCTTTAGACCATTTTTCCAGTTGTTCAATTGCACTATAGAAGTCTTTTAACTTATTACTATAAAAATTGCTTTGCCACCGTCAATGGCCAGATCGTTACTTTTGCCACACCCTATACAGGGTGTCTCACCGGGAATTGAATCGATCGATATAGAGAAAAGTACGCATCAGAAAACTTTGAATATTTAGATAATTACTAATGTCGGTGTGGCCAATCCAACTAACTTCCGCTTATACCGGAAGTCGATACCAACTTGCTTATTTCAAATGGAACACCCTATATATTTTAGGGTTTTCGAATGGAGCATAAAATTCTGAGTCGAAAATATGTAGCACAACCTATACCTAAACCTAGCCGTTTCAGAGATATTTGACATTTTATAGAAAATTTGACAGGTGCAACGCTTTGCAAGAACCGTTATAACTTTCTTCGTATAAAAGATCCTCATTTGCTTCTTGTCAAATAAAAAGAACACAAGGAGAACTACTCTCTACAACTGAAATAAATTCAATAATATCATACCAAGTGTTCCGTTTTTCGCGTTACATTTTGTCAACTTCAAACCGCGAAAACTTGTTTAGGTCAAATGGAACACCCTGTATTTTTTTATGTCAAGTTGTGTAAAATTGAATTCCCTTTTTTCTGATATTAGCATTGTGGGAGTTAAAGTTACAACTTTTTGAAATATTTGCGATTTTATTAGATTATTATGAACTGTTGTTCATTAAAATAGCCATGATTAGAAACAATCAGTCATTATCTTATGTCAAAAAATGTCAGCACGGTTAAATTACACCCACGAAGGCTTTTCAAATTTGTTTATTATTTATGGAGAATGTGATAAAGTAATATCAACAACTTGCAGCACATTTGCTACTCAATATCCAGAAAAGCGGAAACCGTCACCAAACACTGTAAAACGCATACTGGAAAATTTTAAAAATTATGGCTCTGTCAAGGCAAAAATGCAAAGAAAGTTGTTGATATTACTTTATCACATTTTCCATAAATAATAAACAAACTTAAAAAGTCTTTGTGGGTGTAATTTAAACGTGCTGGCATTTTTTGAGATTGTTTCCAATCATGGCTATTTTGATGAAATGATTACAACAATTCATGAATTTCTAATAAAATCGCAAATATTTCAAAAAGTTGTAACTTTAATCCCCACAATGCTAATATCAGAAAAAAGGGAATTCAATTTTACACAACTTGACGTAAAAAAATACAGGGTGTTCCATTTGACCTAAACAAGTTTTCGCGGTTTGAAGTTGACAAAATGTAACGCGAAAAACGGAACACTTGGTATGATATTATTGAATTTATTTCAGTTGTAAAACGTAGTTCTCCTTGTGTTCTTTTTATGTGACAAGAAGCAAAAGAGGATCTTTTACACGAAGAAAGTTATAATGGTTCTTGCAAACCGTTGCACCTATCAAATTTTCTATAAAATGTCAAATATCTCTGAAACGGCTATGTTTAGTATAGTATATGCTACATATTTTCGACTCGATTTTATGCTCTTTTCGAAAACCCTAAAATATATAGGGTGTTCCATTTGAAATAAGCAAGTTGGTATCGACTTCCGGTATAAGCGGAAGTGCCAGCTGCTTGTAATTATTTTAGTTGTATTGGCTACACCGACATTAGTAATTATCTAAATTTTCTGATGCGTAATTTTCTCTATATCGATCGATTCAATTTCCGGTGAGACACCCTGTATACTCAAATAAATATTTCATCTTTAAGTCAATTATAGCACAAGATAAAAATGTCCTTTATCATCCGCGTCGCGTCGCTGACGTGGCCCGGTCGGGAGAATCGAGCGCGCCAATGCCGCTACCTTCCAAACTGATACTGCTGAAAATCCTGATTCCAGCCAGTCTGCGAAACACAGCGCTGAGGCACGTACCGTTAGTTTGCGTCAATATAACCATTGTTCAAAACCTCAGTCCTGAAAACCATTGCCAAAATTTAAAATCGTGCTAAAATGTGTCAAATATTAGTTTTCCGCAACGATTAGACAACGACCTTACGCAAACTACAACAAAACACTAAATTTTATAGCGAAATTTTTATACACACCTAAATTTATTAATTGTTAAATTGTATTATGATTGTGTGAGTATAGAAAGTACATAATAAAAGCTGATATTTCATTTGCATTTATTATTTTTGCACTGCAGCTTTCCAGCTTCTTTAGGCCAGATACAGTTATGAGTTAAATGATCAGTAATCACTTTGTTTACGAATATTGCATCACTTTTAATAGAAGCTGAAGATTTATTGATTAAAAAGTTATATTTAAGTATTAGGGGGAATTTGTTTGTAGTTAATGCTGAGCTTTGCGAATTGTTCACAGGGTATCACGTAAAAGCACGAAACATTTTGCGAATTATATACTAGGCGTCTTGCAGCTTAAAGGGGCACGTAATCGAGAAAATGAGCTGGATATAGTACAGGGTTATTCATTATAAATTACGCACTCCTTACCATCGTTATTATTGCCAATAGAAAAAAAATTAAATAATGGGTGGTTATGACTGAATTTTGCTAAAATACTGTCTGTCAAAAGTACAGTAGCGTGCAGATTTCAGGAGATACAAATATATTTTGTTAATGGGACAACCCGAGGGGTAAACCGCCATCAATGTCCCGTAAATTTCCCAGTAATGCCCCCAAAATTTCCACTAATGCCTCCAAAATTTATACTAATGCCCTCAAAACTCTCACTAATGCCCTCAAAATTGTCACCAATAATGGTCTCATCTTTAAACATTACTATCTTTATTTTGTACCGTTGTATTATAATAATAATGATTATAATTAATAATTATAGAATTCTACTTAAAAAAAAAATACTTTACTATTGTCTGAAAGTTATTTGTGGCATTCTACTAATATTCTTTCCTATTATTTGGGTTTTCTACCACATGTATTATTATCCTCTTCAAAACAAATCACCGAATCTACAAAATAATAGAATTATTGGAAAAGAGCCTCTGCGCCCGTGACGTTTACGCCAAAGGAAAAGTCAGAGGTTATGTTTTGCAAGTAATATAAATCGGAATAAACACAGAAATAATGTATTTTGCTGACGTTTCGGAAAGTAATCTCTTTCCGTTTTCGAAGCTTTTTTGGAAGAACTCTTATTTTGCTGTGTATATCAAATACACAGCTTTAAGATTCTGTTTATGCTATTTCCATAGATACTTACTACCTACACAGAACATAGAACTGATGGTATTTTCTTTTAGATAATTTTGAGTTTGTTAAGTTCTTCTTTTAACATTGGTAGCCAGGTTGTACAAATATCTACAGAACAATTCGATACGCACTTATCTTCCTTTAATAAGATTATTGCTGATTCTTTAATTTTTCTTTTTTTGGTATCTGTTTCTTTTGTTAAAATTTTTGCCGAGTCCCAGTTTATTTTATGTCCGTTTTCCCAAGTATGTTCACAAGTCTTTGATTTCTGAATTTCATTCTTTCTAATGTCATTCTTGTGCTCATCCAACCTCACACAGAAAGGTCTGGATGACTCACCCACATAACATTTGTCACATTCGCACGGGATATTGTAAATACAGTTTTTTGAATTCTGCTCCCTGTTTATCGGCTTTGTTTTTGTTAAAATAGATCTTAAAGTGTTCCCTGTTTGAAATATCGTCCTAACATCAAATTTGTCACCTATACGGCGTAGCTTTTCCGATAGTCCGTATACATAAGGAATTATTGCTCTTTAATGACGTTCAGGTTTTTGTCGTACCTGATTCTCCCTATTTTCAACATTTATGAAACATTATACAGGGTGTTGCATCATGAGAGGGACATAGCTTAATAGGAGGTAGAGAACATCAGTGGTAACCGGAACCTCCCATAGAAATGTCTCATTGGGCCTTCATTACGAAGTTACAGGGTGTTAAATAATTTTTGGCCAAACCTGTTTTTTGTCATAACTTTGACAGGGAATGAAATAACGGATTCATATTTGGTACGGCTAATGTACTAACGAGCCCCAAGAGGTACATGTATAAAAAAAAATATATCCAGGTCCGGACTCACTATAATTTATGTTTCTTCTTTGCATCAATAAAACATCACCCTGTATATATTTTTTGAAATTTCGATACGATATTCGAAAAGAGCAAGAAAAAACAAACAAAATGGCCTATTTCATTTTTTTGTTACACCTTCGTGGTTATTTAAATACGTTGTTAAATGTGCAAGAAAATGGATTACAGAACCCTATTAAATGAGAGGCATGTGAAATAAATAGTTTTATAACTAAAATTTGCAAAAATTCTATTGAACCTAGGTGGTCTGGGTGAATCCTAATTCCGGCACGTTTTAAAGGTCCATTTTGGTAAAAAACTGTGGTCCTAATAAGTAATCGGGTATGAAATAACAAAATTTTTAATCAATCACAGTAGGCTTGTTCAAAGAATAAAAGTCACAGATAATTTAAACCATTTAGGCCTAAGCAACCAGTTACTTTGATCAAGAAAATCATCAACATTTTATACTTAATAAAAATTGGAAAAGAGAACAAACTAAAATCTAAATAAATAAAATATTTTCCATTCAATTAACAATAAATAACAAAACAATAACTAAATGTGTATAAAAATAAAATGTAATTGACACTAAAGTAAATTTTCAAAATGTCCTCCCCCACATTCTGTGCATTTTCTTGCGCATTTAGAAAGGTCACCAATTGCTCGACGTATCATTTCTGGATTATTCCGTATTTCGTCGCAGGTTGTAACGATGCGCTGGATTAAATGTTGTCTACTTTCAATTTCAATGCTATAAACCTCGTTTTTTAAGTGGCCCCATAAAAAGTAATCACAAGGGTTACAATCAGGAGATCTTGGTGGCCATTCATGTGGACCCCCGCGTCCAATCCATCTATTAGGATACACATTGTTTAAGTGTTCTCTTACTTGAAGGTTAAAATGTGGTGGGGCCCCATCATGCTGAAACAACATGCCTCTTATACCGATATTTTCTAACATATTCGGTAAAATGTTTTGAAGAAAATCAAAGTAAATTTCACGATTCAATCTTTCTTCAAAAAAATGTGGCCCTATCAAATGTCTATTCACAAGTCCGACCCAAACATTTACAGAAAACCTGTGTTGCGAACGGCGTTGGCGTACCGCATGTGGGTTTTCCTGTGCCCATTTATGATTATTTCGTGAATTGTTTACTCCATCCCTTGTAAATTGTGCCTCATCCGTAAATAAGGTTCTGTAAATGACTGGGCGATGGTTAGACAACCAATGACAAAATGCCAGGCGGGGGATATCGTCGTCTTGTTGAAGACGCTGTACCTGCTGGATATGATATGGATGGTAACGTTCTCTTTTTAGGGCTCTCCATACTCGCCAATGAGGAATACCAGTTGCCAAACTGATTCGTCTAGTGCTCATATTTGAGTTTTCTTGAACTATGTTTATAATATTGTTTTGTTCCTGCACACCTTGTTGTAAAACACGCTCCACAACTGCAGAAGTAGGAAACTTTCCGTGTTGTCTTGCATACTGGAACACCGTACTAAAGGTTTTATGATTAGGGCATCGACGACCAGGAAAACGCAGCCGATATTCTCTTTCCGCCGACCTACCATTTCCATTACAGAAACCATAGATGAATATTATGTCAGCATATTCCACGTTTGTAAATTTTACTGGCATAGTTAAAATATTTTCACAAGTTTTCACTAACTAAATGCGGATTATTGACACATTAAATTACTAACAAACAATTATTCAACTGTTTAGGAGATTTCTTTTTATTATCTGTCACTTTGAACAAGCCTACTGTGATTGATTAAACATTTTGTTATTTCATACCCGATTACTTATTAGGACCACAGTTTTTTACCAAAATGGACCTTTAAAACGTGCCGGAATTAGGATTCACACAGACCACCTAGGCTCAATAGAATTTTTGCAAATTTCACGTGCCTCTCATTTAATAAGGTTCTGTAATCCATTTTCTTGCACATTTAACAACGTATTTAAATAACCACGAAGGTGTAACAAAAAAATGAAATAGGCCATTTTGTTTGTTTTTTTCTTGCTCTTTTCGAATATCGTATCGAAATTTCAAAAAAATATATACAGGGTGATGTTTTATTGATGCAAAGAAGAAACATAAATTATAGTGAGTCCGGACCTGGATATATTTTTTTTATACATGTACCTCTTGGGGCTCGTTAGTACATTAGCCGTACCAAATATGAATCCGTTATTTCATTCCCTGTCAAAGTTATGACAAAAAACAGGTTTGGCCAAAAATTATTTAACACCCTGTAACTTCGTAATGAAGGCCCAATGAGACATTTCTATGGGAGGTTCCGGTTACCACTGATGTTCACTACCTCCTATTAAGCTATGTCCCTCTCATGATGCAACACCCTGTATATTAAAAATAGTAAACATTTTATAGAAAAAATTTATGAAAACGATATTCATGAATCACACCTGATGGTTAGTTTTGATGTAGTTAGTCTTTTTACCAATGTTCCGGTAGATGAAACTACCACTACCCATACCGAACCGGTACTCATCTTGGGATGAGTCATTCATACGATCACCCCAAAGAGATTCTTTCCCGCTTCGGACTGCCGCCCGCCATGAACCCGCTCTTATTTATCAATTCTCTACACGCTGATTTAGAAGGCTACTTATTGAGTGCAAGTTTGTGTTTATTGTTTAATTTATTAATTGTTTAATCGATTTAATAACAGTCCTCGTTCTTAATATTTATTGTGATTGGAAAAGATAATAATTTGGAAATTGGAATAGTAATTTTTTATCAATACCGGGTATTAGAAAAGTATGGGAACGATGGAAAATCTCGAACAGTTTGCATCAAATCGAAAAATAAAAAAATACGTGTCAAACATTTTTCAAAAAACTATCTACTGATACTAAAATGACCTCCCCACTCACCACCCTGTGGGTGGGGCGAAGAGCAACTTTAAAATTTCAAACGGAAACCCCTATTTTTTATTGCGGAATCGGGTTCTACGGAAAAAAATATGTAAATTTTATTCCAGACATTTTTTTCGATTCTTGTATTGTGTCGCTGTAATCGCAAAAAATTAAAAGAAAACATTACTGTTTCAAGAGTAGCGTCTTGTGCCCATAAAAAACGTCCAATTCAAAAACTGAAAAACACGTATTCGTCATTTTTACGAAATCTATCCAATGACATTGGATTCGACTCTCCCACTCCTAAGCCAGTGGATGGGGCGGGGGCAACTCTGAAATTTGTAATGAAAATCCCTATTTTTTATAGCGGATTCGGATTCTACGCCAAAAATACGTAAATTTTATATCGGGCATTTTTTTTCGATTCTCGCAAGGTTTCCATTTGAAATTTTAAAGTTTCCCTTCGCCCCACCCACAGGGTGGTGGGTGGGGAGGTCATTTTGGTATCAGTAGATAGTTTTTTGAAAAATGTTTGATACGTATTTTTTTATTTTTCGATTTGATGCAAACTGTTCGAGATTTTCCACCATTCCCATACTTTTCTATCACCCATTATAAGGAACTGTATGGAAATTGTGAGCATATTCGTCAGAACAGCTAATTGCAAATTTTTTTTATTTGTTTTTCTGAAAGTGTCGGTTGCAATGAAAATGGAATTTGTTTGCCGAATAAATTTATATAAGGCCTGCTCTATTGAAGATGTGACTAGCTTAACAAAAAAAAAATGAAATATAAAATGAGCAAATAATCTATTTAAGCAATTTAATATAATTTGAATAATAGTGCTTCATTTGAGACAAGCCAAAAAATTATAAATAATGAGTCAGTTAAATGATCGGAACCAATTTTGTACTGATATCGTCAACTTCTTAAGTACTTTTATTATGATAATGAAAACTTCAATGATACATAGCGGGTGATTTTTTTAATCAGAAACTTTCAAATATCTCGAACAATAAGCATTCAAAATAATGTCCATAATCAAAATTTAATCATACCGCGGAGCAACTACATTAGTGCTCTTTCTAGGTCGGGCGGAGGGTGATAACTTTGAAATCCCAAATAAAAACCCCTATTCTTATTGCAAGTTTGAATGTAGGGCTAAAACACGTAGAATCTCTCTGAAAGATTTTTTTTATTCATGATAGATGGCGCTGGAATCGACGAAATTCAAATTTCTCCTACTGAGAACAAATATTTTTCAATCAACATTAACAAACGCAAATAATCGCCTAGACGGTTGCTCAGGTCAGGTAGGTTGCCCGTTAAAAATGGGCTGCAAGTGTGCAGTAAACTCAACCTCAAAAAATGTTAATTTTTGAAGGGGGAATGGCTGACGTTACATTAATTTTATTGGGCAACTGATGAAAACGTTAGAGAGCATTACATAGGGAAAGGTAAAAAAAATACCCAAAAAGTGTGATAGGTAACTTATTTAAAGTCCTAGACGTTAAACGAAAGGTGGTCTATGATGAACGCCCATTTCCGTTAAGAAGTTTTATGTAGGCTATGTTGTTAAGGCCTGCTCTTATTTTAGCTTGGAACATTTCGTCGTATTTGGCGGAGTCGCCAGGGTGAGTAGACCGATTTCGGTAAAAGAAGGAAATGGCCTCTAACAATTTCCACTCTTTCCAACTTCTTTATTTTTTAGCTAGGAATTACCTAGATTCGTACGACCATGTGGACAACTTGGGGAACGTTTCGAAAATTTTGTGGAATTTCAACTGAAAATGGAATTGCTTCCAAACTATTGGATATTTTTTGCTAAAATTTTTTTGGCTATTTTCCAGTTATACAGGTTACCTTTATCTAAACTTTTATCAAATTCGGTAGAATTTTGGCGAAGTTAGCCGTAATTCAATTTTTTACGTTTTTTCAGTATACAGGGTGAACCATTAATAATAGGCCATAGTTCAGGGGTTGATTCTTTGGTCCAGAATATGAGGATATAACCAAATATGCTTTAGTAACATGTTGCTGTGGAAAAAGATACAGGGGTCAAAGTTCAAATAATGTTTTCTTTTTTTGCAATAACTTAACAGCCTCTTGACTGATCGTCAAATTTGCTAGAGGAACTTTTTTTATTTTAAGAAACAATAGTTTATGTATTACATCACGTTAGATCATAGAGGGCGCCGCAGGACCTGTATCTGATGATGAATTTTTTTCATTTTTTTTATGAAACTGATACTTCTAACCAGAAAATCTGACGAGCGCATCATTTTTACGTATAAAAGGTACGGTTGGTAGAACTTGATAACTCCAACCGTTTTCGAGGAAAGTGCCGTTAAACATTTCAATAATTTTTTGAAAGACAAATTCAAATTTAATGAAAAAAATGTATTTGTTGAAAACAGTACAAAACTTAAGGGAAAACAAAATCGTAATAACAGCGTAAACTGTTTCTCACTTTCTTATGAACTACTGGATTATTTTTATGGTATTGAGATAACTACATAACTCAAAAGATTGTCTAAAAGAAGACCAAATAATAACGTAAAAGTTGACTTAATGATATTATAAACTTTTTCCTTCTGCAAAAACCACATTACTGCAACTTAGATTAAATGTTCGATATGATCTCCACCAATATCTATGCCTTTCTAATTCTATCCATAAAAGATTTTCTTACATTGAAAAATACATTTTCCTGTCCTCTAATAAAATTCGCTGTGTTTTATATTTTGTCCCACAGTTGTCTCTTGAGTTGATAGTATTTGCATAGACTAAGGACTTCATATGTCCCCGCACATAATAATCCAAAGGATTATAATCATGACTCCTTGGTGGCCAAGCAAACTCACTTCCTCGACCAATCCATCTGCGTGGGAAAGTATCATCAAGATAATTTATTACTTCCCAGGCCTTCGATTCGGTAGATCACAAAATTCTAACAAAAAAAATTGAAATCTCTGGTATTCGAGGTGTTGCTCTTCAATTAATAACTTCATACCTTCATAATAGAAGGCAATGTATAATAGAGCCTGATGAATGTGGTGAACTCATAAAATCAGACACCATGCAAAAAAAAGAGGAGTCCCTCAAGGGTCGATATTGGGTCCCCTGTTATACATACTATACACTAATGATTTACCTTCAGTAACTAACATTAGCACCATAATGTACGCAGACGACACATCGTTAATTTTTAGTGAAAACACGGAAGAAAATCTTAAAGAAACAGCTCTTAGCACTCTAGATTCCTTAGACAAATACTTTCAGTCAATAAATCTTACGTTAAATAAAGAAAAGACTCAAATAATCAATTTTACATAAAAAAAATAACGATAAAATCATACTTACTGCTGACACTCATACCATAACATCAGTTGCTAGCTCTTCTTTTTTGCTCGATATTGCTATGCACTTAAAGTAATAGCTCAAAACATCAATATATCGACAGCATTCATAGCATATCATGCATATATCCAGTCTCATATAAAATATGGAATTATTTTCTGGGGTAGTTCCTGTGAAGTGGAACGAATATTTAAATGGCAAAAAAGATGTCTTAGAAATATACTGAATATGCGGCAAACAGACAGCTGCAAATAAATTTTCATTCACCAAAAGATATTCACACTAACTAGTCTTTATATATACGAGGCAATCAAATTCGTTGCAGAGAATGTCCCATTACTAGAAGATTATAATAGAAACCATCTATATAATACAAGAGATAAAAATGATTTAACTACGGACACACCAAATTATTCATATATTCAACGGAATGTACCATTCTCTGTAATTAAAATTTATAACAAAATGCCTACAAATATAAGAACTCTATCACACAGAGAACTAAAGAATAAATTAACAAATATTCTTCTGGAGAAGGCTTATTATACTCTAGACGAATACTTACATGATGATAACATTATTTAATATTTTTTTTAATTATAACTTTTAATATCTATGTCTGGAAACTTTTAACTTTTTTGTATGTTTACCATAATTTTAATGTATCATTGTGTATATGTTTTTTCCCTGTATCTTTTTCCACAGTAACATTTTACTAAAGCATATTCGGTTATATCCTCATATTTTGGTCCAAAAAATCTACTCCTGAACTACGGCCTCCTCTGACTTTTCCTTTGGCGTAAACGTCACGGGCGCAGAGGCTTTTTTCCAATAATTCTATTATTTTGTGGATTCGGTGATTTGTTTTGAAGAGGATAATAATACATGTGGTAGAAAACCCAAATAACAGGAAAGAATATTCGTAGAATGTCACAAATAACTTTCAGACAATACCATTTTTTTGTTACCATTCAGCTCGAGTGAAATGCTGGATATCATAAAATCTGTCTCCACAAAAAATTCATTTCGCTATGACGATATACCGTGTTCACTTCTTAATAAAGTAGCAGAATTCATTGTTGACCCTTTAACTTGTCTTGTAAGCCTATCTTTTATTGAGGAATTTTTTTCCTGAAAAAATCTTTAATTTTACTAATTCACAAAAGGAATGATAAATCTCTTATCTCAAACTATAGAGGTATTGGTCTTTTATCTGCTTCCTCTAAAACTTCGAAAAAGCCTATTACGTAAGATTAAACGATTTCATAATTAGACAAAATTTATTATCATCTTATCAGTTTGGTTTTCGGAAAGGCTTGTCAACGAAAGATGCTGTTTTATCGCTTTGCAATTACGTATTAGACAGTTTTGAAAACAAATATAAATCAGCTTGTTTATTTTTTGATTTAACGCGTGCTTTTGACACGGTCGATCATAAGTTACTGCTGGATAAACTTAGTAATTATGAAATTCGTGGTCCATTCTTAACTTGGGTAGAATCCTATTTAACGCAAAGAACGTCGTTTTAATAACTGCCAGTAATTCAATTTCGTCCAGCTATCTTAAGGTTTCCACAGGTGTTCCGCAAGAGAGTATTTTGGGGCCCTTATTATTTATTCTATTTATTAACAATATCGCGATTCATATAGATGTTTTTATATCACTTTTTGCCGATGATTCCACCGTCGCGGTTAATTCTAATAGCACAAATGAACTCATCCTTAAAACAAATAACACCATCAGATCTATGCAAAGCTACTGTGTGAGTACCGGTTTAGCGCTTAATAATGTAAAAACAGATTTATTACTTTTCAGTACTAAAAAACTTTATAGCATCTTAGTTAAAGTTGATAAACACGGTGTTAAACAAAACAATAGCATGAAATTCCTTGGAGTTTATATGGACTCTCGTCTAAATTGGGGTACCCATGTAGACTTTGTTAATAGGAAACTAACCACTCACTTAAACTGTGTAATTCATATAAAAGAACACTCTGAACAGTTCAATAGCAGATACGAGACCAGTCGCAATCTGCGTGAAAATTATAATTTTAACATATCAGTTTACTCTTTATCCATCGTTGCAAAAGGTCCCAAAGTAATGCCGATAAAATTATTTAATAAATTACCTGTTCATATTAAAAAAATAGATATTATTCATCTTTTCAAATGGGAAGTTAAATCGCTTCTACTCAAATATTCATTTTATTCTGTTGATGAGTACTTATGCTGCGATCTCACTAATGCCAGCTAATAAGAGAAATAATATTTTGTTTTTGTTTCCCCTGTTGTAAAACTATTTTTTTTTGTAATCCCTTGTTTGTTAATTTTCACAATGTTTGTTTGTCGTTTTACTTTTTTTAACTGAATGTTTTGTATTTGTATAAATAGATTTTTTTGTGAATTGTTACCAATTTTTACCAATTTTGACTCTATTCTGATGCTTGCATAAGTCTATGGAAATAAAGTTTTATTATTATTATTATAAAAGACTAGCTTTCCTAAATAAGTCATTTTTGACATAATCAATAATCATGCACTATATTATCCGAAAATCGCATTAATGCGAATAATTAGTGCATGATTATCACGTAATCTTGCTCTGATTGGTTTAAGTCAATAATTAAAACTTGTCATTTCATTGTTGAAATCTTCATTTTGACAGATGAATGAAAATCCCAAAGAAAGGAGTTTTGAGAAAAAGTCTCAGTCCGTCGATCCAGTCCCTATATATACCCGCATCGAATGTAGTAGAATATTCCAGAATATTCTGACATAACATTTCTATAGTTCAAGTGGCGTAGTCACGCTCATAGCAATATATACATATTGTGGGAGGCGGTAAACCAAGTTTCACGAAATTTGAACTGAAGGCTCCTTGAACATCTACAATAAAGGGGTATAGTCCAAGTAAGGACTTCCTGAGACAAAAAAAACTAAGCAAAAACTTTACGGCATAATTATTATCGCCGCGGGCCATGGCGCTAAATTGAAGTAAATAGGTCCCAGTAAATAAAAAATGCAAACAAAAACTTAACAACATAATTATATCGCTGCGGGCCATGGCGCCAAGCCTGACATGAAACATTCCCGACGCACGTTAAAAACCTATAAAGGTAAGCGAGTCAATTTGTGAATAGCACAAAAAAGGGTACCGGTATTTTAATGAGCTCGTAAAGTTTTTGTTTGGTTTTTTATGTCTCCCTTTATTCTTACTTGAACATTACCATTCTCGTTTCCTAACTAGCATCTTAAAGGGTTCAAAATAAATTAAAACTGAACCACCCATCATAAAAATGACCAATTTACCACTTTTTACCGAAAAAAGGGTTCCCCCACCTACTCGATTTAGAAAACGCAGGTTATTCTTAGTTTCACCAAAACAAACTTATTTTTCTGTCAGGTTATTGTATATAAAATTGTCTCTATCGCCTTTTTTTTTAATACCTTTATTGAACGTCGGCCTATTTCCGCTACTGAGGCCTAACACCGACGCCTGTAGACGAGCTACCCCCAACCAGGAATTTTGCCGAACCTCTTCCCTTAAGAAGAGTAGGGATCTTTTACTTGCCTAACATTAAATAGACAAGGGACCGACGGCTTTACATCCCCTCTGAAGGATGGTATATCTCCTATACAACCCTCGCCTAAGGTTGTATAGCTTCCGCGCATACACTGATATACAAGCCGCTGGAAGATGTGTGAGGCGAGAACGCGGTTTCCGTTGGAATGGTCACCCATCCAAGTACTAACTGCGCCTGTCGTTGCTTTACATCGCATACCGAAGTATGTACATAGTAAAGACGCACCTACGCTCGCCCCTTAACTCTCTATCGCCTTATTTTTGGCCATTTTCACTCCACTAACTACCTGGAATCAAGGATTTATGCAGATACTGAAAAGAACCGAATTAAATCGCTTTAATAAAAACATGTTACTTAAGGCACAAAGTTAAACCGTAAATATATAAGAAATTTTCTATTTAAAATTAGTACAGTCATTCAACTTTAAAAAGGGGCCAAATCTCCGAAATCTGAAGTACTGCTCCGATCTTCTTGAAAATTTAGAATTAAGTTCATCTTACCCCCCTCTTCAAACCTGACATGGTCGCAAAGTATGCTTTTTGTTTTTAAGGGGTGAAAACTACCCCTTAATCCAATAAATTGAAAATTAATAAATTAACGCAGTGATGGGCTATAATTATGATCAAAATATGTTAAATATCAATTGTTTTTCATCATGGACCTAATATTTCAATATTTTACTATTTAACTACCCTTAAAAACAACCCCTCACATGATAATCAATGAAAAAAGTGTTTAAAAAGCATGAAACCTTTTTATTTTGGATCGTAATAGGAGAATTTTTCCCTTTAAGTATAAGAAATCTGATACTTCATTTTGTTAATGGTGCAACCCCCAAAAGCCACCCCTAACAACAAAACTTAGGAAAAATTGAAAACTAATAGATGGAAGCAGTGATAGGTTATCATTATGTTAAAATATGTTAAATATTTGTTGTTTTTATAATGTAACTAATATTTCGATATTTTACCATGTAACTACCCTTGAAAACTACCCCTCACACAATTATTAAAAAAATGGTTTAAAAAGCATAAAATCTTTTTCTTTTGGATCTTGAATAGAAAAAATATATTCTTTAATTGTAAACGACCTGATACATCATTTTTCAATATGATTCAACCCATAAAAACCACCCCTTACAATAAAAATTAGGGAAAAAATCCTTTTGAAAGCTCCAAGTAGTGGAATGCGTAAAAAAATGAAAATAAATTGCTGCTTATGATATAATGAAATTTTTCTAAAATTTTCATCATTTAAAAACATCCCTTTCAGGAAAATATACATGTAGAAAGAAACCGTTAGCAGGTGTTCATAATCCAAGAGCCCCTTCCTCTGTTGAAGTTCGCCTTCAGAGGAATTTCGCCTAGAGAAACGCAACTTTCCGTTTCTATCTTTTACTCATATTATCTATATAACATCTTTTTATGCATGTGTTTTATACATGTGGGAATCCAGATATGTATGTATCATGAAGACACAGCATGTACAAAAAAATAAATGCTCCAAAACGTTCAAAATTGAGGCGCTCCGTAATTTTCCGATGTTCTCTAGAAAAATGTATTTTGTTTTTTAACGATAACTCGGCTTCCTTTTAAGCTTTTTGCATTCACCCACACATTATTTTGTCATGATGATTGCAATATTTCTACACCCTTTCGTTCAGAGAATTTTAAGGTTGAAGGGCTAAAAAGAGGTTTCCTTCGCATAGAAATCAAAGCTTTAAATGCTCATATCTCGCTTAATTTTTAAGCTACATGAATTTAAAAAAAGCAAAATTTTCAGTAAAAAGAAAGCTAAATTTTCGTTAAGAACCCTTTATTTCGTAAAACCATTATTTTTTGAGTTATTTTGAAAAAACACCATAATTTTTGAAAAATAAAAAAAAAATCACTTAAAATAATTTTTTTCAAAATGTACATTCTCTAAACCATTCAAACTTTTGGAACGTATTATTGGGACACAATTGAAGTTAATTTTTCATGGGCTACGATTAATTTTAATTTTGCCGCTCATGGCGCCAATTTCATTGTCAATCTTTTTTCAAAAATTCCAGACACTTAATTTATTTTCGTCATAACTTCCTTAATTTTCATGCTAGAGGATTTTATAAAAGCTTATTTTAAAGGTCTAATAAAGCATTTTAAAAAAGGTTATGAACATTTTCTCTGAAAAATTACTCATTTTTCTGTTATTTGAGTTAAAATCTTTAGATAAATTTACGATAAGCAAAAATTCGTCTTCAATGACTCATAAGTCGCTTAATATGACCTAAAACATTAAAGAAAAACAGACGAATCGCTTTGTTTTTTTATAAGCTTCAATTTTGATAAGAATAGTTTTTTCCAGAAAACGTTTAATTTTCGAGTTATTCACGAAAAACTATTGAAAAACGTGTTTTCTATTGGAATTTTCAATCGCGAATAACTCAGAAATTATTAGGTTGTAGAAAAAACTTTATACTACACTTTCTTCTTAAAATTCCCGGTGTCATTTTGAATTTTTAAATTTCCACCCCCGAGAAAGGGTGGCATTCACCCCCGGGGTGGAAGCACATATCGGCACCAAGTCAGGTTTATTATTTGCATCATTTTTGAGCTGGTGTCAAAATTTCAAACAAATCGGTTGAGTTGATCAGATTTCGGAGGTGAATCGGTTCATTGATTGTACTAAATTAGCTTCATCATAGAACACATACCTTCTCAGGAAATATAAACCTTTTCAAGCAAATACTGGGTGTTATCGACCTTGTACTCTGTATAACCGTCGCGTGAGGAAGTGTAATTTTTATAAAACGACTTTTATTAAAATGAAATATTCATTTAGAAACTACTTTATCGAATTAGGTACCTTATTAATATTAATAATAATCGCCGTCTTTTAACACAACGCTTGCAATTGTACAGTACAACTTTAGTTGTTTGGATTCGGGTAGAAAATATTTACACGGATCCAAATTTAAAGGTTATTTATAATTCCCCCCAGATCTAATTATCATAGTACTTGCGTGGAAGTTACTCCCTTAAAAAACGCAATGCAGACTTGTCGTGTTTTATTTAATATTAACAGTAGTTTCGACTTGTTACATTGGATTTACTGCATAGGTCAGTTCACAAAGAGGATGATCAATTGGGGTGGATTGTTGAACAAAGCCTGACTGGAAAACTTTCATTGCAAATACTTAACAAAATAAGTGTGTTAAAATTACTTTGCAATAACGAGCATAACCACATATCAATACCATTAAATGAACGTTTGTACACTGTCTAGCAACACGCGTCACATCCACTATGTAAAGTAGCAGTCAGCAGCACCAAACATACCCACTCCCATAGCATGACACACATAATGTTTCTCATGTAATATGCATGCCATGATATAAAAACAGATACAACTAGAACCACCTCTAATTCAGTAGAGTGAATGCAACGTGAACCACCATGAATGCCCCACATAACTCAGTTAAGTGATTCATTCTTCCAGTTTTGAGTAAAACCAAATCCTTTTAACCACGTATAGAATACGTTAAAATCAGTAGATTTTCGAACAGATCCACCTCAAGAAATCATGACCCCCCCCCCCCCCCCGATATCCAGAAAAACGGAAACCAAAACCCATACTGGAAACTTTTAAAAATTATCTCTGTCAAGGCAAAAATGCAAAGAAGAAAGCCTATTGTTGATGGCGAAAACATTCGAATAGTCATTCTGGGATATTATCATGCATTTCCAAGGATGTCATTAAGACTAGCTGCTCTGGAATCGGGACTATGCAAGGATTAAACTCACAGAATTTTATTAAAACATAAATTTCACCCGTTTTCATTCCATATGGTTCAAGGATTAAAAGAAACAGATTTCCTAGAAGACAGAATTTTTGTGAGTTTATTCTAATAAGGTCTCTGAGGGTCACGATTCTTATTTGGGAAATATTGTATGGACAGACGAAGCAAAATTTACTAAAAATGGACTTTTTAATAGACACAATTCGCATTATTGGAGTGACTCAAATTCTCATATGCTCAGAGAGCGACACTTTCAGGAAAGTTGGCAGTTCAATGTTTACTGTGCCATAAGACACGATAGAGTGGTGGCATTACAATTTTATCAGGATAATTTAAACGGTAAATTAAATTTTCTCTTCTGCTAATATGTATAGATAAATTTTTGTTTTTTTTTTTAGGTGAAAGATATCTGAATATCTTACAAAATTTGAATAATAATTATTTAGAAAATTTACCTCTCGCCGAACATAGAAACATTTTTTATCAGCACAACGGTGCTCCCCCACATAACGCATATTAAATTAATAATTATTTACAAGAAACTTTTTATGGTCAATGGATTGCCAATAATGGACCTTTCTTATGGCCTCCTCGCTCGCCCGATTTATCAGTTCTGGATTATTTCATTTGGGGAACTATTAAAAATAAAGTTTATGAGAGACCATTAACAACTATTGAAGATTGTATACAAAGAGTAAGAAATGCATTTCAAAACATATCACAGGATTCAATTAGAAGAGCTACCCATGAGGAACTAATCCGAAGGTGCGAAAAATGTGTCGAAATTCGAGGGCGGAATTTTGAGCAATTATTAAATTAAAATGAAATCATATTTTAAATTGATCTTATCTCTGCTATTTTAGTTCATGCCATATCTTCAATTCGCTTAATACGCATGTTACAGGGTTCGTGTTATTTTGCGTTTTTGTGGATATCGAGTAGCAAATGTGCTGCAAGTTCTTGATATTACTTTATCACATTCTCCATAAATAATAAACAAATTATAAAGTTTTCATTGGTATAATTTAAACGTGCTGGCATTTTTTGACATAAGATAATGACCGATTGTTTCTAATCATGGCTATTTTGATGAAATGATTACAACAATTCATGAATTTCTAATAAAATCGCAAATATTTCAAAAAGTTATAACTTTAACCCCCACAATGCTACATCAGAAAAAAGGGAATTCAATTTTACACAGCATGACGTAAAAAAATACAGGGTGTTCCATTTGACCTAAACAAGTTTTCACGGTTTGAAGTTGACAAAATGCACGCGAAAGACGGAACACTTGGTATGATATTATTGAATTTATTTCAGATGTAGAACGTAGATCTCCTTGTGTTCTTTTTACATGACAAGAAGCAAATGAGGATCTTTTACACGAAGAAAGTTATAACGGTTCTTGCAAACCGTTGCACCTGTCAAATTTTCTATAAAATGTCAAATATCTCTGAAACGGCTAGGCAGAATTTTATGCTCTTTTCCAAAACCCTAAAATGTATAGGGTGTTCCATTTGAAATAAACAAGTTGGTATCGACTTCCAGTATAAGCGGAAGTGCCAGCTGCTTGTAATTATTTTAGTTGGATTGGCCACACCGACATTAATAGCTATTTAAATTTTCAAAGTTTTCTAATGCGTACTTTTCTCTATATCGATCGATTCATTTCCCGGTGAGACACCCTGTATACTGAACTGAGTGTCGTTGGTTCCTTGTGAAACATCTTAAAAATAATTGTATTTAAGTAAACACTTTGTACTCTTTTGATAAAGGCCTAAAACATTTGTGGAGAATTTTAAACAAAGTAATTTGATACATCTAAAAGCAGTGTTACTTAAAAACAAGATTCTTTATAACCTTCCGAGTTTGTTTTCTTCATATTGAACCCCCAATCCTCCAAAATTGCAGCCAATTCTAAAAATTGTTTCCATATAGATGCCTTAGATCTTTTCGTATTTGTTGGAATTAGTGTGTCCACCTCTTTTCTGATTATCTCAGTTCAGTATCTTCCTGTCCAAAACGCGACACTTCTCTCAAAAGCGGTAATAAAATAATTCACACCACGCTATTATAATTTCTGCCAGTGAAGTACGTCAAAATGCCAGTCAAGGCCATCACCAGCCTACAAGGTTTTGCAAATATTTTTAGTTTTTTTTTAAATCTCCCTCGTTCTTGAATAAAAATGCGGAAATTTCTTCTCGCTCTCGAAGTTTTAAAGAAAATGCGAACCTAGAGAAAATTTTAATTCAAGCATTATGGAGATTACAGGTGAAAATAGAACGATTGGAAACCTCGCATGCTTTACTTAGCTTATTTAGCTTCTCTCTATAATTTAGCTGTATTTTTCTTTGTACACGTTAATAGTTAATTATCTGCTCCACATCAGGTTAAACATGACAAACATTAACAATGCTCAAAGATACTTTAAGATAACTTAATCATGTTGATAAAATCGTCCGAGGACATGGATGGAAAAGCCACCATGAACCACATCAATCCGGAAAACATAAACATTATCAAAAAAATCATCGACGACTTCGAGAACACCAGCCAAAGCAATAAAAACAAATCCAAACTGAAGCGGCGCGGGAAGCACAAAAAAATAAGCAATAGCGACTCTTTTATACATAAATACAAACGGTCACAAATCTCGCCGAAAACCACGAGCTCTCTCGACGGACACATCATCAAATTCAAACCGTCCAATAGCGTCGAGGAGTTTCTGCAAAAGGAAAACGACGTATACATAAATTTTTTTGAAAACTGTGATAACGAAAACGCGGATGCCAACGCGTTCTGGAGGTTTACGGGCGCGAAAGGTGTGTTTAAAAATAGTGGCAGTGACAAGTTTAATGACGGACTGTTGGACGAGTATCAGGTGTTGAGGGATTCTAAGACTCATCAGGATAGAGTTAGGAAAAACGTCAAAGAGGTGAGTGTTAATAATGTATCTTTTTATTTCACGACGGTAGAGGTGAGCATATGATAGATTTCTTATTAGTGGATTGGGATTTTGAAGAAATTGGGCTGCATTACCTTACACTCTGGTAATGAAAATACACAAGAAGTTAGTATTGTGTTCTATTAAAATTTCTGTACAATTCATAAATGTATAGACATTTTAATTTATTTGTTTGAGGTCTGTTTAAATAGAATAATCATCTAAATCGAATTGACATTGAAGGGAAATTTATTTAATGTTTCTAGTAATTCTGAACAACTAACCTTATTGTTTAGTAACTACTACATTATGCTGTTCCACTTATAGTGCAAGCATATGGTGTAAAAACTCCCTTGACCTGGGCAAAATTACAACACAAATGATTCTTTTTGCATTCTATTGTAAAAAAGTGTCTATTTTAACATATTCAAAATCCCCATTAATGCCGGCCCAGGAAATCAGTGAAAATCCAAGATGGCGGCTGAATTTTTTTTATTACAAAATTTATAACTTTGTATAGCTTTGTATTTATAATGTATAACTTGGCAAAAATGTTTAAAATACAAAGATTAAAGCATAAAATAGGTATTGAATAGGTAAGATAAAACCTTATTACACATTAGACTTACAAGAACAAAAAACCATTATTTCAAAGTATGGGTTATTTTCCTTTATTGAACAAAAATTAAAATGATTTGGCTGTTTTTTCACAATTCATCATAATCTTCATCTCTACTTTCATTTCTTCATCTTCTATTCGCTGCGGACTATTTTCACAATTTGTTTCTTGACATTGACTATATGAATTGGTACATTCCAAACCATTCTTTCGGCAATTACATTTCATGGCACCACAGCCGGTTTTGCAGTTACATCTTACTATGCGTAATATACTTTCAGGTGCTGGTGGCAAATCCATTTTTTTCGGTACATACATATTATCATGTATACTCCATCCCCAGTCTGTTGGGTTCAAGCCTCCTTGCATTTGCATATACAAATTTGCAAATATGCACGGAAGCTATGGTACTTGACAGCTGATTCCGTTGGGGGAAGGTTCTGTGGTGAACGAAACATTTTGCCTTCGATACTTTATCAATAATAGTTCTATACCTAAGTGTATTTAGTATATCATCTGAATTTCCACCAAAAATACATACCATTGTCTTCTTTCCAAATTCTTCAACCTGACTGGGATTAAGGTTTGTTGAGCTGAACGATAGTGCAAGCTCACGAAAGTATTGATCTTCAACAACATGTTTCAAAACTGATTGCTTTCCAATATGGAATATTCTGGTGGTGCTGTCACATCCTGCATACGAATGTATAAAGAATTGACTGTTGGCTAAGTTATTTTCGAGCGAATAACTAATAGTATTGATATCATAAATGTTATCCTGTTTGGAAGGTTTTTTATCACTTACAATGTACAATGTAAATGGCATGCTTTAGTACATAATAAGACCTATTTTGAGTGCACATTTTTTCCCAAAATGGTGGCCTTTAAATATTTGAAAACTAAATACTTATTTATTTAAATGGCCGCCATTTGGAAAAAAATTAAGTAAGTGAAGTCAATGGTTATTTCTTTATACTTTTCTCTTTGTATTATAAACATTTTTGCCAAGGTATACATTATAAATACAAAGTTATACACAGTTATAAATTTTGTAATAAAAAATACAAAATTAGGCCGCCATCTTGGATTTTCACTAATTTCCTGGACCGGCATTAATGGGGATTTTGAATATGTTAAAAAAGACGCTTCACACAGTACAATGCAAAAAGAATCATTTGTGTTGCAATTTTGCCCAGGTCATAATTTGTTTTTACTGCACTATTAGAACTACTCACGTCAGTAAACCACCTCCATCCTAGCTTACGAATGCCGTAAAACTAATACGGTTAGCCACAAACATCTGCTTGAATGCCTCGAAGATATAGGCGTAAGAAATACGGAACTAAAACTTTTTCATAGTTATTTAAGTGGAAGAATGCAGTGTTCATATTGCGGGTACATAGAGGGAATTCAGAACGGTTAGTTGTGGTGTACCTCAGGGCACTGTCTTGGGTCCAGTTCTGTTCTTAATATATTTAAATAATTTATTTGCCATCGAAAGTATAGGACACATTATTAGTTTTGCCGATGACACCGCTATATATTGTGAGGCAGAAACCTGGTCTGAGCTAAAATTCAAAGTAGAGACAGATCTCTAAAAAATTCTAGACTGGTTTAAATTCAAATTATTAACACTCAATGTCGAAAAAACCCTATTTGTACCTTTCGGAATGTATAAAAAATCAATTCCAGATATAGACATACTTAAAGTTCACCTTGACTCTGAAGTATTTGACACAAAAAAGCTACTAATGTAAAATATTTAGGTATTTTTATCGACTATCATCTGAGGCGGGATATACATGTGGATTTTGTGTTAAAAAAACTTGAAACAGTAATTAATACATATGTTTAAATATATTAAAAATATTTTGAATATAAATCAACTAATAATCCTTTATAAAGCCTTAATCGAATCGCATTTGACATACGGCATAATTGGATGTGGTGGAATCTTAAATGTACATTTACAAAGGCTACAAATTATGCAAAAGCGAATCTTGAAAATAATATTCAATAAACTGATTATATACTCATCAGATGAACTGTTTCGTGAGTCACATATTTTAGATATTCGTCAATTATATTTTTTTAATGCAGCGTTGAAGCTTTTTTCTGAAAAAAAAAGATAAAATAAGTCACACTCATCAAACGAGAACTAAAAATCAAAATAACTTACCTATTATATTAATGCATACTAGTACAGGACAAAGATTAAATACCTAAGTTGGATCAAAAATATTTAATTCCATTCAGAATATAATTAGGAATATAAAGTCTAAACATATTTTTAAAAAAGAATTGAAGAAATCTATATACGTTTCACGAATACTTGTTCATACACTAATTGACTCGAATAGCAAGTAGTTAATTCTATTTATATTATATATACCTTCAAAAATATTTTATTTTTATGCATGTATGTATGTATGTATGTATATATATATATATATATATGAAGTGTTGTTGTACTTCCGGGTGCTCTCCCGCGTCGATGATCGACTCATCCAGGAGTCACGGTTGTCTAAACGACGTTTCGGCAGAATCTCATCTGCCATCTTCAGATTCTCACTGAAAGCTGCCTACTGCTGCTTCTGTAACTTGAAGTTCAGTTCGAGCAAGGAGAAGCAGCAGTAGGCAGCTTTCGGTGAGAACCTGCAGATTTTACGTATGTATGTTACTTTTTATACTACATCTGAATAAACAATATTATTATATATAATTAAAAAATAGTATAAAAATATGTTTATTAAAGTGATTTTATAAATTTTGTACGTACAGTCATGGGTATATTAATACATGTGTAAATACATATGTGTATAGATACTTAAATGTATTTATTTGTGACAGCGGATCAAGAAAATCGTAGACGCTTACAAGGGTTACATTCTTCATTTTCTTCCCGATTTTCGTGACATTCAGTGCTGTCATCTTCTTGCATATCGCCTCCTACAAAATATTCATTTTTCAACAACAAAAAAATCCACCCCTTTGAAGGGCGCAAACAATATCCCTAGGGAGTAAATGCTTTACTTCTGTCACAATTTTGATGCCATAGAAATTGATTTCTACTCCCGGTCGTGGAAAAACATAATTATTAATGTATAAATGTATGTATGTATGTTTTGTTTTCTGCTCTCTACTTGCATATATTATAAGTCTTATGTTATAGAATTTTACTATAAGTTTTTCATATAATTTCCTCTAACAAATAATAATGTATAGTTATAATATTGTGCATAATTTTTGCCCTGTAATTAGGTTGTACGGTCGTAAGCAAAAAAAAAATAGGACAAGTCTTATAACGGTATTTTGCTAAAATCTAGTTGTGTACATCTAACTTTAATTTTTGTGACATTGTCAGTTAGTTGTCATAATTTATTGCAAGGATGCAAAAAACTAATATGCCTTATAGAAGTGATTTAGTTACATCTGGAGTTATTTCTAAAGCAGAATATGGATGGTGAGTGAGACAAATTGCACTGCGTTATAATATTGAAAAAAATTCGGTGTGTAATATTTTAAGAAAGTGGAGAATAAACGGTACGATTAGGAGAAATCCTGGAACAGAGCCACGAAGGATCTCAACTCAACAACAAGATTTGCAACTGGTAAATGCTTTAGTAGAAGACAACAACATCAATGCTCTTAACTGGTCCAGTCATAGTCCAGATCTTAACCCTTGTGGTAGATGTATGGGGACTACTCGTAAGAAGTATCCAAAAACGAAATGTGAGACCACGGAATGCCGAAGAATTACTGGAAATAGTAAATAATGCATGGGAAAATATTATTACTAATGATTATTGGATAAGGTTATTTAATTCTATGCCAAACAGACTTATAGAAGTTATAAATAGAAATGGCCCAGGACCTTCTCCACTTTCTTAAAATGTTACACACCAAATTTTTGTTAATGTTATAACGCAGTGCAATTTGTCTCATTAACCATCCATCATTTACTATAGCAATAACTATAGCATTAAAATAAAAAATAAATCAAAAGTGATATCTGTTTTATTTCGGCTACTCATTACATATTCAAATAGAGACAGATTTACATTAGAAAAAAAAACTGTCCTATTTTTTTCTGCTCACGACAGTACCTGTTGGACAAATAAAGTGTTTATATATTTATTTTTTTCAATTAAAAGTTTGTTATTATTTATAAAATGCCCGTTAGAAGCATAATGTTAACTTATTTTCTGGTTAGATAAATAACTATTTGATGTTATCTAATGAATTACAAGAATAGCAAATAACACATGAAAAAAGCAGATTTGAGTAGCAATGGAAAGATGTTACAAAAAGGAAATTGTTCAAAATTTTATAAATGAAAGTATTTCTATATGAATCCAAATCCTTCCTTTCAGAATAAATACATCTTTCAATTTAAATTGTAGTGAAAGGTTATATTCAACTCCAACCTTTAACTATTTGACGGGCATTTCCCGAGCGTGATATCTACATTGTGATGGCCAGACTGAACAACTGCCGAATGACCTGCTTAGAAATTTCTAACAGAAATTCTAAAGGTCAATATCGCGCCTGTTATCATGTCTAGTAGTTATTTTGTACTTTTATGTCTGAATGGAGTGCAACTTAATAATGGAATCCAATTAGGACTTGAAAAATGCGAAATGTGAATTGCCTTACGCCGATTTTTTTTATTTGAACTGTTCAGGGGACCAACTTGACTGCATAGTTTAGTTTTGTAATTTCGGTGAGGTATCTTTATTCATCTGTTCTATACAAAACTATTAAACTTGTGTCATTCACTGGGATATCAAACTTGTACAGGAAATTCACGTTCTAGTATTTTAAGTTTATTATGCAATAAGAATAAATAATTCTTGTTCAGCGCGACTGAATAAGGGAGGAATTCCAAAGAAATTGCAGAGTTGCTCCGAGGTAAATATTTCCCTATAGTATGCTTCATACTTCCGCGAACTTATTCAACAAAAACAAATTCAGGAATCTCTTACCGCTTCCGTTCTTTTCCCACTTATAATCATCCGTGATCTAAAAATACCTTTCCTGGTTTTCCAATAAAGCATCCAATCTTGTATTATAGACACGAATAGTTACGTGTATTTGAAAATGAATTGACTCAGCAATGCATCTCTCTTGACATTGATTGCTGGAGAAAGAAGGACGCAATGTCTTTCAGCCTTTGTGTAGTATTATTCAAAGTTGTAAGTTCGTTATTAAATCTAGATGGATTAAGTTACAGCAATTAAACTCTCTCAATATTTTAGCTCTAGTTCTAGATCAGACAAATCTCGACCAAAAATAAGCACACAATTCCGTGCTGGTGATTTTTTTAACGTAAAGGATAGCTCTGCTATACTTTATCCGATGCCAGTTTGAACAAGAGCGCGGCACTTTTTTGTAACCGACCTCCAACACATGCCATCCATAGGCGCGGAACTTACTTTTCAATAAAATAAATAAAACTTATTTTTTTCTTGTTATAAACAAAAAAAATAAAATAAAACAAAATTCTCATTAAAACGCCGTCGAATCTCAAACAAAACAGAATTAGTTATTTTACTTTACCTCAATTAGAATAAAAGTTTTATTAAAGTAAGAAAATTTAAATAATAATAAAAGATATTCTCATAGTTTCGGGAGAAAAATGGTCACATGGTAACGGAGTTATGAGTACGCTCACTTCTAGAATCATTCCCTACCCTGAATAATAATAGGCCCTACGTTCGACAAAATGGGATACTCTTTTTCTTTGTTTATAACGTGATTCGTGGATTTTTTCCATATGTCAGTTTTGTCTAAATAGGACATTACGTTTCTTTTATAATCTACACATAAGTGTACCAAATTTCAAGTCAATATCATAAACGGTTGCAGAGTAAACGTGCGCACAAAAAGTTACAGACAGACCGACAGATAGATAGACAGACCGACAGACAGAAAAAAATTTTCGCTCAAATTTAAAATCTCGACGTTTCATGACATTTTAAGCCTATTTCAACAAAAAAAATTATTTTTTTTGCGTTATTATACTTCCACTGGACGCGGAAGTAAAATTAAAATGTGATTTAGTGTGTATGCAAGAACGAAACGTCTCAAAAATTTTTTTGGTGTTAGCTACCCCCTCTACCACCCCCATTGCCACCCCTACCCTATTATTAAAGGGAGTAAAAATGAAATTGTTATTTAGTGTGTGTACGAGAACCCAGGACTTTTAAAAAAAATTTTACATTAGCCACCCCCTCTACCACCCCCAATAAAATATTAGATTGGGATTTAGTGTGTATAAGACTTGGATACAAAATCTGGAGTGATTCCTTGGGCAACGGTTTTTTAATTTAATTTTATCATGTTTATGTGACTAACATTTGTAGATTCTGACAGTCAAGTCTGAAGTTTCATGTTATTATTTTAAGGTTATGCCAGTGTCAATTGACAGGTTAGTTTAAGTTGATGTTGGTATGATTGTTTTAAGATTATTGAAAAGAATGATATTTTCAACTAGAATGTTTTATTTTTGAAAAATAAAAAAATGAGAAAGATAGAGGGTTGTGGAGAAAAGGTGGCTAAGAAGGGTAAGAGTATTATTATGATGGATGAGAAATTTTAGATTTGGAAGTAGATTATCAAATGAAATAGTGAAGATTTGAAATAATAAAGGAACATTAACCAAGACGGATTGGAAGGTGATTGAGTTTGGAAAGAAGTTGAACATTTAAAGCTGAGAAAGGAAGACGAATTGGAAGGTGAATGATTTTGGAATGTAAATTGAAATTATATAGCAAAAGAGAAGAAACAAAACATTAACGAAATTAAGAAATTGAACATCTAAGGCTGAGTAGTCAACTTTAACTTTGTTATTTTCGGTAACTTTTGACTTACCGTATCAATATAAATTTGAAGTATAACGTTTTTTTTTCTTGGGGCATTTCTTAAATTGATAGTTTGCGGGTTTCTAGAACCGACTCCTTTTAGTTTTTCTTTTGAAACTAAATTTAATTGTTAATTTCTTATCTTACACTACTAAAGTAGGTTATCATATATATCAATATGTAGTAATATGACGGTAAACATAACAGACTATAGCCGTGTGTTTCGCTGATATGGTTTTCAACATATTCTTTTTTAAAATTATGTTCTTTGATAGTTTTTAATAAATCCTTTTTCCTGAAATTTTTCCAAGAACATTTATACTTTTAGAATTCATAAACTTTATGATATCGGCATTTTTCGTATATTATTTTGGTACTATTTAATTGCTGCGAATGATAAGAAGTACTATCCATAACGATAACTAAATTAGAGGGAATATTACGTAACAGCTGTTTGGCGAACCATTTTTCAAACAAACCCTCGGTCATATCTTCGTAATAGCCAGCAAAGCAATCTTTTGTATTTTTGGCGGACAAGAGCAGTGCGTTGTGTGCGAACCTATTTTTTACTTCCGGCATGTAGAATTGTATACGTTTTCCCCTTAAATATGGCGCATTTAAAGTACAATTTTGAGTCATGTCTACTCAACCGTAATTAACAGTACCAGTCTGGTCAATAGCCGAGTAGGTTAAGGCGTAAGGTGGCAATCGACATTAATCACACGGACATCGCACCACCGGGTTCGAATCCTGGCCCCGGCACTGGCACTGTCGGAGGAAATGGTTGTATCTCCGCGTTTTTTCAATGCGTAACCCCCTTCCGCACAAGCCCTGGCTTCTGGAATTGGGGGTTGTCTAATTTCTGTGGTGATCTGTGGTGTTTCTTGTGAACAGACCTATTTATAATATTTTAAACTGACTTTGGATAAACTATACTAACTGCAATCTTAGAAGCTTTGGCTAGTGTGCAACTATACTTATTAATTAGGCTGTTGATAGTCATTTAAATTATTCTGCTACAAGGCTAAATACTCTAAAACATCTCCTTTAAAGTAATTAAGTTTCATTTTCGGACAGCACTTTAATGCGTAGGATATGAGCTCATCCTGTACCCGTTAAAATTCTCGTAGTCACCCTGGTCTATGGCAGTGACAATGTTCCTTGCGTCTAAAATCAATAGAGATAGCGTTCCTGCGCATACTCTCGAAGCTTGACATGAAGAACCTTTTCAATACAACTAGGAGTCGACGATGGATTATGTAGGTAACTACTTTTCAGATGAATAACTTTTATATTTATAATATAAAATGTATCCCAATATTTCGTAGGCAGGCCCTAGACTGGAAAATATGAACCTTTAATCCTAGAAATCTATAACCAACGCGCCATATATACAGGGTGGGGAAAATAAATGAACAATTCTTTGCCGAGTTCGGGTGTTGGGATCAACGTTTTGTCAAAAAAAAAACAACAATTTTTGATTTGTCGACGTTTCGTTTATTACCATAAACATCCTCAGGGCACTAGAAATATAAAGAATTCTATGGAATTATTCAAATCAAAATTAAAAGTTTACGCTAAAATAATAAAATTGGCTGCATAGCACCGTTAAAGTTTCAGATTTTTTTTTATGTGAATACATAGGTAGGTACGTACAAACAAAGGAAAAGAAAAACTAACATAGTCAACAATTTATACCATAGTAAAAACTTATACACAAAATTCAAGAAGTAGTCCCTTTAAATTAGGAAAAATTAAAGAAAATTTTTCCACAGTTATGAAACCCGTAAAAAGTTAGATATTTGGGTTGTCTAAACATGATTTTCACCCCCCGCAGTTCCAAAAAAGTTTGGTTTTGTCGTTTTTTCGCAATTGTCTCTATTTTCAGGAAAAAATATGCATTTTGGTGAAAAATATCGAGAGAGCAAAGTTTAGAGCATAAAATTTCCTACAAGTTTTGTCTTTACTTTTTTTCGAATTCCGCATAGTTTCGCCGCTGGAGGGCGCGAAATATATATATATATATATATATATATATATATATATATATATATATATATATATATATATACATATATATCCTTTCCATTAAATAAAACATAACAATTTTGAAAAAAAAATAATTTCTTATTATAACAAAATCATTTGTAATCTATAATAATCTTAATAATTATAATAATACTAATAATAACAATTAATAAAAATAATAACAATACTAACAATCATTACATTGAAAATATTAAATTAATTACAAAATCTTTTCCATAAAAGAATTCGCGGAATATTAAACATAATATTTCTCAAATATTATGTTTAATATTCCGCCCTCTAAAAGCACATTTGAACTATGCTAAGCCAAGTCAGGCTATTTATTTTTCGATTGCAACAGACACTGGACCGCTGGATGGCGCCTGCTGGCTGTTTTACATGTCGCTATTGTAAAAATACCGGGATGTACTATAGTCAAAGGATTCTCATGTCGGTCGTTGCATACCTACCTTGCACTGACGAGAGCCAACAGCTCGAAACTGCAGTCTGCAAGTGGTGTGTGACGACTAGCAAGGGAGCTCCTTTAAGTAGGATCAGTCTTTCGGCTGGTGTTTGTTGCAATCGAAGCATTAGCGTTTTGATGGTAATATGCAATTATTACACTTAACGCGCCAGGCTTGTAACTTGTAATTCAGCGCTCGGCGGGGCACATAGCCCGGAGAGTAGCTGTTGGTTGCAGTCTGGTTAGGTTCCTTATAGTAGAAATATTATGTTTAATATTCCGCCCTCTAAAAGCACATTTGAACTATGCTAAGCCAAGTCAGGCTATTTATTTTTCGATTGCAACAGACACTGGACCGCTGGATGGCGCCTGCTGGCTGTTTTACATGTCGCTATTGTAAAAATACCGGGATGTACTATAGTCAAAGGATTCTCATGTCGGTCGTTGCATACCTACCTTGCACTGACGAGAGCCAACAGCTCGAAACTGCAGTCTGCAAGTGGTGTGTGACGACTAGCAAGGGAGCTCCTTTAAGTAGGATCAGTCTTTCGGCTGGTGTTTGTTGCAATCGAAGCATTAGCGTTTTGATGGTAATATGCAATTATTACACTTAACGCGCCAGGCTTGTAACTTGTAATTCAGCGCTCGGCGGGGCACATAGCCCGGAGAGTAGCTGTTGGTTGCAGTCTGGTTAGGTTCCTTATAGTAAAATAAGGATTTATAGAGGAGTTTGCGACTAGAAATATTATGTTTAATTCTGGTTTAGTATAACTGTCCATATAATATAGGTCGTGATCCGTTAAAAAAATTTGCAACTCCAATTTAGTCGAACTCTTATTAGGAATTTTATATAATTCTCTTGAATGGTACTTCGCATTGTCAAGAACAATAACACTATTTGGCTTTAATTTTGGAATTAGAGTATTTTCAAACCATTTTTCAAAAATTACTCCCTCCATATTCTTGTGATAATCCACGTTACACTCTTCCATGTTTTTCCCGCATAGTTTCAATGCATTATCTACCCATCCATCACCTGATCCACAGTGTAATATAACCAATCGAGTCCCCTTATTTGGAGGCAATGACTGTGGTAGACATTTTTTAGTTCCATCAGTCCATCCTTTTTTTACGGTATCGTGAGTGTCATACCAAGTTTCATCTAGGTAATAAATTGTTCTATTTTCCCTTCTGAACTTTTTAATCTCCTCTAGATATGTATGTCGCCAATCCACTATTCGTCTGCTTTCCATAATCGCCACGCGTTTATTAGTTGTTTTAAATTTAAATCCAATTTTTTTCAGCCAGTTCCTTAAAGTTCTTGTCGTATATTTCAAAGGACAATCCATTTACTTTAGTTTTCTGTCTACCGCGTCAACAGTCGGGATTTCATTTTTCTGATATGCATCGTAAATCAGTTTTGCTATTGATGGATCTAAAATTTTTGATATACCAGCGTCGCAACGTTGCTTTCTTTCGGTAACACCTGTTTTCACTAGTTTGTACAATGTGGAATAGGGAACGTGGGTTAAAGATTCTGTTTCCCTTAATATATCTAAATCACGCAAGTTAAAGTCATTAGTTTGTCGCTGTAGAAGAGTATTATACACATTTAAACAAATTTGTTTCCCGTCACTGCTTAAATGCCGTTTTTTTCTCCCTTGAAACTCATTTGGAATTTTATTTTCTTTATCACTGAAATCACTATAACTGTCACTTTCACACTCACAATCACTCGATCGACTCATTTTTGTAATAAATAAGTTACATACCAGCAAAAAGACAAATATAAACTAATGTATTAATGTATTAATTGCACTTACACCCGTACACTCCGCCGTATATGAAAGTAAACTAAGTCCGCCTCTGAAGTACCATATCTCACATGTCGTTCGTGCTAGTTGGCAAACAACACAAGCCTGACCTTCTCTCTCATTCTAATGCACGCGACATAAAAGACGTAAAACATGATGTGATACAAACAGCTATGCGTTATGCATAGCCACTACCCTCTCTATTCCCCACTACGTCTGTGACCGTTTTCATTTATCGTTTTCCTCTACAATACATCAATCTTCTCGGAATTAACACAATCAGCTTCTTTACAAAATTTATTACACTTCAATCCCAATTTTCTACAAACGCATCTCTTGGTACAAAGAAGTTTACAACCACAATGCAATTTTTCGAGAAGTTCATCTGGAATCAATGGGTTATCGGATAATTCAAGGATTAAATTATCATCTTTTTTCTAACCGAATTCACAGGGCACAGAAAATTCGAGAAGCAGCAGTAGGCAGCTTTCAGTGAGAACCTGAAGATGGCAGATGAGATTCTGCCGAAACGTCGTTTAGACAACCGTGACTCCTGGAAGAGTCGATCATCGACGCGGAAAAGCACCCGGAAGTACAACAACACTTCATATATATATATATATATATATATATATATATATATATATGAAAAATACTAGGTTCTCGGGTTGAACCGCGTCTGAGATTGTTAATGTCTCGACGTTTCGGCTCCCGTTTTGGAGCCATTTTCAAGAGAAAAAGTGAGTCAAGTAAAAATTATCAAAGAAAATAATGCTAGGAGTTCGTGGAACTGGTTCGATTCCGGGGTCTCAATCTGCCTACTCCCCAGATCTCACCGCGATCCGTCTCTAAGGCCTCAACCTGCCTACTCCTTAGAGCGAACTCGCTGGCAGTATCGGACGAAGTGTTATTTATACGAAAGCTGTTTGTGGGTGGGAGAGTGGTGGGGGGTTGAGGGTCTGTTTATGGAGGCATCAGAGCAGAACGGCTGCTATCAGGATTATGAGGTGTGGATGAATATTGTGGGGCTAGCCTGGAGATCAATGATTTCCAAGCGACTGGAAGACGATGACCGTCATCCCTTTTGTTTAGACAATTGGGACGTTTTTCAATCTCAATTGCTTCGCGGATGATTCGCGGTTTTTGGAAAAATGATGGTGCTATGGTTTTGGTGTTATCGAAGCCTATATTATGGCCTGTTAGAAGGCGGTGTTGGGCAAGTGATGATGTGGGATCGGATTTTCTAACTGCAAGACGATGTTCATATATTCTATTGTTAATCCGTCTGTTGGTTTGTCCAATGTAGGTTTGGGGACAGTTTGAGCAAGGTATTTCGTATACACCATGGGAATCATTAGGTATTTGGTCTTTTGGGGTTCTGATTAAATTGGAAATTGTTTGGTGTGTTGTGAATATGGTTTTTATGTTATTGGATTTCAGGATTTTTGAAATTTTGTCTGTGACACCTTTGATGTAAGGTAGGAAAGCTTTTTGCTGAGGAGGAGTTTCTGTCTGATCAGTTTGGGAAGGATTTTGTGCTTTGTGTATGGATCGCGTTATATGTCCTTTGTCGTAACCGTTTTGTAGAAGTGCTTCTTGTAATGTTTGTAGTTCGGATTGTCTGTTGTGATTGTCTGTTAGTCTGAGGGATCTGGTTACAAGAGTGTTGACAACGGAATTTATTTGTGATGGATGGTGGTGTGATTTTGAGTTAAGGTAACGGTTGGTGTGGGTTGGTTGGATATATATATATATATATATATATATATATATATATATATATATATATATATATATATATATATATATATATGTTTAGACATCCCAAATATTTAACTTTTTATGAGTCTCATAACTGTGGGAAAATTTTCCATAAAACTGCCATTTTTTACTAATTTGAAGGAACTAAAGTTGGAAATAGACTTACATTTAATTTGTCTTTTGATGTCATATAAAAAACGTAACTTCTGGGACATCACTAGATAAAAACATTCAATATTTTAAACAAACGAAAGGTATAACAGTAAAAATGGTCATGTACACACACGTTTAACTTAAATACTGTATACCCGATGATACGTTATCAGATGCTCAGATTTTTTGTTTGTCTAGGAGGAATTTCAATAGTATATGCCTAGTGTTATTATGCTATTGGCTTTACCTTTTAATTGTACTAATAATATTGAAATAGGCTGCATTTAAGTTTTCGATATTTGCAATATTTTTAAATATACTTTTGTGAATATTTATTCGACCATTTTTATATATTTGGACAATTAATGTAAGCAAATGAAGCTGCGACAAAAAATCTAATTACGTGGTTTTGTTTAGTAATGTATGGGCTTTTATTATTGGCAAATAAATACTAAAAAAATATGTAGAGGGTGATCTTTTTTACAGGAATCGGAAAAACAAATTAAAAAGTCCGGCACTGGAATTTAAAAAATCGTAACTGTGATAAGTGTATAGAGCATCTAAAATATAAATAAAATCCGATCAATGGTGAGGACGTTCTGGTCAAAATAAATTTAGATCAAAATCAATGTATCATCCTGTATCTCAGAAATTAAGAGGGACAGGAAAATTTCAATGGCCGTTCCTGAATACCCAAGTAGTCCTCTACCGCTCCTGAAAGTATGTATACTATATGTATCTCAAGTGGTAAATAAATATTATTATTATTTATGAAAAGTCCTGAATTGTAAAAATTATTAAAAAAACACGTTTCATCTGATTTTTAAACTTCAGTTGTCAGAAACAACCAAATTACAGGGGGGAGATATTTATGGTGGATCTCCCCGAACAGTAAAATCATTGTTAATTAATAAACATCAATAATAACAAAGTAACTAAGCACTACATGGTATTAATTAGGTCGCTCGTGGAATTTGTTTGCATGTTGCAGTAGATATGTCGTTTTATTTTTTCAGTTAACAATTAAACTAGAGATACATCATACATAGTATATAAAGGCCATTAATTAAACAAATACAATCTAACTGTTTGTTAAACCGCTGAAATGTTACCCGCATCAAATAATACATATTGGATATTGGGCTTAACGTCGAAATTCGTCATTTATGATTAATTAAATGACTTTTAATCATTATTAACAGAGTAATGAACACGTTGCGTCCACATTTTATTACATCGGTATCGTGGGATGAAATTTTTTATGAAATTATGTGATGTATTTACTATTTTCCTTCGAGTGGTACAAAATAATATCATAGAGAAACATGAGTTGGAATGTTTTTGATCTAATTCTCATCGAGCGATGCTAGAAACACCCACATTATAATAGCCTGGGGCAAGCAAGAAACCATTTGCTTTGTGGGCAAATATTTACTGAAACATTTTTCTTACTATGTAGATTAGAAAAACAAAATTAATGGAGATCTTTGTTTCAATACCTAAAATTGACATAAATCTTTAGTCAGTAGAGCCGAAACCATTACAATAGACAAAATAACTTACTATCGAGGATCAACTCTGAGCAAAACACTACTCTCGCTCGTTTCGCTAACAAAGTATCCTAAATTTACACTCAATTAATCTAAAATGTTCAACGAATTTAACTAGTTGCATTATCTCTTCTTCCCAACAGTGACTCTTATATGAACATCAACGACACCCACTCTAACATGCCCAGTATAAATCATACATCATTACTCGAGGACGAAATAGTACTTTGAATGAAGAGTTTAAAAAATAAAATGACCTGTGATCAGGACGGTATTCCCAGCATTTTTTGTTAAAGACAGTGTACGTGTCATAGTTCAACCGTTAACAACTCTCTTTAACTTATCTCTGAGGCAGGGTGTTTTCCCCGATACTTGGGAAACTGCTAGTGTCTGTCCCATTCTGAAAGACGGTGATGAGTCGGCCTATCATCTTACTGTGTAACTTCGCAAAGGCTTTTGACATGTCTTTATATAATCGTATTTACCTACTCGCTAAAAATGTTATATCATTTGACCAGCATGGCTTTATGGGAATGGCTCTACCAATACAAATTTAATATGTTTGAACAAATACTATCTAAAGCTGCTGATCAAGATGGGCAAATATATGTGATATATACCGATTTCTCGAAAGCCTTTGATCGTATTGATCACAAAATCCTATTAATCAAACTAGAAGAGCACGGTTTTTCAGCACTGCAACTTATTTTCCTTTGCTCATGCCTGACGGATCGTCTTCGTACGATACATATAACTGTTTTAAATCAAGCCAATACGCGATTACCTCAGAAGTTCCACAAGGATTTAACCTAGGTCATCTATTCTTTTGTCTGTTCATTAATAACCTGGGTAATGTAACTGACTGTCATAAATTATTTCTCACAGATCTCAAAAATATTTTCGTCAATTAAATTATCTGACGACAAGGTGGTATATTGGTATAACAAAAATCGTTTTAATTTCAACATCTCCAAATCTAAAGTTGTGACTTACTCCCGTGAAATCAACATACGACTATCAAATTGAATCGCAGGCTCTAGTCCGCACCGATGCAGTGAGAGATTTGGGAATTTATTTTGATTGTAAATTAAATTTTTCCACACATATCGAGCAAACTGTTTCGTACTTCATGAGAATCATTTGTATTTATACATCGTTCACTGAAAAGAAAGAATTAAGCCACCCCCCATTAATTTTGACCAATGTATGCAATGACCAGTTTTACACGCATCAAATTCATAAAGATGGGAAAATTCAAAGATGATGTAATTAGATGTACCTAATATTTTTTGGGGAATTAAGGTTATAAATAAATAAATATAAATAAACACCACAGAAATAAACAACCCCCAATCCCAGAAGCCAGGAGCTTGTGCGGAAGGGGGTTACACATTGAAAAAACGCGGACATATAATCATTTCCTCCGACAGTGCCAGTGCCGGAGCCAGGATTCGATCCCGGTGGTGCCGATGTCTGTGTGATTAATCGTGATTGCCATCTCACGCCTTAACCCACTCGGCTATCGGCCAGACAATAAAATATAAAATGTATAGTTTTAAATAACTATAAAAAAATCTAAAATTCTTTATTATTTCTAACAAAAAACAAATATACAGTGTGTCCCACTTCGTACTAGGCCACCCCTATAACTTGGCTATTTGTATTTGGATTTGTATATATTTTTTACAGCACATAATACCCATAATGAACTACTTTTGGAAGGTAGAACTGTTACTCAATCTCTATTTCACACAAATATGAAGTTTCATTTGAAAATATTGATTTTGAGTGTTTTTTTTTTGAAAAATATTGCAAGTCAGAAAAATTCGAGGTTTGCTTTAGTTTAGAACATCCAGATTGCTATGAATTCCAGAAAATAGTTGGAAATTTATAATTTAATAAACCAGTTTACATAATGTTGATAATTTATTTAATTCAAAGAAAACCGAACACAATATTAACAATGCTAACAATAATAATTATCTGAAATATTCTTCCAATAGATCGCTTTCAATTTCAATGCATTTTAAAATTCTTTTTTTACTATATAATATAATAATTTATTTACGGAAATAACATACAGAAAAAATATACAGATATAATTTGTACTATTTATGTAAACAAATTGGATAAATTTACAGTAAGTTAAAACTTGTTTGTAAATTATTGATAATTTCAGAACCTAGATGTACAATACATTTAGTGTATTCTTATTGTTGCATTTTACAAATAGTCTAAGACTTGTGTATAAAAATTCACATAAGATAATTCGCAGAGGGTCCTGAAATAACCATTAACCTATACAATTAACAATAAGAAAAAGATATAATAATAATAATAATAAACGTCTTTTTTATTTCCAATAATAAATTCACATTCAACATATTACACACATTCTTCTACTAAGAAATAAATGGCGAAGTTCAGTTCCGAGTAATCAAGCTGTTAACAGAATTACCCGATCTGTTCTTCCACTTAACCAAATGTTTATATTACTACATACATGAATTTGACGCTAGAAAAAATAAAATGGTATAGATAATATTAGGTACAATAGGAGATTGAAAAGTTTCAACTACATATAGGGTATATATACAATATACATACATACATATTACAAGGGGTTGGTAATATATTTTTTTAGTTATAAGCATAAGTAATTTGTATTTTCTAGTGCATATAGGAAGTAGAAATAAAAGATTTTAAACATGCTATAGTTATTGTAAGCACTGAATTTGGAATAGATGTAATTTATACTTTTTTTTAAATTGATATTTACTAGAGTGTTTGAAGGTATCGTCAATATTATTATATACTTTGCAAATTTGGTAACTAAAACTGCGTTTAAATAGTTCTGTTCTGTGGGCTGGTGGGGTTAGAAGACCCTTAAATCTAAGATTTAGTGTATGAACATCTGTCCTAAATTTTATTTTTTGATATAAGTAGACTGGGGACTTATCTATTATTATGTTATGAAAGAGACATGCTGAATGATGAAGTCTTCTATTTTTCATATTTAGCCAATTAATCTCTTTTAATTTATGAGATATTCTCTGGTTCCGACGTATTCCATAAATTAGCCTTAGACAAGAATTTTGTAATTTTTGCATTTTGTTGACGTATATTGAGTCCAAACAAGGGCCATACAAACTATCTGCATAATTTAAAATTGATAAAACCAACGTTTCACAGAGTAAAATTTTTGTTTTCTGAGGAAGAAATTGCCTATTACTATATATTAATTTTAGAGATGAGTAGGCCTTTTGTAATAATTTGTTGATATTTTCTTTAAATCGTAAGTCTGTGTCAATCATTACCCCTAGACTTTTAATTTTCTCTTTTCGTTCTAATGGATCATTTTCTATTAGTATATTTACACTATCTACAATGCTGTTTCTTTGCATTTTCGGACCAAAGACAATACTATTAGATTTTGATGGATTAATAACTAAACAATGGTATTTTGCTATTTTTAGGAAGTTATCAAGGTCTTCATTTAAACGTGCACAAGCTATATTTACATCATTAGCAGAAAAAGACTGGTAGAGTTGTGTATCATCGGCATATAAATGAATTCTTGAATGTTTTAGCTGAGTTAGATTACTTGTGTATATGGTAAAAAGCAACGGGCCGAGAATAGATCCTTGTGGGACACCTGTTTTTAAACTTATGTAGCTTGATTTAATGTTATTTAAAAGTACACACTGTTCCCGGTTTCTTAAATAATTGCTAAATAGTTTTACAGCATCTTCAGAGAGCCCAATATAGTGTAAAATCGCTAAAAGTATGTCATAGTTTATAGTATCGAAAGCTCTACTGAAGCCTAACGAAACTAGTACAGTACAGAGTCCTTTATCTGTGGCAGTAATAACCTCATCAACAATGTGTAAAAGAGCCGTAGTGCAGCTGTGTCCTGGTCTAAAACCAGACTGGACTATAGGTATTAATGAGTTATGTTCTAAGTATTCCCTTAATTTTAGTTCTATAATCTTTTCAATAATCTTTGACAAAGTTGGTAATATGCTGATGCACCTCAAATCTTTCTTGCAATCGGTTTGAAATTAAAACTTTACACCTGGTTACTGAAAAGACACCAATTTAATCGTCCCTAGTTTAAACTGAAAACATATAGCAAATTTTCCATTTTAAAATTAGCTTCATTACAATGCCGAAGAAAAACCACTCACATCATCAAGCTATAGAATTGGAAGAAAAAAACCTATCACAAACTTTAGTTATTAATTTAAAGTTTTTAATTAAGTTCGTAATACAGTATACTATTAAATTTACCAACATCAATTCGTTAACATGGAATTAAAATTCACTGTTCACATAAATGCAAGCTGGACGATGCAGCTCATTTACTAAGTTGTTATTCGTAAATATAGCGGGAAAATTCCGTAAGGTAGTTTCTAGCAGGGACTATTTTTGCCCTTCTGGCCGTTTTCTCATTAGAGAGCACCTTGTGCAATTTATTTCGCAGAAGCAATGCTCGACCTCAATCCGTACCCGCCGTTTTAATATTAAATATAAATTTTAATAAAGTGGATGGGGTCTTCGTACGTGTGCACAATTAGGTTTAATGATGATGAGGACTGAAAACTGAATAGCAAAATACTATTTTAGGAAGCCTCTGTGCTGACGGTTATTAATGAAACTTTATTTAATTTTCATTTGGTGTAGCATATCAGTAATTAAGGTTAAATTGTTTGAATTCCATTCATAAAGCTTAACAAGATGTTTGTTCGTTTTATTCACACTACCGCAGTTTACAGAAATTGTAACTATTGGTTTGCAGGTCGTTTATGATTTGTTCAAAGTATATATATACATATACAGGATGGAATATTAATAATAGGCCATAATTCAGGGGTAGATTCTTTGGGTCTAAATATGAGGTTATAACCAAATATGCTTTAGTAAAATGTTGCTGTGGAAAAAGATACAGGGTGTCAAAGCTCTAATTCTTTTTCGTTTTTTTGCAATAACTCAACAGCCTCTTGACTGATCTTCTCCAAATTTGCTAGAGGAACTATTTTATTCTAAGGAACAATAATTTATGTAGCTAAAGCGTCTGGCTAGCAAACTGAGTTGCCTAGCGCGGTGGGTTCGATTCCCGCAAGGCGAAACAATTTTTCATTAAAAAAAATTGCCCCAAATGTGCTTCGGAGTCCACATTAAACTGTAAGGCCTCGTCTCTCTTTAACTAGCACAAAATCTTTGAGATCTTCCAGGGGGTTACTTCGGCAACTTGAGAGACGGTTAAGGAAACAAGAAAACATCACGTTAGATCATAGAGGGCGCCGCAGGACCTGTAGCTGATGATGAATTTTTTCATTTTTTTTTTTTACGAAATGTTGTGGTACTTCTGATCAGAAAATCTGATGAGGGCGTCATTTCCACGTATAAAAGGTACATTTGGTAGAACTTGGTAACTCCAACCGTTTTCGAGGAAAGTGCCGTTAAACATTTCAATAATTTTTTGAAAGACAAATTGAAATTTAATGAAACAAAGTGTATTTATTGAAAATTGTTCTTTGGTTACGTTTTAGTTCTGTCATTTAATAATAATAATAATAATAAAACTTTATTTAATGTGGCGGGGTGTCAGCTAAAAGCTGGTATAAATCCCAACCACGGGCTTCAGTTGTTACATAAGATAAAGGTATATACAGAGAATGCAGATCGATTATTAAACATATACATATAACTAAATGCTAAAAATAATATATAGACTATGGCATACTAAAAGTTACATTATAACAGATAGGCGAGAAAGTAAGGAGCTAAACATGTAATAAGATAGACATACACATGTGGTATTGTATTGGTAATATAATTAGCCATTGAGCAACATAGACTTAAATTTATTTTTAAATGTTTGATATGAAAGAGTTTTAAACACTTCTGGAATTTTGTTGTATAAATTAGCTGATATATATATGAGAAGGGCGATTTATATTGGGTAGTTCTATGAACAGGGATATGTAGAGTACTATCAACAAAGCGCAGGCTATTATTATGCAATGGGGCACGGAATACCAGCCTCTCATACAAATATTTAGGCAGGTTTTTATTTATTATTTTGTGAACCATACATACTAGACGCAATTGCCAATTCTGTCGTAAATTAAGCCATTTATGCTGATGATAATAGGGTGTTATATGGTCCCGTTTTCGCACATTAGTAGAAAAACGCATACATGAATTTTGAAGTTTTTGCAGTCTGTACTGTTCAGCAACTGTAAGGCACTGACCATACACAATATCGCCATACTCTACAATAGATAAAATAAGTGACTCTGTAAGTTTTAACTTAGTAAAAGTAGGTACTACATTTTTGAAACATAGAGTGTTTTTAGCTTGCCATATGAATTCTATAAGACTTTTGTGACGTGGTTACTAAAAGTGAAATGATTGTCAAACTAGATTCCAAGATTTTTTATAGTTTCAACTACTTCAAGTTTTTCATTACCGATAAATAAATTACACGATTGATCTGAAAATTGTAACAGCTTAGGTTTATAGTTGATTGCGCTTGATTTTTTTTTGCATTTAGCTGCAAGCCATGTTCTATGGAAAAATTGTAAACAGCAAGTAAGGCGGTATTAATTCTTTCCATTGCTACGTCAACATTATACGGGTTATACGATAAGTATAGTTGACTGTCATCAGCATAGTATTGTGATTTACAGAATCTAATGACATTTGACAAATCAGCTATATACAAAATAAATAAAATAGGCCCTAATATCGACCCTTGAGGGACACCCTTATTGACAACCAGTGATATAATCATTTTATTTTGTTCTTGTGTTCCTATAGCTAATTTCTTTAACTTCTTTATTTACAATGCCTAGACATAATGTTTTTTCAAATAGGAAAATATGGGACATGATATGTGTTTACGTACAAAATAATTTTAGCGGACATATTGCAGCGAGGAGATACTCATTGCAATAGCCAGACCTTAAGATTTTCAAAGATCTGTTTCGTCGCTTGGGAGAAACGGGTTCATTTCGCCATAAAAACGATGTAGGACGACTGAAACGAATTATTCCAGATCAAGAACTAGACATTTTAGTTCGTGTGGATGAACATTCTCAAGTCAGCTCAAGTTGTATAGCAGCGGCAACAGGAGTGAGTAAACAATCTGTCCTAAGAGTCTTATGTAAAGAACCCATATCATCTCACTCCTGTACAAAACTTACTTCGAAGGGATCTTCCACAAAGACTACAGTTTTGTTAATTTGTTCTAAATAAACATAACAGGGATCGAAATGTTGTTAAGAACACTTCATTTACCGACGAAGCAACTTTTACTCGCCGATGAGTTTTTATCTGGAGAAATACCCATTACTGGGAAGTAGAAAATCCTCATGCCGTTAAAGAAAGGCATTTTCAGCAACAATTTAAGATTGACGTTTGGTATTGTATCATCGGCGATCAATTATTGAGACCATTTGTCCTTCCTCCAAATTTCCTATCTGTTTTTGCTGATATATTATATGCTTTCATGCTAGACATACGGAACGGAATGTGGTTCATGCAAGGTGGAGCTCCCCCTCATTTCTTCATTGAAGTTAGGAATTATCTTGATGAGTCTTTCCCACGCAGATGGATCGGTCGAGGATGCTTGGCCACTAAGGAATCCCGATTATAATCCTTTGGATTATTATGTGTGGGGACATATGAAGTCCTTAGTCTACTACTACTATCAACTCAAGAGAAGAACTGTGAGACAAAATACAAAACGCAGGGCAGGAAAATGTATTTTTCAATGTAAGAAAATCTTTTATGAATAGAATTAGAAAAGGCATAGAAGTAGATGGAGACCATATCGAACATTTACTCCAAGTTGCAGCCATGGGGTTTATGCATGGGGGGAAAGTTTATAATGTCATTAAGTCAACTTTTACGTTATTTTTTGGTATTCTAATAAAATTAGATCCTTATTTTAGACAATCTTTTGATTTATGTATTTATCTCAATACCATGAAGATAATCTATTAGTTCATAAGAAAGTGAGAAAGAGTTTACGCTGTTATTACGATTTTGTTTTCCTTTATGTTTTTACTTTTTTCAATAAATACACTTTGTTTCATTAAATTTGAATTCGAAATGTTTAACGTACTTTCCTCGAAAACGGTTAGTAGTAAAGGAATGGGAATACAAAGAGAGGAGTTGTGTTCAAGGTTGTGTCCAAGGGCAATTGTCTCCCAGGTGGGCGAACAGTGCCACCTAGCGTGCAACTTCGGAACTACGGGAAAATAGAGAAATGAAGGTTTGTGTCCTGGTATTTTTATGTGACATTGGGATATTTTTAGGTGATGTCGGGGTATTTTTAGGTGCTATTGGGATATATACGAGTGATATTGGGGTATTTCTAGATGCTATTAGGATATATACTAGTGATATTGGGGCATTTTAGGTACTATTCTAATAGCACCTAAAAATACCCCAATATCACTTATATATATATCCCAACAGCACCTAAAAATACCCCGATATCACCTAAAAATATCCCAATATCATCCGTATATATCCCAATATCATCTGTATATATCCCGATATCATCTATATATACCCCATTATCGTCTAAAAATATCTACCAGGACACAAACATTTAATTCTCTATTTTCCCGTAGTTCCGAAGATGCCCGCTAGTTGGCGCTGTTCGCCCACCTAGGGGGCAATTGCCCTTGAACACAACTCCTCTATTTGCATTCCCATTCCTTTACTGCTGCGGTTGGAGTTATCAAGTTCTACCAAGTGTACCTTTTATACTTGGAAATGACGCCCTCATAAGATTTTCTGATCAGAAGTACCACGTTTCGTAAAAAAAAAATATGAAAATAAAAAAAATCATCCGATACCGGTCCTGCGGCGCCCTCTATGATCTAACGTGCTGTAATACATAAATTATTGTTTCTTACAATAAAAAAAGTTCCTCTAGCAAATTTGGAGAAGATCAGTTAAGAGGCTGTTGAGTCAATGCAAAAAAACGAAAAAATAATTTGAACTTTGATACCCTGTAACTTTTTCCACAGCAACATTTTACTAAAGCATATTTGGTTATGTCCTCATGTTTTGGCCTAAAGAGTCTACCCTGAACTGTGGTCACCCTGTATAGTTCTGGAATAGAAGCAATACGTAGCAATATCCCTTAAGTAAGCGTTTATGATCAACTATAAACAAACATTTAACTCTTCCGTTTATCTACAGGGCCAAATACTCGTTTTTATTTATTATATTTAACTCAACAAATAAACTTTTATCTACGATTGTGTGAAAAGTAATAGTTTTTTACATCATTTTCAGTGTAAAAAGTAGCCTTTTATAAGAAACTGTGCAATAAAAAATTTTATTGCACGCTTTTATTGCACAATTTCTAAAAAAAGTTGAATTTAAATTTAAGTTTTCTTTTTTTTCTAATTTACACACATCCATGTATTGAAATATATGTTCTGTTTATTATAAGCCAGGTTAAGTGTAAGAGTAGCATTTGCTAAACTTCGCCTGGTTTATATTTGTTTGAGTCAATAAAGTATATTATTATTTTTATTATTATTAATAGTATTTTATTCATTATTAATTTTTAACAATATGTACTTCTACTTTGCAATGAACACAATTTTCAATAAATACCATAAATAAGATAAGTGACATAATTAGAATAGAGACTTCAACTACAACTCGAATAATACTAACCGTCAAAGTAACATTCACAAAAAGTAAAAAAGTTGATATAGTTTTACAAATATTCATGAAAAATTACCCATTTCTTACGATAATTGGAATGATCGAAGACAAAACGTTCTAAGACACACTTGTAAAAAGCCTCTTTATTGCACTCATGGCTTTTAGAAACACTCGCTTGGCTCGTATTTTTAATCTAGCCATTCGTGCAATAAAAAATGGCTTTTTACACTTGTGTCTTAAATAACTATTACGGTAGAATGCAGGTTTTCACGGCCGTTGTCTAATGAAGTAGTTTCTTCCCGGTCTTGCCGTGGTCGTCGAACTTGACTGATGTTACGCTGATCATCCTGTCAGCTTCTTCAGAAGGATTCTAAAGACTGAATTTGTTGTGTTACACTCCTCGTTATATACCTAGGCGCCGCTTCGCTTCGCTGGTCATTGGTCGCGCTTGGTTCGCTTCGCTGCTCATTCGTTGTGTTTAGTTGACTGTGACTTACTACGGTGCTGGTACTTGGCAATACCAGTCTCCACGTGTTACTAAGTCGATACCCATCCTCTCTGTTAAAGTTGTTCACGTTTTTCATCATTTCCAGTGATTCCCTAATGATTCGCGGATAATAGCCCGTATTCCTGTCTAATATATTGACGTCCTCGTAGTCGATTTTATAGTTCTCGTTATTATGGACATGTTCTGCTATCGCCGACCTATCCGTGTGTCCAAATCTGGTATTTCTCTGGTGTTTTTTTATTCTGCACTGGATACTCCGTCCTGTTTGTCCGATGTAGCTCTTACCACATGTGCACTTCAACTGGTAAACACCTTTTGATAACAGTTTGGGGACAGGGTCTTTGACTGAGGGAAGCATCTGCTATATTCTCTTCACGGTTCGAAACCGTACACCTACTTTCTTTTTGAATAAAATCTTCAGCCTATCTGTGACTCCCACGACGTAGGGTAGGCATGCATACGTTGTTGGTTGTTGCTGTTCTTCTGTAGTTCTCCACTGGCTATTTACTACTCGTTGTATATTGCTTTGACTGTATCCATTCTTCTCTAAATCCCCCGTGGTTTAGCAGAGAAATTATTCGTGATGTTAAGCAAAAACAAAAACTATTAAAGCTATATAAAAGGTCTAATAACGACCCCGCAATTTATACATCTTTTAGTGAACTCAGATCGAAACTAAAAACCGATATATTTACTGCAGACAAAAATTTTATAATATCTACTGAGGAAAACATCAAGAATGAACCTAAGAAATTCTGGTCCTATTTATCAAATATCCGTAAAAATAAGCCTACCCCTGCCAGTATGATGCTAAATGATGAAATATTAGATAATGGCGACTTAGTCGTTGAGGGCTTTGCAAAGTTTTTCAAGACCTCATATACATCAACCAGCGACGATATCGACGCTCCTAATGAGGCATTTCTGAGTGATAGTATAAACGGCACTCTTAATATTAACACCCCTACAGATGAGGACGTTATGAAATGTATAAAAAGACTCAAGTCGAATATGACTATGGGCCCAGATAAAATTCCAGCTTTTCTAATTCGCGACTGCGCTCCCCTATTAGTAGAACTTCTGAAAATTATTTTCACGTTAATTATATCTTTAAATACAATACCTGAAATCTGGAAGGTATCGCGCATCTGTGTCGTCTTTAAAAATGGAAATCTAAATGATATAGGGAACTATCGGCCTATAACAATAATCTGTAATTTTGTAAAAGTATTTGAATTCTTTATCCATGACATTTTATAAGTCATGTGAATAACTGTATTAGTGTAAGCCAACATGGTTTTATGAAGGGTCGCTCGACAACGACAAACCTAACGTGCGTGACTCAGTTTATATCGGAGGTATTGGACGATCAAGGACAGGTAGATGTAGTTTACACCGATTTCTCCAAGGACTTTGATAGACTCCATCATAAGATTTTGCTCCGTGATCTAGATGAATACGGTCTATCATCAAATGCACTAAGTCTTTTTACATCATATCTAACTGGGCGTCTCCAATACGTATCTCACAAAGGTTTTAACTCAAATAAATTTCGCGTCCTATCTGGAGTCCCTCAGGGATCGGCCTTGGGACCGTTATTGTTCAATATCTTTATTAATAATGCTGTCAGCTGCCTAAATATCCCTCATCTCCTATATGCAGACGATATGAAAATCTATATAAGAATAAATAGTGATGAGGATTGCATTGTTCTTTAAGAAAATCTTAATAGACTTCATTTGTGGTGTATAGAAAATAAACTACCTCTTAATATAGCTAAATGCAATGTTCTCTCATATACACGCAAAAAAGATGTCTTAAATTTCCCGTACAATATTGATAATGTATTACTTAATAGACCGGAATACGTCAAAGATCTAGGAGTATATTTCGATGCGAAGTTAACTTTTACTCACCATACCGAATATGTAACCTCATCCGCCACAAAAAGCCTAGGATTTGTTATGCGTAATTCCCGGGAGTTCTGCAACCCATCTACAATTAAACTATTATATAACTCATTTGTTAGATCCCGACTGGAATATAACTCTATCATCTGGTGTCCAAGCTATGTAAAATATATCAAGGTATTAGAAAGGGTGCAACGCAGGTTCCTAAAGTTTTTGTCATATAAAGAGAATAAAGTGTATCCTCCAATTGGCTACCCGCATGATTTATTACTTGAAACGTAGGACTATCAATCCCTATTGGTTCGTCGTAATATGCACTCCGTAATTTTTCTATTTAACGTGATTAGCTCTGTTTTCGATGCCTCCGAAATATTGGGTAAAATCAACTTCTATGCACCCCCATACACGAGGCGCCACAATGACACTTTTTACTTAAAGACTGCGAATACCAACATACTGCATTACTCCCCATTATATATGATGTGCCGTAACTACTCCAGCGTGCAAGACAGCATTGATATTCACGACTCTAGCGTTCCGCGTATAAAGAATGCCTTTTATCGTAACTCTATTAATTAGTATGTTCTCTGTTTGTTTTAAGTTGCCTAACCTGTCCTAATATCTGTATGCTTTTTCTATCTTGTTTTCAATGTTATCCACTTATTTATGTTTGTAGTATTGTGTAAGTATTAGTTTGTAGTTTACTTGTATTTTATATTTACTTTTAATTTTATGTTTTGTTCCTATCCTGTGACTGGGATTTAATCCCGTTGGATAGTGTATGTAAATAAATAAATAAATAAATAAATAAATAAATAAATAAATAAATAAATAAATAAATAAATAAATAAATAAATAAATAAATAAATAAATAAATAAATAAAGCTTGTTGGACATTCTGTAGCTCCTCGGGTTTGTTATCGTCGTCGCATATTGTGTTGGCTCTGTGGACCAAGGTTCTAATTAACGCTCTCTTCTGTTGTGGATGGTGGTGAGATGTCGCATGTAGGTAACGATCGGTGTGCCTTTTTTTTCTGTAGACACCGTGGGCCAGCTTGCCATTGTGTGACCTTTTCACTAATACATCTAAGAAAGGTAAAGCTCCATCTTGGTCGATCTCCTAGGTATATAACGAGGAGTGTACACAACAAATTCGGTCTTTAGAATCCTTCTGAAGAAGCTGGCAGGATGATCAGAGAAACGTCAAGTCAAGTTCGACGACCACGGCAAGACCCGAAAGAAACTACTTCATTAACTATTACGGTGTTGAACCTTTTGAAAACGTTTGTTATGTAAAATAGAATAGAAGAATAGAATAGGTTTTTGTTTAGCATAAACTATTTACAATACTAACATAATTTTATACATAGCCATTATTGTACTCTAACATCTGTATATAGTTTTGTAATATCTTAGTAAACAGTTTTAAACTACCAGAGGATTTAATTTCAGTGGGTAAAACATTGTACGCGCGCAAACCATCACTAAAAGTTGAATTGTTTAAGAATGACATTTTTGTATGGTCCATGTTGTAGTTTTCAGCAGATCTCACTGGATAATTCTGCAGTTTAGCTCTTTTAACAAAGAAAGGGCATCGTTCATGACTTAAAGCAAAAAAACTAAGAAAGGTTTGAGATAGGTAGGTACTAGATGTTTGTCTATTTTACATATTAAAATTAAATTTCCTCTTTCAATGCTTTCCTACACTGAAATCCACCTCAGTTGGTTTAACATATTCGAATAGGTGTATATCTGTCACAATTTAATATTACAGGTATTCCTTTATTACGTAACACTTGTATTAATATCATTACATTTGTTATAAGAATGCCAACCAGATTTTAATTTCGGCCAATTATTATCAAAGTCTTGTAAATGGTTTCATTTCAGCTCGTGCTTCATCCTGAAACGTACATTTTCAATTACGGCAGGTGTGTGGTGGCGCTGAATTTAGATTGGTCTTGATGATTGTCGAATTAGCCCTTAAAGGGGTATTCAAAATTCATAGGCGTTACAACAGTATAACGTTTGTTGACTGCCAGTTGACGGTGATATGTAAATCAATAACAAATTTGCATGTTTAAGTATATAGTAGTTTGTATGAGAAAGGCGATACGCCTAGATAATTACTCGTATCCTCATTATACTTTGATGTGGTGCAGATTACGTCTAATTTTAATCTAATAGTTTGAATGATACGGGGGGGTTTACAAAGTGATGGCTGCCCTCATGAGGATCAAAACAACAACACGATAAACATTTTGTTTTAAAATTTAAGTAATATAACAATTTATAACAGACGCCGATGTATTGAACCCGACATAGTTGTTAGGTTAAATGTCTTTTTGTACACGGTGCAAACGTCATAAACATTTTAATAATAAAGTTATTTTCAAAGTGATACAAATATTTTACGGAATATTGATAAAATATATGTATGCAATGCATTAATTACAGTCACCTACATACTATATTATAACACTATTAATAATTTACACAATAATAGTCATTCCAAAATTGACAATACAATCTATGTGATTTTAAATAAACATAGATGATCTAGTATTTTATAGATAGATAGATAGATAGATAGATAGATAGTTTATTTTAACCATGTTACAAGAGTCATGTTTATGGCAAGTCAATAAATAAAAAATTAATAAGCTTATAATACAGTGATAACTAACAATAATATACACTACATAACAATAATGTATCATAATCAAAGTACAACAAAAAAGAGAGATATAAAAGAACATAAAAACATTACAAATTACAATACTGTGCGAAAACTTATACAAAGGGTGTTTTAAGAACATCTTGCACCGAATAAAAACAATTATTAGCCAAATCTTTCTTACTGCTGATTTAAACCGGTATTGATTTAATTGTCTGATTTTAAGTGGTATTTTATTATATAAATTCACATTTAAAGAGTTTATTTTTGACTTTGAAAGCTTAAATCGTTCCGTTCTAACCATATTTGCTGATCTGGTATTATAGGTATGAATATCCGATTGAAGGCAAATTTTTTTATTAATGTTCATATATGTATTTCAAATACAGTGGAATAGATATAAATCGAAGGTAATGGTAGGATACCGAATTGAATAAGAAAGGGTCGGCAATGTTCTTTGCTACCGATATTTGCAATTGCTCTAATAGCTCTCTTTTGTAAGCGAAATACTTTAAATGTTTGAACAGAATTTCCCCATAAAAATACTGCATAAGTTATACGTGAGTGAAACAAAGCGAAATAAGTACAGTTAAGTACTTCAATATAATAAGCTCCATATCCCCATCTAATGTTCAAAAATGACATTAGATGAATGGAATAAGGAAAAATTAACGTTACTGTTATTTATTTTTATATTGTCATTCTGAGAGAGTGTACACACTTTTTCACTCGTTTAGCAGAAACTTAATCTGACAAGCTTGCCTTTTTAACTCACTGTAACGCACTATCACGTCTCCTCACGAGATATCCGGTACTGTGGATAGGGTACATTCGAGTTTAGCACGACCTAATATAACAATAATAATAATAATATTTATTTGCAATCAAATTATCATGAATAAAGTAAAGGTTGCAAAATGGAACCGAAAACAATTTAAAAAAGTTCAAGGGTCAGCTCCAACAGTGACACAGATACATTACATACATGAACACCATACAGCGAGTTAAAATCATACTCACGTAACAAGGAAAATGGAATTATATTTTTTAAACTGAAAATAGAAAGAATAGTAGGATAGGCAGCCAATAATAGGAAAAACGTAATAAATGAGTCTAATATTAGCCATTAAAAAGAGTTTTCTTAAATTTATTTCTAAATGAGTTTAGTTTTAAAGATTTCAAGGATGCTGATACTGTCGTGAGCAGAAAAAAATAGGACAACTTTTCTTTTCAAATGTAAATCTGTCTCTATTTGAATGTGTAATGAGTAGCCGAAATAAAACAGATATCACTTTTAATTTATTTTTTGTTTTAATGCTGTAGTTATTGCTATACTAAATGATGGATGGTTAACGAGACAAATTGCACTGCGTTATAACATTACCAAAAATTTGGTGTGTAACACTTTAAAAAAGTGGAGAATAAACGGTACGATTAGTGGAAATCCTGGATCAAAGAACAAAGGATGTCCTACTTAACAAGAAACTAACTATTCATATTTCGTTTTTGCACCATCTCTATTTATAACTTCTATAAGTCTGTTTGGCATAGAATTAAATAACCTTATTCAATAATCATTAGTAATAATATTTTCCCGTGCATTATTTACAATTTCCAGTAATTCTTCGGCATTCCGTGGTCTCACATTTCGTTTTTCGATACTTCTTACGAGTAGTCCCCATACTTCTTCCACAGGGTTAAGATCTGGACTATGACCGGGCCAGTTAAGAACATTGATGTTGTTATCTTGAAACCAGTTAATTACGGTATGAGCAGTATGAACGGAACAATTGTCTTGTTGAAATATAAACTCATTATTAGGAAATAATTGTGACACAGAAGGGAGCATAATATTGTCTGAAATCCTAATATACGTTTCGTTATTAAATCGTTTCTCAATATGCCACAAAACACCAGGATCACGTGCCGATATCCAAGCCCACATATTGATGGAAAATCTATCACTTTTATCATTGTTAGATATATATTTCTGATCGAATCGAGTATTCGGAGGGCGGTAAACACGAATACGACCGCTGTGTGTTGACTGGAAAGTTTTTTCGTCTGTAAAGATTTCATTGTTCCAAAAATTTACATCATGCGCTAAAAATTCAAGCGCAAATCCTACTCGAGCTTCTTTATGTTCAGCTTTAAGTAAGTATTTCTTTGCTACTGCATGACAGCGTAGCTCCGATTTTCTTACTCGCCAGCGACCAGTACTACTCGATCCAGGGAAATTCGCTTCTTCAGCAGCTTGAATAACTGGGTAAAATAGGTTTTCTACTAAAGCATTTACCAATTGCAAATCTTGTTGTTGAGTTGATATCCTTCGTCGTCCTGATCTAGGATTTCTACTAATCGTACCGTTTATTCTCCACTTTCTTAAAATGTTACACACCGAATTTTTGTCAATATTATAACGCAGTACAATTTGTTTCATTTACCATCCATCTTCTGCTTTAGCAATAACTCCAGATTTAACTAAATCGCTTATATGAGGCATGTTAGTTTTTTGCACATTTTCTATAAATTGAGACAACTATCTGACAATGTCACAAAAATTAAAGTTAGATGTACACAACTAGATTTTAGCAAAATACCGTTATAAGACGTCCTATTTTTTTTTCACTCACGACCGTACATTAGATATTGTACAACGTTGTACAACCTGTACGTCTCCGACTTCCCAGAGTTCCCGAATACGAAGTTGGCCAAGTACGCCGATGACACAGCCATCTATGCACATTCTCATAACGCTCAAGCAGCAAGCATGCTGCTCAAAGCTCATATGGTCCGTGCCATTCGGGTAAACGCTGAGAAGTCGGAGGCGATAGTCTTCACGCGCCGATTTACTGAAAATAAAATCCTAACACCAGTCTTGATCCGGGGAAACCAAATTCCAACCAAGAGGTGCGTGAAGTACTTGGGAGTCAGACTGGACCAGCGACTAACGTTCAATACGCGCATAAATGAGACAGTACGAACGGTCTACTCGATATCCAGGAGTCTGTATCCGCTCATGGTCAGGGGTAGCAGACTTAACCGACAAAATAAAAAATTGTTGTACACGATGGCGGTCAGGCCGTCCATCACATACGCGGCGCCGGTGTGGTGCAGCATACCGACCACGACAATGAGAAAACTAAAAGTGCTCGAGCACAAGTTTATGCTCCTCATTTCTAATTCTGGAAGGTACACCTCCCTCAGAGACCTATACGCACTTTGCCACGACATAACCCCAATAGCGGACTACATCCGGGACATCTCCCAAAAATTCTACTCTTTCAAACTGGGCAATAGTCCGCTAACAAGAAACATAACACAAATTAGACAGCATAATGCCCCATTTCGGATAAAACACTCTCTACCATACCAGACGTTACCGATCTTCCGGCAACCTCTGTAGCCAAACTTCACCAACTATAACTTCCGCTTATCCTATCTATCTTTACTGATATTTCATATCTTTGAATCTTTAAATCTTTTCTGTCTCTTTCTTCCTTTATGTTTGTTCATGTTTGTTCCGTTTGTTTCTTGTTTTCTTTTTGTACATTTTTGTTTCTAAATTAATTTCCCATCGGAATTTTTCAACAAAAATAAAAATTTTCGAAAAATCAAAATTATCAAAACCAAAATTTAGGCCAGCCTATGTGCAGCCCGGCATTTACACATTTCGCAGAAGGTTCCTCGTTCAGATTGAGGTACTTGCGTTGGCATCAAAATTAAATAAAAAAAAATGTGAGAGTATCTAAAACCAAGTTTAGTTATAAGTTTTTTAAAACCTGTTTTTGTTAGATATAGAAAATGTTACCATCTATTTTAATTCATCTTTTATGTGAAAGGAGTTTAGGTTAAGTTTTAAATTGTGTTTTAGCCAAACCAGTTCTATTCCGTCCAACCCTGCAACCCGCCACCGCGAACTACGCGGTGGTTGCATGGTTGGTCCCCGGAATAGGTTCTGGGGCGGCACATGTATTGTATTCATAATATATAATAAAGAAGTTTTGAATTGAATTGTACGTTAGATATTGTAAAATAAATAAACATTATATGTAAAACATCTTCTGAACATTGCAGATTTGTGAGGTGGAGGTGTAATGAATCTTTTAAATCTTAAAGTTAAGGTATGGATAGCCGCTCTATATTCTATTTTATTATGCAAATAAGGGGGACATTGGTTTAAAATAATGTTATGAAACAGAACTATAGTGTGGAGTTTTCGTCTGCCCTTCATGTTTAACTAGTTTGAATCTTTTAATTTAAATGACATTAGCTCAAACTTTCTGATGACATATATAAATCGTAAACATGACGAACTTCTTCTATTCGATTAATGTCTAGCTTATCTAGGCACCATCCATATAAAACGTCACAATAATTAAAATGACTAAACAGAAGAGAGTCTGTAAGTTGTTGTTATATTAAATGACGATTTCTAAATAACATTTTTAATGACCCGTAGGCTTTCTGAATTCTTTTCTTTATATCCTTCTTAAAATTCTAGTCCTTTTTTGGCACTTTGAGCACATTGCAAAGTCTCATTTCCTACTTGAGTTACAAACTCATTCTTAATTTATCATCTGCATTTGCCAAATACCATAACTGATGATTTCATTGGATTCAGCTAAAGATTATGACGTTCAGTGAATGCAACCAGGCATTCTAAATCACCATTTACAATATTCTTTGCTAGATCTACATCATCTGGTAAGAATGAATAATAAATTAATTGAATCTGTGATAGGTTCTTGATTAAACATATTCAATAGAATAATTATAAATATTCAAAAATAGTTACAATACGCACTTGGTTTATTGTTTCATGAGTTTTGTTCAGTTTTGTCTGACATATGTTTCGGCCTTGCGACCACTATCAAAGAGTCTTAAAAACTGACCTGAAAGTGACGGCGCACAATATACAGGCTGTCCATTATATCAGGGCACTCGAGAATATCTCACTTAATATCGGTCGTACAAAAAAAAATATTCTAATGTAAATTGTGCCGATTTATATAACCTACAAAATGGTTTAAAGACATTTGAAATTCATGGCCTACTTTAAGAGTTATGGCGGAAAATATCGAAAATGCGGCAAACGTCTAGGCCAAATATCTCCGTTATTAATACGAGAAAAATTCTAAGGCGAAAATTTTTTGCCAAACAGAGTGTTTCAACGAGGTTTTATCTAATTTTTTTCGATTCAATTTTGAGATTTACTCTTGAGGCTGTTAAAAAAATTATTTTGAAACGGGCGGAAAATGGCGCAATTAAATAGAGTATTTTCCTCCCTTTTCAACGATATATCATATGCCATATTTATTCATTGGTACTACGTTAGTAATTATAAAAATATTTGTTTAAAACCAATACATTTTTTTTTAACAAGCATTATACTTGCCGTGGAGAAGTATGATTAAATAAAACGATAAAATTATTCAATACGTTGTTCAAATCTTTGCTATAACAAAACATTAACACAATTAAGAAGATTAAAGTAAATTCAGGTAACAAAAACAAAATAATCAAGAAAGCAACATGGGGCAATTATGGAAAGAGTATTCGCAGTTATGCCAATGTACAGAGGTCCTCCATAAAGGCGTCACTCTTTGCTCAGAAAGTTAAAATGTCTTTACCAATTAATTTAAGTATAAGATCCATTTGTTTGTATTTCATGTTTTCACTATTATTTCAATTATTTTAAAATAGTTGGCTATGAACAAACTTGACAATCTCAGTTAATACTTAAACTCTCACTCAATTTCACTCGTTTAAGAATTTAGAATTGTCAAAAATGATTTTCACATTGACCGTTATAATATGTTCGTTACATATTTTCAATGCAATTTTAACTCTGGATTAGCTCAAGTAGAATATAGAAACAGATTTCCACAATCACTACAGCCGAACAAAACTCTTTTCAGAAAATTAGCTACGAAACTGAAAAATAATGGTTCATTTTTAAAGAAGAAGACAAGGTTGAACAGTGTTACTGATAATGTGAATAAGGTAAACCGAGTTATTAATTATGTAAGAAATAAAAATACAAAAAAATTTGGAAACATCATTAAGAGAAATTCAAATTGCTTGTCATATAAATAAAACAAGTGCTAGAGAAATTTTAAAGAAAAATGGTTACCGGTGTTATAAAACCAGAAAAAGTTCACAATTTACAAGCGGGGTACAAACCAAGGAGGACGACCTTTTTAGGGCGTCGATCCATTAATATGTAGTAAAATACTTTGGTCCGACGAGGCAAATTCTTCCAATAATGGATTTTTTAATCGCAATATTCATTACAAATGGACTTCTGAAAATACACACTGGCATAGACCGACTGGGTTTCAAAATCGTTTTTCAATAAATGTGTGAATAGGTATTTTAGGCACCAATTTAATAGGTCCTTATTTTTATGATGGTCACCTCAGTGGTCAAAGGTACCTAAACTTTTTGAGAAATGAATTTAATGAATTCTTAGATGACCTACCTTTAGAGAATCAACACAACTTTCAATATTTTTAACAAGATGGAGCTCCTCCCCACAATTCCCAGATTTGCCTAGATTATTTAGACGAAATTTTGCCTCAACATTGAATAGGTACCAATGGATTTGTTCAATGTCCCCCTCGTTCTCCAGATATAACCCCAATGAATTTTTTTCTATGGGGGTATGTTACAGATAAGGTGTTTTCGACGACACCGCAAAATGTAGAGGACCTAAAAGCTCGAATTCAAGAGACATGTATTACAGTTATCCCCGAAATGCTGAGTAATGTTTTAAATGCAGTGCCTCGCCGCGCTCAATTGTGCATAAGAAATCGCTGTGGACACTTTGAACACCTGATATGATATCTTAAAAATTATTTTGAGGATTAGATAAATATTAATGTTCTGTGTGCTATATTCTTTTTATTATTAATTTGTTCTTGTTACCTGAATTTACTTTATTCTTCTTAATTGTGTTTATGTTTTATTATAGCAAAGATTTGAGTAACTTATTGAATTATTTTATCGTTTTATTTAATCATACTTCTCCACGGCAAGTATAATGCTTGTTAAAAAAAATTTATTGGTTTTAAAAAAATGTTTTTATAATTACTAACGTAGTACCAATGAATAAATATGACATGTGATATATCGTTGAAAAGGGAGGAAAACACTCTATTTAATGGCACCATTTCCCGCCCGTTTCAAAATAATTTTTTTAACAGCCTGAAGAGTAAATCTCAAAATACAGCGGTTTTGAAAAAAATTAGATAAAACTTCGTTGAAACACTCTGTTTTGCAAAAAATTTTCGCCTTCAAATTTTTCTCGTATCTCTTCAAATAACGGAGATATTTGGCCTAGACGTTTTCCGCATTTTCGATATTTTCCGCCATTTTGTAGGTTATATAAATCGGTACAATTTTCGTAAAAATATTTTTTTTTGTACGACCGATATTAAGTGAGATATTCTCAAGGACCCTGATAAAATGGACAGCCTCTATATGTATTTTCAATGGTCACATTTAGGTAAGTTTTTAAGACATTTTGACAATGGTCGCAAGAGCGAAACATATGGCAGATAAAACTGAACGAAACTGATGAAACAGTAAACCAAGTATGTATTATAATTATTCTATTAATAATTTGTTTCAGATTAATGCATTCTATACAGTCATTAATGTGGATAGTTTTTTGGTTTTATGTATCTAAAATATCTATATCTAAATCCCCTTCAGAAAATAGTTGTATTCAGTCAGAATATGAGATATTATATAAGGCATTAATATGCCTTTCAATATACTGTTACATATATTTGATATTGATTAGTAATAATCGTACAAGTACACGTATAAAATTTTCCTTATGTATTAAAAGTAATCTTATCTTCAACATTACCGTTTCTACGAACTCTAATTTCTCGGAACAAAATTGCATTCTTTAAAGTGATACTCAAACGCAAATGAGAAACTGGAAAGATCATCACAAGGACTCGCTACGGCAACGTTAACGTTACGAATGGAACAAAATCTCTGCAATTATTATCCAACGACAAGTCTGAGTCCGTGACGAATCGTTAAAACTAAATGCCACCGGCAAAGCGATGTGACAGGCAACACGAAGAACTCTTGCGTCGGGTATTTTGCATTACACGTTTTTTCCAAGCGAAAGCCGCTTACGGAAGATGGCAGAGAAACATGTTGCATTATCATGAAGTTCAATGTCGAGCTTAACTCTCTGCCAAGTTTAATACCTTGCGGTACCAATCTGACGCGCTGATGCGTCACTCTATGCAAATGAGGGCACGTCAGGCTTTTAATACTTCATTAACTGGACATAAATACTGTATGTTTCTTATAGTATAAGACTTGGCCGCTGATTTCTGCATTTATTTGTGTTTTTAGCAAAACTCAATTCAAATTTATAATTAATGGCATGTAGGGCAGCCTGCCGGGTAGCCTATCAAAAATTAGCCGCGATTACCTTTAATTAAATTTATTGTAATGACTTCTAGTTACATGTTTTTTAAGTGAATTAAACGCCATTTGATAGAAAATGATACGAAGATTGAAAAAAATGGTTGCTAGCTCTCAATCAGCCGCAAACTCTAGGTTGTCACGTGTAAACAGGTATATTATTGTTAATTATTTATGCTAATAGTGTTTTTCAAGAAAATATTATACTAAATTGAAGTTTAATTTTTGGTGTACGGTCGTGAGCAAAAAAAAATAGGACAAGTCTTATAACGGTATTTTGCTAAAATCTAGTTGTGTACATCTAACTTTAATTTTTGTAACATTGTCAGTTAGTTGTCATAATTTATTGCAAGTGTGAAAAAAACTAATATGCATCATATAAGCGATTTAGTTGAATCTGGAGTTATTGCTAAAGCAGAAGATGAGACCAATTGCACTGCGTTATAATATTGACAAAAATTCAGTGTGTAACATTTTAAGAAAGTGGAGAATAAACGATACGATTAGTAGAAATCCTGGATCAGGGCGACGAAGGATATCAACTCAACAACAAGATTTGCAATTGGTAAATGCTTTAGTAGAAAATCCATATTGTCTGAAAGTTATTTCTGGCATTCTACGAATATTCTTTCCTATTATTTAGGTTTTCTACCATGGGTATTGTTATCCTCTTCAAAACAAATCACCGAATCTACAAAATAATAGAATTATTGGAAAAAAGCCTCTGCGCCCGTGACGTTTACGCCAACGGAAAAGTCAGAGGTTATGATTTGCAAATAATATAAATCGGAATAAACACAGAAATAATGTATTTTGTTGACGTTTCGGAAAGTAATCTCTTTCCGTTTTCAAAGCTTTTTTGGCAGAACTCTTATTTTGCTGTGTATGTCAAATACACAGCTTTAAGATTCTGTTTATGTTATTTCCATAGATACTTACTATTTACACAGAACATAGAACTGATGATATTTTCTTTTAGATAATTTTGAGTTTGTTAAGTTCTTCTTTTAACATTGGTAGCCAGGTTGTACAAATATCTACAGAACAATTCGATACGCACTTATCTTTATTTAATAAGATTATTGCTGATTCTTTAATTTTTCTTTTTTTGGTATCTGTTTCTTTTGTTAAAATTTTTGCCGAGTCCCAGTTTATTCTATCTATGTCCGTTTTCCCAAGCATGTTCACAAATCTTTGATTTCTGAATTTCATTCTTTCTAATGTAATTCTTGTGCTCATCCAACCTCATACTGAAAGGTCTGGATGACTCACCCACATAACATTTATCATATTCGCACAGGATATTGTAAATACAGTTTTTTGAATTCTGCTCCCTGTTTATCGGTTTTGTTTTTGTTAAAATAGATCTTAAAGTGTTCCCCGTTTGAAATATCGTCCTAACATCAAATTTGTCACCTATATGGCGTAGCTTTTCCGATAGTCCGTATACAAAGGAATTATTGCTGTATAATGACGTTCAGGTTTTCGTCGTACCTGATTGTCCCTATTTTCAACATTTATGAAAATTCTATCAATAAAGGCTTCAGGATATTGATTTTGTACTAGAACCTCTTTGATAAATTTTTTCTCGTTATTTAATATTTCGTTATTAGATGAAATTACTTTGGCCCTATCGTATAAACATTTTACAACATCCCTTTTAACATTTATTAACTGATTTGAGTTAAAATTTAGATATCTATTAGTATGTGTTGGTTTTCTATAAACGCTTGTTTCAATTGTATTATTTACCCTTCTAATTAAAACATCTAAAAACGGTAGTTCAATCCTACTTTCTACTTCTAATGTGAATTTAATGGACGGTTCCTTACTATTTATATTTTCCAAAAAACTATCTAGTAAATCGACACCATGAGGCCAAATTGCAAAGATGACGTCAACATATCTCTACCAGATAACCGGTTTGTTTATACAGTTTTGAACATGTGTGTTCTCAAAGTTCTCCATAAATATGTTTCTTAAAATTGGTGATAATGGAGACCTCATAGCCATACCAAAATCCTGCTGATAGAACTCATTGTCCAATTGAAAATAGGTTGTTTTTATACACAATGTTAAGAGTTCCATTATGCTATTTACACTTAATTTAGTTCTAGTTTCCAAATTATTATCATTTAGCAACCTGCCTTTAACTATTTTTAAGATTTCATCTACCGGAACATTGGTAAAAAGACTAACTACATCAAAACTAACCATCAGGTGTGGCTCATGAATATCGTTTTCATAAATTTTTTCTACAAAAAGTTTACTATTTTTAATATATGAATCGGTGTTTCCAGATAACGGATCAATAATTTTAAGTAAAAAGTTTGCCAAATTATGACATGGTGAATTAATAGAACTAACAATTATTGGTCTTAAAGGAATATTTTGTTTATGTGTCTTTGGTAAGCCATAAAAATGAGGAGGCTTACTATGATGTGGTGTAAGTTTCTTTCGTTCAAAATCATTAAATTCATGTTTGTATTTAAACAAAGTTCTGTAAATTTTGCTCTCTATTGATTTTTTGGATCTTTGTTTAGTTTTGAGTAGGGTCCCTCATTTTCCATTTTACCCAGTTATTCAAGCTGCTGAAGAAACGAATTTTCCTGGATCGAGTATTACTGGTCGCCAGCGAGTAAGAGAATCGGAGCTACGCTGTCATGCAGCAGCATAGAAATATTTACTTAAAGCTGAACATAAAGAAGCTCGAGTAGGATTTGCGCTTGAATTTTTAGCGCATGATGTAAATTTTTGGGACTAATGTAATCTTTACAGACGAAAAAACTTTCCAGTCAACACACAGCGGTCGTATTCGTGTTTACCGCCCTCCGAATACTCGATTCGATGAGAAATATATCTAACAATGATAAAACTGGTAGATTTTCCGTCAATCTGTGGGTTTGGATATCGGCACGTGGTCCTGGTGTTTTGTGGCATATTGAGGGACGATTTAATAGTGAAACGTATATTAGGATTTTAGACAATATATCACAATTATTTCCTAATAACGAGTTCATATTTCAACAAGACAATTGTTCCGTTCATACTGCTTATACCGTAACTAACTGGTTTCAAGATAACAACATAAATGTTCTTAACTGGCCCAGTCATAGTCCAGATCTTAACCCTGTGGAAGAAGCATGGGACCAAATGTGAGACCACAGAATGCCGAAGAATTACTGGAAATGGTAAATAATGCATGGGAAAATATTATTACTAATGATTATTGTATAAGGTTATTTAATTCTATGCCAAACAGACTTATAGAAGTTATAAATAGAAATGGTGCAATAACGAAATATTAATAGTTAGTTTCTTGTTAAGTAGGATATCCTTTGTCGTTTGATCCAGGATTTCTACTAATCGTACCGTTTATTCTTCACTTTCTTAAAATGTTAAACAACAAATTTTTGTTAATGTTATCACGCAGTGCAATTTGTCTCATTAGCCATCCATCATTTACTATAGCAATAACTACAGCATTAAAATAAAAAATAAATTAAAAGTGATATCTGTTTTATTTCGACTACTCATTACATATTAAAATAGAGACAGATTTACATTACAAAAAAAAAGTTGTCCTATTTTTTTCTGCTCACGACAGTACGCGATAGTATATGATTTCCTATAAAAATTGACCGCAAGTAGTGGTTGCCATGATTTGAATTAATTACTCTCGCTGTAGATGAGTGTCATTGAAAGGGAATTGAAATTAATGAGAACCGATTATTCAGATGATAAACTTGCATTTCTAGATTTTAATTAAGGGAAAAAAATTATTTTATCTATTAAAATACTTAAAGCACGCTTATTTTATAATACTCCTAAATGATACTCACTAAATAAATAAAAAACTTTTTGTAAAATTTGTAATGTATTAAAATTTTTATTTAATCGATAAACAATAATAATTGAAGTACAAAAAACGTATTTCTTTTCCCTTGATGAAACACATCTATTTCATCAACCCATGGAACATGATTTCTCCCTTATATGGAATACATTCCCATTATGCTCAAAAATCATTCCTTCACAGGTGACAAATTAAAAAATAAAATTATATACACTGTGTCCCACTTTTCATAAATCCATCCTAATATCTCAGTTATTAATAATGCTATTTTCTTCAAATTTGAGTGGTAATTATTTGGCATAGTAAACATTTTCATTTTTCATTGGCGTGCGGTTTTAGGGGGTAAAATAGGGTAGTCTTTTTGGCAAATGGATATTAGGGCTTATTTTAGACACAATTTTCTATCATATTTGGATTCAGCATGTCCAAAAACACCTTAATCCAAATTCTCAATTATCTCAAAAGCGAATTGTGGTAGAAACGAAAAATTTATTAATTTCTTAAAAAACGCTTTTTAAATTTTTTATAACTTTATTTAATTGCTATAACAAACTAAAAACAACTTTTTTTTTAATTCTGGTCTCTTCAACATAACCACCTTCCAATGATACCACACAGTTTGTCGTAAATGTTGCATCGTCACTAAACATTATGTTGTTTAAAAAAAATCTCTCGTTAAGATACTTACCTTGCTACCATAGGCATTAATCAAAGGTGCTTTGAAAAATAAGTTTTTATTTGACATTTGGCGATTCATAAGAATTGCCAAAAGTTATTTAATTTAGTTAGTTATTGTTATTTAATTTATCAATGGCAAAAAATCTGAGAGTAGTTCTTACAATTGAAGAAAAAGTTTAAATTATCCGCTTATTTGGTGATAATGAAAGATCTACGCGTCAGGTTGCTCGAATATTTAATCAACGTCATCGTGATCGAGCACCAATTAGGCACAAAACCGTTGGTGACATCAACAAACTGTTTTCAAGAACCGGAGCCATTTTCAAGACAAGACGAAGAAGGTACAATTTAAATCCACGACAACATCCAGACGACGAACAGAATTTCGGAACAATCCAAATGGTAGTATAAGGGGAGTTGCGAGAACACTAAATTTAACCAAAAATAGAATATGGAGATGTTTGAAACGCAGGAGGATTAGGGAATTTAAACCAAAATTTGTGCATACTCTCTTAGAAGGTGATTTTGAACGGCGGTTTGATTTTTGTTTATGGTGGCAAAGTATATCTTAACGACAGATTTTTTTTAAAGAACATACTGTTTAGTAGCGAGACAATATTTACGACAAACGGTGTAGTATCTAGTCAAAATTGTAGAAAATCCCAACTTTGTAATTAACTGTAAAAACCAATACAGTGAAAAAGTTATCGTGTGGTGTGGCATATTAAACGAACAAATTGTTGGCCCCCTTTTCCTGGATAACCTCAATGCAGAAAACTTTCTAAATTTTTTACAAAATCATTTACATGATTTTTTTATGGAAATGCCTTTAGCACGTAGAGAAAATGTATACTTTCAGTTAGATGGTGCCCCCGCGCACAATTCTCTGATAGTTAGAAATTTTTTAATGTAAATTTCCCTATGAAGTGGTAGAAATAGTCCCTTAGAACCGTGGCCCCCTAGATCGCCCGATATTACCCCTTGTGATTTTTTTCTATGGGGGTACTTGAAAAATAAAGTGTATGCTACTCGGCCGCGTAACATACAAGAGCTTTGCCTTAGGATTAGGCAAGCGTGTTAAGAAATTACTCCCCAAACTTTAAGAAAAGTGATTGAACGGTTAAGAAGGGTTGTTGAAAAGTTGAAAGGTGGTTATGTTGAAGAGTGTTACGGACCTCTAGCGTATGCGACCCACCATATGCTTTAGCGTTTTGTGGGCCGCATTATAACAACTGCTACACGTCCGTAACACATTTCGCTATTCTCCACGGGAGGGCAACACATTTGCGACACGTGAACAGCAGAGAGCGGAAGACGGGTAGGCAACGATTTTTGTTGGCATGGGAGCTAGTTCAGCTAGTTGATAATTCTGTGCACTTCGGTTAATCCAAGGCATCCTGGTGGATTTTAGAATTATCAACACAAGAAAATTTCCTCAATCTGTTGTTGTTCCGTTTAGCGGAAATATTTTGTGGTTGTGAGTAAATTTTATCTGCGGAAGCAGGATATTTAATTACACAAGGTAAGCTAACCTCTTCACGCCATCTTGCCCGTTCTCTACCCACGTGTTTCGCAAATTTGCAGGCTTTCCTTTGGAAATACCGTGTCAACCTGAAAGGCGAACTCGACCCCATTTATCCGACTGTGGCTTCCAGGAGTTTTGGTGGATTGTTCCCTCATCAGTGAGGTAAATTATATTCCTTTTGTAGGTTATGTCAGAATTTCTCACATTAGGCATGCTTCACGTGCATTTCTGACTGTGAATTAAATCGTGATATCTTTAGGGTTCTACGGACGGGGCTTCTACACACGTCAGTGAGGGTTCCACGGACGGGGCATCCACACACAGTGGAAGGTGCCAGGGCTGGTGAGGCTACCATCAACCCCATCCTTGGGTCCATTTCTTGTGTCCCGAAGACATCTTCATAGGGCCACAGTTCTTCCACGTCCGGACTCGGTATCTTACCACCCTAAACAAGTGTGTTGTGTTGTTTATTTTTTTTACTTACCGGGGACCACCTTCAGTGGTTCAGCTGGATACTTTTGCATTTTTAACTTGCACATATTTAAAGATTTTATGCATGTATATATATTTAAGGAGGTTCTTTAAATCAAACCTTTGTGGCAGAATCTATGACAATTTTTGAGGACATTGTAAACCGATGTGTAGCTACACGAGGCATTTTATGAATGTTAAAACTTATTAATCGAGATATTTGCCACACCTTGTGAACATCGCCAGGTTATATGCTAGAGAACCAATTTTGTAAATTGTATAATATAGTGCATTTCATTTTTAAAGAAAGTGTCATTATTTCGTCTGCGACCACTACGCAAGGAAACCTGTGATTTGTTAAGTAAGTAAACTAATAATTTGTCACAGTTTATGTAAACTTGGGCTTAACGCCCTGAGACAGTCTGAGCTAGAGAAATTTTATCGTAGGCACGCACATCACTTATCCGGGTTAAGTAGTTCCTACGATATCTGCTACGCTACAGTAGCCCAAGTGATTTCGTTACGTAATATCTTATAATCATCAATATCCAACGTATTGATTTGTTCATGTACGTGTAATCCGTAGCAAGAGACCAGAATTTAAATAAGTTGTTTTTTAGTTTGTTGTAGCAATTAAATAAAGTTATAAAAAATTTAAAAAGCGTTTTTTAAGAAATTAATAAATTTTTCGTTTCTACCACAATTCGTTTTTGAGATCATTGAAAATATGGATTAAGGGATTTTTGGACATGCTGAATCCAAATATGATAGAAAAATTTGTCTAAAATAAGCCCTAATATCCTTTTGCCAAAAAACTACCCTATTTTACCTCCTAAAACCGCACGCCAATGAAAAATGAAAATGTTTACTATGCCAAATAATTAATTTTCCAACATACAATTACCACCCAGATTTGAAGAAAATCGCATTATTAATAACTGAGATATTAGGGTGGATTTATGAAAAGCGGGATACACTGTATATAAAAAAAAAATTAAAAAGCTTTTATTTAAACGCTCTAAAAACAAGAAAATAAACTTTGAAATAAATCAAACCCATCATTTTGTTACATTATATAATTTCTTTTATGATATAAAAGCTTGTCGCCAGATTTTCCTGTGTAATGGAGATTGCTGGCGAAAAGATTTTATATCATAAAAAAATTATATAATGTGAGAAAATTATGGGTTTGATTTACTTCAAAGTTTATTTTCTACATATTAGAGCATTTAAATAAAAGCTTTTTTAAAAATTCTTTTTTATATAATTTTATTTTTTGCTTTTTAGTATTTTCATATGCTGTAATCCCCAGATATCGATTTTGAGACGAATCGGGTCATAAATGGTAAAGTCGTCCGCCATCCTGAACTAAATTTTTGACCAGAAATTCGTAATCGGCGAACCCGAAAACCCCCAGATATCAATTTTGGTCGACTTGGACCTTAAAGAACCAAAGTCGTCCACCATATTGGCGCCGCCATTTTGAATTTTTAAATGTTGACCAATAATTCATAATTGGCGATTTCGAAAAACCCCAGATATTGATTTTGAGTCGAACCGGATCATAAACGGTAAAGTCGTCCGCCACCTTGAAGCCGCCAATTTGTTTTTTCTTATATGAAAATGTTAAAGTGTATTGTCATCGGACTTATACACATGTGCAAAATTTCGAAGCACTAACAGCATTACTTTAACTACACCATATCGGATCCTTGTTTACAACACGAAGCAGCGCGAGCAATCCTTCTCTCTCGCTCACACTCACTACAGCGAAAGTAATTCAAATCATGGCAACCACTACTTGCGGCCATTTTTCAGGCAACCATGTAGTACTGTGTACAACAAAAATTAAACTTCAATTTAGTATAAAATTTTCTTCAAAAACACTATGAGTGTAAATAATTGCCTAACAAAACATACCTGCATACACCTGGCAACCTAGAGGTTGCGGCTGATTGAGAGCTGGCAACCATTTTAGGGATGTAATCATAATCTGGTCATTCTACCCTGTGTCTTTGATTGATTCATTGGCTCGAGTTTCCAACTTTTCCTGCAAAATTGGATATTCCAGGAATATCCCAGAATATCTTTATTATTACACATTCGAAATTTCTAAAATATATTTCCTCTGTTTCAGGTAATTTTGCTGTCAAAGTGATTGTAAGTATGCATGCAATTTTTAACGCTTTTCTACTTCACAGTAATGGCTATTTCTCCAGTTAAAAACGCCTCGGCGAGTAAAAGTTGCTTCTTCTGTAAATAAAGTGTTCTTAACAAATTTTGGATCCCTGTTGTGTTTATTTAGAACAAATTATCAAAATTGTAGCCTTTGTGGAAGATCCCTTCGAAGTAAGTTTTGTACAGGAGTGAGATGATATGAGTAGAAGCGTTCTTTACGTAAGACTCTTAGGACAGATTGTTTACGCTGCTAAACGACTTGAGGGTCTTCATCCACACGAACTAAAATGTCTAGTTCTTGATCTGAAGTAATTCGTTTCGGTCGTCCTACATCATTTTTATGGCGAAATGAATCAGTTTCTCCCAAACGACGAAACAGATCTTTGAAAATCTTATGGTCTGGCTGTATTCTATTTGGATATTGCAATGAGAGAGAAGCTAAAATTATTTTGTACGTAAACACATATCATATGGCCTCATTTCCCTATTTGAAAAATTATTATGTCTAGGCATTGTAAATAAAATAATTAAAGAAACACAAGAAGAACACAAGAACAAAATAAAATTATTAAATGACGTAAATGACAGGACAAAAACGTAACCAAAGCACACTTTTCAATAAATACCCTTTGTTTCATTAAATTTGAATTCGTCTTTCAAAAAATTATCGAAATGTTTAACGGTCTCCAGGCTTGTAACTTATAATTCAGCGCTCGGCGGGGCACATAGCCCGGAGAGTAGCTGTTGGTTGCAGTCTGGTTAGGTTCCTTATAGTAAAATAAGGATTTATAGAGGAGTTTGCGACTAAAAATATTATGTTTAATATTCCGCCCTCTAAAAGCACATTTGAACTGTGCTAAGCCAAGTCAGGCTATTTATTCTTCGATTGCGACGGACACTGGACCGCTGGATGGCGCCTACTGGCTGTTTTACATGTCGCTATTGTAAAAATACCGGGATGTACTATAGTCAAAGGATTCTCGTGTCGGTCGTCGCATACCTACCTTGCACTGACGAGAGCCAACAGCTCGAAACTGCAGCCTGCAAGTGGTGTGTGACGACTGGCAAGGGAGCTCCTTTAAGTAGGATCAGTCTTTCGGCTGGTGTTTGTTGCAATCGAAGCATTAGCGTTTTTATGGTAATATGCAATTATTACACTTAACGCGCCAGGCTTGTAACTTATAATTCAACGCTCGACGGGGCACATAGCCCGGAGAGTAGCTGTTGGTTGCAGTCTGGTTAGGTTCCTTATAGTAAAATAAGGATTTATACAGGAGTTTGCGACTAAAAATATTATGTTTAATATTCCGCCCTCTAAAAGCACATTTGAATATTTCTTTATTTATTTATTTATTTATTTAAAATACACTGTTCAACAGGTAAACACCCAATTACAGAACAGGAAATACAGAAAAAATACATATAACTAAAACTAAACTAATACATACAGTTAAAATATAAGACATATACAATATGATTGTAACATATAAGAGATATAGTACGTAATATATATAAACCATGAAAAATTATATATAATATTATCGTTGATACACTAATGTTTAAAATATGACTTGATGTCATTAAGGCTGCAGTGAAAAATATCTATGCGGCTACAGTGTTTGTTGTAGTTGCCACAAATTAAATAAAAAGGAGAATTTTTTAAGGTATTAGTCCGCGCCGTTGGTATATAAAAAGTTAGTTCCTGTCTAGAAGCTAGCCTGGTGACAATAAAGTTTAACTTCCCTACTATTTCCTGACAATCCAAAATATTATGAATGATCTTGTATAAAAAAACTTGCGAAAGGTATTGCCTCCTGTCATCTAGACTAACCATACCAAAAGTATCGAGTAAGCGTTGTTGAGGGTAGCCAATAGGAGGATACGTTTCATTGGTTTTAAAAAACAGAAGTTTTAGAAATCTTCGTTGCACATTTTCTAATTTGTTAATATGTATATCATAATAGGGATACCAAACAAGGGACGCGTATTCTAGCTTAGACCTCACGAAACAACAGTATAATGTTTGTAGAGTGCTTATGTTCGCAAACTCACGGCTACTGCGCACTATGAAACCAAGTGTTTTAAATGCATTACCAACTGTGTTTTCAATGTGGGCATTGAATGTTAACTTCGGATCAAAAATTACACCTAAGTCACGGTAAGTATCAGGCCTTTGTATGGCGGTATTGTCAAGATGGTAGTTGAACACATGGGAAGTTGATTTACGCGTAAACGACATAACATTACATTTACTGGCATTTAATGGCAATTTGTTGTTTAGGCACCACTGTGATAGTCTGTCAAGGTTGTGCTGTAGGCGGTAGCAGTCTTCAACACTCGTTATCTCTGTAAAGATCTTTAAATCATCCGCATATAGCAAACAACAAACATCTAAAATATCCACTATATCATTAATAAAAATATTAAATAGTAAGAGACCTAGCACCGAGCCCTGAGGGACACCTGATGACGCCAAGAATTCGACAGACTTTCTTCTTGTAAACAGTACATTTTTCCCCATCCCATACAAAATAATTATCAGTTATTTTCGCATTAACACAATTAATACATCTCGAATTAGCATCAACAGGGCAGTCTTTGATACTGTGTGACAATGAGCATTTAGGACAAACATAGTTTTTGCTAGTACATGTTTTTTCATAGTGATTTAAACCGCTACATTTAAAACAAATATTCAATTCAATTGCGTCATAAATTTTACAAACATCATAGTTAATAAATAGATATTCCCATTTCAACGCACTACAATACGATTCTGCATCAACATCTACAATGACTTGATATATCCGATTGTTATTCTTTAGGGGCCAAATTTTTCTTACAGATCACTCACTTTTGTTGGAAACACATCATTTTGGCACTTAATGAACTTCACTATTTGATTTTCACTGTATTTCTCAATCAGTCTTAAAATTATTAGCCGATTGTTAAATTCTGACCTCAGATTTGGATTCACTCGGTGGTGTGCCTGTGTTATTTGTTTACTTATGATCAACGCATCCAATACGTTTAACAGTATAACTTTAGAAATTAGAAAATTAGTTGATGTAAAATATTATGACATATATTCAATGAAAAAACCAGGAGAATTAATGCATCAAGTTATAGATAATATTGTTCCTTTAACAAAAGATTTTAACTTGGAGGATTTTGTCATTGTAATAGGTGGTCAAAATGACATAAAAAATAACAAAACACCTCCTTCCGTGTGATATGTAATAATTTGAAAGCTTGTTCACATTCAAACATTCTATTTGCATCCATTCCATACATCAATAACAAACCTAGATTTATATTATAGACATATTTTAAAATATAATACAAAACTGAAAGAATTTCTATCAAAATTTAATACCTATACTGAAGGTCTAGTGAGCTATGTGGAAGTCAACTCAAAACAATTCAACGCAAGGAAAGTGACCTTAACCATGTTAAAATCTATGTTTTCCGCTCAATATACTGTAAAAAATCTAAAATTTATAAAGATTAATGATATTGAGCTTACATGTAATCAAGTAATATCGCACTTGTCTGAAACAGGTCTAATGCATCCTGTAACTCCTGAAATTACTAATACAGAATCAAGCTGTGACGGAGATATGGTCGCAACTCCAAATTTTTTATACCCGCGACTGTCTCAATTGTCAATAATAGACTAAGTGGCGAGAGAAAGCCATTAAACGCATCAAAGCATGAACTAAATAATTCAAGAAATCGGCGAGAGATGGATAAAATACGATTGTGTCAAATTAATGCAAGAAGTATAAGAAATAAGAAATTGGAACTGGAATTAATAATAATAATAATAATAATATTTATTTACGGAAATAACATACAGAAAAAATATACACATATAATTTGTACTATTTATGTAAACAAATTGGATAAATTTACAGTAAGTTAAAACTTGTTTGTAAATTATTGGTAATTTCAGAACCTAGATGTACAATATATTTAGTGTATTCTTATTGTTGCATTTTACAAATAGTCTAAGACTTGTGTATAAAAATTCACATAAGGTAATTCGCAGAAGGTCCTGAAATAACCATTAACCTATATAATTGACAATAAGAAAAAGATGAAGTAAGCATGACAGGCGAATTATTGAAACTATTGGAACTAAGTGGAATGAGTATTTTTTTGTGTTTATATATTTTTTACATCTATTAGTCGATGTATATCTAGTCTGGGAATGCTTTTAATCCAAGATTTTACTCTATTCTTGAACAAACTATAAGAATTTATAGTTTTTATTTCAATTGGCAATTTATTATAAAGCTTAGGTCCTAGGTATGTATGGCATCTTTGTGCAATTGTTTTTTTAGGTCTAGGTACATGAATAGGGGCATTTATCATATAACGGGTGCTGTAGGCATGATCAATATTTTCCAACTCATTTTTGTTTTTATACTGCCTTAGTAAAAGGTTGAAACAGAAGAGTTGCCGCATATCAAAGATCCCCGTTTCTACATATAGACTTTCAGTTGGGTAGGTCCAATTTTTTTTATATATAATTTTTAATATTAATTTTTGCGTAGTTTCTAAGGTCCTTAAATGATTATTTGAAGTACCTCCCCATGCTATAATTCCATAAGTAAGGTGAGATTCGACTAAAGCATGATAAAGTGTTTTTATATGAACGATTTTAAGAATTTTAGATAAGTATTTAAATTTATATAAGATAGTTCTAATTTTTTTTACTATAAAGTTTATGTGTATATCCCATTTTAAATTCTTATCTATGTAAATTCCCAGATACTTAATTTTATCTGTAGCTGAGATTTCTATATTTGTGCTGCCGATTTTTACACATAATTTTTTATAAGTCGGTAAATATTTCGAATAGGAGGTAAACGGTATGTAATAAGTTTTACTAAAGTTTACTGTTAGTAATTTATTACTGAACCAGGTAAAGATAGTAGCTAGATCAGCTTCTATTTTATCCTTTAATATATCCCAACTTTCGGCTTCATAAAAAATGGCTGTATCATCAGCAAAACTTACTACTTCACCCTTAGTTTCTACATTAAATAGGCCATTTAGGTATATATTAAACAGTATTGGTCCTAGAACAGTGCCTTGCGGCACCCCATATTCTACAGTCTTTACATTACTTACTGTGTCTGCGATTTGAGTACATTGCGTACGGTGTTCTAAATAACTCGACATTAATTTATATGAAGTCCCTCGAAAGCCTATACTGTTCAACGTACTGAGAAGTTGGGTGTGGCTAACCGTGTCGAAGGCCTTTGCCAGGTCGATGAAAACGCATATTGCTGGTTTTCTGTTATCAATAGATTTATTAATTTTAGCAGTTAATTTTGCAATAGCGTCTTGCGTCGACCTGTTCTCTCTGAACCCAAATTGTTTGTCTGATAATATGCTATATCTCTTTAGATAACAATTAATCCTATTTCTTAGTACTTTTTCAAAAATTTTCGCTATATTCGAGATTAAAGAGATTGGCCTATAATTAGCAACATCTAGTTTATCACCACTTTTAAAAAGTGGTTTTATTATAGCCGTTTTGAATAATGATGGACATACTCCCATGTTAAACGATCTATTTATTATGTAAGTTAAAGGTTTAGCTATTTCTTTAGCAATGTCCTTTAAAGTTTCGGACCGTATGCCATCAATACCAGGTGCCTTATTATTTTTTAAATCATGAATAGTTTCGATGACTTCCAACTCGTTAGTCTCGGAGAGAAAGAATGAATTGGGAAAAGTTTTTATTGTCTCAGTTACACTGTTTTTTTGTAATTTAATTTTGTTAGCTAGATTTTTTCCTACATCGGTAAAATAATTGCAGAAAGCATCGGCTATATCTTTTTTATCAGTAACTGTTACATTATCTTGTACTACTTCACTAATTTCATTTTTCCCAATATTCTCGTTTGATAGTTCTTTTATGGATTTCCAAAGGCCAGTCGAGTTATTTTTATTTAAATCAATTTTATTTTGAAAATAATTTACTTTCGCTTTTCTTATTAGTTCAGTTAATTTATTTTTATATTTTTTAAATTCTTGTTTATTTTCTTCAGAAGGATATTTTTTCATTTTTTTAATAAAGCTTGTCTTTTATGTTAACTGAATTTATTAGACCTTTGGTAATCCAGTTAGTTCGTTTTTGCTGATTATTTTTTATTTTAATTATTTTAGTTGACTCATGTATGTATGTTTTTAGCTTGTTAACAAATATTTCGGTGCAATCATCTACTTTGTTTGCTGAATATAATTCAGTCCACGTTTCCTCTCTTAATTTATTTATTAGTACGGTTTTTTCAAGATATTTTTTATTAGTCTGATTATCTAATACTATTGATTTTTCATCGGTTGTAACAATTTGAAGAATAGTTGGGAAATGATCTGTTATACTGTGATTTAATATAATTGACTGATATTGTATGTTATTCTTCAATTAGACGAACATAAACCTAATTTAGTTAGTGTATGCGAACACTTGTTAACAAAAGAAGAAATAAATCACTTCATCTTAAACTCTTATATTCTGTGTAATTGTTATTGTAGGTCTGATAGGTCAGGAGGTGGTACTGCCTTGTTTGTATCACCAGATTTAAATGCAAAACCAAAAGTTTCTCAGTAGAGTGCATAGAACAGGTCTTTGAATATACATGCTGTTCGTTCATCATACATGGTAAGAAATTTATCTATATTTCCATCTACCGATCACCGGATAATAATTCAGAAAAATTCAATAAATTTTTGGAGGGCTTAGATGAATTATTGAAACTGGCTAGTATGAAATGTGATAAGCTACTTGTTGGAGGGAACTTCAATATAAATTTATAGTCCAGGGAAGTTAGGAAAAATAGCGGAAATTTTTAGGCACAGCAGATATCGAGATGCGGTTTTCTGCATTGTGTTCAGGAAGGTCCCAGGAAACGACTCTACATAGTCTGGTTTAGCCATTTTTTGAAAAATGCCTTCTGGACCGGAAAATGTATTTTCGAATTGCACCATTATAGGAACGACTGGAAACTTGGAAAAATCGCTCGGAAATCGTTACTCGGGGGTTTTCGGGGCTGCCGAACTCGATTCTGGTATTAGAATTACCCGGGGGTGCACGGGGGTGACTCAGTGGGGGTATCCGGGGGGGAAATTGCATAGTCCATGAAAATCGCTTCAAACTCGTTACTCGGGGGTTTTCGGGGATGCCGAATTCAATTCTGGCATTGGAATTACCCGGTGGCTCTCGGGGGTCCCTCTGTGGGGTTATCTGGGGGTTATTCTGGGGGGGGGGTAAATAGCATAGTCCATGGGAAGCGCTCCAAACTCGTTACTCGGGGGTTTTCGGTGATGCCGAATTCAATTCTAGCATTAGTTTTCCCCGGGGGCGTTCGGGGGTCTCTCTGTGGAGTTGTCTGGAGGTGATTGGGGGGGAAATGGCAGCGTCCATGAAAATCTCTCCAAAATCGTAACTCGGGGGTTTTCGGGGATGCCGATTTCAATTCCGGCATTACACTTCCCCGGGGGTGCTCGGGGGTGGCTCTGTGGGAAATGGTAAAGGAGAAAGTGAAAAATCACAAATTATGAAAATAATACTTTATTCAAATAACAAATAGGAGTTTTTATTAATGTTGAATTATTCATTATAAATTTCAATTTTTAACTTAAATACTAAACACCAAAAAAAGGTCCAAAATCCAAGAAACTTGATTACTGTAGCACTATGGTAATAGTAATAGATGTACCAATTGCTAAAATGGTTACTGAAAAACATTCTAAAGTAATAAAACGAAATTTTAGCGAGGAAAATCAATCTTTGTTCCATAATCTCTTACTCAATGAAACTTGGAGTGGGGTATACTCAGCCATCTCAGTGGACGAAAAATTTGCTAATTTTGAAAGTATCATTCAATATCATTTGAATACTGCGTTCCCTGAAAAAATCACCTTAATTGGGGCAAATAATAAAACATGGGTTACAGAGGAGATAAAGTTAATATCTGAAGAATTAAAAAACATGTACTGGATTTACACAGAGACTGAAAATTCTGAAGTAAAGTATAAATATGACGAGCTAAAAAAGAAATATAAAAAATTAATAAAGGAAACAAAAACAATATTTAATGATAGGTACATTTCAAATTCAAATAATATCAGCAAAAGTGCATGGAATTTGTTAAATTCAAACTTAAATCGGCCAAAACAAAATAAGCACCCTGTGTTAATTATTAACGGACAACATGAAAAAATCCAGAAACAATCTGCAAAAATTTTAGCAATCACTTTTTAAACTCTGTTAATGAACCTGCACATAAAATACAAAGTAATATTAAAATGATAAACCACAATCATGGGTATAAATCTTTTTTTCTTCATCCAGTAAGTGTAACTGAAATATACAAGGCAATCATAAAAGTTACTAAGAAAAAATCGGCTGGACCAGATGGAATACCTTGTTTTATATTAAAAAGAGTAGCTAATATAATCGCAATACCTCTAGAAAACATAATCAATACATATTTTACAGTTGGTGAATTTCCCTCTAAGTTAAAGGTAGCCAGAATTGTACCAATTTTTAAGAAAGTTGATCATTCAGACATAAAAAACTACCGACCAGTTTCAAATTTATCTGTGTTTTCTAAGATATTTGAAGAGCTTATGTATGAACGTATTGTAGATTATTTTAATAAATTCAAGCTGTTTTCAAAAACACAGCATGGATTCTTAAAGGAAAATCCACCGAAACTGCCCTTGTAGAATCCATTAATTTCATACACAAATGTGTAGATGAAAAACTGTTCACCGTAGGAATTTTCTTTGATCTCACGAAAGCATTTGATGTCATCAATAAATCAGTGTTAGCACATAAATTAAAGAGTTATGGTATCACAGATCCACCTCTAAAATGGCTAATTTCTTATGTATCCGATAGATCACAGTATATTCAAATAACAGTCGAGTCAAATAACATCGCAAATTTCAAATTTTCTTCTAAAATATGTCCAATAAAATACGGCGTACCTCAAGGCGGAATATTATCACCACTTTTATTCCTAATTCTCTCACACGATCTTAATAACAGTGTATCAAATTATTCTAATTTTCTGATGTATCAGTTTGCTGATGACACCTCGACCATGATCAGTAGTAAAAATATGGAAAATGCGCATAAAAGAGCTAATACAGTTTCTAATGAAATAACCGAGTGGTGTAAAAATAATGCTCTTATGTTAAACACGCAGAAGACGGTCCTCCTTATGACATTAAAAAATACTCGAGTACTAGAGAAAGACCCAAGATCATTGTTAGTTAGATCAGAACAAAAGTCTTTATGTAAGGCGCCAACAACTAAATTCTTAGGAATTCTCCTAGATGATCGATTAGCATGGGGCAACCATATTGCCTCCGTTGCCACTAAATTGTGTAACGCATATTTTGCGAAAGAAATTCTGATGTTAATAAAAGTATACAAACAAGATACGGTAACCAATTGAGCATACCAATACATAAAACAAGTATGTATGAACGCAGTCCACAATATATGGTAATAAAGGCGTATAACAATTTGCCTGAACACATAATAGGCTGGGGTCGTTACCTTTTTGAGATGAAAAAATTAATAGCAGGCAACGGCCGGCTGGAATATATAGTTGAGGTCATAAAAAATGAAAAAAAAAACTTTGGAACTTGAGATGAAGGGAAGTAGTGAAATGGGGTGCTATTTAAGGGATGAAAACCGTTTTTCGTGATTTGTGGCGAAACGTAACCTCCTAGAGAAAAGTATTTCATACAAAAGTTGTAGACAATAAAAGAATCTAAAACTTTTATTATATATATTTTTCGACATAGCCTCAAAGTTTGCGAGGAAATGACGAAAAACCGATTTTTCTGTTTTTATTTTTTTCTCGCGTAAAAATTATTTAATTTAAATGAAACTTTGTAAAATTGCGTAATTATTTGCATGTAATAAGCATGAATTTTTTCAATTATGGGAAATAAATATTTTTCGAGATTTTACCATTTTCCGAAAAAACACCTCTATCTTCGGCGAACAATTTTATTGATTTTTTTTTGGATTTTGATGTTCTACTAGTGCTCATTTTTTTCATCGAGATGTCTACTTTCAAATGGTATGTCGATGTTAGTGATTTATTGTCATTTAGGAGCTTAAAATTAAGAAAAACCGAAAAAAAGAATTTTCGAATCTCGAATTTGTCGATTTTTTTCATTATTTTCAATTTCTTAGCATATTTATGTTAATAATTCATAATATTTTAATGAAAAAACTTACTTTGGTATGAAATAAATATAATTGAATGAATTTCATCACGGAAAGGTAGGGAAAACTTTATGAAACTTGACATTTACATGAAAATCAATAGCACTTTATTAATTTTCATAAGCTACAGTTAAGTATCGAAAAATTTATATGCATATTAAATTATTCTAAATACATATGATAAAATTCAACATACAATTTATTTATATTGGCTACGAATTCTTTACTTTATCTACAAATATTTACTTTATTAATATTGGTTGTGTATAGCTTATAAAATAATTGTTAAAATCTAATCAGTTTTAGGCCTTTTTTATTGTGGTTCGTTTTCTTCATCGATCAAACTCTCAAATTCTATATTATCTTCAAAATCATTGGCATTTTTTGGCTCTTTAATTTCGATGTCATTATTCTTTGCTGGCTCTTCATCAATATCTTCAGAATCACTTAAATCTACAAATACTTCTCTTTTTCTATTTGAACAGTTCTCAGTGCATGTATTGCATAGATTGGTACATTTTAAGCCGTGTTTTCGGCAGCCACACCTTTGATTATTGCATCCACTTTCACAAGTACAGCTAACGCTTTTTAACAACTTTCCGGGAATCAAGTCGGAACTGTCAGAGATGTATTTCGGTACGAGTCTTCCTACATTTTCGTTCCAGCCCTAGCCCTTTGCTTTTTTGTTGTCCTGATCGTTGTCAAAATTACCCAACCAGGTTTACAATTGGTAATAGACTCTGTAAGAGTGTTGTGCAGCTGCTTCTTCAGTTGGAGGGAGTTTTTCCAATTTAAAAGTGGATTTGTTTGTAGCTTGCTGATACAGTTCAAATCGTAATTGGTTTAAAGAGTTATAAATTTTCTTGCTTTTGTAAATACTAGCTGTAAGTTGAGATCCATTTTTTGCTATGGTTATGTGGTCTGCATCTTTTTGATAATAAACACTGGCTAGGTTCAATAAATTTTTATTGTCCAAAGAAGATCTTACTATTGTTTTTTTTCTCTTTTCCAGAAAAACTTGAAGTTGTATCACACCCAGAGAAAGCATGAAGAAACGCTATTACACTTGTGTATGGTTCGTGTTTAAAACAATGGGATGTATAAAATTAATCTTTGACGTTGCTTGAGCCTGGTTTGTGAAAATAAATATTCAGCCCATTCGAATTTAATTGGTGTAAAAGAACTAGTAAATCGAAGTCTTGACTGAACTGAAAAAATACTTTTACACAACTAGACGAATAGAGATTTGCTACTACAACAGAACGAGCTCTGCTGCTCTTGTGCAGGCTCACTTTGTCCTACCCCTCTCTACTCCCAACCTTCAGTCGTTTTGGGCGGGCATTTCAAATACCTGTATGCTGAGAAATTTCAAATTTTGTAAAAAAAATTTTGTTCGAATACGTAACAGTATTTTTTTTGTTTGTATTCAATTTTAGCGTGGTTTCCAATAACTAAATTCATTCAACTTTAGTTATTTTATACCAAAGTAAGTTTTTTCATTAAAATATTATGAATTATTAACATAAATATGCTAAAAAATTGAAAATAATGAAAAAAATCGACAAATTCGAGATTCGAAAAAAATTTTTTTCAGTTTTTCTTAATTTTAAGCTGCTAAATGACAATAAATCACTAACATCGACGTACCATTTGAAAGTAAACATCTCGACGAAAAAAATGAGCACTAGTAGAACATCAAAATCCAAAAAAAAATCAATAAAGTTGTGCGCCGAAAATAGGGGTGTTTTTTCGGACAATGGTAAAATCTCGAAAAATATTTATTTCCCATAATTGAAAAAATTCATGCTTATTATATGCAAATAATTACGTACTTTCACAAAGTTTCATTTAAATTAAATAATTTTCACGCGAGAAAAAAAATAAAAACAGAAAAATCGGTTTTTCGTCATTTTCTCGCAAAATTTGAGGTTATGTCGAAAAATATATACAACGAAAGTTTTAGATTTTTTTATTATCCACAACTTTTGTATGAAACACTTTTCTCTAGGAGGTCACATTTCGCCACAAATCACAAGAAACGGTTTTCATCCCTTAAATAGCACCCTTCATCTCAAGTTCCAAAGTTTTTTTTTTCATTGTTTATGACCTCAACTATATATTCCTGCCGGCCGTTGCCTGCTATTATTTTTCTTTTTTCGGCAATAAAAAGCCATAACGGCCACAGACTATAAAAAATATTTCTAATCCAAAAAGTTTCAAAAAAGAATTTAAAAATATTTTGACAGAAAGAGTATTGTACAGTCACAGTGACTACTTTAATATGTCTTAGACATTTAGAATTCACAAAGTTTTAATTCAAGTTTTAAAATGTTTCTTTTATTTATATTGTATCTTGTTGTTTATTTTACTTCTGTTAGTTTGTAAGGTTACTTGTGACACATCCAATATTCTTCGGAGTCTTATGGGAATAAATGTTATTATTATTATTCATTATTATTATTATTATTATTATTTGGATGGCTATGAAGGCACCCAGGCTTAAAATCCATTATTTTTTCTGCGATTCCACGCTGTCTATCGCTTGCGTTCCAACCCTACGCCTACAGTTGCGCGATTCAACCGAATTCATCCCCTGCCACACTAGGTCCAGACCAGGATCAAAATGAGGCAGTCGTACACCGCATGCAGGATGAGTAGTATGCTTATAGTCCGGGATATATACAAACTATTCCTGATAAACGGTAGCACAACTGAATAATAATCGGTTAATGAATTAAATTATATCCGATTGCAGTCAAAATGTAATATGGGAGTGCCTGATTGCTAAAATTAAGTGATCTTAGTGATTATCGGAGTGTTCCATTCTCAATGAGCGAGCTGGAATTGGTAAAGTCAATTTTAAGATGTTAATGAACTCTTAAATTCCTAAATAGCGCAGGGTGACATATTCTAATATCGTAGTCTGATGGATAGCTAGTTGTGTTGTTGTTTCTTTGGTAGAATGCGTAGAATGAGGAAGTGGTGGTGAATGTACCATTGTTGCTCCTCAGGGTTGAAATTAGGGGTGACGGACGGTGCAAGTTGTCATTTGCAATATCGATCAGTCCTTTAACACAAAACTTTTGTCAAAGTCTAAGATAAGGCGAATAACGAAAATATTACATGATATACCGTATGTCTATTTTACAAGGGCTACACCAAATATCTCATTGCTTAATATCTATTGCAGAAGAATAAAGTTTTAAAAACAATTATCCCATTTTTTATGAGCTATATTTCAGTACAAAGAAATTTGAATACCATAGCCTACTTTGTATGAGTTATATTACAAAAGCCTGAAAAATAGGAAACCACAAATAAGGAAGCTATCTTCCTTATTTGAGGAGAAACGGAAAAGTTAAAGGGATGAAAGTTGACGGCAAAGACAATAAAAATAATAATGTGTATAAAAAATTTCAAAAACGCAGCTGGCTTTGACATACGCTCTTGTGCAAAAATGGAAAGAACAAATCCCAAAGTAAGCCATGACACCATTAATTCCGTTTATTTTTTCTCTTTCCAACGATATAAAATATGTCACAAAAATTTTAACAGATAGTATCAATATTTAATATTTTACGAAAACCACAAGTCATATCATTATAATAATAATAATAATAATAATAACACCACAGGTAATTACGACCCCTTTTATCTCGGAAGGCTCTAGAAGAGCCTTGTGTGGGAGGGGGCTACGCATTTAGAGACAAGGGACACACACCCGATATCCGTGCATAGTGGAAAAATCCCTCTCACAGTATTTTCCACTGCCACGACCGGGGATCGAACCCGGAACTTTTGGGTGAGAGGCAAATGCGCTCACCTCTCGACCACCAGTCATATAATCGTAAAAATCAGCTATGCCATAATAGTAAAAATTCACTTTATAATAATTATAATTTAGTAATTATTTATTACAATTTAAAACAAACAAACAAATATCTCATAAATAAAAATACAAGTACAAAATGAATATCAAAAAAAAAAACGAAAAACTATGTATAACAGTACTACCTAATACCAGAGCTGTTCCTAAGCACTGTGCTTAGTGCTCGTCTAAGCACTCTAAGCAGTTTTGTGTTCGGGAGCACTGTGCCTAGAAAGGGCTTAGTGCTTAGTATTCGCATAAAGTGCCCGCGAGCATATATACAGTGTGTTTCACTTCTCGTGAAGACACCCCTGTATCTCCTTTATTTGTGGCCGCATTCATATCTAATTTTTATCAGATATACAACTCTACAAGGCGACTTTACATGACACATAAATGTCGTCTAGATCTAAAACGCCGGCCTACTGCGATAAAAAGAAAATCGCAATTTTCGAGAAATTATAGTAGGCTTAGAAATAGACAAAGATTTTGTTAATAAAAGTTGTTCAGAATCACGAGATATGACCCCCTATAAAATTTGGTGAAAATCGGAAAACTTAAAAAAAATGTTTGTTTCACTTCTCGTGAAGACAGCCCTGTATCTCCTTTATTTGTCGCCGAATTTCAAGACTAATTCATGGAGTTATACAGCTCCATAAAGCGACTTTGTCCAACACATAGAGATAACTTTTTCCAACAAATGAAAGTCGTGCACAATTATTATTAAAATTATTTATTAAATAAAAGATGAAGTAAGTGTTTACAATGAATGACTATATTATTATATTCGACCCCTTTCTACTAACCCACCATCAAGTGTAATACACTTCCGCTTTCTGTTATTTATTACATCTCTTCGCAATTCTTGAGCTGTAACTTCTAAACACGCTTGCCTTATCACTCACAAAGCTGCTCCACATTTTGAGGTCTGGTCTTATAAACTTTGTTTTTAATATGACCCCAAAAATAAAAATCCATGGGAGTGAAATCAGGAGATCAGGGTGGCCAATGTATTAGAGGGCTATTTCGTCCTATCCATCTTTGGGGAAAATGTTCGTTCATCCATGCTCTTACTACTACGGAATTATGGATAGATGCTCTATCGAGTTGGAAATACAATTGTACAAGGAAAATCGACTATTGCATTCCACAGATCATTATTTAAAAATTGTCGCAAATGTAACGCATTTATATTTTGAAAAAAGAAAAACGGCCCTATTATTGTTTCGGTTAAAATTCCGCACCACACTTTTACCTTCTGGGAATATTGCCTTTTACAATTTATTACCCAATCAGGATTTTCTACTGCCCAGTACCTAGAGTTTTGTGATGATACCACCCCGTTGGTGGAGAAAGTTGCTTCATCCGTGAAAATTATTTTCTTCAAGAAGTCTCGATTGTTTAAATAATTACCTTGGATCCATAAACAATATTCCAGTCTTCTCTCTTCATCACCTTTCTCCAAAGTGTGTAAAAATGTTGGTTTATACGGTTGTAGTTTATGGCGTTTTAAACATCTCCAAATTTTTGATACCGACAAATTCAGGTCACGAGCCATATTTCTAAGGCTGGTAGTAGGATTGGCGTTAAACGCCGCTAATATAACATTATCATCTTCATGCCTTCGATTAAGATGTACTCTCGGTTTAAGCACATTACCAGTTGTATTGAACAAGTGACATATTCTTGCTATGGTACCATGGTGTATTGGTTGTCTTAGAGGATGTCTTAAATTAAATTCTTCTGCTGCTTCTCTTGAAGACCGTACATTTTCACCGACTATCTTTATCATTTCTACTTTTTCATCAGCAGTTAAAAGTATTCTAGCCATTATGAGTAAAAAAATCAAATAAGGAAACTAACAAACTCAACAATAGATAACAGCAATCACTTCTGTCATAAAAGTAATAATATTGACAGTTAATTTCACGGCATTCTTAACATTTAAAACAAAAAAACCGCTCCTAAATCTTTGAGCCGATAATGAGAAAGGATATAATGGAGCGTTACTTCTCAAAAACAGTGACAATAAAAAAAACTGTATTACATTGTTAACTGGATGTGTAATAATAAGAAGTGACTCTTTTAGCGTTTTATTGAATCATGATTTTTGCTCACAACTTTCATTTGTTGGAGAAAGTTATCTCTATGTGTTAGACAAAGTCGCTTTATGGAGCCGTATAACTCCATGAATTAGTCTTGAAATTCGGCCACAAATAAAGGAGATGTGTCACGAGAAGTGAAACAAACATTTTTTTTTAAGTTTTCCGATTTTCACCAAATTTTATAGGGGGGCATATCTCGTGATTCTGAACAACTTTTATTAACAAAATTTTTGTCTATTTCTAAGCCTACTATGATTTCTCGAAAATTGCGATTTTCTTTTTATCGCAGTAGGCCGGCGTTCTAGATCTAGACGATATTTATGTGTCATGTAAAGTCGCCTTATAGAGTTGTATATTTGATAAAAATTAGAAGTGAATTCGGCCACAAATAAAGGAGATACAGGGGTGTCTTCACGAGAAGTGAAACACACTGTATATACTATTTAAATTTTTTAAAAGTGCTTAGTGCTCGTGAATTTTAAGCACTTTTTTAGAATGCTTAGTAATCGTGAGCACTTTACTATTAACAGTGCTTAGTGCTCGGAAAATTAAGTACATTTTTTCAGTGCTTAGTGCTCGCGAGCACTTTTTGTCAGTGCTCGGCACAGCTCTGCCTAATACCATAATGAAAAGAAAATGTGTGTATTTATTTTTCTAACCACAAATGCTCAAATTGTGCACCATGCATTCTAATACACAAACATGCTCTACGAGACATCTCACGCATTACATTTTGGAGAATTTCAGGAGTAATTGCCTCAAATGCGTTTCTCATTCTGCTTTTGATGTCCTCAATATTTTCAGGGGCAGTTTGAAATACCTTGTCCTTAATGTAACCCCAGACGAAAAAATCCAAGGGAATAATATCTGGCGATCGAGCTGGCCATAGAAGGGGTCCATTAGGTGCTTATTGTTACATGGCCTATGTCCATTTAACAGTTTTATATAAAAACTAGTATTTTTGTTTATATTTAGCACAACCTGTGTAACATTTTGATTCAGTTTTTGTAAGTGAAACTGTTTTCAACTAACAGACTTTACTTGTACAACTGCTAAGCCATTTCACATTGTTTTATGTACATATTTTTATATCTTAGGAACTCAGTCATGTATTTTTTACACTATTATGTATCTCTGTTCTAGTTCTATTACAGCATCTAAGGAAACAATTGTCTAAAAACATTTATTTACATCAGATACCTATATTTCAATTTTTATATTTTTGTTTATTGTGTAAGTACATATGGTTATTTTCCTTACCTTTCTCATTACTATATATGGTATATCCTATAAGATGTAATATATTTACTGAGTTCTCACAATACGTTTTACTATTTATTACGGCAGTTCATATTTTTGGTTATGTATAAAATAGAAATTACAAAATGTTGCAATCTAAGTCAGCTGTGGTATGTGGTACTATAGATTTCTTTTATCGATTCTGTAATTTGTTTGAGTACGGGAATCTACACAAGGCAGGTTGTTGCGCTTAACTCAATAATTGACAGATGGCCATACCTGTACCATTTCTACGTTTTATAACTTTCTATATAATTAGGGGAAATAGATTTTTCAAGTTTAGTTGGTGGCATTATTTTGCAGCAAGTGGGACAAATAAAGTCTACCTTATTAGTAAAATTCACCAGGAAATCATTGTCTTGCAGCTTTTGTACTGATTCGAACGTATATAAACTTAACTGTGGACTTCAGTAATTAATATTACATCTTTATATCCGCGTTAACAAGTGTTTAACATCCAGTTTACGAAATCAGCTTATATACTTATATATTTATACATTTCTGTATACGCTTCTGCGTAGCTTCTACATTTCTGCATAGCTTTTGCACAGCTTATGCATAACTTATCTTTCTGCATATAGATAAAATTTTCTTCATATTGAAAATGTTGACTTCTTTTTTTTTAATTTATGCTTATTCATTAACTTTTCAAAAACCACATAGTTGGTTAATTTTCCTACAATTTTCAAACTCCATTTTATTAAGAGACGTAAACTGAATTGCCAAGGAAACCTTTAGACTTCATTCTTGCAAAAGACAATTGTGGGCCTGGATTGCTGTTTCAGAACCAGTCACTTCAACAATACTCAATATATTTTTAAATTTCTAGTCTCTGTTAACCGATTTATCTATTCATGTAATACATTTTATCATTCATTTTAAACTATCTTTTTATTTCTCTTACCAACAATTTCAGTCTGATCTATAGTAGACTGGTTATTCGAGAAAAAGAGACAATTCTACTTATTTTCACTATAGATGGTGCCCAATTTAACATCAACTTTTCTTTGTTCACGGCTCTTTGCTCCGATTTAAACCAGCTAGTCGTCCGCATGTGTTGCCTCAATTCTTTCCCAAAAATAACTGATAAAGGAGAGGAGGTAACACTATCCAACTATCTGGCATAACTTGATTTAAATAATTTTTACATATTACAGCCGTGTGAGGTGGAGCCCCATCTTGTTGAAAATATGAATAATTTAATCTTTCTGCCACCGTTAATTCATAAAGAAATTCGTTTTGCAGGAAATTAAGGTACGGTTAATTTGCCACCATAAAAATAAGGTCCAATTACTTTAGTCCCTAAAAGACCCACCCAACCTTTCGTAGAAAATCTTTCTTGGAAAGCATTCTCTCGAAATCCATTTTTTTAAAAATATTTTTCTTGCACTGCATGTTTTTATCCGACAGTTTTTCTGAATTTGTCTCAGAGGTTTCTTCATTTTGGTTAACATAATTCAATACTCTATTTACTTTTCTCACATTATCCGCAACATGTCCTCACCTTACTACTTTTTTTGAAAATGAACCGTGCGTTTTTAGATTTTGAACTAACTTCCTAAACATAGTTGATTTGGCTGCGGAGCACCTGGAAATCTATCTCCGTAAACCGTGACTGCCAGCTCAGCGTAAAAATTGCACTGATAATAAATGCTAATCATATCGAATTTGTTATTGTTAGTGTACATCAACTGATATAAGACTTGTCTTAGAACTCGACGTGACAATCTGTCAAATTTATTAATAACTGTATACATTGTTTTTCGCTAATCATGGCATAGCTAATTTTTACGATTCAATAATATGAATTGTGGTTTTCTTAAAATATTAAATATTGACACCATTAGTTACAATTTTTGTGATTTGTTTCATATCATTGGACAGAAAAAAATAAAAGGAATTAATAGTGTCATGGCCTACTTTAAGATTACTTTAAGAGCGTATGCCAAAGCTAACTGCGTTTTTCGAATTTTTTGATACACATTATTATTCTATTGTCTTTGCCGTCAACTTTCACATCATCCCTTTAACTTTTTTCGCATCTCTTCAAATAAGGAAGCTATAACCGCTTGTGGTTTTCCTATTATTCAGGTTTTTGTAATATAACTCACAAAGTAGGCTATGGAATTCAAATTTCTCTTTACTGAAATATAGACAGACGGTATAAAAAAACAAAAATAAATTATAATAACTAATAATACTGTGTTTATTGCGCATATACAAGGTGGTCCAAAATTGCGGATATCGCATCACCGGGTTCGAATCCTAGCTCCGGCACTGACACTGTTGAAGGAAATGGTTGTACGTCCGCGTTTTTTTCAATGTGCAACTTCCTTCCGCGCAAGCATCTGAGTTTTGGAATTGGGGGTTGTCTAATTTCTGTGATGTTTTATTATTGTTATTATTATTATTATTACTATGGCGCAGCACCACATTATACCAGAACATATAGAACATGGTTGCATAACTAATGTATTCTGCAAAAGTACTCGAAAAAAATTGACAGGGTCGAGTCCAAATCATTGATGTACAGCAGAAATAGCAACGGTCCGAGTACACTTCCTTGCAGTACTCCAGTGTCAACCAGTAACTCCTCAAAGCATTCTACAAAATATGAGAGAAATTGCTTCCTATTCTCTAAATACAATGAAAAGAGATTTTTGCAATTGTCATGTAGATCATAAGTTTTTATAAATTAGATGAAAAATATCTAACAAAATATAAAACCAACGCAAAGCCGATTAATTATAAAAATAAAAATGTAGTAAATGAAATACTATGGTAGAGCAAAAATACCACTAGCTCCTATAAAAGGAACTTCATTCATTGCCACCCATCAAGGTGCGTTTCCAAAGCGATTGAAAATAATGCCCTAAAACTTGTGACTGTTGTCTTCAATCGAAAAACACAAACAAAAATCTGATTGCAATAAGCCCCCCAGCAGCCATTGTGTATTTCTTAAAAATGTTGAGTGAGGGTATTAAAATAATCAACATTTTACAAAATATTGTATTGGTATTACCAACTTTGGGGGTCGTATGATTTAAGGTGGTAGCACTGTTTTAACAGGACATGTTGCATCTTTTATAAAATACAGTTAGTTTTTCTTCGATCGTCACAGAGTTAGAACCGTTATTTTATTATTTCCCTTTTTCCTCTGCACTTTTATAATTTACATATTTAAGTGCTGTTTAATAAAGTTGTTCTTTTATTATATTTTACATGCTAAATTTCACATATAATAATAATAATAACATTTATTTGCAATCATAGTATGTACACTTTGTCATAAATAAATGAAACAAGGTTGCAAAATGGAGCTGAAAGCAATTTAAAAAAGATTAAGGTTCAGCTCCAACTGTGACATAGATACATTAGAAATACATGAATGATACAGCGAATTAAAGTCATACTCACGTAACAAAGAAAATAAAATTATATATATATATTCTTTTTTAACTAAAAATAGACATGGGGCGAGCGTAGGTGCGTCTTTACTATGTACATACTTCGGTATGCGATGTAAAGCAACGACAGGCGCAGTTAGTACTTGGATGGGTGACCATTCCAAAGGAAACCGCGTCCTCGCCTCACACATCTTCCAGCGGCTTGTATATCAGTGTATGCGCGGAAGCTATACAACCTTAGGCGAGGGTTGTATAGGAGATATACCATCCTTCGGAGGGGATGTAAAGCCGTCGGTCCCTTGTCTATTAAATGTTAGGCAAGTAAAAGATCCCTACTCTTCTTAAGGGAAGAGGTTCGGCAAAATTCCTGGTTGGGGGTAGCTCGTCTACAGGCGTCGGTGTTAGGCCTCAGTAGCGGAAATAGGCCGACGTTAAATAAATGTATACAAAAAAAAAACTTTCTCGACCATTTTAATGAAATTGTATTTACGGCAAGTAATCAAGGTTGATGAATGAAATGCGCAAACAAATTAAGTGAGCTACTATATTAAATTTTTTCCGCTCTTTTCGAATATCGAAACAGATCTACAAAATTTTGTCGTATGTTGTATATGTTTATGTATATTTTGGTTTATTATGAAGTTCTATTAAGTAAAATCATCAATACTTTATTCACGTTATCATATAACAAGTTTTACAAAGATGCAAATATTGTGTAGTAGATAAAGTTCTATTAAATAATAACAATCGAGGTGGACATTGGTTTGAAATAATGTTATGAAATAAAACTGTAAAATGGAGTTTTCCTCTATCCTGTATGTTTAACCAGTTTGAATCTCTTAATTTATATGACACTGGCTCAAATTTTCTGATACTATATATGAACCGCAAACACGACTTTTGAACTTTCTCTATTCGATTAATGTCTAGTTTGTCTAGGCACGGTCCATATATAGCATCACAATAATTAAAGTGACTTAACACAAGAGAATCTGTAAGTTGTATTTTAAGGGGCTATGATATTAAGTGGCGATTTGGAAATAACATTTTTAATGAAGCGTAATTTTTTAATTCTTTTATTTACATCTTTTTTAAAACGTAGATCAGTATCCAATTCTAATCCTAAGTTTTTGGTACTTTGCGCACATTGTAAAGTCTCATTTCCTATTTTAACTACCAACTCATTTTCAATTTGTCGTCCGCATTTACCAAATACCATAACTGATGATTTCATTGGGTTCAGTTGAAGTTTATGACGTTCGGAGAATGTAACCAAACGTTCTAAATCATCATTTATAATATTATTTGCTAGATGTACTTCATCTGGTAAGAATGAATAATAAAGTTGCGTATCATCTGCGTAAAGATGTACTTTACATTCTTTTAGGCAGGATGTTAAATTACACGTGTATATACTGAACAAAAGAGGGCCAAGTATTGAACCTTGCGAAACACCACATGATACACTACCTTCGGACGATTGACCTAAATCAGTTTCTACAAACTGAACCCTACTACATAAATAACTATCCAAAAGCCTAGTTGCATCCTCTGAGAAACCAACGAAGTGTAAAATAGACAATACAATTTCGTGGCTAATTGTATCGAAGGCTTTCGAAAAATCTAAAAGTGTCAATACCGTAGTTTTACCCTGATCTGTGGCCCCAATGATATCATAAGCTATTTTTAACAGTGCCGTAGCACAGCTGAATCTTGGGCGAAATTTTAGGGTAGAATATCGTAAGTATTCAGGTGTTCTCGTATCTGATAATACATAATTTTCTCAATGAGTTTAGATAGAACTGGAAGTATACTTATTGGACGAAAGTCATTGAATGACATAGCATCTTTCTTTTTTGGCAAGGGAGTTACACGGGATATTTTCCAGCTGTTAGGAAAAACACCATCAAGCAGACACGAATTTACAATGTTTGTACGAAAATCTAAAATTCTTGGGCAACATAAAAGAATCATTTCTAGGTTTATTTGATCTGCGCCCATGGCAAAAGATTTTATTTCCATCAAATATTTTTTAACTGTTTCAGTTGAGACTGTTGTGAAATTAAACATATATCTAAAATTGGCTTTAACATTATTATTGTAAAATTGTAAAAGTTCCAAATCAGCTGGCGTTTTATTTAAAGAAAATTGTAAAAAATGGTTATTAATTTCAGTTGGTTTATTTAAGTGTTGTGGAAATGAATTTATTATAGGTTTATTGTAAATATTCAGTTCACATAATTTTTTCCACAGTAATTTTGAATTGTTATTATTAACATTATTATTGATACAAAATTCCAAATATTTTTTTTTTCATATCATATAGCTATATTTGTTTGGTTTTTTAAATCTTTGTAATAATTCCAATGTCGTTCAGTCTTGGATCTTTTATACTTTATTAAATGCACGATCTTTAAGTCTGATCATTAATTTTATGTTATGTGGTATTTGTTTTTTTTTATAACAACATTTTTTAGAGGCGCTAGTGTATCAAAAATATTGATTAATAAACTGTTAATATATTCAACTTTGTCATTTACGTTATCCAAGTAAATTATATTTTCAAACGGAGTATATACTAAAAATCATTTAAAATATTATTGTCTATACGTTTTAAGTTTCCAATTTAAATTTTCTTATGATAATCTTTACGCACGGAATTATCTAGACAACAAAAAACTGTAGAATGATCAGAAATATTGTCTACCTCCTTAGTGCCACTTCTATACATTTCTGTGTCTGTAGGTAATAATATAATATCGATTAGAGTGCAAGAATTTTATGCAATTCTAGTAGGAGTATTAATTATTTGTCTCAGATTAAAACATTCTATGCAATCATTAAAGTGAATAGTTTTTTGGTTTTCTATATCTAAAATATCTATGTTTAAGTCTCCTCCACAAATAATTTTATTATCGGTTAATGTGTTACGGACCTCTAGCGTATGCGACCCACCATACGCTTTAGCGTTTTGTGGACCGCATTATAACAACTGCTACACGTCCGTAACACATTTCGCTATTCTCCATGGGAGGGCGACACATTTGTGACACGTGATCAACAGGAAAAACGGAAGCAGACATTTTTGGTTGGCTTGGCTTGGCTTGTTGGTTAGTTGTTATTCTGTGAACCTTGATTCTATTCAAGGCATCCGCATGGATTTTAGAATAACCAACTCAAGAAAATTTCCTCAATCCGTTGTTGTTCCGTTTAGCGGAATATTTTGTGTTTGTGAGTAAGCAGGATATTAAATTACACAAGGTAAGCTAACCTCTTCACGCCATCTTGCCCGTTCTCTACCCACGTGTTTCGCAAATTTGCAGGCTTTCCTTTGGAAATACAGTGTCAACTCAAAAGGCGGACTCGACCCCATTTAGCCGACTGTGGCTTCCAGGAGTTTTGGTGGATTGTTCCCTCATCAGTGAGGTAAATTATTTTTCATTTTTAGGTTATGTCAGAATTTCTCACATTAAGCACGCTTCACGTGCATTTCTGACTGTGAATTAAATCGTGATATCTTTAGGGTTCTACGGACGGGGCTTCTACGCACGTCAGTGAAGTTCCACGGACGGGGCATCCACAAACAGTGGAAGGTTCCAGGGCTGGTGAGGCCACGATCAACCCCATCCTTGGGTCCATTTCTTGTGTCCTGAAGGCATCTCTGCAGGGCTTCAGTTCTTCCACCGGACTCGGTATCGTACCACCCTAAATAAGTGTGTGTTTATTATTTTTACTTACCGGGGACCACCTTCAGTGGTTCCGCGGGATATCAATTTATACTTTTTGGCATTTTAACCTGTACATTTTTAAATATTTTATGCATATATTTACATATATTTAAGGAGGTTCTTTAAATCAAACCTTGTGAACATCGCCAGGTTATATTCTAGAGAACCAATTTTGTAAATTGTTCAATATAGTGCATTTCATTTTTAAAGAAAGTGTCATTATTTCGTCTGCGACCACTACATATGGAAAAACTCAGTGATTTGTTAAGTAAGTAAACTAATAATTTATCATAGTTTATGTAAGCTTGGGCTTAACGCCCTGAGATAGTCTGAGCTAGAGAAATTTTATCGTAGGCACGTACATCACTTTCCGGGTAAGTCAGTGCCTACGGTATCTGCTACGCCACGGTAGCCCAAGTGATTTCGTTACGTAATATCTGTTAATCATTAAGATCCAACGTATCTATTTGTTTATGTACGTTCAACTCGTAGCAAATGAAAAACGAGATAAGCTATCTTCGAAAGCAGTAAGAAATTCCGTGAAATTATTATTCGATGCTCTATACAGTGAGCCAGAAACATATTCAAATTTAAGTGACGTTATATTTATCCACAGTTGTTCCAGAACATTATCAGAGTTAGAATATATAATTTGATACCTTAAATTTTCTTTCAAGTATATACCTACACCTCCACCTCTCGAATTTCTATCCATCCTTAAAAAATTATAACCTTGTATTTCAACGAAATTATTGGGTATTCTTTCCGATAGCCATGTTTCTGATATTCCTGCGATATCATAATTCTCCTTCAGTATAAGAGTTTTAAAGTCTGGGAAATTGTGAGTTAAACATCTAACATTGAGAAAAGCAAATGATAATCCCTTCATATTATGTCACCTATACCAAAATCAAATATAATAAATACAAGAGAAGTAAAAAAGAAAAAATTATGTATAAATGCACAGAGTATGATTTTATTTACAATATAGGGTAATATAAATAAACTTTACTCAATAAAAAGAGAGAAAATAAAACAAAAAAAAAACAAAGCGGGAGAGGACATCTGCGGCTCCGATAACTAATTATGCATTTTTATGACATCATATTCATTTTTTATCTTAGTCTTTTCACCATTAATTACTGTGTAAATTTTTCCATCAGTCGACCAAAAGTTTTTTTCTAGCTAGCATCAGTAATTCATATCTGCACTTAGTAAGTTCTTCAGTTATTACAATATTTGTTCCTTTTAGTTTTCTCTTATTATAATATACCATATTACGTTGTTCAGCATTTTCAAACTTAACTATGGCAGCTCTGGGTTTACCTGAGTTAGTACCTGACGATCTAATTCGATAGCAGCTTGTAATCGTATAATCCGAAACGTCCAATTTTTGACCTGAAGACATCTTGCAGTTTTGAAGTTAATCGAATTTCGTTGTCTTCCGGTATACCATATATCCGCAATTGCGTAAGTTTTGACTGCTGTTCAAAAGTGTCAATTTTGGTCCTTAGTTCATCATTCTCACACGGTATATTAGTAATTTTGGTTTCTAACATGTTTAATCTCAGCAGAGAGTTTTTCAACGTGTTCACTAACTTTTTGCGATACTATATCAACTATTTTACTAGCGAGTGTTTCCATAAAATTCTTATCATTCATAAATTCATTCATTATTATCAGATTATTTCATTTCTACAGATCAAAATAAATTTAAAATTGTATAAACTATTAGTTGATGTGTAAAATTGAAACAAATCTTAATTCTGATCCATTATTTCAAATCTCTCCTCCGGTTGCATTATTGCGAAGGACTACGAATTTTTTGTAAACATTTTGTCTTCTTTTGACTCCCATCGCTTTTTTGTAAATTATTTTTCACATATTTAATTTTTAGGTTTGATGTGATTTGATTCGCAAAAGATGTTACTCCCCTTAACTTTGTTATTAGAAAAAAAAATCGGCCTGACACAACTCAGACAAATTTTCCCATAAGTATGCCCCTCCATGGCTAGGGGCCACTTAAAATATCCATTTTCAAAACAATTTGGCTTAATATTACCTACTCCACGTTAATGTTTTTTCAGAAGTTAAGAATTGTTCGATTGACTAGAATAATACCATGTGCTCTATAAAAATGTATCTCTTAATATTCTGCATAACATTGAGTTAATTTACAGTTACTTTTGCTACAAGTTAGTATTTGATCTACAAGCGGCATCATTAGCACGCGAGGCGTCCTTGTTATCAAAGTGTTGTTTTTGAAGCGAGAGTTCAGTTAAACTGTAACTTTATATGCAGGAGAAAAATCATTAAACATTTCTGAGAACGAACAAGGCAATCTGACACATCTTATCAATTATAACATTTAAATGGCAAAAGGGTTACTTACTAGTAATTTAAGGAATGTAACAGTTATAATTGTAACTTGCACCCCTGAATGCCAACCGTCAGGCGCAGACGTGAGCATCCGGAATCGATTTTCTTGCTATATATATTGTTCTGAAGAAATTGACAACAAAATTTATTCATCCAGCCGCATAAAGAAAAGACTTTTTATATTGCACCATACACTATAGCCAATTATTCACTACCTAATGTACAGTAAGACATTTTTCGTGTTCTATCTTAAGTTAAAGATACCACGGTAATAAACCTTGATGGGTATATGGTCAATCCGGCCAAGATTCCACAAAAGCAATTTAAATTGGCAATGTTAAAGTTGAAGACTTTGATACCTAAAAAGACGGGGTCGTATTTGTATGTCTTTCCTAAAGTTGTCCATATTTGAAACTAGCTAATTACGAATTCATAGGGTCCGTTATTTGAAGAGATACGAGAAAAATTCTAAGGCGAAAATTTTTTGCAAAACAGAGTGTTTCAACGAGGTTTTATCTAATTTTTTTCAAAACCGCTGTATTTTGAGATTTACTCTTCAGGCTGTTAAAAAAATTATTTTGAAACGGGCGGGAAATGGCGCCATTAAATAGAGTATTTTCCTCCCTTTTCAACGATATATCACATGTCATATTTATTCATTGGTACTACGTTAGTAATTATAAAACATTTTTTTTAAAACCAATATTTTTTTAATAAGCATTATACTTGCCGTGGAGAAGTATGATTAAATAAAACGATAAAATAATTCAGTAAGTTGTTCAAATCATTGCTATAATAAAACATTAACACAATTAAGAAGAATAACGTAAATTCAGGTAACAAAAACAAAATAATAATCAAGAAAGCAACATGGAGCAATTATGGAAAGAGTATTTGCAGTTATGCCAATATATAGAGGTCCTCCATAAAAGCATCACTCCTTGCTCACAAAGTTAAAATGCCTTTACCAATTAATTTAAGTATAATATCCATTTGTTTGTATTTCATGATTTCACTATTATTTCAATTATTTTAAAATAGTTGGCTATGAACAAACTTGACAATTTAATTTTTTGACAGATCATCTCAGCTAATACTTAAACTCTCACTCAATCACGCTCCTTTAAGAATTTATAATTTTCAAAAATGATTTTCACTCACATCGATCGTTATATGTATATGTTCGTTACATATTGCCAATGCAATTTTAACTCTGGATTAGCTCAGGTAGAATATAGAAACAAATTTCTACAAGCACTACAGCCAAATAAAACTCTGTTCAGAAAATTAGCGACGAAACTGAAAAATTATGGTTCATTTTTAAAGAAGAAGACAAGGTTGAACAGTGTTACTGATAATGTAAATAAGGTAAACCGAGTTATTAATTACGCAAGAAATAAAAATACAGGAAATTTGGAAATATCATTAAGAGAAATTCAAATTGCTTGTCATATAAATAAAACAAGTGCTAGAAAAATTTTAAAGAAAAATGGTTACCGGTGTTATAAAGCCAAAAAAGTTCCCAATTTACAAGCGGGGGACAAACCAAGGAGGACTAATTTTTGTAGGTGGCTGTTGGAAAAGAAGCGTGCTGATCCATTAATATGTAGTAAAATACTTTTTATATATATATATATATATATATATATATATATATATATATAAAACGCGAGAACTAATGAGAAATGAAATAACTTTTTCCGTACAAAAGTGCGCTCCTGCCTCTACAAAAGTTGGAAGGAACTGATCGTTCTCGTAGAAATGTCACAAAACAAATACTGTCATTAAGAACACTTAAAAAAAACATTCATAAAAACCAAGATATCACAGATATTGTTTTTTAAACTGAATGTTTTTTTGTCAACCCGAGTAGCTAGAGTTTGTAAATATTTACAAACTTATGGACGCTTAAGGTTTATTTAAATTTTGTGCCATTGCAGCGACACCTTGCGGGAATCGAAAAAAATACCTGATATAAAATGCACGTATTTTTGGCCGTAGCATCCAAATCCGCTATAAAAAATAGGGATTTTCATTACAAATTTCAAAGTTGCCCCTCGCCCCACCCACTGGGTTAGGGGTGAGAGAGTCGAATCCAATGTCATTGGATAGATTTCGTAAATATAACATATACGTGTTTTTCAGTTTTTGAATTGGACGTTTTTTATGGGCACAAGACGCTACTCTTGAATCAGTAATGTTTTCTTTTCATTTTTTGCGATTACAGCGACACCATGCAAGAATCCAAAAAAAGTCTGCAATAAAATTTACGTATTTTTTGCCGTAGAATCCGATTCTGTAATAAAAAAATTGGGGTTTTCATTTGAAATTTTAAAGTTGCCTCTCGCCCCACCCACAGGGTGGTAAAATTCTTTCAATCTAGCTGTGAAACGCCGGTGATTTATGTTGAAAAGCATGGTTTGATGAATTATCGATAATGACTCCTGTATGAGCTGGAACTATATTTAAAAGATTAACTTATTTGCAAAAGACTGCGTGAAGTAGGTGTCGTATATTAAAATGTTTGACAACTACATGGAAACATTCAGTAAATCGGAAAAAAGTATAAAGTTCACATCTGTTTTGAGAAAAGAATTAGTTCAATAATAATCAGACATAGCAGAGGAGAAGCCAATGAAGAAATCCTGCTGTACATTTCCACAACAGCGTAGTAAATAGTAAACAAACTGGAAAAAGGATAAAGTTGAAATTTGTGCTTTTGTGGTTCTACTCGTTCGCGTCAAGCCTATAAATGTTTGCTGAACGCAACAAGCTAAATGAAATTTCAGTTACGTAATTCTCCTTTATTCTATCATTTATTACGACTCTGTGGGCTTTATTATTCTAAGGTTTAGTTTTAAAGTTGCTCTTTTCATATTCCAACTTTAAGACTGACTGACTGACTCAATTAAATTATGCACCGTGGTTGTGCGGCGGTGATTAGTCGGAGCAAGTAAATATGAAACTTTCTTCCGTGAATAAGAAGCAAATATCTCCATTAATTAATTTAGCTACATGAATCTTAAAACGCAAGTCATATTCCATCACAAGCCCAAGATTTACTTGTTTTAAGTATTTTCGAAATCTGCGCCAATTGCATAAATTATTGAGTGTTGAAAGATTATTCAGAAGTTGTTCGTATATAGCGGATTCTGCAATTTTTATATAAACTAAAAGCAAGTTAGTAGGGAGTAGATCTTCAAGGTAGATACAGGCTGGATCTATGATTTTTTTACTGACGAAAAAGAACATTCTAATGAGTTATTAAATAATATGGGTTAGTGATCCACAGGAGAAACACTAAAGTATTTTTCCGAAGAATAAAACTGTTTTTCCGATAATATTTTCTTCAGTTTGGACTTAAATAGTTTCAAGCTAGTTATTTCTTTTAAATGCTTTGGAAGGCGATTGTAAATCTCAATGGGCATAACATAGACAACAGCTACTTGTTGCAGACAATTTATGTTGCGGTAACAAAATGTTGTTGATATTATTTCTAAAACGGTGTTTTATATTACGATCAGAGAACTACGTAAATTGATCGATATTTGTTTTAAGGAACAGATAATACGATAAAATGTACGATACAAATGTACGATGTATGTAACTGTTAGTATTTTCACAGAAACAAACACGTCCCGACATGAACGGGTAGAATGTCTAAACATCATTATCCTATTTTCTGCATTTTAAATAGGTCTGTAAAAGTCTCACTTGGATTGCCCCAGCATAGAATACCGTATTCTTTCCTATTATTTGGGTTTTCTACCACATGTATTATTATCCTCTTCAAAAACAAATCACTGAATCTACAAAATAATAGAATTATTGGGAAAAAAGCCTCTGTGTCCGTGACGTTTACGTCAAAGGAATAGTCAGAGGTTATGTTTTGCAAATAATTATTTTTATTATTATTAGCCGTTACTCGAGTCCGAGTAAAAAAATGTTACAGTCGATAAATTGTGTACAATAAAAAACAAGTAAAAGGTGTAGTCTATTGTAATTCCCATTCATCTACGGTGCACACGACTATGGCTATAGAGGCCAATTCGGGAGAGCACATGTCGACCGCAGTCAGGACAAACATAGACCTGGTTAGGACTTGGATTCGGCCTTCTTGCAGCAACATTTCCTTGATAGCTGGCCACAACCCCTCGCCATTCGGTTCTGTCCGCTGCAAGTTGTTCCCATTGCTCGTCTGCAATACCGCAGGATTTTAGATTTTCATGAAGAGCGTCTTTGAACCTCTTTCGTTGACCGCCACGCCTTCTTCTACCGCTTAGCAATTCACCATAAAGTGTACATTTAGGAAGGCGATTATCATGCATACGATGAACGTGACCTGCCCATCTTAGGCGTGCTCTTGAAATAAGCACCTCAATTGGAAGGCTGTTTGCTCTCCTGAGTACTTCCACGTTTGATATGTGATGGAACCAACGGATTTTCATCATACTTCTGAGGTGTCTTTGCTGAAAACGTTCTAATTCTTTCACATGACGACGGTAAGTGACCCAGCTTTCACATCCATATAGCAGTGTTTGAATGACAACTGCTCTGTAGACAGCCATTTTCGTTGACAAAGCAAGGTCGTGGTTGTCAAATACTCTCTCTCTAAGTCCCCAGAGTGCTCTAGATGCAGCGTTAGTTCTATTGCGAATCTCGCTGTCCATGTTTGCTTTGTCATTAACAACGTTGCCTAAGTAATTGAACTGATCCACCACTTCAAGAGAATTTCCGTTAAGTGTAATGTCTATTTGGTTCACTTGATGAGGGGTTGACATAATCTTAGTCTTTCCAATGTGGATTTTAAGTCCCAAGGAAACATAGCTCTGGGCATACACATCTAAATAATGCAAATAATATATTGCAAATAATATAAATTGGAATAAACACAGAAATAATGTATTTTGCTGACGTTTCGGAAAGTAATCTCTTTCCGTTTTCAAAGCTTTTTTTGGAAGAACTCTTATTTTGCTGTGTATGTCAAATACACAGCTTTAAGATTATGTTTATATTATTTCCATAGATACTTACTACTTACACAAAACGTAGAACTGATGATATTTTCTTTTAGATAATGTTGATTTTGTTACATACAGCAATAATTCCTTATGTATACGAACTATCGGAAAAGCTACGCCGTATAGATGACAAATTTGATATTAGGACGATATTTCAAACGGGGAACACTTTAAGATCTATTTTAACAAAAACAAAACCGATAAACAGGGAACAGAATTCAAAAAACTGTATTTACAATATCCCGTGCGAATGTGATAAATGTTATGTGGGTGAGTCATCCAGACCTTCCAGTGTGAGGTTGGATGAGCACAAGAATTACATTAGAAATAATGAAATCCAGAAATCAAAGATTTGGGAATATGCTTGGGAAAACGGTCATAGAATATACTGGGACTCGGCAAAAATTTTAACAAAAGAAGCAGATACCAAAAAAAGAAAAATTAAAGAATCAGCAATAATCTTATAAAAAAATAAATTAAATGATCGAATTGTTCTGTAGATATTTGTACAACCTCGCTACCAATGTTAAACGAAGAACTTAACAAACTCAACATTATCTAAAAGAAAATATCATCAGTTCTGTGTAAGTACTAAGTATCTATGGAGATAACATAAACAGAATCTTAAAGCTGTCTATTTGACATACACAGCAAAGTAAGAGTTCTTCAAAAAAAAAACTTTGAAAACGGAAAGAGTTTACTTTCCGAAACGTCAGCAAAATACATTATTTCTGTGTTTATTCTGATTTATATTATTTGCAAAACATAACCTCTGAATATTCCTTTGGCGTAAACGTCACGGGCGCAGAGGCTTTTTTCCAATAATTCTATTATTTTGTAGATTCTGTGATTTGTTTTTAAAGAGGATAATAATGCATGTGGTAGAAAACCCAAATAGTAGGAAAGAATATATTATTTTATTATTGACAGATCTGAACAACAAGAGAATATTAATTTTAATTTAGAGTACCATAATTAATCAACGTTTCACCAATATATAAGATATTTCTGTCTTCACACAAGCAAAATAGGGTAAGATTATTAAATTCACCAGATGCATACGAATTTTAAGTACGGCTGTAGTATTTCGTTCGCAAATTGAAGGTTTTTAATGTGCGTCGGTGTCAAGTCGTTTGTCATCAAATATACCGCATGACCCGCGGCGATAATAATTATGTCGTAAAGTTTTTGTTGTATTTTTTATATGTCAAGAAGTTCTTACTTAGACTATACCAATATAGCATCTTTCAGAGTTATATATACCTTCAATAAATAAAAAATTGATTAGTTTGTAAAGTGGATCCGCAATAGGTTCTATAATGAGGCTAAGTAGAGAACATGGGATTTCATCAAAACTCACGTACTCTTTTCGAGACTGATTTGATCATACTAGTTACATTACTTTTCGGGAGGGGTAAGAACATGCTGTATGGACAATTAATGTTGAGATGTAAATTAGGATCGATATCTACATAATAATAATAATAATAATAAATGACTTTATTTTTTTTACAAAAAACCAGTCACCCTACTTTATGGCTCCGACCCTCACAGAGGGGAACTGGTAATAAATTCCAATAACCACTCCCCACGCCCGTGGGGAGAGTGACTACCGGGTCCGCGAATCGTGTACCCTGAGTAGATGTAATGAACCGAGGATGACAGCCTTCTGCATTCTACCGGCTAAGACATCTGCCGAAGCATGCCGGTATGATCTTTAGTTTCGAAAGCAGCGTCTGTCCCATTCCACCGAGGACTTCTATAATCAGTACCACTATTTTGACAGAATGGCCCGGATAAAGCCTGCGGAGTTCGAAGAGCAAATCTCGATATTTTGTCCGTTTTTCCTCCTCTTTCAAGACAATGTAGCTCTCAGCGGGGTCTGAGAATTCCACGACATACATTGTTTTGAGTTGGTGGTCAGGCTTGTTGGCTTGTATTTGCCTGACGGTGAGAAACGAGTAGTTCCAATAAATTAGACACTTCTCATTCCCCACAACGGACTCAATATTCCCCGGTGCGTAAGGCAGCACTGGTGTTTCGTCTATCCCATACGAGTGCCTTAGATGATAGTAAAGCACTCGTAATGCTGCGTCGTATCTGTGAATATAGGCCGAGACTGGCTATGTCGGGCAAGCCGATAGTAGGTGCATTACAGTCTCCGGCGCGCTGCGGCAGGCCCTGCAGCTGACATCAGGGACCTCCATACCCATGACACGACGTCGATAGACGAGGGTGTCAAATACTCCATCTTGGCAAGCCATTACGAATCCCTCGGTCTCAGACTTCAGCCCGGCTGACATTAAAAAGGCGAAGGTCAGTCTTTCGGATAAGCCGAGGTCTTTTATATTTTTATAGAAGACTCCGTGCAATGGCTTATCCTTATGAAGCTGCAGAAGGATGTTGTGTTCTGCAGCTCTAATGTGGGCTTTTTGTCGAACGGGTTCCAACTCGGTGACAGAGTCGGGGTTTACCCGAGACCAAGTTCATTGGCTTCTCTCCGTGCTGCCTTAAAGAGAAAAGCTCCCACCTCTGCATTTTCATGGTCTCGGACCATGCAGAGGAGGGGATCCGAACTCCTGATAACCTTTACATGCTCCATCCAGAACCATCCTGCTATGGAGACTCTCCAAGCTGAAGAGTCCACGGCCTCTCCGATGTCGTAGGAGACATAACCGTGGAACGGACGATTTAGGATGCAAGCTCCTATTGAGATGCATCTTCTTGCGAGTTACTACATCGAGTTGACGTAGCTCTTCTCTAGCCCATTTCACTACTCCGAACGTGTAGAGAAGGATCGGAACGGCAAGCATATTTGTAGCAGACACCTTGTGAAAAAATAATTACTTTATTTAGAAAAAAAAATGAGCAATTCAATTATTTCCAGATGGGCGGTCTAGCCTAAGTTACTCAACTCAACCCTTACAGTACATCAATAAATGATAAATTTGTTCTAATTTATAATAAGTTTGAAGGTAACATTTAAAAATTACAAAACTTGTATAAAATAACAAAAGTAAGCTATATAAAATAAATTAGATGAAAAAAAATATGTACAACATAAAATATAAAAATTTAAAAGCATAATATACTGACACCAAAATAAACGTAAGACTTTTATATTGCGAGTGGTAATCATTGAAAACGTAACTACTGACGAGACAAAAAGTAAGCATTTGTGTTTTTACGAAAACTATTTACAGGTAGATTTTTCAATCGACTATGAAGAGAGTTATATAGTGACACGGAGTTATAAGTGAAGGACCGCTGAAACATAGCTGTCTAATATTGAGGCAGCGCTAATTTGTCTGCAAACTTTAAATTTGAATTGTGCATATCATGTCTGAAGGTAAATTTTTCGCGGAGGTAATGAGGTGTAGATGTGGCGAGAACCTTGAATGTGAATACTGTTAAGTTATATTCATAAAGATTTTCCATAGTGAGAAATTTTTTATCTTTTGTGAAACCTGATCATACTTCCTAATTCTATAAATAAATTTACAACAGCTATTTTGAATTTTTTGTAGGCGACATTTTGTTGCTTTATCTAGGCATGAGAAGTAGAGTGTTACAATAAGTTGATATCGGGACAACATACAACAATTATCTATATTAAAATGCTATGGATTTTACAAATGAACACCGATCGTCACCAAGATATGAACACATGGGCTACAATGCCTGTAAGCACTTGCTACGTAAAAGATATAATGATTATTTACTATTGTTCGATCCACCCCAGATGTATGTTGGATTCATTTCCATAATATTATTGTAATATGCTTTGAAAAGAACCTGTTGCGGTATGTTACCTTGAACACGATATTGACGAAACTCGTTCATTAGAAACCCATATCGCTCAATACGTCGAACTGAATGAAGCCATCGAGGCAGATACAAATCTGTTTCCACCTATAGAAATATGATGTTGAATGAAAATCGATAAGTTTCATGTACTGATGGGTCTATGGATAGATTTAAAGCCATGTTAGTGGAATTCGTTATTAAAAACTTTCTCCTTCGTAGAAAATACGTGTTGTTACGTTATTTGTTCATGTTTAGACAAGCTCCAGTTAATTGCCCGACAACGTTAAATTTTATTTCATAACTTTCAGTGATTTTTTTAAGAGCGAGCGGTCAAATCTTTTGCAAAAATCTCTTTTTTCTCCAATATTTCCCTTAAAATATCAAATTCATACTTTAAACTTAGTCATAGGCCATTCGGAAACTAATTTACATGGCATCAGTCAAACTCTCTCTTTTGCTTAAGGGATAGTTTTAGTGGGCGACTGTCAGTATTTTCCTCATAAATCCATATATATTGCAGTCGAAGCATTAGCGTTCTGTTAGTAATATGCGATTATTACACTTAACGCGCCAGGCTTGTAACTTGTAATTCAGCGCTCGGCGGGGCACATAACCCGGAGAGTAGCTGTTGGTTGCAGTCTGGTTACGTTCCTTATAGTAAAATAAGGATTTTATAGAGGAGCTTGCGACAAAAAAATTATGTTTTAATTTTCTGCTCTCTAGAAGCACATTTGATCTATGCTAAGCCCAGTCAGGATATTTATTTTTCGATTGCAACAGACACTAGACCGCTAGATGGCGCCTGCTGACTATTTTACATATCGCTATCGTTAAAACACCGAGATGTACCAAATAGTCAAAGGATCCTCATGCCGGTCGTCAATGCTTACTTTGCACTGACGAGAGCCAACAGCTCGAAACTGCAATCTGCAAGTGGTGTGGCGCGACTGGCACGAGAGCTCCTTTTAGTAGATGCAGTAGTGCTGCAGATCTCGCAAATCCAAAGTGCAAAAATTACATAATTTAAATTCATTTTTTATCATGAAGTGTGAGTGGAGTTGAGGACTCAATTTTGTTTTAATAGAAGGGGTATTTTTTACATTTTTTAAATTTTATTATTTGCCGTCCTCTATCTCCCTTCCATCAAGTGGCGAAAAGGATTTTTCTCCCACCCTTTCCCTTCGTGCCAAAAAAAGTGTTTGAAAAAAAACGTGCAATTTTTATTTCGCTCACCAGGTGTTTGTTTGAGAAAAAAATTATTTTATGCGAGTGCTATCTTGTAGCAAATAAAGAAACAGAAAAATGTACGTCGGTCTGCTCGTGATAGGTCAATTACACGGGGAGCTATCAGCATGTGAAATATTTTCGTTTTCCCCTCTCCCTCCCCTCCCTAACAAAATATCTGCCAATACCCTTCTATTAAAAAAATTGAGCACTCCTTCATGATAAAGAATGAATTCAATTTTTTTAACTTCTGCCCTTCGGATCCGCAATATCTCGTTAATCAATGGTCTGACGTCGTTCGCTTATTTTCATGAGCTCCTCATTTTTAGTCTGTTATTTTTTTTTCTCAGATCAAAAGCCGCCGAGTTAGCTTCGAAAAACAATTTTCCCATATATTTAATTTGTCGTTTCCCCTCCCCACTTTGACATCCGCTGCACAAATGTGTCGGAATATTGGGTGGACCCGACTCTATTTAATGGCAAAAAAAATCACAATCGGACGTTTCTTTATTGAAGTCCTTGAAGGACCTCTATTCTGTAATTATGGTGAGAGTGAGCACTCATCGTGCGAAGCAAGAGCTCACATCACACGCATCTCACCCGACCGTCCTAGACTGTATCCTGTAAGTGCAGTGAATAGGTGGTGAACGTGAAGGGATTCAGCGAGAATAGCCGAATTTGCAACCAATTAGGTTGGCGTAAAAGCATCAGCTATTCAGTGCTCAGTTGTTGTCATTGTCATGTCACATTACCTGGTTAATATATTTTAGCAAGCAGTGTTGGATTAGATGCATATAACCGATTTTTTTGTGCATGGTGTAATAGAGTTCTTGCAGTTTTTAATTGTATCTCCTCGTTCTGCCTCCTACTTCACTTATTTATTTTTGGCGACGGATTTCTCTTTGGATCTTAATTGCTAGACTATCAGGTTGGATCATAAAAAATAGAGGTATAGAATTTCTTTCAAGTTAATTAATATTTGCTACATAGTTTCTACAGAGAGTAAAACATTGTCTACACTAATTACCAATTCCCTGATTAGTTTATAATTCTGTATCATGCAATCGTATTTACTACCACCCGATAAAAGTTTATGACGCAGATTGCATATCGAATTCGCCTCTATTATCTAGAAACAATTTTTACGATTCTAATTGTGACTATTTCGTATCGTAAAAAACCGCATGATTTTAATTGCGCTTTATATTTTTATTCGTTAGTTTTATTAGTTAGTTTTATTACTTTTTCTATCTGCTCTGTCTCATACAGTTTCAATTACAGTTTTACTTTACATATCAATGTAGACTCTATTTCATCATAACCCGGCCAAGAGAACACAAATATTAATAGATTTATATCTTAAAATAAAATTATTGTTAATATTCTTCTTAACTTGTTAGAAGTTAATAGTGTTAGGGTTTACAGGATTTAAATTAAAAAGGATATACAGAAATTCAACCTGCTCAATGACTCAACACTTACGCGACAGGCTTGCTCCCGGGTCCTGGCTAGGGTATTGATGTTTATTGGTGTTTTTCATGTATCACCAAGTTGTGATTGTTTTACGGGGTCATTTGGCTTCGAACAGCCTTACTTCACTTCGACCTAAAAGATCTTTTGTGATTTACACTACATCTAGTGGTTATCCAGGATTCCCAGACTTTTTGCAAAGCTTGTGATTTTCCTGGGAGCTAATTTCCCCATGTCTTCAGACGTTAATTCCGCCTGTTCTAGGAACTTTAGCCTAGTACGCACTAACACCTTGCATTCGCAATATATGTGTTCCGCAGTTTCAATTGCAGTATCGCAATATCTGTATTTATTATTTACCGCCTTCTCCATATTCTTGAGATGGTATATCAAGGGGCAGTAGCCAGTTAAAAAGCCTGTTATTAGCCTTAATTCGGACTTTTCAAGTTCGAGAAGCTTGTGGCATTCTTTGTCGAATAAGTTACGGGACAATAGTTGTGTTGCTCGGATTGACGTTGAGCCCCTCTGACGTGCACCATTTGGATATTATATCTAAGGCAATTTGCTTGAGGTTGGAAATCATGACCTCACTTTGGCCTCTCACAGTGACGACCAGGTCATCTGCATATCCCCGGACGTTAAAGACTGAATTACTCAAATTACTGAAAATTCAGTGCAGTCCTCCGTAATCCGAAAATCAAAAACTACCCTAGAAAACCAAGGAGTATACGAAATCCCGTGCCAAGATTTCAATAAATCATACATAGGACAGACCAATAGACGTATTTGTGTAAGAAAGGAAGAACATATGAATGCAGTACGAAAAAAGGAGAAAACATCGTCCCTAGCACAGCATATAAAATCCACAGGACACAAAATAGACTTCGACAGCACCAGAACAGTAGCTAATATCGAGCATTATAGGTCAGGATTATCAGAGAAGCCATAGAGGTCGAAAAAAGACCACAAAACCTTAATAAACCAGTTCTTGGAAGCCCGCTCGTGTAGGAAGATACGTAACAGAAAACACACGACGATCCACCGTGAATGAACCAATCACGAGGAGGTACGTTCAAGCATTGACAAATAGTGAAGAAACACAGCAGCCCGAAATAGACCTATCACGAGGAGTCAGAGCCGAGCGCTGACCAATCAGAGAGAACCTCGGCATTCTACGGCAACGATTGGACACGAAGATGCCCAACCACCAACGAGAAGTCACGTGGAGCGTGACGTTTCAGCGAGGCCACCTGTCGGGTTGACTCAGGCGCCAGCTACGCCTCCCACAGGTAGTAGGGGACCAGTGACACGTACCCAGTCGCGCAGGCGCGCCCTAGACCACAGTCTATATAAGGAACCGCACAACGCGGAGAACGTCAGTTCAGTTGGAGCAACGAGGAGCAGCAGTAGGCAGCTTTCCTGAAGATGGCAGATGAGATTCTGCCGAAACATCGTTTAGTCGTTTAGACAACCGTGACTCCTGTAGGAGTCGACCATCGACGCGGGAGAACACCTGGAAGTACAATAACACTTCATATATATATATATATATATATAATTGTGTGTGTATATATATATATATACACACACACGCAACAAACACCAACCGAAAGACTGATCCTACTTAAAGAATGCAAGGTAGGCATGTGACGAACGACGCTAGAATCCCTTGACTATTTGGTACATCTCGATATCTTTACGATAGCGACATGTAAAATAGTAAGCAGGCGCCATCTAGCGGTCCAGTGTCCGTTGCAATCGAAAACTACTATTACTATTTTACTGATTTGTTTTGCCTCTAAGATCATTGACAATAGCCCAGCTTTCTTGTATTTTATTTTTCGCTTTTTCTAACCTATTCCCGTAGTAAGTTTCTTTGGTACGTTTAATAGCCTTTTTGTATATACCATACCTATTAAAATAGTTTATAAAGAAATTATTGGACATGTATTTTCTAATATAATGTAATGAGCGCAAGTTTGCGGCAGATGTTTTAATACCTCGTGTGATCCAAGGCTTCTTATTTTTTATTTATTTGTAATTCATTAATAATTATACAAATGAAGATTCTTTATTTATTACACATTTAATTTTTACTGACACACTATTAAGCTTTATGACAACCGACTGGATTAATAAACAATTGATTTTCTTGATTATCAAAGATAATTTTTAAAAAATCAACATTCTGAATAACCCGCGGTATTTGTGTAAGTATTTATCCGTGAAAACATTCTTAATAATTGGCAATTTGTCGAGCGAAAGCCAAACAGAATAATAATGTTGACGTTCTATGGAATCATTTGTAGTATTCAATTCAATTATATTCGTTTGAGTAATCGATTTTGGCAGCTTGTCAGCGGTATTTTAACGTATTATGCCGGTGTTTATTGCTTACACCTTTTGAGTGGGCTGATTGCTTTCCGCGGGATATTTGCCAGAGAAAAAATTATTCATTCATTCCATCCGACAGGTATGTTCTCACACTTCTATGAAATCAATGATTTATTTCAGCTGAATAAAAGAGATTCATTCAGCGCGTAAATAACAATATTTGCTTTTGGGGGCAACTGAAAAGAGCCCGTGTCCTAATTGTGAGTACACGTGAGCTTGGTGACAAGGAGTTGTTTATATATTCTAGAAAACACGCTTTAAAAAAATTCAACATCAATGTCGGCGACAAAAGTAATAATTTGTCAAATTCTAATTTTTCAAAACTAAAAGTCCAAATTCCAAAAAATAAAACAACCCATAGAGTTTACCAGATTCCATGTAAAGATTGCAATAAAGTATATATTGGACAAGGTACACAGTAAGAACACAAATACTGCTTTAAATAAACACAATATATTAGAAAAACCTGATTTCGATTACGACAACACAAAAATTTTAGCCATAGAATCTAATAATAAAAAACGACAAATTTTAGAAATGATTTATATTTAAAAAATCGTTGTGTTGTTAATGACAAAACTGAAATAAACTGACCGATTAGAGCAGCTACCGAGCTTGGTTGACGTTGAGTTGCTTCATTATTTTGACAAGAAATCATTGGTGGGTATCACAATGATATTGACACTAATAAAAATAATAAAATATATTACGAGTAATGCGTCACTGGTGTGAACCATATTTACAATAGGAGAATCAGTTGATTACTTATTCTCGACGGCAATAGTACGGTCGTGAGCAAAAAAAAACAGTTGTCCTAGTTGTCTTATAACGGTATTTTGCTAAAATCTAGTTGCGTACATCTAACATTTAATTTAAATCTGGAGTTATTGCTAAAGCAGAAGATGGATGGTCAATGAGACAAATTGCACTGCGTTATAATATTGACAAAAAATCGGTGTGTAACATTTTAAGAAAGTGGATAATAAATAGTACGATTAGTAGAAATTCTGCATCAGGGCGACGAAGGATATCAACTCAACAATAAGATTTGCAATTGGTAAATGCTTTAGTAGAAAATCCATTTTATTCAGTTATTCAGGCTACTGAAGAAACGAATTTTCCTGGATCGAGTAGTACTGGTCGCCATGACGCTGTCATGCAGCAGCACAGAAATATTTACGTAAAGCTGAACATAAAGAAGCTCGAGTAGGATTTGCGCTTGAATTTTTAGCGCATGATGTAAATTTTTGGAACAATGCAATTTTTATAGACGAAAAAACTTTCCAGTCAATACACAGCGGTCGTATTCGTATTTACCGCCCTACGAATACTCGATCCGATGAGAAATATATATCTAACAATGATAAAACTGGTAGATTTTCCGTCAGTATTTGGACTTGGATATCGGCACGTGTTTTGTGGCATATTGAGGAACAATTTAATAGTGACACGTATATTAGGATTTTAGACAATATTATGCTCCCTTCTGCGTCACAATTATTTCTTAATAATGAATTCATATTTCAATAAGACAATTATTCCGTTCATACTGCTCATACCGTAACTAACTGGTTTCAAGATAACAACATCAATGTTCTTAACTGGTCCAGTCATAGTCCAGATCTTAACCCTGTGGAAGAGGTATGGGGACTACTCGTAGGAAGTATCCAAAAACGAAATGTGAGACCACGGAATGCCGAAGAATGACTGGAAATAGTAAATAATGCATGAAAAAATATTATTAATAATGATTATTGTATAAGGTTATTTAATTCTATGACAAACAGACTTATAGAAGTTATAAATAGAAATGGTGCTATAACGAAATATTAATAGTTAGTTTCTTGTTAAGTAGGACATCCTTTGTCCTTTGATACAGGATTTCTACTCATCGTACCGTTTATTCTCCACTTTCTTAAAATCTTACACACTAAATTTTTGTTATATTATTAGGTTGTGCATCTATTTAAAATAAATACATTATTATCATTATTTTTGTAATACGTGGTATGTTATTTTGTTGCTGTGTGGTCCATTTTTGGGTCCACGCGTCATGTCAGTGAGGTTGAAGTCATTTTCCATAGCCACCTTTGTCGCTTTTGTTGGTATACTTTATACGAGGACAATTGAAACCGGTCAGTGTTAAAGCACAGGACCGTGCGCACTGAACTTGATATTTTATCCGATATATTTAGCAATGTTATCAAGATTATGATAGTTGAATCTGTGCAGGCGAGTCCGAGACTGGCAATGTAATCAGCCTGAATGAACCATCTACGACTGCACTGGTTTAAAAATAATAAAACGGACAGGCCTACTAGCATAAAAAAAACTCGTAAATCGTTTCTCAGTAGTCAACGGTGGACTTATGAGAAGTGCCGTCAATGTGCCAGTGCAGTGCATAAATACCTGTTATAATATCAAGCGTAGGAGTTTAGTTAGTTATTGTTCATATTTATAAATATTTACTACTATATACAAGGTAAAATATTTTAATTATTTACTAATTTACCATGGCTTTCTGGAGACCATTTGAAACAGGCGTTATTATATTAATAATAACGCCCGAAAATCTTATCATTTTCTTATGACAAGCATTTCTATTTACATCCACTCATGTACAATAAAGAGATGCCGACTGTTTTTGCCGGCTTTTAGTTTTTATACGGTTTCAATTAAGTTCGTATACACTTTAGTCATCTAGAGCGAAGTCGAGTATGTCAAGTACGTTGCTTGCCTTTCAACCACGGAGTTATTAAAATGACTAAGTGAGGAATCCTCAAGAGATTCGAGTATTTTTACAGACCATTCTGTATAAAGTAATATTATAATAATTATTTGTCTGGTACGTATTGGTCGATCTAATGTCCCGATGGAATATAAATTATGAATGTGCGAAACCAGCATGCCAGTGCGGCGTACGTAAATGCTACTGAACAATTTCACTTGATACGTGTGGACTGTAGGCCACTAAATAAACCGCATTATGTAGTCAAACAGTGCTCCTGTTACACTTGAGGGTCATAAGTTGATTAAGCGTCCAGCAAACAAGCCTGCTGCTAAATTACACTTAAATAAAGATATCCTGCGAGAGTCCACGCTAACTTAATTTGTACACTGTAGGTTTTAGAAAGTTTCTTCATAAAGACAACGTTTATTTCTGACTGTACTTCAACATCGTAGAAGATATTTTTAAAATATCATTGTGTAGTAATCTTAAATCTTGTGTAAATAAATTTACTTTTAATGAGCTAATCCATGACAACTGATTGGGCCTGTTGTTTATTCCCAAAATATATTGCCGTTCCTGGAAGAAAATTATCAAGATAATTTACCTTTGGCAACACTTAGAGAAATTTATTATATGCAAGACAGAGCCCCGCCTCACAATGCAAAGGTGGTGGACGGTCTCCTAACAGTTATTTTGGAGGACAGGTGGATCGGAACCTCCGGGTCGATTAGATGACCAGCAAGGTTCCCGGATCTCAATCCATTGGATTTTTTATGGGGTCACATTACAGATGATGTTTATGGATTTGATCGCGAAACAAGAGCGGCTTTGGAAGCACCAGTTTATTGAAAACACAACAGAAAGTGTCAAGAGAAGAGTTGAAGAGTGCTTAGAGCAAAATGGTGGCTTGTTTGAAAATTATTTGTTATAATTTCCTTGTTATTGCAGCTTCATGTTTAAATTTGTGTCACTATTTGAAATAAAAATGGTTTTTCCTATTTCCTTCACCAATTTTTTGTGAACTGACGCCAGAAAATTTTTAAATGCTAAATTCAAAGACGACAACGCAAGCTTGTATTGACTTGGCATGCGCCTACGATGCTTCTTAGCCGCATTTTTAATCTGCCAAAAAACCATTCTATGAGTAACTCGATTTTTAGTGCTTCGTATATCTCACCTCAACACCTGAAACTTTAAAATCGCATTATCTTTAGAACTTTCCTCTCTAATTAATACATTTTTTACACATTATAACTCAGAAAAATTTAGTTTTGAAATCCAAAAGAAAAACTAAAAAAATCACCCGGTATCATACAAGGTGTTCTGAAACTTTTCTGCCAAATATAAACCTCAAATTCTGCATGGAGAAATTTTCATGCCTATTCGACATAAATAACCTTATAAAAAATTGTTTCCAAAGGGAAGGAACTACTTACATAACATAACTTTTTTATTCTTGGTTGTTTTGCATCAATAAGTTTGAAAATATTATTTTTGTGACAAGTTATTTATTTTATTTATTTATTTATTTATCTGTTACATTTTCAACAGGTTAAATTAGCCAATTACAGGAAATACATAATATAATTATAAAAATAGGTTAGAGTATGAAGCACCCTGTATACAGCCCATATATAAATTTAATTTTTCTTATTTATTTTCCAAATTGAAGTAAGAGGCATTTCATTTTTACATTTATTTAGTCATTTAATATTGAATACAGTAAAGTTACCAGAAATGCATTTTAAAATTACATTCTTTTAAAGCAACATAAAAGATGCATTTTTACGAAGAAATCTGTCTCTTTCTAACTTACGAATGCAAAGGACAGAAAGATAATGTTTAGAGTCCAGAAACTACGATGCTCGTAGACATCGGAATTTGGTTAATGTAAACATCCAGATCGTGAGACCAAAAATCCGAAGCTTTCCGTAGAAATTGTGACACCATTTACAATATAAAAAGAATACGACGTTGGTCAACGGGAGATTGGAAGATAGACGGCACCTGAAGGCAGAACCCTTTAAGCTACGTCGCGATCTTTTTCGCCGAGTTTAATAAATTATTTTGTGATTATTTTTCACTAAATCAGCCGTCTAAACTACTAGCCAAACGATATTACATCTTATTTTGACGAATTCTTCTCAGCCACCGACTTGTCGGAGTAAGCATCGAAAATTCTTGATGAAGGGCAATTGCCACAGCCTCAACATGTTCGACGAGGACGTTAACCATATAGAACCTGGCAGAGGGCTTTCACTGGCGATATAACACTACACAGAGCGTCAACTAATTCACTTGACACAAATTTCTAAAGGTGATAGTTTGTTTATTTGAGACTGTTTTATTATTTGCAATTGCATTCACATTCTGGCTTCGTCGGGGTGTAATAGGGGAAATTGTCACATTTGTGGTACTAAAAGAACAATAGATTTTTTTAAATATTGGCTTTGATTTTTAACAGAAAGCACGATGGGATTATATTGCAATTTACTAAGTTATGAATTTATTTAAAAAGTGCACATTCTGAATATTTTATTAGGAAGATTTGCGTTTTCAAAATAACAAGTTTATATCCAAGATCTCTATATTTAGAGTTATGCAATAACAAGGTACTTTATCATAGACTAGTCAAACTTTGTGTCGATCATTATTCTGCAGTTTTTATTTTCAAATAGTTGACTCTCGTGTCCATCACATTTTATGTAAGGTTTTTCAAGAATGCTTTATATTTAAAGTACACTAGCAATATTTTCCTACTGAAACCAGAAGGTTTTCTGATTGTTGATCATGTTACGTACAATAAAATATTATAGTTACATGAATTCGGCGTATCATGCGTTAACAAAGGTTTGAAACATTGACAACGGCCAATTGGCTGGTTCGGTTCTGAATTGAGGAAATTGTCTGGTCACTTGTTCAATTGTAGGGTAATGCAACACCACTTTCTTACCTTCGTATGGTTGACAGTCACAGACAATCTTCTGGTTGCTCTTCTATTTAATTACTATAGGGAGATTTTCCCAGCATTCTAAAAGATTTTACGCGAGTGTAAATTCTCACCTCAGCAAGATTAATATGATTGTCTGAACCATTGTTCATACTCTATTCTCAATCAATAAACAGTGTAGTTAATTAAAGCATATTTCCTCAACCTTCTCTGATATTATACATGAGTCTTTAATTCCCATTTATCACCTATATTCTATAATGCACAAACATGGCATGATTTTTGTCCTCTGTTTTGCTTTAAGTAAATTTCATCATAGCTATTGCTAACAACTTAATTATAAATCATTATTACCTAACGATTGCTAACAACCCTAATTACAAATCAGCATTACCAGGTCGTTGCCACTTTCTTAATTATAAACCATTATTACCTAGCGAGAAATAACACAGCATACATCTATAGTATGGTCATTACTATAGGTACGTAAATTTCCTATTATAATATTTAGGCAATTGTCTCAAATATTTAGATTATTTTTGATTTCATATACGGCTAATTGTCGCATCAATTATTATGAAATAAAATGGTTTTTATGACTATTTTTCCCATTCAATTGTTGTTTTTTTCCTATTTACCTTTCTAGTTATACAAATAATTAACTAAATAAATTTTCATTTCAAATCAAAATCGAAAATAAACTTCAACTATAAATGTACAGTACAATCTTGAGTAATAAAATACCGCATAAACAACATATATAATTAACTAGTTCTCTCAATTAATGTCTTTATTTAACAACATATGGCGGAGTCCAGCCTAGGGGCTGCTCAGATACTCAACCATAGATAGTACGTTCAAGTTTACCAGGTATTTAAATTATTTTTGATTCATATAGCATCAGACAGAAACAAGTAATATTAAACTATATATAAAAGAACTTGGATAATTAAAAAGGGTTACTGCACACACAACGAAATTTGGGCCCTAAACTAATAAAACTAGACGATCACGTAAATGGCCAATTGGTTTATTTATCTTGACATAAAATTGAGATAAATAATTTCTGAACGCCTCATATTCAACGAATTTCTTTCGATTAAATAAATAGTGAGAGTGAAAATCCTATGTTTATCCAACTTTTTTAGTAACAAACTTAAATCTATCTGATCAAAACCTTTACTTATATCCATGTAAACTGCATCAACTTGTCCTTGCGTTTAGATATTTAACAACAAGAAATATTACTTTTTCCTTTAAGTATACTTCAATAAAAATTTGGATGGTTGGATTGGATGACTTACAGTTATCCCCCATACTATAAATACAGTTCATTGAATATATTTTAGCACATCACTAACAGTAATACGGCCGACAATCGATACACTTACTTATCAATAATTCAACCACGTTCGATTCCAGTTAATACAATCGTAATACAAACATTTCAGTAACCATTCAACTAAGGCAAGCAATCTAATTTTGAATTTGTTTTTCACGTCCTCACTTTCAATGAAATATTTATTTTACTTTATTTTGTTTCATTTTACACCATCCAAGAGAAAAAAAAACCATTTACAGGATATGAAAATGCACAAAGCAAGAAATGAACTACATCAAATACAGTATTGGAAGAACCAATGAATAAGTATATATATAAATTATACCACAATTGGCTGTGGTGACAGAGTTTATTATATTAAAATACTAGAAAAAAAGAAAAAGAGAAATGTATCAAATTCTCAAGCCCTATACAGGGTGTTGCATCATGAGAGGGACATAGCTTAATAGGAGGTAGAGAACATCAGTGGTAACCGGAACCTCCCATAGAAATGTCTCATTGGGCCTTCATTACGAGGTTACTGGGTGTTAAATAATTTTTGGCCAAACCTGTTTTTTATCATAACTTTGACAGGGAATGAAATAACGGATTCATATTTGGTATGGCTAATGTACTAACGAGCCCCAAGAGGTACATGTATAAAAAAAATATATCCAGGTCCGGACTCACTATAATTTATGTTTCTTCTTTGCATCAATAAAACATCACCCTGTATATATTTTTTTGAAATTTCGATACGATATTCGAAAAGAGCAAGAAAAAACAAACAAAATGGCCTATTTCATTTTTTTGTTACACCTTCGTGGTTATTTAAATACGTTGTTAAATGTGCAAGAAAATGGATTACAGAACCCTATTAAATGAGAGGCACGTGAAATAAATAGTTTTATAACTAAAATTTGCAAAAATTCTATTGAGCCTAGGTGGTCTGGGTGAATCCTAATTCCGGCACGTTTTAAAGGTCCATTTTGGTAAAAAACTGTGGTCCTAATAAGTAATCGGGTATGAAATAACAAAATTTTTAATCAATCACAGTAGGCTTGTTCAAAGAATAAAAGTGACAGATAATTTAAACCTTTTAGGCCTAAGCAACCAGTTACTTTGATCAAGAAAATCATCAACATTTTATACTTAATAAAAATTGGAAAAGAGAACAAACTAAAACCTAAATAAATAAAATATTTTCCATTCAATTAACAATAAATAACAAAACAATAACTAAATGTGTTTAAAAATAAAACGTAATTGACACTAAAGTAAATTTTCAAAATGTCCTCCCCCACATTCTGTGCATTTTCTTGCGCGTTTAGAAAGGTCACCAATTGCTCGACGTATCATTTCTGGATTATTCCGTATTTCGTCGCAGGTTGTAACGATGCGCTGGATTAAATGTTGTCTACTTTCAATTTCAATGCTATAAACCTCGTTATTTAAGTGGCCCCATAAAAAGTAATCACAAGGGTTACAATCAGGAGATCTTGGTGGCCATTCATGTGGACCCCCGCGTCCAATCCATCTATTAGGATACACATTGTTTAAGTGTTCTCTTACTTGAAGGTTAAAATGTGGTGGGGCCCCATCATGCTGAAACAACATGCCTCTTATACCGATATTTTCTAACATATTCGGTAAAATGTTTTGAAGAAAATCAAAGTAAATTTCACCATTCAATCTTTCTTCAAAAAAATGTGGCCCTATCAAATGTTTATTCACAAGTCCGACCCAAACATTTACAGAAAACCTGTGTTGCGAACGGCGTTGGCGTACCGCATGTGGGTTTTCCTGTGCCCATTTATGATTATTTCGTGAATTGTTTACTCCATCCCTTGTAAATTGTGCCTCATCCGTAAATAAGGTTCTGTAAATGACTGGGCGATGATTAGACAACCAATGACAAAATGCCAGGCGGGGGATATCGTCGCCTTGTTGAAGACGCTGTACCTGCTGGATATGATATGGATGGTAACGTTCTTTTTTAAGGTTCTCCATACTCGCCAATGAGGAATACCAGTTGCCAAACTGATTCGTCTAGAGCTCATATTTGGGTTTTCTTGAACTACGTTTATAATATTGTTTTGTTCCTGCACACCTTGTTGTAAAACACGCTCCACAACTGCAGAATTAGGAAACTTTCCGTGTTGTCTTGCATACTGGAACACCGTACTAAAGGTTTTATGATTAGGGCATCGACGACCAGGAAAACGCAGCCGATATTCTCTTTCCGCCGACCTACCATTTCCATTACAGAAACCATAGATGAATATTATGTCAGCATATTCCACGTTTGTTAATTTTACTGGCATAGTTAAAATATTTTCATAAGTTTTCACTAACTAAATGCGGATTATTGACACATTAAATTACTAACAAACAATTATTCAACTGTTTAGGAGATTTCTTTTTATTATCTGTCACTTTGAACAAGCCTACTGTGATTGATTAAAAATTTTGTTATTTCATACCCCATTACTTATTAGGACCACAGTTTTTTACCAAAATGGGCCTTTAAAACGTGCCGGAATTAGAATTCACCCAGACCACCTAGGCTTAATAGAATTTTTGCAAATTTTAGTTATAAAACTATTTATTTCACGTGCCTCTCATTTAATAGGGTTCTGTAATCCATTTTCTTGCACATTTAACAACGTATTTAAATAACCACGAAGGTGTAACAAAAAAATGAAATAGGCCATTTTGTTTGTTTTTTCTTGCTCTTTTCGAATATCGTATCGAAATTTCAAAAAAATATATACAGGGTGATGTTTTATTGATGCAAAGAAGAAACATAAATTATAGTGAGTCCGGACCTGGATATATTTTTTTTTATACATGTACCTCTTGGGGCTCGTTAGTACATTAGCCGTACCAAATATGAATCCGTTATTTCATTCCCTGTCAAAGTTATGACAAAAAACAAGTTTGGCCAAAAATTATTTAACACCCAGCAACCTCGTAATGAAGGCCCAATGAGACATTTCTATGGGAGGTTCCGGTTACCACTGATGTTCTCTACCTCCTATTAAGCTATGTCCCTCTCATGATGCAACACCCTGTATATTTCACTTCTATCTTATTAGGTATTAACTATATCTAACTTGTTTGATTGCGGTAAATTATGAAATTCGCAGCTAGCGAGAGGTAAATGGAATGTCTTACGTAATAATGACACAGTATTGTAAACAGTCACATGGGCTAATGAATAACGACTTACCCTAATTTCTGCACTCGCTTGATTCAGCTGCCAGCAATCTCTGATGCAATATGGAGGACCCTCCGACTTCCTGCGAAGTAATCTAACTCCAGACCAAACAGTAGAAGCCCATAAATTCCACATTCAGAAACATAATAGCGAAAAATGCTTTACAGAAATGATTAAAAGCAATTGTACTGAAAAAATTGTAAGTAAAAGTAAAAATAGCGCGTGGTTATAGGTACTATATAGGCGAAATATATGTCCATATATGGCGACGTTCTTCCTCAACATCAGACCCTGTTAGAGGAATAATCGCCCACACCACCTCGTTTGAAACTAAATATGGGTTTAAAATGAAAGAGTAAATGGACACAACATACCAAATATATACCAGGTGTTAGAAAAGTATGGGAACGGTGGAAAATCTCGAACAGTTTACATCAAATCGAAAAATAAAAAAAATTTGTGCCAACATTTTTCAAAAAACTATCTACTGATACCAAAATGACCTCCCCACCCACCACCCTGTGGATGGGGCGAGGGGCAACTTTAAAATTTCAAATGGAAACCCCTATTTTTCATTACGGAATCGGATTCTACGGCAAAAAATACGTAAATTATATTCCGAAATTTTTTTTCGATTATTGCATGGTGTCGCTGTAATCGCAAAAAATTGAGTGGAAACATGAATGTTTTGAACGCATACTTAAAAAAATACGAAATGTAAAACTACTGATCTCAGAGTGAATGATTTCCCGAGCTGTTTTGAGAACAGTGATTTTACACGGTCGTGCGGAAATTACAACAACTATTAACATTCTGTAAATTTATTAGCAGCTAGTAATTTTCAATTTACATTTTTTACAGGGCAATGAAAAAGTAGATTTAAGAAAAAACTAACAGTGGTTTTACCTCTTAATTCAGCTACTTCAGACAAGTTCTTGATCCCAGCCAGTGAAGGCAAGGAGGTAACTCAGCCATTTAAGGCAAGGTGAGGATTTCGGCTAGTTGAGGCAATTAGTTTACAGCTTAACTGGTACACTAGCAGGTTTTAATTCCAAGATTATAGCAGGTGTTCAAAATGGTGCCCATTGACTTCTTGGCATTGTCCGAGACGAACGTAAAAATTTTCAATAGCGCTTCTTATCATTTGAGGTGGTATTTCTGCAAAAATGTTTATTATGCGTTGCCTCAGCCCTTCCAAATCACGAGGTTTAGTGAAATAAACCTTACCCTTCATGTAGCCCCAAACAAAATAATCAAGTGGCGCGAGGTCGGGAGATCTTGCTGGCCATTCAATAGTTCCTCTTCGACCTATCCATCGATTTTCGAAAGTACCATTCAAATAGTCCCTAACAATATCCCGATAGTGTGGAGGAGCCCCATCTTGCTGGAACCAAACATTATCGAACTCATCACCAGCAATCTCTTGTATTGCGGGAACTATTTGATTTGTCAACATTTCCAGGTATTTTTCTCAATTCAAATTTCCATCTATGAAAAACGGTCCTATGATTCGATCCCTGAAAACTCCTGCCCAAACATTTAATTTTTGTGGATAATGAGTGTGTGTTTCAAGCATCCAGTGAGGGTTTTCGTCACTTCAATATCTGAAATTATGGCGATTAACTTTTCCACTGAGTTCGAAAATTGCTTCATCTGAGAAAACAAGTAGAGATGACAAAAATTTGGGTTTTGGTTACTTCTTTCTATCATTAATTCATTAAATTCAAGTCGCCGATCAAAATCATCTTTATTTAACTCCTGGTGAAGGTGAATTTTGTAAGGATGAAATTTCAAAAGATTCAAATTCTTATGAACTGAAAATGCACACATATCAAGCTGTTGACTGGCTTTTTCTGATTGATAACCTTCGATTTTCAACAAATGCCTGGGCCACTTCCATTTGTCGAGCTTCCGATGTTTCAGATTTTGGTCTTCCAGACTTTGGGCGATTTTTATTTGTCCTTGTGTCTAGGCATTGTTTGATGGTACGGGACACAGTAGATTTCGAAATTCCCACTTGATCTACACGGAATGTTTCGTTGAATAAAATCACAACTTCATCATAGGACCTTTCTTTATCGCCTCACCCTCGCATAGAAAATCTCTCTTCCTCTGCTAAAGTAGCCATTATGCAGAAAAAAACGCGAGAACTAACGAAAAATGAAATAACTTTTTCCGTACAAAAGTGCGCTCCTGCGTCTACAAAAGTTGGAAGGAACTGAACGTTCTCGTAGAAATTTCGCAAAACAAATACTGTTATTAAGAACACTTAAAAAAAACATTCATAAAAAACAAGATATCACAGATATTGCTTTTTAAACTGAATGTTTTTTTGTCAAAACGAGTAGCTAGAGCTTGTAAATATTTACAAACTTATGGACGCTTAAGGTTTATTTTAATTTTGTGCGATTGCAGCGACACCTTGCAAGAATCGAAAAAAATGCCCGATATAAAATTCACGTATTTTTGGCCGCAGAATCCGAATCCGCTATAAAAAATAGGGATTTTCATAAAAAATGTCAAAGTTGTCCCCGGCCCACCCACTGGGTTAGGGGTGGGAGAGTCGAATCCAATGTCATTGGATAGAATTCGTAAAAATAGCAAATACGTATTTTTCAATTTTTGAATTGGACGTTTTTTTACGGGCACAAGACGCTACTCTTGAAACAGTAATGTTTCCTTTTCATTCTTTGCGATTACAACGACACCACGCAAGAATCGAAAATAATGTCCGGAATAAAATGTACGTATTTTTTTCCGTAGAATCCGATTCCGCAATAAAAATAGGGCTTTCCATTTGAAATTTTAAAGTTGCCCCTCGCCCCACCCACAGGGTGGTGAGTGGGGAGGTCATTTTGGTATCAGTAGATAGTTTTTTGAAAAATTTTTGACACGTATTTTTTTATTTTTCGATTTGATGCAAACTGTTCGAGATTTTCCACCGTTCCAATACTTTTCTAACATCCGTTATACTACTATGATATCCAGCTGCAATGTCGGTTAAAATATCACACGATGTAATTTCTAATTTAGATCTCAAGTCGTAAGTTGGAATCGTTGAAAGAAAAGCAGCTATAGAAACGCAAAGCAAATGAAACAAATTCAAATCCAAATTGAAGAGTGTAGTGCAAGAACAATAATGTGTGATACAAAATAAAAATAAATAAAATTATCTATCTAGCTAAAATATAAATACGATACTAAAAATAAAGTAATTTGGATAATGATTGTTTGAAATAAAATTTGTAAATAAAAATAAAATTAATGGTCGAAATTTTTAGTTTAAAATGTTTCCAATTATTTTCCAAACTATTAAAAATATGCAAGTAATTTAAGAAAAGTTTATTACAACCTTTTAGTCCTCGTAGCTCAATAAAAGCCTCCAACCGCACAGTATCACTTATTTCGATATTCAGCTGCAATCTGCTAAGCTCCTACACAATCTGTTCCACTAGGAATCATTTTCTGCACCTTAAAATAATTAATGATTATCTTCTTTCTCCAACTTGTCACAATTTTATTACATATTTTTATTATAGCCTTTTAGTCCTCGTAGCTCAATAGAAGCCTCCAACCGCACAGTATCACTTATTTCGATGTTCAGCTGCAATTTGCTAAGCTCCTACACAATCGGTTCCACCAGGAATCGTTTTCTGCGCCTTAAAATAATTTATGATTATCTTCTTTCTCAACTTGTCACAATTTTGAAAAATTAATTTTCTTTCTTTGCTTCAAATTCTTTAACTAGTTGTCTTCCTTTTTTTAACTATCCTCCAATTTCACCAACAGTCTATTTTCTTTAGTATCTTCCTCTTTACTTTCTCTAAAAATTTATCAACCAAACGATTTTCGTAATTTTCTTGTTATCTTTCATATCCTCTAGAAACCTCTAATTTTAATTTTTCCACACTCATTATATTTTCCGCAAATAAATAAAATCGCCGATACCAACTTGAATCTTTCTTGACATCAACTTGATAAAAGGAAATGGTTCTCATCACGTGGTATTGAGCTTTTTTCCAGTTTTATCACTTTCTCGCACAAATTAAATTAAAAATCTTATATCTACATGAACATAATAAATGCGTGAACACTAGTAAACAGTTCGAAATGTTATAAGCATTTTGATAATTAGTAGAACAATAACTAAGTGAATAACTGATTCTAATCATCATTAAGTTATGGTATAAAAAACTGTTTTTAATAGCTGAAATATAAAAATTGCATGTATTAAATAAAAATATGTCTTCTATAAAATACTTTGGTATTGTATCAAACAGAACAACTAACAAAAACAGATAACAGAAACCATGCATGCAACTCTCTACTCAGAATAAAATAAGGTGCATTTTATTCACAATACACAACAAAAGTTGATTTGAAGGTACTTAAGCTTAAGTGCAAGTAATATCGTATCAAAACCTATGGAAATAAATTAATTGTTTAAATTATACAACAAAAAAAAAACAAATTAAGACGGAACATAATTTGCTCTAGTGTTTGTTGTAGTAGTCATACATATACGGGGACGGTAGCTCAATGTGTTAAAGCGTCTGGCTAGCAAACTGAGTTACCTAGCGAAGTGGGTTCGATTCCCGCAAGGCGAAACAATTTTTCATTAAAAAATTACCCCAAGAGTGGTTCGGAGTCCACATTAAACTGTAGGGCCTCGTCTCTCTTAACCTAGCACAAGATCCTTGAGATCTTCGGTAACTTGAGAGGCGGTTAAGAAAACATATTTAAGAAAACATTTTATATATTGGGAAATACTGTCAAACATTCATACTAGGGGTCGATGGGAAAATATTGCTCTTGTCTGCATGTTTTATGTGGGACGTAAATGCAAGTAGTTAAATAACTCGCAGCTGTCAATTTTTCCCAGACATAATTTATGAATAAAGGAGAGGGATAAACAACCTACTTTTGAGCGAATCTAACATAAATCGAAGGAGCAGATCTTTTTGTGGAAGTCTGTGTTGTTCAAACTCAATGTCCTTAATATTTATGTTACACTGAGGGATTTCAAATAAGACAAGCATACTACAGCTTGGAACGGATGAATGAAAAATATAATAGTTTGAGGGCATTGTGACAGAAAACTCGTGACTGTTATGTATTATGAATCCTAACGCTTTGCAAGTGTCGGCAACGTTGGTCTATACAGGGTGTCTCACCGGGAACTGAATCGATCGATATAGAGAAAATTACGCGTCAGAAAATTTTGAAAATTTAGATAATTACTAATGTCGGCGTGGCCAATCCCACTAAAATAATTACAAGCAGCTGGCACTTCCGCTTATACCGGAAGTCGATACCAACTTGCTTATTTCAAATGGAACACCCTATATATTTTAGGGTTTTCTAAAATAGCATAAAATTCTGAGTCGAAAATATGTAGCATATCCTATACCTAAACCTAGCCGTTTCAGAGATATTTGACATTTTATAGAAAATTTGACAGGTGCAATGGTTTGCAAGAACCGTTATAACTTTCTTCGTGTAAAAGATCCTCATTTGCTTCTTGTCAAATAAAAAGAACACAAGGAGAACTACGTTCTACAACTGAAACAAATTCAATAATATCATACCAAGTGTTCCGTTTTTCGTGTTACATTTTGTCAACTTCAAACCGCGAGAACTTGTTTAGGTCAAATGGAACACCCTGTGTTTTTTTACGTCAAGTTGTGTAAAATTGAATTCCCTTTTTTCTGATATTAGCATTGTGGGGGTTAAAGTTACAACTTTTTGAAATATTTGCGATTTTATTAGAAATTCATGAATTGTTTTAATTATTTCATCAAAATAGCCATGATTAGAAACAATCAGTCATTATCTTATGTCAAAAAATGCCAGCACGTTTTAATTATACCAACGAAAAAAAATAAATTTGTTTATTATTTATGGAGAATGTGATAAAGTAATATCAAGAACTTGCAGCACATTTGCTACTCGATATCCACAAAAACGCAAAATAACACTAACACTGTAACATGCGTATTAATTGAATTGAAGATATGGCATGAACTAAAATAGCAGATATAAGATCAATTTAAAATATGATTTCATTTTAATTTAGTGATTGCTCAAAATTCCGCCCTCGAATCTCAACACATTTTTCGCACCTTCGGATTAGCTCCTCATGAGTAGCTCTTCTAATTGAATCCTGTGATATGTTTTGAAATGCATTTCTTACTCTTTGCATACAATTTCAATGGTTGTTAATGGGCTGTCATAAACTTTATTTTTAATAATTCCCCAAATGAAATAATCCAGAACGGATAAATCGGGCGAGCGAGGAGGCCATAAGAAAGGTCCATTATTGGCAATCCATCGATCATAAAAAGTTTCTTGTAAATAATTATTAATTAAATATGCGTTATGTGGGGGAGCATACCGTCGTGCTGATAAAAAATGTTTCTATGTTCGGCGAGAGGTAAATTTTCTAAATTATTATTATTCAAATTTTGTAAGATATTCAGATAACTTTCACCTAAAAAAAAAAACAAAAATTTACCTATACATATTAGCAGAAGAGAAAATTTAATTTACCGTTTAAATTTTCCTGATAAAATTGTAATGCCACCATTCTATAGTTTCTTATGACACAGTAAACATTGAACTGCCAACTTTCCTGAAAATTTCGCTCTCTAAACATATGAAGATTTGAGTAACTCCAATAATGCGAATTGTGTCTATTAAAAAATCCATTTTTAGTAAATTTTGCTTCATCTGTCCATATAATATTTCCCAAATAAGAATCGTGACCCTCAGACCTTATTAGAATAAACTCACAAAAATTCTGGCTTCTTAGGAAATCTGTTTCTTTTAATCCTTGAACCATATGGAATGAAAACGAGTGAAACTTATGTTTTAATAAGATTCTGTGAATTGAATCCTTGTATAGTCCCGATTCCAGAGCAGCTTGTCTTAATGACATCCTTGGAAATGCATGAAAATTACCCAGAATGACTATTTCAATGTTTTCGTCATCAACAATAGGCTTTCTTCTTTGCATTTTTGCCTTGACAGAGCCATAATTTTTAAAATTTTCCAGGATGCGTTTTACAGTGTTTGGTGACGGTTTCCGTTTTTCTGGATATTGAGTAGCAAATGTGCTGCAAGTTCTTGATATTACTTTATGACATTCTCCATAAATAATAAACAAATTTAAAAAGTTTTCGTGGGTGTAATTTAAACGTGCTGGCATTTTTTAACATAAGATAATGACTGTTGTTTCTAATCATGGCTATTTTGATGAAATGATTACAACAATTCATGAATTTATAATAAAATCGCAAATATTTCAAAAAGTTGTAACTTTAACCAGCTTTGAAGAGGATAATAACAGATGTGGTAGAAAACCCAAATAATAGAAAAGAATATTTAACCCCCACAATTTTAATATCGGAAAAAAGGGAATTCAATTTTACACAACTTGACGTAAAAAAATACAGGATGTTTCGTTTGACCTAAACAAGTTTTCGCGGTTTGAAGTTGACAAAATGTAACGCGAAAAACGGAACACTTGGTATTGAATTGAATTTATTTCAGTTGTAGAACGTAGTTCTCCTTGTGTTCTTTTTACGTGACAAGAAGCAAATGAGGATCTTTTATACGAAGAAAGTTATAACGGTTCTTGCAAACCGTTGCGCCTGTCAAATTTTCTATAAAATGTCAAATATCTCTGAAATGGCTAGGTTTAGGTATAGGATATGCTACATATTTTCGACTTAGAATTTTATGCTCTTTTCGAAAACCCTAAAATATATAAGGTATTCCATTTGAAATAAGCAAGTTGGTATCGACTTCCGGTATAAGCGGAAGTTCCAGCGGCTTGTAATTATTTTAGTTGGATTGGCCACACCAACATTAGTAATTATCTAAATTTTCAAAATTTTCTGATGCGTACTTTTCTCTATATCAATCGATTCGCAGTTCCCGGTGAGACACCCTGTATGTGGTCAATGAAAAATAAAGTCTTGTCACAAATCACACCTAGATCTATAAGATAATAATTAGCATAATATAGTATCATAGTAGCCGAGGCAAAACTAAAAATCAAACTCTGCCTGAACTTGAGGCAACAATACTAGAAAGATCAAAAAATTAATTTTACGTGTATCATCGTCAGTTTCTGCGACAATTTAAAATATTTAAGAAAGCTTTCTTTCTTTCTCAACTCAACATATTTTAATACTAAAATCTTACCAAGATGATCCTTTTATAGCAGAACTTACACCATTTTTTTGCTCTGCATTGACCCATACCATGCCGCTTACGCTTTTTGTACTTGTTCTGTGTGATTCGCTTGTCTTGTTACCTCATTAGTGTTTGTGTGTGGCCGTTTACTCCCCTTCATCACCCCATCATCATCACCTTTGGTGGCTGGAGCTTGCTTAAGCCCCTCATAGTGTTGGATGAAATGCAGTGCAAGGTGAGTGTGCTTCCAGTTTCTTGCTTTTCTTTATTTTTGCTTGCTAGCACATTTTTTTTGTCAACGTTTAGTACTGTACAATGGTAAATTTTAATTTGATGCTGTGAGCCTTAGTCATTGTTGAATATAATGCTGACGGGTGAAATTTCGGGTAACCATAACTCAGTATTGAGGCACAGGACCCAAGAAGATATTAGGCAGAAAAATTACAAGTAAAATTTGTGAAAAACATTTTCAAAAACGAGTGCATCATCTAGGTTTATTTATATTTTTTTCTACCACATGTATCACCATAAAGAAGTGTTTTTGACTTCAAAATAATTGCCGACTGCAGAACAACTGAATACAACTTGTTTCGTAGGGTTTATTATATCGAATAATAGTACTAAGAGTATTGTATGTATGTATGTATGTATGTATGTATGTATGTATTTTATTGATCTTTAAGCCAATTTACATCGGATAGATAAGTCAAAAAAAAAAAGAAAAATTGGTATATAATTCACAATATACCTACATAGTTATTTAAGAGATATAAATCACAAACATTTTGAATAGTACTTAACAAACAATATGGTAACATTAATAACAGAGGAGATAAAAAAAATATTCATAATTACATAAAAAAGCGTAAAATCTAAGGTAGAATTTCACATTATACAAATTTAATTATTTTGTCCGGAAAAGGTAACAAATTCCTCAACTGAATAGAATACATTTTCGAGTAAGTGGTTTTTTAGTTTTGATTTGAAGCTGGTCAGTGTGGTTGCACTACTTATTTCCCGAGGAAGCATATTAAAAAAGTAACAGCCAGCATATTGAGGTGATTTTTTAAAACTTGAATAGTTAAATCTTTCCAGGCGTATTTGATTATTTTTCCTAGTTAGGTGGTCATGGACATCTGAATTTTTTATAAATTGATCTTTGTTTGTGTAGATGTAAACTAATATTTTAAACAAAAAAATACTTATAAACGTCAGAATTTTTTTCTCTTTAAATGTCTGCCGACATGACTGTCTATAACTTAAATTGTACATAAGCCGAATAATTCGTTTTTGGGCAATTAATACTCTGCTACTTTCGACAGCTAGTCCGTAAACAATTATGTTGTATTGCAGACGATCAATGGGAACAACTTGCAGCGGACAGAACCGAATGGCGAGGGGTTGTGGCCAGCTATCAAGGAAATGTTGCTGCAAGAAGGCCGAATCCAAGACCTAACCAGGTCTATGTTTGTCCTGATTGCGGTCGACATGTGCTCTCCCGAATTGGCCTCTATAGCCATAGTCGTGTGCACCGTAGATGAATGGGAATTACAATAGACTACACCTTTTACTTGTTTTTTTATTGTACGCAATTTATCGACTGTAACATTTCTATACTCGGACTCGAGTAACGGCTAATAATAATAATAATAATAATGTTGTAGCTAATTGTTGAATATATTAGTGAATAATACGCAGTGAGGAGTCCTTGTTCATTCAGGCAGTTTTTTAGAGTTAGTATGGCAAAGTACTGTTTATTTATTTTAGAACATATGCAGTTAATACAATCGTTGTAACTTAGGCATTCGTCTATGATGGTTCCAAGAAATTTACATTGACTACCTACTGTGATGGGATGATTATTTATGCATAGTTTTAGGTCTGCTATTTTGGGTCTCGAGCATTTATGAAACTCGATAGCCATAGTTTTGGAATAATTTATGATGAGCCTATTTTTTTGACACCAATGATCAAATTGCATGAGGACATTATTTACTTTTTCGATAACCTTTGTGATGCTTGGGTCTGAGATTATGATATTCGTATCATCAGCAAAAATAAATACTTCACCATCTAATATATAGTCTGGAAGATCGTTGATGAACATTAAAAAAATTAGGGGTCCAAGGACACTACCCTGGGGGATGCCCGAGTTGACCTCAAATTGTGACGACATCTTGTCGTGAATTCTGACTAATATTTTTCGATTATTCAAAAATGAATATATCCATTGTTGCAGGGAGCCCTGTATGCCTAGTTTTGATAATTTTTCAGACACAAAATTGAAGTTGAGGCTGTCGAAGGCGCGTGACAGATCAAAAAATAACCCTACTATATATTCTTTTTTTTCCAGTTTTTCAATAATATATTGAATAAAATTTAGGGTAGCGGTTTCCGTGGAGCGCCCTTCCCTAAATCCGTGTTGGTTATGAGCAAAGATTTTGTGTGTTTCTAAGAATTTGGTCATTCTCATGTAGGTAGAATTCGTTTAGACACAAACGGACAATCGTTTAAAATTAATTTAATTTGGTCGAACGTATGCCTGACACGCGACATATATTTCATTATATACCTCCGAGAATTCCATGACATGAGACTTTGAAAGCTATTTATTATTTATGAAAAACAGAGCCGCCAGCAGTAACCGGGTTTATATTGTTTTTCTTGAAAACACGATAAGCGTGTTATGTGTACAATGAAATAAAGTAAAAATACATGGAATTGTTACGTCACGACATAACGTGACCAATCGATGTAGGGTTTGGATATTCTGATAACACTGCGTAGATTGAAAGATATTCGGTAGTAAACATCATTTGAAAGGAGATACTGAAATGTTGTGGTACCTCTTCCTGCCCATGATTGACGTACTTACAAAAGAAACTTAAATAAGAGGGATGGAAATAGAGAGTTTTAATTTTAGAAAATCAGATTTTTTAAAAGTAATATAATCATTTAGAGTTATACTTTATACGAGGACAATTGAAACTGGTCAGTGTTAAAGCACAAGTCCGTGCGCACTGAACTTGATATTTTGTCCTATATATTTATAATCTAGTATACTTTAACTTGGCGTGTGTATGTATGAGTTAATATTTCCGTACGATTTCACTTTCTCTTGTACACAAAGATCCAGAAATATTGTCCACGTAGACAATGTTTCTGGACTATTGCTTTAACTTTGTGTACAATATGGGAGAAAATGAAACCGTACGGAAATATTAACTCATACATACACACGCCAAGTTAAAGTATACTAGACTATAGCAATGGTATCGAAATTCGAATGGTAGTTGAAACTGTGCGGGCGAGTCCGAGACTGGCAATGTAATCAGCCTGAATGAACCATCTACGACTGCACTGGTTTAAAGATAATAAAACGGACAGGCCTACTAGCATAAAAAACTCGTAAATCCTTTCTCAGTAGTCAACGGTGGACTTATGAGATGTACTGCCAATGTGCCAGTGCAGTGCATAAATACCTGTTATAATATCAAGCGTAGGAGTTTAGTTAGTTATTGTTCATATTTATAAATATTTACTACTATATAAAAGGTAAAATATTTTAATTATTTGCTAATTTACCACGGCTTTCTGGAAACCATTTGAACGCCCGAAAATCTTATCATTTTCTTATGACAAGCATTTCTATTTCCCTCCGCCCATGTACAATAAATAGATGCCGACTGTTTTTGCCGGCTTTTAGTTTTTATACGGTTTCAATTAAGTTCGTATACACTTTACTTCCTAAAATATTTAAGACGAACAAGTATGAAATTATGCCTAGCATATTTTTAATAAATGAAATCTCTGAGTTTTGTATAGTAGTAGTATCTGAAAAGTAAAAATGTCGATTTCTGCTGTTTTGCTGATCGTCTGTAGTAATAATCGTGTGAGGCCTTTAAAATAAGAAGATGCAGTTTCCAAAGGTGGGCATATAATTGTATTATATGGATGTATGGGGAACGAGACTGTAAAGAAGTTTTTAGGAACAGAAATTATTTAAAATAATTTTTATGTTGTATGCAAGTTGTACGTTTGTGAAGGTTCATGCTATTTGTTTTAAAAATTTAATAATATCACTTTGTAAGAAATAAACACTGCTTTTTGTCTTGAGCAAATCTCATTCGCTGGGTGGGCAAATTTTATAATTGGATGGGAATTTTCCCACGCAAATATATCTGTAAAAAACGCTGCCCAAGGAATCTACGATGGCTCTGAAGGGCCACAGCAAAAAATTTAAAAAGTGAAAATTTCTACTTTAAAAGTAGAAATTTCTAGTAGTAGTCTAGGTAAGTTTCTTGGGAGATCGATGATAAAAACTGGAAATAATATTTTTGTCATCTTTGTTTCTTTTTTAATCGTTTGCTTAAAATTATATCTTACATAAGGACAGTATTTACGTTTTTTGCCAAGAGGACATAATGGGTGCATTACAATTAAAACAGATATATATTACTATCAAAATATTTTAATTATTAGTACATAAGTTTCGTATCCACACAATGAATATTGACTAGGCCTTTCGTCGATAATTGGATAAAAAAGCAAACCTTATTTACTCTTTAGAGTCGACGTTTTGAAAATCTTTATTGTTTTTCTCAGGACTAATGAGGTGAAAAGTTATGTCATTAAAATCAGACATAATATCACCGTTACCAGTTTAACATAAAACATAAATATATATCCAGTAGCAAAACTTAGTCTATGAATTTTTTTTCTAATATGCTATGAGTTTTGTTGTTTAAAATATATTTTTTCTATCCAATTACCGACGAAAAACCTACTTTAACTTTGAGTTGAAATTTTCCAAATTAAGTGTATCTTCTCGGTATGCGATGTAAAGCAACGACAGGCGCGGTTAGTACTTGGATTGGTGACCATTCCAACGGAAACCGCGTTCTCGCCTCACACATCTTCCAGCGGCTTGTATATCAGTGTATGCGCGGAAGCTATACAACCTTAGGCGAGGGTTGTATAGGAGATATACCATCCTTCGGAGGGGATGTAAAGCCGTCGGTCCCTTGCCTATTAAATGTTAGGCAAGTAAAAGATCCCCTACTCTTCTTAAGGGAAGAGGTTCGGCAAAATTCCTGGTTGGGGGTAGCTCGTCTACAGGCGTCGGTGTTAGGCCTCAGTAGCGGAAATAGGCCGACGTTAAATAAATGTATAAAAAAAAAAAAAAGTGTATCTTCCCAAAAAGTGTTATAGATGACATCATACGTAACGGCACTTATGTTAAAAAAATGTAATTCCTATAATAAATTGTATCTGGACTTACTTTTTCCTCCTCACATAATACAAACATATGATCTTTTATATAGTGCGTATCCATATATCACAGCTTTTTACAGCACATCTATCAGATACTAGAAGTTTTCAGTAATCTAGTGAAATTTCTAGTTATGTGACATATCAAAATAGTATAAATTATTAAAATATTTAGTTCCCGTAGAATCTACATTAAATAAATTGATGTTGATGCCCATAAGTATAGCCAATTTGAACTGTCCTTTTAAAATGTAGGTTACCGTCTTGTAAACATATAAATACTGACTTTAAATGTTTAGCTTTACTAAAACATTTTTCGAAATTACACTAAAATAAATAAAACCTAACAATGTATAAAACGACACTTAAACTTGCAATGTAGTATAAAAAACGGCACAAAAGTTTAATGTAAAAAGTAGAAATAGTTAGATATTTTTTATTTAATATCTTGTTGTATAGTTGCAACTGAAATTTATTAACATTCATCACATTCATTAGATATTACTAACTACTCTATATTTAACAATAATTTTATCTCGTTTCTTAAACAAACGTAAATATCAACTGTATCGAATGGATCTGCCTTAACTCCATTTTTTCTCTTCTAAAATTAATTCACATAATTGATAGACATCCTTGTCGACCTTGTCACATGAAAATCATAGAAATTAAGTCTCATTTTTACAAGCCTCAAGGGACACCATATTTTTAATGGGAATAAAATCATCTATCTACCTATCTATTTGTGATCGATCAACCTTACACCACAAGAGAAGTCGTTTATCACCACAAGAGGACATTGTATTCTTAAAGTAGAAATTTCCAATTGAAAACTAGAAATTTCTACTTTTGAAAGTCGAAATTTCTACTTTAAAACTAGAAATGTCTACTTTGAAAAGTAGGAACTTCTACTTTAAAAGTATAAATTTCTACTTTTTTATTTTGTGCTGTGGCCCTTCAGAGCCATCGTGGGAATCACTACTTCCACATCCAGATTTTGTATCCAAGTCTTATGCACACTAAATCCCAATGTAATATTTTATTCCTTTTAATAACAGAGTAAGGGTGGTAGAGGAGGCAGCTAATGTAAAAAAAAATAGAAGTCCTTGGTTCTCGTATACACATTAAACCCCAATTTAATTTTTTATTCCCTTAAACAATAGGGTGGGGGTGGAAATGCGGGTCGTAGTTATTATTATTAGCCATTACTCGAGTCCGAGTATAAAAAAAAATGTTACAGTCGATAAATTGTGTACAATAAAAAGCAAGTAAAAGGTGTAGTCTATTGTAATTCCAATTCATCTACGGTGCACACGACTATGGCTATAGAGGCCAATTTGGGAGAGCACGTGTCGACCGCAGTCAGGACAAACATAGACCTGGTTAGGTCTTGGATTCGGCCTTCTTGCAGCAACATTTCCTTGATAGCTGGCCACAACCCCTCGCCATTCGGTTCTGTCCGCTGCAAGTTGTTCCCATTGCTCGTCTGCAATACCGCAGGATTTTAGATTTTCATGGAGAGCGTCTTTGAACCTCTTTCGTTGACCGCCACGCCTTCTTCTACCGCTTAGCAATTCACCATAAAGTGTACATTTAGGAAGGCGGTTATCATGCATACGATGAACGTGACCCGCCCATCTTAGGCGTGCTCTTGAAATAAGCACCTCAATTGGAAGGCTGTTTGCTCTCCTGAGTACTTCCACGTTTGATATGTGATGGAACCAACGGATTTTCATCATACTTCTGAGGTGTCTTTCACATGACGACGGTAAATGACCCAGCTTTCACATCCATATAGCAGTGTTGGAATGACAACTGCTCTGTAGACAGCCATTTTCGTTGACAAAGCAAGGTCGTGGTTGTCAAATACCCTCTCTCTAAGTCCCCAGAGTGCTCTAGATGCAGCGTTAATTCTATTGCGAATCTCGCTGTCCATGTTTGCTTTGTCATTAACAACGTTGCCTAAGTAATTGAACTGATCCACCACTTCAAGAGAATTTCCGTTAAGTGTAATGTCTATTTGGTTCACTTGATGAGGAGTTGACATAATCTTAGTCTTTCCAATGTTGATTTTAAGTCCCAAGGAATCATAGCTCTGGGCATATACATCTAAAAGTTCTTGAAGCTCTTCCGGCGTAGAGGCTAAAAGTGCACAGTCATCCGCATACTGGAGATCACAAATGAATCGTGTGCGTGTCTTCGTGAAAGCTCTAATGCGCCCTATGTTAAAGAGACCGCCATCAAAACGGTATCTGAGACCTATTCCTCTGACTGTCAGTTTGTTGTCAACAATAATTGTTAGAGCAGTGGTAAACAAATTAAAGAGTAGGGGTGCCAGGACACATCCCTGCCTAACTCCAGTGAGGGTTTGGAAAGGTTCGGTTGCCTCATTATTATACATAACCTGGGCGTTGTTGTTTGTATGTAGACTGCGACATACTTCCACAAATTTTCTAGGGATACCTAAGCGGAACATAATTTTCCAGAGCATTTCCCTGTCCACCGAGTCAAACGCCTTGGTTAAAGCAATGATAGGAAGAGCCGACATCGAAGGATCAAAAAGCGACGTCGCTATGAACGCTTGGCCGCCACAAGCCAGTTATCCCTGTGGTAACTTTTCTGACACCTCTTGCTGAAAACTCTTCAAGCCAAAAGGATCGATAGGCCGTGCTTTCGCAGTCCCTATGCGTACTGAACATCGGGATCAAGCCAGCTTTTGCCCTTTTGCTCTACGCGAGGTTTCTGTCCTCGCTGAGCTGGTCGTAGTTACCCCCTGTAACTAATGCCAAAATAAATTTTAGAGACCCTTGGTTCAAATCCTAATTTAATTTTTTACTCCCTTTAATAATAGAGTGGGGGTGGCAATGGGAGTGGTAGAGAGGGGTAGCTAACGCCAAAAAATGTTTTTAGACGTTTCGTTCTTGTATACACAATAAATCGCATTTTAATTTTTTTTACCCCTTTTAATGATAGGGTAATAGGGTAATGGGGTGGTAGCTAAGGCCAAAAAAATTTTTTTAGACGTTTCGTTCTTGTATACACACTAAATCACATTTTAATTTTTTTTTACCCCCTTTAAAATAGGGTAATAGGGCAATGGGGTGGTAGAGGGGGTAGCTAACGCCAAAAAAATTTTTTAGACGTTTCGTTTTTGTATATACACTAAATCACATTTTAATTTTTTATTTGAAAATTCTTAGAAGTTGCTTAATTATCACGTCAACAAAATTGGACTCCATTTAACCTCAATAGTAAATTGATTTGTTGTTCACTACACATAAGGTTATACTGTCAAAATGTAGATGTCGCCCACTCCATGATTTTCGCCTGTAGTAACTAATATTTTACAAATTATTCGGTAGACGCTAAGAACTATTACAACACAACACAAATTATGAATTCTTTAAACGCCTTCGCGACATTGTCCTACCCTGTGCTGGCCCTAAAAATGTATTGTTCCTGTACAATTTTATTCTAATTTCAAGAAGTAACATCTTATTATTGACTTATCCAAAGCGACATATCTTACCAGACGAACGTTAAAAAATAATTATCAAATGAAAGTATAAAGAAGGCTGTGGAGAATAAAATAAATGTTTATTAAATAAAATAAAATTACAAAATTCATCGTCCGTTGCTTAAACATATCACTTAATTCCAATCCGTTAATTAAAAGAAAATCACGCGACTGAAGACTTACTTTGCTCAAGCTTGAAGTATTAAACCAAACCAATGCCAAAACTGGGGTCAACGTTGTCGCGCCGCCAAAGCAAAAATGGGTGATCATCTGGTACTACCGACAGACATACCCCTGATAATAACGTCGACAACGTCCACACCAGAAACCACCCGCAGAGACTCCCATATCAAAGACAATAATAAGAAAAAGAGCTTAGAGAGCAGAAGCAGCAGATCTGAAAGCAGGAAAACCAGCGAGAGCAAGTCTCCGGAAAGCCAGAAGGGCCCGGACTGTTACAACAGAAAGGGTAGTTGCTACGGTAAAATCCGAAACGTCGGCGGTAGTCTTAAGTATGATATCGGTAGGAACCAATCAGTGACGAACTTGATTAACTTTCCGATTAAGTGGTCTAGTGTGCGCATAAAGGGGACGGGGTTCGAGGAGTCCCGGAAAAGTGTCGTTAAAATCGAGCCGTGTAATGGTATACCCAACATGAACGTGGACTATCACAACTTGAAGAGCCCCACGTCCAGCCACAAGAAGAACAACATAGGAAATGTAAGTTTTTGTGTGTTGTGTATTTTTCTTGCAGACAACTATACCCATTTTATGTTGGTGTTAAAGCCTGACAACTATTTAAAGATTCTCGAAGTATTTTTATAAAAAACTTAGATATTTTTACTGTTTTTGAAATTTCCGGTGTGATCGATATCAAAGAAGTTATTATTATTTCTTTTATATTTTGGAAACAGTAGAAATTTCATTTCAAAGACGCCTAGAGATGCGTGTCATTCAAAATGGGCAACATATGGAACACTTTATTTTTTTCTGTTCAATTATATGAAAAACCTCTAATTTAAAAGCTCGTTCATGAATTTTGTACTTATTGCTCAATAAATCGAAAATAGCCATAGAGATGTACATACAGAAATGTTTGTTTTTCAGTTCTGCATCATATGGTCGAAAAATACAGCGTGTTGCATCATGAGAGGGACATAGCTTAATAGGAGGTAGAGAACATCAGTGGTAACCGGAACCTCCCATAGAAATGTCTCATTGGGCCTTCATTACGAAGTTACAGGGTGTTAAATAATTTTTGGCCAAACCTGTTTTTTGTCATAACTTTGACAGGGAATGAAATAACGGATTCATATTTGATACGGCTAATGTACTAACGAGCCCCAAGAGGTACATGTATAAAAAAAATATATCCAGGTCCGGACTCACTATAATTTATGTTTCTTCTTTGCATCAATAAAACATCACCCTGTATATATTTTTTTGAAATTTCGATACGATATTCGAAAAGATCAAGAAAAAACAAACAAAATGGCCTATTTCATTTTTTTGTTACACCTTCGTGGTTATTTAAATACGTTGTTAAATGTGCAAGAAAATGGATTACAGAACCCTATTAAATGAGAGGCACGTGAAATAAATAGTTTTATAACTAAAATTTGCAAAAATTGTATTGAGCCTAGGTGGTCTGGGTGAATTCTAATTCCGGCACGTTTTAAAGGTCCATTTTGGTAAAAAACTGTGGTCCTAATAAGTAATCGGGTATGAAATAACAAAATTTTTAATCAATCACAGTAGGCTTGTTCAAAGAATAAAAGTGACAGATAATTTAAACCATTTAGGCCTAAGCAACCAGTTACTTTGATCAAGAAAATCATCAACATTTTATACTTAATAAAAATTGGAAAAGAGAACAAACTAAAATCTAAATAAATAAAATATTTTCCATTCAATTAACAATAAATAACAAAACAATAACTAACTGTGTTTAAAAATAAAACGTAATTGACACTAAAGTAAATTTTCAAAATGTCCTCCCCCACATTCTGTGCATTTTCTTGCGCGTTTAGAAAGGTCACCAATTGCTCGACGTATCATTTCTGGATTATTCCGTATTTCGTCGCAAGTTGTAACGATGCGCTGGATTAAATGTTGTCTACTTTCAATTTCAATGCTATAAACCTCGTTTTTTAAGTGGCCCCATAAAAAGTAATCACAAGGGTTACAATCAGGAGATCTTGGTAGCCATTCATGTGGACCCCCGCGTCCAATCCATCTATTAGGATACACATTGTTTAAGTGTTCTCTTACTTGAAGGTTAAAATGTGGTGGGGCCCCATCATGCTGAAACAACATGCCTCTTATACCGATATTTTCTAACATGTTCGGAAAAATGTTTTGAAGAAAATCAAAGTAAATTTCACCATTCAATCTTTCTTCAAAAAAATGTGGCCCTATCAAATGTCTATTCACAAGTCCGACCCAAACATCTACAGAAAACCTGTGTTGCGAACGGCGTTGGCGTACCGCATGTGGGTTTTCCTGTGCCCATTTATGATTATTTCGCGAATTGTTTACTCCATCCCTTGTAAATTGTGCCTCATCCGTAAATAAGGTTCTGTAAATGACTGGGCGATGGTTAGACAACCAATGACAAAATGCCAGGCGGGGGATATCGTCGCCTTGTTGAAGACGCTGTACCTGCTGGATATGATATGGATGGTAACGTTCTCTTTTTAGGGTTCTCCATACTCGCCAATGAGGAATACCAGTTGCCAAACTGATTCGTCTAGTGCTCATATTTGGGTTTTCTTGAACTACGTTTATAATATTGTTTTGTTCATGCACACCTTGTTGTAAAACACGCTCCACAACTGCAGAAGTAGGAAACTTTCCGTGTTGTCTTGCATACTGGAACACCGTACTAAAGGTTTTATGATTAGGGCATCGACGACCAGGAAAACGCAGCCGATATTCTCTTTCCGCCGACCTACCATTTCCATTACAGAAACCATAGATGAATATTATGTCAGCATATTCCACGTTTGTAAATTTTACTGGCATAGTTAAAATATTTTCACAAGTTTTCACTAACTAAATGCGGATTATTGACACATTAAATTACTAACAAACAATTATACAACTGTTTAGGAGATTTCTTTTTATTATCTGTCACTGTGAACAAGCCTACTGTGATTAATTAAAAATTTTGTTATTTCATACCCGATTACTTATTAGGACCACAGTTTTTTACTAAAGTGGACCTTTAAAACGTGCCGGAATTAGAATTCACCCAGACCACCTAGGCTCAATAGAATTTTTGCAAATTTTAGTTATAAAACTATTTATTTCACGTGCCTCTCATTTAATAGGGTTCTGTAATCCATTTTCTTGCACATTTAACAACGTATTTAAATAACCACGAAGGTGTAACAAAAAAATGAAATAGGCCATTTTGTTTGTCTTTTCTTGCTCTTTTCGAATATCGTATCGAAATTTCAAAAAAATATATACAGGGTGATGTTTTATTGATGCAAAGAAGAAACATAAATTATAGTGAGTCCGGACCTGGATATATTTTTTTTTATACATGTACCTCTTGGGGCTCGTTGGTATATTAGCCGTACCAAATATGAATCCGTTATTTCATTCCCTGTCAAAGTTATGACAAAAAACAGGTTTGGCCAAACATTATTTAACACCCTGTAACTTCGTAATGAAGGCCCAATGAGACATTTCTATGGAAGGTTCCGGTTACCACTGATGTTCTCTACCTCCTATTAAGCTATGTCCCTCTCATGATGCAACACCCTGTATATAGGATGTTCCATTTGAAAAAATAGAGAAAATTTAATTCAAAAAGTTCTGAATTGAAAAATCACTTTTGGCTACTCTATATAATTTTAGGAAGTGAAAATGATTCAGATACTCCACAGATGCCCCATAATTGGTATTTACAAATTATTTTCTTAAAGTCCATGATAGTGACTATAACGATTTTTTCAAAATGCATCTGCAGATGGTATTATTTCAACAAAAAAGTCACTGCATCCAAATGGTTGGGAGGTAATCAATAGTAATAGAGGAGTAAGCCCGCGTATACAGGGTGTGCCAATAAAAGCATCCAGGTGAAATATTTGGAGAATTATTAAGAGATATTTGAATTCCGTAAAAGCCCATTGCTAGAATATATAAATGGCTTACTTTTGGATACTAATAATTTTTGAACATGTTAAGGGGTAGATGTATAATATTTTTAGTAATCAATTGGATAACTCTGCTAAATATTATTCATCTAAATATTAGGAGTTTAAATAAGAATTTTGATAACCTACGTATACTGTTGGAAAGTGTAGAAATTAAGTTCGATCTGATAGTTCTGTCTGAAACTGGGAAGGTAAATAACCTAGAAAATTTCAACATACATGGTTATGATATATTTTATTCCCAGGGAAGTTACAATCAGAATGATGCCATGGTTATGTATATATCTAGCAATATTACCTCATAATTCACTACCATAAAATTTTCCGAAAATACGTTTATAAACTTAACATTAAGAAAAAATTATAAATTATTTAACATAATAACGGTATATACAGGGTGTTTCACCGGGAACTGAATCTATCGATATAAAGAAAAGTACGCATCAGACAATTTTGAAAATTTAGATCTTTTACACGAAGAAAGTTATAACGGTTCTTGCAAACCGTTGCACCTGTCAAATTTTCTATAAAATGTCAAATATCTCTGAAACGGCTATGTTTAGGTATAGGATATGCTACATATTTTCGACTCAGAATTTCATTCTCTTTTCGAAAACTCTAAAATATATAGGGTATTCCATTTGAAATAAGCAAGTTGGTATCGACTTCCGGTATAAGCGGAAGTGCCAGCTGCTTGTAATTATGTTAGTTGGATTGGCCATACTGACATTAGTAATTATCTAAATTTTCTGATGCGTACTTTTCTCTATATGGATCGATTCACTTCCCGGTGAGACACCCTGTAGACTACCGTATACAAACAATAACATTTTTCTACATGAATTGCAAAACGCACTTAAACAAATAAAACAAAAGAATTCTTTACGTACTGTTTTGAGCGACATCAATATAGATCTACATAGGAAAAACGAAAATTTGACCAATGAATATACAGGGTGTTGCATCATGAGAGGGACATAGCTTAATAGGAGGTAGAGAACATCAGTGTTAACCGGAACCTCCCATAGAAATGTCTCATTGGGCCTTCATTACGAGGTTGCTGGGTGTTAAATAATTTTTGGCCAAACCTGTTTTTTGTCATAACTTTGACAGGGAATGAAATAACGGATTCATATTTGGTACGGCTAATGTACTAACGAGCCCCAAGAGGTACATGTATAAAAAAAATATATCCAGGTCCGGACTCACTATAATTTATGTTTCTTCTTTGCATCAATAAAACATCACCCTGTATATATTTTTTTGAAATTTCGATACGATATTCGAAAAGAGCAAGAAAAAACAAACAAAATGGCCTATTTCATTTTTTTGTTACACCTTCGTGGTTATTTAAATACGTTGTTAAATGTGCAAGAAAATGGATTACAGAACCCTATTAAATGAGAGGCACGTGAAATAAATAGTTTTATAACTAAAATTTGCAAAAATTCTATTGAGCCTAGGTGGTCTGGGTGAATTCTAATTCCGGCACGTTTTAAAGGTCCATTTTGGTAAAAAACTGTGGTCCTAATAAGTAATCGGGTATGAAATAACAAAATTTTTAATCAATCACAGTAGGCTTGTTCAAAGAATAAAAGTGACAGATAATTTAAACCATTTAGGCCTAAGCAACCAGTTACTTTGATCAAGAAAATCATCAACATTTTATACTTAATAAAAATTGGAAAAGAGAACTAACTAAAATCTAAATAAATAAAATATTTTCCATTCAATTAACAATAAATAACAAAACAATAACTAAATGTGTTTAAAAATAAAACGTAATTGACACTAAAGTAAATTTTCAAAATGTCCTCCCCCACATTCTGTGCATTTTCTTGCGCGTTTAGAAAGGTCACCAATTGCTCGACGTATCATTTCTGGATTATTTCGTATTTCGTCGCAGGTTGTAACGATGCGCTGGATTAAATGTTGTCTACTTTCAATTTCAATGCTATAAACCTCGTTTTTTAAGTGGCCCCATAAAAAGTAATCACAAGGGTTACAATCAGGAGATCTTGGTGGCCATTCATGTGGACCCCCGCGTCCAATCCATCTATTAGGATACACATTGTTTAAGTGTTCTCTTACTTGAAGGTTAAAATGTGGTGGGGCCCCATCATGCTGAAACAACATGCCTCTTATACCGATATTTTCTGATATATATATTCGGTAAAATGTTTTGAAGAAAATCAAAGTAAATTTCACCATTCAATCTTTCTTCAAAAAAATGTGGCCCTATCAAATGTCTATTCACAAGTCCGACCCAAACATTTACAGAAAACCTGTGTTGCGAACGGTGTTGGCGTACCGCATGTGGGTTTTCCTGTGCCCATTTATGATTATTTCGTGAATTGTTTACTCCATCCCTTGTAAATTGTGCCTCATCCGTAAATAAGGTTCTGTAAATGACTGGGCGATGGTTGGACAACCAATGACAAAATGCCAGGCGGGGGATATCGTCGCCTTGTTGAAGACGCTGTACCTGCTGGATATGATATGGATGGTAACGTTCTCTTTTTAGGGTTCTCCATACTCGCCAATGAGGAATACCAGTTGCCAAACTGATTCGTCTAGTGCTCATATTTGGGTTTTCTTGAACTACGTTTATAATATTGTTTTGTTCCTGCACACCTTGTTGTAAAACACGCTCCACAACTGCAGAATTAGGAAACTTTCCGTGTTGTCTTGCATACTGGAACACCGTACTAAAGGTTTTATGATTAGGGCATCGACGACCAGGAAAACGCAGCCGATATTCTCTTTCCGCCGACCTACCATTTCCATTACAGAAACCATAGATGAATATTATGTCAGCATATTCCACGTTTGTAAATTTTACTGGCATAGTTAAAATATTTTCACAAGTTTTCACTAACTAAATGCGGATTATTGACACATTAAATTACTAACAAACAATTATTCAACTGTTTAGGAGATTTCTTTTTATTATCTGTCACTTTGAACAAGCCTACTGTGATTGATTAAAATTTTTTTGTTATTTCATACCCGATTACTTATTAGGACCACAGTTTTTTACCAAAATGGACCTTTAAAACGTGCCGGAATTAGGATTCACCCAGATCACCTAGGCTCAATAGAATTTTTGCAAATTTTAGTTATAAAACTATTTATTTCACGTGCCTCTCATTTAATAGGGTTCTGTAATCCATTTTCTTGCACATTTAACAACGTATTTAAATAACCACGAAGGTGTAACAAAAAAATGAAATAGGCCATTTTGTTTGTTTTTTCTTGCTCTTTTCGAATATCGTATCGAAATTTCAAAAAAATATATACAGGGTGATGTTTTATTGATGCAAAGAAGTAACATAAATTATAGTGAGTCCGGACCTGGATATATTTTTTTTATACATGTACCTCTTGGGGCTCGTTAGTACATTAGCCATACCAAATATGAATCCGTTATTTCATTCCCTGTCAAAGTTATGACAAAAAACAGGTTTGGCCAAAAATTATTTAACACCCAGCAACCTCGTAATGAAAGCCCAATGAGACATTTCTATGGGAGGTTCCGGTTACCACTGATGTTCTCTACCTCCTATTAAGCTATGTCCCTCTCATGATGCAACACTCTGTATATACATGGTAGCCGAATATGGTTTTCTTCCAAATGTAAACTGCCCAAACAAGAATAGATGAAGGAAATGATTCATGTCTAGATCATTGTTTTATTAGCATGCCTCCAAACATAACTAAGAATATAAATATTCTACTGATTGTTTTTAAATCCAATATTACAGACTATTACCCTATTACCATAAAATTCACAAAAAAAAAACACAAAATATAAATTCCAAAGGAAATATAAATAGCGAAGCAATTACTGGAACAAACTATAATTACAAATTACTTAAAGAGTTGATGCAATCAGAAACATGGCAAAACTTATTTGAAATTAAAGATTCAAGGAAAAGGGATACAATTAAGGAAGACGCAAATAAGAATAAAAACAATCCAACTCTAATAAATTAATATAAAAAATATAGAAATCTAACAAGTAATTTAATAAAAAAAGCAAAAAGAAATTAGTATCACAGCGCAATCTTAGAGAATAGAAATACTATTTAAAAAATCTGGGAAATAGTAAATGAAAGTCTTAAGAAGCAAAGGTCTAGCAAAAAAATTATAATAAATCAAAATAATGTCGAAAGAGTAAATAATAAGGAAATTAGTGAAAATTACTTCTTTATAATTATTGGAAAAAACATGGCAAAGAAAGTTCAAGTTAATGAATTATTTAAAAAAGGAAACATTAGTGGCAGTAACATGTTTCTCAAAACTATCACCGAAAAAATCGAAAAATTACCTAACAGCTAACCTAGATAAGACTAAATTTATGTGCTTTAGTATATAGGACAGAAACGTACCTCAGATAGACACACTTCAGTTACATACATGCTCATGTATAAATAAACGAAAGCGTGACTGTATGTGTGATATGAAACTGCAGCAAACAAAGAACATTAAATATCCCGGAATTGTCACAGATCAAAATTTAAAATGGACAGAGCACATTCAACAATTACACAACAAAATGCACAAGTTGGCTTGGAAATTCTACCACCTAAAAAATATTTTTCATTTTAACACTTTGGAACAATTGCGGCAACGCGTTTTAATGTGCATAGAGGCCATAAAAAACGATCCTAATGTATTAAACGGAGTGCATATGTCTTTACTTCGTCGTCGTGCTGAAAAGTGTATTAATGTATATGGAGGATATTTCGAACAACTTATGTGAATAAACAACACTGGTAAGTTATCATTTGTTGCCTGTCACCGTGCAATTTCTTTTCGTGGAAAATTATTTAATTTGGCTCAGTTTTTAAGTATCAAGAAATGAGTAATCTTTGTCTCCTTTGTTAATCCAAGCCGCAAATGTCGGCACTGGCGGCCGGCTCAAGAACAAAAGCCTTTTTCTGCTTTTATGACTTTTTTAAAACAAACTGATAAACATCGTTCATTGCTCCATAAGGCAGAGGTTCCTAAACTTTTTTTTGGAAATTATTGTAATTATTGACCTAGGTCAGTTTTTTACAAAGTGCTCTTAGAGGAGAGAGAAGTTATGTAGGTTTTTTATTTGTCTGGTCGTTCCTCATTATCATTTTTTTTAATGACATGAAACTAATGGCACCTTGTATTGCTACGATTTACACGTACATAAACAAATAAATACGTTGGATATTAATGGTTATAGGATATTACATAAAGAAACTCACCTGGGCTACTGTAGTGTAGCAGATATCGCAGGCACAACTTACCCCGGATAAGTGATGTAACGTGCCCACGATAAAATTTCACTAGCTCAGACTATCTCAGGGCGTTAAGCCCAAGTTTATATAAACTATGACAAATTATTAATTTACTTACTTACACAAATCACTGACACTTTTTTTAAACATGAAATGCACTATATTGCAGAATTTACAAATATTGGTTCTCTAGCATGTAACCTGGCGATGTTCAAAAGGTGTGGCAAATTTCTTGATTAATAAGTTACCACATTAGTAAAATGCCTCGTGTAGCTACACATCGGTTTACAACGTGAGGATAAATGGTAATATATTTGACGTCGAAGAACCTGTAGCCCTACGGAGGTGTCTTCGGGACGAAAGAAATTGACCCGAGGATGGGGTTGATTATAGCCTCTCCAGCCCTGGAACTTTCTACTGTGTGTGGATGCCCCGTCCGTGGAACATCATTGATGTATGTAGAAGCCCCGTCCTTGGAACCCTAAAGATTTCCTGATTTAATTTGCATGGCCGGAAATGCACGTGAAGCGTGCCTCATGAGAGCAATTTAAACCTGACATAACCCACAAAAGAAATATAATTTACCTCACTGATGAAGGAACAATCCACCAATGTTCCTAGAAACCGACAGTTGGATGAATGGGGTCGAGTCCGCCTTTCAAATCGACACGATACTTCCAAAGGAAAGCCTGTAAATTTGTGAAACACGTGGGTAGAGAACAGATAAGATGGCGTGAAGAGGTTGGCTTACCTTGTATACTTAAATATCCTGCTTCCGCAGTTAAAATTTACTCACAACAACAAAATATTCCGCTAAACGGAACAACAACAGATGGAGAAAATTTTCCTGTGTTGACAATCCCAAAATCCACCAGGATGCCTCGGATAAAACGAGTTTTGTGAGATTATCAACCATATACCGCCAACAAAAATGTGTCTCTGCTTTTCACGAGCACGAGCTCCCGTGGACAATAGCGAAACTCTGCTACGGACGTAGCGGTTGTTATTATGCGGCCCACAAAACGCTAAGGCGTATGGTGGGTGGTATACGCTAGAGGTCCGCAACAGTATATTGACTACGTTCACCTGAATGGAATAAAACAACTTCATACGCAAAATGCAATCATAGGTGCCTTTGGAATTTTTTATAAACAATACCGACAACATTAACATTGCTTTAGACATTGTTTTAGTTTTTAATTGTCAAATGATATGCATTTAGTTCTTGTATTTTGTTAAATTGTTATAAAACATGGTACTTCATACGAAATGGGATAAATTAAACGTGATTTTAATTTGTGGAGGATGCCGTTAAAATTCTTCTGCAGCTATGATTTTATATGACGACGTTTTTCTTGAGAGGCCAAGGCCTGATCGAAACACTTTTGAATGTTTACGTGCTAATTTAGATAATTATGGAAGTTTTAAAAAACAAAAGCAGAATACATGCAGTAATCTACAGCGTTAGTGTTAGAAAGAGTAAAAAATAAACCCCATACGTCATTACATAAGTTAAATGAGCAAACTAATATTTTTGTAACTTCGCGTAGAAGTATTCTAAAAAATAATAAACTTTATTCATATAAAATTCATTTGGTGCATCACTTGAGACTTTTTTGCATAATTTTCCGTTATCTTTGAGGAAAATCCTAATTTGCTAAATCAAATTATGTAGACGGGGGATGGTAGCTCAGTGTGTTAAAGCGTCTGGACCGCCGCGTTGTACTTAGTAACATTGGATATAACATATATTTTTTGTATTCGGTAGGAAGCATAAAAATATAGATGTAAAATCAAATATATAAAATAAAATACTTAGTTAAGTTAATATTATAATTAAAATAGGAAATAAAAATATTTTAATTGGTAATTGGTAATTGGCTAGCAAACTGAGTTGCCTAGCGAAGTGGGTTCGATCCCCGCAAGGCGAAACAATTTTTCATTAAAAAATTGCCCCAAGAGTGGTTCGGAGTCCAACTGTAGAGCCTCGTCACTCTTTATCTAGCACAAGATCTTTGAGATCTTCCAGGGGGTTAGTTCGGTAACTTGAGAGTTAAGAAAACATTTTTTTTTAAGAGTGACGAATCTAGATTTCACAACGTATTAATAACCAAAAATAACTGTTGCGACTGGTCTAACGAAAATCCTAAATGGATTAAACATGAAAACTTAAACAGTGCACTTTATTTACACTTCTTACAAAATGATTTACCTATGCTATTGAATAATTTACCAGTTCAATTAGATACTATGTGGTTTCACCAAGATGGCGCTGGTCCTCATAATGACAGTATTGTGGTAAATTCTTTAAATCAAACATATCCAGGAAGATGGATTGGTACAAATGGGGTACTCAGGTGGCCAGCTAGATCTCCTGATATTACCCCATTAGATTTCTGGTGGTTTTTGTAGGGTTATCTGAATAGTGAGGTTTATAAAGAACCAATTGTAAAATTTATACAAGTGTTGGAGCCATCAACAGGAATACACTACTATAAGTTTGTGGAGTTGAGCTATTGAATAGATTCTCCATGTGTACAAACGAAAATGGCAATACTCTCTAACACCTTTTTTCATAAGTTATTACTTGTTAGTTTATTTTTGTTTTTATTAAATAAAATAAAAAGAAGTTTTTTATTTCATTATGGTTTTCTTTATTGCTAAGCTACTACTATGGTTGGACTGGAAAAAATGCATGGAACATATTTTCATTGAATAGTGTTTAATAAAATGTAGGGACGCGCGCTTCAAAATTGTAATAAATGTGATTTCCGGTTTAACCGGAAGTTATAAAAAGATTTATTGTCACACCATGTATGCTTTTTGACATAAATATTGACCACCTGCATGAAAACACGTTTACACAGTGTTTATATTTATAAGATTTTATCCAAATAATAAATGAGTATATCCAAATTGCAAACTCATTTATTAACAACCCTGACCTGGTTGAAAATATCGATACAATGGGTTCAAAGTAAAAATCTTAAATCCTCCATAATTTATCGTGTAAAACCAACACAGTTTTAACCAAGCTCTCTCGCATAACTACAAAGGAAAAAATATAATTATAATTTTCCCCGGTTGAGGAATCATCAAAAATTGCAGCTCTCGGAAATGGCTGCTCTAAATATGTTGTGGCTGTTTCAGCTGCTATCTTCATGCACAAACAAGCGACCCTTATTGAGCTCGTTTACAAAGGATGATAAGCCACAGCATCCGTGCTTGCGAATTAAAATTTAACGGCTTGTTTTTATCCCCCTCAGCTACAAGTCCATACAATTTCGGGCGCTAAACAAAGCTTATTATTAAAATGCAGGACAATTACTCCCCCAAGTTGCTTTATTTAGAAATGAAATAAAGTGTATTGTGTCATTTATTAAAGTAAAGAACAATATTGATATTAATACAGTAATAGTGTACATTATCTAGATTTGTATACAGCGAGCGGCTAAAGTATAGAATTTATTAATGTTTTATTCTGATATTCTTTCGCTTATTTTTCAAAATAACCTCAAAATTATTAAGCAAACGTCGAAAATCAGTTTTTTGATTTCCCTACTGGAAAAATTTTGGTTGAGCCACATCCTGACAATTATTGCATGATGTGGGGTACATCCATCTAGTTAGAAATATAACTGTTGTCTTCCCTGCAGGTTTTGAATTTCGTTCCAAAATTGATTTCTCAAGAATTCCAGGAAATTTAAACTGTTTAAATTTTCATTAAAAAAATAGGGACCAATTAACCGCTCGTTCAAAATACCACACCAGACATTTATTTTTTGTGAATTTTGACTTCTGCAATTGATTATCCAATTGGGATTTTCTTCTGCCCAAAATCTACAATTCTGTGAGGAAATCAGACCGTTTGTAGTAAATGTAGCCTCATTTTTTTTTAAATTTGGGTCATTCAAATACTCTCCTTGAGCCCACAATCACTACTCAAACCTTCTTTCTTCGTCACCTACTTGCCAAGTATGCAAAAATTTAGGTTTGTGTGGTTTTCACTTATGATTTTTAAGGCACCTCCAAATGGTATTTCGAGACTTGTTTAAATTTATAGGCATTCTTCAAGCTTGAATGAGGGTTTCCGTCAAAATATGCCAAAATAGCGAGATTATTAAGCTGCCTCTAGTGGCCAGATCCTCTAGAATTTGTTTCTGAAACACTACCGATATCATTAAAACATTTTATTATTTTTCGAACGGTGCTGTGGTTAAGCCGTCGGCGTCGGTCGATTTGGATTTCTTCTATTAAATTCTCGGACAGCTTCTTTTGACGATCTTGCATTATCACCAACAATTTTAATGACCCCTATTTTTTCTTGAATAGTTAATTTTTGCGCGGGCATAATTATGACAATAAAGCAAGTATACTGGGTGTTAGAAAAGTATGGGAAAGATGGAAAATCTCGAACAGTTTTCATCAAATCGAAAAATAAACAAATACGTGTCGAAATTTTTTCAAAAAACTATCTACTGATATCAAAATGACCTCCCCACCCACCACCCTGTGGGTGGGGCGCGGGGTAACTTTAAAATTTCAAATGGAAACCCCTATTTTTTATTGCGTAATCGGATTCTACGGCAAAAAATACGTACATTTTATTCCGGACATTTTTTTCGATTCTTGCATGGTGTCGCTGTAATCGCAAAAAATGAAAAGAAAACATTACTGTTTCAAGAGCGTCTTGTGCCCATAAAAAAACGTCCAATTCAAAAACTGAAAAACACGTATTTGTTATTTTTACGAAATCTATCCAAAGACATTGAATTCGACTCTCCCACCCCTAACCCAGTGGGTGGGGCGGGGCGCAACTTTGAAATTTGTAATGAAAATCCCTATTTTTTATAGCGGATTCGGATTCTACGACCAAAAATACGTGAATTTTATTTTATGTCGCAAGTGTCGCCACAATCGCACAAAATTGAAATAAACTTTAAGCGTCCATAAGTTTGTAAATATTTACAAACTCTAGCTACTCATGTTGACAAAAAAACAATCAGTTTAAAAAACAATATCTGTGATATCTTGGTTTTTATGAATGTTTTTTTAAAATGTTCTTAATAACAGTATATGTTTTGTGAAATTTCTACGAGAACGTTCAGTTCCTTCCAACTTTTGTAGAGGGAGGAGCGCACTTGTGTACTGAAAAAGTTATTTAATTTTTCATTAGTTCTCTCGTTTTTTTCTGCATAATGGCTACTTTAACAGAGGAAGAGATAGTTTCTCTTTTAATGATGCGAGGGTGGGACGATAAAGAAAGGTCCTATGATGAAGTTGTGATTTTATTCAACGAAACTTTCCGTGTAGATCAAGTGGGAATTTCGAAATCTACTGTGTCCCGTACCGTCAAACGATTCCTAGACACAAGGGCAAATAATAATCGCCCAAAATCTGGAAGACCAAAATCTGAAACATCGGAAGCTCGACAAATGGAAGTGGCCCAGGCATTTGTTGAAAATCGAAGGTTATCAATCAGAAAAGCCAGTCAACAGCTTGATATGAGTGCATTTTCAGTTCATAAGAATTTGAAACTATTGAAATTTCATCCTTACAAAATTCACCTTCACTAAGAGTTAAATGAAGATGATTTTGATCGGCGACTTAAATTTAGTGAATTAATGATGGAAAAGAGTAACCAAAACCCAAATTTTTTACTTGTCTTGTCAGATGAAGCAACTTTCGAACTCAGTGGAAAAGTTAACCGCCATAATTTCAGATATTGCAGTGACGAAAACCCTCACTGGATGCTTGAAACACACACGCAGTATCCACAAAAATTAAATGTTTGGGCAGGAGTTTTCAGGGATCGAATCATAGGACCGTTTTTCATAGATGGAAATTTGAATGGAGAAAAATACCTGGAAATGTTGACAAATCAAATAGTTCCCGCAATACAAGAGATTGCTGGTGATGAGTTCGATAATGTTTGGTTCCAGCACGATGGGGCTCCTCCACACTATCGGGATATTATTAGGGACTATTTTAATGGTACTTTCGAAAATCGATGGATAGGTCGAAGAGGAACTATTGAATGGCCAGCAAGATCTCCCGACCTCGCGCCACTTGATTATTTTGTTTGGGGCTACGTGAAGTGTAAGTTTTATTTCACTAAACCTCGTGATTTGGAATGCAACGCATAATAAACATTTTTGCAGAAATACTACCTCAAATGATAAGAAGTGCTATTGAAAATTTTTACGTTCGTCTTGGACAATGCCAAGAAGTCAATGGGCACCATATTGAACACCTGCTATAATCTTGAACCTAGTGTAGCAGTTAAGCTGTAAACTAATTGCCTCAACTGGCCGAAATCCTCACCTTGCCTTAAATGGCTGAGTTACCTCCTTGCCTTCACTGGCTGGGATCAAGAACTTGTCTGAAGTGACTGAATTAAGAGGTAAAATCACTGTTCGTTTTTTTTTAAATCGAATTTTTTATTGCCCTGTAAAAATGTAAATTGAAAATTACTAGCTGCTAATAAACTTACAGAATGTTAATAGTTGTTGTAATTTCCATACGACCGTGTAAAATCACTGTTTTCAAAATAGCTCGGGAAGTCATTCACTCTGAGATCAGTAGTTTTACTTTTCGTATTTTTTTAAGTATGCGTTCAAAACTTTCATGTTTCCACTCAATTTTTTGCGATTGCAGCGACACCTTGCGAGAATCGAAGAAGATGCCCGATATGAAATTCACGTATTTTTGGCCTTAGAATCTGAATCCGCTATAAAAAATAGGACTTTTCATTATAAATTTCAAAGTTGCCCCCGCCCCACCCACTTGGATAGATTTCGTAAAAATAACAAATACGTTTTTTTCAGTTTTTGAATTGGACGTTTTTTTATGGGCACAAGACGCAACTCTTGAAACAGTAATGTTTTCTTTACATTTTTTGCGATTACAGCGACACCATGCAAGAATCGAAAAAAATGTCCGGAATAAAATTTACTCTAAGCTGTACCAGGAAATAAATACTCACAGAATAAGATAAAAATTAGCACAAAAGATGTGTAAGACTCTTGGTCACACATTTTATTAAGGAATGTCAACCCCAATGTATTTTTTGCCGTAGAATCCGATTCCGCAATAAAAAAATAGGGGTTTCCATTTGAAATTTTAAAGTTGCCCCTCGCCCCACCCAAAGGTGGTTGGTGAAGAGGTCATTTTGGTATCAGTAGATAGTTTTTTGAAAAATTTTTGTCACGTATTTTTTTATTTTTCGATTTGATGTAAACTGTTCGAGATTTTCCACCGTTCCCATACTTTTCTAACACCCGGTATAAATAGTGGAGTAAAATTAGATTTTCAGAGAAAAATTTACATGGAGCAACGTGACATAAAAAATAAGTTTGTTTTGGTGAAACTAAGAATACCCTGAGTTTTCTGGTTCGAGTAGGTGGGGGAACCCCTTTTTTTCGCGAAAAAAGGGTCATTTTTAAGGGTGGTTTTTCAGTTATAATTTATTTTGGACCCTTTAAAATGCTAGTTAGAAAACGAACACGGGACCCTCTTATTGTAAATGATCAAGGAACCTTCAGTTCAAATTTCGTGAAAATCGGTTCACCATCTCTCATGACATGTATATAAATATACTGAAAAAAACGTCACAAATTGAATTACGGCTAACTTGGCCAAAATTAAACCGAATTTAATGAAATTTTAGATGAAGGTAACCTATATAACCAAAAAATAGTTTGCCAAATTTTAGCAAAAAATATCCAACAGTTTGGCCGCAATTCCATGTTGAGTCCAAATTCCACAAACTTTTCAAAACGTTCCCCAATTTGCCCAAATGGTCGAACAATTTTTTTTTTACCAAAATTCTTATAGGAAAAGAAATCACGAATAAAATAAAATAATAATCAATATATAAAAAATCAAGCGAATTCTCGAAAAAAAAAATTATGTCACCTTCGACAGTTTTTTTTAATCTAAATATTTAAAACCTGCTCCCAATTACTTTTATTATTAATATTGAAATTTTTATAATGAATAATTACCCGTATACCTGTGCGCGCAACGTGTAAAACCTAAAATTACGGGAAATCGCCGCGCGCATGTATATACCAAAAATGACAAAAAAATCGGCTGAATTAAAAAATAGCTATTTATGCCATCAGTTACGAAATGCCTAATTTTGTGTAACGCGTGAGATTTTTGCGGAACGAACGAAGTGAGTTTCGCAAAAATTCAAAAGTTACACAAAATTTCATTTCGTAACGTATTGCATACAAGATTTTTTCTAATTTTGAAGAAAGTAATAAAAAAATTAAATTTAATATAATTGATAAAAATTTGGAAAACATAAATTTAGTTTGTTGCTGTTACTTCATGTTAGTTGTCAGTTTGACATTTTGTAAAAAAGTCTAGACGGAAGGTTTTTAGTGAGATTGATATATTTTTAGTTTTATTTTTTTTAAATGAGCAATTCAAGTTCTGAAGAGCTACCAAGCGATATTGAAGAGGCAGCAGGTAATGCTCTATTATCAGTAATTCCCAAAAAGTCAAAGGCAGTTTATGATTTGGCATACGAAAAATTTGTTACGTGGTGTGATGAGAAGAAAATTAAACATGTTAATGAGAAAGTTTTACTTGCATATTTTGAGGGTAAGAAAGATCTAAAAGTTTCCACATTATGGACACTTTACTCAATGTTAAGGTCTGAACTAAATCTGAAAAGGAATATTGATATTAAAAAATATACAAATTTGGTAGCATATATTAAAAGTCAAGCGGACGGGTACAGTGCTAAAAAGTCAAAAGTTTTTATTAAAGAAGATTTTGCCAAATTTTTAGTGGAAGCTGATGACAAAGAATACTTAATGGCTAAGGTTGCAATGATAATTGGAATGGCAGGAGCATGCAGAAAAGCAGAATTAACATTTCTTCCAGTTGAAAATGTTATAGACGAAGGAAGCTATTTTCATGTTGATATCCCACCTTCAAAAACAAAAGTTATACGGCAGTTTGCAATTACCACTGGAGACATTGAAAATACGAATCTTGTTGAAATATTAAGAAAATATATTAAGTTGCGTCCCCAGGTTCTTAAACACAACAGATTTTTTGTAAAATATGCGAATGGAAAATGTACCAGAAATCCTGTTGGAATTAACACATTTAGCAGTCTGCCAAAAGTTATTGCACAATTTCTTCGTCTTTCAAACCTGTTCTATATACTGGCCACTGCTTTAGAAGAAGCTCTGCCACTTTTCTAGCAGACAGTGGCGCTGATATTTTAAAATTAAAGAGGCACGGAGGTTGGAAATCTAGCTCTGTTGCGGAGGGATATGTCGAAAATTCTATGAATAATAAGAAACTTATAGCGCAAGAAATATTTGGTGAAACATCTAAAGCAATGTGCGCCACTTCCCAAATAACAGCAAGTTCGAGCAATGAAAAAAATATGTCGTCGGGAATTAATTTGAATAATTGCAATAATTGTGTTATCAATATTTATAATAATTAATTAATTTATAATTTATGTTTTTAACTTGTATTATAACAGTTTAATAAATAGAATAATTCTTTTTGTCACTAATTTTGAAATACATTTTTCGTCACCAATTGCATAAAATTTTACTTTATGCAACTAGTTACAAAAAGTAAGACGTTTCATAATGTCAATCAGTTTTAAAAAGTGTCACTTTATATGTCAAAATTAGAAAAAAGTTATTTTTTAGTTACATCACGTGAAAGTACATAAGAATACCTTCATTTTAGTGAAACAAATTTTTCGTTCGACCATTTGGGCAAATTGGGGAAAGTTTTGAAAATTTTGTGAAATTTGGACTAAATATGGAATTACAGCCAAACTGTTGGATATTTTTTGCTAAAATTTGGCACACTATTTTTTGGTTATACATGTTACTGACGTCTAAAATTTCATCAAATTCGATTTAATTGTGGCCAAGTTAGCCGTAAGTCAGTTATTGGCATTATTTCAGTATATTTATATACATATCGTGGGAGGCAGTGAACCAATTTTCACGAAATTTGCTCTGAAGGTTCCTTGATTAGTTTTATATCGTTGGAAAGAGAAAAAACAAACGAAATTAATCGTGTCATGGCATATTTTAAGATTTGTTATTTTCATTTTTGCACGAGAGCGTATGTCAAAGCCAACTACGTTTTTCTAATTTTTTTTATACACATTATTATTCTTATTGTCTTTGCCATCAACTTTCATCCCTTTAACTTTTTTCGTATTTCCTCAAATAAGGAAGCTACACCTGTTTCTGATTTTCCTATTTTTCAGATTTTTGTAATATATCTCATAAAGTGGGCTATGGATTTGAAAGTTCTTTTTACTAAAATATAGCTCACAAAAAATGGGATAACTACTTCTAGAACTTTATTCTTCTACAATAGATATTAAGCGAGATATTTTGTGTAACCCTCGTAAAATAGACAGACGGTATGTCATGCATATTTTTTTTTAGAAATTTGCCAAAGTAGTCAGTAGTAAATACCAGTTAGAAAGTTTCTCTTTCACCGAAATTCAGTTCCAAAATTTGAAATTTTGAAACATCCTGTGTAAATTACAGTTCTCCAACCTTAATCAGTTATTCAATTGTACAAAACTTGGTCTGAAATATCTTAGTACTTTGTACGTATATATTTAATATTATGGTGTATCGTTCTACAAAGGGCATATAAAGAAAGATAAAGATAAGGTAGCAACTGAAGCGTTATGGGAATTACTTGAGGGTGGAATGTCGTGAGGTTAATAAAGGGGATTAATTAGGGTAATTTACTTAAACTTCCACCGTTCCGCTGTAGCAAGCGTTTGGGTTATCAACGGAATACAACTGAGGCGAACACTCTACCGCCAATACTAATAAAGGTCTCAGTTGTAATTAATTGAGCAAGTCTGTTTAAAATAATATATTAGTAAATTTTAGCTCATTCCTCTCTCCTAATGGAATACCATTAAGTATCCAACAAGTATTGGATCACGTACAGGGGAGTTGAAACGAAATATCTAAATTTTAGTTAAAAATATAATACGCGGGCGGATCCCAAAATTCGCTGTACTGCGGATTTCGGACCATTGCATTTTACTATCGAGGCGTATATTACATATAGTTATCAAAACAGAATGAAGAATTCTTTAAAATATTTAAATTACATAAATTGTTCGAAATATTACCTAATATTTAATGCAAGGTGTTTTCAAAAAAATCAAAATACATATCGCCATTTAAATATGGTATTGTTACCTCCTTTCCCTTATTATTTATTTTTGAGAAAGAATTGAGGCAACATGTGCGGACGACTAGCTGGTTTAAGCCGGAGCAGAGAGCCGTGGGTCCAGAGCATTCGTAAGAGTGGAGAAACTTACCCTTTCTGACATGTACAGCATAAGCGACAGATTTCTGTTTATTTCGAGAAAAGGAGACAAAGAAAAATTGATGTTAAATTGGGCACCATCTATAGTAAAATAAGCAAAATTGTCTCTTTTTCTCGAATAACCAGTCTGCTATAGATCAGACTGAAATTGTTGGTAAGAGAAATAAAAAGATAGTTTAAAATGAATGACAAAATATATTACATAAAAAAATAGACAAATCGGTTTGAGACAAATTGAATTGTAAAAAAATATGTATATATAAAAGACAAATTGATACCAGTATCCTAGATGGTTTATGGTTCAGGTGACTGGTTCTGGGACGACAGCAATCCAGGCCCACAATTGTCTCTTGTTGCAAGAATTCTAAATTTTCCTTGGCAATTTACGTCTCTCAATGAAATGGGATGAAAGTTGTAGGAAAATTAACCAACTATGTGGTTTAATGATAACCAAAGTTTAGCTATGAAAGATAAACTGTGCAAAAACTATGCAGGAATGTAGAAGATGTATCTCAGAATTTAAATATCTAAGAATATAAGCATCTGAGCAAGTTAGCTGTACAAAATTAAGCAAGTTAGCTATTCAAAATATAAGCAAGTTAGCTGTGCAAAATTAATTAATTAGCTATGCACGAATATATTTAAGTTAGCTGCATGAAATTTATTTGAACTATACAAAATTTATTTAAGCTATACAAAGGTAAGCTGATTTCTTAGACTATAAATTGCCAAAAAAATTAAAAGGAAAGAGAAAAATATTTTTAAAACCATGTGGTACATATAGTATTTTAACTACTTATTAAATTAAAAAGAATTGACTGAATTCAAATTTATTTTAAAAATAATTGAAATTATATCAAAGGCAAAATTTGAAGATTAATTACATTTTAAATAAGTATAGTGAAATTACCTGTATGTTAAACACTTTGTAACTGGGATATAAAAATTGTAATATAATTACTGAAGTCCGCAGTTAAAAATTATAAAGGTATGAAACAGTACAAAGGCTGCAAACAAATGACTTCCTGGTGAGTTTTACTGATAAGGTAAACTTTTTGTCCTGTTTACTGGAAAACAACGCTACCAAAAAAATTTAAAGCTATAAAATATAAAAATAGTACCAGTATGGCCATCTGTCAGTGGTTGCGTTAAGCGTACCAACTTGCCTTGTAGATTCCCGTACTCAACTAAAGTAGTGGCATATAATCTATAAAAGTAATCTATAATAATAGTTTATTTTATTATTTCCAGACCAGCTGATTTGCCTTTGCAATTTCTATTTTATACATAACCACAAATATTAACAGATGTAAATAAGTAGTAAAATGTATTGATAAATCAGTAAATATATTACATCTTATAGGATATACTATATATAGAATGAGAAAAGGTAAGGAAAATAACTATATGTACTCCATAGTAAACAAAAATATAAAAATTGAAAAATAGATATCTGATGTAAATAAATGTTGTAGACAAATTGTTAAATGTTTGTTTCCTGAGATGCTGTCTTACAACGGAAATGAGATACATAATAGTGTAGAAAAGAGTTCCTAAGTTATAAAGCTAAGTACATAAAACAGTGTGACATGGTTTAGCAGTTATACATGTAAAATTCTGTTAGTTGAAAACAGTTTCACCTGCAAAAACTGAATCCAAAAAATATACAGGTCGTGCTAACTATCCACAAAACACTAGTTTTTAAATAAAACTGTTAAATGGACATAGGCCATGTAACAGTATCCAACTAACTGATTTCCTAGAGTTGCTGCTCATACATTTATCTTGAAATTGTGTTGAAAATGGATTTGTTGTTGTGTGAATGTAGCCTCGTCAGTAAAAAGTATTTTACTAAAAAAATCTGGAACATTTTCTGTTCGTTCGAGCAACAATTCACAAAAATCAACTCTTATTGGCATATCCCCAGGTAATAATACTTGAGTTTTTCTGTAATGGAATGGGTGCAATTGTAGTTCATGTAGTACGGTTAAAGCGCTTTGGTGAAATATATCTATTCTTAAGCCTAATCTTCTAGTACCTATCACAGGATCTTCCATTACAATATGTAATATTTCTTTTTCAACGTCAACAGTTCTTGCGTCTTGGACGGACGGGTTCCTGTTTTTCACTTAAAGACTTCCTGTTTCACTAAATCGGCGTTTTGTACTTAAAAAAGTATTGGCATCAGGAATATTTCTCTTCGGGAATTTATCTTTCAGACAATATTCATCTTGATAACGTCTGTTAATTCAGAGAACGTGTAATCCACCCATATTTAAATGATATCAACAATTAAACTGGAGTTGTTTTAAAAAAGGGACCATAGTCTAATAAGTAACAGAAATGTCAAAGTAATATTTTAAAGCATTCTGCATGTGTAAAAGAATTTATTAATAAGTTTAGTAACTCAAAAACGGTATATGGTAGGAGTATCATATTAGGACGTTTATGGGATATGTGTCGTTATTACACATAACATCTGGTAATTAAGTCACCAGTAAATTAATTACTATTCATTTATCTGAAGGATAAATAAACAAAATTGGCCATTTGCGCGATCGTCAAGTTTTACAAAGTTAGGACCCAAATTTCGTTGTGTGTAGTAACCCTTTTAATTTACCCCAAGTTCTTTTATATAAAGTTTAATATTACTTTTTTCTATCTGATACTATATATTTTAAAAAATTAATTACCTTGTTGCTTGAAATACTTGGTAAACTTGAACACGCTGTCTATTAATTGAGAGAACTAGTTAATTTGAAAATTATTTATATTGTATTTTATTATTCAAGATTGCACTGTACATTTATAGTTGAAGTCTGTTTGCCATTTTGGTTTGAAATGAAACCATTTATTTAGTTTATTACCTGTATGACGAAAAAGGTAAAGGTGAAAGAAAAGACAATAGTTGATGAGAAAAAATAGTCAAAAAAACCCATTTTATTTTATATAAATTGATGTAGCAAATAGCTGTACATGAAATCAAAAATAATCCAAATAGGCTGGGGCCGTTACGAATTTTTAATGCTGGAAAAAAAAATTAATAGCAGGCAACGGTCGGCTGGAATATATAGTTGAGGTCATAAACTTTGGAACTTGAGATGAAGGGAAGTAGTGAAATGGGGTGCTATTTAAGGGATGAAGACCGTTTTTCGTGATTTGTGGCGAAACGTGACCTTCTAGAGAAAAGTGTCTCATACAAAAGTTGTAGATAATAAAAAAATCTAAAACTTTTATAATATATATTTTTCGACATAACCTCAAATTTTGCGAGAAAATGACGAAAAACCGATTTCTCTGTTTTTATTTTTTTCTCTCGTGAAAATTATTTAATTTAAATGGAACTTTGTGAAAGTACGTAATCATTTGCATATAATAAGCATGAATTTTTTCAATTACGGGAAATAAATATTTTTCGAGATTTTACCATTTTTCCGAAAAACTTCTTCGGCAAACAACTTTATTGATTTTTTTTTTTTTTGATTTTGATGTTCTACTAGTGCTCATTTTTTTCGTCGAGATGTCTACTTTCAAATGGTATGTGATATTAGTGATTTATTGTCATTTAGCAGCTTAAAATTAATAAAAACCGAAAAAAAAATTTTTGGAATCTCGAATTTGTCGATTTTTTTCATTATTTACAATTTTTAGCATATTTATATTAATAATTCATTTTATTTTCATGAAAAAACTTACTTTGGTATAAAATAGCTAAAGTTGAATGAATTTAGTTATTGGAAACCACGCTAAAATTGAATACAAACAAAAAAAATACTGTTACGTATTCAAACAAAAATTTTTTTTACAAAATTTGAAATTTCTCAGCATACAGGTATTTGAAATGCCCGCCCAAAACGACTGAAGGTTGGGGGTAGAGAGGAGTAGGACAAAGTGAGCCTGCACAAGAGCAGTAGAGCTCGTTCTGTTGTATTGTAGTAGTAAATCTCTATTCGTCTAGTTGTGTAAAAGTATTTTTTCAGTTTGTGATGCGTCCTTTGTAAACGCACGTGGTGATTGAGTTTTCGATTAAAATTAAACGAATTGTTAATTGACAATAGTTTACTGCCGTTGGATAATAACAAAGTAAGTTGAGTATTAATTTGTATCCTTTAACATTGTCAGTAGCTTTTATAATTTTAATATTATTGTAAATTCATACATGATAATTACAATTGTTAAATGTTATAATAATGTTTTGTTTTAATGTGTACGCTTGAAGCTACAACTATCGTATCTCAACTTACAGCTAGTATTTACAAAAGTAAGAAAATTTATAACTCATTAAATCAATTACGATTTGAGCTGTATCAGCAAGCTACAAACAAATCCACTTTTAAATTGGAAAAACTCCCTCCAACTGAAGAAGCAGCTGCACAACACTCCTACAGAGTCTATTACCAATTGCAAACTTGGTTGGGTAATTTTGACAACGATCAGGATAACAAAAAAGCAAAGGACTGGGGCTAAAACGAAAATGTAGGAAGACTCGTGCCGAAATACATCTCTGACAGTTCCAACTTGATTCCCGGAAAGTTGTTAAAAAGCGTTAGCTGTACTTGTGAAAGTAGATGCAATAATCAAAGGTGTGGCTGTCGAAAACACGGCTTAAAAATCTATGCAATACATGCACTGAAAATAGAGACAGAAAAGTATTTGTAGATTTAAGTGATTCTGAAGATATTGATGAAGAGCCAGCAAAGAATAATGACATCGAAATTGAAGAGCCTGAAAATGCCAATGATTTTGAAGATACTATAGAATTTGAGAGTTTGATCGTTGAAGGAAACGAACCACAACAAAAAAGGCCTAAAATTGATTAGATTTTAACAGTTATTTTATTGATTTTTCTTTTTATAAGCTATACACAACCAATATTAATAAAGTAAATATTTGTAAATAAAGTAAAGAATTCGTAGCCAATATAAATAAATTGTATGCTGTATTTTATCATATGTATTTAGAATAATTTAATATGCATATAAAGTTTTCGAAACTTAACTGTAGCTTATGAAAATTAATAAAGTGCTATTATTGATTTCCATGTAAATGTTAAGTTTCATGAAGTTTTCCCTACCTTTCCGTGATGAAATTCATTCAACTTTATTTATTTTATACCAAAGTAAGTTTTTTCATTAAAATATTATGAATTATTAACATAAATATGCAAAAAAATTGAAAATAATGAAAAAAATCGACACAAATTCGAGATTCGAAAAAAAAATTTTTCGGTTTTTCTTAATTTTAAGCTACTAAATGACCTAAATGAAAATGAGCACTAGTAGAACATCAAAATCCAAAAAAAAATCAATAAAGTTGTTCGCCGAAGATGGGGGTGTTTTTTCGGAAAAATGGTAAAATCTCGAAAAATATTTATTTCCCATAATTGAAAAAATTCATGTTTATTATATGCAAACAATTACGTACTTTCACAAAGTTTCATTTAAATTATATAATTTTCACGCGAGAAAAAAAATAAAAAGAGAAAAATCGGTTTTTCGTCATTATCTCGCAAACTTTGAGGTTATATCGAAAAATATATAAAATAAAAGTTTTAGATTATCTACAACTTTTGTATGAAACACTTTTCTCTAGGAGGTCACGTTTCGCCACAAATAACGATAAACAGTTTTCATCCCTTAAATAGCACCCCATTTCACTACTTCCCTTCATCTCAAGTTCCAAAGTTTTTTTTCATTTTTTATGACCTCAGCTATATATTCCAGCCGGCCGTTGCCTGCTATTAATTTTTTCATCTCAAAAAGGTAACGGCCCCAACCTAAAATATTTGAGACAATTGTCTTGTCTAAATATTATAATAGGGAAATCTACGTAGCTATAGTAATGACCATATGCTGAGTGTTTTGATGCAATAACAAGAACTGAGTTATACAAAAGTATGCTGTTATTTTAATTGCAATTAAAGTTGTGGCAATGGCCTAGTAATGATAATTTATAATTAGAGCTGTTAGAAATCGCTAGGTAATAATGGTTTATAATCAAAGAAAGTTGTTAGCAATGGGTAAGTAATAATAATTTATAATTAGGGTTATTAGCAATAGCTAAATAATGAATCGAATGTAATACAAAGGACAAGAATCATGTCATGTTTGTACATCATTATTCTGCAGTTGTAATCAAAGCTGCAGCAAATAGCCTATTAAAATATGATTGAACCTGTGATATTAGCAACAATTATGATGAAGTGGCAACGGCCTGGTAATTATGATTTGTTATTAGGGTTGTTAACAATCGCTAGGTAATAATGGTTTATAATTAAAGTTGTTAGCAGTCGCTAAGTAATGATAATTGGTATTTAGAATTGTTAGCAATAGCTATGATGAAATTGACTTAATGCAAAACAGGGGACAAGAATCAGGCCATGGTCGTGCATCATAGAATATAAGTGATAAATGAGAATTAAAAACTCATGTGTAATGTCAGAAAATGTTGAGGAAATATCCTTTAATTAACAACACTGTTTATTGATTGAGCGTGGAGTATGAACAATGGTTCAGATAATCATATTAATCTTGCTGAGGTGAGAATTTACACTCACGTAAAATCTTTTAGAATGCTGTGGAAATCTCCCTATAGTAATTAAACAGAAAAGCAACCAGAAGATTGCCTATGATTGTCAACCATACGAAGTTGTGAATCCGCGAAGGTAAGAAAGTGGTGTTGCATCACCCTTCAATTGAACAAGTGATCAGACAATTGCCTGAAATATTGATCATTCCATGTTGTAACAACCCCCAATTGAGAACCGAACCAGCCATTGGCCGTTGTCAATGTTTCAAACCTTTGTTAACGCATAATGCGCCGAGTTTATATAACTATAATATTTTATTGTAGGTAAAATGGTCAGCAACCAGACAACCTCCTGATTACAGTAAGAAAATGTTCCCAGTATACTTTAAACCCTACGTGAGATGTGGTAGACACGAGAGTCAACCATTTGTTTTACAAAAACTGCAGAATAATGATAGACATGAAGTTTGACTAGTTTGTGATAAAGTACCTTGTTATTGCAAACTTGTTATGTTGCAAACGCAAATTTCCCTAATAAAATATTAGGCAGGCATGAAATAATAACTGCGTAAGTTGTAATATAATTTTATCCTGTTTTATAGTTAAAAATCAAAACTAATATTTCATAAAGGAAAATCTAATGTTATTTTAGTACCACAAATGCGTCGATTTAAACCTTTTTTTCCCGCCCGTAACCAGAGTGCAGATTCAATAATAAACTGAGAATCAATCAAGTCGAAATACTTATCAAAATATGTTGGCGTTGTGCAAATTGCGTGTTAAACAGTCAGATAAGGTGGTGTAGATGTAGAGGGCATTTTGTGTCACATTACTTGGCAAAATGCGAACAGTAAAGTTCTGCCCTGTCACTCAGGTGTGTTTCAACTGCAATTTCCAGGAGTTCAACGAACAGTGAAATATGTATATTTGAAGTCGTAATAAATAATTTGAATTTAATTTCAACAAGATGGAGCACACCCACATATTGCTTTGACTGCCTGTCAATTTCTTAACGAGACATTCCTTAATCGTTGGATATGTAGAAGAAGTCCGATGCTGTAGTGGTCACTTCGTTCATCAGATTTGGCTTCTTTAGACTTTTTATTGTGCGGGTATTTGAAGAGAACATTCTTTACAACTCAACCGCAGTCACTAGATGAACTGATATGTCTATAGAATTATACAGAACTTTATAGAAAAGTCAGTAGTGTCCTTAATGTTACTATTATTAATAAAATTTCAGTTTATTTACTAAAGCTACTCGTTAAATAAAGCATAATTTGATAAAGTTGTAAGAATAATTAAGAAACTAAACCCGTGTGCAAATTCAAAAGAGAGAAAAAAATTCTTTCTAAAAATTTCACGCAGCATAACATAGTTATTCAAATGGTCAAACCTTTGTCAATGCCACAGAGATATGTTGTAGAACGAAATTTCAATGCCTTTAAGACTCAGTAGAAAGGAAGAATCCCATAGATTTAACTCTGAAACGTTTTTCTACCTTAAATAACAGAAATAATGGGCTCTGGCCCTCTGGCCCCTCTACTGACTCACTATGGTAACTATAGGCATATTTTCTTCTCTGTTGAAATGTAACCTGTAACTATATTTATAACTACGTACGGTCGTGAGCAAAAAAAAAAAATAGGACAAGTCTTATGACGGTATTTTGCTAAAATCTAGTTGTGTACATCTAACTTTAATTTTTGTGACATTGTCAGTTAGTTGTCAAATTTATTGCAAGTGTGCAAAAAACTAATATGCCTCATATAAGCGATTTAGTTAAATCTGGAGTTATTGCTAAAACAGAAGATGAATGGTCAATGAGACAAATTGACAAACATTCGGTGTGTAACATTTTAAGAAAGTGGAGAATAAACGGTACGATTAGTAGAAATCCTGGATCAGGGCGACGAAGGATATCAAATTAACAACAGAATTTGCAATTGGTAAATGCTTTAGTAGAAAATCCATTTTACTCAGTTATTCAGGCTACTGTAGAAACGAATTTTCCTGGATCGGGTAATACTGGTCGCCGGCGAGTAAGAGAATCGGAGCTACGCTGTCATGCAGCAGTAGAGAAATACTTACTTAAAGCTGAACATAAAGAAGCTCGAGTAGGATTTGCGCTTCAATTTTTAGCGCATGATGTAAATTTTTGGAACAATGTAATCTTTACAGACGAAAAAACTTTCCAGTCAACACACAGCGGTCGTATTCGTGTTTACCGCCCTCCGAATACTCGATTCGATGAGAAATATATATTTAATAATGATAAAAGTGGTAGATTTTCCGTCACTATGTGGACTTGGATATCGGCACGTGGTCCTGGTGTTTTGAGGCATATTGAGGAACGATTTAATAGTGAAACGTATATTAGGATTTTAGACAATATTATGCTACCTTCTGTGTCACAATTATTTCCTAGTAATGAGTTCATATTTCAACGAGACAATTGTTCCGTTCATACTGCTCATACCGTAACTCACTGGTTTCAAGATAACAATATCAATGTTCTTAACTGGCCCCAGTCATAGTCCAGTTCTTAACCCTTTGGAAGAGGTATGGGGACTACTCGTAAGAAGTATTCAAAAACGAAATGTGAGACCACGGAATGCCGAAGAATTATTGGAAATAGTAAACAATGCATGGGAAAATATTATTACTAATGATTATTGTATGAGGTTATTTAATTCTATGCCAAACAGACTTATAGAAGTTATAAATAGAAATGGTGCAATAATATTAATAGCTAGTTTCTTGTTAAGTAAGATATCCTTTGTCCTTTGATCCAGGATTTCTACTAATCGTACCGTTTATTCTCCACTTTCTTAAAATTTTAAACACCAAATTTTTGTTAATGTTATAACGCAGTGCAATTTGTCTCATTAACCATCCATCATTTACTATAGCAATAACTACAGCATTAAAATAAAAAATAAATTAAAAGTGATATCTGTTTTATTTCGGCTACTCATTACATATTCAAATAGAGGCAGATTTACATTAGGAAAAAAAAGTTGTCCTATTTTTTTCTGCTCACGACAATACCACCACTTTCCTGGAGTTCATGCATACAGCACGTTACTTCTTTCAGATAAATTTCATTCCGTACTTGAAACTGTAATTCGTACAGTTTCTCACTAATTGAATAACTTACGCCTTTGTTCCGGAATGGTAATTATTCTCTGTTGAGCCTCCCCTGACTGACGTTTTTCGAAATATTTTAAGAGCTTTAACAGTAACTTACAGTGATAAATATGTTGCGAGGCACTGGAGTGGATAAATTACAACACTTAGACCATTTTTTGTTTTAATGTTTTGTAAAGCGAAGTACGTAATGCACCAATTGATGAACTTTCAATTAGTTTTAGCCATTTTAAAATATAATTACAGTTACCTCATTGTCGTAATAATGGTCATAAGAATAAATTGCCTTTATTTGTATTTTATTGTACATAATATACAAATAGCCTTCAAACGAGGGAAAATTTCACCCTAAGTGGAAAAGTGTACACGTCACATCTTTGTTTAAACCAATAGCAAGTTGAGTGATTAACTATAAACCCATTTCAGGTTTATGTTCTATGGTTGGCGGGTCCGAAGGCCTCTGAAATAATATGTATTGGATGGCTCAGAAATGCCAGTGGTTCGCAAACAGTTCATGAATGATAACTGATGCAGTCGCTAAATAATTATAAAAATATTAAAAATGTTATCATAAAATGTTAAAAAGTATTAATTTATTAACTTTATTGTTTAGTGTAATTCAGATAACAAAAGGGCACAAATGAAACTTATAACAAAAAATGAATTACCCAATTCAGTCAATAACAATATTAATTATTAGAAAAAATAATAATCGAAAAGAGATATTTTTCGAAAACTAATATCGTTACAGTCCATTAAGAACCGCGGTGAGTTATGGGCATTTCTTGCCAGGAAATGAGAGGATGATAATATTAATAGGAGAAGAGATATTAGTGAAATAAAATATTTCATGTAATAACAAAAATAAATGTGAAATCTTCATTGGAAGTAACGAACATAAATCGTTTTTCTTTTAACGGCAATAAAAAGAAATCGCGTTGAGAAAATAAATATTAAAAAAATCATCAATTTTTGGCATAAAACAAAATAAATGAAAATTCTTAGATACTAAATAAAAAACTAACAATAATTTTAAAGTAAGTAAAGTAAAACAAAACGAAAGTTTTCACAAACACTAAATCATTTGAACAATTTATCTACTCGACGCGTGTTTCGTCAATCGTGTATTAAAATATAAATATTGTAACTTAAACAATTATCACAAGACAACACTAGCAGTAAAGCATTTTCACAAACACCAAACACTATACACTTGAACACTTTGTTCGACGCGCGTTTCAAGATTGGTGTATTAAAAAAATACAATTATCTATACCCTTAATCTCTTTCACTATTACTGGCATCATCATTATCAGAAGAATCAGAACCATCAAAAGTAATAATCTCGATAATAATTAATGTTTCAATTTCAATATCTAAAATTTTTCTCTTTGCAACCATCGCATTCGCTCTGTAGGCACACTTCTTCCACTCCTCCAAGAGTCACGGTTGTCTAAGCGACGCTTCGATAGAATCTCATCTGCCATCTTCAGGTTCTCACTGAAAGCTGCCTACTGCTGGTCCTCGTTGCTCGAACTGTGCTGCCATCTAGGGCGCACCTGGGCGTTTGGCTACGTGTTACCCGTCCCCCATCACCTGTGGTAGGCGTAGCGGGCACCTGAGCCAACCCGACAAGTGGCCTCGCTGAAACGTCACGCTCCACACGACTTCTCGCTGGTGGTCGGGCATCCTCGTGTCCAATCGGTGCCGCAGAATGCCGTGGTTCTTGATTGGTCAGCGCTCGGTTCCGACTCCTCGTGATAGGTCCATTTCGGGCAGGTTGCTGTGTTTGTTCACTATTTGTCAATACTTGAACGTACCACCTCCTTGTGATTGGTTCGTCCACGGTGAATCGTCGTGTGTTTTCGGTTACGTATTTTCCCACAAGAGCGGGCTTCCAAGAACTGGGTAATCTCTGCGTATCATCTCGTTTATTAAGATTTTGTGGTATTTTTTCGATCTCTATGGCCTCTCTAGTAATCCTTGACATATCTGTGGATTTTACATGCTGTGCTAGGGACGATGTTTTCTCCTCTTTTCGTACTGCATTCATATGTTCTTCCTTTCTCACACTAATAGTATATTAGTCTGTCCTATGTATGATTTGTTGCAATCTTGGCGCGGGATTTCGTATACTCCTTGGTTTTCTAGGGTAGTTTTAAATATTGTTTCTAATGTTGACCTAGAAGTTTGCCAATTTTATCTGTCGTCCCTTTCACGTAAGGTAGATATGCTTTTGCCACTGGTTTCTCGGATTCCTCTTGGGTTTTTTGTCTATATGGCCTAACATAATAATATTGGATAAGAAAAGAACGTGCTGTGATCGTATTTGTGATATTTTGAGTATATCCTACACTTACATATCTATATCTGTATACTTATCTGTGATATTTATCTTTATCGATCTTTCGCTTTTATCTGTTTATTTGTCTATTAATTTTTATTTATATATTTATTTTTACTGTATATTAAACACATTCTCGGAATATATTGATGCTAGATTATTTAAATGTTTCGTGTAGATTGTGTAAAGGAAGGTCGTTCTTACTTGTCTGAACCTACCCTTGTAGTGGTAGGGGGCCACAAGGTTACCAGTGTTCAATTGTCAGACATGTGCGAATATATATATTGTGCTAAAAATCTACTCGAGGCCCTTTACACCTCTTACCATTATCATTTATTAATATCATATATTTAAAAAATCAACAACGACTAAAGTTAACACAGTGTAAAGTGCCTAAATAGTAAAATATCGTATACATTATTTTACCATCGTATTATAATGTTTTTCTTCTGAAAAGTCGCTAAAAATAATCGATTCAAGCATGCTAATAGTTCATAGTATACTCTTACATAAGCTTGAAATTTTTATAAATAGTTTAAAATATCATTCGCAGATGACACAATTATTAATTTCAACACCAACGCCGCAATATAATATATATTTAAATGTAATTTTCCAAGTTTATTCCCATCTGAATTTCATTATTACACTTTTATAACACGTCACCGCAGGGAAGTAAATGGTATTGTACCCATAAGCAGGCCACCTGTGAAATTGATTTTCATTCTAGTGGGCGGCTGTGATTTCAACTGGTGTCTATTCTCAAGGGTATATTAGTATTCATAGGTGAAACTAGAACATAGGCTGAATTGTATCTGGCAATCAGAAAGCTAAACCCGGGAAGCCTTGAAATTAGGTTGATATTGATTGGTTATTTTTTTATCTATTTACACTTACCACTAATTATTATGTGTTTATACAAACATGTACCGGGTGTTAGAAAAGTATGGGAACGGTGGAAAATCTCGAACAGTTTGCATCAAATCGAAAAATAAAAAAATACGTGTCAAGAATTTTTCAAAAAACTATCTACCGACACCAAAACGACCTCCCCACCCACCACCCTGTGGGTGGGGCGAGGGGCAACTTTAAAATTTCAAATGGAAATCCCTATTTTTTATTGCGGAATCGGATTGTACGGCAAAAAATACGTAAATTTTATTCTGCATATTTTTAAGTATGCGTTCAAAACTTTCATGTTTCCACTAAATTTTTTGAGATTGCAGCGACACCTTGCGAGAATCGAAAAAATACCTGGTATAAAATTCACGTATTTTTGGCCGTAGAATCCGAATTCGCTATAAAAAATAGGAATTTTCATTACAAATTTCAAAGTTGTCCCCGCCCCACCCACTGAGTTAGGGGTGGGAGAGTCGAATCCAATGTCATTGGATAGATTTCGTAAAAATAACAAATACGTGTTTTTCAGTTTTTGAATTGGACATTTTTTTATGGGCACAAGACGCTGCTCTTGAAACAGTAATGTTTTGTTTTCATTTTTTGCGATTACAGCGACACTATGCAAGAATCGAAAAAAATGTCCGGAATAAAATGTTCGTATTTTTTTCCGTAGAATCCGATTCCGTAATAAAAAATAAGGGTTTCCATTTGAAATTTTAAAGTTGCCTCTCGCCCCACCCACAGGGTGGTGGGTGGGAAGGTCATTTTGGTATCGGTAGATAATTTTTGAAAATTTTTTGACACCTATTTTTTTATTTTTCGATTTGATGCAAACTGTTCGAGATTTTCCACCGTTCCCATACTTTTCTAACACCCGGTATTTCATTTTACCTGGTATCCTTGTCTGTATTCTCTTTGAATGTACAAACGACCAAAATTGTTTAGAGCATGAAGATTCTAAATTTTTATGAGATAGCTTTGTCTATCTGTTGTTTGACTAACGACCGGAGTCCCTTGAGTCTATTTAAGTGATGCTGTTTCTGTTTTTTATAACTTTTCTGATGTCTAATCTTCTCTTTCATATTGTTGATAATTTGATTCGTATACCCTTATGAATAAGACCTTTCATAACATTTGTATTCCGGAACGCATCTGTCTAATATATTATATGATTATTATATGAGTGTAGAGAACTAGTTACGGAAAAATCATAGATGCACAATTTAGAATTTTGCTGGCATCATTGGTGATCTAGATGTGATGTGCCTAACTGTAGTTTATGAGTGGGTTCACATTAAATATTTTTATATTACTAAATATCCGTTCCTTAAATTACTGCGAAAATATAACGTCATTATCACGTTACCACCTAACTTAAATTCATATTTTACTGGTGGATCAAGAGTATATATTGTGCTGTTTTACTTTTATTGAACTTAATAATTTGCAGTACTAATCAAATTTTAACTTGTTTATTTCCAATAGATAAACCCAAAAGAAAAAAAAAACTTTAAAACCAAAAAGATCAAATTAAAATCTCTTACCTTTTGATCCGAAAGGATGTCAAATTTATTTAATGGGCCGGCTAGCTTATCTTTTCCTTCAGGAGCAGGTTCAAATTCAATTCCTGTTTTAAAATGAAATTTTATTAAAGTAAAAATTTTAATCTGATATAAGTAATTTATATTCCTTGATATTTAGATAATTTAGCAGTTTTATAACAGGTTCGAAAGTCTAATAAGTACACTATTTAAATTTTAATATACAACCTTGTCCAAAATTAAACACACAAAACCTTCCTTCTTCGTAGCTACACTCTTCTCTTTCCAAATCCAACAATTCTCCTTTCATTAATTCTTCACCTTTTCTCGTCCTTGTGTCCTCTGCAACTCATATTCACAATAACACCTCTTCCTTCTTATTTACAGTCTATTTTTACTCTTCTTCGCTGATCTCCACAATTTCTAACTTTTTTATTCAATTTCAAATTATTAATCCTTGTTTATTATTTTTCTTCTTCACTCCCTAATTTTCACTTGTTCTTTTTTTCTTAAATTTGTTTTTTCAATTTTACAACCTCTCTTTTATCTGTTGTTTGTTGTTCTATATCACTAAATATCAAAGTACTCAAATTAAACAAAACAAAACACCATATGAATTTTGATTAATTTCATTCCAAACATAACCTACCTTAAACCTCCTTGTCTTTCTCCAGGAAATGTCAGAAATTATTTCAACAACAACTTAATAACTACTAACATAAATGTCAGTATCAAACTTACTGTTGACATCAAATAAAAACTTAAAAACTATTAAAACAACTCTAAACAAAAGCACATTTGAACTATGCTAAGCCAAGTCAGGCTATTTATTTTTCGATTCTCATGTCGGTCGTCGCATACCTACCTTGCACTGACGAGAGCCAACAGCTCGAAACTGCAGTCTGCAAGTGGTGTGTGACGACTGGCAAGGGAGCTCCTTTAAGTAGGATCAGTCTTTCGGCTGGTGTTTGTTGCAATCGAAGCATTAGCGTTTTGATGGTAATATGCAATTATTACACTTAACGCGCCAGGCTTGTAACTTGTAATTCAGCGCTCGGCGGGGCACATAGCCCGGAGAGTAGCTGTTGGTTGCAGTCTGGTTAGGTTCCTTATAGTAAAATAAGGATTTATAGAGGAGTTTGCGACTAAAAATATTATGTTTAATATTCCGCCCTCTAAAAGCACATTTGAACTATGCTAAGCCAAGTCAGGCTATTTATTTTTCGATTGCAACAGACACTGGACCGCTGGATGGCGCCTGCTGGCTGTTTTACATGTCGCTATTGTAAAAATACCGGGATGTACTATAGTCAAAGGATTCTCATGTCGGTCGTCGCATACCTACCTTGCACTGACGAGAGCCAACAGCTCGAAACTGCAGTCTGCAAGTGGTATGTGACGACTGGCAAGGGAGCTCCTTTAAGTAGGATCAGTCTTTCGGCTGGTGTTTGTTGCAATCGAAGCGTTAGCGTTTTGATGGTAATATGCAATTATTACAGTTAACGCGCCAGGCTTGTAACTTGTAATTCAGCGCTCGGCGGGGCACATAGCCCGGAGAGTAGCTGTTGGTTGCAGTCTGGTTAGGTTCCTTATAGTAAAATAAGGATTTATAGAGGAGTTTGCGACTAAAAATATTATGTTTAATATTCCGCCCTCTAAAAGCACATTTGAACAACTCTAAACAAGTATTAACATTCTAAAACACATACCTTTCGGATCTTTAGCTAATTTAAATAAAATTTTGAAAACCATCTAAAGGAAACAAACAAATTCAAACCCTGATTCAGCAAATAAAACAAACATGCACTCTTCGTAATCGTCCAATATGCGAATACATAGCAATATAGTATGTATATCTCGAAAAGAAACTATAATGCGTTGCTGTTCAATAACTGTTACTTAAATAACATTTGTTCCGAATGCACTATATCTGAATGAATAAATGCATGCCTCCTTTAGAGATTATAAAAGAAGCCATCCTCATTTGTGAATGCGAGTATAATGGAAGTTGAATTTTATAGTTGACAATTAAAATCAATACTACTTACATAATACGGCAGCTATACCATTAACAATTCAATCTACGAGCATATGGCTAACAATTGTAAATGGGGATTCCGATAACAGGTAAGCTTACGCCAGCATAAATTGTAATTAAAACACAAAGGGTAGATTATATTCATTCAACTTACGTCACAAATGTATTAGGCACATAACTCTCGTGGACTGTGTCAAGATGAACTAGCTTCTTGAGTTGACGTGAATGGAAATTTAATAGATAGGAGTGCATTTTATAGACAACTATTTAATGCAATTCAAGAATGCTCAAGTTTCGAAGAATAGCTAAGGAAATCAATACATTTCAATGGAATTAATTCCCGCTAATTATAAAACAAAAAAATTTCTTAGCTGGATATAAAAGTATTTCCGAAGAAATTCCTCGCCTTACGGGTTATGGTACAGTTTATTGCAAAAAAGTAGAAAATTTTATTTTAGCAATGTAAACATGATTCTTGCAGAAAATATTGATTAGCCATTATCTAACCAATTTTTAATAATGGTTGCACAACTGACAGAAATTCAGATAATTAGTATTATTTCCAAATTGGTAAATGGATGGTCTTTGAGAGCAATAGCTTATGAATATAACATATAAAATGCAGTGTAATGAAAGCTAACAGAAGATGGGAAAATGAAAGAGCTATATCCCGTAAGCATAGATCAAGTTGAGCTCAACGACGTAATGAGTAACAAGATGAAGATGAATTTCCTACCTCAAAATATCTACTGCCTGTAGAAGAATTAAAAATAATAATAATAATAATATCTTTATTGATCTTTTCAGTTATAATAAATTATAGATGACATGTCAAAATACTGCCATGTTAATGGCTTACAGAAGTAATATTATATATACATATATATGTAAAAAGAGTAAATATAGACATATACAGGGTATAACAAAATTTACAATAAATAATGACTAGTGACATTAAAAGCATAGTATATCCGAAGATATATAGTTAAAAAGTATAACATACAATATTAATGTAATAAATCGTTTGGCTTGTAAAAAAAGTTTAAACTCACTTACTGAATAAAATGAGTTTCTTATTAAATTTTTTTTTATTGTTTTTAAAACTGATCAAGGATACGCGGTCTTTTATTTCTTTTGGTAGAAGGTTATAAATGCGACAACCCGAGTTAATAGGTGACTTTTTATAAAATTCGTGTTTATGTTTACTTAAGGAAATTAATTTTCTTCCTCTTGTATCATAATTATGATAATCTCCGTTAAGTATAAATTTGTTTTTATTTACATGGATATATGTCAACAGTTTCATCAGATATATAGACGTTGTTTTTTTTTTACATTTATTTAACGTCGGCCTATTCCTGCTACTGAGGCCTAACACCGACGCCTGTAGACGAGCTACCCCCAACCAGGAATTTTGCCGAACCTCTTCCCTTAAGAAGAGTAGGGATCTTTTACTTGCCTAACATTTAATAGACAAGGGACCGACGGCTTTACATCCCCTCCGAAGGATGGTATATCTCCTATACAACCCTCGCCTAAGGTTGTATAGCTTCCGCGCATACACTGATATACAAGCCGCTGGAAGATGTGTGAGGCGAGGACGCGGTTTCCGTTGGAATGGTCACCCATCCAAGTACTAACTGCACCTGTCGTTGCTTTACATCGCATACCGAAGTATATACATAGTAAAGACGGACCTACGCTCGCCCCCTATATATAGACGTCACAGTAAGAATTTTAAACTTTTTAAAGATTTCGCGGCACGATTCGTTATAGCCAAGACTAAACAGAAGCCTGAGTATTCTTTTCTGATGTATAAATATTCTGCAAATGTCACTAGCTTGTCCCCAGACTATAATGTTGTATGCAATAGGGGAATAGACGAAAGCATAGTATACGTTTAAATGGGCTTGGTTGTTTAAAGAATTTTTGAGAGAACTTATTACATAAAAACTTTTATTATCTATTTTGTATCCTTAGGGTTTTTTTTATAATTGGATTTTCCTCGTCGGTGTAGGATAATAAACACAGAAATTTTACACCATGTCGACGTTTCGATTTATTTTTAAATCTTCTTCAGGACTGAAATGTACAGATAATGAGTAAGTAAATAAATACATTCAGTTTTTTTAAAATATAACAAATACTGATTTTTAACATACAGAATTATTAAAATATAAATATAAACCTATAAAATGTTGTAAATGTCTCGATATATAGCTCTAAATTAAAATACGGATATAACAAAAATTACAGACAGAGAGACAAAACGGAAAAAAACATACACGTGAGCACTAGGTAAGGATGCTCACGTGTATGTTTTTTCCGTTTTGTCTCTCTGTCCGTAATTTTTGTTATATCTTAATTTTAATTTAGAGCTATATATCGAGACATTTACAACATTTTATAGGTTTATATTTATATTTTAATAATTCTGTATGTTAAAAATCAGTATTTGTTATATTTTAAAAAACTGAATGTATTTATTTACTTACTCATTATCTGTACATTTCAGTCCTGAAGAAGATTTAAAAATAAATCGAAACGTCGACATAGTGTAAAATTTCTGTGTTTATTATCCTACACCGACGAGGAAAATCCAATATATAAAAACTTTTGTTCAATTTTGCAGATAGAATTTCAATATGGTGACTCCAATCTAAATGGCTATCTAGCGTTATTCCCAGAAAAGAAGCTGAGCTTGCAAATGTGATATCATTATCTATCATTCTGTACCTGTTTTTAAATTCAATGCAAACTGTTTTTGAGTAATTAATTATTAAACGAGTCGCTAAATTGTTTTAAAAGTTCGTTAACTTTATTTTTAAGATTTAAAGGATCTGCATCAGATACTACAATCGTAGAATGCATACATGAAAACTTTACCACCAGTTATATAATTAGGAAGATCATTCTCAAATAATAAAAAAATTAATGGACCCAATACGCCCCCCTGGGGGGTTCCATTGTTTATATCATACATGTCAGATTCGACATCTTTTATTTTAACAATTATTTTTCTTTCCGATAAAAAAGATTTTATCCATGTATTTATAGGCCCACGTAAGCCCATATTAAAGATTTTTTCACACACAAAAGTTTTTTCTATGGTGTCAAAAGCCCTTGTAAGATCGAAAAGGATGGCTAGTACATAATGATTTTCATCCATTTTGCTGTTCACATATTGAATTAGATCAACAGTGCCTGATTCCGTTGAAAACCCGGGACGGAAACCATGTTGGGAGTTTGTGAGTATATTATTTTCGTTTAAGAAAATAAATATTCTATTGTAGACAACTTTTTCGAAGATTTTGGAGAAAATACTCAGCAATGATATCGGACGGTAATTTTCAATATTAGTCCGGTCGCCTTTTTTAAATATGGGAATTACAGCAGCTTTTTTTAAGGACTTTGGAAAGTGTCCCATTTAGATTGACAAATTAATTATATCAGCGAGAACTTCAGCTAGTTCGCTGCTGAAGTCCTTAACTAGTTTTACCGGTATTTCATCAAGACCTGTGGATTTTTTATTTGGTAAATTTTTAATAATCAGTTCGATATCTGTTTTTGTAACCGGGGGAAAAAAGATACTTTTATAATTAATTGAAGTTGATATACCTATTGCTGAGGCATTGTCACCAAAATGATATCGAAGTTTTTTTTCGACTATATTTGATAAATATTTCCCGAAAATATTTGCAATTTCTATTGGTTCATTAATTGCAAAATTTTCATAATTTATTGATGTAATAGTATTATTATTATTATTACTATTAAGAGATGTTTGTTTCAATTTGTTGACTAAATTCCACACAATTTTTATTTTATTTTAAGAATTCTTAATGATAGCATCATTATGAGCTACCTTTTCATTGCGAATATCACTCTGTACTTGCTTTTTAAATTGTTTATATTTTTCCTTTAGTTGCTCATCTTCTGTTTTTTCTGAGCCAGTTCAGTTTTTTAAATTCTTCCATATCCTTCAATAATTTTTGTGAAAATTTAATTTACTTGTTACTTGTTTCTTATTAGGTGTGGCTTTAAAACTGCATGACGTATTAAAACACCAGATAAAATGTTTAAAAAAGTCGTCAAAAATTCTGTCAATGTCAGTATTATTAGTCTGCAAAGAGGAATTTTTAAACAAGTATTTAAATTCGTTTATTGACTGGCTGTTAATTTTTCTATAATAGTTGATGGGTAAATTAGTTATGTTTTCGGGCAAAACCGGAGCCATTTCAGCGGGAGGATTACAATATACCATCTGACCATGGTGATCGGACAGTCCGGAGTCAAAGTTTTTCACATATAATAAATTTAGGGTTGTTGGTAACAACATAGTCTATAATCGTTTGCGTGGTGTATGATTTATTTTTGGCTATTCGAGTGGGTTCAAAAATTAATGAGGTAAAATTAAGTGACGTAAATATATCCGACAAAATTCTTGAGTACTAGTTGTTAGTATTATTATTTATATTCAGGTCGCCACTAATACCAACAAATTTAAATTCGGACGATGCTTTTGATAATAGTTGTGACAGTTGCATGAAAAACGTTTCAAGGTCCCCGTAAATATTTAAAATACAATATTCTTTGTTAAACGTCACAGCAGAAGATTCAATACATAATTCAATTGATAAATTGTTAAACTGTTTTATGGGTTTACAGAGAGAAACTATATCTGTCTTAGCAAATATAGCTGTTCCACCATGTGCATGAGCTTGACGACAATAATCGCTCACTAAGGTGTAATCGCTAATATAAGTGGATTGTAAACTTTCTCTGCATTGCCAGTGCTCACTTAGACATAAGAAACTAGGATTGTATTTGCTAAGAAAAACCTCTAGTAAATTAATTTTGTTTTTGAGATACACTGTATATTAATATGGAAAATACTCCACATTTCACCTTGAGGCATTCTGAAATACAAATTACCGGAAGAAAAAACAAGGACCGATCACTTTTGCACTCAACCATATGTTAAACAATGTAGATTGGTCAACAATCATATTTTCTGACGAAGAAGCTCTCCAATCGTGAAATGATGGACATATTCGTGTTTATAGGCTTCGTAGACAAAGACACAATGAATATTTTACATCCGATTCAATTCAATCGGGACGTTTTTCTGTTAATACTTGGGCGCGGATTAATAAAAAAGAAATGGGAATGTATCATTCTCAAAATGTTGAACAATTTCGTACCATGATTGAAGATGAATGGAAAAGCTTATGTAATACCCAAATCACAGAAAATTTTGTTTTATCAATGCCTAGAAGGCTGCAAGCTATTTTAGATGAGAATGGAGCTATGCCTATATAGTAATTGCCATTATTTTTGTTGTAATTCGTTTATTTGTATTTTAAATTCTTCGTCACAAAGCTTAATCTTCTTACGTTAACTGCAGTTTTTGCATATGAACGCATCTGCTACGATTTTAAAAACAAAGACTCTTTTAAAACATATTTAAGTGACCACACTTTTAACACAAGGCATAAAGATAAATTCTGTTATCCTTGGCATAAAACAACCTTGAGTAGTGGTGAGAGGTAAGTGAAAATAAAATGATATTGGCTACCATTCTTTCATGATTTGTAAGGTGTAATTCAATGCAGGTCGGGGTATTTGCCCGCTGAGTACTTGTTTCCTGCAAATCATATATTATAAAACAACCTTGTTAGAAACGGTAGATTTACTTTTAATTCACTGCGAATGTCAGAAAAATGCCCGTGCGGCCGCACGTCTATTTCGCACGTCGTCAACCATACCGGCAGTATTTTAAAATTCTAGAAGAGTCATTCCGAAGTGCAGAAAATATTGAGGTGGCAGAGGACAGATTTTTATAGTAAGCGAAGAAATTGAGACAAATGTGTACCCAAATGTTTCTACAAGAGATCTGGCAAAGGAGATAGATATTGGTCGTGAGACAGTAAGATGTATATTTAAATAACATGGTTTTAAATGCTACAAATACCAATAGCATCAAGAATTATATGAAATTAACGGAAACAGAAGATTGATCCTTTGTAATTCATTTACTCAGCACGTATACTTAAAAAATAATGGCATATACAATAGACATAGGTAATCTACATTATTGGTCTAAGAAAATTTACACGAAATGTTTGAAGATAACCATCAGGATAGATTTGGAGTGAATGTGGGCCGGAATATTCGGTACAAAAATTATTGGTCTGAACCCTATAATCTCACAGAAGTGACAGAACAATATATAAGAATCTATACTATTTATTTTATTAACTATTAAGTTTTAGCTAAAATAGCAGTATCCTGATGCTCATTCTTTTAAAAAATGAAAGTCTATATTATATAGGTCTCATTGTAAAATTTTTGAATATTTTCTATTGTATTTGTATTTGTATTGCATCTGGTGTTTTCTAAAATTTTTAAAAATTTTAATGTAGTGTTTATGTAAGGTAACTTAAGTTGTAAATGTATATACAGTGTTTTTAGTTGACGTGTACTATATAATGTAACTTATCTCTGGTACGAAATATATTCCATTCTATTCTATTTTACTCTATTCTGCTCTACTCTACTCAACTCTACTCTACTCTACTCTACTCTACTCTACTCTACTCTACTCTACTATACTCTACTATACTCTACTCTACTCTACTCTTTCCTGTTCTATTCTATTCTATTCCATTCCATTCCATTCCATTCCATTCCACTCCACTCCACTCCACTCCACTCCACTCCACTCCACTCCACTCCACTTTACTCTATTCTATTCTATTCTATAATATTTACAATATTGTTCTATTTGAAATAAGACTGTTTATTTTATAGTTATTATTTAATTTAAAACAAGCAATATTACTGATAAATTTAATGATCTCATCTAGATATCTTGAACTTATTTTAAAATTTTTATCAACATATCCCAGTCATGCCAGTCACCCAACCCAATTTACATATAGTCTTACATAATCCCATTAGGCTAAGAAAAATTCATATTCCTGTCCGACTTACAGAATGCACTAATTCTCCTTTTGAATAAACCTCGCTCTGTATAGTATATTCAAAGTGTATGTTTGTAAAACCAATTAATATATTTTTCTCTGAAAGTAGACGACTTCTACTAAATACACTCATTTAAACAACTTTAATTATTCTTCTTAAAACATTTTCAAAGAAATTATTATAAGAAAGTAATATAGATCATTACAAATCTTAATTTTGTTCCAGGTCCTGTCTCTAGGCGCCGACGTCCTTCCAGAATACAAACTTCAAAATCCCAAGATACACAACTACACAATTTTACATTATTCGCCTTTCAAGGCAGTATGGGACTGGATCATTCTCATTCTGGTCATGTACACGGCGATATTTACACCATATGTGGCTGCTTTTTTATTGGGAGAGCCGGATTTTAATAATAGGAAGAACAAGAAATATAGCGAGGATCCGATTGTTATTATAGATTTAATTGGTAAGTAACATTTGTTTATAGTTCAATGCTAAAAACACCATAACCTCCAAATTTTATTTATGTGCAGGAAGATAATTGTATTCTGATATTCTGAGTAGGATAAAATAAAATTTATTATAACATATATAAATCCTATTAGGTATTATAAATAGATAGAGAAGAAAAATATGTACATATACATATATACATATATATTGCCATGGTCACCCGAACCATTGCGAAATATGTTAAGGTTTGTTATACTCAATACAAATAACTTAATCTCTGAGCGTTACTTGAAATTTGTATCTGGGAATTTAATGGCTCGGGCATGCACGATTAATAAGAAACTATAAATAGAATGACTATAACACCTTATGAAAAACTCAATAATTTTAAGAAATTTTATATTAGTTTACAGAAATTTTACATAAATACCTGTTATAACATATCACATGATATATATCACAAGTTTGCTAGAACATTTATAATAAAATTAAGCTCAATTATGCTCACGTGCTGGTCAGGAATCCATGCTACACCCACATTTGACTGCAGGAGGTCGTAAGTCCATTTTGAGCTTTCGCAGTAGCAGGAGACCTAGAAAATATAAAAAATTTAATAATGTATCCATCTGCAACAAGTATTGCACCACATATTAATAAAGAACAATGATTACTGATCTCAATAGAGTAAATTGTGTCTATAGTAAACCTCTAATTAAACTTTTATATAATAAAATACATTTCAAGCGTCAGAGTAAACTTTTGTTCAGAACTTTAATAACTGAATTCAAAATAAAACTTTCTCCATACAAGTGCTTGGAACTTTAATCCCAGAATTGTTGCATGCAAAAGTTGCACTAGGTAAGTACCTAGTGCAACTTAAAGTTCCATAAGGGGGCCCCAGTGACGACTTTGTTTAGTTCCTCAAGGACTGGGTAAAATCACTAACAGTTTAAACCCAAGAGTTTGTTTAACTGCATGTGTGTTCGATGTCAATAGCCACAGTGCTAGGCAAGGTTTTAAAACAATTTACAAACATCATTCGTGTGCGGGGACATAAGCGCATAATTTGAGGATAGCGTTCCCTGAAAAATTTAGACAGTGTTAATTTTAAGGAAAAGCCATTGTACGGCGTTTTATTATCATAAGTGTTTGTATTAGTAAGTAAGGAAGGTTTTTCAATGGTATTTGGAGTTCATAAGGTTTAATTTTAAGTAAAAAGTATAAAAAGTTTCAAAATTTTCAAAATTCTTAATATTCACCCTAGAGGCAAGATAGGGGTATCAATAGAACCAGTATGAAACCTATATCAATAAAATCAAAAAACAGTTAAGGAAATTTAATCAAAAAGGCATGAAAAATCCACATTTCATTTTGACATTTAAATATTTTCAAATCCAGAAGGCCAAAAATAGCAAAATTTTGATGGTAACCATGGAAATAATGTCAAGAGAGTGAAAATTTGTATTTGCTAAGGTGAGAGGTGTTCCAAATTTGTCCGCGGCTAACCTCACTTTTAATTTAGAATATTAGAATTTTGTCATTTCATAAAACGTCAAAGTGACGTAAATAAAATTTAATGAAATAATTCTAATCAAAATAGAATACAAAAAAAAGATTTAAACTTCTATACAAGTTGTCTATAGAAATATTCTATAAAGGTATTGTGCCTTTCATATTAAACTCTGTACTCACCAAAAATTGTTTAAAATTCAAATTGTTATTAACCGTAAGTCACTTCACTTAGAAAATAGAACATCTTCGAATATTAAAATAAAGTGCATCTTCTCTACGCTTCATTTCCCAGGCAGGCAAAACTACTACACCAGAACGAGACCAGATGATTTGGACGAGTTCAAGGGGTCACGCACTCCGATCTGCTTATAAGGTTAGCTAGCTTTACGATCGTAACAAACAATAAAGAGCTCTGATACCAAAAGGTATCCTTTCATTTAATTTAAATCTATCTTCAAGTCGATATCACTGTTTCTTTCATGTATTTTAGTTTAAGAATTACTTTACCACTGTCAATTGTCATTTGTTTGTGCTCGAACCTTCAAGTACCAAAATAAAAGGTTAATTGTTATAGGAATCTTTAATTTCAGTCTACAACCCCACAATAAATCTCTTGAATCTGCTCCTGTTAGATAGAGATTCTCATCACTGCTGGCTGAGTTCATTATTTCCTGTGTCTCAACACAGGTGGCGCCCAGGCAAACTTTACTAGTTTTAACTTTATTTTAAACGAGTAATTTCATTTGTTCCCTGTTCCGATTTACACTGCCCATTTTAATACTCTTGTGCCACTGATCAGGTGATACAGGTCTGAGAATGGGCGAGTTTTAACGCTTCGCTGGTCTGTTTGTGTTTGCCCGTAAATATTATATCTTCTGCGGGCTAATGCCTCACATTCATATATAATATGGTCTACTATCTCTGGTACCTTGCCACATAATCTGCAGTCAAGGTCGCTATCGAACTTGCAAATTCTGTGCAGGTGTTTCTTAACAGGAAAATGTCCCGTCAAGAGGCCTGGTACAATTCTCAACTGTAACTTGTTCTTTGAGAGCAGTTCTTCAGTTTGTTTTGGGCATGGTCCTTCAATAAGTGTTTTCCCATGCCGATTACCTGGTATATTCCTCCAGTAATGATTGTGTTTATTCCTGACCCAATCTTTAATTGCCCCTCTAGCTGAGCATTTGGTAATGCCCAGCACGGGCTCTGAGCCATAGAATGTGTTAGCTGCTCCATTGAGTTACTATAGATACATTTTTTGATGGAAAGTATGCCCAGTATGTACTTTTTGTGCATTATCTATGTTTATAAAGAAGTTATTAAAAGCATTTGCTTTTTCAGTATTATCCGTTATAAGAATATTATTTTGCTTAATAGTATTTATATTTTTATTATTTTTTTTTTACCGTTTGTAACCTCACGAACAATAGTCCATATCTGTTTATAATGGCTACTACTTTGTTTAATTTTTGTTTTATAATAATTATTTTCCATTTGCTGTGGTAAAATATTCAATTTACTTCTATATTGTTTGATAGCTTCGTCTGTTCCAGTCCTTAACATATTTTTACTTCCACGTTCAGTGGATAGTAACGCATTTTTTTTTTTGTTGAAATGGGCTTAAAATATCATGAAACGTCCAGATATTAAATTTGAGCGAAAGAAAAATTTCCTGTCTGTCTGTCGGTCTTTCTGTCAGTCTGTCTGTCGGTTTGACTGTCAGTCTGTCGGTAACTTTTTTTTGTGCGCACGTTTACTTTGGAACCGTTTATGATATTGACTTGAAATTTGGTTTTTTGTTGAAATATGCTTAAAATGTCATTAAAGGTTCAGATATTAAATTTGAGCGAAAAAAAATTTCCTGTCTGTCTGTCGGTTTGTCTGTCAGTCTGTCTGTAACTTTTTTTGTGATCACGTTTACTCTGGAACAGTTTATGAAATTTGATTTATGTATTATAACGATCTCTGAAACACGATTATATTTTGATCTAATTCCGTTGAAGGGTTAGGGAGTAAATGGGGTAAACAAGGGTAAATAGGCAAAGCAAGCAGGTAAGAGTCCATAAAATTGTAATTTAGGGCATGTACGAAAAGTTAAGTTCTCAAAAAAATTTTCGCATCAGCCACCCCCCACTATCACCCCCATACTATTATAGAAGGGAGTAAAAAAAAATAAAATGTGATTTAGTGTGTATACAAGAACGAAACGTCTCAAAAATTTTTTCTTGGCGTTAGCTACTCCCTCTACGACCCCCATTGCCACCCCTACACTATTATTAAACGGAGTAAAAAGTTCAATTAGGATTTAGTGTGTATACGAGAACCAAGGGCTTCTAAGAAATTTTTTTTACAATAGCTCCCCCTTCTAGCACCCCCATTGCCACCCCCACTCTATTATTAAAGGGAAAAAAATATTATTGAGATTTTGTGTGTATAAGACTTGGATACAAAATCTAGATGTGGAAGTAGTGATTCCTTGGGCAGCGGTTTTTTTGGAGTTTATTAGTCTAAATGTAATCCACGGTTTAATTTTTTTAACTTATTTTTCTGGCGTATTGCTTTTGTTGCTACATTTACAAATGTTTTAAGTATATTTATAAGCGCCGTATATGTTTGTTCAGCATCATTAGACTGTATCACTTCTTTCCATTCTTCTTTTGCTAGTACCTGATGCAGTTTTTGTAATTTATTGTTTAAATAGTTTTCTGGTTGTTTGTATCATATATTTATTATATTATTGAAAGAGAAGGAAAGAGTAAGGAAAACGCGTAATTAAATAGATAAACTGTTTTAAAAAAATCGAAACATTCGCGTTTAGTTAATAATTTAGTTGGTAAGTGCAAATAGTTTAAGCTAAATTATAAAATTGCATCAAGAATAATAATTTAGTTTCTAAAAACATCACCTACATATAATTATATTAGATATTAGATAATTTTATTATATACCACGTTTTTTAAGTCATTTGACTACAAATGGATCCATTCATTAGAGACTACCAACCAAACAAAATTATAACAGAAGTATTAGATAATATAAGCGAGGCTAACATCTAAATATCAGAAGTATCCAAAAAAATTATGAGGAATTAGAAATATTTTTAAATCAATTCACTAAGGAGTTTGAGTGTATCGTATTAAGTGAAACGTGGAACATTGACAACATTAATTTATTTAATCTTAAAGGTTATAACATTATATACAATGAAGGTAACTACAACCAAAACGATGGTATCGTGGTGTTTATAAAAGAAGACATAGAATGTGAGTACAATATTGACACAATTTCACATATCAAAGCTATTAGACTCAAAACAAAATTTTTCAAAAATACTATAGAGATAATGTGCATATATAAATCACCATCGATCGATAATGTTGAGTTCCTAGAGCAACTAGAACACCACTTAAGAAATAAACCTTTCTCCTCTAAAATAAACTTAATTGTAGGCGATGTGAATATAGACCTTTTAAAAAATAATAATAATGTCACCAACGAATATTTGAATATAATGTCTGAGTATGATTTTTTTCCGGCCATAAATGATGTTACTAGAGCCCAGGGAAACTCAGGTAGCTGCATTGATCATATATTTACGAAAATAACAAATAATATCAATGAGAACATATTACCTATTATAATTAAAAATAACATCACTGACCATTTTCCTATCATATTGCAGATTATAACACAAAATGAAGCAAAAATAAAGGAGATAGAAGATAAATATATCAAATTTATAAATTACAAAACATTAAAAAATGATCTAAGTACCTGTACCTGGGGTTCAGTTTATAACTGTGATGATGCAGAAACTGCAACAAATATATTCGTAAATACTGTGCTAGGAAAAATGAATGAACATACAAAACTAATAAAGAGAAAAAAGAAAAATATGAGTCGGAAACCTTGGATTACTAAAGGTATATTAAACTCTATAAACTACAAGAATAAATTATATTTAAACTTCCAAAGATCAAATGAGAATGCCATCTTAAAAGAACAATATACTAGCTACAGAAATAACTTAAATAAATTAATAAAAAAGTCCAAAAACGAATATTACAAAAAGAGAATCGAAAATGAAAAAAATAATAATAAAATTCTATGGAACACTGTTAATGAAATACAAAATAAACCTAAGAAAAAAAACAATGATGTGAATAAAATTTTAAATTCAAATAATGAAATTACTGAAAATATAGAAGAAATATGCGAGATATTTAATGAAACCTATTCGGAAATGGGTAGCAAAATGGCCAAATTGATAGAAAGAGATGAAAATTATAAAGAAAAAGTAATAATAAATGACAAATCAATGTTTCTTTATCCAACCGACGAAAAAGAAGCAAGAGAAAATATTATGAACTTAAAATATAAAAAATCGGCGGGTATTGACGGAATAAAAGCTGAATCACTAAAGCAAATCGTAGATTACATAACTCAACCTTTAACATTTATAATGAATAAATGCTTTCAGGATGGAGTATGCCCCTCAGCATTCAAAGTATCACTAATAAAACCCATATTTAAAAAAGGTGATAGGCTGGAGCCTGTTAATTATCGGCCTATCTCATTAATCACAAACTTCAGCAAGATATTTGAGAAATTACTAAAATTAAGATTACAGAAATTCGTAAATAAATACAATATTATATCCTGCAATCAATACGGTTTTCAGGAAGGGAAATCAACATCGGATGCAATTGAATGTCTCACTAAGGAAATATATATGTCACTCGACAAAGGAAAGCCCTCACTGGGTATTTTTATAGACCTAGCCAAAGCATTCGATACGATAAGTCATCGGCTGCTGCTCGAAAGTCTTGAAAACATAGGTATAAGGAACTTACCACTAAAATTATTAAAGAGTTACCTCTCCGACAGAAAACAATGCGTGGGTATTGGTGAGAGAAAGAGTGGTTATCGGACTATAGATTGTGGTGTTCCTCAAGGTACCATCCTAGGACCCTTATTATTTATTTTATACATCAACAACTTATTTCTCGTAGACACAGATGGTCATATAACTAGCTTTGCGGATGACACAGCAATTTATTATGAAGACGATACTTGGACTAACCTAAAAATAAAAGCAGAAAGCGATTTCGTTAAAATAAAAAAATGGCTTGATTATAAATTATTATCAATAAATTTTGACAAAACCTTTTATATTCCTTTTACATCTTATAAACCGCAACTACCAAAATATGATGTATTAAATATAAACATAAACAATAAAAATTTTAATATTGCATACGCGAAAACTATAAGATATCTTGGTATACATATAGACCAACATCTCCGCTGGGAAGCACATGTGAATGAATTATTAAAAAAATTACGCGGAATAATACCACTCTTTAGAAAGCTCAAACATATATTAGACTGCAAACAATTAATAATAATGTACAAAGCCTTTGTAGAATCACACCTAAGGTACGGTATAATAGGTTGGGGTGGGATCTTAAATTGCAACATGGCATAGTTAGATATATTTCAAAAAAGGGTCTTAAAAGTCATATACAATAAAGAACATACCTACCCATCTGATGCGCTATTTAAAATCGCAAATGTAATGGACATAAGACAATTATTTTGCATTGCACTAGCCATTAAACAACATGCTGAAAATAAAAGAATTATAGTAGAGACACATCCCCTTTATAGAACCAGAAATATAAATACCCTAAAAATCCCTAAAAGACGAAAAACCGTAGGGCAACGATGTTGTTCGTATCTAGCTCCAAAAATATATAATTCATTACCGCTTGAAATTAAAGAAATCAATAATAAAAAGAAATTTAAGTTAACGTGCATGAAATATATTTCTGAAAATGAAAGGAATATGTTCCACGTTTTAGTTGATCAAAAATATTAGATGTTAATAACATTTCCATATACAGTAAAATAAAACCTATTACAAAAATATCGTAATTTATACGCACCATACTGATGCTACACTTTACTTACCTATATATCTAATAACATATTTTTTATACTTTTTCCTCGAAAATTATTATCTAAAAATAGATTAATAAAAACAATGTATAAGTAAAATTATTATATGATGCATTTAGCCTTATATTACTTTTCATTTTCGTATAGTTACATAATTATTAGCATGTAAAAATTATAGTTTCTAAGATAGAAAATAGCCTAGTGGCAGCAAAGGCAAAGGCAGAAAATCTAAGGTGGATCACCTTGAAAGAGTAAACTTTTGAAGTGGAAAGAAAATTCCAGTTTTTACGTTATATTTTAGAAAACATTGCTTAGTTAAAACAATCTTCGTTACGTATAACTTTGTTGAAGAATGTTTATTGTGCAAAACATATTGATAAGTTTCTATAGCTGCCAAATATCTGATGAGCATTTGCTGCCAGTTTCATCTATAAACACTCCCAAATATTAAATGGATATCCCTAAAATTGAATACAAACAGCTGCCACCAGGCTAGATTAATTATGCCATGTCATTTGTATATACGATGACACATTTTGTACCCGTACAAGTATCTTAGAGATACTTCTGGGGTCCTTCTCTTTATTAGTACATTCTTCCTACCATCTATATTATTATTGTAATTACAAGACTGATAATGTATAATGTATGATGTATAATGTATAAAATAAAGATTATTATTATTATTATTAGTAAACTCATTAAAATGGATGGAAGTGATACTATGTAATGGTCCATGATTGCTGTTTGAATTACGTTAGATTTTATACCAATATCTTTTTTATCTTTTTCAATATTAGAGTTAACAAAAATATGATATATAGTACTCACTATGTGTTCTGTCGCCCTAATAGGTTTGTTCACGGATGGTATAACACCATTTTGTGCTAACAGATTTAAATAGTTATGAACATTGCGGTCTTTTGTGTCTAATATATTAAAGTGTATAAACTTTGTACTCTCTTGATAAAGGCCTAATAAGTCGAAATATTTGTAGGGAATTTTAAACAAAGTAATTTGATACATCTAAAAGCAGTTTTTGTGAAGCAAAAATAAAGGAGATAGAAGATAAATATATCAAATTTATAAATTACAAAACATTAAAAAATGATCTAAGTACCTGTACCTGGGGTTCAGTTTATAACTGTGATGATGCAGAAACTGCAACAAATATATTCGTAAATACTGTGCTAGGAAAAATGAATGAACATACAAAACTAATAAAGAGAAAAAAGAAAAATATGAGTCGGAAACCTTGGATTACTAAAGGTATATTAAACTCTATAAACTACAAGAATAAATTATATTTAAACTTCCAAAGATCAAATGAGAATGCCATCTTAAAAGAACAATATACTAGCTACAGAAATAACTTAAATAAATTAATAAAAAAGTCCAAAAACGAATATTACAAAAAGAGAATCGAAAATGAAAAAAATAATAATAAAATTCTATGGAACACTGTTAATGAAATACAAAATAAACCTAAGAAAAAAAACAATGATGTGAATAAAATTTTAAATTCAAATAATGAAATTACTGAAAATATAGAAGAAATATGCGAGATATTTAATGAAACCTATTCGGAAATGGGTAGCAAAATGGCCAAATTGATAGAAAGAGATGAAAATTATAAAGAAAAAGTAATAATAAATGACAAATCAATGTTTCTTTATCCAACCGACGAAAAAGAAGCAAGAGAAAATATTATGAACTTAAAATATAAAAAATCGGCGGGTATTGACGGAATAAAAGCTGAATCACTAAAGCAAATCGTAGATTACATAACTCAACCTTTAACATTTATAATGAATAAATGCTTTCAGGATGGAGTATGCCCCTCAGCATTCAAAGTATCACTAATAAAACCCATATTTAAAAAAGGTGATAGGCTGGAGCCTGTTAATTATCGGCCTATCTCATTAATCACAAACTTCAGCAAGATATTTGAGAAATTACTAAAATTAAGATTACAGAAATTCGTAAATAAATACAATATTATATCCTGCAATCAATACGGTTTTCAGGAAGGGAAATCAACATCGGATGCAATTGAATGTCTCACTAAGGAAATATATATGTCACTCGACAAAGGAAAGCCCTCACTGGGTATTTTTATAGACCTAGCCAAAGCATTCGATACGATAAGTCATCGGCTGCTGCTCGAAAGTCTTGAAAACATAGGTATAAGGAACTTACCACTAAAATTATTAAAGAGTTACCTCTCCGACAGAAAACAATGCGTGGGTATTGGTGAGAGAAAGAGTGGTTATCGGACTATAGATTGTGGTGTTCCTCAAGGTACCATCCTAGGACCCTTATTATTTATTTTATACATCAACAACTTATTTCTCGTAGACACAGATGGTCATATAACTAGCTTTGCGGATGACACAGCAATTTATTATGAAGACGATACTTGGACTAACCTAAAAATAAAAGCAGAAAGCGATTTCGTTAAAATAAAAAAATGGCTTGATTATAAATTATTATCAATAAATTTTGACAAAACCTTTTATATTCCTTTTACATCTTATAAACCGCAACTACCAAAATATGATGTATTAAATATAAACATAAACAATAAAAATTTTAATATTGCATACGCGAAAACTATAAGATATCTTGGTATACATATAGACCAACATCTCCGCTGGGAAGCACATGTGAATGAATTATTAAAAAAATTACGCGGAATAATACCACTCTTTAGAAAGCTCAAACATATATTAGACTGCAAACAATTAATAATAATGTACAAAGCCTTTGTAGAATCACACCTAAGGTACGGTATAATAGGTTGGGGTGGGATCTTAAATTGCAACATGGCATAGTTAGATATATTTCAAAAAAGGGTCTTAAAAGTCATATACAATAAAGAACATACCTACCCATCTGATGCGCTATTTAAAATCGCAAATGTAATGGACATAAGACAATTATTTTGCATTGCACTAGCCATTAAACAACATGCTGAAAATAAAAGAATTATAGTAGAGACACATCCCCTTTATAGAACCAGAAATATAAATACCCTAAAAATCCCTAAAAGACGAAAAACCGTAGGGCAACGATGTTGTTCGTATCTAGCTCCAAAAATATATAATTCATTACCGCTTGAAATTAAAGAAATCAATAATAAAAAGAAATTTAAGTTAACGTGCATGAAATATATTTCTGAAAATGAAAGGAATATGTTCCACGTTTTAGTTGATCAAAAATATTAGATGTTAATAACATTTCCATATACAGTAAAATAAAACCTATTACAAAAATATCGTAATTTATACGCACCATACTGATGCTACACTTTACTTACCTATATATCTAATAACATATTTTTTATACTTTTTCCTCGAAAATTATTATCTAAAAATAGATTAATAAAAACAATGTATAAGTAAAATTATTATATGATGCATTTAGCCTTATATTACTTTTCATTTTCGTATAGTTACATAATTATTAGCATGTAAAAATTATAGTTTCTAAGATAGAAAATAGCCTAGTGGCAGCAAAGGCAAAGGCAGAAAATCTAAGGTGGATCACCTTGAAAGAGTAAACTTTTGAAGTGGAAAGAAAATTCCAGTTTTTACGTTATATTTTAGAAAACATTGCTTAGTTAAAACAATCTTCGTTACGTATAACTTTGTTGAAGAATGTTTATTGTGCAAAACATATTGATAAGTTTCTATAGCTGCCAAATATCTGATGAGCATTTGCTGCCAGTTTCATCTATAAACACTCCCAAATATTAAATGGATATCCCTAAAATTGAATACAAACAGCTGCCACCAGGCTAGATTAATTATGCCATGTCATTTGTATATACGATGACACATTTTGTACCCGTACAAGTATCTTAGAGATACTTCTGGGGTCCTTCTCTTTATTAGTACATTCTTCCTACCATCTATATTATTATTGTAATTACAAGACTGATAATGTATAATGTATGATGTATAATGTATAAAATAAAGATTATTATTATTATTATTAGTAAACTCATTAAAATGGATGGAAGTGATACTATGTAATGGTCCATGATTGCTGTTTGAATTACGTTAGATTTTATACCAATATCTTTTTTATCTTTTTCAATATTAGAGTTAACAAAAATATGATATATAGTACTCACTATGTGTTCTGTCGCCCTAATAGGTTTGTTCACGGATGGTATAACACCATTTTGTGCTAACAGATTTAAATAGTTATGAACATTGCGGTCTTTTGTGTCTAATATATTAAAGTGTATAAACTTTGTACTCTCTTGATAAAGGCCTAATAAGTCGAAATATTTGTAGGGAATTTTAAACAAAGTAATTTGATACATCTAAAAGCAGTTTTTGTGAAGCAAAAATAAAGGAGATAGAAGATAAATATATCAAATTTATAAATTACAAAACATTAAAAAATGATCTAAGTACCTGTACCTGGGGTTCAGTTTATAACTGTGATGATGCAGAAACTGCAACAAATATATTCGTAAATACTGTGCTAGGAAAAATGAATGAACATACAAAACTAATAAAGAGAAAAAAGAAAAATATGAGTCGGAAACCTTGGATTACTAAAGGTATATTAAACTCTATAAACTACAAGAATAAATTATATTTAAACTTCCAAAGATCAAATGAGAATGCCATCTTAAAAGAACAATATACTAGCTACAGAAATAACTTAAATAAATTAATAAAAAAGTCCAAAAACGAATATTACAAAAAGAGAATCGAAAATGAAAAAAATAATAATAAAATTCTATGGAACACTGTTAATGAAATACAAAATAAACCTAAGAAAAAAAACAATGATGTGAATAAAATTTTAAATTCAAATAATGAAATTACTGAAAATATAGAAGAAATATGCGAGATATTTAATGAAACCTATTCGGAAATGGGTAGCAAAATGGCCAAATTGATAGAAAGAGATGAAAATTATAAAGAAAAAGTAATAATAAATGACAAATCAATGTTTCTTTATCCAACCGACGAAAAAGAAGCAAGAGAAAATATTATGAACTTAAAATATAAAAAATCGGCGGGTATTGACGGAATAAAAGCTGAATCACTAAAGCAAATCGTAGATTACATAACTCAACCTTTAACATTTATAATGAATAAATGCTTTCAGGATGGAGTATGCCCCTCAGCATTCAAAGTATCACTAATAAAACCCATATTTAAAAAAGGTGATAGGCTGGAGCCTGTTAATTATCGGCCTATCTCATTAATCACAAACTTCAGCAAGATATTTGAGAAATTACTAAAATTAAGATTACAGAAATTCGTAAATAAATACAATATTATATCCTGCAATCAATACGGTTTTCAGGAAGGGAAATCAACATCGGATGCAATTGAATGTCTCACTAAGGAAATATATATGTCACTCGACAAAGGAAAGCCCTCACTGGGTATTTTTATAGACCTAGCCAAAGCATTCGATACGATAAGTCATCGGCTGCTGCTCGAAAGTCTTGAAAACATAGGTATAAGGAACTTACCACTAAAATTATTAAAGAGTTACCTCTCCGACAGAAAACAATGCGTGGGTATTGGTGAGAGAAAGAGTGGTTATCGGACTATAGATTGTGGTGTTCCTCAAGGTACCATCCTAGGACCCTTATTATTTATTTTATACATCAACAACTTATTTCTCGTAGACACAGATGGTCATATAACTAGCTTTGCGGATGACACAGCAATTTATTATGAAGACGATACTTGGACTAACCTAAAAATAAAAGCAGAAAGCGATTTCGTTAAAATAAAAAAATGGCTTGATTATAAATTATTATCAATAAATTTTGACAAAACCTTTTATATTCCTTTTACATCTTATAAACCGCAACTACCAAAATATGATGTATTAAATATAAACATAAACAATAAAAATTTTAATATTGCATACGCGAAAACTATAAGATATCTTGGTATACATATAGACCAACATCTCCGCTGGGAAGCACATGTGAATGAATTATTAAAAAAATTACGCGGAATAATACCACTCTTTAGAAAGCTCAAACATATATTAGACTGCAAACAATTAATAATAATGTACAAAGCCTTTGTAGAATCACACCTAAGGTACGGTATAATAGGTTGGGGTGGGATCTTAAATTGCAACATGGCATAGTTAGATATATTTCAAAAAAGGGTCTTAAAAGTCATATACAATAAAGAACATACCTACCCATCTGATGCGCTATTTAAAATCGCAAATGTAATGGACATAAGACAATTATTTTGCATTGCACTAGCCATTAAACAACATGCTGAAAATAAAAGAATTATAGTAGAGACACATCCCCTTTATAGAACCAGAAATATAAATACCCTAAAAATCCCTAAAAGACGAAAAACCGTAGGGCAACGATGTTGTTCGTATCTAGCTCCAAAAATATATAATTCATTACCGCTTGAAATTAAAGAAATCAATAATAAAAAGAAATTTAAGTTAACGTGCATGAAATATATTTCTGAAAATGAAAGGAATATGTTCCACGTTTTAGTTGATCAAAAATATTAGATGTTAATAACATTTCCATATACAGTAAAATAAAACCTATTACAAAAATATCGTAATTTATACGCACCATACTGATGCTACACTTTACTTACCTATATATCTAATAACATATTTTTTATACTTTTTCCTCGAAAATTATTATCTAAAAATAGATTAATAAAAACAATGTATAAGTAAAATTATTATATGATGCATTTAGCCTTATATTACTTTTCATTTTCGTATAGTTACATAATTATTAGCATGTAAAAATTATAGTTTCTAAGATAGAAAATAGCCTAGTGGCAGCAAAGGCAAAGGCAGAAAATCTAAGGTGGATCACCTTGAAAGAGTAAACTTTTGAAGTGGAAAGAAAATTCCAGTTTTTACGTTATATTTTAGAAAACATTGCTTAGTTAAAACAATCTTCGTTACGTATAACTTTGTTGAAGAATGTTTATTGTGCAAAACATATTGATAAGTTTCTATAGCTGCCAAATATCTGATGAGCATTTGCTGCCAGTTTCATCTATAAACACTCCCAAATATTAAATGGATATCCCTAAAATTGAATACAAACAGCTGCCACCAGGCTAGATTAATTATGCCATGTCATTTGTATATACGATGACACATTTTGTACCCGTACAAGTATCTTAGAGATACTTCTGGGGTCCTTCTCTTTATTAGTACATTCTTCCTACCATCTATATTATTATTGTAATTACAAGACTGATAATGTATAATGTATGATGTATAATGTATAAAATAAAGATTATTATTATTATTATTAGTAAACTCATTAAAATGGATGGAAGTGATACTATGTAATGGTCCATGATTGCTGTTTGAATTACGTTAGATTTTATACCAATATCTTTTTTATCTTTTTCAATATTAGAGTTAACAAAAATATGATATATAGTACTCACTATGTGTTCTGTCGCCCTAATAGGTTTGTTCACGGATGGTATAACACCATTTTGTGCTAACAGATTTAAATAGTTATGAACATTGCGGTCTTTTGTGTCTAATATATTAAAGTGTATAAACTTTGTACTCTCTTGATAAAGGCCTAATAAGTCGAAATATTTGTAGGGAATTTTAAACAAAGTAATTTGATACATCTAAAAGCAGTTTTTGTGAAGCAAAAATAAAGGAGATAGAAGATAAATATATCAAATTTATAAATTACAAAACATTAAAAAATGATCTAAGTACCTGTACCTGGGGTTCAGTTTATAACTGTGATGATGCAGAAACTGCAACAAATATATTCGTAAATACTGTGCTAGGAAAAATGAATGAACATACAAAACTAATAAAGAGAAAAAAGAAAAATATGAGTCGGAAACCTTGGATTACTAAAGGTATATTAAACTCTATAAACTACAAGAATAAATTATATTTAAACTTCCAAAGATCAAATGAGAATGCCATCTTAAAAGAACAATATACTAGCTACAGAAATAACTTAAATAAATTAATAAAAAAGTCCAAAAACGAATATTACAAAAAGAGAATCGAAAATGAAAAAAATAATAATAAAATTCTATGGAACACTGTTAATGAAATACAAAATAAACCTAAGAAAAAAAACAATGATGTGAATAAAATTTTAAATTCAAATAATGAAATTACTGAAAATATAGAAGAAATATGCGAGATATTTAATGAAACCTATTCGGAAATGGGTAGCAAAATGGCCAAATTGATAGAAAGAGATGAAAATTATAAAGAAAAAGTAATAATAAATGACAAATCAATGTTTCTTTATCCAACCGACGAAAAAGAAGCAAGAGAAAATATTATGAACTTAAAATATAAAAAATCGGCGGGTATTGACGGAATAAAAGCTGAATCACTAAAGCAAATCGTAGATTACATAACTCAACCTTTAACATTTATAATGAATAAATGCTTTCAGGATGGAGTATGCCCCTCAGCATTCAAAGTATCACTAATAAAACCCATATTTAAAAAAGGTGATAGGCTGGAGCCTGTTAATTATCGGCCTATCTCATTAATCACAAACTTCAGCAAGATATTTGAGAAATTACTAAAATTAAGATTACAGAAATTCGTAAATAAATACAATATTATATCCTGCAATCAATACGGTTTTCAGGAAGGGAAATCAACATCGGATGCAATTGAATGTCTCACTAAGGAAATATATATGTCACTCGACAAAGGAAAGCCCTCACTGGGTATTTTTATAGACCTAGCCAAAGCATTCGATACGATAAGTCATCGGCTGCTGCTCGAAAGTCTTGAAAACATAGGTATAAGGAACTTACCACTAAAATTATTAAAGAGTTACCTCTCCGACAGAAAACAATGCGTGGGTATTGGTGAGAGAAAGAGTGGTTATCGGACTATAGATTGTGGTGTTCCTCAAGGTACCATCCTAGGACCCTTATTATTTATTTTATACATCAACAACTTATTTCTCGTAGACACAGATGGTCATATAACTAGCTTTGCGGATGACACAGCAATTTATTATGAAGACGATACTTGGACTAACCTAAAAATAAAAGCAGAAAGCGATTTCGTTAAAATAAAAAAATGGCTTGATTATAAATTATTATCAATAAATTTTGACAAAACCTTTTATATTCCTTTTACATCTTATAAACCGCAACTACCAAAATATGATGTATTAAATATAAACATAAACAATAAAAATTTTAATATTGCATACGCGAAAACTATAAGATATCTTGGTATACATATAGACCAACATCTCCGCTGGGAAGCACATGTGAATGAATTATTAAAAAAATTACGCGGAATAATACCACTCTTTAGAAAGCTCAAACATATATTAGACTGCAAACAATTAATAATAATGTACAAAGCCTTTGTAGAATCACACCTAAGGTACGGTATAATAGGTTGGGGTGGGATCTTAAATTGCAACATGGCATAGTTAGATATATTTCAAAAAAGGGTCTTAAAAGTCATATACAATAAAGGACATACCTACCCATCTGATGCGCTATTTAAAATCGCAAATGTAATGGACATAAGACAATTATTTTGCATTGCACTAGCCATTAAACAACATGCTGAAAATAAAAGAATTATAGTAGAGACACATCCCCTTTATAGAACCAGAAATATAAATACCCTAAAAATCCCTAAAAGACGAAAAACCGTAGGGCAACGATGTTGTTCGTATCTAGCTCCAAAAATATATAATTCATTACCGCTTGAAATTAAAGAAATCAATAATAAAAAGAAATTTAAGTTAACGTGCATGAAATATATTTCTGAAAATGAAAGGAATATGTTCCACGTTTTAGTTGATCAAAAATATTAGATGTTAATAACATTTCCATATACAGTAAAATAAAACCTATTACAAAAATATCGTAATTTATACGCACCATACTGATGCTACACTTTACTTACCTATATATCTAATAACATATTTTTTATACTTTTTCCTCGAAAATTATTATCTAAAAATAGATTAATAAAAACAATGTATAAGTAAAATTATTATATGATGCATTTAGCCTTATATTACTTTTCATTTTCGTATAGTTACATAATTATTAGCATGTAAAAATTATAGTTTCTAAGATAGAAAATAGCCTAGTGGCAGCAAAGGCAAAGGCAGAAAATCTAAGGTGGATCACCTTGAAAGAGTAAACTTTTGAAGTGGAAAGAAAATTCCAGTTTTTACGTTATATTTTAGAAAACATTGCTTAGTTAAAACAATCTTCGTTACGTATAACTTTGTTGAAGAATGTTTATTGTGCAAAACATATTGATAAGTTTCTATAGCTGCCAAATATCTGATGAGCATTTGCTGCCAGTTTCATCTATAAACACTCCCAAATATTAAATGGATATCCCTAAAATTGAATACAAACAGCTGCCACCAGGCTAGATTAATTATGCCATGTCATTTGTATATACGATGACACATTTTGTACCCGTACAAGTATCTTAGAGATACTTCTGGGGTCCTTCTCTTTATTAGTACATTCTTCCTACCATCTATATTATTATTGTAATTACAAGACTGATAATGTATAATGTATGATGTATAATGTATAAAATAAAGATTATTATTATTATTATTAGTAAACTCATTAAAATGGATGGAAGTGATACTATGTAATGGTCCATGATTGCTGTTTGAATTACGTTAGATTTTATACCAATATCTTTTTTATCTTTTTCAATATTAGAGTTAACAAAAATATGATATATAGTACTCACTATGTGTTCTGTCGCCCTAATAGGTTTGTTCACGGATGGTATAACACCATTTTGTGCTAACAGATTTAAATAGTTATGAACATTGCGGTCTTTTGTGTCTAATATATTAAAGTGTATAAACTTTGTACTCTCTTGATAAAGGCCTAATAAGTCGAAATATTTGTAGGGAATTTTAAACAAAGTAATTTGATACATCTAAAAGCAGTGTTTACTTAAAGACAATTATTTTTAAGATGTTTCACAAGGAACCAACCACAAACTCAATTCAGTATATTAAAAATATTAATGTTAATGCCTCCTATGATATGATAGCTTATTCGGTTTTCTCACGTCAAAAAACCTAATTACACCGCCTTTTATGTTTATGTGTGGAAAAATAACTGAAATATAACAACATTACTGAATTATTTTTATAACTTTGACACCCTGTATCTCAGTTAGTATTAATTACAGCAAAAAATTAATATTTTCGGCTATAGAATCTGCAGGTAACATATTACGCATTCCTTATGACTCGCCCTGTATATTATTCAATTAAATTGTAAATGGACCTTGTTCTGTTGGGTCGTGTGAATTAAAATTTAGCCAATAGAAAGTCAACAAAAGTATTGTCTTCCTCTTAATTTTTTTACAACTGACATTTTGTAAGGTATTTGTACAGTTTTTGGACACTATTTTGTACCTAGTCATATGATATAAGGTCATGATTAAAATACCTCACTCAATTAGTCTCTAAAATGCCAACTTAAACTTTCTAAATGCTTTGCAATAAGGATTGAATTTCCCGAGGGAGTTTTATCGATTAAAACTTAAGTTCGCCTGCCGCCTGCTTTTTGTCAGGAAACAGGAATCGCGTTATGTATTATATCGGTATACATGTTGCTCCCGCTATACGTTACTTCTGTGTGGCCGTGTTCGCAGAAAGTTTCTATAAATCAGGATTACGGGTAATAAAGAACTGTGAATTAGGATTTCCGTGACAAAGAATTAAGAATTGTTGGTAGTTTTCCATACTTTTAATGGACGCATACAGTGGGAAATTTAATTGGAATACATGTTCTAACTTGGAGAATACACCGTATTTCTGGGACAAAGTCTATTTCACTTTATCATAGGCTACATTTCAATGATAAAGCCTGTGACACATGGTTTCAATGCCCATTTTGAGAGGAATACTATGCTCTTTTTTGTAAAAAGAAATTCCAAAAAATAAGTGAACTACGAACAATTTTATTTAATTTCTTCTTTTTATGGATTTTTCTATCGTTTCACACGTTTTTGCCAGGTCACTTATAATTATTTTTAATTTATCCCTAAAATTGCAAGTTGATGTATGGAAATATCATCTCAACGAATAGAGTACAATCTTTGTCTTTAAAATAGGGAGCAGTGTGTAGATATTGGTGATGGTTGAAGTTTTAACGCATTAAAGTCATTGAATCATTCATTGGTCGAATCAATCCTTAGATATGGATTAATAAAATGGGGAAGTGCATATTCGACAAATTTAGAATGTTTAAATATATCACATATATTATTTTGGATATAAACCAAATTTCTTTTTAGACTGCATTCATGATACGTCATATGTAGGCCACTGCACATTACCTCGTATGTTTAGTTTTCCTCCAGGTAGATTTTACTTAAAATTATTAACTGCTTCCATTAGTTTGATATATTAATAATTTCATTGAAAGGAAAAACCATATCAACGGCCTTTTACCATATTCAGGTATATAATGCATAGCCCTTCTTTTATCTTAATTATATGAAAATATTCTAATTCACCATACCATAATTAACCAAGTATTATTATTTATTTCGTATAGTATGTTATTATGCCAGCCATTTGACGAGGGGTACCTCTAGATTTAGGATATAAAACAAAATTATTTGGATTGAAATTATGGCACGCCATATGTAGAGCTCTGCCCATTACCACGTATGGTTAGTTTTCCTCCAAATAGACTTTACTTAGAATTATTAACTACTTTCATTTATTTCATATATTATTCATTTCATTGAAAGGAGAAAATCATATCAATGGCCTTTTGCCATATTTAAGCATATAATACATAGCCCTTCACTTAGCTTAATTATATTAAAATATTCCAATTCACCATAAAATAATTAACCGAATATTATTATTTATTCTGTATTGTATGGCAAATACCAGCAATTTGCAACGAGGAGTATTTCTATATTTCGGACTAAGCCAACATTTTTTAAACTACAGTGGCACAACATATGTCGACCATTGCCTCTTATACTTCCATTTGTTTGATATAGTATTAATTTCATTGAAAGGAAAAACCCATATTAACGGCCTTTTACCATTTTCAGGCATACAGGGTGTTGCATCATGAGAGGGACATAGCTTAATAGGAGGTAGAGAACATCAGTGGTAACCGGAACCTCCCATAGAAATGTCTCATTGGGCCTTCATTACGAAGTTACAGGGTGTTAAATAATTTTTGGTCAAACCTGTTTTTTGTCATAACTTTGACAGGGAATGAAATAACGGATTCATATTTGGTACGGCTAATGTACTAACGAGTCCCAAGAGGTACATGTATAAAAAAAATATATCCAGGTCCGGACTCACTATAATTTATGTTTCTTCTTTGCATCTATAAAACATCACCCTGTATATATTTTTTTGAAATTTCGATACGATATTCGAAAAGAGCAAGAAAAAACAAACAAAATGGCCTATTTCATTCTTTTGTTACACCTTCGTGGTTATTTAAATACGTTGTTAAATGTGCAAGAAAATGGATTACAGAACCCTATTAAATGAGAGGCACGTGAAATAAATAGTTTTATAACTAAAATTTGCAAAAATTCTATTGAACCTAGGTGGTGTGGGTGAATCCTAATTCCGGCACGTTTTAAAGGTCCATTTTGGTAAAAAACTGTGGTCCTAATAAGTAATCGGGTATGAAATAACAAAATTTTTAATCAATCACAGTAGGCTTGTTCAAAGTGACAGATAATGAAAAGAAATCTCCTAAACAGTTGAATAATCGTTTGTTAGTAATTTAATGTGTCAATAATCCGCATTTAGTTAGTGAAAACTTGTGAAAATATTTTAACTATGCCAGTAAAATTTACAAACGTGGAATATGCTGACATAATATTCATCTATGGTTTCTATAATGTAAATGGTAGGTCGACGGAAAGAGAATATAGGCTGCGTTTTCCTGGTCGCCGATGCCCTAATCATAAAACCTTTAGTACGGTGTTCCAGTATGCAAGACAACACGGAAAGTTTCCTACTTCTGCAGTTGTGGAGCGTGTTTTACAACAAGGTGTGCAGGAACAAAACAATATTATAAACGTAGTTCAAGAAAACCCAAATATGAGCACTAGACGAATCAGTTTGGCAACTGGTATTCCTCATTGGCGAGTATGGAGAACCCTAAAAAGAGAACGTTACCATCCATATCATATCCAGCAGGTACAACGTCTTCAACAAGGCGACGATATCCCCCGCCTGGCATTTTGTCATTGGTTGTCTAACCATCGCCCAGTCATTTACAGAACCTTATTTACGGATGAGGCACAATTTACAAGGGATGGAGTAAACAATTCACGAAATAATCATAAATGGGCACAGGAAAACCCACATGCGGTACACCAACGCCGTTCGCAACACAGGTTTTCTGTAAATGTTTGGGTCGGACTTGTGAATAGACATTTGATAGGGCCACATTTTTTTGAAGAAAGATTGAATGGTGAAATTTACTTTGATTTTCTTCAAAACATTTTACCGAATATGTTAGAAAATATCAGTATAAGAGGCATGTTGTTTCAGCATGATGGGGCCCCACCACATTTTAACCTTCAAGTAAGAGAACACTTAAACAATGTGTATCCTAATAGATGGATTGGACGCGGGGGTCCACATGAATGGCCACCAAGATCTCCTGATTGTAACCCTTGTGATTACTTTTTATGGGGCCACTTAAAAAACGAGGTTTATAGCATTGAAATTGAAAGTAGACAACATTTAATCCAGCGCATCGTTACAACCTGCGACGAAATACGGAATAATCCAGAAATGATACGTCGAGCAATTGGTGACCTTTCTAAACGCGCAAGAAAATGCACAGAATGTGGGGGAGGACATTTTGAAAATTTACTTTAGTGTCAATTACGTTTTATTTTTAAACACATTTAGTTATTGTTTTGTTATTTATTGTTAATTGAATGGAAAATATTTTATTTATTTAGATTTTAGTTTGTTCTCTTTTCCAATTTTTATTAAGTATAAAATGTTGATGATTTTCTTGATCAAAGTAACTGGTTGCTTAGGCCTAAATGGTTTAAATTATCTGTCACTTTTATTCTTTGAACAAGCCTACTGTGATTGATTAAAAATTTTGTTATTTCATACCCGATTACTTATTAGGACCACAGTTTTTTACCAAAATGGACCTTTAAAACGTGCCGGAATTAGGATTCATCCAGACCACCTAGGCTCAATAGAATTTTTGCAAATTTTAGTTATAAAACTATTTATTTCACGTGCCTCTCATTTAATAGGGTTCTGTAATCCATTTTCTTGTACATTTAACAACGTATTTAAATAACCACGAAGGTGTAACAAAAAAATGAAATAAGCCATTTTGTTTGTTTTTTCTTGCTCTTTTCGAATATCGTATCGAAATTTCAAAAAAACATATACAGGGTGATGTTTTATTGATGCAAAGAAGAAACATAAATTATAGTGAGTCCGGACCTGGATATATTTTTTTTATACATGTACCTCTTGGGGCTCGTTAGTACATTAGCCGTACCAAATATGAATCCGTTATTTCATTCCCTGTCAAAGTTATGAGAAAAAACAGGTTTGGCCAAAAATTATTTAACACCCTGTAACTTCGTAATGAAGGCCCGATGAGACATTTCTATGGGAGGTTCCGGTTACCACTGATGTTCTCTACCTCCTATTAAGCTATGTCCCTCTCATGATGCAACACCCTGTATAATGCATAGCTCTTCTTTTAGTTTAATTATATTAAAATATTATTATTCACCATACCATAATTAACCAATATAACCATATACCAGCAATTTTGACGAGGGCTTGTTTATATTTCAAACTGAGCCAACATTTTTTAGACTGCACTCTGCACAACATATGTCGACCATTACCTCTTGTTACATGGCCTATGTCCATTTAACAGTTTTATATAAAAACTAGTATTTTGTTTATATTTAGCACGAATGTGTAACATTTTGATTCAGTTTTTGTAAGTGAAACTGTTCTCAACTAACAGAATTTACTTATATAACTGCTAAATCCGTTTACACTGTTTTATGTACTTATTTTTATATCTTAGGAACTCAGTTATGTTTTTTTTACACTATTATGTATTTCCGTTCTATTATAGCATCCCAGGAAACGATTGTCTACAAAACATTTATTTACATCAGATACCTATATTTCAATTTTTATATTTTTGTTTATTACCTTGTTCCTTACCTTTCTCATTACTATATATAGCATATCCTATAAGATGTAATATTTTTACTGAGTTCTCACAATACGTTTTACTGTTTATTAAGGCAGTTCCTATTTTTGGTTATGTATAAAATAGAAATTACAAATTGTTGCAATTTAAATCAGCTGTGGTATGGAAGTAATAAAAACTATTATTATAGATTCCATTTATCGATTATATGCTGCACTATTTTAGTTGCGAGTAAAGGATATTGTAGAATTTGCGACTTGCTAGTAACTCAACAATTGACAGATGGCCATACCTGTACTATTTCTATATTTTATAGCTTTCAATTTAATTAGATAAAATAGATTTCTCAAGTTTATTTGGTAGCACTATTTTGCAGTAAGTAGGACAAAAAAAGTTTACCTTATTAGTAAAACTCACCAGGAAATCATTTGCTTGCAGCTTTTGTACTGAACGTAAATAAATTTTAACTGTGGACTTCAGTAATTGATATTACATTTTTATATTCGCGTTAACAAGTGTTTAACATCCAGTTTACGAAATCAGCTTATGTACTTATAAATTTATACACTTATATATTTATATATTTCTATATTTATATACTTATACATTTCTGTATACGTTTCTGCATAGCTGCTATATTTCTGCATAGCTTTTGCACAGCTTATCTTTCTGCATGTAGATAAAATTTCATTAACTTTTCAAAAACCACATAGTTGGTTAATTTTCCTACAATTTTCACTCCATTTCATTAAAAGACGTAAATTGCCAAGGAAACCTTTAGACTCCATTCTTGCAACAAGAGACAATTGTGGGCCTGGATTGCTTTCCCAGTACCAGTCACCTCAATAATAGTCAATCTAGGATCCTGGTATAAATTTATATACATATATTTTTTTAAATTTCAATTAGTCTTTACAAACCGATTTATCTATTATTCATGTAATATATTTTAACAGTAATTTTAACTATCTTTTTATTTCTCTTACCAACAATTTCAGTCTGATCTATAGTAGACTGGTTATTCGAGAAAAAGAGACAATTCTACTTATTTTCACTATAGATGGTGCCCAATTTAACATCAATTTTTCTTTGTCTCCTTTTCTCGAGCTAAACAGAAATCTGTCGCTTATGCGGTACATATCATAAAGGGTAAGTTTCTCCACTCTTACGAATACTCTGAATCCACGGCTCTTTGCTCCGATTTAAACCAGCTAGTCGTCCGCATATGTTGCCTCAATTCTTTCCCAAAAATAAATAATAAGGGAAAGGAGGTAACACTCTTTCTTATAATTCCATTTGTTTGATATACTATTAATTTCATTCAAAGGAAAAAACCATATATACGATCTTTTACCATATTCAGGCATATAATACGTAGCCCTTCTTTTAGTTTAATTATATTAAAATATTCCTCTTGACCATACCATAATTAACCAAGTGTTATTATTTATTCTGTATTGCATAGCCTATACCAGCAATTTGACGAGGTGCATGTCTATATTTCGAACTGAGTCGATATTTTTTAGACTTCACTCATGGCACAATATATGTTGACAATTACCTCGTATACTTGGTTTTCATCTATATATAGTCAGTCTTTACATAAAATATATTAATGACTTACATTTATTCGCTATTTTATAAATTTCATTAACAGTAAAAACCCATAACAAGGATTTCTCCATATTTCAGGATTATAATGCGCAACTCTTCTTTTGGCTTAATTATATCGAAATATTCCAAATAAACAAGAAGTTTTTATTTAGTAGGTATTGCATGACATGTGTCAGCGATTTGACGAGGGGTATGTCTATATTTCGGACTCATGTGAGCCAAAATTTCTTAGATCGTACTCATGGCACGTCATATGCCGGCCATTACCTCGTACATTAGACTTTTCTCCATGCGATTTTTGCCTAAAATTGATAACAACTTAATCTTGATCTATTGGATTTATATTTTAAATATTTTCTTCATATTGTCTCCCACTTTTCGTTTTCTATTTTCCCATTTTTAAATCACGCGCACTAGCAATTTAATATGTCCTACTCGATGCGTACGACAAAGTACAGCCACGCAGATTCAAAAATTTTAATCTTTGAACGTCGTACGATTCGTGCAGCAAGCTACAACTACAGGTGTTATAATTCGAGACGAGACTCCGAAATATAATGAACATGTAAATTTAGTTGTATCCTCAGCGTTAAAAAGCTTATGATTCATAATTAGGAGTTAAGACATAATATTTTTAGTCTTAAACTCGTTTATAAAATCCTTATTTTACTATAAGGAACGTAACCAGACTGCAACCAACAGCTACTCTCTGGGCTATGTGCCCCGTTGAGCGCTGAATTACAAGTTACAATCCCGGCGCGTTAAGTGTAATAATTGTATATTACCAACAGAACGCTAATGCTGGTAATATACAATTATTACACGTAGTGCGCTCAGCGGGGCACATAGCCCGGAGAGTAGCTGTTGGTTGCAGTCTGGTTACCTTCCTTATAGTAAAATAAGGATTTTATAGAGGAGTTTACGACTAAAAATATTATGTTTTAATATCCTGCCCTCTAAAAGCATATTTGAACCATAATTAGGAGTGTTAATGGTTTTAATAATATAGACTTAATGAAAGTGTTATATTTTTTCTTTGTGCTGTCAAAATTTGAATATTGCTCACTGGTACGGTACCCGGAATATGCTACATACATAAACAATATTGAGATTATATTATTCCTATATAAAATTCTTCACAATATCTTTGATTGCTCGCCTATTTTCTAGCAACTATGTTTTCGTATACCTCATATAGAAAGAGAAATTATTGTAAAACATTTTATCTTGCTAGTCCCAAGACTAATATATCCACCTATACATTTTATGTGTAAAGATTATAACTTGCTGCAAAATGAGCTTGATATAATTAATTGAGTCTTACCTCAAGTAAATATTTTTTATCTGTATGTGGACAGCTTAGTATTAGATAATACTGTTAGTATTTGTATAATAATTGTACTTTTTTCTATTTTTCCTCTTCTTATATATTTTATACATTTATATTCATATATACCAATGATACATTTGATATAAACATGTGTACTTTTAATATCTTATTAAAGTAATTTCCCCACCCTGTAGCTGGTTGCCCGTTGGGTGGTTGTATCTAAATATATATATAATTATTCTTTCCTATTATTTGGGTTTTCTACCACATGTATTATTGTCCTCTTCAAAAACAAATCACAGAATCTACAAAATAATAGAATTATTGGAAAAAAGCCTCTGCGCCCGTGACGTTTACGCCTAAGGAATAGTCAGAGGTTATGTTTTACATATAATATAAATCGGAATAAACACAGAAATAATGTATTTTGCTGACGTTTCGGAAAGTAATCTCTTTCCGTTTTCAAAGCTTTTTTTGGAAGAACTCTTATTTTGCTGTGTATGTCAAATACACAGCTTTAACATTCTGTTTATGTTATTTCCATAAATACTTACTACTTACACAGAACATAGAACTGATGATATTTTCTTTTAGATAATGTTGAGTTTGTTAAGTTCTTCTTTTAACATTGGTAGCCAGGTTGTACAAATATCTACAGAACAATTCGATACGCACTTGTCTTCAGTTATTAAGGTTATTGCTGATTCTTAAATTTTTCTTCTTTTGGTATCTACTTCCTTTGTTAAAATTTTTGCTGAGTCCCAGTTTATTCTATGTCCGTTTTCCCAAGCATTGTCTGAAAGTTATTTGTGGCATTCTAAGAATATTCTTTCCTATTATTTGGGTTTTCTACCACATGTATTATTATCCTCTTCAAAACAAATCACCGAATCTGCAAAATAATAGAATTATTGGAAAAATGCCTCTGCGCCCGTGACGTTTACGCCAAAGGAAAATATTCACAAATCTTTGATTTCTGAACTTCATTATTTCTAATGTAGTTCTTGTGCTCATCCAACCTCACACTGAAATGTCTGGATGACTCACCCACATAACATTTATCACATTCGCTTGGGATATTGTAAATACAGTTTTTTGCTGCTCCCTGTTTATCGGTTTTGTTTTTGTTAAAATAGATCTTACAGTGTTCCGCGTTTGAAATATCGTCCTAACATCAAATTTGTCACCTATACGGCGTAACTTTTCCGATAATCCGTATACATAAGGATTTATTGCTGTATAATGACGTTCAGGTTTTTAACGTACCAAAATCCTGCTTGTCCAATTGAAAATATGTTGTTTTTATATCTATCAGCAGGATTTTGGTACGGCTATGGGGTCTGCATTATCACCAATTTTAAGCAACATATTTATGGAGAACTTTGAGAACACACATGTTCAAAATTGTATAAACAAACCGGTTGTCTGGTGGAGATATGTTGACGACATCTTTGCAATTTGGCCTCATGGTGTCGATTTACTAGATAGTTTTTTGGAAAATATAAATAGTAAGGAACCGTCTATTAAATTCACATTAGAAGTAGAAAGTAGGAATGAACTACCGTTTTTAGATGTTTTAATTAGAAGGCTAAATAATACAATTGAAACAAGCGTTTATAGAAAACCAACACATACTAATAGATATCTAAATTTTAACTCAAATCAGTCAATAAATGTTAAAAGGGGTGTTGTAAAATGTTTATACGATAGGGCCAAAATAATTTCATCTAATAATGAAATATTAAATAACGAGAAAAAATGTATCAAATAGATTCTAGTACAAAATCAATATCCTGAAGCCTTTGTTGATAGAGTTTTCATAAATGTTGAAAATAGGGACAATCAGATACGGCAAAAACCTGAACGTCATTATACAGCAATAATTCCTTATGTATACGGACTATCGGAAAAGCTACGCCGTATAGGTGAGAAATTTGATGTTAGGACGATATTTCAAACGGGGAACACTTTAAGATCTATTTTAACAAAAACAAAACCGATAAACAGGGAGCAGAATTCAAAAAACTGTATTTACAATATCCCGTGCGAATATGATAAATGTTATGTGGTTGAGTCATCTAGACCTTTCGGTGTGAGGTTGGATGAGCACAAGAATTACATTAGAAAGAATGAAATTCTGAAATCAAAGATTTGTGAACATGCTTGGGAAAACGGACATAGAATAAACTGGGACTTGGCAAAAATTTTAACAAAAGAAGCAGATACCAAAAAAAGAAAAATTAAAGATTCAGCAATAATCTTATTAAGTGAAGACAAGTGCGTATCGAATTGTTCTGTAGATATTTGTAAAACCTGGCTACTAATGTTAAAAGAAGAACTTAACAAACTCAACATTATCTAAAAGAATATATCATCAGTTCTGTGTTCTGTGTAAGTAGTAAGTATCTACGGAAATAACATAAACATAATCTTAAAGCTGTGTATTTGACATACACAGCAAAATAAGAGTTCTTCCAAAAAAAGCTTTGAAAACGGAAAGAGATTACTTTCCGAAACGTCAGCAAAATACATTATTTCTATGTTTATTCCGATTTATATTTGCAAAACATAACCTCTGACTATTCCTTTGGCGTAAACGTCACTGGCGCAGAGGCTTTTTTTCCAATAATTCTATTATTTTGTAGATTCGGTGATTTGTTTTTGAAGAGGACAATAATACATGTGGTAGAAAACCCAAATAATAGGAAAGAATATTCGTAGAATGCCACAAATAACTTTCAGACAATAAATATATAATTATATAAATTAAAAATATAAAATAATAAATAAAATAAAAATATTAAGAGTACTGTCAGTCCTAATAACGTTTCTCTTTTTTACAGTGGACGTCACCTTCATAGTGGACATTTTGATAAATTTCCGCACCACCTACGTAAGCGGCAACGATGAAATCGTTTCAGATCCAGTTCGGATAGCAGTCCATTACCTAAAAGGGTGGTTCCTGATTGACTTGGTAGCGGCAGTGCCATTCGATCTGTTATTTTTTGGTACCGACACGGACGAAGTAAGTATATAGCATGGCATTTATGATAATATCTAGTTTACATGGCAGGACTGATCTCGACTTAAACCAATTCACAGGCCTCACATATTCATGGCAAGCGACACTGTCGAAAGTGAAGTGGGATTAACCTGAGTTTTGTTTGAGAGCCAAGCAAAATATGGTTTTACCATGTCCCACGAACTCTTGGAGGTAATATATTATCCTCGAATGTGGGTTTATAGAATAGTTTGTAGAATAATTACTATTTCATGAGTTTTGTTCAGTTTTGCCTGACATCAAAATTCACGCAGTCAATATCTTAGACGGCTGAAGAAATTTGAAAATCTCCGTAGAAGTTCACCACCAAAAAACTGCTCGAATACAAATCTGCCTACAGGGGATTGAGTTAAGATTTATCCTAGATTAATTAATTTAACAGATGCACAATTTAACGCTAATGAAACCAAGCTACTCGAAAAGGGCCTAAAATAGTGCCCATAATATAACCAACACGAAAGACTTAATTTATTAGCTGTAAATACTGAATTGCCACTTAACTCGTTAGGTAATAATGGCGGAAAATACTTTGTGTCAAATGTTCTAAAAAAATCACAAAAGAATATAACCTCTAATAAATTAGAACAAAAAGCAGTAAAAGATATCTGTAGTAAATTGTCTTTTAACGAGTTAATTTTATGTAATACTGTGACAGATTTATCTCGATCTGATTGCAATAATAAAATGAATTATTAAATACTGATGATTTTAAAGAACTAAAACATGACCCTACCAAAAAATTTCAATCAGAAATCCAAGTACTACTAAAGAAGAATACACCTAATATAAAAATTTTCGAAACAAAAAACCTTCTACTAATGATTGCTACAGGCCACCTACTTTATAGTTTAACAGAAAGGAGAGTTTTCTCATGGGACAGGTAGTTTCTTATAATAATGCACAGGCTTATAGACTATGTAGTAAACTCAATTCGGCTTTACCATAGTTGATCAAGTTTCAATCCCATAAAAAATTCTTTAGAACTTGTGACCAAATTGGAAAACATAACCTTATCCGAAAATGCCAAATTAGTTTCCTTTGATGTTAAAAGTTTATTTACCTCTATCCCTATTCACGAACTTAAGGATATATTACAACGTCTTATCTCGAATGGTGAATTTAATCAAAATGAACAAAAATATTTACAAACATTAGTCAATCATGTTTATTAAACAAAATATTTTAAATTCAATAATAAAATGTATACACAAGTAAATGACTTACCTATAGGTAGTCCGTTAAGCCCATTATTGGCTGAAATATTCATGCCAAATTTTGAAAACAATCTTTTTACCACAAACAATAATTTCCTTAAATACATGTAATTTTTGGGTAAGATATGTTGATTATGAGTTTTGTATATGGATCGGTACTGAGAGACAATTGTCAAATTTCAATCGTTTTTTTAATTACCTAAATAACAAAATTCAGTTTACAGTTGAAATGAAAAAAAAAACAGACAATAAATTTTTAGTTATTATCCTGACACGTAATGAACTATTTGATTTGTCAACATTTCCAGGTATTTTTCTCCATTCAAATTTCCATTTATGAAAAACGGTCCTATGATTCGATCCCTGAAAACTCCTGCCCAAACATTTAATTCTTGTAGATACTGCGTGTGTGTTTCAAGCATCCAGTGAGGGTTCTCGTCACTCCAATATCTGAAATTATGGCGATTAACTTTTCCACTGAGTTCGAAAGTTGCTTCATCTGAGAAGACAAGTAGAGATGACAAAAAATTTGGGTTTTGGTTACTCCTTTCCATCATTAATTCACTAAATTCAAGTCGCCGATCAAAATCATCTTCATTTAATTCTTGGTGAAGGTGAATTTTGTAAGGATGAAATTTCAAAAGTTTCAAATTCTTATGAACTGAAAATGCACTCATATTAAGCTGTTGACTGGCTTTTCTGGGCCACTCCCATTTGTCGAGCTTCTGATGTTTCATATTTTGGTCTTCCAGATTTTGGGCGATTTTTATTTGTCCTTGTATCTAGGAATCGTTTAATGGTACGGGACACAGTAGATCTCGAAATTCCCACTTGATCTACACGGAAAGTTTCAATCACAACTTCATCATAGAACCTTTGTTCGCCCCACCCTCGCATCATTAAAAGAGAAACTCTCTCTTCCTCTGTTAAAGTAGCCATTATGCAGAAAAAAACGCGAGAACTAATGAAAAATTAAGTAACTTTTACAGTACAAAAGTGCGCTCCTGCCTCTACAAAAGTTGGAAGGAACTGAACGTTCTCGTAGAAATTTCACAAAACAAATACTGTTATTAAGAACACTTTTAAAAAAACATTCATAAAAACCAAGATATCACAGATATTGTTTTTTAAACCGAATGTTTTTTTGTCAACACTAGTAGCTAGAGTTTGTAAATATTTACAAACTTATGGGCGCTTAAGGTTTATTTCAATTTTGTGCGATTGCAGCGACACCTTGCGAGAATCGAAAAAAATACCCGATATAAAATTCACGTATTTTTGGCCGTAGAATCCGAATCCGCTATAAAAAATAGGGATTTTCATTACAAATTTCAAAGTTGCTCCCCGTCCCACCCACTGGGTTAGGGGTGGGGGAGTCGAATCCAATGTCATTGGATAGATTTCGTAAAAATAACAAATACGTGTTTTTCAGTTTTTGAATTGGACGTTTTTTTATGGGCACAATACACTACTCTTCAAACAGTAATGTTTTCTTTACAATAAAAAATAGGGGTTTCCATTTGAAATTTTAAAGTTGTCCCTCGTCCCACCCACATGGTGGGGGGGGGGATCATTTTGGTACCAGTAGATAGTTTTTTGAAAAATTTTTGACACGTAATTTTTTATTTTTCGATTTGATGCAAACTGTTCGAGATTTTCCACCGTTCCCATACTTTTCTAACACCCGGTATATTGTAAAAGGTCGCTTTTATGCCAGCTTTAAGACTTTTCGATAAAGATCGCAAGACCGAAACATATGTCAGGCAAAACTGAACAAAACTCATGAAACAGAAAACCAAATGTGCATTATAATAATTATTCTATTGAATATGTTTCATCAAGTACCTACCGCAGATTCAATTATATCTTGCCAATGGGTATACTATTGTTATTATGAGAAACTGATTTTCAGGAAATTCATTATTCGCATTTCTGGTGCATTTAGAAAACGAAAAATTTATTCTACGAGCAACGTTTTGAATGTTATAAAGCGTCATCAACTTTATTGTCTCTTGATTCCACTTCCCTTTGACCACAAACACCAACTTAACCAATTTATTCCACCGAACGGAATCAGTCCCGCCATCTAAACGAGATAGTTAATGACGATAAATTTGATGTTCAATGTTGCATTTTGATGAAATGTGAAAAAGTGAATGCTACGTGTTTTAGTCTCTTACCTTCATATCACTGTTGTCTTATTATTGTTGTTGTTTGATTTGAAGAGATCTTGTAGATTAGCTGTCATAATTTAATTGATCAAGGCGTCTGAGATACTGTATGCTTTAAAAGATATCGGCGAAGGTTTGTGAGGAAATTATCCTCTGTGCACAAGCAATTATCTAGTTTGTTAAACAAGTATGCGCAAATTTTTGATATAAAACAATTAGATGCAGCATAGCAACAATATATGAATTAATTCAATATTTGTTAATATTAAAATATATTGGATTAAATGACATAGCTGTGTTATTTTTTAAGAATTATCCAGTAGCAGAAACAGATTGATTGGGGAGAAATCTGAATTCATAAGAGTTACTAAAGGGGTTCCGAGGGGTTCTGTATTAGGGTCAATACCATTATCTACACAGCATCTATGTTCAGCTATTTAAGGCATTGCAAATTACAGTGTATGCTGGAAAATGTTCAGCCTATGTATTTCTTTAATGTTACAAAATTATAAACTTACGATTTTGTGATGTAAATCTTCGAACAGACTCACCTTGAGAAATCATGTCGCCTCCTCCGAACGGGCTATTATTCTTCTTACAAACTGCGAAAAATAATGATTGTATGATTTAAAAACTATTTCACATTCTTTGTTTCAGAATTTTGTGTGTAAAATCCTTCAAAAAAGTATGGTGAGGGCTTTTTACCTAAAACTCAAAAAACGCAAATTTTAACTGGGCCGTCTGAACTGATATGTGTTGGATGGGTCAGAAAAGCCAGTGGTTCATAAACAAATATATTAAAGGTGTTATCATAAAACGTTAAGAAGTATTAATCTATTACCTTCATTGTTTAGTGTAATTCTGATAACAAATGGGTACAAACGAAACTTATAATAAAAGAAAACTTTTTAGGGAAAAAAGTTTTAACAAAACTCGAGCTCCCTTCCTAAATTTCCCCCATTATCCTGCCCCGTCCCGCTGTCCCAACCAGCCCACTTCGGCCCTTTCAAACCTTTTTTTTGCATATATGAAAATTGTTGGTAGGTGAGTTTGCCACTTATATTCTCCCCGCCATTTGTCATAAGCCAAAGAGTCAACCATATTTCAGTAAATTTTCGCTCGGCTCATTATGTACTAGCGAACTGTAATAATTTCTCATGCTAAGGGAAACATTTATTTAAAAAAACTGTTATATCATTTTCATTTAAAATGTCCCGCTCTTTCACGTGGTGCTATCCGTTTTTTATTATTATTATTTTTCGAGATGTTAGAAAAAACTGAATTTTTCCGTTTCAGAGGGTTGTTTATAAGAGTTCGCGGGGGTAGGTTTTGGTGAACTTTTTTGAGCCACTTTCTACTGGCAAAAAACTAGCCTTTCATGAAAAAATTAGCGAGGTAACAATCAATTCCGACTTAAAACCCCTGGCAACTGGGCTAATATATTTTTTTCGAATTATTTTTTTTATTTCACTTTTCAATGTGGTCGATCAAGCCGAGGACTTGTCTCTGCTTGTGGTTCATTCCCAACCACAACAGCCACAGCAGTACGCCACCTCTACAGTAAAACTTCAACTCAACTAACAGTCATAAAATTCGACTGATTGTAAGCAAATGTCAGATTTACTATCTCGACTTAATTCTCTAACAATCAATTTCCAGACTACATTAAACCAGATGTGACAAAAGCAACAATCACTCGAGGCACAGGTCCCTGCACTGAGATCTACTTGCTTTCCGACTAACAATAATTCTTCTTTTACGCCTATCTCGACTTAAATACCGCCGGCCGTTGCCCGAATTGTCATAATCGACCTCGTTCGCAAACACGCTCTCCTAACCGTGTTCGATTTGATCCCACTAAACAACACTGTGTGCTATTATCACCAGCTGTACAAGTTAGACCATATAAGCGTGGCGGCGCTTGGTACATTACTAGTCACCACTAGTGTCCTTCCCCCAGTCACTAGTGTACTCGACAAGCTATAGTGAACGTGACAGTTTTGTCGCTAAACTATAATGATGACGTCACACTTACCATGTGCAGATTGCTCAAATGTGTCTATGAGCGCAGTCCTAGAACAGGAATCTGCAAATTTCAACGTAGGGTTACGCTCTAATTTTACCTTTGTTTTTAATATAGCCTGTTTCCATACTCGGTGCTGATTTTTTAAACATTTTGGTTTAATAGTAATCCATCTCTATCAATTATCTGTGCTATTGACCATTCTCCCACCTTCACTCCTAAATTATTTTCAGTAGCAAATTAATTCACTGATTTGTCACTGCAATTCCCAAGCTTGATCGATTCACCCAACTATTTATTACCCGTTAAGCGTTTTGTTAAGCACAATATAGAAACAGACATATACCTGTTTGTCGTCCGCGTAGGCTTGATCCTATAAAATTTAATATTGCGAAAAATTAACTCGATCAGATAGTTGAGTTGGAAATTTGTGAACTATAGTCGGTATGTTTCTTCACCTTTGCATATGGTTACCAAGAAAGAATCTGACGATTGCAGACCTTGTGGCGACTATCGACAAATTAACACAGTCACTATTCCTGATCGATATCCGTTGCGCTTCATATTCATGATTTTAATTGTCATTTATGTGGTACTATTATTTTTTCAAAAATAGATCTGGTCCGTTCATATCATATCATAGATACCAGTTGCAAAACAAGATGTTTATAAAACAGCAATAACTACCCCTTTCGTTCTCTTTAAATTTCTTAGAATGCCCTTTAGAGCTCTAAACGCTGGTCAAACCTTTCAATGATTTATGAACGAAGTTCTCAAAGACTTGCCATTCGTTTTTCTTTTTTTAGATGACATTTTGATTGCCAGTATAGATCAAAATGAACATTTATTGCATTTACGTACTGTTTTTAAACGCCTCGAAGTCTATGGTATCAACATTAAGGCATCTAAATGCGTTTTTAGGATGCCATCTTTAGACTTTCTTGGCCATCATATTTCCGCCGACATTATTTCTCCTACCAGTGAACATATTGCCATTATCGACAATTTTTCCAAACCGTCAATCCTCGAACAACTTCAACGCTTTATAGGAATGGTCAACTTCTACCATCGTTTTATACCTCACTTTACAGAAATCTTAGCTCCTTTATATATTTTGAGTACTATGTTAGTCTACGATAGAAATAAAGTCATAAGCTTTTGTCCAACAGACTGTACTGATAGTTTTCTCAAAGCTAAAAAGCTATAGTGAACGTGAGATTTTTGTCTCAGCCAAACTACAATGATAACGTCACAATTACCATCTGCAGATTGCTCAAATGTGCCTATGGGGGCAGTCCTAGAACAGGAATCTGCTAACTACCTCTTTAACTTTCTTTTCCTGTAAATTAAACGATACTTGAAATCATTATTCTACTTTTGATAGAGAACTGTTGTCACTTTTTACTTCAGTCAAACATTTTAGCATACAAAACTCCCATTTCAGATATTAATATATCCAAGGGGCGTTTCGTACACATTCGCATAGACCTCGTTGGGCCCTTACCACCTCCCATCGGGGATCGTTACATCCTCACTGTGGTCGAACGATTCACATGCTAGCCAGAACCCCTTACAGGATATTTCTGCTGAAACCGTTGCCAAAACGTTATTTCAAAATTTTATCTGTCCGTTAACTTTCACTACAGATCAGTGCTTTAGGGTTCCATCCAATTGACACGACAATATATCTTCCTCAAAGCAATGGTATGGTTGAGCTATTTTGTCAGCCAGAGTTAATGCAATTCACTTGTATGATGATTAGCCAATAATTTTATTGGGTTACATGTCATGAATAAAGATGACTTATTTTGTTCATCTGCGGAGCTTGCTTACGGCTAAATCTCGCGTCTGCCTGACGATTATTTTATCAAGTCACATACCGATACTCAGGTCTCGCTCTTAATTACTAAATTACAGACCTATTTCGATAACTTACACTTTCGATCCCCTAAACCAAATTTCGCTCATAAAATTTTCGTCAGTTCTGACATCTTCTTGTAAATGTATTTTCATTTGTCAGGATAGACTGAACCTATCTTTCGTCCCTTTGTACGAACGACATTTTTTCGTGCCGACAAAATTATTAGAGCCCGTAAATGTGGGAAACACTTTACTGTCAGTCTTGACAGAATCACACCTGCGTACTTACTAGATGGTATTACTGATTCTCCTGTTAAATCCGTCTTCAAAAAAGTCCATTTCCATATTGATTCTTAGGCAGGTTGATTTTGTCTATTGTAGGGGGAGTATATGTGGCATACACTACTACCTAGCATGCACTAGCCACTTTGTGGTCAACTATAAATGTCTTGGGGTAGCCAAGAGAAAAAAACAAGAAATTATTATTATCCAATTATTATTAGATTATTGAATTTTAATTTGTATATTTTGATAGACATATGAGACAGTAAATAAACAATTATTCTCTATCTGATCTATTTACTTTTGTGATTTAAACTAAGTGGAAAGACAGCCGTTGTTTTACATTATATTGAACTTCTCCCTTTTGTATAGAACCATGTTGTATGATGCAATTAATCACTGTAAAATATTATTTGGATTATTATTGTTCTTAAAAATTTACAAAAACACGATTGGTTCATTATTGCTGAACACAACAAAATAAATTCGTATCGTTTGTTATAAAGTGGACTTTTAACTAATTGCACCACTTGCGGTTATTACAGATTACTGCAGCATCCAGCGAACCTACCATGGTATGTATATCTGCATCAGCATGTGAATTTATAGAGTTAAATTCACTAATTCGACTAACATAAACTTTAACATAGGACAGTGGGCAGGCTTTTTCAGCCGAAAATTTTCAAACGTTGAAGGCACGTAGTGATAACCGCTTTAATCAATAATCCCATTTGCAATCTATATTAATGTACATATACAGGGTGACTCAGTTGAAACAGTCCGCCCTGAATAAATTTACGTCGATTTAAAGAAAATCGCAAATTCATGCTAGGATTTAATATCTACAATGAAATTCGTTACCATTACTTCTACAGGGTGTCTCACCGGGAACTGAATCGATCGATATAGAGAAAAGTACGCATCAGAAAATTTTGAAAATTCAGATAATTACTAATGTCGGTTCCGTTTATACCGGAAATCGTTACCAACTTGCTTATTTCAAACGGAACACCCTATATATTTTAGGGTTTTCGAAAAGAACATAAAATTCTGAGTCGAAAATATGTAGCATATCCTACACGTTAACCTACCCGTTTCAGAGATATTTGACATTTTATAGAATATTTGACAGGTGCAACGGTTTGCAAGAACCGTTATAACTTTCTTCGTGTAAAAGATCCTCATTTGCTTCTTGTCACATAAAAAGAACACAAGGAGAACTACGTTCTACAACTGAAATAAATTCAATAATATCATATCAAGTGTTTCGTTTTTCGCGTTACATTTTGTCAACTTCAAACCGCGGGAACTTGTTTAGGTCAAATGGAACACCCTGTATTTTTTACGTCAAGTTGTGTAAAATTGAATTCTCTTTTTTCTGATATTAGCATTGTGGGGGCTAACAACTTTTTGAAATATTTGCGATTTTATTAGAAATTCATGAATTGTTGTAATCATTTCATCAAAATAGCCATGATTAGAAACAATCAGTCATTATCTTATGTCAAAAAATGCCAGCACGTTTAAGTTATACCAACGAAAACTTTTTAAATTTGTTTATTATTTATGGAGAATGTGATAAAGTAATATCAAGAACTTGCAGCACATTTGCTACTCGATATCCACAAAAACGCAAAATAACACTAACACTGTAACATGCGTATTAATCGAATTGAAGATATGGCATGAACTAAAATAGCAGAGATAAGATCAATTTAAAATATGATTTCATTTTAATTTAATAACTGCTCAAAATTCCGCCCTCGAACCTCGACACATTTTTCGCACCTTCGGATTAGTTCCTCATGGGTAGCTCTTCTAATCGAATCCTGTGGTATGTTTTGAAATGCATTTCTTACTCTTTGCATACAATCTTCAATGGTTGTTAATGGGCTCTCATAAACTTTATTTTTAATAGTTCCCCAAATGAAATAATCCAGAACTGATAAATCGGGTGAACGAGGAGGCCATAAGAAAGGTCCATTATTGGCAATCCATTGATCATAAAAAGTTTCTTGTAAATAATTATTAATTAAATATGCGTTATGTGGGGGAGCACCGTCGTGCTGATAAAAAATGTTTCTATGTTCGGCGAGAGGTAACTTTTCTAAATAGTTATTATTCAAATTTTGTAAGATATTCAGATATCTTTCACCTAAAAAAAAAAAACAAAAATATACCTATACATATTAGCAGAAGAGAAAATTTAATTTACCGTTTAAATTTTCCTGATAAAATTGTAATGCCACCACTCTATCGTTTCTTATGGCACAGTAAACATTGAACTGCCAACTTTCCTGAAAGTTTCGCTCTCTGAACATATGAGGATTTCAGTCACTCCAATGATGCGAATTGTGTCTATTAAAAAGTTGATTTTTAGTAAATGTTGCTTCATCTGTCCATATAATATTTCCCAAATAAGAATCGTGACCTCAGACCTTATTAGAATAAACTCACAAAAATTCTGTCTCCTTAGGAAATCTGTTTCTTTTAATCCTTGAACCATATGGAATGAAAACGGGTGAATCTTATGTTTTAATAAGATTCTGTGAATTGAATCCTTGCGTAGTCCCGATTCCAGAGCAGCTTGTCTTAATGACATCCTTGGAAATGCATGAAAATATCCCAGAATGACTATTTCAATGTTTTCGTCAATAGGCTTTCTTCTTTGCATTTTTGCGTTGACAGAGCCATAATTTTTAAAATTTTTCAGTATGCGTTTTACAGTGTTTGGTGACGGTTTCCGTTTTTCTGGATATCGAGTAGCAAATGTGCTGCAAGTTCTTGATATTACTTTATCACATTCTCCATAAATAATAAACAAATTTAAAAAGTCTTCGTGGGTGTAATTTAAACGTGCTGGCATTTTTTGACATAAGATAATGACTGATTGTATCTAATCATGGCTATTTTAATAAAATGATTACAACAATTCATGAACTTCTAATAAAATCGCAAATATTTCAAAACGTCGTAACTTTAACCCCCACAATGCTAATATCAGAAAAAAGGGAATTCAATTTTACACAACTTGACGTAAAAAAATATAGGGTATTCCATTTGACCTAAACAAGTTTTCGCGTTTTGAATTTGACAATATCTAACGCGAAAAACGGAACACTTGGTATGATATTATTGAATTTATTTCAGTTGCAGAACATAGTTCTCCTTGTGTTCTTTTTATGTGACAAGAAGCAAATGAGGATCTTTTACACGAAGAAAGTTATAACGGTTCTTGCAAACTGTTGCACCTGTCAAATTTTCTATAAAATGTCAAATATCTCTGAAACGGCTAGGTTTAGGTATAGGATATGCTACATATTTTCGACTCAGAATTTTATGCTCTCTTCAAAAACCCTAAAATATATTGGGTGTTCTATTTGAAATAAGCAAGTTGGTATCGACCTCCGGTATAAGCGGAAGTGCCAGCTGCATGTAATTATTTTAGTTGGATTGGCCACACAGACATTAGTAATTATCTAAATTTTCAAAATATTTTGATGCGTACTTTTCTCTATATCGATCGATTCAGTTCCCGATGAGACACCCTGTATACGTTAATCATTTTGTTTTCAACTTTAAGTCATATAACAACCCATAAACGGCATGTTAATAATCCACTGCATTTAGGATTTTTCTACAGACCAATTCATACAAAAGCAAAATGATTGTTTTCCAGGTAGGTTCTGATGTCCTGAATAAAGTCTCAAAAGTCCCCGAAGTGGGAGTGTAAGGGTATAATTTGGCAACGCTGTAAAGGACTAAAATCTTGCTCTGAAACGAATTTTTCGACATATCTCGGTTTTTATTGCCTCTACGACATAAATACATCAGGCCAAAAAGAAAGGTATGGAAATTCTCTATAAAAAAGTTTTTTTTTTCGCATACGCAATATTTTTTTTCATAACCTTGCATTGAATTTGAACTTATAAGATATTATAAATAATTTAAGTACTCTGTTCCACACCACCCTTGAGGTTGAGCACTAGGTGGGTTTTTTTATGTGGTTTACCTGGCAGGCCTAATCCACGACCGTCATACTTAGTAAAATATCAAATTAATAATTTTCTTCTTGCTCGTTTTCTCCTTCTCTAAATTTATCGATTCATTGTTCGAGGAAATCCGAGCCAATCTGAGAACTTTGAGTTTCTGATTCAGTAACGACTTCTATTTCTGACGAGTTTTCAATCGGTTCAGCATTCAAGCAAGTTTGTCCATGGCAGTTGCCGCAAACCGGTGAGCAATTAAGTCCCAAACTCCGACAGCCACACAATGGTCCACAGCTTTTTGTGCAGTTGCAGAAAATCATCTTCAAAGGGCAATCAGGTGCAGGAAGTTGGGATGTTGCTTTTTGGCCACAATATGGTATCTTTTACCATCCACCCCCACTGTTTAGGATTCAATACATTACCTAACCATTTCTGTACTTGAAAATAAACACGAAATAGGTGCTGTTGAGCTGCGTCATGAGTGGGTCGTAACGAATTCAATTTCACTGGTTTGCTTTTGCTCACAGCTTTAATAAAGCAAGAATACCGATAGTTATCGATGAAAACTTCTTTAACAGGAGCGTTATAGATTGCGATGAAAAATTTTATCCCATTCGAAGTAACTATGTCAGGAGAAGTATCAGCCTTATTGAAAACTTCAGCAACAAGTTTTAAGTCCTGCCGTTTTTCATCACTTTCAAAGCTGCAATCTTGGCTTTATTGAACAGAGCAGATGTAATGTCACATCCAGAGAATGCGTGCAGAAATAATATGTAATCTCGAATATCTTTATGGTGATAAAAGCTTCGTGAAGAATAAATTTTTGGTTTGACCTTGCCTCTGCCTGGTTTGAGAAGAAAAATTTCTTTATCAATATGTGTACGAACAGTTAAAATTATAAGAACATCCGCATCTTCCCCAACCACATTACATGATTCGTCAAACGCTGTTTCGACTATCAAAATGTCATGTCTAACAATATAATTATTTGCCTAAAACTCTTCTGTCAACATCGAAATCAATTTGGTTTTTTATCGAATCACGTGCAAAAACTAGTCACTGTAACTCAAAGAGATCCTGAGATATTAAATAAAATTTCAATTTTGGGTGCTCCCTTCAGAGGCCCGTGGCGCCCTTAGGAGGGATTTCCGGGCCCATGTTATATGAACTTTTGTTCATATTTTTTTATGTAGAATCACTCCATAAATGAGACATCTTATATTTTTAAATTCATAAACGGAAACAATTGAAATGTTACCAAAGATTAAAAGGAATGATTGTTGGCGATTGTAGAATATGAATTCGAAATTAGTTTTTAACTCAAATTAATAGTTTTCCAAAAAAGATACTTTAAATTTTCAGTTTCGGTACACGCACTTTCCTGTAGATACTAAAAATTAAATTTCATTTCATTAGGTTGTCTGTTGTGTTAGTAATTCCGCGTATAACTTATTTGTTTCTAAAACCCCTTTCTTTTAAGTTATTAGCATTTGAAAATAGACGTTGAAAAGTTGCTAAATCCCTAATAACTATTTTTGCCCAAACCGAACGAAAAGGAGGAGCAGAAACTCTCTTCCCCGTTTTCAAACAGAGCTACGTTCAAATAATCGAACAGGTAGTAATTTCATTCATGCCATGGAGCACACAAGTTCTCATTAGTCTCCCGTTATGGTTTTAATATATTGCTCAATTAAGTTTAGTTGTTGGGACCAAAGTCGCGGAATGTTGGAATTTCGTTAACGGTGAGCGGATTTGGGTCATTTGCCGGTAAGTTATCGAACTTGAAAATGAGGGAAACCTGAGAAGCAGTTTAGTAATTTCCAATACTATGCAGATAGTTGTGGGTTGAGATGTATTGGAAAATTGTGCAGAAAGTTCATTTACTTCATTTACACGGTGGACTAGAAGAAAATTTGAAAATTTGTATGTTGCCCATAATTATTTATTTGTCGCCTGACGACTTTCTACTTTTTCTTTGTACAGCTACTCACTCGTGTACAACATATTTTAAAAGTTAACGAAACAAATTCTCTAAGAGAAGGGGATTATGGAGAAATTGGCTTTTGGTTAATGTTTAACTACGTTAAAAGGATTATATACAGTGTATATTTAAAATGAAAACACCCGGATATGTACGTCATTTTTTTAAATCCCGGTTTGAGATTTGGAGTGTAGTCCTATAAGGGTGTCTCACCGGGAACTGAATCGATCGATATAGAGAAAAGTACGCATCAGAAAATCTTGAAAATTTAGATAATTACTAATGTCGGTGTGGCCAATCCAACTAAAATAATTACAAGCAGCTGGCACTTCCGCTTATACCGGAATTCGATACCAACTTGCTTATATCAAATGGAACATTCTATATATTTTAGGATTTTCGAAAAGAGCATAAAATTCTGAGTCGAAAATATGTAGCATATACCCGTTTCAGAGATATTTGACGTTTTATAGAAAATTTGACAGGTGCAACGGTATGCAAGAACCGTTATAACTTTCTTCGTGTAAAAGATCCTCATTTGCTTCTTGTCACATAAAAAGAACACAAGGAGAATTACGTTCTACAACTGAAATAAATTCAATGATATCATACCAAGTGTTCCGTTTTTCGCGTTACATTTTGTCAACTTCAAACCGCGAAAACGTGTTTAGGTCAAATGGAATACCCTATATTTTTTTACGTCAAGTTGTGTAAAATTGAATTCCCTTTTTTCTGATATTAGCATTGTGGAGGTTAAAGTTACAACTTTTTGAATTATTTGCGATTTTATTAGAAATTCATGAACTGTTGTAATCATTTCATCAAAATAGCCATGATTAGAAACAATCAATCATTATCTTATGTCAAAAAATGCCAGCACGTTTAAATTATACCCACGAAGACTTTTTAAATTTGTTTATTATTTATGGAGAATGTAATAAAGTAATATTAAGAACTTGCAGCATATTTACTATTCGATATCCAGAAAAACGGAAACCGTCACCAAATACTGTAAAACGCATGCTGGAAAATTTTAAAAATTATAGCTCTGTAAAGGCAAAAATGCAAAGAAGAAAGCCTATTGTTGATGACGAAAACATTGAAATAGTCATTCTGGAATATTTTCATGCATTTCCAAGGATATCATTAAAACAAGCTGCTCTGGAATCGGGACTATGCAAGGATTTAATTCAGAGAGTCTTATTAAAACATAAGTTTCACTCGTTTTCATTCCATATGGTTCAAGGATTAAAAGAAACAGATTTCCTAAGAAGACAGAATTTTTGCGAGTTTATTCTAATAAGGTCTTAGGATCACGATTCTTATTTGGGAAATATTATATGGACAGATGAAGCAAAATTTACTGAAAATGGACTTTTTAATAGACACAATTCGCATTTTTGGAGTAACTCAAATCTTCATATGTTCAGAGAGCGAAACTTTCAGGAAAGTTGGCAGTTCAATGTTTACTGTGCCATAAGAAAGATAGAGTGGTGGCATTACAATTTTATCAGAAAAATTTAAACGGTAAATTAAATTTTCTCTTGCTAATATGTATAGGTAAATTTTTGTTTGTTTTTTTTTGGTGAAAGATATCGGAATATCTTACAAAATTTGAATAATAACTATTTAGAAAATTTACCTCTCGCCGAACATAGAAACATTTTTTATCAGCACGGCGGTGCCCCCCATATAACGCATATTTAATTAATAATTATTTACAAGAAACTTTTTATGACCAACGGATTGCCAATAATGGACCTTTTTTATGGCCTCCTCGCTCGCCCGATTTATCAGTTCTGGATTATTTCATTTGGAGAACTATTAAAAATAAAGTTTATGAGAGCCCATTAACAACCATTGAAGATTGTATGCAAAAAGTAAGAAATGCATTTCAAAACATATCACAGGATTCAATTAGAAGAGCTACCCATGAGGAACTAATCCGAAGGTGCGAAAAATGTGTCGAGGTTCGAGGGCGGAATTTTGAGCAATTATTAAATTAAAATGAAATCATATTTTAAATTGATCTTATCTCTGCTATTTTAGTTCATGCCATATCTTCAATTCCATTAATACGCGGTTTGCGGTTTGAAGTTGACAAAATGTAACGTGTAAAACGGAACACTTGGTATGATATTATTGAATTTATTTCAGTTGTAGAACGTAGTTCTCCTTGTGTTCCTTTTACGTGACAAGAAGCAAATGAGGATCTTTTACACGAAGAAAGTTATAACGGTTCTTGCAAACCGTTGCACCTGTCAAATTTTCTTTGAAACGTCAAATATCTCTGAAACGGGTAGGTTTAGGTGGATTGGCCACACCGATATTACTAGTCTCTCTGCACAAATGTATATTTTCTCGTATCCACTTTCTATTGAAAAATCCATTATTAGAAAAATTTGATTCGTTGGACCAAAGAGTTTTACTGCATATCAGCGGGTCATTCCTTTTTTTATTTAACAACCACCTACATAGTCTTACTCTCCTCGGCTTATCTCCCTCATTTAAATGTTGAACTTTCATCATTTTATAGCATCGAAATCCGTTTTTTTTAATGTTTTTCTTGCACTGTCTTTTTTTTGCAACCATTTCTCTGAGTTTGTCTCAAAGGTGTTTCTTCATTTTTGGCAACATGCTCTCGTTTTACTACTTTTTTTGAAAATGAACCGTGCGTTTTTAGATTTTGAACTAACTTCCTAAACATAGCTCGATTTGGCTGTGGAGCATCTGGGAATCTATCGTAAGGCGCGGTTAGTAGTTGGATGGGTGACCGTTCCAACGAAGATCGCGTCCTCGCCTCACACATCTTCCAGCGTCTTGTATATCAGTGTATGCGCGGAAGCTATACAATCTTAGGCGAGGATTGTATAGGGGATATACCATCCTTAGGAGGGGATGTAAAGCCGTCGGTCCCTTGTCTATTAAATGTTAGGCAAGCAAAAGATCCCTTCTCTTATTAAGGGAAGAGGTTCGGCAAAATTCCTGGTTGGGGGTAGCTCGTCTACAGGCGTCGGTGTTAGGCCTCAGTAGCGGAAATAGGCCGACGTTAAATAAATGTATTTAAATAAAAGTGAGAAATGTGGCCCACGTAAAATAGAAAGACGGTATATGTCTTAAACAGAGTCTTAGAAGAATTTAATTACATAAATTATTGTGTTGAGTTATAAATATTTGATATAAGTAATTTAACAACTGCAAAGAAACTGCAACAGCTATTCAAAATTTTCGAGTTATTAACTTGAATGAATAGCTGACATTAATGATTATAAGACTTGACGTACGCATGATAAATTTATTTACATTTTAATTAAGCTCTGTTCATCTACAATATTCACTAAACGTGGCCCTTGTAGAAAAAAGAGCCGGATTAAGCGTGAAAGGTAAAAGCAAACATATACAATGCTTATATTTTTAAAAATATATGAAACTCGTTTACGTAAATAGTTAATAATGTCGACGACCCGCAGCATGTTCCTTTAGATAATTATTCTAAAATTGTGAAATACGATAGGGAATAATAAATAAGGCTGTATGTAAAATAACAGGATCAATAATGAAGGATTACTGTTCTTAGAAGTAAAGAACCCATAGTTGGCTACCAAAGTACCATAACTTTTTAATATGTACAGTCAGAAAATAAAATGTCTGTATTTTCTTAGTATTAATATCACTAACATTAACAAATAGACCACGATATTTTTTAAAGCATACAAGTTTCTGTCGATTCTAAAAATCACTTCACTAGTCATGTTTTTGCAACATTAATGAAATTGTTTTGCGAGAATTTTTTTAAAAAATGATAATTTTTTAAATAAAATTTAATTCTTTTCTATAGTTGGGCTTGGATAAAGACGAGGTAGTCTATGAATAGTTTGATGCTTCTTGTGCGACAAAAACTTCATAAAATTATCACATTTCGAATGGTTTGCATAATGCTTCTAAAGCTACGTCCACACTAATGAGATAATTTGTCGCGAGCAAAATGTCAGAACAACTGACTACTGATTACTGTTTGTAGCTTACGTCACTAGTATATTTCAAGAGCAATAACGCGCTGGTGTGGACGTAGCTTCAAGGTTTTTATTTTCTGGTGTATTATTAAGTTATTATTGTTGGCGTGTGCGCAGATTAACACTTGTTGGTTTCTAATCTATTAATAAATTTTTGTGTATTAACCAGTAACTTATAGACTAAGAGCTGGTGACAATTTTTCGGTGATTATTTAGTTAAGACCTATTTTTTTAGAGAATGTTGAGGAAGGCATATATAAGTGTCATCCATAAGTAAGGATTATCCCTGATAGCTGTATCGGCGGGAGGTAAAACAGCCCCAATTCGAAAAAAATACTAAACACAAACAACTATCATTTAGTTAACGCTGTAACTTTATATACTGTTTGCCTGGTACCTTGTAAATCGTGCTATAACATTGGCAGATCGACTGGCCGGCATTAAGAAGATCCCCTCAAACGTGTCGTGTGCACGACGAAATTTTTATCCTTCAGTTAAGCTTCAATTTTTAATATGTTGTTATGTCAACCTGCTTTAAGTGTACATTTCCATTTGCGAAACAAAATATCGGTTTTAACATTGTACTCTGTGACTGTTCTGCCGTCTCATCAATCAGAGAATCCATTTTGGGAGAACGTTGGCGTACTTTGGCCGATGCCTCTAGGCAGCATCACCACCTATTTCGCAAGATTAGGCTGGTTGGAGACCTAGGCGAAATCCTGCCTGCAGGGAGGATGTACAAGGAGCCCAATGGAGCCTAAGTGCTGCGGTTCATTGACCACCCTCCCAACCAATTCCAGATTCCAACCCCCTTGCAGAACTATTTGAACATAACGTGTGCGTCCCTTGATTTCGTCTCGTCTGCCACATTATTATTATTACTGTTATGAATGCTTCAAACCTGCACGATGATTTCGTTAATTTTTCAACCTTTAATAAGAAGTCGTATTATTCTTCTCTGGGATTGATATTTTAGCTTATATTATTAATAATAATAATAATAATCCTTCCTTCTCCCAAGCACTCCTATCCTAACGAGCACCTTACCACGTAAACAAAGGCGTAATCTCAAGGCGTTAATGCAGTACCGTACGTGACGAGAGCACTAACGGTGGCCTGTGGATACCTGGAGACCTCCACAGTATTCAAAACCCCCGACCGTAGTAAACGGAGCCCTGCTATTTGGTCGTATTTATTTCTCCGATATTCGTGGGAATACGATGAGAAAGTCTATAAATCTTAGAAGTAGAAGAATTTCAGGCGGACCTGGAGAGCAGGGCCGGGAACAAATCCGTCATAAACCTGCAATCAATGATGCTCAAAACAACTACAATGCCCAATCGGGACAGGTGGGGGACCCTCCAAGGATTGAAAATCACATTCCTTCTGTAGCTGACAACTTGCGAGCTGCTGTTAGACCCGCTGCTGTCAGAACAGAAGTTGGAAGACGAATAAAATGGAACAGAGAAATGAATATTGATATAATGCGCTCATTTTATTACGTCAACCACTGTCAAGATGACCCACTACCTGGCTGGTGACACCTATTTCATGTTGATTTCACTAGAAGGTATCCTGAACTCAATTTAACGGAACAAAATATAGTAGATCGCAAAAATGTCATCATTCGGCGAAATTACTTGACAACAACTGAGCTAAACGATATCAAACGGCAAGTAGGAAATCAGTTATACCAAGAGAACCTGTATGAAGACAATGAACTCCCAGAACTCCCAGCATACCAACCAGTAGATACAGGGGAACAGTCAAATAATGATATAAAAGATAGGTTTTTGAGTATGTTAAGTTTTTACGAGGGCACTGATCCACTAAAGCGCCCTCTATTGCCATCTCTTAAAGGCAAGATTGTTCGAAAAGAAACATTACATCAACTCAACTCCAGCCTTCGTGATTATTTAGGTGAGTCAGACGGTCTTGCTCGTATACATGAGGCGATATACTGTGCCGCCGCCACGGTCTCAGAAGGGGAAGGGATACCAGTTGAAATCACCTCAGTCAATGAGAACAACCGCACTGAAAAGAGATGAGCCTAGATGGAAGAAAAGGCTTGAGCAAAATATTGCCAATTACAGAGCTGAATCAGACATCATTCAAGAATATCTAAATGGTATTAAAACATCGAAGGTATTAGGAAAGTTATCTTTAATTATGAAAAAGGCCAGAATAACTCTACAAGACGCAAGAGCTATGGAAATCCTAGCGGAATACAGAGACATCCTGAGGCAAAAGTTGAGATAAAAGCAGCTAGGTTGAGGAGGTATAATGAAACAACTAAGCGAGTGCAACAAAATAGACTATTCCATCTCAATCAAAAGCAGTTCTATACTAATTTGGAAGTAAGCGGTAATCAAGAACACATACATACAGATGAAATAGACCAAAAGAAATTTAGTCAATATTGGGTATCGATATGGTCAGAGCCAGTAACCGCTAATCCAAGACCTGTCTGAATGCCACAAGTAGAAGAGTCTGCATCGGTGCTACCAGGGTTCAATATCCATGAAATTACAGCTGAGGAAGTATCAAATGCCATTAAAAAACGCGCAGTTGGAAGTCGCCTGGTCCAGATCGAATACAAAATTTTTGGCTCAAGAATTTTCCATCTACCCACTATAATCTAACAAAAGCATTCAATAAAATTTTAGAGAAACCAGACCTTACACCAAAATTTCTCACAGTGGGTGTAACACATATGTTATTTAAAAAAGGCGACAAAAAAGAAGCATCAAACTACATGCCAATAACCTGCCCCTCTGTAATCTACAAATTGCTAACTTCAAAAAGGATGCATGATAAAACCGGCAGGATGCAAGGAACAAATAACTATTGATGCCATAGTGCTAGAACAAGCAAGAGCACGAAAACGTAACCTGTATATGTGCTATATTGATTAGGCATTCCACTCTGTTCCTCATGACTGATTGCGCCAAGTCTTAACGCTGTACAAAGTATGTCCAAAAATAACTCGAGTGCTTTGCCACCTTATGGAAAACTGAAGAACGTCTATACAACTTAACCAGAAAACGTTAAGTACAGTAAATATAAGACGTGGTATCGTCAATCCTGAACAACAATCAGATGGGGTATAGACCTAGCAAGCAAAACCCGGAGCGACTATCACATCTTCTCTATATTGACGACATAAAACTCTATGCCGAAACCCAAAAGCATTTGCAATCTCTAATTAAGGCATGTGCAATATTCAGCGAAGATATCAAAATGCCCTTTGGAAATGAAAAGTGCGCCACTGTCTCCATTCGACGAGGGGAGCAGGAAAAGATTGCAAATGTAGTATGTCAATTTCAGAATCTCCCTCCCAAAGAAACCTATAAATACCTGGGGATAATGCAGAACTCCAGGATTGACCATACGAGACTGAAGACTGAATATAAAGAGAGTTATCGCAAAAGACTTACCAAGCTTCTCAATACCAAGTTGTCCGCAAAGAACCTAATAGTTGCGATAAACTCTTGGGCAGTGCCAGTTCTTACATATTCTTTCGGTATTCTGGGATGGTCTACTACAGATTTGCAAGAGCTCGACAGATTAACAAGACGCCTCCTGACCAAATTTCGTATGCTACACCCTAACTCATCCGTGGATAGACTCTACTTGCCAAGAAGGGAAGGAGGCAGAGGTTTACTGAACATCTCCCAATTGTGCTTATCCCAGGAAAATAGTTTGAGGGCTTATTTTCAGAAATCGAAAAACTCGCTATACAAACAGTTAGCTTTAGTTGATGACTCCTTAACACCTCTAAAGTTGCAAGATCCACATCAGGAATATCTACAACAGAACGAAAAACGTCTTGGAAGAGCAAAGTGTTACATGTACCCAAGCGACCTGGAAAGGAATGAAATCGATAAAAACACTTCAATCTTATGGCTAAAAAAAGGTTATTTGCATCCTGAAACCGAAGGCTTCATGATAGCAATTCAGGATGGTGTCATCAAGGCCCGTAATTATGAGAGCACATCCTTGAAAACAACCAAGAAGACCGGTGTAGAAAGTGCAATACCACAGGGGAGTCTATAGAACATATCTCGGCGGGATGCCCTGCATTAGTTAATAATGCCTACTTAAGTCGTCGGCCAAAATTATTCACCAACAATTAGGCCAAAAGTTTAAGCTATTGAGTAACCCGCCGCCGTATTATAAATATAGTCCAACCCCTGTGCTCGAGTCTGCATAAGCTTTGCTCTACTGGGATAAGCCGATACTAACCGATAGAACAATAGATTTTAATAGGTCTGACATACTCCTGATAGATAAAAAGAATGGTGTTGGAACAATTATTGACATCGCAGTCCCTTTACGCCAAAACCTATCTAGAACGGAAATCCATAAAATAACAAAATATGAAAATCTTGCAGTGGAGCTGAAACACTTGTGGAAGTTGAAACAAGTCAAAATAATACCTATAGTGATATCGACGGATGGAATGGTAACAGGGAACATAACGGAGAACTTTTTTAAATTTACCAACTTATTTAGTATCCCTTATACAGAAAGCAGCCATTCTCCAGACAACACACATTATAAGAAAATTGTTTAACACTGAGGGTTGTAATAAATTTTTCCTCCTCAGATGGTCACCGAACCTGAACCTTACAAGACCGCGGAGGATAGGTTAAAGAAACTCCAGTAATAGTACTGAGAAAGTAGATGATGATGATAATAATAATAATTTATTTATATCAGAAAGAGGATACACTTACGTGTACAATTTTGTGCAAACAAATTAAGGATTACATGTAAAGCAGCATGTAGCACCACCTAATAACTCATCAATTGTCACCAGTTATCTTAATGACACATATCCTCAGAGATGGTTAGGCACTAATGGACTAGTCAGGTAGCCAGTACGGTCACCTGACTTAACTCTTGTTATATGCACGCGCACACCCTCATACGAACAGAGATTTAATTCCTAGTAACAGAGTAAAGGAAGAAGCCTCCCTAATTAGCTACTATAGGATAATAGTTCACCAGTCGGCCCAGAGGTGGCGCCGCCTCATAGAACATACTAGGATTCGTCTGGAATAGTCTGGAGTGAAATGGATGAATCGAGAATAAGCGCCACGGATATATAAGTAGCAGAGCCAACGCGCTGAAGTCAGTGCAGTACTGTTCTGAGATGAGCCAAGCGGTCAGATAAGATAAGGAACAGTAGCAAGTTATGAATTATAGCAGAGAGTCTATAGTAGATAAAAGTTATAATTAGTGTATTATTATAAGGACTAATTATTATGAATTTAGTGTTAATAAATCAGTGGTTAGTGAGAATTTTTGTTGCAATTGTTAGACCTACGCTTGGGGATGTATACTGGAGGGTGTAAACACGTAACAATTGTTATCAGAAGCGGAATTGCAACAATATTTTTGGAGAATTGAGGAATTTCCAAAGTGTTCTATTTGGAGACCACTGGAAATTGTGAAGTGTTTTGAACTGGAAAGTGATATAGATACTAGACAAGACGTATTTGTGCTAGTGTGACGAAATTTCCAGGATATTCTGTTTAGAGAAGAGCAGTTAGCTAAGTTCTGTCAACCGAAAAGTATTTTAGACATTAAATGAGACCTATTTGTGACATTGAGAAAATTTTGTTTTGAAATTAGTGCAGTTATTTGAGTTATTTCAACTGGAAAATGGTATAGGCACTAAATAAGACCTATTTGTGACATTTTGAGGAAATTTCTAAAATATTCTATTCCGGATTTTGTGGACATATTTGAATTGTACCTAATTTAGACTTTAAATAAATAAGACTTGTTAGTGCTGTTTCGAGAACTTTTTGATGGACACAAGAAGCATGGCTGCTGAAAAACAAATGCAAGACATATTGGCGGAATTAAGGAAATGATACTAGAGCAGGAGACAAGACATCAAGAAGAAAAAGAAAAACAAGAAACGTCAAGAAGAAAGAGAAGAACAGGAAAAGAGACAAGAAGAACAAGAGCGACGACATAAGGAAGACAAAGATGAATTGAAAAAAATTATGGAGAACCCGGAAATAAAAGTTCAAGAGGAAAACAAGAAAAAATGACACGACAGGAAGAGTTAAGGAAAATTATAAAGCCACTGATGAAATCAAAAATGAAATTAAAAAGGATATAGGCAATATAAAAGCTGTGGAGTCAAAGAAACAATTGGAGATACTGATGAAAAAGTTACAGATATGGCAGGAAAATTTCGGGTAGTTGAGGAAGAAGTAGAACGGCTTAAGCAAGAGTTGCAGGAAAAAGGAGGCCAGCTAGTAGTATCATCGAATCCTCGATTACAACCTCCCTCTTTTAAGGTCAAACTTCATGGGCAACATATAAGAGACAGTTCGAGGCAGCTGCATATGCAAACAAGTGTAATATTGAGGAAAAGGCTATGGTGCTAATTCTAGCATTGAGAGGTCAAGCATTAGAATTGCTTCAGACGATCCCAGTGGCGCAGCAACAGGATTTTAAAATTTTAGGAGCTGCATTCGACTTAAGATATGGTGCCCAACACCTTACTCAACTATGGGCAGTTCCAAGAGCAATTGACAGTTGGGACCTTTATTGGTGTATAACAGGCGAGGAGGTCAGGCGGGTCCTTAGACTATCTCGGCATAAGACTAATACGAAGCATTGATGACAGAGGCCGCCTATATGGATTTCCTATGGCACAGATTACGAACTATCTCTGTGGAAGAAGCTCAATCTGAGGAAACCAACTTGGACACCAAATTAAAGAACATACACAAGATATTTACTGAATTAATGACCAAGACAAGTTTTCCTGGAAAACAGGAAAACCGACAAGGAGGTGTAAGGCCTAGCGAAGTTATCCGATGTTACCGGTGCAGGAGACTAGGGCATTTGATGTGAGAATGTCGATAATGGAAGCTAGGGAAGTAAATGCTGCAAGGAAAGAGGAAATCCGCTCCGATAAGACGAAATTGATTGTTGTGTTAACGAATATACAGAAAATGATCGCGCAAGTACTGAGCGAATTACGTTCGCGACCGGAGCCGAAACAGGAGCAGAAGCAGCAGCGAAGCGGTGAAAGGCTGACAAAAGGAATCCGCTGTTATAATTGTAGCAAATTAAGGCGTGCCAAGAGATACTGTCACCACATACACCCTAATGAAGTAAATGCCGAGGATGTGAGGACACAGTGAAGAAATCATAAGACAGGAACAACTAAACGACGATGAAATTGGACCAATACTAAAGACGAAAGAAAAAGGAATCCGCCCAGGATGGAAGGAAGTTTCTAGCAAATGTGTTGGACTGAAGGCTTTATGGGCACAAAGGAATTCTCTAAGGCTTGAAGGTGGAGTATTACGGAAAAAGTGAGAGAGACCGGATGGGAAGGAAGTTACTATGCGGCTCGTGATACCCAGAAGCCAAGTACCAAAAGTCCTTCGGATAATATCCAAAGAGCATTTTGGTAAAAATAAGACCTTGTCTAGAGTATGGGAACGATTCTACTGGATTAGCAGCCGTCATGTAGAGGTTTGGTGTCGCAAATGCAAAGTTTGCGCGGATGCGGCTGCCAACTATAGGGAGTGGTGACCGAATGAAGGCTAGATGTGACTGTAATGTCAGTTCAGCGGGATTCAAGGTGGAAGGCTTTACAACCCACAGCGGAGTGAAGAAGGATCGTCGAAGCATCACCCACCTTGGGAAGGGCCTTATTCTGTCATCACTCAAATTAACGACGTTGTTTATCGGATTCTACGTAGAAAGAAGTCCAAGAAATCGCGCACCTGGACAGATTGCCGAAATATGTTGGGGATTCTGAATTGCCTGACCGGGATGTTCAGGCTAAACGAGGGGGCAGTGTTATGCGCGCACCCACGCCCTCTTACGAAGAGAGGTTTAATCTCTAGTAGCAGAGTAAAAGGAAGCCTGCCTAATTAGCTACCATAGGATAATAGTTCACCAGTCGGCACAGAGGTAGCACTGCCTCATAGAGCATACCAGAAGTGGTCTGGAATAGCCTAGTATGAAATGGATGAGTCGAGAATAAGCAGCACGGATAGCAGATACAACGCCCTGAAGTCAGTTTAGTACAGTTTTGAGATGAGCCAAGTGATCAGATAAGAAACAGTAACAAGTTGTGACTTATAGTAGTGAGCCTATAGTAGATAAAAATTATAATTAGTGTGTTATTATAAGGACTAATTATCGTAAATTTAGCGTTAACAAATCAGTGGTTAGTGAGAATTTTTATTGCAATTATTGGACATACGCTTGGGGGTGTTTACTGGAAGGTGTATATGCGTAGCACTTTGTTAGGTTTTTCCTGTGGGGTCTTTTAAAGAGTGTAGTGTATATTGAATCAAATGAAGATATAGCCGATTTATATAGTAAAATGTATTCAAGTATTATTGCTGCTACACATAGACATACTTTGCAAAAAGTTTGCAATGAAGGGTTATTGAAAGGATACAAAATTCTGAGTATTTAATGCAGTAGGTAATTAGAAAAAATTTAAGTTTAATGTAATTATTAGCAATTTTCGACTAGTTTTTAAATAATGAATTTCAAGTTTTAGTCTCAGTTTTATTTGAAGCGTAATTGAAAAATGTGAGAATATCGAAATATGTAATAATATACGGAGTATTGTATTTATAATTTAGCCGGTTCGTGTTTAACTGGAAGTGGTATACATGTGTTTGTGTTAGGGCGTCAGAGCACTTCCCTTACAATTTAAAAAGTTTCAAATAACCGACATTCGAGAATTATTAATAAAAAAGGAAAAAAGTTACTGGGGTTAATCAAAATTTACATGTACTGGAAGAATGAAGATAGAAATATATGTGATGTGCTCCAAACCGGTTGGTTTTACAAAATTTTCTATATACAATCCCAAATATTCACAAAGTAGTCAATAATCATGTGAATCATGTTTCAAAGTTCCAGCCATCGAAAAATAATATTTCTTAAAAAATTCGGTCCAATCAAAAATTTTAAAAGAAATTTTAACACACTGTCACCTAAATAATTAACCATTATAAATTAACAAATGTATTCGCTTTCAACTTGTAAATACAGTACAATACACTTTTTTTAAAATTAATACTCTTATGCTACCTATTTCTTAGTTCAGAAGACGAACGTTTAGATAAATATGAAAGAACCAGGTAATTTTCTTATTAATATTTAGCTTTCGCTTAAGAATTTCTAAATAATGTATTTTTCTCTAATACTTCATCAAAGAATTGCAGGGTTATTAATTATAGATTACCCATCGTTGTTATTGCCTATAAATAAAAGTTGTTTGGTTATGACTGAATTTTGTTAAAATACTATCAAAAGTACAGTGGCGTGCAGACATCAGGGTATACAAAAAAATAATATATTTTTTTTAAATGGGATACCTTGTACATTATTACATTTTTGTAATGACCCTTTTTTCCTGATTTCAAAAATATACCATATGTTCCCCCTACCATATACCGTTTTCGAGTTATTAAATGTAGAATATCTTAATTAAACTAGTTACCTACTGTAAATATGGAAAAGTTAACATTATTAAAGTGAGCTATGAAAATGACAACTATTAAGTTTGATAAGTGACATTTCTTTAATAAAATAATCAAAATGGTTTACAGTGAGGAAGAAAAAATCCAAATATTTATACAAAATAGATAACAAAGATTTATTTAGTAGAACGCGAATAGTAAATAACCAGAGGAGAACCACAGAAGAAGAACAGCAACAACCAACAACGTATGCATGCCTACCCTACGTCGCGGGAGTCACAGATAGGCTGAAGAAGATTTTATTCAAAAAGGAAGTAGGTGTACGGTTTCGAACAGTGAAGAAAATACAGCAGATGCTTCCCTCAATCAAAGACCCTGTGCCCTAACTGTTATCAAAAGGTGTTTACCAGTTGAAGTGTACATGTGGTAAGAGCTACATCGGACAAACAGGACGGAGTATCCAGTGCAGAATCTAAGAACACCAGAGAAATACCAGATTTGGATACACGGATAGGTCGGCGATAGCAGAACATGTCCATAATAATGAGAACCATAAAATCGACTACGAGGACGTTAATATATTAAACAGGAATACGCGCTATTATCCCCAAATCGTTAGGGAATCACTGGAAATTATGAAAAACATGAACAACTTTAACAGAGAGGATGGGTATCGACTTAGTAGCACGTGGAGACTGGTATTGCCAAGTACCAGCACCGTAGTAAGTCATGGTCAATCAAACGCGACGAATGAGCAGCAAAGCGAACCGAGCACGACCAATGACCAGCAAAGCGAAGCGGCGCCTAGGTATATAACGAGGAGTATAACACAACAAATTCTGTCTTTAGAATCCTTCTGAAGAAGCTGACAGGATGATCAGCGAAACGTCAAGTCAAGTTCGACGACCATGGCAAGACCCGGAAGGAACTACTTCAAAGATTTATTTAGGAAATTTAAATATAAATAAAAGATGTTCGAAGTGAAAACCATTATTGTCAATGCACAATTGATAACGTCTCCTTATATTTATAATTGCACCGCAAATGGTCTCATTATTTACATTCAGATTCCTGTCTTTAATAAGTCTTCGTTTTCTTCATGCAGTTTAAAAATCATGGATTCCTTCAGGGGTGGTTTCCAACCCCTTGGACGGCTACTAAGTGGATAATTCTTCTAGTGCAGCGTTTGTTACATAACTTTCTAGCTCTCCTGTGAATTTCAAAGTGATACCTTATTTCCTTCGTGCAATTTGAAAATTAGCTCTTCTGTCGGGGGCGGTTTTCAACCCCTTGGACGGCTGTCAAGTAAATTATACGGCGGTTTGTGCTTCAACCCTTAAACAAATTGTATGTACGTATATTTTTTTATGTGATATTTTATGTAGATAATTTTTGGTGAATTTGGGAATCATGGAGTAATTTATCATGCACGTTCGAATAAATAATTATAAAACTTTTTTCTACCGATAATTACTATTTAAAAATTGATAGATGAAGGTTTATGATGTGGCTTAAAAACATTGCTTTTTTTATTTTAACCGTACGTCTATGTACGTTCTGCTGTTTCCGCCATTTTGGCTGCTAACTTTTAGCTGCTCTGCTCTTTTCGCTGTACGTTTATTTTTGTTATTTTGTACATAACAAGTAAATATTTGGACTTTTTCTTCCTCACTGTAAACCATTTTGATTATTTCATTAAGGAAATGTCACTACCAAACATAATAGTTGTCATTTTCATAGCTCACTTTAATAATGTTAACTTTTCCATATTTACAGTAACATATTCGACGTTTAGTAACTCAAATACGGTATGTGGTAGGGGTAACATATGATATATTTTTGAAATCGGGAAAAAACCACACAAGTTTTATTTAAAACTTTTCTATAGGTAATGATAACAATGATAAGGGGTAAGTAATTTATAATGAATAACTTAGATCTTTAACCGTCCAATATTGGACATAAAATCATGTGTAAAATTAATTAGCCCAAAATGTAAACCATTCGAAGTTCTTCCGTGAGCTAAAAACACCAAATAAAACTAAAAACAGATAGTATTTTATAGGTTTTTGTCGCAAACTTTCAGAAATTTTTAAGATCTTCACTTATATATTATATATTTGCTTGGTTTTTTAATTTATGTTACTGTTGTGCTGCACGCTTCCGCTGGCATGAAAGGCTTATTATTCCGTAGGAAACATTAAGTTGTATTACTGTCTATATTAAACAGTTTTATTAGTTTTCTAGGGTAACCTTAAACCACATACCTGAAGTTTGAGGAGTTAATAATGTTTTACTTGTGTATTATGTTGTCTTTGAGCCGAGTGAAATGTTGACTGATTACAATTGATGTCAAGAAACTTTCCTACCTCTGCCAAAAGAAAACATCAAAATGTGGAGATGATTTTTTATGTCAAAGTAAATCAGCACGACGGTGCTCCCCCAAATAACGCATATCTAATTAATAATTATTTACAAGAAACTTTTTATGATCAATGGATTGCCGATAATGAACCTTTCTCGTGGCTTCCTCGCTCGCCCGATTTATCAGTTCTGGATTATTTCATTGGGGAACTATTAAAAATAAAGTTTATGAGAGCCCATTAATAACCATTGAAGATTGTATGCAAAGAGTAAGGAATGCATTTCAAAACATATCACAGGATTCAATTAGAAGAGCTACCCACGAGGAACTAATCCGAAGGTGCGAAAAATGTGTCGAGGTTCGAGGGCGGAATTTTGAACAACTATTAAATTAAAATGAAATCATATTTTAAATTGATCTTATCTCTGCTATTTTAGTTCATGCCATATCTTCAATTCGATTAATACGCATGTTACAGTGTTAGTGTTATTTTGCGCTTTTGTGGATATCGAGTAGCAAATGTGCTGCAAGTTCTTGATATTACTTTATCACATTCTCCATAAATAATAAACAAATTTTAAAAAGTTTTCGTTGGTATAATTTAAACATGCTGGCATTTTTTGACATAAGATAATGACTGATTGTTTCTAATCACGGCTATTTTAATGAAATGATTACAACAATTCATGAATTTCTAATAAAATTGCAAATATTTCAAAAAGTTGTAACTTTAACCCCACAATGCTAATATCAAAGAAAAGGGAATTCAATTTTACACAATTTAACGTAAAAAAATACAGGGTATTCCATTTGACCTAAACAAGTTTTCGCGGTTTGAATTTAACAAAATGTAACGCGAAAAACGGAACACCTGGTATGATATTATTGAATTTATTTCAGTTGTAGAAGAAGCAAATGAGGGTCTAAAAGGGACCCTAAAATGTATATGGTGTTCCATTTGAAATAAGCAAGTTGGTATCGACTTCCGGTATAAGCGGAAGTGCCAGCTGCTTGTAATTATTTTAGTTGGATTGGCCACACCGACATTAGTAATTATCTAAATTTTCAAATTTTTCTGATGCGTACTTTTCTCTATATCGATCGATTCAGTTCCCGGTGAGACACTCTGTATAGTATAAGCATAAACTTTTGTTCTCGGAAAAAGTAAGATGGCAATTTCTATTTTCTTCATTACGTTCCTCGTTAAAACAAATCATGTCAATTGCCACAAGAACTTTACCGAACACATATAAATGCGCACTGTTTATGAAGCTTCTCTCGGTCTTTGCAGACATTTAAATTTTTCAAAAGCAACCAATTTATTCTCTCTTTGAAGCGAAAGCGTAGGTAAGAAAACACCCAACTGCTTTGTGATACAAATTTGTAATTAATCTTATTAAATTAATTGGTTCCATTTAGTGAGAAGGTTTTCAATTACAGCTTGTCGAGACAGAAAAAAATTGACGGCTGAATGAAACCCACATTTATTGGAGATATGGATGATATTTTTTCTCCACTAGATACACAGTGACTGTAATAAGTTATTATACCATCGACATATTTTCTTCCAATAGCAAAGCGTCCTAAAGGTTATTTAAGAAAGATTTCGAAAAAGAATTAAACGCAAGGTACAGAAATATTTGATTGACTGATTGATTTGTCTTACAAAATATATAAAGACTAATAATAATAATAATACAATAGTATAGCACAGGCAACACTACAGAGTGTATACGAAACATATTACAAATTTAAGCGTTTAATGGACGAAACAGAATTATGGAAAATATTGATCTCTCTTGCAAGTGGCTGTAGGTGTTACACATGAAATGTAAAGGAGAAAAGTTCAGTATATTCTTCGGGGTCTAGCAAGTTAAAATGTTGCATGATGCCATATTAATGATGCATATTCTAATTTACACTTAACAAATAGTTTAAATAATAAGGTTAACAACTTAGTGTCGTAAAACCTGACGAGTTTCTGATAATGAAACCGAGATTTTTGTTTGCAGATAAAACTGTGTCTTCAACGTGTCTATTAAATGTCAGTTTGTTGTCAAACAAGCCGCCCAGGTCTTTGAAGACTTCGACTCTCTTTAGTGATGTGAAGTCAAGTTTATAGTCACAGAGAAACATTCCTTTTTTCCTAAAAAAAGATACCACGTTGCATGTGTCGACCTTGGAGGCAGATCGTTATGGTCGCACCAAGTTTGTATTTCAGAAGATCATCTTGAAGTTTATTACAATCGGCTGGAGCATTTATAGCAGAAAAAAGTATGATATCATCGGCATATAGTAAGACATCGATACTCAGGTCCACCACGATGTTATTAATAAAGAGTACGAACAACAGAGATCCCAAGATAGAGCTTTGCGGCACTCCTGAGGTGGAATTAATTTCAACTGAGCTATGACCGCGGTATTCCACATATTGTGTTCTACTGTTAAGATATGATTTAAAGAAGTTAATAAGTAACTGAGAGAAGCCCATAGTTTGAAGTTTATTTATTAATAAACCATGATCAAGCCTATCTTTGAGAAATCTGTATATAGTACGTCAACTTGAATGTCGGTGTCGAGATATTGTGAGATGTACTGCGTCATGCACATTAAATTAGTAACGGTGGATTTATTTTTTGCAAAACCATGTTGACTAGATATGATCTGTCCTTCAACGTGGGTATATGACTTCATATACAGGGTGTCTAATCGGGAACTGAATCCATCGATATAGAGAAAAGTAAGCATCAGAAAATTTTGAAAATTTAGATAATTACTAATGTTGACTAAAATAATTACAAGCAGCTGGCACTTCCGCTTATACCGGAAGTCGATACCAATTTGCTTACTTCAAACGGAATACCCTATATATTTTAGGGTATATGTAGCATATCCTATACCTAAACCTAGCCGTTTCAGAGATATTTGACTTTTGTAGAATATTTGACAGGTGCAACGGTTTGCAAGAACCGTTATAACTTTCTTCGTGTAAAAGATCCTCATTTGCATCTTGTCACGTAAAAACAACACAAGGAGAACTACGTTCTACAACTGAAATAAATTCAATAATATCATACCAAGTGTTCCGCTTTTCGCGTTACATTTTGTCAACTTCAAACCGCGAAAACTTGTTTAAGTCAAATGGAACACCCTGTATTTTATTACGTCAAGTTGTGTAAAATTGAATTCCCTTTTTTTCTGATTAGCATTGTGGAGGTTAAAGTTACAACTTTTTGAAATATTTGCGATTTTATTAGAAATTAATGAATTATTGTAATCATTTCATCAAAATTGCCATGATTAGAAACAATCAGTTATTATCTTATGTCAAAAAATGCCAGCACGTTTAAATTATACCAACAAAAACTTTTTAAATTTGTTTATTATTTATGGAGAATGTGATAAAGTAATATCAAGAACTTGCAGCACATTTGCTACTCGATATCCACAAAAACGCAAAATAACACTAACACTGTAACATGCGTGTTAATCGAATTGAAGATATGGCGTGAACTAAAATAGCAGAGATAAGATCAATTTAAAATATGATTTCATTTTAACTTAAAATTGCTCAAAATTCCGCCCTCGAACCTCTACACATATTTCGCACCTTCGGATTAATTCCTCATGGGTAGCTCTTCTAATTGAATTTTGTGATATGCTTTGAAATGCATTTCTTACTCTTTGCATACAATCTTCAATGGTTGTTAATGGGCTCTCATAAACTTTATTTTTAATAGTTCCCAAAATGAAATAATCCAGAACTGACAAATCGGGTGAGCGAGGAGGCCATAAGTAAGGTCTATTATTGGCAATCCATTGATCATAAAATTTTCTTGTAAATAATTATTAATTAAATATGCGTTATGTGGGGGAGCACTGTCGTGCTGATAAAAAATGTTTCTATGTTCGGCGAGAGGTAAATTTTCTAAATAGTTATTATTCAAATTTTGTAAGATATTCAGATATCCTTCACGTAAAAAAAAAACAAAAATTTACCTATACATATTAGCAGAAGAAAAAACTTAATTTACCGATTAAATTTTCCTGATAAAATTGTAATGCCACCACTCTATCGTTTCTTATGGCACAGTAAACATTGAACTGTCAACTTTCCTGAAAGTTTCGCTCTCTGAACATATGAGGATTTAACTCACTCCAATAATGCGAATTGTGTCTATTAAAAAGTCCATTTTTAGTAAATTTTGCTTCATCTGTCCATAAAATATTTCACAAATAAGAATCGGGACCTTATTAGAATAAACTCACAAAAATTCTGTCTTCTTAAGAAATCTGTTTCTTTTAATCCTTGAGCCGTATGGAATGAAAACGGGTGAAACTTATATTTTAATAAGATTCTCTGAATTGAATCCTTGCATAGTCCCGGTTCCAGAGCAGCTTGTCTTAATGACATCCTTGGAAATGCATGAAAATATCCCAGAATGACTAAAACGTGCTGGCATTTTTTGACATAAGATAATGATGATTGTTTCTAATCATGGCTATTTTGATGAAATGATTACAACAGTTCATGAATTTCTCTTAAAATCGCAAATATTTCAAAAAGTTGTAACTTTAACCCCCACAATGCTAATATCAGAAAAAATATACATCTGGACGTAAAAAAATACAGAGTGACAGAGAGACAACATATAATATTACAATCATCCACTGTAATAGAAATAAATTGTTTATTAGTATAGAAAACATTATTAACTGCTTCCTCAAATTCTCCACATACAATTTGAAATAATACTCTCAAAATATAGATCGACCATATCTTTTTCAATTTTTGGAAAATTTTTAACTTCGCACAAACTTTCTCCATAATTATACAATGTGTTTTAATACCGCAACATCCTGTTATTTTGGAACACGCTGCCCGATTTAATTTTTTTTTTTTTTGGGACAGTACTCGACCCCTACGTGACCATTTAAAAAAAAATCAATTTCATATTTTCAGGGCCTACTAAGGGCTCTCAAATAGGTCGAAATTTCAAGATTGACTATTAGGCATTTTTTATTGGAAAAGTGGATAACGTATTCGATTGGCAGTTATCTCAAATAGTGTTATGCAAAATTTTAACTCGATCCCTCATGTAGGGTGTTTGTTACTCAATCTCCAAATTTGAAAATTTTAAAATTTTCGACTGGTCTGTTATGATTTAATGAAACAAAAGTTGAAAAATTAGTTTTTCTAATAACGTGAACAACATCAAATAATACAACAGTCAGCACTAATCAAAAAATGAATAAAAAACATAAACAAATAATAATAATAATTTATTACATATGTAATGATACAATAGTAGATATTATGGTAAGTCAAAATAAGAATATAATAAAAATAGCAAAAAAGTAATCAATAAATAGATAAATGAAGTAAATATAACAAACAGCTTAACAAATCAAAGACAGACAACAGTTACTATAAACAGATAAATAAACAAATAGATAAAAAATAAAAAAACAGATAAAAAATGAGAAAAAGTAGTCTTTACACACATATATATATACATAAATACATATGCAAACGCGTCACAGTTAAAAAAGAAATTAAAAAAAGAAAAAAACCATGCTGTTTAAAATCTATTTGAAAACTTGGTCAATAAATTCATTAAAAAAACATAAAATATAAGAAGTATTTGAAATAATTACGTAACACTAGATACCAGTGTTAAAGGTTAACACTAAAATATTCTTCGACAGTGTAAATCGATATTTAAACAGTTTTCAACCAGATATTTCTTTCAGATAATTAAGGAGATGATTGTATATCCTAATGGGCATAACTGTCACACAATTACTAACCACAGAGAGCTTGTGTTTAGGCAACATTATGTTATTCGTTATTCTTTTTGACAGGTCTTCAATATGTTCAAACCAGTTTAAGTTATAATCCACAATTATACCTAATAATTTAACAGAGTGGCTATTTTTTTATTGGTAAATTATCTATTTTTACCAATAAGCTATGGTCAAGAGTGTTATTGGCAAACATCAACAATTGAGTTTTTGTCATATACATTGTCTGCCCTAGATGCAACCGCCATATCATCGGCAAATTGTGTAACGTGGAATGTATTCGTTGCTTTTAAATGACTTTGTAGATCATTTATAAAAATGAGAAAAAGGAGTGGTCCTAAAGTGCTACCTTGAGGAATTCCAGTTGGCACAAGCTTATCATCAGATTCATACAGGTTGTCATCAACTTTTAAAATGACTCTCTGGGTACGATGACTTAGATATGACTGAATTCAAGAGTTTGGTACTCCTCTTATACCAAAAGAACACATTGTGTTTAGGAGCAATTCATGATTTAGCTCTAGACATATCAAAAAATAGATATTCACACTTTTTTCGTCAATGTTTTGAAGTGGAAATGTATATAAAAATGTGACTGCATCTTGTGTCGAATATCCTTCCCTAAAGCCATATTGACACGCAGATAAAATATTGTTTTTATTTAAATACATTGTTAGTTGACTAGCAAATGCAAGCTCAAAAAGTTTAGAAAATACAGAAAGTAACAAAATTTGTCTGTAGTTCGAAATTAGTTCCTTTTCATTTTTTTTATGAACCGGTACCAATATTGCTTGTTTTAAAGAAGACGGAAAGGTACCTTCGGCAAAATAAATATTAATTAGTTTACAGAGTGGTGCCTAATTAGTCAACCTTGAAATTTCGACTCATTTAGGGGACCTTAATAGGCCCTGAAATATGAAATTTTTTTTAATGGTCAAATAGAGTTGCGGTATTAAATCGCACACCCTGTATAAAAATGTATCCATATCGCATTTCTCCGAATTTAATATAGTTGTACATTTAACATACAAATCAACAAAAGGTATAGCTGTCCAAACTTATCTGTATTTTGAGTATCTCACTAGAAATTGTGTATCAAAACAAAACGGGACTACACTTGGTACCCGCATCAAGCTTTATACGTAGTTTGAACCGAAGTTCGCCATTTAAATTTTACAATAATTTGTTATCTTTGCTTTTCAGACAACAACATTGATAGGTTTGCTGAAAACAGCACGACTCTTACGCTTGGTAAGGGTTGCTAGAAAAATCGATAGATATTCAGAATATGGAGCCGCTGTATTATTGTTACTTATGGCGACTTTCGCCCTCATCGCACATTGGTTGGCCTGTATATGGTACGTAATATCAAAAGTGTGTTTTAATACTTTAGAGGGGACTCGGCGACTTCTGTTCTCTTAGCTGCAGAGGTTAATGCGTCACCCTCTCTTACCTCCTTGCCCTGATTATATATTTTTGGGAAAGAATTGAGACAACATATGCGGAGGACTAGCTGGTTTAAGTCGGAGCAAAGAATCGTAGATTCGGAGTACTTATAAGCGATGTGAAACTTACCCTCTTTGAGTATATAACATTAAAGACAAATTTTTGTTTTGTTCGAGAAACTCCTGAAAAATTGATATTATTTGGGCACCATCTATAGTTGATAATTGGTTGAGTTGTCTCTTTTTCTCGTAAAGCCAGTCTTTTATAGACGATACTGAAATTATTGGTAAGGGAAATTTAAAAAATTGTATAAAATTTGAATAATAAAATATATTACATAAATAAATAGATTTTATAATGTGAAGTGGTTTGAAATATAAATGTAGGTGAAATTATATGTTTATAAAATTGAATTAGTGAACAAAGAATAATTAATACAAAAAAATTAATAGTACATATTATAGCAATCTCCTAGATTTCCAGACTAAGTATGGTTGAAAGTGGAAGGGTCTAGTACTGCAATTCAGGCCCCAATTGTCTCTTGCAACATCCAATCTAAATATCTTTGGCAATTTATTCTTGCAAGACTGAGTTTTTCGAAGGAAATTCGTGTGTCAAGATTGTAGAATAGTCTCCAACCATGCGGCTTGGAAAAGTAATTATCATAAACGTAAATGCAAAGTTACGTAAAATTAAGCGTAAATGGCAGAATACTGCTAATATAAAAAATATAAAAACACGACTTGTGCCATTTTTATTGATTTTAATGTAAAATGCTTAGAGTAAAAAAGTGTTTAGAATGCGATTTTGCTGAAGAAAAAAGATTTCCCCCTTCAGTTTGTAGTAAATATTTAGGAAAAATCGTATTTTTTTGGGAGATCACTATGTTCGCCCCCAGTAAAGGGTTAAAACGATTAGGGTTAATTTTTTTTGGTTATTTCAACTTTATTAGTCCAATGTTATCAAATTATAATTAAAAAAATGTTTTAAAATTTTTATCGCATTTTTTGCAAAAGAAAGTGTCAGGCTTAGAATATTTTCCACGGGGAGGAGCGAAACGGTTAAATAATGTGGTTCCAAAATTGTGTATTCTTCTGCAAAAGTCCGCTATTTTAGGTCCGCCATTTTGAATTTTCCAATTTTCGCTTCGGATTCGTAATCAGCGACCTCAAAAACCCCCCTAGTATGAATTTTATCCGATTTTGTTGAACATTTTGCGAGTTACTGAATTGGGGGAGGGGTGAAATGGGGGTAACAACCCCCGCGGGGTGAGTGCACTAATTTTATAAGTTGCCGAAACTTAACATAATGCCAAAGGTTTCAAATCTTTACGTTGAAGTATTAACGATTAGTAACTTATGCCCTTTTTTGTGTTACTAGAAGAAAAATAACACTATGATATTATCTCTGACTCCATATGTAAATTTATGGGTAAAGTTTATAACAAATGTGCGGAGCAAAGTCAATATTAATAAAACCCGCTCGTTTCAGTGTGATTTGTATAAGAAAACATTTACAAAAAATAGCTCAGGACATTGCGGAAGCAGTGGGGGGGGGGGGTTGAAATGTCCTATATTCTCTACTACTTATGTTTCCTATAGTGAAGTAAAATCAGCCCGTATTTATGCCGTTTTCTTAAATTAAAGTATAACTAAATAGGACTTTCACCATCTTGTAGAGCATAATTTAGGCCATCCAAAATGGAATATTCCAACATATTTTAGTAGGGCCGAATTTCACAAAATCAAATTTTTCATGCTTGAGAAATAATTTGAAAAATATATTTTTTAATACATACATCGCGCTATTAAATCAGATTTGAACTACGATTATAAACTTTTTGGAAACTTGCTCAAAAAACTATAGCGCTTCTAACGGCACTTTCCAAATTTTCAAAATGTCAGGCCTTTTCGAGAAAATAAGACCCAAAGTCGCCACTAATAAATCCGTGCATTGAAAACTTCACCATGCGAGCAAGTGTGTTAATTATTCAAAAATTATATATTAAATTTATTAAAAAATTATGTTTTTACAGAACGTTCAAGAAAAATGTATTGACAAACTATAGTCTGGCACATAGTGAGGAACGTAAGGACTCGTAATGCACCAACTACCATCCAATATTTAGTTTTTAGCTAACGATTACACAAAAAGATTCAGTAAATAGTTCAATGTTTACAATTTTTTGGTGGGCTTTTGCTTGCCTGCCTATTGACGTATTTTCAGTTCAATATCAATTTTGGTCTCTCCTCGGAGCTTAGAAATGCTTGAATCGCAACGACTTTGAATTATATTCTGCAATTATAGATTGATACGTTCAGACAAGGCGGTCCCATGCACGTTCTGAGTACATGGTAACTATACTTTTTTGACACCGAATCGAGGAACCGGTTTAGGGCAAATACCGTTAAAACCCATAATTTTTCCGTAAAAATCGACTGCTAGAAAACGATAGGGCACCCTCGACGCTAAGGGCTATTTTCGCTAAAACTCTCGAGATATTTTGATTAGAGACTGGATAACTTGTCTTCATATTTAACACAACGCATGATTTGTAGTGCTTAACAACGTGGATTCGTAAAAAGGTTTTTATTTTCGACTTTCGTTATACTTTCTAAATTTTGTGGTCGGGACGACATTACGTCCCCGTGCAGCGACATTTATTATACTTTCTAAAATTACACTCCTTGATGAGTTTCTGATATTTTTGCATAAAAAATGCTCCGTAGAGCGAAAATGTGATTGAAGGTATAAAAACCTCTCCGAACGGCATTTTTACGTGAAGCACACTTTTCATGTGAAATGTCGGATTTTGTTACAGTTCCGAAAAGTTCATCGAGGGTTTTGGCGTGTTCTTTAACATTCTCCGCGACGCTGCTATTTTTGTGTTTAAAGTCGGAATTTCAATTGTCGACAAGTTACCTAGCATTAATTTGTTAATTTTAAATATTCCATTACTACCTATATTTTTGAATTGTGTTCTTAATTTAAATACATTATTTTCGTTAGTTTAAAATCAAAGTGTTCTTTTCCAAGAAGAATATATATGCAGGGTGTAGCCTTTGGCCCTGTCCAAGACATTAAAAACATTCAGTGCTAAAGAAATAAATCACTAACTAAATAATCAAGCAGTGTATAAACATATCAAAAACCATATACAGGGTGCTGCATTGACCCTGACCATTAGAATCGATTCAACCCCTCGAACTTCAAAATTTCAAAAAATAAAGTGCACTTACGGCCTCAGGAGTCTCTAGCTAAGCTTCCCAGCAAAAAAACATTTTTATTTTTCCAACCAAAGAGGCTCGTATGTGTTCAAGGTTCGGCGCATTATGTTAACTATGAAAATGAAACGCTTTAAAAATTCGATGTCTCGAAAACTATGAGAATTGTTGATCTGAATCTTTTTAAATTTTTTTTTTATAGTTTTGTCTACATTTGACTTTTATAAATACATAAATGTTAAATAATTAACATACTTGCTGACATTGTGAAGTTTTCAATGTACGGATTTGCTAGTGGTGACTTTGGAGCTTATTATCTCGAAAAGATCTTACATTCTGAACATTTGGAGAGTGCCGTTAGAAGCGCTATAGTTTTTTGAGTAAGTTTACAACAGTTCATATGTGCTTTTAGAGGGCGGAATATTAAAACATAATACTTTGAGTCGCAAACCTTTATAAAATCCTTATTTTACTATAAGGAACATAACCAGACTGCCACCAACAACTACTCTCCGGGCTATGTGCCCCGCCGAGCGCTGAATTACAAGTTACAAGCCTGGCGCGTTAAGTGTAATAATTGCATATTACCATCAAAACGCTAATGCTTCTATTGCAACAAACACCAGCCGAAAGACTAATCCTACTTAAGGGAGTTCTCGTGCCAGTCGTCCCACACCACTTGCAGACTGCAGTTTCGAGCTGTTGGCTCTCGTCAGTGTAAGGTAGGCATGTGACGGCCGACACGAGGATCCCTTGAACACTTGGTACATCTCAGTATCTTTAGGATAGCGACATGCAAAATAGTCAGCAGGCGCCATCTAGCGGTCCAGTGTCTGTTGCAATCGAAAAATAAATAGCCTGACTGGGCTTAGCATAGTTCAAATGTGCTTTTAGAGGGCGGAATATTAAAACATAATATTTTTAGTCGCAAACTCCTCTATAATATCCTTACTTCACTATAAAAAACGTAACCAGACTGCAACCAACAGCTACTCTCTGGGCTATGTGCCCCGCCGAGCACTGAATTACAAGTTACAAGCCTGGCGCGTTAAGTGTAATAATTGCATATTACCATCAAAACGCTAATGCAACAAACACCAGCCGAATCCTCGTGTCGGTCGTCGCATTGACGAGAGCTAACAATTCGAAACTGTAGTCTACAAGTGGTGTAGGACGACTTGCACGAGAGCTCCTTTAAGTAGGATCAGTCTTTCGGCTGGTGTTTGTTGCAATCGAATCATTAGCGTTTTGATGGTAATATGCCATTATTACACTTAACGCTGCAGGCTTGTAGCTTGTAATTCAGCGCTCGGCGGGGCACATAGCCCGGAGAATAGCTGTTGGTTGCAGTCTGGTTACATTCCTTATAGTAAAATAAGGATTTTATAGAGGAGTTTGCGACTAAAAATATTATGTTTTAGTTTACAAAAGTTCATAGTCGTAGTTCAACCACTGATTTAATAGCGCGATTATGTTTTAAAAAATATATTTTTCAAATTCTTAGACATGAAAGTTGTTCAAAAGTTTGCCCTTTTAAAAAAAATTGTAGAAATCCATTCCGGATAGCCAAAATTAAGCACTCTAAAATACTGAAGGCCCCATTTGGTTAAACCTTAAAGAGAAATAAGCGAGATGGATAAACGATTTTACTCCACTACTAGCAAAATATTTAATATTACATGCTAATCAATTATAATTTCAGCTACTTTTGTTATTGATTGTAGAACAGTATTTTTTTAGGTATGCTATCGGAAATGCGGAGCGTCCTATGTCCAAAATAGGATGGCTGGATATCCTGGCCAACGACACCGAGCAGTATTATCTAGCCAACAACACTGGAGGACCCAGTATAAGAAGTCGATATGTTACTGCCCTGTATTTTACGTTCACTTCGCTCACTAGCGTCGGTTTTGGGAATGTGGCCCCGAATACGGACGCTGAAAAAATTTTTACTATCTGTGTTATGCTCGTTGGATGTAAGTTATTAGATTTTTTAATGTTAAAGATGCATTGCTTCCAGATATTGACACACCTCTGTCATTTATTAAAATAATTTAACAGAAAAACATATAACAAGTGCTCCATCCTATGTATGGTAGATAGGTAATATTTTGGCACATATGTGTGCCAAAATTATAGTTTCTTATGAGAGAGGTTGTTATAGTCAATGAAGGGGAGAATAAAAAAAAATGAAAGTACAGTTAGCCCCAAATATTTTTTTATGGTAAATGTTCTGGTAAACAAAATATTTCCATTAAAAAAATTTTTAAATAAAAAGATGCCAATCAATTGGTTTTCCAATTCATTGCAATAAAAGGGATACCCTGTCCTCTGTTAAACTAATTTGTAACGTGACAAGAAATCCTGCTGATTACTCTATTTACAGAGCAAGGACTACAATAACGATATTAAAAATGCAAGGAAAACGGCTTGCAATCAATTTATCAAAAACTCCGCCAATAAAGGTAGAGGCTGTTGGAGAATTATTAACTCTAAAATAAATACATACATTAGATACATTTAATAACCACTTTGTATCTGTTGCAGGGAACCTAATAAATTCACTACCTAACATTAACCATAACTTTCGAACCAACTCTACTCCTAACCAACCATCTAACTTATCCTTTCTCTTGCATCCAATAACTGTACAAGAAGTAAAATCAGTTATTAAGTCTCTAAAAAATTCAAACTCGCTCGATATACATGACCTAAATGCGAAAATAATTAAGTATACGGAAGATATTATCCCCGCTCCGCTAGCTGCTTTATTTAATAGATGTATCGCTGATGGTGCCTACCCAGGTATATTTAAAATTGCTCGAATTATACCAGACTTTAAAAAGGGAGATGACTCATTGTTAGACAACTACCGCCCCATCTATCCTCCCCATTTTTGGAAAGATATTTGAGATTATTTTGGCAGAAAGATTGTCAAGTTATTTGGAACACAAGTCGCTCCTTAGTCCTCACCAATATGGTTTCCGTTCTGGACGTTCGACCACGCATGCGGTTGTAAAGATTGTGAGAGATATAGTCGGTGGTTTTGAGAGGGGTCAACACACTGCGATTACTCTGTGTGATCTCTCCAAGGCCTTCTACTGTGTCTCCCACAATAAGTTAATAGAAAAATTGCAATGGTACGGAATTAGAGGGTTACCCCTCTCGCTTTTTAAATCATACCTGCTAAACCGTCAGCAGTGTGCCGTCATAGCCAATGAAACATCAGGATTTCATCATCATTTTCATCAGAACATCATAATTATGATGTACTCCAGGGCTCTGTCTTGGGGCCACTGTTATTTTTAGTTTATATGAACGACTTTCCTCAATTTATATTGCCCAACAAATCCACTCTGTTCGCCGATGACACCACTCTCTCGTGTTCCCACCATAATATTGACAATCTACTGGAACTATCTTCTCTCAATGAACTACAAGCAAAACATTGGTTCACCTCTAACGAACTATCACTTAATCAGGAGAAAACTGAGAGACTGATAATATCCTCAAACAGAAATATATCCAAAGGCAAGCACGTTAAACTCCTAGGTATCTATCTAGATCATAATCTTAGTTGGGTAACCCATGCTGATCATCTGGACAAAAGGCTTTCCAGCGTGATCTTCCTTTTTAGGAAACTAAAAAGCGTTCAAGAGAATTCAAATTCGACCTATTCAAAAATACTTACTTCTCTCTTTTTCATTCTAGACTTTCCTACGCAGTTGTTCTATGGAGTAACTCCCACCACTCATCTAAAGTTTTTCGAAAACAAAAGAAAATTATAAGAGTTCTTGTCAACGCTAAATTCAGGGAACATTGTCAACCCATCTTCATTAAACTGGGAATTATGCCACTACTTTCACTTTTTATCTACAACACTCTTATCGAGATTCACAGAAACGCATCCGGTCTCTCTATTCAGTCGGACTATCATGAGCACAACACACGTGCTGCTGGACTTCTTAGAGTACCATGCTACAGGTTAACTCTAAGTGCAAAAAATTTACCCAACTTAAACCTATAATAATAATAATAATATCTTTATTTATAATTCTTTGATGACATGAATAAGGCTGTTACAGAATAATGCACCTAAGGTCTAAAAGACCTTGTTTTGTGCGCTTTATATTTGATTCACATATCATAAGTTACAATACAGTCACAAAAAGAAAATATTATACTTTTATGGATTCACTATAGGTAGATATCCCTCTAAAGAAAGGTAGATAAATTATATTACGAGCCATTATAAAACTTTTATGTTATGTAAATATTTAAATTATCTAACACATTACAGTAATAGTTGAGTCAAACAGAAGGTTATATTATTTGTTAGTAATTAGTTATATTTACATTTTTAATGTATTTTTAAAACTATCAATATTTTCAGAAACATATCTAATCATGTTCTTTTTAAACAGTTTGCAACTATTTGATTCTTTTATACAGGGTGGCAGTAGATTAAACAATTTTATTCCACTATAATCTATAAATTTAACACATGCAGTTTTAGAGGGTTTTGGTGTTAAGTAGTTTTTATTTGTTTGAGAGCGAGTGTTACAATTAGCTGTCCTTAAAATTTGTAATTTTTTATTTTTTTTTATATAGTTTAATAACGAGATTATATATATAGTATCAATATCCTGCAATTTCGATTCTTTAAATAATAATTCAGTACTGTATTGTTTAGGTTTTTTGAAAATGATCTTGATAAAATGTTTCTGAATTATTTTTAAATTTTTTAGTATCGTATCATACGCTGACCCCCAGATTTCTATTCCATATTTTATTAGAGATTCAATGAGTGCTTTGTAAACATTGACTAAGACTTTCACATCTAATATGTTCTGGAGTTGGTAGAATTTATATAATAATTTTCGTAATTTTCCACCTAACATTTCAACATGATTGTTCCATTTTAAATGTTGATCTACACAGATCCCCAGGTACTTTATTTGTTCAGTTCTATCTATAACCTTATTACAGGAACAAGTTGCTACATTATTACATTCATGATATTTAATATTTAGATCTGTTTGACCAACGACATTTAGGGAAAAGGTGATAAATTTAGTTTTTGATTGATTTAATGTTAATAGATTGGCGTCTAACCACTGTTTTATTTTAAAAAGTCCACGTTCTGCTTTAATTTTGACATTTTGCCAACTAGAGTCTGAAAATATTAATACGGTATCATCAGCATATGAAACGATTTTCCCAGATATTTCTAGTTGTAACATATCATTCATGTATAATAGAAATAGGATAGGTCCTAACACAGTTCCTTGTGGAACTCCGTACTCGATAATTCTTTCTTCACTGTAGACCGAATCAATCGACACAACTTGTTTTCTGTTTGTTAGATAATTTCTGATCAGATCGTTACATACACCGCGAATACCATAATTATTTAATTTTTGAAGCAGTTTATTGTGTGAGACTGTGTCAAAAGCCTTTGCGAGATCCAAGAATATCGCCAAAGGCTTCTGATCAGTGTTTAGTGAATTGTATATTTCATGAGTCAAAGTATATGTTGCATCAACCGTGGACATTTTCTCTCTAAAGCCAAATTGAAGTGGTGATATTAAATTATGTTTATTGATATGTTCCAATAACCTAGACTTGATACACTTTTCTATGATTTTAGCAAAATTACTGATTAACGAAATTGGGCGATAATTTTTTACATCAAGTGGATCTCCAGATTTTAGAATGGGTTTTATGACAGCCTTTTTTAGTATTTCTGGAAATTTTCCAGTCTCAAAAACTAAATTAATTATATGTTTTAATGGTTTTAAAATATATTGATATGTTTTTTTTATATCACTTGCTTTAATATTATCTAGTCCTGGGGTTCCATTAGTTTTTAACTCATTTATGCAAGAGATTATTTCATTTTCTGAAACAGGGTACATAAAAATTGAATTTAAGGTAGGGTTAGCATTTTGCTCACGGAAAGAATTTAGCAGATTATTGCTCATTATTTTTTCAGCCATCTTACGTCCAATTTCAGAAAAATATATATTATATGTGTTACATATCTCTGTTTTATCTACCGATACGGTGCCATTTTCAAGATTAATTTTATCAATTTTATTTTGGGTTTTATTTTCATTTGTTGACTCTTTAATTATTGTCCACATTTTCTTAATGTCGTTTTCAGCTTCTTGTATTTTTATTTTGTAGTAGTCATATTTTGTTTTCTGTATTAATTTTGTCGTTAAGTTTCTAAATTTTTTATATTTTTGTTTTAATATAATATTATTTGGTTGTTTTATTAATCTTTGTTTTAGTTTATCTCTCTCTTGAATAGATACTATTAATCCTTGGGTGATCCAAGGTTTCAGTTTTTCTGTGGTTTTGGTTTTATTATAGAAAGTTTTTGTACAGGATCTTATTGTATGTTTAAATTTAGCTATAAATTTATTTGTGGCTTTTTCAATGTCAGGTTGATTACATACATCATCCCATTTTTCTTTTTCTAACATTTTTATTAGCTTTTCATGATCTACTTTTTGGAATTCAAAAGAGTGGGTTTTAACACGTTTATTAAATTCTATTTGATTTTGCACCAAAGTTAAAATAGTTGCATAGTGATCTGTGATACTGCATTTTAGAATACAAGGTAAGCTGATAAGATTAATATTTTTTTTGTTTTTAAAGAAAATGTGATCTAAACATGATGACGATATTTCTGTTTCCCTAGTCGATTTATTTATTTGGGGATAATATCCTGATCCACAAAGGTCGTTGAGATATTCTTGTACTAAATTATTATTTGTGTCATTTATGTCTAAGTTAATATCCCCAATTATAAATTCTAGGTCATATTTGTCGTTTACTTTTATTATCTTATTTATATCTTCAAGAAACGTAAGTGTATTTGTGGATGGTGGTCGGTAAATTGCAGTAATATTAAATTTTATGTTACATTTTTCGCCAAGAATTTTAGTAAATGTTACCTCGTTATATTTAATATTTAATACATTTATTGTTCTTATAGAATTATGAACATATATAACAACTCCATCATTCTGATTAAAATTAGCATTATTATAATAAAAGGAGTAGTTAGGAATATGAAAGTTGTTAGTTGCCTGAAATTGCCAGGTTTCTGTTAGTATAATAATATCAAAATCCTTTTGACAGTTATCTATCAATATTAGCAGTTCTTCAAAGTTTTTCTGGATACTTCTTATATTCATTTGAAATATATTAATTAACGGCACACCCTGTATATTTGATTCATGTTCTGATAAATTATTAATATATTGTGTGTCTATAGAATTATATGGCTGTAAATCAGTTAACACTCTTTCTGTTGAATTCATATATCTACCTAATTTTTGAGAGAAAAGGAAAAAAAAATAACAAAAAAGATCTATAAAATGAATACTGTTATCTATAAAAACTTATTAGAAGAAATATTTTAAAAAATACGCACTGTCGTTCCTATACATATATTGCCAGCCTGTGCAATGATTGAATGTGAATGAAAAGAAAACAATTTATTTATAACATTTTAATAATGATCTACTGATAGTTGTTTATGAAATTTAATATCAAAATTATACATTTTCTAGGTGATAGGATTAAGCTATAGACATATTATACTTAGAAATCATTATCTGATTAAGGACAAAAGTTCCTCTGCCTTCTTGATATAATGTTTTTTATTATTACAATAAATATAGACGTTACCATTTTGTGTCCAGACGCTCTTGGGTCCAAATTCCTCTACCGCTGTTTTTATTATTTCAATACGTTGTTTTGTTATATCTTCTCTGATTGACATTTTCGTACCTTTTAATTTTGATTTTGAATAGTAGACTTCATTTTTTATTTTATTAGACATTAATTTTACACATATTGGTCTGTCTTTATTATTAGTTTTAGTACCCACGCGGTGGCAGACTTCTATATCAGACACGGTAATATTGACATTTAGTTTCTCTTGGCATAATTTAACTACCAAGTTTTCAGTGTTTTCTTGATTAGCCTCTTTTATGCCAAATATCCTCACATTGTTTCTCCTGGTATATTGCTCTATATTATCCTTATCTGTTTTAATTTGTTCTAATTCCATTTTCAGATTACTTACTTCTTTTTCCATTCGATTCATTTTTTCTTCATGTACTTTTAGCTTATTTTTAAATTCTTCACCAACTTTTTCAGTAATTTTTTCTATTAAGTTAGACATCCAAACATCATCAAATTTATTTATTATAATATTTGTTACAATTTGTTCAATTTTGTCCTCTTGTTGTTTATTAAACTTAGACATTTTATATACTATTTCTTATGTTGTTTTCTATTTATTAATATTATATATGTTTTAAATTGCACAGTGCTAGGAATTAACGTCTACTCTCTACGACTGTACATAATAGAATGTATATAACCATTTACCACATCATATTAGACAGTTAAACTTTAGGTCCTTCAAAAATAATGTAAAACGATTCATTCTTCAGTTTTGTTTTTACTCAATTGATGATTTTCTGAGGACGCCATATTTGGTCACTCCACTTTCGGTTGTCTAATGCTCATATTTGCAGAATGCTTGTACTTTTTATAGGTACCTTTTTTATAAATTAAACTTTTATATTTTCGTGTTTCACAATGTGTAATCGTTATATACAGTATTTATATGTACTTACTACTTATATATATTTTCTTGTCTAACAATGTGTAAACGTTATATACAGTATTATGTTTTTGTTATTGTCCTTATTTTATATATGTATTGTATTTCTCAAAAAAACTTATTATTTTTCTGTAATGCAGCTGCTTGCCTGCTGATTTTCTGACTTGCTGCAAACGTTTAATCATGTAACATATAGTGGTAAAATAAAGACTATCTATCTATCTATACTCTCAGGAGCATTCAGCCAACTGAAGTAATGGCTGTTAGCCATGCCCTTCTTTTTAACCACCCGTGTTTGGCCAGTCCATGTAGCATATTATTTTTTTTATTTCTAATTCATAAGAAAATAAATATTTTGGTCCAAAAATGGGTTCCTGTAGATTTTTTGGGTCGGTGATTACGAATCTGAGGTCAGTTTTCTGAAAAATTAACGTGGAAAGCGGAAAATCATGAAAAAATTGTCCATTTCGCAATTTAAAGACATGATATTAGTTCAAGTTTTATATCGTTTTTTTTTATGTCTTTTAATATGACGATTGCGAATTTTAACATAAATAAGTGAAAATATTGAAATATCCCTGGGAAATTGTGGAACATTCTTGGAAAATGAGGAAAACCGGACCGTGTATTAAGTCGTTTTCGAGGTTTTTTTGTTCACTGATGACGAATGAGATATTCAAAACGATGAAAAATGTTTGATTTTCCCGGAAAATTGTGGAAAATTTCTCTATATAAATATATGAAGTTAAGATGCAACGAAATCTTTGGAAAATTTCGGAAAATGTCAAGAGAATGCAAATATAAAAATCTAAAATGACTTGTGTAACATATCTAATGTTATTTTTTTTAGTCGTTGATAACGTATTGGACATTATAAACGAAAAGAAAATTTGAACTTTTAGAGAAGTCATGAAAAATTTAATTTCATTCCAAGACTTTGAAGGTGTAACATATTAAATGTTGAACGATTATAAATTTAAGCTGGGAAAATTGGAGATATAAATAATCAAAACGTAATTAAGGTGGGTGTGGGCATATCCAAGAGAGAGAGATCCGATCAGGATATATTTATTATTTTTGGCCATAACTTTTTTTTAACACATATATTGATAAAAAATAAAGTATAAGCCTACATAAGTGGAACTATGACAGGTGTAGTGATGAATTTTCACTCAATAATTTCAGTTGCCTGCAAAATCAGTAAATTTAAATTAAAAATTAGCGCCAATCTTCATAATTCATAGTTTTAAATGAACTAATTTTGCAAATGACTGAAATTATTAAGTGGAGATTCATATCACTAAACCTCTCATAGTTCTACTTAGGTAGGCTTATACTTTTTTTAACAATATATGCATTTAAAAAAAAATACGGCCAAAAATAAAAAATATTTTCTTATCGGACCTCTCTCTCTTGGATACGCCCACCTTTTTCCAAAAAATTGTTAATAATATTTTATAAATTAATTTTATATACAAATATATTTCTCTCTCGGGCATACCGTCTAATATGAAATATAACAATACAAATCTCGATAATCCCACTGAAATTGTTTCAGCATTTGCCGACTTCTTTTCTGAATCTCTTTCAGATACCAAAGTTAACACTACGCCGTGTAAACTCGATGGCATCACGCCAAATAATATCTTGTATTTAAGGAAAGTTACTTTGGATGATGTAAAAAACGTTATTAGTCAGTTAAAATCAAATATATGACTATGGGACCGGATAACATTCCTGCATTTTTAATTCGTGATTGTGCCATTCTTCTTGCATATCCGCTATCTATTATATATAATGCGATCTTAGAGAATTCTGTATTTGCAGGCTTATGGAAATTATCTAAAGTTACACCCATATTTAAAAAAGGTGATAATACCTACGTAACTAATTACAGACCAATTACTATAATTTGCAATTTTACTATATTACTCGAAATTATTTTATACGATCCTTTATATGCCCACGTTAATAATTGTCTATTACCAGAGCAACACGGTTTTATCTCAGGTCCCTCAACAGTAACAGATTTGGTTATAAAAACTCAATATATTAGTGAAGTCTTGGATCAGAGAGGTCATGTAGATGTTAATCTCTCTGTTGTCTCTAAGGCCTTTGATAAATTCTTCAATATTTGAATATATCTACAGAGTTCTTAAATTTAATAACATCCTATCTAAGTGATCGTTGGCAATATGTTCAAGTAAGAGGTTACAAGTCGAACAAATTTTTACAATCATCCGGAGTCCCACAGGGATCCATTCTAGGTCCTTTATTTTTCATAATTTTTATAAATGATATTACCGCCAATATTGATGTAAAATACCTTCCATATGCTGACGATTTAAAAATATTCTGTCAAATTGACTCGGTGGTCGATTGTGAACACTTGCAAATCAACCTAAATCACATAAATACATATGTAGTGTATGGAAAATAATCTATTTTTAAACGTCAACAAATGCAACGTTATGTCGTACTCAAGAAAGCAATTCACTTATGAATTTGATTATAAAATTGAAAGTATCTCTCTGAATAGACCTAAAGTTAACATTTGTTAATCACTTTGACTCTACTGTTACATCATCTTTTAAGACATTAGGATTCATCTTAAGAAACATTAAAGATTTTCAAAATATAAATACGTGCAAATTATTGTTCAATTGTTTAGTAAGATCAAAATTGGAATACGCCTCGATTATATGGAATCCAATATATCATTGTCACATAACATCATTAGAAAATATTCAACGTCGGTTTCTAAAGAATTTACACTTTAAATCATTTGGCAACTATCCGTCTAGAGGATATCCACATGATATTCTTTTACCTACTTTTAATTTTACTTTTCTTTTAAAGAGGCGGGTGACGCAATCTATAATTTCCCCTATTAAATTATACATAATTTTATTAAATGTGAAGACCTTCACAACAGCATTTTTTACGCTGTACCTCGTCTTAACTCAAGACATTGTGAAACTTTCTTAATACGTACTCCAAGAACCAACATCTTAATTCAATCCTTTCAAATATTTTCTAATTACAATAATGTCAATACTATAATAGATATTTTCAACACAAACATTCGCAGTATTAAATAGTTATAATTATTTAATGCTAGGTGTTTATCATTATATATTTCGTTTGTTTGTTCCATAGATACTTGTCATGTAATTTATAATTTCATGTTTGTTTGAGCTCGTTTGTTCTTATTTACCTGTTTCTTTTATCTTTTTTATATTATATCTGCTTTTGTTCTAACCTTATCCTGTAAATCGACCTCGGTCTGTTGGATATTGTAACTCAATAAATAAATAAATAAATATTAAAAAAAATTAAGTTGACAATTTTAAAAACCTTCACCATCGGATTCAGCTTCAAGAATTGTAATTTCTTGTCCCCGTTCTCTTGTATATTCATCGTTGTTATCAATTGCATAATTCTCATTATCTTCTGTTACTATTTCTAATTCTTCATCAAGAGGTGTGTCTCTTGACTGAACATTCGTACAAACATTTCTTTACAAATTAAACAACTTAATGTGCAAGACATGCCACTCTTTCGATACCCACACGCTCGGCCGCATCCAGTTTTACAGGAGCATGAAACGACATTTAGAATATCTTCAGTAGCCGGTGGAGATAACATTCTAGTAGGACACAGGTCACCATCAACAATCTTCCACCACCCTAGGATTTAATTCAGGGACCATGCCTTGACAAAAACCAATCAATGATTGAACTTGGAAATACATCCGTTTAAGATGTTCTTTGAAACTATTTACAGAAAGGGGCAAAGCGGCAAGATTAACCGATACTTTTTTGGTGCTCTTAAGATTTGTAGACATTTTTTTTTGCAAAAAAGATTGAATGGGAATTTATGAAGCTGCTGGCTTGGGCTTAAATCTTTTTCGACTGCTGAAGGTTTATATTTATATAAATGTAACAAACACTGGATCTAAGATATCTTCAATATCTGTTATACGCTGTTTAAATACTGCTGCAAAATCGCATAACTCTTGTCCTTCTGAATTATTTTTATTTATATTTTCGAAAAAAGTTTTCCTCTTTTTGAAAATTAGATTTTTTTACATTGATTGTAAAATTTTTATTGTTAATAATAAAAAATCGGCAGCTACTAGAAGCGGCTGGAACCTCCCCACCCGGTGGATCTTTGAAGCCGAAAAGAGCATTAAATTGTGTGTCAAAACAGCACTAAACGTAATCCGATCTCAACCAAAACTTTTCAGATCTTCTGGAGCATTAAACTCATGCAAATTTTTATACAAATCCGTTTAGTAGTTTTGGCGCTATCGTCGTAACACACATACACACACACACACACGCACACACTATTTTATTCACATCCAGAAGTTAATAACTGATTTAGTTTCTAATATGGTTATAATCTATTTGAAACTATTATATCTCTTTATCTATTTGATTATAATGTATTCACTAATCAACTGCTTTTGAACAAGTAATAGTATCCATAAACAAATAGCGTGGATTATAAGCGGGAGTTGCGTAATTCACTAGATACAGCCAATCGACTTTTCGATACGGTGAAATGATGTGGTCCATTATTATTATTGAGGAAAGGAAGGTGATTTGACATGTGGTTTGACATGTTTGATTAGGCAACGTTTAACTGTTGACATTATTTGGTAAATAATGTTTCTGTATACTTATGCTTATACTGCAATTTAATATTAATTGTTATAATCTTAGATAAAATATAGTGTTCAGTATGCTACATTATCGCTCGTTGAATAATATACTATTATCGTATTACTAAGTTTAACATCACTTGAACAACTAAGAAAGTCTAGTTAGATACCATAAACATTACAGATTCGTAAAGTAACAAACTGAAAATTGGTAAAGTGATAATCTATAATAAAAGCATATGATATTGCTATTGTTACACCTACCTTTAAAGTTTGTGACAATCCACTTGTACACAGTCACTAAAAGTTGCAAATATACCGAAATCTTGTATGTGACATGACACCAACGGTATCGGATGACAAACTACTAAAACATAGCGCGGGGAACAAACGACAATCGACAAAATTTGCTCATTGCAAACCGATCGCTCATGACTCTTTGTTAAATAAACATTAGTTAGCTTGCATTTCAGTAATTTTACTAGATTTTAGAGGAATATTTGTAGTGTAATTCTTCGATTTGTCTCTGTATATATTTGAAAAAAACGGCACTAAACCTAATCCGATCTCAACCAAAATCTTTTCAGATCTTCTAGAATATTGATGAAACCCTCATGCAAACTTTTATCCAAATCCGTTCTCCAATTCAAAATATTTGAAATTAAATGCGACAGTAAAGCTGTATAGTTGTTGTTGAACAGGAATACATGTGACGTGACCAGTTTCACGACGTAACGGCTACGCACATCGATCATGCGATCTATGCTTCACATTTGCTTTGTTTTTAATTTTTTTCACGGAAACCAAATCGAAAGGGTGGAAGCGTGATATATCGCTGAAATTGGAATTTTAATTGCTTTTCAATGATTCGATTGAACATTGTAAGTAATTACAAAATAAACAACTTGTTGCGCCAAAACGGCACTAAACGTAATCCGATCTCAACCAAAACCTTTTCAGATCTTCTGGAGCATTAAAGAAACGCACATGCAAAGTTTCATTCAAATCCGTTCAGTATCGCTACCGTGCTAACACACATACACACACACACAGAGATTTTTCAGAAGCCACTTTTTTGGGTTACTAAGACCTCAAAACGTAAAGATTTGATGTTATCTCAATTTTCGTTTTTGAACCAATTTTAGTAACCTCTCACAATTTTATTATGGCGAGGTTAAAATATGTTAATTTTTTTCATATAATAAGAATAATATGTTACACCTTCAAAATCTTGGAATAAAATTAAATTTTCCGTGATTTTTCTAAAAGTTTAATTTTTTTTTTTTTTAGTTTATAATGTCCAATACGTCATCAGCGACTAAAAAAACGTTACATTTGATATGTTACACAGTCATTTTAGATTTTTATATTCGCATTTTCTTAATATTTTCTGAAATTTTCTAAAGATCCCCATATATTTATATAGAGAAATTTTTCACAATTTTCCGGGAAAATCAAAAATTTTCCATCGTTCTGAATATCTCATTCTTCATCAGTGATCAAAAAAACCTCGAAAACGACATATTACATTGTCTTGTAATGACAGTTTTCCGCATTTTCCAAGAATATTCCACAATTTCCTAGGGGTATTTCAATATTCTCACTTATTTCAAAATCGGCGTATTAAGAAACATAAAGAACGATGTAAAACTTGAATTAATATCTTTAAACTACTAAAGGGTCGAAATACGATCAATTTTTCACGATTTTCCGCTTTTTACGTTAATTTTTCGGAAAACTAACGTCAGACTCGTAATTAGCGGCCCAAAAAACTTGTAGAAACCCATTTTTGGGCCAAAATATTTATTTTCTTATGAATTAGAAATTAAAAAGATAATATGCTACCCGGACTTGCCAAAAACGCGTGATTAAAAAAAAGGGCATGGCCAGCAGCCATTACTTCAGTTGGGTAAATGATCCTGAGGGTATAACTAACACGTTACCATAAAAAAATATTTGGGGCTAACTGTACTTTCATTTTTTTTATTCAAGCATTTTCCCCCTTTCATTGACTCGACTATTAGTGATGTCCTTGATGTTATGCATCTTTTCAATAGTTCTAAAGTATCAGTTTGAACTTTTACATTATGAGAATATTCTACCAGAGCCACTTTTCAATGTATAACGTTAACGGCTCAACTACCTACTCAAGATAGAGATGTAGCCACTAATGACTCTTTTTGTTGAAAATTCCATTCTCTTCAACTTTGCCAATATATAATTTTTTGTCTTACGATCCTCCTAAAGTTCTCGAATAAAAGCCACTAAGCGCAGCTATTTCATTATTCCTCATTTTTTGCGTAAAGTTGGTTTTCATAGTAACCTTTCGCGTTTGCCTTAATTTTAGAAATAATTGAATCAGCTTGTAATTTTATATAGAGTAGTTTTGACGCGGGATTCATTTTTTTTTGCATAATGGTAATAATTTAGTTATTTTGAAAGGGTGTAAAAAGACCGTAAATTCAAAGTTTTTTATCTGCGTCAACTTTATTTCTTTAGTTATATTTTTTGTTTCCTTATTTATTTATTTATTTATTTATACATCATCTAACAGTACAAAGACCATTTACAAAATGGGACACAACACATATTTAATATACAGTACACATAGTGAGCAGCTTAAATATATACAGGGTGAGGCAATAGTGCGTCGGACCTCGATATCTTGAGTTCTACGATAGCTACAAAATTTTTAACTAAGTAAAAAAGTCTATAACTGGAAATTATTTTCGAACATACAGGGCGAGCCAAAACGAAATTACAGGACCAAGTGACTTTTTTAAATGGAATGCTATGTATATCAGGACATATTTTGAAGCCTCTTTCTAGGCTCTATTCATTCCTATATTATCATTGAATATCTCCCAACTACTTGGATGTAATGAATTTTTTTGTTGAAATACTGCAATCTGCAGATAGATATTAAAAAAATCACCACAGTCACAATTATGGGTTTTAAGAAAAACTTATGTGAATACCGGTTACGAGACATCTAGTTAATGTTTCTGAATCATTTTCATTTCCTAAAAATGTACAGGGTGACCAAAAATTATTTTTCAATTAATAACATTTTAAATTGAATTTTCTCAGTTTTTCAAATGGAACACCCTGTATATTTTTCGACTATGTGATGTAGAAATGTGCTTCTCATTGCTCCTAAACCTGCTGGTGTGATAGATGTAAAGGCAGTTATTATTCTTTCCTTCATATTTTGTACTGTTGTTGGTGTGTCTCTATAAATAATTTCCTTCACGTATCCTCATAACAAAAAATTCACTTTTGTAAGATCTGGGGATCTAGCAGGCCATTTAGCGGATCTATCCCTTCCAATCCATTGATGAGGGTAGGTATTATTTAAGTGGTCTCTAACTGCATTTAAATAATGTGGTGGAGCGCCATCTTGCTGAAACCACATCCTATTTAGAATTCTTCAGGGAGATTTACCAATAATTGAGGCAGATAGTTTTCCAAAAAATGAGGATAAATAGCTCCAGTATGTACCATCAAATAAATGTGGCCCTATTACATGTTCTCCAATAATTCCTCTCCAAACGTTTATAAACCATCTGTGTTGGTTATCAAATTGCATAAAAAAGTGAGGATTTTCCGAAGCATAATAATGGAAATTGTGCCTATTAACAAATCCATTTTTATGAAAAGTTGCCTCATCACTAAATAAAACAGTATTGAAGAAGTTGACAATATGTTGCATTTCACCTCTGGCCCAATTACAAAATTGTAGGCGCTTTTGAAAATCGTCATCAGATAGTTCCTGGTGTATTTGAATATGATATGCATGCAACTTATTTGTTTTTAAGATTCGACCCACAGACCGTCTACTTATTCCTACTAATGAGCTTACTTCTCTTTGACTAACATGAGGATTCTCAACCGTTGCCAGCACCACAGGAAACTCATTTTCTTCGTTCACAACATGTTTTATTCTTTCACTTTTTTATATTCGACATTTCCAGTTTCCAGAAATCTATCGAGAAGGTTTTGGAAGCTGCTGACATCAGGAATCCTTCTTTGAGGATAACGTTGGTAATAAATTCTATTGGCAAGTAAACAATTTCTGTCTGACTCGCCCAAAACAAAAGTCATGTCTACAAGTTCCACTTTATTTAAATTTATATTGTAAAATTCTAAATATTTTAAATTTAATACAAATTGTAACGACCGGTAAGTGTGATAAATGCTCCTTTGTACACGACAATTTATACCAAACTGAGGTTTTATTGTTTGTCGGATAACGAAAATAGCAAAAAAAACATTACAGTAAGAGACCGATTAAATACTATCTACTCATTTCAATGGATTGGAAGAAATTGTCCACTAAACGGCTTCATTTCAAAATTGCATAAAGACGTGTGTCAAAATGGGAAACACGTCGAACAGTATTATAAATTTTTCTAATGAATTATTTGAGGGAACCTCTTTTTTTAAGTTTATTTTTGAATTTGACACTTATTTATTTATAAAACGGAAATGGTTGCATAGGGAAGTACTTACAAAAAAATGTTCGTTTTTCATTTTTACATCACATCGTCGAAAAATATACAGAGTGTTCCATTTGAAAAAATTGAGATAATTCCATTTAAAATGTTATTAATTGAAAAATAATTTTTGGCCACCCTGTACATTTTTAGGAAATGAAAATGATTCAAGAACATTAATTAGACGTCACAAAAAATTAATATGAGTTTAAAATCTAAACTGCCTAGTATAACAGAAGCAAAAAAGATATAAAAGACAGCTAAAAACTGTTACAGTGCATGGAAAAATTAACAAGATTGCTGTACATAAGGAAATATAAATAAAAATATAGTGAGGGAAACTGATAGGCGAACATAGGCAGGAAGCCCCATTATTGAAAAATATCAATATTCTGATTGTTATTGTAACATCAGCAGCAAATATTATATATAGATGAGAATTTTAGGACAATAGCCCGAGCTCTAGGCAGGTAAAAAGTTTTATTATGACGTAAATTAACTCAAGGAATATGAGAGTTCAATTTGTGAAGTATCTCGCTGCAATCAATTTCCTGGTGAATGACTTTCTTCAAAAAGTTGATAGCGAATTTATTACGTCTATCACTTAAGCTGCACATAGAAAACATGTTTAAGTGATGAAAGCCAATAGGCAGATATTTATTGAGAGATTTGAAGTAGTGATATTAAGAGTGTCGCTGTACGTTTTCTAATTTCGTAACATGAGTATTATAAGAGGACTGCCAAACAAAAAATGCATACTTTCACTTATATCTCAGAGATGAAAAGTATAACTTTAAGGTTGAAGTATTAGAGACATCACGGATATTACGTATGATAAAACCTAAAGTTTTGTTTACGTCACATACAGTCGTATCGATATAATCGACAAAAGTTAGTTTTTTGTCAAAAGTTACACCAAGGTGTTTAAACGTTGACGGTTGTCTTAGTTGTTCGCCGTTCAACGTGTACTCGTAGGTATACTCAGAATCTCTAGCTGTAATGACATTACATTGCGCTTTTGCATGTTTAACGATAGATTGCTTTTAGCACACCAGGAATTCAAATTAGAGATATTATTTTGCATTATAATGCATTTATGAATATATTGAAAAACAGTGGCCCAAGAACAGAGCCCTGGGGAACACCCGAGGATGAACCATCATCATAGGACTTAAACCCATTATACGCGACATATTAAAGTCTATCAGTTAGATAATAGTTATTTAAGATACAAGCGTAAAAAGCCATTCTTTATTGCACGTATGGCTAGATTAAAAATACGAGCGAAGCGAGTGTTTTTAAAAACCATGAGTACAATAAAGAAGCCTTTTACAAGTGTGTCTTAACAAAGTTTTATCTTCGATCGTTCCAATTATTGTAAGAAATTGGCAATTTTTCATGAATATTTGTAAAACTGTATCAACTTTTTGTGAATGTCACTTTGACAGTATTATTCGAGTTGTAGTTGAAGTGTCCATTCTGATTATGTTACTTCTTGGTCGTGATTGAAAATCTGTGATGATAGTATCTAAGGGTACGATAAGGAAAAACTGGCGTAGTTTTTTAATTTTTTAGAAATCGTGCAATAAAAGCATGCAATAAAAAAATTTATTGCACAGTTTCTTATAAAAGGCCACTTCTTACACTGGAAATGATGTAAAAAATCAGTGGCGGTCCCAAAATTTTGATACGGGGCAGCCATCGAAAATTCTAGGATCAAAAAATACGTGGCAAGCGAAAATTTCAGATTTTTCAAGGTCAAACGTCCTTAAATTAAAAGTTAGACGTTTTATTTAAAATAATATTGTCTTCAAAATGTAGGTCTCGTGGACGCAAGGCTTAAAAATATAAAATCCCAAATATATTTGTGTCTTGTACTTTTTACACGATCGTAGATAAAATTTAAAAAAAAGGTTATGAGCGGGTCCGAAATACCACAATTGGAAAGTTTTGCAATCAACATATTATGATTAAGCCTATCAAAGACTTTCGTGAAGTCAAAGTATATTACGTCCGTTTGCATCTACGTGTCGATGGACTCAGATATGAATTGTGTAGAACATATAAGACTAGTAGTAGTAGAACGACCTTTCATAAATCCGTGTTCTGACTGGAAATGATATTTTTAACATTAGGGTAAATAGAGTTATATAATAATATTTCAAAGGCTTTGCCAAAGTTACAGATTATAGTTATTGGACGGAAGTTTATCATTTGGTTTTTTTTTCCTTTTTATACATCGGACATACTTTGGAATATTTCCAAATATCTAGAAAACAGCAGTATTTGATAGATAAATTAAATAATATCATGAGTGGGTGAGCAAAGATAGAGTACAGACTCTCAGTAGAAATGCAGGGATCCCATCAGGACCCATGGTAAAATTTGGTTTTATTTTTTAGTGTCAATAACACTTCATTTGCTGAAAATGATACAATATTAATGCTGTTGATGTTATTGTTACAGAAATCATCTAACCCCTGTATCCGAAAATGAACTAATAAATCATATCTATTCCTTGAAAAGTAATAGTGCGCCTGGCATTGACGGTATTACCACTAAAGTGATTAAATTTATACACCCGTTTTATTCTCAGTCCACTTGCTCACATTATAAACTTAACATTCACTACAGGCCCATGTACCACATCAATTTAAAATTTCGGTCATAACACCAATTCATAAAGCAAATGACAAAACTCTAATATCCAACTATAGACCCATAAGTTTGATAAATAATTTTGGTAAAATTTTAGAAAAATGTTTAAAAGACCGACTAATCCAATTCCTTAAGAAAAACAACATTCTCCATGATAATCAATTTGGCTTCTTAGAAGGAAAAAGCACGACTGATGCAATGTCTGAGGTTGTCAAAAAACATCACCGAGAACTTCGACTTAAATAAAAAATGTATAGCGGTATTTCTAGATTTAGCAAAGGCGTTCGACACAGTCAATCATGAAGAAATTGTAAATGTGTTAAATCACTATGGTGTTCGTGGGACCGTGTTAAATATCTTCAAAAGTTATCTCTCAAATCGACAACAACATGTCAGGGTTAATAATATTTTAAGTGAGCCGAAGGTAGTAAAAATAGGTGTCCCTCAAGGCACTGTCCTGGGCCCTATTCTCTTCATTATTTACATAAACTCCATGTTAGAGCTAAACACTAACTCTAAAATAATATCATATAACGATGACGCAATTGTTCTATTTAATGGAAATACATGGGATAATGCCAAAGAAAAAGTGAAGAATGGTATATTTCAAATAAAAAACTGGTTGGACACATATCAGCTTTCCCTTAATGTGGACAAAACTAAATATGTTGCTTTCTCGGCTACAAACGTAAATCGACCTAACTTTCACAAAATAAGCATCGCAAATCTAAATGATGATATAAAAGATGTTGATCATATAAAATATTTAGGCATAATTATTGACCAAAACACTAAATGGGACAACCATATTAACTATTTGGTAACCAAAGTTAGAACATTAATATTCAAGTTCTATCAGTTAAGGGAAATATTAAATAAAAGAACCATGTTACTAGTTTATAAAGCACTTGCTGAATCGATTCTACGTTATGGTATTCTGGTTTGGGGGGGTCCTACTAACCTTCTGTATTCTAAAGAAATAATTAATATACGATCTTTATATGTTCTTAGTGTTTGTGTATACACATTTAAAAAAGACAATTTAAAGAATTATACCTCAAATATATATACAACACGTAGTGTAGCAAATGGTCCCCTCAAAATTCCTTGTAGCAATAAAAAGCTAAATCAAAAATTTGTAACATATCTGTCACCAAAATTCTATAACATATTACCTATGAAAGTCAGACAAAGTCGAAATACAAAAAAATTTAAAACATTATGTAAGGAGTACATCCATGATCACTATCATCTTTTCTCCAAACTAATGGAAAATTAGTTAATATTATATTGTAACGTAATTAGCATTTGTATAGTTATTATGGTTAATGAACATTATTATAAATTGTAACCTTTATTGAAAACACAATTAGGTATCGAGATTTTTTAGCATATGCACAAGACAAGTGTCAACTCACTTAGGTGCATATATTCGGTCTAGTTTGTTTTCTTACATACCACCGGATTTAATTCATTTTGTAATGTTTCTTATTAATTTATAATGTAATGTATTTGTAGCGTAAAGTAAGATGTAATGTGATATTCATAATTAGTAAGGTAAAGTAAATTTTAATGTAAATTTCTATCAGGCATTTACAATAATATCATTTGGGTCATTCAAATGCTCCCCTTTGTAAAACATATTTTTGCTGATGTTAATCTCTCCTTTTTTGCTATTAATGTAACTCCAAAACTTGTTTGGGTCGCTATTAATATTACTTTCAGCCAGATGTATATTGGTTCTGAAAGCAGTTTAATGTCTGGCTTAATTTTGGACCGGAGTCTCATAAATTCATTATAACCAATGTCATCTCCTGTTCGCTTGTAAAGTTTCAAGTGTCTTTCCTTATTTCTTGTATCTCTGACAATTGAAATGTCTGTAAGAAACACGCCTTATTCGACGATCGTGGACGAAAACCAATTATGCCCAAAATTTATAAATACAACGAAAATGATTCTTTGATTTTTAAGAAAACATTATATATAAAGTTGTGCGCGCGCATGTTAATAATAAGGGCCAACTGGTCTCAAACAGCTGCCTCCTGCTTTGCCAATGGACATTGATTTATGTTCTTTTTCAATATCTGGGTAATTTATACTACAATATCGGCAGTTTCTAAGCAACACCAACGTAATGACCTCAATACAAAATATCAATAAAGTTCAAGTGTAATTCCAGGCTCGTCAGTTTCTGTTTCCTTATATTTCGATGATTAGAGGCAATCACGAAAGCTACTGGAAATATAAAATGTTAAATTTTAAAATTTTTGTTTGCTGTATAAACCATGTAATATTTTTATTAATAGAAATAGCAAACTTATTTTCATTTATTTATTTAAATTACAATACCCAACGGGACTAAAGCCCAATTACAGGATAAGGACAAAAGTAGATACACCCAATATATAAAGAATTGTAAAACTTAAAATACAAACATACAAATCCACAATCGCAAATAAATTGATACATTAAAAGCTTATAATAGTATAACATTACATAAGTTAACAAATCAGACAAACAATGTTTTAATTGAGTGGATAGAGCTAGTCTTTCTTCGTGCATGTGGTAATTTTATTTTATTTATTTACGTATAAATACATTTACATGGCAGACAATAGCATTAGCAACTAAAATAAACATTATATGAAAGAGATGTGAAGACAAATAAATACAAATACTAAAGTATAATATATAAGTAAAAATATGATTATTTATAAGGATTACTGCAGTATAGCACGTTTTGCCTGATTTTTAAAACCATCAAGAGATTTATTAAATAAATCAAGTTCGTTGTAGAATTTCTTCACAGTTGAACTTATTCTATTTACAGGACTGAACATTGCATACGTTGTATAGGTATAGATAAAATGGACACATTTCTAGTGTTGAAAGATGGAACCCTAAAACACATAGACTCCAAACAATCAGGAGAACTGATGTAATTGTTGATAATTTTGAATGCGAAACAAACATTGTAATATTGACGCCTGGTATGTAAGGAATTGATACCCAAATATAATTTCGTTTCCTCGTAATTTAAAAAAATTCCCCTTGTGCCAAGCTTATAGCACATGAATCGAATGAATTTATTTTGAACAGATTCGAGCCTATTGATATATACGTTGTAGTAAGGTGACCAAACAATGTTGGAGTATTCCGTAACAGATCTAACCAGAGAAATATACAATGTAGTTAACGCACGAGGATCTGAAAAGTCATTCTTTTAAGAAACCCCAATATTTCATTTGCTTTCGCAATCATTTTTTCAAAATGTTCTGAGAAAGAAAGTTTAGAATCCAATATAACTCCTAAGTCTTTCACAGTGGGTATATTACGTAATCTCACATTGCTAATGCTGTAGTCAGAATTAATGGGTGACAGCCTGCGACTAAACGACATGCAGTAGCATTTCTCGACATTAAGAATCATATTATTATCAACACACCAAGCATAAATTTTTCAATCTGTGCACAATCAAACTGAGAACAGATATTACTAAATATTTTTAAGTCATCCGCAAACAGTAAAAATTTACATTCGATACACTTAGCAATGTCGTTGATGAACAAGTTAAACAATAAGGGACCAATATGGGAACCCTGAGGCACTCCAGATGTTACCGAAAATGACTCAGATGTATAACCGTCAACGAGAATTTGTTGAGTTCTCTTAGAGAGATACGACCGAATCCACGATAATAAAGGAGGACCAAGTCTAATGCTATGAAGTTTTTTTATAAGAATGCTTTATATCTAATGCTTTACTAAAGTCCATGTATATGGCATGCACGTCAGCACCTTCTACTAATAATTTAACAATGAAATTGGCGTAGATATACAAGTTAGAATCGACAGAACGACCTTGGAGGAATCCGTGCTGCTCTGGAATGATGACATTACTTAAAGAGACATACATTTTTTTCCACTAATGACTCAAATAGTTTTAGTATTGCAGATAGGTTACACATTCACTGGTCTATAGTTGCTGATGAAAGATTTGCTGCCGGATTTGTAAATCGGAGTTAACTTTTCCAACAAAATGGAAATGTGCCTGTTTTTAAGGATAAAGAAAATATGAGAAAGAGTGGTAGAAAGAGCGATTTCGAACAAGATTTTAAAAAGAGCTGTGCAATTTTGTCAGGACCTGCACTTTTATTAACATCAAGCGAGCCAAGGGCAGTTTCCACGTCTAATGGGCTAATATATACTTCATGTAAATCTACTGTTACATCGGGAGTGAAATCGCATTCAATATTGTGAGACGGACTGTAAACTGAGGAAAAGTAGTTCGCAAACAAATTCGATATATCCTCCCCACCCTCGGCCTTGATATTGTCAAAGAACATTGAGAGGGGCAAACAATGAGATTTTCGATTTGATTTGATAAAATTCCAGAAGCATTTAACATTATCCGGAATAGATCTTTTTTGAATCGTTTGATAAAAAGGTGAAGCAGAGAGCAAGTTAGTACGGGCTGTAAATAAGTGAAATGCCGAGTTGGACCTCAAATTTGCTCTAGGCACATGATATGAGATTCTTGATGTAATTGACTCTGAAATTACTGCATTGTTTATGATATTTTGAAGAAATATAATCGAATACATAATACGCCTTTGAAACCAGCTGCTTAGTTCAAACCTGGCCAATAACGTATCTTGAGGTATTCTGCAGATAGGATAAATTCCATCAGCAACAAGGTGTAAATATTAGAGATATCTACACCACACTTTCTTATTATTTAAATTCGAACAGTCTGAAATAGATTTAATTTCAATGGAAATTTTGAGATCATCCGTATATAATAAATAATAGACATTAAACAGCTGTGTTATATCGTTGATAAATATAACGAAAACCAACGGCCCCAGAATCAAACCTTATGAAAGTCCTTATGATTGCCAAAACTTTTCAGATTTGAAACCGGGATCAAAAGCTTTAGATGAATTAGTATAGATAACATATACCTGATTTCCCTCATCAAGTACCTCAAAAATATGCTGAGTTCTCTCAACAAGGTTCGACGTAGTAGAGCGTCCAAATATAAATCCATGCAGATGTAGGGATATTAAGTTTTTTGTGTGGAAATATACGTGGCAATGAATAATAGTTTCAAAAATTTTGCAAAAATTACAAATAATAGAAATTGGTCGGTAGTTCTACAACCTTTCGTTTATACCGGGCATATTCTGCTTTCTTTCCACAATTGGGGAAACTCACAGTACGCTATTTAAAATAGAGGGTTTAGCGAAGATTAATTCACAAACTCTTGTGCAGGTATTAAATCTGGACCCACAGTAAAATTTCTTTTAATTTTCTTGATGGCATTAATTATTTCACTCTAACTAATTTCAGATAAATATAGAATATTGTTGTTTTTATTGTCTAGAGGTTTACTATAGTCTAGTATACTTTAACTTGGCGTGTGTATGTATGAGTTAATATTTCCGTACGATTTCATTTTCTCTTGTACACAAAGATCCAGAAATATTGTCCACGTAGACAATGTTTCTGGACTATTGCTTTAACTTTATGTACAATATGGGAGAAAATGAAATCGTACGGAAATATTAACTCATACATACACATGCCAAGTTAAAGTATACTAGACTATACCTCGGGACTGCTTTTGTTTCTGTGTTAATTGTAGCTTTTCTGTTGCGAATTTTTTGCGGCGAGAAAACATTTGTAGCTTTTTATTTTTTTTAAATAACTCATGGTAATGCTAACTTCACAGTGAAGATAGCATTACCACTCACAGAAATCGCTATAAAAAGTACATACATTACATGACATTTTCTTGTTATAAAAATAATTTGTTGCGCACGATTAATAACAAATAATATGCAATTGTTGTTATTTGAGTTATAAAAAATATATAAAAAGTAACCAAAATTACATTAAAAAAAATTATTTTTAATTGTATTCGAAAGCTGCCGTCGAGATCTACATTTTGAAGAAAAATTTTTCATTTTGAACTTAATGGCATAAAATGGCGGGCATTTCAAATTTCAGATAACAAATGCAATTTTGGCCAATGGGTTCAATATTTTGACACCAACTTTTCATTGCCCTTTTATTACATCAAAAAGTACATTTTCTGAAAGTTCGATGCAAATTCGTCCAGTTGACGGTCTTGGGCACTAAAATGAAAAAATACTGTTTTTTTCTCGTTCTTTCAGTTTTGTAGCTTATTTACGTACTTCAGAGACTTGAAACTAACAAGGATTTATTGGCACATTTTAAGCTCGAAAAACGCGGTAAAAAAACTTTCATTGTTTATAAAAAAAAAGTAGCACAAGGTTTCGGAGGTTCAAAACTTAGGAATATACTCTGGGTGATGCCCAAAACAGGATAAAATCATAATCTTGCTGTATCCAGACTAATACCTATCTCTTCATTTTTTTGGCCTTTTTTACTGCACTATAATTCAAAAACTATTTCTTCTAATAACTTCTGGTTAAAAAAATTTTTCCAGTCTTTGTTTAAAATATATTGGAGCTTCTTTTTATCGTTTTTTATTTTGATTATTTATTATTAAAAGCGATTTTCATGAGTTTTAATGCTATCTTGATTATCAAGTTCGTATCACCAGAATTTATTAGAAAAAATAGTTTTTTAATTAATTATTTTTATTAATCGTGTGCAACAAGTTATGTTTATGATAAGAAAGTGTTTGTGAACTTTTTAAAAGCGATTTCTGTGAGTGGTAATGCTATCTTCACTGTGAAGTTAGCATTACCATGGGTTATTATTATTTTTTTTTAATAAAGACCTACAAATGTTTCCTCATAGCAACAAATTCTCAACAAAAAAGCTACAATAATTAATGGAGCTAGGTAGAAAGATTTCAAAATTTTATAGTGGTAGTGCTAATTTCATAGATTTGTTTAAGAAGACATCAGAAAAATAACTAGCGAAAGCATTGACAATTTCAGTCGGTTCGTTTAACTGAGTTTCATTATAATTTATACTTTTAGGTTTTCTATAACCTCTGACGTAGTTTTCGCAGACACTAAAACAGTTGAACACTACATTAAAATATACTACTCGACGGGCGTCTCGCTAACCATGTTAGCATTATCGGGAGATGAATAAAGTTGCGTCTAGTTTAACATGCGTAACCTATTTTTAGTATTTCTACAGATTTCCTAGATTTTCTTCTAACGGTACTGGGCTACCTACTAGGTACTAAATTAGATATAATATGTTGACTAAAATTGTGAACTTGATAAATATCAACAGAGGCTCTTTGCTAGTATTATACGCTTTTTTCTGTTTTCAGCTCTAATGTACGCTAGTATATTCGGTAACGTTTCGGCAATAATTCAAAGGCTATACTCAGGGACGGCCAGGTACCACACTCAGATGTTGAGAGTGAGGGAGTTCATCCGATTCCACCAGATTCCGAATCCTCTACGTCAACGTTTGGAGGAGTACTTCCAGCACGCCTGGACCTATACGAACGGAATCGATATGAATTCAGTTCTAAAGGGATTTCCGGAATGCCTCCAGGCCGATATCTGTTTGCATCTGAACAGGAACCTGCTGCAAAATTGTAGTGTTTTCGATGGGGCTAGTCCAGGCTGCTTAAGGTGAGTTTGCTTATTGATTGATTGACTAACTGGGGACGAAAAAGTGTCTTGTCCTGCAAAAAGTCCAGTAGTTTTAGTTTTTTTGATATAATCAAAAATATTAGCTACGGATTGATATAAGTTAAGTAACATATTACAATAGTATAGGAAAAGTCAGAAGAAATAAAATAAATATCAATAATAGAAAAGTGGCATTTGGTGTCGTATACAGACCACCTAACTTCAATATCTCTAGTCTTGACACGCTTGAGGAAGTTTTAACTTACGTTGTGGGAGAAAGTGATGATGTTATACTTTCTGGTGACCTTAATGTAGAGTTTTTAAAAAAAATTCTTACAATTTTATCTACCTTCAAAATATCTTAGATTGTTTTAATCTAACGCAATTAATTTAAGAGCCCACTAGAATCACTGAATCTTCATCTACTTTAATTGATGTAATGTGCACTGATCGGCAGGAGAAAATAGTCGAATGTGGAACAATTGATCTTCTGAATATGACAGATCATTTCTTGACATTTGCCGTTTTTGACTGTTCAGTAATCAAACTACCCTTGCAGAAAATAACATACAGAGATTATCGCTTTTTCGATAAGAAGGAATTTGATAAAGATGCAAGTGCTGTTAATTGGATGTTCGTACAAGACTTGCTAAATATTGAGGAGAAAAATAACTTTTTGAGTAATTATACCCTTATTAGAATTAGACAAACAAAAACCAACCTTAGATCAAATCCAATATAAACAATATACAAAATATCCAAACTTAAAAAACGATTTAAGAAAAGAAATTTGGCAGGAAATTTATAATAATAATAATATTGATGTAGCTACAGAGTTATTTATAAGTAAAATAAAATATTATATCTCTCGAAATACAAAAACTGTTAAATCAAAAAGAAAAGAAAATCCGAAAAAGGATTGGGCAACTCCGGGCTTAATCAAATCAATCAATACAAAAAACAAAATGCATAAAAATGCGCTGAAGAACCCAAACGATACGAACCTAATGGCAGAATATAAAAGATATAAAAACAAACTCACACAACTAATAAAAATTGCACGAATAAAATACAATAAAATGGAAATGGACAAGAATATTAATTCTAGTAAAAATTTGTGGAATGCTGTTAATAAATTATGCAATAAAAATAATAAATCTAAAAAAGCAATAAATAAAATAAGAACTGAAAACGGCAATATAACAATAAATACAAAAGAAATTGCAAACACATTTGTAAATTATTATACAGAACTAGGCAAAAAGTATGCGAAAGACATAAAAATACCCAAAAATTTTAAAGAAAACTATAACATAATAAATAATTCAATGTATTTATATCACACAGATCTGACGGAAATAAAAAGCGTAATAAATAGCTTAAAATCAAGAAAATCCCCTGGATTAGATAATATACGGGCAGAAACGCTAAAAGAAACTGAAGATGAAATTGTAGATCCAGTTGTATATTTAATAAACAGAAGATTTACTATAGGTCAGTTCCCAAATATCTTAAAAATATGTGTAATAAAGCCTCTCCATAAAGGTGGAGATATAACTGAGCCAATTAATTATAGACCAATATCCGTGATTTCTAACATTGCCAAAATTTTTGAAAAAATATTGAAGAAAAGAATAACGACATTTTTTTATAAATTTAACATTATATCTGAGAGACAGTTTGGTTTTCAGAAAAACAAATCCACCGAAGATGCTATAGCATACCTAACACGGTATGTTTATGAGGCTTTAGATGAAAAAACACCATGCTTGTGTATATTTGTCGACCTTGCGAAAGCATTTGACACTGTATCACATAGCAACCTCTTAAATAAATTAGAATATTGGGGCTTGAGAGGAAATATATAGAATAGAATAAATTTTATTAACCATAAATCATTGTTACAAGAACAATATCGGTTTTATCACATCATATATAAAAAATAAACAGTAAACTGATATAAAAGAGTGTATAAAACGACACAAAAATAAGTAAACACGACAAATAAGAAGGTATATAACAAACATAATATAGATAAGTGCTTAAAGATAACATACTAATAATATAACCAACAAAATATTTATAACACGCAAATTCAGAAATACATAGGATAGTATTACTAATAGTGATTGTTTCTTTATGGATTAAGAAACTCTGTCATATTATAAAAGCAATGCTCAGTCAAAAATATTTTAAGTTCATTTCTAAACAGTCTGAAAGAATCAGCTAATTTTATTTGTGAAGGGAGTTTATTAAATATATAACTGCCGGCGTAATATGGAGATTTTTTGAACTTACTTAAATTACAACTTTTAATATGTAAATCTTGTGCTCTCCTAGTAGGGTAATTATGAATGCTGTTATTCGCATTTAATTTATCAATATTTTTATATATGAAACACGAGACTTTAAATATGTAAATACATGTAACCGTCATTAACTTTTTTGTTTTGAAAATATCTCTACAAGACTCTCTATAGCTTAAGTTGTATAATATGCGAATGATTCTTTTTTGCATTATAAAAACTCTGTTTGCCTCCACTGATTGTCCCCATATGCTGATGTTATAGCTGATAACTGAGTATGCTAAAGAATAATAGCATGTCAACAGTCCACTAACATCTAGTTCCTTTTTTAAATTTAAAATGGCAAATGTCGTTTTTGCCAATTTAGAACATATGCTATCTACTTGGGGAGTAAAACTTAAAGTTGCATCAATGACAGAGCCTAAGAATGTTGCTTCTTTACTTGTCTGAACATGTTCTATTTTGGGAATAACTTTAGTGGTTGTTATATTTGTAAAGTACAGGAAAACAGTTTTTTTCATGTTAATTATTAACGAGTTTCTGTTACACCACACTTCAAACTGTCCCATTACTTTCCTCGTTTTTTCTTCCAGTTCACTAATGGTATCACCGTGAATTATAACAGATGTGTCGTCTGCATACATAAAGACATCCCCATCTGTTATATAGTCAGATAAATCATTGACAAAAATAAGGAACAGAAGTGGACCAATAATCGAACCTTGGGCAACACCGATTTCCATGTCATATACATTAGATGTCTCCGAGTTCATTGAGACCATAATTTTCCTATTTTCGAGATATGACATTACCCAATTTAAAATATTGCCAGATATGCCTAATGCCAATAACTTACTTTTTAAAAACCTCGGATTGACCGAGTCGAAGGCAGCAGTCAAATCAAAAAAGGTGGCTAGCTACCTTTTTGCCTTTATCCATGTAGTGATAAATTTTTTGGACAAATTCTATAGTGGCTATGTCTGTAGAATTGTTAGCTCTATAACCAAATTGGCTTTTTGTGAATAAGTTAAAGGATTCTAAGTATAAATATATTCTATTAGCAATAGCTTTTTCGGGGATTGTAGATAAATAACTCAGTAACGTTATAGGCCTATGATTTTGAATCAATTGCGGATCTCCCTTTTTATACAATGGGATTATTTTACCTAGTTTCAGTATGTCCGGAAATTGCCCAAGATTTATTGAGATATTGGTAAGATATGCAAGGGATATGCATAATTTAATAAAAAGTTATTTATCCTAAAGAATACAATATGTAAAAATAAATGAAACTATTAGTGAACCAAGAATTGTCAGCTACGGAGTTCCACAGGGAACAGTTTTAGGACCACTTCTGTTCGCTGTATACATAAACAACTTACTTTCGTTGCGAGATATCACGGCTAAAATATTAAGTTTTGCTGACGATACAGTAATACTTCTTAAAGCCAATTCATGGAAAAATCTAAAAAAATCGCAGAAAAAGAATTTAAAAATATTAAAAAATGGTTCGATTACAATTTACTCACTGTTAACTTTTAAAAAAAACTAGTTACTTACCATTTACCTCATATGCTAATAATCTACCTAACTTTGGTCCACTAAATATTGAAAATCTTTTAAATATTCCAGAAGCAGATTCAGTGAAATATTTAGATATCATCATTGACAAACACTTTAGATGGGACCTGCAAGCAAAACATGTTGCACAAAAAATTCGAGGCCTGCTATATCGATTTAAATACCTAAAACATTATCTAGATATAAAACATCTTAAAATTCTCCATTATTCGTTAGTACAATCACATCTAACATATGGTATTATCGGATGGGGAGGTATTTGCGACACTTACCTAAAAAATTTAAATAATCTACAAAAATGGATACTAAGAATAATTTATGGTAAAAGTTGTAATTACCCCTCAGATGATTTATACAAAATAAGTGAAATATTCGATTTGAGGCAATTATTTTCTTTAAAAATTTTATTATACAGTTTTAAAAACGAAAAATTGTACAAACCTATTCAACACCAATATACAACAAGAAATAAAGAAAACAGTTATCAAAATTCGAAAGCAATAAAAACTATTGGACAAAAATGCTATTCTTATTTAGGATCAAGACTATACAGATTACCTAAACAAACAAAAAATACAAATAAATTGCACATATTTAAGAAAAATGTTGAAAAATGGTTAAAAGAAAATCCTAAATCCCTGGTACACAACATTATTAACCAAAATGTAAGGTAAAAAAACCAACAAATTGGTTATTGGATTAGATATTTACATATAATATTTAAATAAAATATTATTATTCACCGATTTTGACAGAAAACCCTGACTGAAAAATTTACCAAATAGCGACATTTATAAACCAAAAGTGACAAATGTATTTAACCCCACGAACAAGTAGTGCATAACTACTTATGTGATTATTGCACTGTTTATTTACAAAATAACGATATGGAATTAAACGATTCAATAATAACGATGTAATATGTAATTATTGTTATTTTATTGGAAATAAACATATATTATTATATTATTATTATTATTATAATGCTATTAAAACTATATTTGACATTCATGCACCTTATCGAACTGTTACGTTACGAAAACCATATAAACCTTACTTGACTGAAACAATAAGAGATATTAGTAGATTGAAGCATAAACCTTACAAAGATTATAAAAAAACCAAATCTGAAGTAAAACTGCAATTGTATAAAGACCTTCGTATTTATTTGTCTTTAGCAATACGTAATGAGAAAACAAATTAATAATAATAAAAATTATGCAAAAAATTATGGCAAAACCTTGAAAAATTTGATGTGCATACTAAACCAAGAAATCTTATATCAGCTGATATCGGTCATCCAAATGAAATCAATACTTTCTTTTCTTCTATAACGCAACAAAATGTAAATTTAGATACTTTAGTGTATTACCAGCATAATGTTTCTCCAAATGTAGAAATTGAATTAACTGTAACTCAGATATCAGTTGAGGAAATTGAAAATGCACCAAGCTTACTGAAGTCTAACGCATTTGGTGTAGATGGTATTAATCTGAAAATGATAAAATTGATCTTCCCTTTTTGTAAATATGCCATTACACATATTATAAACTCGTTATTTGAATCCGAAACAATACCTCGAGTTTGGAAACAGTCCATTATTATACCCGTAGCCAAGATTAAGGTAGCAACTGAATTTGGCCATCTCAGACCAATCAACATTTTACCTGCAATGTCTAAACTTATAGAAAAAGTAATAAGTATAAGATTAAGTGTACATTTGAAAAATGAGAACATTTTACTACAACAATCAGGATTTCGAAAACAACATAGCACTTCCACATTTCTAATGAAGATATCTGATGATCTCACTTGTGCTATAGATAGATCGAACGTAATGTATTTGGTGCTTCTAGATTGCAGCAAGGCATTTGATTTAATAAACCATGAATTACTTACTAGCTAAATTGCATTATTACAAAGTCAGTGACCGAGTATTAAATTGGTTTAAATGCTATCTGTCTAACCGTTCACAAGTTGTTAAAGTCAACAATTCTTTCTCGTCTGAATGGCAAGTTTCGTGTGGTATTCCACAGGGAAGCATTTTGGGCCACTTATTATTTACTATTTTCATGGCATATCTTCCTTCAATACTTTCTTCCAACTGTAGGATCCATCTTTACACAGATCGCACACAAATTTATATCGCTTGTAATCCATTACGTTAAATTAAGTTTGAATTTGTCTTTCAAAAAAAATTATTGAAATTTTTAACGGCACTTTCCTCGAAAACGGTTGGAGTTGTCAAGTTCTACCAAGCGTACCTTTTATACCTGGAAATGACGCCCTCATCAGATTTTCTGCTCAGAAGTACCACAACGATTCGTTTATGATCGTATTCTTTAAATCTTATCTGCAGGAGAGAGCTCAATATGTTTCTTATAATGGATATAATTCTGATAAATATGTGGGTACCTCTGGTGTCCCACAAGGGTCAATTTTAGGCCCACTGCTGTTTCTTTTCGTTCGTTTTACCTGCTTTTATTTTGTTTCCACCGCCTGCTTACTATTTCTTTTGCAGTACAATATTCATTACTATGCAATAACATTCGATACTAACTTCAATGAAGAAAGTAAAATAGGATAGGCACAGCAATTGCATTGGACAAAAATAAAAAATAAATAAGTATTCCTATCTTGGTTTTTATGATATCGTGGGATGTTTAAAGATATTTTTTTTAAATAAGTTAGATCTTATTAGTCTGTTCAACTACTGGTTATTCCCAAAAAAATATGAGGCACAAAGTCGCATACCAGAGGTCTTTCGGCATCACGGCACACTACGCATCAATATCTGCCAAGGTTCATATCAGGGCCACCTAGACTTAACAAACTAAAATTGATATTAACTGTCATTTTAAAAACAAATGCCGTGTTCCGATACATGGTTGAAAAGAGAATCTAGAGATGAATCAGATAGGTAAAAAAATATACAGGGTGTCATTTAAAATAACAGAGTAGATGTCACTTCCGGTGAAACCGCAAGTGGTGGGAAAACATTTTTGTACTTAAAAAAGGACAATCACGCATTACATAAGTGCACCAAATTTCAAAATAATATCCTTTTAAATAAACATGCTACGGGGTGTTACATGTCTCCTGTGTCACCCGGTATATTAAATTATTATTATTTAAAAAATGTGAAAATGTAATTCATCATTTGATACCAGTCCTGCGGCGCGCTCTATGATCTAACGTGATGTAATAAATTATTATTTCTTAGAATAAAAAAGTTCCTCTAGCAAATTTAGCGAAGATCAGTCAAGATGCTGTTGAGTTATTGCAAAAAAACGAAAAAATAATTTGAACTTTGCCACCCTGTATCTTTTTCCATAGCAACATTTTACTGAAGCATATTTGGTTATATGCTCATATATTGACCCAAAGAATCTACCCTTGAACTATGGAATATTATTAATGGTTCACCCTGTATTTGTGTATTCTAATCCCAGTTATTTCTTTCAGAGCTCTATCGCTAAAATTCAAAACTACTCATGCTCCTCCTGGTGACACGCTGGTGCATCGCGGTGACGTGCTGACGTCGCTTTATTTCATATCAAGAGGTTCTATAGAAATTTTAAGAGATGATATTGTTATGGCAATTTTAGGTGAGTACCCTTGGCATTGTGTTCACAATTCAAGTAAACTAACACTATGCAATGCGCGCTCTTATTGAAAAGAAGGGAAGTTATAGCGTACACGCCTACCTAACGTGTTCTAGCCACTAGATGGCCAACTATAAATTATATTTTTGGTAACCAAGAAAGAAGAAAAACAAAAAATTATTATTAGACTGAATCAATCAACAACATTTATTATAACAATTATAAGATATTATATGATAGTTGAAATAAATAACTATATTCTATCGAATATATCAATTATATTTATTTTATAGTTTAACCTCTATAAATTGGTGACCCCGATACTTGAACTTTCAACAGCCTTCCGTTCCCGACGATCCCGACCCTCTGACCTTCACTACCCTTCCGATTCCGACGTCCGATCCCAAGATTCTGCAGCCGAATCCCATTTCCAATCCCATCAGCTCGTTTTCCCGATTATCCTGGCTTGTCGAACCCGCCTCGTCCACTCTGAATGAGCTGCCCCATCCCGCTGTCCCAACCAGTCCAGCCCCTTCAAACTTTATTTTATTAGTTAAAATTATTGGTAGGTGAGTACGACATTTATATTCTCCCTGCCATATATACCATAAGCCAAAGAATCAATCAATTCTCTAAATTCTCCCTCGGCTTTTTTATTTATTCATTTTTTTCTCTATTATTTTGAAATTTTTTTTTATTTATTTATAGTAACACGGTTGATCAAGCCGCGGACTTGTCTCTGCCTGCGGTTGACGCCTAACCACAATATCCGCAGTCTGGTCGATAACCGAGTGGGTTAAATCGCGAGGTGGCAATCGCGATTAATCACATGGACATCGCACCACCGGGTTCGAATCCTGGCTCCGGCCCTGTCGGAGGAAATGATTGTATGTCCGCGTTTTTTCAATATGTAACCCCCTTCCGCACAAGCCCTGGCTTTTGGAATAGGGGGTTGTCTAATTTCTGTGGTGTTTATTTTTATTATTATTATTATTATTATTATTGTTTCATCACGACTACAGCGAAGTTTCCCCGCTCTGGACCGCTAGGTGTGAGATCACATCTCAACTCAATCATACGCCACTGAATTCTTCTAATTTTAACTTACCTGCGAATGTTAATAGTTCATATAATTTTAACTTACCATCAAGTATCAATAATTCATTAATCTAGTCTCATTCTACTTTTAACCCTACCTTCATTTTATTTGTAAATTCAGACCACTTCAATTTACAGCTTTTAAAAGTTGCTCAATCGAACGATCGCGAACTTTCATTTTTAATTACAGAACAATCCAACCCAAATAGTAAAGTCAAGTTCTCTTTACAGCAACTCATAATTCCTAGTTCCACTGGTAAGATTTGGTGTGACGTATTCAACTCTAAGTGTCCACCTTTCGTATCAAAATCTTTACGTCGTGCAATATTTGACGTTTATTCATAATTTTACTCATCCAGGCATTCGCGCTACTAAAAAGCTTATTACCTCTAACTATTTCTGGCCCAAAATGAATTCCGACTGTACCTCATGGACAAAAACATATTTAAATTTCCAAACTTCTAAAGTTAATAGGCACATCAAGACTCCGTTTTCAGATTTTGATGTTACCAAGGGGCGCTTCGAGCACATCCACATAGACCTCGTTGGACCGTTGCCGCCTTCCAACGGGTGTCATTACATTCTTACTGTGGTAGAACGATTCACATACTGACCGGAAGCGTACCCCTCACAAGACATCTCTGCTGAAAGCGTTACCAAAACTTTATTTCAAAATTTTATCTGTGGTTTTGGCGTCCCGTTAACTGTCACTACAGGTCAAGGTGTCGAGTTCGAATCAAATTTATTTCGCAAATTTTCAAAATTTTTAGTGTTTCATCGGATTCACACTATAACATACCACCCTCAAGTCAATGGTATGGTCGAGAGATTCCATAGAACCCTGAAGTCTGCATTGTTAGCCCGGGCTAATACCATTCACTGGTACGATGAATTGCTGATTATTTTATTAGGTTTACGCGCCATGCCCAAAGAAGTCTTGAGTTGTTCATCTGTGGGGCTCATTTACGGACAGACCTTGCGTCTCCCTGGCGATTATTTTATCAAGTCGCATACTGATACTCAGGTCTCACTCCTCACCTTTTTCGACAATTTGCATTTTAGATCCCTTAAGCCAAATTTAACTCGCAAAATTTTCATCGGTCCTGACATCACTTCTTGTAAGTACGTTTTCATTCGTCAAGACAGAATGAAACCATCTTTCTCCCCCTTGTACGAAGGACCTTGTCCTGTTATTTCTCGTACAAGCAAACGTCAAGCCAACGTACTTGTTGGATGATGTTACTGATACTGCTGTCAAACCCGTCTTGAAAAAAGTACGTTTAGCTATTGATTCTTTGGCCGATTAATTTTTATCTATTGCATGGGAAATATTTGTGGCGTACTTTCGTGAGCAGAGAAAAATAGCTTTTTTTTTCTAATGTAAATCTATTTGAATATATAATGAGCAGATATCACTTTTAATCTATTTTTTATTTTAATGCTGTAGTTATTGCTATAGTAAATGATGGATGGTTAATGAGACAAATTGCACTGCGTTATAAATTTGGTGTGTAACATTTTCAGAAAGTGGAGAAAAAACGGTATGATTGTGTACGGATGAAGTGTGTACTTTTAAATAACATTAAATCAAGCTACATAAGTTTAAAAACAGGTGTCCCACAAGGATCTATTCTCGGTCCGTTACTTTTTACCATATACACAAGTAATCTAACCCAGCTAAAACATTCAAGAATGAATTTATATGCTGATGATACACAACTTTACCAGTCTTTTTTTGCTAATGATGTAAATATAGCTTGTGCAGGTTTAAATGAAGACCTTGATAACTTCCTAAAAATAGCAAAAGACCATTGTTTAGTTATTAATCCTTCAAAATCTAATATTATTGTCTTTGGTCCGAAAATGCAAAGAAACAGCATTTTAGATAGTGTAAATATACTAATAGAAAATAATCCATTAGAAAGAAAAGAGAAAATTAAAAGTCTAGGGGTAATAATTGACACGGACTTACGATTTAAAGAAAATATCAACAAATTATTACAAAAGGCCTACTCATCTCTAAAATTAATATATAGTAATAGGCAATTTCTTCCTCAGAAAACAAAAATTTTACTCTGTGAAACGTTGGTCTTATCAATTTTAAATTATGCAGATAGTTTGTATGGCCCTTGTTTGGACTTAATATACGTCAACAAAATACAAAAATTACAAAATTCTTGTCTAAGGCTAATTTATGGAATACGTCGGAACCAGAGAATATCTCATAAATTAAAAGAGATTAATTGGCTAAATATGAAAAATAGAAGACTTCATCATTCAGCATGTCTCTTTCATAACATAATAATAGATAAGTCCCCAGTCTACTTATATCAAAAAATAAAATTTAGGACAGATGTTCATACACTAAATCTTAGATTTAAGGGTCTTCTAACTCCACCAGCCCACAGAACAGAACTATTTAAACGCAGTTTTAGTTACCAAATTTGCAAAGTATATAATAATATTGACGATACCTTCAAACACTCTAGTAAATATCAATTTTAAAAAAAGTATAAATTACATCTATTCCAAATTCAGTGCTTACAATAAGTATAGCATGTTTAAAATCCTTTATTTCTACTTCCTATATGCATTAGAAAATACAAATTACTTATGCTTATAACTAAAAAAATATATTATTAACCCCTTGTAATATGTATGTATGTATATTGTATATATACCCTATATGTAGTTGAAACTTTTCAATCTCCTATTGTACCTAATATTATCTATATCATTTTATTTTTTCTAGCGTCAAATTCATGTATGTAGTGATATAAACATTTGGTTAAGTGGAAGAACAGATCGGGTAATTCTGTTAACAGCTTGATTACTCGGAACTGAACTTCGCCATTTATTTCTTAGTAGAAGAATGTGTGTAATATGTTGAATGCGAATTTATTGTTGGAAATAAAAAAGACGTTTATTATTATTATTATTATTAGTAGAAGTCCTGGATGAAAGGACAAAGGATATCCTACTTAACAAGAAACTAACTATTAATATTTCGTTATTGCACCATTTCTATTTATAACTTCTATAAGTCTGTTTGGCATGGAATTAAATAACCTTATACAATAATCATTAGTAATAATATTTTCCCATGCATTATTTACTATTTCCAGTAATTCTGCGGCATTCCGTGGTCTCACATTTCGTTTTTGGATACTTCTTACGAGTAGTCCCCATACTTCTTCCACAGGGTTAAGATCTGGACTATGACTGGGCCAGTTAAGAACATTGATCTTGTTATCTTGAAACCAGATATCCTTCGTCGCCCTGATCCAGGATTTCTACTAATCGTACCGTTTATTCTCCACTTTCTTAAAATGTTACACACCGAATTTTTGTCAATATTATAACACAGTGCAATTTGTTTCATTGACCATTCATCTTCTGCTGTAGCAATAACTCCAGATTTAACTAAATCGCTTATTTGAGGCATATTAGTTTTTTGCACACTTGCAATAAATTATGACAACTAACTGACAATGTCACAAAAATTATAGTTAGATGTACACAATAAGATTTACGACCGTACAGGAAAACAACACAAGTTTTTAGTTATTATGTTTTTATGTCTGATCAAAAATGCTACCGAAATTCACTTTAATTTCAATACACAACTATCATTGTATCATATTTAATTATAGATTTAATGATCGATAATTTTATTTTGCACATTTTTTGCAGGTAAATACGATATTTTTGGAGAAAATCCATGTTTACATCCCACATTGGGAAAGTCTGCGTGTAACGTTCGAGCCCTGACTTACTGTGATCTACATAAAATACATAGGGACGATTTGTTAGACGTTTTGGAGCTCTATCCGGAGTTCTACAACCACTTTTTAAATAATTTAGAAGTTACTTTTAATTTAAGAGATGTAAGTATCATTCATTAATAGACATCGAAAAGAGAAAACAAAATTGTTTGGTGTAAGATTCCCGTCCGGAACTTGTATTATTTTACTCTTACATCACTATCGATGTTTCTTTCTTAACTTTATGTTAAATATCTGCGACAATATACACAAGCGATATTAAATTATATATTTTGGTACATCACTTTCAAAGGTCATATGGAATAGTATATAAAAACCCAACACGATTATTCGTGGGCTTGGTCGTCGACAAAAGAAAAAAAGTTCTTTCTGCTTTTCTTTCTCTCTCAACATCTTGTTTTAGACTTCGTCATGATTTGGTAACATTGGGAGCAATACTTTAGAATTTACTGGCAATGGTAGATACAGGGTGTCTCACCGGAAACTGAATCGATCGATATAGAGAAAAGTACGCATCAGAAAATTTTGAAAATTTAGATAGTTACTAATGTCGGTGTGGCCAATCCAAGTAAAATAATTACAAGCAGCTGGCACTTCCGCTTATACCGGTAGTCGATACCAACTTGCTCATTTCAAACAGGACACCCTGTACATTCAGAGATATTTGACATTTTATAGAAAATTTTACAGGTGCAACGGTTTCCAAGAACCGTTATAACTTTCTTCGTGTAAAAGATCCTCATTTGTTTCTTGTCACGTAAAAAGAACACAAGGAGAACTACGTTCTACAACTGAAATAAATTCAATAATATCATACCAAGTGTTCCGTTTTTCGCGTTACATTTTGTCAACTTCAAACCGCTTGTTTAGATCAAATGTAACACAGTCATTTCATCAAACTAGCCATGATTAGAAACAATCAGTCATTATCTTATGTCAAAAAATGCCAGCACGTTTAAATTATACCAACGAAAACTTTTTAAATTTGTTTATTATTTATGGAGATTGTGATAAAGTAATATCAAGAACTTGCAGCACATTTGCTACTCGATATCCACAAAAACGCAAAATAACACTAACACTGTAACATGCATATTAATCGAATTTAAAAGATATGGCATGAATTAAAATAGCAGAAATAAGATCAATTTAAAATATGATTTCATTTTAATTTAATAATTGTTCAAAATTCCGCCCTCGAACCTCGACACATTTTTCGCACCTTCGGATTAGTTCCTCATGGGTAGCTCTTCTAATTGAATCCTGTGATATGTTTTGAAATACATTTCTTACTCTTTGCATGCAACCTTCAATGGTTGTTAATGGGCTCTCATAAACTTTATTTTTAATAGTTCCCCAAATGAAATAATCCAGAACTGATAAATCGGGCGAGCGAGGAGGCCATAAGAAAGGTCCATTATTGGCAATCAATTGATCATAAAAAGTTTCTTGTAAATAATTATTAATTAAATATGCGTTATGTGGGGGAGCACCGTCGTGCTGATAAAAAATGTTTCTATGTTCGGCGAGAGGTAAATTTTCTAAATAGTTATTATTCAAATTTTGTAAGATATTCAGATATCTTTCACCTAAAAAAAAAACAAAAAATTACCTATACATATTAGCAGAAGAGAAAATTTAATTTACCGTTTAAATTTTCCTGATAAAATTGTAATGCCACAACTCTATCGTTTCTTATGACACAGTAAACATTGAACTGCCAACTTTCCTGAAAGTTTCGCTCTCTGAACATATGAGGATTTGAGTCACTCCAATAATGCGAATTGTGTCTATTAAAAAGTCCATTTTTAGTAAATTTTGCTTCATCTGTCAATATAATATTTCCCAAATAAGAATCGTGACCCTTATTAGAATAACCTCACAAAAATTCTGTCTTCTTAGGAAATCTGTTTCTTTTAATCCTTGAACCATATGGAATGAAAACGGGTGAAACTTATGTTTTAATAAGATTCTGTGAATTGAATCCTTGCATAGTCCCGATTCCAGAGACATCCTTGGAAATGCATGAAAATATCCCAGAATGACTATTTCAATGTTTTCGTCATCAACAATAGGCTTTCTTCTTTGAATTTTTGCCTTGACAGAGCCATAATTTTTAAAATTTTCCAATATGCGTTTTACAGTATTTGGTGACGGTTTCCGTTTTTCTGGATATCGAGTAGCAAATGTGCTGCAAGTTCTTGATATTACTTTATCACATTTGACCTAAACAAGTTTTCGCGGTTTGAAGTTGACAAAATGTAACGCGAAAAACGGAACACTTGGTATGATATTATTGAATTTATTTCAGTTGTAGAACGTAGTTCTCCTTGTGTTATTTTTACGTGACAAGAAGTAAATGAGGATCTTTTACACGAAGAAAGTTATAACGGTTCTTGCAAACCGTTGCACCTGTCAAATTTTCTATAAAATGTCAAGTATCTCTGAAACGGCTAGGTTTAGGTGTAGGATATGCTATCTATTTTCGACTCAGAATTTTATGTTCTTTTCGAAAACCCTAAGATATATAGGGTGTTCCATTTGAAATAAGCAAGTTGGTATCGACTTCCGGTATAAGCGGAAGTGCCAGCTGCTTGTAATTATTTTAGTTGGATTGGATACACCGACATTAGTAATTATCTAAATTTTCAAAATTTTCTGATGCGTACTTTTCTCTATATCGATCGATTCAGTTCCCGATGAGACACCCTGTATAAATTGTCGCACAATGATATGTCACTGCGATATTTATAATATGGTAACAGGTATCTTTGTCTCTGAACATATTTATTTAATTCAGTGTAATCGATGCGGATTCTCACCTGGCCGTTTGGCTGTAGAACTACCACGTTAGGGGCATACCATTCCATTGGTTCATTCATCGGGGTGATGATATTATTTTCAAACATTTTGTACATACCTTAGACATTAAATTAATTGATACTCTCCTCGCTGTAGGTAGAAAATATGCGTCAGCATTTTTATTGATTTTAACATTGTGTTCTACATTCTTCATAACTTGTATTGTTCCAAAAAGTTTCGGAAACTTTTCTTTCACTGAATTTCTGTATTTGTCATTGTCTATTTGGTTGATTTTTAATTCACTATTGTTTGCAAACTGATACTGCCACAAGGTAGTTTAAGCACTACATTGTTGCCTTCTGTGGATATCAAATTTAACTTCTCGCACCCTGGTCTACCTAAAATGTTTTCGTTGGCATTGACAACAAACATATCTAAATATCTTAGTTCACCATTAAAGATAACTGGGATGTTTGTATACTCTTTCACACTTAGTTGTCTGGCCTTGCCTTACCTGAACCGAATAATGGACGTGATGTTTTCTTTAACTCCAACTGTCCCAAGATATCAAATTCTTCTTTCATTATAACGCTTACAGAAGAACTAAAATTTATTATCCCTCTTTTAAGGTAATCCAGTAACTTTACCACGCAAAATGTCGTAACGCTTACGTCAGCTCCTGCTTCGACTTTAAAGCTTATAAATTGCTGCCCAGCTTGTAACTTCATTCTCGACAGAGGACAGTGAGCCTCTAATTCTCCAATTACTACTTCCCCATGAAAATGTGACTTTTATGGCTTTCTGATCCGGAATCAGCTTCCTCTGGTTCCGATTCTGTAGCGTCTTAGTGCTGGATCGCTTTCGGAAATTTAGTTCTGCATTTTCTACTGTACTGTCCCTTCACATTGCATTTCTTGCGTATAACTCTGGCCGCTGCTGGGCAGTCAGTGAATCCATGAGGTGATTTTCCGCCACATCTGATACAACCTTCATATTTCTTGTAGTGCTTTGATACCTCTATTTTATCTTTTACATCTTCTTTTTTTGTATTTGTTTCTATATTTCTATGCGATTCTATGTATGTCACCCGTAGAATAAATAATTGAAATAAATAAACAAAAATAAATTCAAGAAGACAAGGATCTAAGTAACCTGAAAAATATTAGTTCACGGACACAATTTTATGAACTAATAGAACTTTCTTCATACTACAAATAGATTCTATGCGTACACTAATACGTCTTGTATTCTTATGTTCCATGTCACTATGATTGATCTATTTTGCACTGACAAATAATTAAACAATTTACAGGAAGATCAAGCCGGAGTCGCTCCGAGGAGATCATTTTTTCCGAAGGATAAGGAGAATAGGTATTTTAGGGGAGTTCCGTCTGCCAAATCCAACGGGGTTTCCAGTAGAGGAAATTCCGTGAATGGCAGGCAAGAGTCGCAGTACAGCGACGAATCTGAGTCAGGTATGTCAATTTTTACACTTCAACTTGTTTGTCTCACCTAGTACAACTAATTCTAATACCGGCTTTGGGGTAATATCTACATGTCACTTCAGCGGAAATTATACTACGTAGATGTTAGTTTTGCTTTGAAATCACTTATGTCGGGTTTTAAATATCACAAAAGTGTGATAACGCTCTGAAAATTTGAAACAGAAGTGACGAGGAGGAGGAAACATACTAAAATTCATGAATTTGATATTTAAGGGAGTCGGAAGATATTGCAGAAGAACTGAAATTTATTATCCCTCTTTTAAGGTAATCCAGGCAATGGGTAATTTTGCCACGCAAAAGGTCGTAAGGAGATGAAATTTGATGGGATCGTGAAATTTGCCGTCATAAAGGTTAAGGTCTAGACGGTTTGCGACATTGGGTGAAGACCGCTCGCGCCGATATCTTGGGAAGATGGCGCTTAAAATCAGTTTTTGCAAATATCTCCGTTCCTATTGATCCTAGGGGAAAAAGTAAATTAATAAATAGGGTATAAAATTCTACGTAATTATAGGAGAAGATGTAGATTTATTAGTTCTAATGACTGCACCGGCGAGCGAGCATGATAATCAGTCTACCATATGGGAATTCGAATCATTTTTTGATACTTTTGAGAGGCTACCGTTTTTCCATAAAATAACCATAAAATTTTAGTTTGCGGCGACTTCAATATACCTAGTTTCAATTCTGATCCTAATGATTCTAGAGTAAAATTAATTAATAACTTTATACAGTACTTAGATTTAATGCAATTTAACTTTATAACTAATGTTAAACATAGACTGCTTGATTTGATGTTAGCAAACTTTGAATGTAATGTTTCTAGAGATAGTGCACCTTTACTTTGTGAGGATAGGCACCACCCATCATTATCAATTCATTTGAAATTAGAATCTAGATGTAAAAACAACTTCTCGATGCAGCGTGATGATCAAATGTATAACTTTTAAAAAGCTGATTTCATACTTTTCTACGATAAACCTCTTCGGGTCGATTGGTCATGTCTAGAAGTATACAGCAACGTCAATGATGCTTGTGACAAATTCTATGCAATTCTACATTCAATTTTTAATGAATGTGTACCAAAATTTAGAAAAAGTAACTGAACTTTTCCACCTTGGTTTAACTATGAAATAAAAAACAATATTCGCATCAATGAAGTAGCACTAAAAATTATAAGAAATATAATGATGATCACTATCTACGCTGGTTTCAAACGCTTAGAAATACAATCAAACCTCAAATTGATAGCGCATACAAACAATATGTCTCAAACATTGAAAATGAAATTTCTGGTGATCCATCTAAATTCTGGTCATTTGTCCAGTGTAAGAGAAACAAATCTCGAATTCCAGGAATATTAAAATATAACGATGCAATTTTTGACACGCTACAAATCATCGTCAACGGTTTCGCGACTTTTTTTCCCAGTATCTATACTCTAACCATCCCCTGTTAAGCAACCTCGTATCAGATAACGGTAATTGTATAAATATTATTCACATCACAGAAGATGACATTATAAAGGCGATAAAGAAACTGAAAAATAAAATGTTTTCCGGTATAGATGTCCCGAGTTTTCTTGTACGAGATTGCGCCATGGCATTTGTTAAACCACTTTATATTTTATTCAATCTTGTTCTTGATACATCCAGGTTTCCAGACATTTAGAAAGTTACAAAAATCTGCCCAATCTGAAATCTGGCGATCCCTCTTGTCTTAGTAACTATAGATCCATAGCAATCTTAAATAATTTTGTGAAAGTGCTCGAAATAATATATGAAAATATCTATAATGAAACTAAAAGTTTAATATCCCCATCACAACATGGTTTTATGACAAAAAAAATCAACCGTAACAAATTTGGCTGTCATTATACAGTTTATTTGTAATTCCCTAGATGATGAAGGCCAGGTTGATGTAATATACAGATATTCAGAAAGCTTTTGATACAATTGATTGCAATTTATTATTAAAGTCGAGGCAAGAATTCAAGCGATGCACGTCACGAGTGATCTCATTAAAGAAATGTTAATACTAACATAATTTTTAATCATTTATTACGTTAAAAAGATTAATTCTTGACACCCAGTTATCAAGCTTTTTTCAGACATAAGTACAGTTTAATGGGGCTTCATGATTCTTAGCAGTATTGTTTTATTTATGGAATCGATCTGTGACGTGCATCGCTTGAATTCTTGCCTCGTCTATAAATAAATTACAGATTATTGGATTCCCTGATAGCTTAATTAAGTTATTTACATCATACTTATCGTTGCGTAACCAATATGTCTATTATGGTGGTCACTTATCTCGAAGATATATTGCTGCATCGGGAGTTACGCAGGGATCTAATTTGGGCACGCTGCTGTTTCTGATCTTTATTAACGATTTATCATCAGAAATTAGATGTGATCATCTTCTGTTTGCGGATGAGCTCAAAATGTATGTAGAAATAACAAGGATGGAAGATTGCGTGATTCTACAAAATGAGCTCGACAGAGTAGTTGCATGGTGCACCAACAATTCATTGAAATTGAATGTATCTAAATGCAAATATTTAACTTTTACTCGCGAATTAAACTTTGTTCAATTTAATTATAATATAAGTGGCAACCTTATTGACCGTTGTAGAGAATTTAAGGATCTAGGAGTTATTTTTGATTCTCAATTAAGTTTTTCACAACAGGTTAACTATGTAACTCAATCAGCGTCTAAACTACTTGGATTTTTTTCGAGAAACTGGAGTTGCTTTTCTAAGATTGTAAGCATTAAAATTTTATTTTATTCATTTATTCGAAATAAATTGGAATGTGCAGCTCTAATTTGGTTCCTAATTTATAATAATGCTATCCACTCCATCGAATCGATTCAGAGAAAATGTATGAATTTTTTTTTAAGCATCACGGCTTTTATCCCCCGAGAGGCATCGACAATAAAATCTTACTTGATAATTTTAATATGATTTCCCTGTATGATAATTTATTAAATGATATCATTGATTGTCCAGCACTATTAAGCAGAGTAAACTTTTTAGTTCCTAGACCTACGTCACGTCAGTCTCAAGCATTCTATTGTTCTTTTGCCCTAACGAATGTAATGTATAAATCACCAATTATTAATATGTGCAGAATTTTTAATACTATATCAATGTGACATCAATTTTAACAGCTTAAAATTCATCATTGATATATACTATAGAAATGTGACTGATTGAATGAAAATTGTATGTAATGTACCATCTATGGAGTAATTAAGTATTTTTTGCCGATGTATTAGTATGTTAACTTACTATAGTTACTATTAAGTACTGTATGTATTAATGCTTTATGTGTTAGTTTTTTTCAATTGTTATTGTTTATTTATTATATTGCTTTTCCTGTAATTGGGTTTTACACCTGTTGGAAATAAATGTCTGTTATTATTATATTATTTATTATTAATATCTTCTTACGAAAATCTGCTCGGTGCAAAGTGGAAGAATAGATATATTCATCGGACAGTTTGTAAATTCTGTAGGCAAGAATATTTTGTTCCTGCATGCATTCAGCGGTTGTGATACAACGTCTGCTTTCTTTAATCAGGGAAAGATAAAATTTTTTAATATTCCCTGCAAAAAACAACAAGTTGCTTGAAATTATTGAAATCTTCCAAGATCCACATGCAGATGTCGATGCACTAGCCACTGTGTGAGAACCATTTTTGGTAATGCTGCATGGTAAATGTTACGAAACCGATACCTTGGATTCCCTGCGATACAGGAATTTCGGGCGATCGGTGGTGAAAACAGGATCAACATGACCTTACTACTACCAACAAGAGGCGCTATGCGGCAACATTGCCTACGGGCTTACCACCAAGTCCAGTTATGGGATGGAGTTGAAAAAATGCAGTGGAGTATGGTTGGCTTAAAACCCAGACAGTATTCGATGCTGTGCGAAGCACTAAGCAACCTGCTCTGGATTTCTTGCTTAAAAGTATTTCGTGCAAGTGCAAAACGGACTGTAAAAGAGCATATAGTTGCCACAAAACGGGCCTAAAATGTTCCGCCATTTGCTATTATTCCTATAAAACCTTCTGCGAAAACAATCCCGAAGTGCTTGAGGAAGGCGAGGTGAATATAGAAGCGACAAATCTCTTAGAGGTAGCAGATGAAACTGCTATGGAAACTAACTATAACGGTGAAAAAGATTCAGAAGACAATGCACCCACCAGTCCTTCCACAACCAAAATGACTGTGCAAATTACTTTGCACCTATCATTTAGTCCACATTTAAGGAGACAAGGTGCAAAAACGCTCCACCGCTACATTATCATTATTCGCTTGCGTTTGGCGCGCTGTATCTTGAAAACTTTTGGTCTGACAGAAAAAAAATGCATAAAACATATTTTATGTAGGATTTCATGCTCTTCAATTCATTTACATTTTTCCTAGGACCAATAGTAACGGAGATATTTGCAAAAAACTTATTTTGATCGCCATCTTTCCAAGATGCCGGCTCGAACGGTCTTCCCCCAATGTCGCACACTCAGGGTTATGCGCAGGATGGTAAATTTTAATATCCCGCGAAATTTCATCTCCTTACGACCTTTTGCGTGGTAGACCCCTTTTTTCTCCCCATTGCTTTGCTTGAATTAAGGGATATATCTCACTTATTAATCATTTTCAGAAATAAGTTTATATAAAAGATTACCATTATTTTTGGATGTATTATCAGCCGCAGAAATATCGGGAAATAATTTTATATATAAATCCTCTCCTAAACCAATAAACCAATAATTCATGTATAGGCGGAGCGGCACATGCTTTTAGTATGCTTATGGCAGTGCGTGCGCGGCCGTCTTGCGTGTTCGCTTCATTCTTGTTGGTCACAATTACTGACTCGATTTATTGGCCCAGGTACAGTTGCTACAGATGTATGTATATCGATCTGCTCGTTTTGGGTAATTTAAATTAAGTGTAACTAACATGGGCCCAGATATTATCGATTTTAAAACCTTCGACTATCATTATCATGAATTAGATGGCATTTTAACAGCTAATGTTTTATACTACCAGAATAAATGTTTTTCGTGATTCTTACGTTCCAACACAACTAGATGCAAATTAAAGTTTAGTACTTTTAAGATAAAACCGAACGTAAATCGCCAACGTATGTACCTGGCCACTAAGAGACCCAGTATACATCAGGATTGAGCAAACATGTGGAAACATCTGATTTCTTGCTAAACTATAATTTCGAATAAAAAATACACAACAAAAATTTTTATAGTATTTTTTTTTATTCTATTCAGTGACGTAATTTGATTTCCTACAACAGCTACCTTATATTTCGAGATATGATGTCATCGGTAGTTTTTTAAATCGATAACCCTGTATATTTTTACATTTTAGATACAGTGTGGGACGAGCGTATGTGCGTCTTTACTATATACATACTTTGATATGCGATGGAAAGCAACGTCGGGCGCAGTTAGTAGGTGGATGGGTGACCGTTCCAACGAAGACCGCGTCCTCGCCTCACACATCTTCCAGCGGCTTGTATATCAGTGTATGCGCGGAAGCTATACAACCTTAAGCGAGGGTTGTATAGGGGATATACCATCCTTCGAAGGGGATGTAAAGCCGTCGGTCCCTTGTCTATTAAATGTTAGGCAAGTAATAGATCCCTACTCTTCTTATGGGAAGAGGTTCGGCAAAATTCCTAGTTGGGGGTAGCTCGTCTACAGGCGTCGGTGATAGGCCTCAGTAGCGGAAATACAACACCAGAAACTGTACTTTTGGACAAAACGTCATATTTTATTAAAAATCATGGCCCACCGCGAATTTTCTAGGGACTAAAATTTAAAAAATCGTATTAGCAATTTTTTTACGTAAAATCTGAATACATCCCTGTATTCAGCTCCCTCCTAAATGGGTATGTACCAAATTTCATAAAAAAATACGGATTAATAAAATTTTTGCAGATAAATTTAAAAATGAAAATATTACTACGCATTTATTATTGCAGACATAGTAAGTCATGGAATAAACATCAAAAACAGACAACAAAGTTAAATCTAATAATATTACTGATTAATTAAAATTAATAAGATTGAGAACAGGGACGTACGGTAATCCCCCCTTATATTTAATTTGAGGTTCAATTTTCGTGAATGATGAACAGTCTTTTACCTTTCTAACCACTTCAGCGATTTCAGAAAATAACTTTTTGAGCTTTATCATGAAACCGGTATCAAACAATCTTTTTTTAAGAAAATTACATAAAAATACAATAAAAAAATAAAATAAATGAACTTCAACTACGTAATACAGAATTAACTAATATTTTGTCATTGCTCCATTAGCGTCTAAAACTGCCTGAAGTCTTGCAGGCATGGACAAAATCAGATTTCTTGCAAGGTCAACTTCTTGCGACAAGTTCTTCCAAGCGTCTTCAATTATCCCTTCCAATTCTTAGGCAATATTTGGATGGTTATTTAATTTCTTATATGTTTCACCAATAATCCCCAAACATTTTCAATTGGATTTAAATCCGGACTTTTAGATGGCCACGGTATCAACTCTATGTTTTTATTAAGAAACCATTGCCTGGCACGATGGACCGTATGTATGGAGCAGTTGTCTTGTTGGAAAATAAAATTATTTATTATCTATTACTGAAGGCAATATAATATTGTCTAATATTTCAATATATTTAATGGAATTGGGATGACCACCATTGTTCCAACACACACCTAACCCGTTTAGGCTTATCCAAGCCCAGACATTGACTGAAGACCTTCCTGATATTTGTGGATCGAAAGTATATTTTTCGTCGGATCTAGTGGAAGGAGGCCTATATACGCGAACATGTCCATCGTTACAGGATTTAAAAACCTTTTCGTCAGAAAAGACAACTTGTCCCCAGAAGTTTTCATCATTGATTATATAGTTCAGTGCAAAAATAATCCTACTCCGCTTCTTTTCTTCTGAAAGTTTATATTTTTTAGCCGCCGAACAACTCTTCAATTCGCTTCCTAGTTTTATTCTTCTGCAAGCAGTAGGTACCGAAGAAGGGAAATTTGTCTCTGGAATTGCATTTACTGCAGTCTGAAAAGGGTTTCCCATTGTTTTTTAACACTCATTATCGTGGTTTTACTCACATTGCATTCAGCAGCAAGTCTTCTTATGGACCAACCATCTTCAATTTTAGAAACAAGTTTTAGAATATCTGTTAGATGTCAAACCATTTTTAATAATGACGCCACTGATTAAAGTCAAAGTGACAGTTGTAAGATTATTAATATCAATCAAAGAATGAATGATTTACATAGCTAAAAGGAAGTGTACCGGTTTTTTTTAAATCAACTGTACGCCACTGAATAGAATAAAAATACTACAAAAATGTTTGTTAAGGAGATTCGAAAATAGTTTAGCGAGAAATCACGTCTTTCCACGCATTTGCCCAATCCTGTACAGGATTTGAATTACTTCTGTGTTGTAAAAACTAACTACTAAAATCTTTCGAATTTAGAAGCTCGATCGACTAACAGAAATATTGCAAATGTGAAGTGACCAGTTAGATATTACATGCAACTTTCTTTTTCAGAAGACTTTTTCTTTCTAGGGCATGGCATACTAGAATTCTCTACGGATAAAGCCGGCCAGGACGTCACCCCGCTTAATCTCGACTTCGGAGAAGAGAAGAGGAGGTCGTCCACCTTAAATTCCATAACAGGTACTTGTAACTAACATAACGTAACGTACTTTTAATTTGTTTGCCCCCTCCCCCTTAATTAAAGAGACAATATATTTCGAATATCTCGTATGATCTTGTGTAGGGAACATGCATTGCTTTTTGCCGTTATTGTACTATTCGAAACTGATAATAACAATGAAACGACATAATATAAATGATACTGTTTCTGCATTAAACTTTACACGTGACAGTTTAATAATATAAAATGGGACAAGTCCAATTAAAAGATATTACAATACCGGGTGATTTTTTTTACCTGGAACTTTCAGATATCTCGAATAATAGGCACTCTACGAAAAACAATTCCATAATTAATATTTAATCATTCCGCGGAGGAAATACATTAATGCTAAAATTAGTCAGTAGATAAGCTATGAGAGTTCTGCGCCAAAATCTCATGTTATTTCTTATGGAGTTTTATCCTGGTTTTCAAGGTCACTTGTCGCCAGGCTCCGCCCACCTGTAACTAATTTCACAACTTGCACGCGTAGGTTACGAATTGGCGTGAAATTCACACGTTAGCGGTCATGGGTGTTGTCACGGAGAGTTCATGGGTGGTTCATGGACGGTTCATGGGATGTCAGTGCATAATAAACAGGTCCGTACGGTTTTCAAACAGGTCTGTAAAAAATGAACAGATCCGTATGAAAAATAAGCAGGTCTGTACGAAAAATAAACAGGTCTGTACGGTTTTCAAATAAGTCTGTATAGCTTTCAAATTTGTGAAGTTAGCTACAGGTGGGCGGAGCCTGGCGAAAAGTGACCTTGAAAACCACCATGAACCTCCATAAGAAATAACATGGAATTTTAGCGCAGAAATTTCATAGCTTATCTACTTTAGTCACCCTCCGCGCCTCCTTGCAGGTCGGGTGGGGGGTAACTTTGAAATCTTAAATAGGAACCCCTAGTTTTATTGCAGATTCTGATTCTACGGCTAAAAATAGGTAGAATTTGTCTAAAACATTTTTTAAATTCCGGATATGTAATCTGTAATCGACGAAATTCAATAAGCAGGTCTGTACGAAAAGTAAATAGGCCTGTACGAAAAATAAACAAGTCTGTACGGTTTTCAAACAGATCTGTATAGCTTTGAAAGTTGTGAAGTTAACTGCAGGTGGGCGGAGCCTAGCGAAAAGTGACCTTGAAAACAAGAATGAAACTCCATAAGAAATAACATGGGATTTTAGCGCATAAATTTCATAGCTTATCTACTTTAGTCACCCTCCACACCACATGTTGACAGTCCAAGGACGCTGATGTTCAACTTGGCAAAGCCAGTGCGGATTTTCAACACTCCAGTAATGCATGTTGTGTCGATTAACAGTTCCGTGGTTTGTAAAAGACGACTCGTTGGAGAACAATACTTGACGAAAAATTTGGGGTTTCATTATATTTGTTCACGTGCCTACTGACATAAAGTTACTTGATTTTGGGTATCAACGCCATGAATATCTTGGTGTAGAGACGCATGATACGATGATATTTATCACGTTTCCAAATTTTCCAAACACCGCTCTGGGACAATCCGGAATCGTAAGCTATTTCTCGTGTACTAACATGAGGATTAACAACCACTGCAACTTGTAACGGTCCATTTTTTAGCACGTAAATCTAGCGAAAGTCAAATGCCATATATAAATCTGTTCAAACAAAGCCTATAGTGCGCGATTTATTTGTACTCACAATCTAAGGTTATAATTGGTGCATTTTTGAATCCGAGGCCCTGATTGGTTGAGGGGTATAACGTCATTGAGATGAGAGAAAGATGATGGCCGAGCAGTCGAGCGAGATTCGGGTTGGAAGCAGAATGGTGCACACCGAGATCAACAGGTTAGAGAGGCGATAAAAGAGTGGTTAAAAAGACAAATTGCAAGTGTTACATTACCGTGAAATAATGTGTAAAGTTAATTACTTGTAGATTCGTTTGATATTCAAGTCTCTCGATATTACCTTCATAAGTTCCAGTTTAACGAGAAGTTTGTTTGGCTAATAAAAAATGCCGTGATTAATGCTGTACACGGCACGTCGGCCATACTTAGTACAACAATTTCACGTTCAATTCTATTATATATATTTACGGTATTAGTTCGATACTTTACTGTATTATCAAAGTGTAAACCCTAAAAAATTTCCCAGCGAAATAAAGACTGTTTGATTAAATGATCCTTGTCTAGTGCAGAAACCCTTAGTGAATTAGAAGTCAATTTGTCCATTTTCGAATTATACATTCTCCAAGTGGGTATTTGGAAGATTGCTTTTAGTGTCTAGTTATTGCCCATGTGACAAAGTGCAACGTGAACCGTAAATACGTTCCGATTAAGTTCCCTGAATGGTTTTCGGCTTTTTACCAAAAATAAAATCCGTGACGCCGAACTTTCCTTTCGAGATTTGGGTTTTAAGAATTATAATATGTGTCACTGTCGGAGTATCTAATTATCTTTTGTATACTCCAGATTTTGTCATGCTTGTATGTTCGCTTTTGTTAGTTACTTTGAAAATGCCAAATTTTGTTCATATTTGTAAATTACCTGTTGTTACGGTAAAATTCTCTTTATTAGTTTAGTTATTTTTCTATGACTTGATTGCGCATTGGAATACCGTAGATTGTAAAGAACTCTTGATTTGCTTTTGGCGTTGATGTTTTTTTAAGTACCATGACCTCAGGGTCATCCATTTTAATGTAATATGGGATTAAATTTTACGTTGTTCGTGTCTTAATAATCCAGTTTTACCTCACACTCTGTTCTTGAGCTTGGCCTTTTAAATAGACACATTTTTATAGAAATTTATAGTCAAAATTTTAAGTTTTTTCAGGCTAATGCAGCAATTACATTATTTTCTGCACTGAATGTTGCTCGATAGGTTCTTTTTTCTGTTGAACATTTCCGTCAGTAGTAAATTGTTTGACAGTACGATAAAATGAAGCACGTGACCGAATTCTATCCAGAAAAGGCTGAGCGTAGAGATTGACAGCATCAAGACTCCTGCAAGTTTCTCCATAAATCAGAACCGTTTCAATTTTCTCTTGTACAGTTAAATACTCCATTCTGAAGTAATATCTACAGCCTACCGGAAATTGGTCTTATTGTTTGCGAAATAATCTTCGAACTGGGTAAAACCATTTACCACCATGAACAGTTTAGAAATTTTAGAGCACTAATAAAGCAACAAATAGAACTATCTAATCAAGAATATCTGCATAATGTTCAGTATTCAATATCGTCCGATCCAAAGAATTTTTGGTCTTTTTTGTACAAACAAGACTACCCGGTAAAATGTTATATGAAGATAGAGAGTATGAGAATCCACAAGAGATAGTTAATGTATTTGCAAAGTTTTTTAGCTCTGTTTATACTACCTCATGTTTAACGCTAAACAATTATACTGTCGTGCAAAACAATTTTGAAATTATCAGCATCGAGAATATTTCTATGTCCGAAATACATGATGCCACAAGAAAACTGAAAAACAAAATGACGTCAGGTCCAGACCTAATACCCTCCTTTCTGGTAAGAGATTGCGCCCAAACACTCTCAATACCACTCTGTATCTTATTTAACCTCTCACTAAAAACGGCAGTCTTTCCTAATAAATGGAAGATGGCAAAGGCGTCTCCAATTTTCAAAGCAGGAGATATATCAATTATAAGCAATTATCAGCAAATTTCCCTCTTATGTAACTTCGCGAAAATTCTTGAGATTATCCTGTACAATCGCATATATCTATCTACAAAAAACATATTATCGCCATACCAGCATGGCTTTATGTCCAATAGATCAACTATTACAAATTTAGTATCATTTAGTCAAACAGTATCTGATGCTCTAGATAAACGTGGACAAATAGACGTTTTGTATACTGATTTCACAAAGGCTTTCGACCGTATTGATCATCAGTTGCTGTTGCAAAAATTGGTGAAATTTGGATTCAGTCTAAAATTATTAGATTTTTTCAAATCTTATCTAACCGACAGGCTGCAATTTGTGTTTTACAATGGATACGAGTCAACAGCATACTCAGCAACATCAGGAGTTCCTCAAAGCCCAAATCTTGGGCCTTTGCTATTTCTACTGTTCTTTGGTGACCTGTCCAGCGAAATACAGTGCGAGGGACTAATCTTTGCAGATGATCTAAAGATTTTCAAAAATATATATTCAGATAAAGACTGTATCTCTCTCCAAAACAATCTGGATATGGTCAGTACTTGATGTACTCTCAATAAAGTAGACATTAATGCCTCCAAATGTAAAGTCGTATCGTACACAAAAAAGAAAAATTTTATTGAGCACAACTACATAATTAATGGAGCCATTTTAGAACGATTAACTATAATCAAAGACCTTGGTGTATATTTTGACTTCGAGCTCTATTTTGATGATCATATTAATATTAAAGCTAAAGAAGCTATCAAAATGTTGGGATTTATTATAAGAAACTGCAATTCATTTATTAACACAATGTATCTCAAAATATTATACTGCGTTTACGTAAGATCGAAACTGGAGTGCGGATCTATTGTTTGGGATCCCATAAAAATAAGGTGGAGCAAGTCCAAAGAAAATTTCTAAAATTTTTATCATTCAGAACTACAAGAATATATCCCGAGAGAGGAGTAGACAATAATCTTCTCCTAAGTACATTTCAGTTTGAGAGTCTAGAATTTCGACGAATCTGCTCTATGTTAATTTTTCTCCATAAATTGCTGCATAATGATATTGATAGCCCGCAATTACTCTCACAACTTAATTTCTATACTCCAAGAGAACATTCTCGGCAAAATCCAACATTTTATTGTACTCGCGCCAATACTAACGTCATGATAAAATCACCAATAAACTGTATGTGTTTGGTGTTATAATTTCAACATATAAAGTCAGCACTGTGATATAAATTCATGCTCACCAAATGACTTGCTAAATTGTGCTAGGCGCATGTTTAATCCGCAGCATTCTTTATTATTCATTTATTATTTGTTATTATGGTCAATTATCTATTATTTGTCATTTTATTACTGTATTTATTATATTTATTGTATCTGTTCCATTGTATTGTGTTATATTTATCATATTCATTTTATTTGTTATACTTAATATGTCATATATATTATACTATAGTATTTGATATAATTTTTTTATATAACTTGTATACATAATGTTTTCCAATTTCATTTAATTCTTTGTCCTATAATTGGGTGTAACCTGTTGGGCAAATAAAGCTATTATTATTATTATTATTATTAAAACGAGTTGTTTCTTAATTAAAGTTATTTCTTTGTTTTCTACGTTTATTTACAAAAAAAGCAAAAAATAAAAACCACGAAGAGAAGAAATAACACAAACGTTGAACGTGCCTATTCCTGGGTTACGATAATAGTAGTTTCTTGACTTCAGTAATTAAAAATTTTAGAAATAAAATTTGTTTTAAGACGAATTTTCAATATTTCCAATGGAAAGGTTATTGCAAACGTATTGCAGAATCATAAGCATAGGTTCTCAGTAGGAGAACTCGAAAAAATATTCGTCGATCACAGCGCCATCTATTATGAATCGAAAAAAACGTTTCAGACAAATCCTACGTATTTTGAGCCGTAGAATCCGAATCTGTAATAAAAAATAAGGGTTCCCCTATTTAAGATTTCAAGGTCACCCTACTACAAGGATGGAGGGAGGGTGACTAATTTTAGCACTAATGTGTTTTTTCCGCGGAATGATTAAATTTTGATTATGAACATTTTTTTCTCATAGTTTCGAAATATTTCAGAGTTTCTGGTTAAAAAAATCGCCCGATATAAGTAGTCATGTTATAGAATATATTAAATTTAAAACAAATAAATATTATAATAATTTAATAACGAAGATAAAAAGACAAGAACTAAGTACATCAATTATTAACAAAACAAGAAATTAATTAAAAATTTTATGATTTATGATGATACAAACAAATTTTGCCTAGTAACGTTCCAAAACTGTGGAGGTTACATGATTTGAAGTTCAGTGGTATGCCGTTAATAGAGTTTAGTCTCATAATGATAAAATTGTCGATTAAAAAAGTACTGTGGTTAGGGATAATTAGATTTCTTTTTTAATTCTTTTTTAGTAGAGCCCTATTTTTCCATATACAGGGTGGACCATAAATAATAGGCCCAAATTTGTTAGAAGAACTTTTTAACCTCTCCACAATAAAATTGTGAGAGGTTACTAAAGTTGGTTCAAAAACAAAAATTGAGATAACATCAAATTTTTACGCTTTGAGGTCCTAGGAACCAAAAAAAGTGGTTTTTGAAAAATGTCTGTGTGTGTGTGTATGTGTGTTAGCACGATAGCGCCGAAACTACTGAACGGATTTGAATGAAACTTTGCGTGTGCATTTCTTTAGTGCTCCAGAAGATCTGAAAAGGTTTTGGTTGAGATCGGATTACGTTTAGTGCCATTTTGACGCAACAAGTTGTTTATTTTATAATTACTTTCAATTTGCAATGGAACCATTGAAAAGCAGTTAAAATTCTGATTTCAATGATATATCACACTTCCACCCTCTCGATTTGGTTTCCGTGAAAAAAATTAAAAACAAAGCAAACTCGTCACATTACGTGTCAATTCACGTGTGAGGGTTTCTTCACTGCTCTAGAAGTAGAGCGGATTACGTATAGTGCCGTTTTTAAATATATATACAGACAAATCGAAGAATTAAACTACAAATATTCCTCTAAAATCTGGTAAAATTACTGAAATGCTAATGTTTCATTTAACAAAGACAGCCGCGAGCGATCGGATTGCTATGAGCAAATTTTGACGATTGTCATTGTCATCGTTTGTCATCCGATAACGTCGGTGTCATGTCATGTTAATAAAATTTAGGCATATTTGTAACTTTTAGTGGATTGTCACAAACTTTAAAGGTAGATGTAACAATATCAATATCATATGCTTTCTGTACCTTCGTTGGTGAATTTATTATAGATTATCACTTTACCAATTTTCAGTTTGTTGCTTTATAAATCTGTAGTATTTAGGATAACTAGACTTTCTTAGCCGTTCAAGTGATGTTAAAGTTGTTAAAATCCTAATAGTATATTATTCATCGAACGATAATGTAGGTAATAACTCGCATAGATGATTGCAAATTCATTAAGTTGAGGGTTTTTTTAGTGCCCCAGAAGATCTGAAAAGGTTTTGGATGAGATCGGATTACGTTTAGTGCCGTTTTGTCACACAATTTAATGCTCTTTTCGGCTTCAAAGATTCACCGAGTGGGGAGGTTCCAGCCGCTTCCAGTAGCTGCCGATTTTTTTTATTCTAAGAAACAATAATTTATGTATTATATCACGTTAGATCATAGATGGCGCCGTAGGTATCTGATGATGAATTTTTTTCATGCTTTTTTTTAACGAAACGTTGTGGTACTTCTGACCAGAAAATCTGATGAGGGCGTCATTTCCACGTATAAAAAGTACATTTGGTGGACCTTGATAACTCCAACCATTTTCGAGGAAAGTGCTGTTAAATATTTCAATAATTTTTTTAAAGGCATTAAAATTTAATGATACAAACTGTATTTATTGAAAAGTGTGCTTTGGTTACGTTTCAGTTCTGTCACTCCGTCATGTAGCAAGCATAATGTGGGGATCCCACAAACTGATTTCTACTACGAAGGAACTGGTATATTATGCCTTCCAACATATCCTGTCAGCAGATGGTTCCAAAAGACAATGTTATAAAATCACTGACATCTATTTAAACTGTATATTTCTAATCATATTCAACAGGTACCCACTGAACTGCTAACATTATAGACTCTCAAGAAAATCAAATCTACTTTATATTAAGTCGTTTTATTGTTGTAATCAAATGCAGTCAAAATTATTTAAAATTATTCCATTGGCGTTTAAATAGTTGCAGAATTAATCGGTCTTGAAGGCAGGTTGCGCTGTACTATACCGTCTAAGGTTAAGACAGTTTGTTTGGTAACCAGATCTTGTATACAACAGGATTTGTATATTTAATATACCACTTTAACTGTCGATGCCATAAACTATTTAAGACCAAAAGAAAATCTTAAACAATATTGACTGTAACAAATTCTCCCATGTTTGCCTCCTCATATATCTACATTTAGTTCCCCTGTACGTTTAATATCTCAAACCATTTATATAATACCATTGTTATTTGTTTTATATTCTTAATGACACAGATGTTGCAAAAATACTTGGTAAAATGTTAGAAATCTTGGTGCTTGATCCGTCTCAATGCTGTTTGGAATAAAATAGGATGTGCAAGTATCGTAGCTCCTATTGCGAACGATAAAAAGTAATAAAAAATTGATGCCTTATTAAAATACGCGATAAATTACTACAGGGCTTCTTACCCCTAATGTGTGATACTAGTAGGGTAGATTATAACTATAATGAGGGCACAGTGTGTAGCATATTCGTAGCACGGCTAGCTCGGACTTGTGATGTCGTGCTCATGACGAAAAGAAAAGTAATCTAGCTCAGTAATCTCTGGGCGTTTCTGTACCCTATACTTACAGAATTAATTAGTTGTTGCTGTCGCTTTCGACAGCAATGTCGCGTGTCAATAAAATAAAACTACCTGATTCTCAAATACAAACACTTTAACTGACGTGGGACAGACTATATGTTTCAAATTTAACAATGTAAAAGACATACAAGCTGTAATTTGTAGGTTATGTTCTACTATGGAGCAAAATATTAAAATATATATAGAGTACCGTCTTCAAATCGTACCCGAAAGCTATAGTAAGTAAGTAGGTAAATTTTATTTCCTCAAAAACATGACTTACATGTGCGAAGAAAAAACCCATCGCATTCGCCATTTATTCTAGATTAATAAATTACGTATCAACTCTATACATGTGTTGGTTACCATACACAATATTTTGTTAAAGAGGAAGTGCCGAAAAGTAGTACCAGAGAGAAACAAACCAGAAGTGATATCCAAAAGTGATAATCAACAGTGTACCCAAAAGCATAGGCGCTAACAGCATCCCCGGGAATGGCCTAAAATAGCAAAAATCACATGTCAACAGGTGAAGAGGGGACAATGGAGAAACATACTTATCATTTTCTCCCCTAGATGTCTACTAAGTAGTGACAATTTTCCCTCAAGACTAGTTCCACAAAATAGACCAATATATAGGCTGTCCATTTTATTAGGGCACTCGAGAATATCTCACTTAATATCGGTCGCACAAAAAAAATTATATTTACGAAAATCGTGCCGATTTATATAACCTACAAAATGGTTTAAAGACATTTGAAATCCATGGCCTACTTTAAGAGTTATGGCGGAAGATATCGAAAATGCGGAAAACGTCTAGGCCAAATATCTCCGTTATTTGAAGAGATACGAGAAAAATTCGGCGAAAATATTTTGCAAAACAGAGTGTTTCAACGAGGTTTTATCTAATTTTTTCAAAACCGCTGTATTTTGAGACTTACTCTTCAGGCTGTTAAAAAACATATTTTGAAACGGGCGGGAAATGGCGCCATTAAATAGAGTATTTTCCTCCCTTTTCAACGATATATCAAATGCCATATTTATTCATTGGTACTACGTTAGTAATTATATAAACATTTTTTTAAAACCAATAAATTCTTTTTTAGCAAGCATTATACTTGCCGTGAAGTAGGATTAAATAAAGCGATAAAATAATTCAATAAGTTGTTCAAATCGTTGCTATAATGAAACATTAACACAATTAAAAAGAATAAAGTAAATTCAGGTAACAAAAACAAAATAATAATCAAGAAAGCAACATGGAGCAATTATGGAAAGAGTATTCGCAGTTATGCCAATGTATAGAGGTCCTCCATAAAAGCGTCACTCCTTGCTCAGAAAGTTAAAATGTCTTTACCAATTAATTTAAGTATAATATCCATTTGTTTGTATTTCATGATTTCACTATTATATCAATTATTTTAAAATAGTTGGCTATGCACAAACTTGACAATTTAATTTTTTGACAGATCATCTCAGTTAATAGTTAAACGCTCACTCAATCACACTCGTTTAAAAATTTAGAATTTTCAAAAATGATTTTCACTCACACTGATCGTTATAATATGTTCGTTACATATTGCCAATGCAATTTTAACTCTGGATTACCTCAAGTAGAATATAGAAACAGATTTCCACAAGCACTACAGCCGAATTACTCTGTTCGGAAAATTAGCTACGAAACTGAAAAATAATTGTTTATTTTTAAAGAAGAAGACACGAGGTTGAACAGTGTTACTGATAATGTAAAAAAACGTAAACCGAGTTATTAATTATGTAAGAAATAAAAATACAGAAAATTTTAAACATGATTAAGAGAAATTCAAATTGCTTGTCATATAAGTAAAACAAGTGTTAGAAAAATTTTAAAGAAAAATGGTGTTACCGGTGTTATAAAGCCAAAAAAGTTCACAATTTACAAGCGTTGGACAAACTAAGGAGGACGACTTTTTATAGGTGGCTGTTGGAAAAGAAGCGTGCCGATCCATTAATATGTAGTAAAATACTTTGGTCCGACGAGGCAAATTTTTCCAATAATAGATTTTTTAATCGCAATATTCATTACAAATGGACTTCTGAAAATACACTCTGGCATAGACCGACTGGGTTTCAAAATCGTTTTTCAATAAATGTGTGGATAGGTATTTTAGGCACCAATTTAATAGGTCCTCATTTTTATCATGGTCACTTCAGTGGTCAAAGGTACCTAAACTTTTTGAGAAATGAATTTAATGAATTCTTAGATGACCTACTTTAGAGAATCCACACAACTTTCAATATTTTTAACAAGATGGAGCTCCTCTCCAAAATTCCCAGATTTGCCTAGATTATTTAGACGAAATTTTGCCTCAACATTGGATAGGTACCAATGGATTTATTCGATGTCCCCCTCGTTCTCCAGATATAACCCCAATGAATTTTTTTCTATGGGGGGTATATTAAAGATAAGATGTTTTCGACGACACCGCAAAATGTAGAGGACCTAAAAGCTCGAATTCAACAGGCATACATTACATTTACCCCCGAAATGTTGAGTAATGTTTTAAATGCAGTGCCTCACCGCGCTCGATTGTGCATAAGAAATCGCGGTGGACACTTTGAACACTTGATATGATGCCTTAAAAATTATTTTGAGGATTAGCTAATATGAATAGTAATAATAGTAATTACCTGTGGTGTTATTAATGTTCTGTGTGCTATATTCTTTTTATTATTAATTTGTTTTTGTTACCTGAATTTACTTTATTCTTCTTAATTGTGTTAATGTTTTATTATAGCAAAGATTTGAACAACTTATTGAATTATTTTATCGTTTTATTTAATCATACTTCTCCATGGCAAGTATAATGCTTGTTAAAAAAATTTATTGGTTTAAAAAAGATGTTTTTATAATTACTAACGCAGTACCAATGAATAAATATGGCATGTGATATATCGTTGAAAAGGGAGGAAAATACTCTATTTAATGGGGCCATTTCCCGGCCGTTTTAAAATAATAGCCTGAAGAGTAAATCTCAAAATACAGCGGTTTTGAAAAAAATTAGATAAAACCTCGTTGAAACACTTAGTTTTGCAAAAAATTTTCGCCTTAGAATTTTTCTCGTATCTCTTCAAATAACGAAGATATTTGCCCTAGACACTTTCCGCATTTTCAATATTTTCCGCCATAATTCTTAAAGTAGGTCATAAATTTCAAATGTCTTTAAACCATTTTGTAGGTTATATAAATCGGCACAATTTTCGTAAAAATATTTTTTTTTGTACGACCGATATTAAGTGAGATATTCTCGACGGCCCTGATAAAATGGACAGCCTGTATAGTATAAGGAAAAACTTCTGTTGATCTCCTAAATTCACAAATCCCACGAGGATGGTTACAGATGAATTAGGCAATCGGGAGAAAACAGCCGCGTACTTTTCAAGACAAATATCACATGAATAATGGCCGAGACGGAAGTTATTTCAGAGTCCTCTATGTTCAATGATTTAATATGCTATTTTACATACATTATGAGGTACAGTGAATTGCCTATGGTTGAGCGGTATTATATTCCGATGGGACGTAGCTAGTTTGCGGTAGGCCCGTACAATCAAAATTACGGCTAAAAGGGAATAAGAAAATATAATTTATTTACCGTACCGACGAAGTCACACCAACAAGAAACCCGTTTTCAGTTACATGGTTTTTTTACCTCATACTGCGCCTTATTTAAGCACTACTAATAACCATTCCAAACAAGCTCTGGACGATCAAACATTATATCGTCTTCGGCTTTCATTCGACCCTCGAAAAGAATCTGTGTCATTAAATTAAATAATATCATATGTGTTTAGGCATGCTATCTCAACTCAAACGAAGTATTCCTGATCTAAGGTTACACAAAACACACCAGCCATTAGTAGGTAAGTTTAACGTGAAAATGTGGGAAAAATCTGCTCGGCACTACTTGTCTATTTTCTTGTTCGTTCTCTTCAATGTGGAAGATAAGTAGCGTTGATTAGGGTACTTCTCTACACTCTGTATATATACGATGTTTTAAGGCAAGAAGGTTTTCGAGATTTCGTCGCGTTTGAGCTGAATATTTGTTGAAGTTTCTTGTGCTGTACGGAGCGAAAAATCAACCAGTTGGTCCTAAGACTAACTTCAGGTTCAAAGTGAAAAGATTTCGAAAACCAGTTTACTAGTAACGGAGAGCGCGGACTTGAAACATGAAAGTTGATTATGAAGCCAGAAATTATCGTGATTTTAGTTTTATTTTTGAACTAACAACATGATTTTTTATAATTTTTCTTAATTCTTGCTCTATTAAGATAACTTTTAGTTAATTATTTCGGACTTTCTAGGGTTTCTCGTACGAGTGTCAAGCTTGTTTTAATATGGGGGATCTACCCAAAACAATCTGTGTGTATCACTAGCATTAAATAAGCAAAATAAAGCAATAAGTGTTTTTTATACATTTTTGCATTTCACTAAAAACTATCCACGCAAAATATATTTGGATATTTATTTATTTAGATTCAAGGACGAACACATTAATGCAACAAAGTTTTAATAAAAATAAAGAGTGTGAGCAAAAAGAAACATGACAATGAGAGACGTCACAAGATAGAATTACTTTGATAAATTTTATGTTGATGGACATTTATACTGGAGGAATCTACATTTTTCAACTGATTTACTAAACGAAGTATGTAAGGAAAACAAGAATTGTATGCATGGTTTGTTCTGAAGACGGGCGCAGAAAAGTAATAATTTCTTTTGTATTACAAGGAGAAGTGTAAAAAAAATTTCGATAATAGTTTGGGACAGTTACAGTTAGAATTAATTTCTAGCCTGCAAATACAAGGCAGCCTTTTCAGATTTAATAATTATAAAAGACACTTTAAGGTTTTTCCAAAATAAAAATAGTTTTTTATGCCAGTAATAAATAAGTTAAACGAAAGTGGTCCCAATGTGACCCTTGAGGGACACCGGAATACCAATTACCATTAATTAAAATAACATATTTCTTAATGAATTTTATAAATCACTGAGTTATACATCGGGTAATTCATTTTATTTCATTGTTTATATTGTTGAAATAAGCACCGACCCGTTACAAATATTTTCATAGGAGACGGGCCAGTCGGCCGCTGGTATGCCAAATAAAATGAATGATACTCCCTGTTTCTCACGTGTTAGTGGTATTGCTTCTCTAATAAATTTCAGGAATATTTTTTTTTATAATCCAGCGAACTGGTTATATAAATGATTGATCCCATGCATTTTTTAGCATTTTTTCAAGTTTTTCTTATACATTATTGCAGAAAAATAAAACTTAGCAAAAACCTGCTCAAATTGTCATTTTATAAACAGAGTGGGGCAATAGCGCGTCGGACCTCGATATCTCAAGTTCTACGATAGCTAGAAATTTTTTTAAAAAACTGCGAGTAAACTAGATTATTATTATTATTTTCGAGCATACAGGGCGATCCAAGACGAAATTACTGGACCAAATGCCTTTTTTTTTAAATGGAATGCTATGTATATCAGTACATTTTTTTGAAGCCTCTTTCTAGGCACGATTCATTCCTATATTGGCATTGAATATCTCCCAACCGCTTGGATGTAATTAATTTTTTTGTTGAAATAAAATCTGCAGAAGGATATTAAAAAAAATCACCACAGTCACAATTATGGGTTTTAAGAAAAACTTATGTGAATTCCAGTTACGAGACATCCAATTAATGTTTTCGAATCATTTTTATTTCCTAAAAATGTAGAGGGTGGCGAAAAATTATTTTTCAATTAATGAACATTTTAAATTGAATTTTCTCATTTTTTTCAAATGGAACACCCTGTATATTTTTCTACGATGTTATGTAGAAATTAAAAATGAACATTTTTTGTAAGTACTTCCCTAGGACTAATTGCAACCAATTTCGTTTTATTGAGCAATAATTACAAAATTCAAAAATAAACTTAAAAAAAGAGGTTTCTTCAAATAACTCAGCAGAAAAAATTATAGTAAATGTTCCACATGTTGCCCATTTTGATTGACACACATCTCTATGCGCTTTTGAAATGAGGTTCCCACTCTTCCTAAAACTGCCGGTGTGATAGATGTAAAGGCAGTTATTATTCTTTCCTTTATATTTTGTACTGTTGTTGGTCTGTCTCTATAAACGATTTCCTTCACGTATCCCCATAAAAAGAAATCCATTTTTGTAAGATCTGGAGATCTAGCAGGACATTTAGTGGGTCCATTTCTTCCAATCCATTGATGTGGGTAGGTATTATTTAAGTGGTCCCTAACTGCATTTAAATAATGTGGTGGAGCACCATCTTGCTGAAATCACATCCTATTTCGAATACTTTCAGGGAGATTTACCAATAATTGTGGTAGATAGTTTTCCAAAAAATGAAGATAAATAGCTCCAGTCAATGTACCATCAAAGAAATGTGGCCCTTTTACATATTCTCCAATAATTCCCCCCCAAACGTTTATAGACCATCTGTGTTGGTTATCAACTTGCATAAAAAAGTGAGGATTTTCCAAAGAATAATAATGGAAATTGTCTGTTAACAAATCCATTTTTATGAAAAATTGCCTCATCACTGAATAAAATAATATTGAAGAAGTTGACATCATGCTGCATTTCACCTTTGGCCCAATTGCAAAATTGTAGGCGCTTTTGAAAATTGTCATCAGATAATGCCTGGTGCATTTAAATATGATATGCACGCAACTTATTTGTCTTTAAGATTCGACCCACAGACCGTCTACTTATTCCTACTAATGAGCTCACTTCTCTTTGACTAACATGGGTATTCTCAACCGTTGCCAGCACCACAGAAAACTAATTTTCTTTGTTCCAAACACGTTTTATTCTATTTGACATTTCCAGTTTCCAGAAATCTATCGAGAAGATTTTGGAAGCTGCTAACATCAGGAATCCTTCTTTCAGGATAACGTTGGTGATAAATTCTATTGGCAAGTAAACAATTTCTGTCTGACTCGCCCAAAACAAAAGTCATGTCTACAAGTTCCGCTTTATTAAAATTCATATTGTAAAATCCCAGATATTTTAAATTCAATACAAATTGTAACGACCGATAAGTGTGATAAATGCTCCTTTGTACACAATTTATACCAAACTAAGGTTTTATTGCTTGTCGAATAACGAATTACTAATAAATCATTTACTCATTTCAATGGATTGGAAGATATGGTCCCACTAAATAACCTCATTTCAAAACTGCATAAAGACGTGTGTCAATCAAAATGGGCAACACGTCCAGCGGCGTGTCATTGGGGTCATGACCCCCCCCCCCTCGGCTGAAGAGTATTTCCGCAGGGCCGTATACATCCCTTTTCTAGATTCTGTAATAAATGACCTACACCTACAAGACCGTCTGTCTCCTGAAGTACTTAATTTATTTCAACTAGGCGTTTTTATTCCAAAAGTCGATTATACTTATACTAATGAAGACATTGACACTGTTAAACAACTCGCAAACGACTATAAACTGCTAATAGACAACATTCCAGTTTCAGCAATTATAAACGAATATCGGCTGTGGATGGTAAAATGGCAGCGGATTCAGAATATTCTGCAGTCAATTTCTAATCTAATAGAAAGTTGTGATGTTGAAGTGTATCCCAACGTAAAATTTTTTTATGTATTCTTGCTACACTGCCAGTTAGTGTAGCGACGGCAGAGAGGTACTTTTCTACTCTCAGGAGGCACAAAACTTGGCTGAGAGCGTCAATGGCAGAAGACCGTCTAACTGGACTGGTACTTCTCCACGTTCACAAAAACATACCAATTCAAGTGGAGGAAGTCATAACTCGTTTCGCGAGAAGACAAAAGAGAAAAATTGATTTTGTTATTTGATTAAATTCTTTTTTACGTAAAACAATAAAATACTATTTTTTTAAAATTTAGATTCATTATTATGATCGAATTGGAGCCTGTCCTGAATCCCCCGACTCGAAGGCTGGATCCGCCCTTGAACACGTCGAACACTTATTATAAATTTTTCTAATGAATTATTTGAGGCATCCTCTTTTTTAAGTTTATTCTTGAATTTGACACAGTACTTACAAAAAATGTTCGTTTTTCATTTCTACATCACATCGTCGAAAAATATGCGGGGTGTTCCATTTGAAAAAATTGAGAAAATTCAATTTAAAATGTTCTTAATTGAAAAAAAATTTTTGGCCACCCTGTACATTTTTAGGAAATGAAAATGATTCAAAAACATTAATTAGATGTCTCGTAACTGGTATTCACATAAGTTTTTCTTAAAACTCATAATTGTGACTGTGGTGATTTTTTTAATATCCATCTGCAGATTGCATTATTTCAACAAAAGAAATTATTTCATCCAAGTGGTTGGAAAATATTCAATGTTAATATAGAAACGAATAGAGCCTAGAAAGAGGCTTCAAAAATGTACTGATATACATAGCATTCCATTTAAAAAGAGGCACCTGGTCCTATTATTTCGATTTGGCTCGCCCTGTATGTTCAAAAATAGTGTCCAGTTATAGACTTTTTTGCTAAGTTTACTTGCAATTGTTTTAAAAATCTTATAACTCGAGATATCTAGGACCGACGCACTATTGTCCCACCCTGTATAATAAAAAGTGGGTTAGAAGGTATATGGAGTTATGTTAAATTTTATTAAATTTATGTTCCAATAAATTGACTGTTTAACATGTGGTAGGGGAGGGAGGGGTAGGGTAAAGTTAGGATAATCGGGATTTGTGTATAGTGAAAGTTATGAGTGATATGCCTTAGTCAAGCTACGCCGTCGCGTATGCTGAGTTTTTGGTGTAGAGGTTTCGGTGCTTGGACAGGATTCGTTGTGTCGATCGTATGTCCGTTATGTCGCGTGTTAGTATCAATTGCTCTGTCTTATAGAGGGAGAAGTTCTGAGCGCTGCCATCGATGTATGATATTTTTGCGTCCCGATTCAACACAGCAATCGGTGTGCAGAAGTCGGCGTTCGTCAAAAGTCTTAGTAATTAATTCTATAAAATGTATAGTCTTTTGCACTGCGCGTCTGAAAAGATATTTCAAGACACGCAGGCATGCGTCATAATAGGTCCAAAGATTACCTTATATAAGGTAATAAAAAATCATATTGTCCGTCCTCAATTTGCTGCGTCTATTAATTAGTGGGTAAAGTCGATTCATCGTAGCTTATGTCTTGTTTATAGTCTACGTCACGTGAAGTCCGAAGCAGAGCCTTGTATTCAGAGTTACCTCTAGATACTTGACCCTGCTCTTTTCCTCTACAGTCTCATCATTTATTATAATTTTTGTAAACGTCTTAGTGTTAGTAGATTTTCGCTGTAGCGTACTAGTCTTTGCCAGTCTTTCAGCTTTGCGAGGTGATGTCGGATTTCTTGGGCAGCCGTTTGTGCATAAAACGACCGCCCGTAGATCACAGCATTATCCGCGCAAAGCAGAAAGTCGGTGTTAGGGTAGGGAGAGATATCTGATAGGAAATGGTTGTATAGGAGATGCGCTAAGATCGCCCCTTGAGGGGACGCCGTCGAATAGTCTTTCCTCTGCGGAAGACGAGTTATTTATTCTAATGGCAATTCTGCGGCCTGAAATAAAACTTTTAATTAGTACTACGAGGGTACTGAGGGAGGTTGCAAATATGTTCTAGTTGTGCCATATCGTATTGTAGGCGGCTTTCTCTTTTAACGTTTACATAGATTTGCAGTTCTTATTTTTATTTTTATTTTTTTTTAGTGATACAGTCTTTATAGCTATATTATACATGGGTTAAGATAGTATAGTTGAAAATTAAGTTTAATGCAAAATCTTGCAAAGGGTTCGTTTATATTTTCTGTAATTCTATTTGGGTGTCGGTGTTTCTTTTAAATTGATTCTGACTGTAGTATTCAAGCTTGACCGTCAAATTATTACGATTTACTTTGTTGGATGTATTGAAAAAGTCAGTGTGGATTGCATCTACTTAATTACCGCTCTCCAAGACTTCCGACAGAAAGTTAACATAAGTAACTAGATTAAGTTCGATGGACCTGCCTGTATCCGAATTGTTCAGCAGTGATCGCATTACTGAGCTTCATTGTTAAGTGATCAGTTACTAACCTGTGAAATGGTTTAGGATTTGTGCTCGGGACTGTTATAGGACGATAATTTTTAATGTCTGGTTTATTTACTGATTCATAGGTGAGATATAACTAAGGCTCCAGTAGTTAAGAGATTTACCAGAGAGTAAGGATTGATCGAATATACAGGGTGGGGCAATACTAACTTGTGAAATGGTTTAGGATTTGTGCTCGAGACTGTTATAGGACTGTAATTTTTAATGTCTGATTTATTTACTGATTCATAGGTGAGATATAACTAAGGCTCCAGTAGTTAAGAGATTTACCAGAGAGTAAAGATTGATCGCATATACAGGTTGAGGCAATAGTGCGTGGGACCTCGATATCTCCAGTTCTACGATAGCTAGAATTTTTTTAAAAAATTGCAAGTAAACTAGATAAAGAAGTCTATAACTGGAAATTATTTTCGAACATACAGGGCGAGCCAATTCGAAATTACAGGACCAAGTGCCTTTTTTTAAATGGAATGCTATGTATATCAGTGCATTTTTTGAAGCCTCTTTCTAGGCTCTATTCATTCCTATATTAGCATTGAATATCCTTATGTGAATACCAGTTACGAGACATCTAATTAATGTTTTTGAATTATTTTCAGTTCCTAAAAATGTACAAATTATTTTTCAATTAGGAACATTTTAAATTGAATTTTCTCATTTTTTCAAATGGAAGACCCTGTATAATTTTCGACGATGTGATGTAGAAATGGAAAAAGGACATTTTTTGTAGATACTTCCCTATGGCTAATTGCAACCATTTTCGTTTTATAAATAAATAAGTGTCAAATTCAAGAATAAACTTCAAAAAAGAGGTCACTTCAAATAATTCATTAGAAAAATTATAATAGGTGTTCGACGTGTTGCCCATTTTGATTGATACACGTCTTTATGCAATTTTGAAATGAAGCCATTTACTGGGACCATTTCTTCCAATCCATTGAAATGAGTAGATAGTATTTAACCGGTCTTTACTGTAATGTTTTTTTGTACAGTTTTTTGTTGTTTTCGTTATTCGACAAGCAAGAAAACCTCAATTTGGTATAAATTGTCGTGTACAAAGGAGCATTTATCACACCTATCGGCCGTTACAATTTGTATTGAATTTAAAATGTATGTAATTTTACAATATGGATTTTAATAAAGCGGATCTAGACATGACTTTTGTTTTGGGCGAGCCAGAGAGAAATTGTTGACTTGTCAATAGAATTTGCCACCAACGTTATCCTGAAAGAAGAATTTCTGATGTTAGCAGCTTCCAAAACCTTCTCGATAGATTTCTGGAAACTGGAAATGTCGAATATAAAAAAAATGGAAATAAAACGTGTTGTGAACGAAGAAAATGACTTTTCTGTGGTGCTGGCAACGAATCCCCATGTTAGTCAAAGAGAAGTGAGCTCATTAGTAGGAATAAGTAGACGGTCTGTGGGCCGAATCTTAAAAACAAATAAGTTGCATGCATATCATATTCAAATGCACCAGGAATTATATGATGACGATTTTCAAAAGCGCCTACAATTTTGTAATTGGGCCAGTGGCGAAATGCAACATGATGTTAACTTCTTCAATACTGTTTTATTCGATGATGAGGCACCTTTCATAAAAATGTATTTGTTAATAAACTGCTGGCCACTCGAACTTACACATAGAGAATTTTAGGCAAAATTTAAAGTTCAATATTTTCAACAGGAATGCAAATTTTTGAACGCGGCTTGCAAATTTTAAGAGCTAGTTTTTTTCGGATTAAGCTGCATGACGTATATTTATCGTAGGAACATAAGTTTATTATATACGGGGTGATCAATGAAGTCATGCAAAAAATCAAAAAGTTTGTATGAGCGAAATTTCCGCAAAAAATTTTTTTGGTTGTTGCAATATGGTTCGTTACTAAGGTAACACCAATATCTCTAGACGGTTTTGTCAGTTTTTGGATTAAGGCCCTTGGGCCTTATACACACTACTCAACATAAAATTTGGATACCGAAATTTTTAAAATGCTATAACTTGACATTGGATTGACGGTTCTTGATGATTTTTGCGGATTTGGAATTCTTATTTCACGTAGATTTTCTATGGAAATTTACACATTATGCCGGGTGGATAATAAACAAAAACGTAGGGTACGACGCGCTCTAAGGTTTGGCATTATTTAAGTTTTTGTAAAAATAAATTCTCACCTCAAGTTGTTTTTATTTAATGTTCCTCTCACTGTTCCGTCCGAAACTCACACCCCAGTTTGTTGTCTTAAAGAGTCATTCAGTTTTACAGGGTTCTTTGTCCACCCCCAAGCCCATAATTATGATCGGGTGTAATTTCTACGCGACGCGTCAATTTCAAAGTAGGCATTGAAAAAACAAATTTGTTGCTATGCAATTAAAAACTGTTTATATTATTTTAGAAATAATCTGACACATTTCAATGTTATAATTTTGTAAAGTTTAATTAATATGAGGCGTTTAACCACGGCAGAAAGGGAAAATTGCATTCGACTTCTCAACGAAGGAATGTCAAAACAGCAAATTGCGCACATTTACGATGTCAGCCGAAAGACAATTTATAATTTGATCCGCCGCGTCGAAACTACTGGTGATCATATTTATGGGCATGGGGGTGGACATACAAAAAAAATAAACGAAAGAACCGAAAGAATTTTAATGAGAGAAACTATGCGGAATAGAACAAAGAACTCTAGAAAACTAAATGTCTCTTTAAGACAACAAACTGGGGTGAGAGTTTCGGACAGAACAGTGAGAAGAACATTAAATAAAAACAACTTGAGGTGAGATTTTTTTTTAAAAAACATAACATAATGCCAAACATTTTAAATTATAGAGCCCGTCGCAGAGCAAAATGTGTGCGGTTATTACAACACCATAGAGCGAATAGGCGGGCATGGGCAAATCGGCATGCGAATTGGGGTAATGCAGAGTGGAGCCATTGTTTATTTACTGACGAAACAAGATTTAATTTGTTTCACTCCGATGGCCGAATTTTAGTTTGGAGAAGGCCAAATCAGCGATATTTGGAGGAAAATATGGACCCTCAAGAAGCATTTGGTGGCGGAGGTGTTACAGTGTGGGGAGGTATCATAAGACATGGTAAAACCGAGCTATTCATTACCAACCAAACCATTAATGCTACTGTTTATCAGGAGGAAATTTTGGAACCTATTTTTGTTCCTTTTGCTCGACATTACGGCCCAGAACTTCTATTGGTGGATGACAACGCTCGGCCTCACAGAGCGCGAAGGATCACAGAGTTTTTGCAGGCACAAAACATCAATAGGATGGACTGGCCTGCAAAGTCTCCGGATGTTTAATGTCATCGAACACGTTTGGTCTTATTTAAAACTTAAAGTAAGATCTCTTGATGTACCCCCTGAAACCTTAGAAACGCTCAGTGAGGCCATTCGTGAAGAATGGGAGAATATTCCACAAGATTTTATAAATAATGTTGTGGATACTCTACCAAATCGATGTAGGGAAATAATATTATGAGCAGGAGGACCAACAAAATATTAGCTTCTCTTTTTTTTAATTAAGGTACCTAATTTTAATTAGGTAATTTTAATTTAAGTTTAAATTAAATTCATTTTTAGTTTTTTAGTTAAATTTTTTTTTAATTATTAAAAATTACCAGAATTAGAATTATAAATTTTTTAAGATTGACTTTTGGCCGTTGTTAAGCAATCATGTACATTGTAGAATATAATGTAATAAACTTGTTCTTGTCGCTGCGTTTTTGTTTATTATCGACCCGGTATAATGTGTAAATTTCAACCCTCAAATAAAATGCTTAGACCATAGAAAATCTACGTGAAATAAGGATTCCGAATCCGCAAAAATCATCAAGAACCGTCAATCCAATGTCAAGTTATAGCATTTTAAAAATTTCGGTATCCAAATTTTATGTTGAGTAGTGTGTACAAGGCCTAAGGGCCTTAATCCAAAAACTGACAAAACCGTCTAGAGATATTGATGTTACCTTAGTAACGAACCATATTGCAACGACCAAAAAAATTTTTTGCGGAAATTTCACTCATACAAACTTTTTGATTTTTTGCATGACTTCATTGATCACCCCGTATATAATAAACTTATGGCCCTACGATAAATATACGTCATGCAGCTTAATCCGAAAAAAACTAGCTCTTAAAATTTGTAAGCCGCGTTCAAAAATTTGCATTCCTGTTGAAAATATTGAACTTTAAATTTTGCCTAAAATTCTCTATGTGTAAGTTCGAGTGGCCAGCAGTTTAGACACAATTTCCATTATTATGCTTCGGAAAATCCTCACTTTTTATGCAAGTAGATAACCAACACAGATGGTCTATAAACGTTTGTGAACATGTAATAGCGCCATACTTCTTTGATGGTACATTGACTGGAGCTATTTATCTTCATTTTTTGGAAAACTATCTGCCACAATTAATAGAATGTGGTTTCAGCATGATGGTGCTCCACCACATTATTTAAATGCAGTTAGAGACCACTTAAATAATACCTGCCCTAATTAATGGATTAGAAGAAATGGATCCACTAAATGGCCTGCTAGATTCCCAGATCTTACAAAAATGGATTTCTTTTTATGGGGATACGTGAAGGAAATTGATTATAGAGACACACCAACAACAGTACAAAATATGAAGGAAAGAATAATAACTGTCTTTACATCTAGTTTTAGGAACACTAGGAACCTCATTTCAAAAGCGCATAGAGATGTGTGTCAATTAAAATGGGCAACATGTGGAACATTTATTATAATTTTTCTACTGAGTTATTTGAAGGAACCTCTTTTTTTAAGTTTATTTTTGAATTTTGTAATTATTGCTCAATAAAACGAAATTGGTTGCAATTAGCCCTAGGGAAGTACTCACAAAAAATATTCGTTTTTCATTTCTACATAACATCGTCGAAAAATATACAGGATATTCAATTTGAAAAAATTGAAAAAAATCAATTTAAAATGTTCTTAATTGAAAAATGCCACCCTGTAGATTTTTAGGAAATGGAAATCATTCAAAAACATTAACAAGATGTCTCGTAACTGTTATTTATATAAGTTTTTCTTAAAGCCCATAATTGTGACTGTGGACCCTTTATAATAGAGAGGACTTGCTAAAATATATTATAAACGTACCTCTGAAATGTAAGGGCAGTTCTACCATGCTCATCCGGCTGCGCTCTTTGTCACACTTATTCCAAAACGAATTTTCGCATTTTATTATTTTTTTACTTTTATCATTAAGGTCGGTGATATTATAATAATGTAAGTTTACGTAATATACAGAGTGTTGATCTATAGAAAGTCTTAATGTTTTTTCCTGACATGATAAATTTATATAAAGGATATCTTTATAACATATATTCTTTGAAAAGTAACATAAACATTGTACAGGATGTATTAAATATATATAATATAAGTCAACATATCAATTAGTTTATTGATAAACAATTAAAACGTAAAATTTATAGATCATTGACCAAGAGTAGCACCTTTTTAAATTGTAGGACTCTCCAAGTATTATTATGGCAACGAAAAAAAAATTGAAATTAAAAATCGCATTTTTATTAAAAAGAAAAATTTTGACTATAATAAAATACATTTGACAAACTATTATTTTAGTGCCAAACTAACCGGTTTCGACTGCTGAATGAAGAAAATATAAATGAAATGAGTAATGGGCGTTTCTACAGCAATTTTATTTAATTTATTATCGCAAAAATAACTCGTATAATTTATACTTTCTTAATTTCGCAGTCAAAACCGGTTAATTTGATACTTTAATAACCTCGCTAGGATGATTTATTCAAAAGATATAGCCAAAATCTGAAAAATTTAAGATGGCGGAGGTTTTTCCAAACTGGCAGCTTTTTCCCGACTGGGACATTTTAGGAACTTTCGGATATCAATAAGGACATTGTTCTGAACATTTCCAAACATTTTCAGCTTGTTAAAAATTTTGTCCGGGCCAAAACCTAATTGCACTGGCCTACAAACTGTCAAGTTAAAAATCGTTCGAATTCATAAAAAAAAATCATATAATTTATATTGTGACACTTTCTGATATTGCCTTAGAATATTCTGTAATAAAATGATTTTTTGTTTAATAAACAATGTTATAAAAATTGCGTATAGAAAAATCAATATTTATGGTGAATGCGCCGAGATTTCAACCTATTAAGTTGACTAAATTGCTATAAAATTACTGATGAACTTTCGGAAACGGCGCCGCCTGAAATAGTATGTATTGGATAGGTCAGGACTGCCAGTGGTTCTCAAACAGTTCATGAATGATAACTGTTGCAGTTACTAAATAATTATAAAAATATTAAAGGTGTTAAAATGTATGCCTCTCCACTCTAATTGTACCTGCAATCTGATTCAATTTTATTCAAAAGTATTTCAATAATATCGTCATTATGTTACTTTTCAAGAATAAAACTAAGTTCTACAAATTCTGACAGCACTATCTGTTACATTCTACCAAATATATGTATGTATTTGTGACTAATATTTTATGTAGTTAGTTAGAGCATGTTTACGTAGCATGTAAACTAACAAAAAGAACCTTTCTGACAGAACTCTATCAGTAGGAAGTATTTCCATATTCAACTCTACTTTTGGCTAGATATTTGTAAAGTCCCGCTAGTTGCATGTTATAGAGATTGAACAGTGATGATTTTTACAAAAGAATAATTTATAAAATGACTTGTATGGATCAATTAAAGCGCACTCAATAAAGGATGTTTACAAAAGTTGTTAGATTTGTGGAAATAAATAAAACTGCTGTATTTCACTGCGCATTCGCAAATGATTGCATTATAATACACAAAGTCACTAGAAATTAGTGAATTAAACTTGACTGTCTGAGAATGGCTTTGTCAATTGAAACTGCAGTCACAGATGTTTATTAATATATATATATATAGTGGTAAAATCAGATTACCATTTTACAGGGTGTTGTATCATAAGCAGGACGTACCTTGATAGGAGATACTCGGGGGTTTGCAAGCTTTCGTGTGAAGAAACCAATCCCTGCTATACAGAGTGTTCCACTTAAAACTCCCAACGCCAGTTACTCGAAAACTGAAAGAGGTAGTAAATTTCTGTAAATGATAGATAATTGGTGTGATCAAATGCTATATTTCGACGTATAATAGATGCTGGCGCCTTTGACGGTTTAGGCGTCGCGACGCCCAGAACAAAATTTTTGATGGCAGGAGTTTGGAAAACAAAAGATACCAACAGTACTTTTAATTCTGAAGTTTCTTTATTATTACAATTTTTTTATTTTTTCGTTCGTTTCGGAGTTATTTGACTTTGAAAGTGTAAATATGCTTTATTAAAATTTGCCAATTTAATAAATTGTCTGCATCTAATAGGCTGTGACTATTCTGTTAACCTTAATTTTAACTATCAAAACTGTTGACATTAGTTAAAAACAGTGTTAATTTTTTATTTTGGTGTTTATTTTCAAGTATTTTTTTTAATATCTTTTAACTTTTTTGAAAAGAAATGGGTCAATACACGAAACAAGAAAAGCTAGGCATGGTGTTGGTTTACGGTGAGTGTAAGCGAAATGCGTGGTAAGCGAAAAGTGTTTACGCACAGCGTTATCCTGATAGAAGAAAGCCAGATCATAAAATAATTTTGAATTTATGTAGAAATTTAGTGAATTTCGGTGCATTTGAAAAGCCAAAATGGGAACGATCAAAACCAGCAACAAATGATTTTAACGTAGCATTGGTTCTCCAACAGATTAATGATAATCCGAAGATGTCTTTGAGAGAACTTAAGAGAAATACTATCTCAATAAGTTCTACCAGAAGAATTCTTAAGCAAAATAAATACCATCCTTAAAAAACGAAACTTGTACATAAGTTAGAGCCAGATGACCCCGAAAGGCGCATTAATTTTCTGGCAAGATTTGATTATTTACTTTACCGTGATGAAAGTATTTTTTTAAAATTACTTTGGAGCGATAAAAGTAGATTTCACAACAATGGAGTTGTGAATAGACATAATTGCAGTTACTAGGCACAAAACAATCCCCGTTGGATTACTGAAAGTGGTAACCAGCGCGTTTTTGGTATAAATATATGGTGTAGTATACTCAATGGTTATTTAGTAGGACCTCACTTTTACAAAGGTACTTTAAATGGTGATCGTTATCGGAGTTTTCTTCCAAGATTATTACCTCAACTGTTAGAAGGTGTCCCGATTGAAACTAGGAAGAACATTATTTTTCGATAAGGTGGGGCCTCACCTCACAATGCCCAAATTGTAACAGATTATTGAATGTACTGTACCCCAATCGTTGGATTGGGACATACGGTCTACTACAATGGCCAGCATGGTCACCGGATTTGACCCCTCTCGACTTTTTTTTGGGGACAGTTGAAAAACACTGTATACGTAGAGCCTATTGAGGATAATATGGCGGATCTCCAAAATAAAATAACTGCATCTTGTGCTGATATAAATAGAAGAATTCTGTTAAGAACTGCAATTTTGAGTTAAGATGCCGGTATGGCTGCTGCGTTAGGGCAAGTGGAGAAAATTTTGAACAATTGCTATAAAATGTTTTATTTACTTTAGATTTTAGATTAAAAAAATGACTATGTTTAAAACACTTGTATTTTTTTCTGTTTAAATATTTCAACGATACTGTTCTACTTATGTAAATAAAAGTGATATTCAGTACCTGTCTTTTAATCTGTCTGTTTTGATTGTTAAAATTTAGGTTAACAGAATAGTAACAGCCTAGTAGATGCCGACAATTTACTAAATTGGCAAAGTTTAATAAAGGGTATTTACACTTTCCATGTCAAATAACTCCGAAACGAACAAAAAAAATTAAAAAATTTTTTTCTAATAATAAAAAAACTTCAGAATTAAAAGTGGTACTGGCATCAAAAATTTTGTTCCGGTCGTCGCGACGCCTAAACCGTCAAAGGCGCCGGCATCTATTATAAGTCGAAATATAGCTCTTGATCACACCAATTATCTGTCATTTGCAGAAATTTACTACCTCTTTCAGTTTTCGAGTAATTGGCGTTGGGAGTTTTAAGTGGAACACCCTGTATAGGCCAAACAGGTCATTTAACATAAGCTACTCGGAAAATTAAAAATCATTTGAAAATAGGAAAAGCAACTCAAATTTTGCAAATCATTTTTTAGAAACCAGCCACATTTCTCTGTCCACAGAATAACTAGAAGTTCTACATTCTGCAATAAAATCCAGGAAATTAGATATATTAAAATCTATTGAAATTCATAAACATAAAAATAATCCAAGCAATATCCTGCTTAATGATCAGTTAGAAATTGGGAATTACACTTCGTTTGCCGCCCTGTTGTACAAGAGGTAAACCGGCAATGCTTAATTGTAGCCAATCAACATAATCCGCTTTGTAATGTATAAATACCATCATAATTTAATTTGTAATTCACGGAGCTTGAAAATGTACACTAGATTCTACGAAACTGCAGTCGTAAACTTTAAAATAAAATAAAAAATATAGTGATATGTAACAAACAACTTTTGTGTCCGTTATTAATTATAATGGAAAATCTCACAGTAACAGATAATTCCAGTGATTTCTTATTTCATTTTAACCAGATATCTACGTAAGCCTTTCTATATGTATGAAAAAAAATCCCGTCATCTTAGATTCTATGTGATCTAATTGGATACAAATTATACAAAATCATCAGAGGGGTAGAAAAGCGCCATTATTTATTATCCACCTCAATTCCAGATATGTATTTAAAATTCATGTCCTTTTCTCTTTAACACCTTGTATCTCGAGAAGCAAAACATTTCCCAACAACTTTTGTGAACATCATACAATTATTTATATAAAATGCACCCGCCTTGGTAATATCTTGTTTGGAGAAAGTAAACTGGCAGTTTCATTTTAATGATTATTTTATATGATAAGAGCAGAGGAAGGAACAATTGCCATAAAAGCACATCTCATGCTGTAATTATTTCTTTAAAATATACAGGGTGTCTCACCGGGAACTGAATCGATCGATATAGAGAAAAGTACGCATCAGAACATTTTGAAAATTTAGATAGTTACTAATGTCGGTGTGGCCAATCCAACTAAAATAATTACAAGCAGCTGGCACTTCCGCTTATACCGGGAGTCGATACCAACTTGCTTATTTCAAATGGAACACCCTATATATTTTAGAGTTTTCGAAAAGAGCATAAAATTCTGAGTCGAAAATATGTAGCATATCCTATACCTAAACCCAGCCGTTTAAGAGATACTTGACATTTTATAGAAAATTTGACAGGTGCAACGGTTTGCAAGAACCATTATAACTTTCTTCTTGTAAAAGATCGTCATTTGCTTCTTGTTACGTAAAAAGAACACAAGGAGAACTACGTTCTACAACTGAAATAAATTCAATAATATCATACCAAGTGTTACGTTTTTCGCGTTACATTTTGTCAACTTCAAACCGCGAAAACTTGTTTAGGTCAAATGGAACACGCTGTGTTTTTTTACGTTAAGTTGTGTAAAATTGAATTCCCTTTTTTCTGATATTAGCATTGTGGGGGTTAAAGCTACAACTTTTTGAAATATTTGCGATTATATTAGAAATTCATGAATTGTTGTAATCATTTCATCAAAATAGCCATTATTAGAAACAATCAGTCATTATCTTATGTCAAAAAATGCCAACACGTTTAAATTACACCCACGAAGATTTTCTAAATTTGTTTATTATTTATGGAGAATGTGATAAAGTAATATCAAGAACTTGTAGCACATTTGCTACTCGATATCCAGAAAAACGGAAACCGTCACCAAACACTGTAAAACGCATACTGGAAAATTTTAAAAATTATGGCTCTGTCAAGGCAAAAATGCAAAGAAGAAAGCCTATTGTTGACGACGAAAACATTGAAATAGTCATTCTGGGATATTTTCATGCATTTCCAAGCTGCTCTGGAATCAGAACTATGCAAGGATTCAATTCACAGAATCTTATTAAAACATAAGTTTCACCCGTTCTCATTCCATATGGTTCAAGGATTAAAAGAAACAGATTTCCTAGGAAGACAGAATTTTTGTGAGTTTATTCTAATAAGGTCTGAGGGTCACGATTCTTATTTGGGAAATATTACATGGACAGATGAAGCAAAATTTACTAAAAATGGACTTTTTAATAGACACAATTCGCATTATTGGAGTGACTCAAATCTTCATATGTTCAGAGAGCGAAACTTTCAGGAAAGTTGGCAGTTCAATGTTTACTGTGCCATAAGAAACGATAGAGTGGTGGCATTACAATTTTATCAGGAAAATTTAAACGGTAAATTAAATTTCCTCTTCTACTAATATGTATAGGTAAATTTTTTTTTTTTTTTAGGTGAAAGATATCTGAATATCTTACAAAATTTGAAAATAACTATTTAGAAAATTTACCTCTCGCCGAACATAAAAACATTTTTTAACAGCATTACGGTGCTCCCCCACATAACGCATATTTAATTAATAATTATTTACAAGAAACTTTTTATGATCAATGGATTGCCAATAATAGTCCTTTCTTATGGCCTCCTCGCTCGCGCGATTTATCAGTTCTGGATTATTTCATTTGTGGAACTATTATTAGAAGAGCTACACCCATGAGGAACTAATCCGAAGCTGCGAAAAATGTGTCGAGGTTCGACGGCGCAATTTTAAGCAATTATTAAATTAAAATGAAATCATATTTTAAATTGATCTTATCTCTGCCATTTTAGTTCATGCTATATCAATTCGATTAATACGCATGTTACAGTGATAGTGTTATTTTGCGTTTTTGTGGATATCGAGTAGTAAATGTGCTGCAAGTTCTTGATATTACTTTATCACATTCTCCATAAATAATAAACAAATTTAAAAAGTTTTCGTTGGTATAATTTAAACGTGCTGGCATTTTTTGACATAAGATTGTTTCTAATCATGGCTATTTTGATGAAATGATTACAACAATTTATGAATTTGTAATAAAATCGCAAATATTTCAAAAAGTTCTAACTTTAACCCCCACAATGCTAATATCAGAAAAAAGGGAATTCAATTTTAAACAACATGACGAAAAATACAGGGTGTTCCATTTGACCTAAACAAGTTTTCGCAGTTTGAAGTTGACAAAATGTAACGCGAAAAACGGAACACTTGGTATGTTATTATTGAATTTATTTCAGTTGTAAAAGGTAGTTCTCCTTGTGTTCTTTTTACGTGATAAGAAGCAAATGAGGATCTTTTACACGAAGAAAGTTATAACGGTTCTTGCAAACCGTTGCACCTGTCAAATTTTCTATAAATTGTCAAATATCTCTGAAACGGCTAGGTTTAAGTATAGTACATGCTACACATTTTCGACTCGGAATTTTAGCTCTTTTCGAAAACCCTAAAATGTATAGGGTGTTCTATTTGAAATAAGCAAATTGGTATCGACTTCCGGTATAAGCGAAAGTGCCAGCTGCTTGTAATTATTTTAGATTGACCACACCGACATTAGTAATTATCTAAATTTTCAAAATTTTCTGATGCGTATTTTTCTCTATATCGATCGATTCAGTTCCCGGTGAGACACCCTGTATGTAGACTAAGAGTTACAAAATTTTTCGATGACCGTCTGAGAACCTCCTTCTACCAAGTGTACCTTGTGGGGTCGTTTTCGTCTGGGGGCTATTTTTCACAAATCAATACCTTTGATGGCTGAGAACCAGCTGTAGAAAACGCCAAAACATTTGAACATTACACTTGAATGCAAACTCGACGCGCCTTTCGCTAAGCATGTCAACATCTTCAGGAGACCAATAATACTAATTTTCAGTTTTAATCATCGCATGATGATGTTAACATCGTTAGTGAAACGCGCGTCGAGCAGTGTATTCGAGTGTAATGTTCAAATGTTTTGGCTGTAAAAGTGGAGGTTCTCAGACGCCCATTGAAAAATTCTCTTGGTCTTTTGGTCTATTACGAATATGATACTCAAACGTTGCGGCTTTAATAAGAAACTGATAGTTTTTGCCACCGTTCCGGATGAGTATCATATTCGTAAAATATATGGAAAAAATGGATGGAACATATTTTTATTCAATATCGTTTAATAAAATACAGGGTCGGGCGCTTTAAAATTGTGATAAATGTAATTACCGGTTTAACCGGAACTTGTAATAAAACTGTTATTGCCACATTATTCACATTACCTTTCTATGAAAAAAGTTTCAAATGAATCATCGTCTAAAATTTAAATAAGAAAGTTACGGCGATTTTAGTTTTTCAAAAATTAAATATTTTAAACTCATATTTCTCTAAAACGGTTGGATTATTTTTTCCATGCAACTAAATATTTCACCTGGAAATTTTTATTGCACACCCTGTATGCAGGGTGGGTAACACTGCGTCCGATTTCGATACCTCGAGTTCTGCGGTAGCTGGAAATTAAAAAAATAGAAGTTAACTACATAAAAAAGTCAATAACTCGAAATTATTTTTGAACATACAGGGTGGACCAAGATGATTGTATAGAACCAAGTGCCATTTTTAAAAACTAAAAGCTATAAATATCAGCACATTTTTAGAAGCCTCTTTCTAGACTCCTTTCACCCCTATATTATTATTGAGTACCTCCCAACCATTTGGATGTACAGTTATAGACCTTTTTATGTAGTTTACCTCTATTTTTCTTTTAGCCTCTAGCTATCATAGAACTCGAACTACTGAATTCCAATACAGTATTATCCCACCCTGTATACACTGTGTCCCTAATTGGGGGTGCATGCATTGCTTTCTCTGTTATTATTAGAGATAAAGAAATGGTTAAATGGGGACTTTTTGTAGAATTTTGTGACCATTTCGATGCCGTTTTTAAATTTGGCCTAGCTATCTTCATTTCTGAAATAATTTCAAAAAACTGAAAAGGTGCATTTCAAGAAACTTCCCGTACCTGCCTAATTTGATAACTGATGATATAATGTCAGGAAAAATTATTTACTTTGTAAAATATGAAAAAATTAAGTTTTCTAAGTAGGCTATGAAGAAAATTTATTTTAAAATAATCCAATTTCATTAGCTTCAACTTAAAATTAAAACACGTTCAAATGAGTTGTTGAATTGATTTGCACCGTCCAAATAAAAGAAAATAATGGTATTAATTTTTCTAATAGTAGGTGCCATGGATCTTGTTACCATGACAATAGACAAAAGAATATTTAATTGACACTTCTCGTTGTCATACTTGTTGTTTTTCTTGTAAGTAAGACACTAGTAGTCTTACTTTGTAATAAGAAATTTTGTGCGTTTCTTTTATTAAGTAAGCTCTTTTTTGAATTTATTATGGCTTTGAGATATACAAACGAGGAAAAGTTAGATATGCTAGAGATTTATTTCTGCAATACCTGCACCCCCAATTTTGGACACAGTGTATAAGTCAAAAATAAAGATCGCCATATTGCCTATAACCTCATTACAGAGCTGTTATACTTAGAACAAGATATTATCATGCGGATACACATTAAAAGTCACATTAACTCATACATTTATTCACATTTGTCTTTTTGTTTTTCTTTATTGTGTGGAGTGACAAAAATTGCTATTTTTACTACCGCAAGATTCTGACGAATCTGTGCCTGTTAGTTGGTAAAATTGACAGATGTTTATCACCTGACGTGTACGAGAACCGGCAATTTTTGACACATATCACAGATTGTATACAGTACTTCAGTATTTTTCTAACTCTTTGAGTGCTTATAACTGCTAAAGTATTTTCAAAAAATTTCAGAACGGAGCGCCAATGCAAAAGGTCCCAGTAAAGGTTGGTGTATTATTACCTATTGCCCCTCCAACCTAGAATTCACTACTGGAAATAAATTTTACCGAAAACGAAATTCGTTGGTTCCTATTGTTCTGCGGCACCAAGGTAAAGTGATAGTTGATATAAATTGATAATTGAGGAAGAAAACTATACTTTTACGTGACGACAGAACACAAGGATTCATGCTAAATAAATAAATTACGTGTTTACACGTTCCACCATATATTATTATTTAACCAGTACGGTAGATAGATAGATAGATCAATAGAGAAGCTGGTTGTTTGGCCGTTACCACCGCGACCTTTTCAGGTCTATTGTGATGCTCCCAGAATATCTTCCTTATAGTACCTCATCCAGCTTTGTCCTTTGTACTAGACTCCACAGCTTTGATAAAGGCCCTTTTGTATAGCTGCCCCCCTTGGTTTTTCTTTTCCAAGTACTTGGAATCTCAGTCTTGCTAGACTTTCACAGTGGCACAATACGTGGACTTTAGTTTTTTCTTCTTCTTGACAGAACTTGCATGTTGCATCCTAGTCCATTACACTCATGTGTCTATTGAGCCGGGGCAGTGCCCAATTAGAAGGCCTACTATTAATTATTCAGATGGCCTTCCTATTAGCCGATCGTTCTTTAACGAACTCTTTGGCCTGTCTCTGTCTTGGGAAGTTCCTCCACCATGCCGGAGATTTATTTTGCACTCATTCCTTAGTGAGTGCTCGTATGCACGCCACAGACGGGCTCAGGTTCTATTGGGGCTTTCAGTGCGCCTTCTTTAACCAGAACTGACATTTCATTTCCTCTGTGTCCGGAAAGAAAAATAGAAATCTGACAACCAGAAGTGGGTTATTTTTAAGATGGCCGCCGCTAACCATGAAAATCTGCAGAACTCCTGTAACTTTGTTATTCTTAAGCGTAGAAAAATTATTCTTCTATCAAACTTACGGTATTTATGTTCAAGGAATTCATTTCAACCAATAAATTTGGTCTGTGGGATCAACAATGTAGGTACAATACCAGTTATTAGGTCAAATAACACAAATATTAAGTTGGATGTTTCTATTATTAATGTATTCTACAAAGTACATATTAAATTAGGTTAAGAAAAAGTGCAGCAATATGGGGGAAAAAAGTCGCTCTTTCATTTTCTATTAGTCCTCATCACTGTCCTCTAGTTAATCTGACACCTGGTTGTCACAATGCGTAACTTGACATGATCCACATACAGAACTGCATGGAAGTCAGTATGTTCTGTAACTGTAGCGCTTACCACTGCAACCAGTTTTACAATTGCAGTGTATAATTTTCAGTAGAGTGTCTGGTGCAGCATTCATTTCACACATTACTGGTACTAGTACATCGCCATCGAGTTTCCAACCCCAGTTGACAGGATTCATTTCACTAGCCATACTCATCCATATCATGGTCTGATAGTACACTCTTAGACGTTCTGGACGAACAAATGATTTGGCTGTGACGACTTTCTTCGCAAGTGTCTGGTAACGCAAGGCTGCCAAAGGACTTGTACTGTTGCCACCAAAAATAACAGCCATCGCTTAACTGCCAAGACTTACTATATCAGCGGGGTTCTTGCCTGGTAAAGTGAATGCAGTTGCACAGGAATGAAGGACACGATCACCTTTTAAAAGTTTTTCGAATACTGAATTTTTACCAACACCATAAATACGCGAGGTGGAATCACATCCTGTGAATGCATGAAGAAATAACAACTGTGTACATAACTCATAGCTGAGAACAGACTTCAAGTTATTGATGTAGTACACTTTTGGAATGCCTCTTGACTGATTATCCGAATCTAAAATACAGGGTGTCCCACGACGAACTGCGGCGATCGATATCTCGAAAAGTAGACATCGGAACATTTTGAAAATTTGGTAGTAAACTAAACTCGGCTAAAATATTTTCAAGATGGTGGCACTTTCGGTTATACCAGAAGTCGATACCAATTTGGTTATTTTAAATGGGACACCCTATATATTATTACATTTTTGGATTGTATGCAAAATGCTAGGCCGATTTCGTGTATCATGTCCTATACCTAGGTCTCTCCATTTTTGAGATATTTCAATTTTTATGTCAAAAATGACGTTTGCGGGCCCTAAGAGAATTATCAATTTTTCCTATAAGGAAGCCTTTATTATCTAATTTGGGTTCGATTCTTTGTTGAAAAAGACCTACTTTAATAGAGTTTTTATAATATTTTGATAAGTATTAATACAGAGTGTTCAAAAAATAAAAATAAAAATGAAATTGAGAAAACTGTCAAAAATCAATTTTTTCAAATGGAATTTTTATAATTTTACCTTATTCGCCATTAAAAATAAGGGTAAGTTTGTATATGGATTTCTATTCCGCAAATTTTTAGTTTTCGAGATATTCCCAATTCAATATTTCTATATGGGTATTTTGTTATGGATTTTAAGTTCAATTACTGTTAGTTGGCTATGACGGCGTAGAGTGCTAAACAAATGTATGTAGCTGCCACTTGCCATTTGACAAGTATCAATTATCATGCTGGGGCGCTTAAATTATACGCAAGAGGATTACTTAAATTTGTTTATAATCTATGGAAAATGTAACAAAGTTTTATCAAGAACGTGTGAAATATTTGCTAATAGATATCCAGATAAATAAAAACCATCTCCGAACAGTATTAAACGAATAATGGAGAATTTCAAAAATTTTGGCACCGTTAAGGCAACAGTCCATAAAATAAAACCAATTGTCGATGATGAAAATATCGAAATTGCTATTTTGGGATATTTTGCGGCATATCCTATGACATCCTTAAGACAAGTGGCCTTACAAACAGGAATCTCCAAGAACTCTATTCATAGAATTCTTTTGAAACACAAATTCCATCCCTATTCCATTTCTATGGTTCAACACATAAGGGACACCGATTTGGCGAATTTATTTTACAAGGCGACTTTCGATTTTTGGACAACATAATTTGGACTGACGAGGCAAAATTTACGAAAAATTGACTTTTCAACAGACATAATTCCCACTTTTGGTGTGATTCAAATCCCCATGCCGTGAGATTGCGAAATTATCAAGAAACCTGGCAGTTTAATGTGTACTGTGCTGTGAGAAATGATGGAGTCGTAAACCTTAATTTTTATGAAGAAAACTTAAATGGTAATGAATTAATACATAAATAGTTTCTGTTTTTCAAATTACGTATCAACTTTTTTTTAGGTTAAAGATATTTGAATATATTACAAGATTTAGATAATGAATAATTGAACAATTTACCGCTAGCTGAACATAGGCAAATATTTTACCAACACGATGGCGCGCCACCACACAGCAGCTTTATAGTTAACAACTTCTTGGAAGAAACTTTTTACGATAAGTGGATTGCTAGCAATGGACCTTTTCTGTGGCCTCCCCGTTCTCCTGATCTGTCTGTCTTAGACTATTTTATATGGGGAACAATAGAAGATATGATTTATTTTAATCCAGTCACAACAATGGAAGATTGTCAGGCAAGAGTAAGGAATGCTTTTGAAAGATTATCCCCAGGTTCTATTAGAGCGGCCACCCATGACGAACTAATCAAGAGGTGCGAAAAATGTTTGGAAGTTCAGGGTGGACACTTTGAACACTTATTAAAATAAAATATTTTCCTGAGTATAAGTAGTTATACTGTTAGTATTTTATATAAGAACCTTTTGTATCTAAGTTACATTTGTTTAATTATTTTATGAACTGTTGCAGTGCCAAATTTTTTGAAATTCTCCATTATTCATTAAATACTGTTCGGAGACGGTTTTTGTTTCTCTGGATATCTATTAGCAAATATTTCACATGTTTTTGATAAAACTTTGTAACATTCTCCATAGATTATAAACAAATTTAAGTAATCCTCGTGTGCATAATTTAAGCTCCCCAGCATGATAATTAATACTTGTCACTTGGTAAATGACAGCTACATAAATTTGTTTAGCACTCAACGCCGTCATAGCCAACTAACAGTAATTGAACTTAAAATCCATAACAAAATCCCCATATAGAAATATTGAATTGGGAATATCTCGAAAACTAAAAATTTTCGGAATAGACATCCATATACAAATTTAATGGCGAATAAGATAAGATTATAAAAATTGGGGGTTTCCATTTGAAAAAATTGATTTTTGACAGTTTTCTCAATTTCATTTTTATTCTTATTTTTTGAACACTCTGTGTTAATACTTATCGAGATATTATAAAAACTCTATTAAAGTAGGTCTTTTCAACAAAGAATCGAACCCAAATTAGATAATAAAGGCTTCCTTATAGGAAAAATTGATAATTCTTTTAGGGCCCGCAAACGTCATTTTTGACATAAAAATTGAAATATCTCAAAAACGGAGAGACCTAGTTATAGGACATGATACACAAAATCGATCTAGAATTTTGCGTACAATCCAAAAATGTAATAATATATAGGGTGTCCCATTTAAAATAGGCAAGTTGGTATCGACTTCCGGTATAACCGGAAGTGCCACCACCTTGAAATTATTTAGCCGAGTTACCCCCATCGACATTAGTTTACTACCAAATTTTAGAAATTTTCCGATGTCTACTTTTCGAGATATCGATCGCCGCAGTTCGTCATGGGACACCCTGTACAATGGTTTGTTATTAGCTTCAGTGTAATGTAGAAGAAGAATTAACAGGTCAGTATCCTCCCCAATGAGCGTGGTGGAATTTTCCCGTGCACTGTTAATGTGAACGATCCATGCTTTGATGGAAGTCTGAAGGACGTATTTTCTGCTCGAAAAACTTAGAAAAATTAAAAAAAAATAGGAAAAAGAAAAAATTAATTTTCTTTTTCCTCAACCTTTTCTAAATGCTAAATAAAAATATTACGTTCACAAAATTTTTAGGGTTCAAAGTGACTGTTTCAGACGGAGATTAATGGATAAATCATACTTACTGTCGTTTATGCTTAACTGCGGCTCTGATGGTATCAATTGGAAGACGTCGTAACACTATAAATCTAACACTGTCTGTTTTACACTCTCTTAAAATTAAATCTGAAAGGGAATTTTGTTAGAAAACACAAGTAAAAGACAATATAAAGTTCAAAATATGTATATTAAATCTTTAAAAAAAAATTATGTTTTTACAACAACTTCTTCAGAGAAAATGTTAACAAACAATGGTCTGACCCGTGTACAACACATGGTGAGGAACGGGACGATTCATACGGTACCAACTACCATCCAATATGCAGTTTGAAAAGCTAACGATGCACAAAAAGATTCAAGAAAAGTTTCATGTAACTGAAATTTTGGTGGGCTTATGCTTGCCTGTCTTATAAACGTATTTTATTAATTCACACAAATTTTGGTCGCTCCTCGGAGCTTAAAATTGCTTGAAGCGTATCTACTTCGTTTGTATTATGCAATAACAAATTTTACGTTCAGGCAAGGCAGATCCCATGCACGTGTGAGTACATGGTATAGATACTTTTTTGACTCCGAATCACTGAGGAACCGGTTTAGGGCAAACCCCGTCAAAACGCATCATTTCCCCGTCAAATCCGACTGCTAGGAAATGATGGGGGTCCCATGTCGCTAAGGGCTATTTTCGCTATAACTTCCGATATACTTTGAATAGTCGTTGGACTAACTTGTCCTCATATTCAACACTTCGTAAGAGTTGCAGTGCTTGACAACGTGGATTCGTAAAAGGGTTTTTAATCTTGGAAATTTGGAAGTTCAAGTCCAATTTTATTATACTTTCTAAAATTGGGTGGTCGGGGCGACATTACGTCCCTGTGCAGCGACATTTACTACACTTACCAAATTAACGCTCCTCGAAGAGTTAGCGAAAATTTGGCATAAAAAATATATTTCCAAGAATTAAAAACCTCCTCCACGGCGTTTTTACGTGAAGCACGCTTTTCTTACGAAGTATTTCCTAAGTCGGATTTTGTTACAACGTCGAAAAGTATATCGGGGTTATAGCGTTCTTTAACATTAACTGCGACCATTGCAATGTCCACATTAGCGTCACCTTTCGCTTGAAAAACCATACAGGTTCTCATCAACATTTCTTCACTGATTAATTTGATTAGTTGTTGTTTATTACGTCCCATTGAAAGAATTTCTTCCTGCTTCCCTTCGAATTCAGTATCACCGGTGAAGTGAACTATTGGATGATGGATGTTCTTTTGCCTCCTCTTATGTGTATTATCCTTTATTGAAGGACTTGCGTCATACCCATCGAACACAACAGTTGCCAATCCATAGTGTTTAATTGTAAAGTCTGCATATATCTTGGCTATTTTACCATACGTATCTCCCTTTTTCCACTTCAGCTTGCGTATCAAGTAGCTTCCGTCAATAGCATATCTTTCCGTACACAGAACAGCACCTGGTGTTGTTTCAATTGATGCTCGATTGTTATAATGCTCATCAATGGCATGGGCTAATTGTGGTTTATCGGCCTTTTTCAGAATACAGTTTTCCTAAAAAAGTGATGATGGGTATGCACTAAGCTCATACGACAAATTACAAAAAACGTCATCATACAAAAAATATCCATCAGATCCAAAATGGCCTCCATTTTTTATGACCCCTGGACCAAATTTATTGGTTGAAATAAATTCATTGACCATAAAAACCTTAAGTTTGATAGAAAAATAATTTTTCTACGCTTAAAAATAACAAAGTTACAGGAGTTTTGCCGATTTTCATGGTTAGCGGCGGCCATCTTGAAAATAACCCACTTCCGGTTATCAGATTTCGGTAGACTTTTTTTCTGTCAATCAGTATATCTAGTAATGACAAAAACCGTTCACAAACCTTTTGTTGGAATTTGTCCTACCCGGCTCCATGGTCACTCTATTCTGACCCAGCTCTATAAGGGCCCTCAAGCAGTCCCACACTAATCTTGAATTGATTTGCATGAAATTAATTGCTTTTATTGCCGCTTGTCTGTCAGAGAAAATGGTAATCGACTGGTTGGCAGTGCCTTGTCCTATTATCTCCCTTACAGAACAATATATAGCTATCATTTCAGCCTGAAACACCGTTGTTTATTTCCCTAGACTTATCGGGACACTGGCTTTTGACGTTGTTCCATATATCCCGGCTCCGACCCCCTGTTCGGCCTTCGAGCCGTCGGTGTATCAGACTGTTTGTGCTGTTACGGGATGACCGTTCTTCTACTCTTCCCTGTCTGGTATTACAGCCAGAAAGTTCTTATTGAAGTTATGCCTTGAGATCATTATGTCCATGGGCATACCTAGAATGGGATCTGCCTTCATCTCCGAATATAAATTCTGGTACTCCGTCTCGTGTTGCTGGCTAACTGACGTTTGACCTTGCACCACTGACCGAGCTTCGCCTTCCAACAAACCTCAAGTGCCGCCATAGGAGCAGTTTTTATGGTCCCCGTGGCGCACAGGCAAATAAGCCTTTTTACGCCACTTAACAGCCTTATTGCTCCCGGCACCGTCTTGGTCCACCATACCATAGATTATCATGTGCCTCACTACCTTGATGTATATCCCAGTTTTTTCACACATTTGCCTACACCTTCCCAGGGTGATTGTTGCTGTCTGTGTGACTTTTTTCATGTGGGGATTCAACCCCTACATAGTTTATTCAATATAAATCGATTAAAAGTCACATTTAAAACATATTCAAAGCAACCTCACTTTGCCAAGCCGTATCTGTCCAACAATTGGATATATGACAATGTTTTTTTTTACAGATAAATGCTTTTTTAGTCGTAAAGTTAAAAAAAAATTCTCGAAATATTTGGTTGTCAAAAAAAATCGCACAAGGTGAATCAATCAAATATTTGACATATCACTACTATACCAACATTCAGTCCACTTGAATTGGAATTCTAACGTTCCTAGTGTTCCTAGGATACATATAGCCCAATAAAATGGCACAAAATTTGTCGATTTAGATGAAATAATTCAGAGCGGACCGAAATTTTGGGAACAGGCTTATTTTGTGGTACTTTTCGACATATCAAAAGTACTCACCCGTAGACGCCGGCGGAGAGGAGGGGAGGGGAGTGTAGAAAATAGATAAAAAATCAGTTTTTAGCAAAAAATCGGAAAGTATCAATTTTACTGTAAAATATGAACAAATGAAAATTATGAGTAATAAAAATCCGTACAATTTCGTTTCTTTTTTTAACTTTTGCAGCCGAGACAGATTTTTGAAATTTTGACAGGTTCGCGATGCAGCGGAAACGCGCACGTTTTTCTTCGCTAAAATCTCGAAAATGGTCATTTGAATCGCAAAATGTTTCAAATGAAAGTTGTAGAAAATTCGATTATGAACAATTTCCTTTCATTTTTCATTTCCATTCGATCAATATTGGCAGAGATATGACTTTTTAAACATCTTTATAGCGCGTTATCAGAACACTTATTTCATGATAAAATCGCTAACAACGCGAAAACGATATATCGTACGCATATAGTGTATCTAATGAAGTGAGGAAGAGAATCGAATTTTGAATATGTTGGTGTATATATAAAATCGTTTTGATAACGAGTGAATGGAAATAAAAGGGAAAAACATGAAAAATTGTCATTTTCAAATGCATTTTGACAAATAGCTATTTTTTGATTGGCTTTAGGCAATAATGACACTAAAGGTTTTTTGAAAAGAATTAAGTTATCTGTAAAATGAGCTACAAGTGACCTTCATACGATCAATGGTTCCACAAGTTACAGCTGTTTAGCTATGGGCAAAAATTTCTTTGTTATTATAAATTCAGATTTTCCTGCAAGGACTGTGCATAACAATTTTTTTTTAAATGTGGGTCCAGTCTAAAATGACTCAGAAATAACCACACAACTTCTGATACTTCAACAAGTGAAAAAATATTATTAAATGTACTTTTTTGTACTTTAAACGTGACGAAAATTGCTTGTTTGCTAGAAATTAAAAATCAACCGCAGTGCGTTTTGTAGGAAATTTTGTAAGCTTTCATTTAGGTCTTATGAAATTTTGTCGTAAAGTCAAAAGAAGCCATAGTATATACTAAAAAAAAGGAATTAAAAAATAATATTTCATCAGTTTTTCTGAACAAAAACAGTTTTTTAAGAAAATATACATTGCGAACGACTTATGCTATTGCATTAGTTTCATATGTATATAAACTAAAAAAAAAATAGGCCAAAACCAATTTTTAAAAAATTGTTATGCACAGTTCTTGCAGGAAAATCTTAATTTATAATAAAAAAGAAATTTTTGCTCACAGCTTTAAACAGCTATAACTCGTGAACCATTCATCGTATGAAGATCACTTGGAGCTCATTTTACAAACAATTTAATTTCCTTCAAAAACCTTTAGTTTCATTATTGCCTAAAGCCAATCAAAAATTAGCTATTTATCAAAATGCACTTGAAAATGACAATTTTTCATGTTTTTACCTTTTATCTACATTCACTCGTTATCAATACGATTTTGTACATACACCAACCTATTCAAAATTCGATTCTCTTCATTAGAACTTTCATTAAATGCACTATATGCGTACGATCTATCGTTTTCGAGTTCTTATCGATTTTATCATGAAACAAGTGTTCTGATAGCGTGCTATAATGATGTTTAAAAAATCATATCTCTGCCAATATTGATGGAATGGGAATGAAAAACAAAAGGAAATTGTTCGTAATCGAATTCTCTACAACTTTCATTTGAAACATTTTCCGATCCGAATGACCATTTTCGAAGTTTTAGCAAAAAAAGCGGGCGTTTCCGTTGCATCGCAAAACTGTCAAAATTTCAAAAAAATCTATCTCGGCTCCAATAGATCGCACTAGGAAAAGAAAACGAAATTGTGCGGATTTTTATTACTTATAATTTCCATGTGTACATGTTTTACAGTAAAATTGATACTTTCAGAGTTTTTTGCGAAAAACCGATTTTTTTCATCTATTTTCTCCGTTCCCCCTCCCCCTCTACTCCGTCGGCGTCTACAGGTGAGGACTTTTGATATGTTAAAAAGTACCATAAAGGGAGCCTGTTTTCAAAATTTCAGCCGGCTCCGAATTATTTCATCCAAATTTTTCCACTTTATTGAGCTAATATATTCAGTAATGCGTAATCGTTTAAGATATAAAATGCTGAGGTTTGAGTAGTCAAAAAAAACAATTAAACCGAAAATTTATTTCCAGTAGGCCCAATCCGCAAATCGTTTTCAGAATAAAATAACAAAAAAAATTGTTTCATAAAAGTTGAAGTAGGTATTGTGATCAATATAGATGAGACTTACAAACCACTAAAAAATCAATCTTGTCAACACCAAATATTCCCATACTCTTTTGATTTTAATTGTATTTACCTAAAGATTTAGAAGAATATAATGCGAGTACATACCTACACACTCCATTTTTTTCTTTCTGTTTCGCAACTCTCACTAAACAATGCACACAATACCTATGACACAATATCATTCCTCGTCGCCAAGTGTTTGCTCCGGAAAAATGGAGGCTAACGGATACGGTTTTTTTTTCAGCACAATCGACACCTCCATCTAGTCACCGCATTCGCACGATACGCCGCCAGTCCTCCATCGGGGCGTACCAAGACTCGGGCACCGCACACCATCAGGCGCCGCCCCATCATCAGCACACTTCAGTGCCTCTTTCTAGCAGTACCAGCTACTACACGAACAGCCCCAGTCCTCCTCATGTGGCAGAGGCTGGGGCGCATGCAGATGATATGCTGGTGAGTAACAGGCCGTAGATTATTAATGATCCAATTTTCTTTATAGTTTTTTCAATTAGAACATAGTAAAGCAAGTAATACGACATTTTTATTTCCTTTTTTCGTGTTTTTTTTCCTTTTCCATATATTAGTAAATCAACTAAGTTCCTTGTTATAAAAACTGTAGTTTTTTTAGAAACAATAAAGATTGAATTGAATTGAATTGAATTGAATTGAATTGAATTGAATTGAATTGAATTGAATTGAATTGAATTGAATTGAATTGAATTGAATTGAATTGAATTGAATTGAATTGAATTGAATTGAATTGAATTGAATTGAATTGAATTGAATTGAATTGAATTGAATTGAATTGAATTGAATTGAATTGAATTGAATTGAATTGAATTGAATTGAACTGAACTGAACTGAACTGAACTGAAGTGAATTGAATTGAATTGAGACAATCGATTAATCAATCAATCTAAATTTAACATGTGACTGTCACAAGACACAAAAATCAATACTAGTCAAGAGCAGTTTACTACCACAGTAAATAGATAGATAAACAGAGGAGCTGGTTATTTGGTCTTTACCATCGCGACCTTTTCAGGTCTATTTTGGTGCCTTATAGCACCCCATCCGGCTTCGTCCTTTGTACTAGACTCCACAGTTTGATAGAGGCCCTTTTGTATATCTGTCCGCCTTTGGTTTTTCTTCTCCGAGTACTTGGAATCTCAGTTTCGCCAGCCTTCACAGTGGCACAATACGTGAACTGAGGTGTCCTCTTCCTCTTGACAGAACCTGCATGTTGCGTCCTCTGCCAGACCCATTAGACTCATGTGTGTATTGAACCGGCAATGCCCAGTTAGAAGGCCTACTATTACTCTGATAGCCTTCCTATTCTGGCTTAGTAGATCTTCCGTGAATTTGGCCGAACGTTCTTTAATGAACTCTTTGGCCTGTCTCGGTCTTGGGAGATTCCTCCACCATTTCAGAGATTTATTTTGCACCCATCTCTTAATGGCTGCTCGTATGCATGGCTTTGCCACGCCACAAAAGGGCTCAGGTCCTATTGCGGCTTTGAGTGCGCTTTCCTTGACCAGTTTATCAGCCTTTTCGTTTCCTCTGTACAGGATACCCATGCTAAGGTCACCCTGTTCTGACTTCCTAGCTCTATAAAGGCCGTCAAGCAGACTCACACCAATCTTGAGTTGATTTGCATTGAACTGATTGCTTTTACTACCGCTTGGCTAACAGAGAAAATGGCAATCGACTGGTTAACAGTGCCTTGTCCTCCCTTGCGCAACAGTGTATGGTGATCACTTCAGCCTGAAACACCGTTGCGTATTTCCGTAGACTTATCGGGATACTGGTTTTTGACCTTGTCCCGGAAATCCCTACTCCGATACCTTGTTCTGTCTTGGAACCTCGAGTACAGCCGTAGGAGCAGTTTTTATGGCCCCCGTGGCGCACATTCAAGCAAGCTTTTGTACGCTACCTATCAGCCTTATTGCTTCCGACTGATCCATAGGTTATCATAGGTCTCACTACCATGGTATATAACCACAGGATCATTTTGGGATTTAGCCCTCAGTTTTTCCCATACATTCGCCTACACCTTTCCAGAGCGATTGTTGCTTTCTGTATGACTTTTTGGATGTGAGAGTTCCATGTTAATTTTTGGTCAAAGATGACTCCTAAATATTTTGCCTCACAGGTAAATGGAATTTCCACTCCGTTGAGCCTTAGGGGCTTTAGGCCTGTCAGTGCTCTTCTCCGTATAAAAGTGACGACTGTGGTTTTGTGGGGATTTATAGAAAGCCCTTTCTTACAACACCATTTATCGACAACATTTAGGGCTCTTTTCAAACGCTCAGTTATTGCATTCGCGAATCGCCCCTTGATAAGTATTGCTAGATCATCAGCATATCCTAAGCAATAGAAGCCTTCTGTGGACAATTTCCAGAAGAGTTCGTCAACCGGGATTACCCACAGTAATGGAGATAGTACTCCTCCCTGGGAGCAGTCTGTGCTCACTTTCGCCCTCACCTCCCCATGCCATGGTTGCATCTGTAGTGCCCCAAGGTTCTATACTAAGGCCTCTATTATTTATCTTATATACTGTATGCTGATGATATCAAGTTGATTTCTATTGTTGATACCGATGAGGATTGTGTACTACTCCAAATGGATTTTAGTTGGTGCCTTCGAGACAATCCATAAAGAACCATCCATTGATATGAGAGTATTAGTTGACAACAATTTCAGTATCATGCTCATATTGAATGGTGGACTGAAGTGTAAACTGATTAATAATAGCCCAAGATCAGACCCCCTCTGGTAATATATCAAACAATCTAGGTTAAATTTAATCGCGATGTTTATTTTCAGGTACCGATAGATGCCACAACGAACTCAACACACTTACAACATTCCACTGTAGAATCACATTCGGACAATTTAGTGATAAGTAGGAGCCATCTTGAGCATATCAACAATAAGTTGGATCAACTCAGCAAGCGGGTCCAAGCGCTGGAGACCACCCTGTCGACAGACGTCAAGACGATCTTGACGCTGTTACAGGCCCAGCAACCCCCCAGCAGCGAGGTCTCGACGATAAAGCAAGAGGTAAGTAACTACTGCTGTAGGACTAGAGGTTTAGTTAGATGATAGAAGCGGAATTGTAAATGTTCCTTCCAGAAGTAAAGACCCATGGTACAACACTATTTATTATTCAAATATGCCAAGTTTACATGTTTCCGAACTTTTACAACTTTCAAATCTACTTAGCGTGTGCTGTGTTTTTTAGTGTTAGATGAACTATTTTTTTATTAGTGAAAGTAAAATAACTATGAAGGGACAAACAAGTCATCGTCTCCTTGACAAAAATTTAAATATAAAGAAAGGTATAGGAGCCATCCGTTCATACACAATCAGAACTCATAAAGTTTTATTAGTTTTTGTAATCATGTATGAGGTTCCATGTTTCTATGAGCCGAAGGTGTAGGCTTTATAAGATTTTTGAAAGCTCTTAAGAGCGAGATTATTTAATTAGTATTATGATTTTACGCACTTTCTTCCAGGAATTTTCTATCTAAGACGAACCATAAACAGAGTTTTTAAAAGATTTGAAGTGTTAATTTCTTGATATGTTTTAAAAGTAATTATAAGTTTTCAACAGACCCACGAGTAAAACGAATCTTTAATAAGAATTTACTAACGTTGTTTTTTGTCCATTTATAGGGGTTTATGAGTAAAGTTTGTAGACTAAATTTTGCCCGCGAGACTTCATGAGTATTGAAGATATTGCAGTATAACCCATATACAAGAATTTACAGTCAAGAATTTACTAGTATTTACAAGTAGGTATTTTCGTATAAAAGTTGCGGAAGCTTCAAAGAGATACTCCATGATGTTTCTTAACAGCATTTATAAGTTTTAAAAGTAATATAAGTGAACATTTTTTTTAAGAGATTTTGCATTTAAGTGATCCTAGTTTTCTTCACGATTCGTGGTGTTTTTAGTCAGTTTACGGTGTTTATTTTTGATAATGAATAATAGTGATTGAATTGAATGAATTTAGTGTAATCTTGAGGCCTTGGATGCATCCAGCAAATCTTTAAAGGTATGAACTAGTCTAGCTCGACTATTTGTGAGGTCGCCATTGTATTCATTCTACTATTAGTAAAAGTAAAGTTATGATGCACGTGCATTATTAAATTTTCTATACTATATGTGCATTATATCATATCTGATTGTCCTAGAATGCGATGATAAGTACGTTTACGAAAATCGGCCTACTTTGGTAAATTCTATCGCAGTTTTGATACACAATGGAGTATACTAAAAAAGTTAAACTATGTGTCCCTGTATATTTTAGGTAACCTCAGTCTACTTATGTGATTATAAATTTTCTTGTTCTGTAATTTTTTAAATGCAGATATTTTACAATAAAACGTTGTAATATAGTATATTGTTTTATTTGTTGGTTTAATGCTTCATATTAGTATTATTAAATCAAAAAATTTACTCGGTACTTATTGTATAATAATTGTATTTTCTAACGACATGCTATATTTAATTGATTTAAATAAACGATGAAAGTCATCCTGATAGAGTATAGTGCATTAAAATACAGGTATTACATTTATTAACATTAGAAGCATATAGAGAGGGTGAAAAATAAAGAATATATAAAAAAATGTATAAACCTATTTTAAGATCAAACACGTTATGATACTCAAATCAATAGATTCATATTTTCTTCCAATTGATTTAAATATTTGTAAAAAAAAAGTGGTTTAAATATTCCAAGATACACATCATCATCAGGTATGTAGAAATGTAAATCCGTATTTTTAAGGTAGCAATTAGCAATATTTGTTTATCGCATATATAGTGTGTTCCCGGTTTGTGCGTCGAAGAGAAAGATTGTTTTATTTTAATGTTTGAAAAAAATTATAGTGCGGAAGAAAAGGTTTTATTTATTGAAAGGTAAAGAGTCGCATAATGAAAAGCAGAATTTAATGTTAATTTATTGATTTGTTTGAAAATGTACATATCAAAAAAAAATTAAGAAATGTACACTATACCTTCATTTTTCGGTTACGACCAATTGCCAAATTCATGTATATATTGGAATGGCAAGACATAGTTAAATATAAAAGCTCATAGATATGCAAAATTTTAAAAAAATATAGAATTTTTAAATTTTTGTTATTTCATTTTATATAGACGTGACCGTATCTTGCAACTTATTTGACATTTTGCTTTTAAACAAATGTCAAACTAGTTTGGTTGCTTTCTGTTTCAGTAAATATTAAAACATTTTTCCCCAGTTATTTTTTTAATTGTTGAAATTAACATAATTTTTCCTCTCCGAGAGATAATCTGGGGACACACTGTATATTAACATAAAATAAATATTTCCATATTTCAACTAAATCGAAAATTATACATTTATTAACCACAAGTAAGCATATTTACTAGCAACAAATTTAGAGAGTATTCAGTAAAAATGATTTTTGTTAATTACGGATAAATCAATGAAACTTTCGTAAGAAGCTTTGCCTATGATAAATAAATCTTTATTTCTCAGAACTACTAATTTTTTACTAGTGAGTATTTGAATTTATTTGACAATATTAAATATTTAGTTTTCATTTTTAAATAAATGCTTGAGTATCCCCAACTAAATGTTTAATCGGCCAAATACGAATAAATCATTTAGTTGGGGGTAATAAAATTTATTTATCTCAATTAAATCATTCTCTCAGTGTATGTGATTAAAAGCTTTCACATGAATTTATGAGTGAAGTACGTATCAGATTTGGAAAGGTTTTTATAATCACAGTTTTTACGATTGTCTTTTATGTCAAAATAAAAATCACTGGTAATACTAATTTTGAGGTTAGGTGAGAATATGCAATAACAAATATCCATTTTAGAGAATTGAAAAAAGCAAGTATTTTTGTAAGTATAAAATGTTCGAAAGTTATTTTTTTAATATCCTGCGGGAATTAAAAAAATGGAAAAATTCGTTATGAACTGTACAATAGTAGTACATTGTCTATATGATGTAAAAGTAACATTTTTGTGTGTCGAAGATATACAGGCTGTCCATTTTATCAGGGCCTTCGAGAATATCTCACTTAATATCGGTCGTACAAAAAAAGTTATTTTTACGAAAATTGTGCCGATTTATATAACCTACAAAATGGTTCAAAGACATTTGAAATCCATGACGACGTGCTTTAAGAGTTATGGCGGAAGATATCGAAAATGCGGAAAACGTCTAGGCCAAATATCTCCGTTATTTGAAGAGATACGAGAAAAATTCTAAGGCGAAAATTTTTTGCAAAACAGAGTGTTTCAACGAGGTTTTATCTAATTTTTTTTAAAACCGCTGTATTTTGAGGTTTACTCTTCAGGCTGTTAAAAAAATTTTTTGAAGTGGCGCCATTAAATGGAGTAGGCATTTTCCTCCTTTTTCAACGATATATCACATGCCATATTTATTCATTGGTACTACGTTAGTAATTATTATAAAAACATTTCTTTTTAACCAATAATTTTTTTTTAACAAGCATTATACTTGCCGTGGAGAAGTATGATTAAATAAAACGATAAAATAATTCAATAAGTTGTTCAAATCTTTGATATAATAGAACATTAACACAATTAAGAAAAATAAAGTAAATTCAGGTAACGAAAACAAATTAATAATAAAAAGAATATAGCACACAGAACATTAATATTTATCTAATCCTCAAAATAATTTTTAAGATATCATATCAACTGTTCAAAGTGTCCACCGCGATTTCCTATGCACAATCGAGCGCGGCGAGGCACTGTATTTAAAACATTACCCAGCATTTCGGGGGTAACTGTAATACATGCCTGTTGAATTCGAGCTTTTAGGTCCTCTACATTTTGCGGTGTCGTCGAAAACACCTTATCTTTATTATACCCCCATAGAAATAAACCCATTGGGGTTATATCTGGAGAACGAGGGGGCCATCAAATAAATCCATTGGTACCTATCCAACGTTGAGGCAAAATTTCGTCTAAATAATCTAGGCAAATCTGAGAATTGTGGGGAGGAGCTCCATCTTGTTGAAAATATTGAAAGTTGTGTCGATTCTCTAATGGTAGGTCATCTAAGAATTCATTAAATTCATTTCTCAAAAAGTTTAGGTACCTTTGACCACACATTTATTGAAAAACGATTTTGAAACCCAGTCGGTCTATGCCAGTGTGTATTTTCAGAAGTCCATTTGTAATGAATATTGCGATTAAAAAATCCATTATTGGAAAAATTTGCCTCGTCGGGCCAAAGTATTTTACTACATGTTAATGGATCGGCACGCTTCTTTTCCAACAGCCACCTACAAAAAATCGTCCTCCTTGGTTTGTGAACTTTTTAGGCTTTATAACACCGGTAACCATTTTTCTTTAAAATTTTTCTAGCATTTGTTTTATTTATATTACAAGCAATTTGAATTTCTCTTAATGATGTTTCCAAATTTTCTGTATTTTTATTTCTTACATAATTAATAACTCGGTTTACCTTATTTACATTATCAGTAACACTGTTCAACCTTGTCTTCTTTAAAAATGAACCATTATTTTTCAGTTTTTTTTAACAGAGTTTTATTCGGCTGTATTGCTTGTGGAAATCTGTTTCTATATTCTACTTGAGCTAATCCAGAGTTAAAATTGCATTGGCAATATGTAACGAACATATAATGATCAATGTGGGTGAAAATCATTTTTAAAAATTCTAAGTTCTTAAACGAGTGTGATTGAGTGAGAGTTTAAGTATTAACTGATATGATCTGTCAAAAAATTAAATTGTCAAGTTTCTTCATAGCCAACTATTTTAAAATAATTTAAATAATAGTGAAATCATGAAATACAAACAAATGGATATTATACTTAAATTAATTGGTAAAGACATTTTAACTTTCTGAGCAAGGAGTGACGCTTTTATGGAGGACCTCTATACATTGGCATAATTGCTCCATGTTGCTTTCTTGATTGTTATTTTGTTTTTGTTACCTGAATTTACTTTATTCTTCTTAATTGTGTTAATGTTTTATTATAGCAAAGATTTTAACAACTTATTGAATGATTCAATCGTTTTATTTAATCATACTTCTCCACGGCAAGTGTTTTTGTTTTTAAAATTTTTTTATTATAATTACTAACGTAGTACCAATGAATAAATATGGCATGTGATATACCGTTGAAAAGGGAGGAAAATACTCTATTTAATGGCGCCATTTGGCGCCCGTTTCAAAATATTTTTTTTAACAGCCTGAAAAGTAAATCTCAAAATACAGCGGTTTTGAAAAAAAATTAGATAAAACCTCGTTGAAACACTCTGTTTTGCGAAAAATTTTCGCCTTAGAATTTTTCTCGTATCTCTTCAAATAACGGAGATATTTGGCCTAGATGTTTTCCGCATTTTCGATATTTTCCGCCATAACTCTTAAAGTAGGCCATGGATTTCAAATGTCTTTAAACCATTTTCTAGGTTATATAAATCGGCACAATTTCCATAAAAATATTTTTTTGTACGACCTATATTAAGTGAGATACTCTCGAATGCCCTAATAAAATAGACAGCCTGTATTTAACGGACGAACAATACGAGTCCAGCAAGAACAGGCGAGACTGCACAGTATACAAAGACAGAAATTATGCATAGTATACGTTTCGGCAATCAAGCTGGCACCATCAGGGGATGATTGTAATAAATATAGCAATTGTACTTAAAAATATATCTATTTTCGGGAACTGCGAGGAGTATATTATTTACATCAAGTTTTGATGAATTTTTGCTTGTTGAATCAGTCTTTAATACTTAAATTATCTGATTGCAAGTTTGTTCCTTCAGTTATTTCGCTGTAGCTTAATGTTGACAAAGTTTATTTATGTGTTGTGTTTCTTATTGCACTTTCCTACGTTCTTCTGTCTTTTCCTTCTTCCTCCTCTTCTTAGGTTAATAGAAACAAATTTAATCTTTTCAGATGCCTGAATATGAAAATGTAGCCATAGATCCAAGTAGAAGTAGATATACATTTCAAAGATCAGTTAGTGAGCCAAAGCCAATCTCAAAAAGTCACCATTCCCAAGTTCTTCATAGGTAATAGACAAAACGAATGAATGGAGATGTTGCTGAAATTGCACATGCCATGAAAATTTAAATTTTGTAAAACGCACCACAGCGTTAAAGAGAAGTAACATTATGCAACCCAATTTACACGAGTGCTGTAATAAGTCTTGCATATCAAAATATGAAGCACTTAGTACATTCACTCGCGTTAATTTTAAGGGTAAAAATAAACATTTGCCCCTCCTTGATAGAAATGGCGAATTGTTTAAGTAATTTATAAAGATTGTTAAACTTTTGCGACCATTTCGTGTCTAAAAACCACTTTCGCCGTTGCGTTAACCATATCAGCTTTATCGGGAGACGAATAAGATTACTCTCCTATTTCCATCATCTTCTTTGCTTTGCGAGATGCGGACTGAGTAGCGCAAGCAGCACAATTAGTTGAATTTACCAATTTAAAGCCACATTACCTAAGATAGTCGAAACAACGTAATTTCAATCATTATACTCAACTTTGAATGCATATGAACTTATCAGTAACTTATTAAACCATAATTAGTCAAAACGAGTTCCAATTTTAGGTATTATTTACGTTAATTTACTGTCCTACTTTCCAAGCATGTCTGACTAAAAGATAAATATTGCTTCATTGAACATCCTGTAAGTTACATTTACTTACTTAAAAATAGAATTAGATCTTGTCCCTGAAAATGAGAATTACGTTTTATTATCTAGATTGCTTCAAAGGTGTAATTGACTGTTTTATACAGGGTGTCTCATCGGGAACTGAATCGATCGATATAGAGAAAAGTACGCATCAGAAAATTTTGAAAATTTAGTTAATTACTAATGTCAGTGTGGCCAATCCAACTAAAATAATTACAAACAGCTGACACTTCCGCTTATACCGGAAATCGATACCAACTTGCTTATTTCAAATGGAACACCCTATATATTTTAGGGTTTCCAAAAAGAGCATAAAATTTTGAGACGAAAATATGCAGCATATCATATACCTAAACCTAGCCGTTTCAGAGATATTTGACATTTTATAGAAAATCTGACAGGTGCAACGGTTTGCAAGAACCGTTATAACTTTCTTCTTGTAAAAGATCCTCATTTGCTTCTTGTCACGTAAAAATAACACAAGGAGAACTACATTCTACAACTGAAATAAATTCAATAATATCATACCAAGTGTTCCGTTTTCCGCGTTACATTTTGTCAACTTAAAACCGCGAAAACTAGGTTTAGATCAAATAGAACACCCTGTATTTCTTTACATCAAATTGTGTAAAATTGAATTCCCTTTTTTCTGATATTAGCATTGTGGGGGTTAAAGTTACAACTTTTTGAAATATTTGCGATTTTATTTGAAATTCATGAATTGTAATCATTTCATCAAAATAGCCATGATTAGAAACAATCAGTTATTATCTTATGTCAAAAAATGCCAGCAGGTTTAAATTATACCAACGAAAACTTTTTAAATTTGTTTATTATTTATGGAGAATGTGATAAAGTAATATCAAGAACTTGCAGCACATTTGCTACTCCACAAAAACGCAAAATAACACTAACACTGTAACATTTGAAGATATGGCATGAACTAAAATAGCAGAGATAAGATCAATTGAAAATATAATTGCATTTTAATTTAATAATTGCTCAAAATTCCCCCCTCGAACCTCGACACATTTTACGAACCTTCGTAGTTCCTCATGCGTAGCTCTTCTAATTGAATCCTGTGATATGTTTTAAAATGCATTTCTTACTCTTTGCATACAATATTCAATGGTTGTTAATGGGCTCTCATAAACTTTATTTTTAATAGTTCCCCAAATGAAATAATCCAGAACTGATAAATCGGGCGAGCGAGGAGGCCATAAGAAAGGTCCGTTATTGGCAATCCATTGATTATAAAAAGTTTCTTGTAAATGATTATTAATTAAATATGCGTTATGTGGGGGAGCACCGTCGTGCCGATAAAAAATGTTTCTATGTTCGGCGAGGGGTAAATTTTCTAAATAGTTATTATTCAAATTTTGTAAAATATTCAGATATCTTTCACCTAAAAAAAAAAAAAAAATTTCTTGATAAAATTGTAATGCCACCACTCTATCGTTTCTTATAGCACAGTAAACATTGAACTGCCAACTTTCCTGAAAGTTTCGCTCTCTGAACATATGAGGATTTGAGTCACTCCAATAATGCGAATTGTGTCTATTAAAAAGTCCATTTTTAGTAAATGTTGCTTCATCTGTCCATATAATATTTCCCAAATAAGAATCGTGACCCTCAGACCTTATTAGAAAAAACTCTGTTTCTTTTAATCCTTGAACCATATGGAATGAAAACGGGTGAGACGTATGTTTTAATAAGATTCTGTGAATTGAATCCTTGCGTAGTCCCGATTCCAGAGCAGCTTGTCTTAACAACATCCTTGCAAATGCATGAAAATATCCCAGAATAACTATTTCAATGTTTTCGTCATCAACAATATGCTTTTTTCTTTACATTTTTGCCTTGACAGAGCCATATTTTTTTTAATTTTCCAGTATGCGTTTTACAGTGTTTGGTGACGGTTTCCGTTTTTCTGGATATCGAGCAAATGTGCTGCAAGTTCTTGATATTACTTTATCACATTCTCCATAAATAATAAACAAATTTAAAAACTTTTCGTTGGTATAATTTAAACGTGCTGGCATTTTTTGACATAAGATAATGACTGATTGTTTCTAATCATGGCTATTTTGATGAAATGATCACAACAATTCATGAATTTCTAATAAAATCGCAAATGTTTCAAAAAGTTGTAACTTTAATCCTCACAATGCTAATATCAGGAAAAAGGGAATTCAATTTTACACAACTTGACGTAAAAAAATACAGGGTGTTCCATTTGACCTAAACAAGTTTTCGCGGTTTGAAGTTGACAAAATGTAACGCGAAAAACGGAACACTTGGCATGATATTATTGAATTTATTTCAGTTGTAGAACGTAGTTCTCCTTGTGTTATTTTTACGTAGCAAGAAGCAAATGAGGATCTTTTAACGAAGAAAGTTATAACGGTTCTTGCAAACCGTTGTACCTGTCAAATTTTCTATAAAATATCTCTATATCTCTGAAACGGCGAGAATTTTATGGTCTTTTCGAAAACCCTAAAATATATAGGGTATTCCGTTTGAAATAAGCAAGTTGGTATCGTCTTCCGGTATAAGCGGAAGTGCCAGCTGCTTGTAATTATTTTAGTTGGATTGGCCACACCGACATTAGTAATTATCTAAATTTTCAAAATTTTCTGATGCGTACTTTTCTCTATATCGATTGATTCAGTTCCCAGTGAGACACCCTGTATAAATACAATACTATTGTATTTTATGCTCGAGGAAAGTCATACGTACAATTTTATATCATTCCTTGGGGGGCATAATAAATTGTTATATTAAAAATCTTGAAGTTACAGAAGTGGATTCTAAAAATAATATTTTGCAGAAGTTATACTTATCCGAGTGATGATAAGACAGTTGCTTTTCGAGAATTTGATTTTATAGCAGTATAAAAACTTAAACGCAAAGGATATCATTGCTCACAATCATGATACACACACAGGAATAAATCAATTGCAGTACCTAAAATGATCAAAACAGTAGAGCAACGCTGTCACATTTATCTAGCTCCCAAATTATATAATGAAGTTCCGATGTCTTTAAAAATTATAAACTCTTTTCAGCTTTTTAAGATACAATGTAAAAAATAGATATTGGAAATTCCACGATTATCAGTACATCTCTTGATTGATATAAAAAACAACCCTGCCCAGTCATGAAAACAATTAAAAATACATATGCAGACTTAAGTTCCTCCCTATACCCAAAAATAAATAAATAATTATACATATTATATATTGTTATATTATTCTTTTATTATTATTATACATATATCTAAGGAAAATCTTTTTTTTTTTAAATAATGTTTACATAGTTTACACTTATGAATTTGATTTATTAAGTCTCAAAAATATTTTAGAAATATTTTAGGATAAATTGTAGATATTACTTTATACTCTACACATAATTTTTAAACTTAAAGGTCAATTGTACTATAATTATTTATTACGTGCTGGTCAACTCACAGTTTAATCCATGTGCAGGTTTTCCTTTGTGGATTTTCCTATGTTTATTACCTAATACTGTCTTTTGTTATGTTACATTTTATTATAATTATTTATCGTGGTGTGTGCAATTTCTCTTGTGAATGTTGGATAAGTACCATATGCTAACAATTCTTTTTTAGGTTTGCCTCGTTTAATAAAGCCTTTGATTTCGACAAATACCAGGAGCCGTCATCATGGGCCGAATGTTTATTAACGAAAGAAAAGGACTGCAAAGAAGAAAAAATAGCCCCCATTGCAAAACTAGAATCCTTAGATGAATTAGACCTGGTGAGAGTTCGTATCAATACTTAAAAATTTAGTAAAAGAAGTTTTTTTAAGTTGAATAAAAATCTAAATATATCACTTCAAAATAATAGAGGTAGTAGAGTAGTGATAACATTAGAATCTGTATTTATTTACTTTATCTAGTTCAGTCGCTGTGGGTTTTAGCCTCCAGTCATTCTCATCCTCATAGAAAAAATCGAGAGGGGTTAAATCTGGATACCTAGGTGGCAATTCAATTTACCCTCTTCGACATATCCATCGATTACAAAAACAAACATTTAGGTAATTCCGTACAGCAATAGCATAATGGGGTGGCTCCTCATGTTACTGAAACCATAGGTCATTTCTGTTTAGAAATAATCTGCTGCTTAGAGTTGGTAATAGAAATTCTTGTAGAAATTGTAGATAACGAATGTCCGTTAAGCATCAAGTTGGTGCCGCGTAAGTTCGAAATATGTGTATAATAAAGACGCAACTAAAATAGGCTGTCCGCAGGGAGGTGTAATAACACCACTGCTATGGAACCTCGTCCTTGATAGCCTCTTGTGCCGTCTCAACTCAGAATTATTCCACACAATTGCCTGCGAAGATGATTTAACAATAATGCTTAACCTTTGTGAAAGCATGCAGGGGGGCTAGAAAAAATTGAAAAATGCTGTGGAGAACATTCTCTGTCTGTCAATCCCAGGAAGACGGATATGGTTCTCTTCACAAGGAGAAGGAAACTAAGAGTACTGAAGGAACCTGACGTCCTTTATACAACACTAAGTTTCGCATCAGAAGCGAAATACCTTGGGGTAACCTTCGATGCCAAACTAACATAGAATCTTCACTTAGGTAGAAGACTAAAGAAGGCTTACATTTCTTATGAGCAATGTCGCAGGACCGTGGGAAAAACCTGAGGAATGACACCCAAAGTGGTCATGTGGATATACACTGCCGCCATAAGGCCATTGATAACCTATGGAGCTGTGGTCTGGTGGACTAAGCGTAAACAGACTACAGCTAAAGTCAAACTCAACCAAGTGCAGAGAGTTGCCTGCCTAAGCTATGCGAACAACGCCAATGAGAGCTATGGAGGTAATGCTGTGTCTGCCACCACTAGATATACCAATAGTGCGATAGTCCAATACCGGTCTTATTAGAAGACTTTGAAAAATTATTTTTTTATAGAAATGGTATAGTGCCAAGAGACGCACATTTTCAAAATATTTTGAAATACACAGGGTGTATTGATATTGATTATAATTATATATTGTACTATATTATATTGTGTATTTTATACTGGCACTAATTCAGGATATTTCAAAGTGAATTTTCTCAACTTTTTCAAGTGGAACACTCTCTATATTATTGTATTTTGAATTGGCACGTTAATTCTCTACGATTTTTGTGACTATCCTATACCTAAAATCGATATTTCCAGAGATTTTTTTACTTTTTCATTAAAAACCGTTGTTATAATTTTTTTCATTGATCTAGTAGCCATTGACTTCTTTAATGCAAATCTATTAAATCTTTTTAATCAGCATGCCCCTCTAAAAAAAGTTACTTTTAAATGAAACAAGCGTCGAGAACCATGGTTTACAGAAACTCTATATGACCTAAAAAAAAATTAAAAAGAAGGCCTGGCTGAGATATAAAAAGACCAGAAGTGCTGCTCATAGACAAGATTTTTGCGAAATTCGCAACTACTATAACAATGCCGTAATTCAAGAAAGAACCGCCTTTTACTCTTTTCACGTTAACAATACTAAGAATAATCCCAAACAAATGTGGACTAATTTAAAGACGTGGGGAGTAGTAAAGGATAACATTGCACCAAACCTTCCTGAGGATCTTTGTAATGCTAACAACATTAACAATTACTTTATGGATTCCATACCTAACCTCACACCATAAGTCCCGATGGATTATCAGCTAAAATGCTACAACTTGCTTTACCATGGATATCAGCCCCACTAACACATATTATTAATATATCGTTCGAATTAGGTATTCTACCTCCTCAATGGAAACTATCTTGTATTAAGCCCATACCAAAAAAAAAAATCCAGAACAACTTAAAGATCTGCGCCCTATTAGTCTGCTCTCGGTTCCTCTAAAAATTACGGAATCAGCTGTATATGAACAACTATCTGAATATGTTTATCAACACTCAATAATTCCTTCTAACCAGTCTGGATTCCGAAAAGGTTTTAGTACTTCTACTTTACTAAGTAATATAACTGACGATATCTTGCGAGCCATTGATACCACGCAAGTCACCTCCCTGACATTACTTGAATGACAAAGGCTTTTGACTCTCTAGATATTAATTGCTTGATTGCAAAATTAAGCTATTATGGCGTATCTGGAAGTACTTTCTCCTGGTTTCAAAATTATCTCCACGGCAGACAACATTTTACGAGTGTTAATACAGGAAACTCGATACTAACATCACATTATAGATCAGTTAAATCTGGTGTTCCACAGGGATCTATCCATGGACGACTTCTTTTTAACATTTTTTATTGCGGATGTAGCAAGGCTCCCGCTTAATTCAAAATTATACATGTACGCTGATGATATTCAGCTAATGCATAGTTTCTCCTCTACAGAAGCTCAAATGGCTGAATTTTACATAAATAATGATTTACGTCTTATATACGAATGGACAATCCAAAATACTCTTATGCTAAATGCTAACAAAAGTCAAAATATTGTTTTTGGAACATCTCAGCAGCTATTGAATCTTAGAGAACTGAATATTCAAGTAAATAATGAGATCATTGCATCAACCAACAACGTTAAAAATCTGGGTGTTAATTTTGATCCTTTATTAAATTTCTCTAATCACGTAAATACTATTTGTAAAAAAGCTTTTTATTGTTTAAGACAGTTATACTCATTCAAAAAATATCTAAACACAAATACTAAAATATTGCTTTCTGAAAGTATGGTTATATCGCACTTAAATTACGCAGATACTGTGTACGGTCCCTGCCTCTCACAGGAAGACAAATTCCGTTTGCAAAAAATTCAAAATTGCTGTGTACGATATTTTACAACTGTGCCTCAATTTGGTCATATAACTCCACATTTACGTGCTTTCAACTTATTAAATATGTGTGAAAGGAGATTTATACACATTGTAGGATTCGTATTAAACATTTTCAAAACAGAAAAACCAAATTATCTATTTAATAAAATACATAGGCGTTCTGAAATCCACCATAGGGATCTAAGATATGTTGAAAATAAAGTTTGTATTCCCGCTCACAAAAATGCATCTTTTCGGTCTCCCTTTTCATTCATAGTAGCATATATTATTAATAACCTGCCAGATCAATATCACAGCATATCAGTGGCAACTGTAAAATGTAAGTTAAAGGAAGACATTATCCTATCAAGTTTAGAAAACTTTAATGTACAATTGTTCTAAATTAAATATTTTTTTACATGTATAAATATTTCTGTACTCAGGAAGTGTTGTAATGCAACATTGTTGATACACTTCCTTTTGGAAAAATGTATGTACCAGGTACCTGTACTGCTTTTTTTCAATAAACGTATTGTATTGTATTGTATTGTATAATTTTGACATAAAGTGAGAATAATTTAAAGGTATCTTATTGACGTTTAATTATTACCTATTATGACAAAGTATTTACACTTAATTTAAGTTATAAATTAGTTTAAAATTCGCACATTCCTATTGTAAATTTTTTGAGAGAAGAAATGTTCGATATGGTTTATGTTCTGGGTGCGACTGATAAAAATTGTTTGCTATCAACTCAAATTTATAAGGAGCGATATCCAGAAAGAAGACAGCCCTCTAAAAAATCATTTGAGAGGTTGATGGAATGATTTGACAATAGGGGAAAGTGGAATATGAGGAAAAGGAACGAACATAAAATGTAATAAAAGAAGAAAATTAAACAGTCATACTTTTGAGCGCGATTGAAGATCCTCATCGCAGTATTATATATATAGAGAATTGGCAAGAGAAAACGATATAAGCCGATCTTCGGTCCATCGAATCCTACAAAAAAAACAAATTTCATCCCTACCACGTTCAAGTAATGCAGAAACTGATTGATAGGGATTATGAAAACCGAATACAATTTTGTCAATGGGCAAAACAAAAAGTAGGACAACAAAGAAATGTTTTTGACTTGTTTTCTTTACCGATGAAGCAACATTTCATAAAAATGGACATGTTAATCGTCATAATTGTCCTTATTATGACAGTCAATCCTTACATCTCACGAACAAATAACCAAGCAAGAAGAATTGTGGGGATTATGTGATAGGACCACATTTTTTTGATAGACGTGTGATTGGTCAAATTTATTTGGAACTTTTACAAGACAAAAAGAACTAAAACACTAAATCCCAATTTAATTTTTACTCCCTTTAATAATAGGGTGGGGGTGGTAGAGGGGGTAGCTAACGCCAAAATTTTTTTTGAGACGTTTCGTTCTTGTATACACACTAAATCACGTTTTATTTATTTTTTACTCTCTTTCATAATAGTGTGGAGGTGGTATTGGGGGTGATAGTAGGGGTGTGGCTGATGCCAAAAAATATTTTGAGACCTTGACTTTCGTACATGCCCTAAATTGCAATTTTATGGACTCTTACCTGCTTGCTTTGCCTATTTACTCCATTTACCCCCGAACCCCTCAACGGAATTAGATAAAAATATAATCTACCTCCAGATCTCGTTATAATACACAAGTGTACCAAATTTCAAGTCAATATCATAAACGGTTCCAGAGTAAACGTGCACACAAAAAAAGTCTGACAGACATAAATTTTTTTCGCTCAAATTTAAAATTTCGACATTCTAAGAACATTTCAACAAAAAAAAACCTCTTTTTTCGTTACTATACTTCCACTGGAGGTGGAAGTAAAATTGAGAAAATTCACTTTGAAATGTTCTGAGTTAGCGATAGTATAAAATACACCCTATTTAATTATAATCAATATTTGGTGGTTGTGTCGTTGTAGTACATCCCTGAGGGCGAGCTTAGATGCGTCTTTACTATGTACAAACTTCGAATATGCATATGTAAAGCAACGTTAGGCGCGGTCAGTACTTGGATGGGGGACCGTTTCAAATGTTGTCGGTGTTATGTTCTCCATATTACCAAGATGGCCGACGAAAAAATCCGTAAAATTTGACAAATAATTAAATCATAATGGACAACTTCGCAAAACATATAAAAAAAATCATTAAAACACCTGGGGAACTCAAAAACCCCAATTTTCATATAATATTTCTGAGAAAATTCACGCCACATCTATAATTCCCGAATAGTCTAAATATAGCATTGAAAACTCCCCAACATCAAAACTCGTCAAAACACAGCAAGAAACTTACAAAGGATCGTGCTAAAAAATACAGCCCCCTCATCATCTTAATTTACTTTCAAATGACTCCCCAAATCTCAATTTAGAGTAATTTATTTCACTTCCCAAAACATTCTGCACGTTCCTTTCGCTTCAATTCAAAGTCCAATTTCAATTTCCAATAATATCTCAAAACGTCTTTCATTTATCTCCCCAGTCAGCCCATAAAACGCTCATTCAAAAAAATAAGTCCAGTTTACGTTTTTCCAATAATTGCTAGCAACTCGTCTCTATCTTCACTCATATTATCCTAAATCTGGATCCCACTCTGCTCGACGCAGACAATTTCACCCTCAATATGTCTAAATATAACATTAAATATGGATTAAAGTTAAGACTAGCAACGCTACTTCACGGGACCAATTCAAATTTTAACCAATTATTCAGACAGTTATCGCGCTCATATTTCAAAAATCGAATTAGATTCCGCTGACATTTTCTTATCAAATTATTTCCTTTTCAACAACCGATTTCATGATATAAGTTTCGACCCGATTTTCCAAAATTTCAGCAACTCTTGCACAATACTTCATAATTCGAGCGCCATATGATGGTCTGGTTCCCTTTCCGGCTTTTCCAGCTCTCAGCGAGCGTCGTGCCCCATCACTAGTATAAATACGGGAACGTGCCAAGCCCCGGCAAGTTGTGTTTCCGGCGTACCTAGTGAAATTAATATAAATTAGTGCCCGTATCACCTTCCTAGGCAGATCCTAGTAAAAAAGTATTTTATTATTCAGCCCCAGTGCTTCATTTTAAATCGCCTTCGCGGCCCTAATTTTTTAAGTGAAATAAAATCGCCTTCGCGGCCCTAGTTTTTAAGTGAATTTTCTCAAATAATAAATAACAAATTTTAATTTAAATAAAATACAATAAACCAGACTCAGGCCAATTTCAAGTGTCGATATGTTGAAATAAATTTTTGTGAATAAAAATCTGATTTTACTATTTAAATATTCAACTCTGTGTGTTAACCGAAATAAATTTTTTTTTTTTATACATTTATTTAACGTCGGCCTATTTCCGCTACTGAGGCCTAACACCGACGCCTGTAAACGTGCTACCCCCAACCAGGAATTTTGCCGAACCTCTTCCCTTAAGAAGAGTAGGGGTCTTTTACTTGCCTAACATTTAATAGACAAGGGACCGACGGCTTTACATCCCCTCCGAAGGATGGTATATCTCCTATACAACCCTCGCCTAAGGTTGTATAGCTTCCGCGCTTACACTGATATACAAGCCGCTAGAAGATGTGTGAGGCGAGAACGCGGTTTCCGTTGGAATGGTCACCATCCAAGTACTAACTGCGCCTGTCGTTGCTTTACATCGCATATCGAAGTATGTACATAGTAAAGACGCACCTACGCTCGCCCCAAAACCGAAATAAATCATTTATTAATTTCGTTCTAAACTAGTGTTTAATTTAAAGTTGAGCTACTATACTATACAGGGTGTAGCTTTCGACCCTGCCAACTGAAATAAAATTCAGTAAAGTGTTATTTAAATTGGATTAGATTGAATTCGAGTGCGAACCAAGCTCTGATAATATACCGGGCGAAGCAGTTAGCCCTTTCCAGCCTTTTCAAGTTTATCCACCCCGAACTCAAATCGATTAAAATTAAGTGCACGGAAGGCCTCAAAAGTCTCATATAAAGCTCTCTAACTGAAATAATATTATTTTTCCCAAACCTGAGGTACCGTTCGTGTTCACAAAGAGGACCATGTCCTCGCCTCACATATCTTCCAGCGGCTTGTATATCAGTGTATGCGCGGAAGCTATGGAACCTCCGGAGGGGATGTAAAGCCGTCGGTACCTTGTCTATTAAACGTTAGGCAAGTAAAAGATCCCTACTCTTCTTAAGGGAAGAGGTTCGACAAAATTTCTGGTTGGGGGTAACTCGTCTACAGGCGTCGGTGATAGGCCTCAGTAGCGGAAATAGACCGATGTTAAATAAATGTTAAAAAAAGTACATCTCTTGTCTACATAAATGTAAAATAAATCTTCTTAATTAATAGTAATAGAGACAGCGAATTAATTTGTGTAACCTTGCTCCTACCATAATATTCATATTTTTTTCGAATAACTCGGCAACGGTACATTCAAAACAAAAGATCTGGAGGTCGTTCGAAAGGTAATTTTAAGCTGAATTCATTTTTGTAAAAATATATAGGGTGTTCCATTAAAAAATTTGGTCTAGAAGATGCTCCGCTGTAGCGAGTCACCCTGTATGTTCCAAAATATTTTTATTACCCACCTGCAAGCCAATGTTCCCCTATTTTGAGAATTAAGGATGGCATTTTTCCTCTTGCGACTGAACTACTACTAGTGTTAATTTTTATTATTTTATTTCTAGTTTTACCCCCCCAACTAAATATTTAAAACTCTATGCACAAACTTTATAAATAAATCTCGCCTTCTGTGACTGACATTTTCTTTCTTTATTCCAGGAATCTCCATTAGGCAGCCCGAAGAAACCTAAAAAATAATTTTAAAAGTCGTTTTTTTATTGTTTTTTATTAAATACATTTAAATATGATCATGTTATCAAATAATATGGTCGGTCCTTTTAAGGGCAGCTTTTATAGACTGTTGATTATTATTGTTATAATAATTGAAACAAGACAGTGAGATAAATTTAAATTTCAGTAATCTTAAGGTTGAAAACTTTACAAGAAAACAAACTTTGTTTATTAACTGGTAATGCGAAAAAGTAATATTTTTGCAGCATAATAACTGTCCCGCAGTAGTCCGGCATCCCAAAATGATAACTAGAAAATTAGTATGAATATGTGAATAAAATATAAAAATTTTACATACACTTAGGATTCAGAGTCAGAAAACGTTCATGGAAAAAATTTTTTTTGTAATTTTTAGGTAGTCTTGGTGAGAGTTTAAGAATTTTAAAACTTTTGTATGGCCGCTCTTGCTACGTTAAATTTTTTAGCTAACGAATTTCAAAAATCATTAAAACAATGCGGATTTTGATAATTCGAAGTTTTTCACCATATTTAAAGTATATGCTGTAACTCCAAAACTACTAAAAATGATAATAAATTTTTCATACATACTAGCTCAATATTTGGTCCTCCAACGCTTTTAGTAAAATTGACAAGTTATAAGCCTTTCCGGGTAAGAAAAATATCAAAATGCCTTTTTGCAAATAATTTAAAAAGTATAGCATTAAACAAAAATGCATGTGTGACATCATCGAACGGGCGCAAAAGATACGATAAACCGTCAGAAAATTGCTGAGATAAATTGCTAGATTACGTCTCTGATCTTTTGCTACAAACTTGACTGGTATATTGACTCCATGTTAATTTAAGGTATAGATACAATCCTAAAAACTTTACTGTAACTCAGGGTTATAGAAATCATGTATGTTTCGTAAAACAAAAATCATTATTTTTATATTTGTGACATTTAAACCCAATTTATTTGAAATGAACCAGTTTTCAGCAACAGGTGAGCTTAACCTCGTCTAAAGAGACTGTTATACCCGCATTACAATCGGTTAGGCTACAGTCGGCAACAAACATAATATTTTTTAAATTTGAGGAGTCATTTATATACCGGGTGACACAGGAGACATGTAACACCCCGTAGCATATTTAATTAAAAAGATATTATTTTGAAATTTGGTACACTTATATAATGCGTGATTTTTCCCACCAGTTCCGGTTTCACTGGAAGTGACATCTACTCTGTTATTTTAAATGGCACCCTGTATATTTTTTTTACCTACCTGATTCGTCTCTGGATTCTGTTTTCAACCATGTATCGGAACACGGCATCTGTTTCTTAAATGACAGTTAATATCAATTTTAGTTTGTTAAGTCTAGGTGGCCCTGATATGAACCTTGGCAGATATTGATGCGTAGTGTGTCGTGATATCGAAAGACCTCTGGTATGCGACTTTGTGCCTCATATTTTTTTGGAATAACCAGTAGCTGAACAGACTAATAAGATCTAACTTATTTAAAGGAAATATCTTTAAACAACCCACGATATCATAAAAACCAAGATAGGAACCCCATTTTTTTATTTCACCTATTTAAAAAATACTTATTTATCTTTTATTTTTGTCCAATACAATTACTGTGCCTATTTTAATATTGTACTTCAACAGAAATATTTAGTAAGCAGGCGTTGGAAACAAAATAAAAGTAGGTAAAGCGATTTTTTTAATAAATAAGAAACATCCGTAAAACACATTTGAACAAAATTGATGAAAAACCATTACATTATGTAATACATTTTTCCAACGAACGAATGAAATTAAAATGAAATATTTACTGAAGTACTACATACAAAAGCATTTTTTACTGCAATGCTCAAAATGTTGTCCGTTATTATCTCTGCACAATCGTGTTTTTGTGACGGTAGCCCTAAGCACGTTATCTAACTGTAATTCAGTAATCCCATTGATTGCTCTTCTGACTCTCATTTCCATGTCTTCTCTGTTTGTTGGTGGAGTTCTATAAAGGTTTTCCTTGAGGTGGCCCCATACAAAAAAATCAAGCGGCGTAAGGTCTGGTGGCCTTGCAGGTCATCGAACGGGCCCATTTGTTCCCATCCAGTTTTCTCCAAACCTTTCATTTAAATAATTCACCACAACTCTGCTGTTATGTGGTGGAGCCTCATCCTGTTGAAAAATTATTGGGTTAACATTAGGTGGCAGTTCTACAAAAAATCTTGTATCTGGTTTTGCAAAAATCCCAAATATCTTTTTCCATTTAATGGACCATCAAAAATTATTGGCCCAATAATTCTTCTGCCAATTACTCCTAACTATACATTAAAACTAAATCGCTCCTGATATGCACTTTCTCTCATATTTCTCGGATTTTCTTGTGCCCAATAACGGGTGTTGTTACGATTAAATAATCCCAAATTAGTGAACCTGGATTCGTCGGAATATAAAATTTATTCATGAAAATTATTGTCCAAATTGTGTCTGTTCAGAAACCAATTACAATAGTTCAATCTTCTTTGAAAATCATTTTCGTATAAATGCTGGTGTATTTGGTACTTGTATGATTTAAATTTGTGTTTTTTCAAAATGCGTCGAGCTGATTCCCGATTTACACCGGTTTGGTCCTCAATCTGTCTTATCGAAATCGTGGGATCTGCCTCGACAATTGCAAGTACATTGATTTCCGACTCTTCATCGATAATGAAATTATTTTCCTGTACATCTGGTTCATTTCTGAATTGCTGTTCAACTCTTACAAAATAGTTGTTTGGTGGATGAATTCTTTCGAATACTTTCTTGATACAAGTCAGCAGCCCGCCTGCTATTTTTCTTACATTCGTCATAGATTAGTAGCATGTCTACTTTTTCATTTCGTGAATACATGGCAAAACAGAGTTAAAAACGTGATAACTTAGGTATAATTTAATGAAAAATACTTATATTGCTGCCAAGTAAACAATTCTTAATTGTCAAGTCAAAATGACGCCTCGTTTTACCAACTTTTGTTTCCACCGCCTGCTTACTATTTTTGTTGTTATTATATAGTGTAATGGTTTTTCATCGATTTTGTTCAAATGTGTTTTACTGATGTTTCTTATTTATTAAAAAAAATCATTTTAGCTACTTTTATTTTGTTTCCACCGCCTGCTTATTAAATATTTTTGTTGAAGTACAATATTCATTACTATGCAATAACATTCGATACTAACTTTAATGAAGAAAGTAAAATAGGATAGGCACAGCAATTATACTGGACAAAAATAAAAGATAAATAAGTATTTTTTAAATAGGTGAAATAAAAAAATAGGGTTCCTATCTTGGTTTTTATGATATCGTGGGTTGTTTAAAGATATTTCTTTTAAATAAGTTAGATCTTATTAGTCTGTTCAGCTACTGGTTATTCCAAAAAAATATGAGGCACAAAGTCGCATACCAGAGGTCTTTCGATATCACGACACACTACGCATCAATATCTGCCAAGGTTCATATCAGGGCCACCTAAACTTAACAAACTAAAATTGATATTAACTGTCATTTTAAAAACAAATGCCGTGTTCCGATACATGGTTGAAAAGAGAATCTAGAGACGAATCGGATAGGTAAAAAAAATATACAGGGTGCCGTTTAAAATAACAGAGTAGATGTCACTTCCGGTGAAACCGGAAATGGTGGGGAAAAAAATTTTGTACTTAAAAAAGGACAATCACGCGTTATATAAGTGTACCAAATTTCAAAATAATATCTTTTTAAATAAACATGCTACGGGGTGTTACATGTCTCCTGTGTCACCCGGTATACACGAAATAGCGTGGGTCCCAGAACTGAACCTTGTGGCCCTCCAGATTCAGTACTAAGTAGAGTGGTCTTCATTACATTATAGAAGACATATGCGGCTTCTTTCGTTAACTTAAGATGTTAATAAAGGTTGGAACTATTAGAAATACTATAACAGCCCAGTTTGTTGATTAATATTTGATGAGATATAAGTATAGTGAAAAGTCATTAAGTTCAGAAATACAGAAGATATGGATGCACTTTCTTCATATGCTTTAAGTATTTAAGGCTCAGGAAAACTTAAAAAAACAATTATGATAGTTTTTAATATATTAATCCTCATTATTGTAGTATTTGATTCTAAAGGCAACTTCAGCACGATTAAACAAATTGTTTAGTTTAAAATAATCGGTTTTCAGTTATATATTGATTTAGAAAACGTGTCGGATTTGCTTACAGAATCAGTTATTTGAAAGAATTTAGAATTGGGAGGGAGGAATTGGAGGAAGGAGAAAGTATGTCTGATAACCGTTTAAAAGTAGTTTCATTATCTTTACTTAGATCAAAAAGACCAAAAAGGATTGTTTTTACAGCATCAAAATTCCTTCAAATAGGTTCAGAGTATAATATGGACAATACATAGCGAGAAATCCCGTTTCTTTAACATAAGGACTTACATCATGTCAATTTTATTGAACGCTACTGAAATCATGTAATCTAATTTTAATAACTAGTTAGTTTTTATTTCAGCGTTTCCCAATTTGGCAGCGACTAAAAAAAAATATGTTTCTAATTTAAAATATTATATAGAAATCTTGAATATAAAGTCCTATTTTTTCATTAATACAAAAATGACTCGTTTTGTATTTTTGTTGTGTAAATAACAATTTCATATCACAAAAAACATTTTAAAAAATGCTTTAATTCAAAAAGCCAGACATTTTATACACCTACAGATTATAGATATAAATAGAAAATAGGAGGTAGAGTACCTACCAAGTAACTAACAAATTAAAATATGTTTTTAATAACTTTTAAATTTAACTTCAACATGCCATATTTGAAAAAAATAATAGACTTAAAATAAGCTTCTGTAAGCCAATGTTAAAAATAATATGTACATAAATATCATACACATAAAAGTACGACCATCTACCACAGAAGAATATTATCCAAAGGTTTAATTATTATTCATTAGAAATCGTTCTGAAAATTTCGTTGATGGATATTTCATGTTTATTTGAGTGTGGTTTATTTACTTAACAATATTAGTTACATTTGATGATTTTTGTGAATATCGCGCGACAGTTTCTTAGATTTAATGAGGATAATTTAAAAAATACGATCCATGCTTTGGGTGCTTTAATAACGTTCACCTGATTTGGGATTCGACCTAACACGAAAAATACACTTGATATATTTTACTGGATGAATTTAGAAATAAATGACACATCAAACTAATCATGTTTCAGATAATTATTTTGTTTATAAAGTCTATTCATGTCCTTCCGTCTCGGATAATAATTAAGCTAGGCATTAACAGCGAGCCCTATCAGAAACCTTGCATCCCGAAATATGCTTTAACCCACACCAGTTCTCACTCAATACATTATCCCTTTTATGCGAAAAATCATAAAAATAACGACTCTCATCCGTGATATAGCAATTCATGATGGTACAGTCGTAACATGTGTATACGTGAAGATATTGCGCAAATTAGAAAATTGCAAATTGTGTAGTTACATAGGTCAAATAACGATGAAATCATGTTACCGTCTAAAGAAACATTAGGGTAATTAGGCATTATATATCTTAAATCTAACTATAACTTGGCCTTATATATCTATGTAAGCATTGGTACATGTGCTATTTTACAACAAGAACAATGTGGAGAATTAGAAAAACATTGCTTTACAAATTTATTTAGAATCATACAGCTGGTTTTAGAAGAGGTCTCTCAATCTAAGGCAACATTAAATTATACGGTCCCAGATGCAACCGAACGACACGAGTTCATTCAAACGAACGAGTGCGGAAAAGATAGTTTCCGTATGTGTTGCAACCATTTTGTTGCACATTTTGTCTCTTGATATACGAAACTACTTTAAAAAATTACTTAGATCCAAATTATTATTAATTTTTATAACGCTCTTCAGCATAGACATCATTTTTTATCAAGGTGTTATTTTAATGAAAATTTATTAATAACTATTTATTAATATTAAAAGCAATATTTCAGTTCGAACAATTAGGAAATGAAACAGATGGAATGTCATTTTAATTATCTATCGTACTTTGAATTGGATCACTACTATTTGCAAAAGTAATCAATTATAATAGAGTTCGAGGTGGAGGATTCGGTATTGTACACCTGTCTTAAAATGGTGTCAGCTGTAGTGAACTTATTTAATAGAGATTGGTCGATGTATCCTTCGGCTACCTGTGTCAATTTCCAGCCTCCATGATGTTTTAGGCCTGTTATATCGCCACCCCCGTCAGTGTACAATGTAGCCAAAGATCTTCGATAACAGTGGCCTGTATATCTATCAGGATTTTGTAATGTCAAATACATTGCTATTTGTCTTCCTATGATAGCAAATTTATTTTTACCAATTCGTTGTATAGTGTATTTAGATTTTTGGTATTGTCTGAAAATTATTTGTGGCATTCTACGAATAATCTTTCCTATTATTTGGGTTTTCTACCACATGTATTATTGTCCTCTTCAAAGAACAAATCACCGAATCTACAAAATAATAGAATTATTGGAAAAAAGCCTCTGCGCCCGTGACGTTTACGCCAAAGGAATAGTCAGAGGTTATGTTTTGCAAATAATATAAATCGGAATAAACACAAAAATAATGTATTTTGCTGACGTTTCGGAAAGTAATCTCTTTCCGTTTTCAAAGCTTTTTTTTGGAAGAACTCTTATTTTGCTGTGTATGTCAAATACACAACTTTAAGATTCTGTTTATGTTATTTCCATAGATACTTACTACTTATACAGAACATAGACTTACGATATTTTCTTTTAGATAATGTTGAGTTTGTTAAATTCTTCTTTTAACATTGGTAGCCAGATTGTACAAATATCTACAGAACAATTCGATACGCACTTGTCTTCATTTAATAAGATTATTGCTGATTCTTTAATTTTTCTTTTTTTGGTATCTGCTTCTTTTGCTAAAATTTTTGCCGAGTCCCAGTTTATTCTATGTCCGTTTTCCCAATCATGTTCACAAATCTTTGATATCCGAATTTCATTCTTTCTAATGTAATTCTTGTGCTCATCCAACCTCACACTGAAAGGTCTGGATGACTCACCCACATAACATTTATCACATTCGCACGGGATATTGTAAATACAGTTTTTTGAATTCTGCTCCCCGTTTATCGGTTTATATATGTTTTGTTAAAATAGATCTTAAAGTGTTCCCCGTTTGAAATATCGTCCTAACATCAAATGTGTCATCTATACGGCGTAGCTTTTCCGATAATCCATATACATAAGGAATTATTGCTGTATAATGACGTTCAGGTTTTTGTCGTACCTGATTGTCCCTATTTTCAATATTTATGAAAACTCTATCAACAAAGGCTTCAGGATATTGATTTTGTACTAGAACCTCTTTGATAAATGTTTTTCTCGTTATTTAATATTTCATCATTAGATGAAATTATTTTGGCCCTATCATATAAACATTTTACAACACCCCTTTTAACATTTATTGACTGATTTGAGTTAAAATTTAGATATCTATTAGTATGTGTTGGTTTTCTATAAACGCTTGTATCAATTGTATTATTTACCCTTCTAATTAAAACATCTAAAAACGGTAGTTTATTCCTACTTTCTACTTCTAATGTGAATTTAATAGACGGTTCCTTACTATTTATATTTTCCAAAAAACTATCTAGTAAATCGACACCATGAGGCCAAATTGCAAAGATGTCATCAACATATCTCCACTAGACAACCGGTTTGTTTATACAATTTTGAACATGTGTGTTCTCAAAGTTCTCCATAAATATGTTGCTTAAAATTTGTGATAATGCAGACCCCAGAACTTTGAGAACACACATGTTCAAAATTGTATAAACAAACCGGTTGTCTGGTGGAGATATGTTGATGACATCTTTGCAATTTGGCCTCATGGTGTCGATTTACTAGATAGTTTTTTGGAAAATATAAATAGTAAGGAACCGTCTATTAAATTAACATTAGAAGTAGAAAATAGGAATGAACTACCGTTTTTAGATGTTTTAATTAGAAGGGTAAATAATACAATTGAAACAAGTGTTTATAGAAAACCAACACATACTAATAGATATCTAAATTTAACTCAAATCAGTCAATAAATGTTAAAAGGGGTGTTGTAAAATGTTTATACGATAGGGTCAAAATAATTTCATCTAATAATGAAATATTAAATAACGAGAAAAAATTTATCAAAGAGGTTCTAGTACAAAATCAATATCCTGAAGCCTTTGTTGATAGAGTTTTCATAAATATTGAAAATAGGGACAATCAGGTACGACAAAAACCTGAACGTCATTATACAGCAATAATTCCTTATGTATACGGATTATCGGAAAAGCTACGCCGTATAGGTGACAAATTTGATGTTAGGACGATATTTCAAACGGGGAACACTTTAAGATCTATTTTAACAAAAACAAAACCGATAAACAGGGAGCAGAATTCAAAAAACTGTATTTACAATATCCCGTGCGAATGTGATGAATGTTATGTGGGCGAGTCATCCAGACCTTTCAGTATGAGGTTGGATGAGCACAAGAATTACATTAGAAAGAATGAAATTCAAAAATCAAAGATTTGTAAACATGCTTGAGAAAACGGACATAGAATAAACTGGGACTCGACAAAAATTTTAACAAAAGAAGCAGATACCAAAAAAAGAAAAATTAAAGAATCAGCAATAATCTTATTAAATGAAGACAAGTGCGTATCGAATTGTTCTGTAGATATTTGTACAACCTGGCTACCGATGTTAAAAGAAGAACTTAACAAACTCAACATTATCTAAAAGAAAATATCATCAGTTCTATGTTCTGTGTAAGTAGTAAGTATCTATGGAAATAACATAAACAGAATCTTAAAGCTGTGTATTTGACATACACAGCAAAATAAGAGTTCTTCCAAAAAAAAGCTTTGAAAACGGAAAGAGATTACTTTCCGAAACGTCAGCAAAATACATTATTTCTGTGTTTATTCCGATTTATATTATTTGCAAAACATAACCTCTGACTATTCCTTTGGCGTAAACGTCACGGGCGCAGAGTCTTTTTTTCCAATAATTCTATTATTTTGTAAATTCTGTGATTTGTTTTTTGAAGAGGACAATAATACATGTGATAGAACACCCAAATAATAGGAAAGAAGATTATTGGTAATTTAAAAAAAATTTATTACTACATTAGATGGGCGAAGATTCATATACTTTTACACAATATTATAAAAATGATCAGTAATGGTAAATTTTTTTATAACCTTAGTTTTTGGTTTAGGCATAGTTATTAATAACATACTACCGAGATCTTTCACATCCTCTATTTGCATTTCATGGAGTTCACTGGAGCGACTGGCACCCATAATTCCGGTAATTAATATAACCTATAAGAAATTGTAACGTTAGATTAGAAATACTTGTAATTTACGGTAATTATTACCTTGTTTAAAAGATAAACTTCAGCAGGTGCTTCTGAGATGAATTTCTTAATTTTTTCAGGAGTTCATTTTTCAGATTTCTTTGCTTGGTAGCCTTCTGATTTTTTTTTTTCAAAAAAGAACGCAGTTTACTATATTTTTCCATATTCATGTTGTGCTTTAATATTAAAACACTTTTCAACATCGAGTAATATGACCACAATGAAGTTGTCTTTTTTTGAATACGCCAGTCCATGAAGCTTCTGTACAGTTTGTCGTAAAAACGTTTTGACTTTTCTATCAGTGGTGCAGATGTTGTTGCTTCCGCATTTTTAAGAATATCTGGTGGCGTACAAGAAAATGCTTCTTCAATATCACTATCCACTACGTTTTCCACACTTTCCATTTTAAAATCGCAGAATAAATAATCACGAACCTCTTTTTGACAATTATTTATTTATATAGTCATTTTTAATTTTCAAAGATATTATGATTTAAGTACTGTTTATTGATTGTTCTACGAAAGAGAATAATGATCTATTATTCTATCATCATTAATCCCTGCAGGAATTATATATTAGTCAGTAGATAAGCTAAGACAGTTCTGGCTCAAAATCCCATGTTAGTCCTTATGAAGGTTCATTCTGGTTTTGAAGGTAACTTTTCGGCAGGCTCCGCCCATCGTAGCTAACTTCAGAACTTGCGCGCAGGTCACGAATTGGCGGGAAATTCAAACGTTAGCGGTCATGAAGATGTTATAGATAGTTCATGGGGTGTCGTGGATGGTTCATGGGGGTGTCATGACCTGTTTGAAAGCTGTACAGACCTTTTTGAAAACCGTACAGACCTGTTTATTTTTCGTATACACTTGTACGGTTTTCAAACAGGGCTATACAGCTTTCAAACAGATCATGACACTCCCATGAACCATCTATGACTGTAAGCGTTTAAATTTCCCGCCAATTCGTGACCTGCGCGCGAAAGTTATGAAGTTAGCTACAAGTGGGCGGAGCCTGGCGAACAGTGACCTTGAAACATGGGATTTTGAGCCAGAACTATCATAGCCTATCTACTGTGTCATGGATATTTCATGGGATTGAGTTCATGGGGTGTCATGAATGGTTCATGGTGGTATCATGACCTGTTTGAAAACCGTACAAGCCTGTTTATTTTTCGTACAAACCTGTACGGTTTTGAAACAGGTCTGCACAGCTTTCAAACATGTCATGAACCACCTATGACCGCAAACGTTTGAATTTCTCGCCAATTCGTGACCTGCGTGTGCAAGTTGTGAAGTTAGATACAGGTGGGCGGAGCCTGACGAAAAGTGAATTTGAAAACCAGAATAAACCATAAAATATAACATAGATTTTGAGCCAGAACTGTCATAGCCTATCTACTTTAGTCGTAGTTAAAAATGTTTGATATAAACCTTGATGACAGTAATTGTCTTGTTGGCATGGAAATAATTTTCTCAGACAGCCTCCTAAACTATAAAATTCATTAAAAACGGCAAGTAATTTCATGAAATAATTAGTTTTAAATTATTAAATCACATAACACCTTTCAGTAGTAGAAGAAATATAATACATTACACGATGCGAAGGCCCTTTTAGGCGTTCGGTGTTTTTGAAGGTCTCGACGTCGCCTCGACCATTCAAAAGTCACCTCACACCTAAAAGTAAACTTGCGCATCTAGTAATGTAAATAACTATTTCCGCAACCCATTATTTTTCATGTCTTTTTAGGAACATCTCCGAAAATAATAAATTTAGAGAGCTTAGAAAGTTTTGTATTTTTATGATACATATTTTGAGATCGATCGGACGAAATTTCCGTTCCACATCCCCCACTTTTTGAAACTTTCAACTAGCGATATCTCGGAAAAATACACAGGAAATCAAAAAAGTCACAAGAGCAAAATACCTTATCTTAGCCATAAGAAGCTAAATATTCCTTTCTTTTTCAATTTTATGCCATTTAGTTAACTAGTTGTTAATAATTTTATTGTTTATTTAACAAATTAGGAAGTCTCACACTTTGTGACCATATAGATTCTGGCCCCGATACGAAAGGTTTTATTCAGAATCTACTTGTTTCAAAAATTTTCCTAATGAAATCCTTATCACAAAACCATTAAAAACTCCTTCTCCACATTCTAACGCACACTAGTCTATTGTGACTGATATTGCATTAGTTTGAGAGACCTTAATGCTTGTTTAGTGTTAGAGAGCCAGTATTTCGCCATCGTATTCAGGTAAATCATTAAATAGTTGCAAATTGAAAGAGCGTCCTATATACAACAGAGGAAAATATGCGACAGGAGATAAAACTTATTGCGCTCGGCCATAGCTCTTTCTCTTAATAAATATATGGTTCTAAAGACTCAAAAACTAAAGTAGGTTAAGGTTACAATTACATACATTTGAAACATGGACAACTTCTATGAATCTGGATCGGTTTTAGGATATTAACTGATCCAATTTGTTGCTTTGTTGCCTTCTTTCACACAACAACTTTGCAAGAGAAGAAGGTTTTGATTTTGTTGATCCTTGTTATAGTCCACTTAGATATTTCTATCGTGATTTTGGCAGTATATGCTTTAGGAAAAGTTATGACCAAAAATATTAAATATTTTCCAAGTAGATTTCTCTGTTGAATATAGTAACCTCAATATCATTAATTAATAAAAGCATCATGTAATTGTTTAATATCAGAAGAATAATATTAACATAAATATTACCAAAGTGAAGCTATATGTGTTTAATATACGTAAATGGCATGTTGATGTTTCAATATTTCCAATTTTAATTTGCGAAAGATTTTTTATACGTGCCTAGTTCTTTAAGACAGTTAATGAACAAAGTTTGTTAAGATATACAATCCGTCTTAATAAATATACAAGAAAAAATTATAAAGAAAGACAGAAATGACACTTTTCTTATCAATAATTTGTTGAAATTATTTGTTAAAGCTTGTTTTTGGCATTCAATCGCTTTAAAAATACATTTTGTAAGCACAAATTATATGTTTATACACAATTTTATCATATTTTTAATAATATGTAATATTGAATACTCAATAAAAGGCAAAATACGCCGTAAATATTATTTCCGTCTTTAATTTTTCTTCCTTCTTCCTTGAATGTCACTTTTAGCTTTCCAGTCCTTCTATACCGTGTGGCACAGATAGTGGCTCACCCCATGTTTCCTTTATTTTTTAACTTATCCATTTGAAATTCGGGATGCATAAACTACCTGTAAATGGATTTTTGAACATAAATAACGGTATCATGCCATTTCCGGTTTACCCTGTATATTTTTTACATTTTGTTTATGTGTCTTTGGTAAGCCATAAAAATGAGGAGGCTTACTATGATGTGGTGTAAGTTTCCTTCGTTCAAAATCATTAAATTCATGTTTGTATTTAAACAGAATTCTGTAAACTTTGCTCTCTATTATTATTTTTATTATTAACGATTATACTTGTATCATCGGCAAATAATGAGAAGTATAGTTCGGGAAAATTGAAGACTAAATCGTTTATATATATCAAGAAGAGAACTGGACCCATTATCGACCCTTGCGGTATACCACACTTTATTGTCTCGTGAATTGAACATTCCTTTTTAAGCGTATTATTAGTGTGATCAGTTATTTCGACATATATTTTGTGACCTGTCAAATATGACTCAAACCATTGAAGAGGGAGACCTCTTATAGAATAAAATTGTAATTTTTCTAATAAGAATTGATGATTAACACAATCGAAAGCTTTTGACAAGTCGCAAAATATGCCAATAACATAATCTTAATTTAATTGTGGAGATAAAAATGGTGCACCTTAAAACTTTTAAATAAATTTAATTTATTCGTTTTTATTTGATAAAATAACTTTTTATTTTTTATCATTTCATTTATTAAAAAATATCTAATATATTTGATGATTCTGATTTTATTGCAAGCCGTTTGACGTCCAATCCCATCAGTGGACTTATTATCACCTGAAACAGAAAGGAAAACTAGTGTTTTTAATAATATATTGGCAGTTTGGCTACAAGGCATTTTGTTTAATTAACATGTTAAATTGAGATACGGTCAGTAATATTCAATGGTTCTGAATCATGTTTCAATATTTTCGCTTTAATTTTTATCCCAACATAGGCTACTTTGTTACTTAGACTACAATGTTTTTTAACCCTTCAAAAGAACATTAAAATACTGTGACATGCCATCTATCGTTGGTTTTCACAAATTAAGAATAAAGGATCTTGATTTAAGAAATTAAATATCTTCAGTAATAAACTCCCCATAGATAGATGCCACCACGCTCTAATTTTCTATTCAAATTACCAACTTTAAGCTTTGCGCCTACAGATGGCTCACTAGGTAAAGTTTGCCACGTTATAAAATAATTGTTTATGCCATGGGAATCTAAAATACAGGGTTACTGGTAATTCGATACATTCCTTTGGAGATGTGATGGGGCATGAGCTAAGGAGTAAATCTAGCCCTAACATACTTTATGCAAAACTCAATAGTTTTTGAGATATTTCAATTTTTTGTTTTTCTCAACAAAGTAGATCTTAATGTCTTAAAAGTTAATTTCCGAAAAATCTACTTGACATTTTTAAATTTTTTTTTACTGGATTACTTGTCCAATATTATAGATATCCATTTGGAATGAAAAATATCCGGAAACATTTCGATCATGTGAACATTTAAAATAAAAACTTGTAAATTTTTTTTTTTAAATCAATTATGAAATTTACCTATTAGGTTTTTTCAAAAAAATATTAATGTAGCACGCGTACAAATTATTATAAAACCTTCCTTATTTCAATAGCTATCTAACTAGGTAGAAATGTTTAATGTACCCTTGATAGTTCTAATAAAAAATTAGTAAAGATAATGCTGGTGGCGGAATTTATTAAACGACTAATCGTTCATTTTCATTTAAATCAGTCAGTCCTTGACTTTGACGTTTGTGCATATATGTCATTAACTGACATTCTTATCTCCGTGTCCCTTAAGTTTGTTGGTCTTGTTAAATTAGTTATCGAAGATTTTGATTTTGCTCGTAGTTGTTGTTATTAGTTGTTGTTATTGTATTTTCTGTGCGATGGCCGCGTATGCCAACGCAGAATACGCTGATATCTTGTTTGTCTATGGATACTGTGGCGGCAACGCTGCTGAAGCTCGCCGAGAATATGGTCTTTGGTACCCTAACCGCCGCTTACCAAATGCACGTGTATTCAGTACGGCATATCGAAATATCGCTGAAACTGGCTCCGTGAAATGTAGAAGAAGTGACGCTGGTGCTCCTCCCGTTTATGAACCAGATGATGAGGAAGAAATATTGAGGTATTTTGAGGAAGACCCAACTATTTCAACTAATAAAGTCGCAAGACTAACCGGAGCGTCACAATGGAAAGTTTGGTACGATAGTAGAAAGTACGATACGTAGAGTTGGATGTCATCCTTACCACTATACCCCTGTCCAAGGCTTGGAGGAAGGTGATCCTGGAAGGAGAGTGGAATTCTGCCTCTTTATGTTAAATTCAGATGCAGAAAGTGCATATTTTTAAACATGTATTTTATGGACGGACGAGTCGAAATTTAATCGCGAGGGTATAACAAATTTCCACAACCTACATTATTGGGTAGAGGAAAGTCCCAAGTTAACACGTGAAACTAGTTTCCAAATGAAGTTTTCTATTAATGTGTGGATGGGAGTCATTGGCCACTATTTAATAGGGCCACACTTTCTTCCTCAGAATTTAAACGGGGAAATCTATGAAATTTTTTTAAGAAATGATCTGGCGGTGATTTTAGAAGATGTTCCTCTCGCCGTCAGACAGCGAATGATGTTTCAGAACGACAGTTGTCCAGCACATTATCGGCTGACAGTACGACAGTTACTTGATCAACGTTTCCCTAACCGTTGGATTGGAAGAGCGGGCCCAATACCTTGGCTAGCGCGAAGCCCTGACTTAACACCCCTTGATTATTACGTATGGGGTCATATGAAGGAGATGGTCTATGCCACACCAGTCAATACTATAGAAAACCTTAGACAAAGGATAGTCGATGCTGCCCAACACATAAGGCATAATCTGACAACCAGAGTAACAAGGACGGAAATAAGAAGACGATGCCGTGTCTGTATACGGAATAGGGGCTCTCATTTTGAGCAAGACATATAAAAAAGAAAGTACAACTTTGAAATTAATGAAGAATTAAACTCTACTTTTAAAATGTTTTTTTACTGTTTATCTAAAAATAAAATTCGTACTACTCGTGTTATTTTTACTAGTATTTTCTTAGAACTATTAAGGGTACATTGAACATTTGTACCTTGTTAGATAGCTATTGAAATAAGGCAGTTTTTATAATAATTTATACGCGTGTTTCATTAATATTTTTTTGAAAAAACCTAATAGTTAAATTTCATAGCTGATTTTAAAAAAAATATTTTAAAGTTTTTATTTTAGATGTTCACATGATCGAAATGTTTCCAGATATTTTTCATTCCAAACGGATATCTATAATATTGGACAAGTAATCCAGTAAAAAAAAAATTAAAAATGTCAAATAGATTTTTCGAAAATTAACTTTTAGGACATTAAGATCTACTTTTTGAGAAAAACAAAAAAAATTAATTATCTCAAAAACAGTTGAGTTTTGCATAATATATGTTAGGGCTAAATTTATTTCTTAAATCATGCCCCATCACATCTCCAAAGGAATGTATCGAATTACCAGTAACCCTGTATAAAGTATTACTATAATTAATGTAAAAGAAGTATCTACAAAATCCATAAAAGCGATTTAGTTTTGAAATTTTTCGAGTTAGTACTCTGACAGCTGAATTGTCGAACTGTCAGTTTAAGTCATTTCCTCTTATTTTCATGAGTTAAAATGATTATAAATATTACTCAAGTACCGCCAAACTGTGCTATGTGATTAATTTAGTTTAAGAGGCACGTGGTTGTTACTCGGTTTGGTACCGGATCAAAAACTAGATTTCACACATATATTCAATTAACATTTTGAATTATTTTGATTGAAATTTCGATTTATTCTTTTTTAATTAGCGAGTATCTTCCAGAAGAATATTCTGGGTAAGTTTGAATTTCTTAGATTATTATAGGCACGTGCTCACATTGGAGGTTAATTTTGAGACTAATTTTGTAATTTTAATTATAGACGATTTTGGTAAGGCCAGTTTTCGATTTTGGTACAGCTAGATTTCGATTCGGTACATCTAGATTTTGGATACAGAACTTACCAACTATTCTATTTTTGATTATTGTATCTAAGTTTTCAGCACAATTTCTTGATCCAAAAAGGAAATTTGACGGTACTTGGGTAATATTTATGGTCATTTTAACTCACAATAACAAGAGGAAATGACTTAAACTGACAGTTCGGCAATCATGCAACTTACTCATTGAGGAAGTTGCATGATTTTTTTTTATATCACAGATAGATAGACGACAGAAAAATAGGCTTCCTCGTATTTTTTCTTTTTCTTTATTGTTAAAATTGAGGGTGAAAAAAAATATTTATTTCGGCTGAGAATTTAAAACCATTAAAACGCTGTATCCCTAACGAATGGTGTCATTCGTAACCTGTAGCGTCACGTCGTTATTGTTAAAATGTTGAAACATCTAAAAAGAATGATGTGGTTATAGATTAACACGTTAGGGATGTTATGAAATGATTATCCGTCATATTAACCAATAATTAATAACAAGATTAAGTATAACAACATAAATTAGCAAATTCAGGTCAAATTAGTGACGTCAAAATGACGTCAAAGCAATATTATAGCATTTTCAGTCACGTGGTTTTGTTTACACAAAAGTTCAAATTTTAATGTGGCATATTTACAAAGCGAATTTTTTCTATGAGTTTCTTTTATTATATTATCAACTTATATAGTACATATTATGGAAAAATAATAAAATTAAACATTTTTAAAATCCATGCATCTTCCTCATTCGGCTGTCTGAGTACCAACTTGAGAAATTTCAAAACTAAATCGCTTTTATGGACTTTCGATCACTAACTATACACTATGATTTTGTAGACAATTCTTATAAGCTAATTATACAGGGTGCACCGTTAATAATAGACCATTGTTCGGGGGTAGATTCTTCGGGCCAAAATATGAGGATATAACCGACTATGCTATAATAAAATGTTGCTGTGGAAGAAGATACAGGGTGTCAAAGTTCAAATTATTTTTTTCGTTTTGTTGCAATAACTCAACACCCTCTTGACTGATTTTCGCCAAATTTGCTAGAGGAACTTTTTTTATTCTAAGAAACATTAATTTATGTATTACATCACGTTAGATCATGGGCGCCGCAGGACCTAAATCTGATTAGGATCTCATTTTCACGTATAAAAGGTACACTTGGTAGAACTGATAACTCTAACTGTTTTCGAGGAAAGTGCCGTTAAACATTTCCATAATGTTTTGAAACCAATTCAAATTTAATGGAATAAAGTGTACTTATTGAAAGGTATTCTTTGGTTACGTTTTAGTTGTGTCATTTACGTCATTTAATCATTTTATTTTGTTCTTGTATTCTTCGAACTAATTTCTTTAACATCTTTATTTACAATGCCTAGACATAATAATATGAAGTTAAATTGCTAATATGATGAGTAAAGGAAAGCTTTTGATCAAAGTTTACACCTAACTCCTGAAAAATTCCAGGCCTATTTAAAAGTATATTATCTAGAAAATGGTTGAAGTTAACTACATTAGTTTTATTAGAATATATCATCTCATTGCACTTAGCTGCATTTAATATAATTTGTTAGCATAGCACCATTCATTAATGTTATCAAGAATATTTTAGATAATTATACAATCCTCATTAGACAGTTAACATTTAAGTCACAGGTGATATCATTAATGAATATATCAAAGAGTAGTGGACCCAGATTTGATCCTTGTGGGACCCCGGACGTCACCAAGATCTCCACCGACTGATAACCAGAGCATTCAACATACTGCTTAAAAGTGAGTATGTTTATGGAAGTTTCATAATAAGAATGTTATGATCCAGCCTGTCGAAGGCCTTGGAAAAATCAGTGTATTGGAACCAGAAATTAAATACTTACAATTTTATCATTATACATTTTATGTCTTCTTCTGTGGAGTTACCGACGCCGACACGCCGCCAGCTGCGTCATTTTGGTTTCTAGACTGCCTGTTAGGGTTTTTTCTCTTTACAGTCAATGAAGTATCTACAACGATTTCATCGAATGCCAGTCCAAAGGCGGCTATGAAAGGAGAAATTTAGGTAATCAGTCACATAGTTATTATTGTCGCTGTCATTTTTGTAAATACAAAAATTTTCCACAAATAACAAAACCACCACATTATTCGTGTAGAGTGAAAAATTATTTAAACAAAACTTTCCCTAATAGGCGAATTGGAAGACGTGGAACTATTGAATGGTCACCGCGGTCTCCCGATTTGACCGTTCTTGATTACTATTTATGAGGCTATTTAAAATCGTAAGTGTATATTCTTTCCTTTCATTTGGGTTTTCTACCACATGTGTTATCCTCTTCCAAAATAAATCACCAAATCTACAAAATAATAGAATTATAAATATAAATTGGATTAAACACAGAAATAATGTATTTTGCTGACATTTCGGAAAGTAGTCTTTTTCCGTTTTCGAAGAATTCTTATTTGCTGTGTATGTCAAATATTGCTAAAAAAACACTGTATCATCGAAAATGTAGGTCTAAATACACCCATAAAAAGGCCCTTGCAGTATTTAATGTGCAAACCTGTGACAAAGATAAACCTGTAGGCGTACAAAAATCTAATCGCAGTAATCGTCAACCAGTGGATTTTCAAGAAGTGTGTTTTCCATGTGTTAAAGTTGGAGATAAAAAAGAAAACCGTAATGTATGTTTCATTTCCACATAAAAAATTTCAAGGTATTGGAGATCGTCTTATAAATATGATGACTTCAATTACCATACTTCATGCTTAAATTTTTTTACGTATAAACGTGCTGAAGAACAGGTACATAATACTATTATCTACGACATTGCATTTAATCAGTTGATAGATGAAATTGAGCAAGATTGTAAGATCATCTGAATGTATGTATTTTGTTTCTGGAATTCGATTCAGAAATACTTTAGCTACAATTGCTACTGAAGATGTTGCAGAAAAGTATACAACGCGTAATATAATTAAATGCTTAACTAATTATTTTAGTACTGACATTCAATTTTTCTCCGAAAAAGGTGAAAGAAGTATAGTATGTTGCTCACAGATAACTATTGGAAAGTTTTTAAAAAAATTAAAAGAACTGAAAAATTCTATTAGGGAAGATTCTGATAATGAAGACAAGATTTTTTGTTAACGATGGAGAAATACGCCCTGATTTGTAGCTGCTAAATGTTTGAGATGGTATATGAAAAATAAAGCTGCTGAGATAAAAAATCGCTGCCCAAGGAATCACTACTTCCCCGTCCAGATCTTGTATCCAAGTATTATACACACTAAATCCCAATGTAATATTTTACTCCTTTTAGTAATAGGGTGGAGGTGGTAGAGGGGGTGGCTAATGCCAAAATAAATTTTAAGGGCCCTTGGTTCTCGTACACACACTAAATCCCAATTTCATTTTTTACTCCCATTAATAATAGGGTGGGGGTGGCAGAGGGAGTGGCTAATGCCAAAAAGAATTTAGAGGCCCTTGATTCTCTTATACACACCAAATCCCAATTTAATTTTTTGCTCCTTTTAATAATAGAGTGAGGGTGGCAATGGGGGTGGTATTGGGGGTGATAGGGGAAGGGTGGGTGTGGCTGATGCCAAAATTTTTTTTGAGACCTTGACTTTTTGTACATGCCCTAAATTGTAATTTTATGGACTCTTACCTGCTTTCTTTGCCTATTTACCCTTATTTACCCCATTTACCCCGAACCCTTTAACGGAATTAGACCAAAATATAATATAGTTCCAGATCTCGTTATAATACATAAGTGTACCAAATATCAAGTTAATATCATAAACGGTTTCAGAGTAAACATGCGCATAAAAAAGTTACAGACCGACAGACAGAAATTTGTTTTCAGCTCAAATTTAAAATCTCGACGTTTTAAGCCTATTTCAACAATATATATATATATATATATATATATATATTGCGTTACTATACTTCCACTGAACGTGGAAGTAAAATACACATATCTCAACAGGCACTTAAAACAGTTCCTATTGCCCTTTACAATCATTTGGCGTGGATTTTATCAGATTTTGAATTTGACATTGACAATGATGGTCGAGTGATTGTGCCCAAGAAAATGCCAATGATAATATAATCTCAAAAGATATTTTAATCTATAATCTTGATGCATTGCAATAGACCAGATGTTAGCGCGCCAGAAAACGGCCGAATGCCTATAATAGAAGTTCCGCCAACGCAAAGTACGGTGTGTTTAAAAATCTGTAACTCGCAAACTGTATGAGATATGAGCTAATTTTTTTTCAAAAACATTTTCCATCTTTGGACCATATTTCATTCACATATAGTGTATAAAAATTTTAAACATATGAGTGTAAAAAATGAGATCGATATCACAAATAGTTAATTTCTTATCGAAAGTTAAAGGTTTAAAAACACGAATTCTTGAATTATCATTCCGCCATTTTTTTAAAATTTTTTAGAAGTTGAGCAAGAGCCAACAAAAGTCCAACAAGGCATTTCTGCTGCATCTAAGGACCTTCTTTCGATATATAAGCTGAAAAATTATTTACCTTGCCAGAATGGGTTACTTGAGGATTTTGACGGCTTTCGACGGCGTGGACCCTCTACTAATAGAACTGATCATATTTTCTTTTAGATAATATTGAGCTTGTTAAGTTCTTCTTTTAACATTGGTAGCCAGGTTGTACAAATATCTATTCTATGTCCGTTTTCCCAAGCGTGTTTATAAATTTTTGATATCTGAATTTCATTCTTTCTAATGCAACTCTTGTGCTCAACCAACCTCACACTGAAAGGTCTGGATGGGATGGGTCTGGATTAACAAAAACAAAACCGATAAACCAGGAGCAGAATTCAAAAAACTGCATTTACAATATTTCGTGCGAATGTGATAAGTGTTATGTGGGTGAGTCATTCAGACCTTTCAGTGTGAGGTTGGATGAGCACAAGAATTACATTAGAAAGAATGAAATTCAGAAATAAAAGATTTGTGAACATGCTTTGGAAAACGGATATAGAATAAACTGGGGCTCGGCAAAAATTTTAACAAAAGAGGCAGATAACAGAAAAAGAAAAATTAAAGAATCAGCAATAATCTTATTAAATGAAGATAAATGCGTATCGAATTGTTCTGTAGATATTTGTACAGCCTGGCTACCAATGCTAAAAGAAGAACTTAACAAACTCAACATTATCTAAAAAAAAAAAAATCATCAGTTCTGTATACGTAGTAATTATCTATGGAAATAACATAAACAGAATATTAAAGCTGTGTATTTGACATATACAACAAATAAGAGTTCTTCGAAAAAAAGCTTTGAAAACGGAAAGAGACTACTTTCCGAAACGTCAGCAAAATACATTATTTTTGTGTTTATTCCGATTTATATTATTTGTAAAAAATAACCTCTGACTGTTCCTTTGACGTAAAGGTCACAGGCGCAGAGGCTTTTTTCCAATAATTCTATTATTTTGTAGATTCGGCGGTTTGTTTTTGAAGAGGACAATACATGTGGTAAAAAACCCAAATAAAAGGAAAGAATATTCGTAAAATGCCACAAATAACTTTCAGACAATATCGTAAGTGTATGTTAATGGATCGGACAATATTGCAGATTTAAAATATAGCATAACCAAAGAAATTCACAAAATAAGCCTTGAGCTCATACAAAATATTATCCGAATTCGAAGATCTCGAAATATTGCATTTTCAGAATTAATTTCCTCAATAATAAATGTCTCAAATTTAAAAACACTTTATACTAATGAATAGAGAATCAAAATTCCTTTAGACCGAGGTACTATACGACCCTCTTTCTAATTTAAAATTTTTGAGACGTACTCATCCTGCTACAGCGTTAAATTCTCTACAATTTCACTCATAACCATGATATTTTTTTAATATAATTTTGACACAGTTACTTGCATTCTCTCTTTATTTTTTGTATCTGCTTGTTGCACTCTAATGTGTGGTTTTAGGCGGTATTGAACTTTTACTCGACTGGCCTGGGTGATATCACCACATAAATATTAGCATCAATAAACAAACTTTCACTTTCTCTGCTGCTGTTAAAGAGGAACATCAAATCTTCCCAAATAAAAGAACAAACAAAAAAGTATACTTACATTTGGAGTCAGTACTGGTGTCCTTTGTATCGGCAGGTGCACTGTAGACCGCAGAGACAAGAAAAATGATAGCGAAGACGAAGATAATTTCTCGTTTCATGATGTCGGCTACCTAACACCTATCCTACGAAATCTAAACTAAACTTAAAGTGTAAGACCGCAAAAAGTGAACTTGTCACTAAAGCAGCGCGACCTCGTTTGTTCTCTTTTCCGCGTAAGTTCGCCTATCACTTACGGATACCAGGTGAACAAATAAAAGTTGACAAACTGACATATCTGTTTTTTTTTTGTAGTAGGCCCAATAATGTTCGAGTTTTAGATGATGTCAAGTTATTAATAGATCGTAATACCACTACAACAATGCCTCACTAGCTTTTTCTGTCTATTTCGCAATAGATGCAGGGAGCGGGGGAAGTAAGGGTGATAACTGGAAGTGATCGGAGCGGTAATGTTCCTTAAAATATCGAATTGAAATTTGGCGTCCTAGGTTTAAAGGGCTTTTTTGCTGTTCATGTTATACATGTTTTCAGATGTCCTGAAAATTCCAACAACACCAATGACAGCAATTTTGGTGGTCATGTCTGGCTCCCAGTCCCGGAAATTCCATAAAACGGGTCCCGTAGCCATGATGGTACGAGAAAATTTTTGTCAAAAATCGAGATGTTGCTTAAACGTGGCTTTTATGAAGCTAATATGCCACTGACAGCAAATTTTTTGTCGCCAAAAGGCTCGATATGCAAAAATGTGTTTTGCAAGATCTTCAAAAGCAAACTGTTCTTTGCAGGGGGTATAATATCAGAACCAATGGTCCAAATAAGTAAGGTACGGTCATTAAGCGCCCAGACCTCGATCAGCAAATCGAACAAATTAAAACATTTTGAAATAAAAAAAATTTAAACTCAAAGTTTAGGCCAGCACTGCGCAGCCCCACATTGAAACATCTCGCGGAAGGCACCTTGTTCAAGTTGTGGTGCCTGCGTCCAGATCCAAAATTTTAAAGAAGGCTAGTACGCGAGTCATTTTAAGTTTCTAGTTGAGCGTGTTTACAAGTATTTTAAATGTTATTACTTTATTTTAATTCGTTTAAAAAGAAGTTTCGGTTTGTTTAGTTATTCTATTTGTAGTTCTCGCCGATCCAGGAAGGCCTGTCTCGCCTGATCCTGCAACCCGCCACCGCGTTAACGCGGTGGTTGCACGATCGGTTCCGAGGCAGGTCCTGGTGAGGCAACTGTTGTAATGTTTAATTGTAATAAAGTTCTTTTGAATTGAATTGAGACCTCGATCAGCGAAGTTAAAGAGCGATGGTCGAGTCCGTCACTTGAATGGGTGATGTTATAGTACATTTCTGATGCAATATTGTGAGTATTGCGCAACGGGGGATCTTTCAAGACCTTTCCAGACCTCAAAAATAGGGGGTAAAAACGTTCGTGCGAGCCCAAATCCCCAAGTAAACGGAAAGCTACGAAACATATAAAAAATCGAACTCAGCGAGCCCAAGCCAAGTAATCGCAGTGAAGTAGTTATCAGAAGTTCAAAGTAGTGTTCGCGACTAGTTGATTAAAAGTGTTTTTAATTATAATTAGTAATATACTAGTAAATCTGTTAAGCTCTTTTATTAAAGATTTAGTTTCTTCTGTCTACATAAGCTTTCATAGCGAATGTACTAGTAAGTCGTTAGGATTCTAAATTAATTTAGCACCGTTTGTCTAGTCAAGCTTGCCTACTTCGAGCCATTAGAATTTCCATATAGTCACGTCGCTGTAGTTTTTCCTTGCTAGTGCCAAACCGCGCTTAAACCGCGTTTTGCCCTCGCGTATTTATTTAAAATTAATTTTTTCAAAATCATTTCTGTCTATTATTCATTACACTACTACCGGGTGTAACAAGATCATGGATTCTCCTTTAATTATGAAGATAATTGATTGAAATTTAAGATATACTACACACATAATATGTGGCACTTTTTGACACACAATTGATTTTTTTTCACTTTTCACTTCCGGTGTCGCCGGAAGTGATACTAACTTGGTATAATTTAAACGTGCTGGTATTTTTTGACATTGTGACAGATTGTTTCTAATCATGGCTATTTTGATGAAATGATTACAACAATTCATGAATTTCTAATAAAATCGCAAATATTTCAAAAAGTTGTAACTTTAACTCCCACAATGCTAGTATCAGAAAAAAGAGAATTCAATTTTACACAACTTGACGTAAAAAAATGCAGAGTGTTCCATTCGACCTAAACAAGTTTTCGCGGTTTGAAGTTGACAAAATGTAACGCGAAGAACGGAACACTTGGTATGTTACTATTGAATTTATTTCAGTTGTAGAACGTAGTGCTCCTTGTGTTCTTTTTACGTGACAAGAAGCAAATGAGAATCTTTTACACGAAGAAAGTTATAACGGTTCTTGCAAACCGTTGCACCTGTCAAATTTTCTATAAAATGTCAAATATCTCTGAAACGGCTAGGTTTAGGTACAGGATATGCTACATATTTTCGACTCAGAATTTTATGCTCTTTTCGAAAACCCTAAAATGTATATGGTGTTCCATTTGAAATAAGCAAGTTGGTATCGACTTCCGGTATAAGCGGAAGTGCCAGCTGCTTGTAATTATTTTAGTTGGATTGGCCATACCGGCATTAGTAGTTGTCTAAATTTTCAAAATTTTCTGATGCGTACTTTTCTCTATATCGATCGATTCAGTTCACGGTGAGACATCCTGTACATATAGACTATAGCATTTGACCCTGACCAGCAGTTTCGAGCGACCTCTAAAACCTTTAAATAAAAAAATAAAGCACACAAGGGGCCCCAAGAGTCTTTTCTAAAGCTCTCCAGCTGAAAATAATTATTTTAAAAAAATACTCGAGGCTCGTTCGTGTTCAGTGACCTGTATCTGTTATAGTGCATTTCAGTCACAACAGATAGAAATAATTACAAGAATCTAAACATTTTCAAAATAATTGACTCTTTTAAGCTCAAATAGCCAAACCATGAAAAAATGCAATCTGGATATTTAATTTAATCAAAAACCACAATTTTCCAAAAAGAAATCTGGAAAAAATTCACGAATCTCCGATAATTCATAAATAACTTAAATCAATAGATAAAACCATTCAAACATTCAAAATAACTATTTTACAGCTCAAACGTTACAAATTAATGTCCTAAAAAATAACTCTTCTACGCGGTCTCAAAACTTATTAATTATATTTCTCTTCAGTTCAACTTCTAATTCAATTTTACGTTCTTATATCGAAATACACTTCATTCACATTCCCAAGTTTCCATAGAGCGGCCAGCACCGCATTCATCAAAACTTATTTCCTGTAATGCTGGTATCACTGCCATCAAAACTTACTTCCATTTCGTTTCGATGCAGATCTATAGGAATATTCTCATATTTCAACATAGCTTAAAGGACCTTCGAAGTACATTGCGAGACGATTTCAAAATGTAATAAATTTATTCTGACAATTATTGCAAATAACTTTCAAACCCAAATCGATTCAAACTTCGTTTATATGCCAAAAAATTCTCCTCTTTGTGGCCGACTTCATCATATAATTTTTTATCCCGAATATTTACATTTTCATATTGTGATGCAATATTTTGCAATCGAGCCGATAGGCATGTCTGGGGACATTTCCAGACCTTAAAAATAGGGGGTAAAAACGATCGTGCGAGACTCAAGTCTCCAGCTAAACGAATCATATAAAAGGCCGAACTGAGCGAGCGCAACTCAATTATTCGCATTGAAGTAGTCACCAGTAGTTGTTCGCGAGTAGTTAATTAAAAGTGCTTTAATTGTAATTAGGAATATACTAGTAAATCTGTTCGGGTTCCTAGAGTTTTGAGTGGCTTCTGTCTAGATAAACTTTCACAAGTGAATATACTAATAAGTCGTTAGGATTCTAAATTAATTTGGCACTGTCTTTCTAGTCAAGCTTGCCTACTTCGAGCAATAAGAATTTCCCTATAGCCACGATGCTGTGTTTATTTCCTTGCTAGTGCCGAGTATAAAGCCCTTAATCGTTTTACCATCGGGCACTTATTAAAGTGAATTTTTTCAGAATTATTTTTCCAATTTACGTTATTTCTGTCTATTATTCATTACACTACTAATTTTATTCCCAAGTCGGAATTTCCGTTGTCGAAAAGTTATTTTCTTATTTTAAATAAAATACTCTCATTCAGAATATGTACAGGGTGTAGCCTTTGACCCTGACATAGATATTAAAAATATTCAGTGCTAAAAGAAAAACTATTAAATTGAGCAAAGGGTACAATACTTCAAGAAAAACAGTTACTGAGCGACGCACAAAATTCTCAAAATCAACAAATAAAGTGCACAAGGGCCTCCGAGAGTCTCTACCAAAGTTCTCCAGTTCAATCTTTTTTATTTTCCAAATCATCGGAGGCTCCTTAGTGTTGTGTTCATCTCATTTCGCCGTTCTGGTTGAGTGGCAGAGTAGCTGTAAGGTAAACTGCGTCGAGTCGTTTTCCTCAAAGAAGAACGTAAAAATTTGTCTCTAAAGTTGCATTATGTACTATAGTCTGAAAAATGTTTCATCTTAAGTAATGTATAAGATCCTCATCTTTAGAACTTCTTAATTAAAACGAATTGTACAGGTGCACAAGTTCCCAAAACGATTTTCTTTACTAGTCCACTCTATAAATTTCTACCGTGGTCTGTAAAAAAATGATAGCAATTTCACGTTTGTTTTGGCTAACCGGTTGGGTTACTTCGAGTCAACTTTATATAATACGAATATCATGGGCGGATACAGGATTATCGAACTCGGCGCCTGCATGTAAAAGTTCGTATTAAAAATGTAACAAAGAGAAAGAGTGGCTCTGTTCTCCTAAGATGCGACTAATTGGCAGAGCAGCTATTAAAAAAATTGCTCTGAGCTATACGTCTAAGGGATAGCTGTAAAACGTGAAGCAGTTAATCTACATATAACAGAGTGATTTATAACATGCAGCCTTTTTTGGATTCTACCGCGATTTTAGGAACAAATGTTAGAAGGACAAAATTTGCAAGGATTTTTTTAAATTTGAAATTGTTCAAGAAGATTTAAAAGTTTACCTTTCTGTTTGAAAGAAATTTATATTATCTGTGCCTACAAAATGATTATTTTCAATGCAATGTGCTGGCACTGTTGTATTTTATTCTTATTTAAAATCGTGTTTTTTGCGTTCTGTTACCCTGTTTTCAATATTCTTATCAGTCTGACCAATGTAGACAGCATCACAGTGTTCACATTTTATTTAATATACACCAGATTTATTGTGTTTATTTATTTTTTTCTTAATTAATGAACAAAATTCTTCCTAAATTATTTAATTTTCCAGAAATATGTCGCTATATTTTGGGATATAAGTACAACAAAAACAAAATAAAAATTCTGTTAATTCTTCTCCCATGTATAATTTTAGAGAAGCTAATCTCCATAAGCTCTACGTGGACTTAACTAATATTGATTTTGCTAGTATTGATCAATGTAAAGATATGAATGAGGCATGTGTTATATTGTATTCTATCCTGGACTCTGTTTTCATTGATAGCGTCCCAAAAACTTTAGCTAAAACTAATAAATACCCACCTTGGTTTAATGGTAATATCACTCGCAATATAAAGGCAAAATCAAAACACTGGCGCAACTTTTAAAAAAATGGTAACAAAATTCTAAGTGCGAACATAAAAATCGATATTGATAACGTGCACAAAGAATATCTTATCAATATTGAGAACCAAATTAAGTCCAATCCAAATCACTTCTGGTCATATGTAAACAGCAGAAAAGATATATCCAGTATTCCTAGCGTTATGACCTATAATGACTCCATATTAAACGAACCACAAGTAATAGTTGACGCATTTGCTAATTACTTTCAAGAGTCATATTCCGCATCTACAAACTTTGCTTATGATATAAATAGCACTCATTGTAATACTAACAATTTATGCATTCCCTATATTACCGAAAATGACGTACTCAAGGCACTTAAGATAATTAAACCCAAAACCACTACAGGTCCTGATGGTATTCCGGCCTTTCTCCTTAAAGATTGTGCCATTTTATTTGCAAAACCCCTAGCTAGTATTTTTAATTTGTCTATTAAAACTGCTACTTTTCCAGAAGTCTGAAAAATATCTAGGATCTGTCCGGTATTAAAAAAAAAAATGATAGATGTGCTATTGAAAACCATAGGCCAATAGTAATATTGTGCAATTTTAGTAAATTATTTTAAAACGTAATATACGATATTCTCTTTAATCACGTCAAATCTCAAATTTGCCTCAATCAACACGGATTCATGCCAAATCGCTCTACCACCAGCAATCTAGTGTGCATCATTCAGTTCATAGCTGAACAGTTGGATGCTGGAGGCCAAGTAGATGTCATTTATACAGATTTTTCTGAAGCCTTCGACAGACTGGACCACGGAATTTTGCTGAACAAATTATCCGAATTTGGACTAATTGAGCACTTCCTAAACTTGTTTTAATCGTACTTAGTAAATGGACGACTAAATGTACAATACCGTGGATTTTGTCTATGGATATCTCAGCGACATCAGGTGTTCCTCAAGGTTCTGTGCTTGGGTCATTGCTCTTTAACATTTTTATAAACGATATCGTTATTAGCTTATACTGCAAAACATTGCTTTATGCCGATGACCTAATAATTTTTACATCTATCATTAGTGCAGAGGACTGTGTTGATTTGCAAAACGATCTTGTACAACTATGGTCTTGGTGTAGCGTAAACAATTTACAGTTAAATATCTCAAAGTGTAGCTTTATGACATACACTCGTGCACAAAATACGATAAAATTAATCTATACAATTAATGATGAAGAACTGAAGAGCTGTGATCATTTCAAAAGATCTAGGAGTAATATTCGATCCAAAGTTATCTTTTATTAGCCATATCAATCAAATCACCGCTAATTCCTTCAAAAATTTAGGCTACATTATCCGTAATTGTAAAGAATTTAACAAAAATACACTGAAACTTCTCTTTAATTCATTTGTGAGGTCAAGACTTGAATATGCTTCAATAGTCTGGAGTCCTGGTTATGAAAATCATAAATATATCATTGAAAAACCTCAGAGGCATTTTATTAAATACCTCTGGTTCAAAAGTTCTGGAAATTATCCAGAGAGAGGTTTTCCACATTGTGACTTATTACATAGATTCAACACAAGTGATCTTCAACTACGTCGGACGTATGTATTCCTTTTTAAGATTTTAAATGGCACTATTGACTGCCCTGAAATTCTTAGTTGCATTAGATTTCATGTTCCTAATTTGCAGACTCGCTCGCATTCGTCTCTATTCTATTTGCCTGCACCAAGAACAAATTTGCTATTATTTTCTACTCTGCACCGTATGTGTTCCAACTATGATTCTTTATACAGGGTGTTGCATCATGAGAGGGACATAGCTTAATAGGAGGTAGAGAACATCAGTGGTAACCGGAACCTCCTATAGAAATGTCTCATTGGGCCTTCACTACGAAGTTACAGGGCATTTTATAATTTTTGGCCAAACCTGTTTTTTGTCATAACTTTGACAGGGAATGAAATAACGGATTCATATTTGGTACGGCTAATGTACTAACGAGCCCCAAGAGGTACATGTATAAAAAAATATATATCCAGGTCCGGACTCACTATAATTTATGTTTCTTCTTTGCATCAATAAAACATCACCCTGCATATATTTTTTTGAAATTTCGATACGATATTCGAAAAGAGCAAGAAAAAACAAACAAAATGGCCTATTTCATTTTTTTGTTACACCTTCGTGGTTATTTAAATACGTTGTTAAATGTGCAAGAAAATGGATTACAGAACCCTATTAAATGAGAGGCACGTGAAATAAATAGTTTTATAACTAAAATTTGCAAAAATTCTATTGAGCCTAGGTGGTCTGGGTGAATCATAATTCCGGCACGTTTTAAAGGTCCATTTTGGTAAAAAACTGTGGTCCTAATAAGTAATCGGGTATGAAATAACAAAATTTTTAATCAATCACAGTAGGCTTGTTCAAAGTGACAGATAATAAAAAGAAATCTCCTAAACAGTTGAATAATTGTTTGTTAGTAATTTAATGTGTCAATAATCCGCATTTAGTTAGTGAAAACTTGTGAAAATATTTTAACTATGCCAGTAAAATTTACAAACGTGGAATATGCTGACATAATATTCATCTATGGTTTCTGTAATGGAAATGGTAGATCGGCGGAAAGAGAATATCGGCTGCGTTTTCCTGGTCGTCGATGCCCTAATCATAAAACCTTTAGTACGGTGTTCCAGTATGCAAGACAACACGGAAAGTTTCCTAATTCTGCAGTTGTGGAGCGTGTTTTACAACAAGGTGTGCAGGAACAAAACAATATTATAAACGTAGTTCAAGAAAACCCAAATATGAGCACTAGATGAATCAGTTTGGCAACTGGTATTCCTCATTGGCGAGTATGGAGAACCCTAAAAAGAGAACGTTACCATCCATATCATATCCAGCAGGTACAGCGTCTTCAACAAGGCAACGATATCCCCCGCCTGGCATTTTGTCATTGGTTGTCTAACCATCGCCCAGTCATTTACAGAACCTTATTTACGGATGAGGCACAATTTACAAGGGATGGAGTAAACAATTCACGAAATAATCATAAATGGGCACAGGAAAACCCACATGCGGTACGCCAACGCCGTTCGCAACACAGGTTTTCTGTAAATGTTTGGGTCGGACTTGTGAATAGACATTTGATAGGGCCACATTTTTTTGAAGAAAGATTGAATGGTGAAATTTACTTTGATTTTCTTCAAAACATTTTACCGAATATGTTAGAAAATATCGGTATAAGAGGCATGTTGTTTCAGCATGATGGGGCCCCACCACATTTTAACCTTCAAGTAAGAGAACACTTAAACAATGTGTATCCTAATAGATGGATTGGACGCGGGGGTCCACATGAATGGCCACCAAGATCTCCTGATTGTAACCCTTGTGATTACTTTTTATGGGGCCACTTAAAAAACGGGGTTTATAGCATTGAAATTGAAAGTAGACAACATTTAATCCAGCGCATCGTTACAACCTGCGACGAAATACGGAATAATCCAGAAATGATACGTCGAGCAATTGGTGACCTTTCTAAACGCGCAAGAAAATGCACAGAATGTGGGGGAGGACATTTTGAAAATATTTCATTTAGTTTGTTCTCTTTTCCAATTTTTATTAAGTATAAAATGTTGATGATTTTCTTGATGAAAGTAACTGGTTGCTTAGGCCTAAATGGTTTAAATTATCTGTCACTTTTATTCTTTGAACAAGCCTACTGTGATTGATTAAAAATTTTGTTATTTCATACCCGATTACTTATTAGGACCACAGTTTTTTACCAAAATGGACCTTTAAAACGTGCCGGAATTAGGATTCACCCAGACCACCTAGGCTCAATAGAATTTTTGCAAATTTTAGTTATAAAACTATTTATTTCACGTGCCTCTCATTTAATAGGGTTCTGTAATCCATTTTCTTGCACATTTAACAACGTATTTATATAACCACGAAAGTGTAACAAAAAAATGAAATAGGCCATTTTGTTTGTTTTTTCTTGCTCTTTTCGAATATCGTATCGAAATTTCAAAAAATATATACAGGGTGATGTTTTATTGATGCAAAGAAGAAACATAAATTATAGTGAGTCCGAACCTGGATATATTTTTTTTTATACATGTACCTCTTGGGGCTCGTTAGTACATTAGCCGTACCAAATATGAATCCGTTATTTCATTCCCTGTCAAAGTTATGACAAAAAACAGGTTTAGCCAAAAATTATAAAACGCCCTGTAACTTCGTAGTGAAGGCCCAATGAGACATTTCTATGGGAGGTTCCGGTTACCACTGATGTTCTCTACCTCCTATTAAGCTATGTCCCTCTCATGATGCAACACCCTGTATAATAATATAGATATTTTTAATACTAGTATATCCAAAGTGCGAAATGTGTTTCTCAATTCTGCACAACAACTGTAGCTTCGAAACTATTGGATTACAACTCTTAGAACTACACTAATCATAGACTTATTTTGTTAATTTTTATTATCATTTAATTGTTTACTTTTAGTTAAGTTATTTAGTTTTCTTTTTATGTTTGTAAAATTCCTGCCCTATAATTGGATTTCTGTCTGGGCAGTCGTAACCAAAACAAATATATAAATAATTAATAAACATGTATTATGTAGATTTCTTAAGTGTAGTTAAAAATTATTTTTGTAATAAGTATTTTGCGTTGTTTGTCTTCAATCGTATTATCTATTAACGATTCTAATTTTAAGGAGGTTTTCTTTAAATATTCTCACTCCGTTTCTTAATAGATCCATTCCATATTATTTTCAACACGAAACAGACTTTCAATAACAATAATTATCATTAACTGATATTGACAATTTGTACAACTATAATATTCAGAATTAGAAATTACTTTATGTAATTTGATAAATGAATGCAATAGTTATTATCGCACCATATCATAGTACGTACATAATATGAAATTGATTTAAATAAGTCCCACCTTTTAAACTGTACCTGCCCACACATTGAAAATCTATCACATTGTTCAATTATTCATGATTCCTAGGAGTCATTAATATTTCCGGTATGACTGAACCAAGACAACAAATTACGTTAGTTAATAGTCATTATTTATACATAAAGACCTTACTTGTTTGTAAATTAAAAATCTGGTTAGTGAATGTGTAACGGTTGAGGTTCACATTCTTATTAAGTATATTTTTTTGTCTGAAATTCATGATGATAACAGTTCATTGCAGAGAATAAACTATTATTCTGAATTTTTAATCCAAGAGGTTTCTTGTAACAAATATTCAACTGAAGGCATTGCTGAATGTTGCATAATTGAACTTGAGAATTTAAATATGTATTATTAATTGGATGGAATCTGCGGTAGGTTCTTGATGAAACATATTCAATAGAATAATTATAAATATTCAAAAGAATAGTTACAATACGCACTTGGTTTATTGTTTCATTAGTTTTTTTTCAGATTTATCAAAGACTCTTAAAAACCGACCTGAAAATGGTGGTCACAGTATATATCTTACAAATCCTCTACCCAACTAGAGGGGGATAATAACTTCATTTGCTATTTCTTAAAATTTAACAATACAGGCCGGAACTACGAACTTAATTTTAATTTTATTACTGTCTAGTACAGGATTGTTCATAAATTCTGTTTGTGTATTTGTAACGTTTTTATGGTTTCTTAGGACCTTCTTAATTTCTAGAATTTCAAGCATGTCTAGGATTTTTCCTTTATTTACATTATGCAAAAGTTTAACACTACTACCGTTAAAAACGTGATTTTGCTCAATGCAATGTTCGGCGAAACCAGTTGATTTTTATTATATAAAATAGACCGTTTGTGTTCTCTTAACCTCACATCTATGCCACGGCCACTCTGACCTATATTCACAGTCGTCACACTTTATTTCATATACCCCCGATTTTTTATATCTTCTGTCTTTTCTTTATTATTAACGAACAAGCGACCTAAATTATTTCTATTCATTGATATTGTATTAATACCTAATTTATTTAATCTATTACATACCGAGTTGTTAACCTTATTTACATAATTTATACTATGCCACTTTTTGTTTTCTATATTTGGCGCGTTATAAAAATGTATTTGTTATTAATTTTCTCTGTTTACTTTTTATTAATTTGTCAATAAGTAGCTCATCATAATCATTTTTTTTTGCTAGCGTTTTAAGAATTCTTTTTCAAACTTAACCCCATTTAAGTTTAGAGATAATAATCTGTGTACATAGCTATGAAATGGTGACATTTTTATCTTCCAAGATTGATTACAATTTGCATGTGTAAGAGTGTCAGTAAAAGTTGACTTTCTGTAAATATCAAGTTCTAGCCCATGTTCTTTACGTGTCAGCGTAATATCTAAAAAGTTTATTGACCGTTGCTTTTCCATTTCAACTGTAAACTGAATTTTGTTGTTTAGGGAGTTAATAAAATGGATGAAATGTGACAATTGTCTCTCAGTACCAATCCATATAAAAAACACATCGTCAACATATCTTACCCAAAAATTTATGTATTTAAGGAGATTATTGTTTGTGATAAAAAGATTGTCATGAATATTTGAGCTAACAATGGGCTTAACGGACTACCCATAGGTAAGCCGTTTACTTGTATATACATTTTATTATCGAATTTAAAATAATTTCTGAAATCTGAGAGAAAAAAACTAATGAAACAATAAACCAAGTGCGTATTGTAACTATTCTTTTGAATATGAATAATTATTTTATTTTCAACAATTTTATATACGAAGAGAACACCTTCATTTTCGACACGGAATTGGTGATTAAATTTCTTACACGTTGTTGGCACCCTGTAAGTCGGTTACCAAAGCGACTTTTAATTTAAAGAAAGAACATCCAAATCACGAAAATCATTTATTACAAACAATTTTCAATGACATCCACAGCTTTTCACCATCATATTCTTGTACTTTTTTAGAATTACATTGTGATCATCCAAATAGTAAAGCACTGAGATCGGCTTTAGTTTTGTCGGGGCGCAGCAAGGTTTCGGATACCGCAGTGGGTTCATCAGGTGGACTAAGGTCTGCACGATGGCGTGGTTGGTGGCGTTCATGTGGCTGTGTAAGGGAAAGCTGCAGTCTCCTCCACAGTAATAAGCGGCGTAACCCTCAGGGGCAATGATCCAATCCTAAAAATTAATAATCCGAATGAAGGATTATGTGAAAGAAGAGAAGAAACATCCTTTAGTCGTGTAAAACATTTGCAATACTAACAAATTGATATCAAAATAGATGAGATAACAGGAATGAAAATTGTTTGAAAATAATGAGTACTTATAACGGTTTTTTAAACATGGTGTTTTCTAATTATAAAAAATACCTCACTCACCTCCCATTGTAAGTCTTTGAAGCTGATGTATAAATTGTGGACTCGGCAGGTTCTCCATGTTTCTACTGACTCAGCATCTGTGAAAGAATAGATTGTAAATAAACTTTTTACACAAGTTTAAGCTCACATAGTGATACTACCATCGCCACACAGTGAACCCAGCTAAATGCAATGGGAAGGTAGAATTTAAAGCGATATTAACATCGAGGAACAAAAGGAAGCAAAATCAAACCAGTTTTCGTTTCCGATTTTTTGAGAATGTGTCAAATAATCTAGGCATTTTTTATGTGGCGATTAACATTTAAATAATCTAGGAATGGCCTCACCAGCAGCAAATCCATTATAAGTACTAGAATCCTAGATCTTCATACAACATTCTTAAGGACATTTTTAGTATATACTGTGAATTACGTTCAGATATAGAATATTAAGAATGCTTAAACTTACTTCTGTAAGCTCCCCTGATGATACTAGCCAAATTGGACTTCCTAATCCGGCTCTTGGTCCCCCTTTTGCTTCTGGAATTCACTTGGTTCACGACTTTCATAAAAGCTACCATGAAGGGCTTCGTCTCTTCTTGGTCATTAGTTGTCACCAAACCGATGTCATCGACCTTTAAGTCCTTGCCTAAAGTAAACATGACATTCTTATTGTTTTATAGTAAACAGGTAAATAATACTCTGGGCATTAATATCATGTAGCAGAATTATTAGTATTAATTACAATACGATACGTTCAGTACAAAAATCAGTACACTAGAAATTTTCTGACTTGTCAACACTTCCTTACAGAAATAAAATAATATGTAATATGTACATATGTAAAACAACTTGTACATTTAAGCATATAATATTATACAGGATGTGCCAGTAAAAACTCCCAGGACAAATATTGCTCAAACTAGTTCTGTAAAAGCTCATTGCTAGAACAAATAAATGGCTTTAGTTTTAAATACAAGTAGTTTTTTAAAATATGTTAAGGGGTAGATGGCGCTACGCAACAAAATATTTTTGGATGACAGAAAAATGTTATCCGAGTTAAAGATAATTTAATTTCAATTAGATTTCGTCGAATACATCCCTGTACTCAGCTCCCTCCTAAATGGGTATATACCAAATTTCATTAAAAAAATACACATTAATAAAATTTTTGCAGATAAAGTTAAAAATGAAAATATTAGTTAGCATTTATTATTACAGACATAGTAAGTCATGGAATAAACATCAAAAATAGACAACAAAGTTAAATCTAATAATATAAATTAATAAGGTTGATAACAGTGACGTATGGTCTTTTAACCTTTATAACCACTTCAGCGATTTCAGATAATAATTTTTTTGAGCTTTACCATGAAGCCGGTAGATAATGAGTATCAAATAATCCTTTTTTTTTAAAGAAAGATCATCTGATTTGTTGTTTTAGACTTGCAAGCGAAGTTATTATTTTCTTTATTATATCTTAAGTTGGCCATGAAAAGGCAATTGTAGAAACAATAAAAAAAATATTGTTAACTGTCATTTAAGGTGCGAATAAGTTTTGTGTGCTATATATTTGTAAAAATAAATGATATTTGTTATGAAACAAATATATTTGAGGCACAAATTGAAATAGTTCGTCTGGTTGGTGATACTGCTCGTTCGATAAAAGAAGCAGTTGAAGAATTTAATGTTAGACGTCCCAATGGACCATATAAATAAAGTTTTCAATGACACAGGTATCAAAACATATTATCAGAGGCAGAAATCTCGAACATTTTGTGGGTAGACATAATGATCAAATTTTGGAATATTTTAAATGTTTGGTGCGGAGTACTCCATAATAAAATTATTGGTCCGTTCTTCTTTGAAGGAAATTTAAATAGATTTCAATTCTTGGATTTTTTGAGGACTGAATTTTCTGAGGGACTAGACAGTTTACCCATTCGTGACCAAATTAATTTAAAATTTCAGTTAGATGTGTGTTCTGTACATAATGCAGTGATAGTGAGACAGTGGTTAAATAATCATTTTCGAAATCAGTGGACAATGTTCCAACAGCCCTCTAATTGAATTTCCACCTAGGTCACCGGATCTAACACCAATGGATTTTTTCTTTGGGATATTATTAAGGAAAAGGTATATAATCGAGACCCCAGATAATTGAAGACCTCCGAGCTAGAATAAGGAACGCATGTCTAGAAATTACCCCTACACAATTAAGAAGAGTGTCAAATAATATTAAAAAAAGATATGAAAAATGTATCACATTGAACGGTGGTTTGGTGGAAGCAAAAATTTTGTTGCTTCTTTACAATCTTCACTTATTACATTACATTTATTGTTGTTCAAATGTGCTTTTAGAGGACGGAATATTAAAACATAACATTTTTAGTCGCAAACTCCTCTATAAAATCCTTATTTTACTATAAGGAACATAACCAAACTGCAACCAACAGCTACTCTCCGAGCTATGTGCCCGGAAATATTGTTTTAATATTCCGCCCTCTAAAAGCACATTTGAACTATGCTAAGCCTAAGTCAGGCTATTTATTTTTCGATTGCAACAGACACTGGACCGCTAGATGGCGCCTGCTGACTATTTTACATGTCGCTATCTCAAAGATACCGAAATGTACTAAATAGTCAAGTGATCCTCGTGTCGGTCGTCACATGCCTACCTTGCACTGAGAGAGCCAACAACAGTTGGAAACTGCAGTCTGCAAGTGGTGTGTGACGACTGGCATGAGAGCTCCATTAAGTAGGATCAGTCTTTCGGCTGGTGGTCGCAATCGAAGCATTAGCGTTTTGATGGTAATTTGCAATTATTACACTTAACGCGTCAGGCTTGTAACTTGTAATTCAGCGCTCGGCGGGGCACATAGCCCGGAGAGTAGCTGTTGATTGCAGTCTGGTTACGTTCCCTATAGTAAAATAAGGATTTTATAGAGGAGTTTGCGACTAAAAATATTATGTTTTACATTTAATGTTGTTAATAAAAATTTTTTAGTGTTTCCTTGTTACAATTATTTCATGTCATTGTCATTAGTTCCATGTCAATTTTGCGGCGTGGTTAGCATCATTATTACAACTTTTCTAACCGTCCTTCCTGTCATCAAAATAATTCTTTATAGCGCAACGCCATCTACTCCTTAACATATTTAAAAACTATTTGTATTCAGAAATAAAGTCATTTATGTGTTCTAGCAACACGCTTTTATAGAAATATCTCTAGTAGTTTCCGAAATATTTCACTTGGGAGTTTTCATTAGCACCCCCTGTATATGGAAAAAGCTCTTCTGAAAATATTACGCTACAGTCAGTTGCGACGAGCCTTTTTTTGGTTGAGGACCAAAATGAATTAAATGAACCAATAAAAGAGTATTGAAAGCAAAAAAGAAACTGTAACCGAAAGCGTTCAAGTCGCAGAGGCTCGAAACAGATATGCCGAGGGCTAGCTCAGCTCTAGTCGGAGAGAGGGGTAGGTCACAAAAGTATATACTACCAACTACAAATCATATAATCCTTAGTTATTAGATTATATGAATAAAAGTGCGCCACTAGCTTTAAATTAACTGCAACCTAGCTAGAAGGCTCCCAAAATCAACAAGGGTACCCAAACGCTTTACGAAAAGGTGTTGAATTTATAAGAAACTAGAATATAGATATGAATTGAAGGTGTCAAATTTATTATCAAATGTAAGTATACAAGTTATGCTCACCCAGCAGTTTAAAATTTGGAAAACAATAAAAATAATTGAACCGGTCCTCGGTTACACCTACTTACTATCTAATATGATTAGCTGATAATAAGCAGCTATATTCACCGTTCATGATATCACGTATGGTTCACAGTGTCCACATAAAATAATGAAAATTTGTGTCTACTAACATATCTTATTTTACAAATACCAGGCTGCATACATATACTTTCCTAAATTATTCCAAAATATTAATTTAAAAAAAAAATTACCCAAATATTAATTCACCTATGTTTACAAAAAAGTTTATCCAAATACTTAAAAAAAGATTTTAAATAGCCAGACATAAATAAAAGTAGCCACAATAGGCCTCACACTCCCAGAATTCATACGTTATACATAAAAACCTGTATGGTGAACTGCAGAGCTGCCTTCCAAATAAAAGAGAATCCACGAATTCAAGTCCTTATAAATTGCCAAGGGTTGCCATAATTCCCATCTAAAGTGGTCCAGACCACGAATCTATGTCCAAGTCGTTGCCTAAGTTGTCGATGTTGTTCCCAAACTCGTATTCCAAACCTCGAATCGTTGTCCAATGTTGAGGCGAAGGGTTGTCAATAAAAAAAACTATCCAGGGTCCACAAGTGGAGTACAGGAGCTTCGTCTGTAACCCAGATCACTCCTGCACTGGGAATGGTAGTGCCAGGCTTCAACTTTTATGGGAGAATTCGTACCATCAGGTATACGAAAACAACAAAAATATAATCGTAGAAACAAAAAGTGGAGAAAACGTGAGAGGTAACAGTAAAACGTAAAAGCCTCAAAGATGTAGGGCGGCTTAAATCTGCGGTCCAAACCAAGTTGGAAGTCAATCGTTGAGAAATGGCTTTAATCCGAGTTAAGCGAGTATAGGTGACATCCAAAACGACCAAAATGTTCACCACAAACCGTAGAATTTCAGTATCCCATCCTATTTCAAATGGAAAGCCCCAAGTCGGCGATTAAACAGCAAATTTTCTACGACTACAACAAAAATGCACCCAATCCTCCATTCCCGAGTATGAAACTGAAATCGGGAGCGAGATGGAAAATAGAAGCCTACCGAAAACACCAATCACACTTGGCTTAAAAGCTCGGCCACCCACAATACATCGGTAACTAATCTGCCAGTTGACTAGCCACATCACATCTACAGTCACTACTCGTTGTCTATACTGCGACACAAATAATGAATTTAAAATAAGTTGACCCGTAACACAGTAAATTATCCCAGAGTAAATAACTTTCACTATTCACTACTTTTTAGTCACCATTTCACAAATGTCACGATGTATTGAACGAACAGTTTTATGCAGGTATCAGTGTTTTAACGAAAAGTTACAATTAAAGTGACAGTTACCTGATTTGTCTTGAGCGTGCACTAGTAGATATATTCCATGATTCGAATGTGGAAATGTCACCCAATTGGACAAACAGGCCGTTACGTTAAATTCGATCCATCCCACGTAACCTGCTGTAGTATTGACTGAAGAAATGTGCTTCAAAATCTCCCTGAAAAGTTCCATTATCAAACAGATAATTTTTGTTCCACGTTTAAAACGAAGCTCAATTTGTAATATTATACGAAGTGTTTGTGGTAAGGCGATGCCGACCCTGAACAATGATGTAGAGGGAGTCATTTGGAATCTATGTAATCAAACATACATATATGAAAAATTTTACGGTTTTTCGCCGATTCTTATAATTTTTTTTTTAAAGTCATCTAGATATTACAATTACTTTTAAAACGTCTCTGTTATATCCTCAATATCATACATTCCATCAAGTTTTACCAGTCACTAAAAATAGACAAAAGACTCAGTGGCCGCCGGTGCGGAAGGGCTCTGGGGCGCCGCCCTCCCTGCCAAATTTAAAACAATAAATAACGATAGACGATAACCTATCTCCCGATAACCTGCTTTACGACTATTTTTTTTAAATAATAAAAAACAAACGGCATACTCTCCTCACTTGCGATCAATTTAATTTAACTTCCGAATTGCATGTAAAAACGCTGAAATGGGCTCCAGATATTCCGCCTAAAATATGTACGGCGGTCGTCATGGCAACAAGTGTTTCGTTATCTATTGGGGCTCTGGCCAGTTCGCTCATGGCTGTGTAGGAGTTAATTACTTTGTCGTTTCTGTTTTCCTTGCTTTTTTACGTATGAAATTGAGGTATCGCGCTTTTTTAAAAAGTTTATCGATTTGTTGCATATATAATGTAATGTAATTTACATTACAGATTTCTTTTTAGTTTTATTAAACATTAGACTAGGCGGCAAAAGACATAATTAATTATGAAAGTGAGTGAAATTAAAAAACTTATATTTAGCCGCTTGAGCTTAAATGAAAAACTTGAAATAAAACAAGACGGCCGTCCAACGCCAGTTTTAAATATAGTGCAAGAGCAGCGACAGTACAAAAATAAAAATGGTTTTATGCGTAAGTTTGACAAAAAGATATACATTAAAACTATTTGGATTTGTGGTTGCGAGGAAACAAATTCGTTCTTTTGTTTTGTATATCTGCTTTTTGGGGGCGATGATAAGTGGACAAAAAGTGGGGTAAACGATTTAAAGCACATTTCTATAAAAATTAAAAAACACGAAAGTAGTACGAAACATCTAGATAATGTTGTCAGCTTTCAACTTTTAGGAAAGACTAATATTGCTACATTTCTAAGTACGGCTTATGCGGATCAAATTCGTACGCATAATGAGACTGTGATCAAAAATCGACAAGTACTCCCCAAAATAATAGACATATTAAAACTGTGCGGAACGTGTAATCTTGCCTTTCGCGGTCACGACGAGAAAAAGTCTCTTCAAATAGAGGGGTATTTCTAGAATTGGTTGATTTGGCTGATAGTGCCTTTAATAGCCATATTCAAGAAGCAACAGTGTTCAAGGGTACATCAAAATCTATTCAAAATGAAATTTTGCAATGTATGTTCGAGGTTTGTCGTCAACATATTCTTGGAGAAATTCAAGAATCTGCGTATCTCGCACTTATGGCTGATGAGACTACAGATGTATCAACTCAAACTCAAACTGTAGTTGTATTACGTTATGAACTAAATGGAAAAATATTTGAACGGTTTTGTGGGAAAAGTCAAGATGCAGATGGACTGTCTCAATGCATTTTAGAACAGATTTCGTCGATTTTGCCAGATTGCCCAGAAAAACTGATTTGTCAAACATATGACGGAGCTGCTGTTATGCGTGGTCATTTAGGTGGTGTTAACGTGAAAATTCGCCAACAATACAAAAATGCACATTTTGTATATTGCTACGCTAATCGGCTTAATAAAATATTAGAACAAGCAGTTTCAAGCATCAGTAGTATACGAATATTTTTTTCAAATTTGAATGGCATACAACTTTTTTTTCTCAATCGCCAGGCAGAATGGCAGCTTTGCAACATGTTTGTGACAAACGCATTCCAAGAACTTTTCAAACACGATGGAATTTTAACTCTCGTATAGTACAGAGTGTGTACAACAGTAAAGATTCAGAAAATTCCAGCGAAATTCAAAGTTTTTCTGGGTGCTTGCAAACATTAAACTTTCTCATAACTTTCGGTTTAGACGTTGTGTTCGTGGAAGTTGTTAAAGTTTTGAAAATTTTGGTTACTATTCCGGTGACGACATCTGAAACGGAAAGATGTTTTTCGACATTAAAATTAATTAAGACATATGTAAGAAATACTATGAGTGAAGACAGACTAACATCACTAGCAATGCTGTCAATTGAAAAGTCAATGGTACGAGAAATACCAAATTTTAACGAAAAAGTTATTAAAAATTTTATCTCCGACAAAAATAGAAGAATGGAATTTCACTTCAAAAAATAATGATGAGTACTTAATCAATCGCTTTAATTTATATTTGCGAACTTTTTAATGATTTAATTAGAACCTCAAAAATGTTTCGCCTGCGATGCTTTTGTTTATTGGATCTACTACATTGATACCCGCGAGCCGCCACTGCGCCCTCCCAAGTACATAAGGCACGAGTCGCCACTGCAAAAGACTAATCAATCGGCAATAATTTTTCATTTAATCAAAAACTAAATATGCGCGTTTTTTCAACAAAAACAAAACTATCATTTCAAAGGCAATCACACCCACAGTCATATGTTTGTTAATAATATCACTGACAGTTGTCTTGCGCACACTTTCATATTTCCTGTAAGTTTATAACTATCCTCAGTTTTGTGTCGTTTTGTACTAATAATTTGTTTTAAGTTTCTGACATATCGAGTAGAATTAATTTCAATGGCTACTTATAGTAAACTATTTAGAAAAATTTAAAATCTTAACACCATTTCAGTTTGGATTCAAAAAAGATTGTAGCGCATCTGACGCTGCATTTAAACTAATAAATTATATTAATAATATCCTAGAAAATAAACATATTCCTATGGGTATCTTCTGCGATTTGTCTAAGGCCTTTGACTGTGTAGATCATAATATTTTACTAATAAAGCTCAATTACTACGGAATACGCGGTACACCACTTCTGTGGTTTACTTCATATTTAAAACATAGATCTGCATATGTCAGACTTTATGACGAATCTCAGGAAATTGGAAAAACTGTTATCACGGAAGCAAAAGATATCGCATTTGAAGTTCCACAGGGGTCCATATTAGGTCCAGTATTATTTTTAATATACCTAAATGATCTTGTTGATAATTTTCCTTCGTTACAATTTTAATTGTTCGCTGATGATACCAGTATCATAGTGAATGATGATAATTTGGACGACCTTAAAGTTAAAAGTGAAGAGGCAATGAATGGCATAACAAACTCATTTCATGCTAATAAACTACTCTTAAATGTTGAAAAAACAATGAATATAACATTTGAATAATCCCACATACCAGCCTTAGATATAAATATTCAAACTGACCTAGGACAAATAATATCAGTAACTGATACTAAATTTTTAGGAATATATACTGATAAATCGTTAAATTGGTCGACGCATATTTCTAATTTAAATAAAAGACTTGGACGTGCAATTTATGCAATAAAGAACGTCAAAGAAAATATCAGCATTGCAGCGGCACTCTCTGTGTATTTTGCATATTTTCAAAGCATACTGCAATATGGTGTAGAATTTTGGGGAAACGCAACTTGTCTTCAAAAAATTTTAGTGACACAGAAACGTGCTGTGCGAGCAATTTTTGGTATTCATCCGAGAGAATCCTGTAGAACGGCGTTTAAAAACTTACATATACCAACTGTAGTTAATCTTTATATATATAAATTATCTATAATAATTTACAGAAAACGAAACACAATATCGACATCCGCTGATATCCATGATTACAATACCAGATCTAATACAAAACTATGCTGACTTACTCTTTTACTATGGCAAAGCAGATGGGAATGCTTACCTTGCTGCAAGATTGTATCATTAACGATTTCGTCCACGTAGAAAGATTCCAGATCCTCATGTATTCAGCAACACTTATCGCCGAATGGCGGAAACAGGTAATTTACATCATCATGAGCCTGATGTAGGACCTGCACGCCATCACCCCGAAGATGACGAAAATATTCTAGCCGCATTTGCTGAAGATCCCGCAACAAGCGTTAGAAGAGTGGCGCAGCAACTTGGATTGTTAATTTGGAAGACTTGGTCAGTAATGAATACAGAGAAAAAGCATCCTTACCATTATACATTATACTTCAGTACAAAGCCTCGAAGAGGGTGACCCTGAACGAAGAATAACATTTTGTCGCCTTTTATTGAATGCCGATATTGAGGACCCTCATTACTTAAAATCTATCCCATGGACGGATGAATCAAAATTCTCCCGTGAAAGCATAACCAATTTTCACAATCTCCATTATTGGGCGGACAAGGATAACAACCCGCAAATGAAAAAACAAACTTTCTTTCAGAATAACCTTAGTGTCAATGTTTGGATGGGTGTAATTGCTGGACATGTCATTGGGCCTCATTACCTATTAGATAATCTGAACGGAGACGCTTATCCCTACTTCTTGCAGAACGATCTTCCTCCACTCCTAGAAATTTAATGCCAATTAATCGTCGCCACCGCATAATATTTCCAAACGACGGATGCCCAGTTCACTACCGCTTAACAGTCCATCAATTCTTTGATCGAACATATCCTGTTCGGTGGATTGGGCGTAGTGGACCTATTCTGTGGCCTGCAAGGTCCCCAGACTTAACGCCACTGAACTATTACGCGTGGGTATGATGAAAGAACTTGTGTACAATGAGGAAATACAAAGCCGTGTCCAACTAGTAGCAAAATACTAGTCTCTACTCAGGTGGTGAAAGGCAGAGGCCGGAAGCTAGGCAGGTTAAACAAGGAAGCATTCAAAAGGAGTCTGGCGGAGTCCTTCCGAGAAACCTTGAACAAAACGGAGGAAACCCTCACCGATGCGGTTATTAGAGCCTGCGATGCAGCAATGCCCAGGAGGGGAATCAGGAGATTGAGGAAGGAGGTCTATTGGTAGACAGAGGAGATCGCAGCTTTCAGAAGAGAATGCATCGCGATCTGTCGGCAGGGTACAAGGCAGAATAGGAGAGCAGAAGCGCCTGGGGAGAACCTGTATCTAGAGGAGTATCGAAATGCCAGAAGAAACTTGAGAGAGACTATTAAAAGATCAAAGAGAGAGAGGTGAAGAGAACTATGTGAGAGTGTGGATACGGATGTCTGAGGAGACGGCTATAAGATTGCTACCCGACAAATGAGAAATCCCCCTCAGGCCTTGCCAGCTGAAAAGGTGGCTGAAGTGGTGAACGCTCTGTTCCCAGAAAGGGACATAGTTAGGTGAAGGGCGGTAGAGGTGACTGCGGTCCCCCCATTTACGGAAGAAGAACTTGAGGCAGCACGTGCCAGGCAAGTGGGAAGGCGGCAGGCTTAGTTGAGATTCCGCCTGAAATAGTTAAGCTGGTTACGGAAGAGTATCCAAGGGAGATCTTAAGGGTAATGAACCGCGCTCTAGAGAGGGGGAGTTCCCGAGCAGATGGAGGAAGGCTAGGGTTGTCCTGGTCCAGAAAGAGGTAAGCCGCCGGAGGAATCGTCATCCTACCGACCGCTATGTTTATTAAATTCAATAGGCAAACTTCTCGAGTACTTGATACTTGAGAGACTAGAAAAGGAGATAGCTGAGAAGGGCGGCTTATCTGAAAGCCAATTCGGTTTCCGGAAAGGACGGTCGGCGCCATTAGACTACTAAAGAAGACGGCGGAGGAAACCCTAGCCGCGAAGAGCATATGCGCCGTCGTGACTCTGGACGTCAAAAATGCCTTTAATTCGGCGGGATGGGCGATAATTGTCAGTAAGATGTAGAGTATGGGGATAGCCCCGTACCTCGTAAGGCTTACCATGAGCTACTTCCAGTATAGGATGATCGGGTATGAGACTGAGGGACAGATTGTTTGGAAAATATCACGTGTGGGGTTCCGCAGGGCTCGGTGCTTGGGCCGACCTTGTGGAACATTATGTTTGATGATGTCTTCAGATTGCGATGGCAAGATGGTGTGAAAATCATCGGTTATGCGGACGATCTGGCCATAACAGTGACTGGAAGGTTGACAGTCCCCATAATGGAGGCGGCCAATGAGGCCATCAGAAAGATCGAGGGATGGTTAGCAAGGATGCAGCTCGAGCTAGCTGCTGAGAAAACGGAGTTATTACCAGGAAGAGAAACCTACCGCCCATGAATGTTAGGATGGGACGAGTGGAGATACGCCCAGGTGACCATCAAGTACCTAAGGGTTTGGCTGGACTCTAAGTTGAACTTTGGCGTTCACGTCACAAAAACGGCCGAAAAAGCGGGAAAGGCAGCCACAGCCATCGGAAGACTTATGGCCAACACTCACGGACCGAGAGCTAGCAAGAGGAGATTGATGTGCAGCGTCGTGCACTCTACCCTCTTGTATGCGGCTCCGGTCTGGGAAAGTATGATGAACACGACGACGAGGAGCAGGATGACCAGGATGTAGCGTTGCGCTGCGATAAGGGTGTGCAGCGCATATAGAACTATCTCGTACGAGGCGGTATTGGTATTGGTGGTGGCGGGGATTCCCCCTCTGGACTTGATAGCCAAAGAGCGGTCTATGAGGGAGTTGCGAAGGCAGAAGCCAGGGACAGGCTGTTGGAAAGGTGGCAGGGGCGATGGGAGGTCGCACACAATGGAAGGTGGACCAGACGCCTTATCACAAATGTAAGGACGTGGATGGAACGGAGACATGGGGAAGTGGGGTATTATCTTACCCAAGCCCTGAGTGGACATGGGTGTTTCATGGAATACTTAAATGATATTGGTAAGATTGATAGCCGAGAGTATATATATTGTGGGGAGGCCGACAACGCGGAACATACCGTGTTCGTATGCAACAGGTGGAAGGAAGAGAGGCGACACGATGGTTCGCCGTTACTGTCCCCGGACGATATAGTAGAGAGAATGCTGGAGACAAAGGAGAACTGGAGAAAGGCGGAGGAGGCGATAACTCGCATTATCAAAAAGAAGGAAGAGGATGAAAGAGAGATGGGGCTGACCCCATGGAGGAGTTCATAACAACAAACTCAAATGACCAGCTGGTTTGAAGATAAGCGAAAGTAGTTCCAAACTAGTCGGAAACACTAAAGAGGCGGAGGGGTTTTAGCCGGCTGAAGTCGGGCACTACCTGTAGCGCTAGACACTAAGCTCAGGTGCTCATGATGAGTTTCCCCTTCAAAAAAAAGTGCAAAAATAAAGCGAGTCGCTCTACAACCACGACAAGAAATGTGATTAAAGACAACTACTGTTGAAATTAGAAGACGGACGAGGAAATGCATTAGAAATAATTGGTCTCATTTTAAACACCAAATATAATAAATTTATTCTCAAATAATAATTTTTGCTTTAGATAAAGTTTTTTGAAACGATGGCTTTGTTTTTGTTGAAAGAACGCGCATATTTAATTTTTGATTAAAGGAAAAATTATTGCCGATTGACTAGTCTTTTGTGTATTTTTAGTGGCTGGTAAAACTTGATGGTATGTATGATATTGTCACTTAAAGAGGATGTAATAGAGAAGTTTTAAAAGTAATTGTAATATCTAGATGACTTTTTAAAAAAAAAATCGTAAGACTACGAAAATAGACATTTTTAATTACTATTACAATTTTCTTCTAACAAATGTCATTGTTTTCAAAGAAAAAAAATATTTCAGAATATCAAAAGTTAAATTTAAAACGTAATATTTAGTTAAATGATGAAATATGGAGATTTTTTTAAAAAGCACAAAATCGGCAATATAAAAACCGTGGCATTTTTCATATAGGAGGTATGTTTGGTCATATAGATGCCAAATGACTCCCTTTACCTCCCTGTTCAGGGGCATCGCCTTGCCAAACACCCTGTATACTACTTTTTGGAAATATCTACCTAAATTTTCATAATTTGAAAGTGTTTGCGTGAAAATCTTGTACCGGTTATTTTTGCTGGCTTCGAACACAAAGTCAGAAAGTTTAGTTTCTAAAGTCTAAACGGCACTTCCACTGTTTCTACCTACATTATAAGAATTTGATAGAGATTACAGAAGAGGATGACATTATACTGTATGTACACTCACCTATTCCCTGCATCCAGTATTTGCAATAACTCAACTGTGTATTTTGAGTCTGGATGACGCTGAGGTAATTGCTCCTTTTTGAAAATTCGCAATTCAGCTCCTATAATGTCCTCTGCAACCGGCAAATCGGAAACATTGAACCACAGTTCTCTTCCTTTCCTGTGCCTTATAAATTTTTCCTGTGGATCTGAAATTATTACAACAAATAGCCTCAACTATTGTGTAGTATTCCCTAATTTTGCATGTGCATGAGTTGATACCATGCATACGATTTCATTTTCTCTTGGACGTAATGTTAAAGCAGCTTTAAAACATTGTTCACGTAGGTCCATACGTGAACAATCTCTTTATGTTATTCCTTGAACTTTGTATGCAAGAAAAAATGAAATCATATCTGCAATATCAACTTATATACACGAAAAGTTAAAATAAATTAGACTTATCAATGACTTCAGAATAGGATAGACAAAGCATCCTCTTGGTTTCTTGTGCATCATTTATTTGTTTATATTTCTTTAAAAGTAAATACTGGTACTCAGCAGTCTATTGGCTAAAGGCACGTGGGTATATGCGCACGTAGTCCCTCTCAACACGTTTTGTTTACTATCCAGTACTAAAACATGAATAAAACTATCTCCATCCTTTTTTAATAATAGAATGTATGAGATAGTAGGGGAACATAACAACTCCTGTGTTAATGTATAGGACATGCTTTGTCTATCCTATTCTGAAGTCATTGAGACTTTTAGTGTTACATAGGGAGTATTCAGATTTGAGGAGAAAACTATAAAACAGCTTTAGTAGGTTACTTAGGTTACAATTTATAGTTGTTGTACAATAAACTAAAAATATAAGATAGATAATAATTTGTTCATTCAATATATACAGGGTGGAACATTAATAATAGGCCATACTTCAGGGGTAGATTCTTTGGGTCAAAATATGAGGATATAACCAAATATGCTTTAGTAAAATAACCGTTTACAACCGAGGAAATGTTAAAATTATTAACAACAAAATTTAAAGCCAAAAAATCATCTGGCCCGGATGACATTCCTTGTTTTCTTATTAAAAAAGTGTTGAATTTCATCGTCGAACCACTTACATATCTTGTTAATTTATCATCCGAGACAGGAACATTTCCCAATAGCTTAAAAATTGGAAAAGTTGTACCGATTTTTAGAAGGAATGATAAGCAACTGTTAGAAAATTATAGACCGGTAACTGTGCCCTTTGGTATGTCCAAGGTGATTGAATATTGCTATTTGTGTAGATTATTAAATTACTTAGAGACTTTTCAAATCATGACAAAAAATCAACATGGCTTTTCTAGCGGTAAGTCGACCAGTACAGCTATTCATTCTTTTTTGAACAAAATATTAGAATGTGTAAACGCGGGAGAGTGTCCTGTTGGGATATTTTGTGATCTCAGCAGGGCATTCGACTGTGTCAATCATAATTTATTATTAATTAAAGTGCAGGATTATGGAATAAGGGGTCCTGCACTTAATTGGGTTACGACATTTTTGGAAGATCGGAAACAATACGTAACACTAAAACATAAGACACACAACATTGTGTCCACAGTTGATTCAGAGTGTCTAAACTTAACCATGGGTGTTCCACAGGGCTCTGTATTAGGTCCTGTGCTTTTTCTTTTATACGTGAACGATATTGATTCTTTGCCAGCAACTGCACACTTTACGATGTACGCGGACGACATATCTGTAATAATTTCCAACCCACTGGATAATGTTTTAGAACATAATTGTAATAATATTTTAAACATTTTAAGCAGTTGGTTTTCCCACAATACTTTACATTTCAATGCCGAGAAAACTCATCTCACTAGATTTCACAACAGGCAAAAGAAATGCGACAATTTAAATATTAACATAAATAATACACCTATTTCTAGCGGTGAGGAAAGTATTAAGTTTTTGGGAGTATACTTGGATGAATCCCTGAAATGGAATTATCATTGTGAAACTTTGATATCCAAAATTTCATCGATAGTATATTTATTCCGAAATATTAGAGCTTATTTAAGTAGAGAACAGTTAATTAATTTGCATTATGCTCAAATTGACGTTTAAGGTATGGTGTCTGTTTCTGGGGGAATTCCACATTATCAAGGTATTTATTGCGCAAAAACGCATTTTACGATGTATTGCCGACGTACCGAATGCTTACTCCTGTAAAAATATATTTTAAAATTTTAAGCTTACCGAGTCTGTATATTTTCGAAATATGTATATATGTTTTTATGAATAGAAATAATTTTATTTTAAATAAAGATTGTCATAATGTTAATACAAGGCAAAAGAATAAGCTGCATGAGCCTTGTGCCAGGCTTAATATGACTAGTAAATCCCCAAGATTTATAGGACCTAAAATCTTTAACCGATTGCCAGACGAAATAAAATGCAGTAAGACTGTGCATTTATTTAAGAAAAGGTTAAAATTATTTTTTTTTGTCTCTTAGTTTGTAAGGGCTATATGACTATTCCTATACAATATTCTGTATTGTCGAAAAGGAAAATAAATGATTATTATTATTTTTATTATTATTGCTGTGGAAAAAGATACAGGGTGCCAAAGTCCAGCAGCAGCCTCATGACTGATCTTCGCCAAATTTGTTACAGAAACGGAACTTTTTCTATTCTAAGAAACAATAATTTATGTATTACATCACGTTAGATCATAGAGGGCGCCGCAGGACCTGTATCTGATGATGAATTTTTTCCATATTTTTTTGACGAAACGTTGTGGTACTTCTGACCAGAAAATCTGATGGGGGCGTCATTTCTACGTATAAAAAGTACACTTGGTAGAACTTGATAACTCCAACCGTTTTCGAGGAAAGTGCCTTAAACATTTCAATAATTTTTTGAAAGAAAAATTCAAATTTAATGAAACGAACTGTAGTTATTGGAAAGTATGCTTTGGCTACGTTTTAGTTCCGTCATTTACGTCATTTAATCATTTTACTTTGTTCTTGTGTTCCTCAAGCTAATTTCTTTAACTTCTTTATTTACATGCCTAGACATAATAATTTTTCAAATAGGGAAATGAGGGATATGATATGTGTTTACGCACAAAATACAGCCAGACCATAAGATTTTCAAAGATCTGTTTCATCGTTTGAGAGAAACGGGTTCATTTCGCCATAAGAACGATGTAGGACGACTGAAACGAACTCCAGATCAAGAACTAGAAATTTTAGTTCATGTCGATGAAGATCCTCAAGTCAGCTTAAGTCGTTTAGCAGCGGCAACAGGGGTGAGTAAACAATCTATCCTAAGAGTTTCATGTAAAGAACGCTTCTATCGTTCTATCCATATCATCTCACTCCTGTACAAAACTTACTTCGAAGGGATCTTCCACAAAGTCTACAATTTTGTCAATTTTTTCTAAATAAACACAACAGGGATCGAAATTTTGTTAAGAACACTTTAGTTACCGACGAAGCAACTTTTACTCGCTGAGGGGTTTTTAACTGGAGAAATACTCATTACTGGGAAGTAGAAAATCGTCATGCCGTTAAAGAAAGGCATTTTCAGCAAAAATTTAAGATTAACGTTTCATGTGGTATCATCGGTGATCAATTATTGGGGGCATTTGTCCTTCCTCCACATTTAAATGGACAGTCTTATCCGTTTTTTCTTCAATATACTATTGGTGATATATTACATGCTTTCATGCTAGATATACGCAACAGAATGTGGTTCATGCAAGATGGAACTCTCCCTCATTTCTCCATTTGAAGTCAGGAATTATTTTGATGAGACTTTCCCACGCAGATGAATTGGTAGGGGAAGTGAGTTTGCTTGGTCACCAAGGAGTCCTGATTATAATCCTTTGGATTATTATGTGTGGGGACATATGAAGTCCTTAGTCTATGCAAATACTATCAACTTAAGAGAGCTGTAAACGGGGAACACTTTAAGATCTATTTCAACAAAAACAAAACCGATAAACAGGGAGCAGAATTCAAAACACTGTATATACAATATCCCGTGCGAATGTGATAAATGTTATATGGGTGAGTCATCCCGACCTTTCAGTGTGAGGTTTGATGAGCACAAGAATTACATTAGAAAGAATGGAATTCAGAAATCAAAGATTTGTGAACATGCTTGGGAAAACAGACATAGAATAAACTGGGACTCGGCAAAAATTTTAACAAAAGAAGCAGATACCAAAAAAAGAAAAATTAAAGAATCCGCAATAATCTTATTAAATGAAGACAAGTGCGTGTCGAATTGTCCTGTAGATATTTGTACAACCTGGCTATCAATGCTAAAAGAAGAACTTAACAAACTCAACATTATCTAAAAGAAAATATCATCAGTTCTATGTTCTGTGTAAGTAGTAAGTATCTATGGAAATGACATAAACAGAATCTTAAAATGTGTATTTGACATACTCAGCAAAATAAGAGTTCTTCCTGTAGATTATTAAGAGTAAGGAGTATACACAAAAAGGATAGAAATAAAACAACGCTCATTACCCTGCGACGATCGAAAAAGGAACTGAACTATATTTAATGAAAGAGAACATACATTTTTTAGTGCTACCACCTTCACAAACCTTACATCTACCAAAGTTAGTAATACCAACACAATATATTTCTTTTTATAAATGTTGATTATTTTTTAACACTTCCAAAAAAAAGCTTTGAAAACGGAAAGAAATTATTTTCCGAAACGTCAGCAAAATACATTATTTCTGTGTTTCTTCCGATTTATATTATTTGCAAAACATAACCTCTGACTATTCCTTTGGCGTAAACGTCACGGGCGCAGAGGCTTTTTTCCAATAATTCTATTATTTTGTAGATTCGGTGATTTGTTTTTGAAGAGGACAATAATACATGTGGTAGAAAACCCAAATAATAGGAAAGAATATTCGTAGAATGCCACAAATAACTTTCAGACAACTGTGGGACAAAATACAAAACGCAGCGAATTTTATTAGAGGGCAGGAAAATGTATTTTTCAATGTAAGAAAATCTTTTATGAATAGAATTAGAAAAGGCATAGAAGTGGGTGGAGGCCATATCGAACATTTACTCTAAGTTGCAGCAATGGGGTTTTTGTATAAGGGGAAAGTTGTGCTGATTTTGGTTGCCTGTTTTTAATTCTTTTACTGGAGGTTCTTTGCCAGCTAAGCTCAGTCTAAAGTTCGGAGAACAATTATGGGCGTGGGTTTAAGTCAAGGGCGCCAGACTTATAGAGAAGTCGAGGAAATGAAAAGCAGGAAACAAAGAAAGAGTAATACGACTTAAATAATAGAAATATATTACAAATTTGTGGTTAGTAACCCTATATTACTTCAAAACAGTATACCCGTCTTTAAATTTACTATATTACAATAATGGGATATAGAAAAATATATTACCACACAATAGATTCATATAAAAATATATTACAACAAATTGATATCACAAATTATATTAATTGAACCTGATATCAAAAAAATATATCTCAGCGACAATATATTGATATCAAAAATATTTCCTCACCAGTTCAACCTTAAAAATCTTCAAGGCTAAGAAAATTTTATATATTACAAGAACCACAAGGTAATACAAATTTTATATATACAGAACTAACATTTAATAATATAAAACAATATAGGTATAAATAATATATGGGACGGAAGATTTGACAACAAAAAAAACTACACACATTTAAAGTAAAGTTTACAGACAAAAATTTTCTTTATGTATCCTTGGCCCTTTAGAAGAGGTAACAAACTAACTTTTACTACATATAAGTTAATAATCTAAATCTTTTAAATAAATAATTGATGATAATTTTATTTAAAGATTTAATGTAGCGATATAGGAATATGCAGTCTATGATCTTGAATTGTTAAAAAAACTGGGTTGGTAACTGTCCCTTACTGATAAAAAATTGACTATTTCTTAGAAATTTATTGAAATGGTACTTATCTTTGTTAAGTAAGATGTTTCAACCCGATTGCACTTTAGGTCTCCTTCGTAATTGAAATAAGAAGGTTATACTTTATGGACAGCTTAGAAGTTGACTCCATTTCCAAATTCTGCGAAACGTGTTCACCAATAGTAAAAAAAACTGTGGCAGCAAAAAATATGTTCCCAGCGGGTTACAGCTTCATACCAAAGTTGAGTTATTTCTCGTTCATGTAGAATAGCGAGGGCGAAATAATTTCTTTAATCATTTAGGTATAACATCCATTAATTAAATGTATGAAATTTAAATGGCGAACTTAAAATTCATCTACTGAAACCAAATTTTGAAAGAAGTCCTCTTTTCAAATCGGTAATTAAAAGCCTAAAAAGATTTTTTTACATTGTAAATTTGCATCGATAAACTTAAACCAATTTTACATACCTTATTCGTATAAGGCTTTAATTAAATCCCTCTCTTAGAGGTGTAGATAAAATTTTCGTTCAAGCAACCGACTCGCATGAAGGCCGGATACAAAAAGGAGGAAGCCTCGCCGCACCGCGTTCTATCTTGCAAAACTACTTCCTTTATCTCTCTCTTTCATATAGATTTATACTGATCTGAACCGTTTATTTTGAGATTAAAATGTTATTTAAACTCTGGCAGAAACAAACTAGTCTTTACAACCTAAATAATCTTAAGGTAATGTTAAATCTTTTAAAAACAAATTGTTTAATTAATTTATTTTAGAAACTAGTTCGCGCCATCTGGGGTTGTGAAGCATAAGTCAACTTCTAAAATTGCCACTCGATTTAAGTTTTTAGGTTCGCAGATAAACTTCATTAGGCGGGGAGCAGAGCGATCAAAGATGTATTTTAGTTAATAATTTGAGATTTTCTAATAGCTTTACTATTAGAACGTGGAACGTGCGATTGTGCAAATCGAACGTTACAAAGTTTATAATGTCATTAAGTCAACTTTTTAGTTATTTTTTGGTTTTCTAATAAGATTAGATCCTTATTTTAGACAATCTTTTGATTTATGTATTTACCTCAATACCATGAAAATAATCCATTAGTTCATAAAAAAGTGAGAAAGAGTTTACGCTGTTATTATGATTTTGTTTCCCCTTACGTTTTGTACTATTATATTTCAGTATGCCAGTTCTTGTTGTTTATACATCAAATTACAATAATTGTTATTCTTGAACTCAGCCATTTAAGGCAAGGTGAGGATTTCGGCCAGTTGAGGCAATTAGTTTACAGCTTAACTGCTGCACCAGCAGGTTTTAATTTCAAGATTATAGTAGGTGTTCAAAATGGTGCCCATTGACTTCTTGGCATTGTCCGAGACGAATGTAAAAATTTTCAATAGCACTTCTTATCATTTGAGGTGGTATTTCTGCAAAAATGTTTATTATGCGTTACCTCAGCTCTTCCAAATCACGAGGTTTAGTGAAATAAACCTTACTCTTCACGTAGCCCCAAACAAAATAATCAAGTGGCGCGAGGTCGGGAGATCTTGCTGGCCATTCAATAGTTCCTCTTCGACCTATCCATCGATTTTCGAAAGTACCATTCAAATAGTCCCTAACAATATCCCGATAGTGTGGAGGAGTCCCGTCTTGCTGGAACCAAACATTATCGAACTCATCACCAGCAATCTCTTGTATAGCGGGAACTATTTGATTTGTCAACATTTCCAGGTATTTTGCTCCATTCAAATTTCCATCTATGAAAAACGGTCCTATGATTCGATCTCTGAAAACTCCTGCCCAAACATTTAATTTTTGTGGATACTGCGTGTGTGTTTCAAGCATCCAGCGAGGGTTTTCGTCACTCCAATATCTGAAATTATGGCGATTAACTTTTCCACTGAGTTCGAAAGTTGCTTCATCTGAGAAGACAAGTAGAGATAACAAAAAATTTGGGTTTTGGTTACTCCTTTCCATCATTAATTCACTAAATTCAAGTCGCCGATCAAAATCATCTTTATGTAACTCTTGGTGAAGGTGAATTTTGTAAGGATGAAATTTCAAAAGTTTCAAATTCTTATGAACTGAAAATGCACTCATATCAAGCTGTTGATTGGCTTTTCTGATTGATAACCTTCGATTTTCAACAAATGCCTGGGCCACTTCCATTTGTCGAGCTTCCGATGTTTCAGGTTTTAGTCTTCCAGATTTTGGACGATTTTTATTTGTCCTTGTGTCTAGGAATCGTTTTATGGTACGGGACACAGTAGATTTCGAAATTCCCACTTGATCTACACGGAAAGTTTCGTTGAATAGAATTACAACTTCATCATAGGACCTTTCTTTATCGCCCCACCGCCCTTTATCGCATCATTAAAAGAGAAAATCTCTCTTCCTCTGTTAAAGTAGCCATTATGCAGAAAAATACGCGAGAACTAATGAAAAATGAATTAACTTTTTCCGTACAAAAGTGCGCTCCTGCCTCTACAAAAGTTGGAAGGAACTGAATGTTCTCGTAGAAATTTCACAAAACAAATACTGTTATTAAGAACACTTTAAAAAAAACATTCATAAAAACCAAGATATCACAGATATTGTTTTTTAAACTGAATGTTTTTTTGTCAACACGAGTAGCTAGAGTTTGTGAATATTTACAAACTTATGGACGCTTAAGGTTTATTTCAATTTTGTGCGATTGCAGCGGCACCTTGCGAGAATCGAAAAAAATGCTCGATATAAAATTCACTTATATTTGGCTGTAGAATCCGAATCCGCTATAAAAAATAGGGATTTTCGTTACAAATTTAAAAGTTGCCCCCCGCCCCACCCACTGGGTTAGGGGTGGGAGAGTCGAATCCAATGTCATTGAATAAATTTCATAAAAATAACAAATACGTGTTTTTCAGTTTTGAATTGGAGGTTTTTTTATGGGCACAAGACGTTACTCTTGAAACAGTCATATTTTCTTTCCATTTTTTGCGATTACAGCGACACCATGCAAGAATCGAAAAAAATGTCCGGAATAAAATTTACGTATTTTTTGCCGTAGAATCCGATTCCGTAATGAAAAAAATAGGAGTTTCCATTTGAAATTTTAAAGTTGCCCCTCGCCCCATCCGCAGGGCGGTGGGTGGGGAGGTTATTTTGGTATCAGCAGATATTTTTTTGAAAAATTTTTGACACGTATTTTTTTATTTTTCGATTTGATGCAAACTGTTCGAGATTTTCCACCGTTCCCATATTTTTCTAACACCCGGTATGTTTTAATGAGTATTAAACTTTCCACCTCACCACTTACACTTAGCTTATCTACATTTCCCAAAATTAGATATTACTATTTATAATAACAGTTATTTAGTGTTATTTTAAGGTTTATTGAATTTTATCCAAAAGAATACCAAAAGAAGGGAATTAGATAGCAGCTTTCTTCTTTAGAAAATGTATGTTGAGTGTTCTAAGAATTCCTCGCCCCTGAGAGACTTCGATGATACATTAGACGGCGAACCTCTTTAAGATTTAAGACAAATGATCCCATCGTCTGGCCTAGGTACCTTTATAGAACGTTTAGTCATCAAAACATAGTTCTATTCGATTTTAAGATTATCTAAAAGCTCAATTTATAAGTAGATAAAGTTTTAATTAAGTAAGAAATATGTTACGATACGATACTACAAAAGAAAATCTGATCTAATTATGTTTTTACTAAGTAAAAAAAATCAACTGACATACAGAGTGTCTAATGGGTTCAATCAAGTTCGAATAGCGCAGTGCCTTGTCATTGTAAATTTAAGAAAATAAATGGACGTATGTAAAGGGATTTCAACCCTTTATTACCGTTAGTTAGTTCAGGTCAGATAGTTTATTTTTTCGAAAAATTCTTCATTGCATTTTGTGAACGTGATATTTAGGAGAAAAATAGTGAGAATTAGATGTATATGTTTTGGAAAGCAAATTGTATTTGGAACATGTTAAAAAAAGAGTCATGAAAGTGCCGAAAACAGATTTTTTCACGTTTTCAATGCGAAAGAAAAAATTTTTTATACAACAAAATACTACGAAGTAGCTCGTAAAAAAATGAAAAAAATGTGTTTTTGACAATTAAAATCGGTCAATAATTTTTTGCACAAAAAATTAAAAACCGCTAAATATGGCCATTTTTGCCATTTAATTACAGGGACTGTAATTATCGTTGGAAGTTGTTTTTGAGCTTAAATTGTAGCTTTGTAGCAAAAATATTAATATCTTTTAGCGGAAATAGCGAAAATGTAAAAAAAGGTTGTTTCCGAAAAGCGGCGTGGAAATGATCAAAAATGGTCATTGAACGATTTTTCAAAGAGTTATTCGTTCCTGATGAAATTTTTTACAACCCTATTAACTTTATATTTCGTTTAGTACCCTAAAAACGCATTTGAAAATCGGGCTATTTCTGAATTTATGATGTTCGGGCGCTCGAGCGAAGGGGGAGTGACACGTGGTGGGGGAAATATTGGACGAAGTTCGATGTTTTTTCTTAAATGGGGTATCTCGCTAAAATATTAATAATGAACATCTTTCGAGACGTAATTAGCCACTGGTTTATGGCAATTTGTAAGGTTACACATTCGCGCAGCATAATTAGCCACTTATTAATTTGTTTTTAATCAAGAGGCTGGCACTGTCTCGGTGTTTATTTATTTATTTATTTTGGTTACGACTGCCCAGACAGAAATCCAATTATAGGGCAGGAATTTTACAAACATAAAAAGAAAACTAAATAATAACTAAAACTAAATAACTTAACTAAAGGTAAACAATTAAATGATAATAAAAATTAACAAAATAAGTCTATGATTAGTATAGTCCTAAGAGTTGTAATCTAATAGTTTAGAAGCAGAATTGAGAACCACATTTCACATTTTGGATATACTAGTATTAAAAATATCTATATTATTATATAAAGAATCATAGTTGGAACACATACGGTGCTGAGGAGAAAATAACAGCAAATTTGTTCTTGATGCAGGCAAATAGAATAGAGACGAATGCGAGCGAGTCTGCAAATTAGGAACATGAAATCTAATGTAACTAAGAATTTCAGGGCAGTCAATAGTGCCATTTAAAATCTTAAAAAGGAATACAAGAGAGTGATACGTCCGACGTAGTTGAAGATCACTCGTGTTGAATCTATGTAATAAGTCATAATGTGGAAAACCTCTCTCTGGATAATTTCCAAAACTTTTGAACCAGAGTATTTAAATGCTATATTTATGATTTTCATAGCCAGGATTCCAGACTATTATTGAAGCATATTCATGTCTTGGCCTCACAAATGAATTAAAGAGAAGTTTCAGTGTGTTTTCCTTAAATTCTTTACAATTACGGATAATGTAGCCTAAATTTTTTAAGGAATTAGCTGTGATTTGATTGATATGGCTAATAAAAGATAACTTTGGCTCGAATATTACTCCTAGATCTTTGAAATGACCACAGCTCTTCAGTTCTTCATCATTAATTGTATAGATAAATTTTATTGGATTTTGTGCACGAGTGTATGTCATAAAGCTACACTTTGAGATATTTAACTGTAAATTGTTTACGCTACACCAAGACCATAGTTGTACAAGATCGTTTTGCAAATCAACACAGTCTTCTGCACTAGTGATAGATGTAAAAATTATTAGGTCATCGGCATAAAGTAATGTTTTGCAGTGTAAGCTAATGACGATATCATTTATAAAAATGTTAAAGAGCAATGGCTCAAGCACAGAACCTTGGGGAACATCTAATATCGCTGAGATGTCCATAGACCAAAATCCACGGTATTGTACATTTAGTCGTCTATTTACCAAGTAGGATTCAAAAAAGTTTAGAAAATGCTCAGTTAGTCTAAATTCGGATAATTTGTTCAGCAAAATTCCGTGGTCCGGTCTGTCGAAGGCTTTAGAAAAATCTGTATAAATGTCATCTACTTGGCCTCCAGCATCCAACTGTTCAGCTATGAACTGAGTGATGCACACCAGATTGCTGGTGGTAGAGCGATTTGGCATGAATCCGTGCTGATCGAGGCAAATTTGAGATTTGACATGATTAAAGAGAATATCATATATAACGTTTTCAAATAATTTACTAAAATTGCACAGTATTACTATTGGCCTATAGTTTTCAATAGCACATCTAGCATTTTTTTGAATACCGGACAGATCCTAGATATTTTCCATACTTCAGGAAAAATAGCAGTTTTAATAGACAAATTAGTTTATTAGTTAGACAAATTAGTTGTTTAGGGGATATAATTAACATTTGAGGCGATAAAAAGTTTGTTGTAATATTTGATGTAGTATTTTTTTATATTATTATTTACTACTGTTGGAAATATTACAACAAATTTTATATCACCTAGACAATTTCATCAGGAAAAATCGTACTATAGCCTGACTGAACTGAAGGCGCGAGGTGGCAGTCGCGATTAATCACACGAGCATCGCACCGCCGGGTTCTAGTCCTGGCTCCAGCACTAACACTGTCGGAGGAAATGGTTATCTGTCCGCGTTTTTTCAATGTGTAACCCCCGTCCGCACAAGCCCTTGGCTTCTGGAATTAGGGGTTGTCTAATTTCTGTGGTGTTATTTTATTATATTAGGCCCTCTAAAAGCAAATTTGAACTAACTTATAAAACGTCAAAATAAAGATTTATACAAGTTATTATCTTTCATTCCGGGGTTTACTCCTTTTTTCACCTTATATTATGAGTAAAATAATATTAATGAAACTTAAAAGTACTTTTTTACACTTACTAGAACTCTCGAATGTCATAATAAGATCGCTTTCTTCAATTTGGCTGTACTCCTCACTGGTAACTTGCGTGTCCCGCTTAGTTCTACCGGATAAGTCATGTTCCTCTTGCATCAGTGATTTATAAACATCCATTAAATACCTGAAAGAGAAATTGTGTAGGTACAACAGAGTGATTACATAATTACATAACTCTGAACTCGCCATGACTTCAGAGTTATGTTAAACTGACAAAAATGAATATAATTTATAAAAACAAAAATTACTGCGGAAAAGGAAACTGAAATTTAAAATTACTGGTAATAGAAAATGTAATAATTGGAGTCCCAATAACACGTAGAGTATAAAGTGTATACGAACTTAATTGAAACCGTGTAAAAACTAAAAGCCGGCAAAAACAGTCGGCATCTCTTTATTGTACATAGGCGGAGGTAAATAGAAATGCTTGTCATAAGAAAATGACAAGATTTTCGGGCGTTATTAAATTAACCTCTGTTTCAAATGGTTTCCAGAAAGCCATGGTTAATTAGTAAATAATTAAGATATTTTACCTTTTATATAGTAGTATTGCACTGCGTTATAATATTGACAAAAATTCGGTGTGTAATATTTTAAGAAAGTGGAGAATAAACGGTACGATTAGTAGAAATCCTGGATCAGGGCGATGAAGGATATCAACTCAACAACAAGATTTGCAATTGGTAAATACTTTAATAGAAAATCCATTTTACTCAGTTATTCAGGCTGCTGAAGAAACGAATTTTCCTGGATCGAGTAGTACTGATCGCCGGCGAGTAAGAGAATCGGAGCTACGCTATCATGCAGCAGCACAGAAATACTTATTTAAAGCTGAACATAAATAATCTCGAAGTAGGATTTGCGCTTGAATTTTTAGCGCATGATGTAAATTTTTGGAACAATGTAATCTTTACAGTCGAAAAAACTTTCCAGTCAACACACAGTGGACGTATTTTTGTTTACCGCCCTCCGAATACTCGATTGGATGAGAAATATATATCTGACAATGATAAAAGTGGTAGATTTTCCATCAATATATCGGCACGTGGTCCTGGTGTTTTGTGGCATATTGAGGAACGATTTAATAGTGAAACGTATATTAGGATTTTAGACAATATTATGCTCCCTTCAGTGTCACAATTATTTCCTAATAATGAGTTCATATTTCAACAAGACAATTGTTCCGTTCATACTGCTCATACCGTAACTAACTGATTTCATGATAACAATATCAATGTTCTTAACTGGCCCAGTCATAGTCCAGATCTTAACCCTGTGGAAGAAGTATGGGGACTACTCGTAAGAAGTATCCAAAAGCGAAATGTGAGACCACGGAATGCCGAAGAATTACTGGAAATAGTAAATAATTCATGGGAAAATATTATTACTAATGATTATTGTATAAGGTTATTTAATTCTATGCCAAACAGACATATAAGTTATAAATAGAAATGGTGCAATAACGAAACATTAATAGTTAGTTTCTTGTTAAGTAGGATATCCTTTGTCCTTTGATCCACGATTTCTACTAATCGTACCGTTTATTCTCCACTTTCTTAAAATGTTACACACCAAATTTTTGTTAATGTTAAACGCAGTGCAATTTGTCTCATTAACCATCCATCACTTTTTAAAAACGGAACAACTTTTTAAAAAATTAACTGTTAAATAAACAATACTCCGACCTTGCCGAAACTGCAAAAATCAAAAAAATTCACATCTCGTATTTTTCAAGTCCAAATTTGGCTCCACTATAATAGGCCAGTTTAATTTTGAGACAGCATTGGAGAAGGTAAAAAAATAAAAAATCCGATAGGATAGCGAAAACAGATAAAATATATTCGGGATGTTTTGTGAGGTTGCAAATTCACAGAAGTATTTCAATACGTTATTTGAATGTTGTATGAAATTTGCGCCAATTTTCAATTTTTTTTAGAAAAGCATAATTTTATGATTTAAACAATAGGTAATTTCATTAGTTCCGGGACATTTACAAGGTTGCAAATTCAGATTATGTCAGTTATTAATATTACAAACATTCGCAACCCGATTTTAAGACTTTCGGAATTATTTAGACCCCATTTGTTATTTAAACCGTCAAAATCGTGACTGTGCTAAATTAAAAAGAATCGGCAGCTACTGGAAGCGGCTGGAACCTCCCCACTCGGTGGATCTTTGAAGCCGAAAAGAGCATTAAATTGTGTGACAAAACGGCACTAAACGTAATCCGATCTCATCCAAAACCTTTTCAGATCTTCTGGGGCACTAAAAAAACTCTCAACTTAATGAGTTTACAATCATCTATGCGAGTTATTACCTACATTACCGCTCGTTGAATAATATACTATTAGGATATTAACAACATCACTTGAACGACTAAGAAAGTCTAGTTATCCTAAATACTACAGATTTGTAAAGCAACAAACTGAAAATTGGTAAAGTGATAATCAATAATAAATTCACCAACGAAGGTACAGAAAGCATAAGATATTCATATTGTTACATCTACCTTTAAAGTTTGTGACAATCCTCTAAAAGTTACAAATATACCGAAATGTTATTAACATGACATGACACCAACGTTATCGGATGACAAACGATGGCAATGACAATCGTCAAAATTTGCTCATTGCAATCCGATCACTCGCGGCTGTCTATTAAATAAAACATTAGCATTTCAGTAATTTTACTAGATTTTAGGGGAATTTCTTCGATTTGTCTGTATATATATTTAAAAACGGCACTAAACGTAATCCGCTCTACTTCTAGAGCAGTGAAGAAACCCTCACACGTGAATTGACACGTGATGTGACGAGTTTCACGACGTAACGGCTACGCGCATCGATCGTGTCATGCGAAATACGATCTATGCGATATTTGCTTTGTTTTAAATTTTTTTCACGGAAACCAAATCGAAAGGGTGGAAGTATCGTTGAAATCAGAATTTTAACTGCTATTCAATGGTTCCATTGTAAATTGAAAGTAATTATAAAATAAACAACTTGTTGCGTCCAAATGGCACTAAACGTAATGCGATCTCAACCAAAACCTTTTCAGATCTTCTGGAGCACTAAAGAAACGCACATGCAAAGTGTCATTCAAATCCGTTCAGTAGTTTCGGCGCTATTGTGCTAACACACATACACACACACAGACATTTTTCAAAAACCACTTTTTTGGGTTCCTAGGACCTCAAAACGTAAAGATTTGATGTTATCTGAATTTTAGTTTTTGAACCAATTTTAGTAACCTCTCACAATTTTATTGTGGAGAGGTTAAAATGATAAGAAAAGTAAGGAAAATAAACAACTACTTGCAATGTTCCTGCCATCATGGTAGGGTGCAAAGTTGATAGAAGATGCCTAATAATTACTAAAATGTTCTCCAAGGTTTGTATAAATTTCGGATTTTTTTTCAAATGTTATTACAAATTTACGGTTTTTGTTAATTTAGCAATGTTCCGATGAGCGGGAGAGGGTGCAAAAACCGGATTTATTATTATTTTACCTCCTACAATATTATCTCAAAATTTAAAAACGTTTGCAATTTTTTTTCTAACTTTTCACTACCCAAGTCCGTGGTGACTGGCCTATAATTATTATTTTTAATATTAGTCTGTTCATTCCACTGCATTTAAATTATTAAAATTTAAATGTCTTTAAAGACATGCTTATCTAAATCTTATTCGATTTGCCTAATAATCCAGTCATTCAAGCGAAAAATAGGGTCTTACCTCCGAAATATTTTACTACGAACCGATTTACATGAAATTTTGGAATTAAGCTTATCTTACCCTTAACTTCAAAAGTGATATTGACCCGACCTCCGTTTTTTATTTTTAAGGGGTGAAAACGACCCCTTAATGAAAAAGTTGACATTGAGCCATTTTATCGCGAGAAAACGTATTTAATAATAAGTAGTGAAATCGTAAAGTGTTCTGTAACACAATTCTCATGTTTAACCCATTTTCAACCCCCAAAAAACTTTACAACCCCTGTAAACTGAAAAAAATTACAAAAAAATACTTTCGTATAACTTAAAAAGATTTAAATATAGAGTAAATATTGTTTTACGTTCTCTACCTTAATTATCATATTTTTAACCCCTTTTCAACCCTTAAAAACAACCCCTCAATTAAAAATTGTATAAAAAAAATTTCTTTTGATGAACTCAAAATGATTTAAATGTTGTTCCACGTTCTCGAAAATCACTATCATATGTTTAGCTTTTCAACCCTTAAAACTACCCCTAAATTAAAACATTGAAAATATATGTTTATACAATTAAAAATAATTTAATTATAGAGTAAGTAATCAGACACTTTTTATTGAATAAAATATAAACTTACAAGTTATCTGGAAATGTACTAGATTAAATTAGTAATTAATTATAAAAAATTCTGCAACAAGAGCATTACAATACATAAAAAAACTATTACACCAATCGTATATGACTCAATATCGGAGTTGCTGTCGTAATCAAGATCTTCTTCTGAGTCAATAATTGGAGGGCTATTCTGGCAGTTATCTCCACTGCATATATGAACATATATGAACGTTTGTATGTATTCGTGCGTATGTTTCCGATATATATGTATGCCATATATGGACATTATATAAGACAATAGTTTTGGGTTCATATTATTCTTTACTTTCACTCTCCAAATTTTTGTGCTCCGAAATTTTCATTTTACTAAATAGAAAAAAAACGTTTAGTTTTTGGACCATAACTCCTTCAATTTTAAAGCTATCACAACTTTAAAAAACCATTTTAAAGGTAATTAAAAGAGCTACAACTTTTTTCATTATGACATGTAGTGTAAAACCCTTCATTTTGAAGCGGTGAAGGGTCAAAGGGCTCGAGAGAGACTGTGATTGCGCTACCGCACGCTCTTTAAACAGTCATATCTCAGTCAATTTTGGTCAGAAAAAAAAATAAAAATTTTTGTCAAAAAAAGACCTACATTTTTTATCATTATAGTTTTTTTACGTATCTTTCATTATTTTTGAAATATTATGAAAAAAAGGTGTTTTTTTAAAATAATTTTTTTTTTTTTTAATCTTGATTTTTTTGAAAAGTATGCATCCGAAAGCAGCCAAACGGCTGGAATCCAATAAACTCTCCATATTAAAGTTAAGTCTAGACGGAATACGATTAATTTTAATTTTGGTGGAAATGGCACTTATGAAACACATCGATTTAAAAAAATATATATTAGATGTCCCTCTTTTCTTCATTACAACTCACTCACTTTACGTGCAAAAGACTTGTAACACTGCTCATTTTAAAGATTATTTTAAGCACTATAAAAAAGTTTCTCATTGTCATATGGATAAAATGTATCCGTTGTCCGCTTGATGGCATTCAATACATCGATTAAAGTTCAGACATAAAAAGAACGGCTTCTATCTTCAATATCTCGCTTAATATTGCACTTAGAACATTCTTTAAAAAACCAATTTGTTCATTTTCTTACCTTCTACAATTTTTTATTACAAAATTATCGTTAAAACGCATATTTTTTGAGATATTTGCAAAAAACCGTTGAAAAACGTGGGAAAATTCCGAGTTTTCGATCGCCAATAACTTGAAAAGTATTGAGTTTTTGAAAAAACTCTATAGAACGCTTTTTGCTTAGAATTGGGTCTTCTATCGATCCCCGAGGTTATTTTGACCAAAAAATTTCCACTAACGAGAAGGGGTGGCAACCACCCCCAGGGTAAGAACGGAGGTCGGGTCAATATCACTTTTGAAGTTAAGGGTAAGATAAGCCTAATTCCAAAATTTCATGTAAATCGGTTGGTAGTAAAATGTTTCTGAGGTATAAAGCTTCAATGACTGGACTATAAGTTTCTAAATCCCTGCAGCGCCAGTAAAGTTGTCGGCGCCTTACCTTGAAGCGGACATCTTCAACGGACTCTTCACCCGTCTGGGCCTTCTAGTCAGGCCCAGTAAATGCAAAATCTCGAGCTCCATTTCCACTTTTTCGCTGCTCGTCATCAAATGATCCACCGCAGTTTGACCCAAGCCGTTATCCACATAAATAGCAGGCTTTGGTTCGCAGAACACATGCGACACAGTCAAAAACAAAGCACAGAACACGGTGCACGGAATCGACATTTTAAGCGTCCGCTTGAGGACTTGACGGAAACTAATTTTATATTTATTTACCTAGGTATACCTACCTGTATTTTTTAAGTGTCTTAAATTATGATGACTTACTAGGGGGAGGAAATTGGCTGGTTTTCAACCAATTAGGGAAGTGAAATATTAATTTATAAGTAGGGATTTACTTGCCCTTTAATCGTTCTGAAAACGGCAGATACACGAGACGAACAAATTATGGCGACGCGATGTATTTGTTATTCTTACTCAACTGAGGCGCAGACTATTTTTCAAATATATCAGTTATTCTTGTAATTGGAATTAAATACAGTCAAATAAGATTTTCAATGAAATCGCCTGGAAATTTAAATTTTATTACATATAGTTCGGGTAGGTTGGAGGTGCGGATTTTTTTTTTTATTTGTCGGCCCTTCTGTAGAACATATTCTTTTATAATAAACACCAGGACAGGAATTAGACCATTCCCAATTCCAGAAGCCAGAGGCTTTTGAGGAAGGAGGTTACACATTGAAAAAACGCGGACATACAACCATTTCCTTCGACAGTGCCGGAGCCGGAATTCGAACCCAGTGGCGCGACACCCGTGTGATTAATCGCGATGTAATCAACAACGCGTCGTTCTCTTTTTATAATTGTAGTTATTATTATTATTATTATTACTATCCCTTTATTCAGCAAATAAACTAATTAAAAACGTGCATTTATAGAATATGAAATACAAGAATAATTAAGAAATAATACGAATATACCTTACACGTAAATTATTCTATGAATTATTTAAATATTATAGTATTATAACATACAGTGTCCTCCATATTTGTTTTGGAATCATTCTGTAAAATCTTTATTAGGTTTGCTAATTCCGCCTTTTTTTTAATTGTAGAGCTTGTTGAACTGCATTTTTGGAGCAAATAGTGTCAAATTTCTACAAAATCCAAGGCTTACTACATCCGCTAGATAGCGCCTGCTTACTATTTTACATGTCGCTATCGTAAAGGTACCGAGATGTACCAAATAGTCAAGTGATCCTCGTGTCGTTCACATGCCTACCTTGCACTGACGAGAGTCAACAGCTCGAAACTGCAGTCTGCAAGTGGTATGGGACGACTGGCACACGAGCTCCTTTAAGTAGGATCAGTCTTTCGGCTGGTGTTTGTTGCAATCGAAGCATTAGCGTTTTGATGGTAATATGCGATTATTACACTTAACGCGCCAGGCTTGTAACTTGTAATTCAGCGCTCGGCGGGGCACATATCCCGGAGAATAACTATTAGTTGCAGTCTGGTTACATTCCTTATCGTAAAATAAGGATTTTATAGAGGAGCTTGCGACTGATATATTATGTTTTAATATTTCTGCCCTCTAGAAGCGCACTAGAACTATGATATATAGTATATTAAACAGATGATCAGTTTGAGCAATGAGGAGCAGCAGTAGGCAGCTTTCAGTGAGAACCTGAAGATGGCATATCAGATTCTGCCGAAATGTCGTTTAGACAACCGTGACTCCTGGAGGAGTCGAGGGAGCACCCGGAAGTAAAGTGTATACGATTGGAATTGAAACCGTATAAAAACTAAAAACCGGCAAAAACAGTCGGCATCTCTTTATTGTACATGGGCGGAGGTAAATAGAAATGCTTATCATAACAAAATGATAAGATTTTCGGGCGTTATTATATTATCCTCTGTTTCAAATGGTCTCCAGAAAGCCATGGTAAATTAGTAAATAATTAAAATATTTTACCTTTTATACAGTAGTAAATATTTATAAATATGAACAGTAACTAACTAAACTCCTACGCTTGATATTATAATAGGTATTTATGCGCTGCACTGGCACATAGACAGCACGATATTACACTTCCACGTTCCAAGATAAAGAAACGATTTACGAGTTTTTTTGTACTAGTAGGCCTGTCCGTTTTATTACCTTTAAACCAGTGCAGTCGTAGATGGTTCATTCAGGCTGATTACATTGCCAGTCTCGGACTCGCCTGCACAGTTTCAACTACCGTTCGAATCTCAATATCATTGCCAAATATATAGGACAAAATATCAAGTTCAGTACGGTCCTGTGCTTTAAAACTGACCAGTTTCAATTCCAATCGTATATACTTTACAATAATACTTTCTAAAGTATATAGTATGTAGTATGTAGCATGTAACATATAGTATTATAGTATAGCTCCCTTTCTTAGGGATTGTTTCCGAACTTTGTCCTTCCTCCAATAATTTTAGGTGTAGAGATAATCGCTAAATTTTCCGCTCTGTATCATCTTTGATACTCTTAATATGGATATCAGCTTTACAGCATAAACAAGCATAAATACAAGGAGAATAAAAAGTTTTAACTCGACCTTTAAAGACAGTAGTAAAAGATTTATCTGTTGTGCAGTATGTACGGACAAATAATAGATCTATGACATTTATTCAGTTAATGCGTTTATTGAAATTCTGACAAGACTAATAAGGAAACCGTGGCGCCCTTCAAACTGAGGACTATTACCATTACATGTTTTATTGCTTACAAATCAAAGAAAACATATATTTTAAGATTATTCTGGCATTTCTTGAAGGTTTATTTATACAAGAAGGTAAACAATCATTTTTTATTACTCGTGAAATATTATGTAAATTAATAATAAATTTACAAGGTGTCTCGTATCATTATTGTCAAATTTTCGGGGCGTACACAAGGTTTAATTCTAACACGAAAAAACAACTGTATGTCTATGTTTATTTGTTACAGAGTAAGAGGCCAGGAGCAACTAGTCAATGGCGTAGGAGAGCTCAGCTCTTGAGAGCCCGCAATAAGAAATTTATGACCCGAAAATATAATTAGATGGTGATATCGTACATAGCGGGTATCAACGAAATTATTAGACAAGCCATAGTTTCCACAGATTTTAAGATAAAGGTCTTAAACTTGGCAGGGGAAAAATACTTTATCAAGTAAATATGCCGTGGAAATTGAATAAAACTAAATTCAAAACATTAATTTTGTCAATAAAACAATACAAGTCTTCTGTCCAAAATAATTTATTTTAACATTGAGAAACATATTAAGATTAATTAAAAAATAGTAAATGCTCAAAGTGGATCTTCTTCTTGACATTTTCTGGCACGGTCTATGGTGTTTTGCATAACATTTCGTAACATTAGCTAACAAATTATACTTACGAAAATTTCGCGGATACGATTTTGTAAAATTTCAAGTGTTTGAAAGGGGTGTATCAACAACTCGTTCTCTCACATAACCCCACACAAAAAATCTAAAATGTTTAGATCTGGTGAACGGGCAGGCCAAGGCACAGATCAATTTGTTGTAATTACTCGCCCATTATACTGGTTCACTAAATAGGCCATAAGCGACGACCGTGTCCAACATATCAAATTGTAGGTATTTTTAAGTTCTTTAAGTACACATACAGAGATCAAAAAAATTTTTTGAAAAAATTGTTACGAAAATTTCACACCTCTACTTTTTAACCAATAAGATACCTTAATTTTGACTAGTTACCGTGGCAATTAAAAAAATTTCCGGAAATTTTTTCGAGGCGCCACGATTTTTAACTGAAAACTTTTTGACAGTTGAAAAGGTAAACATATGATCTACCACCATTAAATAATGTAGATGTACCTGTGAATAATGCAAAATTTCTTGTCTAATTACTTGTTGATTTTCTTTACCAAATCGCGACATTTCGCTATACACTTATTAAACTCAACGTACAGACCTTTTAAACTAGTAATTATTAAGCTTTGTGACAGAACCGGTTAAACAAAAATGACAAATCAACGTATGTTAAAAATAACAATACCCTGACCAACTTGACAAGCAGTGAAATTAATTTAAAATGTCAGGTTGGATTAATAATTTTTTTCCAAATTATGGTGTTAAGTGGTGTGAAATTTTCTTACCGAATACCACGCAAGCTTAAATTGCTGTTTCGAAATTGGCCAAGGAAGGAGTTGGTGAACAACAGTTCACAGAAATAATGTATTTTGCTAACGTTTCGGAAAGTAATCTCTTTCCGTTTTCAAAGCTTTTTTTTTGGAAGAACTCTTATTTTGCTGTGTATGTCAAATACACAGATCTAAGATTCTGTTTATGTTATTTCCATAGATACTTACCACTTACACAGAACATAGAACTGATGATATTTTCTTTTAGATAATGTTGAGTTTGTTAAGTTCTTCTTTTAACATTGGTAGCCAGGTTGTACAAATATCTACAGAATAATTCGATACGCACTTATCTTCATTTAAGATTATTGCTGATTCTTTAATTTTTCTTTTTTTGGTATCTGTTTCTTTTGTTAAAACTTTTGCCGAGTCCCAGTTTATTCTATCTATGTCCGTTTTCCCAAGCATGTTCACAAATCTTTGATTCCTGAATTTCATTCTTTCTAATGTAATTCTTGTGCTCATCCAACTTCACAGTGAAAGGTCTGGATGACTCACCCACATAACATTTATCACATTCGCACGGGATATTGTAAATATAGTTTTTTGAATTCTACTCCCTGTTTATCGGTTTTGTTTTTGTTAAAATAGATCTTAAAGTGTTCCCCGTTTGAAATATCGTCCTAACATCAAATTTGTTACCTATACGGCGTAGCTTTTCCGATAGTCCGTATACATAAGGAATTATTGCTGTATAATTACGTTCAGGTTTTTGTCGTACCTGATTGTCCCTATTTTCAACATTTATGAAAACTCTATCAACAAAGGCTTTAGGATATTGATTTTGTACTAGAACCTCTTTGATAAATTTACATATTTACAATATCCCGTGCGAATGTGATAAATGTTATGTAGGTAAGTCATCCAGACCTCTCAGTGTGAGGTTGGATGAGCACAAGAATTAGGTACATTAGAAAGACTGAAATTCAGAAATCAAAGATTTGTGGACATGCTTGGGAAAACAGACTTATATATGAGCTCCGTAAATATGACCGAGGAATTTCTGTCAGAATGAAAATGTTACGGTGGTTAAATATTAGTAACAGGACGAAGTTACACCTGTTATCCTTTGCACATTTCACTATTCACTCTGGTGTGCCATCGTATATTGGAGAGAAATTCAACAACATTCTATAAATATACGGTCACATCATGTATTCACCATACCAAGATTTAGAACATCGTTATTTAAAAAATCGTTTTCTTATAATGCAATAAAGCTATATAATTCTCTGCCTCCTTCTTTAAAAACTTGTAATCCTACAATATTTAAATACAAATTAAAACATTATTATTGAGTGATCAATAGCGATAATTTTAGGTATGTAGAAGAAATAATAATGGGGTACCTTGCAGAAGCAAACAAACAAATTTTATATACAGTTAAGAAAGCATTTCACTAGTTTTTTCCTGTTTTTTTATGTATTTTTTTCTCTCTTTCTTTGTTCCCGATCTAATTCTCTTTGTGTGCTAAGTTAATTTATGTTAAATTTAATTTTAAGTCCATTATAGAGTTAAGTTTAAGAGTAGTCCTTCGACTAAACTTCGCTCTATATGACTTTCATTTTGTATTTCTTTGTATTTCTCTAATAAAGGCGTTTATTATTATTATTAAAACGGACATAGAATAAACTGGGATTCGGCAAAAATTTTAACAAAAGAAACAGATACCAAAAAGAGAAAAATTAAAGAATCAGCAATAATCTTATTAAATGAAGATAAGTGCGTATCGAATTGTTCTGTAGATATTTGTACAACCTTGCTACCGATGTTAAAAGAAGAACTTAATAAACTCAACATTATCTAAAAGAAAATATCATCAGTTCTGTGTTCTGTGTAAGTAGTAAGTATCTATGGAAATAACATAAACAGAATCTTAAAGCTGTGTATTTGACATACACAGCAAAATAAGAGTTCTTCCAAAAAAAAAGCTTTGAAAACGGAAAGAGATTACTTCCCGAAACGTCAGCAAAAAACATTATTTCTGTGTTTATTCCGATTTATATTATTTGCAAAACATAACCTCTGACTATTCCTTTGGTGTAAACGTCACGGGCGCAGAGGCTTTTTTCCAATAATTCTATTATTTTGTAGATTCGGTGATTTGTTTTGAAGAGGATAATAATACATGTGGTAGAAAACCCAAATAATAGGAAAGAATATTCGTAGAACGCCACAAATAACTTTCATACAATATTTTAAAACATATTAATAATAATAATTAAGTTTATTTTCGTATCAATTTGGTATAAACTTCTTAAATAGCAAAATTACAGAGTGTTATATGTCTCCTGTGTCATCCGGCATATTATTATGAATCAATTTTTTTTTTAGCTAATAAAGATGCATTATCATTATTATATTATATTTCTACTAAGTGCACTATATTTGTTTGTCCTTAATTTGCTCGTCAAACTGAAGTAAAGATACTAATCTCTGTAGTGCAGAATAACATAAGTCAATTTCCAACCAAAATTTGTTCATGGGGTGTATACCAGCTTGTTTACCTGTGCCCCGAATTAATGCCGTTAGGCGCCAGTTTCTATTGCTTCTTATCTGTCTAAACCGTAACCAAAAGGGCCTCATAAATTAAGACAAAAACAGACGGGATGCAGACTGTCTTGACGGTTTCACTCCCTCAGTTATTAGGCTTTTGTATAGGGCTCGTGGTTGTGACTTCATGGCCTTCAGGCGATTGGTCTCTCTGTGTGGCAATTGCTTAAGTGGTTGTTTATGTATTGTAGTAGTTTGAGTGCTTTCTATGAACTCTGTCAATAAAGAATAAAGCTCTTGAATATAAAACATGGAATCCAATTGTTAGATTTTACTGCGAAATAAATACATAAAGAGATAGAAATAGGTACTTAATAAAAAGTAGATAAAATTAAGTTATTTCTTTAACCCAAAGGTGTATCAACAATCATCATTTACTAATCACATTAATGAAAATAAAAATGCAAAACATCTGAGAGCAACAAACATTAAAAAAATAATAATGTCATAGTAAGTATATTTCTACAGTGTGCGATTAGAAATTCACAAATTAATTGATTCAAATTAGTAATAAACTTAATTATCTTTTACATTTTTAAAATTTTATTTGTTTCTGAATTAAGTTATTGTGATTCTTGCCGTAATATTTTACGTTTGACCAGCGTCAGACTGGGCCGGCCGGCTGACCTGCGATTGAGGAAATCTCCGAGGTTGGTGGGCCTCCTCCCCGTCTAACATAAATATTCTCAACAAACACCGCGATAACCGGCCCATCGTTAATAAAGTGGTTACCCTTACTTGATCCTTGGGTGAGTTACTGGTAGCGCCGACTTTGAGAGGCAACACCGGCTACACATTTTTTACTTTCCCATATACACGTAGTATACAGGGTGTCTCACCGGGAACTGGATCGATCGATATAGAGAAAAGTACGCATCAGAAAATTTTGAAAATTTAGATAATTACTAACGTCGGTGTGGCCAATCCAACTAAAATAATTACAACCAGCTGGCACTTCCGCTTATACCGGAAGTCGATACCAACTTGCTTATTTCAAATGGAACACCCTATATATTTTATGGTTTTCGAAAAGAGCATAATATTTTGAGTCGAAAATATGTAGCATATCCTATACTTAAACCTAGCCGTTTCAGAGATATTTGACATTTCATAGAAAATTTGATAGGTGCAACGGTTTGCAAGAACCGTTATAACTTTCTTCGTGTAAAAGATCCGCATTTGCTTCTTGTCACGTAAAAATAACACAAGGAGAACTACGTTCTACAACTGAAATAAATTCAATAATAACATACCAAGTGTTCCGTTTTTCGCGTTACATTTTGTCAACTTCAAACCGCGAAAACTTGTTTAGGTCAAATGGAATAAACACCCTGTATTTTTTTACGTCAAGTTATGTAAAATTGAATTCATTGTGGGGGTTAAAGTTGCAACTTTTTGGAATATTTGCGGTTTTATTAGAAATTCATGAATTGTTGTAATCATTTCATCAAAATAGCCATGATTAGAAAGAATCAGTCATTATCTTATGTCAAAAAATGCCAACACGTTTAAATTATACCAACGAAAACTTTTTAAATTTGTTTATTATTTATGGACAATGTGATAAAGTAATATCAAGAACTTACAGCACATTTGCTACTCGATATCCACAAAAACGCAAAATAACACTAACACTGTAACATGCGTATTAATCGAATTGAAGATATGGCATGAACTAAAATAGCAGAGTTAAGATCAATTTAAAATATGATTTTAATTTAATTTAATAATTGCTCAAAATTCCGCCCTCGAACCTCGACACATTTTTCGCACTTTCGGATTAGTTCCTCATGGGTAGCTCTTCTAAATTAATCCTGTGATATGTTTTGAAATACATTTCTTACTCTTAACATACAATCTTCAATGGTTGTTAATGGGCTCTCATAAACTTTATTTTTAATAGTTCCCCAAATGAAATAATCCAGAACTGATAAATCGGGCGAGCGAGGAGGCCATAAGAAAGGTCCAGTATTGGCAATCCATTGATCATAAAAAGTTTCTTGTAAATAATTATTAATTAAATATGCGTTATGTGGGGGAGCACCGTCGTGCTGATAAAAAATGTTTCTATGTTCGGCGAGAGGTAAATTTTCTAAATAGTTATTATTCAAATTTTGTAAGATATTCAAATATCCTAAAACCTAAAAACAAAAAAAAACAAAAATTTACCTATACATATTAGCAGAAGAGAAAATTTCATTTACCGTTTAAATTTTCCTGATAAAATTGTAATGCCACCACTCTATCGTTTCTTATGGCACAATAAATATTGAACTGCCAAATTTCCTGAAAGTTTCGCTCTCTGAACATATGAGGATTTGAGTCACTCCAATAATGCGAATTGTGTCTATTAAAAAGTCCATTTTTAGTCAATTTTGCTTCATCTGTCCATATAATATTTCCCAAATAAGAATCGTGACCCGCCTCAGACCTTATTAGAATAAACTCACAAAAATTGTGTCTTCTTGGGAAATCTGTTTCTTTTAATCCTTGAACCATATGGAATGAAAACGGGTGAAACTTAATTTTAATAAGATTCCGTGAATTGAATCCTTGCATAGTCCCGATTCCAGAGCAGCTTGTCTTAATGATATCCTTGGAAATGCATGAAAATATCCCAGAATGACTATTTCAATGTTTTCGTCATCAGCGATAGGCTTTCTTCTTTGCATTTTTGCCTTGACAGAGCCATAATTTTTAAAATTTTCCAGAATGCGTTTTACAGTGTTTGGTGACGGTTTCTGTTTTTATGGATATCGAGTAGCAAATGTGCTGCAAGTTCTTGATATTACTTTATCACATTCTCCATAAATAATAAACAAATTTAAAAAGTTTTAGTTGGTATAATTTAATCGTGGTGGCATTTTCTGGCATAAGATAATGACCGATTGTTTCTAATCATGGCTATTTTGATTAAATGATTACAACAATTCATGAATTTCTAATAAAATCGCAAATATTTCAAAAAGCTGTAATTTTAACCCCCACAATGCTAATATCAGAAAAAAGGGAATTCAATTTTACACAACTTGACTTAAAAAAAATACAGGGTGTTTGTTCCATTTGACCCAAACAAGTTTTCGCGGTTTGAAGTTGACAAAATGTAACGCGAAAAACGGAACACTTATTGAATTTATTTCAGTTGTAGAACGTAGTTCTCCTTGTGTTATTTTTACGTGACAAGAAACAAATGCGGATCTTTTACACGAAGAAAGTTATAACGGTTCTTGCAAACCGTTGCACCTATCAAATTATCTATGAAATGTCAAATATCTCTAAAACGGCTAGGTTCAAGTATAAGATATGCTACATATTTTCGACTCAGAATTTTATGCTCTTTTCGAAAACCCTAAAATATTAGGGTGTTCTATTTGAAATAAGCAAGTTGGTATCGATTTCCGGTATAAGCGGAAGTGCCAGCTGTTTGTAATTATTTTAGTTGGATAGGCCACACCGACATTAGTAATTATCTAAATTTTCAAAATTTTCTGATGCGTACTTTTCTCTATATCGATCGATTCAGTTCCCGGTGAGACACCCTGTATAAGGAAAATATGGTAATCGTGCAAAATTCGATTTTAACTTTTTGATGAATTTACACGTTTTCAAGTCCCCTGAACCAAAAAAGGTTGGGACTATTGGCGATTCGAATACAATTTAATACGTACAAAATACTAAGTAGATACCTACTAACTCGTGTGCTCAGTTTGACTATTGGCGGTTAGGTGGCGTCGAAATAACTGAAATAATTTATAGATTCCTGTACATAATACAGTTTCTTTTCCAGAATCATCCGACAGCGTCATCTAACTATTAGAGGTTGCATTACGTGTTTAATATACGGGATGTTTTCTAGGTACCTACGTTAAGAAAATTCGTTAGGGTTTTATACGGCCAATTGACGTTATTTGCAAAATTCGCCGATTCAAACCACTACGCGTCGCCACCATAGAGTTGGGCAAATGTCACGGCGGGAGTTAAGCGGCCATTAGATTATTACAGTTGTGAGCGTATTGTTAATTTGAAATTAAGAGAAGTAAAATGGATATTCTGGATGAAAACGATGTTCCTGGGGCTAGTTTAAAGTATAGTCGGTTAGAAGATCACAGTATTAGTGAACTTAAGCGCTGGCTAGCTTGCCGCAACTTGCCTGTAAAAGGGGTGAAAAGTGTTTTGTTAAAAAGGTAGGTGTAAATACGTGTGTAGGTATTTACATCCTATTTAAATAGAAATTTGTACTACTTAACTGTCTGAAGGTACTGAAATAAAAGATTTTCAGAGATTAACATTTTTATTTTCTTTTTGTAGAGTTCAAAACTGTATTTCATCAGGGCAGTCTGAAAAGATATTTGTAGGTATTGATAATGGTATATGGTATCAACAAAAGATAAATGGTACTTCATCACAATCACAGACACCAGTGTTATATTCTACTAGCCTAGCTGAGTTGGCATGGAAAAAGTTTCCCTCAGTATCAATACCAAGGAGTTTTTCATTAATAATGATTAATGAGTGGATGCAGCGAAAAGAAGTAACATTAAGTTACCATAATAGTTCTGATTCTGATGAGGAAAATCTTGACCAGTATGTTGATACAGGTGACAATAGTAAAGCTTTACGAAGGGGACGATCATAACACGGAAAACCTTCCTGATTAGTCCTGAGGATGATTTAATAATAAATCGAAACGTCGACAATCATCAGAAATAGGTTTTCCATGATTTATTGGCCTATTCCCGTCAACACAACCTATATACAATAACAAGGCTATTATTATACTTAACACTAAATAACTATGGTTGCGTTCATCACGGTGAGCGACCAGGTAGTGCTCACTGATCACATGCTTAAACTACGCTTCTTGTACTGTCCTCATTGGTTTCTTCTGATCAAATGACGTAATGATACGTGATCATTCAGTTAGCGCTACCGCGTGATGAACACAACCATTATTTGCTTTTAAAAAAATCTGAAACATATGACAGACTACTTCTCAACATATTTAGATTTTTTAAATTGTATTGTCTAAACATCAGTTATGGTATTCTGTTAATATCCTTTTCTTTTTTTTGGGAGTTTTATTTTACGAGATATTATAATATCTCATAAAATAAAAGTCAATAGCTAATAAGATTAGCAATTGAAAATAGATACCTATTTAGAATAATTGTTTCACTATTCCCGACTGTTGCTTTTTGTTTCACAATTTTGATGTATTGCTACCATGTATCGTTGAGTTCTTTCACTCAATGCGTATAGCTAGGTAAGTTTATATTTTAAAAGAATTTACATGTTAATAATGCCATAGGAACCGAACTAAAATGTAAATATATGAAATTTTGCAAAAATATAACTTTATAACTATTGTAATTAGTGAGATAATTGTAAAATAAAATAAGCATTTTTGAATGTTAAGAGTTTTAATGCATAACTTTTAACTTATAAAATGTGGACAATTTTAAAAGGTACGATTTATAATTGATAGATTAAACTATTCATATCTTACTTCACTAAAGGTTCATGAAAATTAACTAAACTAGCTACAGCAAAAACTAGTTGTGATACTATAGGTATCAGTGATTTGGGAAGAATCTTTTGAAGGATTCTAAACTGCTTTATAGCTCCCACAACTCTTTCCACATGTACTCTTGCAGAAGCTATTTGCTTTGTTAATTTAACTTCTATGTCTGTCAGTTGTTGCCTATTTTTTAAGAACGGTGGGATAAAAACATTTATAGATTTTTCATTACATAAGTCCTGTACATTAAATCCTTTATCCACCATAATACTATCGCCTGGTTCGAGTTTGTCAAAAAATCCTGACTTTATGAAAATATCCCTGTCACTAATAGAGCCTTCAAAAGCATCCGATATAAAACATATACCACCAGTTGGTATAATACCCAGTAAAAATTTAAAAGTTGAATGAGCCTTATAACTCGAGTACATGTTCCCTTGCTCTCTGAAATCTGATGGTTTTTGTGTTGTTACTTCAAAACCATCAATAACAACTCTAATATTTTTAAATTGTCTAAAAACTTTTGGCAATCCTATACGCTTAATTTTTTCATGTGTAGGAAATGTTGACAACTTTTTAAAATTTCTACACAAAAACTGAATCCATGTTACTATTATACGCGAAACATAACTCTGATTAACATTAAAGCGATAAGCTAAGTCTTGTTCTAGGAAACCACATCTTAACCTCAGTAAGCACAGGAATAGTTCATTTTTCGGTGATAACATCCTTTTGATAATACTGCGTATCCACTTGTGCTCTTCCTTGCTACGTGTATCCCACAGTGGCAGGTTATCTTTAGATGGATCTAAAAATTCCCACAATATATCAAATTGGATCGGTGTAAGTCCACTATAAAAGTGAAACTTTTTTTTGTCACATATCACAGATTCAAATCTTAGAGCACACACTGCCAAACTATTTTATAAATTGGCTATCTCATTCTTCAATTTTTTAATATATACACCTTCTACCATTAAACAAGTTTGTGAGCATTTGTCTTCAGATTCCTTTTCAGTTTGAGTACTCCTATCGTTTTGTTTTACTTGAATCTCCACACTCTGAGAGGGGCTTACACACACATTTGTAATAGTTTCAGAAAATATGTCCACTACATTACAATTTATGTCATCGGTAACATGTTCGTAGGAGGTTGATTGAACTGTAGATATATCTTGAGCATTTTTATATTTTTTCTTATCTACATTGAACATATCTCCATGTAATTTCCTCTTCCTTTCGGGTTTACCCGACACAGATTCCTAAAAAACAGAAAATATAAACACTAAAAATTTAATAGGTCATTTTTTACCTCTACTTGCTTTTATGCTGAGAGGATCAGGATGCAAGGGAGTAGGCCCTTGACCACCAACAAAATGTCGACAACAAATATATGTGAATTTATTTACATCTTTATGGGTAAAATTTTTTCTTCCACACGCATGAACCCATTTCTTGCACTTCTGAAGATCTTGAGAAGGTTTAGGGAAATTTATAAAATATAAACTTTCTTCTGGCTTCCTGCTATCACTTCTACATGTTCCATAGCAACAATGCTTATGAACCATACTCTTCTATTAGAGAAATGTAAATAAAATATAGGTAATTGTAAACAACTCATCCAGCAAGTTCAAAATGTTAGGTTATTTTCTATTAGCATTTTGTTATCTTTGTCCTATGCAAGTGTACCGCCCATAAGACTATCTCACTTCCACAGCTATATCCATTTTTTATTACGGAATTTAAAGGTGATAATACAAAAATGCAGAAATATTTTGTAATCAGCAATCGAGGATATGGATAGCTTGATGCCTTTTATTTAATTTAAAGCTAACCTATAATTTACCAGAAATAATTTAATGCTATAATTTTAAAATTAGACTGACAGTGTTAGCATTAGTTCTTACGGACATATTTCGCCCGCCTAATTTTTTGCCCAACCCATCTGGTGGGTGTTTTATGAACTACATTTTGTAAATAAGGTCAATTTCAAGCATATAATTTCTATACAAGTTATATCCTTAAATGCTTCGTAAGGAATAAGCTACAGATCTATAAAGATGCCACCAAAAGACGATTTTCAGATTAATATCTCTGCAACAGTAGATTTTTGCACCAAGTCTGGAAATCTCATTTGTGGGTTATTATATTTAAATGATTATATACAGGGGCTTAGAAAAAGGAGAGCCTCTTTCTTATTTTTCAAACATCGAATACACCCCTATATTTATTCACATTTTTTTTCTCAAAATACGATCTTTTTGGAAAAAAACACTTTCTCAGACTTTGGCTTTAGAATAATAAAATTCATTCAAGATCCATTGAAGTGTACTTGAAAATTAATCGTTGTCAGATATTCATATTAATATGTTTTACTTCCACGTCCGGTGGAATTACATTTTAATCTAATTCCGTCGAAGGGTGCGGGGGTAAATAAGGGTAAATAGGCAAAGGCAGCAGGTAAGAGTTCATAAAATTGCAATTTAGGGCATGTACGAAAAGTCAAGGCATCACAATTTTTTTTAGCATCAACCCCCCTCACTATCAGCCCCAAAACCACCCCCACACTATTATGAAAGGGAGTAAAAAAAATGTGATTTAGTGTGTACACAAGAACGAAACGTCTCACAACATTTTTTTGGCGTTAGCCGCCCCCTCTACCACGCCCACCCCATTATTAAAGGGAATAAAAAATGAAATTGGGATTTAGCGTGTATGCGAGAACCAAGGGAATCTAAAAAAAATTTGGCATTAGCCACCCCCTCTACCACCCCCACCCTATTATTAAAGGGAGCAAGAAATTAAATTGGGATTTAGTGTATGTACGAGAACCAATGACCTCTAAAATTTATTTTGGCATTAGCCACCCCCTCCACCACCCCCACTCTATTATTAAAGGAAGTACAAAATTTAATTGGGATTTAGTGTGTATAGATGGAAATGTCAAAATTTTTTCACATCTAAAAGTGTCTTTGCAGCTTTCCCGATAATCCAGATTAAAAAGTAGTCTAATTATTTTTTTCTGGTTTATAAAAACTCTGTTCCAACCACAGATTTTCCCCAGGATAATATATTATGTGATAAAGTGACTAAGCAAAAGCATAATACAAACTTACAAGACCTTGTTTATTTAAATATGACTTAATGTGCATTATAGCATAATATGCTTTATTTAGAGATGCACATACACTGTCAATATGTGTAGCAAATGAAAGATTAGAGTCTAGCCAGGTACCAAAAAGTTTAGCAGTGTCTGAAAACAGCATCAGACTGTTTATTGATTGGAAATCCACTTGGAGGTGCTTTTTTGATGTGAAAATTCATGTAAACTGTTTTTGAATTGTTCAGAATAAGCCGATTTCTTTGACACCAACTATACAGTTCATCAGGTGTTAAGTTAATGTTTTCTTGAAGTTCCTTAGAGTCCTTACCTGAGACTGTAATATTAGTATCGTCCGCAAACATAGTTACCTTTCCCTTACTAATATATTGAGGAAGGTCATTGATATAAAGTAAGAATATAAGTGGACCCAATACAGATCCCTGAGGAACTCCGTGACTGGGTATTGACTAGAAATTTGATTTTTTATCTTTACCAACATATACCGGTTTTGTAAATACGATTCTATCCAATCCAAAAGCTGTCCTCTTATACCTAAGTTATCAAGCTTTTTTTAATATGTATGGTAAACTGATAGTGTCAAATGCCTTTACTTAGGTCAAACATAAGAGTCACCACATACTCTCCCCTATCTAATTTATAATATACATAGTTTAATAGATGATAGCTTGCTGTCTCTACACCATGTTGAGAAGCCGTAAGTAAGTGATGTGTTTCCACAAAATCAATAACTAAGTTATATACAACACGTTCTTGAATTTTTGCAAATTCTGCCAACAACGATATGTGTCGATAATCGTCAATATTTGATGTCTCATCTATTTTAAGTAATGGAAATACTAGAGCAATTTTCATTAAATCTGGAAATTTACCGCTCTGCAATAATAAGTTTATGAAACTAGTTAGGGGAGTAATTATGTAATCGCTCACAGTTTTTATCAATTTGGAAGAAATACCACCCATCCCACTGCAATTTTTATTTTTCATGTTATTAATTATATTAAGAACATCTAGCTCAGTGACATAATTAAGAAAAATTGATCTTAAAGGAGTATTTGTTATTAATGTGCAAGGAAGAGACATGTTTTGGCCAAAATGCTCACATATTTTGAGATTGCATACAGTAGAAAAATGGCTTGCAAATAATTCAGATAATTCTTGGTTAGACGTTATTATGCGATCATTATTCATTATTGAAATGTCATTGTCTCTCCTTGACCTACCTAGTTTTTCATTTATAATTTTCCAAGTCACTTTTACTTTATTAGAAGCTGACTCAATTTTGTTCCTATAAAACCTCCTTTTAGCTATTTTAATTTGTGTTTTGTACTCCTTTTTTAAGTTAATGTATTGTTCCTTAATTGCATTGCAATGCAAGACAGACATATAAAAGTGAAGTTTATTTAGAGTATTTTTAATTTCCCATAAGTCATTCGAGTACCAACTTGAACCCTCTTGTCTTCTGTTTATGGTAATAAATGGGCAACTAATATCTAAGTACCAACTTATATTTGTTGAAAATTCTGCATACGATCCATCAACTTCGTCCTTTAAATAAAACTCATTCCAATCCACTTTACTCAAGAGGCAAATTAAATGATTTATATTTGACTGTTTTGCATTGCGTATTTGAAACGATGTAGCAATGTGATTATCGCCTTCAGAACCTGATTCTAAATTTAATGAAAAAATATGAGTAAAATGATCGCTTATATTAGGATTCACGACGAAAGATGAGTAGTGTAGAAATGTTTGTAATAAGGTAGTCTATAGTACTGCTACTTGTCAAGCCATTTATGTTGGTAAAAATGCGTGTTGGACTGGTAGTAGTCACATGAACTTGAAATGATTCTAGGATGTCTTTTAATATTTTAGTATGCAAATCATTTTGATTTTCATAATAGATGTTAAAGTCACCTGTTAAGACTGTGTATTTTATTTATATTTAATAAAAACATGTTTTAGAGCCCGAACATACTCTATTTATAAAAATTTCAATATCACTATTTCCTGGCCTGTATATATTTATTACGGCTATATCAACGTTATTAGTTTTATAGCTTACTCCACACATTTCGAGATGGCATTCAAAAGATAGATTTTTTTATTGTTGAAATTTCTTCTGCAATTAGTTCGTTTTTAGCATAAATAGCAGAACCACCATGTGAGATATTCTAGAAAAATAGGAAATAAGTTTGTATCCAGGCAGAAAAACATATATATATGAGTAATATATGAGTTAAGTATACAAATGTTATCCTAAAATGCGTCCTTGAAAACACGCATACAGGGTGGCTACTTTTGATTGAGACACTCTTGTTTAATTTGTCTAAATAAAAGTATTCCATAAATATAATAAATAAATTTAATATCATAAACAAATACATATATAAAGCAGTTGTACAATAATTTATTTAAATTAAGAAAGTTAAAAACAAAAGGTGAAGATTTAAACAATGAAATGTGCTGTACTGAGAAAATTCTGTGTTACCTAAGATAGACATTGGACGTTGGCTGGTAGATAAATTCTGCTGTTGAGACACTTCCTTGTCCATGTGGACTGACTCTGCTTTGATTATTGAAACTGTATGGCATAATTTATGAAGCAATTTTGGTAAAAAGAAATTGGGTTTCAATAAAATGGAGCCCATGGAAACTTTTGTTCAGCATGACATAAACTATTTGTGTGTAAACTTTGAGTCGATTTCATTGAAACCCAATTTCCATAAGAAAACTGAGGGGTCCTTCAAATGATTCTTTTTGTCCTTCACTTTTTTAATGATAATTTGTTTAGCACAGGGCTGGCAACAGACTTTTGCTTTCATTCTCTCCTGAAGGAGACAAAAGTGAATCAAAAGTCTTTGTTCATGTAGAGTAACATTTCTTCTAAGAATGAAAGTGGGGACTCAATCCATGCTGTTGCATCAGCATTTCTGTGGGCCATTTCCACTGCCAATTGTTGCCCACTACACACAATTACTACAGACAAAATTATAGAAATAATTAATAAATAAAATCACTGGTTGTAATATAAAAGTTTTGTCTTATTTATTGAATGTGGGCTTATTTCCGAAGCTAGGAGACTAACTATCCCAAACTGTGAATTTTGCCAGAGCTCTTCATCAATAGACAAGCGTTCAACTGCTTTTGTCCTCCTCTGAATGAATGTATATCTACCTCGCCTAAGATTGCATAGCTTCTGCTTAAACACACTTCTGCTAAAGCCACAATAACCTGGGATAGTGGATATAATGTATACTTGAAACCATTATCCTCAACTTTGACTGCATATGGACTTATCAGTAATTTATTAAGTCACACTTAGGTAATATTTTCTTAAGAAATGCCTGATAAGCCGCGTTGAATCTGGTGTAATTTACAAGAAATATTTACGTTATTATTCCTTAAAATTTAATCATAAAGTTAAAGCGCATGTTGAAGTCTATGTGTAAGAAAATATGACGTAATTTTGGACTATATTATTAACTTTGTAGTCGCATAGTCACTACCTTTTGCCTGTATAAAAACAGAGAAATTTTACCGATCTTCAAAGTATAAGTACAGAGCTTTCAATAACGATCACAGGACACGAGATTTCTTAGTTTATCTTTTAGGCTTGTCATGTTTTAGCCATGTCAGAACCTTCCATGCTAGGGATATTTTAATTCGTATGTATCTAAGGGTGCCTTTTCAATTATCTTTGCTGACGGTTTTTTTCGACGAAGTTACACGAAATCTCGGCGGAGCACACGGTTTAATTGGTTCTGAAACTGAACACGCCCAGCGGAACCAATAAGGCAACGGTTTGTCTAAGCTGAATATTGTTATGTGCTGCCCTCTAACAGAGAGGAGAGTTGTAATTACTCCCTGGCCAGAAGGGTGGCGCCATCTGTGGGCCAACTGGCGAACCACCATTTAGTAGTGCCTAAGAAAATTATAGAGAATTCCAGTATATTTCTGGAAAGTTCTACAATGATATTCTGGACATTCCAAGTGGGTATATAAAGAGGTGAAGCCAGCAGATGGGAGAACAGAACAGTACAGTTTAGTGAAGAATAAGGAACAGTTCAGTTCTGGGTAATCTGTGGTTCTGGTTACAGAGACAGTTTGTGGAAGAAGAGTTCAGTTGAGTGAAGTAGGCAATACAGAGTTTTTAGGTTAGATAAAGTTGTCAAGTTTAGGAAGAAAAGTACATAGTGTTTTAAAAGTAGTGAATTCATATTAGATTAAGTTATTATTAGTTGTGATTTTTAAGTATTTACTAGTGTAATTTTAGTGATTAAATAAATCAGTGGTTTGTGAAAATTCTTGTTGCAAGTTATTCGAATCCACGGAGTGCTTACTGAAAATTGTAAGCACGTAACAATATTTAGCGCCGTACAGTCTTCTTGCAGGCATTTCCTAACATTTAATTATTTATTTTAATCTGTAATATCATATCGTTAACCCCGAAGAAAGGTGACCACAAGTCAAAAAACGCTGTTTTTCGTTTTTTTGTAAAATATTACTACCTAAGACGTATACTTTTCCCAAGAAAATTGTCGTAACTTAACTTACACTAATAGCCAAAAGGTGGCACTTGTATCACTTCTCCCCTCAAGTGATTTATCAATTCGCCATTGAAGAAGAGTGTCATATGTTTAGTTGTGTCTTGACATTTAAAGAGTGTGCTTATAGTGTTGTCAGGAAAATCGACACATTTAGAAAAGTGGCTGTTTTTATGTGTTATTTATTGAAGAAAGGTGACATTTTTAGAGTTGAGACACTTTTCGTGTTAAGGTGAGTTCAGTTAATTTTATCATGCGGAGTATTATTTAGAATTGTGTCAATTTTCATCATTTTGCACGATTTTTTTTCCTCGGATGTGACTATTCTCGTTTATTGAATATTAATTTTAATTATCAAATCATAAAATTTTGCACTTTTTAATATTAATAATTCAGAAGTTACCAAAAATAATGTTTAATTCTGGCTACAGCGAGCCTAGCACTGGCAGTATAAACCAAGGTAATAACTCTTAATTTGTAAATCGGCATATACAAGTTGTTTTATTCTTAGTAAGCTGATTTTAAATTGAAGTCTTTTGACTATTCCAGATAAAAATTGTACATTTACCTCGACTGATACACAGCCAGATATTTCCACTCGCCACATAAATAAGAATGAGCCTAGCACTAGCAGCATAAATCGGAGTAACACCTCATTTCATAATACTGTATTATAGTCTAATGCCATTTAGTTCAACTTTGCTTATTATTCACAGAAAACCAGGACAACACTAGTCTATGGGAGTTCTAAAAAAAAATCCTGAAGACAATAACTCAAATGAACTCAATTTTAACACGATTCAGACGATTCTGTGGCTGACCCAGATTATAGCACAACTGATTCTTCAAACTCTTCTAGTGATGAAGAAATTGAGGCTGTGCCACTAGGGGATATAACTGAAATAAATGATTTTGCTGAAAACGTTATGAATGAAACAGGTGGTAACAAGAAAAAAAGAAAAGTTAAAAATCCATGTGAAACCAAGAAAGAAGGTAAAAAAACGTTTACATAACCCAGATCAATGGCTAAAGAATCGTGCTAAACTTGCGACAAATTCAGGTGGAACGTATACGTCCTCATCTACCAACAAAAAAGTATTTGAGGCAAAGAAACTATTACCGCCATGTAACGAAAAATGTAAACTGAAATGTTCTGGCAAGTTTACTGAAGACGATCGAAAGCAAATATTTGACGATTATTGGGGACTGAAGAGTTTACAAAGACAACGTGATTTCTTGCAAGCCAATATGTCCCAGATAAAACCGAAATATCGGTATGTGAGAGAAAATAGCAATAGGCGTCTAAATAACGCATTTTATTTTGAGGTTCAGGGACAAAAAATTCGAGTTTGTAAGCACTTCTTCAAATCGACACTTTGTATTAATGACAGGCCAATACGAACTGTATTACAGAAGCAGACATTTTTCACAGGACAAATGATTACTGAAGACCTGAGAGGGAGACATAGCAAGCATGCCAAAGTAGACGAGGGAATTAAAAATGGCATTCGAAATCATATAAATTCTATACCCCGAATACCTAGTCACTATTGTCGTGCCATGACATCAAAAGAGTACATAGATGGAAGTAAATCTATCGCCGGGCTTCACAGGGATTATGTAGCGGACTGCGAAGAAAATAAACTTCCTTCTGCCAACTACATGATGTATTCCCGAATTTTTAATGAAGAGTATAACTTGTCATTTTTCCTTCCTAAAAAGGACCAATGTGAACTATGTATTGCTTATTCAAATGCTACTGAAGACGAGAAGGCTGAATTAAAAACTAGTTATGACACTCACCTGGTCTCGAGATGAAAAACAGAAAGATAAAATAGCAGAAAGTAATGCTATAGTAGCTGTGTATGACCTTCAAGCTGTTCTCCCTTGTCCTATAGGACAGGCTTCTTCTTTTTACTACATATCTAAGTTGGGTGTCTATAATCTGACTGTGTTCAATTTAAAAACAAATGACGTTCAATGTTTTGTTTGGCATAAAGCTGAAGCTCAGAGAGGATCAAACGAAATCGGGTCCTGTGTATTACGATACCTCAACCTTCTGAAAGACGAGGAACAAATCACTACTGATGGCTCAAATGAAGTTGATGTCATTTTTTATTCTGATAATTGCGGCGGCCAGCAGAAAAATCGATATCTGATCACAACTTACATGTGCGCAATCTCCAAATGCAAGTGGATAAAAAGCATAACGCACAAATTTCTTATAGTTGGACACAGCCAAAATGAAGGCGACAATACTCACTCTGTAATTGAGCAACAGGTGAATAGAGCCAAAAAGGCTGGACCTATTTTTGTTCCTGAACATTATATTTCTCTGATAAGATGTGCCAAAAAAACTGGCAACCCTTATAAAGTGAATGAAATGTGCTACGATGACATTTTTGATTTAAAAACCTTGGCGGCCGACATTGGATTTCCAAAAAAAATTAAGAATAGCGATGGGGATGATTTTAAGATAAGTGAAGTAAAAATTTTAAGAGTAGAAAAGGAAAATTTCAGCACATTTTTTTACAAAACGTCCTACAAAGACACAGAATTCAAGTGTGTTGAGATTATACAACCCGTAAAATCTAGAATGACCTTAAGAAGGACCAGTGAAATTCCTGAACTTGTTTTACAAAAAGAGTATAAGAGCAGACAATCAATTGCTGCCAATAAAAAAGCTGGTTTACTTTCTTTATTTAAAAAAAAATGTATTCCGAAGTTTTATTTGCCATTTTAAGAAAGTTTATAATTCTTTCGTGTAATGTAAACCTGATAATCCAATATTTTGTAGTTTGTATTAAAATAAAAAATGTTCTATAAGATTGTTTTTTATTTTTTTCAATAATTTATCCCAAAAAAACATAATTAATTTCACATCAAAAGTGACACAAGTCAAAGTAAGGGGCGACCCCTTAAATTTTAAGGGCGATTTTACGAAAATAGTAACCAGTACATAGACCCCTGAATTGTTCCAATGAAAGAATGATACATACTTATCACCAGTAGAAAGATGTAGGTATCGTATTTCATAATTTTGATCAGTGCGAGTTTAAAAATAAATAAAATTAAATTAGCTCCTACTGAAAAATGTTGTTTTTTGAGTTGTCACTCTTCTTCCGGGCTAACGATATCATAGTGTTTTGGTGGATATTGCATAATTATCAGTTCTTTTTCAAGAGTTTTAAATTGTTTTAATTATTATTCGAGTACTAACCAGTTCTCTTCAGAACTACATCAGTTACCTTCTGATGAGAAATGATAGAGAGAAAACGAATGTTAGGTTAAGTAATGTTTTTTTAATTTTATTCTAGTTTTGTCTTGCAATGGTTTTTACGCCAGAGCAAGATGCTTTCATTTTAACGGCTCATTTTCGAAGTAGAAGTTGCAACGAAGACGGATCATGGAAGAATTCATTGCAATCATGTATCGAACAATTTATGGAAAAATTTCCTGACGCAAATATTCCATATGACACATTTTCAAATCGTAAATATGTACTCGATTGTTTTGCAAAGACACTGCCTTTGCAAGGGAAAATCCACTGGTAGGCCAACTGTTTTAACTGAAGTGGTTATGAACGACGTTCGAGAAAGAATGAATCAAAGCCCGACAAGATTCATACCAAAGTTGTCCTCTCGAACAGGTAGGTACTTTAACACTAAATTTTTTAATTGCTGGAATACGTTACTTGCCATATAAATTTAATTTCTTGAAAATATAAAATATGAATTTCTTTAGTAAAAATTGTAATCAACAACTAATAACGATACCTACTAAAACTCTTGTTTATATATAAATCCTGAATGCAAATAAAAAGATATATAAAACTGGGAATGGGTTCTCTTCAAATGTCTTAATATACCTAAACGACAAATCAACAAAATTTATTTTTTTTGTAGGTCTTTCAGTTGGAAAAACCCATAAAGCACTCAAAATACTCCATACAAGGTAACCGTTGTTCAAGAACTATTACCCCTGATTTTGAAAGTCGAGTAAGATATTGTCGTTGGTTCAACGGAAATTTAAATAACAATGTATTGGATTTAACTTATTTTACTGATGAAGCGTGGTTCCACTTAACAGGTTATATCAATAGTCAGAACTATAGGACATGGGCTACAGAAAATCCTCACACTTACGTAGAAACAAGTTTACACCCCTTTAAAATTGGTGTATGGGTGGCAATATCCAGAAGGCGAATTATAGGCCCTATATTTTTTCGTGAAACAATTAATGCCCAAAGGTATCAAACTCTTATTTTAATACCCTTTCTGGTGCAGTTGCATGATGATGAACTGCAAGATGGTTATTTCCAGCAAGACGGCGCGGCGCTACTGCTCATACAGCAAGAGCTTCATTTGATTTTTTACAGGAGTTTTACGATGACCGATTAGTCAGCCAGGGACTATGGCCTGCACGGTCTCCAGATCTAATGCCCTATGATTATTTCTTATTTGGACACATGAAGAACAATGTTTTTAAAAATAGATTACATACCATTGACGAATTACAAGAGGCAATAGAAAGAGAAATCCGCAATATTACTGTTCATCAGTTACAGAACGTATTCGAAAATATGAAACGAAGAGTCCATGTGTGTTTAGAAACTCAAGGCAGTCATTTTGAGCATTTGTTATACTTTCTTGGTATTTCGTATTAGAATGTATTCATCCATTTTCTAATTTAAGTCTCATGTAACAAAAGTTTTTATTATGTAATTTCTTTTATTTACTGTGAATTGTTCGATTAGAATGTTTATATTCTATTAAAAAATTGTTCTTAAATTTGAAAAATAAAAGAATTATCATAAATTTTTTACCTTTAACTAGAACGCCAATGGATTTAGGGTATTTCTGTTTAGTGCAATAGTGTATAGTTGGTTGTCTACATTTTTGCGGTCACGTGTCCCGTGATCATTACTGAAAGCTCTGTATAACGTAAATTTTGTCTTATCTTTGTAGCCAGATTTATGTTAAAACTTTAACCTCATAGTCACACCTAGTCCCAATGTTTGGTATAATTTTCGTTGATTTCACTGCCCTATTTCCCAAGCACGTGTTTGGTCAAAAGATAAATATTACTTCATAGAATGCCATAGAAGTTATATTTACTTAAAAGTAGAATTAGATTTCTAATACCAGTTTTCGTTATCTACCCTATATCATTTGAGACAGCCAGTTATTTTCTGAAATTTCCCCGCCTTTCTCCCAGTTGGACTAAATTTCCGCCGCTTTGTATGTACTTGTTTTTTGTTCTTGACGGTAACATTGATAGTGTATTCTGTTCCCTCTTTCTTTCCTGGAAGAAACGTCTTCACATATTTCAATCTCAATGTCGTTTTGAGGAAAACGTTTTTATATATTTCATTCTTGGAATATTTCAATAAATAAATTAATCACTTTGATAATAGCAGTTAACAAAAATATTGGAGTAATTTTAATTATAAATAGATGAAATGTAATGTCGATAAACCAAGGTTCATATAGAATTGATGCAAATTTGGAGATTTCAACTTCTTTTTTCAGTACGAAAGATGAAGAATTGCGGAGTGTTTTGAGGTTTTTGAATTGACACAATTTCATAAAACTTTGAAACACAGTCTTAGAAACACAAAATCTGAGGAGTTCTCTAACTCACCCAAACCATTATGCGAATTAGTACGGATTATCGAAGTTTCTGTACTTTGCGTGCATTGAGCTATGAAACTAAATGGATGTGTTTTAATGTCTTATGTCTTTGAACCCAACACAAAAGTTGAGTACCACCTAAACTATAGTTTCGATTTTGTTCTTCAAGTCTCCAGTTTTTGCGATTACGTCATCTATAAAAGGCCTCTCTGAAGCATCAACTTTGAGCATAAAAAGCACCAGCTCTTGGACATCCTGCAAAATGAAAATCAGCTACAATGAAATTATCACCACACTTGGTTGACACACAGTATGCCATTTCGATACAGTTTAGCGATTCGCAAATGGTATGTATACCGGGTGCCAACGAAATCATTTCAAACCATAGTTTCTAGAAATTGCAAGGTATGGAACTCGAACTTGGCAGGAGTATTATATACCAAAAGCTGTGAATTTCTCATTATTTGAAACTTTTACATCGCTTCCAGTTTCCCTGGAAATGACACCAACTTTGAAATTTTAAATGGAACACCCTGTATACAGGGTGTCTCACCGGGAACTGAATCGATCGATATAGAGAAAAGTACGCATCACAAAATTTTGAAAATTTAAATAATGGGCAAGTAGACAATTTTTTTATTATTATTTTAATAACATCTACACATAAAAACAGTTTACCCGTATTTTTTATTTTATTTTTTTAATAATGTCTTATAGTAGAAAAAAAATCATGAAGTTTAAACTATGTTTAAACGGTTAGATATTGCGGCAAATGTTCGGGCTATTCTATTGGCTATGACGTAATAGCGTAATCAGCAGAGAAACGAGCGCTAGTGGAAGGGCGGAGCCAACAAAGTTTTGCAAAACGTATGAGTGGCTCTGTCGGCGTTATATTGAATGCGCACGCATGTTACGCTATAACATCACGAGATAACCGGCAAACTGTCTTATTTTAAAGCCACTCTAATCTTAAGCATATTCATATTACAATAAAACCAATAATAGTGGTAAAATTACCTTGAAATCATGTTTATAACATATTGAAGAGTCAACCTAAAATGCTATATTATTACTTTTGTCATTTTCGATATTGTCTACTAGCCCATTACTAATGTCGGTGTGGCCAATCCAATTAAAATAATTACAAGCAGCTGGCACTTCCGCTTATACAGGAAGTCGATACCAACTTGCTTATTTCAAATGGAACACCCTATATATTTTAGGGTTTTCGAAAAGAGCATAAAATTCTGAGTCGAAAATATGTAGCATATTGTTATGTGCTGCCCTCTAACAAGGAAAGATGTGATTAAGTTCATGTTCAAAGTTTTCCTCAGAAGCTTAGTTACTTCCCTGACTAGTAGGGTGGCGCCGTCTATGAGCCAATTGACGAACAATCATCTATTACATGGTAGAAAATTCTGTAGAATTCCAGAAAATTGTAGAATACTGTGGTACATTTCTATGGGTGTATATAAGGAGATGAATCCAGCAGATGGGGGAACAGTTCAGTTGAGTGAACAGTACAGTTTAGTGAAATATAAAGAAGAGTTCAGTTCAGTAAACAAACAGAGAGTTCTTAGGTTAGACAAGAGTTGACTAAGTTTAAGGGAAAAAGTAAAGTACATAGTGTTTTAAAAGTTGTGAATTTATATTAGATTAAGTGATTATTAGTTGTGTGATTGTTAAGTATTTACTAGTGTAATTTTAGTGATAAATAAAATAGTGGTTAGTGAAAATTCTTGTTGCAAGTTATTTAAACCCACGGAGTGTTTACTGAAAATTGTAAACACGTTACAATTGGTGTCAGAAGCGGAATTGCAACAGAATTTCTGAAGAATTCGACGAAGTTCCATAGTGTTCTATTTGGAAACCACTGGAGATATTGAAGTGAGTTGAACTGGAAAGTGATATAGACATTAGACAAGATCTATTTGTGCTAGTGTGAGGAAATTTCTGGGACATTCTGTTTAGAAATTAGTGTAGTTTTTAAGTGGTTTCAACTGAGAAGCGATATAGACTTTAAATAAGACTTGTTCGTGCTGTTTCGAGTTAATTGTTTGAATGGAAACAAGAAGCATGGCTGCCGAAAAGCAAATGCAAGACATGTTCGAGCAATTTAGAAAAATGATGCTAGACCAAAAAGAAGAACAAGAGAGACGCGAAGAAGAAAAAGAAAGGAAACGTCAGGCAGAAAAAGAAGAACAAGAGAAACGACGCCAAGAAGAAAAAGAAGAACAAGAAAGACGTCAAGAAGAAAAAGAAAGACGACGTCAGAAAGAAAAAGAAGAACAGGAGAGACGTGAAGAAGAAAAAGAAAGAAGACGTCAAGAAGAAAAGGAAGAACAAGAAAGAAAACGACAAGAAGAAAAGGAAGAATTGAGAAAAATTATACAGGTGCAACAAGATGCTATCCTGTCAGCCACTAATGAGGTCAAGGAAAAAGTAGATAAAGTTGAACAAAAAGTTGGTAACGTCGAAGGAGAAATTAGTGACATTAAGGGAAAAGTTACCGACGTTGAAGGAAAAGTGACTACAGTCGAAGAAAAAGTTACTGGCGTTGAAGAAAAAGTTACTGGCGTTGAAGGGAAAGTTACCGATATAGAAGGAAAATTTCAGGTAGTTAAGGGGGAGGTAGAACAACTTAAGCGACAGTTAAGAACGCAAGGAGGCCAACTAGTATTATCATCGTCAGGCCCTCGATTACAACCGCCTTCCTTTGATGGTCAAACTTCTTGGTCAACCTATAAAAGACAATTTGAGGCAGCGGCATACGCAAACAATTGGAGTAATGAAGACAAAGCTATGGCATTGGTGCTAGCATTAAGGGGCCAAGCCTCAGAGTTGCTTCAGAGTATCCCAGTGACGCAGCAACGTGATTTTAAAGTTTTGGAAGCTGCACTAGATCTAAGATATGGCGACCAACACCTCGCCCAAGTATACAGGACTCAGCTCAAATCACGCACACAAAAGGCTGGGGAAAGTTTACAAGATTTTGAAGCAGCTGTTGAGCGACTGACATACCTGGCTTACCCGGATGCACCCAAAGAATTCCAGGAACAATTAACAGTTGGTACATTCATCGATGGCATAAGAGATGAGGAGATCAGGCGAGTCCTTAGATTATCTCGAGATAAGACTGGTAGCGAAGCCTTGATCCGTGCCCTCGAGGTTGAAGCCGCTTACAAAGAGACTGCACGTCCGAGAGTACGAGCCATGAAGGTAGAAGAGGGCCATTTAGAAAAATCAAATATGGAATCTTTGATGGCTGACATACACAAACTGATAAGCCAGTTGATGACCAAACCAGATGCTCCAAGGAAGCAGGAAAGAGAGCAGAACGATGAACAGCCAAGGAAGGTGATTCGTTGTTATAAGTGCGGCAAACCAGGGCATATTAAGCGAAACTGTCGGCAGCGGAGCCCTGAGCAAGTAAATGCCGCAATGACTGAAGAGCCGCAGGAAAACTAAAGATAGCCAGCACCTTGGGGGCTGTGCTGGCTGGTGAACACGGTGCCCCCAGAGAGATACGAGTTTCCCAGATTAGAAGAGTCCCGAGTAGTCTGCTGTTGGATGGCTATGTAAACAAAAGGAGATGTATCTTCACTATCGACACAGGTGCCACGTCATCAATAGTGCGACCCGGATTTTTATCAGGAATAAGAGTTGATAAAAGCCAAAATGGATTGGTCGTTCGAACAGCCACAGGAGACAGGGTAAGGGTTCATGGAGAAGTTGACCTAGATCTGCAGTTTGGACGCCTGTGCTTTAGTCATAGGGTTATTGTGGCTGACATCACTGATGATTTCATTTTGGGGCTGGATGTTATGGGAGTACAAGATCAATTTGTACTTGACGTGGTAGAACGAGTCCTAAAGATTGGAAATGAAGAATTTATTTTGTCAACAGCAAATGACCGATTTCAAAAAGTGAGGCTACTGACGGCTCAGACAATCAAGATTCCTGCTCGTTCTGAACAAATAATCGAGGCCATTCTGGAAGGAAACTCTGGTGGATACCGTGTTGGCCTTGTTGAAAAAGATGATTCAATTAAGACAGAAAACGTAATCTTAGCAAGAACTCTGACCCGGACAAAAGACAAAATTCCAATTAGAGTGGCTAATTTAAATTCCCACTCAGTGACTTTCAAGGAAGGCGAGGCAATAGGATCCTACGAACCAGTCCAGTGGATAGCAAGGTGCGAGGAGCAAGGGGAGAAATGTTCGTCAACCAGCGTAGACAGGGAAGTTGTGACTTTGTTGAGTTCCCAGTTTGAACACCTATCTGAGGATGAACGTAGAGAGGCAATCAAGTTTTTGGAAAAAGAAAGTACGGTATTTGCCAAAAACACAGACATCCTCACGAAAACTGATATAGTACAGCATCGGATAGACACTGGTGATTCAGCCGCAATCCGCCAACAGCCTAGGAGGTTGCCACTAGCTAAACAGGAAGAAGCTGCTGCGATGGTTCAAAAGATGCTACAAGATGGAGTAATTGAGGAATCAACCAGTCCCTGGTCATCACCGGTAGTTTTAGTTGCCAAGAAGGACGGAACTTTGAGATTTTGTGTCGACTACCGGAAGCTGAATGATGTTACGAAGAAAGACAGCTATCCACTACCACGAATTGACGATACATTAAGTACGCTGGCAGGGTCACGATGGTTTTCAACTCTAGACCTTCGAAGTGGGTATTGGCAGGTGGGACTTCACCCTGACGATAAGGAAAAGACTGCCTTCTCAACCGGTAGTGGTTTATATCAATTCACCGTGATGCCTTTTGGGCTTTGCAATGCGCCAGCTACTTTTGAAAGATTGATGGAATTTGTACTCCGAGGACTAACTTGGAAGACGTGCTTAGTTTATCTTGATGACGTAATGGTTATGGGACGAAACTTCAGGGAACATTTGGAAAATCTTCAAGAAGTATTTCTGAGAATCAGAAATGCACACCTAAAGTTGAATCCAAAGAAGTGTCTGCTATTCCAAAAAGAAGTGAAATTCCTTGGACATGTCGTATCTTCGGAGGGAATACAGACAGACCCGGACAAGATCTCTGCCGTGCGTGATTGGCCAAGACCTTCAAATGTACACGAATTACGAAGCTTTCTTGGCCTCTGCACTTACTATAGACGTTTTGTGGAAGGATTTGCGGATATAGCAAAGCCACTACACCAGCTAACGGAGGAGAAAGTTAAATATCAGTGGACACCGGAGTGTGAAACATCATGGAAGAAGCTGAAAGCAGCGTTATGCAGTAGTCCTGTGCTAGCATATCCCCAACCAAAGGGCCTCTATATTCTTGACACGGATGCTAGCAACTCCGCAATTGGATGTGTACTATCTCAAGTCCAAAATGGAGAGGAAAAAGTAATTGAGTATTTCAGTAAGGTACTGTCCAAACCAGAGAGGAATTATTGTGTAACAAGGAAGGAACTATTGGCCATTGTTAAGTCCGTGGACCATTTTCACAAGTACCTCTATGGTCAACATTTCAAAATCAGGACTGACCATGCTGCATTAAAATGGCTACTGCAGCTGAAAACCCCAGAAGGTCAACTGGCTCGCTGGATAGAAAGACTGCAGCAATATGACCTCACAATCGAACACCGACCTGGAAAGTCTCATAAAAATGCAGATGCTCTGTCAAGACGACCGTGCAAAGATGACTGCAAGCACTGCTATCGGGTTGAAAAAGCACAGGGCACGGTAATAGTAAACACAGTTCAGGTAGATGTTCCAGATGATTGGACAAAGGAAGTTCTAAGACGAGAACAAATGGATGACAGCGTAATTGGTCCTATATTAAGGGCAAAAGAAAAAGGAACGCGACCGGAATGGAAGGATGTTTCGGACAAAAGTGTGGAGCTGAAGGCATTGTGGGCACAATGGGACTCCCTTAAGGTTGTAGATGGACTATTAAAGAGAGCATGGGAAAGTCCAGATGGGAAGGAAGTTACCATGCGTCTAGTGATACCCAGCTGTCGGATCCCAAAAGTACTTCAGGAAATACATGATGGAGTGTCCGGGGGACATTTTGGTATGAATAAGACACTGGCTAAAGTACGGGAACGATTTTATTGGATCAATAGCCGTCAAGATGTGGAGGTTTGGTGCCGCAAATGCAAGGCTTGTGCAGCCACCAAAGGGCCACAGACGAAGAGCAGGGGCCAAATGAAGCAATATAACGTCGGAGCTCCTTTTGAGAGGATTGCTATAGATGTAGCGGGCCCATTCCCAGTGACAGATGATGGGAATAAATACATCCTGGTCGCTATGGACTATTTTAGTAAATGGCCGGAAGCCTATGCCATTCCGAATCAGGAAGCAGTTACTGTTGCTCGAGTTTTGGTGGATAACCTTGTATGCCGATTTGGTGTACCCCTGGAAGCTACATTCCGATCAAGGGAGAAACTTTGAGTCGGGGGTATTTCAGAAAATTTGTGAGTTGCTGGGCATTCACAAGACTCGGACAACCCCTCTCCATCCCCAGTCAGATGGAATGGTGGAACGACATAATAAAACCATGAAGGAACATCTTTCTAAGGTAGTTCACAAGAACCAGCGAGATTGGGATCGACATATACCATTTTTCTTAATGGCATACAGGGCTGCCATTCATGAGACGACTAAACAGACACCGGCTCGTGTAATATTTGGGCACGAGATCAGACTGCCATGTGATTTGATGTTTGGTACACCAGATAAGAAGCCACTGTCCGTGGATGACTACGCAGACGAAGTTAGTCAACAGCTGAGGAATGTCCACGAATTGGTTCGAAACCAAGTTAGCATAGCTAGTGACAGAATGAAGGCTCGCTATGACCGGAAGGGAACGTCAGCAGGATTCAAGGAGGGCGATCTGGTTTGGCTATATAACCCACAGCGAAAGAAGGGAAAATCTCCGAAGCTTCACCCACCCTGGGAAGGACCGTATTCAGTCATCACTCGGATCAATGACGTTGTTTACCGAATTCAACGTAGTAAGAAGTCCAAGATGAAGATCGTGCACTTGGATAGGTTGGCGAAGTATGAAGTATGTTGGGGAATCTGAATTGCCTGACCGGGACGTTCAGGCTTAAGGAGGGGGCAGTGTTATGTGCTGCCCTCTAACAAGGAAAGATGTGATTAAGTTCATGTTCAAAGTTTTCCTCAGAAGCTTAGTTACTTCCCTGACTAGTAGGGTGGCGCCGTCTATGAGCCAATTGACGAACAATCATCTATTACATGGTAGAAAATTCTGTAGAATTCCAGAAAATTGTAGAATACTGTGGTACATTTCTATGGGTGTATATAAGGAGATGAATCCAGCAGATGGGGGAACAGTTCAGTTGAGTGAACAGTACAGTTTAGTGAAATATAAAGAAGAGTTCAGTTCAGTAAACAAACAGAGAGTTCTTAGGTTAGACAAGAGTTGACTAAGTTTAAGGGAAAAAGTAAAGTACATAGTGTTTTAAAAGTTGTGAATTTATATTAGATTAAGTGATTATTAGTTGTGTGATTGTTAAGTATTTACTAGTGTAATTTTAGTGATAAATAAAATAGTGGTTAGTGAAAATTCTTGTTGCAAGTTATTTAAACCCACGGAGTGTTTACTGAAAATTGTAAACACGTTACAATATCCTATACCTAAACCTAGCCGTTTCAGAGATATTTGGCATTTTATAGAAAATTTGACAGGTGCAACAGTTTGCAAAAACCGTTATAACTTTCTTCATGTCAAATGGAACACCCTGTATTTTTTTAAGTCAAGTTGTGTAAAATTGAATTCCCTTTTTTCTGATATTAGCATTGTGGGGACTAAAGTTACAACTTTTTGAAATATTTGCGATTTTATTAGAAATTCATGAATTGTTGTAATCATTTCATCAAAATAGCCATGATTAGAAACAATCAGTCATTATCTTATGTCAAAAAATGCCAGCACGCTTAAATTACACCCATGAAGACTTTTTAAATTTGTTTATTATTTATGGAGAATGTGGTAAAGTAATATCAAAAACTTGCAGCACATTTGCTACTCGATATCCAGAAAAATGGAAACCGTCACCAAACACTGTAAAATGCATACTGGAAAATTTTAAAAATTATGGCTTTGTCAAGGCAAAAATGCAAGAAGAAAGCCTATTGTTGATGACGAAAACATTGAAATAGTCATTCTGGGATATTTTCATGCATTTCCAAGAATGTCATTAAGACAAGCTGCTCTGGAATCGGGATTATGCAAGGATTCAATTCACAGAATCTTATTAAAACATAAGTTTCATCCATTTTCATTCCATATGGTTCAAGGATAAAAAAAAACAGATTTCCTAAGAAGACAGAATTTTTGTGAGTTTATTCTAATAAGGTCTGAGGGTCACGATTCTTATTTAGGAAATATTATATGGATAGATGAAGCAAAATTTACTAAAAATGGACTTTTTAATAGACACAATTCGCATTATTGGAGTGACTCAAATCCTCATATGTTCAGAGAGCGAAACTTTCAGGAAAGTTGGCAGTTCAATGTTTATTGTGCCATAAGAAACGATAGAGTGATGGCATTACAATTTTATCAGGAAAATTTAAACGGTAAATTAAATTTTCTCTTCTGCTAATATGTATAGGTAAAGTTTTTTTTTTAGGTGAAATATATCTGAGTATCTTACAAAATTTGAATAATAACTATTTAGAAAATTTACCTCTCGCCGAACATAGAAACATTTTTTATCAGCACGACGGTGCTCCCCCACATAACGCATATTTAATTAATAATTATTTACAAGAAACTTTTTATGATCAATAGATTGCCAATAATGGGCCTTTCTTATGGCCTCCTCGCTCGCCCGATTTATCAGTTCTGGATTATTTCATTTGGGGAACTATTAAAAATAAAGTTTATGAGAGCCCATTAACAACCATTGAAGATTGTATGCAAAGAGTAAGAAATGCATTTCAAAACATATCACAGGATTCAATTAGAAGAGCTACCCATGAGGAACTAATTCGAAGGTGCGAAAAATGTGTCGAGGTTCGAGGGCACAATTTTGAGCAATCATTAAATTAAAATGAAATCATATTTCAAATTGATCTTATCTCTGCTATTTTAGTTCATGCTATATCTTCAATTCGATTAATACACATGTTACAGTGTTAGTGTTATTTTGCGTTTTTGTGGTTATCGAGTAGCAAATGTGCTGCAAGTTCTTGATATTACTTTATCACATTCTCCATAAATAATAAACAAATTTAAAAAGTTTTCGTTGGTATAATTTAAACACGTGCTGGTATTTTTTGACATAAGATAATGACTGATTGTTTCTAATCATGGCTATTTTGATGAAATGATTACAACAATTCATGAATTTCTAATAAAATCGCAAATATTTCAAAAAGTTGTAAGTTTAACCCCCACAATGCTAATATCAAAAAAAAGGGAATTCAATTTTACACAACTTGACGCAAAAAAATACAGGGTGTTCCATTTGACCTAAAGAAGTTTTCGCGGTTTGAAGTTGGCAAAATGTAACGCGAAAAACAGAACACTTGGTATGGATATTATTGAATTTATTTCACTTATAGAAAGTAGTTCTCTTTACGTGACAAGAAGCAAATGAGGATCTTTTACACGAAGAAAGTTATAACGGTTCTTGCAAACCGCTGCACCTGTCAAATTTTCCTACATTGCCTCAAATTTCTCTTTATTGGTCTAACGATGAGGATAAAGGTTTGCCTATTGTCAAACAATGTATGAGTAGGAATCGATTTCAAAAAATTAAAAGATATTTGCATTTATCAAACAACAATGAGTTGAATGTAAATAATATATTTTTCAAAAGTAAGGCCATATTTAGATGCAATGATAGAAAAAATTTGCAGTGGGGTATTTTTTCTCACAATTTATCCATCGATGAGGAAATGGTGCCTTACTTTTGCCGACATTCTTGCAAAATGTTAAAATGTTTTTGAAGGGCAAGCCGGTTAGATTTGTCTTCAAGCTTTGGTGCTTGTGTTCTTTAGATTGACATTTGTTATCTTCTCTTCCACATGCAATTGAGTGCATTCACTGTATGTACTCTAGATGCAAAAATAAAAATAGTCCTAAAAAATCAAGTAGGCTCAGAATTGTTTTTAAAACTATGCAATCGTACCTAAAATCATCTCCGAAATTCAAGAAACGTAAAAATATACAGTGTTCCATTTAAAATTTCAAAGCGAAACCGGAAGTAATGGAAATGCGTTACATAATAAAAAATTGGCCATTTTTGGTTGTATAACCACTGACAAGTTTAAGGCTTAAAAACTCTGGAAACTATGGCTTGTCTAATGATTCCGTTGACACCCGGTATTGTTTTTTTTTTTTTTTTTTTTGCTTTCGGTCGAAGACCATACTGCCAGTCACGAAATATCTAACTGAGAGTCACATAAGGTTAAATTAACCCGGTATTGTTAAGTATCATTATTACAACCAGGACTATAGTATTTAAAAAAATTACTACCCACCTCACTAAATGGACCCTCTTGTGGGAAATGGATAGTTCCTGATATCACAGCCAAGTTTACAGAATCTCCCCTCTCGTAAACAATATCGTATGGTGACTTGAAATACAACATAGCATACAGGACGCAGCCTAAGCTCTGAAAAAGAAAAAGCATATTATAAATGGGTAAAGTAAGTCATTAGTATGGACTCTAGGCAGGTAAAAATTTAGATTTTGACATGAATAACAGCTCACAAAAAGTAGTTATGCAGGCGAAATGCGCAAAGAAAGGACAAGAACTGAATATCGATCGATATAGAGAAAAGTACGCATCAGATAATTTTGAAAATTTAGATAATTACTAATGTCGGTGTGGCCAATCCAACTAAAATAATTACAAGCAGCTGGCACTTCCGCTTATACGGGAAGTCGATACCAACTTGCTTATTTCATATGGAACACCCTATATATTTTAGGGTTTTCGAAAAGAGCATAAAATTCTGAGTCAAAAATATGTAGCATATTCTATACCTAAACCTAGCCATTTCAGAGATATTTGACTTTTTATAGAAAATTTGACAGGTGCAAGGGTTTGCAAGAACCGTTATAACTTTCTTCGTGTAAAATATCCTCATTTGCTTCTTGTCACGTAAAGAGAACACAAGGAGAACTACGTTCTACAACTGAAACAAATTCAATAATATCATACCAAGTGTTTTTCGCGTTACACTTTGTCAACTTCAAACCGCGAAAACTTGTTTCGGTCAAATGGAAGACCCTGTATTTTTTTACGTCAAATTGTGTAAAATTGAATTCCCTTTTTTTCTAATATTAGCATTGAGGGGGTTAAAGTTACAACTTTTTGAAATATTTGCAATTTTATTAGAAATTCATGAATTGTTGTAATGATTTCATCAAAATAGCCATGATTAGAAACAATCAGTCATTATCTTATGTCAAAAAATGCCAGCACCTTTAAATTACACCTACCAAGACTTTTTAAATTTGTTTATTATTTATGGAGAATGTGATAAGGTAATATCAAGAACTTGCAGCATTTGGCAGTTCAATGTTTACTGTGCCATAAGAAACGATAGAGTGGTGGCATTACAAGTGAAATTAGTAAAAATGCAAATGATACTCTTATCTCTATGCAGAAATATTGCTTGGACAATGGTTTCGTTTTAAACAACTTAAAAACAGGACTGATAGTTTTCGCTACTCGTGAGTTAAACAAAAGTCTCCTTGTAAAAATTGATAACAAATCTATTGAACGGAGTGAAGTTACCAAATTTCTTGGATTGCAGGTTGATTCCCTATTATCTTGGAATTATCATATAGACGGGATAACAAAAAAACTGCTGCTGCTTTGTTTTATGGCAGCTAAGATCAAAAGTTAGTATTGAACTGCTAAAATTGTATTATTTTGCTTATGTACATGTGTGTTTAAACTATGGAATTATTTGCTGGGGAAACTCCTCAACAGTAAAAGACGTTTTAGTCATACAAAAGAAAATCATACGAACAATAACTTTTAAATCACCCCAATATTCTTGAGACAACTTTTTAAAGAATTAGGTATACTTACAGTTACAAGTTTGTATATATTAAACTGTGTCGTTTCCATTAAAACTAGCCCTAACAATTTTATTCAGAAGAGAGGTGGCTTTGAGCAGTACGATTTAAGGCTGACTAATAACATTAGTTTACCACAACACCATTTAGCTATGGTTGCCAAAGGACCCACCATCATGTCTATTAAGTTGCTTAATAAACTAATTTTATTAAAGAAATATCAAACGTTTATTTATTTAAAAGAGCTGTAAAAAGATTGTTATTAAATAATGTTTTTTTACTCCATTTCAGAGTACTTGGATTATTCTGAATTTGATGTTTGAACTTCTATGACAAATAGTTTTTTGTTTATTTAGATTTAAAAACGCGTATTTCTTAATCCTGACGTTTAGTTTCTTATATCACATGTACCATACCTGGAATATTTGTTTTTACACCTTTCCTTACTTTTTTCAGTATTTATTTTTTATACTTCGTATTTACATTTCATTGTTTGTTTGTTTGCTGTTTTTGCAGCCTTCTGCAGTTGTAGTTTGTAGTTTAAGTATTTTTTGTAGTTGCAAGGAAACTGTTGACGTTATTCTATATACTTGTATTATGAGTCCTATTAAAAATAAAGAATGATTTGATTTGATGATTTGAAAAAGCGAAAAGTAAAACAAAAATAATTTTTACAAATTCATGGCATTTTTCACAATAAAAAGTTTGACCCCCCAAAAAATGTTGTAATTGGATATTACAGATGGCGAAGGACTTAATCTATAATGCTGTGAAGGACCCATGTGGTTGTACCTTAAAAAAATAATTTTTCAAGAAGGAAGCTATTTTTACTCTGTTTTAGGGTGCACTAATGTAGGGCATTTATCGATTTGTTTATTACGATGGGGTCCATTATCAATAACTGACACACTCCTAGAAGAGGAAGATTTGATATTAATTTTTCTTCCAACCACTTTTTGTAGTTTTCAAAAATCATTGCATCGTGGTAGTTTTTCGTTTTTATATTTGATTTTCATGACAAATGCGCATCATTTATAAAATCTGTGGTTCCACCGGCATGGATAATTATTAGCTTTGATCCTTCCGACACTTTTTTTAACAATCCTTCATTGCTGTTGTCACTCACATTTTATTGTTGGTGTGGGATTCATGTATATATGTTTCATCCATATAAACTATTGGTCTATTTTCATCTCGATATTTCTTGATATTCCGTAAATAATCATGGCGTAATTCACGTACATCATGTTTCTCTCAACTTTTATACGAAATTTTTTTATCTTCACTACACCAATAACAAAAATAAAGGGGAGGGTCAAAGTATAGTGAATAACTCGGTACACCATTCCTAATAAAGATTTATAAGATTCATTTTATTACTGGGTAAGGTTTTAAATTTTTGTGAGATAGCCGAAATATAAACTTCTTTCAAATTTAACTTACCCAAATATCAGTTCTCTGGTCTATTACACAGTAACTCTCCACATGAAATAGTTCTGGTGCTCTATACGTCATAGATGATCGTTCCGCGGCAATATCCTGCAACTTTTGTGCATCTTGAGCTCCACATATTTGGACTCTTGCAGGGGCACAGGAACCTGAGAACACATATGTTTTATAACGTTAGATTTTTTATTTGTTCATGAAAAACTCACCCAAATCCATCAGAATAGGATCCATGTTTTCAGTCAGGCAAACGTTTGCAGTTTTTAAGTCACGATGTGCTATAGGGTCGGGTGTACAATCATGTAGGAACTTTAAGGCCTGGCATATTTCATTAAATATCCTGAGGACTTCTTTAATATCTAAGTAGTTCTTGTTGAATGAACGTAAAGTGAGGTAGTCGTGTAAGGTTCCCCTTTTAAAATAGGGTAAAACTAGGAATGCCTCGGATGTCGCCTGAACAACTATATCAGCCGAACCTGAATAATTAGGTGACAAAATTACCATAAACTGAAAACGAAACAATGTACACTTTACCTTTAAAAGTGGATTCTACTAGCTCTATAATATTCGGATGTCTCAATTTCTTGTAGTAATTTATTTCTTGCATTGCTAATTTCTGATCATCTACACTATGACAAGTTATTCTCTTTAAGGCATATTTTTTCTTCGTCGTTGTGTTTTCCACCAAGTCTACACAAGAGAAACCCCTGAAATCAAAATAAAAGTTATATTTACTGAAAACATATGTTCCTGTCACTTCAACTTGCCCTTCACCCAATCTTTCCTTCACCACATATTTCGAACCATTTATATCTATAGACTCTCTGCTGCATATGCAACCCATTTTCACTATCATACTAAGACCTAAAGCATTCATTGCTTTGCTTTTTCTACGAACATTACGTTATTACGTTTGTAATAAGTTTCATATTACTTTCCACATAACCTATATAACTACTATTTGACAACTACGGTGGACATTCATTCACCAAGGTTGGTAAAAATATATAAAATTAAATCTACCAACCTTGTTAAACTTAACTTTCGAAAAAGACGACATTCATATGATATGTCATGCCTCCGAAACGATATAAGGTTTGATGATTTGGCGCTTTACAACACTACATCAATCAATATCACTAAAAAACAATAACAATGTGGCACTCGCAAAACCTTCTCTTTACTACTTTACTATCGGTCAAAAATAGAAGCAAAGATACATTTTGAATATTCCGAATGACTGTGGCTGATTCTTTCAATTTCGAAAATCAAACGAAGGCCAATAATTGAAATTTGATAGGGAACATTCTCTTTCATTTTATCCGCCAGAGTGCACCAGCTGTACTCGGTTGTGTGTCCGTCAGTCATTACGAAAAAATATGTCTTTGAATAAACAAAGTTAATTAGGATGTAAAATGAAAACTAGTGGCTGTGTACCAAAGTGCTCTAACACAGTAGGGCATTTATTGCCTAAAAATGACCGTTTCCGACAACTATATGATAAATCTAGCGTTTTAAAATTGTAATCTCTTAGTATTCATGAAAATATAGATATCGCCAAATATTTGAAACTGAAAGCATTCCTCAAGCGACAATCCGAAGGCTACAGGCCCAAAAAGTCGAAGATCTTTACCTCAAATGACATCAAAAAATTTATAAATGAAGCGCCAGATGAAATATATTTAGCGACAAAAGTAAGTTTAATTATAGCCATTATGTGATAACAATAAGTAAGTTGGTTAACTATTTAGGTCGTATTAGTTATGGGCGTAATGGGTGCATGCAGAAGACATGAGCTACATCAAATTAAAATTACTAATTTCAATGATTTGGGTTCAGCTCTTTTAGTAATAATACCAGACACTAAAAATTGTACGAAATTTTACTGTAAACGCTCCATACTATGAAATTTACAAAAAATATGCAAATCTGCGCCCTCCAAATGTTAATGGTCTATGGTTTTTCATTAACTATCAAAAAGGAAAATGTACTGTTCAAAGAATAGGCTTGAATAAGTTTGGAGCCATGGGCAAAGACATTGCTAAGTATTTAAAATTGCCAAATCACGAATTATATACCGGGCACTGCTTTCGCCGATCTTCCGCAACTATCCTTGTTGATGCTGGTGGTGACATAACCACGTTAAAACGCCACGGTGGCTAGAAGTCCACGCCAGTCGCTGAAGGATACATCGATGAATTCAGGAAAAGTAAGCTTGACACAGCTAATAAAATTGCAAATGCGATACAGGACATTTCAAACATACCATCGACTTCAGGAATGGAAAATCATGAAAGGCCGTCGACTTCAACAACGGAAAATTGCCAATATCAAGAAAATATTAGTATCAAGCATTCCACAAATTCTCCAAAAATGATTTTCAATAATTGCAAATTTATCTTTAAAAAATAAATAAAATAGGTAGGAAGTTATTTTATAGTTTATTTTTTCTCAACTAGTTGGGCATTGCTGTCCAGGCACTCTAACTTATGGTTTGTATTCAAAGCAATAAAGAAAATATCTCCATATTTTTTGTATGGATTATTATTTATTTAGTATGTTACGCGTGAGCAGTGGGATGTCGTAGTAAAAATATAGTATGCAACTCGCACAAAATAGCAATTTCACACTCGTATGAACTTTCATACTCGTGCAAAATATGCATCATTTTGTGCTCATTACATAATATACTATTATAAACAAAAAATTCAGCAAGTTCATAAGTGTAATTATATATCTCTCAACCAAATCAGCTTTCTTTCCATGAACTCTATAGCACCTCTGTTTTTCTCAGCTTCGCTTTTAAAGTATTAAACGATTTAATGACCAACTACCGTAATCCTTTTTATCAATTTGGCTCATTTCTACGAATAAGAGATTGGGAAAGTCTGGGAAATCAGGAAATTTAAAACTATTTAAAGGTTATATATGATACAAGTTAAGAAAGATATTAAACCCAAACCGAGTACACACGGCGTCATCTATTGGATATATTAGGAACTGGCTTGGATTATTCCTCATTCTTTTTATAAATCTGGCTCATTTCTACGATTAAGAGATTGGGAAACTCTCAGAAATCGGGAAATTTAAACAATTTAAAAGTTATAATATAACTTATAAATTGTGGTTTAATGTCATTCTCAATTTGTATCATAATAATATATTATATGATACAAACTGGGCATGACATTAAACCGAGTATGCATGGCGTCATCTATTGGATATATTAGGAACTGGCTTGGATTGTTCCCCATTGAAACAAACCAATTCCGTTGTTTGTCGTTTCGGCCGTCATGAACTTGACTGTAAATACCTCATCGAAGATATGTCACTTATTCCTTATCTGTCAAACGGTGAATGGCCGGCGAGTTTTAACCCTATTTTTAAGTTCTTAACCTTTAAAATGTTTGCTTTTAAACAGCTAAATCGTTTATTAATCAATACAAGCCAAAAGAGTATTTCTTTAGTGCAGGTTTGTCGAAATTTTACTGATAAACCCGTCACAGGCAGACTAAATTTAAGCCTATCTCCTAAACTCATAAAATCAAACTTTTACCAAACTTGCCCAACATTACGAGCCAGCAAATGCAGCATTTCGACTGTGCCCGTTAGTACGCACGACAGCATTTCGTCAATCCAAGTAAAGAAAAGGCTTGTGAGAAAGAAAAAGACCTTAGAGGATGATGGCAGCAAACGGGGAATTTATAATGTGGTGGCTTTTGCAACAGCTGAAGAATACGATCTTAAAAAACTCGTGGAAGGATTGAAGGAGCAGGATCTGTATGAACCTAAAGCAATTGAAAATAACGGAGAGGTGGTACATGCCGTGGCAAAATATCCCATCGGGAAAGAACCTAGAGAAATATTTTTTTTCAGAGAAGGTACAGTATACACTATTTGAGTTACAAGGATGTGGACTTTATTGTATATTTTTCTAGGCAGTGTTGTGTTATGGAATATAACTGATTTAGAAAGTAGTAACATTTTGGCCTTTGTAAGACAGTACGAGCAGGATAGTTACTCGGAAAGGCTAGTTCAAGCAGAAAGCGAGATAATGAATTATAAGTATCACACAGCACAAACGTAAGTGGGTAATATATTTTTTTGCATTTCCTTTCACATTCTTGTGTTATAATAATCAGGAAAATTTTGTTTTCATACTGTTCTTCCAAAAAAATAAAGACATACAGTATGGTGGAAATGTATGGATTGAATTTATTATTTCATAGGTATATGGCTCTAAAAAAATCCAGAGACAGGTTGATTTTTATTTTTAAACGTGTATCGGTATGCCATCCCCATTGATGCTGAGAACGATCCATGCTTTGATGGAAGTCTGAAGGACGTATTTTCTGCTCGAAAAACTTAGAAAAATTAAAAAAAATAGGAAAAAGAAAAAATTAATTTTCCTTTTCCTCAACCTTTTCTAAATTCTAAAATAAAAATATTACGTTCACAAAATTTTTAGGGTTCAAAGTGACTGTTTCAGACGGAGATTAATGGATAAATCATACTTACTGTCGTTTATGCTTAACTGCGGCTCTGATGGTATCAATTGGAAGACGTCGTAACACTATAAATCTAACACTGTCTGTTTCACACTCTCTTAAAATTAAATCTGAAAGGGAAATTTTGTTAGAAAACACAAGTAAAAGACAATATAAAGTTCAAAAAATGTATATTAAATCTTTAAAAAATTTTATGTTTTTACAACAACTTCTTCAGAGAAAATGTTAACAAACAATGGTCTGACCCGTGTACAACACATGGTGAGGAACGGGACGATTCATACGGTACCAACTACCATCCAATATGCAGTTTGAAAAGCTAACGATGCACAAAAAGATTCAAGAAAAGTTTCATGTAACTGAAATTTTGGTGGGCTTATGCTTGCCTGTCTTATAAACGTATTTATTAATTCACATAAATTTTGGTCGCTCCTCGGAGCTTAAAATTGCTTGAAGCGTTTCTACTTCGTTTGTATTATGCAATAACAAATTTTACGTTCAGGCAAGGCAGATCCCATGCATGTGTGAGTACATGGTAATAATACTTTTTTGACTCCGAATCACTGAGGAACCGGTTTAGGGCAAACCCCGTCAAAACACATCATTTCCCCGTCAAATCCGACTGCTAGGAAATGATGGGGGTCCCATGTCGCTAAGGGCTATTTTCGCTATAACTTCCGATATACTTTGAATAGTCGTTGGACTAACTCGTCCTCATATTCCATACCTCGTAAGAGTTGCAGTGCTTGACAACGTGGATTCGTAAAAGGGTTTTTAATCTTGGAAATTTGGAAGTTCAAGTCCAATTTTAGTATACTTTCCAAAATTGGATGGTCGGGGCGACATTACGTCCCTGTGCAGCGACATTCACTACACTTGCCAAATTAACGCTCCTCGAAGAGTTAGCGAAAATTTGGCATAAAAAACGCTCCGAAGAGCAAAAATATATTTCCAAGAATTAAAAACCTCCTCCACGGCGTTTTTACGTGAAGCACGCTTTTCTTACGAAGTATTTCCTAAGTCGGATTTTGCTACAACGTCGAAAAGTATATCGGGGTTATAGCGTTCTTTAACACTCCCCTCCTTTCCGTGAATCTTTTTGTGTAACGTTTGGTAAATTGTTTGTTTGAAAATAAAATGGATCATTGGATGTAGTCTCCCATGTGTTGTATTCGGTTATAGTTCAGACCAGCCTATCTGAACAAAACATAGATGCAAATCTAAAAATGGTTATAAGTTTGAACATATATCGATGCATAGCATTCGATTGAATTATTGAACATTGGGTTTCAAAATGGCAAAAAAAAAAAAAAAGAAAAAAAATCGAGAATCCTCAGATTCTCGATGACACAACACAAACACTTTCGACGCACTTATCTTTCTTAGTGTTCTTCCACTAATGCGGGCTTGCGTCTGCTCCTCCTCGTGTCTATGCCTCGTCGATCACCTTCGGTGTCGAACTGCCTTCTGGAACAGCTTAGGTGGTCCTCGGACTGCTTGGCTCCAGCTATACTATGGCTCTGCTCAGTTTATATGAAACAATATAAAACAAAATTTTAGTAATATGTTTGTTCATATCCCGTCTGGGGATCTGCGACCGATAACATATCGTCGTCTTTGAGAATAGGAACACTGAATTTTGTTGACTTATATTGATTGAAATGGTTTCCGTGTAGTTAAAAAATCTCTTCTTGGGAGAAATCTGCGACCGATATCACATCGTCGTCTTTGAGAATAGGAACATTGAATTTTGTTGACTTATATTGATTGAAATAGTTTTTATTAAAATCTCTTCTTGGGAGAAATCTGCGACAGAATCTGCATCCGTCGGATCGTTGCATCTGCCCCTCCAGCAGACGTGGCGGCATCTCGCCCTTGAGTTGCTAGACTCGTCTGAATCGCGCCCTTGCGTCAGAGTCGTCGTCTTTCCATGCCGTGCCAATGGAACATTTGTTTGGACCCTTTGGGTCGGACTCTGCTTACAGATGTATATGTTTTGAACATATGAGGAAAAATTATAAAAAATACCAACTCTGCCGGACACGGTCAGAGTTGCTGCAGTGAATTTTGAAGATTTGTATGGACGATACAATATCCTCAATGAAAATAACTTGTAAAAAATGCATAAAAAATACCAACTCTTGCCTGACACGACAAGAAGTTGGTATGGAAATTTTGATATAAAATAAACCTAGCACTAAGTTAAAACTTAGCCTAGGTTGAAAAATGTTATAAAAATATAATTGAATCTCCAGAACTTGATTCTGAATCAGAAGTGGAAGCATCTCGTGGCGGTGCATGAATTTGTACAACCGTTTGCTCCGGCGGTGGAGGTTCTGTGGAATTGTCTGAGAACGGGGAATCATTTCCATCGAGTGATGTTCCGCCTGGACTAGCATTTTCTTCATCGGAAGATTCGATTTCCAAGTTGTGCTCCTCTGGCGGGGCTGGTCGCAAATCATCGACATGTACTCTTGTCGTTACATTTCCCTTTTGCACGAGATACACTTCGTCTGAAAACTTCTTCAGAATTCTGGTTGGGCCTGACCAAGACGGCGTGAAGGTGTGTACCTTCCTTTTTCTTTTACTCATGACTCTGTCTCCTACTTTGAAAACGATCGGAGTGACGGCCTCTTTCGGCGCATATTTTTGTTTGTAATTTTGTTGGGCCTGACGGGCTTCCTTGATTCGCTCGTATCGTGGAAGCGTTTGTTGCTTGGCTCTTTCTTGCCTCCAGGCATACAAATCCCATTCGCCTCTTTCGGCTGGATCATATCCTAACACGACCATGCTAGGTGTTTGATTTGTAGCGGCGTTCCTACGATTTCTTAAGATGTATGTCATCTGATGCACGTAGCGATCCCAAGTGTCGTTTGGCTTTTTAAATAAAAGAGTCTTTAAAATTTTCTTGCATTCCTGAACCCGTCGTTCCACGGGGTTGGACTGTTGGTGATATGCCGGAATTAAGTATCGTTCGATACCATTCCTTTCGCAAAATGTGATGTACCATTCGGAATTGAAATGACCACCGTTGTCTGAAATTATGACTCGAGGGACTCCGAATCTTGCTACTATTTCTTCGTCGATAAATTTGGCTATCGTTCTGCCGTCGACCTGAATGTATGCCTTTGCCTCTATCCATTTACTGAAAACGTCTTCGACGATAATCATGTATCTGTTTTTGGCGTCTTTAGTCCTCTGCAGCGGGCCAATTACGTCGACGCTCAAGGTTTCAAATGCATTTTGTGGTGCATGACTTCTAAGTGGAGCATTTGGTTGGGCTTGTCTTGTCTTTACAGACTGGCATATCAGACAGTCGTTTATGTATCTGCCTACGATCCTGGCCATATTATTGAAATAGTAGCGTTTTGCTATTTTCCTGAGAGTCTCGTCTCTTCCTGGATGACATGCTTCATCTCGGTCATGATAATGGTAAATCAATTCCTTAATTTTCCTTTTTGGAACTATCAATTTAAAATTTCGATCGCAGTCTTTCAAAAGTACACCGTCTTGGACGTGAAAATTTTTCATAAAAATAAGATCCGCATCGGAACGTTGTTCCTGTTGAATTAGATCATTCCAACGGCGGATCTTGTCTTGAATATCTCTTGAACTCAATTGAGCCTGTACAATATCTTCGTATATTTCTGAGTGCGTTAAAACAGAAATACGTTCTGGACACTTATAATTTGGTAGGAACATTCTTTCCTCTTCATCGTCTGTCTCGACGTACTGATTTTGTGGGTTACGACTGAGAAAATCTGCTAATAAATTCTCCTTTCCTGGACAGTGTTCAATTTTGAATGCATATTCTTGCAATAGTAATGACCATCGTGTAAATTTTGTTTTGTCGTCCTTATGTTTGTTTAACCAAAGTAACGCCCTGTTGTCCGTCTTCACCAAGAACGGTTTGTCTGCTAAGTACATCTTGTACTTTTTAATATAGTTCACCACCGCCAAGCATTCCAGCTCGTTTATGTGGTAACGTCTCTCTGCTGGAGATAACGTGTTGCTTGCATACGAAATTATATATTTCTCGCCGTTGTCGCCTAATTGATATAATACGGCCGAAAGGCCTTGGAGGGATGCATCTGTTTGCAAAATGAATTGACGTGAAAAATCCGGCCGATGGAGTTCCAGCGGTCCGGATAATAATTCTTTTAATTTTCTAAACGCTTCATCGCATGTATGGTTCCAGTGAAAACGATTTTCCTTCGAAAGAAGTTTCGTTAGTGGCTTCGTGATCATCGCCACATTTGGTAGATATTCTCGTACCCAGTTGCAAAGTCCTAGGAAACTTTGTAGCTGCTTTTTAGTAGCTGGAACGGGATAATTTTGAATTTGTAAGACATGTTTTTCTAATGGTTGGGAAGTATCAGTTCTAATGGTGTGGCCTAAATATTGGATTTCATTCGTCGCTATTACACACTTTTCCGGTGACACTTTTAGATTGTGCAGACGTAGTCTTTCAAAGACTAATCTCAAGTGGGACATATGCTCCTTCACGTTTACGCTGTAAACGATTATATCATCTAAATACACTTTACAGAAATGGTGCAGGTAACCCGTTAAAACGTCCTTTGCCATGAATTTCTGAAAGGTACAGGGAGCTGTCTTGAGGCCGAAAGGCATGACATTAAATCTGTAAGCTGCCCCATCAGGAGTGGTAAAAGTCGAAAAATCTTTTGATGCTTCATCTAGCGGTATTTGCCAATATCCACTTTTTAAATCCAACACAGAAAAAATCTTCGAATTGCCTAAATCTTTAATACTTTCGTGTATTTTTGGTAAGACGGAAGCCTCGTCTTCAGTCATTTCGTTCAAATGGCGATAATCGATGCAAAAACGTGGTTTCTTGTCTGAGCGTTTTATGATTACGGGTGGTGAACTATATTGGGCAGTGCTAGGTTCGATGACGCCAGCTTTCAACATCTCTTCGATTTGGTCGTACATAATTTTCTTGGTACTCGGAGACATCGGATATGGTCTGATATTAAATGGTTTCGTGTCTTTTACTGTAATTTTGTGTTTCACAGTCACTGTGGTTGCTTGAGTCGGTTCCGCAGTGAACAGATCGACAAATTCTTCGAACAGCGGCCGTAGAATTTTGTCTTTAATAACAAGCTCTTCAGGAAGCTTTGCCTGCTGTCTCTCCCTCTGAGAAGCTTGATTCCAGAAGACGGTAATACGCTCTTCCGTGCCGGCATATAGGCATTTTCGGCCATAATCATATGCGACATTGTTCATATATAAGAATGGTGATCCTAATATTATCGTTTCGTTCAAATTTTCGATTACTTGAAAATCAATTTCAAAAGAAGTGCCTGAAATTATTACTTTTAATTTTGTCGTTCCAAGAGAGTCCACCATTCGATCTCCACACGCCATAGCAAATGATCGACGTGTCGTGAGATTTTTAAAATTATCCAACATCCTCGGATGGATAACGTTTCACGTCGAGCCTGAATCAATCAGTGCGTCGACCGCATGTTCGTTTATCTGAACTTTTATACGAGGCAAAGGGAACGCTTCGCTCATATAATTTATTGACTCTCTTGTCTTGTGCAGAGGAGAGTCGTAGTGGTCATGAGTATCGGAAAAAATTACTGGACATTGCTGCCGCCTTGGTTCGGCCGTTGTGCCGGGGATCTTGCAGATGGACCCTGGCCTGGGTCTCTGGCCCCTCGAAAGTTTCCCGGTCTCCTGTTGAGATGCGGGTTATTCGGGCATTGGCTATGGAAGTGCCACTGCACTGTGTCTGTACAGTATCGGCACGGGGTTGCCGGTCGGTCGGGTACTCGGAATTTCCCCGATCCGCCATTGAAATTGGTTTGCCTGCGGTCAGGATTCACTGATCCGCTTGTAGAATTAGGCATAAAAAAAGGACGACCAGGCGCTCTGCCTGGACCGTCCTGTCGAGATACGTCCTCTCGGAAATGCACCCTCGGTGCTGTCGGAGTTGGGCTTCCATTGCTCCTTATACTTGAATTTTGTCGACTTATGTGTCCCGGCTCTTGATAGTAAGACGCGCGGGACAAACGTTGATCGATAAGCTGGATTAGCGACGTCTGTTCGTCAGCTGAATCCCGCTCGACGTTAGTAGCCGCTGCTATTAACATCTCTGTGGTTGAAATTAGGTTGCTTCTCAAGCGTGACCTAATTTCTGGACGCAGTTGGTCCATGATGACCCGAGCTCTGATGGCTTCGGATTTAAAGGGATCAATACGATCGAAAAGACAGGTTTTCCTTGTGATAAACACTGCCGTGTCGTCTAAAGACGTTTGCTTGACGGCATACAGTTGAGCAATAGCTCGTGACTGTATGTCGGGAGAATTAAATCTCGTAAGGAATCTTTCCTTGAATAAGGTATACGAAGTAGTCAACGTCCTAAATTGTTCGGACCATCGTTGAGCTTCGCCCTTGAGTTGGCCGGTTACGTTATGGAGGCGATCATAGTCGTGGCTTATGCGAGCTCTGTCGAAATATTCCTCCATAATTTTCAGAAAAGCTTCTGGATCTTCATGATCAAGCCCATGGAACGTCACGTTCGGACATCTTTGTCTCTCATGGGGCGTACAGGTCGACACGTTCTGTATCGCCTGCACGAAGCCCTCTGCCATTTTCAGAAACATACTTTCCATCGAATTAGCAGTTTGTGGCTGTGAAGCAGATAAATTTACATTATTTCCCTCTGGAAACAGTCGTTGTGGTTCTATCCCTCTAGAACCGTCGTCGACGTGCGGTGCGGTGACTCGCTCGTAAAATTCTCTTGGGGTCGACCCCTCGGAGTCTTCCGCCATGAATGAGAAAGGATTAGTTGGGTTTGGGGACGGCATGGTCCCTGCTCGGGCGCCATGAGAACGATCCATGCTTTGATGGAAGTCTGAAGGACGTATTTTCTGCTCGAAAAACTTAGAAAAATTAAAAAAAATAGGAAAAAGAAAAAATTAATTTTCCTTTTCCTCAACCTTTTCTAAATTCTAAAATAAAAATATTACGTTCACAAAATTTTTAGGGTTCAAAGTGACTGTTTCAGATGGAGATTAATGGATAAATCATACTTACTGTCGTTTATGCTTAACTGCGGCTCTGATGGTATCAATTGGAAGACGTCGTAACACTATAAATCTAACACTGTCTGTTTCACACTCTCTTAAAATTAAATCTGAAAGGGAAATTTTATTAGAAAACACAAGTAAAAGACAATATAAAGTTCAAAAAATGTATATTAAATCTTTAAAAAATTTTATGTTTTTACAACAACTTCTTCAGAGAAAATGTTAACAAACAATGGTCTGACCCGTGTACAACACATGGTGAGGAACGGGACGATTCATACGGTACCAACTACCATCCAATATGCAGTTTGAAAAGCTAACGATGCACAAAAAGATTCAAGAAAAGTTTCATGTAACTGAAATTTTGGTGGGCTTATGCTTGCCTGTCTTATAAACGTATTTATTAATTCACATAAATTTTGGTCGCTCCTCGGAGCTTAAAATTGCTTGAAGCGTTTCTAATTCGTTTGTATTATGCAATAACAAATTTTACGTTCAGGCAAGGCAGATCCCATGCACGTGTGAGTACATGGTAATAATACTTTTTTGACTCCGAATCACTGAGGAACCGGTTTAGGGCAAACCCCGTCAAAACACATCATTTCCCCGTCAAATCCGACTGCTAGGAAATGATGGGGGTCCCATGTCGCTAAGGGCTATTTTCGCTATAACTTCCGATATACTTTGAATAGTCGTTGGACTAACTCGTCCTCATATTCCATACCTCGTAAGAGTTGCAGTGCTTGACAACGTGGATTCGTAAAAGGGTTTTTAATCTTGGAAATTTGGAAGTTCAAGTCCAATTTTAGTATACTTTCCAAAATTGGATGGTCGGGGCGACATTACGTCCCTGTGCAGCGACATTCACTACACTTGCCAAATTAACGCTCCTCGAAGAGTTAGCGAAAATTTGGCATAAAAAACGCTCCGAAGAGCAAAAATATATTTCCAAGAATTAAAAACCTCCTCCACGGCGTTTTTACGTGAAGCACGCTTTTCTTACGAAGTATTTCCTAAGTCGGATTTTGTTACAACGTCGAAAAGTATATCGGGGTTATAGCGTTCTTTAACAATGCCATCAGTGTTTTTTTTTTCAAAAATTACAGTTCAATAATTACAAAGTATTTAAGAGATAATAACAATACATATTTAATATCTATTTTAATATACAGGCTGTCCATTTTATCAGGGCCCTCGAGAATATCTCACTTAATATCGGTCGTACAAAAAAAAATATTTTTACGAAAATTGTGCCGATTTATATATCCTACAAAATGGTTTAAAGACATTTGAAATCCATGGCCTACTTTAAGAGTTATGGCGGAAAATATCGAAAATGCGGAAAACGTCTAGGCCAAATATCTCCGTTAGTTGAAGATATGCGAGAAAATTCTAAGGCGAAAATTGAGTGTTTCAACGAGGTTTTATCTAATTTTTTTCAAAACCGCTGTATTTTGAGATTTACTCTTCAGGCTGTTAAAAAAATTATTTTGAAACGGGCGGGAAATGGCGCCATTAAATAGAGTATTTTCCTCCCTTTTCAACGATATATCACATGCCATATTTATTCATTGGTACTACGTTAGTAATTATAAAAACATTTTTTTAAAACCAATAAATTTTTTTTTAACAAGCATTATACTTGCCGTGGAGAAGTATGATTAAATAAAACGATAAAATAATTCAATAAGTTGTTCAAATCTTTGCTATAATAAAACATTAACACTATTAAGAAGAATAACAAATTAATAATAAAGAGAATATAGCACACAGAACATTAATATTAATCCTCAAAATAATTTTTAAGATATCATATCAAGTGTTCAAAGTGTCCACCGCGTTTCTGATGCACAATCGAGCGCGGTGAGGCACTGCATTTAAAACATTACTCAGCATTTCGGGGGTAACTGTAATACATGCCAGTTGAATTCGAGCTTTTAGGTCCTTTACATTTTGCGGTGTCGTCGAAAACACCTTATCTTTAATATACTCCCATAGAAAAAATCCATTGGGGTTATATCTGGAGAACGAGAGGGCCATCGAATAAATCCATTGGTACCTATCCAATGTTAAGGCAAAATTTCGTCTAAATAATCTATGCAAATCTGAGAATTGTGGGGAGGAGCTCCATCTTGTTGAAAATATTGAAAGTTGTGTCGATTCTCTAAAGGTAGGTCATCTAAGAATTCATTAAATTCATTTATCAAAAAGTTTGGGTACCTTTGACCACTGAGGTGACCATCATAAAAATAAGGACCTATTAAATTGGTGCCTAAAATACCTATCCACACATTTATTGAAAAAGGATTTTGAAACCCAGTAGGTCTATGCCAGTGTGTATTTTCAGAAGTCCATTTGTAATGAATATTGCGATTAAAAAATCCATTATTGGAAAAATTTGCCTCGTCGGACCAAAGTATTTTACTACATATTAATTGATCAGCACGCCACACGCTTCTTTTCCAACAGCCATCTCCTTGGTTTGTCCCCCGCTTGTAAATTGTGACTTTTTTGGCTTTATAACACTGGTAACCATTTTTCTTTAAAATTTTTCTAGCATTTGTTTTATTTATATGACAAGCAATTTGAATTTCTCTTAATGATGCTTCCAAATTTTCTATATTTTTATTTCTTACATAATTAATAACTCAGTTTACCTTATTTACATTATCAGTACCGCTGTTCAACCTTGCCTTCTTCTTTAAAAATGAACCATTATTTTTCAGTTTCGTAGCTAATTTTCTGAACAGAGTTTTATTCGACTGTAGCGCTTGTGAAAATCTGTTTCTATATTCTACTTGACCTAATCCAGAGTTAAAATTGCATTGGCAATATGTAACGAACATATTATAATGATCAATGTGAGTGAAAATCATTTTTGAAAATTCTAAATTCTTAAACGAGTGTGATTGAGTGAGAGTTTAAGTGAGATGATCTGTCAAAAAATTAAACTGTCAAGTTTGTTCATAGCCAACTATTTTAAAATAATTGAAATAATAGTGAAATCATAAAATATAAACAAATGGATATTATACTTAAATTAATTGGTAAAGACATTTTAACTTTCTGAGCAAGGAGTGACGCTTTTATGGAGGACCTCTATACATTGGCATAACTGCTAATACTCTTTCCATAATTGCTCCATGTTGCTTTCTTGATTATTATTTTGTTCTTGTTACCTGAATTTACTTTATTCTTCTTAATTGTGTTAATGTTTTATTATAGCAAAGATTTGAACAACTTATTGAATTATTTTATCGTTTTATTTAATCATACTTCCCCACGGCAAGTATAATGCTAGTTAAAAAAAAATTAATTGGTTTTTTATAATTACTAACGCAGTACCAATGAATAAATGTGGCATGTGATATATCGTTGAAAAGGAAGGAAAATACTCTATTTAATTTCGCCATTTCCCGCCCGTTTCAAAATAATTTTTTTAACAGCCTGAAGTAAATCTCAAAATACAGCTGTTTTGAAAAAAATTAGATAAAACCTCGTTGAAACACTCTGTTTTGCAAAAAATTTTCGCCTTACAATTTTTCTCGTATCTCTTCAAATAACAGAGATATTTGGCCTAGACGTTTTCCGTATTTTCGATATTTTCCGCTATAACTCTTAAAGTAGGTCATGGATTTCAAATGTCTTTAAACCATTTTGTAGGTTATATAAATCAACACGCTTTTCGTAAAAATTATTTTTTTTGTACGACCAATATTAAGTGAGTTATTCTCGAGTGCCCTAATAAAATGGACAGCCTGTATATTAATCGTTAATGTTATGTAGTACACCTAGATTGCATAAACTATTTGTGTGTGTACCAACAACTCAATTATGTTGTAAAACATTAATTATTATTTAAAATTTCCTACACAGTGATTCAACGCGAAATATACGATCAGTAGATGACACTAATATAATATTATCTCTATATTCTATATTTTAACCACCTACCAATAATTTCGTGAATTTCTGTTTATTATTTATTATGTATTCAGTTATTTTATCACAGAATAGTCCTATGTTATTACTTGCTTAAAATGGAGAGGTGAAATATTGTAAAATTTGTGTTGTATCTAATTTGAAGTATTGTGACATTTAAATTATATTTTTGTCTTTTGTTGTGTATACAACATGTATTGTACTCAGTAAATGTTTATGTGTAAATATTAGAACAGACTTAGTATATAGGAGTTGCAGATTAAATAGTTACATTAAATTGTTTGAATAGTAGTTCAGTGGAGTAGTATTTAGTTTTTTGATATATATTTAAGGACTCTAAATTTGTCGAATGTGCAATTCCCCATGTTATTATTCCATATCTAAGATTCGACCAATGCATGATACAATGACTTTAAAAAGGCAAAATATTTTTTAGGTGGTAGAATTTCCAAACCAACTTGTGCATTTTGTTGTTTAATTGTTGAATGTGCTTTGTATATTTTAAATTTTATAATAATTCCGAGATATTTAATGTTCTTTGTTTCCTGCAATTTCATAGCACATATACAATCACGCTTTCGTTTATTTATACATGAGTATGTATGTAACTGAAGTGTTATCTTAGGTACGTTTCTGTCATATATACTAAAGCACATAAATTTAGTCTTATCTAGGTTCACTGTTAGATAATTTTCCGATAGCCACTGTTGTAGGTTTGAAAAATCTTCCACCGCTTTATTGGCAACGTTTTCCCAGGAGTCATCCTCAACCAGAAGAACAATGTCATCTGCATATGCTCCTATAAGTTGAAATAATTCACTGACAAATATTAAAGAATTGGTCCTAGAACCGTTCCTTGAGGAATGCCATATTTTATTATGTTTAAATGATTTCTACTTTCACCAATTTTTACACATTGCTCTCTATTTTAAAGCAAATTTTATCTTTATTTTAGACAACCTACGTGCCTGGACAAGGATGGGGACTTTGTCTTGACAATTGATAAGGATGCTTTAACTTTAGACAAATACGCTTTGTCTAATTCTATGGTGCTTTCTGTCAAGTTGGGGATTTGGGAGGCATCTCTAGAGAAATACATAGATGAAGTTGAGTTTGTGACGGAAGATCTCAAAAGGTAATTAAACTGCTTATTTATAAATTGAATATGTTATATTTTGTATACTGGCGGTTTATTTGATGATTCTTTGAGCTCTTAAGAGTCCTGTTAAAAAGAAAAGAAACCATAAAAATTAAATTTTATTATTCTTGTTTTACATGAACGATAGAGTCGCAATATCCGACCTAATTGGGATCGTTGAGATGTATTTTTTTTGTGCAAGGCTCTCTATGCTGTCTATTGACTAACTTTCTCATTTAAACTAACTTAAGAGAACATCAAACAGACAAACCAATAGATGAAGCTCATTCCGCCACTGAAACTGGCATCATCTGGGAACGATTAAGATGTGGTCGACTTTGCATTCAATGTTTCGATCTCAGAAAAACTATTATAACGGTTTATTTTTCAGGGGGAACAAAATTAAAATGACTAGGGAAGAAGTTTTAAGAAGACACGGAGAACTTTTTGCTTTAAGACATTATTTGAATTTAAGCTCTGATACATTGGACACGCCAGATTTTTATTGGGAGAACGATCAGCTTGAAAACGTATACAACCAAGTTTGCTCATATTTCTGTATAAACAAAAGGTCTAGAGTAAGTATCTTTATCATTTTATGAAGCAGGAAATTCTTTCCAATTCATTGGTTCTCTACAGTTTTATATATCTCTTACTTAATAATAAGAGTAATAATAAAAAAGTACTTCATCAGTATCATCAAAACCTCATCAACTGAAGTCGTTCAACCCATTAACAACTATTTTAAAAGTATTTTGTACATACACTTTAAGACATTATAAAGTATTTGTACTATGTGAGAAAAGGAGGAAGTTTCATTGTAAATTAGCTCCGGATATTTTCCTCTGTTGGATATTAGATAATAATGTTATTGTTAGATATATATTTTGTAATAAAATAAAATATGAGAGATGAATGGCGAAGTTAAGCGGACACAATTGAATAAAAGTCATGCATCCCTTAATCAGATTCGGTTCAAGATGCACAAAGCCAATGTTCTTGCTTTTTATACCAGTTGCTCAAGAAAGGTGAAGTTTGTACATATCAAACGAAATGAAATAATAGTGTTACGTGTTTACAGTCTTCAGTAAACACTGTGGGTTCAAATAACTTGCAACAAGAATCTTCACTAACCACTATTTTATTAACCACTAAAATTACACTAGTAAATACTTAAAAGTCACACAACTAGTAATAACTGAATCTAATATAAATTCACTACTTTTAAAACACTATGTACTTTACTTTTCTTCTTAAACTTGTCAACTCTTGTCTAACCTAAAAACTCTCTGTCTGTGTACTAGAACTGTACTGTATACTTCACTGAACTGAACTGTTCCCCCATCTGCTGGATTCACCTCTTTATATACACCCTTGAAATGTACCAGAATCCTATTCTAGAATCCTCCATAGTTTTCTACTATGTACTAGATGATTGTTCGTCAATTGGCTCATAGACGGCGCCACCCTACTAGTCAGGGAGTAACAGAATAACAGGTTTCCCTTCACTTTGACCAGGGGCTTAATCACATCTCTCCCCGTTAGAGGGCAGCACATAACAATAGTATTTGATTAATCAATTACGTATAAATACAAGATAAGCAATAAAGCTGTAACTTTATTATGAATGGTGGCAACTGGTGTGATGTGATGTGTGATTTAGAGTAGTTAGTTAGTTTTTCATTAAATAACTTTATTGAATCAGGAGTAATGATGGGTCTTGCTAAGTTGCTCTGAAGAGTCTGCTGGCGTTAAGGTCAAATTGATCTTAATTAACAAGTTATATAAACCAACTTCTGGGATGATTTCGATTTTCTGGAAGTTATTCCAAATATTTTTCATGTATAGAAGAACTTTTCTGGAGTTGAGTCTGCATTGTTTGGCACAAGAAACGTTGGAGGAATATTTGCCTTTTGAAATGATGTGCAGTTAAGAAAAGTATTTAATTGTCTGTTTTTAGCTGTGTTGAAGTTAAGAATCTTGATCTTTTCTTACATTTTGTATTGTAGATAAAGCATCTAATTGATTTCTCATTTGTTTCAATTCTTCTGTGTACCACTTGTTATTCTTGTTGTTTTTCCTATGACTCGTTTCCTCATTTTTGGCACATGAGTTTCAAAAAGTTTTGTGAAGATATTATAATAACACTGATATGCTTGAGAGGCATTTTTTGCGTATTCCAATCTATGGCCACTATTTTGCATTTAAATTGGTAAATATTGTAGTCATTTATTTCTCTATATTCAATCGCTTTCAGTTTATTGGAATTACCGACTTCATCTGGAATTTCAAGAAGCTGTCCCAAATGGTCTGATACATGTAGATTATTATATGTCTGTTAAATTATTCTATGAAAATTATATTGTAAACAAAAACTTTTTTGTGAATGGGCTGAGAGACTTGAGTCAATGGTCTCTTGGGAGACCAATAAGATTGTCTGCTACTACTACTTTGTAGTAAATAAATGTGTTTGTATCGGGTTGAACTGAATCTTACAAATTATTCTCTTTTTAGGTAATGAACGAAAAAATCAACCACTGTGTAGCTCTCATCGAACTTTTGTCTACACACCTTAGTGATAAACACCACATAAGGCTCGAATGGATGATCATAATTCTTATTATGGTAGAGGTGGCATTTGAAACAATTCACTACATCGATAGATATATGCACTGAAGATGACTAATTTTTTAGGTTAAGTCTAAATATATACAATTTTTTTGTATTGTTAAAGTTTTTGCAAAAATATATTGTTTTTTATATATGCATTGTATAAATATATTCAATAATTGACTGATTTTTTTTTAGTTTTAATCAGTAACAAGGAAGAGATGAAACTTGAGCTCTATACTTTTATATTAAGATGAAATTGTGGTTGATTTATCCATGCCAAAAGGTTCCATAATCGTGGAACTTAGTGAAGCATGCGACATGTTGTAAAAATTATTAGTAAATACCGAACAAAGTTATTCTCTGTTGTTGCCGGTTCATTGGGATGTCCAACAACCTGTAAAATTGGGAAAAATCAAGAGATTAGACACTGCGAGGGAAAATTATAATCGCACCTTCAGTGCACCTGACAACGAGGGGGGATCCGAGTAACATTTTGAGTCTTATAAAAAACGTGACGACGTCGTTATGATCTAATATATGACTTACCTTTAGACGTGACGACCTTGTTAAAACTCCTTTATGATCAGATCTGGACGGTTAGGAAAGACTTGTCACGACTTTTCATACAACTTATCTGCGAAAATGTATACCGCCATATTATTACTGCATATTTAACTCAATTGATTTTGGAGTAGTGTAAAACACGAGTTGAGAAAATGCAACCAGAATTTTACTTTATTGACTCGACTTCGACTTGATTTAGACAAAACAGACAAATGGAAAAATAAGAGTATCCCGTTTTGTCTTCAGTAGAGTCTATTGTTATTCAGGTAAGGAGTGATACTAGTAGTGAGCTTATTGTTGACTCCGTTACCGTGTTACCATTTTCACTTTAAACAGAATTTCTTGTTATTTAAAATTACTTACTTTAATAGAAAGGACCCCGCAGGAAACCTCATGAAAAATGGCTTTCTGTGAAATTATTTGAAACCACCTGATTCTAGTAGTAACGTCGGCCTATTTCCGCTACTGAGGCCTAACACCGACGCCTATAGACGAGCTACCCCCAACCAGGAATTTTGCCGAACCTCTTCCCTTAACAAGTGTAGGGATCTTTTACTTGCCTAACATTTAATAGACAAGGGACCGACGGCTTTACATCCCCTCCGAAGGATGTATATCCCCTATACAACCCTCGCCTAAGGATGTACATCCCCTAAACAACCCTCGCCTAAGGTTGTATAGCGTCCGCGCATACACTGATATACAAGCCGCTGGAAGATGTGTGAAGAGAGGACGCGGTCTTCATTATGAACACGAACGGTACCTCAGGTTTGGGAAAAATAAAATTATTTCAGCTAGAGAGCTTTATCTGAAACTCTTGAGCCCTTCCGTGCACTTAATTTTATTTGATTTGAGTTCGGGTTGGACAAACTTGAAAAGGCTGGAAAGGGCCAACTGCTTCGCCCTGTATATTGTCAGAGCTTGATTCGCACTCGAATTTAATCTAATTTAATTTGATTAACACTTTGCTGAATATTATTTCAGTTGGCAGGGTCGAAAGCTACACCCTGTATAGTATAGTAGCTCGAATTTAAATTAAACACTTCAGTTTAGAACAAAATTAACAAATGATTTATTTCCGATTAACACACAGAGTTGAATATTTAAATATTAAAATCATTTTTATTCACAAAAATTTCTTTTAATGTATCGACACTTGAAATTTGCCTCAGTCTGGTTTGTTGTATTTTATTTAATTAAAATTGTTTTTTTTTATTTGAGAAAATTCACTTAAAACTAGGGCCGCGAAGGCGATTTAAAATAGAGCACTGGAGCTGAATAATACAGTACTTTTTTACTAGAATCTGCCCTAGGAAGGTGGTACGGGCATTAATTTATATTAATTTCACTAGGTACACCGGAAACACAACTTGCCGGGGGCTTGGCACGCTCCCGTATTTATACTAGTGATGGGGCACGACTCTCGCTGAGAGCTGGAAATACCGGAAAGGGAGCCAGACCATCATATGGCGCTCGAATGATGAAATATTGTGCAAAGGTTGCTGAAATTTTGGAAAATCGGGTCGAAACTTATATCATGAAATCGACTGTTGAAAAGGAAACAATTTGATAACCAAATGTCAGCGGAATCTAATTCGATTTTTGAAATATGAGCGATAGCTGTCTGAATAATTGGTTAAAATTTGAATTGGTCCCGTGAAGTAGTGTTGCTAGTCCTAACTTTAATCCATATTTAATGTTATATTTAGCCACATTGAAGGTATGAGATTGTCTGCCTCGAGCAGAGCGGGATCCAGATTTAGGGTAATATGAGTGAAGATAGGGACGAGTTGCTAGCAACTAGTGGAAAACGTAAACTGGACTTATTTTTTGAATGAGCGTTTTATGCGCTGACTGGGGAGGTAAATGGAAGACGTTTTGAGGTATTATTGGAAATTTAAATTGGACTTTGAATTGAAGCAAAAGGAACGTGTAGAATTTTTAGGGAAGTGAAATAAATTATTCTAAATTTAGATTTGGGGAGTCATTTGAAAGTAAATTAAAATGATAAGGGGGCTGTATTTTTTAGGACGATCCTTTGTAAGTTTCTTATTGTGTTTTGACGGGTTTTGATGTTGGGGGGTTTTTGATGTTATATTTAGACTATTCGGGAATTATAGATGTAGCGTGAATTTTGTCAGAAATATATGAAAATTGGGGTTTTTTAAGTCCCCCAGGTGCTTTAATGACTTTCTTATCTGTTTTGCCAAGTTGACCATAATGATTTGATTTGTCAAATTTTAGTGATTTTTTCGTCGGCCATCTTGGTAATATGGAGAACGTACGGTAACAGTTGGAGCGGTCACCCATCCAACTACTAACCGCGTCTTACGTTGCTTTACATCGCATATCGAAGTATGTGTACATAGTAAACATGCACCCACGCTCGCCCAAAAATATATTATGTATAATTTCGTACTTGTTCGCATCTTTTAAAACATTTTAGGCAGTTATATAACATCACCAAATACAACTTTCATTCAACAAACTGTTTTTTTAATAATAACAAATACTTATATCATGACTTATATACCTCTGATTGCAAGCTTTGTTGTTCACACTAACACATCTTGACGTTTCCGAAGCGCCATCTATTGACGAATGACTTTCGCGAGATCTGCACATCGCCAATAGGGAACATTCTCTTTTATTTTATCTGCCAGAGTACACCAGATGTAGTCGGTTGTTTATCCGCCAATCCCAATACGAAAAAATATGTCTTTAAATAAACAAAGTCAATAATTAGGATGTAAAATGAAAACTTGTTGCTGTGTACCAAAGTGCTCTAACACAGTAGGACATTTATTTCCTAAAAATGGCCGTTTCCGACAACTGTGATAAATCTGCTGTCTTAAAATTGTAATCTATATATTCATCTACAAATGTACTAATTAGAATATTGTCATAATTAATTAAAAGAGGATTTATAAACAAACAATTCAACAACTTCATAAATGTAATTATATACCTACCTTTCAACCAAATCAGCTTTTTTCCATGAACTCTAGTACCTCTTTTTCTCAGCTCTGCTTTTAAACGATTTAATGACAATAACTACCGTAATCCTTTTTAATTTATCAATTTAGCTCATTTCTACGAATAAGAGATTGGGAAACTCTCAGAAATAGGGAATTTAAACAATTTAAAAGTTATAATATAACTTCTAGATTGTTGTTTAATCTCATTCTCAATTTTTATCATATATTATATGACACAAATGGGGAACAAGCCAAGCCTGTTCCTAATATATTCCATAGATGACGCCATGCGTACTCGATTTATTGTCATTCTCAATTTGCATCATATAATATATGATACAAATTATTATACTTTTAAATTGTTTAAATTTCCCGATTTCTGAGAGTTTCCCAATCTCTTATTCGTAGAAATGAGCTAAATTGATAAAAGGAATGAAGAATAGTCCAAGCCAGTTCTTAATATACCCAATAGATGACGCCATGCATACTCAGTTTAATTTCTTTCTTCACTTGTATCATGTATAACCTACAAATAGGTGCAAATAGTTTAAATTTCCCGATTTCCGAGAGTTTCCCAATCTCTTATTCGTAGAAATGAGCCAAATTGATAAAAAGGTTTACGGCAGTTGGCCAGTAAATCGTTTAAAACTTTAAAAGCGGAGCTGAGAAAAATAGGTGCTATAGAGTTCATGGAAAAAAGCTGATTTGGTTGAAAGGTATTTAATTACATTTATGAACTTGTTGAATTCTTTGTATATAAATCCTCTTTTATTCTAGATTAATCAATCATGACAATATTTTAGTTAGTACACTTGAAGATGAAGATATAGATTACAATTTTAAAACACCAGATTTATCATATAGTTGTCGAAAACGGTCACTTTTAGGAAATAAATGTCCTACTGTGTTAGAGCACTTTGGTACACAGCAACAAGTTTTCATTTTACATTCTGAATTAACATTTTTTTTCGTATTGACATTGGTCGCATTCAGCGGACGTAGCATAAAGCGCTCTGCTACCGCTACCGTTACGGAGCCGTTGGAACGTTCTCTGACAAGAATTTTTGTTGTCAAATGTCGAAATATATGTGTTTATTTTTCATAATTTGAAAATAATTTTACAAAGGAAGTGTCTTATGGTAAGCTGTACCTTTTTATTGAACCTTATAATTCTTTTGATTATTTTAGGTTAGTTATATATGTGAGCAGAACTTAAAATGAATAATATAATGAATATAATTGAAATGATGGAAGCAGATAATTTTTATATTAATGTAGTTGGCCAGATCGGCTTAGAATTAGCAGAGCCGCTAATATAATAAATTGTGTTGGTATTCATTTTGTTTATTTTTCAAATTTTCCAAGCACCGCTTACCGCTCACAACTTGTTGCACAAATGCTTTACGCTACCAAAAATGGCGACCGCTACTTAACATGTTGAGAAAGTAGCGTATCCGTCAGAGTACGTTTGCGCTACAGTTACACAACTGTTACGTCCGCTGAATGCGACCATTGACGGACAAACAACCCAAGGATTGTAAACAAAACCGACTACAGCTGGTGCACTCTGGCGAATAAAATAAAAGAGAATGTTCCTCATTGAGAATGACATTAAATCGAGTACGCATAGCGTCATCTATTGGATATATTAGGAACTGGCTTGGATTGTTCCCCATTATTCAGAGATGGATCTATTATACCTAATAGTAGGTGAACTGGTTCATAAAATCGTAGTTCTGGAACCGCACCAGTAGTCCCGTCTTGCGTACTTCAATTTTAGAATTTTAATAAGCCTAGCATTTCTTTATCTTATTCTTTACTACGCCTTACGGTAACGGTTCTAATTTCTATTTTGTGGAATTATATACCTATAATGTAAGTAAATTAAATATCTTATATCTTTGTATATTATAGCACTTATTATTTCTGTTTACTTCTAGTGCAAAATGGATAAATTACTAGTTCCTTCAGACACAGTGCTTAATCAACAGATTTGCTCCAAATGTCTTAAATACCTTTCTGTGGGCCCCATTTTGATTCCCCGTGAAGGACCAATACTATGTGGTCGCTGTAATGAAAACGAGTCAACTGTCGAAATTCATTCTTTGTACAATTTAGTTGCCCGAAAATTAATTTTTAAATGCATCAATCATTATGTAGGATGCGAGGAACTGCTTTTCTTCAACGAGGCCATGGAGCACGAGAAAATTTGTCAGATAAATGGGGCTATTTCGTGTCCTTTTTGTGAATTTGCTGGAAGTGGGTGTCAATTGATTCATCACTTCGAAATTGAGCATCATGGGGAAGTCGTAAATGAAGATGCTTTTGAGATAACCATTGCAGATGGATTTTCGAAACAATTGGTATTCATCAAAAATAGTCGAATCATTTACATGACCATTGAAGTGAGAAATGCATTTTTAGAAATTTATAATTTGCTTGTGGGACCATTATATGTAGAACGTGAATATTTTACGTTAAATTTTTTAAAATTTGGCTCAAATATACAATTTGTAACTCCCCAAATTCAAATTATAGACAATCGTAATAATCTCCCATTGAATGCTCCTTTGATGGAGAATGTTGGGTGGAGAAAAAATGGTTTCTTATTACACCGTAGCGAAATAATTAAGTGCTTTCCTTCTGGGTCGTGCTCGTGTAAAATTAAATTGATTAACGAACTGGATAGCGAGTTCGATGGTATCAACTATTTTGATAAATTTATTAAGAAAATAAATACAAAGTTGCCTACAAACTTTTTGGACACTGGTTGTAATGTGTTTGATCCAAATGATTTTAATTTTCGCTCTATCCTAGAAATGTCTGTATCTGATCTTAGGAAATTTATAATGTCTGAATTGTATTTACCACAGAGATGTAATAATTGTAACAAACAGTTAGATTTAAACAGTCTTTATTTCTGTCCAAATTATAATACAGCATGTCTATGCTGCACAACTCGAAAATGCTCCAAGTGTAAATCTTATTGTGACTGGACTAATAGATCTAGACTTCACAATATTTCACTTGGGTGTGAGTGGATTGATTGTCCTGAGATTATGAATATTTTTGATTATACAAATCGTAAAAGGGATTGTAAATTTAGACAATACAAGTGTCCAGTTGTAGAATGTGGATTTGTTGGGATCCTACATGACTTATTGGACCATTGGCATAGCGTTCCTATCGTACGGGAATCACTGAGGCTTCATTATCAAAGTAAAAAATTGTACTGGCTTAATCAATATAAAGAAATTTTCCATCTTACTATTGATATTGATAAGACTTCTGGAAAATTTTCGCTTACACTTAGTGAAATGGATGTTATTGCGCATAGGAAATATGATTTTGACATTATAAGACACAATACTTCTGTTGTCTCCGATTTTGTAAAAACGCAGTCTGATTTACCATGCGGAAAACGATCTACCTCCTTTGTTACATATTTAAATGTGAGTGAGGTAAAAGGTATGTTTCGTTTGTCCTCTAGCGAGATAAGTATATAATATATAAATGTTTAAAAAATTATCTTGTGCTTAGTAAACTTTCCACAGTAGTGAAGGCAATAATGATCTACTTTGCCTTCACTATTGCGGACTATATATATATATATATATTTTTTTTTTTTTCAAATTATCATTTTTAGCGTGATGTCATAGATACCTCTATTTTATGCTAAAATTTTGAACAAACCTAGTAGTACATGCAAATTAGATTAAAAAACAGTGAATAGAAGAAATAATTTTAGAGATGCGTACTCTTGATAGGAGAATAAATATAATAGAAAAAAATACAAAATTCTAGTACCGAGAGAAGTGAGGATAATGTTGATACTGTGAAGGACATATTAAAGGATATCAATGTCAATAAAGACAACTTGAAAGCATATACTTCAAGATGGTGGACAAGTCAAACCTGTGTTCAAGTCTAGAGAATAAAAGTAGTGAAAATCTATGTAAACATTGCAAGAAAAGTGTAACAAAGAAAGTAAAATGTCTCAAATGCAGTGAATGTTTTCATCCAAGTTGTTTAAAACAAGCAGCTCAAACGAAAAATGCAAATTGTATTCATGAAGAAGAACTAACCACTTAACAATATGAAGAAAGCAGTGATAAAGAAAACTCACTTATACGGGAGGTTGCCCTGCTCAAAAGAATAATTCAAGAATTAGAAGGGAAAAATGCATTACTCCAAGAAAATGGCATATTGTTAAAAGAAAAAATTGCATTTTTGGAAGCAAAAAATGTGGAATGTGTTAATATAAATAATAACAAAAACGCACAAAAAGAAATTCAGAAAAAAACAGTTTCTCCTCCAACTGTGCACCAAAATAAAGAGAAGTTAGCAATAAATCACAGTCAGAGTAACCAAACTGACGATTTATCTTCTGCTTCTTCAAAAGTGACACTTGATCAGAACAACACTAAGTTGGCAACACTGGTTAAGGAAAAAAACACCGAAGTTAAACAAAGTGATAAGATTAATGAGCAAAATGAAAATGCATCCTGGAGAACTATTGAAAAGAAGAAATACAAGTCAAATAAACTGCAAAATAAAATTGCCACAGGTGCATCTACTCCTGGAAATCCAATGGCAAATTTAAAGGTTTATTACAAGACTAGGCTGGATATACCTATCTGGCTTCAGCCCTGACACGACAGCTCAAGATATAACGAACTGTTTAGACCAGAAATATGTGGATAAATACGTATGCCAACTAGTGACGAAAAGGCAAAATCCTAGATTAGTCTCCTTCAAATTAGGAGTTCCATTACAAATAGAACGTCAAGCTAGATCGCTGATGGGTTTCTGGCCCGAAGGCATAATAGTGGACAAATTCATTCCAAGAAAAAGAGAGAACAGGGAGCAGGAACAAAATTTTCCAGCTATAGAGGTACACCTGAACAAAACATAAATAATTCAGATCCTGAATATATAAAAATTGATGTACAACAAAAACAGGTAGCAAGGAACGTACTAAGGCTTGTACATATTAACATCCAGAGTATTAGAAACAAAATAAACGAGTTAGAAGTATTCCTTAATGAAATCTCAACAGACATTATGTGTGTCAGCGAACATTGGCTAATGAAAAACGAAATTGATTTTATAAGACTAAAAAATTACTCTCGAAAAAGTATTTTTTGTAGAAATGAGTCTGGCCATGGTGGTGCCTTAATATTTGTTAAAAACACCTTAGATTCTCAAATTGTAACGCACTTAAGTGACCTCTCTGAGGAGAAACACTGTGAGGTAGCAGCTGTGACAATTAAAAATATGAATATCGTTATAATCAATATCTATCGTTCCCCTAATGGAAATCTCACTAAATTTATTGAAATACTAGAAAATATACTAAGCAGAACAGATAAAAAAACATAAGGTAATAATTTGTGGGGATTTCAATGTCCATTTTAATACATCTAACCCTGCTACTATCATGCTAACTGATTTACTTAAGACATTTGGTTATGTGCAGACAATTAATCAAAATACCAGGTTGTCAAACTGCATCGATAACATCTTTATAAACTTTTCATTAGAAGATTATAATGCTTACATTTTCGATCCACTGTTATCGGATCACAATAGTCAGGTCCTTGAGATACCTATATTTGAGCATAAAAATAAACATTGCCGAAAAATAATTAGACCCATCACAGCTGATGGTAAACAAAATTTTTTCGTAAAAATATCGAATTCTCATTGGGAGTTTGTTGATGACCATAACCTTGATGTTACCGAAAAGTTTCGGATGTTTTTAAATATTTTATTGCAGGCTTACTATAGTTCTTTCCCAGAAAAAGAGATATATGCCAAAAGTAATTCGTTTAATGTTGCTTAGTATACTGAGAATCTACGTCAAATGCGTGAACATTTACGCTTCCTAAACAATGTTTGTAAAATGCATAACACGCTGAATAATAATAGGATGAGAAATGAGTATAGATTTAATTACAGAAAAGCACTTAAACATACAAAAATAAAATCGAATGACAACAACATAAAAAACTCTGGTAACCCTGCAAAAACTGCATGGAGCATAATTAACTCACATAGAAATAAAAACGAACGTGGAAAAACTCCATGTATTGACCCAAATGATTTTAACAACTTTTTTGTTAATGTGGGTGAAGAAGTCGTCAGTAAACTCCCTAAGTCAGACATCGACCCTCTGTCTTATGTAGAACAAACTCATACCAGGGAACCTTTCACATTTCGGGAGGTCACATACAATGAAGTCAGAGATATTATAAATTCGTTAAAAAATACGGACAGTAAAGATGTTTATGGCCTAAACACCACATTATTAAAAGCTATTAAAAACCATATATTAATACCACTAACTAAATTAATAAATGAATGTTTTAGGACAGGTACATTCCCAGATGAATTGAAGATAGCCTCTGTTGTTCCAATTTTTAAAAAAGGTGACCCAGATGATGTAAGCAACTATAGACCCATTTCAATACTCCCAATTATTTCAAAAATCTTTGAAAGGGCAATGAAAATTCAAATAACAAAGTACTTAGAAAAAAATAACATTCTGTATAAATTCCAGTATGGTTTCCGTGAAAAATTGTCAACAACGGATGCTATCTTAAAATTCACCGAACATACTTTAGATTGTTTTGAAAGGGGCCAGTTCGCTGCCACTGTATTCTGTGACTTAAGCAAGGTATTTGACTGTGTGTCGCACACCTTAATAACTAAAAAATTATCAAAATATAATTTTAACCACTCTAGTGTTGCTCTCATTAAGTCTTACCTTGAAAATCGTAAACAGTCAGTGAGATTAAGTGGAAAAATATCGGATCAACTGGATATTACATCAGGAGTACCACAGGGTTCAATCCTGGGCCCGGTGTTATTCCTCATTTATATAAACGATTTACCAAGTGCCCTGGAAAAGGTCACTTGTATTTTTTATGCCGATGATTCTACTTTCTTAATGACTGATAAGAGTTTAGAATCTCTATTTTTAAAGTGTGATGACACACTGTCAAAAGCCAAAAAATGGTTTACACCTAACGCTCTTGCGCTAAATGAGACAAAAACTGTAAGAATGGTCACAAGCACATGTGTTCTAAATAATATACCAGACAATCCTACCAGCTGTAAATTTTTAGGAGTTTTTATTGATCCTTGTTTAAAGTGGGACAGTCATACAGACTATCTGGCAGAACAGATTACCAAAAATATTTACTGTCTTAGACAATTGTCCAACTCAGTTTCTCCAGATATTTTAAAAACTGCTTATTTTGCTTTAATTCATTCCCGTATATCATATGCGATCCTTGTTTGGGGACACTCAGCTGGCACGAATAGAATATTTCGCTTACAGAGGAGGGCAATCAGAATAGTTGGTGGTGTGGGATATCGGGACGAGACTAAAAATATTTTTATTACACTTAAAATACCTACAGTATCTAGCATATATGCCCTGCAATGTATAACATATATTCATGAAAATTTGAATAAATTTCATTCTCACACAAATGTGCATAAACATGAAACTAGATATAGAGAGAATATCTGCACAGAATTTACACGACTCACCAGAGGACAAATTGGCACCAAATTTTATGGCATTAAGTTATACAATTTATTACCTAAAAATGTTAAGGCGCTGCCTAAGGACAGATTCAGAACTACAATTAAAAACTTTCTTATAGAAAATGGATTTTTTTCAACTCGGGAAATTCATGATAATATAAAAAAAATTGTTTGCTAATACAGTTTTTATCTGCTTCTAATTAATTTTAATGTGTTTGTCTCTGTAAACCTTAAGTGATTTGACTGATTGTAATTTTATTGTAATTAATAGCATATTTTAATTTTTTTTTTTTGTGATTTTAGCTAATGTGTAACTATTAAATAGTTATTCGTATGATCTATAACTCAACAAAACAATGTATTTTGTTAATTAATTCTATTTATATTTTTCTTTTTGACTTGTGTAAAAATGTTGTAATTTGTGACACCAATAAACACTTATTTACTTACTTACTTACATATCGATTGGGTAAATACGATCCTAACAAAAACCAACCCATTAAAGTTATTTTTAATTCAGTCGAAGATGCTAAATATGTTCTAAAGAATGAAGTTAACATCAAAGTGCCCAGCATTAGAATATATGGGGACCAGACACGAGCACAACGAGAATATTATTTATTTGTTAAACAAAAACTACAGGACATAATTGATAATGGAGATGATACCAAAACCATTAGATATATAAACAACAAACTTACTATTGTTAATAAAAAATATTCACAACAACCAAAAAATTAACTAATTATCCTAATATTCAATTCAATTCAGATATCGTTTATGTAAATATTCAGAGCTGAGTTAGCAATATTGATCAAGTTATAGCAAGTATTACATGTTACAATCCGAATATCATATTATTGAGTGAAGCAAGAACTACAGAAGACGTTTTAAATACTGAACTTCATATTGAAGCAGTGTTGCCAATGCGAGCGAAAACGCTCACATTGTGAGCATTTGCTTTATACGCGGAGCGAAATTCATTCTGGGAGCAATTGGGAGGATTTTAAGCTTAACGCAGTTCCCACAGGTTTTTCCTATGCAAGGATTACAAACAAATAAATAATATCCTTGGTTTCTATGTATAAACATTGTTATTGGGTGCTGGTCAGCGCCATATAACATCAAATAACGGTACTATTCAATTTAAAATACAGTTATCTAGAGGACAAAACGCCAATGGGGAACATTCTCTTTTATTTTGTCCGCCAGTGCACCAGCTATACTCGGTTGATTGTCCGTCAATGTCAATACGAAAAAATATGTCTTTGTATAAACAAAGTTTAATAATTACGATGTAAAATGAAAACTTGTTGCTGTGTACCAAAGTGCTCTAATACGGTAGGACATTTATTTCCTAAAAATGACCGTTTCCGACAAACTATTTAAAGATTATATGTGATACAAGTTGAGAATGACATTAAACCGAGTACGCATGGTGTCATCTATTGGATATTAGGAACTGGCTTGGATTGTTCCTCATTCTTTTTATCAATTTGGCTCATTTCTACGAATAAGAGATTGGGAAATTCTCAGAAATCGGGAAATTTAAACAATTTAAAAGTTATAATATAACTTTTAAATTGTCATTTTCAATTTGTATCATATATTATATGATACAAATTGAGAATGACATTATACCGAGTATCTATTGGATATATTAGGAACTGGCTTGGATTGTTCCCCATTATCTGCAATGTTGAAATAAATGCGCAAGTCAGACGCAAGGTTACAACTGTCGCATCTAGCCTAGCTAGACTGTTCACAAGGTGTGACAGATTTGATCGTGTGTTATTGCGATCTTTAAATACATTAATATATTTAAATAGTTATTAATTTGTATTGTCGGTTAATCCCTCTTCTAGACTACATTATAGGAAAGAGCTTTTCGAGAACGCGTTGTTTCAATGAGTTTGTTACTACCCAATACCCAACTAATATTTTTTGTATAAATGAAAATCATAATTAAGTTGTGGTATATAGAAAACTCATATTTGTGAGTTTAGCTTGGGCGAGGATTATTGAGAGGATTTTGAACGTATGTGAGAGCGAAACGGAGCGTTTTGGGTTAGTTTACGGGGTATTTTACAATATTTGCATTGGCAACACTGTATTGAAGGTTATAAATTAGTTTGTTATGATTCCTTCAGCAGACATACTGGTGGTGTTGTTCTGTATGTTAAAAATAATTTAGTTTTTACAGTATTTAAAACATTTGTTTGTGAAAATAATTACTGGTGTAAATTTATAAAAGTTAACCTCCTGTCATCCACATGGCTAATCGGATGTCTTTATCATTTACCTTCAGCTTCTCACTCAACTTTCATTGATGACTTTGAAGAATTGTGTGATAGTGTTTTTTGTAATAGTTTGCGCTGTATTCTTATTGGTGATTTTAATTTAAACTATTTAGGTTATGGTTATTATATCAATAAATTTAAAAATATTATAACAACGTATGGCATAAAACAAACAATAACAGAACCTACACGCATTACTAGTATAAGTTCAACACTTATTGATTATGTCCTAACAAATCAGGATAATGTTAAGTCAGTAGTTCATTCTTACCCTAAGATTACAGACCATTCCGTTATTTTGGTAAATTGTTATAATTCCGTTAACTGTAATACAGATGTATACAAATTGTTTCGTAACTTCAGTGAAAGTCACTTACATGATATAAAAATTAATTTGTTGGCATATAATTGGTCATGAAATTCAGTGGATGTCAATTACTTATATGATGAAATTCTTAACAATTGTGAAATCACTATTAACAACATATCACCACTTCAGCAGTATAAGTATAAAAATAACCTGCCATGGTTTGATAGCGAAGTAGCCAAATCAATTAGAGACAGGGATACAGCCTACAAGAATTTTAAAAACTCGTCGTACAACAGAGATGTTAATTGGAATACATTTAAAATATTAAGAAATAAAGTTGTTAATTTGTTAAAAATAAAGAAAAAGATGTATTACTGTGACCAAATTAACAAATATAAAAATAATCCGAAATTAATGTGGAAAACACTTAAAAAATTAGTTAATATGAAGAATAACTTTCCTATAACCACTGTGCAATTTGAATTTAACGACCACACAACAGTTGTAAATAACGATAATATAAGTATAGCTAGTAACTTTAATATTTACTTTGTAAGTAGTATTGAGGAAACAATTCGTAGCATAAGTAACAGAGGAAATGAATGGTTCAACATAAACTGTAATCTTTACTGTACATTGCATAACTTTAAATCACTTACGTTAGTTGAGTTAATAGAAATTGTTAAATCTTTAGATAATATGTGCAATACTCATGAAATTTTAAATTCTAAGATTTTAAAGTAAGTTATTGAATCTATCAAAATTTGAGAACTGCCTGAATTTGCTATGTAGTTCAAATGTACATAAAATTATTATTTGTGGTGACTTAAATATTAATTATTTATCAAACAATAATGCAAGAACTCGCTTAGATGATCTGATTAATTCGTTTAACTTGCATTCTATTTTTACTGAACCAACAAGAATTTTTAATAATTCAGTCACAGCTGTAGATTATATTCTGACAAATTTCAATGTCCGTGATAGAAATATAATCTATACAGGGATCTCTGACCATTCTGCTCAAAAAATAACACATGAAATAAACAATACTCCGATAAATAACTGTATCAAATTTAGGTCTTTTTCAATGAATAACATAAAGAGTTTCATGAAATATTTAAGCGACGAAAAATGGCTCAATGTTTTTTCTGAAGAAACGGTTGATATGAAATTTGTTGCCTTCTCTGATATTTTCTCTTATTATTATAATTTGTCTTTTAAAATAGTAACGAAAAATGTAAATGTTTGTTCCACAGAGAAGCCTTGGCTAACACCTGGCATTAAGAAATCATCTGTTCGTTTAAAGGAATTACATAACCTACGCAAAGCTGGTATTATTAATGAACAATACTATAAAAAATATAAAGTTATATATCGACGCGTAATTAGATTAGCGAAACGATTATATTTTGATAAAATTATAGTAAACTCTCAAAACAAATCCAAGACAGCCTGGAAAATAATAAACAACAGTATAAAAAATAACGTTCGAAGTGAAACACCTACAATAAAAATAAACAATGAGGAGACATCAGATAAAAAGAAAATTGCTGACTCCTTTAACTCATATTTTGTTAACTTACCTAAATCTTTGTTATCAACAGAACACAACATCAACGTGACGAATACCATCAATATTACCCGATCTGAAAAATCTATTTATCTCGAGGCTGTTACAGAATCCGAAGTCCTGGACATTATTAACAAGTTAAAAAATTCTAATTCCACTGGGCATGATGATTTTTCAATTAAAATAATTAAACAGTGTGCACACAAGATTGTAACACCTCTATGCCACATAATAAATCAATGTTTTATTGAAGGTACTTTTCCAAACTTGCTGAAAATTTCAAAAGTTATATGTTTGTTCAAAAAAGGCGATGCAAAAGAATTAAGTAATTATCGTCCTATATCCCTTCTGTCTGTTTTTTCAAAAATTTTTGAAAAATTATTAGCAAGCAGAATTATTAAATTTCTCGAGGCAAATAAAATTATCTCGCCGAACCATTCTACTATTTCTGCACTAGTAAGCATTTTAGACTACATATATAAGGGTATTGACATGGGTAACAAAGTTATGGCCATTTTTATCGACTTATCAAAAGCATTTGACTGCGTTAACCATGACACTCTTTTAAAGAAGATCGAGTGTTATGGTTTACGCGGTCAGAGTAATAAACTATTAAAATCCTATCTATCAAATAGATCTCAATTTGTCGAATACTTTGGCGTAAATTCAAACCAACTAGATATCGAAATCGGAGTGCCACAGGGTAGTGTCTTGGGGCCGTTACTCTTCCTATTATATATTAATGATGTGGAACAAGTTATACCCATTTTTTACAGTGCCTTTGCAGATGATATGTCATTGATTGTAAGCGATGTAACTATAGAGAACACGGCATCAAAACTCGAAAAAAACCTTGAAAAAATTAGTAATTATTTTAGAGACTCCGGGCTGACTATGAATCAAGACAAAACCTTCTCACTTCAATTTCATCCAATTGGATCCAATTATGTATCTAGTCCTCTGATAAAACTTAAAAGTAAATCTATTCAACAAGTGGTTGATTTCAAACTACTAGGAATTTATATTGATATGTCATTAAATTGGAAAAAACATGTAGATTTTATTTGTAGGAAATGCGCTAGTCTATGTTTCGCAGTAAGAAGATTGTGCCAAATTGTCAGCATAAATGTCGTAAAAACCTTCTATTATTCAAACTTTGAGGCAAGAATTAGATATGGTATTATTTTCTGGGGAAATTCAGTAACATCTGACCGAGTATTTATTTTACAAAAGAGAGCAATTCGATTTATGTTTGGTCTAGCATACAGAGAATCATGCAAAAGTACTTTTATTCGGAATAAAATCTTGACATTTCCATGTTTGTACATCTTAGATGTGTTGATTTTCGTAAAAACCAATATATCCAAGTTTGTTCAGCAAAATATTTACCATGAATATACTACTCGCCATGGTTCTAATCTTCAATTCAACATGCATCATTTAGAATTATATAAGTCCAATCCGTATTACATAGGTGCAGTCTTGTCTAATAAGTTAAATAATGACATAAAATCTATAGTTGGAATTCAAAAATTTAAATCTACTGTTAGGCGATACCTCGTAAGTAATGCGTTCTATTCGGTTGAAGAATTTTTGACATCTGAATATGTACCTTGTGTTTAATGATTAATTTCAAGTTTTTTTGTAAATAATTGTATCTCTTTATATATGTATATGTGTATATAAATGTAAATATTTTCTACTTTGTTCCTTTTATAACTTGTAAATTTTTTTGACTTATCCTATATCAATGTTTTGATCTCTTGGATTAATAAAGTTATTCTATTCTATTGGGCATATCATTTTAAATTTTATTAACACCTCATTGCAAAGTGGAAAATTCCCTGACAAATTAAAAGCCAGTACTATTATTCCAATACCTAAAGTACAGAATACTGTATAAGCATGTGAATACCGTCGAATCAATACTCTGCCACCAAATGAAAAAGTTTTGGAACTTGCAGTTTACTATCAGCTACTGGATCATTTTATTAACAATGAAATATTAATCAACAATCAATCTGGCTTCCGGAAACAACATTCGTGTGAAACAGCATTCCAACTCTCATTAACTAAATTTAAATATGACATCGACAATAATAAATATGTTTTAGCGGTATTTCTTGATCTGAAAAGAGCTTTTGAAACTATCGATCGTGATATTTTAATAAAAAAAACTCCAAGCTTATGGAGTTGGCGGCAATGTATTGGAATGGCTTATGGACTACCTATCTGGCAGAACACAAAGGGTTCGCGTGGGGGATTCACTATCAAGTGAAAAAGTCAAATAACTATGGTGTACCACAGGATAGTGTGTTGGGACCTCTGTTATTTCTTATTTATATTAATGATATTAACCTTTATGTTGATGGTGTATTTATAAATCTCTTTGCTGATGACACATTAGTATCGTGTAGTGATCGAAATTTGGCTGAATGTGTTAATAAAATGAATAGAACATTAGAGAGTATCAACAAATATCTGAAAATTAACAAATTAAAGTTAAATGTCAGTAAAACAAAAGCTATGATCCTAACAACTAAATATAAGTATAATAATATAAATATTAACTCTATAAATATTTCCATTGATAACGAAAATATTCATTTTGTTACAGAAATAAAATATCTTGGCTTCATTCTTGATAACACTCTATCCTTCAATAGTCATTTTGAATATATACGTAATAAAATATCACAAAAACTATATTTTTTCTCAAGAATCTCAAATAATTTATCGATGGAGTCCAGAGTGACTGTATGTCACTCTGGAGTCTATACATCCATCATTAGGCCACATTTAGAGTATTGTGCTTCAATCTTGTATATGTTTAATCTAAATAAATTATCACAACTTCAGAAACTCCAAAATCGGGATATGAGAATTATTCTAAAGTGTAACAGATATAGGTACACCTATTTCCTTTATGCTATCAGCACTTCAATGGTTCTCTGTGTCTAACAGGTTGTTTTATTGTCTCATGATTTTTATATATAAGTTAAGGAATAACATGTTACCGAAATATTTCAATACCTTTGTAACTTTAAATTGTGAGATACATGAGCATTTTACTAGAAATGCATATAATGTTCATATTCAAAGGGCTAACTATGATCAAACAATGAACTCCCTGTTCTACAAAGGTATTGATAATTTTAATAAATTGCCATTACATTTGAAATGCAGCCCATCATTATGTCTATTTAAAAGAGAATTAATCAAACATATAAAAAATAATATGTAATTATATTGATGTAAATCAGCCATTTTATTTTTTTACTATAGCTATAATAAGTACTGTTTATGCTTTAAAATTATATTGTATATTAGGATGTCCTATTTCAAAATAAAGTTGTTATTATTATTATAAATACTCGAAAAGGTCCCGCCCCATTCGAGAACGGAAAGACCCTTTTTTGCAAAAAACCACCTCCAACGGGGCGTAATGCTGATTTTTCACTTTTATCTTGTAAACCTTTCGTTAGAAGAGAAAAAGTATAGGAAATAAAAAAATTGTCGTTAAATTCTGTATTATTGACCTTGTAGCTTATCCCCACCTATTTCTCAGTAATAGTGTGCTACGAGTTGAACGTACATAAACAAATAGATACGTTGGATCTTAATGATTATCAGATAATTACGTAACGAAATCACTTGGGCTACCGTGGCGTAGCAGATACCGTAGGCACTGACTTACCCGGAAAGTGATGTACGTGCCTACGATAAAATTTCTCTAGCTCAGACTATCTCAGGGCGTTAAGCCCAAGCTTACACAAACTATGATAAATTATTAGTTTACTTACTTAACAAATCACTGAGTTTTTCCATATGTAGTGGTCGCAGACGAAATAATGACACTTTCTTTAAAAATGAAATGCACTATATTGAACAATTTACAAAATTAGTTCTTTAGCATGTAACCTGGTGATGTTCACAGTTGTGGCCAATATTTCACGCTTAAAAAGTTATAACACATTCATAAAATGCCTCGTGTAGCTACACATCGGTTTACAATTTGATCATAAAATTGTCATAGATTCTGCCACAAAGGTTTGATTTAAAGAACCTCCTTAAGTATATGTAAATATATGCATAAAATATTTAAAAATGTACAGGTTAAAATGCCAAAAAGTATAAATTGATGTCCAGCGGAACCACTGAAGGTGGTCCCCGGTAAGTAAAAATAATCACAACACAAACACACTTATTCAGGGTGGTACGATACCGAGTCCGGTGGAAGAACTGAAGCCCTGCAGAGATGCCTTCGGGACACAAGAAATGGACCCAAGGATGGGGTTGATCGTGGCCTCACCAGCCCTGGAACCTTCCACTGTTTGTGGATGCCCCGTCCGTGGAACTTCACTGACGTGCGTAGAAGCCCCGTCCGTGGAACCCTCACTGATGAGGGAACAATCCACCAAAACTCCTGGAAGCCACAGTCGGATAAATGGGGTTGAGTCGCCTTTTAAAGTTGACACTGTATTTCCACAGGAAAGCCTTGTGTAATTTAATATCCTGCTTCCGCAGATAAAATTTACTCACAAACACAAAATATTCCGCTAAACGGAACAACAACGGATTGAGGAAATTTTCTTGAGTTGGTTATTCTAAAATCCATGCGGATGCCTTGAATAAAATCAAGATTCCCAGAATAACAACTAACCAACAAGCCAAGCCAAGCCAACCAAAAATGTCTGCTTCCGTTGATCACGTGTCACAAATGTGTCGCCCTCCCATGGAGAATAGTGAAATGTGTTACAGACGTGTAGCAGTTGTTATAATGCGGCCCACAAAACGCTAAAGCGTATGGTGGGTCGCATACGCTAGAGGTCCGTAACAACTCCCCCTTTACTCGCAGGAAAAAAAAATCGAAGATTTTTTTTTCTTACTAGCTTCTCACCAGAGGATGGATAATTGGTGGGGAGACTTAATATGCACGGGGATGGCTAACCCGCCTCCCAAGTTACCATCAGGCATAACAATGAAAATAATGAGACTTAAATGCTCGAGGATGACTAACTCGTCTCCTAAGTTATCATCAGGCATAACAACAAAAATAATGTCAAAAAATAAGGAGACTTAAATGCACGGGGATGGCTAACTCGTCTCCCAAGTTACCATCAGGCATAACAACACAACTCAAAAAAAAAATACATAGAGAAAAAAAAGAAAGAGAAGGAAAAAAAAAGAACAAAAACGCATAAGGACTTAACAGCTAGGAAGTAGCTCGCCCCAAGGCTACTCCACCAGCAAAACAATAAGGTACGGGAGTGTTCCCCGTCACACCACGACGACCACCCTTGCTAGACAACGAGGTTAGTCTGAAGCCCAGTAGTGCCTACCCGGGTAATGATAACCAGGCCTAGACCAGGCTACCTCCAAGCAGCACCTCCCAAGCTCGAGCCCCTCCAACGGATACCTTTAAAGGCAGCTGCCAGCAATGTGAGCGCCCCCAACGAGACGGAGTCCCTCAAGACGCAAGCGCCACACAAGACCATTTTGGGGACTCTTACCCCTCGCAGGTATAACCACGGTGATGGTATTCGTGCATCCCCCATCACAGAGATCCAACAAAGACACTTCCTCCCGTGAGGCGGAAAGAGGTGAAAACTTACTCAGTGGGTTTCAGCCACCTGAGCAAGACCAATGAACCAGAAACGGAAATGTTACTACCAAATTAACGAAAGAAGTAACCTACACAAAAAAAACGAATTCGTCATTGCCTATTCGGATGCCTAAGTACGTCAACGGAACTAACAGAACAGACCACAACTAGTTGTCATCGGGAGGGTGTGCTTTCAGATCTTTTATGTGCCACACCGAACGTTTACCGTCAGAACCTTCGAGCTCATAAGTCCATGATGAGAGAATTTTACTGATCGTGAATGGACCCACAAATTTAGGTGCTAACTTTGCCGTGAAATATTTAGAGGCATCAGACTGGGCGTGAGAACGTCTCCAGACCTTTTGCTTCAAAACGAACTTATCGGGTCGGCGTCTTAGATTATAGTGTTTCTTACTGGATTTATGGGCCTTTAATATTCTACTCTGAACATCCTTATAGATCTTAGCGAAGGCAAGTTTACGGTTTTCAGGATTTACAACTGGATACTCAGACTCGGAAGGTACGTACTTATCACTGTTGCCATCTAACGAAATTTCACGACCAAAATTGACAAAATTAGGCGTTAAGCCTGTAACCTCATGTTTGGACGATCTAATGGCAAAACCTATTTTCGGCAAAAATTGATCCCAAGCCCTGTGATTATCCTTTACATATGCAGATAACATAGTCTTAACAACACGATTTACCCTTTCAGTCAGGTTGCATTGAGGGTGATAATTTGCGGTGTACGCTATTTCGATGTTGTAAGTTTTCGCAAGATTTTGGAAACGGTTACTCTGAAACTGACGACCATTGTCTACCACTATAGTCTTCGGAGCGCCAAATAAGAGAATTACATTATCCTCAATGACCTGCGATATGCAATTAGCGGTGGCTGACCTCAACGGAAACACCATGGCAAACTTACTAAAATTGTCACACACGACAAGAATAAACTGATAACCCTTAGCCGTCCTGGGTAATGGACCCATCAGATCGGCACTAACTAATTGCCAAGGTTTTCCCACGGTAGGCGTCTTACTCAACAAATTTCCCCTAAGCGACTTCTGTTCGGGTTTAGTACTTATGCAAATCTCACATTGCCTAACGAACTTAGCCACATCGGCCTTTAATTTCGGCCAATAATACCTATTTCCCACTCGAGCCACAGTCTTATGGACCCCTGCGTGTCCACAACTCGCATCACAATGCAACGACCTAATTACTTCTAGGCGTTTCTCTTTGGGTAAAACCAGTCTCCAAGTGTCGGCAGGATCTGCTAACTCGGGATAACGCAAACGTACATACTTGTACAACTGGCCATTCTGTATACGCCATAAGGGATAACGCATAGGAGACCTTTCGACTCGCTCCAACATTCTCAAATACCATTTATCAGTGGGAAAATCAGCATGGTCCGTGACCAACAATACTTCGATGGATTCCACCGTTACTGGTACTGAACGAGACAGAAAATCAGGGACGGTATGTTCAGAGCCCTTGCGATGAATCAGTTCAAAATCATAAGGTTGCAGACGAAGTGCCCATCTGGCCAATCGACCTTGGGGATCTTTCAGCTGCTGCAACCATAGCAAAGAATGACAATCCGTTATGATTTTGAAGTGGAAACCTTCCAGATAGTGACGTAGCTTCTCCACTGCCCAAATTACGCCGATGCATTCTCTTTCGACCGAGCTATATTTGCGCTCCTGGCTAGTCAAAGAACGGGACAAATAGCAAATTACCTTTTCTCCATCATCAAATTGCTGCGTGAGCACGGCACCAACACCGAATGCCGACGAATCTGTCTGCACATAAAAGGTACGCTCAAAATCAGGGCAGGTCAAAATAGGTGCAGTAACCAAACACTCCTTAAGAAGTTTAAAAGATTTCTCGCACTCAGGCGACCAACACCAACTAACATTCTTCTTAGTGAGGTTCGACAAAGGAGCCACTATTGTAGAAAACTGCGGTACAAACCTTCGATACCAAGATGCTGTGCCTATAAATCTACGAATTTCCCTAACGTTTTTCGGAGAAGGTACACTCAAAATCGACTCTACTTTCGCTGGGTCAGGACGTAAACCATACTTATCAACAACATATCCCAAGTACTTAAGCTCAGGACGGCAAAATTGACACTTGTCAAAACTAACTATCAGCCCAGCAGAATGCAAGCGATCAAAAACCTTCTGCAACGTTTCTAGGTGAGATTCGAAATCCTTCGACACTACCACAATGTCATCCAAATAGACCAAAACCGAAGGCTGCAAATCAGCTCCAAGCACGGTATCAATAAGACGCTGCCAAGTCGCAGGCGCATTTGACAACCCAAAAGGCATAACTCGAAACCTATACAAGCCATTAGGGACAGTGAAAGCGGTATAGTCTTTGGACGATTCAGCAATAGGAACTTGCCAATATGCGCTCTTAATATCTAATGAACTTAGATATTTGGCATCCCTCAACTGATCTAATATGGAGGAAATCAGCGGCAGAGGATAGGCATCCTTTTTGGTAACAGCATTAAGGCGCCGGTAATCTACACAAAAACGCAGAGTTTGATCCTTTTTCTGCACTAAACATATTGGAGAAGACCAAGGACTTTTACACGGTTCGATGATATTTAACTCCAGCATTTTCTTAATCTCATCATCAATCAGTTTTTGTCTGGCAGGCGAAACAGGATAGTATCTCTGTTTGATAGGTTTGGTATCTGGGAGTAACTCGATCTCATGAGAAACGAGATGTGTACGACCAAGGGAAGTACCCATCAGTTTCCGGTTTTCATCCACCAAACTATCCAGAGCTAGTTTCTGTGATACACTTAAAGAAGTTTCGTCAAGGACACTGTTAACCTCAACGAGTGGTTCCTGCTCAGAAAAATGCCAAACATCTTGTCGTAAATCTGGTATAATATTCATCGCCACCCAAAAATCTATCCCTAGAATTAACTTATGCGGTATTTCCGGAACTACTAGGACATCTATTACATGGACCTTGTCACCCAAGCAGAAAGGAACAGATACATAACCTATAACGGAACAGATTTGCCCATTAGCCACTCTGCACTCACTGACAGAACGCTTCAAACTTAAACCAATCTGCTGGAAGACCTCAAAACCAGATGATCCTACCATTGTCCTGGTAGCACCTGAATCTAACAAACCCATCATAGGAAAACCTAATACCGAAAGTTGTAAGTAAGGACGCTGATCACCAACCACATGAGAAATGACATAATCGAGAAAAATTTGTTGTTTTAAGTCAACAATATTGCTGGTCGACTCACATACACCGGGAGAAACTGTTCGACCAATTAGCGTCTCCCTGGACAGTTTTCCGAACGCGAACACTTAGGACAGGACCTAATCGTAACCTCTGCTTTACCACATTTATAGCAGAACTTCTTCCTAGGAGCCTGACACTCCCGATGCCCATGACCTACTTGACCACAATTAAAACATTTGATTCCAGAATGTTGGACTTCATCCAAGACGAGACTAGAACGAGAGGTTGAACGAGAAGTAGTAGAACTAGTGGATGCATAAGCCAACTCTGGTATAAGAGATTTACTCTTAGGTGGAGGAGGAACATATGACTTAGCCAATTGTCGTTTCGAGTCGAGCATACGACAACATTGCAGGAGTTGCGTGACGGAAGTTATGTTTTCAAAAGCAAGGAAAGGATGATAGTATGGATCTATGCGCTCCAAAATGATTTCGAGTTGGGTTCCCATAGGTATTGGAGTGTGCATCTTCTTGAACAACCCAATCATACTAGCGATGTACAATCCTATACTTTCCTGACTACCTTGAGTACGTCGCTTAATCTCCTCAAACAAGTCACGGTCAAAAGACTCTGGCATGAACTGTTCCCTCATTGCCTCCACTAAGGATGGCCAATCGGTGGCCCAGTCTTTCACCAGATTATACCAATTGTAGGCATCTCCCTCGAATAAGTCTACTGCATCTTTAAATAACCGTGCGCGTGAAATACCACGAGACCTCCGTTTCTCCTCGACGCGTTCTAAGAAAGTTGAAAAAGACATGTCGCCCTTGCGGCCAGTAAATTTCAAGCCCCAGTCTCTAACCGGTACGGGTTTAGGTTTCGCAGCCTCCTCCTCATCTGAACTAAAATCAGTAGTTATTGCAGAGCTATGCGCATCAGGCTGAACCTGAGCCATGGCATTATGCAACACCGACATATCGAGGATGGCTGACTCTTTAAGCTTACGATCCCCGCGGGCCTTATCCTTAAGTTTATCAAAAGCTAACAATAATTTGAGCCGAGTACTGGACTTCACACCTTTTTGCTCGTCATTAGTGGGCATGGATCTGTTAACGTGTCCCAACGCATGAGCTATCTTGGAAACAATCCCCTTGTATTTACTATCGTGCTCACTACCTACAAATTCATCAATAAGTTTTTGAATAGTTGCTAGGGATGCCGATAGGGCTTCAGAATCGACAGTGAACTGGTACGGGTATGGAGGACTTTTAATAGCCAAAGTAGTTTTCTCTAAATGTATGGCTTCTCTTAAAACAGTGCGCAACTCTGCCACAGTAAGATCACTACAATCTCCTAAGCCACGTACTTGTAATTCATAAACAAGCTCATCCCTAACTAACCTATTGATATCTAACTTAATTTGTGAACTGGCCATATTGAATTTTCAATCAAACACAAAAAAACGACAAAATCAGGTAAATTAACAAAACGACGCTGGACGTCGGTACGTATATAGACACAAAAAAACTTACCAACACTAACAAGTACTTAGTAATGAGTAAAAATGACAAAATCAGGTAAATTAACAAAACGACGCTGGGCGTCGGTACGCAAAAAAAATTTACAAACACTAATAAGTACTTAATAATGTATAAAAACGACAAAATCTAGAAAATTAGCAAAACGACGCTGGGCGTCGGTACCTGTATGGACGCAGAAAAAGTTTACTAACACTAGTAAGTACCTAGTAATGTGTAAAAATGACAGTATCGGGTAAATTAGCAAAACGACGCTGGGCGTCGGTACGTATCAACAACAAAAAAAACTGTTGGCTGCACTTAGGAATCTTTCCAATGGTTTATACGCAACAACTATTGTTTACTAATCCGCTCATGAAATAGTAAGACAAAAAAAACGAAGTCACCCCCCTACCAAAAAAAGCGAAGCGATTACGCTAAGGCAAAGTAACCCCCTTTTGATGTGTGTCACGTACGTTACTATGTGTCTGGGTATTATTTCATATGCAAACCACCAACAAATGGAACACTCAATTTATCACCAAAAAAAACTTACTTAATTAGGGGCGATACTACTATCCCCTTGAGTTAACTGCACTATTTAAGTTGGGCGCCACTGCTATCGCCTTGAGATAACTGTACTATTTAAGTTGGGCGCCACTGCTACGAGTTGAACGTACATAAACAAATAGATACGTTGGATCTTAATGATTACCAGATAATTACGTAACGAAATCACTTGGGCTACCGTGGCGTAGCAGATACCGTAGGCACTGACTTACCCGGAAAGTGATGTACGTGCCTACGATAAAATTTCTCTAGCTCAGACTATCTCAGGGCGTTAAGCCCAAGCTTACACAAACTATGATAAATTATTAGTTTACTTACTTAACAAATCACTGAGTTTTTCCATATGTAGTGGTCGCAGACGAAATAATGACACTTTCTTTAAAAATGAAATGCACTATATTGAACAATTTACAAAATTAGTTCTTTAGCATGTAACCTGGTGATGTTCACAGTTGTGGCCAATATTTCACGCTTAAAAAGTTATAACACATTCATAAAATGCCTCGTGTAGCTACACATCGGTTTACAATTTGATCATAAAATTGTCATAGATTCTGCCACAAAGGTTTGATTTAAAGAACCTCCTTAAGTATATGTAAATATATGCATAAAATATTTAAAAATGTACAGGTTAAAATGCCAAAAAGTATAAATTGATGTCCAGCGGAACCACTGAAGGTGGTCCCCGGTAAGTAAAAATAATCACAACACAAACACACTTATTCAGGGTGGTACGATACCGAGTCCGGTGGAAGAACTGAAGCCCTGCAGAGATGCCTTCGGGACACAAGAAATGGACCCAAGGATGGGGTTGATCGTGGCCTCACCAGCCCTGGAACCTTCCACTGTTTGTGGATGCCCCGTCCGTGGAACTTCACTGACGTGCGTAGAAGCCCCGTCCGTGGAACCCTCACTGATGAGGGAACAATCCACCAAAACTCCTGGAAGCCACAGTCGGATAAATGGGGTTGAGTCGCCTTTTAAAGTTGACACTGTATTTCCACAGGAAAGCCTTGTGTAATTTAATATCCTGCTTCCGCAGATAAAATTTACTCACAAACACAAAATATTCCGCTAAACGGAACAACAACGGATTGAGGAAATTTTCTTGAGTTGGTTATTCTAAAATCCATGCGGATGCCTTGAATAAAATCAAGATTCCCAGAATAACAACTAACCAACAAGCCAAGCCAAGCCAACCAAAAATGTCTGCTTCCGTTGATCACGTGTCACAAATGTGTCGCCCTCCCATGGAGAATAGCGAAATGTGTTACAGACGTGTAGCAGTTGTTATAATGCGGCCCACAAAACGCTAAAGCGTATGGTGGGTCGCATACGCTAGAGGTCCGTAACAAGTGTCCAAACTGAGGAGTAGTTTGGAGCGCACAGGTAAAAATCGATCTTACACGAAGTTTCTCAAAACCGGTTACTTTATCGAGAATAATGCCCAAGAACGAATTTATAGAGCGGAATTTTCTCTATAAGATGCATGTCTAGCAGGTTTTGACGCACGCAAGTGATTTTTATTTATTTTTCCCACATAAATGTGGCTTAACATTTTTTCTGAAGCCATTCTCTGTAAACAACGACAGAGGAAATGGAGCAAGCTCGTACTGTAAATAATTTTTCATATCATCTGTGCTGCTGATATTTCGCGAAATTCTCTGAAATAATAGTAATGGATCAATTGTAACAGTCTCGCCTCAGTTAGGTACATGTACATTACTTGTATAACATAGTATTGTATGAGAATTAACGCTTTTTATGAATGTAAACGTTTATTTACAATAAAGAAAAAGAAATTCATGATTTTCACCGAAAACTCAATTTTTAAAAAGCGGTTTTTCAGTTTTTCGCTTTTTTAACGATATTTTTGTATATGAGCAATATTATATTTTAATTCTATATTAAAATTGAGATTTCAACGAAAAAAATGAGAACTAGTAAAGTTCATTAATCGAAAATTTGCTAACCAAATTTTTCGATTGAAAATTAGGTCTTTTTTTATTATTTTCATCATAAAACATCGAAAATTAAATATTTCGCTTTGAAAAAATTTAGGTTTGTTTGAAACACAAAAGAGAACATTTTCACCAATTTTCATGAAAATATAAACATTTTTGCGATAGTTATAAATTAAAAACCGAAAAAACGGTTATTTGCATTTTTCTCGATAATTTTGAGGTTATGGTCAATAATGAATAATCGAAATTAAGTTTTAGATTTTTTCATTATCTACAACTTTTACATTCAATATTTTTCGATAGGATGCATAGTTTAGCCGCAAATCGCAAAAAACGAGTACCAACCCCTAAAAACGTACATATTACCACCCCAACCCCCCTTCCCGAACTTTTACTCAGTCTGGACGATTTTTCCTTAATTATTTACACCATTAACTACATTTTCCGACCATTCGTATACTGCTAAGAATTTTTATTGCCTTTAACAGGGTTGGCCTTGGTCTATCGGCCCTTTTCAGGACCAAAAATAATGTGCAAAATCCAAATTGACAACCTCCTCGTGATGCCCATTGGGTGACTTTAATGTCAGTGGTAATACCATAATCTACTTTTTTCAATACATATTGTTACGTGCTTACAATTTTCAGTAAACACTTTGTGGATTCCAAATAACTTGCAACAAGAATTTTCACAAACCACTGATTTATTTAATCACTAAAATTACACTAGCAAATACTTAAAAATCACACAACTAATAATAACTTAATCTAATATAATTTCACTACTTTTAAAACACTAAGCACTTTACTTTTCTTCTTAAACTTGTCAACTCTTGTCTAACCTAAAAACTCTCTTGTCTGTTTACTTCACTAAACTGCATACTTCACTCAACTGAACTGTTCCCCCATCTGCTGGATTCATCTCCTTATATACACCCATAGAAATGTACCACAGTATTCTACAATTTTCTGGAATTCTACAGAGTTTTCTACCATGTAATAGATGATTGTTCGTCAATTGGCTCATAGACGGCGCCACCCTACTAGTCAGGGAAGTAACTAAGCTTCTGAGGAAAACTTTGAACATGAACTTAATCACATCTTTCCTTGTTAGAGGGCAGCACATAACAATATTTTAAGAAAGTAAACGGTTAAACTTAGATGAAAGGCTTAAATATCATCTAGCCTGTCTAGTTTATAAAGTTGATAAGTATCAAACACCTGAATATTTGTATTCTAAACTTATAAAGAAGTAGTGATACGCATGAACGCACTACCCGCCATAGGCATCTTTATTATGTTCCCAAGTATAATACTGTACAGTTTCAAATGAGTTTCTCATACAATATGCCATTAAAATTTTTAACAAAATACCCATGAATATTAAACTTCTTTCTAATATCTCTTCATTCTACAAACATGTCAAAGCCTGGTTATTCTCAAGTAGATAGGATATGTTTGTTTTAGTCATATTAATTTTCGAATATTGTTTTTTTTTTTAGCATTAATTTACTTTCTCTCTCTGTTGGTTGTATGGAAGAGCGACCCGAGGTCGAATACCGCCAACATTTTAAATGTATTTTCTTTTTATTATACCGCAGTTTTATAAATAAAGGCGATTATTATTATTATTATTATTAAATGAGCAGAAGAAGAAGATAAGTATATAAATGTTTTATCACGGTTTTATCTTATCTATGAAAGTAACGATCATTTGTTATTATCATTTATCTTTCTTTTCGTTTTGTACACGATCAACTGATCAACAAGATGTAAGTAAATTAAATATCTTTGTACAGTTATTATTTCTTTTTACTTCTAGTGCAAAATGGAAAAATTAGTCCCTTCAGACAAAGTGCTTAATCAACAGATTTGCTCCAAATGTCTGAACTACCTTTCTGTGGGGCCCATTTTGGTTTCCTGTGAAGGACAAATATTATGTGGACGTTGTAATAAAAACAAGTCTTCTACTACCAAAATGTTACAATACTCCTTATACAATTTAGTTGCTCAAAAATTGGTTTTTAAATGCATCAATCATTATGCAGGTTGCGAAGAACTGCTTTTCTTCAACGAGGCTATAGAACACGAGAAAATTTGCCAGAAAAAGGGGGCTATTTCGTGTCCTTTTTGTACATTTAAAGGAAGTGGATGTGATTTGATTCATCACTTTGAATTGGAGCATCGGGAGGCAACCGTAAACGAAGATGATACTTTTAAGATAACCATTTCAGATAAATTTTCAAAAAAAATCGTATTTATCAAAAATAGTCAAATCATTTGCATGACTATTTGCGTGGACAAAACATCTTTAGAAATTTATAATCTACTTGCAGGACCAGTCTGCGTAGGACGTGAATATTTTACATTAAATTTTTTTAAGTTTGGCTTAAATATACAGTTTGTAACTGCCCCAATTCAAATTACAGATAATCGTAATAATTTCCCTTGGAATACTCCTTTGAGTGAGAATGTCGAGTGCAGAAAAAATAGTTACTTATTACACCATAGCGAGATACTTAAGTGCTTTCCTTCTCAGTGGTGTTTGTGTAAAGTTAAATTAACTGACGGACTGAACAGCGAGTTAGAGGGTATAAATTATTTCGACAAGATTATTAAGAAAATAAATTCAAAATTGCCTACAAACTTTTTGGAAGCTGGTTATAATGTGTCTAATCCAGATGATTTTATTTTTCGCTCTATCGTAGAAATGTCTGTATCTGATCTTAGGAGATTTATAAATTCTGAATTGTTTTTGCCGCAGATATGTAATATTTGTAACAAACTGACAGGCTCAAACGTGCTTTATTTCTGTCCAAATTATCACACAGCATGTCAATCCTGCACAACTCAAAAATGCTCCAAGTGCAAATCTTATTGTAAGTGGACTAATAAATCTAAAATTCACAATATTTCACTTAGATGCGAGTGGAATGATTGTCTTGAGAGTATAAGTATTTTTGCATATACGGTACATAAAAGAGATTGTAAGTTCAGACAATACAAGTGTCCAGATGTAGAATGTGGATTTGTTGGGACCAGAGATATTTTATTCAATAACCATTGGCATACCACTCCCGTCACTAGAGTACGATGGTATATTCCTCGCCTAAGTCAATGTGTTTACTGGCTTAATGAATTTAATGAGATGTTCCATGTTATTATCGATTTTGAAAATATTTCTGGAAAATTTTCGGTTACAATTAGTGAAATGGATGTTATTGCTCACAAGAAATATGAATTTGACATTCAGAGAAACGGAACTTTTGTCACATCCAGTTTTGTAAAAACACAATCTGATTTGCCTTGCGGAAAAGTATCTACTTCTTTTGTTAAATATTTAGATAAGATTGAGATGAAGTATAATTTTTGTTTGTACTCTAAGGTGTAGATAATAAAAAATATATTAAAGAAAATATCTTATTCTTAATAAACTTTCCATAATATAGGCCAGTCAATTAAGATCGAAAAGGCTTCTGCGTGGAAAGTTTTGGAGAAGTTTTTTCTCTACTTTCCTTTATTATTTTGGGGGTGCTGAACACGTATTTCAAGTTTGCCACCTCGTAACTTTTCTGCTTCAAGAGTTATAAGCGGGAAACCATAAAAAGTGAGTTTTTCTTGGTTTTTACCTTGTATTTGGTAGAGGGTTAAACTTTTTTGGAAAAATTGTTGTACCTACCAAATTAAACTAGAGATTTTTCTACATTTTTCATATATTTGTTTTTTCAAATACTCTTGACGTACAAATAAAATGAATTTTAGCGATGTATTGAAATTCCGGTATCGGATCTAATATTCCAAGATACTTTGAGTTAAATGAAGCCACAGCCTGAGTCATCAAGCGATGAAGAAGAAGATAATGAGGCTCCTGTCGAAGAACATCAACCACGCCCTTCAAAGTGACCAAAATGACATTAATTGGATAACAATAACTCTTCTTATTGCCTGTTTACGATCTTTCACATACTTCATAATTACATTCAACTTATTATTTAGGAAACTTAGAAAAGTTATAATTCTACTTAAAGGGTGGGGTAATAAGAAACACTTGTAGTAATAAGAAATATAAAAATTGAAAATAGCCGATAGTTTTCTAGATGCAGGATTAAATATTTTTTCCTACATAGGTGGCGAATCATAGTATCCAGGAAAAAATATTGAGCTCAATTCTGCAATAAAAATGGCATACAAAAAAAATCAAAATTTTATTACAAACATTTCACCTTATTCCAATGGGGGTAAAAAGAAGCAAGCATGCATGATGCTCCCAAGGATGGTTTTAGTTTACCATCCTTGTGATGCTCCGACCATATATATATTGGTCGAAGGTTTGGACTGAATATATGAGGTTATTGGGACTATTCTATTATTAGAAGCGCTGACACTATATACTCTCCTATTAGTACCTACACTATTTTGTGGCTACTGGCGTGGAACACCGTTTTATTTTTAAATAAATATGTCTAGCTGTATGTATCGTAAAATTAGGGTTTATAATATGTATTTTCAATGTATCATACAATTCAACTTAAATTAAAATGAAGTCTTATTTCCATTTTCTGAACATTTAATTCTCTATTAATTCTTATTATCAGATACTTTTCATTCATTTTGCATTATCTGATAATGGTAACATGCATTTCCATTATCAGGTAATTTAAAATAAATAATTCTTATCAGATAATATAAATAATTCAATTTGTATTTTCTAATAATAGTAGAAGTATTCTTATCTGATAATTTAAATTGCTGCCATCTATCAACGAATAGCTAAAGCAATTCATCGACATTTTATCAATCGTTATAATAGGTAATGCCATTTATAAAAACCGTTTTCTTTGGTCCTGAACAAGATGAATGCAATCAATAGAAATCAAGAATTTGAAGAATATCTCGTAGGTATATTGTGCGTCAATTGTGCGACCATCGAGAAAAGAAATTATAGTAAGTATAATATGGTGTCTATGGTAGAGTGGGGTAGCCAAAGCAGCAAACCACATTATCAAAGCTATTCATATTCTATTTCCATTATCAGACAATTTCATTATTTGATAAATTAAAAATGTATTGAAAATACATTAATTTAATTGAAGATAATTGAAATTGAACTTTTATTATCGGGCATTTTTAATTGAGTTTTCATGATCAGGTACCTAATTTAAATTGGGACTTTTCATTATCAGATAATTTAAATTCAATTTTTATTTATCAGATATTTTTAATTAAATTTCAATGATCAGACAATTTAAAATTGGCAATTTTCATTATCAGATAATTGAAATGAACTTTAAATAATGAAAACTTATCGAATGTAAATTATCAGAGTAACATGGAAACTATGAATTTTAATTATCAAATTGTCCTAATAAGATTAAAGAATCATAAGTATTCAAGGGTAATATAACAAGACCTTGAAATAGTCTGCTATTGTCAACAATTTTTCGAGAGTGCGATGGTTGAATATTTGGCGTTAATAATCTGACTAAAACTCGAGAGCTATTTGATTATTAACACCAAATGTGGTCGAGGCAAATTGGAGAGCACTCGAGAAAAATTGTGACAATATATAATAGTTGCTCATTTATCAAGGTTGAGTTATATTTTATTAGATTATTTCTTAAATATGAGTTAATAACATTACCAAATCGGTTCATTTTGACACTAATCAACTAATATGACGTTTGAAAATATTTGTACGGTCGTGAGCAAAAAAAATAGGACAAGTCTTATAACGGTATTTTGCTAAAATCTAGTTGTGTACATCTAACTTTAATTTTTGTGACATTGATGTCAGTTAGTTGTCATAATTTATTGCAAGTGTGCAAAAAACTATAATATGCCTCATATAATCGATTTAATTAAATCTGGAGTTATTGCTAAAGCAGAAGCTGGATGGTCAGTCAGACAAATTGCACTGCGTTATAATATTGACAAAAATTCGATGTGCAACATTTTAAGAAAGTGGACAGTAAACGGTACGATTATTAGAAATCCTGGATCAGGGCGACGAAGGATATCAACTCAACAACAAGATTTGCAATTGGTAAATGCTTTAGTAGATCCATTTTACTCAGTTATTCAGGCTGCTGAAGAATCGAATTTTCCTGGATCGAGTAGTACTGGTCGCCGGCGAGTAAGAAAATCGGAGCTACGCTGTCATGCAGCAGCACAGAAATACTTACTTAAAGGTGAACCTAAAGAAGCTCGAGTAGGATTTGCGCTTGAATTTTTAGCGCATGATGTAAATTTTTGGAACAATGTAATCTCTACAGACGAAAAAACTTTCCAGTCAACACACAGCGGTCGTATTCGTGTTTACCGCCCTCCGAATACTCATACTCGATTGGATGAGAAATATATATCTAACCATGATAAAAGTGGTAGATTTTCCGTCAACATGTGGGCTTGGATATCGGCACGTGGTCCTGGTGTTTCGTGGCATATTGAGGAACGATTTAACAGTGAAACATATATTAGGATTTTAGACAATATTATGCTCTCTTCTGTGTTACAATTATTTCCTAATAATGAGTTCATATTTCAACAATTTCAAATTTCCCGTTGCCATATGGCATGGCTGAAAATAGTCAAGGGTAATATATAGGGTTACTAGTAATTCGATACATTCCTTTGGAGATGTGATGGGGCATGATCTAAGAAGTAAATTTAGCCCTAATATATATGCAAAACTCAATAGTTTTTGAGATATTTAATTTTTTTTGTTTTTCTCAAAAAGTAGATCTTACTTAATGTCCTAAAAGTTAATTTTCGAAAAATCTATTTGACATTTTTAAATTTTTTTTTACTGGATTACTTGTCCAATATTATAGATATCCATTTGGAATGAAAAATATCTGGAAACATTTCGATCATGTGAACATCTGAAATAAAAACTTAAAAATTTTTTTTTTTTTAAATCAGCTGAAATTTACCTATTAGGTTTTGTCAAAAAAATATTAACGTAACACGCGTATAAATTATTATAAAAACTGCCTTATTTCAATAGCTATCTAACAAGGTACAAATGTTCAATGTACCCTTAATAGTTCTAAGAAAATACTAGTAAAAATAACACAAGTAGTACGAATTTTATTTTTAGATAAACAGTAAAAAGCATTTTAAAAGTAGAGTTTAATTCTTCATTAATTTCAAAGTTGTACTTTATTTTTTATATGTCTTGCTCAAAATGGGAGCCCCTATTCCGTATACAGACACGGCAGCGTCTTCTTATTTCCGTCCTTGTTACTCTGGTTGTCAGATTATGCCTTATGTGTTGGGCAGCATCGACTATCCTTTGTCTAAGCTTTTCTATAGTATTGACTAGTGTGGCATACACCATCTCCTTCATATGATCCCATACGTAATAATCAAGGGATGTTAAGTCAGGGCTTCGCGCTGGCCAAGGTATTGGGCCCGCTCTTCCAATCCAACGGTTAGGGAAACGTTGATCAAGTAACTGTCGTACTGTCAGCCGATAATGTGCTGGACAACCGTCGTTCTGAAACATCATTTGCTGTCTGACGGCGAGAGGAACATCTTCTAAAATCACTGCCAGATCATTTCTTAAAAAAATTTCATAGATTTCCCTGTTTAAATTTTGAGGAAAAAAGTGTGTGGCCCTATTAAATAGTGGCCAATGACTCCCATCCACACATTAATAGAAAGCTTCGTTTGGAAACTAGTTTCACGTGTTAGCTTGGGATTTTCCTCTGCCCAATAATGTAGGTTGTGGAAATTTGTTATACCCTCGCGATTAAATTTCGACTCGTCCGTCCATACGTTCTTACTTGTTAAAAAATTTGCACTTTCTGCATCTGAATTTAACATAAAGCGGCAGATTTCCACTCTCCTTCCAGGATCGCCTTCCTCCAAGCCGTGAACAGGGGTATAGTGGTAAGGATGACATCCAACTCTACGTATCGTAGACCAAACTTTCCATTGTGACGCTCCGGTTAGTCTTGCGACTTTATTAGTTGAAATAGTTGGGTCTTCCTCAAAGTACCTCAATATTTCTTCCTCATCATCTGGTTCATAAACGGGAGGCGCACTAGCGTCACTTCTTCTACATTTCACGGAGCCAGTTTCAGCGATATTTCGATATGCCGTACTAAATACACGTGCATTTGGTAAGCGGCGGTTAGGGTACCAAAGACCATATTCTCGGCGAGCTTCAGCAGCGTTACCACAAACAAGATATCAGCATATTCCATATTCTGCGCTGGCATACGTGGCTATGGCACAGAAAATACAATAATAACTACGAGCAAAATCAAAATCTTCGATAACTAATTTAACAAGACCAACAAACTTAAGGGACACGAAGAATGTCAGTTAATGACATACCTATATGCACAAACGTCAAAGTCAAGGACTGACTGACTTAAATGAAAATGAACGATGTCGTTTAATAAATTCCGCCACCAGCATTATCTTTACTAATGTTTTATTAGAACTATCAAGGGTAGATTAAACATTTCTACCTAGTTAGATAGCTATTGAAATAAGGAAGTTTTTATAATAATTTGTACGCGTGCTACATTAATATTTTTTTGAAAAAACCTAACAGTAAATTTCATAACTGATTTAAAAAAAAAATTTTTACAAGTTTTTATTTTAAATGTTCACATGATCGAAATGTTTCCGGATATTTTTTATTCCAAACGGATATCTATAATATTGGACAAGTAAACCAGCAAAAAAAAATTTAAAAATGTCAAGTAGATTTTTCGGAAATTAACTTTTAAGACATTAAGATCTACTTTTTTGAGAAAAACAAAAATATTGAAATATCTCAAAAACTATTGAGTTTTGCATAATATATGTTAGGGCTAGATTTACTCCTTATCTCATGCTCCATCACATCTCCAAAGGAATGTATCGAATTACCAGTAACCCTGTATAATAGCCCCTCATTTATCAAGGTTGAGTTATATTTTATTAGATTATTTCTTGAATATAAGAATAACATTACCAAATCGGTTCATTTTGACACTAATCAACTAATGTGACGTTTGAAAATATTTGTACGACAGAGCAGTATGCCTACTTGTTATAAGTTAATAAATTAAATATCGGATTATATAGGTCCGTAAGTTTCATTTAAATATTTTGAAATATGAGGGCAGCTTGTATTTAAAAATAAAATAAGGTTCCATGTATAGAACTGCATTCTTTAGTTAGCATATCGAGATCAAAAGCAACAGATTTAAAAAATAATTATTATTTTTTGTTGCATCTATTTATAGAAATTTTTTAATTTTTCAGAAAATCAGGATATCTAACACAAATCAGTAGGTCAGTAATTAAAGGTGAAATCTGTTGATCTACTGATACATTAGTAAATCTAACAACTTGCCAATAGGCAAATGGCAGTAAAAGGAGAAGAAGAAGACAACCATTAATTGTTATTATGTCATTTCATTAGTTATAATTATTTCTGTCATTACATTTTTAGGTTTTGTACACTATGTGAGTAAATTAATATCTCCCTAGACACTTATTATTTTGTTTTACTTCTAGTGCATTATGGACAAATTAATGCTTTCGGACAAAGCGCTTAATCAACAGATTTGCTCCGAATGTCTTAAATACCTTTCTGTGGGGCCCGTTTTGGTGTCCTGTGAAGGAAAAATACTATGTGGACGTTGTAATGGAAACAAGTCTTCTGCTACCAAAATGTTACAACACTCCTTGTACAACTTAGTTGCTCAAAAATTAGTTTTTAAATGCATAAATCATTATGCAGGTTGCGAAGAACTGCTTTTCTTCAACGAGGCCATAGAACACGAGAAAATTTGCCAGAAAAATGGGACTATTGTGTGTCCTTTTTGTGAATTTGATGGAAGTGGGTGTCAATTGATTCATCACTTTGAATTGGAGCATCCTGGGGAAGCCGTAAATGAAGATGATGCTTTTAAGATAACCATTTCAGATAAATTTTCCAAAAAAATCGTATTTATCAAAAATAGTCGAATCATTTGCATGACTATTTGCGTAGGCAAAACATCTTTAGAAATTTATAATCTACTTGTAGGACCAGTCTGCATAGAACGTGAATATTTTGCGTTAAATTTTTTAAAATTTGACTCAAATATACAGTTTGTGACTCCCCCAATTCAAATTACAGATAATCGTAATAATTTCTCACTGAGTACTCCTTTGATTGAGAATGTTGAGTGCAGAAAAAATTGTTACTTGTTGCACCATAGCGAGATAATTAAGTGTTTTCCTTCAGGGTGGTGTTTGTGCAAAGTTAAATTAATTGACGAACTGAATAGCGATTTTTATGGTACAAACTATTGTGACAAAATTGTTAAAAAAATAAATACAAAATTGCCTACAAACTTTTTGGAAACTGGTTGTGAAGTGTTTAATTCGTATGATTTTAATTTTCGCTCTATCTTAGAAATGTCTGTATCTGATCTTAGGAAATTTGTAAATTCTGAGCTGTACTTACCGGAGATATTGTGTAATATTTGTAAACGATCGATATCCTTAGACTCTCTTTATTTCTGTTCAAAATATCATACAGCATGTAAATCCTGCACAACTAAAAAATGCCCCAAGTGCAGATTGTTTTGTGAGTGGACTAATAAACCTATAATTCACAGTATTTCACTTAGATGTGAGTGGAATGATTGTCTTGAGAGTATAAGTATTTTTGCATATACGAAACATAAAAGAGATTGTAAATTCAGACAATACAAGTGTCCAAATGTAGAATGTTTTTTTGTTGGGACCCAAGATAGCTTAATGAATCATTGGCATCTCACTCCTATCAGATGCTCTCCATCGTGGATTCGTTGGGAAAGTCAAAGATTTTACTGGCTTAATGAATTTAATGAGATGTTCCATGTTATTATCGATTTTGAAGATATTTCATCAAAATTTTCGGTTACTATAAGCGAAGTGGATGTTGTTGCGCATAACAAATATGCATTTAAGATTAAAATAGATGAAATTTTCACCAATTTCACCATATCCGATTTTGTAAAAACACAGTCGGATTTACCATGTGGAAAAGTGTCTACATCTTTTGTTACATATTTATATAAGATGGAACTAAAGGGCACATCTTATTTGACCTCTGTTGAGATATAATTCTTAATGCTTAATAAACATTCCATAAATAGTGAAGGCAAATTAAGTTTTGTTCAGGACCATATTTAAATTTCTTCTGCTAATGCTAATATTTTGAACAAAGCCAGAGTTTCATGAAGTCTATATTAACAGATTTGGGGTTTGAGGTGAAAAATAATTGATACAGAAATCTCTTCAGGTGTTTATTGAAAACTACAAACAACCTTACAGTGGAAGAGTCTACATTGAATTAAATAAATAGTAATGGTGAACCTCACCAAGACCTAAACTGATGATTTCATCATATAATGTTTATACCTAAGTATACACTAATGTAAAGTAAAATAAATCTAAAAGGACATTAATAATACTTTACACTTTTATAAACATAGCAAGTTATGATTATATTATTTTGTCTAATAGTCTATCACATTGTTAGTTGTTTTGGAAGTCAATGAGACAGACTTAATGATTGTAAATAAATTGATGTAATGTTTAAATCTTTAAATAACATCGATTTGAAGAGTATATTTTTATTATGTTTAACATATTTTCTATAATAGTGGGGGCAAAATTAGTTTTGTTTGGGAACCATATTGGGTAGGTCTGGGTTTTTATCGATTGTTCGGAGAATGTTTTTTGCTGTCTGCGGGATATACCCGGTGACAAAGGAGACATGTAACACCCCGTAGCATGTTTATTTAAAAAGATATTATTTTGAAATTTGGTACAGTTATATAATGCGTGATTGTCCTTTTTTAAGTACAAAAATTTTTTTCCCCGCAACTTCCGGTTTCACCGGAAGTGACATCTACTCTGTTATTTTAAATGACACCCTGTATATTTTTTTTACCTATCTGATTCGCCTCTAGATTCTCTTTTCAACCATGTATCGGAACACGGCATTTGTTTTTAAAATGACAGTTAACATCAATTTTAGTTTGTTAAATCTGGGTGGCCCTGATATGAACCTTGGCATATATTGATGCGTAGTGTGCCGTGATATCGAAAGACCTCTGGTATGCGACTTTGTGCCTCATATTTTTTTGGGAATAACCAGTAGCTGAACAGACTAATAAGATCTAATTTATTTAAAAAAAAAAATCTTTTAATAACCCACGATATCATAAAAACCAAGATAGGAACCCCATTTTTTTATTTCACCTAGTTAAAAAAAAAATACTTATTTATCTTTTATTTTTGTCCAATACAATTGCTGTGCCTATTCTATTTTACTTTCTTCATTAAAATTATTATCGAATGTTATTGCATAGTAATGAATATTGTACTTCAACAAAAATATTTAGTAAGCAGGCGGTGGAAACAAAATAAAAGTAGGTAAAACGATTTTTTTAATAAATAAGAAACATCAGTAAAACACATTTGAACAAAATTGGTGAAAAACCATTACACTATATAATACATTTTTACAGCGAATGAATGAAATTAAAATGAAATATTTACTGAAGTACTACATTCAAAAGCATTTTTTACTGCAGATGCTCAAAATGTTGTCCGTTATTATCTCTACACAATCGTGTTTTTGTGACGGTAGCCCTAAGCACGTTATCTAACTGTAATTCAGTAATCCCATCGATTGCTCTTCTGACTCTCATTTCCATGTCTTCTCTGTTTGTTGGTGGAGTTCTATAAACGTTTTCCTTGAGGTGGCCCCATACAAAAAAATGAAGCGGCGTAAGGTCTGGTGACCTTGCAGGCCATCGAACGGGCCCATTTGTTCCCATCCAGTTTTCTCCAAAGCTTTCATTTAAATAATTCACCACAACTCTGCTGTTATGTGGTGGAGCCCCATCCCATTGAAAAATTATTGGGTTAACATTAGGTGGCAGTTCTTCCAAAAAATCTTGTATCTGATTTTGCAAAAATCCCAAATATCTTTCTCCATTTAATGGACCATCAAAAATTATTGGCCCAATAATTCTTCTGCCAACTCTAACCATACATTAAAACTAAATCGCTCCTGATATGCACTTTCTCTCATATTTCTGGGATTTTCTTGTGCCCAATAACAGGTATTGTTACATTAAATAATCCCAAATTAGTGAACCTGGACTCGTCGGAAAATAAAATTTGTTCATGAAAATTATTGTCCAAATTTTGTCTGTTCAGAAACCAATTGTAATAGTTCAATCTTCTTTGAAAATCATTTTCGTATAAATGCTGGTGTATTTGGTACTTGTATGAATTAAATTTGTGTTTTTTCAAAATGCGTCGAGCTGATTCCCGATTTACACCGGTTTGGTTCTCAATCTGTCTTATCGAAAACATGGGATCTGCCTCGACAATTGCAAGTACATTGATTTCCAACTCTTCATCGATAATGAAATTATTTTCCGGTACATCTGGTTCACTTCTGAATTGCTATTCAACTCTTACAAAATGGTTGTTTGGTGGATGAATTCTTTTGGGAAATCTTTCTTGATATAAGTCAGCAGCCCGCCTGCTATTTTTCTTATATTCGCCATAGATTAGTAGCATATCTACTTTTTCATTTCATGAATACATGGCAAAACAGAGTTAAAAACGTGATAACTTGGGTATAATTTAATGAAAAATACTTAAATTGCTGCCAAGTAAATAATTCTTAATTGTCAAATCAAAATGACGTCTCGTTTTAGCTTCTTTTGTTTCCACCACCTGCTTACTATTTTTGTTGCAGTACAATATTCATTACTATGCAATAACATTCGATACTAACTTTAATGAAGAAAGTAAAATAGGATAGGCACAGCAATTGTATTGGACAAAAATAAAAGATAAATAAGTATTTTTTAACTAGGTGAAATTAAAAAATGGGGTTCCTATCTTGGTTTTTATGATATCGTGGGTTGTTTAAAGATATTTTTTTTAAATAAGTTAGATCTCGCATACCAGAGGTCTTTCGATATCACGGCACACTACGCATCAATATGTGCCAAGGTTCATATCAGGGCCATGCACCTAGACTTAACAAACTAAAATTGATATTAACTGTCATTTTAAAAACAAATGCCGTGTTCCAATACATGGTTGAAAAGAGAATCTAGAGACGAATCAGATAGGTAAAAAAAATACACAGGGTGCCATTTAAAATAACAGAGTAGATGTCACTTCCGATTAACCGGAAGTGGTGGGAAAATTTTTTTATACTTAAAAAGGGACAATCATGCATTATATAAGTGTACCAAATTTCAAAATAATATATTTTTAAATAAACATGCTACGGGGTGTTACATGTTTCCTGTGTCACCCTGTATTTTATATTTATTTCATAAAGTTGATCTATGCTTACAATTTTGTCACTTAATATTTTATAGGGGAGACAAATTGATGAAGCGGTTTGTGATAGACCCATGTTAATATTATAAGATAATATTATTAATTATTTATTTCAGGTATTAATTATAACTTAAGAGATCAATAAAACATTTTTATTTCTATTCTTTAAGTTATTTTATCTTAGTCACGTATAAATAAATCGGAAACTGAAAGTGAACATGCCGTGAAGTGAATGCCGTGTGTCAGGGCCGTATTCAGAGAAAGGCGATAGAAGAAAATCATTCAAAATATGAGTAGAAACGGTCGTGAGCAAAAAAAATAGGACAAATCTTATAACGGTATTTTGTTAAAATCTAGTTGTGTACATCCAAAGAGGTTTAAATCTATGTGTACATCTAACTTTAAATTTTTGTGACATTGTCAGTTAGTTGTCATAATTTATGACAAGGGTGCAAAAAACTAATATGCCTCATATAAGCGATTTAGTTAAATCTGGAGTTATTGCTAAAGCAGAAGATGGATGGTCAATGAGACAAATTGCACTGCGTTATAATATTGACAAAAATTCGGTGTGTAACATTTTAAGAAAGTGGAGAATAAACGGTACGATTAGTAGAAATCCTGGATCAGGGCGACGAAAGGTATCAACTCAACAACAAGATTTGCAATTGGTAAATGCTTTAGTAGAAAATCCACTTTACTCAGTTATTCAGGCTGCTGAAGAAACGAATTTTCCTAGATCGAGTAGTACTGGTCGCCGGCGAGTAAGAGAATCGGAGCTATACGCTGTCACGCAGTAACAAAGAAATATTTACTTAAAGCTGAGTATAAAGAAGCTCGAGTAGGATTTGCGCTTGAATTTTTAGCGCATGATGTAAATTTTTGGAATAATGTAATCTTTCAATGCACAGCGGTCATCGTTTTCGTGTTTACCGCCCTCCGAATACTCGATTCGGTGAGAAACGTATATCTAACAATGATAAAAGTGGTAGATTTTCCGTCAATATGTGGGCTTGGATATCGGCACGTGGTTCTGGCGTTTTGTGGCATATTGAGGAACGATTTAATAGTGAAACGTATATTAGGGTTTTAGACAATATTATGCTCCCTTCTGTGTCACAATTATTTCCTAATAATGAGTTCATATTTCAATAAGACAATTGTTCCGTTCATACTACTCATACCGTAACTAACTGGTTTCAAGATAACAACATCAATGTTCTTAACTAGCCCAATCATAGTCCAAATCTTAACCCTGTGGAAGAAGTATGGGGACTACTTGTAAGAAGTATCCAAAAACGAAATGTGAGACCACGGAATAGTAAATATAATGCATGGGAAAATATTATTAGTAATGATTATTGTATAAGGTTATGTAATTCTATGCCAAACAGACTTATAGAAGTTATAAATAGAAATGATGCAGTAACGAAACATTAATAGTTAGTTTCTTGTTAAGTAGGATATATCCTTTGTCCTTTGATCCAGGATTTCTGCTAATCGTATCGTTTATTCCCCATTTTCTTAAAATGTTACACACCAAATTTTTGTTAATGTTATAACGCAGTGCAATTTGTCTCATTAACCATCAATCATTTACTATAGGAATAACTATTACAGCATTAAAATAAAAAATAAATTAAAAGTAATATCTGTTTTATTTCGGCTACTCATTACATATTCAAATAGTGACAGATTTACATTAGAAACAAAAGTTGTTCTATTTTTTCTGCTCACGACAGTACCTATTCGTACCTTCTAATAATACTTTTAGTCCAAGATCCCGGAGCCGCCAGACCTACGTCATTTTAGCGAAGCTAAGATTTTCACAATAAATGGGTAATACCCTTTTACAGATAGTAGGTATACTGAAGGTAAATAAAAAATTTTACTTTTACGTTCATATAACAAAAAGTATGTAATTTCATTAAAAGCTGTCCGTGGTGTAGTGGTTGAGCCGATTCTCACGAGTGAGTTTTTTTAAATCAATTTTTCGTTTACCTATTCCGCCCGATCCTGCAATCCGCCACAGCGTTAGCACGGTGGTTGCACGGTCGGTCCCGGGGCAGGCTCTGGTTAGGCAACTGCCCTGTATATTTTAATAAATGCTTTCTTGCGTGAGTTTGAGGGTTCGAATCAAGCCTAACATTTCTTTATAAAGTAAGATTTCAGAGCTACGTCATTTCAGCAATGGTAAAATTTTCACAATAGATGTGTAATATGTAGGTAAAAACGCATGCGTACTTGCTTTTACGTTAAAGTAGCGTAGCCGGTTTTTATATATGTTTTACACAATATTATTAAGAACCAACATTTATTATTGCCAAACGCTTTCCGTGGGCCCTAACTTCCGCCAGACGCTGAGTAATAAATCCCTCTAATGCTCTTACTCACACTCATATGCATGCATAATGCCCTCACGCTCACACTCACAGCGGACTTCTCATCATATCTGGGGGGATGTTAGACCCTTTGTATTAGTCTGGCCGCTTACGAAATGTCTTAAAATAGTCACCCAAATATATATAAAATTCAGGCTTGCTGTACTTAACTTAGGTACCCCAATTTTTTCTCTAGCTTTCTCGTCTGGCGGAAGTTACGGCCCATGGAAAGGCAAGGCGTCTGGCAATAATAAATGTTAGTTCCTTAATACTATATTGTGTAAAACATAAAAACCAGCTATGCTACTTTAACGTAAAAGCAACTACCAATTACGCATGCGCTTCTACCTACATACTACACATTTACTGTGAAAATCTTAGCTTTCCTGAAATGACGTAGGTCTGGCGGCTTTAGGATCTTACTCTGTTTCGATAAAGGCAGAAGCAGAAACATATATGTGTATAAGATAGAATAATATTCTAAACATACTAATTTGAAACAGGAAGTGTTTATAGTGTATACGACCAGAATTGAAACAATGTAAAAACTAAGCCGGCAAAAACAGTCGGCATCTGTTGCAGAGGTAAACAGAAATGCTTGTCATAAGAAAAACAATAAAGAGATGCTGGTTTTTAGTTTTTATACGATTTCAATTCTGGTCGTATACACTATACTTATTATATGGTTCACAATATAACGTGTAGGGTATGACAAACATTTCCATCTCGATTCCCATACTGAACGTGCCTCGGCACTCGTTATATGTTTTATATACACAAAAGAAGAAGCCGCGACGTCATTCATCATGTGACATCTTTCTCTTACATCTGACACTGCGTGATTGACGCATTGATATTAGAGTAGTGGGTAGGTTGCCCAATTCTCTGGTTTTTAAGTTTTGCGTTAAATCTGTTTTTTGGATATGTTTTAATTGTATTGCCTATTTTTTATTTGTTTTCGTCGACCCAGATCTGTCCCGCCCGACCATGCAACTCGCCACCGCGTCAGCGCGATGGTTGCACGATCGGCCCCGGGGCAGGTCCTGGTTAGGCAACTGTTTTGTACCATTTAATTCTAATAAATCTATTTTGCTTTGCTTTGCCCGATTCTCACACGTGAGGTCGAGTATTTGAATCAACTTGTTACAATTTTTTTTTTTTCATTTTGTTAACAACTAAAATTCGTAATACGAGTATTTCTTAGGTTAGTTCGTTAGGTTAAATATATAAATATTATTGTTGCTTATGACAGATAATTTCCCTTGGCTTTGATATTTGGTTACAACTAAAATTAGGTTATTAGTTCGTTAGGTTATATATGTTAATATTATTTGATATGGTATATAATAGTTGCACGATAGATAATTGATGTCACATGATGAGTGACGTCGCGGCACGAGATGCTCAATTTTCCACTTTCTCATGGATGATCGGGAACGCAGGAACCAAATAAAATAGGCTTTGAAATGAATTTTTATTGTTCCTGCAAAATGAATTTAGCGTATTTTAATTAGAATTCCGAGTAAGCACAATTGCATATACCGATATTCGAATGGAATATCGGCCTAAAATTTGTTTTGGAACGAATGCACAATACAACCGATATCGAAACACATTTATACTAAAAAAATTATTATTATTTAGACCATTACCGAGTCCAGCTCTGCGTGGCACAGGTTACTGCATTCATGAAAACGGCACAGACATATACAAAAAATGTGCACTTGAATGAAATAGTACTACTTGAGCGACCTTGATATGCGATACGTGACTAAGATAGCGAAATGATTCGGCAATTCGTTTTCCGCGGCCTGCGCTTACAGGTTGCAGAGAGCTATCGCGAGCTCACGACGGTCGTGTCGGGAAAAACCACCAAATGTGCCTTTCTAAACGTAAACAAAACCAGTAATATTATCAAAATGGGCTGCAGCTCCTCCAAAGTCGAAATATCAAAATGTAAGTAGGCCATTTGTTCCGTTCACTATTTGTTGTGGCCATGGGTCTTTTTGTAAGTAGGCCAATTGAAACAACGAGACGTGACATAACCTTGAATTCGTTACACTTCAAGTAAAAACAAACGAAAAGAACTGTAAAAATGTGACAGAGGAATGTCATTGAGAATAGTTTATGGATTTCTAAAATATAATAAAAAAAGATTGATTTTCTCCTGTACCTTTAAAAAAATGGCAAGTAGGTCTTTTGTATTTTAGCAGTAGACAAAATTCGCACAGAACTTTACCAAATCAAAAACCAATCATGTAGAGTATTGATTTTAATCTAAAATTAGTTGTGTAAAGAATGTACACCGCCTTAACTGTTGCTAGCCAGTTATTCAAAGCATCTCAGCTTTACAAATATTTTTTAGCTACAAGTACTGCCGATCAAGAAGATCCTGATGATTTTGTTGAAGATGTCGTTTGTCAGCTTTCTGACCTCAAGGAAAATGAACTTAAAACCTTCGACTTGGATGAAGGCAAAGTGCTTGTGGTGAAACAGAATGGCGTGGTTAGTGCTATAGGTAGTAAATGTACCCACTACGGTGCACCCTTAGGGAGTAGCGCCCTTGGAGATGGACGGGTGCGATGTCAGTGGCATGGAGCATGTTTTAGCCTCACCACTGGGGATATCGAAGATTTTCCAGGTAAATGTTAGTAATATGTTGTCTTTTTTTGTGACATTACAGCAGGAACAGTAGGAGAAGGTGATGTATTTTAGGTATACGCGGTTTACCAATAAAAACTCCCAGGTGAAATATTTCGGAAACTACTAGAGATATTTGAGTTCTGTAAAGTCCTTTGCTGGAACATGTCCTTTAGTTTTTTTAAATATGTTAAGGGTAGATGGCGCTGTGCTACAAAGAATTTTTTGGATGAGAGGAACTTAAAAATGAATTAGATTTCGTTATATGGAAAAAATTTGAAAATCCAACCATTTTCGCGAAACTTGAGTTTGAAATATTTCATCACACAAAAAAAAGTAGTCTTGCAACAAATAAATACGCTTCAAGCCAAGCATATGATAACTTCGTATATAAGCAAAACATGGCATGATTCAAAATAAGAAAAATATTTATTTGTAATTATTTTTTATATAAGTACATGATAAAGTTAACTTAAAAAAATTGGGAGTTAATTTATACCCGTGCAGAAATTGATATCCAAAAAATCGGCAGCTACTGGAAGCGGCTGGAACCTCCCCACTCGGTAGATCTTTGAATCCTAAAAGAGCATTAAATTGTGTGACAAAACGACACTAAACATAATCCGATCTCATCCAAAACCTTTTCAGATCTTCTGGGGCACTAAAAAAACCCTCAACTTAATGAATTTACAATCATCTATGCGAGTTATTACCTACATTATCGCTCGTTGAATAATATACTATTAGGATATTAACAACTTTAACATCACTTGAACGACTAAGAAAGTCTAGTTATCCTAAATACTACAGATTTGTAAAGCAACAAACTGAAAATTGGTAAAGTGATAATCTATAATAAATTTATCAACGAAGGCACAGAAAGCATATGATATTGATATTGTTACATCTACCTTTAAAGTTTGTGACAATCCACTAAAAGTTACAAATATGCCGCAATCTTATTAACATGACATGACACCAACATTAGCATTTCAGTAATTTTACTAGATTTTAGAGGAATATTTGTAGTTTAATTCTTCGATTTGTCTGTATATATATTTAAAAACGGCACTAAACGTAATCCGCTCTACTTCTAGAGCGGTGAAGAAACCCTCACACGTGAATTGACACGTGATGTGATGAGATTCACGACGTAATGGCTACGCACATCGATCATGTAATGCGAAATGCGATCTATGCCATATTTGCTTTGCAATTTTAATTGCTTTTCAATGATTCCATTGCAATTGAAAATAATTATAAAATAAACAACTCGTTGCGTCAAAATGGCACTAAACGTAATCCGATCTCAACCAAAACCTTTTCAGATCTTCTGGGGCACTAAAGAAACGCACACGCAAAGTTTCATTCAAATTCGTTCAGTAGTTTCGGCGCTATGGTGCTAACACACATACACACACACAGACATTTTTCAAAAACCACTTTTTTGGGTTCCTAGGACCTCAAAACGTAAAGATTTGATGTTATCTCAATTTTCGTTTTTGAACCAATTTTACTAACCTCTCACAATTTTATTGTGGAGAGGTTAAAATGGGTCTATTTAAAATAATGCATTGCGAAATTTTATAACAAATATTACAATTACTTAATGGGATACACCATAAATGCATCAAACTGAAATTACAATTTACTTTATTTAATATAATATTATAATATTCATATTACTTTAAGCATATCTCAGTTTTCTTCTGAATATATTGTTTATTTATTGGAAAATATTATGGTATACTAGACAAAATAATTTCAAATGTTGATCCAAACATATTATATTGTTATTTTACGTATATATTTTTCTCATAATAATTATATTCAATATGTCGATTCAAATATATTAGATTATTTTAATTATATAGGTATATTATAATATTATTCTCTGAACAGACATTCTTATATGAAATAAGTCAATGATTTATTTGCATTGAAGGCACTACCTATTTTTCATTTAAAGATGGATTTTTGCAGAGAGATATAGATTTATTTTTCATTCATTATAGATATCTAAAAACTAAAGATGGTATGACGTTTAAAGAGATTTTAATCACTTGTCATTATTGTAGCATAATTAGGTATATGATTTTCTTCATTATTAAGGGCAGTTTTGTAACAATACATATTATGTGTATCTGTTTCTTCACTTCATTTTTCATTATTAGAGGATCTATTTTAAGTATAATAAAAATTAACCCAAAATATATATCATAATCATTAGAATAATGGCATCGGGTCACAGTTATTTTAAATATGAAACAAAATCTTTGTGCTTATTTTTTAAATACTTACAATAAATTTGAAATAAAATGTCTTGTCTCTCAGTCCACAAAATCCACACTTTAAATGTAGGTACTTTTCATAGAAATATATAAACGGTGTGTATTTAGTTCTTGGATTTTGTTAAATTGTTATAAACATGGTACTTCATACAAACTGGGATAAATTGAACATGGTTATAATTTATGGCGAATGCCATAAAAATTCTTCTGCAGCTGTGGTTTTATGCGGAAGACGTTTTCCTGAGAGACCAAAGACCCCAAGCAACACCAAATGGTTTAATAAACGTTTTGATTTCATTTATACCTGGTATATGTCCGCGCTACAAACGTATATATCTGTCTTATCATATATTAAATATAGACGTTTTATAAAAACGCATATATATGGTACATCATATTCAAAATATATACGTCTTAAGGAAACATTATATTGTTGTCACATCATATACGAGATATATACTTTTATGTGGAATCTCAAAGAAATATATTCCACATACATCGATAATATATATAATGTAAAGGTTTTTCTCACGGTTATGAAAAACTTTTTCTCCAGTTGCTGGTATACGTGTAAAAATCTTTATTATCCACTGTAAGTCATACATACATAGGGTGTCCCTGTATGAAATATCTAATACTTACAAACTTTTTTATTTTAAATATTTTGAGAAAGTCATTTTTTATAGTGTTGCTTCAGCTTATCAAACTTTTTTTGGCAATGCCAAAATGTAGGTAATATATTCATCGCGTAAGGTGAACATATTTCAAATTAAAAATATAGAAGTTTCAAAGCCTCATAAAGCTGGTGAACTATATAGTTAAAAGGAAATTAGATGTAATCGTAAATTATAATTGTTTTTATTTAATTTTTTTTTCTTTTGAAAATCTGAACCTTTTCTTAAGAATTTAGTTTTTCTCAAAAAATTTAGAAAAAGAAGATAGAAAATATCCAGAGATTTTTTAAAGGGAATCCACCCTTGTATCTTTGTTAATAAATATACGCTATAAATTCTTTAGAACCTTTTTTATATTGTTTTATAAACTAAGAGCTTATTTAATAAATGATTAAATTGTTTCCATCACTTCATTTTTACCAAAATTACCTTAACTTTCAAAATTTAAATGGGAAATTCTGTTATTATTATAGACTAATCGATTTCAAATAACTTTGCAAATCAAATCATGTCTTAAATCACAAATCATTTGCTACTTATGATAAAATTGTTAATATATGTTGCTGCATGACAATAATAAGATGACATTGAAACAAATTAATTTCTAAGTGCCTTATTTTGTAAAATATATTAATTTTCCTTTAATTATAACAGGGAAATTAGAATAAAAGTTTTTTTTTGCAAAATTATTTAGAATTGATTGGTCTACAACACTACAAAAAAGATAGAAGGTACCCGTTTTTAAATTCGAAAGTTAATATTATAATGATCTCCAATTTTTTAAAAGTACATCTTTTGAACCTCCTACCTATATATAACTACTGATATCAAGGAAAAATAATTCAGTTGCATATATGTGTGTAGATAGTAATTTTTTAAAAATATTTATTATTTAGTACCAGCTTTTTTATATTATATTAAGCTTTATATATTCTGCGGGATTGGCTAAATACGTAAAACTATTTCATCATTTAGTATGTCACCCTCAGGGACATAGGATGTTTGACAACAATAACAAAACACAACGTTGTTCATTACTCTTTACTAAAATCCAAAAATAGAGTCTATTTATTATTATTTTAACTTAAGCGGCTTTTGGCAAGCTTCAACCAATTTTGAATCGTCTCTCTAATTTTATTGTCACTGGTCTCACCCACGCCTTCAACGCTAGCCATGCAGAGTTTTACACCTTCTGTGATAAAAAAAATGCAGTTACTATGAAATCGCTTAGATAAACAATAATTCTTACCAATCACAAGTTGGTTCATTCTTGTAACTTTAACGCACTACAACGTGATAAATCAAGGATAAGGGCGGCTCATCAACATAACACTTGTTGAATTTCAATCAAATAATATATACGCAAAAACAAACAAGTAAATATTCTTTGTTTTGATCACAAGGCCTCGCTACTAAGGTTGACTACCACCACACGAAACATCAATTAACACGACGATCCGCGGTTGCTCACCAGCTATACTGTTGAGACAATGAGAGAGATGCATATATTTATGAGAAATGCTTATGTATTCTGCAACAAAGACAACAATACTAACCCGGTTGCTGGTGACTGCGGAATCAATGCAGATTGATATACGTTTAAAAACCGTATATTATAAACTGCAATATTACTGAACAAATATATTCATTCATCATCTATCTATAACAAATTTTGTTTAATGTAAATATTTTACTCATATTTCCAGATATTGTTATAATCTTCGAACTTTTAGTTACAATTGTTTATGACATGCCTATAAAAAATGTAGCGCAAATATACATTTAAAAATCGTATATTAAAAACTATAATATGACTGAAAAAATGCAAGTAGTGTCAATTTCACCAATTCACAATTTAAACATTTGACGGAAGTGTAGTCTCAACTCTCAATTAATTATTTCTCAAATATTCTGCGTTACTCCAAAAATTTTCTGAGAAATACATTTATAATATACGTAGAAAAAACATTTATAAAATAAACGCTTTTCATAGACGATTAAATATACGATAACGAAATTTAGACCATAATTTCATATAATAAACGTTTATTAAACCATCATGTGTTGCTTGGGACTGATCGAAAAACTTTTGTAAGTTAATGTGCTAATTTGGATAATTATGGAAGTTTTAAAAAAACAAAAACACTTAAGAAAAATAGAATGGAATAGAAAGTTTATTAAATAGAATAACCTAATATACATATACCAGGTGATCCAGAAAGTACCTAACTCCCCCCCCCACTTTTTTTACAGTTTTAAAAATAAAATTCTAAAATTTGGGAAATTAAATATATAGTGGAGTACGGTAATCGGAAGTGATATACAATTTTTCGTGAAATTCCAAACTTTGGGTAGTTAGTTGTCTTAAAAATAAGATATTCCTAGAATGTCTACCTTCTGCAAGTGTCGGAACGTTGTTTTAAACTCGAAAGAGGGATAAATTAACCCTCTTTTGGGGCAATTTTCGATTTACATTTTTTTTGGACCCTTGAAACTGTAAATTCAGAACGAAAATGTGGTCCATGTATTGTTAATGTTCGAGGAACTTCCACTTAAATCTTCATAATGTTACGTCCACCTCCCCTCTTGTAATCCATACATACATGTACGTTTTTTTTTTACCAAAGGTTGATTTTGGGATAACTTGGGCAAATCTTACCCAAATCGGATGAAATTTTGGGTGAAGGTGGCTCATAATACCTACAAATAACCTGGCACATTTCAAGTCTAAAGCTTCATTAGTTTGGCTACAATGCCATTTTTTCGATAATTTTACCGAAATTTTAAAAGGCTGTAACTTTATGGCCGTTTATCGTACGACAAATTTCTCCCTGTCAAAATGTAGGTTTTTAAAATTCGACCCATTTTTGGCCATTTACGGCATACATGTACTTGCACGCAGTGATTTTGTGTTGCACAAGGTAGATATAACTATTTGTATAGGTAAATATAACTCGTGTGCCCTATAAAACATTAAAACCTATTTGTCAAGTATCCAGAGCTGATCCAGGACATCCTTCATAATTTCTATAATGAGTACACATATGTTGAGACTATAAAATCTTGTGGGCAGAGAATAATGGCTGTTGCGGACGGCTGTTAAGAACAATATTCCTTAGTCTATATCAATACGATTTAATGAATACGTCAACGCGCACCTTTTTGCTCACCTGTAATGTGCTTCTGCTCATCAAAATCGCACTTATATATAATATATTATATATAAGGGCTGATGCCTGACAGGTCCTCGTTTTCATGCTTAGTGTATTGTAATTCGTTACTATACTTTCTAGCCTTACAGGAAGACTGTTATATAGAGGGTTCACGAGCTCTTGGACTAATATCACTTACTGATTAAATAGATCTGTAATGTAAAGAATATATAACAATAACTTCGTCTACATGGATCTCAGGCCATGTACACTCCCTGTCCTTCCCCTTATTCAATGTGTTTATTTATTACAAAGTATCCATAAATTCATAAAATTTTGACTATAAGATTAGCAGTTTAAATACTATAAAAATTGTGTTTTCAGGATTGGACTCATTACCGTGTTATAAGGTTACCATCGAAGACAATAACGTGAAGGTGCGTGCCAGAAAGTCTGAGTTGGAATCGAACAAGAGACTTAAACCGATGGTCAAGAGGAATAGGCGAGAAGGACAAAAAATAGTCGTGGTTGGTGGAGGGCCAGCAGGTGCGACGTGCGTTGAGACTCTGCGACAGGAGGGTTATGCAGGACAAATTACGCTTGTTTGTAAAGAGAACTGTTTACCATACGACAGGGTATGTGCATTATCAGTTTTATTTTTTTTCATTTATGAACTTGGCAACCATGTTTAACACTGTTAATGTGAACGATCCATCTTTTGAGTCTGAAGGACTTCTTATATATTTTCCAAAAATGAATATTAACGTTCACAAATAAGGGTTCAAAACGACTGTTTCAGACGGAGAATAATACAAAATTTATACTTACTGTTCGTTTTTGCTTAACTGCTTCTCTGATGGTATCAATTGGACGTCGTGTCATTGTAAATTTAACACAGTAAGTACTAACACTTTCTTAAAATTAAACCTGAAAGGGAATTTTGAAAACACAAGAAAAAGACAATATAAAGTTCAAAAATATATATTAAATCTCTTTAAAAATTCATGTTTTACAACAACTTCAAGAAAAATGTTTTTGACAAACTATAGTCTGGCCCGTGTACAACACATGGTGAGGAACAGAACGACTTATAATGTACCAACTACCATCTAATATGCGGTTTTTGAGCTAACGATTACACAAAAAGATTCAAGAAAAGTTCAATGTTTATAAATTTTTGGTGGGCTTTTGCTTGCCTGTCTATTTACGTATTTACAGTTCAATATCAATTTTGATCGCTCCTCGGGGCTTAAAAATGCTTGAATCGCAACTACTTTGAATTATATTTTGCAATTACAATTTCATACGTTCAGGCAAGGCGGTCCCATGCACATATGAGTACATGGTAAGGTTACTTTTCTGACACCGAATCACTGAGGAACCAGTTTAGGGCAAATCCTGTTAAAACCCATCATTTTCCCGTCAAAATCGACTGCTAGGATATGATGGGGGTCCCTTGTCGCTAAAGGCTATTTTCACTAAAACTCTCGATATACTTTGAATAGAGACTGGATTAACTTATCCTCATATTTAACACAACGCATGAGTTGCAATGCTTAACAACGTGGGTTCGTAAAAGGGTTTTTAATTTTGAAATTTCCGAAATTAAAGTCAAATTTTGTTACCGTTTCTAAATTTTGGTGGTCGGGGCGACATTACGTCGCCGTGCAGCGACATTTACTACACTTTCTAAAATTACACTCCTTGATGAGTTATTGAAATTTTTGCAAAAAAAAAACGCTCCGTAGAGCGAGAATATGATTAAAAATATGAAAACTTCTTCCAACGATATTTTTACAGTTTCGAAAAGTACATCGAGGGTTTTATCGTGTTCTTTAACATTAACAGGGTGATCAACTAAACTGAGAATAGATAGTAGTATATGTATAATTTCCCAACTAACATTAGTAGTCACAATTACCTCCAATTTTACCTATTAATAGGTCAGAATATTTGGTTTACAAATTTAGTGACGGTAAAGGGTCTCACTGAGTTTCCATATGGAATCTGCGCTAGCGTCTTTGTTGACATTGGGGTCTTTATTATATTGCTAGTTGTTGTGATGTGCGATAGGTGGAATATATTTGAAATAATAAGAATTCTATGCACATAGGCACATACTGTATTTTGACCAATCCGAGGGTCAATCCAATGAAAGCCACAGCATTTATCATAAAATATTGAAATAATTCAATTTTCGTCATTATTGTCTCCTATATAAGCCGCTTGACATCTGTAATTTTCTTGCAGTGGCAATTTCTTGCAGGTAATGTTTCTTGACGGTACGTTTACAGTTGGCAATTTCTGCAATTGCAATAATATTGGCCAAGATTTGCGAACTTTTGTAGAAATAAATTGTACTCTGTCTAACAAAATAAATTAACCTAACTTATTTTACTCGCTTTAGTTGTCGATAATATTCATGTGAATATGCATTCGTCTACTTTTATCGTCTAATCTCTCAATCGGGCCATGCGGTATGAAGTAATATTCTAGTAACTTCTTTTCTTATTGGTAACATATAAAACACTAAATTATCCACCAGATTTGCACCAAAGTTGCAAGAAAAATCGAGCACAACCGATTTTCTGCAAGATGTTGAAACGTGCAAGTAAATTGCCAAATGGCTCTTAACTGCGCATGCCTTTGATCAAGATTTCTTGAATTTGCAAGAAAATTACCGACTGTAAAGAAGCTTGAAGTCTTTGAAAATAAATATTTTTGAATATCTAGTAAAATAACTTACTTTACTTTTTATCACTGGCTAATAACAAAGGACAAAGTAAAACATGTTTTTAGACCATCATGATTCATTATCGATATGACCATTTCCGCTATTTGATTTCTTAAATATTTTTGAATGGCTTGAATCGAACGCAAATAAAAACAACAGGCGCCGAAATATGTGGTCAGATATCCCATACATAATGCAGGAAGTCTGTTATCATATCTTGTACTAAAACCGCAAGTCACTCTTATTTACAGACTACTTGTGTGAACCACTTATAATACCTTGTTTCTACTTAGTAATCATCATTTCTTTTATTGTGATCTAAAATTATGATAAGAGGTCCCAAGGTCTTAAGAATTTTAAAGGCGTGAAACGATGAGAGCGCGAAATTTCATAAAAGGGTTTATTGGTTTATAAATAAACAAATTAATATTGTTACGTGTATTTTGTTAAAATGCGGATGTAACGATTAAAAATTATATTGTTATGTGTTTACAGTCTTCAGTAAACACTCTGTAGATTCAAATAACTTGCAACAAGAATCTTCTTCACAAACCACTATTTTATTAATCACTTAAATTACACAACTAATAATAACAATCTAATATAAATTCACTACTTTTAAATCACAACTGTACTTTACTTTTCTTCTTAAACTTGTCAACTCTTATCTAACCTGAACTGTCTCTGTATACTAGAACTGTACTGTATACTCAACTGAACTGTTCCCTGCCTGCTCAACTTCACTTCTTTATATACACCCATAGAATGTACCAGAATCCTATTCCATAACATTCTACAATCCTCCAGAGTTTTCTACTATGTGCTAGGTGACTGTTCGTCAATTGGCTCATAGATAGCGCCACCCTACTAGCCAGGGAGTACTACTCTCCTCTCTGTTAGAGGGCAGCACATAACAATATGTTAAGGCCTTGGTTCACCAAGTGCTAAGAAATACATTGTCATGAATTTAAAAACTATTTAGATTTTTAGGAACATTGTTAGAATAAGTATAAGGCATAACATATCGGTCAAGAGAATGTATTGAATTTCGTGTAGTAGTTTTTTAGGCCCTCTTGTATTATTGACTTGTTTTGTGAGCTAAATATTGTAATACACAAGCATATCTCTAATCCGTCCAACACAAAATTGTTGAATAATTATTGGGGAATGCATAAAAGATACAGGAGGTTCTCAATTTCAGGTAAAAGTGAGTAAAGCGATGGACTTTGAAATAGAGAAGGCCGAGTTCCGCACTGCCAAATTCTACGAGGAGTGGGGCATAGATGTACTGAAAGGAGTGGAAGCTACAGGCGTGGATACAGCTAAGAAGATCGTGTCTCTAAGTAATGGAAACAAGTTAGAGTACGATAAGTTATTTATAGCGACAGGATGCAAAGCTAGGAAGGCGGACATTCCTGGCGCCAACTTGCCAAATGTTGTCGTCTTAAGGGATTACGAGCATTCAAAGTTAGTAATATAGTACTATGCAGGTTGGATGTAAAAAGTCCGAAAAGTCCTGAGACCAAAATAGGATAATTAAACTGAATTTACTAGCCAAAACTACTAGTATAAAAATTATTAAACATTTTAAGAAAAAGAAAAATTATAGAAGGTGTCGCTGAATAAAGATGATATTGAAGATTATTTTATTTAACAATTAAATCATGTATATTTACTGAATATTTTCTGGTAAAATACGAGGTTTTAAATGATTTACAAATTTTCTACAGTTGACAAGTCTTTTTCGCGACTGTTCTAAAAAATGATTATTAACTATTTATGAATGATTTTGTAAATTAGTAATCGATACTTAGTGATTAAAAGTAGTTAGTTGAGTCGTTAATTAATTTTGACATGAAGTAGAATGAACTGTTATTTTTGTGGTTGATAATGTATCTATTAATTTAATGTTTAATTGGCGATTTTAAGACGTGACAGAATGTAATTAATCATAAGTAAAAAGAGAGATTCGATCACATCTTCAAAACAAACATCCGTATAATATACTAAGGAGCGTTTTACCAACCAAGCTGACATCATCGGGTGATGATTAATATAAGTATGGTAGTTAGTAGGTAATAAATTACTTATTTTCAAGAAACCCTTGTGAAATATTTCAGTACAATTTTTTTGGACTCGTCTCCACATTCTTCTCTTCTTAACTGAAGAAGAAAATACCATGGTCTTTAAAGCACCCATTAAAATTACCACTGGATGTTATTTTAGATTGGCTACAAGAATATCAGATTTTGTACAGACTTGAACCTATTTATATGCTTTAAAAATAAATTTTGTCGGTTGAAAAATCATCCTTTTATTTGGTCATGTGACCACTTTTCTTAAAACTTAAAAAAAAACAATCATTTTCTTAAAGCTTTGGTGTCGATAGCTAGTTAATGAGGCACTTTTGGGGTTGGATTGTATTATTTTGGTCTGAGGAATAAGTTGAGGCTTCTTCCAGAGAAACCACATATAAAGCATTCATATTTTAACTGTTTTTTTTAATATTTCCAGATATACAAACGCACAACTGGCAGAGGACAAAGAAGTGGTCGTGCTGGGGTCGAGTTTTGTAGCGATGGAAGCTGCAAATTACTGTGTGAACAAGGTTAAGAAGGTCACAGTCGTGTTACGAGGTGACGTACCTTTCAAACCATTGCTCGGATCTGATGTTGGGGCTGCTTTTCTTAAGCTGTTTAAAGAAAAGGGTATTTTCTTTGTAACCAGGAGTGGTATGACGAGAGTGAACGAGGATGGTAAAGGGAACGTCGTAAGCGTGGAATTGAACGATGGTAAGTTGTACTTTCTGACATACAAGATGCCATGTCTAGTTAGTATTTAAATATTTTGATGACTCTTTTATAAACAATTGAGTTTAGCACGATGATTGATTATCGTTTTCTTTTAGAACAAATTAAAAAATTTCAGGATCGAATACTTAAAATAACAATATTGACGTTGTTCATGTTTCATGTATTGTAAATACAAAAGCTGTGAACGATCATCAACTTGTTTGGTGTAAGTTCAATGCGTATATTATTGTTCCTATTAATACTTGTTGTTCTTCTCGTTTCCATATACTTTGTCTTTGTTTCACTAATTTCTACTGGACTTCTTCATCCAAACGTGCTAATGATTCCCCAGTGTGGTCTTATTTCGGCTGATTATGGCAATGTTATCGGCATATGCACAGAATTGTAATGATTTTAAAACATAATATTTTTAGTTCAAATGTGCTTTTAGAGGGCGGAATATTAAACATAATATTTTTAGTCGCAAACTCTTCTATAAATCCTTATTTTACTATAAGGAAAGTAACCAGACTGCAACCAAAGTTACAAATCTGGCGCGTTAAGTGTAATAATTGCATATTATCATCAAAACGCTAATGCTTCGATTGCAACAAACGCCAGCCGAAAGACTGATCCTACTTAAAGGAGCTCCCTTGCCAGTCGTCACACACCACTTGCAGACTGCAATTTCGAGCTGTTGGCTCTCCTCAGTGCAAGGTAGGTATGCGACGACCGACATGAGAATCCTTTGACTATAGTACATCCCGGTATTTTTACAATAGCGACATGTAAAACAGCCAGCAGGCGCCATCTAGTGGTCCAGTGTCTGTTGCAATCGAAAAATAAATAGCCTGACTTGACTTAGTATAGTTCAAATGTGCTTTTAGAGGGCGGAATATTAAACATAATATTTTTAGTCGCAAACTCCACACTGGACCGCTAGATGGCGCCTGCTGGCTGTTTTACATGTCGCTATTGTAAAAATTCCGGGATGTACTATAGTCAAAGGATTCTCATGTCGCATACCTACCTTGCACTGACGAGAGCCAACAGCTCGAAACTGCAGTCTGCAAGTGGTGTGTGACGACTGGCAAGGGAGCTCCTTTAAGTAGGATCAGTCTTTCGGCTGGTGTTTGTTGCAATCGAAGCATTAGCGTTTTGATGGTAATATGCAATTATTACACTTAACGTGCCAGATTTGTAACTTTGGTTGCAGTCTGGTTACTTTCCTTATAGTAAAATAAGGATTTATAGAGGAGTTTGCGACTAAAAATTTGCTCAATAAAACGAAATTGGTTGCAATTAGCCATAGGGAAGTACTTACAAAATATGTTCGTTTTTCATTTCTACATCACATTGTCGAAAAATATACAGGATGTACCATTTGAAAAAATTGATTTTGATTGATTGATTGAATTTTCTTAATTGAAAAATAATTTTTGGCCACCCTGTACATTTTTAAGAAATGAAAATGATTCAAAAACATTAACTAGATGTCTCGTAACCATCATTCTGCACATCCTGGATACCTAGAATTTTTTTTGTGTCAAAATGCTAATTCGACTGGAATAGGGGGCACACATTGAAAAATGAGGACTACAATCATTTCTTCTGGCATAGTTCCACAGCCCGGGCTCGAACCCGGTAGCACGATACCAGTTTGATTAATCGCGATTGCCACCTCGCGCTTTAACCAACTGAGCTATTGGCTATAATATATTTTTGCTATTTGACTAGCAAGATTGATCTATGCTGTTGTATATCTTAGTGTCTCATATAAAGTGTGTGTGTTTATGGTGAGAGTTTTCATTTTTAGACAACATTACTTTCATAGTATTAAAGGAGGCGATTACAAAAAAAAGAAAATTAAAACTAATCCGTTTAAGTATGTAGGTCAATGTTATTTTTATATTTATAATATCAATTTGTCTGTAAGCTTAATTTTATGAGGCCTCTTTTGTCAGTTCACAGACTAATCAGATAAAAATTAATGCAGTTTAATTACATGTGAGATAAGTAAGTTAAGTAGGTAATACTTTGGATATATAATTAGCTTCTTACAGATAAAAAAATTATTGATCTAAATTGAGGAATCTTAAGTGGATCATAATTAATATATTCACACTTGGGGTAGAAGATGCAGCGGAGCTACAGTGGGAAATAATTCTATGAAAGAATGAGAGTAGTTCGTATCATGATTTGCATTTTGTCAGAATATAGATTGCATATTTTTCGAACGTATTTAGTAGTCGCTAGAGTGAGAGGTGAGGCCTACTGTGGACGTGTCCTTGGAAATTTAGTAACAGTGAATCACTACTGTAGAAGCACTAAATTTATTTTATCGTATCAATAATAATAATGATAAATGTTGTTTATTAAGTGTAAATACATGTTATACTTGAAGGGCCATCAACAGAAGTCCTTCCTGTTACACTCGATTTTCTTGATAGTGTTTGAGATAAATTCTTTGTTCAAAAACCAGCCTGACATACTTCTTGCTGAGGAATCCGATGTCTCTAAAAAACAAACTATTGGGCATCAAACAGAAAAGGACCGAAAGAACAATGTTCCAAAAAATCCAAAATGATGTATTTTATAAAGTTACTATTAAAGGGATGAATTCACAAAATGATAGTAAATATCTGGAACACAGAAACAATGCCACAGGAATGGGAAACTGCTATAATATGTCCAGTATACAAAAAAGAAGAGAGAGTAAGTTGTGAGAATTGTAGAGGCATATTATTATTATGCACAGCATACAAGATTTTTACAGACACCGTAAAACAAAGTATAGCCCCGTATGTTGAAGAACATATCGAAGAATATCAAGGGGGATTTCGAAGTGACAGATCCACAATCGACCAGCTATTTACTATCCGTCAAATACGGGAAGAAAACGTGGGAATATGATATAGAACTATACAAAATATTTATTGATTTCAAGCAAGCATATGACAACATACAGAGAAATTCCTTATAACAAGCGATGGAAGAGATTGGGATACCTATAAAATTAATAAACCTTTTAAAAACGACAATGAGCGATACTAAAGCGAATGTCAAAATTCAGCAGAAGCTTGACATAAATACAACAAAAACAATAGCGATGGAAATCAAGACAGGGAGAAGGATTGGTTAAAATTTGGCGATTGGAGATGACAACATAGAGGTAGTTAATGATTATACATACCTCGGAAATATAATAAACAATAATAATAACATTTCTCAAGAAATACTCCACAGACTAATAAAAGGAAACACAGCAATTTATGCACTGAACAACATATTCAAATCTATGCTAGTGAATAAAGATTCCAAAACACAAATATACAGGGTGTCTCACCGGGAACTGAATCGATCGATATAGAGAAAAGTACGTATCAGAAAATTTTGAAATTTAGATAATTACTAATGTCGGTGTGGCCAATCCAACTAAAATAATTACAAGCAAGCTGGCACTTCCGCTTATACCGGAAGTCGATACCAACTTGCTTATTTCAAATGGAACACCCTATATATTTTAGGGTTTTCGAAAAGAGCATAAAATTCTGAGTCGAAAATATGTAGCATATCCTATACCTAAACCTAGCCGTTTCAGAGATATTTGACATTTTATAGAAAATTTGACAGGTGCAACGGTTTGAAAGAACCGTTATAACTTTCTTCGTGTAAAAGATCCTCATTTGCTTCTTGTCACGTAAACAGAACACATGGAGAACTACATTCTACAACTGAAATAAATTAATAATGTCATACCAAGTGTTCCGTTTTTCGTGTTACATTTTGTCAATTTCAAACCGCGAAAACTTGTTTAGGTCAAATGGAACACCCTGTATTTTTTTACGCCAAGTTGTGTAAAATTGAATTCCTTTTTTTCTGATATTAGCATTGTGGGGATTAAAGTTACAGCTTTTTGAATTATTTGCGATTTTATTAGAAATTATGAATTGTTGTAATCATTTCTTCAAAATAGCCATGATTAGAAACAATCAGCCATTATTTTTTTTTTTTTTTTTTTATACATTTATTTAACGTCGGCCTATTTCCGCTACTGAGGCCTAACACCGACGCCTGTAGACGAGCTACCCCCAACCAGGAATTTTGCCGAACCTCTTCCCTTAAGAAGAGTAGGGATCTTTTACTTGCCTAACATTTAATAGACAAGGGACCGACGGCTTTACATCCCCTCCGCAGGATGGTATATCTCCTATACAGCCCTCGCCTAAGGTTGTATAGCTTCCGCGCATACACTGATATACAAGCCGCTGGAAGATGGGTGAGGCGAGGACGTGGTCTTCATTGGAACGGTCACCAATCCAACTACTAACCACGCCTAACGTTGCTTTACATCGCATATCGAAGTATGTACATAGTAAAGACGCACCCACGCTCGCCCCCTAATCAGTCATTATCTTATGTCAAAAAATGCCAGCACGTTTAAATTACACCCACGAAGATTTTTTAAATTTGTTTATTATTTATGGAGAATGTGATAAAGTAATATCAAGAACTTGCAGCACATTTGCTACTCGATATCCAGAAAAACGGAATCCGTCACCAAACACTGTAAAAAGCATACTGGAAAATTTTAAAAATTATGGCTCTGTCAAGGCAAAAATGCAAAGAAGAAAGCCTATTGTTGATAACGAAAACATTGAAATTGTCATTCTGGGATATTTTCATGCATTTCCAAGGATGTCATTAAGACAAGCTGCTCTGGAACTATGCAAGGATTCAATTCACAGAATCTTATTAAAACATAAGTTTTACCCGTTTTCATTCCATATGGTTCAAGGATTAAAAGAAACAGATTTCCTAAGAAGGCAGAATTTTTGTGAGTTTATTCTAATAAGGTCTGAGGGTCACGATTCTTATTTGGGAAATATTGTATGGACAGATGAAGCAAAATTTTCTAAAAATGGACTTTTTAATAGACACAATTCGCACTATTGGAGTGACTCAAATCCTCATATGTTCAGAGAGCAAAACTTTCAGGAAAGTTGGCAGTTCAATGTTTACTGTGCCATAAGAAACGATAGAGTGGTGGCATTACAATTTTATCAGGAAAATTTAAACGGTAAATTAAATTTTCTCTTCTGCTAATATGTATAGGTAAATTTTTGTTTTTTTTTTTTTAGGTGAAAGATATTTGAATATCTTACAAAATTTGAATAATAACTATTTAGAAAGTTTACCTCTCGCCGAACATAGAAACATTTTTTATCGGCACGACGGTGCTCCCCCACATAACGCATATTTAATTAATAATTATTTACAAGAAAATTTTATGATCAATGGATCTTTCTTATGGCCTCCTCGCTCGCCAGATTTATCAGTTCTGGATTATTTCATTTAGGGAACTATTAAAAATAAAGTTTATGAGAGCCCATTAACAACCATTGAAGATTGTATGCAAAGAGTAGGAAATGCATTTCAAAACATATCACAGAATTCAATTAGAAGAGCTACCCATGAGGAACTAATCCGAAGGTGCGAAAAATGTGTCGAGGTTCGAGGGCGGAATATCGAGTAGAGTAGAGTAGCTTTATTAGTGTCAAATACAAAAATACAAAAAAAGTTTACACACGTCAAATTGTAAAATACAAATAAGTAAGTATAACAATCTATTGAAACACATTAAAATATTTAAGGAGATATAATATTGACATGAAAATAGTACAAAATATGTATATGAATTCTACACAGAAATATTTTCTAATGACATTTCTATCTCGTCAAGGGAATAGAAAGCATTTGCTGTCAAATTTTTTTTTTACTATAGATCTGAATCGATCCGGAGGTAGTTGTTTTATATTTTTTTCTAATTTGTTGTATAATGCAGGTCCATAATAGGTGGTACCTGTGCGTGACTTAGTTAATCTCTTAAAGCAGAGGCATATATCATCTCTTTTTCTGGTGTTGTAGTCATGATTTTCGCTATGTGTAGCAAATTCATCGATATGCTTTTTTACATAAGTAAGACACTCTAATGCATATAGGGACGGAAAAGTTAAAATTTATAGATCGATGAATATTGGTTTAGCATCTGCTCGATAGCCTATTCCTCCCACAACCCTGACTGCTCTTCGTTGTAGGCCAAAAAGTCTATGTCTGCTAGCCGAGTGCCCCCAGGCAAGAACACTATATTAAAGTTTAAAGTGAAATAGTGCATAGTAAGCAGTTCTTAAAATATTTGTAGATACTCTATTTGATAACTGTCGTAATGCATATGTGGTCCTTGCTAGAGATTCAGCTAGCAGGTTGCCATGGGCATCCCACGTAAGCTTAGGGTCCAAATTAATTCCCAAAAACTTTACAAAAGAGGGGTTGTTGTTTAGATTAGTTAGATCTTTGGTGGATGAAATCATTGTGATAGTTTTATTTTCATTTAACATCTCAGCATATCTCTGCAATCCTCCTTTAGTTCGTCTAGGTCAGGGCCTGAGTCCAGTACAGTTGTGTCATCTGCATACAAAAGGCAGTTGATACCGTTAAGGGCAGTCTTTATATCGTTAATATAGATCAGGAACAGCACAGGACCCAAAATAGATCCCTGTGGTACTCCATCCCTAATTGACAATTTACTGGACACGTCCTGACCCACACGGACTAGCTGTTTACGACCGTCAAGTTAGGATTCAAGTAATTTTAAGCTGTGATCGCTGAAATTATATTTGGACAGTTTCAGTAGCATGATCCTGTGGGATATGCAATCGAACGCTTTGCTAAGGTCGTAAAATATTGGTGCCGAATACAGTCCATTCTCAAAACAATTCAGTGTAATTTCCGTAAACTTGGCTATAGCGTCCGCAGTGCTCAGTTTGCTCCTGAATCCATACTGAGAGTTATTTAACAGTTGATGTTTTTCAAGATAATTTATAATTTGTCGTTTTAAGACTTTCTCAAAGATTTTTGACAGTATAGGTAACAAGGAGATTGGTCTATAGTTAGATGCGTCGTTGATATCGCCTTTTTTGAAAATAGGCACTACGGATGCTATCTTCAACGCCTCAGGGAATTTACCACATTTAGTGCTTATATTTGTGAGCTTAGTTAGGGGTATTGCTATTAAATGCTTGATACTCTTGATTAATGGAACATTTAAGCCATATACATCCTTGCTTTTCCTATTTTTAAGGGAATCAATAATATCCCTTACTTCATTGTAACTAACTTCTTTGAGGTTTTGGCTAGTATCAGAAATATTAACATGTCTAAGGTATTGCATTGGATCAGTGTTGGTTGTTGGTAGCCTACTGACAGTGTCTGCAGAGACACTGATAAAAACATTATTAAAATCAGTACTATTTAAAATTGAAGTTGGGGAGTTTATTTTTTTGTTAGGTTTTATCAGATCCCAGACAGCTTTTGATGTATTACTTGAATTTTTTATGATATTTTATCATTTGCAGCAATTTTGGCCTTTTTTACGGCATATTTGTATTGTAATCTGAATGTGAATGAGCAATTATTAAATTAAAATGAAATCATATTTTAAATTGATCTTATCTCTGCTATTTTAGTTCATGCCATATCTTCAATTCGATTAATACGCATGTTACAATGTTAGTGTTATTTTGCACTTTTGTGGATATCGAGTAGCAAATGTGCTGCAAGTTTTTGATATTACTTCACATTCTCCATAAATAATAAACAAATTTAAAAAGTTTTCGTTGGTATCATCATTTTTTGACATAAGATAATGACTGATTGTTTCTAATCATGGCTATTTTGATGAAATGATTACAACAATTCATAAATTTCTAATAAAATGCAAATATTGTAACTTTAACCCCCACAATGCTAATATCAGAAAAAAGGGAATTCAATTTTACACAACTTGGCATAAAAAAAATACAGGGTCTTCCATTTCACCTAAACAAGTTTTCACAGTTTGAAGTTGACAAAATGTAACGCGAAAAACGGAACACTTGGTATGATATTATTGAATTTATTTCAGTTGTAGAACGTAGTTCTCCTTGTGTTCTTTTTACGTGACAAGAAGCAAATGAAGATCTTTTACACGAAGAAAGTTATAACGGTTCTTGCAAACCGTTGCACCTGTCAAATTTTCTATAAAATGTCAAATATCTCTGAAATGGCTAGGTTTAGGTATAGGATATGCTACATATTTTCGACTCAGAATTTTATGATCTTTTCGAAAACCCTAAAATATATAGGGTGTTCCATTTGAAATAAGCAAGTTGGTATCGACCTCCGGTATAAGCGGAAGTGCCGGCTGCTTGTAATTATTTTAGTTGGATTGACCACAGTGACATTAGTAATTACCTAAATTTTCAAAATTTTCTGATACGTACTTTTCTCAATATCGATCGATTCAATTCCCGGTGAGACACCCTCTATAAAACACTAATAAGACTAGTGGTGACATACGGCTGAAAAACCTGGACGTTAACGAAGAAATGTTAGCCATATTCAAAAGAAAAATATTGAGAAAATTTCGTGGACCAGTAAATAAAGATGGTCTATGGCGTATTAGTTACAATTATGTACTAAAACAGTTATATAAAGACGTAAACATAGTGGACTATGTTAAAATTCAACGACTGAGATGAGCAGGCCATGTAGAGAGAATAGATGAACAGAGCGGACCAAAGAGAATCTTAAAAGGGCATATTCAGGTAACAGAAAATGAGGACGACAGAGGATCTGCTGGTAAAACGTTCACAAGGACGCCCAGGCATTACTGATGGTGAGGAACTGGCAAGTGGCTACTAGAGACAGAACGGTGTGGAGACAAAAGTAGAGGAGGTCAAGACTCAAAAGGGCTGTCGTACCACAGGAAGAAATTATTAGTTTTTTAGAACCCTTCTATACGAAGTTACATAGAAATTAGTTTTTTCAGGCCTCTTGGTCTCTCAGGAAACATCTTCCATATAAAACCACAGCTGCAGAAGAATTTTTACTGCATGAAAGGCTTCTTGATATGCTAGCATATTATGGGATTCATGTAAATTAAAGGCTTAAGAAAGATTTATTTTGTGAAAAACAAAAATATTTAAAGCCATATTTTGTACTTCTAACAGGAAGTATAACAGAAATATTTTCTTTTACAGGCACAGTACTAAAAGCCGATCTAGTCATAATGGGGGTCGGGAGCACGTTCTACACTGACTTCCTGAAAAACTCGGGCGTCGACATCAAAGATGACGGAACCATAGAAACAGACGAATACCTCGAAACCAACGTCTCGGGCGTTTATGTTGGAGGTGACATTGCTTATGCCCCTGTGTGGTCGCACAACAATATGAAAGCAGCCATTGGGCATTATCCCCTCGCCCATTATCACGGTAATATAGCGGCTTTGAACATGCTTGGCAAACAGAAGAAGCTCGAGGCTGTGCCTTATTTTTGGACCATGTTGTTCGGCAAAGGAGTGAGGTTAGTAAATTTTATTGTGACAATATTCTGATTGCCCAAGTAACATTTCGAGTCTTATAAAAAACTTGACGACGTCGTTATGATCTAGTATATGAGTTACTCTTAGACGTGACAACCTTGTTAAAATTCCTGATGGTTAGGAAAGAGTTGTCACAACTTTTCATACCTTTTTTTATTTTTTATTGAATACGACCTTTATAGGGCCAAAGGTTATGTGGCGGGAATTTATTTTGACTTATGTAAAGCCTTCGACACAATTAATCATAAAAAACTAGTTAATAAACTTAGTAGATGTGGTATCAGAGGAGTTGCGCTCGAATTCTTTAAATCATATCTCTCTGGCAGAACACAGAGGGTATGCGCTTGAAGATTGATGATAACGTTTCCACTATTCTAGTCCTGGGCTCTTAATAACTGGGGTACCTCAAGGTTCTGTGCTAGGACCTCATTTATTTCTTATTTATCTCAATGATTTACCTGCATCCCTATCTGTAAAATCTGTGTGTGCATTTGTAGATGTACACACCACTAATTGTCACAGCCAATGACTTAAACTTAATAAAAAAAATTTGCCATATACAGTGTGTCGCAACTTTCATGGAGCCACTCTTATATCTCAGAAACTGCTCTTGCAATTTTTTTGAAATTTGGGTGATTGATCACTGCCCGCAATTAGAACTTAATGACGTAGGAAAATTTGATAATCATCATTGGCGTACCTATACAGAGGCTTACGTAAAGGGTGATTTTTCGAGAACTTATATTAGCGATTTTTTAAGATAAAATCTAGTTGGATATTCTTAATCGGCTCCTTAAGAAACCCCTTTGTACCAAATTTCGTTATGATAGGTTCAAAGGTGGTTGAGATATAGGCCGAAAAAAAAAACTTTTTGAACAAAAATTTTTTTTATTTGCATAACGGTTACCCAAATATGAAAAAAATATTTATCATTTTTTGTTCAAAACAATGTATTTTACTAGTGTTATTTGGATTTGAATGATCATTCCTAATTTTTTAATAATGCAAAAATTCGAATATAAATATTACATCTAAAAATAAAGTAAGATCGAGAACACGAATACAAGAAAATTATATTAATAATAGGGAACTAAATAAACTTAAACAATTCTCTCCATTTCTATAGAACCTCCATCATTTCGAATACATTGTTCAATTCTTTTTCTTTTATGTCGTATAACTTTCCGAATTTCAGCACATGCCTGCCTGACTCTGTCCTCTAATTCTTCCTGGCTACGGGGTCTGTTCTTGTAAACTTTATTTTTTAAATGACCCCACAAATAGAAGTCAAGAGGTGTGAGATCGGGAGACCTCGGGGGAAACTCCTGAATTGGACTTCTATGATCTATCCATCTTCCCGGAAAATTTGTTTCTAAAAATACTCTTCCAACGTTATGAGCTGGAGCACCATCAAGTTGATAGTATACGTTTTCTCTAGCATCTTGTGGCAGATGGTTTAGAAATGGGACAATTTCATCCCGCAACAAATTTAAAAAGGCCTCCCCATTTAATCTTGGGATGAAGAATGGCCCAATGATCCGGTCATTCCATATGCCACACCAAACATTGACTTTGGAAATATATTGCCGTTTGGTATTGATAACCCATTTGGGATTTTCGCTAGCCCAAAAGCGACAATTCTGGGAGGGTACCACCCCATTTGTGGTAAAGGTAGCCTCATCAGTAAAAATTATATTTTTCAAAAATTCGTGCTATTTAAAAATTCGCCCTGTGCCCAAAAACAAAAATCTAATCTTCTCTGTGTATCCCCATCCTCTAAAGTATGTAATATTTTTGGCTTGAAAGCTCTTTGCCTATCTTTTTTTAAACAACGCCAAACTCGGTTTTTACTTACATTAAGATCTACTGCTGCTTGTCTTACACTAGATTCTGGGTCTTCTCTAAAATATTGTAAAATACGTTCTTCGTCTGGATATTGTCTATTTTCTAAATCATATTTCTTTTGTCTTAATTTGCGTACGTTTCCTGTGTTTTTAAAATTATTCATGATGTTTGCCACCAATTTATGCCGAACAGGAAAGGACTGCTCAGGATGTCGTGCGTTAAATTCAGCAGCAGCTTCTCTATAGGATCTGGCATTATCTCCAACCAATAGAATCAACTCACTTTTTTCCTCAATCGTTAAACGGCACACCATTTTTTTGATAATACAAAAATTTACTCAATTTAAGCACTTATTTGAAATACACTCGCATACAAATATAGATTTACAAATTGATGTACTTTCAATAATAAATTGACACATGTCATAACTTTTGTTTTCATTGCCTACTTGAGTTTGTAATTTGTTAATAATAGAATTTTTGCATTATTAAAAAATTAGGAATTATCGTTCAAATCCAAATCACACTAGTAAAATACATTGTTTTGAACAAAAAATTATGAATATTTTTTTCACATTTGGGTAACCGTTATGCAAATAAAAAAAATTTTTCGCTGAAAAAGGTTTTTTTTGCGGCCTATATCTCAACCATCTTTGAACCTATCATAACGAAATTTGGTACAAAGGGGTTTTTTAAGGTGCCGATTAAGAATATCCAACTAGATTTTATCTTAAAAAATCGCTAATATAAGTTCTCGAAAAATCACCCCTTACGTAAGCCTCTGTATAGGTACGCCAATGATGATTATCAAATTTTCCTACGTCATTAAGTTCTAATTGCGGGCAGTGATCAATCACCCAAATTTCAAAAAAATTGCACAAGCAGTTTCTGAGATATAAGAGTGGCTCCATGAAAGTTGCGACACGCTGTATATGATCACCAGTTAACATTAGTGTATCAAAAATATATTACTTTGCCTATGTTCAAACCATCCTTAATTATGGTTTAATATTCTGGGGATCATGGCTATCTGCCCACAGTGTATTTATAGCTCAAAAAAAAATATCATTAGGTTAATGCTCAAGAAATGTATGAACCTATTAAGCCACTTTTTAAACAATTAGAACTTATGCCTCTTCCTACATTATACATTTATTTGTTAAGTCTGTTTGTTGAAAAGAACCCTGATAAATTCATGAGGAATTGTGATATGTACAGGACACAAAATAGTATTGTTACAAGACGTTCTATGTATACCTCTCCATTGCACCAGTATACTGGAAAAAGGTACTTACTACCGTGCTGTGATGGCATTTAATACCATCCCAAATGAAATAAAAAATATTCAAAGCCTTTTTATATTCAAAAGAGAACTAAAAAAAGTATATTTTAACTCGATGTTGTTAGGATTTTAATAATTTTATTAAGTAATTTTTCTTCTATATTTTGTATTTTATTGTTCATTTTATTGTCATTAATTTATAAGACTTCTTATGACACATCCAATAATCCTATATAAATAATAAAAAAAATAAATAAATATAGAACGTGATTGAAAATGTCAAAACAAATATTTCCAAGTTAAAATTCCATATAATAAAGCCTGTAAATTAAATTTTAATTTGTAATATTTTTGCTTATAAAACATGGACGCCAAACTTGACTGAATTTCCAACAGAAAATATGGCCGAGACTGCTCACGACCTATTAGTTATAAATCTAACCGTGAAACTACTAAGCAGGCGTAAGACTTTTTAAATTACTCAGAGGTCGTTTTATATTTTAGAAACAAGCATAGAGGTATATTCATCATATGTCCGACTACGCAATAGCATATTTCGTACTAGCATATAACTCAATTAGTGGCGGATCTACGGGGAGGTTTGGGTTCATGTTTTTGGGATTCCCTATTTCATGTCAGTATACAGGGTTACTGGTAATTCGATACATTCCTTTGGAGATGTGATGGGGCATGAGCTAAGGAGTAAATCTAGCCCTAACATACATTATGCAAAACTCAATAGTTTTTGAGATATTTCAATTTTTTTGTTTTTCTCAAAAAAGTAGATCTTAATATCTTAAAAGTTAAGTTCCGAAAAATCTACTTGACATTTTTAAAAATTTTTTTACTGGATTACTTGTCCAATATTATAGATATCCGTTTGGAATGAAAAATATCCGGAAACATTTCGATCATGTGAACATTTAAAATAAAAACTTGTAAACATTTTTTTTTAAAATCAGTTATGAAATTTACCTATTAGGTTTTTTCAAAAAAATATTAATGTAGCACGCGTACAAATTATTATAAAAACTTCCTTATTTCAATAGCTATCTATCTAGGTAGAAATGTTTAATGTACCCTTGATAGTTCTAATAAAAATTTAGTAAAGATAATGCTGGTGGCGGAATTTATTAAACGACTAATCGTTCATTTTCATTTAAGTCAGTCAGTCCTTGACTTTGATGTTTGTGCATATATGTCATTAACTGACATTCTTATCTCCGTGTCCCTTAAGTTTGTTGGTCTTGTTAAATTAGTTATCAAAGATTTTGATTTTGCTCGTAGTTGTTGTTATTGTATTTTCTGTGCCATGGCCGCGTATGCCAATGCAGAATACGCTTATATCTTGTTTGTCTATGGATACTGTGGCGGCAACGCTGCTGAAGTTCGCCGAGAATATGGTCTTTGGTACCCTAACCGCCGCTTACCAAATGGACGTGTATTCAGTACGGCATATCGAAATATCGCTGAAACTGGCTCCGTGAAATGTAGAAGTGACTCTGGTGCTCCTACCGTTTATGAACCAGATGATGAGGAAGAAATATTGAGGTATTTTGAGGAAGACCCAACTATTTCAACTAATAAAGTCGCAAGACTAACCGGAGCGTCACAATGGAAAGTTTGGTCTACGATACGTAGGGTTGGATGCCATCCTTACCACTATACCCCTGTCCAAGGCTTGGAGGAAGGTGATTCTGGAAGGAGAGTGGAATTCTGCCGCTTTATGTTAAATTCAGATGCAGAAAGTGCAAATTTTTTAACAAGCATTTTATGGACGGACGAGTATAAATTTCATCGCGAGGGTATAACAAATTTCCATAACCTACATTATTGGGCAGAGGAAAATCCCAATTTAACACGTGAAACTAGTTTCCAAATGAAATTTTCTATTAATGTGTGGATGGGAGTCATTGGCCACTATTTAATGGGGCCACACTTTCTTCCTCAAAATTTAAACGGGGAAATCTATGAAAATTTTTTAAGAAATGATCTGGCGGTGATTATAGAAGATGTTCCTCTCGCCGTCAGACAGAGAATGATGTTTCAGAACGACGGTTGTCCAGCACATTATCGTCTGACAGTAGGACAGTTACTTGATCAACGTTTCCCTAACCGTTGGATTGGAAGAGCGGGCCCAATACCTTGGCCAGCGCGAAGCCCTGACTTAACATCCCTTGATTATTACGTATGGAATCATATGAAGGAGATGGTGTATGCCACACCAGTCAATACTATAGAAAACCTTAGACAAAGGATAGTCGATGCTGCCCAACACATAAGGCATAATCTGACAACCAGAGTAACAAGGACGGAAATAAGAAGACGCTGCCGTGACTGTATACGGAATAGGCGCTCCCATTTTGAGCAAGACATATAAAAAATAAAGTACAACTTTGAAATTAATGAAGAATTAAACTCTACTTTTAAAATGTTTTTTACTGTTTATCTAAAAATAAAATTCGTACTACTTGTGTTATTTTTACTAGTATTTTCTTAGAACTATTAAGGGTACATTGAACATTTGTATCTTGTTAGATAGATATTGAAATAAGGCAGTTTTTATAATAATTTATACGCGTGTTACGTTAATATTTTTTTGAAAAAACCTAATAGGTAAATTTCATAGCTGATTTAAAAAAACAAAATTTTAAAGTTTTTATTTCAGATGTTCACATGATCGAAATGTTTCCAGATATTTTTCATTCCAAACGGATATCTATATCGGACAAGTAATCCAGTAAAAAAAAATTTTATAATGTCAAATAGATTTTTCGAAAATTAACTTTTAGGACATTAAGATCTACTTTTTGAGAAAAACAAAAAAAATTAAATATCTCAAAAACTATTGAGTTTTGCATAATATATGTTAGGGCTAAATTTACTTCTTAAATCATGCCCCTTCGCATCTCCAAAGGAATGCATCGAATTACCAGTAACCCTGTATAGAAAAAAATCATCTAGAACCTCCCTTGCTGTAATCCTGGATCCTCCACTGAACTGAAGTGCCGTTTTATATGAATATATCATCATTTTGCACGTTTTAAGCTATCTTTAAGCTTTATCTTTACATTAGCAATCAGCTTCCTGACATGCTATCGGGTTCATTTGACTTCATCTAAACAAACAACCTACTTTTCCTCAAATATTCCTTGTTTAACCGCATTGTGACTGCGTGTTTTATCTACATTTCTTTTAACTGCTCGTCTATGTGTCCCTGACTGTTTGTATTTACGCCTTTGTATTTTAAGGACTATTTTAAGACAATTACACAACTAATAGGGCATGTAGACCAATAATTATGGCTCAAAATGTTACTTGGGATGGTCCATGATGAATGATAGTACTTTAACTAAGGTTTAACACTGTTCGTATGGTATTTGGAAACTGATGGTGCCATCTGGTATGTAACAGAGAATGAAAAATTGCTGACTATCCGACTATCCAAATCTGTATTATATCATATGCGTTTTTTAAGGTATGCCGGACACGGAGAATTTGACGACGTTGTTTACGTGGGCAACGTTGACGAGTACAAATTTGTCGCATTTTACCTGAAAGATGGCGTGGTCGTAGGGACGAGTTCCTGTGGAATGGACCCAGTGGTGTCGCAGTTCGCAGAATACCTATCTCAGGGTAAGAAGTTGCTTAAGAAAGATATCACAGCCGACCCTCTTGCGTGGACGAAAGAAGTAAAGAAGTAAAATTTTTATTTATGTATGCTGTTGCCTCTTAAGTGGATATTAACACTAATGGAAAGTGGAAACACACACCTTTTTATGTTTTAGTTTGGTTTAATATCCGCTTGACAATTGTAGGCGAAGTTTTTTGTTTTTTTTTTTTTGGTATAAGCAAGAAAATTATTATCACCTTTTGCCCAATATGTTTTACAGGGTTCAAGAATGAAAGCTGACAGTTTTTAAAGGCATTTATATTACGGTTATTGATTTGTAACTATGAATGACTATGAAATAGAAATTTCACGTTAATAACTGACATAAAATATTAGCACCGTGAAAAAAATGGGTGTTAATGTCAATGTCCATACTATCATTAACAATCAATTAACAACATAGACCGTAACTTAAAGTATGCAAATTTTGAGATAGATTGTACAAATTTTAGCCAAATAAAATACTACATGCAAACTTTACTGTCCGTCTTATGCCAAAAATTTATCAGTTTTCTTCAGGAACTCTGTCTATGTAGGCGGGTGTTTGGAGAAAAACAGAGCACTAATTGCAAGGAATTTCTTAAGTCAATATAAACTGAATTACGTTAAAAATGCCTTAATCCAATATTATTTTAGAGTTTTCGAGCCAGCAAATGTAAGGATTATTGCTCATATCTTGTAAGACAAATCAAATGTAGAAACAAGAAACAGTCGTTATAATCACCGACTAATTTTGTTCTCAACATTCCTGAAACTGCTGATATACATGATCAACCGTTTTCTTTCGAAACTGATAGTTAACAATCAGTTAATGAAATAAAAGAATGAGCCAGAAAGGGGCACACAAAAAAAAATCATATATTATCGAACAGATGACTATATTATACTTACGTATATTAATATACTGGAACAGTCGAGTAAAAACATTGGAGACCACCATATCCTTATGTATTTTAATATGCTGAGAGCGAATTCTTCATCCCGGGTTATAGACCGTGATACCTTTGCAAAAATATCTCACTAGCTTTTTTGCTGATCGTTTGCTAATAGGTGCAGAGTGAGGGGGGAAATGCAATGTATTATTTTCACCTATATCTTCATGACTTTTTTTAGGCTTTTAACTTGCACCTATTTTTTGGCTCAATTAACCATTTCCTCAGGTCTATTTCAGCATTTATCATTTAGGGCATTTCACCTGTTTTGACCCCGGATATCTTTTGCTCCGTCAGGTAAGAATTTTTCCCTAACCTCAAAAATACTTTAAAAGTGCCCCTTTCTTACAGATACGACTTCAATGTTAACTGAATATTTTGGAAACTACCATTTCCTTGTGTATTTTGTGACCTAGTGGTTTCCAACGTTATCGACCGACAGTAAAAAAGTGCAATTTAAAAAAAATTCAGGTTAAGAAAAAATCCTTTCTGGAAGGGGCAAATTTGATGCCAGATTCGGTTTTAGCACATCAAAATGCATAAGAAAATGGTGATATCTAACGTTTTTTTTTACTCAACAGCCTAATCGTAGCTCTAAAAAAATACAATATGCAAAATTTTTTCTAGGTTACGAAGCAGCAAATTTGATGCCTAATTTGGTTTCAGAGCATCCAAATATATATAGTCCTGTAGACAAATTATTGTGGACTACATGGAGGTCGGCAATATATTTGACTTCAGTGATGGGTTCGGGGTAGTTAGGAGGTAAACATCCTAAAAGTCCCCGACCCTTGGAGGTGAGCATTGTGGAGAAGTGCTTTCGGAAAGCCCTTTTTTTTTTAATGGCATTAGGACATAGTCCATACAGCCAGATACACAGTTAAATTTAGAAGCGGCTAAAGATCTAACCCTAATTCTAACGTGAATAATAACTAGATGAAAACGATAAGGAATAACAGTCGGAAAGCCCTAATTTTGACTTTTTTTGGTTTCTCGCTTAAACTCAAAAACTATTGGTACTAAAGAAACCTTTTTGGGAGCTGACAAAATTTCCTAAATTTTTTTACTTCAAGTTTGTATCTTCAATCGTTCTTGAGTTACCCGCTTCTGAAAATTGCCTATATCCGGAAAAAGCAGTTTCGCTCTTAAAACCTCAAATTTTCTTTGTAAAATACAACCAAATCAAGTGAAGAGGATTAAATTGACTTAAAAAACATCTCCAACAGAAGAGCAAAACGAATCATCCAAAGGAACTATTACGTCATCAAATTCCTCATCCTCTGTTATGGGGACTCCGTTGTGGCAGTTGTATCATGCTGGCAAACAATTCAATGATGCCTTTCTGCCTCCGCATCTTCCGGCGTCATAATCTTTTTTGCAATGACAAAATATAACTTGCAAAATTTCGTTGGGGCAGCATTTTTGCCCGTTAGTTTGGGCACCAGCTCCACATTTCTCTCCTCCCAGCCAGGAATTCCTAAACCTCACACATGTGAGGGCAGTATGGTTCTCACCCACTGCTGGATTTGGTAGTACACCCTGTATGAATGGTACTTCGTGGCCCCCTCAATTGGTGGGAGAGTGGAAATGTCTGGCTTGATCGAAGCGACTAATTTTAAAAATGACAGATATCTGTAGTCATCTAAGGATATCTCCTTAGATGGAGCACCGTACCATCTAAGGATGCAATTATGTCCTGCTATTTCGACCTTAGATGGTGTCGATGAAGGGCTGGCAAACATCTCAGCTACTTCTTTGACCGATTTGTCTTTTTTTCAATAATTTGGCAAACCAGACTTTGCTGTTTTTGAGGGCTGCGGAGGTAATATCACAGCATGTGAAAGCATGTACAAATAGAATGTGCTCCAGCCCAAGCTGCTGCAGCTCTTGTGAAGAGTTGTTGCTGTGCATACTTTTCCTCTGCCAGGTTTCACGAAGAATATGTCATGCTGGGGAGGGGTTTTTGCCAACAACAGGACTGCCAATTGCCTATCACGCAACTGAAGAGAAAACTGACTTCTCTACGGCTGTGGATATAATTGCCACATCTGCATTATCTTCTGCTTGGAAGGTATTGATATTATTTTCCTCCAGTTTTTTCATCAACAGCTTGATGAGAAGGCTCATGTTGTTGGCGTTCGAGAGGAAGATTTCCTGTTTTACCATAATTTCAGTTTTCATGGCGAACTGTACATTCACGCACTTTTTAAATCGATATCTAAGATTCCGTTCAGCAACTTTAGTACTTTTTGATGTGTTGGTGTAGCCATTAAAAACCACAGTTTAACTTCCTTCCAGATAGTTATTCTTTACAAATTGCCTCTTTTTGCCAAACGACCTTGTGAATTGGATATCCCCCATCAACAACTATGTCAAGGTTACTTAATTGTACGTCCTTTTCGGTTGGTTTAAAGAGGCTGTATAGGGACGGCTTTATTACATTTCCCCATTCATATTTGAAGAAAGCCAGAAAGTATGGTGCCCGAAGCCCTCCCCTGCAAAGCTCACCTCCTAGGGTCGGGGACTTTTAGAATGTTTACCTCCTAACTACTAGTCCCCAGTACAGCGTCCTTTTTTGAAAATTATTACAAAAGTGGTAAAAATGGTCTTAGCGGCTTCATTTTAACGAGTCTATCACACTGTAAAATTTTCAGAGTACAGAATGGGCGCTTTTCATTACAAAACTCAAATTTTTTATTTTAATTGAAAGATTATACGTCAAATCAAAAGAAAAGATTTTTTTGTCCGAAAAAATAGAGGGTGCGATTGTCGAGTCCGACACCAGCAACATGTTACTCTTGCGCAGTACCGTTTTGTTATTGCACAACACATAATTTTCAATTGCAATTGCTCATAATTGCCTAAAAAAGATAGTCCATAACTTGTCCGACAAATTTTCAGCCTCGTTTTTTCAGTCCGGCAACCTGAATATGTCAGTTATGGCAGGTTATATTTTGCGGTTGCAAAATTTCGGACAAAAATCACACGTGATAGATTGGTACGTTTTTGAATTAAATATAGCACTGTCCGACAAAAATAGTGGATCATATTACCTGTCCGACAAAAAAAAAGGTTAATACAATGCATCCTTAATCGAATTTTTATTTTCGTGTATAATTAGCTGCAAATATTATGTAAATTAATGTTGATATGTTGCATTATGATTTTATTTAATTTATACTCTGATAGAGGATAATTGTGCAATGTATTGTAGATAAATAAGTACTAAAAAATTAATTAATAAATTAAATTAGGTTTCTTGTGAAAAAAATTATGAAAAATGATCAGACCTGTTTTTGTTCGTAACAAATTTTATCTTTTATTAAATTCATACCTTTAGAGAAAATAATTATACAATTTAATAAATAAATGCTAATTAAAAAATGAATAAGTATTAAAAAAGCTCTGATTTTCAGTTCAATTTTAGTTTACTTTGTGAAAAAAATTATGAAAAGTAATCAGGCCAAATTTCGTTCATTACAACTTTCATATTTTATTTAATGCATACCCTTATGGACCAAAACTGTGCAATGTAGTAAATAAATACTAATAAATGAATAAATACTTATTATATATCGGTTAATTTTAGTTATTTTTATTTAGAAAATTGTGAAATATAATCAAACCATATTTCGTTCTTAATAACTTTTGTTATTTAATGCGGTATATAAATTAATTTATTGAAAATGTTAACACCATCAAAACTAAGACTATTCTGAATCATCACCACTCGAATTATCGTCAATTTCATTATCGTATCCTTCATCGTTGTCAGTTTCATTACTCGAATCACCTTCATCATCGGAGAAGTGATACCCCCAATAATCATGCGGAGAATTATATAAAAAGACAATATTGAAAGGGCCATGATATTTTCTTGCATCCAAAAAAATTGTACAAAGTTCCAAAATTTCTGTATCAAACTTTTTAATGTTCGCTCGTTTTGGACGGAAATTTTCATCTTCACACCGACTTTTACACAAGAAACACTCCATAATTAAAAAACATAAATACACCAATACACCTTTTGATTAACACTTTGATTTTTATAAAAGCCACATGGAGTAAAACGTGAACGAAGCCGGCAATCAAAGCAAAGCGTATATATACGTTGACATGAGACATTTCTATACTTAATTTTATACGTTCTTGCAAGTTCATTCGCAATTTTCTGTTTTTTTTTTTGTTTTAGTAATTTATGTGTTGTCATTTTACATTAAAATTGTATGGGTCCTAAGGCAAACCAATTTTGTCAAATTGTAACATGCCTTGTTTTGTAGATTTCTTGTATTTACAAAATAAAAAGATTTATTATTATTATTATTATATAAATGATTATATAAATGGAGCCTGGCGGACCATGAGGCGATGAATTCATCAGCTGCTCTTTATGCGCACACTCTTTAACACAGTTTAGTGCTCGCGCTTTGGCACTACTTTCAAAGATTAAAATAATTTTTTTTTTTTAATTTTTTAATTTGTATTTATAAGTTTGCGTCATTTTTTTTGTTGGACACTTATTTTTTTAATATACATATTTTATTTGAAAGTGAAAAAAATTAAGATTATAACTTTTGTAATCGCAAAACGTAACCTGCCATAACTGAGATATTCAGGTTGTCGGACTGAAAAAAACGAGGCCGAAAATTTGTCGGACAAGTTATGGACTATCTTTTTTAGGCAATTATGAGTAAATGCAATTGAAAATTAGGTGTTGTGCAATAACAAAACGGTACCGCGCCAGAATAGGCTGGGGCCGTTACCTTTTTGAGATGAAAAAATTAATAGCAGGCAACGGCCGGCTGAAATATATACTTGAGGTCATAAAAAATGAAAAAAAAACTTTGTAACTTGAGATGAAGGGAAGTAGTGAAATGGGGTGCTATTTAAGGGATGAAAACCGTTTTTCGTTATTTGTGGCGAAACGTGACCTCCTAGAGAAAAGTGTTTCATACAAAAGTTGTAGATAATGAAAAAATCTAAAACTTTTATTGTATATATTTTTCGACATAACCTCAAAGTTTGCGAGAAAATGACGAGAAACCGACTTTTCTGTTTTTATTTTTTTCTCGCGTGAAAATTATTTAATATAAATGAAACTTTGTGAAAGTACGTAATTATACAATAAATCACTAACATCGACGTACCATTTGAAAGTAGACATCTCAACGAAAAAAATGGGCATTAGTAGAACATCAAAGTCAAAAAAAAATCAATAAAGTTGTTCGCCGAAGATAGGGGTGTTTTTTCGGAAAAATGGTAAAACCTCGAAAAATATTTATTTCCCATAATTGAAAAAATTCATGCTTATTATATGCAAATATTTACGTACTTTCACAAAGTTTCATTTAAATTAAACAATTTTCACGCGAGAAAAAAAAAATAAAAACAGAAAAATCGGTTTTTTGTCATTTTCTCGCAAACTTTGAGATTTTCATCCCTTAAATAGCACCTCATTTCACTACTTCCCTTCATCTCAAGTTCCAAAGTTTTTTTTTTTCATTGTTTATGACCTCAACTATATATTCCAGCCGGCCGTTGCCTGCTATTAGTTTTTTTTTTCAGCATTAAAAATCCGTAACGGCCCCAGCCTAGAATGACATGTTGGAGGTGTGGACTCGACATTCGCGCCCTCTTTTTTTTTTCGGTCAAAAAAATTTTCTTCTGATTTGACGCATAATCTTTCAGTTAAAATAACAAATTTGAGTTTTGTAATAAGAAATCGTAACCGCGCTGGAACAACAGGTTTAGGTGCTGCGCGTACGGAAAAACGCCTATCCCATACTCTGGAAATTTTACAGTGTGGTATACTCATTAAAATAAAGCCACTGAGACCATTTTCACTACTTTTGTAATAATTTTCAAAAAAGGACGCTGTAATGGGGACTATACCCCAAACCCATCCCTGAAGTCAAATATTTTGCCGCCCTCCATATAGTCTACACCCCTATATGTGAAAATTCGTTGACCGGGCTAATAAGGATATCGTAGTTTTCAACGTTGCCAATTATAGTTCCATTTTGACTCTAAAAAAGCGCAATTCTAAGGAATTTTTTTAGGTCCTTTTGGGACGGCGGGAATGAATCAAATTTAATGCCAGATTCAGTTTCAGTGGATCAAATACATAAGGATATAATGATGTGCCGAGTAGTACAAGTCATTTTTGCTATCTGCTTGTCATCAGAAACAGCAGCGGTATACCTGGTCAAGTCTCTAACAAAATGTAGCATCAATGGTTTCAAAAATGTTGAGAAGATAAACTATAGTTGGTTCATTTATATTATTGACGATTCTAATATAAGAGCACAATAGTAAATCACATCAAATCATACATCAAGTTCGAATTTTCTGTGATAATGGTTAGATATTTTGTAACTCTAGTAAATTTCATGTAGATAGTGACCTGTTGATTTCAGAACATGCCATATAACTAGAGTCATTTATTTTTGCGTTTAGCTTAAAGTATATATTTTATTATTCAAGAATAAGTCTGAATTGTAGAGAAATTCCCACTCTATGCCGTACATGGCATGAAATGTCCAAAACTTGTATTATTATTTTTAGGTGTTGTACGATCATTGGGGTTGAAAATGATTTAACGTAGTCGCAGTCTCGGCACTCAAAGCTTGATGGCCTACATCCGATTGCTGATTTTCAGGTTCATATTTTAACGTGTTGTTCTTTATAATCAGTTATTCCAGTACTGCTCCAATGTTAAATCTTTTTCAATAATAGTGCACTTGTATAAGAAGTAGCTGTTTCAAAGAAGGTACTAATAATTTTAGAGCGTGTTCTTCCAAACAAGGTTTGCGTTGAAGATTGTGTGAAAGTGTGTCGTAGCAAAACTTAATTTTTCCAATACCACCACAAAACTTTTTGTGATAGTCATTCTAACTGCGATTCATTTCACATACAGCTGATATAACCGTTTTAATAACATCTTTGAGAACAGAATAACACTGGTTATGAAAGGGTTGGGTTGCAACCCAAGCAACACCAAATGGTTTAATAAACGTTTTGATTTTGTTTATACGACTTGTATATATAATGTTTATCGCAACCTATATTCAACGTTCGAATGTCCATGCTACAAACGTATATATTTGTCTTATCATATATTAAATATAGACGTTTTAAAAGAACGTGTATATATGGTACATCATATTCTAAATATATATACGTCTTAAGAAAACGTTATATTGTTGTCACATCATATACGAGATATATACTTTCATGTGGAACCTCAAATAAATGTATTCCATATACGTCGATAATACGTATGTTGTAAAGGTTTTTCTTGCGGTCATGAAAAACCTTTTCTCCAGTTGCTGGTATACGTGTAATAAACCTTTATTATCCACTGTAATTCATACATACATAGGGTATGTCTGTATGGAATATCTAATACTTACACACTTTCTTATTTTAAATTTTTTAGAACGTCATTTTTTATAGTGTTTCTTCAGCTTATCAAACTTTTTTTGGCAATGCCAAAATTTAGGTAATATATTCAGAGAATATAAATATCTGACTTCGCGTAAGGTGAACATATTTCAAATTAAAAATATAGAAGTTTCAAAGCCTCATAAAGCTGGTGAACTATATAGTTAAAAGGAAATTAGATGTAATCATAAATTATAATTGTTTTTATAATTTTTTTCTTTTGAAAATCTGAACTTTTTCTGAAGAATTTAGTTTTTCTCAAAAAATTTAGAATAAAAAGATAGAAAATATCGAGAGATTTTTTAAAGGGAATCCATCCTTGTATCTTTGTTAATGAATATATGCTATAAGTTCTTTAGACTTTTTTTATATTGTTTTATAAACTAAGAGCTTATTTAATAAATGATTAAATAGTTTCCATCACTTTATTTTTACCAAAAGTACCTTAACTTTCAAAATTTAAATGGGAAATTTTGTTATACAGTATTATAGACTAATTGATTACAAATAACTTTGCAAGTTAAATCATGTCTTAAATCAGAAATCATTTGCTACTTATGATAAAATTGTTAATATATATTGCTGCATAACAATAATAAGATGATATTGAAACAAATTAATTTTTAAGTGCCTTATTTTGTAAAATATATTAATTTTTCTTTAATTATAACAGGGAAATTAGAATTATAGTTTTTATTGACTTGCGATACATTTCCCTTTGCAAAATTATTTAGAATTGATCGGTCTACAACACTATAAAAGAGATAAAAGGTACCCGTTTTTGAATTCGAAAGTTAATATTATAATGATCTCCAATTTTTTAAAAGTACATATTTTAAACCTCCTACCTATATATAACTACTGATATCAAGGAAAAATAATTCAATTGTATATATGTATGCAGACAGTAATTTTAAAAAAATATTTATTATTTAGTACTAGCTTTTTATATTATATTCAGCTTTCTATTCTGCGGGATTGGCTAAATACGTAAAACTATTTTATCATTTACTATTTCACCCTTGGGGATTTAGGATGTTTCACAATGATAACAAAACACAACATTGTTCATTACTCTTTAATAAAATCCAAAAGTAGAGTCTATTTATTATTAATATTGTAACTATAGCGGCTTTTGGCAAGCTTCAACCAATCTTGAATCGTCCCTCTTTTATTGTCACTGGTCTCACCCACGCCTTCAACGCTAGCCATGCAGAGTTTTACACCTTCTGTGATAAAAAAAATGCAGTTACTATGAAATCGCTCAGATAAACAATAATTCTTACCAATCACAAGTTAGTTCATTCTTGTAACTTTAACGCACTACAACGTGATAACTCAAGGATAAGGGCGGCTCATCAACATAACACTTGTTGAATTTCAATCAAATAATATATACGCCGCAAAAACAAACAAGTAAATATTCTTTGTTTCGCTCACAAGGCCACACTACTAAGTTTGACTACCACCACACGAAACAGCAATTAACACGACGATCCGCGGTTGCTCACCAAAGCTGTACTGTTGAGACAATGAGAGAGATGCATATATTTATGAGAAATGCTTATGTATTCTGCAACAAAGACAACAATACTAACCCGGTTGCTGACGACTGCGCAATCGATACAGATTGATATACGTTTAAAAATCGTATATTATAAACTGCAATATTACTAAACAAATATTTTCATTCGGCATCTATCTATAACAAATTTTGATTAATGTAAATATTTTACTCATATTTCCAGATATTGTTATAATCTTTGTACTTTTAGTTGCAATTGTTTATGACATGCCTATAAAAAATGTAGCTCAAATACATATTTATCGTATACATTTAAAAATCGTATATTAAAAACTATAATATGGCTGAAAAAATGCAAGTAGTGCCAATTTCACCAATTTACAATTTAAATATTTGACGGAAGTGTAGTCTCAACTCTCAATTAATTATTTCTCAAATATTCTGCGTTACTCCAAAAATTTTTGGAGAAATACATTTATAATATACGTAGAAAAATCATTTATGGAATAAACGCTTTTCATAGACGTTGATTAAATATACGATAACGAAATTTAAACCATAATTTCATATAATAAACGTTTATTAAACCATCATGTGTTGTTTGGGAATTAGGAAACTACTAGTACATTGTTTTATTTGAACAATTTTAACGTCAATGATGTGTGGATTAAGTGGAGTGAAAATACCTGCTTATGTTATTAGATATATGGCAAAAGCTCGTTTTTTTCTTCATGTTCTTGATGCTCCTCTTGGTGATTCGGAATTATTAAGGATACCTGAAGAACGTGTCGCCTATGTCATGTTATCGTTACGATAGGCACCTATTGAGCACTTGGCATTATTTATTTAATTTAGAAAAAAATTGCCTCATTCTAAAATGGATATCGGATAGAGACATTCTAAAAGAGTCGTTTGCGGCGCCAAACGTTATTAGGTGACATTTTTATACTGTTTCAATATTTTTGAAATCTTTGGAAAAACACTTTGCTCACGTACATCAAAATCTGCTTGATAAAGCTTTGGAAAAAGTAACACGCTTTAGAATTATTTTGCTACTTTTAAATATACTGACAGTGTGAAATTAACCCCAACAAACTGATAAATCAAACTTTATTTTTATATTTATGCGACTTTGCTGTATGAATACTGTCGCATTATTTATACTTTACCAATATCAGACATTTTTAAGACATGACATTCGTATATCATGCCGAGGCTAAGAGCCCTCGTTGAGATGCTTTTCTGAAGTGATTCGTGATATTATACAAAAGATATTTTATATCAGTATGCCCTTTTTTCAGTACTTAGTACTTTTTGTAAAGATATATTAAAGTGGGCATTATCAAAGACGTACTGTTTTTTATACTCGTGTTTTTAGTATCAGTATTGACAGATGACTGTGTCAGGATATTTTTCTAGGATGTCGCAGGTATGAGTGTGGCTCTGAATTCAGCTTCGCCGTGTGTTTATGATGCGTTAGATGGAGCGCTTTGTCATGTTAAACTGTCTTTTAGTTATTACTGTAGAAAACCAAGAGATCGACTTTAAAAAGCATGTTAAAAAACCGCGTTTTTTTCCAAGAGGAAACCTACATTTTATTTTGTAACATCTTATTTTATGGATGAAAGTAAGCTATTTTTGTTTAAAGCTCGTTTTTTTTTAACGAACTTTAATTTCGCAAGATATTAAACAAAATATCTGCAGATTTCTAGACATTCAAGGAAAAGTACTAAAGGGGAATTATTTCGGAATGTTAAAGCGGGATGCTGATTTTGGGCTCGATTGAACAAAGGAAAACACAAGCACTTAGATTAAAATGGATATATTGAACAAAATACAAATATGGTGTACAATGGTTGAAAACTTAACAAAGACTGAGTCCAACGGAAAAGTAACGCGCGAATAGATAGGAGCGCGCACGCGCACTGTCGGAACGTACCTCGACGAACAACCGCGGCGCGAACTAACACAGATTTTTTTTTTCATTTTTTGAGATATATCCTTTAGCAAACCAAGAAACCCTCCGAATGGCTCAGAGCTAGTTGAATTTCCGCACAGTTGGCCGATTTTTCATGATTTTTTAATCATTTTTGCGCACCCTATTGGAGGGGGTTACGAGAGGAGAGGTGAAATTTGACTGGTAAAATGATAATTGCATTATCTATTGTTCAAAGAATATGTTGGGCTATTTATAAGTTTCCATATGTATTTTCAACCGTTTTTTAAATTTTTTGAGGAAAAAGTGCATTTTTTTCACTTAAATTGTTATGTCTAACAAAACGCTGTTTTAAAACATAATATTTTTAGTCGCAAACTCCTCTATAAAATCTTCATTTTACTATAAGGAACGTAACCAGACTGCAACCAACAGCTACTTTCCGGGCTATGTGCCCCGCCGAGCGCTGAATTACAAGTTACAAGCCTGGCGCGTTAAGTGTAGTAATTGCATATTACCATCAAAACGCCAAGGCTTCGATTGCAACAAACACCAGCCGAAAGACTGATCCTACTTAAAGGACTCGTGCCAGTCGTCACACACCACTTGCAGACTGCACTTTCGAGCTGTTGGCTCTCGTCAGTGCAACTTGTAATTCAGCGCTCGGCGGGGCACATAGCCCGGTTGCAGTCTGGTTACTTTCCGTATAGTAAAATAAGGATTTTATAGAGGAGTTTGCGACTAAAAATATTATGTTCTAATATTCCGCCCTCTAAAAGCACATTTGAAAAACGCTGTTTGTTTTTTTTAGCAATTAATACCATAAGTGATAAAATGACTTTGGTTTCAAAAATGCTAGATTCACGATCAGTTTGGCAGTTTGTTGCTTTCATGTAATCCAACTAAAACAATCGCAAGCATCTGGAGCTTCTGGTTATACCGGAAATTGATCTAACTTGCTTATTTTAAATGGAACACCATATATATTTTAGGGCTTTCGAAAAGAGCATAAAATTCTGAATGAATGTGTAGTGATTTACAATAACCTTTATAACTTTCTTCGTGTAAAAGATATTAATTTGCTTTTTGGCATGTAGAAATAACACAAGGAGAGCTGCCCTCTACAATTGAATTATATTCAATAATAGTATACCAAGTGTTCCATTCTTTACGTTATATTTTGTAAACTTTAAACCGTGAAAACTTGTTTAGGTCAAATGGGACACCCCACATTTTTTTGCATCAAATTATGTAAAAGTAAATTCCTTTTTTTCTGATATCAGCATTGTGGAGGTTTAAGTCACAACTTTTTGAAATATTTGCGATTTTCTTAAAAATTCATGAATTGTTAGTGAAAATTTTATCAAATTAGCCATGATTAAAACAATCAGTAATGTCAGTCATTCTCTTATGTCAAAAATGCCAGGACGTTTAAATTACACCCACGAAGACTTTTTGAATTTGCTTATTATTAGGGATTCTGATTTTCCAACTTTTTTTCATTCCCGGGAATCGGGAAATAAAAATTGCCGAAATAAATTTTTCATGTCTCGAAAAACGCAATTTTTTTTCTTTCAAAATGACACGCCATTCATATATTCATTTTTAAAATGTTTAGGAATTGGACCAGAGGTTTGTTTCGGTCTTCGTCAAGTGTAATAATAGCCTATAAATATGTCGTTAGTGTTAGTGTTAGTGTCAACATTAGAAAAAAGGTGCCTGCTTTATGTGGTGGTTCCAGAGAAGTGGGTCACTGATACGAATAAATTGTATTGGCCAAAGAATTTATTACGTTGGGAAGTTGAAAAACTGAGAGCAGACCCAAATTCTTCACCAGAAACTAATTGGATTTCACAAGAATATCGTATAAAATTCGATTAGGTATCAGATTGCAATAAAATATAAATTGGAAGAAAATTTTAGTATTTTTAAATGTCCATGGAATTAAAACCGTTATTTTGCCAAAATGTAACATAGGTCCTTCATCCACTCATGTCTTCAATTAAGATTCTGTGAACTGAATCCCTTACAAAGTCTTGATTCCAGAGCAGCTTGTCTTAATGACTTCATTGGAAATGCATGAAAATATGCCAGAATTGCTATTTCTACGTTTTCTTCATCAATAATAGGCTTCCGCTTTGAAATTCTTGCCTTGACAGAGCCACAGTTTTTAAAATTATCCAGTATGCGTTTTACAGTATTTGGTGACGGTTTCTGTTTTTGTGGACGTCGAGTAGCAAAGTGCTACAAGTTCTTGATATTACTTATATGCTCCATAAATAATAAACAAATTCACAGTCTTCGTTTATTTTCGCTATTTTTACTAAAAAAATTTTGAATTTTTAAGAAAATCGCCACTTTTTCAAAAAGTTGTAACTTAAACCCCCACAATGCTGATGTCAGAAAAAAAGGAATTTAATTTTACATAACTTGATGTAAAAAATATAGGGTGTTCCATTTGATCTAAATAAGTTTTCACGATTTGATTTTTACAAAATGCAACGTCAAAAATGGAACACTTGATATACTATTATTGAATGTAATTCAGTTGTAGAGTGCAGTTCTCCTTGTGCTCTTTCTACATGCCAAGAAATAAATGAGTATCTTTGACACGAAGAAAGCTATAAAGGTTATTGCAAACCATTACACATCGAATTTTTTTTAAAATATAAAATATCTCTGAAACGGCTGGGTTTAGGCATAGGATTACTACATGTGACTCAGGATTTTATGCTCTTTTCGAAAACCCTAAAATACAGTGTGACCCATTTCAAATGGAAACCTCTCTGTAAAAAATGTATTTAACGCTTTTTATTTTTAAATGATAAACCATCGAAAACTCCACTTTATGACAAAAATTTAGAGATAAATTTCAATTTTCAAAGCCTTCTATGATTTATTTTCAATGTCGAAAATGGACAAATTTGATTAGCAATTTTTTTATTGAAATTTTAACTACACCACTGGATTCAGTAACCTCTCAAATAGGTAAATTCCAGGTTTCATGAAAAAATATTGAAAAATGACAGATTTATGATAAAATTAATGTAGGCTCATAGTAACTTTTACTTGATTTTTTCTAAAAATCGAAGTAGCCCATGAAAAATAAACAAAAAAAAGATAAATTAAGTGAACAGTTTTAATAAATATTGTCATTTAAACAAACTCATAACATAACATAACAATCATATTGGACTTAAAAACATAAGCATGAACAATTAAAAGTAATAATAATTAGATACCTATTAAATAAAAAAAATAACACATTGTACAACATTACACTAAAACTTCTTCAATTTTTGTAGCCTCTACAAGGCCGCCGTTTATTTTGATGCACTTATTGAATCGTTTTTTAATATTTTTTACGACATTCTGTAATTGTTGCCGGGTAACTTCTGCACAAGCTTGTCTTATTCTTGCATACAAATCTTCTCTATTACTCGGGCGTGACCTGTAAACTTTAGATTTTATTAAACCCCATAAATAGAAGTCCATCGGTGTTAAGTCCGGGGATCGGGGTGGCCATTCAATTAACGGGCTACCACGATCTATCCATCGATTAGGAAAGTTAGCATTATAGACAGGGCTTCCATCTAATTGAAAATGTAGATTTACTCTTTCTTGTATTGGAAGTTCATGTAGAATATTCCAAAATTCATTTCTTAGGAACTGTAAAAACTGCGTGCTATTCATATTACCTTCAAAAAAGAAAGGGCCAATGATTGTTTCATTGAGCAACCCACACCAAACATTAACTTTTTGTGAATATTGTCTTTTACAATTAATGACAAACTGTGGGTTTTCTATGGCCCAAGACCTAGAATTTTGTGACGATACTACCCCGTTTGTTGTAAAAGTTGCTTCATCGCTGAATAAAATATTTTTATTAAAGTTTCTGTTATTAAGATACTCTCCTTGAGCCCACAAGGAAAACTCCATCCGTCTGTTATCATCACCAGGTTCCAACGTGTGTAAAAATTTGGGTTTGAATGGTTTTACCAAATTCTTCTTAAGGCATCGGCGAATATCTCTCTAGGTAAATTCAAATCTAAGCTAGCTACTCTTACACTGGCGTTTGGATTGTTATTAAAATAATTTAAAACTGTCTGCTCGTACCTGGTTCTTCTTTGTATATTATCTGTTCTTATAATACGCCGTGTCACAGCGCCACACTCATTAAAAATTTTGTTTATTTTATAAACAGTACTTTTAGTAATGTTGGGCCTATTCGGATGCCTGTTGTTGAATATCTCACATACCTCTTTCAAAGTTCTGTCATTATCTCCTTTAAGGTGCACAAGTTCAATTTTTTTCTGTACATTTAGATTATCCATAATTAACTACAAACTAATAAACTAATACTTGATAATAACTATCGATTAATTTTATAATTCAATAAAAATGAATATGAGAATATGCGAATTTTAAAGATTTGACATTTGACTATAAAATTTGTTTTCCGTGGCACCCTATTATTATCTGCCATTACTCAATAAAAATGTAATATTTATTAAAACTATTCACTTAATTTATCTTTCTTTTGTTTATTTTTCATGGGCTACTTCGATTTTTAGAAAAAGTCAAGTAAAAGTTACTATGAGCCTACATTGATTTTGTCATAAATCTGTCATTTTTCAATATTTTTTCATGGAACTTGAGATTTACCCATTTGGGAGGTTACTGAATCCAGTGGCGTAGTTAAAATTTCAATAAAAAAATCGCTAATCAAATTTGTTCATTTTCGACATTAAAAATAAACCATAGAAGGCTTTGAAAATTGAAATTTATCTCTAAATTTTTCTCATAAAGTAGAGTTTTCGATGGTTTATTTAAAAAAAAAGCGTTAACATAGGAATATAAATACATTTTTTACAGAGAGGTTTCCATTTGAAATGGGTCACACTGCATACAGTTCCATTTAAAATAAGCAAGTTGGTATAGGCTTCTGATATAACCGGAAATGCCAGATGCTTGTAATTATTTTAGTTGGATTAGCCACACTGCCATTAGAAGCCCCCTAAATTTTCAACATTTTCTGGTGCGTAGTTTTCCCCACATCGATCAATACAGTTCTTGTTGAGACACCATGTATATAGAAACGCCAGTCACGCTAGACTCGTGATTATTTTTTGTGTTACGAATTCTTGTGGTATAATATAGTATATAGTTGTAAACATTTGGGGCGTTTTAAGTTAGAAATTATTTAATCCAACAATACGTAATTGCAACCAGTAAGTGCATCTTTATTTGTATGCTTAGGTTTGAATTGATTCTGGCTAGGGGCGAAAAAACGAGGTTTTTTAACATGCCTTTTTATGTACCGTTAACAAATATTAAATTTCAGGGTACTCAATTAGTAATTTATTTCGTGATTTTACATATTGAACTGTTGATGATTTATTTTCTTTCTTGTTAGTTTAGCATGTTTGTAAAATGGTACTAATTTGTAGATTGTAAATTTGTATTTATGTTTGTTGTTAGATAGCCCATGTGATATTTGAAATTATCCAGTTGAACTCTACATATGTATATATTATTCTTATACTCAAAAAATAAATCCAGCGTTAGGTGGAGGAAAAATGATGTACGATGGAGTCCTTTACCATTTAAAAATAAACACACTGTACAAAGTTACTAATTTAACCAGTACCAACGTGGAGTTGTCGATTTGTCACCTGTACAGTATTTAATAATTCTCTACTCCATGCAGGAAGCGTTAGCAACAGGGAAGGATAAAATTGGCAAGTTGTCCATCAATTTTTACCCACCGTGTGCTGGAGTTAACAGCCTTATACTCACAATACAAAGAACATATTGACCAGTTGTAAATGTTATGAAAATTATGAAATTATTTGTTATTAACATACTAGATCTAACATCACAAATTGCCAATTTCGAGTCACTAACTGACAATACGTTAGCTATTTAATCAATTATTCTTGCCTGGGCGAGTGTGCAACTTGTTAGGAATATAAAAATACTTAGTTTTATCTTATTTTCTACTTAACAAAGATAAACCGTGGATCTGTTACATTTTCCAGGCTAAAGATAACAAAAGAACTGCCCATATACTGCAACAGTACATAAAAATATAAACTAAAAATCAAATTTTTGTTACAATTAAGTGATATAACAATATAGTCATGACTCAAACTTTTAACATTTCTAGAGATTTTATTAGATTGTTTTATTTAGTTTCTAAGTTAATTATTTTTTATTACTTTTCAGAAACAGTATTTTTTATAGTGATATGTTATTGTATAATTCCATTTTATAACACCGTACTTAATTTAAAATTTACAAACCAATCTGTAGAAATATTTTGTGTTAAATGTCGAGAGAAGCTTTAAAATTGATTGCGCTATTTTTCACTTTGGGCCTCTATTTCTGGCATCGATCTAAAAGTAGGGATCCATTTTTAAAGCTTTTCAAGTAATGTGTTGTGTATGCATTTGAATAAAGTAAATCAAGCATATATGTGTTTCTGCATTCACATTTATGGATTCCCACAAACAAGCATTCAAGACAAAATCAACGAGTCTGGTAGGTACATTGTGGAAACGACCGACATTTATGGTCCAGATGTATTATGATTTCTCTTGCCTCCAGCCACCCACTTAACTTTAAAATGTTGTATAGAATAGGCTAAGAGCTGGTAACATTTTTTGGTTATTAATTAGTTAAGGCCTATTTTTTGAGAGAATATATAAGTGTCATCCATAAGGATTATCCCCGATAGCAGTATTCGCAAAAAACACAGAACACAATTATCATTCAGTTAAAGCTGTAGCTTTTTATATTGTTTGCCTGTTATCTTATCATCTTGTTATAACATTGGGAGATGGATTGGCTGGTATTAAAAGGGTTGCAGATCCCCTGAAATGTGTCATGTGCACGATAACATTTTTATTATTTAATGAGGAAGATGCATACATTTTAAAAATGCTTCAATTTATTATTTTTCCATAATAACATTATATAAGTTGATAATATAATAAAATAAACTCGTAAAAAAATTTCATATCGTAAATATTCGACATTAAAATTTGAGCTTTTATGTAAACACAACCACGTGACTGAAAAACGCTATGATATTGCCTTGACGTCATTTTGACGTCACTAATTTGCCCTGAGTTTGCAAATTCACGTTATTATCCTTAATCTTGTTAATAACTATTGGTTAATATGACGGATAATGATTTCATAAGATGCTTAGCATATTAATCTATAGCCACAGCATTCCTTTTAGACGTTTCAACATTTCAATAATAACAACGTGACGTCATCTGGCACATACGACGCCACTGGGCACGGAGAGAGCGTTTCAATGGTTTTATATTCGCCCAAAATAAATAATTTTTTTGGCCCTCAATTTTAACAAAAAAAAAAAAAAGGAAAAATACGAGGAAGCATATTTTTCTGTCGTCTATCTATCTGCGATATAAAAAAATAACGTGCAACTTCCTCATTAAACTTCAATTTTTGTAATGTAATGTATTTTATTCATCATATCAAGTTACACACATGGTATAACTTATTAGACAAGTCAGTGGTAAATATAATAAAACATACAAGTATAACAACAATATGACATACAGTACTGAAACATATTAAGTACAATATATTACACTTTAAAATTAAATATAAAACTAAGAGTGTAAATAGTCATCTACAGAATAAAAAGCTCTACTCATTAAAAATTTTAGCAGGGCATTTCTAAACAAATTAAAATTATCGAATTGGCCAAATAGTTGGGTAAATTTATTATAACAATTAATGCCTTGAAAGATGTGAGAATTTTGGCCCACACTTAGTCTCAAGAAAGGCACCCGAAGCTGATTGTTGCTGCGAGTAACATAGCTGTGAACATTACTATTTTTTAAAAAGATATTTTCCTTTTTTTTATATTTGTTGTAATTAAGAATATGTACAGAGATGATAACTTTAAAATTGATAGTGCTATAAATGCCTCTTTACAGTGAGTCTGAGCAGGTAAACCAAGCATACACCATATAATTTTCTTTTGTGCTACAAAAACTTTGGAAGCATGTGGAGAGTTTCCCCAGAACATCAATCCATAAGATATCTTAGACTGAACCAGACCAAAATAAGCTAGCTTCAGCATATTAAGTGATACAGTGGATTTTAGATATCTAATAATGAAGCAGGATTTACTTAATTTCTCTGATAAATCATCAGTTTGTTTCTCCCATGTCATTTTGTGATCTATCCTTAGTCCCAAGAATTTTATTTCATCCGTTTGTACAATTGACTGATGACCAGCCTTAACTAAAACACTTGAATTGTGACCAACATTTTTGGGCAAAAATGACATACAAAATGTTTTGCCAGCATTTAGAACCAAACCATTGCTCAAACACCAATCAGAAAATTCACTTACTGATTTATTGGTTCTACTGGTTGTTAACTCCAAGGTATTACTAGATATTAAAAAATTAAAAACAATAGGGGACCTAGAATAGAGCCTTGAGGCACACCAGTAGCAACGTCCATAGCATCCGATTTGTATGAGCCTATGACTACAGCCTGCTTTCTGTTGTTTAAATAAGAAGTGATCCATTCGTGGGCCACGCCACGTATTCCAAATCTAAAGAGTTTATCTAAAAGTAAACCATGATCAACGGTATCAAAAGCTCTGCTGAGATAAAAAAATAAGGCTATTGGTTGCTGTTTGTTGTTCAGTGCATTATAGATATATTCACATAACTGTTCAATAGCGGTTATGGTTGACTTATTTTTTCTGAACCCATTCTGACATCGAGGTTAAAAGATTGTGATCTTCTAAAAAGCTGATTAATCTATTGTTATAGCAAAGTTCAAAAATTTTAGCTAACTGGTTTTGGACACTAACATTTCTATAATTACATGCTTCTAGTCTAGATCCCTTATTTTTATAAATCGGTATGGATTTCGAAATTTTAAGAACATCTGGATACTGGCCACTGACAAATGATTCATTAATCAGATAAGACAGTGGGGTACAGATTTCACCAACTACCGCCCTTAGTTCTTGACCACCTACTTCATCTATCCCTGCAGCAGATTTTTTCGTTGTTTTGAGCAACACCTCTAATTTCTGCCGGGCTGGTCGGTAATAAAAAGAAATTATATATATAATTTGGAGGTAATATCAACTTATTACAATCTGGTTTAGGACACTGAAAATTTAAAAAGAAATTATTAAAACCATTGCAAATGTCTTTGGTATTAGTAAATGTTTGCTCCTTAACTGTTATCCTTGTAATATTTTGTTTCGGATAATTTTTTGCCTCATTAATTATTTTCCAACTTTCATTATATTTTGTGTATTATTTATACGCTCATTGTTGTGATTGGCTTTATCCATCACAACCTTTTCCGAATACAGCTGTTTTAACCTAACATACCTGTTTTGAATTATTATATTGTAAAGATAATCTTTACTTACTTATGTAGTTCACACAAAAGATGGTGTAATTGTTTTAGGTCATTGTTGAACCATTTTTTCCCTTTAAAGCGTGGTTTAATTTTTTTATACGTTATGGCATTATTAAAATGAAACATAAAAGATGTGTAAAACGAATTAAATTTTTCAGTAAAATTCATACCATTAATCATTTCTTGCCAATCCTCATTGTTTAATAGATTTTTTAAGGTAATTAAATTACTCTCTGACATGTCACGCTTAAATATTGGTATATTATTAGCATTATTAATGTCAAAGGGGCTTTTAAATTTGCACATCTGGTAGGTATGATCGGATAAATAAGTATCATTAACTGTAATTTCACAGGCTGTTAAATTTGAAAAGATTACATCAATTGTAGTTGTGCTTCTACCAGTTATGCGTGTTGGTTCATCGATGTGGTTTTTCAAGTTAAATTCATTGAATAGGTTAAAAAATATGCTTAGTTTCACAACTATTATTAGCTATATTAACATTAACATATCACCACATACTATGAAATAATACTTATTCTGATATAAGTCACCTAATAAACCATACATTTTATCGATAAACATGCTAAAATCACTATCTGGGGTCCTGTATGCTACGATGATTACTAATTTAAATTTAATATTCGCCATATCCATCACAGCTATCGACGCCTCAAAGTGCCTTTCTAGACTTAGTTCATATTTCATTGGCCTTATATTTTCTTTGGCAAATATACATACACCACCTTTATTCATTGTTCTACGACAAAAACTGTTTATTAAAATATAATTTTCTAACCTAATTAGTGGAAGCTCCTCTGCATTCATCCAATGTTCACTGAAACACACTATGTCTGGTTCACATGAGTCAAACAATATTTGTAGTTTTTCTGTTTTTTTAGCAATTCCTTGAATATTAAAATGTAACAAACTAATATAGCCGTTATCAATATTATTTACGCCACAATTGTATTGTGAACTGTCATCACTTCTAAAAAAATGTTTCCGTTTGTTCCATTTTCCAAAATTCCTCTGCAATTGATTTCTCCTGTTCCTCATGAATCAACAGTTCCACTTCTTCTATCTTGTCTTCTTCCAGTGTTTCCACAACATTAGGTTTGCCAAAAACTACATTTTCTATTGTTTCGTGTACTTTTACGAATATAAGAACTTTATTCGTGTTCTTTGAATTCTTAATCAATAATATGTCATTATTGGATTTTCCTCGTCGGTGTAGGATAATAAACACAGAAATTTTACACTATGTCGACGTTTCGATTTATTTTTAAATCGTACAGATAATGAGGTAACTAAATAAATACATTTAGTTTTTTATAAATGTAACAAATACTGATTTTTAACATACAAAATGATTAAAATATAAATATAAACCTATAAAAATGTTTTAAATGTCTCGATATATAGCTAAATTAAAATTAATATATAACAAAATTACGGACAGAAAGACAAAACGAAAAAACACATGAGCATCCTTACCTAGTGTAAAATATTCTTATCAAAAGACATGGTCCTTATCATTATATAATATATATAAATAATCATGAAAAGTATAAGACACATACATAATAGTTAATTAAATATATAGCGGTACCTTATCAATACAGAACTCGGACGCGAGCAAGAAACACTCCCACATTTACATCTAAAAACTAATGAAATTTTTTATTGACTGCAATTGCCTTATGTGCTTGTATGCATATCAGTCTTTTGTTATAATTAATTTCTTTATCCAAAATAAATACCTCGTCAAAGTTACAATCATGATTTTCAGTGAAATAATGTGCAGCTAGAGCAGTTTTTTGTTTTTATGCTATTTGCATGAATATCCATGTTCGTATACGCGGACTTCAAGTTTTGTTTTGTTTGGCCGATATACACCAAACCGCATTCAATGCAAGGAATTTTGTAAACCACTTTGGAATTGTAATTTATATCCAATTTGTTTTTCATTGTATTATAAAGATTACCCACCGTTTTTAAGTGAGAGAACACTATTCTGGTATTGTCATTAGACAAAGCCAATTTCAGTTTTTCAGAAAGTCCTTTTATGTAGGGAATTTTTAAATTTTTTTATTTTCATTGTTATTTCCAGCGTATTCTGAATTGTTACTGTTTAAAATTATATTGCAAAAGAAGATTTAAAAATAAATCGAAAGTCGACATAGCGTAAAATTTCTGTGTTTATTATCCTACGCCGACGAGGAAAATCCAATAAAATCCTAAGGATACAAAACAAATAATAACATTTCTACATCATCGGTATACACAAGTCTTTTTCCAACACAATGGTCTTCTATCATGAAATAAGACAACAAAATGGAGCAGAATATGACATGTTTAAGAAATGGGCCGTTCAGTTAAAGAAATTAGCATCTCATAACAATAGGAAAAAATTTTTGTTCAAGTGCAGAGAGAAAATATAGTACGGTCGTGAGCAAAAAAAATAGGATGTCATAATGCATAGTATTTTAGTCGCAAACTCCTCTATAGAATACTTATATTACTCTAAGGAACGTAACCAGACTGCAACTAACAGCTACTCTCCGGACTATGTGCCCCGCCGAGCGCTGAATTACAAGTTACAAACCTGGCGCGTTAAGTGTAATAATTGCATATTACCATCAAAATGCTAATGCTTTGATTGCAACAAACACCAGCCGAAAGACTGATCCTACTTAAAGGAGCTCTCGTGCCAGTCGTCACACACCACTTGCAGACTGCAGTTTCGAGCTGTTGGCTCTCGTCAGTGCAAGGTAGGCATGTGACGACCGACATGAGGATCACTTGACCATTTAGTACATTTCGGTATCTTTGGGATAGCGACATGTAAATGTAAAAGAGTCAGAAACTTTTCATTAAACTTTGAAATCACATTTTTCATGCTAGATTCGCCAGTGCCATCGCATAGTACTAGTTAAACTTTTTCTTGTAAAGTTGACATTTTTAATTCAAACGATAGATTATTCTGACACAAAGACGGATCACTTTTATTTTCGTTTCAATGGAATATTCTTCTTAAAATATTAAAATTTTATAAAAAAAAACGTACCTATTTAGTTAGTTCTGTAATTTGATACGTCATATTTTTTAATTCTGATCAAGATTTTCTAATAAAACTGTTCAATATTTCTCACAGAAAAGGCACTTTAACTGTGATTTTTATTTCTAAGCTGTTACCAGCACCCTCTAAAAATTTTTTTAAAGTCCAAATAGTAAAAATAATTTTTGGGTGAAGCAAAAGCAGAATACGAAAAAATATGTTTGAAATTAAAAAAAAGTCATTTACACCTATAATACCGTTTTTTGCCGTGGACACATTGTATAAGTATTGGGAATTTTGGTAGAAACATTTGTTAAATATGCTTCAGCCTATATAAACGTTTAATCCAAAGATAATTCCAAAGAAATCTAATATCCTAATGTAGTTAAGACCATCCAGTATATTAATAGCCTGTTGGATAAGCATTAAAATACATAATTTTTTCTTTTGTATTTATTTATAATTCATATTCTATAACAAATAAGTTAAATCCTTCAATCCCACGCTTCCTTTACTCGTAAATGTGCCAACCTAGACTCAATGGTGACATTTTCATAAAAAGGTTTCGTCTTTGTTTTAGTTTTAATAAAGTTTTCTTCATTTTTCCCCAGAGCTCTAGCATGTCCAAATGATTGTTCCTAAAAAATAAATCCGTCTAATATATCAGGTTTGATTGTTAATGAACATCGCATTGATTGTACATTAGTACATCTAGTACTTTTAATTTTTGTATCTAGCAAATACTACGGCAGGATATAGAAATTAACCACAGGATACAGTTTCGTTAATAATAAAATGTCTTGACATTTATTACTATAATATATTTGTGAAACAAGAAGCAACTTCTAAAAGTTATCGACAGTATCCATTTAATAAATTAGCGAACAAACATTGAAATATTAATAGGATTTACCGGTGTAAGGTAGGCATGTCTCAAATAAAACATATTTTGCTCCTCGATTTCAAATTGATTTTTTAAATTCTGTATATCTTTCCATGTAGGCACCTTGACTATTCGGTCCTTCCCTCTATGAATGTGGCCATTTGGCATATTTTTTCGTCGAAATAATGCCTGGAATATTCTCATTTTATAACGCGAAAAAAGTACCACCCAAACAAGCTAGGTTATATAACTGCAGTTGTCATTTCCTTCGTCTAACCATTTCTTCCTCTTCTGAATTATAATTTAAGGCATAAAATGCAGAAGAGTTTACGAAAATTGACTCGGAGCATTTAAATCACTGTCTTTGGTTTTTTTGTAGTTTTAGAAAATGAGATTACTTTCTAATCGCTCCTAGTGAAATGTCGCAAACAACTACTAAATAGGCGAAAATCACAGAGTGGGCGACATCTATATTTAATAGTATAATCTCTTGAAGCGTGAACAATAAATTAGTTTACTATTAAGTTTCTGAGGAATTCGGATAAGAATAAAAAAAAAAGCTTGTGCATGAATTTTCAAATGGTTTAAGATTTCGTCGATAGCATAGAAGGGAATGTTTATTTATTAGGACGAGGTAAATGAGATATATAATAAATAAACACCACAGAAATCAGACATTGATGATTCAATACATGCTCTTTAGCATTAACGGGTGAAATAAGAAACCTCAAGCTTCTACAAAATGAGATATTGGATGAAGTTGCGGAGTTACCATTAGCTCAATTTGGAAATTTATACTTTCAACAAGGTGGTGCTCCTCCGCACAATAGTTTTAAATCATCTTACTGAGACGCATGGTGAACAAGTGATAGCAACTGATATGGTTCCATAAGGGGGTCTGCCAGGTCCCCAGACTTAACCTGTATGGATTTTTATTCAAGAGGATATCTCAAGGATATAAGCTATAGGGTGAGTCATTACTCTGCAACACCCGGTAGGAGATGTTTGTAAAAAACATTCTAGTTTTGTCACGAAACGTCCCTTTGATGTGTCATGTTTAGTGAGGAGGTTATACGCAATGTTTACGTATTGTCTGAAACACAACGCATATATTTCAACATTATTGCTTAATAATAATAATATAACAATACACATCTTTATTGAAGCCAAAGTTTCTTACAAACATTTTATAAATAATAAACATACACTATACTATTCTTACGCTTTTTGCAGTCTTTTATGTAACATCAGTTGTTTTTTGAGACACTCTTTATGCCCAATATAAACAAAATAGATAGTTGCACTATCGCGGTTGAAAAAAGTAATCAACTGGATTTTCTCGTTGTAAATATGGTTCTCGCCAGTGACACATTAATCATAATATGCTTTTTCTACAACTGTCAAAAAAGGCTATGTTTGCGCATTAACGTCAGTCAGTGTGTCAGTGTCTACATTACCATGACACCATGTGCAAAATATTTTGCACATCGCATACCTATTTTTTATAATTTTTATGAGCAAACATTGCCCTTTTTGACAGTTGTATATTGTTCGCATCTCGAACGACTTTTTAAAAACTTTCGCTCTATCACCAAAGTAGTATTTCGCACCCTAGATACAAAAGTAACTATTATTTTTATTAGCGTCAAAATGTCATTGCGAAACCCACCAATGACTTTTTGCAAACATAATTTTATTGACATAACTGGACATAAAAATCTCTATTTACAACACTTTTTTTTTAAACTTACCAGATAAAAAATCGATTACATTAATTCGGCCGCAACAGTACAGGGTTATTCACTATATATTGTGCTACGTCAAATTTTAAAACTACAATCTGACGTAACTAGTTGGTCGTCGTCTGTTGACTAACGGTATTTGCCGGCCGACTGACAGTGGAGATGGTCGGGGTTCTAAATTACTTTGATGTATCAGGGCGCCAAGTAAATTTTTTTTTCACTCCAAATACCAGCTCAAGTACAATGTAACCTCAAATTTACTAAATAAATTACTTAGCGAGACGATAATGAAAAATTCAAATTCAGTTTTATCTTTTAATAACAATAAACGAAATAGGTTAACTTTAAAACATTCAACAGTACAATAACGTAGAGTATGGTATGACAGACAAATTCAACACTAAAAAAAATATATATTTAACTGGGTATACGCGTCTTACGTAAGTGCTTAAACCCCCAACAAATATCATAGATGTTATAATTAGTTGACAGAATATTTTCATAAAATGTTTAGCAAAATTTTAAAAAATATATATACATATATATAGGTACAGTGGTGAAATTTTTTTTAGTAAAATTTATAATATATTTTAAAAAAATTCAATGTATATATGGCGCAAGAAGGATACAAACTGCAGGTAGCAGGGCTTCAGCTTCGGCTCAAATTTCAGGAATGGCAACTTCCGGCCTATCAATTAATCCAGAAAATGGATGGCTCCTCCACAAAAAAGAAATTCCAGTCCAGCAAGGAGAAGTAACATAAGTACGTGTAGACCAGTGGAAAAAAAAGTTGTTTGTTTCAGGGGAGACAAAAAAACGTAGGACAAACTACGAAATCCTAGGCGAAACCGTAGGTGAAAAAAAAACCCTAAAAATAAATTTTTACCATTGAACAATTTACTACAACAGTCTGAAGAATGCTGCCACTAGCATAGTATTTTAATGTTACAAGTATCATTTCTTCGACAGTTACAGCATGGTTCCTAAAACAAATTAAAAGACATTAGGAACATTAACCAAATCGCAAATTTTTCTTGGTTGTCTAGTCATCACAATAAAGAAAAATAAAGGTATACCTACTGTTCAGCCGGAGAAATTATTTGTGCTTTAATTTGGTTAACAACAAATCGAACCCCTTGTTTAGATAGTCTAAATCTCTGCACAAATTCTTCTTCGCTCCAAATTAAAAAATGATTTGGTCTTTCTCTATATTTTTGTGCTCGTCTTCGAGCATTTCTTAACATTTCCACTCAAATATGTTTTTGAACTGAGTTTAATCTTGAACCGTATGTGAACTGGAATTGTACAACCTGGCCTTAATAACACTTTACAAAGCAAATTGTAGAAAAAACGTTTTATTTTACTAGTGAATAAACAACTGTTTAGGGTTGTTGCTATGGAGTTAATAATGACGGTTTGAAATGTCAAAATTGAATAAACGATAAAATAATTATTTTCGTGGCCCATCTTGTTATTTTTGTTTCACTTGTGTTTTGACACGCATGGCTCACTCTTCTTGCAATAAAACAGCTCATTTGCATTTGAGATGGACCTATACCAAGGTTTGTAAAGTAAGATAAGTAACATGGTAACTTCAACGGAATGGAGGGGTTATGATGAAGGCAGCCATCTTGCGCATCATCGTGCCTGCTGAAACTTAATTGTATGTATGCATTTTTTGAGACGCGCTTGTTTGTTGAGTTATTTTGAAATATTTTTTTGTTTTTGTGTTTATAATCGTGCAGTTATAGTTATTTAGTGTATAATCTAATTGACAATTACTGTTAAAGAGAAAAGACTCATAGTATATAGAAGTTTGTAACCTGTGTATTTACAGAAATAATCTTAAGGTAAACAGTTTTTATTATTTTCCGTTCATAATAATAACAAATAACAATGTTACATACAATTATTAGATGACTGGAGGAAAGGTTTGTAGTGTAGCTGATTGCAAAAACAACTCAAAAAAGGAAAAAGAGAGTGGTGAGATGTTGATATTTTTTCCTTCCCTAAAAAAATTGCTTAATACGGGAAATAAAATTTATTTTCATATGATACAAAGAAATATTAGAAAAAACCAATGAGTGATTTTTCCTTATTAATTGCTGTGTCTAATATGACATGATAAAATTTAATGGCCCTCTTGTTAAATTTTATTAATAAATTATTGTATGCACATCTAATTCTAATAAAAAATTTGTATTAAAATTTTTTAATACTACATAATTGTAAGGCTTAGCCTGGGGAAAAATTTCTACTCAGTACGTCATAAAATAAGAAACTTTTCTAAGTAACTCTTTTCGTTAGGGCGAAAATTAGTATCATGTATGTTTCTTCATCTATCTTATAACTTATTAAATTTGCTAAGAATTATATAAAGCAATGAAATCAAGACTGAAGTCTCGGGCAAGAAATTGCACACAAGATTAAAAGAACCTACTTCAGTCCCTTGGTATAAAATGTACTTCTTTAACTGCATATATTAATTAGTTTAAATTTGATATGTAGTAATGTCAATTTTAAATTCCAAGGAAAATGTTATCGATGTTAATAATCATTAATCAAAAAAGTCAATTTATTAAATTGTGCTTGTACATTAAAAAATACAAAATACGGAATTCAAATTCATAACTAATTATACTTTTATACTAATGGTTTGAATGCCAGAAATTCGAATGAGCAGGCAGAGCGACGCGTTCCCGCATTTTAAATAGTGATCTGATTGGTCGACAGTTACCATGCTACCTATCTTACTTTACAAACCTTGGACCTATACAATATAATATATCTGAAATCAGGGGAAAAAGGGCTTCTCGAAAATACCATTAAAAAAACATTTATTTCGTATCACGTGACCTATACATGATATTGATGTTTCAATAACAACATAAATAAAGGGGGTCAATATATATAGTGAATAACCCTGTTACTTCTGAAGAATCTTTACTAGTCAACGAATGATATTTGAGGTTAAGTTTACGTTTTGTCTGAAGTTAAGCCTAGTTGTGCTTGTACATTGTTACCTACTTCTGAAGAATCCTTATGCACCAGCAAATGGACATTGAGGTTACACCTTTCTTTTGTCTCATATGAACAATGATCACATTTATACATTTCTATTTCTGACAGATTCTTATGTAATATCTGATGTTTCTTGAGGTTATTTTTATATTTGGTCTGATATAAACAAATGTCACATTTGTACATTGTTACTTCTGATGGGTCCTTATGCATCAACAAATGATTTTTAAGACTACCCATATATTTTGACTGAAACGAACAAGAGTCACATTTGTACATTGCTACTTCTGAAGGATCCATATGCACTAACGAATGACTTTTTATTTTATATTTCAATTTCGACTGAAACGAGCATGAATCACATTTGTACATTGTGACTTCTGAAGTAGCCTTGTGTGTCAGTAAATGATTTTCGAGATTACTTTTATATCTTGTCTGAAACCAACAACAGTCGCATTTGTACATCGTTACATCTAAAGGATTCTTATGCACTAACAAATGTCTCTTAAGTTTATATTTCAATTTTGTCTGAAATGGGCACGAGCCGCATTTGTACATTGTTACTTCTGAAGGCGCCTTATGTGTGAGCAGATGATCCTTGAGATGACCTTTATGTTTTGTCTGATAAGAACAAAAATTACATTTGTACATTGTTACTTCTGAAGGATCTTTGTGCTTCAGCAAATGAGTGTTGAAGTTGCCTTTATGTTTTGCCTGGAATGAACAATAATCACATTTGTACATTGTCACCGTTGATGGATCCTTATGCTTCGTTACATAATGTGATCTGAGGCTGCTTCTAAATTTTGTCTGAAATGAACAATAACTGCATTCGTATATCTTTACTTCTGGTAGATTTTTGTGTGAAATCAGATGATACTTGAGGTTATATTTACGTTTAGTCTGATATAAACAAATGTCACATTTGTACATTGTTATTTCCGATGAATCTTTATGTGTTATTAAATGATTTGCGAGGATAGACTTATGTCTTGTCTCAAACGAACAAGAATCACATTTGTAGATTGTCACTTCTGAAGGATCTTTGTGCTTCAGCAAATGAGTGTTGAGGTTGCCTTTATGTTTTGCCTGGAATGAACAAGAATCACATTTGTACATTGTCACTTCTGAAGGATTCTTATGTAATATCATATGGCTTGTGAGAAAATCTTTACGTTTTGTCTGAAACGAACAAGAATCACATTTGTACATTGTCACTTCTGAAGGATCCTTATGTTTCAGCAAATGATATTTGAGACTAAGTTTATGTTTTGTCTCAAATGAACAAGAATCACATTTGTACATTGTCACTTCTGAAGGATCCTTATGTTTCAGCAAATGATATTTGAGACTGAGTTTATGTTTTGTCTCAAATGAACAAGAATCACATTTGTACATTGTCATTTCTGAAGGATTTTTATGTAATATCAGATGTTTCTTGATGTGACTTTTATATTTGGTCAGATATGAACAAGAGTCACATTTGTATATTGTTACTTCTGAAGTAGCCTTATGTGTCAGAACATGATTTTTGAGGTTTCTTTTGTGTTTTGTCCGAAATAAACAATAGTCGCATTTGTATGTTGTTACATCTGAAGGGTTTTTATGTAATACCGCATGGCTTGTGAGAACATCTTTACGTTTTGTCTTAAACGAACAAGAATCACATTTGTACATTGTCACTTCTGAAGGATCCTTATGTCTCAGCAAATGATTTTTGAGGCCGAATTTACGTTTTGTCTCAAATGAACAAGAATCACATTTGTACATTGTTACTGCTGAAGAATCCTTATCAACTAGTAAGCGTTTTTTAAAGTCTGATTGTGATAAAACAATATCATCTCCAAACCTGAAAATGATAAAAATGAGTATTACCACTCAACTGTGAGTTAATATTTATATAATATCGTATTTGAGAGGTGATATTTTGATTCACATTTTAAAAAAATATACTAAAAAAAATTAAAAGTCACTGACACAAGGTAAACTTTAAAATGATAATCATTGTGCAAAGATTCATTTTTAATCAAACCGGTTTCGTAAGTCTATATACATTAAAGTTATTAAAACATAATTTTTCTGTCACAAGCTCCCCTATAAAATCCTTATTTTATTATAAGGAACGTAACTAGTCTGCAACCAACAGCAACTTTCTGGGTTATGTGCCCCACCGAGCGCTGAATTACAAGCCTGGCGCGTTAAGTGTAATAATCGCATATTATAACCTCCTAGGAAGTTATACCTGGTGCTTGGCGGCAGCTCTTTTGTCGGAGGCACTGGGGATGAGTACGGATTCTTCTTTTGTCACAAACTTTTTATGTGATATTATAGGGGCGCCACTTAGTTTTGAAGTTATAAAAACTAAGAAAATTTATACTACTTTACGGTATGCACTTACAAAAAAATAAAAACATTAAGTGGATTCTCAATAGCACTTTACTCAAATTTTTAGTTTGTGTGAGCAGATACAAGTAAACATAAGGTGAATTGTACAACGGCAAAACTGGTTAATGTATTCCAATATTCAAAATTATATAAATAATGCAGGTTACCCCGTAAGTAGCGCTACTTTTGGTTCACACTTTATCTGACTGATATCTAGCAATAACTCAATAAAATACTTGATATGTGCACGTTGAGATATGGAATTTCATATAATTTTCGTCGAAAGAAATATATTAATGGATTTATCTGACCTTAATTTTACAACAGTAATCCAGTTGACCTTCTTTTCCCCTCGTGGTATCCCAAATGCCAGAAAGTTATATTTGCATAAGATCCAGAATGACGTAATTTGTAAAATCACGACAGCAGCAGCAGTAACTGAAGGGTAACCAAAGATGCATGTGGTGAGCAGACAGCAGAAATAAACAGGACGGTTTATGCAACCGCTAACTAACAGTGGTCCAAACAGCAATATGATTTCAGAAGACAAACGGACAATACGGCAATCTCAGTATCGGTAACAAATTTTTCTATTAATTAAATATGTAAGTAGATAAGTAAGTAAGTATAAGGCCGGCAAATCTTCCAAAGAATGGCCTTTTTGTTAAATTAATTTCACAGAAAAATTTGTTTGTATTCTGTGCCTTTACATATCATAATGTCAGGTTATCTACTTTACTTTGCGTTCTTTCGAAGCCAAAATTTTTTTGAATTAAAGTATCTTTTAAAAAACTAGCCATGTTTTATACTTCGCACAGTGGCGTACCCGCCTCACTCAGTGATAATCTATCCTGATCACCTTTTCAGTCATAATTATTTAATATACTTACTCGTTACTGCTGGTAAACTATCACAAACAAAAATTAATATCGACCTTCTATAAATACTTGTATACAGAGAGAGCCAGAAAAAGTACTATATTACCGTTACAATATTACCAACAGAACGCTAATGCTTCGATTGCAACAAACACCAGACGAAAGACTGATCCTACTTAAAGGAGCTCTCGTGCCAGTCGCCCCACACCACTTGCAGACTGCAGTTTCGAGCTGTTGGCTCTCGTCAGTGCAAAGTAGGCATGTGACGACCGAGGATCTTTATCTTTTACTATTTGGTACATCTCGGTATTTTTACGATAGCGACATGCAAAATAGTCAGCAGGCGCCATCTAGCGGTCCAGTGTCTGTTGCAATCGAAAAATAAATAGCCTGACTGGGCTTAGCATAGTTCAAATGTGCTTCTAAAGGGCAAAAAAGTAAAGCATCATTTTTCTGTCGCAAGCTCCTCCATAAAATCCTTATTTTACTATAACTATGACCACATAAAAATTCGAATAAATTGCAAAATAGAAGATGGTTGGTCTATAAGACAAATTGCAGGGCATATGAATATTAGTAAAAGTACAGTTGGGAGTGAAGAAACGCTGGGACCAAGAAGGAAGTATTAGCAGAAAGGTATGATCTTCTAGCCTTAAAGTTTCAAGTAATGAAGAGGAAGTAACTCTTGTGGAATATTTATGACAAAACGCTTTTGATTGCACAAGACTCTCTAAAGTTGCCACAAATTTTCCTAGCTCTCGATTGACAGTGTGCCAAAGAATTAAATCGTCAGATTTGATAACTCAAGTAGTGGCTAAAAAACAACTATTAACTGCAGAAGCAAGCAATTAAATTATATTTATATAGATATAACACTTTGAGAAAGAGTAGTATTTAGGGATGAAAAGGTATTTCAGTGCACCTATGATGGGCACACTCATGTTTATAGGTTCAAGGTTCGAAGAAACATATGTGAGCAGAACCAAAAGATCTGGACAATTCAGTGTGAATTTATGGGTATGGAGTAGTTATAATGGAATGAGAATTTGTTGGAAAATTGACGGAAGGTTTGCTGCGGAAAATTATATACGAATGCTGAAAAATATAATGATGCCATCGTCTTTTATTCACAATAGATATAGGTATATTAAACCAGTTATTAGTCAATATGATTATGCCCGATTTACACAACTAAAATATCGCAAAAATTATCATACGACTTGTCCCTAATTTTATTGCACAGAAGTGTACACATTATTTGTAACATGTATTAATTACAAATGTACCATATCATAAGCTCTGTAATGCATATACAAAGTAATGTGGATAGGAAAAAAAGTGCCGCTACCTGAAAACGTTAAACTTTTGTATCTCCGTTGTGCAATGAAAATGTGAAAATAATATTTTTACTTGTAGACTATTTCAGGGGTCGTTTGGCCTTACTTCACTTCGACATAAAAGATCTTTTGTGAATAACCCTACAACTAGTTATTGCCCAGGATTCCAAGACTTTTTATAAAGCTTGTGATTTTCCTGGGGGCTAGTTTTCCTATGTCTTCAGGTGTTAATTCCACCTGCTCTAGGAACTTTAGCCTAGTGTGGATTAATACCTTACATTCACAAAGTATATGTTCCGCAATTTCAGTTGCAGTATCACAGTTATCTGTATTTGTCGTCTACTGCCTTGTCCATGTTCTTGAGATGATATCTCAAGGGGCAGTAGCCAGTTAGAAGGCCTGTTATCAGCCTTAATTCGGACTTTTCCAATTGGAGAAGCCTTGTAGCATTCTTTGTTGAATAAGTTATAAACTTTTTCGCTTGTCTTTGGCCTGGAGTGAACCTGGAGGAATCTCCAGTAGGAACTATTTGTTCCTTTTCCCATTTTTGGATCTTCTCCATTATGTGTCCCTTGGCCAGGCCACAAAACGGTTCAGGTCCAATGAATTATGCTTCAGCTCCTTTTTTTGCAAGGCTAGCATCAAGGCCTACGTGTATCATCAAAAAAATTGAAAGATCTTTACTTCCTGACACTGAACGCAACGGACCTTAATATAGTCTCGTATTATAAAAAGTATAAATGCATTTACAGACAACTTCTCCGTAAAGCAAAGAGAAACTATAACGACAGTATCTTAACAAATGCAAGTAATAAATCTAAAGTGGCGTGGGATATTATTAAACCTAATAAAAAGAATAAAATAAATGATTTAAAGCTTAATATTAATGACAAAATAATAGATGATTCTGTTGAATTAGGAAATGCCTTTAATTCACATTTTAATGAAATTCCAACTATACTATTGAAAAACATCCCACATAACGACTCTGACCCATCAAATAATATTAACAATAACCTATATACATTCTTCTTTGAACCTGCGACTGAAGCTGAGGTCTATGATATTATACTCAATTTGAAAAATTCCAATTCAGCCGGAATAGATGAAATTAGTTCGAATTTGCTAAAGAAATGTAAAGATTATGTTACTAAACAACTAACGTACCTGATTAATGTTTCTCTTAGTGTAGGGGTTTTCCCGGACAAATTAAAAATTGCGAAAATCGTACCTATATTAAAATCCGGAGATACTGACGATATAAATAATTATAGGCCAATAGCACTATTAAACACTTTTGCAAAAGTCTTTGAAAAATATGCAGCAAATAAAATCATAGCCTTTTTTGACAAATACAAACTATTTAACAAAAACCAGTTTGGTTTTCGAAAAGGACGATCAACATCTAGTTGTATCAATAAATTTCTAAATTTACTCTATAATAAAATGGATAACGGCGAGATTGTCATAGGTATCTTTCTAGATCTTAGCAAGGCGTTTGATTTGGTCTCACATGAAATTCTCCTAGATAAGATGGCTAAATACTGGGTTAGAGGACTAACACTCAACTGGTTTAATAGCTATCTGGAAAATCGACCACATCTAGTAAGCATTAATTCGTGTCGATCTGAAACGCTTCATACTGCAGTTGGTGTCCCACAAGGGTCTATATTAGGTCCTTTGTTATTTCTCATTTATATAAACGATCTTAATGCACATAATATATTTTTGTTTGCTGATGACACGTCTGTGGTAGTAGGGGATAATTGCCCGAAAAATGTTGTTCTTAGAAGTAATGAAGAATTGGAATCCATTAATAGATGGTTAGTCAATAATAGGCTCTTATTAAATACAAACAAGTCCGTATTAATTAGAAAAACACTTTGATAACCTCTGATAGCAGCCTGCTCATTAGAATTTCACATAAATCACTTAGACAGGCTGAGTCAACAAAATTTTTAGGCTTATACATATCTGAGAATTGTAGGTGGGGGACACATATTGATCATATGTGCAAAAAATTGGCTTCTGTTTGCTATTGTATCAAACAACTAAAAGATACTGTAAGCCTTGATGTCATAAAAAAGTATTATTTCGCAATTTTTCATTCTATTCTTTCTTACGGTATCACTGCTTGGGGTTTTTCAAATGAAAGTTTGAGAGTCTTTAAACTACAAAAAAAGGCAGTAAGATATATATGTGGCATAAAATCGCGAGATAGCTGCAAAGAGCACTTTAAGGCTTTAAATATTCTTACGCTGCCCTCTTCATTTATTTTAAGTATCCTTATTTATGCAAAAAATGAAAGTTTTGAAACCCTAAGTCAGTGTCATCATTATAATACGAGAAATAACGAGCGTTTAGAAATACCTCAACACAGAACAACAATGTATGAACACTGCCCCAAATATCTGGCCGTAAAGTCTTTCAATAAATTACCAGATGACCTAAAATCTTTAAATATTAATATTTTTAAAAAACGCGTCAAAGAGCTACTCTTAGGAAAGGCGTATTATTCGGTCAGGGAGTTTTTAAATGATACTTTTTGATTTGATGATAAATTCACATACTACATTCACAATATACACTATAATGTCGTTTGTTTTTTTTCTTCTTTTGCTTTGCATTCATGTCATATTTGTTATACTAATATATATATTTATAATTGTATATAGATTTTAAAATTTTGTTAGTACCAGTTTTTTACTTTGTTTTACTTTATTATATTCTATATATTTTCATTCTGACCTGACGACTTATTGTACAATAATCAAATAATTGGACCAATAATAATAGTATTATTAGTACTATAATATATGTGAAATATATATAAATTTTATTGTTATTTTAATATGTTACTATTGTACTTCTGACCTACCAAATGTACATTATTTGTATCCAACATGGTGAAATAAATATTATTATTATTATTATAAATATTATTATTATTCATTATCTTGTACTCACTCATGCCCTGGCACCCACATCAAGGTAACCTTTTTGTTGTTGGCCAGTTGCTTCAGGGATTGTTTACATTCCCAGGCAATTTTAGACTCAAAGGTATAGGACCTTAGAGCTTTTAGTGCTGCCTGACTATCTGGATCTTTGCCCTTAAAATGCATTTATTCCTGGGCACATAGATCTATAGCATGAATTTCTGCCTGGAAGATGGTTGGGGTGTTACCAAGAGCTTTTGAGAGCTTACATTTGGGTCTCGCTACATCCACTCCTACTCCTTCAGCCATCTTAGATCCATCTGTATACCAGATGAATGACCCTTGTTCCAATTGCAGTGCCTCCATCTTGCTCGTATTCTGCTTTTAAGCATGGATTGTATCCATTTAATTCTGGGTGACTGTATTTCCCTTTTTTCGGCGGCTTTTCGTATGGTTTTATAGGAGGTATTATCAAAAGTACCATTTATGTCTACAAAACACACATAGCCACTTGCTTAGCTGTGAATATCTTTTCAATGCCTTGGACCAGGCAAAGTAGAGCCTTAACCTTAACTGGGGAATATACCCAAGTGTGCTTGCTATGAATATACTCAGGCATGGATAAGCTCCTCAATTCCGTGTTGAAGTAGAGCAGCAGCATCTCTGCCCGGTGATTTAAAGGTTTTGAAAGTGGATACCGCCCATTTAATTTTGTTGGGGATGAATATTTTCCCAGCCAGGCATTTTCCTTCCCTGGTAAGACAGTGTGCATCCTCATTCCTGTCGAAATTCAGCCTGAATTATGCGAGAGCCTGGGAAATGAGTGCCTAAAAGCACTCTTATGTTTTCCTGCTGACTCTCTGTATATTCGCCATCAGGCTTTTTGAGTAGCCCTATTCCATTTGAGTGGTATTTTGCAAGAACTTTTTGTAGACGGACTGCTGGGGCTAGTTCATCTATCCCTTCACAAAACCATCTCCATGATCTTCTTTTAGACCTTCTCAATCTTTTATTGTACTCCGTAAAGACTTTTTTGTAGTCCTCCCAGTTTCCAGAATATTTTGCTTTATTAAAAGCTTTCCTAGTCTCAGCCCTAAGACGACTGAGATCCCTATTCCACCAAGCCACATCTCTCTGGACAGCTTTTTTCATAACATGAAGTCATGATGTTTTGTAGTTGATATGAGGCTATGTCTAATTCCTCTATTGTGTCGATGGAATGTGTTACACCTTCCACCTCCGTCCTTAAGTGTTCTTTATATACACTCCAGTCTATCAGTCTAGGTATTCTACATTCCTCGAGGCTTGTTACAGCTGCCTCCAAGTTGAATCGTATGTGTCTATGATCCGACATGGAAGGCTTATCTGGTACGTGCTAGTTTTTAATTAAGTCAGTTATGAGTGGACCAGCAAGGGTTACGTCTAGAACCTCTTTTCTAATCGCATTCATAAAAGTGGCTTAATTGCCGTTATTGATAATGTCGTATTATTTGCCAACAAATATTCAAACACCTCTAGCGTTTGTGTCAGTGCTGCCCCACATATGATGGTGGGCATTAACGTCGCCATCTATTATGTAGGGTTTATTTCTCCTCTTGCACCAGTTAATGAGGTTTCTAACTTCCTCTGGGGGTGAATTACCTTCCTCACCGGGGAAATAGGCGGAGACCACTATGACCTGCGTTTTTCCCCTTTCTGTAGGCACTTCCACAGCTGCTGCCTCTTTATGAACTCTGAGAGGAGAACAAAATGAGTATACTTGTCGAACAGCAGAGCTGTTCTAGAATAGTCATACAAGGTAGAATAAATTAACTTACATGATTGTGTAGGTACTCCTTTGATATGTCCTCTAAGTGCCCAGGGCTCTTGGATGAGCCCTATGTTTAATTCATCCCTAATAAATGTCCTGCTTAGTACACTCGAGGCTGCCTTTGCATGGTAGAGGTTTATTTGGAGACATTTCAGATTATTTAGGACCATTATGACGACATGGGGCCATTTTTGTGACCCCTTTTAGCTGTCTTTTTGCCCACGCTGTTAGTAATGAAATTGGGCTTCATGACAGTCCCACGTGTAGTGGAGCAAGTTACTGAGACAGCTTCCTGCATGCCCCAGACAGACATTTATTTAAACTAGGGTGCATCAGGTGCCCTGGGGTCCGCATAATAGCGACTAAGCTTTCCCCTAGCCATGCAGTCATAGGCTTATGCTGTTCCACCTTGGACTTAGGGGAGTTTTAATGTGGCTCCTATCCACTTGGTCGGCTCGTTAAGGCAGACCCCCACGTGTAGCAAACAATCCTCAACAACCACCCACTTGCTCCACACCACGACAGAACTCCAGCCACTTGCGCGCCAGAGTCAGCCAACCTTAATCAGACGATTCCGGCACCCGAGCGACTGAGTCTCCGTCTCCATGCTGTTGATCCTAGTATAGCTCCAGGACGTTCGGTAACGCTACCTCCTATTCTGCATCACTGCAGCCCTGTGACGGAGCTTGTTGCGACCCGTGATACCTATCCACAGCTGAGGATAGATGTCATATCCACCCACAGAAGTACACAGACATCCCAGGACGTCAGTACTGGTGCGTAACCCCAAGCTCATGCCGGATTTACCTCCCTGTTCACTTAGTGAAGAGAAAGATAATTCCGGATCAGTAGATTTTTACTTATACCATGGTGGATAAACGAATATTCGAATATTAAAATAGCATTATTACCTGTCGAAATCATCTTCATTTGTTTTTATTTCAATTTCTTCATGAAGTAAAAATTTTTGGTCCTGGATTTCAATATGGTTTTCCTCTTTATGTTTAGTCTCATTTTCTTCACAAAATGTTTCTTCTGCTTTAACGGAACCAAGTTTATTACTGTCACCTGAAATATTTTCAACAACTTTAACAGCACCTTGGCTATCATCAAGAAAAAGTTCTAATTTAATTGTGTCATCAATTTCTATTTCACCAGGACTTTTTCCATCCTCACAGAACTGTTCTTCTACTTTGATTATATCGGTCGAGTTACCATCAACTTTGCTTGTTACATCTCTTGTTGCAAGCCCTAATGAACTACTAACTTCCTGACTATATACGTCTTGAGTTTCAAAGAAATTCTTAATTTTTTCTCCTACAGTCAAACAGTTCATTGCAAACTGGGAACAACCCTCTAGAGATCCATGGCAAGATACAGAGGCTACAGGTCCTTTGATTACGTCTAAATCCTATTAAGCAAAGAACAAACATTAAAAATGAAATTCAGCATCGAAAAAAGTTTGTCTGTTGACAGATATAGTCCAAGTCAGAACTTCCCAACACTCAAAAAACGAAACCAAAACTTTACAACATAATTATTATCGCCGCGGGCCATGCAGCACGCCTGTCATCAAACAACCCGACACACATTGAAAACCTATAAAGTAAAGCGAGTAAATTTGCAGTCTAGACAGAACAAAGAGTGATGGTATTTTAATGAGGTCGTGAAGTTTTTGTTGCGATTTTTATGAGCCGGGAACTACTAATCTCAACTATATTTATAAACGTGAAAATATTTATTATTATCTGAAAGTACATGGAGTTAAGTTCATTATTTCCATACGTCGTTTTGTGGACAGAGCACCAGCATTCTTACGGATTGACTGTATATAATAATGTGTCAACGAATGGATGCAACAGGAAGAACTTCCTTTTGTCGATTTTTGAAAATAAGTCATTTTTCAAAAGAAATTTTACTTATTTTAAGAGCAAGTTAAGATGATCAAAAGTTCAAAAATATGTACCAGGTACACATATGCACACACCCACACCCACAAAATGTTGTACTATTAGCCGACTACCATACATGTAAGCAACATGGTTGTCATTCTTGAGCAAATGCCATACGTGTACCCACTTCGCACTGAGAGCCATACACATACGTTCCACTTTATTATGAGGCTGAAAATATACGTATATATATATATATATATATATATATATATATATATATAATACAGTGAGCATGTAAAAGTTGGAATAAATGCCAATTGAAAGCGCACATTTTTCTTTCTATTACCTTCTATTTAGTAAAATTGCGAGCAAAAGTAGATTGTGCAAATATTCATGTCTTATCTTAACAATAAAAAAAAATGTATACGGTGAACTCTTGGGGTTGAAGGTGTTTACTGTTTACAAATATTATATCAGCAGAATGTGATTTATCTGTGAACAGAGATTTACCTAAAGAATCCTACTTTTATCATACTAACCTTGTTTTCACTTTTGACAGAAACCGTGTCTTCCATTTTGAATACACCAAGCAAGTTATCATTTTCCTCCCAGACATTTTCTGACATAAACTTAAGGACATTGTTTAATTTTATCGTATCTGTATTATTTACACCTTCAGCTTGGCAATAGTCCTTTATCTTTTCTTCAACAATTGAAGAGTTGGTTATAAAACTAAAAAAATTCGCTAGAGATCCATGGCAAACTTCACAAATTGCAAGTTTCTTGTTGGCACTTAAATCCTATTAAGAAAAGAAAACACAATTTTTATATTTGCGAGATTTAAGTTGGTTGTTATATTCTTGTTACGTTAATAGCATTTCAACCTGGTTACAATTTATTAAATATGGTGGACAACTAAGACATTTCTATCGCAATAAAAGAGAGTAAACCAAATTTTGAAATCAGTCATCAGAACCATAACAAAGGGCACGCGTCCTACCAATGGTCAATCAGATGTACTGCGTGATTTCTACCAAGCGGATCACCATTTTCCTCCACCAACAATCTAACATAACTATAACTAAACTTTTGTTGCAAAATTGGCTCGGTCATTCTGCAGTTTATCCACATCTCGATTTTTGAGTTTTTTTTTTTGTAAATACATTAATAAGAGAGTTATATGAAGCATTTATGACTAATGAAACGTTGCGGAAATGTATAATAATCGAGGAAAATGGCGAGAAAGTGGAGCGAATAGGCTTGCTGGGTGGATAAAAATCACTGAAAATAAAGATAAGAGTCATTACAGCATTATATCTACTAAATACGTCTAACCTAACCTAACTTTTTCGTTTTACAATACAATGACAAATACGTAAAGGACCCAAAAAGGAGTAAAACATGAGACTTTCAGGTCATTTTCAAATGAAAAGTATTTAAATAGTCATTTCAGGGCAACGGAAAATAACCATCATGGCAAATTTGAATATTTATCGGGTACGACGGGACTTCAATGAAATCAATGAATTGCAGTAATAAGCAATCAAATGCCAAGACTCTTGTTTACCCTTGCCCTAAAATGACTTTTCAAATCTAATCGTATCAAAATGACCTAAAAACGTAATATTTTCACTCGTTTTTACACACCCAGCACCCATATTCGCTCCATTTTCTTAGATTTTTTTGATTAGTAAACATTTGCGCAATGTTTCATTAGTCACAAACGTTTCACATAACTCTCTTATTAATGTATCCACAAAAAAAAAAAAAACTCAAAAATCGAGAAGTGGATAAACTGCAGAATTACCATTGGCTCAAATATTGTCCACATATTATGCGAATATTAGAGTTTTATTTTCACCCTGTTAACTATGTTGTTATTCTAACATTAATTATCATCCAGGGCGTGCCAATAAAAACTCCCACGTGAAATATTTTGGAAACTACTAGAGATATTTGAGTTCTGTAAAAGCCCGTTGTTAGAACATATAAATGACTTTAGTTTTGAATATAAATAGTTTTTTAATATGTTAAGGGGTAGATGGCGACACCCTTAAGCTGGGTGCAGGTCCCGGCAGGGGGCGCGATTTCGTATGATGGATAGGTGTTTAAAAACACATTTACAAAACATTCGAACACTACACTCGAATATACTACTTAATTGATACGCGTTTCACTAACCATGTCAACATCGTCAGGAGATGAATAAGTCAGTATTCAGTTTTAAGTTTTAAACATCTGGTTGGGATTAATAGCAGCTATTAGCTGACACCCCGCCAGGCTAAATAAAGGCATTTATTATTATTATTATTATCTCCTGATGGGTTACACAAGTTGAAAGCTGAAAATTGTCAGACGCTCATTGAAATTCAGTACCTCTGGGTCTATTATTTGCATAAATGTAGCATACCAGTTCTGGAAAATATTTTTGAAACATTGTCTTTTCTAGGTCTTCTTCAACTTCCAGGATTGTAAAAGGGCAATTTTTTAACATATTCATACAAAATTCACATACTGCATGACCATTATTCTTATCTCTGCCAAAAGCAACTGCGTGATCTCGAATATTCAGGTACGCCTTTTTGAAAACAAAACAGTTTTGGAGTATTTCTGAACAATTTGTACACATCACAGGTTCATCACTTATGGCTAGATTCTAAAACAAATTGAAAACTTAACTTATTTACTTTTTAATAATCACTTAACCATCGCTGATTTAGTAATTTCTGAAACATACCAGCGTGACCAGAAGCGTATTAAAAATTTCGTGCATACTTCCTTCTATAGCTTTATAGTTTGTACCACACTTTCCAAAGCAAAATCTGCATATTTTTTCTCTGTTATCCATTTCAAAAAGAAACGGAATTGAACTATAACCTTGGCAATCTTAAAGTCACAACACAAATACTACTTCTTCTTCCTGAGAAACACACAAATTAATAAATAACTTGTTCAAAGTATGAATTCCCGTATTGTTGTCATTATTGTGCTTACGTATGAAATATTCATTGATTTGTGGCACTCCACTGTTTTCCACAATATATACAATTGTGAACCATTTTTATTAATCAATGAAAATTGAAAATCAAATAAAAAGTGTTGTAGATGGCGCTGGCACTCCACCAGTGGTGCTTCTAGTAAATGTATGCTCCATGCTAGAGTCAGTTGTGGGTGGTTGTGGAGTCAATATGTCATGTTTACAAGTGTAACGATTGTTGTTAATAAAGGTGTTTTAAGTATTAGTGGGCTTATTATAAGTACAAGTATACTGTGTGGATACAACAAAAAGCGCTGGACGGAAATACAAAACAAATGTCACTTTTCTCGCATCCACTTTACCGACATTTCGAAAAAGATTGTTAATAGATCATTTACATGTAGACGGCGCCACAGTCAATGTTTGGTATCAACCCTAACCTCACAATTCTTTTAATTTTGTCGTTTTTCTTTGCAGTTTTATGTTATTAAAACAATATGCCGTATAATTGTTGTGTGCCTCAATGTTCTTCTGTTACGGACAAAAACAAAGACTTAAAGTTCCATAAGTTCCCTAATAGTGTATCAATGCAAAAGAAATGGTTAATATCAATCAAATCTGACAAGAAACCAAACAAGCACAGCAAGATCTGCTCAAAACATTTTGCCGAGGATTGCTATACTATTACTAGCATGGGTAAGTATTTAAGACATATTAATTATTCTATTACTCCATGCCATGATTTCATTACATGCTTTGTATACTTACTTTTAGGACAATGGAAAATTCTCAAGAAAACTGCCATTCCAACATTGCATTTACCTATACGAAAATATGATGTTAGTGTTATAAAAAAGGAAAGTTTTATGAGAAGAAGAAAACTGAAAGAAAAATTAGAAAGGTTTAGAAAAGAAAAAAAATTGAACAAGTGCAACATACGCTAAATGCAATCGACTTGGTTCCTGGCCAGATTGAAAATTACATATATGTCAATGACAACACTAATCCTGACAATATACAAGGTGATCCTAGTTGTAGCAAAGTGTCAATATGTAATATGCAAGTTCAAACAGTTATTAGTTGCAAGAGGGCTCAACTTATATCGTATGAGTTTTTAACTGCTACTCAGTTAAAACATATGACAGGACTCTCTAGAAACCTTTTTAACTTCTTTTGTGAACATTTTGGTGGTACGTACTGCAAAATACATACTGCTTTATCGGTACAAAATGAATTGATTATAATGTTAATGAAATACAAATTAAATCTCTATTATGCGACTTTGGCAAGCTTATTTGACATCGATAATCGCACTGTTTCAAAAATAGTTGCGAATTGGAGTAAACATTTATATAAGTGTTTCAAACAAATAGACTTTTGGAATTTGGCGACTACCTCACCTGGTCAGTATACTGTAATTTTGGATTGCACAGAATTTCGTATCGAGCGCAGTAGTGACCCTATAGTTCAGCAAGCTACCTATTCAACATATTATGGAACGACTACTTTTAAATTGCTCGTTGGATGTTCAGAAAATGGAGAAGTGACATTTATATCAGATATTTATGGAGGCAGTATATCGGACAGGAAAATTACTGCAGCATCTGGATTGTTAGATGTTTTGCAGGATGGACAATTTGTTTTAGCAGATCGTGGATTTGACATCTCGGATATTTTAGAAGAAAAAGGAATGCATTTAAACATTCCACCTTTCAAAAGAGGAACTCAGTTATCTGAAGCAGATGTAATGAAAACGAGAATCATAGCAAATCGTAGAATCATCGTAGAAAATTTAATAGGATGGGCAAAAAAAAAAAAATTTTGACGGATAGAATTCCAGTAACTATGTGGCCTATCTTTAATGAAATTGTGTATAACTGTTTTATGATGTGTAATTTTAAAGACAACTTTGTAAAAAAAATGTATATCAGAATAAAATACTCTTATAATTTTCATTTGTTATGGTTTTAATTTGAGAAATGGTGGTATGGTTTCGATATTAAAAAATTACGAATCATTTAATAAAACCTTAATAATATAATTGAAATACTTTTAACAAGTCCAATGTAGGGGAGTATTTCTTCAGTAATATTTTGTTCAGTCTGATTGCAAATGTAAAACACATCTGCTGTGGTAATAAAAATACTAAATGCTAGGTAAACTAAAAAACTTTATTATTTGTATGTACAACATGCAAACAAAATTATCTCTAATTTCAAATCAAATAGAAGTGAAACAAATAAAATAGAAATGACCGGTACGTATAGCAAATGTCCATATGAATCAGTCGCTTCCATTTTGTTTAATGTACTTTTTGATTTAGTTGGTTAATCGTTTGGTATCATTTTGTGTTTTCCACACATATTACATGCAACATGTTCAAAAAGTAACAGTTTTGCAACTTAAGGAACAATTCGTTTACGAATAATTCATCAAATTTCACAATAATATTTAAAAATGATTTTGAGAAACTTGAATAAATAATAAAATCACACTCTGGAAGGTTCAATATAGCCATTCCAAGTTGCACTTGTGCATAATATAAGTGTTTCTTTTTTAAGACAACTCGATCATCTTCAATTTTTAGAAAATCACACTGGTTTACAAATTCTATAGCGGGTTTTTCTTTGCCTACAAAATTGTACAAATTTAGTAAGCATATTACAAAATTATGAACAAGAAAATTTACCAGTCACAGGGCATTTTATTTAAAAAAGTTGTATTGGTTTATTATCTCTGAACACAATACCGTCAGGAGACACTGCTAACCATGGATGCTGCTTTGATATTCTAAGTCCTGTTTCATATAGAGTGTAGCCAGTGCTTGTTTTGTACTGCATTCTTGCTTCCGCTTCTGTCTCTATACCATACCGTACAGACCTGAATAGTTAAAATTAATATAAATAACCATGAGATAACCATGTGTATTTTATATGATGTGTATGTCGCAGCCTGCTTCCACTGTAATTGGCCATTTTATGGAAATCCCCCGACATTATATAAATATCATAAATAAATGGCACATATTATGGCAGACATGATTCAATTTGTCAAGTTATTGTTGGGTTCAGGTCACCACTTTTATTTATTTATTATTCACCATACAGATTTACTAATTATTATATGCTTCAGTATTTGATAGCATTTCATGTATTGTCCAATATATTCATTAAAATACCAGTTCCATTATATTAAAAGGCTGAGATCGATACACAACTTTAACTTACTTGCTTGTAAATCCTTTGGGCCAAAAATATTTTTGAGACTTAATATACCAATCATTTTTCTGATAGGTGAAAAGAGAATAGCATCTAGAAGCTGTAATTCTAAATTGCCTCTCCTGATGCCATAATTTTCTATTGTTTCTTGTGTCAAAAGCTACCTGGAGAATATTGGATGATGTAATAAGACTCTTAAACGTCTCTTTGCAGCATTCCTTAGTTGGAGTAAATGTTTGAAAATTATTCAAATGACCATTATGACTTGCATTGTCGAATATAATTTTCAATACTACGATATTGTCGTCCATTTCAATTAAATTGTTTTCATCTTCCTCCGTTATATTTATTTCTGCATACTCATCGGGAGATTCTAACCTGCAACACACAAAGACAAACCAGCAAAAAACGGAAACTAATAAAACCTACATTTTTATATCATCAGAATTGCATGGGGCTTGATTGTGCCATTTTATATTAGGAACGATAACAACCTGCTACCAGTAGCAACTACAGACTGAAAATAATTATGATCTTCATTGTACACAGCAACATTAACTTTTCTACAGTTTGTCAATGGACACTGTATTCCTCTGTTTATCAGGTCATTCACAGTATCTTCAGTGAACTTTTGATTTTGTGAAATATTTGACTTTTCTTGTTTGATGACCTCAAATATCGACATGTAGTCTATGCCTCTTCCTACTGGTTTGTTCCATATCATACTCTCCGATGTACAAGAAATATACTCTTGTACTTTACCTGAAAATCGTACATTTATTGCTGCCTACATTTATAAAAAGTTATTGATATTTACCTGTAATACAAAAATATTCCAAAGAAAAGCACAGTGCACCAATATGCTTACAAGCAGCGGACACACCAGTTCCTGCAGGACATGAACATGAACACTGTAAAATTTCTGGTTTCTGTTTTAATAAGATCTGAACTTGATATTCAGAATTTTTTTTTTGCTCCGCACAACATTTTCCCTTAACAAAATAAATGTCTTTGTCTTTAGCCACTTGTGTATATTTGATAAATAATTTAAGAGCTAATATTCTGCCCTTTTCTTTTCCTTTTTTTGCCTTTCTTGCAAGAAACCATTTTTCTATAGATTGGTGATCTATGATTTTTAGATTTTTAAAAAAGTTGAGAGGTTTAAAACAATCATTAGCAGGAAACTGTCTGGGCTCTCCGACATTAATAACTTTTGTATCAAACAGAGTTTTATTAAGTCCCTTTTCTTTCCAAATTGCCAAACTAAAATTTGAATAAACAAGTTGTGAGGTTAAGATAACGTAAATAAGATATTTACCGCCTTTCAAGTATTTTTTTTGATCCTGTAGTCTTTGCTCCTAAAAGACTTAATTCCTTTTGTAACTCCGCAAGCTTCATTTTGAAAATATTCAACCCAAAGACCACATGAAATCGTTAACAATTCAAATGTACTGTACAAATCGCCGCAGAATAAGGACAGAAATACCAAACATCGACACTAGCGCCTCTATCGGATTTAAATGATACTGAGTTATGGTAAATGCTCTATTAAAGAACATTTTATTATTTTATTTGTTGGTAATTAGTTTAATAAATAATTTTAAAAAACATTTCCTTTTTTTAGTTACCTTTCTTATTAGCTGTGGTGGGGGACAAATTTATTTCTCATCTGACTAAACGGGTATTTTTTCGTACTCACTATAAAGTTTAACATAGTTTTGCCAAAGAAATATCATTATTGCCTTTAAATTCAAAGCTTAGTGGTAAATATTTTAGTTGTGATTTTATAAGCAACTAAATTTTAAATTGGTATTACAAAGTACAATTCATCTTATTATGAATAATGGTTGTCTTCCTAATTTTATCAGGTCTTTATTGACTAATATTTTCGTCAAATTTGTAAGACATGAGTAGTCTTGGCTTTTATAAACTTTTAATATTTTCCTGAAACTTTAACAATTACAAAATTCCTCGACTTTCAGATTTTCCAGATCTCAGTATATTTAAAATAATTATTCTTTACACCTATATACATATTTTAAACAATAATATTTATATTCGGACTTATATTTTTATAATATCCATAGCACTTATTACCTTTGATTTTTATATTATGTGAATATACATACTTCTGCTGCAGTATGTATTATGTAAGTCAAAAATTGCAGTTTATTAGCCTATATAATATTACACTGAATTCAAATTCTAGCCAGTCGCCTACGTCATCATAGCCACGCCCACTCACCGATAAAATAGCGTTTATAAACTATCCTTCTTAGTTTACTATTCTTGCATCTTGCATCCAACCAACCAACCGCTTCGTGGCCAAGATTAGTAAACATGAGGGTGTTTACTAATCTTGGTTCGTGGCCTAAGCGATATCCAGTTATATAGATCAGTGTCAGAGATACATTATCTCGGACTCCGAATTGGTGTCGTGCACGTGACGTCATTAACTAACCCTGGAGGTAAAATAACCTTAAAGAATCTATGAATGTTTATGTGGTTTTGGCGTATTTCTATTTTCATTTCTTTATAACAGAAGTATATAACTATCTTTGACATTTAAAGCGGTAAGTTCTTATATATTATGTTACTAAAACAGACATAAAATATTTTCTATTGTAGAAAATTAATCCGAGTTCGTATTATGCAACACTTGATGAAATACATCAAGAAAGATATTTATAAAAATATCTCTGTTGGGAATAAATCCATACACACTTCGTTTAGAAGATTGTTTTGCAGATATAGACTTTCCCAAAATATTATATCCTGACATAGTAATGTATCTTGTATATTCTAAAAGTGGTTTTACGATGGACGAAATGAAAGCATACAAGTCTTGAGGCATATAATCAAGCAGTATGTGAGTGGGTGAAAAAAATACTGCGTAAAGCAGTTCGATTTAAACGTTTTAGTTTTGGGAAAAGTAAGTATTGTACCCTTAGACCATTCAATGTGCCGCTAAGCGTAAGCGACACATTGAATCGTCTAAGATTGTACATACTTTTTATTTATAATGCATTTAACAATTATCCTATGTTTTTTTAATAAAATATTTTGTATAAAATTTTGTTTCATTTAAACATTTACTTCTATCTTATCATAAGTATTAAATCTGAGTGTGGAGAAAACAATATTATTTTAATTAAGATCATATTTTTGTAAATATGTATAAGTTATTAGTAACAATGCTTTAGGTTGAGTAATAATCTGTTGAATAAAGCATCCATTATATTTTCAACGCCTAGATTCAAATTTTACGGAATCAAAATTATAATCGATCAATAAAGCACTTTTTAAATGTATTGCTTTTCTAACCAAAACAGAGTCAAAGCAACACAAATAAGGCGAAAGTTCGGTATATTAAAGAAAGAGGATATATTAGGAAACATATATTTAGAAATTCTATAACATGTATCTTATATTTACGATGCATGATTGAAATCATTGGAACTTCTCGTACTCCTGCTTGTGCTATAATCTGGGGACGGATTGTATTAACATTTAGAAATATCGTATTATTTATTTAGGAGTAATTTAACATATAAATACTAAAAAAAATCGTTTATTATCGAAACAATTGGACTCCTACATCTCTTGCTGCAATGCTACCACAGATAACAACAGCACAAAAAGAATTCATATTATTACATATTAATTATATGTCATCAATAATATAAACTTCCTTCTAAAAAATAAACGTTATAAATAACTTGAACGTTAATAATAAACCTTAAACACAGTTTGTTTACATAAAACAATTAGGTTATTTTACCTCCAGGGTAGGCCAACTGTCAAATCGTGCACGACACCAATATTCTGCTACCTCGGATACCTACATCGCTTGATCGATTCCGAGCTATTGACGGCTTGACGTAATGCCCACAACATCTTATGGATATGTATGTCTATAGCGTATACATAAGATGTTAGAATTTAGACGTGTATTTTTAAATATACATACGATGTGAAATGTATATGCAACTACTGGATATTCATCAGTGGCATATACCATGTATATTGTTGGAAGTATATACATAAATAAATATACATAATATGTTTGTTAATGTATATCATTTTATATTATTTTTGAAAACAACAGGAGCCATTAACTATTTCTAGACTAGAACATCTTGAAAGACAAGAATGAATAGGTAGGAACAAAATTCATATATTTTTAATTTTAACAAAAAATTTATATTCATGCACATATTTAAATAACATATATAGAACCTAGTACGAAAAATTTAAAGATTTTTTTTATTTCACACAAATATTGAAAGTTATCTGCTAAATGCCCCAAAATTAAAATTTTTCAATAATTATAGAAGCTTTTTATTCGTTTAAATATTGATTCTGACATTGACTGCAATAATACTAGGCAGTAGCATAAATTCGGTAGATACAAACTCGAATGAGAACGATACGGTTTCTGATCAATCTCTCGATGAAAATCTGCAAATAACACAGTGAGCTCTAAAACATAATTTTTATAAATTAATGATTTTTTTCTTTTAGACTAATCACATATTTTGTTTCTGATTCCGCATTTGTTTCAGGGGACTCGGAATTTTTTTACAGTAAAGTAACGAAGAAAGATATAAGAAAATGGTTAAGGTGAGCCAGCGAAAGAAAAGACAAATTGAACATATTTGAAAGTAGAAACTAATACAGAATATAAAAATGATTTTATATATTATATAAAATATATCGGTAATTATATGTGTTCTGTATTTTTATTGACACTTACCTAATACCTTTAGAATGTACAATTTTTAAAAAATCATCTAAATGTGATTTTTATTTTGAAAATATTAATTAAAAATAATCATCCAAGTTTCTAAAAATTCTTCGTAGCAAATAATTTAAAAAAAAAAAATGATTTACGTTTAAAAGGTTTTCGAATTTCCTATATGGACATAATTTTTTATTTTGTTTTTTGTATAAAACAGCAAGAAAAAATTTAATGCACGATATTACGACCATTATAGTTCCGCCTTTTTGGAAGTTAATAAATATATTTAGCTTTCCAAAAGGTAAATATTTCGGATCATGAACTGGTTTTTGTAGACTTGAATTTTCAAATACAGGGTGGTCAAGTTATACCACGCACTTATAGAGATATTAAAAATATTGATGAAAAACACTTTATGAACATTTACAAGCCATTCCATGGCGCAATATACTTGATATTGATAATATTGATGATAAAATAACGTTTCTTAATGAAAACATGACACTTCTCACGGACGTGCATGCACCTTTAAAGTCTTTTATTTTCAAAAAACCATATAAACCTTGGATTACAGATAATGTTAAGTTACTTATCAGTTTAAAACACAAAGCTCTACAAAAATTCAAAAGAGCCAGAAACCCTATTCATTTCCAAGAATACAGACTTAAAAATTTTTCTAACAAGTTCAGTACGTAGAGAAAAAAGGCATACTTGCGACATTCATTTCAAATGAATAGTAAAGTTGTTTGGAAAGCTGTCAAAAATTTGCAAATATACAATCATCAAAAAACTAAAACAATCCCCGATAACTTAGCGAACGTCAATGAAATTAATAATTATTTTATAAATTCCATCCCGCATATTAGACAAGGGAACAATATAAATAATTATTATTAGGGTATTAAAACTTCAGTGAATTCCATTCTTATTTTTAAAACGATAACAGAAATTGAGATAAGTAAACATTTACTTTGCATTAAATCTCGAGCTATTGGTGCTGAAGTGCGACTGGAAAATAGCACACGTTGTACCTCTTCCTAAGACTAACAGTCCTGAGGGGTATGGTGATCTCAGGCTTATTAGTATTCTACCTGTACTTTCTAAGATCTTGGAATATATAATTAAATATCAAATTGTGGAGCACGTGGAAAATAACAACATATTACCATATACACAGTCAGGTTTTAGGAAGGGGCATAGTTGTGCTACGGCTTTGTTAAATGTGACTGATTATATTTTACGTGCAACAGATTCGGGGTTATTTACAGTGCTGGTATTGCTTGACTACTCGAAAGCTTTTGACACTTTAAATCACAAGACTTTATTAGTAATATTAAAATATGCTGGATTTCGTACTGAAGCAGTGGATTTCATTGCTAATTATAATAATTGTTACTTAATAGATAGGAAACAAAAAGTAGTATTAAATGGGCATTTCTCTGATTCTATAAATATTTTTCAAGATGTACCGCAAGGATCTGTTGGGTCCGCTTTTATATACTTTATACACTAGTTCTTTACCGACATTTATACAGAATTGTGGCACCCAGATGTACGCGGATGATACACAATTATATTTCTCTTTTAATCTCCGGAATAATTGTGAGCAGAGTCGACATTAATGTCCATTTCTGGTCCATACGTGGACCAGTTTTGGATGTCCATTTCATGTGGCAAACTGTCTCTAGTGGACATCCATTGAGTGTCCATTGTTTGTCTGCTGGGCATCCACTGGATGTCCATGATTTTAAATGGGTTAGTCCAATAGATGTCCATACTGGGAGTCCATTGGACCTTTTTGTGCTTTTGGTTAATTAATTTTCCTTAAAGTTGCATTTATTAGTTAATATTTAAATAGGTAATTAATCAGAGATAGGTAATAAATGAAACATTTTCTTAAACAATTTATTTTTATGCATAAGTATACAACATTACACAACACAAAATTACAAATCCATTAATATACATAATTTTCTATTCTTTTTGCATGTTACTTTAAAATTAGCATTTGAAAATTTTAATACATTAATACATATTAAATTTGGAATCGAATAAATAATCTAAGTAAGTAATTGAATGGAAATTGTGGACATGGATAGTGAAATATTTCTATTTGATTTAATAGAGAGTACTTATATATTATTTCTAGGATGTTCTGCAACTTTTTCAAAATTTTCAAAGGACTTTCCCAAACTATATATATATATATATATATATATATATATATATACAGGGTGTTGCATCATGAGAGGGACATAGCTTAATAGGAGGTAGAGAACATCAGTGGTAACCGGAACCTCCCATAGAAATGTCTCATTGGGCCTTCATTACGAAGTTACAGGGTGTTAAATAATTTTTGGCCAAACCGGTTTTTTGTCATAACTTTGACAGGGAATGAAATAACGGATTCATATTTGGTATGGCTAATGTACTAACGAGCCCCAAGAGGTACATGTATAAAAAAAAATATATCCAGGTCCGGACTCACTATAATTTATGTTTCTTCTTTGCATCAATAAAACATCACCCTGTATATATTTTTTTGAAATTTCGATACGATATTCGAAAAGAGCAAGAAAAAACAAACAAAATGGCCTATTTCATTTTTTTGTTACACCTTCGTGGTTATTTAAATACGTTGTTAAATGTGCAAGAAAATGGATTACAGAACCCTATTAAATGAGAGGCACGTGAAATAAATAGTTTTATAACTAAAATTTGCAAAAATTCTATTGAGCCTAGGTGGTCTGGGTGAATCCTAATTCCGGCACGTTTTAAAGGTCCATTTTGGTAAAAAACTGTGGTCCTAATAAGTAATCGGGTATGAAATAACAAAATTTTTAATCAATCACAGTAGGCTTGTTCAAAATGACAGATAATAAAAAGAAATCTCCTAAACAGTTGAATAATTGTTTGTTAGTAATTTAATGTGTCAATAATCCGCATTTAGTTAGTGAAAACTTGTGAAGATATTTTAACTATGCCAGTAAAATTTACAAACGTGGAATATGCTGACATAATATTCATCTATGGTTTCTGTAATGGAAATGGTAGGTCAGCGGAAAGAGAATATCGGCTGCGTTTTCCTGGTCGTCAATGGCCTAATCATAAAACCTTTAGTACGGTGTTCCAGTATGCAAGACAACACAGAAAGTTTCCTACTTCTGCAGTTGTGGAGCGTGTTTTACAACAAGGTGTGCAGGAACAAAACAATATTATAAACGTAGTTCAAGAAAACCCAAATATGAGTACTAGACGAATCAGTTTGGCAACTGGTATTCCTCATTGGCGAGTATGGAGAACCCTAAAAAGAGAACGTTACCATCCATATCATATCCAGCAGGTACAGCGTCTTCAACAAGGCGACGATATCCCCCGCCTGGCATTTTGTCATTGGTTGTCTAACCATCGCCCAGTCATTTACAGAACCTTATTTACGGATGAGGCACAATTTACAAGGGATGGAGTAAACAATTCACGAAATAATCATAAATGGGCACAGGAAAACCCACATGCGGTACGCCAACGCCGTTCGCAACACAGGTTTTCTGTAAATGTTTGGGTCGGACTTGTGAATAGACATTTGATAGGGCCACATTTTTTTGAAGAAAGATTGAATGGTGAAATTTACTTTGATTTTCTTCAAAATATTTTACCGAATATGTTAGAAAATATCGGTATAAGAGGCATGTTGTTTCAGCATGATGGGGCCCCACCACATTTTAACCTTCAAGTAAGAGAACACTTAAACAACGTGTATCCTAATAGATGGGTTGGACGCGGGGGTCCACATGAATGGCCACCAAGATCTCCTGATTGTAACCCTTGTGATTACTTTTTATGGGGCCACTTAAAAAACGAGGTTTATAGTATTGAAATTGAAAGTAGACAACATTTAATCCAGCGCATCGTTACAACCTGCGACGAAATACGGAATAATCCAGAAATGATATGTCGAGCAATTGGTGACCTTTCTAAACGCGCAAGAAAATGCACAGAATGTGGGGGAGGACATTTTGAAAATTTACTTTAGTGTCAATTACGTTTTATTTTTAAACACATTTAGTTATTGTTTTGTTATTTATTGTTAATTGAATGGAAAATATTTTATTTATTTAGATTTTAGTTTGTTCTCTTTTCCAATTTTTATTAAGTATAAAATGTTGATGATTTTCTTGATCAAAGTAACTGGTTGCTTAGGCCTAAATGGTTTAAATTATCTGTCACTTTTATTCTTTGAACAAGCCTACTGTGATTGATTAAAAATTTTGTTATTTCATACCCGATTACTTATTAGGACCACAGTTTTTTTACCAAAATGGACCTTTAAAACGTGCCGGAATTAGGATTCACCCAGACCACCTAGGCTCAATAGAATTTTTGCAAATTTTAGTTATAAAACTATTTATTTCACGTGCCTCTCATTTAATAGGGTTCTGTAATCCATTTTCTTGCACATTTAACAACGTATTTAAATAACCACGAAGGTGTAACAAAAAAATGAAATAGGCCATTTTGTTTGTTTTTTCTTGCTCTTTTCGAATATCGTATCGAAATCTCAAAAAAATATATACAGGGTGATGTTTTATTGATGCAAAGAAGAAACATAAATTATAGTGAGTCCGGACCTGGATATATATTTTTTTATACATGTACCTCTTGGGGCTCGTTAGTACATTAGCCGTACCAAATATGAATCCGTTATTTCATTCCCTGTCAAAGTTATGACAAAAAACAGGTTTGGCCAAAAATTATTTAACACCCTGTAACTTCGTAATGAAGGCCCAATGAGACATTTCTATGGGAGGTTCCGGTTACCACTGATGTTCTCTACCTCCTATTAAGCTATGTCCCTCTCATGATGCAACACCCTGTATATATATATATATATATATATATATATATATATATGTATAGAAACTAAAATGACAAAGTATACGTACCTACTTTATTTCATAGCAATCTACATCAAAATTTATAATTGCTATGAAAAAATAACAACTGGTTAGAAATTTATATTTATAAAAATCTCTACACATGTTCGAAAATTCATTCTGAGTCCAAAATGTAATAATATACAGGGTGTTCCATTTGAAAATCAAAACTTGAGGTCAAATGGTATCAAATTCCTTCATAAGTCAAAAATGTAGTTCTCTGAATGGCTCTACTAGATCAAGAATAAAAAAGTTATAGGGGCCTGAGTCACTACTTTGCATCACCCAGTAGCCCTGCTGAAAATGTCTCATAGAAACTCATAAAAATATATATAAGATTTGACAAGTTTCTAAAGCCAAAAATTACGTAAGAGTTGACAAGATTTTAAAAGATTCTATATGTGTATTTGAAACAGTAATAAAGAGATATGTCTCTAAAATGACAACGAGTTTTGATAGGATTTTATGGAATTATATGCGCTGTACTACTGGAAATGGCGAGAATATTCAGATAACTTCTGAATGTTTTTTTATATGATATTATCCGTACTTATAAGTTTTAATGACCTCTTCCAAAACATATTTTATGAGTTTATATAACCTTTTATATGTGGATTTTAAACAGTTTTCCAGAGTATTTATAAGATATGGAAAGAGAGTGACAGCTTCAATGACCGTTTCCAAAGTACATTTTATGAGTTTCTTTAACCTTTGTCTGTGTATTTGAAGCAGTATCCATGAGTATTTATAAGATATAGTCCGTCAGTGAGAGTTTCAACGATCAATCTTTAAAGATATTTTATGAGCTTATGCGTATATGTGTATTTGAAACAGTTTCCAAGAGGTAAGATGGTGAGAAGGCACCAATGACCATTTCAAAAGTAAACATTGTGATATTCACTTTTACAACTCATTAGATAATTTTAAATAATTATCAAACAAGTATGCAAAATAAATTCATTGATGTTTAAATTTAATGAACCAGAAAATTATATAAGGCATCTGGGAAACAATATATGCAGGTAACATGAACATGAGACCCCTCTACTGGAAGCTGTAGTATGTAGCTACGAAGTTTTTGTACGTTTTGACGATTTATTTGACTTCTGGTTTTAGTTTCCCGTACGATTGATCAATATTTGTAAGTTTTGGCAAGTTTTAAAAGAACTATAAGTAAACATTGTTTTAAGAGATTTTGCAGTTATGTGATCAAAAGCTTTCACATGAATTTATGAATGAAGTTTGTATGAGATTTGTGGAGGTTTTATAATCACAGTTTTTACAAGCATTGCAAGGAATTGAAAAGAGCAAATATTTTACGAGAATTTACAGTCCAGAGTTTATGAGCTTTTACAAGTACTTTCGTATAAAATTTTCGAAGGTTTCAAAGAGGGATTCCATGAAAGTACTATAAGTAAACATTGTTTTTAAGAGATTTTGCAGTTATATACTTAAAAGATTTCACACGAATTTATGAATAAACACACACTATACTATTCTTACACTTTTCGCGGTCCTTTATGTAACAAGACGAGATTCTTGTGCTTCAGCAAACGAGTGTTGAGGTTGCCTTTATGTTTTGCGTGAAATAAACAATGGTCACACTTGTATCTACATTGTTACCGCTGAAGAATCCTTATGTGTTAGCAAATGATCTTTAAGGTTACATTTACGTTTTGTTTCAAATGAACAAGAATCACATTTGTACATTGTCACTTCTGAAGGATCCTTATGCTTCAGCAAATGATATTTGAGGCTGAACTTATGTTTTGTCTCAAATGAACAAGAATCACATTTGTACATAGTCACTTCTGAAGGATCCTTATGCTTCAGCAAATGATATTTGAGGCTGGGCTTACGTTTTGTCTCAAATGAACAAGAACCACATTTGTGCATTGTCACTTCTGAAGGATCCTTATGCTTCAGCAAATGATTTTTGAGGCTGGGCTTTCGTTTTGTCTCAAATGAACAAGAATTGCATTTGTACATTGTCACTTCTGAAGGATCTTCATGCTTTAGCAAATGACATTTGAGGTTGAGCTTATGTTTTGTTTCATATGAACAAGAATCACATTTGTACATTTTTATTTCCGATGGATCTTTATGAGTTAGTAAATGATTTACGAGTATAGATCTATGTTTTGTCTCAAATGAACAAGAATCACATTTGTACATTGTGACTTCTGAAGGATCCTTATGATTCAGCAAATGATATTTGAGGCTTATCTTATGTTTTGTCTGAAATAAACAAGAATCACATTTGTACATTGTCACTTTTGAAGGATCTTTATGCTTCAGTAAATGTCTTTTGAAGTCTTGGTTACTTTTTGCCTCAAATGAACAAGAATCAGATTTGTACATTGTTACTTCCGATGGATCTTTATGTGTTAGTAAATGATTTACGAGTAAATATTTACGTTTTGTCTTAAATGAACAAGAATCACATTTGTACATTGTCACTTCTGAAGGATTCTTATGTTTCAGCAAATGGTTTTTGAGGCTGAGCTTATGTTTTGACTGAAATAAACAAGAATCACATTCGTACATTGTCACTTCTGATGGATCTTTATGTAATATCAGATGTTTTTTGAGGTCAGTTTTAAATTTGGTCTGATATAAACAAACGTTACATTTGTACATTGTTATTTCCGATGGATCTTTATGTGTAAGTAAATGGTTTACGAGTATAGATTTACGTATTGTCTCAAATGAACAAGAATCACATTTGTACATTGTCACTTCTGAAGGATCCTTATGTTTCACCAAATGATATTTGAGGTTGAGCTTTCGTTTTGTCTCAAATGAACAGGAATCACATTTGTACATTGTCACTTCTGAAGGATCCTTATGTTTCAGCAAATGATATTTGAGGCTGAGTTTATATTTTGTCTCAAATGAACAAGAATCACATTTGTACATTGTCACTTCTGAAGGATTTTTATGTAATATCAGATGTGTCTTGAAGTGATTTTTATATTTGGTCATATATAAACAAGAATCACATTTGTACATTGTTACTGCTGAAGAATCCTTATCAACTAATAAATGTTTTTTGAAACCTGATTGTGATAAAACCATGTCACATCCAAACCTGCAAATTATAAAAATTAGTATTACAACTAATATTTATTTAACATCTTATTTAAAAGGTGCTATATAAAATCATGTTTTTATTATTTATAAATATAAACAAATTAAGACAATATATGCAACTACTTAAAACATTAAAAGTGACTGACACAAAGTAAATTTTAAAATGATAATCATTATGCATAGATTTATTTTTAATAATACTGGTTGCATAATATTTGTATAGAAAATCTAGAAAGGATATAATCCGATGAGTCAATATTACCTTTTTGAGATGAAAAAATTAATAGCAGGCAACGGCCGGCTGGAATATATAGTTGAGGTCATAAAAAATAAAAAAAAAAACTTTGGAACTTGAGATGAAGGGAAGTAGTGAAATGGGGTGCTATTTAAGGGATGAAAACCGTTTTTCGTGATTTGTGGCGAAACGTGACCTCCTAGAGAAAAGTATTTCATACAAAAGCTGTAGATAATAAAAAAATCTAAAACTTTTATTCTATATATTTTTCGACATAACCTCAAAGTTTGCGAGAAAATGGCGAAAACCCGATTTTTCTGTTTTTATTTTTTTTCTCACTTGAAAATTATTTAATTTAAATGAAACTTTGTGAAAGTACGTAATTGTTTGCATATAATAAGCATGAATTTTTTCAATTATGAGAAATAAATATTTTTCGCGATTTTACCGTTTTTCCGAAAAAACATCCCTATGTTCGGCGAACAACTTTATTGATTTTTTTTTTTGGATTTTGATGTTCTACTAGTGCTAATTTTTTTCGTCGAGATGTCTACTTTCAAATGGTACGTGATGTTAGTGATTTATTGTCATGTAGCAGCTTAAAATTAAGAAAAACCGAAAAAATTTTTTTTTCGAATCTCGAATTTGTCGATTTTTTTCATTATTTTCAATTTTTTAGCATATTTATTTAACAATTCATAATATTTTAATGAAAAAACTTACTTTGGTATAAAATAAATAAAGTTGAATGAATTCCATCACGGAAAGGTAGGGAAAACTTCATGAAATTTAACATTTACATGGAAATCAATAGTACTTTATTAATTTTCATAAGCTACAGTTAAGTTTCGAAAACTTTATATGCATATTAAATTATTCTAAATACATATGATAAAATACAACATACAATTTATTTATATTGGCTACGAATTCTTTACTTTATTTACAAATATTTACTTTATTAATATTGGTTATGTATAGCTTATAAAAAGAAAATAAAATGATTGTTAAAATATAATCAATTTGAGGCCTTTTTTGTTGTGGTTCGTTTTCTTCATCGATCAAATTCTATATTATTTTCAAAATCATTGGCATTTTCAGGCTCTTCAATTTCGATGTCATTATTCTTTGCTGGCTCTTCATCAATATCTTCAGAATCACTTAAATCTACAAATACTTCTCTGTCTCTATTTGAACAGTTCTCAGTGCATGTATTGCATATATTGGTACATTTTAAGCCGTGTTTTGGAGAGCCACACCTTTAATTATTGCATCCACTTTCACAAGTACAGCTAAAGCTTTTTAACAACTTTCCGGGAATCAAATCGGAACTGTCAGAGATGTATTTCGGCTCGAGTCTTCCTACATTTTCGTTCCAGCCCCAGTCCTTTGCTTTTTTGTTGTCCTGATCATTGTCAAAATTACCCAACCAACTTTGCAATTGGTAATAGACTCTGTAGGAGTGTTGTGGAGCTGCTTCTTCAGTTGGAGGGAGTTTTTCCAATTTAAAAGTGGATTTGTTTGTAATTTGCTGATACAGCTCAAATCGTAATTGATTTAATGAGTTATAAATTTTCTTACTTTTGTAATTACTAGCTGTAAGTTGAGATCCATTTTTTGCTATGGTTATGTGGTCTGCATCTTTTTGATAATAAACACTGGCTAGGTTTAATTAAGATCTTACTATTGTTTTTTTCCCTTTTCCAGCAAAACTTGAAGTTGTATCACACCCAGAGAAAGCATGAAGAAACGCTATTACACTTGTGTATGGTTCGTGTTTAAATTGATGTATAAAATGAATCTTTGACGTTGCTTGAGCCTGGTTTGTGAAAATAAATATCCAGCCCATTCGAATTTAATTGGTGTAAAAGAACTAGTAAATCGATGTCTTGACCCACGATTATTACAGTTTTATCATCTTGTTTAGCTAATTGGATCACAGTATTAACAATCATTGCGTCGGCGTCTTCAGGAGCTCGCTTACACAAAAAGCCCTCGGACTGTAATTTATTTGATATTGTGATAATTAAATTGTTTTTACTATTTTGATTTGATAAAAATTTTTCTTGTGAAAAGGGTATTCGTTTAATTTTAATCGAAAACTCAATCACCACGTGCGTTTACAAAGGACGCATCACAAACTGAAAAAATACTTTTACACAACTAGACGAATAGAGATTTACTACTACAACAGAATGACCTCTGCTGCTCTTGTGCAGGTTCACTTTGTCCTACCCCTCTCTACCCCCAACCTTCAGTCGTTTTGGGCCGGCATTTCAAATACCTGTATGCTGATAAATTTCAAATTTTGTAAATTTTTTTTTTTTTGTTTGAATACGTAACAGTATTTTTTTTGTTTGTATTCAATTTTAGCGTGGTTTCCAATAACTAAATTCATCCAACTTTAGTTATTTTATGCCAAAGTAAGTATTTTCATTAAAATATTATGAATTATTAACATAAATATGCTAATAAATTGAAAATAATGAAAAAAATCAACAAATTCGAGATTCGAAAATTTTTTTTTTCGGTTTCTCTTAATTTTAAGCTGCCAAATGACAATAAATCACTAACATCGACGTACCATTTGAAAATAGACATCTCGACGAAAAAAATGAGCGTTAGTAGAACATCAAAATCAAAAAAAAAATCAATAAAGTTGTTCGCCGAAGATAGGGGTGTTTTTTCGGAAAAATGGTAAAATCTCGAAAAATATTTATTTCCCATAATTGAAAAAATTCATGCTTATTATATGCAAATAATTACGTACTTTCACAAAGTTTCATTTAAATTAAATAATTTTCACGTGAGGAAAAAAAATAAAAACATAAAAATCGGTTTTTCGTCAATTTCTCGCAAACTTTGGGGTTATGTCGAAAAATATATAGAATAGAAGTTTTATATTTTTTTATTTTCTACAACTTTTGTATGAAACACTTTTCTCTAGGAAGTCACGTTTCGCCACAAATCACGAAAAACGGCTTTCATCCCTTAAATAGCACCCCATTTCACTACTTCCCTTCATCTCAAGTTCAAAAGTTTTTTTTTTCATTGCTTATGACCTCAACTATATATTCCAGCCGGCCGTTGCCTGCTATTAATTTTTTTCTTTTCAGCATTAAAAATCCGTAACGGCCCCAGCCTAATAGGATTCTCTCTAGATATTTTGAAGAAGCCTTCAACCTCCTTCTATCGCAATATCCAAGATCAGTTGTAATGAGATTTCGATCTACTCATGTTGTATGCCCCTCTGACAGTTCAGTACTCCTACTGATGTGTAATCAATGTGATAGATAGATAGACTTTATTGGCAACTTCTGCTATACAAAGGCAACATAATATAATATAAAACTTAATGTCGATATGCTAAATATAACGTAGATATACTAACTTAATATAGATATAAACATACTTACAGAATTTTAAACATAAGGAATATATACAGTAAATTTGACACCATCAACAATTTACATTTAATATTGGCAGAGCTGGGAAAAGTACATCAGAAAAAGTATTTTCGATACAAAATACGAAATATATTGAAAACGAGTATTTTTGTTACAAAATACATGAAAATCTCATTGTATCGAAAATACAAAATACATTTCCAAAATACAAATACATAGGTGAGGTAGAAAAAAAGTTATTTATTATAAGTGATTCATATTAAAATTATCTCTTAAGCACTGTTATACAAAATGTCTATTCGCTCTCATAAACACCAATTTTCTAAACATCGTATCACTTAAAGAGTTTCTTCTGGGATTATTTATAAATGAAGGGAAAGAAAATAAACGCTACACTGGATATTGAAAAAGAATATCAAATTGTTTTCTTTTGTCTTGAACGAAATGAAGAACTTCTAACTCAACTTGCCTAATACTAGTTATATTAAATGTTTTATTTCCTTCAGGGCTGTTTGGCAAAACATACCATTCTTCAGCTTCGTCTTCGGAAAAGGCACCGGTTCTACTAATTAAATGTGCAAAGCACTCTTTGCAGTGTATTTTATTTAAGTATGTGCCCCATTAGTGAATGAATGGAATGAGACACATAGAGATAGAGAGAAAGTAGATAATCCTCACAATCATACAGATTTTATTGACTAACTTTTAAGTATGTATGTTGTATTTTGAAAATACATATTTGAGAAAAAAAATATATTTTCGATTCAAAATACAAAAAATATTTAGTTGAGTATTTTTGATATAAAATACAAATTGTATCAAAAATACGCACTTCACATACATGTATCGAAAATACTGCTCAGCTCTGAATATTGGATACATTTTACATTACGGCAGAGAACATTTTTAATTTATACATAAGTATTAAGTATGTATGGTTTTTAACTTTTCTTTAAGTTTAAAATAATCCTCACAATTTTTTATTTCTGTTGGTAGAATATTAAACATATTGTTATGTGCTGCCCTCTAATGGGGAGAGATGTGATTAAGTCCCTGGTCAAAGTGAAGGGAAACCTGTTATTCTGTTGATGGCCAGTAGGTGGGAGTGGCGCCATATCTGGGCCGATTGACGAACTGCCATCTAGCAAGTAGTAGAAAACTATGGATTCCAACCTGTTCTAGAAGGTTATCGAATGGGAGGTACATGCTAAGGGTGTATATAAAGAAGTGAAGTTGAGCAAGCAGGACAGTTTTTTTTTTTTGTTATATAGAGTTGACAAGTGATCAGAAAAGTAAAGTACAGTTGTGATTTAAAAGTAGTGAATTGAAGTTATAATAAAATAGTGGCTTGTGAAGATTCCTATTGCAAGTTATCTGAACCTACAGAGTGCTTACTGAAGATTGTAAACACGCAACAATACCTAACTTTATTTTAAAAATACATAGCAGTCATTTTCTTAAAATCTAAAGTTTGAAATATTCTATGCTTTACATTCATGAAATTAAATACTTCTATCATATATTTTATTAGTGTATACCTGTTACATTTAAGGATTGTTCTCACAGATTTATTTTGCAATTTTTGCAGTTTGTCTATATCGCTTTGATTAAAATTGAAAATAATATTTGAGCAATATTCAATGACTATTGATTTGTATAATAATATTGTTGTGCTCTTCTTTAAGCTGTTACCTATTTTTCTCATATAATAAACCTTTTTTGAGATTTTTATTTAATATATAACATATAGTCACACATAATCTCTAATTTTTCCCTATTAGTACGTATTTTGTTTTATTTAAAATAGAGTGGAAGAGCAGAGAATGTCTCACTCTACTGAACTTCGCAACTTCGCCCTTTTATTATTGTACCACAAAAAGCCAGTCACCCTACTCTGTAGCTCCGACCCTCACGGAGGGGAGCTGCTAATAAATAGCTACTTCCCACGCCCATGGGGTGACTGACTCGGGGTCCGTGAATCATGTGCCTTGAGTAGACGCAATGAACCAAGGATGACAGCCTTCTGCAGGCTAAGATCTCTGCTGAATCTCGGCATGCCGGTACGATCTTTAGTTCTGAAAGCAGCGTCTGTCTCATTCCACCGAGGGCTTATATAATCAGTACCACTATATTAACAGAATGGCCTTGATAAGTCCTGCAGAGTCCGAAGAGCACATCTCGATATTTTGTCCATTTTTCCTCCTCTTTCAAGACAATATTGCTCTCAGCGGAGGCTGAAAATTCCACAACATACATTGTCTTGAGTTGGTGGTCGAGGAGTACTATGTCAGGCATGTTGGCTTATATTTGCCTGACGGTGGGAAACGAGTAGTTCCAATAAATTAAGACCCTTCTCATTCCTCACAACGGACTCAATATCCTCCGGAGCGTAAGGCATCACTGGTGTTTCGTCTATCCCATATGAGTGCCTTAGATGATAATAAAGCACTAGTAATGCTGCGTCATGTCTGTGAATATAGGCCGAGATTGCGTATGTCGGACAAGCCGACAGTAAGTGCATTACAGCCTCCGGCACCCTGCAGCTGACATCAAGGGACCTCCATACGACTTCGATAGAGGAGGGTGTTAAATACACGATCCTGGTAAGCCATTATGAATCCCTCGGTCTTGGACTTCGGCTGATTAGAGAGCCTCCTTAAGTACTAGTAAATGTGTAAAATGCCAAAGTAAGTATAAATATATTTAAAAACGTAGAACCACTGAAGGTGGTCCCCGGTAAAGAAAACAACACACTTTTCTAGGGTGGTACGATAGCCTACGGTGGTGTCTTCGGAAAGAAAGGATTTGACCAGACGATGGGGTCGATTCCAGCCTCTCCAGCTGTGGAATTTTCTGCTCCTGTGGGTGTGTGTGGGCGTTCGGGCCCCATTCGTAGAACTTTCTACCCCTGTGTCCGTGGAACCTTCTTCGTGTGAGGGACACAATCCACCAAAACTCCTAGAGAAGGCTATAGCGACAACATATTTCCAAAGGGAAGACTTGTACACTTGAATCCTGCACCAGCAGTTAAAATTCGCTCCCAACAACAAAATATTCTGCTTAACGGAACAACATAAAATGGAGGAAATTTTCTGGGCATTGATAATTTCAAAATCCACAAGGATGCCTCGAATAAAACAAGTTTCTGAGGTATCATCAACCGTATACATGTCACTGAAACGTCTCTCTCCCTGAACCAGCGGGAAATATATCGCGCCCCTCGCGGACGGTAGCGGAAACCTACGGACGTGCGATTGCTATTATGCGGCCCACAAAACGCAAATGCGTATCGTGGGTCGTATATGTAACAGGTCCGCAACAAGGTTATTTAACATAAATTAGTAAATATATAAAAAAATGACTGTGGTGGAAAAATGAATTGTTGAATATTAAAATGAAACCTGATTTAGCATTATTACCTGTTAAAATCATCTTCATTTGTTTTTATTTCAGTTTCTTCATGGAGTAAAAATTTGTGGTCTTGGATTTCAATATGGTTTTCATCGTTATGTTTAGTCTCATTTTCTTCACAAAATGTTTCTTCTGCTTTAATGGAACCAAGTTTATTACTGTCACCTGAAATATTTTCAACAACTTTAACAGCACCTTGGCTATCGTCAAGAAAAAGTTCTAATTTAATTGTGTCATCAATTTCTATTTCACCAGGACTTTTTCCATCGTCGCAGAACTGTTCTTCTACTTTGATATCAGTCGAGTTACCATCTACTTCCCTTGTTGTGACATCTGTTATTGTAAGCCCTAATGAACTACTAACTTGCTCACTGTGCATATCTCGAGTTTCAAAGCATTTCTTAATTTTTTCTCCTACAATCAAACAGTTCTTTACAAAATGAGAACAATCCTCTAGAGATCCATGGCAAGGCACACAGGCTACAGGTCCTTTCATTACACTTAAATCCTATTAAACAAAAAACAAATATTAAAAATGAAATCCAACGAAAAAGTTTGTTGACAGGTATTTATAAACGTGATAATTTTTTGAAAACATTCTCAAATATTTCTATTATCTGGAAGGGCATGGTGTCAAGGTCATTATTTCCATACGTCGTTTTGTGGACAGAAGAGCACCGGCATTCTTATGGATCATTGACTGTATAAACAGTGTGTCAACGAATGGACACAACAGGAAAACTTCCTTTTGTCGATTTTCGAAAATATGTCATTTTTGTAAGAAATTTTGCTTATTTCAAGAGCAAGTTAAGATGATCAAAAGTTCAAAAATATGTACCAGGTACTTAAGCACACAAAATATTCTACTATTGGCCGACTACCATACATGTACAACGACGTGATCGTCATTCTTGAGCGAGTACCATACGTGTACGGTACCCACTTCATTCATTCAAAAATTGACGTGTCTAAGCGAATTTTTGTCACTTTCTTTGCAACGATTTAAGGAATTTATTCCAATCTTTACGTGACCCCTAGATGAAAAGCATGTATCCCTGTATTTACCGTTGCTGCTCTTCTTCACTCTACACCATTTTATTTCAGAAGGGTCTCTCTAATTTTGACACTGAAAGCAACAGTACATAAGGATCACTGTAAGACGTACATGGGACAGTGGACAAGGCGTGTAATATCGGATATGGAAAAATGGACTGGGAGAAAGCATGGTGAGATTGGTTACCATCTAACACAGGTATTATCTGGGCATGGGTGCTTTCGCGACTACCTGTACGGTATCGAGAAGGCACCAGACAATGAGTGTGTCTACTGCGGAGAACGGGACAATGCTGAGCATACTATCTTCCTATGCTATAGATGGGGGGAAGATTAAGATGCCATGAAAAGCTGGGGGGGCCAATAGATGCAGATAACATAGTGAATAAAATGCTGGAATCGCCCGAAAACTAGCAGATAATCGCAGACTTTTGTGGGAAAAATTATTGCAGACAAGGAAAGGGAAAAAAGAGAGCTAACCCGAGTAAAACAAATTAAGTATCCTTGCTGAAGGTGTATAGTAGAAACTACCATCGAAGAAAGGCCTGATGAAATGCGAAATCGGTACCAGGCGGAGTCTCTGAAGAGAGAAGAAAAATTTTTTTAGTGGGTATGCTGTCCACAGCATACAGAAACTCCCACACTGCCGCCCCACCCACCAAGGCGCGGCGCCCATAAAGGGTTTTTTCCCTCTCCACAAAAAAAAAGACGTACATGGGAACCAATTCATATTTTACCACATATTGGTGACATTAACATTTAGCTTCTATTTAGTAAAATTACCGACAAAAGTAAATTGCGTAAATATTCTTGTCTTATCTTAAGATTGAAGGTGTTTACTGTTTACAACTATTATATCGGCAGAATGTGTTTTATCTGTGAGCAGAGATTTATCTAAAGAATCCTGCTTTTGTTAATAATAATAATATTTCTTTCATACTAACCTTGTTTTCACTTTTGACAGAAACCATGTCTTCCATTTTGAATACATCAAGCAAGTTATCATTTTTCTTCCAGACATTTTCTGACGTGAATTTAAGAACATTGTTTAATTCTATCGTATCTGTATTATTTACACCTTCAGCCTGGCAGTATTCCTTTATTTTTTCTTCAACAATTGAAGAGGTGGTTATAAAACTAAAAAAATTCGCTAGACATCCATGGCAGACTTCACAAATTGTGAGTTTCTTGCTGGCACTTAAATTCTGTCAAGAAAACAAATTACAATTTTTATATTTACCGGATTTAAGTTGGTTGTAATATTCTTGTTAGGTTAAAAGCATTTCATCCTGGTTACAATTTATTTAATATGGTGGAACTCCTAAGACGTTCCTATCACAAAAAAAGAGAGTAAACCAAACTTTGAAATCAGTCATCGGAACTCTTATCAAACTATCTTATCAAAGTACATTCAATCGGATGTACTGCGTGATTTTTGTCAAGCGGATCACCATTTACCTCCACCAACAATCTGACATAATTATAAGTAAACTTTTGTTTGATGCAAAATTGGCTCAAATATTGCCACATATGTGAATTTTAGAGTTTTATTTTCACCATGTTAAAACTGTTGTTATTCCAACATTAATCATCATACAAGGTGTGCCAATAAAAGCTCACAGGTGAAATATTTTAGAAACTACTAGAGATATTTGAGTTCCGTAAAATCCCATTGCTAGAACATATAAATGGCTTTAGTTTTGAATACAAATAGTTTTTAAATATGTTAATGGGAAGATGACACTGCCCTACAAAGAATTTTATGGGAAACATTCGAAAATCCAACCTTCTTTGAGATACTTGAGTTTAAAATATTTAATTTTTGAAAAACTAAAATCACCATAACTTTCTTATACTAAATTTTAGACGACAGATCGTTTAAAACTTTTGTCATAGAAAGATAATGTGAATAATGTGGCAATAAAACTTTTTTTTTACAACTTCCGGTTAAACCAGAAATTACATTTATTACAATTTTAAAGCGCTCACCCTGTATTTTATTAAACAATATTGAATAAAAATATGTTCCATGCATTTTTATTCTATTTCATAAAAACAAATAATAAACTAACAAGTAATACTTAACTTATGGAAGAAGGTAATCGAAATTAATGCCATTTATTGAACACATGGAGAATCTATTCAATAGCTTACCTCCACAAACTTTTAAGTAGTATATTCCTCTTGATGATTCCAACACTTGCATATATTTTATTATAAAGGTCAGCCATGTCTATGATTGGTTCTTTATAAACCTCACTTTTCAGATAACCCCGCAAATAGAAATCTAATGGGGTAATATCAAGAGATCTAGCTGGCCACCCACCGGAATACACCATTTGCACCAATTCATCTCAATGGATATGTTTGTTTTAAATAAATAAAAAAAAACATGTTTAAAAACAGGCTTTTATTTAAATGCTCTAAAAAGAAGAAAATAAACTTTTAAGTAAATCAAGTCCATCATTTTGTTACATTATATAGTTTTTTTTATCTCCAGTGTAAAGGAGATTGCCCAAATTTGTATGGACGAAAGGTCCCCAAATTTTTCATTTGTCCATTTAGGCAATACGATAATTTTTACATGGTAAAAGAAACCACACAGCAATTATTTAGATCTATCACGGCAGCTACGAACTTTTTTCTTTTTTCAAATCACCTGATTTGGTTGATTTTCTGAACAAAGTACCTAACATTTTTCAATTTTTTTTAATACATTTATGTAACGTCGGCCTATTTCCGTTACTGAGGCCTAACACCGATGCCTGTAGACAAGCTACCCCCAAAAAGAAATTTTGCCAAACCTCTTCCCTTAAGAAGAGTAGGGACCTTTTACTTGCCTAATATTTAATAGACAAGGGACCGACGGCTTTACATCCCCTCCGAACGATGGTATATCCTCTATACAACCCTCGCCTAAGGTTGTATATATAGCTTCCGCACATACACTGATATGCAAGCCACTGGGAGATGTGTGAGGCGAGGACGCGGTCTTCGTTGGAACGGTCACCCATCCAAGTACTAACTGCGCCTTACGTTGCTTTACATCGCATATCGAAGTATGTACATAGTAAAGACGCACCCACGCTCGCCCCTAACATTTTTGAATAAAATCAATAACATAGTTTTCTTTTGGAACTTCTACTTTTTTTTTATAATACTATTAATTTAAGGATATTGCGATTCCATCTACTTTTATATTATAGCGGATTTATTTTGGGCAATCTCCTTTCTTTTAATTACTTACCTATGCCAAGATATATTCTAGCGACAAGCTTTTATATCATAAAAAATTATATAATGTAACAAAATGATGGGTTTGATTTATTTCAAAGTTTATTTTCTTCTTATTAGAGCATGTAAATAAAAGCTTGTTTTTAAACATGTTTTTTACTATTAATTTATTAATTAATTTTTTTTACTTTCGCTGCACATGTTTCAAAGTCTGTTCATTTCAATTAATGCAGCATTGTTGTTAACCGTTGAGGGGGTCAAGGGGGTTGAAAAGAAAATGTGATAGAGGCCATCTTGGAGCATATTGAATTTAGTATCATGTCACTCACTTTATTGTTTTCTACTCATCAACTAAAAATGTATGCAAAATTTCAGCAAAATCAGTTAGGAGGGACTGGCTCTAATTCAGCTTTCAAGATTTTACCTAAACAAACTAACAAACATTGCAAGTTAAATAAAAGATTATAATAATTGACCACAATAATGCTATCATGTGGGCCAGCGCTATATTTGTGAAACTACATAGTATCTAATTGAACTGGTAAATTATTCAACAGCATAGGCAAATCATTTAAATGTTCATGATAAAGGTATGGACCAACAACAATGTATTCATTTACAATGCCACACCAAACATTTACCACAAATTTTGTCTGGAATCCGGTTTGTCTGAGCCATTTAGGATTTTCTTTAGAGTAGCGACAGTTATGTTTGGTTCTTACGCCGTTGTTGTGGAATCTAGATTCATCACTCCACATAATTTGATGAAGCAAATTAGAATTTTCCTCTGAAATAATGGAAAAGTGTGCCAAAAAATCTAGTCTGCGTTGATTATCTCCCGGTGCGTCAAATTAATTTTAAGTATATAGATAAAGTCTATTTTTTTTTAGAATCCTCCTACACGAAGTTACAGAAATATTAGGTTGCTCATTTGACTTACGTAACGGTGTATGGGGATTATTGTTTCTAACACTAACGCTGTATTTTCATCTGTTGTAGCTCTCTGTTTTCTAAGTGTATTTGTTTTTTTATATCTTTCATAATTATGACCTTGGTCTCTCAGGTAAATGTCTTCCATATAAAACACACCTGCAGAAGAATGTTTACGGTATTCTCCGTAAATTAAAACCATGTTTAATTTATCCCGGTTTGTATGAAGTACCATATTTTATAGCGATTTAACAAAATACAAGAACTAAAAAGACATCATTTGACAATCAAAAACTAAGGTAATGTTTAAAGCAAAGTCAGTATTGTCAGTATTGTTTATAAAGAATTCCAAAGGCATCTATTATTGCATTTTGCATATGGAGTCGTTTTATTTTAATCAAGGTGAATGTAATCAATATTATTATTATTATTATTATTATTAGCCGTTACTCGAGTCCGAGTATAGAAATGTTACAGTCGATAAATTGCGTACAATAAAAAACAAGTAAAAAGTGTAGTCTATTGTAATTCCCATTCATCTACGGTGCACACGACTATGGCTATAGAGGCCAATTCGGGAGAGCACATGTCGACCGCAATCAGGACAAACATAGACCTGGTTAGGGCTTGGATTCGGCCTTCTTGCAGCAACATTTCCTTGATAGCTGGCCACAACCCCTCGCCATTCGGTTCTGTCTGCTGCAAGTTGTTCCCATTGCTCGTCTGCAATACCGCAGGATTTTAAACTTTCATGGAGAGCGTCTTTGAACCTCTTTCGTTGACCGCCACGCTTTCTTCTACCGCTTAGCAATTCACCATAAAGTGTACATTTAGGAAGGCGGTTATCATGCATACGATGAACGTGACCTGCCCATCTTAGGCGTGCTCTTGAAATAAGCACCTCAATTGGAAGGCTGTTTGCTCTCCTGAGTACTTCCACGTTTGATATGTGATGGAACCAACGGATTTTCATCATACTTCTGAGGTGTCTTTGCTGAAAACGTTCTAATTCTTTCACATGACGACGGTAAGTGACCCAGCTTTCACATCCATATAGCAGTGTTGGAATGACAACTGCTCTGTAGACAGCCATTTTCGTTGACAAAGCAAGGTCGTGGTTGTCAAATACTCTCTCTCTAAGTCCCCAGAATGCTCTAGATGCAGCGTTAATTCTATTGCGAATCTCGCTGTCCATGTTTGCTTTGTCATTAACAACGTTGCCTAAGTAATTGAACTGATCCACCACTTCAAGAGAATTTCCGTTAAGTGTAATGTCTATTTGGTTCACTTGATGAGGAGTTGACATAATCTTAGTCTTTCCAATGTTGATTTTAAGTCCCAAAGAATCATAGCTTTGGGCATACACATCTAAAAGTTCTTGAAGCTCTTCCGGCGTAGAGGCTAAAAGTGCACAGTCATCCGCATACTGGAGATCACAAATGAATCGTGTGCGTGTCTTTGTGAAAGCTCTAAAGCGCCCTATGTTAAAGAGACCGCCATCAAAACGGTATCTGAGACCTATTCCTCTGACTGTCAGTTTGTTGTCAACAATAATTGTTAGAGCAGTGGTAAACAAATTAAAGAGTAGGGGTGCCAGGACACATCCCTGCCTAACTCCAGTAAGAGTTTGGAAAGGTTCGGTTGCCTCATTATTATACATAACCTGGGGGTTGTTGTTTGTATGTAGACTGCGACATACTTCCACAAATTTTCTAGGGATACCTAAGCGGAACATAATTTTCCAGAGCACTTCCCTGTCCACCGAGTCAAACGCCTTGGTTAAATCAATGAAGGCCATGTGAATTTCTCCTTGATGTTCGAGTGCTTTTTCTTGAAGCTGTTTAAGTGTGAAGATTAAATCCGATGTGCCTCGGTTTGGTCTAAAGCCACTCTGTGTTTCAGGAAGTAACTTTTCCATAACAGGTGTTAGCCTATTTGCCATCGCTTTAGTGAGTATCTTCCCTCCAACAGCCAGGAGAGCTATACCCCTGTAATTTCCACAGTCCGCAGCGCTCCCTTTGTTTTTGAAGAGGTTGATTAAAAGTGTATCACGAAACTCCTGCGGAGCTTGACCACTTTCCCACACGATATCAAACAGTTTTTTGAGGTAGGGTATGAGCTCTGACGACACAGCTTTAAAGATCTCAGCTGGGAGTGAGTCGGCGCCGGGAGATTTGTTATTTTTTTAGCTGCCCAATGGCGGTTAAAATCTCTTCCGTTGTTAGTGGTTTATCTAAGTCTTCGAAGGTGTCATATTGAGGGATAAGATTTATAATATCGTGATCGGCTTGACTTTGCTGGTTAAGAATGCTAGAGTAGTGTTCTTTCCATCGGGCTCTTATTTCCTGGTCTTCTTTGAGGAGATTTCCATTTAAATCTTTAATAGGGCACATATTTTTCCTACTGGGGCCGTACACTGCTTTTACTCCTTGAAAGAAATTCCTGTAGTCGTGTGAATCGGCGTACCTTTGAATTTCTCTGGCCTTGCTTGCCCACCACTCGTTCTTTATTCTTCTGATTTCGCATTTTTCCGCCCACAATAATATTTCCTTTATTGCTACTATGGTTGCACTGAAAAACATGTATGGAACATATTTTCATTCAACACTGTTTAACAAAATACAGGGGCAGGAGATTTAAAATTGTAATAAATCTAATTTCTGGTTTAACCGGAAGTTGTAGAAAAAAGTTTTATTGTTACATTATTAATATTACCTTTCTATGAAGAAAGTTTCAAACGAACTCTCTTCTAAAATTTAATGTAAGACAATTAAGGCAATTTTAATCTTTCAAAAATTAAATAGTTTAAACTCAAATTTCTCAAAAACGGTTGGATTTTCGATTTTTTTCCATATAAAATCTAATTGAAATTAAATCCTCTTCAACATAGATAACATTTCTAAGCTTCTGTCATCCAAAAAATTCTTTGTACCGCAGCGCCATCTACTCCTTAACATATTAAAAAACTATTTGTATTCAAAACTAAAGCCATTTATATGTTCTAGCAATGGGCTTTTACAGAACACAAATATCTATAGTAGTTGCCGAAATATTTCCTGGGAGTTTTTAATGGCACACCCTGTATATCCTACTAATTGTAACTTTAAACTTACTGATGTCTTGTAGACCAACAGCTACTGAGTTTTTCAATAAGTGTCTAAGGCGCGTAGTCCCATTTATGGAGACAACCCTAAGCTGGGTGCAGGTCTTGGCAGTGGGACGATTTCGTTTGAGGGCTATTAATATCTTTGCTGTTTAGAAAACACATTTGGAAAACATTGGACCACTACACTCAAATACACTACTCAATACGCGTTTCGCTAACCATGTCAACTTCATCAGGAGATGAATAAGACTAGTACTCAGTTTCAATCATCTCCTGATGGGCTATGCAAATTAAAACAAAACGTTCATTGAAAAATTCAGCACCTCTTGGTCTACTATATGCATAAACATGGCATACCACTTCTGGAAAATATTTCTGTAACACTGTTTTATCTATGTCTTCTTCAACATCCAGGATTTTAAACGGGCAATTTTTTAACATATTCATACAAAACTCACAAATTCTATGACCATTATTCTTATCACTACCAAAAGCAACTGCATGATCTCGAACATTGAGGCACGTTTTTTTGAAAACAAAACAGTTTTGCAGTATTTCTGAACAATTTGTACACATCACAGGTTCATCACTTATGGCTAGATTCTAAAACAAATTGAAAACTTAACTCGTCTACTTTTTGATCATCACTTAACCATCACTGATTTAGTAATTTCTGAAACGTACCATTGTGACCAGAAGCGTACTCAAAATTTCGTACATACTTCCTTCTATAGCTTTATAATTTGTATCACACTTTTCAAAACAAAATCTGCATATTTTTTCTCTGTTATCCATTTCAAAAAGAAACGAAATTCACATTAAAACAATTAACTTAATATTTTAAGAATAAGAACTATAACCTTGCCAATACGTCACAACACAAAAACTTCTTCTTCTTCCTAAGAAACAACACAGTATAAGTCATATATGGCACAGACTACCAGACTGGCAACTCAATGTTAAATTTTTGTCCAGAAATCTATCTCTCTCTCTCTCCGATTTGCAGAAGCCAAATTCAGAGGGCGCCACAGTTGCAGACGCGGGAGATTTGACCATTTGTTTACTTTAACTTACAGTTTATGTACATATTCGTCATTTAAAATTTGTGATCAAAGTGCAATGCCGTTTCATGCTTAATCTTTGATCACAAATTTCAATGTCAAATACGCCATATTATATATATACTATAGGAAATTAAAAGTCAAATTTGTAATACATCATAGAACTTTATTTTGTCAGACATAAATAAACATGTAATAAAAAATATGACAAAGGAAAAATACATAGTAAAAGAAAGCATAAGAATTAAAAACACACATATCCTTAACCTAAATAGATACTTTAAAAATTACATCATAAAACTTGTATTTTTATGTGGTCGAGTGGAAGAGTAGCTTTGCTGAACTCCGCCACAAATAAAGACAGTTTATTACTATTATTAATATTTAAGGCACTTTTGTTTTATTATATTCAATTAAATTATCAATATCAAGAGAATCATATTTATATTTTACAATAACTCTCTTGCTAATTTCTTTTCGTGTGCATTTATTAATTGTAGTAAATACTCGCCTTGCAACCTCTTACATGATAACAATGTTCTCCAAATTCGAATTTTCAGTGATGACGAGGTTAGTACCTCAATAAAAAAAAACTCAAGGCAAACATGACTACAGTGGCCGGATTCTAAGTTCCTATCGAATCGAATCGATATGATAGCAACGAATTTCAAACACGTGTCGTTTGAAATTCTAAGTTGTTATAGAGTAAACTGTTATAATATCGTAAGACTGAAACAATAACTTCTTTGGTATCGGGCGTATTCTGTCGATTAAGAGTTAAAATTGTTATAAGATACGTACTTAGAACCAGTAGTATCGTATCGACTTAATACGATAGCAACTTAGAATCCCGCCGCTGGACCTGATGAAATATATGGTTTTGCACAGTGTAGTTGAGATATTAAAAAGTCAACAGTACTTGACTTTAGGTCCTTAAAAATATTTCTGACAACATCAGAGTTACTCAGGTCACACATTTCTTTTATTTTATTTGCTCGCTGTTTACACAACTTTTTTAATTTTTGTATGTGATCTGCCTTTTTTGAAATTACCTTAAACATAACTTTCTCCCTTGGGGTTGTATCTTCTTGACACAATTTTTTAAAAATTGAACTTTTGCCTCTGAATCCCCCAGATTTGGTATACGATGGTAGAGGTGTTGATGAACGATCAACTGGAGTACTTGGCACACTACTAGATGTGTCTGGATGCGGGTTTTCTAATTCCTCATTATGTGCAGAAGAAACACGAAGACCACGTGATGTCGATGGTAGACATATATCTTCTTTGGGTTCCTCGACCTATATGGGTACAGGTGTACAATCCCTTTGTGTTTCTACTGTGTCTCCACATGGATACCGGGTAGGAACTGCATTTCTATTGAGGATGTAATCGGTATCATTTGAGTATGACTCTACTGTGAAGTGCTTAATACAAATTCTAAGATGGCGTATAGTATTTTCTGACACTTTCATTCCCATTAAGTCCTGCCACATTTTCGATCTGAAAACGATAATATTTATTTATTTATTTGAAGTAGATACTGTGGTAAGGCAGAACAATAATTTGAAGTAGTCTTACGATATTTAGAAATATACATTGCACTGTGCAAAAACTAAAAACAAAGACTGGAGCAAATGCACACTTACTTATGAAGGTTCCTGGGAAAATAGTGCAATTTTTGCACATCAACTTCTTCAGTTTCACAAACAATGCAAAAGGCAGAAGACATTTTAAGAAATAATCTGTAAAATGCAATATTATATATTACTGTAATCCAATGTATATTTGCACAATAACACTCACCTAACTCCTCTTTGGAAATAGAAATTTTTAAAGGGCACTAAAAACTGCGTATTCTATGTTAAAAAGTCAAGTTTCTACAAAAATAATATCACCAGCACAACACAATCACAGTACACAATATAAATAACATAATAACAATGGACGACGTTTGACGTTTCAAACGACATTTGCGTTAAGAGCGACATCTGAATTTGGCTTCTGTTGCCTCGACCTTGACCGGATAAATTTCTCAGGGAAGTTGCCAGTCTGGTAGTCTGTGTATATGGTATAAGTTGAAACAGTAAACTCGCTCGCCGTCGACAAATGATAATACCTATAGGCGAAAATGTAGACTGGGCGACATCTACATTTTGACAGTATAACCATACCTATAGTGAACAACAAATCAATTTACTATTGAGGTTAAATGGAGCCTAATTTTGTTGTAATAATTAAGTAACTTCTATGATTTCTCAAATAAAAAGTGCATTAAAGCATTATTTTGTCTAAATGGTTTTAATGGTAAAATGATGCAAACGGTTAACAAAATTATTTCTGTGAAATCGAGAACGTCTTATGTTTGTCAGAGTTTCAGCTACTAATCTTCCCTGCAGATCCAAAATTACGTTAAGATGAAAATATATACTGAAAATTTGAAAGTCTATTAGTAAATTTATGTGTGTGTATATATATACAAGTAGCATTTGTTATATGTGTTCACTTCAAGTAAATTAATTGCCAATAATAGTTAAGATTACGTCGAAATCTTGGTTTGAATGCAAAAACTGTTTTCTTTAAATAGTTTACAAATTAACTATTTACTTATCGCTGTATCATTAGCGCACTTTCTTAAAGATAATTTTGGATTCTCTGTGAGAGAATCCATCGCTAATAATGTTGCTGCATCATCTTCATTGTACTGTTTCTTTTGCCTAGTCTGCTTATTTACATTTCCGGTTGTCTTAAATCTTTTCACAATTTTCCATGCCTTTTGCATCGTTAGGACGATATACGGAAACTTTTTATTAAACTTTGAAATTACATTTTTCATGCTAGATTCGCCAATGCCATAGCATAGTACTAGATAAACTTTTTCTTGTAAAGCTGACATTTTTAATTCGGACAATAAATTATTCTGACACAAAAAACGGATCACTTTTATTTTTGTTTCCATGGCATAAAAAAAATTTAATAAATAAAAAAAAATAGCTATTTATGCCATCAGTTACGAAATGCCTAATTTTGTGTAACGCGTGAGAAAATTCACAAGTTACACAAAATTTCATTTCGTAACGTATTGCATACAAGATTTTTTCTAATTTTGAAGAAAGTAATAAAAAAATTAAATTTAATATAATTGATAAAAATTTGGAAAACATAAATTTAGTTTGTTGCTGTTACTTCATGTTAGTTGTCAGTTTGACATTTTGTAAAAAAGTCTAGACGGAAGGTTTTTAGTGAGATTGATATATTTTTAGTTTTATTTTTTAAAAATGAGTAATTCAAGTTCTGAAGAGCTACCAAGCGATATTGAAGAGGCAGCAGGTAATGCTCTATTATCAGTAATTCCCAAAAAGTCAAAGGCAGTTTATGATTTGGCATACGAAAAATTTGTTACGTGGTGTGATGAGAAGAAAATTAAACATGTTAATGAGAAAGTTTTACTTGCATATTTTGAGGGTAAGAAAGATCTAAAAGTTTCCACATTATGGACACTTTACTCAATGTTAAGGTCTGAACTAAATCTGAAAAGGAATATTGATATTAAAAAATATACAAATTTGGTAGCATATATTAAAAGTCAAGCGGACGGGTACAGTGCTAAAAAGTCAAAAGTTTTTATTAAAGAAGATTTTGCCAAATTTTTAGTGGAAGCTGATGACAAAGAATACTTAATGGCTAAGGTTGCAATGATAATTGGAATGGCAGGAGCATGCAGAAAAGCAGAATTAACATTTCTTCCAGTTGAAAATGTTATAGACGAAGGAAGCTATTTTCATGTTGATATCCCACCTTCAAAAACAAAAGTTATACGGCAGTTTGCAATTACCACTGGAGACATTGAAAATACGAATCTTGTTGAAATATTAAGAAAATATATTAAGTTGCGTCCCCAGGTTCTTAAACACAACAGATTTTTTGTAAAATATGCGAATGGAAAATGTACCAGAAATCCTGTTGGAATTAACACATTTAGCAGTCTGCCAAAAGTTATTGCACAATTTCTTCGTCTTTCAAACCCTGTTCTATATACTGGCCACTGCTTTAGAAGAAGCTCTGCCACTTTTCTAGCAGACAGTGGCGCTGATATTTTAAAATTAAAGAGGCACGGAGGTTGGAAATCTAGCTCTGTTGCGGAGGGATATGTCGAAAATTCTATGAATAATAAGAAACTTATAGCGCAAGAAATATTTGGTGAAACATCTAAAGCAATGTGCGCCACTTCCCAAATAACAGCAAGTTCGAGCAATGAAAAAAATATGTCGTCGGGAATTAATTTGAATAATTGCAATAATTGTATCATCAATATTTATAATAATTAATTAATTTATAATTTATGTTTTTAACTTGTATTATAACAGTTTAATAAATAGAATAATTCTTTTTGTCACTAATTTTGAAATACATTTTTCGTCACCAATTGCATAAAATTTTACTTTATGCAACTAGTTACAAAAAGTAAGACGTTTCATAATGTCAATCAGTTTTAAAAAGTGTCACTTTATATGTCAAAATTAGAAAAAAGTATTTAATTCTGTAATTTGGTACGTCATATTTTTTTATTCTGAGCAAGTTTTTCTAATAAAATTCTTCAATATTTCGCACAGAAAAGGTACTTTACCTGATGCGATTTTTATTTTTGTTGTTACCAGCGCTCTCTATAAATGTTTTAAAGTCTAGCACACTAAAAATAATTTTTGGGTGTAAGGGCCGCTCCAGACGGTGGGCATAGTTATAAGGGCTATTTTCGACTAGCAATAATAGGAAATTGTCAAGACAAAAGTGAATGTCACTGAAGAAGTAATTTCACAACCTCATGAGTCGCAAAATGCGCTATATAAAGACGGAGCTTATTGTGCGGTATAGGTACAGTCTTTTACTTCCCAGATAAAATCAATAAAATAGTATATATTTTGACAATCATAATCAGGATCTTTGTAACTGACCGAAAGCATATCTCATAAAAAAGAGAATATTTATATGTTGCTTATAGTGCAGGGAGGAGGGGGAATATGTCATTTCGCCCAGGGCGGCCCCTGTTTTGGGTGAAGCAAAAGCAGAATACAAAAAAATGTGTTTGTAATTCCAAAAAAGTAATATACACCTATAATACCGCTTTGCCGTGGACACATTGTATAAGTATTGGAAATATCGGTAGAAACATTTGTTAAATATGCATCAGCCCATATAAACGTTTAATCTAAGGATGATTCCAAGGAAATTTAATATCCTAATGTAGTTCTGACTATCCCGTGTTAATTCACGTACGAGCCACGGTTTGTGGTACGCGCGCAATTTAATTTAAAAATTAAGTTTTCGCTAAAATGTTCTTATTTAAAATATTTTTCAAATTAAATTAATCTTATCACTTAATATAATTTTCGATTTACCAAAATATTAAATAAACGTGTAGTCCAAATGTACGAATAAACAGTTTCTATAATTATTGAAAAATGTTAATTTGGGACATTTAGCAGATAACTTTCATACTTTCGATATCTGATATGTGTGAAATAAAAAAACATTTAAATTATTCGTACTAGGTTCTATATATGTTATTGAAATATGTAAATATAATTTTTTTGTAATATTAAGAAAATATGAATTTTGTTCATATACCTATTCATCAGATTTTTGTCTTTCAAGATGTTCTAGTCTAGAAATAGTTATGGCTCCTGTTATTTTTAAAAATAATATAAAATGATATACATTAACAAACATATTATGTATATTTATTTATATATAGTATATGCTACTGATGAATATCCAGTAGTTGCATATACATCTCACGTCGTATGTATATTTAAAAATACACGTCTAAATTCTAACATCTTATGTATACGCTATAGACATCCATAAGACGTTGTGTGCATTATTCACCCATATACGTCGTATACTTAAATTTTTCCACCATTTTTAAAATATACACACAAAAATGGCAGTTTTGCACTCTCGCGCGTAAAGTCGTCAATAGCTCGGAACGGATCAAGCGATGTAGATATTCAAGGTATAGTCGAGGCAAGAATTCAAGCGATGCACGTCACAGATCGATTCTATAAATAAGATAATACTGCTAAGAATCATGAAGCCCCATTAAACTGTACCTATTTCTGAAAAAATCTTAATAACTGGGTGTCAAGAATTACTCGTTTTAACGTAATTAATGATTAAAAATTATGTTAGTATTAATATTTCCTTAATGAGATCACTCGTGACGTGCATCGCTTGAATTCTTGCCTCGACTTTAGCAGAATATTCGGAGTCCGAGATAATGTATCTCTGACACTGATCTATATAACTGGATATCGCTTAGGCCACGGACCAAGATTAGTAAACACCCTCATGTTTACTAATCTTGGCTACGAACGCCTGTGCCACGAAGCGGCCATGTTGGTTGGGTGGAAGTTTCGAAATGTCGGTAAGGTAGATACGAGAAAAGTGACATTTAATAATAATAATAATAATCTTTATTTCTCAATCACAATATGTTACAAAAAGAATTTTTTGCATCACAATTAACTGGAGAAAGCGTTGATAAAACAGTAATAATTACAAAATTAGGAAGTAAACATTCATATGGATCATATATATGTATAAAAAAGATAGTAATGAATTATAAAAAATGTCAATAAATACAACAGTATAACATACAAACAAGCATATTATTATATGTACATATATAAAAGTAAATGTTATACAAAATATTCCTCCAAGGAATAACAATTTTTATCTATTAAAAATGTTCCTACATTTCTCTTAAAACTGTTAATATTTTTAGACTGTTTTATCGTGTCAGGTAGGAAGTTAAAAAATTTGCAGCCATTATATATAAGCCCTTTCTGATAAAAAGCCGAGACATGCTGATCAGGAATCAGGATATTTCTAAATCTAGTGAAATGTTCATGATTTATTTGGTTGCGTTGAAATAGATATTTATGTTTAAACATAAAACAACAGATTTCATAAATGTAAACACTAAACACAGTTAAGATGCTTAATTTCTTTTGTTTTGTTATTTTCATCCAACGCTTTTTGTTGTATCCACTATACTTGTACTTAATAAAACGCCTTTTTTAACAGGTGCAGCTAAAGCGAGCAACCCATGCAAGCTTTAATGCGCATGTCACAACTTTGACAGATGCGATGAACTCGTCGCTAGTTGACACCGGTTGTTTTTCTCACTTTTGCGCCACAGGATAAATCTGTTTTTAACCTTGGTGTGCTTTGGCTATTCGCAACGCAAGTCTTAGTGAATGATGATAGAAAAGAACGTTTTATGTTTGTGGTTTTAAAATCTATAATAAACAGTTAAAATGGCAGTTAAGTGTCCAAAGTGCAATAAAATGTATTCATCACAATCGGTTTTAAATAGACATTTAAAGTTAAATCACATCGAGGCTAGTAATGAAGTCAGTTATCCTCTCGGTGTTTATAATGCAAAATGTTTGGATTGTAACTGCTCTTTTCGATTCATAAGTAATTTACGACTACACTTGGCCCAAAAACATGATTTTAATAATGAAATATCTCAAATGAAATTTCAGAAAAAGCAAGGTATGTAGATTTTTTTACAATCATCATGTTAAAATTTCACAGTAAATCGTAAACAGATCTGTTTGATTCCCTTTTTTTTCTTTTTCATAGACTTTCAAGAATGGTTCCTGAATTTAAGTACATCACATAATATGGAATATTGTCAAACTAGAGGAAAAATCAGCAGGGTTCAAAGCAAAATGTCTGTTACATATTACAACTGCAACAGAAGTGCCAGAAATCAAAAAAGTACTTGTTTAGGTCCTCAGAAAAGATTAGGAAAAAGTCAAGGTACGTGTAAGATGAATATCGCATGCACAATTCAAATCAAAGTTACCGAAACAGAGAAAAATGAGGAAATTGAGTTTGATGTCATTTGGTACAAAAGTCATTATAATCATGGTGAAGAAATCCAACATCTTCGTATACCCAAGCTCGAGCGAAGTCAAATTGCTGCTAAATTGATATCTGGTGTTTCTGCTACTAAGTAAGTCAAAACCCGATTAGTAGATATATATTAATTTACAATAATTTTGATCCTTTATTTTAGGATTTTAGAACAAACAAGAGACAACATCACTGGTATTAATCTTAGAAGAAAAGACATTATGAATATAAAAACATCACTTGGTATTCAGAATGTAAGCGAGGGACGCAGAAATAAAAATGACTCTGTAAGTGTGGATATGTGGGTAGAAGAAGAAAATAGAGATGTAAATTCTTCTGTGATATATTATAAGAAGCAAGGTTTTAAGAATGATATACTACGGGAAGAAGATTTTTATCTCATAGTTATGAATACTTCACAACAGCATATGCTTGAGAAATTTGGAAGAAATATCATTGCTATTGACTCGACTCATGGTCTAAACCAATACAATTTTGAATTGTCAACTATCATGGTAATTGATGAATATGGAGAAGGTTTCCCAGCTGTATTTATGTTTACAAATAGAAAGGATACTTTTATATTTGAAATCTTATTTTCAAAAGTTAAATATAAATAGGATATCCTATTGTAGCAAAGACATTTATGTCTGATATAACAGATATTTTTTATAATTCATGGAAAACAGTTATGGGAGCCCCACAATATCAACTCTATTGTGCGTGGCACATAGATAGAGCTTGAAAAAAAAATTTAAATAAGATATCTAGTATTGAAAAAAGAAAGGAAATATATAAAATTTTGAAATATCTTCAAAATTATAGTTACGAAAGTAAATTTGAAGAAGAACTTAATAAAGCCTTGAAACTTATTTTTGAAGATTCAAACGCAACTGAATTTGGCAAATATTTTCAACAAAATTATTGTAATAACTATCGTCTTTAGGCAAGTTGCTATCGAAATGACTGTGGCATTAATACAAATATGCATTTAGAAGCTGCTCACAAAACTATCAAGTACTGCCATTTAGATGGCAAGGTTGTCAAGAGATTAGATATAGGACTAAATGCCACGTTAAAATATGTAAGAGCAAAAATTGTTGAACGAATGACAAAACAGACAAAGGGGAAAAGTATACAGAAAAATAAACAGATTGTGGATTTTCATCGAATCGCTCTTTTAAATAAAAACGCAATGAAATTAGAGTTATACCCGAATTCAGAAAATAATTTTAAAGTAATAGAAAACGTAGATAACAGCATTTATGAAATTCAAAAAAAATTAGAGTAGCCATGTTGTCAGGTTATTTGTCAATTTTGTAAGATTTGCATTCATTCATTCAAGTGTACATGTATAAATTATCATAAAAAAAAAACCATTTGTAAACACATTCATTTTGCAGTTTTGGAAAGTGATACACCTAATAATAAGGCATATAAAGAAAAAAATATCATTGAGCTCAGTAAAAGCTCAAATGAGGAAGTTTCCGTTCATCTATCAACTTTACATAATAAAAATATCGACAATGTAACAGGTATAAATAACGATATAACTTGTTTCCAAAATAAAGTAAAAGAAAAAATGAACGAAATTTTAGAAAAATCGTTAAAAGTGACTGATGAAAATGCTTTGAGTGAATGTTTCAACCATTTAAAGTCTGCGAGCTTAGTTTTAAATACTGGGATAGATTCCAGTTTACCAAAGGTGGCATTTTCAAAAGAAAACTGTCAGAATGAGCCTTCAAATAAGAAGATAAAAAAGCAGTTAACATTTTTCTCCACCAAGAAAAAGCGAAATGCAAAGAGGACTTTATTTTCAAAGCCTGATCATGAAGACCAGCAAGTTATACGTGACATCTTACACAATAAAAAATTCATAAGTAGAGACCCCTCAAATGATCATAAATATTTTTAAGTGCCACTCCCTTTGTTTTTTATTATATTATAATTTGTTTGTACTTAAATGTATTTAACAAGTGCTGTTAAAAGGTTTCTTATAATAAATTATTTTTATGTTCCATTAATAAATAGTGTACTTGACCGATATGTACTTTTTTCTCAAGTTTTGTTCCAATTACTTACGCAAAGATTTTCAAACCTTTGTTTTCGTTCAAAGCAGTTTTTCGCAAGTTTATAATTTTATCTTATGATACGCCGAATATATAGTCCTCAATATAGTCACTATAAGAAGGCATATTTAATAAATAAAATAATAAATAAATAAATACACCACAGCTAATGACGACCCCCTTTATCCCGGAAGGCTCTAGAAGAGCCTTGTGTGGGAGGGGGCTACACATTTAGAGACAAGGGACACACACCCAATATCCGTGTATAGTGGAAAAATCCCTCTTACAGTATTTTCCACTGCCACGACCGGGGATCGAACCTGGAACTTTTGAGTGAGAGGCAAGTGTGCTCACCTCTCGAAAAGTTTTTTTGATGTCGGATTCTCTGTAAATTCGATTTGACTAAATAGTTTGTTAGTTTTTACAAATTACCTATTTCTCGCACATAACAGGTTTAGCATCAATTAAAGGGAGAGGGCTGGATGTATTTTAAAACAGAGTCGAGAGCATGAAAAAATAATCTAATCACGTCACTAGTTTCTATATAGGTAGTTAACCTCAACAATAGTCCCTTTCAACCCTTTCCATAAAGTCTGAAAATGAAATGAAATTATCTAAACATAACACAGAAACATAGACATATTAGGTAAATAGAAATTTATTCAGTTGTCAGCTTCCCCGCAGATCAAGGTATTTCACACACGATCATGCGCATTAAAGCTTGCATGGGTTGTTCGCTTTAGCTGCAACTTTATTAACAACTTGTAAACATGACATATTTGTTATTGACTGACTCTAGCATGGAGCATACATTTATTAGAAGCACCACTGGTGGAGTGCCAGCGCCATATGCAATCTCCCTTCGTTAAATTAAAAAATCTGACATAAAGGCTTTATACCGGTCAGGAACTTTAATATTCTGACCAGATCTTGTCAAAGCACCTTCACCTTTTTGTACTGGAGCACTTGGAATGGCACTATTTGATTCACAGGATTTAAAATCACTATCACTCTCTTAAAAGTATGGTTACATTTTTCACTTGATACATCAAGATTAACATTATTTGATGTCACATCAGGATCTGTGCACAAGTTAAACTCATCTTTTGAAGGTCGTAAATGTGAGGATTTTCTCCTTAAAATACTACCATATTGATCCCCTATTATATATGATCTAGGCCTTAATATCCTTTCCAATAACTCTCGTTGGTTCCCATACTTTATCCCTTTTAACTAGAGCATTTTCCAAAATGTCTAAATCTCTACGCGGCTTTGCTGACTTATCATGATGGCTTTTGTAAGATATTTGCTTCTCAACTAAGTTTTTATGTACCTTCTTGCTATTTTAATTTTTTAAATGTTCTGAATGATCTGGCAATTTTGTTCGAGCAATGCGATTGACTAACAATTGAGCAGGGGATAAATCTACTCCAGGTAATGGAGTGTTACGAAACTCCAATAAGCATATTTGACAGTCTGCGCCAATATGAGAGCATTTCTTTAAGATATTTTTTAAGTCTGAACGGCACGTTCAACCTGTCCTTTACTACGTGGATACCTAGGAGAACTTGTAACAAATTCAAAGCCCCAGGATTTTGCAAAGTCTTTACACTGAAGTGAACTGAAGGGCATATTATCAGAGACTACTGTTTTTGGTATGCCATGTGCGGCAAAAATAATTTTAAATTGACTTATCACTTCACTGGACGTTTTATTTTTAACTGGTAATATTTCAAGTCATTTAGAATAATAGTCTTGTAAAATTAGATAACTTGTACCTCCAAAATCTAGAAAGTCATAGCAAACTTTATTAAAAGGTATGTCAAGAATATCATGAGCTGTAAGTGGCTCCTTAATATTCTTACAAACATTACATATAAATAATAAACATACACAATACTATTCTTACAATTTTCGCGGTCCTTTATGTTTTGCGTGAAATGAACAATGGTCACATTTGTACCTACATTGTTACTGCTGAAGAATCCTTATGTGTTAGCAAATGATCTTTAAGGTTATATTTACGTTTTGTTTCAAATGAACAAGAGCCACATTTCTACATTGTCACTTCCGAAGGATCCCTATGCTTCAGTAAATGTCTTTTGAAGGCCTGGTTACGTATTGTATCAAATGAACAAGAATCACATTTGTATATTGTCACTTCTGAAGGATCCTTATGCTTCAGCAAATGATATTGGAGGCTGGGCTTATGTTTTGTCTCAAATGAACAAGAATCACATTTGTACATTGTCACATCTGAAGGATCCTTATGCTTCAACAAATGATTTTTGAGGCTGAACTTATGTTTTGTCTCAAATGAACAAGAATCACATTTGTACATTGTCACTTCTGATAGATTTTTATGTAATATCTGATGTGTCTTGAGGTTATTTTTATATTTGGCCTGATATAAACAAGAGTCACATTTGTACATTGTTATTTCCGATGGATCTCTATGTGTCAGTAAATGTCTGACGAGTATAGATTTACGTTTTGTCTCAAATGAACAAGAACCACATTTATGCATTGTCACTTTTGAAGGATCTTCATGCTTCAGCAAATGATATTTGAGGTTGAGCTTATGTTTTGTCTCAAATGAACAAGAATCACATTTGTGCATTGTCACTTCTGAAGGGTCCTTATGCTTCAGAAAATGTCTTTTGAAGTCCTGGTTACGTTTCGTCTCAAATGAACAAGAATCACATTTGTACATTGTCACTTCTGAAGGATCCTTATGCTTCAGTAAATGTCTTTTGAAGCCCTGGTTATTTTTAGCCTCAAATGAACAAGAATCACATTTGTACATTGTTAATTCCGATGGATCTTTATGTGTTAGTAAATGATTTACGAGTACAGATTTACGTTTTGTCTCAAATGAACAAGAATCACATTTGTACATTGTCACTTCTGAAGGATCCTTATGTTTCAGCAAATGATATTTGAGGCTGAGCTTATGTTTTGTCTGAAATAAACAAGAGTCACATTTGTACATTGTCACTTTTGAAGGATCTTTATGCTTCAGTAAATGTCTTTTGAAGTCCTGGTTACTTTTTGCCTCAAATGAACAAGAATCAAATTTATACATTGTTACTTCCGATGGATCTTTATGTGTTAGTAAATGACTTACGAGTAAAGATTTACGTTTTGTCTCAAATGAACAAGAATCACATTTGTACATTGTCACTTCTGAAGGATCCTTATGTTTCAGCACATGATATTTGAGGCTGAGCTTATGTTTTGACTGAAATAAACAAGAATCACATTTGTACATTGTCACTTCTGATGGATCTTTATGTAATATCTGATGTTTTTTGAGGTCATTTTTATATTTGGTCTGATATAAACAAATGTTACATTTGTACATTGTTATTTCCGATGGATCTTTATGTGTAAGTAAATGATTTATGAGTATAGATTTTCGTATTGTCTCAAATGAACAAGAATCACATTTGTACACTGTCACTTCTGAAGGATTCTTATGTTTCACCAAATGATATTTGAGGCTGAGCTTATGTTTTGTCTCAAATGAACAGAAATCACATTTGTACATTGTCACTTCTGAAGGATCCTTATGTTTCAGCAAATGATATTTGAGGCTGAGTTTATGTTTTGTCTCAAATGAACAAGAATCGCATTTGTACATTGTCACTTCTGAAGGATTTTGATGTAATATCAGATGTGTCTTGAGGTGATTTTTATATTTGGTAACATATAAACAAGAATCACATTTGTACATTGTTACTTCAGAAGAATCCTCATCAACTAATAAATGTTTTTTGAAACCTGATTGTGATAAAGCGATGTCGCATCCAAACCTGAAAATTATAAAAATGAGTATTACAACTAAACTGTCAACTAATATTTATTTAATATCGCATTTAAAAGGTGCTATTTTAAATCAAACAAATTAAGACAATATTATGCAACTACTTAAAACATTAAAAGTGACTGAAACAAAGTAAATTTTGAAATGATAATCATTATGCACAGATTTATTTTTAATAACACTGGTTACAACCGTTAACAAGTTACTTCCATATACAAAGTTATTATTTGTATAGAAAGTCTAGAAAGGATAAAATCCGATGAGTCAATAGGATTTTCTCTAAATATTTTGAAGAAGCCTTCAACCTCCTTCCATTGCAATATCCATGATCAGTTGTAATGAGAATTCAGTTAGAACAGATCTACCCATACTGTATGCCCCTCTGAGAGTTCAGTACTCCTACTGATGTGTAATCAGTGTGATAGATAGATATACTAAATATAATGTAGATATACTAACTTAATGTAGATTATGTATTCGGATATTGGACGATTACGAAGATTGCATGTTTTGTGTTATTTGCTGAATCAGGGTTTGGATTTGTTTATTTCCTTTAGATGGTTTTCAAAATTTATTTAAATTAGCTAAAGATCCGAAAGGTATGTGTTTTAGAATGTTAATACTTGTTTAGAGTTGTTTTAATAGTTTTTATTTGACGTCAACAGTAAGTTTGATACTGACATCTATGTTAGTGGTTATTAAGTTGTATTTGAAATAATTTCTGACATTTAAGTCATTAAAATTCATATGGTGTTTTGTTTTGTTTATTTTGGGTACTTTGATATTTAGTGATATAGAACAACAAACAACAGATAAAAGAGAGGTTGTAAAATTGGAAAAACAAATTTAAGAAAAAAAAGAACAAGTGAAAATTAGGGAGTGAAGAAGAAAAATAATAAACAGAAATTAATAATTTTGAAATTGAATTAAAAAAGTCAGAAATTGTGGAGATCAGCGAAGAAGAGTAAAAATAGACTGTAAATAAGAAGGAAGAGGTGTTATTGTGGATAGGAATTGCAGAGGAGATAAGGACGAGATAAGGTGAAGAATTAATGAAAGGAGAATTGTTGGATTTGGAAAGAGAAGAGTGTAGCTACGAAGAAGGAAGGTTTTTGTGTGTTTAATTTTGGACAAGGTTGTATATTAAAATTTAAATATTATATTAGACTTTCGAACCTGTTATAAAACTGCTAAATTATCTAAATATCAAGAAAAATAAATTACTTAGATTAAAAATTTTACTTCCATAAAATTTCATTTTAAAACAGGAACTGAATTTGAACCTGCTCCTGAAGGAAAAGATAAGCTAGCCGGCCCATTAAATAAATTTGACATACTTTCAGATCAAAAGGTATGAGATTTTAATTTGATCTTTTGGTTTATCTATTGGAAATAAACAAGTTAAAGTTTGATTAGTACTGCAAATTATTAAGTTCAATAATACAATATACATAATCATATTTACAGAATTTTAAACATAAGGAATATAATTTACATTTAATATTGGCAGAGCTGGGCAAAATACAAAATACATGTATTTTTCAAATACATTTCCAAAATACAAATACATAGGCAATGTAGAAAAAAAATTATTTATTATAAGTGATTAATATTAAAATTTTTTAAACATCGTACCACTTAAAGTTTCTTCTGGGATTATTTATAAATGAAGCGAATGAAAATAAACGCTCCATTGGTGCACTAGATGGTAAGGTGGATATTGAAAAAGAATATCAAGTTGTTTTCTTTTGTCTTGAAGGAAATGAAGAACTTCTAACTCAACTTGCCTAATACTAGTTATATTAAATGTTTTATTTCCTTCAGGGCTCTTTGGCAAAACATACCATTCTTCAGCTTCGTCTTCGGAAAAGGCACCGGTTCTACTAATTAAATGCGCAAAGCACTCTTCGCAGTATATTTTATTTAAGTATGTGCCCCGTTGGTGAATGAATGGAATGAAACAGATAGAGAGTGAAAGATTAGATAATCGTCACAATCATACAAATTTTATTGACTAACTTTTAAGTATGTATTTTGAAAATACATATTTGAGAAAAAAATGTATTTTCGATTCAAATTACAAAAAATATTTAGTTGAGTATTTTCGATACAAAATACTGTTACGTGTTTACAATTTTTAGTAAACACTGTGTAGGTTCAAATGACTTGCAACAAGAATCTTCACAAACCACTATTTTATTAATCACTTAAATTACAATTAGTGCAGTCATTGAAGCGAAAACTAGGGTCTTACCTCCGAAATATTTTACTATGAACCGATTTACATGAAATTTTGGAATTAGGTTTATCTTACCCTTAACTTCAAAAGTGATATTGGCCCGACCTCCGTTTTTTATTTTTAAGGGGTGAAAACGACCCCTTAATGAAAAAATTGACATTGAGCCATTTTATCGCTAGAAAACGTATTTAATAATAAGGAGTGAAATCGTAAAGTGTTCTCTAACACAATTGTATCATGTTTAACCCATTTTCAAACCCTAAAAAACTTTACAACCCCTGCAAACGACCCCTAAATTGAAAAAAATTACAAAAAATACTTTTGTATAACTTAAAAAGATTTAAATATAGAGTAAATATTGTTTTACGTTCTCTACCTTAATTATCATATTTTTAACCCCTTTTCAACCCTTAAAAACAACCCCTCAATTAAAAATTGTATAAAAAAATTTCTTTTGATGACTCAAAATGATTTAAATGTTGTTCCACGTTCTGGAAAATGACTATCATATGTTTAGCTTTTCAACCCTTAAAACTACCCCTAAATTAAAACAATGAAAATATGTGTTTATACAATTAAAAATAATTTAATTATAGAATAAGTAATCAGACACTTTTTATTGAATAAAATATAAACTTACAAGTTATCTGGAAATGTACTAGATTAAATTAGTAATTAATTATAAAAAATTCTGCAACAAGAGCATTACAATACATAAAAAAACTATTACACCAATCGTTCATGACTCAATATCGGAGTTGCTGTCGTAATCAAGATCTTCTTCTGGGTCAATTGGAGGGCTATTCTGGCAGTTATCTCCACTGCATGTTCCACAAGTTACATTGCAAAACAGCCTGACTCTTCGGCATCCGCAAGTGGCTCCGCAACCTTTTTTGCAGTTGCAAAAAATCATTTTAAGTAAATCTTGCGGTGCAGGTGGATCTGCAGTTTTTATTGGATTGGATTTTATTGGATATACATATATGAACGTTTGTATGTATTCGTGCGTATGTTTCCGATATATATGCCATATATGGATATATATATATATATATATATATAAAACAATAGTTTTGGGTTCATATTATTCTTTACTTTCACTCTGCTCCAAATTTTTGTGCTCCGAAATTTTCTTTTACTAAATAGAAAAAAAAAAACCTTTAGTTTTTGGACCATAACTCCTTCAATTTTAAAGCTATCACAACTTTAAAAAAAAAACATTTTAAAGGTAATTGAAAGAGCTACAGCCTTTTTCATTACGACATGCAGTGTAAAACCCTTCATTTTGAAATGGTGAAGGGTCAAAGGGCTCGAGAGAGACTGTGATTGCGCTACCGCGCGCTCTTTCTCCGTCAATTTTGGTCTGACAGAAAAAAAACAAAAAACAAAATTTTTGTCAAAAAAAGACGTACATTTTTTATCATTACAGTTTTTTACGTATCTTTCATTATTTTTGAAATATGAAAAAAAGGTGTTATTTTAAAAAATGTAAAAAAATTTTTCTTCTTAAAATCGTGATTTTTTTGAAAAGTATGCATTCCAAAGCAGCCGAACGGCTGGAATCCAATAAACTCTTCATATTAAAGTTAAATCTAGACGAAATACGATTAATTTTAATTTTGGTGGAAATGGCACTTATGAAACACATCGATTTAAAAAAAAAAAAATTAGATGTCCCTCTTTTTTTCATTACAACTCACTCACTTTACGTGCAAAAGACTTTTAACACTGGTCATTTTAAAGATTATTTTAAGCACTATAAAAAAGTTTCTTATTGTCATATGGATAAAATGTATCCGTTGTCAGCTAGATGGCATTGAATACATCGATTAAAGTTCAGACAAAAAAAAAAAGGCTTTTATCTTCAATATCTCGCTTAATATTGCACTTAGAACACTCTTTAAAAAACCAATTTGTTAATTTTTTTGCCTTCTACAATTTTGTTTATTATAAAATTATCGCTAAAACGCATATTTTTTGAGATATTTGCAAAAAACCGTTGAAAAACGTGGGAAAATTCGGAGTTTTCAATCGCCAATAACTCGAAAACTATTGAATTTTTGAAAAAACTTTATAGGACACTTTTTGCTTAGAATTGGGTCTTCTATCGGTTATTTTGACCAAAGAAATTTCCACTAACGAGAAGGGGTGGCAACCACTCCCAGGGTAAGAACGGAGGTCGGTTCAATATCACTTTTGAAGTTAAGGGTAAGATAAGCCTAATTCCAAAATTTCATGTAAATCGGTTCATAGTAAAATATTTCTGAGGTATAAAGCTTCAATGACTGCACTAAATAGTTAATCCTTAAAACTCACACAACTAATAATAACTTTAATCTAATATAAATTCACTACTTTTAAATCACAACTGTACTTTACTTTTAAATCACTTATCAACTCTTATCTAACCTAAAACTGTATACTAGAACTGTACTGTATACTCAACTGAACTGTTCTCCCATCTGCTGGATTCACCTCTTCATATACACACTTGGAATGTCTAGAATCTCATTGTAGAACTTTCCAGAATGTACTGGAATCCTCTACAGTTTTCTTAGACACTACCAAATGGCGGTTCGCCAGTTGGCCCACAGATGGCGCCACCCTACTGGCCAGGGAGTAATTACACTCTCCTCTCTGTTAGAGGGCAGCACATAACTATACAATGATGGTAATATGCAATTATTACACTTCACGCGCCAGGTTTGTAACTTGTAATTCAGCGTTCGGCGGGGCACACATTGCCCGGAGAGTAGCTGTTGGTTGCAGTCTGGTTATGTACCTTATAGTAAAAATAAGGATTTTATAGAGGAGTTTGCGACTAAAAATATTATGTTTTGATATTCCGCCGTCTGAAAGCACATTCGAAAAAATACAAATTGCATCGAAAATATGTATTTCACATACATGTATCGAAAATAACGCCCACCTCTGAATATTGGTTACATTTTACATTACGGCAGAGAACATTTTTAATTTGTACATAAGTATTAAATACGTATGGTCTTTAACTTTTCTTTAAGTCTAAAATAATCCTCACAATTTTTTATTTCTGTTGGTAGAGTATTAAACATATTTAGACCTTTATATAATAGTTTTCTTTAATAATGATGTTTTGGTTGTGTCTATAAAAAAGTCATTATTCTGTCTTATATTTTATAAATGAATACTACTTATAGAATATTGTTATGTGCACGACTACACCACTGGAATCATAGAAAATTCGAAAATGGCGCCAGAAATGCAATGTCATGTCAAATGCCTTGCGGTAGTCGATCCAGGCTATAGAGTCGATCAGCAGGTTCTCTTGCAGCCAGCGACACCTCTCTTTGACCCTTGTAGCTCATATATGGTTTCGTAAACCGGTTCAACTGCGTGAAGCACCCGTATGTACAAAATTCGTGTAAACATCTTGTAACATGCGTTTAGACAGGTTATCAGTCTGTAGTTCTTTGGGTCGGACAAATCTCCATTCTTGGGGATCAGCACTGTCCGCCCCTCAACAATCCAAGAAGGAATTTGCTGCTCCCCATTCAGCCAGGAATTAAAAATTCTGGCCAAATGGTGGTGGGTGCTCGATAACTTTTTCCACCAAAAGTTATTTATCCCAACGGGACCTGGAGCAGCAAAGTTCTTAGAGCCTTCAAGAGACCTACAAACCTCTTCTGGGGTTATTGGTTGGCACACTTCCTGTGGTTGCTGAAGACTTTGACAAAAGGCTTCAAAGTGTGTAAGGGCAGGAGAATTTCGGTCGAGTGGAAGCCTCTCCTCGTACAGTGTTTTCCAGAAGTTCTCCACCTGATCTGCAGTCGGCGGACTGTCTACAACACGCGGAGGCGGTTGGAAAAGGCGCGAGGGCTTTTCGCGGAACAGTTTATTTTCCGCAAGCCCGCCCGCCTCACTAGTGACATTTTGCAAGTCACTAGCATCCGTGTCCTGTCGAGACAGTGCTGTTTGGTGGTTCGCAGCACTGCCTCATTGACTGTGTGATGGGCGCGTCTTAAGTTGGCAAATAATAAAAAATTCAGTGACAAAAAATAATAGCAATAGTAATTACCAAATATATGATTAAAATAGTTGAAACAAGCGCAAAGCTAGTATCTGAAATTTTTATTAAATACTTTTCTAATGTTGGTGAAAATTTAGCTAACAAAATAAAATCAAGTTCACCGCCAGAAACAACAAATATATCATTCAAAATCGCAAATATTGAAAACTCTATATTTCTAAAACCGGTCACTACAAATGAAATAGCAACCATAATTGACAATTTGAAATTAAACTCATCTCCTGGAATAGATCAAATAACCACAAAAACACTTAAAAATATTAAATCTAATATTCTTAATATCCTAGTACATCTGATTAACTTCTCATTCCAAAATGGACAATTTCCAGATTCACTAAAACAAGCTATTATTACACCTATATTTAAAGGTGGCGATAAACTTGTTACAAACAACTATAGACCAATATCGGTAATTAGTAACATAGCCAAAATATTTGAAAAATGCATGGTCTCTCGACTTCATAGCCACTCACTGTCTCACAACATAATATCGCCAAAGCAATTCAGATTTAGACAAAACTGCTCCACGGAAAACGCCTTATTTCATTTTACAAACAAAATACATGAACATCTTAACAAAAATGAAAAAACCATTGCCATATTTTTAGATCTAGCTAAAGCTTTCGATAGTATATCACACGAACTATTGTTGGAAAAAATGGAGAAATACGGAATTAGAGGAGTAGCATTAGATTGTTTAAAAAGCTATTTATTAAACAGAAAAGCCTTAGTAAAAATTAATAAAACATTAAGTAGTCCACAAAATGTGACATATGGTGTTCCACAAGGAACAGTTTTAGGTCCGCAATTATTCCTTTTTTACATAAATGACATGCTGAAATTAAATATAAGTGGAGATATCATCGCATATGCTGATGGTACTGCTCTAACATTCCACGGTACAGACTGGTCTGAGGTCGCCAAAAAAAGCGAAAAGGGACTGTATGCTGGATGGACAATAATTTGTTAAGTCTCAATCATGCAAAAACAAAGTTCATTACTTTCAGCAACAGTTCAAGACTACAACCGAAAATTGACAATTTAAAATTCCACGAAAAATGTGACTTAATAAACTGCACGTGCGAGAATGTAATTGGGAACACTACAAACATTAAATATGTGGGTCTTATAATAAATGAGACAATGAGATGGAATGACCATACCGAATATCTTAATACAAGACTAAGAAAACTTGTCCATGTATTCTATAAGCTTCGCAACATTCTTCCAGTTTATATTTTAAAAACGACATATAAATCGTTGGTAGAATCCATACTTACCTACGGCATTATAATATGGGGTGGGACTTATAACAGCCAATCGAAAAACATAAAAATAACACAAAACTGGATACTTAAACTAATGTTGTGGAAAAATCGAAGATATTCTACAGAACAACTTTTTCTAGATAGTAATGTCTTCAATTTAAATGGATTATATATCCTTAATGTAGCAAAATTTATCTACAGAAATAGGGAACTAAGAGTACCAACAAACCACATACACAATACAAGGCAAAATGAACGCAATGCGCTTTTTACACCTAGACCAAATTCTAATTTGTACAAAAAATCTCTTGGCGTCACGGGTCCAAAGATATATAATACTATTCCCGAATATATAAAAGCAATAAATAATTACAAATTATTCTGTAAAAGCTGTCAATATTTATCATACATAATTTACATTTATTTGAACAAATATACTCAAAACTTCTAATTCAATTATTGCACTTAATCTCCATAATTTTATAATAATTATTAATAATTCATTATTAGTCTTTTATTTGTTAGTTAGTAACGAATACGATATGTACATTGATATTGTTAATAATGAAATATTAAGACACAAAACGATTTCCTTGTGGAATCAGGTGCATTTATACAATAAAGAATAACTGTAAAAATTATATTGTAAAATTGGGTTAAAAATAAAGTTATTATTATTATTATTATTTTAAGTTACAGAAGGCTATTTTGTAATCATTGTGACATGTGCTGGAAAAACCTCTGGCAATTCTTTATAGCTAATCTCAATTTTGGGGTCACCGAATATTGTATAGTTGAAATAGGACAAGTATTATTTCCGTGGCAACAGAGGTGGATTTGTCAGAATAAATATTAATTAATTTACTTTTGTCAAAGTGCCACGTCATTTGATGATCAAATAAAAATTCGAATAAATTGCTAAATAGAAGATGGTCTATAAGACAAATTGCAGGGTATATGAATATTAGTATAAATACGGTTTTGAGGGAGAAGAAACGCTGGCAACAAGAAGGAAGTATTAGCAGAAAGGTAGGATCTTCTCGCCCTAGAATTTCAAGTAATGAAGGCTCTTGTGGAATATTTAAGACAAAACCCTTTTGATTGTGCAAGACTCGTTAAAGTTGCCACAAATTTTCCTAGTTCAGGATCGACAGCTTGTGGATGAATTAAATCGTCAGATTTGCTAAATCAAGTAGCGGCTAAAAAACAACTATTAACTGCAGAAGCAAGCAATTAAATTATATTTACATAAATATAGCATTTTGAGGAAGAGTAGTACACTTGTACCCAAATAACAATTTTATTTTCCAACAAGACAATTGTCCTGTCCGTATTGCTATATTGTATGAAACTGGTTTCAGAATAATAATATCGAAACATTACCATGGAGTGCAAATAGTCCCGATATCAATCCCATGGAAAATGTATGGGGTATTCTAACTAAAACGATTTACAAAAGAAATCTTCCGCCTCAATAGTCAGAAGAATTATAGGATGCAATTGTAAGCACTTGGGAAGAATTGGCCACTGATGAACAGTTTGTAAGAAAATGAATTCATTCTGTTCTTCAGTGGTTACATGTGGTAATTGTCCGCGATGGTAGCATGACTAAATGTTAAAAAATATATTGTAATGTACAAAATATATTTCGATATTCTATGTTTAATTTTTTGTTGTTTTTATGTTTCACCTGTCTGTTGTGTTGTAATTTTAAATTATTTATATAATTAGTGCATTTTCCTTATTATACTTTCATGTCATGTGCTTTATTAACAATACATATAGGTTCTGAAAATGTCAACATGATTTGTTGTATATTAAAACCGTTATTATCCAACGTAATTACGCCCGATTTACACAACTAAAATTATTATATGACTTGTCCCCAATTTTATTGCACAGAAGTGTACACATTATTTGTAACAGGTGTTAATTACAAATGTACCATATCGTAAGCTTTGCAATACATATACAAAGTAACGTGGATCAGATAAGAAAGTACCAGTACCTGAAAATATTAAACTTTTGTACCTCTGTTGTGTAACGAAAATGTGAAAATTGCATGTACCATGGTTGAATAGGTTACTACGTTTTCTGGGTACATAAATAAATAAATACGTTGGATCGTAAGGGTTGCAAGATATTACTGAAAAGAAACTCACTTGGGCTGCTGTGCGTAGCAGATCGCAGACACTACCTAGCCCGGATAAGGGATGTAATGTGCCACAATAAAATTTCACTAGCTCACACTACCTCAGGGCATTAAGCCCAACTTAACATAAACTATTATGAATTATTAGTTCACTTACTTACACAAATCACTGAGGGTTCCATACGTAGTTGTCGCAGACGAAATAATGACACTTTCTTTAAACAAGAAATGCACTATATTACAGAATTTACAAATATTTATTGGTTCTCTAGCATAAAACCTGGCGATGTTCAAAAGGTGTGGCTAATTTTCTGATCAATAAGTTACAGCATAAATAAAGATGCCTCGTGTTGCTACACTTGGTTTACGTGTCGATGAATTAAAATAAATCTGGCTACAACGGGTCTAATTAGAGAGCCTCCTTAAGTACTAGTAAATGTGTAAAATCTTTAAATATATGCAAGTTAAAATGCCAAAGTAAGTATAAATATATATAAACACGCAGAACCACTGAAGGTGGTCCCTGGTAAAGAAAACAACACACTCATCTAGGGTGGTACGATACCCAGACTTTGACGATGCAGAAACTGCAGCCCTACGGTGCTGTCTTCGGGAAGAAAGGATTTGACCAGACAATGGGGTCGATTCCAGCCTCTCCAGCTGTGGAATTTTCTACTCCTGTGGGTGTGTGTGAGCGTTCAGGCCCCGTCCGTAGAACTTTCTACCCCTGGTGTGTGCGTGCGGGCGTTCTAGCCCCATCCGTGGAACCTTCTTAGTGTGGGGGAAACAATCCACCAAAACTCCTAGAGAAGGCTACAGCGATAAGATATTTCCAAAGGGAAGCCTTGTACACTTAAATTCTGCACCAGCAGTTAAAATTCGCTCCCAACAACAAAATATTCTGCTCAACAGAACAACATAAAATGGAGGAAATTTTCTGGGCGTTGATAATTCAAAATCCACAAGGATGCCTTGAATAAAACAAGTTTTTGAGGAATCATCAACCGTATACACGTCACCGAAACGTCTCTCTTCCTGAACCAGCTGGAAGTATATCGCGCCTCTCGCGGACGGTAGCGGAAACCTATTATGTGGCCCACAAAACGCAAATGCATATTGTGGGTCGTATATGTAATAGATCCGCAACAAGATTATTTAACATAAATTAGTAAATATATAAAAAAATAACTGTGGTGAAAAAACGAATTGTCGAATATTAAAATGAAACCTGATTTAGCATTATTACCTGTTGGAATCATCTTCATTTGTTTTTATTTCAGTTTCTTCATGAAGTAAAAATTTTTGGTCTTGGATTTCAATATGGTTTTCATCCTTATGTTTAGTCTCATTCTCTTCACAAAATGCTTCTTCTGCTTTAACGGAACCAAGTTTATTACTGTCTCCAAAAATATTTTCAACATCCTTAATACCACCATGGCTATCGTCAAGAAACAGTTGTTCTAATTTAACTGTGCGTCGACAGTCATCAATTTCTATTTCAGGATATTTTCCATCCTCACAGAACTGTTCTTCTACTTTAATAATATCAGTCGAGTTACCATCTACTTCCCTTATTGTGACATCTGTTATTGTAAGCCCTAATGAACTACTAACTTGCTCACTGTGTATATCTCGAGTTTCAAAGCATTTCTTAATTTTTTCTCCTACAGTCAAACAGTTCTTTACACAATGGGAACAATCTTCTAAAGATCCATGGCAAGACACACAAGCTCCTTTGATTACGCTTAAATCCTATTAAACAAAAAACAAATATTAAAAATTAAATCCAGCGTAAAAGTTTGTTGACAGGTATTTATAAACGTGATAATTTTTTGAAAACATTCTCAATTATCTGAAAGGGCATGGTGTCAAGTTCATTATTTCCATACGTCGTTTTGTGGACGAAAGAGCACCAACATTCTTATGGATCATTGACTGTATAAACAGTGTGTCCACGAATGGACACAACAGGAAAACTTCCTTTTGTCGATTTTCGAAAATAAGCCATTTTTTGTAAAAAATTTTGCTTATTTCAAGAGCAAGTTAAGATGATCAAAAGTTCAGAAATATGTGCTCAAACACAGAAAATGTTCTACTATTGGCTGACTACCTTACATGTATAACAACATGATCGTCATTCTTGAGCGATGTGTCCCTGTATTTACCGTCGCTGCTCTTCTTCACTCTACACCATTTTATTTCAAAAGGGTCTCTCTAATTTTGATACTGAATGCAATAGTACATAAGGACACTGTAAGACGTACATGGGAACCAATTCATACTTTACCACATATTATTGGTGACATTGACATTTAGCTTCTATTGAGTAAAATTACTGGCAAAAGTAAATTGCGCAAATATTCATGTCTTATCTTATCAATCTTAGGATTGAAGGTGTTTACTGTTTACAACTATTATATCGGCAGAATGTGTTTTATCTGTGAGCAGAGATTTATCTAAAGAATCCTGCTTTTGTTAATAATAATAATATTTCTTTCATACTAACCTTGTTTTCACTTTTGACAGAAACCATGTCTTCCATTTTGAATACATCAAGCAAGTTATCATTTTTCTTCCAGACATTTTCTGACGTAAATTTAAGAACATTGTTTAATTCTATCGTATCTGTATTATTTACACCTTCAGCCTGGCAGTATTCCTTTATTTTTTCTTCAACAATTGAAGAGGTGGTTATAAAACTAAAAAAATTCGCTAGACATCCATGGCAGACTTCACAAATTGCGAGTTTCTTGCTGGCACTTAAATTCTGTCAAGAAAACAAATTACAATTTTTATATTTACCGGATTTAAGTTGGTTGTAATATTCTTGTTAGGTTAAAAGCATTTCATCCTGGTTACAATTTATTTAATATGGTGGAACTCCTAAGACATTCCTATCACAAAAAAAGAGAGTAAACCAAACTTTGAAATCAGTCATCGGAACTCTTATCAAACTATTTTATCAAAGTACATTGAATCAGATGTACTGCATGATTTTTGTCAAGCGGATCACCATTTACCTCCACCAACAATCTGACATAATTATAAGCAAACTTTTGTTTGATGCAAAATTGGCTCAAATATTGCCACATATGTGAATTTTAGAGTTTTATTTTCACCATGTTAAAACTGTTGTTATTCCAACATTAATCATCATACAAGGTGCCAATAAAAGCTCCCAGGTGAAATATTTTGGAAACTACTAGAGATATTTGAGGTCCGTAAAATCCCATTGCTAGAACATATAAATGGCTTTAGTTTTGAATACAAATAGTTTTTAAATATATTAAGGGGAAGATGACGCTGCGGGCCGGCGCTATATTTGTGAAACTACATAGTATCTAATTGAACTGGTAAATTATTCAACAGCATAGGCAAGTCACTTAAATGTCCATGATAAAAGTATGGACCAACAACAATGTATTCATTTAGAATGCCACACCAAACATTTACCACAAATTTTGTCTGAAATCTGGTTTGCCTCATCCATTTAGGATTTTCTTTAGATCAGTAGCGACAGTTATGTTTGGTTCTTACTCCGTTGTTGTGGAATCTAGATTCATCACTCCACATAATTTGACTTAGCAAATTAGGATTTTCCTCTAAAATAATGGAAAAGTATGCCAAAAAAATCTAGTCTGCGCTGATTATCTCCCGGTGCGTCAAATTAATTTTAAGTATATAGATAAAGTTTATTTTTTTTTAGAATCCTACTACACGAAGTTACAGAAATATTAGGTTGCTCATTTGACTTACGTAACGGTGTATGGGGGATTATTGTTTCTAACACTAAAACTGTATTTTCAACTGTTGTAGCTCTCTTTTTTCTATGTGTATTTGTTTTTTTATATCTTTCATAATTACGACCTTGGTCTCTCCGGTAAACGTCTTCCATATAAAACACACCTGCAGAAGAATGTTTACCGTATTCTCCGTAAATTAAAACAATGTTTAGTTTATCCCGGTTTGTATGAAGTACCATATTTTATAGCGATTTAACAAAATACAAGAACTAAAAAGACATCATTTGACAATTAAAAACTAAGGTAATGTTTAAAGCAAAGTCAGTATTGTCAGTATTGTTTATAAAGAATTCCAAAGGCGCCTATTATTGCATATTGCGTATGAAGTCGTTTTATTTCATTAAGGTGAACGTAATCAATATAAAATGTATTTTTCCGCCCACAATAATATTTCCTTTATTGCTACTATGGTTGAACTGAAAAACATGTATGGAACATATTTTCATTCAACACTGTTTAACAAAATACAGGGGCAGGAGATTTAAAATTGTAATAAATGTAATTTCTGGTTTAACCGGAAGTTGTAGAAAAAAGTTTTATTGTTACATTATTAATATTACCTTTCTATGAAGAAAGTTTCAAACGAACTATCTTCTAAAATTTAATGTAAGACAATTAAGGCAATTTTAATCTTTCAAAAATTAAATAGTTTAAACTCAAATGTCTCAAAAACGGTTGGATTTTCGATTTTTTTCCATATAAAATCTAATTGAAATTAAATTCTCTTCAACATAGATAACATTTCTAAGCTCCTGTCATCCAAAAAATTCTTTGTACCGCAGCGCCATCTGCTCCTTAACATATTAAAAAACTATTTGTATTCAAAACTAAAGCCATTTATATGTTCTAGTAACGGGCTTTTACAGAACACAAATATCTATAGTCGTTGCCGAGTTTTTATTGGCACACCCTGTATATCCTACTAATTGTAACTTTAAACTTACCGATGTCTTGTAGACCAACAGCTACTGAGTTTTTCAATAAGTGTCTAAAAACCTCCCTCAACATTTATGGCGCGTAGTAATATTTATGGAGACAACCCTAAGCTGGGTGCAGGTCTTGGCAGTAGGGTGATTTCGTTTGAGGGCTAACAATATATTTGCTGTTTATAAAACACATTTGGAAAACATTGGACCACTACACTCAAATACACTGCTCAATACGCGTTTCGCTAACCATGTCAACTTTATCAGGAAATGAATAAGACTAGTACTCAGTTTTAATCGTCTCCTGATGGGCTATGCAAATTAAAACCAGACATTCATTGAAAAATTCAGTACCTCTTGGTCTAGTATATGCATAAACATGGCATACCACTTCTGGAAAATATTTCTGTAACACTGTTTTCTCTATGTCTTCTTCAACATCCAGGATTTTAAACGGGCAATTTTTTAACATATTCATACAGAATTCACAAACTCTATGACAATTATTTTTATCACTACCAAAAGCAACTGCATGATCTCGAATATTGAGGCATGTTTTTTTGAAAACAAAACAGTTTTGGAGTATTTCTGAACAATTTGTACACATCACAGGTTCATCACTTATGGCTAGATTCTAAAACAAATTGAAAACTTAAACTTGTCTACTCTTCAAACATCACTTAACCATTACTGATTTAGTAATTTCTGAAACGTACTATTGTAACCAGAAGCGTACTCAAAATTTCGTACATACTTCCATCTATAGCTTTATAGTTTGTATCACACTTTTCAAAGCAAAATCTACATATTCTTTCTCTGTTATCCATTTCAAAAAGAAACGAAATTCACATTAAAACAATTAACTTAACTTTATACTAAGAACTATAACCTTCCGAAAACGTCACAACACAAATACTTCTTCTTCTTCCTAAGAAATAACACAGTATAAGGTGAAAAAGTAAACTTACTCGCCGCCGGCATATTATAAAATATATAGGCGAAAATCACGGAGTGGGCGACATCTACATTTTGACAGTATAACCATATCTATAGTGAACAACAAATCAATTTACTATTGAGGTTAAATGGAGCCTAATTTTGTTGACGTGATAATTAAGTAACTTCTATGGTTCTTCAAATAAAAAATGAATTAAAGCATTATTTTGTCTAAATAGTTCTACAGGTAAAATGATGCAAACGGTTAACAAAATTATTTCTGTGAAATCGAGAACGTTTTATGTTTGTCAAAGGTACTTCTAACTACTGTGGCAACATTCGCATATATTTTGTTGTATAGGTCTGCCATATCATCGATTGGTTCAGTGTAAACTAAATTTTTTAGATGTCCTCGTAAGAAAAAATCTAATGGAGTAAAGTCAGGTGATAGTGCTGGCTACCAAAAATATGTAGACGGGCCTTTACAAAAATTGAATGCCTGTTTTCATTAATACAGAAAATACCTAGGAAGTTTTATGTGAATCACCCTGTATATTTCAACATTATTGCTTAATAATAATAAAAATAATATAACAATACACGTCTTTATTGAAGGTAAAGTTTCTTACAAAATTACATATAAATAATGAACATACACTATATTATTCTTACACTTTTCGTGGTCTTTTATGTAACATCAGTTGTTTCTCGAGACAATCTTTATGCCTAATATAAACAAAATAGATAGTTGCACTGTTGCGGCTGAAACAAGTAATCCACTGATTTTTCCACAGTACCTAAATATGCTTCTCGCCACCGACGCATTAATCATAATATATTTTTTCCACAACTGTCAAAAAAGGCTGTTTGAGCATTAACGTCAATGTCTAAAATGAGACATTTTTTCATTGACATTTTTTTGCGTTACCATGACAATGTGCGCAAAATATTTTGCGAATTAGGGTGCAAAATATTTTGTACATCACATACCTATTATTGCTTATTTTTTATTCATTTATTTATTGAGTTACAATATCCAACAGACCGAGGTCCATTTACAGGATAAGGTTAGAACAAAAGCAGATATAATATATAATACAAAAAAGATAAAAGAAACAGCTAAATAAGAACAAACAAACTCAAACAAACATGAAATTATAAATTACATAACAAGTATCTATGGAACAAACAAACGAAGTATATAATGATATACGCCAAGCACTAAATAATTATAAATGTTTAATACTGTGAATGTTTGTGTTGAAAATATCTATTATATTATTGACATTATTGTAATTAGAAAACATTTGAAAAAAGGGCGGATTGAATTAAGATGTTGGTTCTTGGAGTACGTATTAAAAAAGTTTCACAATGTCTTCAGTTAAGACGAGGTACAGCGTAAAAAATACTGTTATGAAGGTCTTCGCATTTAATAAAATTATGTATAATTCTATAGAGGAAAATTATAGATTGCGTCACAAGTAAAATTAAAAGTAGATAAAAGTATATCATATGAATATCCTCTAGGAGGATAGTTGCCAAATGATTTAAAGTGTAAATTCTTTAGGAACCGACGTTGAATATTTTCTAATGATGTTATGTGACAATGATATATTGGATTCCATATAATCGAGGAGTATTCTAATTTTGAATTGAACACTAATTTGCACATATCTATATTTCGAAAATCTTTAATGTTTCTTAAGATGAATCCTAATGTCTTAAAAGATGATGTAACAGTAGAGTTAATATGATCAACAAATGTTAACTTTGAGTCGAACATAACTCCAAGATCTTTAACATTGATAGGTCTATTCAGAGAGATACTTCAATTTTATAATCAAATTCATAAGTGAATTGCTTTCTTGAGTACGACATAACGTTGCATTTGTTGACATTATAAACAGGTTATTTTCCATAAACCATGTATTTATGCGATTTAGGTTGATTTGCAAATGTTCACAATCGCCCACCGAGTCAATTTGACAGAATATTTTTAAATCGTCAGCGTATAGAAGGTATTTTACATCAATATTGGCGGTAATATCATTTATAAAAATTATGAAAAATAAAGGACCTAGAATAGATCCCTGTGAGACTCCAGATGATTGTAAAAATTTGTTCGACTTATAAACTCTTGAACATATTGCCAACGATTACTTAGGTAGGATGTTATTAAATTTAAGAACTCTGTAGATATATTCAAATATTGAAGCTTATGTAATAATATATTATGATCTAATTTATCAAAGGCCTTAGAGAAGTCAGTGCAGATAACATCTACCTGACCTCTCTGATCTAAGACTTCACTAATATATTGAGTTTTTATAACCAAATTTGTTACTGTTGAGCGACCTGAGATAAGCTTGTGTTGCTTTGGTAATAGACAATTATTAACGTGGGCATATAAAGGATCGTATAAAATAATTTCGAGTAACTTACTAAAATTGCAAATTAGTTACGTCGGTATTATTACCTTTTTTAAATATGGGTGTAACTTTAGATAATTTCCATAAGTTTGGAAATACAGAATTCTCTAACATCGCATTATATACAGGGCGTCCCGAAACTCCCGCCTTCCCCTTTAGGTGCTAATTCTCCATGCAAAAATAGTAAGAAAAGTTCCTATAAACATGTGTCCGGAAATGCTTCCTAAGGGAGCTACGGCCCTCTAAAGATGGCGCAAAAATAGGAGTTTTTACTAATTATCTCGGAAATTATTTGGGACAACTTTATGAAACTTGGTTAACTATTTTAGATTATTAAAGGTTATTTTTTTGCAGTATTAGCCAAAATTAATTTTTTCCAGGGGCGGAGAAACGAGGGGTCGGGGTTATTTGTTTCTACATATTTATTTTTCCATTTGACATTTTTTGTATTTTAATCCCTGATTATGATTCCCTGGTTAATTCTGCAAAAAAGGTCCTCTTTACAATTAGCCATATGGCAAGCCGTTTTCGAGTAAAAGCGGTCTAATACTGCGTATTCGTTTACTAAATGCGCATTATTTATTTTTCAAAGTGGGCGTATGTCATTCAGTAATAGAAATGGCTGAGTACACCTCACAGGAGTATCTCGATATGATTATATGTTATGGTATGGCTCATGAACAAGCTCCCGCAACGAGCACATTTTCCTGACGCAAAAGTTATCATGCGCTGCCTCAATCGTGTACGGGACAGTGGCAATGTCCTACCTAATAGACGAGGTAACGGTCGCCCAAGAGGGATTCCAGTAGCTGAAGAGATGATTCTTGATGCATTTGTTGATCAGCCAAGGTTGAGTACTAGGCGAGCTGCTAGACTACTGGGGACGACAAGAACACGTATTCATCGAATCCTTCGACGTGAAAATCAACATTGTTATCGTTATCGACGGGTTCAGCAGCTCTTACCGCGAGACTATGAACCTCGAATGATCTTCTGTACAAGTAAGCTGAATTTTGTATGCAGCATCTACATGAAATAAAAAACAAATTTTAAACAAATGTGATAAATTTGTAATTCAAAATATTCTACCACTTAAACCGAACGATTTTTTTTTTAATTTCACAGATTATTTGGAAAATCATTTGGTCAATCCTTCATTTCTTAATCAGATATTGTGGATTGATGAAGCGACATTTACCCCAAATGGAGTATTTAATTCAAGGAATTTTGTTTACTGAGCCCATGAAAATCCTCATTTAATTCGACAGACACATTTTCAATACCGATTTTCAATTAATGTTTGGGCGGGACAAATAGGAAATCTAATTGGGTACGTAATAGGTTAGGTAAAACTTGCAAATAATATTTACCACCAATTTTGCAGATTGGTCCCATATTTCTTCACGCACGACTTAATGGACCAAATTATGTACGATTTCTCCAGAGACAACTACCCGGTTTACTGGATGAAATCCAGCTGCTGTCTCGCTTGAATCTGATTTTTATGCACGATGGGGCTCCGGCGCACTTTAGTAGGGTAGCAAGGCGTCATTTGAATCGAATTTTTCGAGAGTGCTGGATAGGAAGAAGTGGCCCAATAAGTTGGCCTCCTCGATCGCCGGATTTAAATCCGATGGTTTATTTTCTATGGGGTCATATAGAAAATTTGGTTCATTTTAATGAGACAATTAGTGAGGATGACATGCGATCCAACATAATTGCGGCATTTGACACTATTACCAGGGAAATGGCACAAAGAGCCACAAATAATATTGTTCGCCGTGCTGAGACCTGCATTGAGCAGGAAGGGAGGCATTTTGAGCACATTTTGTAATACATAATAATAAATTTAATTCAGGTTGTTTTTTAAATCATAAATGTTCATTAAACTATTGCACAATGTTTCTTTTATCACTCTTACCAAATAATTCAAAATAGTTCCTTTTAGGAAATCATACCATAACAGATAATCATATCGAGATCTCCTGTGAGGTGTACTCAGCCATTTCTGTTACTGAATGACATACGCCTAGTTTGAAAAATAAATAATGCGCATTTAGTAAACGAATACGCAGTATTTCGTTTAGACCGCTTTTACTCGAAAACGGCTTGCCATATGGCTAATTATAAAGAGGACCTATTTTTGCAGAACTAACCAGGGAATCATAATCAGGGATTAAAATACCAAAATTGTCACATGGAAAAATAAATATGTAGAAACAAAGAACACCGACCCCTCGTTTCTCCGCCCCTGGAAAAAATTAATTTTGGCTAATACCGTAAAACAATAACCTTTAATAATCTAAAATAGTTAACCAAGTTTCATAAAGTTGTCCCATAAAGTTTAGAGAGCTGTAGCTCCCTTAGGAAGCATTTCCGGACACATGTTTATCGGAACTTTTCTTACTCTTTTTGCATGGAGAATTAGCACCTAAAGGGGGAAGGCGGGAGTTTCGGGACACCCTGTATAATAGATAGCGGGTATGCAAGAAGAATGGCACAATCTCGAATTCAAAATGCAGGATTATAATTTTTATGCGCAAACATAGCCTTTTTTGACAGTTGTAGAAAAAATATTGTTTGCATCTCGTGTGCGATATTCTTTGATTATCTCATCACCAAAGTAGTATTTCGCATCCTAGATACAAAAATAACTATTATTTTTATTAGTATCAAAGTGTCATTGCGGAATCCACCAATGGTTTTTTGCCAAAATAATTTAATTGACATAACTGGACATAAAAATCCCTATTTACAACAGAGTTCTTTTGAATAAACTGACTAGATAAAAAATCGATTACATTAATTCGACCACAATAATAGTACATTGTTACTCATGAAGAATCTTTACGTGTCAACAAATGATACTTGAGGTTAGGTTTACGTTTTGTCTGAAATATCATTAATAATAATAAACAGTATTGGAGCAAGTACTGACCCTTGTGGTATTCCGTGTTTTATATTCATTTTTTCTGAATAAAAGCCATTAAATTTAACTATCTGTTCCCTGCTGTCAAGGTATGATGTAAACCATTGTAATACTGTCCCCTCAATTCCATACTTTTTTAGTTTTAATATGAGTAGATCTTTATTTACTGTTTCAAATGCTCTTTTGAAATCCAAAAATACTACCCCAATTATTAAGTTATTAGAGATATCCATTTTCCGCTGGTTTAAAACATACTGAAGTGATGTTTCACAAGAATGGTTTTTCCTAAAGCCAGACTGTTCACTTATAATGATATCATTCGCCTGAATAAATTTCATTAGTTGGTTTTTAACGACTAATTCTAATAGTTTCTCGGGAATTAGTAGAGAATTAACTGATCTAAACTCAGAGCAGATGATTGTATTATTAATTTTTTCAATTAGTATGATTGTCGACAGCTTCCATACGTTTGGGAAAACACCTGATTGAAGTGACACATTAATGACATCTACAAATCTATTAACAATTACTTCAAATGCTTCTCTAATTATTTTAAGAGTAATACCATCTTTATCACATGTATCTTTTTTTATATCTCTAATGACGCTTGATAACCTTTGTAAATTAATTTTCACAAACTTATGAAATTTAGTTTTTGATTCAGCTATAAAACTTAACACATATTCAAAGTCATGTAGCGGAACAACGCTATGTACAATATCATCAAGACTATTTATAAAAAAATTATTGAATGCATTTGCTATTTCATTATCTGATGTTAAGATTATGCTATCAAATGTAATACCTTTATTGCTGCAACTTTTTTACCATTCACTATTCCCTTTAAAACCTTCCACATGGCTTTACCGTCATGTTTGTTCTGATCGATTTGTATCTCATAATAATTTTTTGTTTCTTGTCTAATTAATGATGTCACTTCATTCCTTTTTAATTTATACCTTTCCCACAGTTCAATTACATTATTATTATTTTTTGCCTCTTTATATAACATATCTCTCTCAATTATTTTGGCAATTACCTCGTTGGAAAACCAAACATTAAGCTTACAGTTATTAAATATATTATATTCTTTAAATGGGGCATGCTCATTTAGAACATCAATGACCGTATTATTTAAACATGATGCTAATATATCAACATCTACTGAATTGTTATCCCATTTAGTGTTAATTAGAGCTAGTTGAAACTGTAAATTATCAAAATTTTTGAAACTTCTTTTCCTAGTTTTTATTATATTATTAATAACTTTATTTTGTTCATCCTTCTGATTAAAAGAAACTAATACGCTATGGTGATCGGCAACTTTGAGGTCATCACAAACAGTATATTTTAAATTATTTTCATTAGTAATCAAGGAATCTATGAGAGTTGAGGAATCTACTGTAACCCTTGTAGGAACATTAATTAATTGACTTAAGATCTAAAATAGTAATAAGATTACTTATTTTATTACTATATGTGGATTCTGTTAATAAGTCAATATTAAAGTCCCCTACAATAATTATTTTTGTATTGTTGGCAATAACATCTTCCATTAATTCTTCAGAATAGTTCAGAAAATCAGCATGAGAACCACTCGGTGAATGATACAACACACAAATAATAAATGTGGAATGGTGGACATTTAATTTAATGGTCAAAACCCAGACGTTTAATGGTAACACTTTACTTTGAATAGTCAAAATAGAATTATTTATGTCGACATATATTGCAACCCCCCCTGTATGTCTGCTATGAGACTTGCAGGACAGCAATTTATATCCAGCTATTTCAATTTCATGTTCACTGATTTCATCAGTTATGTGTGTTTCAGTAAAACACATAACAAGTGGTCTAATGCAGGAAACACTTTGTATTGTTACCTACTTCTGAAGAAACCTCATGCTCCAGCATTTGCACGTTAAGCTTTGTGTGTCAGTAAATGATCTTTGAGACTACTTTTATATCTTGTCTGAAACGGACAACAGTCGCATTTGTACATCGTTACATCCGAAGGATCCTTATGCACTAGCAAATGTCTCTTAAGCGTACAATTTAATTTCGTCTGAAATGAACAAGAATCACATTTGTACATCGTTACTTCTGATGGATGCTTATGTAATAACTGATGTATCTTGAGGTTACTTTTACGTTTGGTCTGATATAAACAAGTCTCGCATTTGTACATTGTTACTTCTGAAGTAGCCTTATGTGTTAGTAAATGATTTTTGGTCTGAAATGACTCTTCTGAAGTAGCTTTGTGTGTCAGTAAATGACCTTTGAGACTACTTTTATATCTTGTCTGAAACGAACAGTCGCATTTGTACATCGTTACATCTGAAGGATCCTTATGCACTAGCAAATGTCTCGTAAGTATATAATTTAATTTCGTCTGAAATGAACATGAATCACATTTGTACATCGTTACTTCTGATGGATGTTTATGTAATAACTGATGTATCTTGAGGTTACGTTTACGTTTGGTCTGATATAAACAAGACTCGCATTTGTACATTGCTACTTTTGATGGATTTTTATGCAATATCTGATGTAACTTGAGGTTACTTTTAAATTTGGTCTGATATAAACAAGAGTCACATTTGTACATTGCTACTTTTGATGGATTTTTATGCAATGTCTGATGTACCTTGAGGTTACTTTTAAATTTGGTCTGATATAAACAAGAGTCACATTTGTACATTGTTACTTCTGAAGTCGCCTTATGTGTCAGCAAATGATTTTTGAGGTTTCTTTTGTGTTTTGTCTGAAATGAACAATAGTCGCATTTGTATGTTGTTACATCTGAAGGGTTTTTATGTAATATCACATGGCTTGTGAGAACATCTTTACGTTTTGCCTGAAATGAACAAGAATCACATTTGTACATTGTCACTTCTGAAGGGTCCTTATGTAAAATCAGATGTTTTTTGAGGTCAGTTTTATATTTGGTCTGATATAAACAAGAGTCACATTTGTACACTGTCACTTCTGAAGGATCCTTATGCAATATCTGATGTAGGTTGAGGTTACTTTTTCGATTGGTCTGATATAAACAAGAGTCACACTTGTACATTGTTACTGCTGAAGAATCCTTATCAACTAGTAAATGTTTTTTAAAGCCTGATTGTGATAAAACAATGTCATCTCCAAACCTGAAAATTATAAAAATTTATTTAGTTTATTGCTTCTATGGCTAGAAAGGTAAAGTTGAAAGAAAAGACAGTAATCGTTGGACAATAGTCATAAAAACCATTTCATTTTAAAATAATTGATGCGGCAAATAACAGGACATAAAGTCAAGAACAATCCAAATATTTAAGACAATTGTCTAAATATTATATAGGAAAGTTTGTCATTATAGTAATGACCATACTACACATATTTCAGGGTTGGTTATGCAATAACAAAAACCAGGTGATACAATAGTATTCCGTGTTATTTTGTGGCTGTAATTAAAGATGCGGCAAATAGGCCGATTATATGGTGATTTGAAATTATGGTGTTAGCAATCGCTATGATGGAAATAAAAGTTAATGCAAAACAGAGGACAAGAATCATGTCATGTTCGTGCATTATAGAATTTACGTAGTTGGTAGTATAAATTTACAAAAGCACCGATATTTTAAATCGATTTACTGTCGATTTTATTGATTCGAATTATTTTATTGTTGATTTCATTCTCTCGTGCTTTTAATTAATTGTTGTTTCCTTGTTTTATTTACCATCAGTTCTTTTCAGGACTAATATAATTGTATTATTAGTGTTATTCTGGTAAGTTGAGCAAGATTTATTTGTGTGAAAACAAATTAATGCATTATATTTTTAGGTTACCTGTCATAATGTCGAAGGCATTTGTTAAAGATATCCAGGAATTAATTTGTTCTTTAATAAATTATTTTGAGAGAGAAAGTGATGCCGGTGGACCACTGTTACCATTAACTGCTGTAAGAGAGGCAAGTATAATTCTAGAAGTTAACTATATATCGTAACATAACCAGTAAATTTCAGAGAGTTGCTAATGCTTTATACATAGGTTTGAGTGCTGTTAAGCAACGTTTCCAAAAAAATGCAGACTGGGGAAGCTTTAGGTAGAAAGAACTGGACCAACAGCAAAGCCTGTATGCGACATTGATAACTTTGACCAAGCAGCAATTCGAAATGTTAGTTATGAAATGTAGAGAAACAGTATTTATTAAAATAACGTATGGAAATCACAGGCACAGCATAAAGCTTTATGCTGTGTCACAATTCATCATTTTAATGATACATTTTCAGTTGTGCCAATACAATTTGCATGTGATCTGAATTGGGGGTTGCAGCTATTTCAGGTGCAGTCGCTTTGATTAACTTCATAATCTTCATATAATTATAGTAATTTAGTCGATCTGTGACGTGCATCGCCTGAATTCTTGCCCCGACTATAGCAACGTTTCCAAAAAAATGCAGACTGGGGAAGCTTTAGGTAGCCCTAACAGAACTGGACCAACAACAAAGCCTGTATGCGACATTGATAGCTTTGACCAGGCAGCAATTCGAAATGTTATTTATGAAATGTACAGAAACAGTGAGTATTTATTAAAATAATGCATGGAAATATTTATGAAAGTATTTATTATTGTTTTAGAACAACATATTACCAGACAATCCCTTTCAGAGCTGTTGATTGAACGTGACATTTACAAAGGAAGTTTGAGTAGCTTGGGCAAAATATTGAAAAAAATAGGTTTCAAATTTCTAAAAAATAATCCACACAGAGGATTAATGGAATCGCCAAATATTATTTTCAGCCACGTCACTTTTTTACAGAAATATGTAAAAAATATTTCATTGGGGTATCCTCGACAATTTGTGTATTTAGATGAGACGTGGATCTTTGAGTATGGTTCTGTACAAAGATCATAGCAAGATGGAAATGAAGAAATTATTTATAATCTATTTTTGTTCCAATTAATCGAATTTTGATAGATTTTTGTTATATGTATTGTGGGCTGCAGTTATCACAGGCACAGCATAAAGCTTTATGCTGTGTCACAATTCATCATTTTAATGATACATTTTGAGTTGTGGCAATACAATTTGCATGTGACGTGAATTGAGGATTGCAGCTATTTCAGGTGCAGTCGCTTTGATTGATCATATAATTATAGTAATTTTGCCGATCTGTGACGTGCAACGCCTGAATTCTTGCCCCGACTATATATGGATTTTAAATAATGTGCAAAGTAAATAATGATAAGTAAAACCTTGTAAGTGCTTATGAAAATAAAATCTATATTAAAGATACATCAAAAAATAGAAGCTTTTAATAATATTTTACGTATGCACCCACAATACGCATAGCACATTGATTAAAGTACAGTAGAACTGGGCGAGCGAGGCTTCATGAAGTACCCTGCCCGCAGAGACTTAAATTCAAATAACAATAACTTGAAACGTATAAGTCGTAGAGTACTGCGTTTTTTTTCAAAAACTTCTTTGATATGTTAGCTTCATTTCATAATAAGCATACACTATGGCAATATTCCTTAAAACAAAGAAGTTTTTCGCTTACTGAAAAAAGTGCTGTAAGAAAAATAGACGTAAAAGTTTTACCTTATACAAAAAACTAGGTTTTCCATAAAGACTAAATTAACTCAGTGACCTCCTCCGTTCACGTTTCCTTTATCGACTGAAAAAAAATCTTGATTATCTCAATTGGTTCCGGAGATATCGTGAGGGATGTGTGAAAAAGTAGTAAAAATTAATTTTGACAGAATCATGACAATAAAAAAAGTTGACCTCCCAAAAAATTTTGTAATTGGCCGTTTCAGATGGCCAAGGGCCTAATCTAATATTCTGTGAAGGTCCCATATAGTACCTTAAAAAAATTTGTTGATACATTTTTGTCGCTTTTTCGGTCGACTAGTAGGAAACCTTCTAATAATTAGTGGATAGGCCTACATACCGCGCAAAAAAGCGCGCCAATTACTTTACCTCTGGGGTGACGTGGAAAGAAGTATAACATACAATATTATCGCTTCTTTAAAAATCATGTTATTTTATAGGGGTGAAAAAGTGGAAGCGATACATTTATTACAATTTTAAGTAGAGTTTAGTAGCTACTGCTTTAGCGTTAGGTGTTGAACTTTCAGATTATAGTAAAGATTACAATTTATTGTGTTAACTGGAACCAACCCTTGTGTGCACCTTATTTCCCACAGTACTATTCATTTTAGGAAAAAAGTATACAGACGTTTTTGAAGAAAATATTATAAAGAATACTTTTCTATATAGGTATTTTTATAAAAAAGTGCACTGTTCCCGAGATAATCTACAAAACCTCAAAATGAGGGTGGAAACGACGTCCTAGGGGACGAAGCACAGTATTTAGGGGTGGGAATTTTTCGGACCAGTAATTCTTATGCTATCCTTAACATTTCTACCAATTTTCAAAAAAATCTGAATTTTCTCCAATGTATTACAATTCTAACTGTTATTTTACTGTATTAGATGAAATATAATATTTCATCACCTCGTACATACATTTGTGTATCTATACTGAGTGACAATGGAATTAGTCCGTGCCAATAATCAACCTGTATATTAATACATATTCACATGTATAAAACGTGTAAAGTAATATTTGTAATGAGGCCGTCAAAGTTGATTTTTTTGTGAAAATCTTTAGTCATCGGCTTTATGTACACATTGTTTGTAATAGGTATTAACTACAAATGTACCATATCGTAAGCTGTAATACCTATACAAAATAACGTGGATCTGAAAGAAAACTACCGGTACCTAAAAATATTAAACTTTTGTATCTCTATTGTGCAACAGAAATAAGAAAATGTATACAAAAAATAAATGTGGCTGAAAAACGAATTGTCGAATATTAAGATGAAACCTGATTCAGCATTATTACCTGTTGAAATCATCTTCATTTGTTTTTATTTCAGTTTCTTCATGAAGTAAAAATTTTTGGTCCTGAATTTTAATACGGTTTTCCTCTATATGTTTAGTCTCATTTTCTTCACAAAATGTTTCTTCTGCTTTAATGCAACCAAGTTTATTACTGTCGCCTGGAATATTTTCAACATCTTTAATAGCAACTTGGCTATCGTCAAGAAAAAGTTGTTCTGATTTAACTGTGTGTCGACAGTCACCAATTTCTATTTCACCAAGATTTTTTTCATCCACACAGAACTGTACTTCTATTTTGATTATATCAGTAGAGTTACCATCTACTTCACTTGTTACATCTCTTGTTGTAAGCCCTAATGAACTACCAACTTCCTCACTGTGTATATCTAGAGTTTCAAAGCATTTGTTAATTTTTTCTCCTACAGTCAAACAGTTCTTTGCAGAATGGGAACAATGCTCTAGAGATCCATGGCAAGACGCACAGGTTACAGATCCTTTGATTATACTTGAATCCTATTAACAAAAAAACAAAATATATATAATATATATAAAAATTTTGTAAGACTACGAAAATAGAAATTTTTAATTACCATTACAATTTTCTTCCAATAAATGTCTTTTTTTTTTTAATAGGCGATAGAAATTTTTTTTTTTTTTGTTTTTGTTGGAAGTTTATGTATTTCAGGTAAAGAAAAAAATATTTCAGAATATCAAAAGTTAAATTTAGTACGTAATACTTAAATAAATGAAGAAATATGGACATTCTTAAAAAAGCACAAAAATGGCAAAAAAAGCATTTTTCATATAGGTATGTTTGGTCATATAGATGCCCTCTACCACCCTGCTCAGGATCGGCATCGCCTTATCAAACACCCTGTATATAAAAATGAAATCAAGCATTGAAAAAAGTTTGCCCGTTGACAGGTATTTATAAATGTGATAATTTTTTGAAAACATTCTCGAATATTTATTATTATCTGAAAGGACATGGGGTCAAGTTTAGTATTTCCATAAGTCGTTTTGTGGACAGAGCACCACCATTGTTCTAGATTGGCGGGCAATGAGGACGTTGTCGATCCGGACGCGCCGAAAAAGGCGTTTAAGTGCTGCAAAACAAAAGGTACAACAATAGTATTGTGTGTGAATTGTGGAAGTGTTTACCACAGATCATGTTTAAAGCGAGATTTTCCCGAATTAAGCATTACAAAAGGAGATGTAAGAATTGAATGCCGTAAAGCAAAAGAAGTAACACCAGAGGAGGACATAAACAAACTGAAATCAGAAACAGAAATGCTGAAAAGGCTGCTTAAAGAAGGTAAGAAAAGTACAATTTATTGTTGGAAAATAATAAATTATTAAAAAATAACAATAGTTTGTTAATGAAAAATAACCAACTGCTTGAAGAAAAAATAGAAGCCATACAAAAAGTCTCTCATAAAATTGAAGATAAAAACAAAAACACAAACAAAGCATATAGTGATGTGGTGAAACAAAAAATTAAACCAGCAAATACAAATATGCCAGAAATGTTAAACATAAATACAGGGTGTGCCAAAAAACCTGAAACTACAGAAACTTATAAAGAAATAGCAGAAGTTCAGAGGAATAAGATGAGTGAGATTATCAATCTCGTAAAGGACAAAAACAATGAAAATACACAAAAAAAAGAAGATCATGAAGAAGGCTTCCTGATCCAAAAACATTAACGAAAAGCATTTAAGAAGCGAATTGGCACAACGATAGTAAATGACAATAATAATGATTTCGTGGGAGAAGAAAGAAAGGTATGTCTCTACATACACAGGGTAAAACCCCATGTAAATGCAGATATGATTAAGAAGTTTATAACCAATAAGTCAGACTACGAGAATCTTCCTATTGAAGTTAAAGAACTTTCCAGTATGCCAAATAGATTAAAATGTTTCTTGGTTACAGCACCATTATCAAGAAAGGATGAAATGTATAACCCGAATAAAAAGATTTGATTTTGCTAGACATAGAGATTATATACAAGAACGTGGTGCAGATTTTTTAGTATAAATAAAAAAACAAAGATACACAACAAGAACAACAAACAAGAAAGTAACAATAACTCAAAGGAACCTTATTTCCTGGAGGTTTTTTACCAAAATGTAAGAGGCCTAAAAACAAAAACAAAAGAATTTTATATAAATCTTCTTGCTGCTGACTTTGATTTGGTGGTGTTAACAGAAACTTTTCTAACTGATGATGTTTTAGATCATGAACTTTTTGATAAAAACTATATTGTGTATCGCTGTGATAAAGATAAAGCTTTAACGGGGAAGAATGCTGGTGGAGGTGTATTGATTGCTGTTAAAGAAAATATCTCATCAACAGACGTACCAATTGATGTGCATAACAAGAACATAGAAATTAAATGTATTATGGTAAAGAAAAACTTGCATAATATGTATATTTTGGTAGTTTATATGCCACCTGCAATAAGCTATACATTATTTACTGAATTTTGTAACTTATTAGAATTACCAGAATTTATGTTAACTGAAAAGGTATTAATTGTCGGTGATTTCAACTTACCAAGCTTGTATGTAAATGAAAGAACGTCTATTTTCCATGAATTTCACAATTTTATTTCATTTTATAATCTCATGCAATTCAACTATATAAAAAATTGTAACAATGTTGTGTTAGATCTTGTTCTGTCTAATACTGAGAGTTGTGAGGTCACTGGAAGTGATTGTTCTCTGGTCAATGAAGACAGTCAACATCCAAGTCTATTGATAAAATTATGTGTTGCAAATGATGCACAAAAAGACTGTCCACTAGATAAAAATAACTTCAAAAAAGCAAATTTTCAACTGATGTATGAACTTCTCAGAATTACTGATTGGTCATTATTAGCGCAGTTCACTGAACTGGATGACTAGGTTAAACATTTTTATGACATATTGTATGATATAATGGGAAAACGTGTTCCGTTAACTATATGCTGCAACAAATATCCTATTTGGTACACTAAACAAATAATTAAAAATATCAGGTTAAAAGATCATTATCGAAAACAATTTATAAGTTATGGTAAATTGAAATTTAAAATAAAATATCTAGAACTAAGATCAACAGTTAAACGTGATATTAAGCATGCATATGATAATTATTTAATTAACTGTGAAAATGGAATCACAGCAGATCCAAAAAACTTTTGGTCTTTTGTCAGTTCAAAAAGAGGAAACTCTAGTATTCCATCGACAATGACAGTAAATGGACAAACACTCAGTAGTGGACAGGACATATCGAATGCTTTTGCTAGTTTTTTTGAATCCGTGTTTAGTGAAATAACTCTATAGAATCTTTCAAAAATCATTATGCAAATAAAGAATTCAATAACACCCTAATATGTCTAGAGTATGTCAATGATGATGATGTAATTAAAGCTGTGAAAGCAATTAAAAGTAATACGATGGGCCCAGATGGTGTGCCAGCTTACATATTCAAAGGGTGCATAGAATTTTTATGTTATCCACTAAGAACCATTTTTAATCTGAGCATTAAGATAGGTAAATTTCCCAGCAAATGGAAAGAAGCTAAAGTGTGTCATATTTTCAAATCTGGCAGCAGATCAGAAATAACAAACTATAGAGCTATCTCTATATTATGTGCTTCCTCTAAGGCATTAGAATATATAATCTATAAAAACATTTTTGTTGACATAAGAAAACATATTTCGGAAAATCAGCATGGTTTCATCCCCTCAAGATCTACTGTCACTAATTTATCCATTATGACACAATATCTGTCTGATAATATCAATAATCGGTTACAAACTGATGCAATATACACAGACCTGACAAAGGTATTCGACAAAATATGTCATACACGATTAATACTAAAATTGAATTGTTATGGATTTGCAGCGAACCGTATAAAGCTTATTTCTGATTATCTCAGTAACAGAAAATCATATGTTTTTATCAACAATTTCAAATCACACTCGTATATCTCTACCTCGGGCGTACCACAAGGCATTAACCTGGGTCCTTTCCTGTTTTTAATATTTTTTAATGACATCGTTAATGTTACTGATAATTCATTAGTACTACTTTATGCAGATGACCCAAAAATAATGAGAACTGTTAGAGACCATACTGATAGTGAACTAATTCAAGCAGACATAAACAATATATGTGAATGGGCAAAAAGTAATGCATTGCAATTGAATATTTCTAAGTGTTTTGTGATGTCATTCACAACAAATATTAATACTGTTAATTTCAATTATACAATCGGTAACTCTATTTTGGAGCGTAAGAACGACATAAAAGACCTTGGGGTAATCTTCGACTTCAAAATGACATTTAATGTGCATATATCATTTGTAAAGAATAGTGCAATGAAATTAATGGGCTTTGTAATACGTAACACTAAATGTTTCCATACAACTAAACCCTTAGACATGCTTTATAAAACACACATACAGTCTAAATTAAATTATGCTGCAGTTATCTGATCACCCTATTATGAAAAATATACGTATAGCCTAGAAAGTCTACAGAACAGTGTATCTAAAATGCAAATATTTCAGGGAAACAGGAGTGTATTTATTACATGAGAGAACATTTCTGGTTAATTATTATGGCTTGCTAACTTTACAAAAATGTAGAATAATAATAGGTCTCTTGTATCTTCATGGAATAATCAACAACTTGATTGATAATCCCGAATTTCTGAGCTATATACATATTAGAGTCCCTACATCTAACAACACTAGAGCAAGTAATACTTTTTCAGTGCCAATTCCATGAACAAATGCTGTGTTAAATTCTCCCGTATATAGAATACTTAATAATTTTAATAAATATTGCAATACAGTGGATATATTTAGTACTTCTAAACCTAATTTCAAAAGAGAAATTGAAAATCTGTTTGGTTCTGCAACTTTATAATTTTGATGTATGTACATGAAATTATACGATCTTTGTACATGTAATATGTTTGTTATACAATTTAGTACATGTAATTATACGATCTTTGTTGCTCATTGTATGGGACATGCAGGGTGCCGCCCACAACAAGCTATTGTTGACAGGGCGGGGCTTTGCATGTCGCATTCAATGAATTATTGTTCTGTAATTGGAATTAATTCTGTTGAACAATAAAGTCAACTTATTTATTTATTTATTTATTACTGACTGTATAAACAATATGTCCACAAATGGACACAACAGGAAAACTTCCTTTTGTCGATTTTCGAAAATAAGTCATTTTTTGTAAAAAATTTTGTATTTTAAGAGCAAGTTACGATGAACATAAGTTCAAAAATATGTACCAGGTACTCAAACACACACAATGTCATATCTAGTGGTGGCAGACACAGTATTGCCTCCATAGCTATCGTTGGCTTTGTTCGCGTAGCTCCGGTTATGCTTAGGCAGGTAAATCTCTGCACTTAGCTGAGCTTGACCTTCGCTGTAGTTCGTTTGCTCTTAGGCCACCAAACCACAGCTCCATAGGTTATCATTGGTATTATGACGGCAGTGTATATCCACATGACCACATACAATTTACAGTACTGTATGCAGAAAAGTATGCTCTTTTAAAAATTTCTCTGTAACGATTGCTCTTCTTCAATCTACACCAGTTTATTTTAGAAGGGTCTCTCTAATTTTGAAACTGAAAACAACAGTACATAAGGATCACTATAAGATGTACATGGGAACCAATTCATATTTTACCCCATGTTGGTGACATTGGCTTTTAGCTTCTATTTAGTAAAATTGCCGGCAAAAGTAGATGGCGCCAATATTCATGTCTTTTCTTATCTATCAAAGAAAATAAATACGGTAAACTCCTAGGACTGAAGCTGTTTACATCGATTACAACTATTATATCAGCAGAATATGATTTTTCTGTGAATAGAGATTTACCTAAAGAATCCTGTTATTATCATACTAACCTTGTTTTCACTTTTGACAGAAACCATGTCTTCCATTTTGAATATATCAAGCAACTTATCATTTTCGTTCCAGACATTTTCTGACATAAACTTAAGGACATTGTTTAATTTTATCGTATCTGTATTATTTACACCTTCAGCCTGGCAATAGTCCTTTATCTTTTCTTCAACAATTGAAGAGTTGGTTATAAAACTAAAAAAATTGGCTAGATATTCATGGCAGACTTCACAAATTGCAAGTTTTTTGTTGGCACCTAAATCCTATTAAGAAAAGAAAACACAATTTTTATATTTATCAGATTTAAATTGGTTGTAATATTCTTGTTAGGTATTTAATATGGTGGACTCCTAATACATTTCTATCGCAATAAAGAGAGTAAACCAAACTTTGAAATTAGTCATCAGAACTATGACAAAGAGCACACGTATTAGCAAACTATCTTATCAAAATACATACATACAATCAGATGTACAGGGCGATTTTTGCCAAGCGGATCACCATTTACCTCCACCAACAATCTGACATAATTATAAGTAAATTTTTGTTTGAAGTAAAATTGGCTTGAAAATTGTCCACATATGTGAATTTTAGAGTTCACCCTGTTAACTATTATTATTTTAACATTAATCATCATATAGAGTGTGCCAATAAAAATTCCTAGGTGAAATACTTCGGAAACTACCAGAGATATTTGAGTTCTGTAAAATCCCATTGCTAGAGCATATCAAAAACATATAAAACAAAAACATATATAAAAAAATATTATATTTAATAACAGAAAATATACTAATTATCAAGTAATAAATTAAGCAAGAAGGTATTCGAAATTATTGCCATTTTCGTTTGTACACATGGAGAATCTATTCAATAGCTCAACTCCACAAACTTTAAGTAGTGTATTTCTGTTGATGGCACCAACACCTGGCCCTGTAATTGGTGTGACGTCATAACTTGGATTAATGGCGGAAATGGTATCTAAATAAGTGGTAAACACAACATTATTTACGTTTTACGTACAATTATATAAAGAAATGGCTAATACGGGATTTGTAAAAGCTACTTTTGGATATTTACCAGCCATGGACATATTCATTGCTACATCAAATTTTAAAACTGCAATCTGACGTAACTAGTTGGTCGTCGTCTGTTGACTAACGGTATTTGCCGGCCGACTGACAGTGGAGATGGTTTGGGGTTCTAAACTTCTTTGATGTATCAGGGCGCCAAGGTAATTTTTTTTTTTCTATCCAAATACCAGCTCAAGTACAATGTAACCTTAAATTTGCTAAATAAATTACTTAGCGAGACGATAATGAAAAATTCAAATTCAGTTTTATCTTTTAATGTCAATCAACAAAGTAGGTTATAGTATAACATTCAACAGTACAATAACGTAGGGTATGGTATAGCAGTCAAATTTAACACTAAAAAAAAAATGTATCTAACTGGGTATACACGTCTTACGTAAGTGCTTAAACCCCCAACAAATATCATAGATGTTTTAATTAATTAACAGAATATTTCCATAGAATGTTTAGCAAAATTTAAAAATATATATATATACATACAGTGGTGAAATTTTTTAAAGCAAAATATACAATATATTTAAAAAAAAAACAATATATATATGGCACAAGAAGGATACAAACTTGCAGGCAGCAGGGCTTCAGCTTCGGCTCATACTTCGGTATCAATTAACTCAGAAAATGGATGGCTCCTCCACAAAAAAAGAAATTCCAGTCCAGCAAGGAGAAATAACATAAGCACGTGTAGACCAGTAGGAAAAAAAAGGTATTCGTATCAGGGGAGACAAAACGTAGGAAATACTACGAAATCCTAGGCGAAACTGTAGGTGGAAAAAAAAACCCTAAAAATAAATTTTTACCATTGAACAATTTACTACAAGTAAAATTTTGGTAGTTTGAATATAAAAATAAAATAATTACCTTGTTTCGAAGGGTTTTCTTAGAAAAATGTTGTTGACCTTGGATGTCCTTGGCCTCGTGTAAATTTGGCAAAAATGGCTTTTACGTATAGATCCTTCCAATGAAGACAATCGATTTCCAATATCATAAAAATATGCACTCATCCAAACATAAATGGATAATCGAAAAATATAACGTTGCGAATATATCCCAAAATGGTGAAATTACTTGTTTCAAAAATCGCAAAGAGCACGTAAAATACCAATTAATAATTGCCAAGCGCTCAAGCGGACTTACACGTGAAAAGTGACAGAATACCGGGAGACGAAACCTAAGCCAAAAAGTATTGTGAAGAAATAAATCTGTGTTACCGATCGTCAGTACGGTTATAAACTAATTAAAAGTTCAAATGTGCTTTTAGAGGGCGGAATATTAAACATAATATTTTTAGTCGCAAACTCCTCTATAAATCCTTATTTTACTATAAGGAACCTAACCAGACTGCAACCAACAGCTACTCGAAAAATAAATAGCCTGACTTGGCTTAGCATAGTTCAAATGTGCTTTTAGAGGGCGGAATATTAAACTGCTGTTGGTTGCAGTCTGGTTAGGTTCCTTATAGTAAAATAAGGATTTATAGAGGAGTTTGTGACTAAAAATATTATGTTTAATATTCCGCCCTCTAAAAGCACATTTGAACTATGCTAAGCCAAGTCAGGCTATTTATTTTTCGATTGCAACAGACACTGGACCGCTGGATGGCGCCTGCTGGCTGTTTTACATGTCGCTATTGTAAGAATACCGGGATGTACTATAGTCAAAGGATTCTCATGTGGGTCGTCGCATACCTACCTTGCACTGACGAGAGCCAATAGCTCGAAACTGCAGTCTGCAAGTGGTGTGTGACGACTGGCAAGGGAGCTCCTTTAAGTAGGATCAGTCTTTCGGCTGATGTTTGTTGCAATCGAAGCATTAGCGTTTTGATGGTAATATGCAATTATTACACTTAACGCGCCAGGCTTGTAACTTGTAATTCAGCGCTTGGCGAGGCACATAGCCCGGAGAGTAGCTGTTGGTTGCAGTCTGGTTAGGTTCCTTATAGTAAAATAAGGATTTATAGAGGAGTTTGCGACTAAAAATATTATGTTTAATTAAAAGTTATTGGTTGCCTAGCTTATAGGAATTACAGAAATAGAAGCCTAAGTATATGCAACACGCTACACAACAAAATGTATAATGCCATGCCTACACCTAAGTGCAACAGATTCCTTACAATTGCGGGTTCATATAGACAACTAAATAATAAATATTACGCGTGACGACGGATAACACGAATTCGTTAGACATTAAATGTAAGAGATAAAGTAATGATTTAGAGATTTTTTTATAATGACGTATAAATGTTAAATTGAACTGTAACATCATGATTCCCGAATTTATGAAAATAGACAACCGTTCCAACATAGCCGGGGTGACAAGATCTAAAGCTGCAACGTAAATTCCTACTCATTTAATATCATTTGCATTCATGTACTATCATTTTAAGTAAGTTAATTTCTATATGTATATTGTATATAATTATGCTTGTAATTACTTGAAGTGCCTAATATCTATCATAGGTCGTGTTCATCATGCGGTAGCGCTAACTGAGCGATCACGTATCATTACATCATTTGATTATAAGAAGCCAATGAGGACAGTGCAAGAAGCATAGTTTAAGCATGTGATCACCTGATCGCTCACCGTGGTGAACTCAACCATAATTTGCAAATGTAAATAGTAAATATAACCTATAAATGTGGGTCATAGACTTGTAATGTAAACAAATAATTGTCGGGAAAATACACATAGATTTAAACAGTAAACTTTTTGCACATCAAGTTTAAGTAGGTACCTTTATTAAATAGAACATTTTTTTTGACTTTATTTAATAATTTCGGAGCTTCGAGGGAGAGTTACGGAGACAGTGCTATTGGCTATGTGGAATTAAAGCGTAAAGGCTCCGTATGCGCAGTTAAATGTCGAATATGTCCAGAATATAAAGTACGAAGTAAAGGTTATTTTGCAGTTTTAAATAAGGAAATAACTCACTTTAAAATGATATTCACAGCGGTAAGACACTGATGCTGTTATAGGTGAATCACGTCTGTCAGCTTTAAACCACTTTATTTTACGCTGTTTTTGTTTTGGTAATCACAAAAACTTTCCAAGGTGCGTTCTTGGATGTATTGTTGCATCCTGGCACAAAACACCACTTGTTTTCCATTATAAAATATTAAGATTTTGTAAAATAACATTCATTTATAACAAAATCAAAGGAGTTTGTTTACAGAGTCCGATCAATGACGTCACCAGTCACCAATTTCAATTCAAATTTCAAAATGCTTTTTTTTTTATACATTTATTTAACGTCGGCCTATTTCCGCTACTGAGGCCTAACACCGACGCCTGTAGACGAGCTACCCCCAACCAGGAATTTTTGCCGAACCTCTTCCCTTAAGAAGAGTAGGGATCTTTTACTTGCCTAACATTTAATAGACAAGGGACCGACGGCTTTACTCCCCTCCGAAGGATGGTATATCTCCTATACAACCCTCGCCTAAGGTTGTATAGCTTCCGTGCATACACTGATATACAAGCCGTTGGAAGATGTGTGAGGCGAGAACGCGGTTTCCATTGGAATGGTCACCCATCCAAGTACTAACTGCGTCTGTCCTTGCTTTACATCGCATACCGAAGTATGTACATAGTAAAGACGCACCTACGCTCGCCCCCTTCAAAATGCTTATTTAAGGGTATTTAATTAAGAGCTCTCCGGAGTATATTCGGCATCGATGCTTCCGATTTTAATTGTAAATGACTTCACGTCAATAAAATGACACAGCCGAATGTACGGTGTGCTTGGAAATAGAGAGATAGATGAAATAGAATATGACATTGTACAAATTTATTATATGCAATCTTTAAATCTCTATTTGTTCCTGAGGAATATAGGGCTACTTTTATTTTAGTTCTACAAAAGGGAAAATGTTTATTTTAATAATACCTATGTGGGATGATAAAAATTATTTTTTCTAATTTTGACATATAAAGTGACACTTTTTAAAACTGATTGACATTATGAAACGTCTTACTTTTTGTAACTAGTTGCATAAAGTAAAATTTTATGCAATTGGTGACGAAAAATGTATTTCAAAATTAGTGACAAAAAGAATTATTCTATTTATTAAACTGTTATAATACAAGTTAAAAACATAAATTATAAATTAATTAATTATTAGAAATATTGATAACACAATTATTGCAATTATTCAAATTAATTCCCGACGACATATTTTTTTCATTGCTCGAACTTGCTGTTATTTGGGAAGTGGCGCACATTGCTTTAGATGTTTCGCCAAATATTTCTTGCGCTATAAGTTTCTTATTATTCATAGAATTTTCGACATATCCCTCCGCAACAGAGCTAGATTTCCAACCTCCGTGCACCGGGTGTGAAATCATCCACAACCACATTCTGATGTAGGACTATAATCGATAAAGTCGTGGCAATGAAATAATACGAACTATTTTACCTGGTTTTAATTTAATTACAAACAGTAATTTCTTGTCTGTAAATGTAAAATTTCACGAAATTTACTTGTTTTAAAAATGAACATTTTTTTATAAAGAGGATAAAAAAATCATACATTAAATGGTTCTAAAATTTAAAAAATTCGTAATTTTCTAAATAATTGCTGATGCGTCAAAATTTTAACGTAGACTTGTTACTAATAGAGCAGTGGATTGTTTCTAGGTATTGAAATCATTTGTCAGGGGGCTTAAGAGGGTGAGAAGGGGTAAAAAAAGTATATATCAATAAACAATTTAAAAGATTATTAATCTGGTAAAATGTTCATGCAGTGACGTTGCAAATAACAGGGCAGCTAACAGAGTCATTCGTCAGGTCGTGTTAGAGGGTGTGAAGGGGTGAAATTTGTTAATAATCGATAAATACTTCAACAGTCTTTGAATTGTAAAATCTTTAATTAACACTTGTCATAAATAATTTTACTAATTGTCAGCCCGTCTAAGGGGGTAAAACGAGGGGATGAAATATTTGAAAAATCGTATCATTTCAAATAATTGTTGATGCATCAAAATTTTAACGTAGACTTGTTACTACTAGAGCAGTGGATGGTTTCTAGTTGTTGAAATCATTCGTCAGCCCGTCTAAGGGGATGCAAGGGGATGAAGTATTTAAGAAATCGTAGCAGCTTTCAAAATAATTGTTGATGTGTTAAAATTTTAACGTAGACTTGTTACTAATAGAGCAGTGGATTGTTTCTAGTTGTTGAAAGCATTCGTCAGCCCGTCTAAGGGGGTGAAGCGAGGGATTAAACGTATAATAAACCGTAACTTTCTAAGCAGTTATTGATGCGTCAAAATTCTAACGTAGACTTGTTACTAATAGAGCAGTGGATCGTTTCTAGTTGTTGAAATCATTTGTCAGCCCGTCTAAGGGAATGCAAGGGGGTGAAATATTTAAAAAATCGTATCTTTTCAAATAATTGTTGATGCATCAAAATTTTAACGTAGACTTGTTACTAATAGAGCAGTGGATGGTTTCTAGTTGTTGAAATCATTCGTCAGCCCGTCTAAGGGGATGCAAGGGGATGAAATATTTAAAAAATCGTATCTTCTCAAATAATTGTTGATGCATCCAAATTTTAACGTAGACTTGTTACTAATAGAGCAGTGGATTGTTTCTAGTTGTTGAAATCATTCGTCAGCCCGTCTAAGGGGGTGAAGCGAGGGATGAAACGTATAATAAATCGTAGCTTTCTAAGCGGTTATTGATGCGTCAAAATTCTAACGTAGGCTTGTTACTAATAGAGCAATGGATCGTTTCTAGTCGTTGAAATCATTCGTCAGTCCGTCTAAGGGGATGCAAGGGGGTGAAATATTTAAAAAATCGTATCTTTTCAAATAATTGTTGATGCATCAAAATATTAACGTAGACTTGTTACTAATAGAGCAGTGGATGGTTTCTAGTTGTTGAAATCATTCGTCAGCCCGTCTAAGGGGATGCAAGGGGATGACATATTTAAAAAATCGTATCTTCTCAAATAATTGTTGATGCATCCAAATTTTAACGTAGACTTGTTACTAATAGAGCAGTGGATTGTTTCTAGTTGTTGAAATCATTCGTCAGCCCGTCTAAGGGGGTGAAGCGAGGGATGAAACGTATAATAAATCGTAGCTTTCTAAGCGGTTATTGATGCGTCAAAATTCTAACGTAGACTTGTTACTAATAGAGCAATGGATCGTTTCTAGTCGTTGAAATCATTCGTCAGTCCGTCTAAGGGGATGCAAGGGGGTGAAATATTTAAAAAATCGTATCTTTTCAAATAATTGTTGATGCATCAAAATATTAACGTAGACTTGTTACTAATAGAGCAGTGGATGGTTTCTAGTTGTTGAAATCATTCGTCAGCCCGTCTAAGGGGATGCAAGGGGATGAAATATTTAAAAAATCGTATCTTTTCAAATAATTGTTGATGCATCCAAATTTTAACGTAGACTTGTTACTAATAGAGCAGTGGATTGTTTCTAGTTGTTGAAATCATTCGTCAGCCCGTCTAAGGGGGTGAAGCGAGGGATGAAACGTATAATAAATCGTAGCTTTCTAAGCGGTTATTGATGCGTCAAAATTCTAACGTAGACTTGTTACTAATAGAGCAATGGATCGTTTCTAGTCGTTGAAATCATTCGTCAGTCCGTCTAAGGGGATGCAAGGGGGTGAGATATTTAAAAAATCGTATCTTTTCAAATAATTGTTGATGCATCAAAATTTTAACGTAGACTTGTTACTAATAGAGCAGTGGATGGTGTCTAGTTGTTGAAATCATTCGTCAGCCCGTCTAAGGGGATGCAAGGGGATGAAATATTTAAAAAATCGTATCTTTTCAAATAATTGTTGATGCATCAAAATTTTAACGTAGACTTGTTACTAATAGAGCAGTGGATCGTTTCTAGTTGTTGAAATCATTCGTCAGCCAGTCTAAGGGGGTGAAGCGAGGGATGAAACGTATAATAAATCGTAACTTTCTAAGCGGTTATTGATGCATCAAAATTCTAACGTAGACTTGTTACTAATAGAGCAATGGATCGTTTCTAGTCGTTGAAATCATTCGTCAGCCCGTCTAAGGGGATGCAAGGGGATGAAATATTTAAAAAATCGTATCTTCTGAAATAATTGTTGATGCATCCAAATTTTAACGTAGACTTGTTACTAATAGAGCAGTGGATGGTTTCTAGTTGTTGAAATCATTCGTCAGCCCGTCTAAGGGGATGCAAGGGGATGAAATATTTAAAAAATCGTATCTTCTGAAATAATTGTTGATGCATCCAAATTTTAACGTAGACTTGTTACTAATAGAGCAGTGGATTGTTTCTAGTTGTTGAAATCATTCGTCAGCCCGTCTAAGGGGGTGAAGCGAGGGATGAAACGTATAATAAATCGTAGCTTTCTAAGCGGTTATTGATGCGTCAAAATTCTAACGTAGACTTGTTACTAATAGAGCAATGGATCGTTTCTAGTCATTGAAATCATTCGTCAGTCCGTCTAAGGGGATGCAAGGGGGTGAAATATTTAAAAAATCGTATCTTTTCAAATAATTGTTGATGCATCAAAATTTTAACGTAGACTTGTTACTAATAGAGCAGTGGATGGTTTCTAGTTGTTGAAATCATTCGTCAGCCCGTCTAAGGGAATGCAAGGGGGTGAAATATTTAAAAAATCGTATCTTCTCAAATAATTGTTGATGCATCCAAATTTTAACGTAGACTTGTTACTAATAGAGCAGTGGATTGTTTCTAGTTGTTGAAATCATTCGTCAGCCCGTCTAAGGGGGTGAAGCGAGGGATGAAACGTATAATAAATCGTAGCTTTCTAAGCGGTTATTGATGCGTCAAAATTCTAACGTAGACTTGTTACTAATAGAGCAATGGATCGTTTCTAGTCGTTGAAATCATTCGTCAGTCCGTCTAAGGGGATGCAAGGGGGTGAAATATTTAAAAAATCGTATCTTTTCAAATAATTGTTGATGCATCAAAATTTTAACGTAGACTTGTTACTAATAGAGCAGTGGATGGTTTCTAGTTGTTGAAATCATTCGTCAGCCCGTCTGAGGGGGTGAAGTGAGGGATGAAACGTATAATAAATCGTAACTTTCTAAGCGGTTATTGATGCGTCAAAATTTTAACGTGGATCTGTTACCAATACAGTACTAGACAGTTTCTAGGTATCGAAGTCATTTGTCAGAGGGTTTAAGAGGGTGAGAAGGGGTAAAAATGGTATATATCAATAAACAAATTAAAAGATAATTAATCTGTAAAAATATTTATGCAGTGACGTTGCAAATAATAAAATAAGCTATTGCAGCTAACACAGTCATTCGTCAGGTCGTGTTAGAGGGTGTGAAGGGGTGAAATTTGTTAATAATCGATAAATACTTCAACAGTCTTTGAATTGTAAAATCTTTAATTAACACTTGTCATAAATAATTTTACTAATTGTTTTTAACTGCTAAAATCATTCGTCAGCCCGTCTAAGGGGGTAAAACGAGGGGACGAAATATTTTAAAAATCGTATCATTTCAAATAATTGTTGATGCATCAAAATTTTAACATAGACTTGTTACTACTAGAGCAGTGGATGGTTTCTAGTTGTTGAAATCATTCGTCAGCCCGTCTAAGGGGATGCAAGGGGATGAAATATTTAAGAAATCGTAGCTTTCAAAATAATTGTTGATGTGTTAAAATTTTAACGTGGACCTATTACCAATAGGGCGGTTGATTTTTCTAACCACTGGAATAATTTCAGTGAATTTAAGGAGGTGAGAGTGCGTAAAAATAGCAAATACCAATAAACAAATTGACAGATTATTTATCTATGAAAATATTTATATAGTGAGAATACAAAAGTCGATTTCAACTAACGAATCCATTCTTCAGGTCGTCTTAGATGCTTTGTAGTGGTCAAATATGTTAATAATCGATATCTACTTTGACAGTTCTTGACTAGATCAGGTTGGGTAACAGCTCAAAGTGTCGTGCTTCAAAAATGTAAAATATTGTTATACTTGATAATTTTCACAAAAATTAACGGGTTTCGAGAAAGATGTCAAAAATATGAATTGTTTTTCTTGGGGGTGTGAATTCGAGGGTGAATTTCCAAAGATACTCGCTAGAACATTTTGCCGTTCATTGGTACCCCAAATACTGGAAAACAAAAAAAGAACAAAGTCCCTAAAAATCTTTTTTAAGCGCAAAATAAAAAACACTTCATTTTACTGGGGTACTAGAGGGCACTAGTGAATTTTCAGCTGCATTGTTTTACATACACTCGCATTTCAAATAAAATTGGTAAAAATTTCGTTTTACACTTTCATGGAACTTTCATTTGTTTCGTAATAACCTTATTTTAAATTGATATATCATCAAATCTGGGGTCATCGCAGGTACGCCTTTACGATACTCGAAAAGAAATGCAATCGCGGCTATAACTTGGATGGGTGACGTCCAGGGAAATACAACGATCTCGTTCCACCTTCTAGTGACTTGTGTATCAGTATAAACGCAGAAACTATGCAATCTTTTTCGAAAATTCCGTGGCGCATATACCATCTTTTGGATGGAATGTAAAACAGTCGATTCTTTGTCTATTAGATGTTAAACAAATAAAAGATTCCTACTCTTCGACAGAGAAGTTCGATTTTTTCGGGATTGGGGTAACTCGTCTCATGCGTCGTCGGTGATTGGCCTTAATTGCAGAAATAAGCCGACGTCAAATAAATGAATAAAAAGAATCAGCCAATCTATATAGAAGTTAATTTGAACCTGAGCAAGTGTATTGTAGTTCGACATTTTGCACATATTCAGAATCTTGTGTGGTTAATGACAAAAACCCTTAGTAACATATTGCTCTAAAATTGCAATAAAACATGGCGACCACCCTGTATGTTAAATATTGCAGAGTATCCTACCATACTATTTCATATGTTTCACATTTGAAATAAAAAAATAAAAATTTATGGAAAGACGAGAGAAAAAAACGACTGACGGCATCTAACTTTGGATTGATTTGTAAGTCAAAGAATAATGATTCGTTGTGCAAAAAAGTCGCTTATTTGCTTTACGACAATAATATCAAATGTGCTGCAATCGAATATGGAATTAAGCATGAAAAGAAAGCACTAAAAGAATATTGTAAATTGAACCCAAATAGAAGAATATCTAGCTGTGGGTTAATTGTAGATGAGTGTTTTCCATTTTTAGCGTGTTCTCCTGACGGACTAGTTGATGATGATGGAGTCATTGAAATTAAATGTCCATACAGTCTTAATAACTTAAATCCTCAAGAAGCAATTACCAACGGTTTGCTAAATTATTACTCGACTGAAGGGAAACTAAGATTAACTCATAATTATTACTACCAGGTCCAGGGAATACTGATCGTTGCAAAACGCGAGTGGTGTGATGTAGTAGTATATAATTCCTTGGGATTGCATGTGGAAAGAATTTACAAAAATGCATGCTTTTGGAAACAAAATATGCTGGCTAGATTAAAAGAATTTTACTTATATTATTACTTCCTGAAATAGTGGATCCCGCATATCCCAAACCAATTACAAAGCGTTACTGGAATTACACTGAAATCGTTAAAAGTAGTAATTCATGTTACGAAAGTAGGGGTTTATATTTGCTGTTAAAATTTTTTGACAACGGTTTGGTCAAAAACACAAACTTTTACACAAAATGCGACAAATATAAAAATTATGTTGTATGTAAATTTAATTCTTTAATTCACAAAGACTTGAATATAGACGATTTTGATACCCTTACTGGGACGCAATAGATTACTGAAGCTATAATTAACGCTAGCCTACATACACTAATGAAACATAAGGACCAGTGTACTGTGCTTACAAGTGACCAATCGTATGCGATTTTTAATTACGGAGATGAACTAGAAATATCATTCTTTGAAGAGGTAACAATAACAATGGAATTAGTAATACCAGTTCATATTAACAGAAACCACTGGTGTGTGATTTTTGTGAATTTTAAGGAAAGCACCTTTTTCTTTCTGGATCCAAGAGGCAGCACTATTTCAAAAACGTCGGAGCGTTACAAGAGCATTTTTTCGGAGTTTGTCGAAAAGTATAATAAAATTAAAAGTACCAAATTGCCTTGTGGTTTGAAAAATATCATAAAAGATCATATTAAACAAAGGGATACACAATAACTGTGGTGCTTATGTAATATATTTTGTGTATGTATATATTAAAGGCAAACCATTTACAACACTTGAACACATGAACAATTTTAGAGATGACATAAAAAGCGGGTTATTAAAAAATTCCGAACATAACGTAAATATGTGTCTTATATGTGGCGACTTATCAAATGATTTACCCAATAAATGCAAATATTGTACGAGACAATTTCATACGATATGCACCAAACTTCCCGACAACATATGCGAATTGTGCAAACAATTTCACATTTGAATACTTTGACTAGCAGCTTTACTGACTTTCTCTGAAGTCAGCTGTCAAAGGCTACAGCCAGGTAATCATATAAAATCGGAATCAACTCGGAATTCGCTAATTTATTTTCTGAGTGTTGCTTATTGTATGAGTGTTGTCATAATCAAGTAATAGATCTAGAAACTGGCAGTTTTCGAAAAGACCTATTATACATCTTTCAAAAATATTTTCTTTCTAAAAAATGTTACCTTCGATCGGTTTCAAATTATGTTATAATGGAATGGATTCAAGGTAACGTTTCTTAGAAAATAATATTTTTAAGAAATTTAAAGAAAAAATTCAAAAAGTACCGAATTCTAGACGCTAGTAGTTGAGTACAATAACACATACAAAGAGTAACATTTAAAAAAATAGTTACATCCGAGTTGAGGCCTATTTTACATGGATACCCTACTATATCATGTTTGCTTCATTCATAATTCACGTAGACAAAATGGTCACCTGGTATAATAGCATCAGTGATTATGGCTATGTAACTTACCAATCCAATTATTCTTAATGATGGATTTGTTTTAAGACACACGAGATTAAAATCTAACTAATACCCTACTCTACCAGCTTAGTAAGAACTCTATCCGAAATATTTATAGCGTAGAATGTTCTAATTTATATAACATACTCTGCCCATTACCTGGTGTAACAAATGATTTCAGTAACAATCAACAATATACTGGCCAGTACAAACATTATTTAGAAAGTTATTATTTAAACATCTTAATCCCTTGCTTCATTTTTTTGGACGGGCTGAACAATCTTTTCAGTGATTAGAAATAATTAATCCTCCTATCTATGACCAGCCTTTATTAAAATTAACAACTGATAAAATGATTATCGTTTAATAATATATTCTACCCCTTTATCCCCAAATTTTAATTATTAGAAAAGCTGAAATTTCTTAAATACTTCATACCCTCGCTTCACCTACTTAGGCGGGGTGACAAGTGACTTTAGCAGTTAGAAAGATTTAATAAAATTCTGACAAGTGTGAATTGAAAATTTTGCAGTTCATAAATTGTTGAAGTATTTATCGATTATTAACAAATTTTACCCCTTCACACACTCTAAGACGACTCTGTTAACTGCAATAGGCTTATTTTAAATATTTGTAACATCACTGCACAAATATTTTTACAGATTAATAATATTTTAACTTGATTATTGATATTTTCCGCTTTTACCCCTTCTCAACCTCTAAAACCCCCTGACAAATGATTTCGATACCTAGAAACTGTCTAGTATTGTATTGGTAACAGATCCACGTTAAAATTTGGACGCATCAATAACCGCTTAGAAAGTTACGATTTATTATACGTTTCATCCCTCACGTCAACCCCTTAGACGGGCTGACGAATGATTTCAATAACTAGAAACAATCCACTGCTCTATTAGTAACAAGTCTACATTAAAATTTTGATGCATCAACAATTATTTGAAAAGATACGATTTTTTAAATATTTCATCCCCTTGCATCCCCTTAGACGGGCTGACGAATGATTTCAACAACTAGAAACCATCCACTGCTCTATTAGTAACAAGTCTACGTTAAAATTTTGATGCATCAACAATTATTTGAAAAGATACGATTTTTTAAATATCTCACCCCCTTGCATCCCCTTAGACGGACTGACGAATGATTTCAACGACTAGAAACGATCCATTGCTCTATTAGTAACAAGTCTACGTTAGAATTTTGACGCATCAATAACCGCTTAGAAAGCTACGATTTATTATACGTTTCATCCCTCGCTTCACCCCCTTAGACGGGCTGACGAATGATTTCAACAACTAGAAACAATCCACTGCTCTATTAGTAACAAGTCTACGTTAAAATTTGGATGCATCAACAATTATTTGAGAAGATACGATTTTTTAAATATTTCATCCCCTTGCATCCCCTTAGACGGGCTGACGAATGATTTCAACAACTAGAAACCATCCACTGCTCTATTAGTAACAAGTCTACGTTAAAATTTTGATGCATCAACAATTATTTGAAAAGATACGATTTTTTAAATATTTCATCCCCTTGCATCCCCTTAGACGGGCTGACGAATGATTTCAACAACTAGAAACCATCCACTGCTCTATTAGTAACAAGTCTACGTTAAAATTTTGATGCATCAACAATTATTTGAAAAGATACGATTTTTTAAATATCTCACCCCCTTGCATCCCCTTAGACGGACTGACGAATGATTTCAACGACTAGAAACGATCCATTGCTCTATTAGTAACAAGTCTACGTTAGAATTTTGACGCATCAATAACCGCTTAGAAAGCTACGATTTATTATACGTTTCATCCCTCGCTTCACCCCCTTAGACGGGCTGACGAATGCTTTCAACAACTAGAAACAATCCACTGCTCTATTAGTAACAAGTCTACGTTAAAATTTGGATGCATCAACAATTATTTGAAAAGATACGATTTTTTAAATATTTCACCCCCTTGCATCCCCTTAGACGGGCTGACGAATGATTTCAACGACTAGAAACGATCCATTGCTCTATTAGTAACAAGTCTACGTTAGAATTTTGATGCATCAATAACCGCTTAGAAAGTTACGATTTATTATACGTTTCATCCCTCGCTTCACCCCCTTAGACTGGCTGACGAATGATTTCAACAACTAGAAACGATCCACTGCTCTATTAGTAACAAGTCTACGTTAAAATTTTGATGCATCAACAATTATTTGAAAAGATACGATTTTTTAAATATTTCATCCCCTTGCATCCCCTTAGACGGGCTGACGAATGATTTCAACAACTAGAAACCATCCACTGCTCTATTAGTAACAAGTCTACGTTAAAATTTTGATGCATCAACAATTATTTGAAAAGATACGATTTTTTAAATATCTCACCCCCTTGCATCCCCTTAGACGGACTGACGAATGATTTCAACGACTAGAAACGATCCATTGCTCTATTAGTAACAAGTCTACGTTAGAATTTTGACGCATCAATAACCGCTTAGAAAGCTACGATTTATTATACGTTTCATCCCTCGCTTCACCCCCTTAGACGGGCTGACGAATGATTTCAACAACTAGAAACAATCCACTGCTCTATTAGTAACAAGTCTACGTTAAAATTTGGATGCATCAACAATTATTTGAGAAGATACGATTTTTTAAATATTTCATCCCCTTGCATCCCCTTAGACGGGCTGACGAATGATTTCAACAACTAGAAACCATCCACTGCTCTATTAGTAACAAGTCTACGTTAATATTTTGATGAATCAACAATTATTTGAAAAGATACGATTTTTTAAATATTTCACCCCCTTGCATCCCCTTAGACGGACTGACGAATGATTTCAACGACTAGAAACGATCCATTGCTCTATTAGTAACAAGTCTACGTTAGAATTTTGACGCATCAATAACCGCTTAGAAAGCTACGATTTATTATACGTTTCATCCCTCGCTTCACCCCCTTAGACGGGCTGACGAATGATTTCAACAACTAGAAACAATCCACTGCTCTATTAGTAACAAGTCTACGTTAAAATTTGGATGCATCAACAATTATTTGAGAAGATACGATTTTTTAAATATTTCATCCCCTTGCATCCCCTTAGACGGGCTGACGAATGATTTCAACAACTAGAAACCATCCACTGCTCTATTAGTAACAAGTCTACGTTAATATTTTGATGCATCAACAATTATTTGAAAAGATACGATTTTTTAAATATTTCACCCCCTTGCATCCCCTTAGACGGACTGACGAATGATTTCAACGACTAGAAACGATCCATTGCTCTATTAGTAACAAGTCTACGTTAGAATTTTGACGCATCAATAACCGCTTAGAAAGCTACGATTTATTATACGTTTCATCCCTCGCTTCACCCCCTTAGACGGGCTGACGAATGATTTCAACAACTAGAAACAATCCACTGCTCTATTAGTAACAAGTCTACGTTAAAATTTGGATGCATCAACAATTATTTGAGAAGATACGATTTTTTAAATATTTCATCCCCTTGCATCCCCTTAGACGGGCTGACGAATGATTTCAACAACTAGAAACCATCCACTGCTCTATTAGTAACAAGTCTACTTTAAAATTTTGACGCATCAACAATTATTTGAAAGGATACGATTTTTTAATTATTTCACCCCCTTGCATCCCCTTAGACGGGCTGACGAATGATTTCAACAACTAGAAACAATCCACTGCTCTATTAGTAACAAGTCTACGTTAAAATTTTGAAGCATCAACAATTATTTGAAAAGCTGCGATTTTTTAAATATTTCATCCCCTTGCATCCCCTTAGACGGGCTGACGAATGATTTCAACAACTAGAAACCATCCATTGCTCTAGTAGTAACAAGTCTACGTTAAAATTTTGCTGCATCAACAATTATTTGAAAAGATACGATTTTTTAAATATTTCATCCCCTCGTTTTACCCCCTTAGACGGGCTGACGAATGATTTTAGCAGTTAAAAACAATAAGTAAAATTATTTATGACAAGTGCTAATTAAAGATTTTACAATTCAAAGACTGTTGAAGTATTTATCGATTATTAACAAATTTCACCCCTTCACACCCTCTAACACGACCTGACGAATGACTGTGTTAGCTGCAATAGCTTATTTTATTATTTGCAACGTCACTGCATAAATATTTTTACAGATTAATTATCTTTTAATTTTATTGATATATACCGTTTTTACCCCTTCTCACCCTCTTAAACCCTCTGACAAATGACTTCGACACCTAGAAACTGTCTAGTATTGTATTGGTAACAGATCCACGTTAAAATTTGGACGCATCAAAAACCGCTTAGAAAGTTACGATTTATTATACGTTTCATCCCTCACGTCAACCCCTTAGACGGGCTGACGAATGATTTCAACAACTAGAAACAATCCACTGCTCTATTAGTAACAAGTCTACGTTAAAATTTTGATGCATCAACAATTATTTGAAAAGATACAATTTTTTAAATATTTCACCCCCTTGCATCCCCTTAGACGGGCTGACGAATGATTTCAACAACTAGAAACGATCCACTGCTCTATTAGTACCAAGTCTACGTTAGAATTTTGACGCATCAATAACTGCTTAGAAAGTTACGATTTATTATACGTTTCATCCCTCGCTTCACCCCTTTAGACGGGCTGACGAATGATTTCAACAACTAGAAACAATCCACTACTCTATTAGTAACAAGTCTACGTTAACATTTTGACGCATCAACAATTATTTGAAAGGCTACGATTTCTTAAATATTTCATCCCCTTGCATCCCCTTAGACGGGCTGACGAGTGATTTCAACAACTAGAAACGATCCACTGCTCTATTAGTAACAAGTCTACGTTAAAATTTTGACGCATCAACAATTATTTGAAAAGCTACGATTTTTTAACTATTTCACCCCCTTGCATCCCCTTAGACGGGCTGACGAATGATTTCAACAACTAGAAACAATCCACTGCTCTATTAGTAACAAGTCTACGTTAAAATTTTGATGCATCAACAATTATTTGAAAAGATACGATTTTTTAAATATTTCACCCCCTTGCATCCCCTTAGACGGGCTGACAAATGATTTTAACAACTAGAAACGATCCACTGCACTATTAGTAACAAGTCTACGTTAAAATTTTGACGCATCAATAACCGCTTAGAAAGCTACGATTTATTATACGTTTCATCCCTCGCTTCACCCCTTTAGACGGGCTGACGAATGATTTCAACAACTAGAAACGATCCACTACTCTATTAGTAACAAGTCTACGTTAACATTTTGACGCATCAACAATTATTTGAAAGGCTACGATTTCTTAAATATTTCATCCCCTTGCATCCCCTTAGACGGGCTGACAAATGATTTTAACAACTAGAAACGATCCACTGCACTATTAGTAACAAGTCTACGTTAAAATTTTGACGCATCAATAACCGCTTAGAAAGCTACGATTTATTATACGTTTCATCTCTCGCTTCACCCCCTTAGACGGGCTGACGAATGATTTCAACAACTAGAAACGATCCACTGCTCTATTAGTAACAAGTCTACTTTAAAATTTTTACGCATCAACAATTATTTGAAAAGCTACATTTTTTTAAATATTTCATCCCCTCGTTTTACCCCCTTAGACGGGCTGACGAATGAGTTTAGCAGTTAAAAACAATTAGTAAAATTATTTATGATAAGTGTTAATTAAAGATTTTACAATTCAAAGACTGTTGAAGTATTTATCGATTATTAACAAATTTCACCCCTTCACACCCTCTAACACGACCTGACGAATGACTCTGTTAGCTGCCCTGTTATTTGCAACGTCACTGCATAAACATTTTACCAGATTAATAATCTTTTAAATTGTTTATTGATATATACCGTTTTTACCCCTTCTCACCCTCTTAAACCCCCTGACAAATGATTTCAATACCTAGAAACAATCCACTGCTCTATTAGTAACAAGTCTACGTTAAAATTTTGACGCATCAGCAATTATTTAGAAAATTACGAAGTTTTTAAATTTTAGAACCATTTAATATATGACTTTTTTATTCTCTTTATAAAAAAATGTTCATTTTTAAAACAAGTAAATTTCGTGAAATTTTACATTTTTTGCAATAGTTAAGAGACAAGAAATTACTGTTTGTAATTAAATTAAAACCAGGTAAAATAGTTCGTATTATTTCATTGCCACGACTTTATCGATTATAGTCCTACATCAGAATGTGGTTGTGGATGATTTCACACCGGTCCTCCGTGCCTCTTTAATTTTAAAATATCAGCGCCACTGTCTGCTAGAAAAGTGGCAGAGCTTCTTCTAAAGCAGTGGCCAGTATATAGAACAGGGTTTGAAAGACGAAGAAATTGTGCAATAACTTTTGGCAGACTGCTAAATGTGTTAATTCCAACAGGATTTCTGGTACATTTTCCATTCGCATATTTTACAAAAAATCTGTTGTGTTTAAGAACCTGGGGACGCAACTTAATATATTTTCTTAATATTTCAACAAGATTCGTATTTTCAATGTCTCCAGTGGTAATTGCAAACTGCCGTATAACTTTTGTTTTTGAAGGTGGGATATCAACATGAAAATAGCTTCCTTCGTCTATAACATTTTCAACTGGAAGAAATGTTAATTCTGCTTTTCTGCATGCTCCTGCCATTCCAATTATCATTGCAACCTTAGCCATTAAGTATTCTTTGTCATCAGCTTCCACTAAAAATTTGGCAAAATCTTCTTTAATAAAAACTTTTGACTTTTTAGCACTGTACCCGTCCGCTTGACTTTTAATATATGCTACCAAATTTGTATATTCCTTTTCAGATTTAGTTCAGACCTTAACATTGAGTAAAGTGTCCATAATGTGGAAACTTTTAGATCTTTCTTACCCTCAAAATATGCAAGTAAAACTTTCTCATTAACATGTTTAATTTTCTTCTCATCACACCACGTAACAAATTTTTCGTATGCCAAATCATAAACTGCCTTTGACTTTTTGGGAATTACTGATAATAGAGCATTACCTGCTGCCTCTTAAATATCGCTTGGTAGCTCTTCAGAACTTGAATTACTCATTTTTAAAAAATAAAACTAAAAATATATCAATCTCACTAAAAACCTTCCGTCTAGACTTTTTTACAAAATGTCAAACTGACAACTAACATGAAGTAACAGCAACAAACTAAATTTATGTTTTCCAAATTTTTATCAATTATATTAAATTTAATTTTTTTATTACTTTCTTCAAAATTAGAAAAAATCTTGTATGCAATACGTTACGAAATGAAATTTTGTGTAACTTGTGAATTTTTGCGAAACTCACTTCGTTCGTTCCGCAAAAATCTCACGCGTTACACAAAATTAGGCATTTCGTAACTGATGGCATAAATAGCTATTTGCAAATCGAAAATAGAAAAAAAAATTATATTTTTTTATATATACTTTTTTTTCTCTCATCATTCCACATTGTAACATGTTTTTAATTTATTTTAGTGAAAGCAGTTTTTTAAAATAATGATTTATATGAGAGTATATCGAAGCGTCTTGACGGCTTATATCCGCGCTCTTAATTGGTAGTGTATTTTAGAGTGTTTTTAACTATAATTAAGTATTATCTTCCGAGTCAAAAAATTTCAAACTCAAATTTTTCAAAATTTTCCCATATAAAATCTAATTGAAATTAAATTCTCTTTAACATAGATAACATTTCTAAGCTCCTGTCATCCAAAAAATTCTTTGTAGCGCAGTGCCATCTACCCCTTAACATATTAAAAAACTAGTTGTATTCAATATTTGTATGCTCTAGCAATGGGTTTTTACACAACACAAATATCTCTTAACAGTTTCCGAAATATTTTCTGGGGGTTTTTATTAGTACACCCTGTGTAACTTTAAACTTACTGATGTCTTATAGACCAACAGCTAGTGAATTTTTCAATAAGTGTCTAGGAACCTTCCTCAACTTTTATGGTGCGTAGTCCCATTTATGGAGACAAACCCTAAGCTGGGATTTCGTTTGAAGGCTATTAATATATTTGGTGTTTAGAAAACACATTTAGAAAACATTGGAACACTACACTCGAGTACACCACACATTACACGTTTAACTAACCATGTCAACATGTTTTAATCATCTCCTGATGGACTATGCAACTTAAAACCAGACGTTCATTGAAAAATTCAGTACCTCTTGGTCTAGTATATGCATAAACATAGCATACCAGTTCTGGAAAATATTTCTGTAACATAGTTTTCTCTATGTCTTCTTCAACATTCAGGATTGTAAATGGGTAATTTTTTAACATATTCATACAAAATACACATACTGGATGGCCATCATTCTTTTCACTACCAAAAGCAACTGCATGATCTCGAATATTCAGGTACGTCTTTTTGAAAACAAAATAGTTTTGGAGTATTTCTGAACAATCTGTACACATCACAAGCTCATCACTTATGGCTAGATTCTAAAACAAATCGAAAATTTATTTACTCTTTATCATCACTGATTTAGTAATTTCTGAAACATACCATTGTGACCTGAAGCGCATTCAAAATTTCGTGCATATTTCCTTCTATGGCTTTATAGTTTGTATCACACTTTTCAAAACAAAATCTGCATATTTTTTCTCTGTTATCCATTTTAAAAAGAAACGAAATTCACATTAAAACAATTAACTTTCAGAAACAACTGAACTATAACCTTCCCATAATGTCACAACACAAATACTTCTTCTTCCGTCTGTGTTCTTCCTGAGAAACAACACAATATAAGGTGAATTGAAATAGTAAACTCACTCGCCGTCGACACAATAGGTGAAAATCACGGAGTAGGCGACATCTACATTTTGACATTATAACTTTATATGTAATGAAAAACAAATCAATTTACTATTGCGGTTAAATGGAGCTTAATTTTGTTGACGTGATAATTAAGTAACTTCTATGATTTTGAAAATAAAAAGTGCATTAAAGCATTATTTTGCCTAAATAGTTTTACAGGTAAAATGATTAACAGAAACGGTTAACAAAATTATTTCTGTGAAATCGAGAACGTTCTGTTATGTTTGCCAGTGTTCCAGCTGAGCTACTAATCCAGGAAATATATACCAAAAAATTTGAAAGTCTACTAATTAATTAGTTGTCAATAAATTCAATGATATATCAACCGGCTGGAAAAAATAGTCTTTTGTAATTGATGACCGATTTTCCAGTATTTTAAGAATCTGTGATTAGTGTAACTTTTTATTTGTATTGTTGGACTTTTTTATAAATCATTTAAAAAATCTATTTTGGTTTATATACCTCTTTTTACACGCTTTATATTAGTTTCACCTGTATGTTATTTGTATGTAAACTTTTTTCAATCTTTGAACATGATACTCACCCACTTCAAAACATCAGATCAAAGACCGATGACAATACAATAATTTGACAACTTTGCCTTAATGTCCTCGCCAGGATAAAACAAATTTTTTAAAAAATGACTAATTTACCGTCGACATTTTGGCGGAGGCGCCCCTGTTAATAATATAACGTATTTGCTGTTGTATAAGCCCTTGTTAAACGCTAGTTCCAACTTTAACACATACATTATGATGTAATGTTTACTATGTACTACTAGCGGCTTCGAAAAGCAGGATGAATGGCGTAACTAAAAAAAAAATGGATAGTTTAAAAAACTAAAAAACATGCTTTAATAGCAAAACGAACTAAAAAGTAATGTTTACATTGTTAGGTTGGCAATATGCCAATGTAAGTTAAAGGATAGAGTGGGGATCGACTACAGTCAGTCCAGGGTTGGTCAAGTAATATAGCTAAAGTTGTTCCTATAGAAAGTAGTTCTCGATCGACTCAAAAGATGGCTGATGCAGCATTGTAATTTAAGATTCCTATAATTGGAGGTGACATTTGACTGCATTTGACAGTTATGACAAGAGTGACAGAGTCTGTGGTGACAGTTCGAATTTTTCTAAGAGTTTTTCAAACTTTTTATTTGTGACTTTTGTTGTTCTGTTTGTGGAGTACTAGTCCGTGCGGGCTTTAATCAAATAAACTATCAACTGTGCTACCAAATAAATTATTATTCCTCTTCTACGGTAAGATAATACACAATTTTGGGTATAATCGCACTTAAAATGCGTTTTATAGAGTATGGAAATTAAAAGAGGCACCCACACCTGCTGTGTATTTGGATGTAGCAGCAAGATTTCAAACATGGGATTTTTAAAATCAAAATCGACCTGTCCAAAGGTTTTTGTAAACAATGTTTTGTTAATATTTTATCGAATTTATGCGGGACTTATTCATACGTGCACTATATATATATTATATCAACTATTAATCAACAGTCATAGTATAGTACCTAATAAAATAATGCCAAGGAGTTTTGAAATGTTTTATTCTATATACTTAACCTTAAAAACCCATTATTAGATGAGCTTTTTATGTTGCATTTCATAGTGAAACAGGAATATGTCTATTGTGTTAACACCTTGTTGTCCATGTATTTGTTAGTCCTTTAAGAAAATTTACCTGGCTGGGCTCTGTCTGTATTCCTGTTACACTTGTGAAAAACAACCAAAGTAAATAGCAAAAATTAAAAAAGCGGTTACTTTTGAAATTTCCGCCAGATATAGTACGTGATCGAACCGCTAGATGGCTCAATTCGGAAATGTTTATTTACAATTAAGTTAGCTTTCTATAGTGAGGGTCTTCTGTGAGTCAGTCGCAATATGTATGTAAAGAGAGTATGTCATGTTTCTGTTGTAAACGAATTGATTGGTGATATTAGAAGTATTGTGATAGTAAAATATACATATACCGAATAAAAGACGTTTTATTCAAAACTTTATCGACATAACAGTTTTCAATTACCACAAACACTATGGGTAAAACTAAGGACGTCTGCGCCAAAAAGATATCCAACCATTTCTCCTCCGGCCCGCATCATATTAGTAGGAGAGAGGATGCGCCTAGCAAAGTGTGGAAGTAGTTGTATCGCTTTCCACATTTAATCTTATATTCAAAAAATTGTACAGCTAACACAATTTTAGTTCTAGCGGTAGGCCATGTTCTTATTTTTGCTGTTATCGCATACTGATTAAAAGCTAATCTTTTGCCTCTTTGTGGGTGAAGACGGCCCTCAGTCCCCATTAACCGTATTACTCAAGTCCAGTTGAAACTGATACCTACTTTTCTTCTGGATATATGGTTAATTTTGGATAATGTGCAGATTAGGAAACTATTTTCTTTTACTCTCAAAATATCGGAAAATACACTTTAAATTGCATCTAAGCTACGTAATAAAATTATATGCCCACCTTTGGAAGCGGCCTATTCTTATTTTGAAGGTATCACACAATTAGTACTACACACGACCAACAAAATATCCGAAATTCTTACTATTCAGATCCTGTCTGATACTACTATACAAGGCATAATTTCATACTTGTTCGTATTTTTAAATATTTTAGGAAGTTATGTATCTATCACAAAACACAACTTTCATTCAAAAAATTGCTTTCTTTATTGTTGCAATTACTTACATCGCTAATGGTACAACTTTGTTGTTCACTATTCATACTGTCAATTCAGAAATCAGCGGCGCCATCTATTGATGCGTGGTTTTCGCCCTCAGATTTTCGCCTATTAGCAATCAACCACAGAGTACAGTAACTACATAGAGAGAAATGTATTGTTAATTTATTTCTCTAAATTATGAAAATATTGCTAGGGCACAACTCAATCGAAAATAGGCGCCGAGTATAACCAATTCAAATGATAATATTTTTCTACCTAATTCGAAATACACCGTTTTTTCAATGAATTTTATAATTTAAAGAAAAAAATTAACACATTTCTCTCAGTGTAGACGCAACTGGTACGAAGGTCACGGAAATCGGGCCATCAAAACTGCCGCCAAGCAAGTCGCCTCTGGTGTAGTTGCTGTACTTTGTGAATGAATGGGGAACATTCTTTCTTATTTTATCCGCGAGAGTGCACCAGCTGCACTCGGATGTTTGTCCGTCAATACGAAAAAATATGTATTTGAATAATTAAAGTTAATTAGGATGTAAAATGAAAACCTGTTGCTGTGTACCAAAGTGCTCTACTTCAAGTGTACTAAATGTACTTATATACCGTTCAACCAAATCAGCTTTTTTTCGATGAACTTTAGCACTTCTTTTTCTCAGCTCCGCTTTTAAACGATTTAATGACCAACTACCGTAATCCTTTTTATTATCAATTTGACTCATTTACTCATTTCTACGAATAAGAGATTGGGATACCCTCGGAAATCGGGAAATTTAAACTATGAGAATGAAATTAAACCGAGTATGCATAGCGTTATCTATTGGTTATATTAGGAACTCGCCTGAATTGTTCCTCATTCTTTTTATCAATTTGGCTCAGAAATCGGGAAATTTAAACAATTCAAAAGTTATAACATAACTTTTAAATTGTTGTTTAATGTAATTTTCTATTTGTATCATATATTATTCTGAGAATGACATTAAACCGAGTATGCAGCGTCATCTATTGGATATACTAGGAACTGGCTTGGATTGTTCCCCATTGAGTGTACATGCGCAGGACTCTTTTAAGTATGCTGCATTATCTACATCGTCATTAGCTGTAGGTATTTCTACTTGCCAGTAGAGGTCGCGACTATAATATTCTGTAATATTTCAAATATTTGCTGTCCGCCTATTGAATGTCAACTGTCGGTGTGTCTTGTTGATGTATTGATTACTACAGTGTGTGAAAATTAAATAATTTACAATAGAAATTCATAACATGAGCCATATTTGTGCCATTATTTTCTACTTGTGACATCTAGCGATGAGTGGCCAAACGACCGACCGAACTCGACCGGCTTTTCAAGGTCAGTTAACGAGTCTGGGAATTTCAAACTTTATCCCTACTTGTTTTTATATGTACGCTGTCAACACTCTCACTTCAATATTCAGTCGGATGTCTATCAGAAAATATTTTCAGTTTGAACCAAAGAGTTGGAATAGACTAAAGATATAACGTATTTGCCGCTACGCTACTTGAATTGTTTGGTATACTACATAAATTGAATATATGGTGCTGTGGGCGACAGCGGAACTATTTTCCTTACTTCTTGTCGCATATTATCGATGCGGTTGTTTCAAGTAGTTGGGGCCAGTTGTCACGCCCACTTTTTTACTCTATTCTATTCCAACTCTCTGGTTTGAACCCTTTTTATTTGATGTATTGTCAAAATGTAAATAAGCTAACACTTGGTATTGAAGTGAAAGAAGACGATACTGTTAGTGATACATGGGTATGCAAGTGCTGTTGTTGTACTGGTCAGGTCCATGAGGAGTGAGTAACCTCCTTACATGTGTAAGAACCTTGCAGGTTCGCATACCCTGAGACCCTTGGTATAGAATACTACATACTCCTCTAAGGGGGGATATAACTTTTAGCTCCTTATCTACCACTTCACATCACCGATTAATGATTCGCAAATATTTATAGATTTTTAGTGAGAATCTAAACCATGTACTTTTTAGAATTGAAAAGAAAACATAGACTTCAAAACTAACCGATGAAAATTAATCCCTAGATTTAGGCTTAAAAAGTTTTACGTTAGTGCATATATTAATTGTTTCATCAAGCAAGCTTTTCAACAAATATTAAATTTATACATGTTGAATTTTTAGGCGAAAAGAGTACTACCAATGTTGTAAATTCTTTTCACAGACATAAGAAATTCAAGCACGATTTCAGAGAAACTTCCAGAACGATTACATTGAAATATGACAAATGACAGTATTGAAATTACTACGGCATAATAAGCATATCGATAGGTTTTTGACAAAACATCGTAAGCGAAAATATTTTCATTTTTAGCTTTTTTGGTTCTTATGGTAGCTTACGTTAAACTACAGCTTCCCAGAAAACATCGTGTGTGAATTGTTTCGTATTATGCGTAAACTAAATGTTTTAAAACATCGTAAGCGCCCACTTTTATTGAAAATTATTGAAAATAGCTATGAAATATCGTAAGCCTACATCATATACTGGCAGACAATCGTAAGCGCCATAGAGTTGCGTCGGTTACGTTGCACTTTTAGGCGCTTAAGATAATTTTTTCGTCCCATAAAATTAAAGGCGGATTATTATTTTTGTTTTCGTGTTATATTTCCGGTATCAAGATGGAACATTCCGATTTTGTGTGTTGGAAAGCAACCGCGCAAAATGTGTTGCTAATCCAAAAGCAAAAAAAAATCAAATGATATGAAATCGAAGAAAATGGCCTCGAAGAAAGTGACATCGAAGAAAGCGGCATCGAAGAAAGTGACATCGAAGGATGCAACATCGAAGGATACAACATCGACGGATGCGATATCGAAGGATACAACATCGACGGATGCGACATCGAAGGATGTGAAACAATTTCAAATCAGTAAGGTCAGAATTGCTTGTTTCAAAAAAGGCGAAGACAACATTAAACTGAAATATTCTTATTCCGACGACACCGAAGAGTTGATTTTACCAATTATTGGATCAGATAAAGGTTGGTTGCTATGCGTTTTTTTTAAATAACGAAAAGTAGTCCTGTTGTTTCTATTTTTAGCTAAAAGACCCGGAGTTGCTCCAAAAAATATCGAGTCCCTATACCCTTCACCATTAAAAATTTCCACTTTAAAATATAAAAATCTGATGGAACTATGTGAAAAGAATGTAATACCACAACGTTTTGTGAATGAATACAAAAATTTAGGTTGCAGCAGCGATATTCCAGATACATTAGCAGAGACTGATGAGGAAGACGAAGAGGACATAGGAGACAAAGAAAATTAAGAGTGGCGGCGCCGTGTGTAAAAACATGACGTAATTCGACAATTTGTCGTACATTCCTGAATCTATTCAAAAAAATTTTTGATAAGCTTTTAGAAAAAAACTCGATAGAATGTTTTTCGGCCATTGAAAACTCAACAAAATTTTTTTTTCTTCACACGAGAAAAAAATACTTTCTTTTTAGTTTCCAATAGCCGAGCCACATTCTATCGAGTTTTTTCTAAAAGCCTATTAAAAATTTTTTTGAATCGATTCAGAAATGGAGAAATTGTCGAATTACGTCATGTTTTTAAACAAAATTCCGCCCACCTTAAGAATAATTGGATAATTGTATCTGTCTTGTTTTATTTTAGGTGTATCAACTTATAAATTTAGCTTTTGTATTTTACATTAAATAAATCCTCTGAAAGTTTGCACTTACGCTTTATTTTTTACTAATGGATCAAACCAATGATCCGAATAAAATATCGTATGTATATATTAAGCGACAAATTTCAAAAAAAATGTTTCCGACATAACATCTTAAGCAGCAAAATTAAATTGAAAATTTGTGTTATCATTAATTTAATTTCAGTATTAATTTGTAATGACGAACAAAATCGTTATACAAAATTTAGTATAGTTACAACTTAGAAATACAATTATATTTAAAAAAGTCTATTCCTGTAAAATTTGCGATCTGTCGCTTACGACTTTTTGTCAAAAACCCATCGATATACTATTATGAAAAATATTCACTACCATGTCATATTCCTAGAAATTGCTGACTATTTAACATAACACATGTATGCAATTTATGTTCATTGAACAAATTTATTGAAATAATTCCATTAATTTCATAAAATATATTAAACATCAACCATATTGACTTTTGAAATAATAAAATAACACTATAATTACAAAAAGTTGCTAGACTACAACTTTAACTGCTACTTTCTTGGGAACTTTGGTAGACAATTTCTAATGCTGTTGTAATCGTTCGAATATCCCCTTCGATTGTTTTCGCCCAGTTTTCTACATCGCCCAACTCTTTTAACGCGCTACTGAATGATTCAACCAAGTTCAACCACTGTTGAGTTTGCTTTGAGAAATTTGTAGCATTTATGTGCAGTTGTTTGGCTTCAGCATCCAATTTCTTTTGATTGAGATAAGCTTGCGCCACACCTACGTTGAGATGGTCAACTAAAGCCTGGGTTAAATCGCTAGCAGCAGTACATGCTTCCTTTCGTCTGGTCTCTTGAGCTTCTTTTTTGACAGCTTGCTTGGCCTGATGTTCTTTTACCATTGAGGAAAGCATTTTCGGATAACCTGCAATTAAATCTGAACGTTTTATCACGTCTTGTGCATCTGTGATTTATAAATCCATAAATTAGATTTAAAAATTAGGATCTGTAGTATGTGCGTACATTATTGTCTATTTCTTAAAACTTACTTTGAAAAATCGCTTTACACGAATTATGATTCACTTGCAAATATTTTCATTCAAATATTTACACAATTTCTCCTTTACATACATAACCTCAAATATTCAGTCGATTCTTCTTCTTCAAAAGATTTCCAGTTGTCTTGTCACCACAAGCGTCGTATCATACTGAATCAAAGAGTAGTTGAAAGGTACAGAAAGCTTCAGTAAAGTGAGTTCTCGCACTGCAACGCTTGAACTGAAAGAACAAAAAAGAAAGCGGTAAATCAAGCATCTCGTGCCGTGACATCACTCATAAATGACAAGGGTAAGGGAAATTATGTATTATACTACATCAAATAATATTAACATATTTAACCCAACAAACTAACCTAAAGAAATACTCGTATTACGTATTTTAGTTGTTAACAAAATGAAGTAAAAAAAAAATAATTACAAAAGGATTCGAAGCCTCGAGCTCGCGTGTGAAAATTCAATTTAAGTTCAATTCAAAAGGCCTTTATTAATATTTAACAAGGTACAAAAGTTGCCTCCCCGGAGTCTGAACCGGGACCGATCGTGCAACCACCGCTTTGACGCAGTGGCGGATTGCATGATGGGGCGGAACAGGTCCAGTTCAGCGAAGACGACAATTAAAACAACATAAAAACCTAGACTTCTTTTTTAAAACTTAAAAATAAAGTGGGTAATACGATTTGACATGCAAAAAATAAGCTTAACACAACTGAATGATGAACACAATTTTTACAATAACTATAGCACTTCACTTTTTAAAATTTCGCATCAGACGCTGACACAACTTGAAAAAAGTGCCTTCCGCAAAATGTTCCAATGAGGGGCTGCGCAGGGCTGTCCTAAACTGTGTGTTTACAAAATTTTGATACAAAAATGGTTTTCGTTCGGCTAGAGATTAATGATGGGAAAAATGAATTTAGAGACAAAAATGTACAAAAAGAAACGAAGGAAAATCAAACGCGACAAAAATACACAAACAAAAAAGAAGAGGGGAACAGGAAAGGATTGAAGGTGATTGAAAGGTATGAAAAACTAGCGAAAGGTGGATAGGATTAGAGAAAGGTTTTGGTGAAACTTGGGCATGGTGGCTGCCAGAAATTGATAACGTCTGGTGCCAGTAGAGGGTGTTTGATCTGAAATGGGGCATTATGTTGTCTAATTTGCGTTATGTCTTGTTAGCGGACTATCGCCCAGTTTGAATGAGTAGAAGTTCTGAAAGATGTATGGACGTAGTCCGCTATCGGAGTTATGTCGTTACAGAGTTCGTAAAGGTCTCTAAGGAAGGTGTACCTTCCTGGAATTGAGATGAGGCGCATATATTTGTGTTCCAGCGCTTTGAGTTTTTTCATTGTCGTGGTCGGTATGCTGCACCACACCGGCACCGCGTATGTGATGGACGGCCTAAAAACCATCGCGTACAACAATTTTTTATATTGTCTGTTGAGTCTGATACCCCTGACCATGAGCGGATACAGACTCCTGGACAGAGAGTAGATCGTCCGTATGGTCTCATTGATGTGTGTGTTGAACGTCAGTCGCTGGTCTAGTCTGACCCCCCAAGTACTTCACGCATCTTTTGGTTGGAATTTTGTTACCCCTGATCGAAATCGGAGTGAAGATCTTGTTCTTCGTGAAGCGACGCGTGAAGACTATCGCCTCGGACTTCTCAGCATTTATCCGAATCTTCCACTGGTCGTAATGAGCCATGACACGAGCCATGTGCGCCTTCACCAGCATGTTCGCCGCTTGCGCATTGTGCGAATGCGCGTATATGGCTGTGTCATCGGCGTACTTGGCCAGCTTAGTATTCGGCAACTTGGAGACGTACAAAGTTCTACAACTTCGGTGACAGGTACGATCCTTGCGGAACACCCGCGTGAATATCCCGCCGAGTTGAAAGTTTGTTATTTACTCGAACCTGCCAGGCATCTGCCCGTCAGGAACGAGTTTCGTGATGTGCGTCGGAAAGATATAGTTATGAAGTTTGTAGAGTAATCCCGGGGGGATCCAAACGATGCCGAAGGCCTTTTCAATATCGAGGAGCACCATGGTGGTGCTTTTCCCGAGGTTGTATTGCGCCTTAACGTCGTTAACTATCCTATAGACCTTGTTGCACCGTGCTCCAACCCTCGCTGAAGCCGAATTGGGACTCAACGTCGATGTGAAGCTCCTCCTGAACAGTGTTCAGTCTGATCAGGGTGACCTTCACGTGTGAGAATCGGCCATCTTACACCACGGCCTGCTGATGACAAAGTATATCAATACGTCAATCGCGCATGGACGTCACGGCGAATGACATCAAGGCACGTGATGCTTGATTTACCGCCTTCTAAAAAAATTAGTGGTTGAAAAAGACGTGGGCATTTCTCCATCTTTTGACGATTAAAACCCTGTAACTGTGGGAACCTGAAAAAAAAACGACCCGAGAAGGGATCCGGATACAATAATAATAATAAATCATCTTTATCTATATTAAATACATAACTAGATAATATTAACTATTTAGCTATAACTGATATACTGATAAGAAAAGTTTGTAAAAAAGAATATTACAAGAAAAATAGTGTCTGAATATGCAAGGTCACTGTTCGTCAAGAAATAATTTCTTCATTGTTTTCTTGAAGGTTAATTTTGACAGGGTTTTAAAATTATTCGAGTGAGAATTATTAATGGCTACTGCTTGATAATCTTTGAAACATCGTCGTGGATTGTGGAATGTCTATGTCCAGGTATGGTAAGTTGGTAGATATTCCTTAGTTTTCTTTGATGTACATTAACTCTTGGCATTAGTTTAAAAAGTGAATATTTAGGAATTTGATTTTTTTAAATCGTTATAAATAAAGCAGGCTATATGTACAACTCTACGGTTATGCATTTTTACCATCCTATTTCTGACAAATGCCTGCTTATATGATCTGTACGATGCAAACCAAAAATATATCTAATGCATGAATTTTGTATTTGTTGTATTCTAGTGGAAAACTTTAGATCTAGACGCGGGTCATAAACGACGTCACAATAATTAAACAAAGATAATATAATGGAATCGTATAACATAAATTTTAGTTTTTTCATTAAGACAGTGCCTGCTAACTTAGACTTTTAAGTAAACAATATGATTTTCTAATCAGGAAATTTATATAGCTAACAGACCTAAGGTGGACATCAATATTTAAGCCTAAACATTTAACTTCTTCCTTGTATTCCAGTTTTTGTCCATCCACAAATAATGAAATGTCGTCTATGGCCCTCTGGCGGCCTTTGGCTGTACCAAATACAATAACTCACGATTTATTAGGGTTAATAATCGAGAGGCAGTGATTTTTTTGAAATACGTACCAATGTAGCGATTTCTTCATTTAGTAGATCAACTATATTCTTAAGATGTTCAATGTTAGAAGTGCAGTACAACTGAGTATCATCTGCATAAAAATGTGGCGTAAAATGTTCTAAATAACGATGAAAATCGGAAGTGTAGATTATAAATACCAACGGAGTTAAAATTGACCCTTGTGGGACACCAGACATCACATTTTCATCATTTGATATGTTATCATTTATAATCACACACTGCCTTCTATCAAAGCCATAATATTTGAGTTTAGTACATAGCATTTTATGGTTCATAGTATCAAATGCTTTACTGTAGTCGAGACAAAGAAGTATCGTGATATTGCCGTTATACAACCCGTTAATAATATCGTCAGTTATTTTTAGGAGAGCACTAGTTGTGCTATGATTCTGTCGAAAGAAAATTGAATTAATTTGTATATAGTTATATATAATAAATAAACAGCATAGAAATTAGACAACCCCCAATTCCAGAAGCCATTTGATTAATATCAGCCTTTCCAGAACTTTCGACAAAGCTGGCAGTATATTTATTGGTCTCAGATCGGAATAGTCACGGGGTTTATTAACTTTATTTATAGGGAAGATTTTTTCCAGACTAAGGGTTATTTTGCAGTAGCTATGGCCGTGTATATAATGTATGTAATTATTAAAGCTATCAGGTATATAAGCACCCCTAAAATGAGCCCATAGTGACCATGGCAGTGCTGTAGCAATTACACCCCCTGTATATTTTAATTTTTGCTGTGTACGAATTATGTTGATAAAAAGTTAAGTAATTTGTATGTATAATTTTATTTTATATAAGCCGTATTTTTCTAAAGGAATTTTGCGTTAGATTTTAATATTCCATGGCTTGTGTTTGCAAATTATGTTACAATTAATTGGGTACCTGGATTAAATATTAACATTAAGGAAAGGAAAATCAATGTTTCGCATCACCTTGCCTGTACTATAGAAATGCTCAGAAATATATTTATTTTGTACGCATAGAAGAATTTATTTTTAAGGGAACCGTTTAAAACATTTGAGAGTTGGCCAAGTGCGAAAGTCTATACGGTAGGACCGAACGTGGTCACATCCTTTAGAGATTATTTTATCAAGGGTGATAAGGAGTTTTAGCGTACCTTTTTCCATATACATTGTATGGGAGCGTTTTAATGACCATGCGACAATAGGCCAGCAAAGCATGTAAATATATATATATAAATGTGGCAAATACAGCGGCGCCTGTGGGTAAACTGCTGAACCACTATTGACCTGTATTGAGCAAGCATATGATTGTTATATAATGGATATCGGTGTAATTCGTAAGGCTGCAGGAAGCTGTAAGCTAAAACGGGAAGTCGGGAATAAAGGTAGAGAGGACGCTACGTGTACTAAATTGACATATTTTTAGAGGGTATAGAATGTTGTGAAATTTTGAAAAATCAGCAATAAATTTAAAACTGAAGGAGGACTACACGGGAACCGGAGGATCGAAAGAGAGTCGAAGTTGCGGGTCGGAAATCGAGAGTCGAAGTTGCGGGTCGGAAGTTGAGAGTCGAAGTTGAGGGGTTCTCGAGCGGGGAACTAGTCAGTTTTTTTGGGAGACGTTGAATTGGTGGATCTAGAGAGTTCCCGGGGAAACGGGTAATTAGTTGGGCGAAGAGCTTGAGGGTTCGAGTGAACGAGGCGCGAGGGTTCATGGAAATTCTGTGTTAGGCGGTTTGGCGATTACAATAAGGCGTTTAGTGTTCGTGTCTGGATTATTTTTGTAAAAAGATATTCGAGTATCGGGGAGGCCTTTAATCGAGTGCGGAAGTTATTCAAGAAAAAGTGAAGTTCGAGACGCGGTAGTTGGCGCCTAGGACTAAGCATACGTAAGGAGAAAAAACCAGAGGCGGCGGAAAACGGAAGGAAAGTTGGTAAGCGTTTTTTTACCCCTTTGGTAATTTTCTTCTCTCTCTCAGAAGTTAATAAGAGATGGGTTTGGTTTCTTTGTTTAAGTAGATACAAAACAATGCAATCATATTTCGAAGGGGGTTCTTTTACGATATGCGAGTTGCTTAATTGCTGCAGGGCGGCTAAGGACGTACGCTGCTCTCCCTAAATAATTTAATTGCCGGTAAAATACTCACTGCAGATTAAGGGAGGCATATACAGGCGGGTTGTGTTTCTAAGTTAGAACCTATCTTTGCTAGTTCAATTCTCATGAAAGAGTAGGAAAACATATATAGCTCCTTAGTCCTTGTTCATTTTTATATTGTTCGTCAATCCATTTTGTTGTTTAATGCATGTAAACTCAAACAAAACGGTAAGGAATTATATAGATTCCTCCTCTTTTTTTTGTATTTTTTTTGCTGTTAAACCCTCACAGAGGAGCAGGGCAGTATAAAAGGTGTTTTTATGTTTATTTTATTGCTGTTAGATTTCTTTTGAGGAAGTAATATATATGTATATATATATATATATTTTATTCCTTAACTGGTGGTGCATATAAGCCGCGGCCGAACTCACGGCCTAAACCAACATCTATCCGCACTTCCGTGATCAGGCGGAAGGATAATATTCCTGACCTGGTGGCAGCAAACGCACTACCCTTTTCAAGTGTCCAGCCTCCCTCTCTCGCCTGATAGGACGGAGGGTATCTAAAGGGTAGGGGAAGGGATAGCCGAGGCATAATATTACACTCGGATAGCCGAGGCGCTAATATTACAGTGCTAATGACTGAATCCAGTTCTTTCTTATGTTTTCAAGGTCACTGAATACGAATCTAAAGTTAGTTTTGCAAAAAAAATGGGGTGTTAATGTATAAAACCATGTTTTTGTGAAAAATAAAATAAAAAAAATTTCATGTTTTTTTACATTTAACTCTCTATATCTTCGTCAGTTTTAATTGTTTCATTTTGAAATTTGATGCACTTATTCCCCAAAGTATCAGCTTGAAAATAAGACCTGTCCGAAATTCCCTCGACATTTATTCATTTTGTGAAGTAACACTGCCAGGTTCTGCAAATTTTTAAATACCATTGGAAATGTTGAATGAGAAAGTTTCGAATTTCAAATAAGTAAATATCTGACATTAAAATATAATAATAACACCACATGTAATTACGACCACCTTTATCCCGGAAGGCTCTAGAAAAGCCTTGTGTGGGAGGGGGCTACACATTTAGAGACAAGGGACACACACCCAATATTCGTGTATAGTGGAAAAATCCCTTTCACAGTATTTTCCACTGCCACGACCGGGGATCGAACCCGGAACTTTTGGGTGAGAGACAAATGCGATCACCTCTCGACCACCAGCCATACAATATGAAGTTTTGTGGAAAGTTTCAGCCTTTCATATTTAAATAAAAAAAAGATATGGACTCGACGCTGAACTTTGAACGCGCATATCTTTTTTTTATTTAAATATGAAAGACTGAAACTTTCGACAAAACATTATGATGTATTATATTTTAATGTTGGATAATTAGTTATTTAAAATTCGAAACTTCCTCACTCAACTTTTGCGATGGTTTGTAAAAATTTGCAAACCCTGGCAGTGCAACTTTGAAAATTCGTTGCAAAGTAAATAAATGCCGCTGGAACTTCGGACAAGTCTTATTAATAATGCTTAATATTTCAAAATGAAATAATTAAAACTGTCGGAGATATCGCGAGATGAATGTGAAGAAGTATGAAAAAAAATTGGATTGAATCTGCGGTAGGTTCTTGATGAAAGATAGGTACTTTCGCTCGTCTTGAACAAACTGAACACAACCACTAAACAGCCAATTGAGTTGAGATATTTTTCAAATTCTTGATTTCTATTGGTTGCTTACTAATCACAATCACTTTGTTCAAGATGAACGAAAGCAGATCATATTCAATAGAATAATTATAAATATTCAGAAGAATAGTTACAATACGTACTTGGTTATTGTCTCATTAGTTTTGTTCAGATTTCTCTGACATATGTTTCGGCCTTGCGATCATTATCAAAGAGTCTTAAAAACTCTTTTTAAGGCTCATTGATAATGGATGGTAGGCGTGGCCTCTACCGTCTCTATTCTCTCGCCGTTCTCACTCACGTAAAGAGAAATTCTTTGTGTCCATGAGAGCCGTCGCGAGAAATTTGTTCTCTTGAAAGTGAGCCCTGGCAGAAGGGCTTTCCCTTGCCCTTCTACAGGGCTTAAACTAAAAGTTGACGTCCTGGCTCTCCCCGTCTTTTGAGGAGCGTTTCATCCCCTCTCCTCCGTCTTCATTGAAAAAAACAAATTAAAAAATTTTTTTTTTCTTTTGCTTCCCATTTTTGAATTTTTGCCAAAAATCAATTCGTACCAAATGGAAGTTGTAGCAGCCATAAAGACAAAGAAATCCCGTTTTGATTTTTAAAAATCGCACGACCAGATCCGGAGATATGGCCGTTTTGCACGTTCCCCCCTCTCATCCCTTCCGTAATTGCCCTAGAGAGCTCCCCCCCCGCGGCTTCGACCTCTTCCTATGACCACCCACAACAACAAAAAAATCACCCTTCTAACCCCATCCCTTATCTCTTAAACACTCCTGTCCGATCCCTTTTCCTAGTATTTTTACCCTGAAACTTAATCCCTTCAAACGGTCATATCTCCAGTCCTAATTGACCGAATTTAAAAAATCAAAAACCAGTTTACGCGCCTCGAGGAGACCTTTCTTTTTTGACTGATTGTTTCTAATCATGGCTATTTTGATGAAATGATTACAACAATTCATGAATTTCTAATAAAATCGCAAATATTTCAAAAAGTTGTAACATTAACCCCCACAATGCTAATATCAGAAAAAAGGGAATTCAATTTTACACAACTTGACGTAAAAAAAGCGGTGTTCCATTTGACCTAAACAAGTTTTCGCGGTTTGAAGTTGACAAAATGTAACGCGAAAAACGGAACACTTGGTATGATATTATTGAATTTATTTCAGTTGTAGAACGTAGTTCTCCTTGTGTTCTTTTTACGTGACAGGAAGCAAATGAGGATCTTCTACACGAAGAAAGTTATAAGGGTTCTTGCAAACCGTTGCACTTGTCAAATTTTCTATAAAATGTCAAATATCTCTGAAACGGCTAGGTTTAGGTATAGGATATGCTACATATTTTCGACTCACAATTTTATGGTCTTTTCGAAAACCCTAAAATATATAGGGTGTTCCATTTGAAATAAGCAAGTTGGTATCGACTTCCGGTATAAGCGGAAGTGCCAGCTGCTTGTAATTATTTTAGTTGGATTGGCTACAACAACATTAGTAATTATTTAAATTTTCAAAATTTTCTGATGCGCACTTTTCTCTATATCGATCGATTCAGTTCCCGGTGAGACACCCTGTAGAGCTGGGAAGTCAGAACAGAGTGACCTTAGCATAGGTATCAGGACACGAGGGACACAGAGGAAAAGGCTGATAAACTGGCGCACTCGAAGCCCCAATAGGACGTGAGCCCTTTTGTGGCGTGACAAAGCCATGCATACGAGCAGCTACTAAGGAACGGGTGAAATAAATCTCTGGAATGGTGGAGGAATCTTCCAAGACAGAAACAGGTCAAAGAGTTCCTTCAAGAACATTCGGCCAAATTCGCGGAAGATCTACTAAACCAGAATAGGAAGGCCATCAGAGTAATAGTAGGCCTTCTAACTGGACACATGAGTCTAATAGGCCTGGCAGAGGACGCAACATGCAGGTTCTGTCAAGAGGAAGAGGAAACCTCAATTCACGTATTGTGTCACTATGAAGGCCTGAAGAGAGTGAGATTTCAAGTACTCGGAGAAGAAAACCAAAGGCGGACAGCTATACTAAAGGGTCTTTATCAAAGCTGTAGTACAAAGGACAAATGTGGATGAGGTACTATAAGGGATGTATTCTAGAAGCACCACAATATACCTGAAAAGGTCGCGGTGGTAATGGCTAAATAACTAACTCCCCTGTTTATCTATCTATCTATCTACTAGTGTGTAATGTGGGATTCTAATTCTAAATTGATATACTTTGCAATAATATTAAACAAATATTGAGAACGAGACCTGACACTGGATTATTAAAAACAAACAATAAATACGAACTTGTACTCAATAGGTAACCTGCTAAGTAAGCAACTAGTAAAATGATAAATACGAATTTTATTAACGCGGGCGACAGTCGAATCCTTAAGACAGTCCTATTCTTAAGTGTTAAGAAGTGCGACTCCTTATCCTGACGCATTTCCCCACATCAGTTATATTGGTAAGAGCCCCCAATTTGTTACTATTATTGTTGTGCCTGTTTATACTGTGACACTGTTTGTTGTTATTTTGTGAATAAATTATATTTGTTATAAACTCGTCTTCTACTTTGACTACCCAATCTCCCTCTCTCACAAGCCAAGTGGCCGTCAGTCGCGGCTCTCCCGAAAGGGGGGGTCGTGACATTTGGTGGAAGCGCCGGCTTCGGCTTTGTACAAGGGGTGATTTGGCTGTCACGGTAGGACCGAGCTTACAACATAAAATTTGTTAAAGTCAATAACCGCGTTTTGTTTTTATTTATTTTATTGTGCATAAAGTACGAGGTTTTGTTGTTAGCAAATTAATTTAATTTTCTTATTTTTCAATTTTTGTTTGTATGGGATATAATTTTTGGGGTTCTAAGATCGAGTTGTTTGCTTTCCCAGAGGATAATTAATCGAATAATTTTTTTTTATATAATATAGATTGTATATTAGTTACTTTTTATTAAAATATCTAGAGTTTCTTTTTAAACTATTTTATTTCATTGCTGACAAACAAAAAACAAATTAGATGTCTCACCTCATTAACCTTGCAGACGCTGCATAATAGTAGTGAAACTAGACCATGACCAGAATATGTTTATATTTGATCAAATATATTGAGTTATTATGAATGGTATGTCGTTTATTAAATATTGTAATTGTTTTACATGCATACATGTGTTACATTATATGGGTAAAATAAATATTATGCGTTGATTGATTATTGAATATTTTTATTGTGGTTCATGAAGTATACATGTATTAAACTGTTTTGAAATATATATACTAGGATATATAAATAAATATATAATAACGTAACAATATACTGGATGATGGTAGGTAAAAAACAAATAGAGTAATTGTGGAGTGTCATATGTACAACAGGTAGAAACAATGAATTTGTATAGGAGTGATCTTGCTGATATCACATGGTGTCGGGGAATGTTGGGATAAGCACTGGATTAAATAATTTTTAGATAGCTTTTCTTTTCTACTAGTAACATCATTTGATTTTAATTTCATTAATTTTTTATTCTTCAATATAAACATTTAAATGTAAAATATTTTAAAACTCAGATTAGTCTCTTTGATACCCAATATTTATTCTTAAATAAGATAATATAAAAGCATTAAGGTAAAATATATGGTGGGAAAGTAAAAACTTTTATTTTTACAATCTTTTTATTTTTACTAATTTTCCAGGGGGAAAGAATTCCCTAGTTTCCAATATAAAATTAAATAATTTATTGAACCTATGAGTAATTTACACCAACAGTAAGACAGTGGCCAATGTCGCATACGTTGTTTGTTGAATTGCTCTGTGGACAAAAATAATATGGGAAGGACATTAGATAATAGTAAATTAAAAGTTAGGAAGGCAGAATTAAGTATTTAAAAAAGGACACAGAGAAGAACCACAGTACCAAACAATAGGTGTTAAAGAATTTGTTTTTTGTATGTGCATAGGGAATAACTAACGTCTCAAGAATTATGTATAAAAGTGTACAATGTTGATAATTATGAGGTTTTTGCATGAAGAAATGCAAGTATATTTATGAGGTTTTTGCGTAAAGAAACGCAAGTGTTTTATGGAGTTTATGATGATGAATAATATGAGGTTTATTATGGTGAATATTATGAGGTGTATTGATTTTGTGAGGTTTGTTGCACAAAGTGATGCAACGTGATAGATGAGGAAGACGTGGAAGATGGTTTCAAGATGAAACTGAACGTCAGCCCCATCAATTAAAGTTTTTTGTACAAAAGTACATAAGTGAGACGGGTTTTATTGATTTTCTTTATATGCAGTAGGTTCAATTTTAACATGAAGGGTACAAATTTGAGTAGGAAGTTGTTTATAAAGGAAATAGTCCTAGAAAAGTCAAATTTCATGCCAAAAGGTAAAACTAACTTTAAATATACTCGAAGCACGAAAACATTTTGCATAATTTGTTAAATTAAACTAAAGTAGAAAAATATTTTGATTAATTTAGTAGAACTTCCCCCATTTTTCATTTATATTTACTTGTCTCTGGTGAAATAATAATAAAAAACTTAGATGTACATATATATCTTCTTTGGGAAAGAAACAATGCTTTTATAAAAATATTTATATAATAATAATATTTTAAAGAAATTTTTTCTTTAGTAATAATGCTTTTGTAAAAATATTTATATTGTAACGTTTTCTGTATTTTTTTTTCATGTAATAAAACGCACGAGGGCGAGGCACACTTAGCACTGAAGACCAGAGGATGGCAGTTGACATTGCGAAACCAGGAGGGCTGGATCCTGAGCAGAGCAAGGAATAGGCACTTGGACCATCCATAGTATATAGGTCATTATTAATGTTCAGAGAGAAGCAACATGGGACCTAAACATTAACTTTCCCTAACCACTACATGTTGGTGACAATGGATTTCCAGTAAGGACCGTAGGGATAATCCATTCATCTATAGCCAGCCAAGGGCTAAAATTTCTGCTGCAGTTCCCGAAGCTAGCTATCTAGCTATAATGCAGTACATGTTCCCATTATAGCTGCGCTAACTTCCTTCGGACAAATGTTTTGTTTATGGTTTACAAGTGTCAGCAATCCAGGCGTCTGCGACAGCTAACTCAGCGACTTCACCTCTAATCCACTAAACAAGAAATGACTCAGTGTAAGTGCAAAAGTACTAGATAAGGTGTGCTCGCAAAAAACTATATTTCCTCGTAATGAACAATTGTTAATTTGCAGAAATTTTTTATTGATGAAGCGTATTTTGCCAATTTGTATAATTTTGTTATCTTGAATGAAAGTTTTTAAATGGATGAATGAATTTTTTTTTTAGTGTTTTTTTCTATGTTGGGAAATGTATTTTTTAGAGCTAGGGGCTAGCTCTATCTAAAAGGGGGAAATGTGTTACGTAAGGAGTATTCATATTTTAGGAGAAAATTATAAATCAGCTTTAGTAGGTTACATATTGATACAAATTATTTTTCCAAATTCTAAATTGATATACTTTGCAATAATATTAAACAAATATTGAGAACGAGACCTGACACTGGATTATTAAAAACAAACAATAAATACGAACTTGTACTCAATAGGTAACCTGCTAAGTAAGCAACTAGTAAAATGATAAATACGAATTTTATTAACGCGGGCGACAGTCGAATTCTTAAGACAGTCTATTCTTAAGTGTTAAGAAGTGCGACTCCTTATCCCGACGCATTTCCCCTCATCAGTGATGTTGGTAAGAGCCCCATTTGTTACTATTGTTGTTGTGCCTGTTGATACTGTGACACTGTTTGTTGTTATTTGGTTAATAAATCTGCGGTAGGTTCTTGATGAAACATATTCAATAGAATAATTATAAATATTCAAAGGAATAGTTACAATACGCACTTGGTTTATTGTTTCATTAGTTTTGTTCAGATTTCTCTGACATATGTATCAAACAAAATTATTTTAAATTCGATAATAAAATGTATACACAAGTAAACGGCTTACCTATGGGTAGTCCGTTAAGCCATTTATTAGCTGAAATATTCATGGCAAAATTTGAAAACAATCTTTTTACCACAAACAATAATCTCCTTAAATACATATATTTTTGGGTAAGATATGTTGACGATGTGTTTTGTATATGGATCGGTACTGAGAGACAATTGTCACATTTCATCCATTTTATTAACTCCCTAAACAACAAAATTCAGTTTACAGTTGAAATGGAAAAAGAACGGTCAATAAACTTTTTAGATGTTACGCTGACACATAAAGAACATGGGCTAGAACTTAATATTTACAGAAAGCCAACTTTTACTGACACTCTTACACATGCAAATTGTAATCAATCTTGGAAGATAAAAATGTCACCGTTTCATAGCTATGTACACAGACTATTATCTCTAAATTTAAATAGGGTTAACTATGAAAAAGAATTCTTAAAACGCTAGCAAAAAACAATGGCTATGATGAGTTACCTATTGACAAATAAACAGAGAAAATTATTACAAAAACATTTTTATAACGTGCCAAATATAGAAAATAAAAAGTGGCATAGTATAAATTATGTAAATAAAGTTAGCAACTCAGTATGCAATAGATTAAATAAATTAGGTATTAATACAATATCAACGAATGGAAATAATTTAGGTCGCTTGTTGGTTAATAATAAAGAAAAGAGAGAAGATATTAAAAAATCGGGGGTATATGAAACAAAGTGTGACGACTGTGATGCCGTATATATAGGTCAGAGTGGCTGTAGCATAGATGTGAGGTTAAGAGAACACAAACAATCTATTTTATATAATAAAAAATCAACTGGTTGCACCAAACATTGCATTGGGCAAAATCACGTTTTTAACGGTAGTAGTGTTCAACTTTTGCATAATGCAAACAAAGGAAAAATCCTAGACATGCTTGAAATTTTAGAAATTAAGAAGGCCCTAAGAAACCATAAAAACGTTACAAATACACAAACAGAATTTATGTACAATCCTGTACTAGACACAGTAATAAAATTAAAATTAAGTTCGTAGTTCCGGCCTGTATTGTTAAATTTTAAGAAAAGCAAATCAAGTTATTATCCCCCTCTAGGTGGGTAGAGGATTTGTAAGATATATACTGTGAACCACCACTTTCAGGTCAGTTTTTTAAGACCCTTTGATAATGGTCGCAAGGTCGAAACATATGTCAGAGAAATATGAACAAAACTAATGAAACAATAAACCAAGTGCGTATTGACAACAATATTGCAAATTTTTGTACATATCTACAGAACACAAGTTGGGACGAGGTTTGGGCCACTCAAGAATGTAATACCGCTTTTAATTCGTTTATGGACACTATTTCATACTATTTCGAGATTTGTTTTCCTATCACTAAAATAAACAAAAATAATAATAATAAAAAACATGCAAGTAAAAACAGCCCTGAAATAATTGCCGCCAGAAATAGAGTACAACTTTTTGCCGATCTTAGCAGGAAATATTCTCAGTTTAAAGAACAATTTAAAATTGTTAACAATGAATATCGACAATTATTATCGTCAACACACATAAATAAAAATGATCAATTAGTAGCAAATGCGAGGAACAAATGTAAAGCCATGTGGAATATAATAAATAACAGTTTAGGCAAATCTAAAAAGAATAACTTGCAGATTGAGATAGAGGATAATGGGAAAATTTTGAATCCTACTGAATGTGCTGAGGAATTTAATAATTTTTTTATATCTGCTCCTAAAAATGTATTAGTAAACTTATCTAATGGTATAGATCATCAATTTCTAGCATCATGTATAAAGCCCTGTAGTAATTCATTGTTCCTTAGAGCCATGACAGAGGGCGATGTTCTAGATTTAATAAACAAGTTGAGAAACTCAAATTCTTCTGGCATTGATGAGATTTCTAATAAGTACATTATTAAAAACTATTGGTGTGTACATAGTTCGTCCTCTCACATATATAATTAATCTATCAATAGAACAAGGCATATATCCCGAGAAAATATCTAATGTAATACCTCTTTTTAAAAAAGGTGATCCAAACCTAGTTATCAACTATAGAGGAATCAGCCTGTCACCCAGTGTATCAAAAATCTTTGAATCTGCAATTAATATGCAGCTTGTAGATTTTCTTACAATTAATAATATGCTCTCCCAAAATCAACATGGTTTTACAAAACAGAAAAGTATAGACTCAGCACTAAACGAGTTTGTAAATGGGATAGTAAATGCACTGGACAAATCAGAAATGGCTATGGGACTTTTTGTAGACTTCTCTAAAGCGTTTGACTGTGTCGATCACTCTCTTCTATTAACTAAACTGGAAAAATATGGGGTTAGGGGTATTGCTCATGAATGGTTCAACTCCTATTTGTCAAATCGCCTTCAACAGGTTAAAATTAAAGATACCCTTTCCAGCTTAGCAGCTATTAATACTGGAGTTCCGCAAGGATCCATATTGGGTCCAACGCTTTTTGTTGTTTTTATTAACAATTTGATAAATTATTTAGAACAACCACTGTGCTCGCTCAATAGTATCATATGCAGATGACACTAATATTTTGATTAGGTGTAGGAATTTGTCTGGTGCGGAGAATTGTGCCATTTCAATCTATAAAAAAATCAGCTATTGGGTTGAAAAAAACAAATTATGTATAAACTGTGAAAAGACAGTGGTCGTAGTTTTTAAAACCTCACAGTCTAGTCTAAATGTAAATAGTAGTCTAGTTTTAGATGCCAACACAAATATTAAGTATTCTGATAACTCAAAAATGCTAGGGTTAAAGATTGATTGTCATCTAAAATGGTCTAGTCATATACAGGATGTCTGTATTAAATTGTCTAAAGTATGCTATGCTTTAGCTTTAACATCTAAACAATGCAGCGTATCAATTATAAGGCAATTGTATTTTGCATCTTTTCATTCTGGCATTAAATATGCCATTGTTCATTGGGGCCAATCACCTGATGCGCATAGCGTTTTTCTCCTACAAAAACGAGCAGTGCGTATCATGGGTAATTTAAAATACAATGAATCTTGTAGGGATGCTTTCAAATCATTAAATATTTTGACTATGATATCTGTATATATTTATGAACTTACTTGTTTTGTGTATAAAAACAAAGCAAATTTATTTGAAAATAAAGCTCCACATCTGTATAATACCAGAAAGAAAGATCTCCTTATACCACATAAACACGAAACAGCGTTGTATCAAAAAAGTCTTTTTTTTAATGGATGTAAATTTTTCAATGTTCTACCTGAAAATGTTAAATGTATACCAACAATCTATAAGTTCAAAACTGCAGTAAAATCGTTATTGTTAAACAAAAATTGCTACACCATTGATGAATTTTTATCGACTACTTAAAACATAAATATGTGGATCTTTATACTATTGCAAGTCATACCTAATAAAAATATTGTAAATTTTATTATTTGTATACTATGATTTTATATGTATATATATTTAGTACTTAAGGTTTTCTAAAAATTTTAAATTAAATGTATCACTTTTAAAACTAGTTTTTAGATAACACAATTTTATTGTATGTATATTTTTATTTATTTGGACAAAATTTCTTAAACTCCATTAATGTAGTTTTCTGAAATTAATAAAATTATTATTATTATTATTATTGTAACTATTCTTTTGAATATTTATAATTATTTTCATTAATTTGTAACTTTAGGGCTTTTATTGCTTTTTTTAAGAAATCGACTTTTTATTTAAAGGTGCATGTATCCTTAAAATTTTTCTGGTAAATTTTGTTACACTCTGTATACAACTCTACAACTTTTATGCACGATTTTATCTTCAATAACCGCAGAAATAAAGGGGGCGTCACAGTATAGTCTTTAACCCTGTACATGCTTTAAAATATTAAATAATTAATTCGGCATGAGTTGCCGAATTAATTACTGAGTGCTAAAAGAAAGTGACCGTAATAATCATTTGAACCTGATCTTAAATTATACTACGTTTGAATTTCTACAATATTGTTTCTTTTGATGTTTTAAGTTTTACGTAGGTACAATATTTTTTAGTTAATAGAGCACATTAAATTACAGTTATTCATGGTGGGCGCTTTATTTTTGATTTTCTATACAATTATAGAACTGTTAACGAGATGCTAACACTTTCTCAACAATCTCGACTGGGAGAGGATCATCTGTTTACGTCACATTGCTCAAAAAATAACTGGTATTAAATTTGGCAAGTCATTTTATTCACATTAAGTATTACTAACCAACCGGTATTATAATGATGGTGTGGACTGATCAGGTATAGATACATACGAAGATAATTAATGAGAGGACCTTGTACTTTGCGAAACTATATAATGAAAATCGGAACAAAATCAGCGGTATTGTAGTTTGTTTCCGTGCTGTGTAGTTTTACTAGATAGACAGTTGCAAACAGAGTGAGTAACTTTTATAGATAGCTATCTTCCGATAGTAAATGAACAAGATAGTTTTAAATGCAATTGCATAATGCAAGGGGAATAACTTTAATTAGTACCCAACTAACTAAATCATTATATTAATTACTTATTTAAGAGAATTAATTAAAGATGAAATCCGTAGGTAGTAAGCAGATTTTAAAGTCTAAATATTTAATTGTTTATTAACAAATGACAGGAACGTGTAACTAGGAGTATCTTCGTTTGTGATTATCGTGCAAAGAGATATATTTTTCAAATGATCGTCTATTAACGTACTATTTACACACCAAAATACAGCGTGATAGAGCTTAAACAAATCTACAGTGGTGCAAAATTTCAGATCGAAATTCAAAATTTCAAGGCCTCTTTCGATTGTTTTTCAAGGACAAAAATCAAAAAAAGTGTTAGCAATTTTTTTTATCTCACTGGGGTTAGGATACCTTCAAATGAATGTGACCGAAATTTAACACAAATATATTGATTTTTAACATAAATATAGCATAACTGAAATTTATATTATGTTGTCTGAAAGTTATTTGTGGCATTCTACGAATATTCTTTCCTATTATTTGGGTTTTCTACCACATGTATGATTGTCCTCTTCAAAAACAAATCACCGAATCTACAAAATAATAGAATTATTGGAAAAAAGCCTCTGCGCCCGTGACGTTTACGCCAAAGGAATAGTCAGAGGTTATGTTTTGCAAATAATATAAATCAGAATAAACACAGAAATAATGTATTTTGCTGACGTTTCGAAAAGTAATCTCTTTCCGTTTTCAAAGCTTTTTTTGGAGGAACTCTTATTATTAAGATTCTGTTTATGTTATTTTCATAGATACTTACTATTTATACAGAACATAGAACTGATGATATTTTCTTTTAGATAATGTTGAGTTTGTTAAGTTCTTCTTTTAACATTGGTAGCCAGGTTGTACAAATATCTACAGAACAATTCGATACGCGCTTGTCTTCATTTAATAAGATTATTGCTGATTATTTAATTTTTCTTTTTTTTGGTTTAATTTTAAAAATTATAACCATCAGTTATCCAATATTGGCAATATTTGTTTTCTTTAAACAGGGCAGGCCCCTTTATGCTTCTAATTAAGGATATAGAATTATTTTTATTAGCAAGTCTTGTAGTTATTTTTATTAACGAAGCTGGCGTTGGAAGATTATGTAAATAACGATAAAGCCCATAAACCAAAAATTTGCCCTTGGACAGAGACGATATTAAGAACTGAATAATAAATTGGTGTTTAATAAACTGCACATCTTTTAATAAGGTCAGTTAACATGTGCATTACAATTAAAAATTTATTGATTTATTATTATGTGCTCAATATCACTATTAAAACTATTATAATTAGGTATAGGGAAGTAAATGTAAATTGCCCATATTTTTAGTCATAGAATTTGATAAAATAAAAAATGGGAGTGGGGTCTCCATTTAAAATATTGAAGATATTTGATGTTTCTGAATGTAAAGTTCTGATCACTTTTGTACTCACCGTGTATAATATTTAAATGTTTTTAATTATTTTGAAATAACTTACGGGTATGCTGATTACTTTTACAGTAAAAGATTTTTAATTTCAATTTTTTGAGGGGAAGCAAGATTGGACTTTGCCGCCTTCCCACCTCAAGAAACAAAATAATGTTCCAAAGACAGTTCAAGTAGTGACTACTTACTATCCAAATTCTAATGAAAACAATACTATACAGGGTGGGGCTATAGTGCGTCGGACCTCGATGTCTCGAGTTCTACGATAGCTGGAAATTTTTAAAAGTCTATAACTGGAAAACATACAGGGATACAGGGAGAGCCAAGACGAAATTACAGAACCAAGTGCCCTTTTTTTAAATGGAATGCTATGTATATCAGTACATTTTTTTGAAGCCTCTCTCTAGGCTCTATTCATTCCTATATTAGCATTGAATATCTCCCAACCACTTGAATGTAATGGATTTTTTTGTTGAAATAATACAATCTGCAGATGTATATTAAAAAAATCACCACGGCCACAATTATGGGTTTTAAGAAAAACTTACGTGAATACCAGTTACGAGACATCTAATTAATGCTTTTGAGTCATTTTCATTTCCTAGAAATGTGCAGCGTGGCCAAAAATTATTTTTCAATTAAGAACATTTTAAATTAAATTTTCTCAATTTTTTCAAATGAAACACCCTGTATATTTTTCGTCAATGTGATGTAGGAATTAAAAACGAACATTTTTGTAAATACTTCCCTATGGTTCATTGCAACCATTTTCGTTTTATAAATAAATAAGTGTCAAATTCAAGAATAAACTTAAAAAAAGAAGTTCCTTCAAATAATTCATCCAATAATGGAAGATTTCCTGATCACTTATTTAAAATAGGTATTCTGCAATGTGCTAATTGCATGTGTGGAGAAATTGGGGATTTAAATCACTTTTTTTTCAATTGTCGAAACAACCAAATACAAATTGAGTGGCTATCTAAGGAACTAAGAAAAAAAGGAATAAAAAACCCAATGTGGCTACCATCTATATTAATTACAAACAACTATGTTATATATAAATTGATCACAGATTTCTTAAAAAAAATTAATTTAAAAATATAATTAATCTAACAATAATTGTTATAACCTATAGCTTAGCTTCGTTTCTCCTAATGTCTAACCTATGTTTAATAAAAACCAAATTAACCGTGGTCTACCTGTGCATGTCGAAAACGCCCTGAACGACCCCTGGGCAAGAAGAAAGTATCCCTCGTTGTGAATCCTTTTGTTACTCTGGTCTCTATAGTTTCAATTCCTGTGTGGTTAGGGAAATAGGTATTGTAGCTGAATATGAAAATTAAAATTCATAAAATTTACGTGGCTAAAGGACTAGTTTCCAAGGCCAAAAATCTAGAGGAAAAAAAAATCAAATAATTCATTAGAAAAATTTATAATATGAGTTCGACGTGTTGCCCATTTTAATTGACACACGTTTTTATGCAGTTTTGAAATGAATCCATTTAGCGGGACCATTTCTTTCAATCCATTGAAATGAGTAAATAGTATTTAACCGGTCCTTTACTGTAATGCTCTTTTGTACATTTTTTTTGCTGTTTTCGTTATTCGACAAGTAATAAAAGCTCAGTTTGATTTAAATTGTCGTGTACAAAGGAGCATTTATCACACTTATCGGTCGTTACAATTTGTATTGAATTTAAAATATTTGTAATTTTACAATATGAATTTTAATAAAGCGGAACTTGTAGACATGACTTTTGTTTTGGGCGAGTCAGACAGAAATTGTTTACTTGCCAATAGAATTTATCACCAACGTTATCCTGAAAGAAGGATTCCTGATGTTAGCAGCTTCCAAAACCTTCTCGATAGATTTCTGAAACTGGAAATGTCGAATATAAGAAAAGTGAAAGAATAAAACGTGTTGTGAACGAAGAAAATGAGTTTTCTGTGGTGTTGGCAACGGTTGGGAATCCCCATGTTAGTCAAAGAGAAGTGAGCTCATTAGTAGAAATAAGTAGACGGTCTGTGGGTCGAATCTTGAAAACAAATAAATTGCATGCTTATCATATTCAAATGCACCAGGAATTATCTAATGACTCTTTTACTAATGAAGCTCAATTACTACGGAATACGCGGTACACCACTTCTGTGGTTTACTTCATATTTAAAACATAGATCTGCACATGTCAGACTTTATGACGAATCTCAGGAAATTGGAAAAACTGTTATCACGGAAGCAAAAGATATCACATTTGGAGTTCCACAGGGGTCCATATTAGGTCCAGTATTATTTTTAATATACATAAATGATCTTGTTGATAATTTTCCTTCGTTACAATTTTCATTGTTCGCTGATGATACCAGTATCATAGTGAATGATGATAATTTGGACGATCTTAAAGTTAAAAGTGAAGAGGCAATGAATGGCATTACAAACTGGTTTCATGCTAATAAACTGCTCTTAAATGTTGAAAAAACAATGAATATAACATTTGAAAAATCCCACACACCAGCCTTAGATATAAATATTCAAACTGATCTAGGACAAATAATATCAGTAACTGATACTAAATTTTTAGGAATATATATTGATAAATCGTTAAATTGGTCGACGCATATTTCTGATTTAAATAAAAGACTTGGACGTGCAGTTTATGCAATAAAGAACATCAAAGAAAATATCAACATTGCAGCGGCACTATCTGTGTATTTTGCATATTTTCAAAGCATACTGCAATATGGTGTAGAATTTTGGGGAAACGCAACTTGTCTTCAAAAAATTTTAGTGACACAGAAACGTGCTGTGCGAACAATTTGTGGTATTCATCCGAGAGAATCCTGTAGAACGGCGTTTAAAAACTTACATATACCAACTGTAGTTAATCTTTATATATATAAATTATCTATAATAATTTACAGAAAACGAAACACAATATCGACATCCGCTGATATCCATGATTACAATACCAGATCTAATACAAAACTAATTGCACCAAACTATACATATGTCACAAATAGGAAAGGTCCTTTATACTCCGGAGTAAAAATTTATAATCACCTACCAAATTCTATTACTTGCATAAACAGCGAAAACTTATTCAAAATTAGGCTAAAGAAAGTTTTAAATAATTATGTGTTCTATACCTTAGAAGAATACTTCACTACAATATTTAATCCATAAAAGGTTTTCAAAGGGTTTATTTCTAAAGCATTGTATTATTGTATATTTATAATGTCTGAAATTATTTAAGTATGTGCATTGTATTTTTATTAAGATTGAACCTATTTAAGTAAATGCTCTTTCCCTTATGTCTTGATTAAGGCGCACCATGTCATGTATGTACTTATATGAGCATATTGCATTATTATTGTTATGTAACATTAATTTTTGGGAAATAAATCTAATCTAATCTAATCTAAAAGCGCCTACAATTTGTAATTGGGCCAGAGGTGAAATGCAACATGATGTCAACTTCTTCAATACTGTTTTATTCAGTGATGAGGCAACTTTTCATAAAAATGGATTTGTTAATAGGCACAATTTCCATTATTATGCTTCGGAAAATCCTCACTTTTTTATGCAAGTTGATAACCAACACAGATGGTCTATAAACGTTTGGGGAGGAACTATTCTAGAACATGTAATAGGGCCACATTTCTTTGATGGCCTGCTAGATTCCCAGATCTTACAAAAATGGATTTCTTTTTATGGGGATACGTGTAGGAAATTATTTATAGAGACATACCAACAACAATACAAAATATGAAGGAAAGAATAATAACTGCCTTTACATATATCACACCGGCAGTTTTAGGAACAGGGGGAACCTCATTTCAAAAGTGCATAGAGATGTGTGTCAATCAAAATGGGCAACATGTGAAACATTTATTATAATTTTTTCTACTGATTTATTTGAAGTAACCTCTTTTTTTAAGTTTATTTTTGAATTCCGTAATTATTGCTCAATAAAATGAAATTGGTTGCAATTAACACTAGGGAATTACTTACAAAAAATGTTCGTTTTTCATTTCTACAACACATCGTCGAAAAATATATAGGGTGTTCCATGTTTTTAATTGAAAAATAATTCTTGGCCACCCTGTACATTTTTAGGAAATGAAAATGATTCAAAAACATTAACTAGATGTCTCGTAACTGGTACTGGCATAAGTTTTTCTTAAAACCCATAATTGTGACTGTGGTGATTTTTTTAATATCCATCTGCAGATTGCATTATTTCAACAAAAAAATTCATTACATCCAAATGGTTGGGAGATATTCAATGCTAATATAGGAATGAATAGGGACTAGAAAGAGGCTTCAAAAAATGTACTGATATACATAGCATTCCATTAAAAAAAGGCACTTGGTACTGTAATTCCTTCTTGGCTCGTCCTGTATGTTCGAAAATAATTTCCAGTTATAGACTTTTTTATCGAGTTTACTTGCAATTATTTACAAAATTTCTAGCTATCAAGTCGGGGGGAGTCATTGTTCCTGGTATGGTATACTTATCAATTGAATCATAAAATATCCGTCTTCATTGAAAATATGTGAAAATTTCAACTCTTAATGTTTATAAATAATACAGAATAATACCCCCCCCCCCACTCCCTTATGACTTACAACCTTCAGATACATGTAATAAATTATCTGTTTTATATACAGACTAGGGTATGGGCTGGATCTCGTGATCGCCCGGTATATGAATATAAATATTATAAAATGAGAGAAAACTATGACAAGTTAACGTTCTTGACGTCAATGGTCAGAATGTCGTCGAGTAAACACGTTAGCTCGCAGAGCTCCTGTCCAGTATATTATAAATGTTGCAAAAATAAACCGTTTCTACATTATGTGTGCGTAAAATGTACTAATATATACCATAAGTGCTGTCTTCCAAAATTTAAAAACCATGTTCGTTTCATCGAACTAAACAAAATTAATTGCTGTGAAGAAGATGGCTCAAGTGATCAGGAAGAAGCAGAAAAAAGTATCTTGGAGAAAACAATTGGGGACCTCAATGAGGATAATCTTTTAAAAAATCAATATATAATTAAATTGAAAAACGAGTACAAGCTATTTCTAGATGAAGCCATGAGTCGAGAGGACGATATGAATGAACTTCTACAAAAACAAGATAATACCATAAAGGAATTAAAAGAAATAATACGCGATTTAAGAAATGCTGCAGACTTGAAAAAACAGAATGATAAAAAAACAGCTAGCACTCAAACAGTAAAAACTTGCAAAAACGTATCTGTATGTACCAATCTATCAATGAGCAATGTGAAATTTATAGCCCAGTCAAATGTTGATAAAACTGAGGATTCCACTAGAAGAGAACCACTTGATATAAATAAGGCAAATACTGACGAAACATTACAGAGACATGTTAATCCTACCACTACTAGACGACAGATACTCATAATATCTGACGAGCATGGTAAGGGTTTAAGTTGGAAAATCAGAAACAGAATCGACTCTAACAATTATTCGGTAGTCACGATTACAAAACCAGGGGCACTTTTGCATCAGGTTATGGAAAATGTAGAAAATTTAACAAAAGATCTAAATTTCGAAGACTTTGTAATAATTATAGGAGGATCAAATGACATATATAATAATAAAATTCCATCATTTCGACATATATGCAACAAATTAAAGCTGTGCACAAACACTAATATCCTCTTTTCTTTAATCCCTCTCAATAACAGGAACAACAATATGAAAAAACGTATGCTAAAGTACAACCTAAAACTTAATCAATTTCTGTCCAAGTTTAATAAATGTACTGAAGAATATGTAGATATTAATGACGATCAAGAAAGAAAATTAACTTGCAACGCATTTGCTGATCTTGTCTCACATTTTATATTGACTAATGTATGTTTAAAAAAAAATTTAATATTCATAAAAATACATGATAATTATGCGTCTTCACCACCAGCTGGAGTGAACATAGTTCAACAACGGGAAGTGATACCAATAGTGGAAAGTGGAACCATAAATCAAAATCTCAGTGATGAACATTTTTTAGACAAACATTTAGAGATGCCCATCACAATAATAGATTAGCTGTTAATAATACAAAAATGGACAAAGGTAAAACTCTTAACGTTTTTCGCTTAAATGTTCAATGTTTGCGTAATAAAGCCAATGAATTAGAAATATTTTTAGATGAGAACAAACTTGACTTTTTGTGCATTAATGAGCATTGGTTATTAAATGATGAAATATCTTATGTGTGCCTAAAAAATTACAAACTTGTAACTCATTTTTCTAGAACGAAAAGTATACACGGGGGTGTTGCAATATTGTTTAAAAAGATTTAACTGTTCTCCCATTAAACAAGTAAATAATTTATCGACTGAATTTCATTGTGAAATAGTGGGCATAAATTACTCTGATTCACAAATTTTAACTATATACAGATCTCCAAATGGAGACTTTAATATATTTTTAGAGAAATTATCACTAGCTTTAAACATAATTACTAGTAAGAATAAAAACAAAACTAAAAAAATCATTGTAACAGGTAATTTCAACGTGCACTTTAACACGAATGAAAACAATGCTCTTTTGCTTTTGAACACTTTTTTTATCTTTTGGTTTAAATCCTGTAAATAATAAGAACACCAGAAATCACTCTTGTCTCGATAACATCTTTGTTAACTTTAACGAGATCAATTTCAACTGGTCAATACTGAACCCAAGATTGTCCGACCATTTAGGTATTTTATTGAGCCTAAATGACCCTAAACCAAAATCAGCATATAAGAGAATAAATTATAGACCTATTAGTGACACTGGTTTACATTACTTAAATAGTTATTTACAAGAAATAGACTGGAGTTTTGTAAATAACAATAACATAGGGATTGACAACAAATTTGAACAATTCATTAATTACATAACAACAGCTGTTGAAAAGGCATTCCCTGAAAAATCAAAATTAGTGAATGACATTAAAATATCTAAAATTAACTGGTTTAACGCTGATTTACAACACATGAGAGACACGTTGCATTTCTTAGAGGATATATGTAAGAGAACACATTCAGAGGACTTGAAAAGGCTAATAAAAACTCGTAGGATTTATTACAGGTCACAACTTTGTAAAGCAAGAAGAGATGCCCACGATAAATTTATTTCAAGCTCTAATAACTCCCATAAAGCTATGTGGCAAATCATTAATAGCAACAAAAACCGCCCAGAAATTAAATCAGAAATATCCCCCAACGAATTTAATGCACATTTTGCCAATATCGCTAAAAATATAATAGATGAATTGCCAGCTACAAATTACACACATAACGATTTCCTAGGCATGAGGACAAGAAATGTTGAAAACCCGTTTTCATTTAGAGAAGTTACTTATATAGAAGTCAATGATATCATCAACAATCTCAAAAAGACTACGTCTAAGGATGCGTATTATTTAAATATGAAAATCCTTAACGCGATAAGATATATAATATTGATACCGCTAACCAACCTAATAAATATTTGCATCCGCACACACAAATTTCCAGACGTACTTAAGCTTGCTAAAGTCATTCCGTTGTACAAAAAAGACAGCATAAATGATGTTGGAAACTACAGACCTATTTCCATCATACCGTTCTTTTCTAAAGTCTTAGAATGTGTCTTAAAAATTCAAATAACACATTATTTTGAATCCGAGAACCTGCTTAGTTCCAGTCAGTTTGGTTTTAGAACTGCTCAATTCCTAGATTTATCCAAGGCATTTGACTGTGTGACACATAATATCTTAATAAATAAATTGAACTTTTATAACTTCAGTATAAACAGCAGTAATTTAATAAAGTCGTATCTTAGTAACAGATGTCAGTACGTCATGTATCAAAATAATAAATCAAGTGTGCTATATATGGAATACGGAGTGCCTCAGGGCTCCATACTAGGGCCAATTTTGTTCCTAATTTACATAAATGACCTTACTGATATCACTTCGTCTAAATTCGTCCTCTTTGCAGATGATACCACAATTATCCAGTCACATAAAGAACTTGACACCCTACTTGCTAATGTAAATAATGCACAGGCGAAAGCCCAGGACTGGTTTATAGCAAACCAACTTAGTTTAAATAAGTCCAAAACAGAGACAATGGTCTTTAGTTTAAGAAACGTAGCTGAAAATGACAAGAGTAGTATTAAATTTCTTGGGGTATATCTTGATAGCAAACTAACATGGGCGCAGCACATAAATCACGTCTGTAATAAAGTCTCCATAAATATGTATCTATTAAGAAACCTTGCAAGTAATGTCTCTCAGAAAACAGTTATCACCGCTTATCATGGTCTCATCCACTCCCGTCTATCTTATGCAATTTTGGTTTGGGGACATTCATCTCACAGTACCCATGCTTTCGCGATACAAAGAAAAGCCATACGGATTGTATATGGCTTAAAATATCGAGACGACTGCAGGCTTGCATTTAAAGAGCTAAATATATTAACTTTACCCAGCACGTATATATTACAATGTCTATTATACATTAAAGCAAATGAATCAAAGTACAATTCTCACAGTGAAATTCATGGATACTCAACAAGAAATCGAGATAATATTTGTCCGGATTCTTTACGACTTTTAAAATCACGTAAAGGCACAAATTTTTATGCCATAAAATTCTTTAATTGTCTACCTTTGACAAGCAGGAGACTTGGGATCATTCCGTTTAAAAATACAATGAACTCATTTTTAAAAGCCAATGCTTTTTATACATTTGAAGAATATTTTTCCTCAAATCTTAATGATTTGAAGTGCGCATAATTATCTTCTACACACATTTTATGTTTTTATTAAATTTCGACCTTTTGCAATTTTTGTATTGTAGTGTTATTATTTAATTTTTACTATTATATACATTAATTGTTTTTTATTTATTTATTTATTTACACACACACGGTAACTACTGTGTATAACATGCTATGTAACTTCTATTTATTTGACCTGTGTGAAATACTTTTGTATTATTGGCACTAATAAATTATTATTATTATTATTATTATTATTGCCTGAAAGGTTTTTAACCAAAGTTTACCAAAGATATAAAAATATGTAAAACAATAAGGGAATTCTAAAAAAAATACCCTCTTTTACATATAAAATGTTAAGACAGTATTCATGTAACTGTTTAAAACCTGCCAGGGCAGTCTATTTTTATTTCCGACCATGGCATATGACATGAATAACTTACTTTTGTAAGCGGCACGGGTTTAAAATCGTTTTCTCTATAATTTTCAGGAAAAGCATGGCGTTCATTTTAGGCTCGTTAGTGGGCGACCTTATAGGCATTGTCATAGCAATACTGGTGGTGGTGCGTGCTTACTTCAAACGGGCATATCAATACTGGAGAAATAGAAATGTTCCTTACATAGAACCCAAGATACCATTTGGTAATTTTCCGAATCCCTACACAAGGAGCATTTCCATTGGGACTCTCAGCGCACAAATATACAAATACATGAAGGATAGAGGTTTGTTATATAACATGTGAAATTCAGTTCTTTTCATTACAAGAGAGAGGGAGTAATAAGTTGTTATTTCAGATGCAAAACCCAGTCAAGGTGGTTATAACCACAAATAAAAATATATCTAATTTTGCCAGTACCCCCCGTTTACTGAGGATCTTGGCACTTTGATTACTCTTTCTCCTTGTAGATTACACGTAACACAAAAGTACATCCTATATATATACCAAGGATAAACACATATGGATATTGGACATCTTAGGTATATACACAAATAACATGTCGTTTGGGCATACGTAGTATGTACGTTTGTCTCACTCTAAGAAGTCCAACACATACAGTGTGGCCTATTTCGAATACAAATACCCCTGCAAAAAATGTGTCTATTATCCGATTTTAACTGGACTTTTTTTAAGAGATAGGCTATCGAAAACTCTACCTTATGACAAAAATTTAGATTAATTTTAATTTTCAAGGCATATTTTCTCAACGTCAAAAATAGACAAATGTTATTAGCGATTTTTTTTATTAAAAAATTAACTATACCACTGGATTCAGAAATATCTCAAATGAGTAAATCCAGAATTTCGTGAAAAAATATTCAATAATGCCAGATTTATGAGAAAATTAATTTTAGGTAGTATTTTACATGCATTTTTCTAAAAATCGAAGTAGACCATAAGAAATAAACAAAAGAAAGATAAACTAAGTGGTACGTTTTCTCTCTTTTTATGTTTTGTGTTGAGCTACATTCTATCATCAAACATATATTTCCAGTATATTAATAACTATACGGGGTGACACAGGACATGTAATACCTCGTAGCATTTATTTAAAAAGATATTATTTTGAAATTTGGTACACTTATATAATGCGTGATTGTCCTTTTTTAAGTACAAAATTTTTTTCCCACCACTTCCGGTTTCACCCGAAGTGACATCTAATCTGTTATTTTAAATGGCACCCTGTATATATTTTTTTACCTATCTGATTCGCCTCTAGATTCTCTTTTCAACCATGTATCGGAACAGGGCATTTGTTTTTAAAATGGCAGTTAATATCAATTTTAGTTTGTTAAGTCTAGGTGGCCCTGATATGAACCTTGGCAAATATTGATGCGTAGTGTGCCGTGATATCGAAAGACCTCTGGTATGCAACTTTGTGCCACATATTTTTTTGGGAATAACCAGTAGCTGAACAGACTAATAAGATCTAACTTATTTAAAAAAAATATCTTTAAACCACCCACGATATCATAAAAACCAAGATAGGAACCCCATTTTTTTATTTCACCTAGTTAAAAAATACTTATTTATCTATTATTTTTGTCCAATACTTCTGTTCTGTTTGTTGGTGGAATTTTATAAACGCTTTCCTTGAGGTGGCTCCATACAAAAAAATCAAGCGGCGTAAGGTCTGGTGACCTTGCAGGCCATCGAACGGGCCCATTTGTTCCCATCCAGTTTTCTCCAAACCTTTCATTTAAATAATTCACCACAATTCTGCTGTTATGTGGTGGAGCCCTATCCTGTTGAAAAATTATTGGGTTAACATTAGGTGGCAGTTCTTCCAAAAAATCTTGTATCTGGTTTTGCAAAAATCCCAAATATCTTTCTCCATTTAATAGACCATCAAAAATTATTAGCCCAATAATTCTTCTGCCAATTACTCCTAACCATACATTAAAACTAAATCGCTCCTGATATGCACTTTCTCTCATATTTCTGGAATTTTCTTGTGCCCAATAACGGGTGTTGTTACGATTAAATAATCTCAAATTAGTGAACCTGGACTCGTCGGAAAATAAAATTTGTTCACGAAAATTATTGTCCAAATTGTGTCTGTTCAGAAACCAATTGCAATAGTTCAATCTTCTTTGAAAATGATTTTCGTATAAATGCTGGTGTATTTGGTGCTTGTATGATTTAAATTTGTGTTTTTTCAAAATACGTCGAGCTGATTCCCGATTTACACCGATTTGGTCCTCAATCTGTCTTATCGAAATCGTGGGATCTGCCTCGACAATTGCAAGTACATTGATTTCCGACTCTTCATCGATAATGAAATTATTTTCCGGTACATCTAGTTCACTTCTGAATTGCTGTTCAACTCTTACAAAATAGTTGTTTGGTGGATGCATTCTTTCGGGAAATCTTTCTTGATATAAGTCAGCAGCCTGCCTGCTATTTTTCTTACATTCGCCATAGATTAGTAGCATATCTACTTTTTCATTTCGTGAATACATGGCAAAACAGAGTTAAAAACGTGATAGCTTAGATATAATTTAATGAAAAATACTTAAATTGCTGCCAAGTAAACAATTCCTAATTGTCAAATCAAAATGACTCCTCGTTTTACCTTCTTTTGTTTCCACCGCCTGCTTACTATTTTTGTTGCAGTACAATATTCATTACTATGCAATAACATTCGATACTAACTTTAATGAAGAAAGTAAAATAGGATAGGCACAGCAATTGTATTGGACAAAAATAAGAGATAAATAATTATTTTCTAACTAGGTGAAATAAAAAAATGGGGTTCCTATCTTGGTTTTTATGATATCGTGGGTTGTTTAAAGATATTTTTTTAAATAAGTTAGATCTTATTAGTCTGTTCAGTTACTAAAAAAATATGAGAGTTGCATACCAGAGGTCTTTCGATATCACGGCACACTACGTGTCAATATCTGCCAAGGTTTATATCAGGGCCACCTAGACTTAACAAACTAAAATTGATATTAACTGTTATTTTAAAAACAAATGCCGTGTTCCGATACACGGTTGAAAAGAGAATCTAGAGACGAATCATATAGGTAAAAAAAATATACAGGGTGCCATTTAAAATAACAGCGTAGATGTCACTTTCGGTGAAACCGGAAGTGGTGGGAAAAAAATTTTGTACTTAAAAAAGGACAATCACGCATTATATAAGTGTACCAAATTTCAAAATAATATCTTTTTAAATAAACATGCTACGGAGTGTTACATGTCTCCTGTGTCACCAGGTATACTTACTTTTTTTCTGTAGGATGGAAACATGGGGGATTTTATATTATGGCGTCCCCTACTTGGATGGTTTTAGATTTGGACCTAGTGAAGAACGTCATGACCAAGGATTTTAACCACTTTGTCGATCGAGGCTTCTACACGAATGAGAAAGACGATCCGATAAGTATGTAAATCTAGTTACTGGAACCCTCTGGTTCTCAGCCCATGATAAATATATATATTTTAACATATCTTGAGTATATGAGATTGGCACCGGAAGTTCTTAAAGATTTTCTTTCAACTGAGAAATTCAATCAAATGTATAACATTGTTTTAGCATCATATTTTATAATCTTTATGAACAAGGCATTTGCCTAAATTCCATTGTTATTCGACGGAATCAAAATCTCTATGATAGTAGTATGTTTGGTTGCATAAGTTGTGACGTCACAGTTAATTGAGTCATTGGAAGCATGTTAATATTTCAATTTCAAAAAGAAGTACATTTTGGTGTACTTAATGAAACTTTTAAGGACAGTTGGACATTACCCGAAAAGAAAGTACTGTCTAACGAAAATAAGTACATTCGGTCACCTTAATTATATCTATTAAACCCTGAAGAAGTCCAAATAACCGAAATGTCGACAAAATAGCGTGTTTCTTTTTTATCGTCCTGTCTCCGAGAGGACTAATACAGCACTACTGCGTATGTTTTATTGTGATCTGTTGAAAATAAAGGTGGGGTAGAGAGATCTTAATAATTGGTAATCGATAGATTTACAAAGTTCATGTGTCCATGGGCGGGGCCCGCCACTGAACTTCCATTTCACACTCTTCTGGGTATTTTCAGAACACTTTCCTACGTTTTAGCCTATATCTCTGGTAATTTTTTCAGTTAATAAACCAATTATTATTTGTGCTTTTCGACCAGATTTTTTTTCTATACATTTATCTAACGTCGGCCTATTTCCGCTACTGAGGCCTAACAACGACGCCTGTAGACAAGCTATCCCCAACCAGGAATTTTGCCGAACCTCTTCCCTTAAGAAGAGTAAGGATCTTTTACTTACCTAACATTTTATAGACAAGGGACCGACGGCTTTACATCCTCTCCGAACGATGGTATATCCCCTATACAACCCTCGCCTAAGGTTGTATAGCTTCCGCGCATACACTGATATACAAGCCGCTGGAAGATGTGTGAGGCGAGGACGCGATCTTCATTGGAACGGTCACCCATCCAACTACTAACCGCGCTTTACGTTGCTTTACATCGCATATCGAAGTATGTACATAGTAAAGATGCACCACGCTTGCCCCTCGACCAGATTAACAACGAGTTCACTGTTTTCACAAAACTTGCCCTACTTTAATCATGCCTGCTCCACCCTGAGAAGGGCTATTTAATCCAGAGTCTGTGTATAGAAAATTGATCGATTTCAGGAAAAAAAGTAATACAGGTATCTGACGGTCGTAGGTTATAGGGAAGGGTGAGTAAATGATAAATACGTATAGACGTGCAGCCAGATTTGCCCTATTTTTTTTTTAAACAATGACCAAAGTTGGAAAATTCAGTTTTCGGTCCGTAGAATTTTCCAGTTATGTTTTAGAGAAAAGTTGTATTAGTAAAAGTAAAGGCGTAGTAGGTATTAAAAAGATCTTTAATTTCGTTTTTTATTTGTTAAAATCGTTAAATAAATTATCGAGATAATGCACTATTTTATAAATGTTAATAACTTGCCAGAATGGCAGTAAGTGACACATAACATCTTTGTGACGAGGCCATTATAGGTCTTTATAAATATGCGAGCCTCTCCAAAGTAGGATACCATAACACATCATACTGTGAAATAAGGCATGATAAGCCATTAGTATAACTTCCTCATTTATTGAAATCATTTACATAATCTATAAATAGGACTGGCCCTGGTATTGATCCCCGAGGAATACATAATGAAGCTGTTGTAAAGAAGATATATAATAATAGCCAACACAGTAGAACCGTGCCTACCAAAACCACGATTACAAAATAATGCAAATTGCAAAATTAAATAGTAACGCCTAATAGTAGTGTTAATATAAGCGGGGTAAATAAACAAAAGATCCACACGAAGAATTTTACTCGAAGGCAGACCAAAATTGCATAATTTTTGCAGCATATAGAAAATGCAAAATTTTACTGAATTATATTTGGTTTTTAACCTTCATATAATTATCTCTAAAGTATACGGCTGAAGTAGGTTATATTACTTATGAAACTCCCTGCCTGCGTATCATTTAAATCATTAAGTTATTCCAAACAAGCCGATTTTTTTCAGTGAGTTGATATGCATTTTGGCGCCTTCGCCATATCTGTAAGACGCTAATAATTGTCCTATTTCTATTATAACAATTTTGATAATTGGAATTTCTATATATTATGATTGCTGATTATGATTGTGCAAATTTGCAGGACATTTCTTTCTTTGATTTTAAAGTTATTATAAAACCACTTGGCATATTTAATAAATCTCTGTATGAAGTACATAAAAGAGGAGAAATATGTTGTAAATCATATATTTTGTACTACTTCTATATATTATGTCTTCCTTATTTTATAAATTACCATTTTCGTGGTTTTACACAGTTTGATGCAGTATGTTTACTGCATTACAATTACAGACAGGTAGTTTATAAATATCATATTAAGCTTACTCGTTGACTTTAAGGGGACGGTAGCTCAGTGGGTTAACGCGTCTTGCTTAAAAACTTTCTTCATGATAGATACATTATTGTTAAAATAAACAATGAAATTTCAACTAAAAAAAGAATGTCTGCGGGAGTTCCGCAAGGGGCGATTTTATCCCCTTTATTATACAACCTTTACGTTTCAGATATCCCCACCTATCCTAATACAACCCTACTCCTCTACGCGGATGATGTGATCTGTGGGCAGTCGTTTTATGCACAGACTGCTGCACATAAGATCCGGTATCATCTCGTAAAACTGACTGACTTTTACAATACTTGGAAGATACGCATAAACGAGAACAAGACGGAGACTATCACGCTACACCGTAAATTTACCAACATAAAAACCATCACAAAACTTAAAATAATTGACAAGACGATTGGGGAACGGTACACGGTCAAATATCTGAGGGTAACCCTAGATAAGAGGCTGTGTTTCGGACCCCATATCACACAGACCATCAGCAAGACCTACGCGAGGCTAAGCAAACTGTATCCTCTTGTAAACCGACGAAGCAAACTTACGACAGACAATAAGATGAACTTGTATAAGGTTATCTTAAGACCGATTATGACATATGCCTGCGCGTCCTGGAAACTCATCTCGGACGCGCAAAGCAAAAGACTTCAGATACTCCAGAACAAATTACTCAGACTACTTATGAATGCGGACAGGTACACTTCGGTTGCTGTGTTACACGAAAATGCCAAAATTATGTTAATCAGAGACTTCAATGAAACGGCGCAAACGTTTTTTGCAACCAGAACACAACAATCGGAAATGACACAGGACATTACAGATAAATGGCGGCACAACAACTCACATCACGCGCATAAACTGTTACATCAAAACTTACCTATCTACAGAGAGCGACGGTGATGATAAATTACCACACAAAACAGTTGACCACACAGAAACTGACAAAATACATACCATAGATGACTCTCCCTCCCCTCCTTCCCCTTCCCTTCCTTGTCCACCACCGTCTTCACCTCCTGCACACAGTGCAACATATAACCCATGCCGACAGCCAAATCTTAAAACACATAAATAATATACAGAATAAAAATCATTTCGTTTTATATATTTGACATTTTAAATAGGTTTTTCTCTTTCATTTTCCTATAAAAATAACTCTGAACAAACATTAATAAGTATAAATTGAGGATCGTCTGCATAACCAGCTTGCTGGATAACAAAAGAAAGCGCGCTTTTAAATTATCAGGAGAGCAGCAATATTAGTGGATTAAGCTAGAATCGGATATCTTGAATTGGCATTCCAACAGCCGGCCGGCTCGTTTCGTATTTATTTCAAATATTTGTAACGGGTCGGTGTCTTTCATTCAAATGTAAACCAAGAATGATATAAATGAAATATCCTTTTAAACTGTTACTCAAGAAAAAGCTATTTTAATTGCTAATTGCGTCTTGCCTTCTCTCTGTGGATACATAGCGAGGTGGGTTCCAATCCCACCTACTGCGAAGTAATTTTCAAATACAAAATTATCCTCAAGAAGTCGTACGGATCCCACTATAAACTGTAGGACCCCATCTCCTTTACTCAGACAAATCTAGAATTCCTAAACTTAAGAGGGTCGCTCAGGTGATCTGGAAGGCGGTTAATAAACATTTATAAATATTTTAAACATTTATAAACTTAAAATGATTTAAAGTTTCTACAATTTTTGTTAAGTACGTGTCAAATTATTAAACTAGCAGCTGAGTTAGGTATTTTTAATGCACTTACAAATACTTGCGCAAGATGCAAGATCTGTGCATTTTTTCATAAGCAACTAGCTTATAGTGTAGATTGAGAGTTGAAATTGGACAAGGCGCTTTGCTGTATAAAATGAACCCACCGTCCGGCCCGACCCGCTTTTAGCATTTTAGCATCGGCCATTTGCCCGAACTCCCTTATATTAGCCAGTCCATCCCTGACTGTATATATTTATTTCAGGTGCACATCTCTTTGCTATCGGCGGGAAAAAATGGAGGAACCTAAGAACAAAGCTAACGCCGACTTTCACATCCGGCAAGTTGAAATCTATGTTCGGCACTCTGGTGAACTGTGGCTTCGCCCTTGAAAAATACGTCGAGGGACGGATCAATAATGATGAACCAGTGGACATCAAAGATGTATTAGGTAAGAAAGAACAATCAGTAGAATAATCCTTCCAACTGAATCTAAGAAGTATTGAGATCAATTTTTAATTCTAAAATGACATTTCTTGAGAATAATTTTATTTCTCCCCAATATAAGTTTTTTTGAATATATTTGCAATATATTTTTTATGTATGACGGCACAACACCGTATTATACCAGAACACGTAGAACATGGTTACACAACCACTATCCTAATAGATGGATTAACCGAGGTGCGGGGGCACCAATTAAGTGATCTGCTCGGTCTACTGACTTAACTCCTCTTGATTTCACTACGTGGAGTTATCTAAAGTCACAAGTTTATAATACTCAAATGGACATTATTGAACAGTTGAGAGAAAAAGTCGATCAAGAGTTTACATTGCAACAGAACGGTGAAGGTTATTCAACGTTCCTTAAAAAATGGCTCCAGTTGTGCATAAGGGAAAATGGAAAAAATTTCGAACAATTTTTGCGAGTAAATTGAAAATGCCCTTCTGTGATAATAATTCTGCATTGGTGGCTGGCAAGCCGTTATGTATACACATATTTTTAAAATGTGTCGCAACATGTGGCATTTAGAGTGGTCTTTCGAAATGAGTTTTATTTTGAGCATTAACATTTCCACTTGTAATGCGAAGGAATAAATGAACGTACATCTGCCCGGCGCCTCCACCAAATATGTCACGCCCAGCCCTCTAAAAGGGCCTCAGTATATGTATGCATTGGGGTTGGAGAGCGTAGCGGGCGCGACACTGGTAGATTCACTCGCTTGGTGCAGCAATACATTAAACACACAGTTTGCAAATAAAACAATTTAATTTTAAATAGAATAAAACTACTTACATTCTCTTTTCAATATATTCCTGCAGCCACCCTTTCACTTTTCCGGCACCCTCACACTTATCTTTTCAATCTCTCGTACTTTCACCGAATGTCCATCGACCTTCCTCTAAACGACCGACTCTGCGTTTTTTCTAATGTGTATTTATTAGTTGTGTTATTGAACTTGCAGAGTCGGTTGTCTAGAGTTTCACAACAAATACGGATTACAATAATTTAATATTTGGGTCGATGGACATTATCTTTACATATTTATTTGACACTATTTTCTATGTTTAATTATATTTCAAAGCATTCTTTATAGTCCAGTAGTCAGGTACAAAAAAAGGGGGTTACATGAATAAAATTGCGAAGTTAATGAAATTTTGGGGTATTTTTTTGGGATGGTTGGAGATAATATATCCGAGTTTTCCACATTGAGGACCCTGTGTTAACTTGAGGGGAGGCGAAAAACCTTAAAATTTGTTGACTTTCTTCAGTTCTTCGCGTATAACTCGTAAACTATACGTTTTTCGGGTTCTACCACCCTGTACAAGGTTGTAGAGCATAATATTTCTTTCACATTTCACAGGTCAACTGTATTATTTGACACAATAATAACTGAGATACATCCGTTCATATCCATGTATATTATACAATACATATAATATGTATACCCCCTGACCCCCTCATTCCATGCATTCCCAGCGCTCTTATGGTTAAGGTGCCCGTAGGGAAAAATTTCGCTGATACATACTCTCTCCAAACTTCGTGTATGGCTTCATTGGACCTAGTCTGACAGCATTTTCCTCTATAATTTTTTTTGTTTTTGGGGCGTTTTCCCGCTAGATTTTTCGAAACATGTCATTTTGACGGCGTATAAAAAATTTATAGATACTGTTATTTTTCCAAGTAGAATAGCTTAAAAACGTGAATTGAAGCGTGAAAATATAATTGTCTGACAATAAATGTGGGTCATTGGGCGTGTCCGCAATCTCGAACATGTCGGAAAAACGACTATAGGAAAATTTATTAATAACCAGCTGATTTTCGCTGTATTAATTTATTAAAACATACCAAAACAAGTTTTCGTATTGTCTGACGAAAATTATTTTCCGATTTCTCAGTCTGACGCGTCAAAGTTGTCGGTTTCATGACAGCAAAAAATTTATTTATAACCTTCAGATATTGGAAAATTATATGCAGAAAATAGGTATTTAATTTGTGGTATAAGTGTCTGACAAATACAGTGGGGCATAACGAGAGTCTGACGAAAAAACATAATTTTCCAATAGCGGCTGTCGGGCGATAAAAAAATGAAATTTCGTTTAGTCGAGAAAACGGTTAAAAAAGAGACGGTATTTCAACTTACTTATTTTATAATCTTTATTTTGAATTTTTTGAACTCTTTTAGATTTTCTGAATTCGACTTACCGAAGTTTTAAGTTCGATACATAAAACTTTTTGTAAAAAAAAGTAGCGAAAAATTGTCTTTTAGTACGTTTAAAATCGCTATATCTCGGTAATACTAGTCCGAAAATTTTCATCCAGGGCCCAAATTAAAGGTCTTGAAACAAGCTATAAGATAACACTTTACAATATTAGTTATAACAAAGACATTTTATAAATGAAAAAACAATTAATCCATTTTCGGTAAATATATGAATTCAATTTAAGTGTGCAATTTTGCATAAAAAATATATGAAGTATGCAGGGAATAAATAAAATTATAAAAATTATATACCACGTGCATCAGATAAACCGTTACAATTCTCTACTACTACACGTGTACTATACTACTACTATAGAATACAATACGGAGTGTAGAAAGACGTTCCACACTCCTATTCTATTATAAAGCCTGCGTACTAAACAGATGTACACAGGTGAACTTGTATAAAACGATATATTTTCAAGCGCGAAGTTCAAGGAATTTTTTAATGATTTTTGACACTGTAAAAATGATTTTTCAATGATTAGTATGAGATAATCATGACAATTTGAAGGAAATTACAACATTAAAAAATTGTATTTTCCAGGCATCAGACTGAAAAACAGGAAAACACCTTTTGTCAGACAGTTAAAAAATTGGATTTGATTTATTTTTATTAAGCTATATTGAAAAAATCAGCTTGTAATTTATCAATATAGCCTCAATATATATACATATGAATGTAACATCCAAGCGTAGCTTGACAACCACATAGAAAAACCTTTTATTTAACATTTCCAGCTAAAAGGCTTTATTTCGCCGTCAGACAATTTTTTAATTGTATTATAAATTTTATTTAAAAATCAAAAAAATTTGTAAAAAAATGTTATGTATACATTTTTTGCTGTCATGAAACCGACAACTTTGACGTGTCAGACTGAGAAATCGGAAAATAATTTTCGTCAGACAATACGAAAACTTGTTTTTGTATGTTTTAATAAATTAATACAGCGAAAATCAGCTGGTTATTAATAAATTTTCTTATAGTCGTTTTTCCGACATGTTCGAGATAGCGGACACGCCCAATGACCCACATTTATTGTCAGACAATTATTTTTTCACGTTTTAATTCACGTTTTTAAGCTATTCTACTTGGAAAAATAACAGTATCTATATCTATACATTTTTTATAGGCCGTCAAAATGACATGTTTCGGAAAATCTAGCGGGAAAACGCCCCAAAAACAAAAAAATGATAGAGGAAAATGCTGTCAGACTAGATCCAATGAAGCCATACACGAAGTTTGGAGAGAGTATGTATCAGCGAAATTTTTCCCGACGGGCACCTTAACCATTAGTTTAGTTTCGTTTTATTATTTCAAAGTGAATGTTAGTTGGTGACTTCTGAGCGATTTAATACAACGCGTTTTGATTTATTTTAGAATTATTTAAGTGCATTAACCACTTTTGACCAGCCATTGTTTTGGAAGGGTCGTATAGTTGCCTCAGCTTCTGAGTTCAGCAACGTTAGTAAGGCTTGGGGTTTTCACCTCCGCATATCTTTCATGGGTGCCATCGGGTCTATTATGGCGGTAAGTGGCTTGAAAGAGTTTTTCTCGGTGATCTCTGTGACAACACCCTGCGGTACAATTTCACAAGCAAAATTTCTTGCTAATGACACCAACAAGAAACATTTCATTGCACTGCTGATGACTGAAATGGAAATAAAGGGATTCAGGTCAAGCAGGCAACAGAAAATGCCAATGTCTTAATAGTAGAAACAGCCATCAACATTCTTATGTACTTTTACATGGTGCACTAAAAAATATATTTTTTTTTAATTTAGCCGATTTTTGGTCATTTTTGGTATATACATTCGCGCGACGATTTCCCGTCATTTTCGGTATTATGCGTATGCGCGCACAAATTATTCATTATAAAAATTACAATATTAATAATAAAAAGTGATTGTGAGCAAGTTTTAAATGTTTAAATCGAGATTTAGATAAAAAAGAACTCTCGTAGGTAAGATATATATTTTTTCTAAAATTCACTTGATTTTTATTAAACTTTTTACATATATTGATTATTATTTTATTTTATTCATGTTTTCTTTATCTAGTAGTTTTATTAATTAGAACTTTAACGTATGATAAACGACAGATTCAAAGGTTGAGAAAGAGTAGTGGTAATAACAGTGATAAATCTGCCAACGACTTATTGTACTCTCTCTATTATAATATAATGTAATTTAAGTATAATTCACACGGCCTTCAGTGATTTATTTAATATCACCTAGTCTTGCATTTTACATAGCCTTTGATTATAAAATATAATAACTGCATATAAACCAATTATCTGTACACCTGTATTATAGAAACTTATCTTATCTTGGGTTTTTTCTTACCTAACACTCATGTCGTCGTTTGTGCAATGTTTCTTTTTAAAACGTAAAAATTTTACGAGGTTACGCTGTCGCTGTAAACAAGCTCATATCAAAATCACAATTTTTCTTGGATCAGAATGGAAACAAGTAGAATGAAGGAATTTTAAGTAATATATATATAGTGCCTCTCATTTAAAATGAGGATAACCGAATATTTTCGTCATTTTTTTAAGTCCTGATTTGAGCATTCCCAGATAGCAATTTTACATACAATGTATGTACATTATCGGATTATGGATGTCCATGGAATATGCAAATTTTTGTATTTCCCATGTGTCTGTACGTACATTGTTTGTGAACGTATGAACATTGAATATACAATGTACGTCCATATGGATATACAATAGACATACATGGTATGTCCTATCCATCTATCGATCTAGAACGTATTTAGAAGATAATATTGTATATTAAATGGATGTATACTGTACTTACATCGAATTACTGATGGATTAACATTTACGTACCTTCAATCTATATATTTTAGGTATTCGTATGTATATAATATGTATGAATATCGTAGATCATTGGTAGATACTTATAGTATTCAATTCTGGATGAAATATGCATGTACATATACAGGGTGTCCCACGACGAACTGCGGCGATCGATATCTCGAAAAGTAGACATCGGAAAATTTTGAAAATTTGGTATTAAACTAATGTCGATGAGGGCAACTCGGCTAAAATATTTTCAAGATGGTGGCACTTCCGGTTATACCGGAAGTCGATACCAACTTGCTTATTTTAAATAGGATACCCTATATATTATTACATTTTTGGATTGTACGCAAAATTCTAGGCCGATTTTGTGTATCATGTCCTATATCTAGGTCTCTCCGTTTTTGAGATATTTCAATTTTTATGTCAAAAATGACGTTTGCGGGCCCTAAAAGAATTATCAATTTTTCCCATAAGGAAGCCTTTATTATATAGTTTGGGTTCGATTCTTTGTTGAAAAAGACCTACTTTAATAATAGAGTTTTTATAATATTTTGATAGGTATTAATACAGAGTGTTCAAAAAATAAGAATGAGGATGAAATTGAGAAAACTGTCAAAAATCAATTTTTTCAAATGGAAACTCCCAATTTTTATAATCTTATCTTATTCGCCATTAAAAATAAGGGTAAGTTTGTATATGGATGTCTATTCCGAAAATTTTTAGTTTTCGAGATATTCTCAATTCAATATTTCTATATGAGTATTTTGTTATGGATATTAAGTTAAATTACTCTTAGTTGGCTATGACGGCGTTGAGTGCTAAACAAATGTATGTAGCTGTCACTTACCATTTGACAAGTATCGATTATCATGCCGGGGTGCTTAAATTATACGCACGAGGATTACTTAAATTTGTTTATAATCTATGGAGAATGTAACAAAGTTTTATCAAGAACGTGTGAAATATTTGCTAATAGATATCCATATAAACAAAAACCGTCTCCGAACAGTATTTAATGAATAATGGAGAATTTCAAAAAAATTTGGGACTGCAACAGTTCATAAAATAATTAAACAAATGTAACTTAGATACAAAAGGTTCTTACATAAAATACTAACAGTATAACTATTTATACTCAGGAAAATATTTTATTTTAATAAGTGTTCAAACTGTCCACCCTGAACTTCCAAACATCCCAGTATTAAACGAATAATGGAGAATTTCAAAAATTTTGGCACCGTTAAGGCAACAGTTCATAAAATAAAACTAATTGTCGATGATGAAAATATCGAAATTGCTATTTTGGGATATTTTGCGGCATATCCTATGACATCCTTAAGATAAATGGCCTTACAAACAGGAATCTCCAAGAACTCTATTCATAGAATTCTTTTGAAGCACAAATTCCATCCCTATTCCATTTCTATGGTTCAACACCTAAAGGACACCGATTTGGCTAGAAGAGTTCACTTTTGCGAATTTATTTTAACAATGTTACAAGGCGACTTTCGATTTTTGGACAACATAATTTGGACTGACGAGGCAAAATTTACGAAAAATGGACTTTTCAACAGACATAATTCCCACTTTTGGTGTGATTCAAATCCCCATGCCATGAGATTGCGAAATTATCAAGAAACCTGGCAATTTAATGTGTACTGTGCTGTGAGAAATGATGGAGTCGTAAAACTTAATTTTTATGAAGAAAACTTAAATGGTAATGAATTAATACTTAAATAGTTTCTATTTTTCAAATTACGGATCAACTTTTTTTTAGGTGAAAGATATTTGAATATATTACAAGATTTAGATAATGAATATTTGAACAATTTACCGCTAGCTGAACATAGGCAAATATTTTACCAACACGATGGCGCGCCACCACACAGCAGCTTCATAGTTGATAACTTCTTGGAAGAAACTTTTTACGATAAATGGATTGCTAACAATGGACCTTTCCTGTGGCCTCCCCATTCTCCTGATTTGTCTGTCTTAGACTATTTTATATGGAGAACAATAAAAGATATGGTTTATTTTAATCCAGTCACAACAATGGAAGATTGTCAGGCAAGAGTAAGGAATGCTTTTGAAAGATTATCTCCAGGTTCTATTAGAGCGGCCACCCATGACGAACTAATCAAGAGATGCGAAAAATGTTTGGAAGTTCAGGGTGGACATTTTGAACACTTATTAAAATAAAATATTTTCCTGAGTATAAGTAGTTATACTTTTAATATTTTAGTAAGAACCTTTTGTATCTAAGTTACATTTGTTTAATGATGTTATGAACTGTTGCAGTGCCAAATTTTTTGATATTCTCCATTATTCATTAAATACTGTTCGGAGATGGTTTTTGTTTATCTGGATATCTATTAGCAAATATTTCACGTTTTTGATAAAACTTTGTAACATTCTCCATAGATTATAAACAAATTTAAGTAATCCTCGTGTGCATAATTTAAGCGCCCCAGCATGAAAATTAATACTTGTCAATTGGTAAGTGACAGCTACATACAGTCGTTTAGCACTCAACGCCGTCATAGCCAACTAACAGTAATTGAACTTAAAATCCATAGCAAAATCCCCATATAGAAATATTGCATTGGGAATATCTCAAAAACTAAAAATTTTCGGAATAGACATCCATATACAAACTTACCCTTATTTTTAATGGCGAATAAGATAAGATTATGAAAATTGGGGGTTTCCATTTGAAAAAATTGATTTTTGACAGTTTTCTCAATTTGATCTTTATTCTTATTTTTTGAACACTCTGTATTAATACTTATCAAAATATTATAAAAAGTCGAACCCAAATTAGATAATAAAGGCTTCCTTATAGGAAAAATTGATAATTCTTTTAGGGCCCGCAAACGACATTTTTGATATAAAAATTTAAATATCTCAAAAACGGAGAGACCTAGGTATAGGACATGATACACAAAATCGGCCTAAAATTTTGCGTACAATCCAAAAATGTAATAATACATAGGATGTCCCGTTTAAAATAAGCAAGTTGGTATCGACTTCCGGTATAACCGGAAGTGCCACCATCTTGAAAATATTTTAGCCGAGTTGCCACCATCGACGTTAGTTTACTGCCAAATTTTCAAAATTTTCCGATGTCTACTTTTCGAGATATCGACCGCCGCAGTTCGTCGTGGGACACCCTGTATCTCAAGAAAAAATAAAATAACTTACTCCTAATTAAAAAATGTCCAGAATGAAATGCAAGTTTTCTTTATGAATTTTTATTACAGGTTGTTTCTCCACCGATGTAATTGGATCCTGCGCCTTCGGACTCGAGTGCAACAGTTTCAAGGAGCCGGACTCACCGTTTAGAAGATATGGTAAAAGAATTTTCACGTCTAACAAGTTTGAAAATTTGAAGAATTCATTTAGCTTTAACTTTCCCAATATTGCTCGAGCACTCGGATTTCGCATGATCAGAAAGGAAATTAGCGATTTCTTTACAAAGATCGTACAGGACACGGTTACTTACAGAGAACAAAACGACGTTGTGCGTAAGGATTTCCTGCAGCTACTTATTGACATCAAGAACAACACAGAGCTCCAAGAAAATGGACCCAAAGGTATGATAATGTAAAAAACAATCTACTTTGATACAGCTTTATATAACCACGGTTTTCATTCAATCCTTGGTTTTTTAAAGACAGGGCTGTGACACCGAGTTCTTTAAAAGTGTAAAAAAACATTGTCTTCGAACTTATTCACGGCTTTCAGAAAAGCCAGTCTTCAATCGACTTTGGCTGGGCCGACAATAAGTTATATGGCTTACTTGCTTGTTATAGGCCGTGATACCGCTAAAAAAGTGTCTCTCACTAGCTTGTTTTGCTGTCTATTTGTCAGACGCAGGTGGGCGGTGGGAGGAGGTAGGGGTGACAGCTAGAGGAAATCGGAGCGATCATATTTCTTAATAAATTCGAGTTGAAATTTGACATGGGAAATTGAAAGTGCTTTTTTGCTGTCCATATAATACATGTTTTCATATGTCCGGAAAATTCCAAGGGTTCTAGATCGAACTTTCGGAAATTCCGAAAAAACGGATCTCTAAGCCATGATGACACGGGAACATTTTTTGAAATCGAGATATTGTTTAAACGTGGCTTTTATGCAGAAAAGATGCTGTTGACAGCAATTTTTTGTGACGCCTTAGAGCTAATATGCAAAAATGAGTTTTGCAAGGTCATCAAAAGCAAACATGATGGCCCGATCGCCCTCAGCTATCACCCCTACTTTTCCGCCTGCCTGGACCTGGCAAATAGACAACAAAAAAACTAGTGACAGTCATTTTTGTAGCGGTATCACGGTCTACCAGGTGACATGGGCTAGTGGCTCACCTCTATATTTTCTTTATATTTTAACTTGTCCATTTGAAATTTGGAGTGCATGAACTTACCTATAATAATGGATTTTTGGAGATGAAAAACGGTATGACGCCATTCCCGGTTTACCCGGAAATTACTGCAAGTTTCGATTTTAAATGGAACACCTGTATATTTTTACATATTTGAATTCAAGGCATTATTCTGAGTATACCATGAGACTTGAGAATTGAGTCGATGTTCAGTTTTTTAAGCATTTTAAGACATTCGTCTAGAGTGCTTTGGAATATCAAAATTTGTTCTACGGCAGGTAAAGTTCATGGGAAAAATATAATTTTTCGTTTAGGAGTGGTGGTGGAGGCAATTGTAGTGGTTGGTGGTAATTAGAGTGGTGGGAGGCAATTAGCGTGGCGGGTGGTAATTAGCATGATGGGGGGCAATTAGAGTAACAGGTGGTAATTGGAGTGATGTGGTAATTATACTGGTAAGAGGTAATTGCAGTAACAATAAAGATAATTCAGGGTAATCACACTAACAATAAGGATAATTAAGAATAATTACCGTAACAATAGGGATAATTAAGGGTAATTAGTAACAATGAGGGTAATTGCAGTAACAATGACGGTAATTGCAGTAACAATGGTGTGATGCTTGTTTTGCTCGGGTAGCTGGTTTGGAGATTATTCCAGGGTTCAATGTTAATATTAATTAAAATCCAGATCCAAAATAAGACATTTATTCTCCTAATAATTATATGTACAGTGTGGCCATATCTTTTATGGCTTAGGTTGCGACAATCTGGTTATTACATAAGTACATCATAGTAATCGGAGAGAGAGAGAGAGAGTGTGTGTAACATATTTCCTCTATGTACGTCGTCGTAACCCCAATTCTCTAATCGAAGTTCCAGGACATAACAGACGCGACTAAGAAATCTGTTTCAGGAGAGATCCAGTTCAATACACTCGAATCAATCTGACAGGAGGTCCAGTTCAACGCACTCGAATCCTCCCTAACAGATACTTGGCCAGCGGCTGCCACGGCGCCGGAGAAGCTTGATCTTCCGGTTATCTCAGTTCAATACACTCGAGAAAGGTGAAAGCCAAGCTCTGAATTTACTGGTTTCTGGCTAGCTATTTTATACCCAAAAATCACGGTCACGTGGTTTTGCACCCGGCACGCAATGCACACGGCACGCAAGTTGCGGCCTGGTGAAGTTAGAATTAAAAGTTAAAAAAAGAACTAATCAGGTATTGAACTAATCTAAAACTGAACTACTTGATCCATGCATGATTAAAATAAGTTAAACTGGAATGAAAGTATACAGTATTCCTGTAGTATTGTATACTTCATTACAAGGGTAATTGCCGTAACGATAAGGATAATTAAGAGTAACTGAAGTAACAATGAGGGTAATTGCAGTAACAATAAGGACAATTAAAGGTAATTGCAGTAATAATAAAGGCAATTATAGTAACAATAAGTATAATTAAGGGTAATTACAGTAATAATAAGGGTAATTAAGGGTAATTACAGTAATGATAATGGTAATTAAGAGTAATTACAGTGACAATAAGGGTAATTGCAGTAAAAATAATGGTGATTAAAGCAACTGTCCGCCCATCCATCTGTCTGTATGCCCACCTGCTCGTCTGTCCATCATCTACCCGTTCGTCTATCTGACAGTCTATCCGTCTATTCATCTATCCGTTATACAGACAGTTAAATAATTCTGTTTACTATTATCCTATTGCACAATTATAGTGTCTGTGTATTTTTATTTACAATGACATAACAAACACTCATTCTTGATTATATACCTAAAGTTACAAAATTATTTTGTCTGCCTTATCTTTAGGGATATCTTACGCTGATGAACCTTTTGTGGCTGCCTGTCTGTAATGCATTTTTTAAGTACCCTTAAGTTCTTCGTCATCTTAGGACTCGTGGATCCATCTGGCCGTGGAGCCGTAGGTGTAGACCTATATGTTTTGCTAAATTTCAAGTCTTTTGGCACGTTCAATGATTTAAGGCTAGGTGGGTCATTTTATCCTATTATAGATACTGTAGTTCATTCTATCTTTGTATACGGTTACTAATTAATATTATCTGGTTAGTAAACATATTACAGAATTCTTCAGGGCGTTGTAAGAGGATGTTTATGATTGACGCGTATATACTGTATGTAGTGAAATAAATATGTGGTACATTAAACTGGGCTATATTTAATTTACTATATAGGGCAGTGTTATATTGATATTGTTATTAGAAGCTGATCCTATATTCGAAAAAATAAAACAAAAGTTTGATTGGACCAGAAATGTCTAAAGTACAATGTACAATGTTTCCCAACCCACATCAGTCTGCCAAGTATCCCATGAGCGAATTGTAAGGATAATCAATGGTAATTTAAGTAAAAATAAGGGTAATTAAATCAGAAATTAAGCATAACGAAGGCTAGTTTAGGTAAAGAATAAAAATATCCCGACACTTAGCATCCTTATATAATCAAGAATGAATGCTTGTTGTGTCATTGCAAAGAAAAATACACAGATACTATAACTGTGCAACAGGATAATACCTAATAGTAAATAGAATTATTTAACTATCTGCATACGAACGGATAGACGAACAGACGGCCAGACTGTCGGATAGATGAACGGATGGACGGATGGGCAGACGAGCAGGTGGGCAAACGGACAGACGGATGGGCGGACATAATTGCTTTAATCACCATCATTTTTCTGCAATTACCCTCATTGTTACCAATTACCCTTAATTATCCCTATTGTTACGGTAATTACCCTTAATTATGCTTATTATTAATCGATTATTTCCAGGTAAACCGAAAAAGGTCTTATACCGTTTTTATATTCAAAAATCCATTTTGACAGTTAGTTTATGCACCCCAAATTTCAAATGGATCAGTTTAAAAATAAAGGAAATATAGTGGTGGGCCACTAGCCCTTGCCACCCGGTAAATGTTTAGCTAATTCTTCCCCACAATATACAGGTGATGGTAAAACTCTAACTATGGACGAGGTGGTGGCTCAAAGTTTCGTGTTTTTCATTGCCGGTTTCGAGACGAGCTCCACGACCATGACATTTGCTTTATACGAATTGGCGTCGCACCCAGAAATTCAAGACAAAGTCAGAGAAGAAATTAACGCCGTGTTGGGAAAACACGACAACCAGATAACATACGAATCCCTCAGCGAACTGAAGTACATGAAACAAGTCATCGATGGTGAGTTAAAACAGTACAAATAGTTTTTAAAATTCTTACGAGTTAAAAGATATGTGAGATTCAAAAATGCAAAAAATGTGTATGTAAAAGCTGTCCTATTATTTAATTATTTTTTTTTCAGAAACTTTAAGAAAATACCCACCACTACCAATTGTGACACGTGTGTGCGTTGAAGATTACAAAGTTCCAGGTGAAAGTACTATCATAGAAAAGGGAACTAAAGTTATGATCCCCATACTTGGCATACATTACGACGAAGACTATTACCAAAATCCAACAGTTTTTGATCCAGAAAGGTTCAGCGAAGAAAACAAAGCTGGAAGACACCATTACACTCACCTACCTTTTGGAGAAGGTCCTAGACTATGCATAGGTATACTCCTATTTTTATTTGTAGATACCTAGTAGATAGATCTGTTATATCTGTTATTAAGAAAGCACAAAGATTTACCGCTATATGTCCGTAATGAAGCTCTGGTCCTGGATCCAGTTGATACATTAGCTTTGATACTGCCTAGAATACCACAAATATCAGAATACTTGAACATGTTATGGTACATTTCAAACATAAACGATATAGTCAAGTTCAAAAAGTATTATAATTTGCCAAATAATTCGATCTTCAAGGTCACCAAGTCAAAATACGTTAAAAAAGTCCTTCAGGCACTTAGTATCACAAAAACCACGAATTTCACAAATCACTCTGAAAAAATTCACGATAATTCACAATAGTATAAATTTTTCCCACACCCTTCCCCTAATTGCCAAAAAAACCGTTTGAAAAAAATGCACAATTTCTATTTCGCCCACCAAGCGTTTGTTTGCGAAAAAAATCATTTTATGCGCGTGCTATCTTGTAGCAAATAAAAAATAAAAAAATGTACGCCGATTTGATCGCGATAGGTCAATTACACGAGGAGTTATCACCATGTGAAATATTTTTTTTTCCTCCTCTCCCTCCCTTTCTAATTATTCCACCGCCCCCAGCCACCGATCCAGCAAAATATCTAATAATAATAATAATAAAAATAATAATAAAAGCACGAGTGCTTTACTACCATCTGAGGCACTCGTATGAGATAGACGAGACACCAGTGCTCCCTTATGCTCCGGGGGATATCGAGTCCGTTGTGGGGAATGAGAGGTGTCTAATTTATTGGAACTACTCGTTTCCCACGGTCAGGCAAATACAGGGAAACAAGCCTGACGTAGTCCTCATAGACCACCAACTCAAGACAATGTTCGTCATAGAGTTCTCGGCTCCCGCGGAGAACAACATTGTCTTGAAGGAGGAAGAAAAGCGGACAAAATATCGAGACCTACTCTTCGAACTCCGCAGACTGTATCCAGACCATACTGTCAAGCTGGTGGTACTGATTATAGGAGCTCTCGGTGGAACGAGACACACGCTGCTTTCGGAATTGAACATCATACCGGCATGCCGAGAATCGGTAGAAGTCCTGGCCGGGAGAATGCAGAAGGCTGTCATTCTTGGTTCATTGCGTTTGCTCGGGGCACACGAATCACGGAACCAGTGATCACTGACTATGCGGTGTAGAAAGTGGTTACTGGCGCTCCCAGCGTACCCTCCCTGGTATCGGAGGCAGGGAGAAGGACGACTGGTTTTACTTAAAAAAAAAAAATTACTAGTGCGTTTAATACAAAAGTATTTCACACAGGTCAAATAAATAAAAGTAACATAGCATGTTATATACAGTAGTTACCGTGTGCGTGTAAATAAGTAAATAAATAAAAAACGATTAATGTATATAATAGTAAAAAAATGTGTGTAGAAGATAATTATGCACACTTCAAATCATTAAGATTTGAGGAAAAATATTCTTCAATGTATAAAAAGCATTGGCTATTAAAAATGACTTCATTGTATTTTTAAACGGAATGATCCCAAGTCTCCTGCTTGTCAAAGGTAGACAATTAAAGAATTTTATGGCATAAAAATTTGTGCTTTTACGTGATTTTAAAAGTCGTAAAGAATCCGGACAAATATTATCTCGATTTATTGTTGAGTATCCATGAATTTCACTGGTGAGAATTGTATTTTGATTCATTTGCTTTAATGTATAATAGACATTGTAATATATACGTGCTGGGTAAAGTTAATATATTTAGCTCTTTAAATGCAAGCCTGCAGTCGTCTCGATATTTTAAGCCATATAGAATCCGTATGGCTTTTCTTTGTATCGCGAAAGCATGGGTACTGTGGGATGAATGTCCCCAAACCAAAATTGCATAACATAGACGGGAGTGAATGAGACCATGATAAGCGGCGATAACTGTTTTCTGAGAGACATTACTTGCAAGGTTTCTTAGTAGATATATATTTGTGGAGACTTTATTACAGATGTGGTTTATGTGCTGCGCCCATGTTAGTTTGCTATCAAGATATACCCCAAGAAATTTAATACTACTCATGTCATTTTCAGCTACGTTTCTTAGGCTAAAGACCATTGTCTGTTGGTTTGCTATAAGCCAGTCCTGGGCTTTCGCCTGTGCATTATTTACATTAGCAAGTAGGGTGTCAAGTTCTTTATGTGACTGGATAATTGTGGTATCATCTGCAAACAGGACGAATTTAGACGAAGTGATATCAGTAAGGTCATTTATATAAATTAGGAACAAAATTGGCCCCAGTATGGAGCACTGAGGCACTCCGTATTTCATATATAGCATACTTGATTTATTATTTTGATACATGACGTACTGACATCTGTTAGTATGATACGACTTTATTAAATTACTGCTGTTTATACTGAAGTTATAAAAGTTCAATTTACTTATTAAGATATTATGTGACACACAGTCAAAAGCCTTGGATAGATCTAGGAATTGAGCATATATATATTCACTGTCTTCAAATCCGTTACTTATTATGTCTGTTAACTTATTTATGGCTAAAGTAGTAGACAGGTTAGTTCTAAAACCAAACTGACTGGAACTAAGCAGATTTTCGGATTCAAAATAATGTGTTATTTGAATTTTTAAGACGCATTCTAAGATTTTAGAAGAGAACGGTATGATGGAAATAGGTCTGTAGATATTATATATCTTATGGCGTTAAGGATTTTCATATTTAAATAATACGCATCCTTAGACGTAGTCTTTTTGAGATTGTTGATAATATCATTGACTTCTATATAAGTAACTTCTCTAAATGAAAACTGGTTTTCAACATTTCTTGTCCTCATGCCTAAGAAATCGTTATGTGTGTAATTTGTAGCTGGCAATTGATCTATTATATTTTTAGCGATATTGGCAAAATGTACATTAAATTCGTTGGGGGATATTCCTGATTTAATTTTTGGGCGGTTTTTGTTGGTATTAATGATTTGCCACATAGCTTTATGGGAGTTATTAGAGCTTGAAATAAATTTATCGTGGGCATCTCTTCTTGCTTTACAAAGTTGTGACCTGTAATAAATTCTATGAGTTTTTATTAGACTTTTCAAGTCCTCTGAATGTGTTCTCTTACATATATTCTCTAAGAAATGCAACGTGTCTCTTATGTGTTGTAGATCAGCATTAAACCAGTTAATTTTAGATATTTCAATGTCATTTACTAATTTTGATTTTTCAGGGAATGCTTTTTCAACAGCTGCTGTTATGTAATTAATGAATTGAATTGTTCAAATTTGTTGTCAATGTCTATGTTATCGTTATTTACAAAACTCCAGTCTATTTCTTGTAAATAACTATTTAAGTAATGTAAACCAGTGTCACTAATAAGTCTACAATTTATTCTCTTATATGCTGATTTTGGTTTAGGGTCATGCAGGCTCAATAAAATACCTAAATGGTCGGACAATCTTGGGTTCAGTATTGTCCAGTTGAAATTGATCGCATTAAAGTTAACAAAGATGTTATCGAGACAAGAGTGATTTCTGGTGTTCTTATTATTTACAGGATTTAAACCAAAAGATAAAAAAGTGTTCAAAAGCAAAAGAGTATTGATTTCATTCGTGTTAAAGTGCACGTTGAAATCGCTCGTTACAACGATTTTTTTAGTTTTGTTTTTATTCTTACTAGTAATTATGTCTAAAGCTAGTGATAATTTCTCTAAAAATATATTAAAGTCTCCATTTGGAGATCTGTATATAGTTAAAATTTGTGAATCAGAGTAATTTATGCCCACTATTTCACAATGAAATTCAGTTGATAAATTATTTACTTGTTTAATGGGATAACAGTTAAATCTTTTTAAACAATATATTGCAACACCCCCGTGTATACTTTTCGTTTTAGAAAAATGAGTTACAAGTTTGTAATTTTTTAGGCACACATAAGATATTTCATCATTTAAGAACCAATGCTCATTAATGCACAAAAAGTCAAGTTTGTTCTCATCTAAAAATTTTTCTAATTCATTGGCTTTATTACGTAAACATTGAACATTTAAGTGAAAAACGTTAAGAGTTTTACCTTTGTCTATTTTTGTATTATTAATAGCTAATCTATTATTGTGATGGGCATCTCTAAATGTTTGTCTAAAAAATGTCCATTACTGAGATTTTGATTTATACTTTCACTTTCCACTATTTGCCAATACCCTTCTATTAAAAAAGAATTGAGTCCTCAACTCCGCTCGTTCATGACAAAAAACGAATAAAATTTTGTTAATTTTTGCACTTTGGATTCGCAATATCTCCCGAATCAATGGTCAGACGTCGATGAGGTTGAGAGCAAAATTTGCTTATTTTCATGAGCTCTTCATTTTTGGTCTGAAGATATTTTTTCGTCAGATCAAAAGCCGCCGAGTTATTTTAGAAAAATCATTTTCCCATACATTTAATATGTCGTCCCCCCTCCTACCACATCCACTGCACAGTGTGTAAGAATGTTGGAGGGACCCAACTCTATTGGCATAAAGAAAATCACAATCGGACGTTTGCTCATTCCAAAATCAGATCTGCTCCACCATTACTGGATAAATGTGAATAAGATAACAGGTATTTTCATATTTCAATTTGCTTATTTTGTTTGTACTTTCAGGTGAACGGTTTGGTATAATTCAAACAAAAGTTGGACTGACTTGTCTATTGAGAAACTTCAGGGTGAAGGTAAATGAGAAGACCAAAGTTCCTTTGCAAATGTCTGCGAAATCTTTTATCTCCACCGCCGAGGGAGAAGTTTGGCTTAATATTGAAAAATTATAAGCTGTATTTATAGAAGGTGATCCAAAACAGCGTCCCGATATTCTTGTGGCTCATAATACATAGCACTATGTAAACTACTGTCCAGATGGACTAAATCAAAATTGAAAATATGAATTATATTTTAAGACTGTAGGGAGATATTTCAGAAACTCTGATATTTATTATCCTCCTTTAAATGGATATAACTTCCTTATTATCTATTTACGGAAGTAATTTTATATAAAAAATACCTTTATTTTTTGAATTTACTAAAGTCGAGTAAACTCTAACTTGGCGGGTCCAAAGGTCGCTTCGTCGTATGAGTTTTTACTCGATAGCTCAGGTATGACAGTGGTTCTCAAATAGTTTACAACAATTTACAAATGATTATATGTCTGTAACTGTAATGCAATCGCTAAATAATTATACAAAAATATTAAAGGTGTTATCATAAAATATTAGGAAATATGAACTTCATGCCCATTCTCACGCAACCATTCGTCAACAAAGTACATTTTTCCTTCCTATTACTCCTAGCAAGATTTAACAAGTCCGCTTTCAATGCTGTAGAAGGAAAAGGAATATTATTTTTTGTTAACCATTCTGCTATATCATGTTTTTTCCATTGACAAGTAGGTTGTTTATTTAATTGTCGGGTGTGATACGAAGAATTATCCATTACAATTAAACTTGGTTCTTCAAGATTTGGCAGTAGTTGCTGTTGTATCCATTCTTCAAAATTGTCACAATTCATGTTATCGTGATAATCCATACTTTTATTGGTAGTAGAAAAAATTAAGCTTGTTCCCGGAATAAAGCCATCTGATGTTCCTGCATGCAAAATAATGAATCGCTTTCCTACAGTTGTAGTGTTTGACACTTTTTTTTGATAAATCTTGCCACGATTTTCGAACACTTCCATTGGCAAATACCCATGATTCATCGATAAATACAACCCTTCGAAGGTTACTGTCATAGTTTTCCATATATTTTCTTAAAAATACAACCCTTTGCTGAACTGTTTGCATTTGTTCACATAAATAGCGACGGTTACAATCTTTTTTATACCTAAATCCACAATGTTTTAATAGTTTTAAGAGACTTACCTTCGAGACGTCAATGATTCCCTTATTTTTTAGCATTTCCTTCAAAGTATCTAATGTAAAATGTGTTTTTGATTCATAAAAATTATAAATTACTTCCCTTATTTGCATTTTAACGTCTTCACGTACATCTAATGTTTTTGGTTTCTTTTTAATTCGTTTTTTTATTTTCAAGGATACATTATTAATATGTTGATGCTTAATTCTGCTAACTGTTTTGAGACTTATGTTTAAGGCTTCAGAAATTCTTTCATGAATTCGTTCAAGAGGTACCAAGGGTCCCTTGTTTTTCTTTTCTTTTGTAAAATAATCTATTACATTTAATGCCAACTTCTTTGACTGTTCATTTAAGACGGCTAATTTAGTTGCCATATTTACGAAATATTGTATTTTTATAATTTAATGTTATTCGAAATAAATATTTGCACATGTATCTAATTTAGAAACCCGGACACATTTAACGTTAAATAGAATGACCGGCTTAGCGACCCTCCAAACCGCAAACTGTAGATGGTACGTCTGTTTATTGGATAAAAACTATAGACACGCCACGACCATATCATCAGGTGATATAGGAATGGGCTGTAAAAAATACTACAGCTTTGGCACACCGCGGTAAACTGTTCGGTCTAACTATTTATTTAGCAAGAAATAAAACACGAAGGATTGACGGCCTATGTCCTATGTAATGTATAATAAATAAAAAAAAATGGCTGTGGATATTCATCTGACAAGTGAATAAATAACCAGACCATTAAATACCAAGGGATAAACTCGCGCGGAATAATACAAGAAAAATGTTTAACGAAAAGAAAGTTTTAACAAAACTTGCGGCGCGGATTAATAAACTAAAATGTTTAGAAGAAAAATGTTTAACTTTTAATATAATAAAATTTAAAAAATAATCGGTATGCAACAGGATTTGAACCCGGATGTTTTATTCCCTTTACCTTACTTACTTACACCTTACCTTACTTACACACTGAGCTATTCCACGATGTACAATTCAGCTATAAAACATGTAATATGTAGCTACTAGAAAATTGCCTAGGTATAGTGGTTTGGCAATGCCCGTTTGTCGGATGAATATCCACCACCACTAAAAATAGCTTATATATTTCATATAAAGATGAATTTAATTCTAATATGAGACGATTGTTAAATAACCAATGACAAATCTTCAGAGTTTGAGAATCGCTGAATTTATTGAAAACGTGAAAACGTAGATTAAAATTTATCTCTCTCTTCAGTGTGTATCACAATATTTTTTTCTCAAAATAGGTGAGAGAGAAGCTTGGCAGACATACGCGACAGTGTTTTTGGGCTATTACTTTAACTTTGTGTGCGAGAGAAATGAAATCGTAAGCGCATTATCAACTCATACACATGCCAGTTTAGAGTTTACTAGACTCTATCAGCCATAGACGTATCGAGACACAATTTTGGAAGAACAAGTATACTTACAAGTATTATTTTAAGTTTTATATCAACATTGTACATGTTTTTCAGTAAAATATAGATATTATTAATTTATTTTACATACATTGTTTATTAAAATTATATCCCACTTACTAAAGAGCAGAAAAATTTAAGAACCCAGACCCACTGAATGCATCGATACGTAAACTTTTGCATACTGTTTGTTAGATAATATCCAATAAAGCCCATCACTTAAAGCCACTTTTTGGGGGTAGTTCCCACCTCTACTGAGGTGGACAGAAAAGTAAAAAAAAACATTGAATCAGATAGAAAAGAATGCTGCATACAATTCTTCATGAGAGTTGGCATTTTTCAAATTATAACCAGCGTTTGAAATAAGTTCATAAGCACGGCAAGGCTCTGACATCACAATGTACAAAAGGGCGAGATTTTTACGAGCTACAGTGTCAGATTCAAGGTAAGTTCTCCTCTTAAGAGTTTTATCTTGTCACAAGCCCATTCTTATGGAAACAGCTCTCATCGGTCCACAACACGTTTTGCAAATAATTCATATTCTCTTCATATAAGACTGACAATACACTAATACAATTTATGCGACGTTCAAAATCACCAGACCTTAAATGATGAGCATAATAAACTGTATAGGGACGGTACTTATTTCTGATAAGAGAAGTAGGAAATATTTGTGTCAGATGATAATTGGGATTGTACAGGGTGCCCAGTAATAATGTACAATAAATTTAACTACCAATTGCTTATCCTAAATGAAGGTGAGTTCGTTATACAGTGTCCGCTAAAAAAGTTTGCACCCTATGGAAAACTTTTTATGATTTTTTTAAAACGAGTTTCATTCAGCATTATTAATAACCGCAAAATTGCCTAAAATACTTATGTTACAACTATGAGACCCCCAAAATGTTATTAAAAATTTTAGAATGGCCTAAAACGCTCTTGTTTATCAAGTAGTGCATTCTGTGAGTAGGATGGAACCTCGAAAAATATGAATTTCTCTTAGCCTAAAGAGACTATGTCCCCCCCGTTTTTGGAGGATGCTAAACACGACGACGGCGGTTAAATCTTTCTCCGAGGTCACCCCACCCCTCAAACGGACAAAAAACACCCCCGAAAGGGGTAAACCGCATATGCGCCGTCTCCTACCAGCCAAACCTGTGCTACTGTGAACGATCCATCTCTACACGTCTGAAGGACTTTTATTATACTTTCCAAAATGGATGTTAAACGTTCACAAAAAAGGGTTCAAAACGACTGTTTCAGATGGAGCATAATACCAAATCTATACTTAATGTTTAGTTTTTGCTTAACTGCTTCACTGATGGTACCAATTGGACGTCGTAACACTATAAACCTAACACAGTAAAATACTAACACCTTCTTAAATTTAAACCTGAAAAGGAATTTTGAAAACACAAGAAAAAGACAATATAATGTTCAAAAATATATATTAAATCTTAAAAAATATGTTTTACAAAAACATTCAAGAAAAATGTATTGACAAACTATAGTCTGGCCCGTATACAATACATAGTGAAGAACGAAACGACTCATAATGTAACCAACTACCATCCAATGTGTTCTTTATAGCTAACGATTACACAAAAAGATTCAGTAAAAATTCAATGTTTATAATTTTGGTGGGTTTTTGCTTGCCTGTCTATTGACGTATTTTCAGTTCAATGCCAATTTTGATCGCTCCTCGGAGCTTAAAATTACTTGAATCGCAACGAATTTGAATTATATTCTGCAATTATAGATTCATACGTTCAGGCAAGGTGGTCCCATGCACGTTCTGAGTACATGGTAACTATAGGGGCACTAAGAGTAGTGAGCGCTTATCGAACGGTATCAGAACCAGCCGTCTTGGTAATAGCAGGAACACCTCCGATTAATCTACTGGCACAAAAACGTATTTTTTCAAGAAGGTTAGAGATGGATAGGAAGAGGATAAAGAGAGAAGAAAGATCCCGCATTATGGATGAGTGGCAGCAACGCTGGAATTCAGAAACTAGAGGAAGATGGACAGCCAGATTGATAGGACGGATAGCTGTATGGGCAAACCGCGGACATCGAGAGGTAAACTACTACCTAACTCAGTTTCTGATCGGGCACGGTTTCTTCCTATCTGTATAAGATGGGAAAAACGGAAAGTCCGGAGTGCGTTTACTGCGAGAAGGGATCCTAAGACGATGCATACCACACGTTCTTTGAATGCAACAGATGGATAAGAGAACGTTTCCATTTAGAAGCAACAATGGGCGGCCGGATAACACCCGATAACATCCTGGGCAACATGCTACGTAGCAAACACTACTGGGGAGCCGTATCAAGATTCACAGAGACAGTGCTCCGGCAAAAGAAACAAGAGGAGCAACTAGATTGAAGTTACCTCTTACCTCCGAACCCCAAATCACACCGATAGAAGGGGGACGTAGGAAAGCTCCACAGAGGAAGACAACGAAGAGAGGCGGCGTCAAAAGATGGCACGGATCAGACTGAAGTAATGCGAAAGCGGTCCCGGTCTGATCTCCCACTAGGGATTTCAAGAGGGCCTCTTGTTTCGGTTAGCTCTAAGGTGCCGACTACGCCCTTACAAAGAAAAAAAAAACATGGTAACTATACTTTTCTGACACCACATCACTGAGGAACCATCATTTTCTAGTCAAAATCGACTGCTAGAAAATGATAGGGCATCCTCGACGCTAAGGGCTATTTTCGCTAAAATTCTCGAAATACTTTGACTAGAGACTGGATAACTTGTCCTCATATTTAACACAACGCATGAGTTTCAGTGCTGCACGACGTGGATTCGTAAAAGGGTTTACGTCCCTGTGCAGCGACATTTACTACACTTTCTAAAATTACACTCCTTGATTAGTTATTCTAGTGTTCTCAAAAATTTTTTCTTCCAAATTATAAGACAAAAATATATTTTTACATTCATTTACAATCACATTGTCGAGAATGTTAAAATTTAAGTTGAAATCTCCAACAACAACTATTTGTTTATTTGTAGGTATAGTCTCCATTACATTATCAAGGGCACTAAAATAGATATCCATCTCTCCCATGGGTGACCTATATGTACATAATAAATAAATATTTTCTTTAATTAACTCAGCATGAACTTCTACACAAAATTTATTAATTTCCCTACTTTTTATGGAGAGCTCGTTCCTATTAATAGGAATTTCGAGTTTTATTTATGTGATGTAAATTTGATTTAAATGAACAATCGTTTTTTTAATATTTAAGCCCATTACCGTGCAAAATTCCACAGTAAGTGGATTACTGAAAGTAGTCCACGATTGTCCTGTTGTTTTTTTGTAAAAATGTTTTTTTGCCGTTTTAAATTACATTTAAAAAAGAAATGCAACATTCATGTATTTTTTGCATTGAAATATTTCAAATTATCTCAGCTGTAAACAAAAAATACGCAAAAAAGATTAAATCACCTTCATCTTCAATAAGTAATTGGTAGTTACATTTTTTGCACGATACTACGTTATTATTCAATATTGTCCAGTACTAACGCAGAATTTGGATAATTCGTAGCCGTTAGCTGTCTCAATGATAATAAATTTAGCCTTAAAAACAATTAAATTTACAAGTTGTTCTCAGAATAATCTATAAATTACTTATGATATTTTCATAGGTATTCATATATTATTGTTTACTAAATATTCTGATTCTCTCTAGCCGATTAATCTTTAGTTGTTTTGCTGACAAGAATCTGCAAATCATCCTCAAATATTTTTAAAATATTGAGCGGTATTCTTAAAATAATTTTGGGAAACTCTGGTCATTTTACGTGCTCCACACCAAATATCTCGCTTAATATCTATTGTAAAAGAGTAAAGTTTTAGAAACTTATCCTATTTTTTGTGAGTTATATCCATAGCCTACTTTGTGAGATATAGTACAAGAACCTGAAAGATAGGAAAGCCACACACGGTTATAGCTTCCTTATAATGTGTATAAAAAAATTCGAAAAACGCAGTCGGCTTGGACATACGCTCTTGTGCAAAAATGAAAAGAACAAATCTCAAAGTAGGCCATGACACCATTAATTCCGTTTATTTTTACTTTATTTTCTTTATCTCACAATGCGTGCACAATTTTTGTAGTTATTAAGATCAGAAGACAATACAGTATTTCACCGTTACTTTTGCAAATATTTGCACGTAGGGGGCGCGGGGGTGAAAATTGTCTTCAAATGTTGCATCCTCTGTTTAATACATTTTCTGACGTAATCAATTGATGACATTTTGCACAGTTACTAAGATCGCATGATAATACTCACTACCGTTACTTTTGCAAATATCCGCACGCAGGGGGCGCGGGAGTGAAAATTTTCTTCAAATCTTGCATCCCTTATTTAACACATTTTTTGACGTAATCAATTGATGAAATTTTGCACAGTTACTAAGATCGGATGACAATACAGTATTCTACTGTTACTTTTGCAAATATACGCATGTAGGGGGCGCGGGGGTGAAAATTTAAAAATCTGCAAAACGAAGGAGCGTGAAAGCGAAGGAGTGAGAAATCAAAACAAATTGTTAAGGGACGAATTTTTATTGAGGGATATCTGGGGGGTAAACCCCCCAAGAAATATGACTAAAAAGTAGAAAATAAAAAAATTTTAGAAACTTGCTTTTCTGTAAAAATCATACTAAAAAGTACAAAATAAAAAAGCTAATGTACGAATGCAAGAAAAGCAAGGCGTGCGCACTTTACATAACTATGTGTATCATCTTTATGTACGCATGACTGAAGGCACTATGTATACAACGATTCCACCCCTTTCATACAATCATGCGTACAATCATACAAAGTTCGCACACCTTGCTTTTCTTGCATTCGTACATTAGCTTTTTTATTTTTTACTTTTTAGTACGACTTTTACAGAAAAGCAAGTTTTTTAATTCTTTTCTCTTTCCAACGATATAAAACATATTGTTGCGGACCTAACGTTACGGACGAAAACGTTAGTACTGAAGTTTCTGCTACCGTTCGCGAGTGGCGCGAGATTCCCAGCTGTTCGTTTGGTGGCGTGTACATGTTGGCAATTCCTCAAAAACTTGTTTTATTCAAGGCATCTTTGTGAATTTTGGAGTTATCAACACCAAGTAAATTTCCTCCGTTTTCTGTTGTTCTGTTGATCAGAATATTTTGTTGTTGGGATCGAATTTTAACTGCTGGTGCAGGATTTAAGTGTACAGGTGAGTTAACCTCACTATCGCCAACTTACCAGGTCTTTATCTACGTGTTTCACAAATTTACAGGCTTTCCTTTGGAAGTATCTCGTTGGTTTCAAAGACGGACTCGACCCCATTCATTAAGTTGTAGCCTTCTATGGGAGTTTTGGTGGATTGTTTCCCTCATCAGTAAGAGGTAAATCATATTTCTTTTGCGGGTTATACCTAATTTAAATTGCTCCCATGAGGCACGTTTCACGTGCATTTCCGACCGTGTAAATTAAATCGTAACTTTAGGGTCCACGGACGGGGCTAGAACGCCCACACTCACAAGAGTAGAAAGTTCCACGGCTGGAGAGGCTGTAAATCAACCCCATCGTTTGATCTACTCCTTTTTCCCGAAGACACCACCGTAGGGCTGCAGTTTCTGCATTGTCGAAGTCTGGGTATCGTACCACCCTAGATAAGTGTGTTATTTTCTTTACCGGGGACCACCTTCAATGGTTCTGCATGGTTTTATATATATATATTTAGATTTACTTTTGTATCTTAACTTGTGTATATATTTAAAGATTTAACGCATTTATTATTACTTAAGGAGGTTTTCTAATCAGACCCATTGTGGCCAAATTTATTTCAATTTATTCTCACGTTGCAAACCAAGTGTAGCTACACGAAGGGTATGCATCTTTATTTATAGTGTGACCTATTAATCCGAATTAATCGCATCATTGAACATTGCCAGGTTGCATGTTAGAGAACCGGAAATTATTTGTAAATACTGTAATATAGTGCATTTCATGTTTAAAGAAGTTGTTATTATTTCGTCTGCGACCACTACGAATGAAACCCTCAATGATTTTAAGTAAGTAAACCAATAATTTATGATAGTTTATGGTAAACTTGGGCTTAACTCCCTGAGATTCTGAGATTGTGAAATTTTGTCTTGGGCACGTTACATCACTTATCCGGGTTAGGTAGTGTCTGCGATCTGCTACGCCTCAGCAGCCAAATGAGTTTTTTTTCTGTAATATCTTGTAACCCTTACGTCCAACGTATTTATGTTCCGGTAGAACGTAGCAATGTCACAAAAATTTTAACTGATAGTGTCAATATTTAATATTTTACGAAAGCCACAATTCGTATCATTGAATCGTAAAAATCAGCTATGCCATGATTAGTGAAAAACAATGTATACAGTTATTAACAAATTTGACAGATTGTCACTGTTATATGTTGCATGATGCATTATCGAGTTTTAAGACAAGTTTTATATCAATAATTATGGTGTACACCAATAATAACAAATTTGATATGATTAGCATTTATTGTCAGTGCAATTTTGACTCTGATATGGCAGTCACGGTTTACGGAAATAGATTTCCGGATGTTCCGCAGCCAAATCGAACTATGTTTAGGAAGTTAGTTCAAAATCTAAAAACGGACGGTTCATTTTCAAAAAAGGTAGTAAGGCATGTTGTAAAAAAGACAGTGCAAGAAAAATGTTTAAAAAAACGGATTTCGATGCTACAAAACGAAGAAAGTTCAACATTTAAATGAGGGAGATAAGCCGAGGATAGTAAGATTTTGTAGATGGTTGTTAAATAAAAAAAGGAATGACCGGCTGATAAGTAGCAAAATAATTCTTTAATTTTTCTAATAATGGATTTTTCAATAAAAACATGCATTATAAGTGGACACGAGAAAATACACATTGGTGCAGAGAGACTGCTTTCCAAGAAAGATTTTCTGTGAAAGTTTGGGTGGGTCTTTGAGGGACTAAAGTAGTTGGACCTTATTTTTATCATGGCAAATTAACCGCTCGTAGATACCTTAATTTCCTGCAAAACGAATTTCAAGATTTTCTTTATGAATTAACAAATGACAGAAAGATGAAATTATTCAAATTATCAACAAGATGGGGCTCCAACTCACACTGCTGTAATATATACAAATTATTTAAATCAAGTTATGCCAGATAGTTGGTTAGGCATCTATGGCCAGCTCGACCACCAGATAATACTCCCTTGAATTTTTTCGTCTGGGGTTACATTCATTAAAGACAAGGTATTTCAAACTGCCCCTGAAAATATTGACGACATCAGAACCAGAATTAGAAACGCATGTGAGACAATTATACCTGAAGTGCTCCAAAATGTAATGCGTGAGGTGTCTCGTAGAGCACGTTTGTTTATTAGAATGCATGGTGCACAATTTGAGTATTTGTAGTTAAAAAAATAAATACACACATTTTCTTTTCAGTATGGTAGTCGCTAGTACTATTATAGCATGGATTTTCGTTTTTTTTTTATGTTCATTTTGTACTTTGTTTGTTTATATTGAAACGCCCAGTAAATAGGGCATTTACAAATTTAAATTTTTCCTATTTATGTTTCCAAATTCAAGTAATTATGGCAGTTTAATTCATGGTATTTCATCTTGTCATTTATTTAGTCATTAAATATTAAACACAGTAAAGTTATCAGAAATGCAATTTTAAAATTATATTCTTTTAAAGCAAAGTTAAACGCTACAATTTTGAGACAGAATTTACATAAAATCTAGTCGAGTCGAAGGGTTTGTTTATCGTATATTCAGATAAACGTCAAGTACTTCGTGTATTCCCATAGTATGGAATCGCCTACACGTTTCTAGCTTAATCAAAGAAAAATATAGAAAGTTGAGCGTCACTCTAAAGTGTTGCACAGTGTCGAATATTATAATAGCGTTAAAACAAACATATTCTCACAAGAAACAAGCGGAGATGCATAATCCGGGTAGAAGGGTGACATCAGGAACAATATAAAAGGAAGACGGCGTGGTATTGAAAATTAGAGAAGATAGACGGCATCTGAAGACAGCACCTTTTAAGCTACGTCGCGATATTTTCGCCGAACTTTTATATTTGCCTTTGAAATCCATTCTAAGCTACGTCGCGAGTTTCTCGCCGAGCCTAACAAATTAATTTGGGATATTTTTCACTAAATCAGCCATCTAAACGACTAGCCAAACAATATTATAACTTACATCTTATTTTAACGAATTCTTCGCAACCACCGACATGCTCTACGAGGACGTTAAATATATAGAACCTGGGGGAGAGCTTTCACTAGAGATGTAACACTATACAGGGCGCACAGAAATTCAGCAGGCATAAATTTTAAAGGTGATCGCTTGCTTATTTCGAAACTCTATTTTATTATTTGAAATTGCATTCATATTCTGGTTTCGAAAGGGTGTAATAGGGGAAATTGACGCGTTTGTGGTACTAAAAGAATATTAGGCTTTTTTAAATATTAGCTTTGATTTCATTCACGATTTTAATTCACAAAATTTCACTTTCTAAATATCTTACTAGGGAAATTTGCGTTTGCAAAGTAACAAGTTTATATTCAAGAACTATCTATTTAGAGCTATGCATTAACAAGGTACTTTATCACAGATTAGCCAAACTTCAGGTCTATCATTATTCTGCAGTTTTTATAAAACAAATAGTGGACTTTCGTTTCCACCACATCTCATTTAAGGTTTTTCAAGAATGCTTTATATTTAAAGTACACTAGGAATGTTTTCCTACTGTAACCACAAGGTTTTCTTATTGTTGGACATTTACCTACAATAAAATATTGTAGTTATATGAATTCGGCGTGCTTTGAGTTCACAAAGGTTTGAAACATTGACTACGGTCAATTGGCTGGTTCTGTTCTCCAATTGGGTTCAGTTACAACGTGGGACATGTCAATATTTCAGGCAGTTGTCTGGTCACTTGTTTCGATTGAAGGGTGATACAACCGCACTTTCTTACCTTCGCGGATTCGCGTCTTCGTATGTTTGATAATCATAGGCAATCTTCTGGTTGCTTTTCTATTTAATTATTATAGGGAGATTTCCCCAGCAGCATTCTAAAAGATTTTACGTGAGTGTAAATTCTCACCTCAGCAAAATTAATATGATTATCTGAACGATTGTTCCTACTCTAATTTCAATCAATAAACAGTGTATAATTAAAGGACATTTCCTCAACATTCTATGATATTTTACATCAGTATTTAATGCTCACTTCTCAACTTAATTTTGATAATGTATAAACATGACATGATTCTTGTCCTCTGTTTTGCATTCGATTCATTATTTGGCTATTGCTAACAACGTTAATTATAAATTATTATTATCTAGCGATTGCTAACAACTTTCCTTATTTATAAACCATTATTACCTAGCGATTGCTAACAGCTCTATTATAGATTATTATTATCAGGCCATTGCCACAACTCTAATTACTATTAAAATAACACAGCATACTTTTGTATAAGTTCTTCTTATTGCATCAAAACACTCAGTATATCTATAGTATGGTCATTACTATAGCGATGCAAAGTTTCCTATTATAATATTTAGACAATTGTCTCAAATATTTGGATTACTTTTGATTTCATGTTCAACTATTGTTGCATCAATTTATATAAAATAAAATGGTTTTTTTTAACTATTTTTTCCCATCAATTATTGTCTTATTCTTTCACCTTTACCTTTTTCTTCATATAAGTAATAAACTAAATAAATGATTTTGTTTCAAAGCAAAATAGAAAACAAACTTCAACTATAAATGTACAGTGCAACCTTGAGTAATAAAATACTACATAAATAACATATATAATTAACTAGGTCTTTCAATTAATAGACAGTGTGTGCAAGTTTACCAGGTATTTTAATTAACAGAGTGATTAATTTTCTAAGGTATATCGTATCAGACAGAAACAAGTAATATTAAACTTTATATAAAAGAACCTGGGTAAATGAAAAAGGGTTACACATACACACAACAAAGTTTGAGTCCTACACTAACAAAACTAGACGATCACGCAAATGGCCAATTTTATTTGTTTATCCTTCAGATAAATAAATAGCAATGAATTTACTGGTGACATAATTACCAGGATTTCCTTTAGTAATTAAACAGGGTACCCCATAACCACTTCAATATTAAATTGTAATAAATAATTTCAGAATTATAATTATTATAAAGTGAATTTTTACTATTATGGCATAGCCGATTTTTACGATTCAATGATATGAATTGTGGTTTTTATGTTGACACTACTAGTTAAATTTTTTTTGACATGTTTTGTATTGTTGGTAAGAGAAAAATAAACGGAATTAATGGTGTCATGGCTTACTCTGAGATTTGTTCTTTTCATTTTTGTACAAGAGCGTATGTCATAGCCAACTGTGTTTTTCGAATTTTTTGATACACATTATTATTGTAATTGTTTTTGCTGTCAACTTTCATCCCTTTAACTTTTTTCTTATCTCCTGAAATAAAGAAGCCTTTCCTATTTTCCAGGTTTTTGTAATATATCTCACAAAGTAGGCTATGGGTTTCAAATTGCTTTTTACTGAAATATAGCTCACAAAAATGGGATAACTATTTCCAAAACTATATTCTTTTACAATAGATATTAAGCGAGGTATTTAGTGTGGCCCTCGTAAAATAGACAGAGTCTGTATATGGTATATGTTGAGGATACTTTAGAAAATTATTCTTTACTATTTTCTCTGAATAATCTAGTCTTTCTTGAGGAGATTTTAAGAATATCCCAGGAGTATGTTTGTGCTATCCGAGATACAGTTAATTTTGTTCTATTTTGTGGCAAAATCAGGCACACTTATAGATAGTGCCAAAAATAAACTGATAATAAATTCATGAACATTCTAGATCATTTTGAAAGTCAGATGTGGCTTACCTAAACACCGCCGAATACAGATGTGTCATTTATCACATAGGACTCATTGAATGAATTTATTTCAATCTGAAGTGCGACCCTAATTTCTAAAACCATTTGCTATGAAAAGCGCTTGATTTTTACTTAAGATAGATGTACCTACTTATAAACGATTATTATTTTTAATTTAATCTTCTTGAAGATAAAATATCTGTTCTATGTATATAAGTGTTTAGTTATCCACATTGTTGCCAAAGACGTCTCATCAGTCAAAAGTTGGTTTAATATAAATTTGAAAAAAAAATAAAAATTTAGCACAATGTTTCGGATTCTGTGTTTTCTAGTGTCGGCAGTGATTTATGGGACCAATGCTCAAACACCATGTGGTAAGATTAATGTTTGTCAACTAGAAATGTCGTGAAAAGCCTTTTCAAACTAAGGGCGTTCATGAAAAATTTTCTTAAAACTAATTTGCATATTTTTTAAACGCACATACACCAGGACAAGTTTTATTTATATTCTTATAGATAATAAACTATCATATGCAATTCCACAAGTAGATAGAATATAATTGCTGCTACAAAAGTACTTATCCGAGATTTTTTTGACCTTGGTTCCTCCACTGGCAAAAATCTGGTTAGATTCAGAACAGGAAAAGTGAGTTTAAGGTTCATTTAAGTTATTTTAAGTAATCTTCAAATTATCTGTATAAAATGTGCTTGTAAAAAAGTAACGCCAAAAGTTTGGATGGCTTTATCATTGTCTTCCTATCGCAGATGGTTTAAGATAGCGTTATCAATCATTAAAATCGTCAAGACCTTCAGCAAATCTGTTTGCCTAATTTTTATAATTATTCACTTGTTTATCCGTATCATTCTATTATTTGATGTTAATGCATTGACGATCAACATCCGCAAAGATTAAAGGTATTAGATAAATCGATCTGAAACTTATATTGATAATTGCATAACAAATACTGTTGAAGCCTCTAAAGCCTACATCGTCGACCCTAATATTTTAGATCACATGGGAATAATAAATGAAGTACATACACTTTTCTCTGTTGCTAATGATGCAAAAACTAGAATTATAAAATTTAGACTATATTAACAAACGAGAGCAAATGCATGCATTGATTTCCTAAAAAAATACAACTGGGATTAACTAAATACAATATATCTGATACCAACGACATGTTCAATCATTTCTTTAATGTATCTATAGAGGCAATTGATTATTAATTTCCAATAAAAACTAAAACGATAAAAAAACACGAATAAAATGAAAAAATGGCGAAGAGGTTGAAAAATACCTGTTTAATTACTAAAAAAATCATATCACCAGTAAACTAAATTGGCCATTTGCGTGATCGCCTAGTTTTTACAAAGTTAGGACCTTGATTATGTTGTGTGTGTAGTAACTCTTTTTAATTACCCCAGGTTCATTTACATAAAGTTTAATATTACTTGTTTCTGTCTGATACTATATACCTTAGAAAATTAGTCACTGTGTTAATTGAAATACCTGGTAAATTTGAACACAGTGTCTATTAATTGAGAGACCCAGTTAATTATATATGTCATTTATGTAGTATTTTAGTACTCAAGATTGCACTGTACATTTATAGTTGAAGTTTGTTTTCTATTTTGCTTAGAAACAAAACCATTTATTTAGTTTATTACTTATATAACGAAAAAGGTAAAGGTGAAAGAATAAGATAATAATTAATGGAAAAAAATAGTAAAAAAACCATTTTATTTTATATAAATTGATGTAGCAAATAGCTATACACGAAATCAAAATAATCTAAATATTTGAGACAATTGTCTAAATATTATAATAGGAAAATTTGCGTCGCTATAATATTGACCATACTATAAATGTACTGAGTGTTTTGAGTCAATAAGAAGAACTGAGATACAAAAGTATGCTGTGTTATTTTAATAGTAATTAGAGTTGTGGCAATGGCCTGATAATGGTAATTTATAATAGAGCTGTTAACAATCCCTAGATAATAATGATATATAATTAAAGTTGTTAGCAATAGCCAAATAATGAATTGAATGCAAAATAAGGGACAAGAATCATGTTATGTTTGTACATTATCAAAATTAAGTTGAGGAATGAGCATTAAATACTCGTGTAAAAGATCATAGAATGTTGAGGAAAAATCCTTTGATTATAATTAAAACAAGCAGTCTACCAAATTTTGTATGACTGTCCAACGACGTGAAACAAGGTGGGTAGATGTAAATCAAACAGACGAGACGCCCCGGTTCAGTACTCGACGAAAAGTAAACCCTTCTTAATACGAACAAGTTTGCGGGCTAATTAACCCAGTACTGACCGATGGCCTGTACAGTTTGTGAGCGCAAGGTAATTAAGTGGATGGATCGTTATTAAACAATCATAGAAAACCAAATAGATCGCTGGTGAGAAATCTCAGATAATAATTTGACAGGTGAACATTACTGCGACATTTTACATGTCCAAAATTAGGCACACAGTAGCCTTAATGAGTACATCAAATGAAAAAATAATGGAAGTGAAAATTTCTTGTCATTGCATAAACCCAGAAAATATATAGTTCTTGAATATAAACTTGTTATTTGCAAACGCAAATTTCCCTAGTATAATATTCAGAAAGTGAAATTTTATGAATTAAACTCGTGAATGAAATCATAACTGAATAACTGGTAATATAATATTATGATAGTTAAAAATCAAAGCTAATCGTTCATAAAAAATCTAATATTCTTTTAATACCACAAATGCGCCAAGTTTCCCCATTACACCCCGACGACACCAGAATATAAATGCAATTGCCAATAATAAAATAGAGTCTCGAAATAAGCAAACAATCACCTTTAGAAATTTATACCTGCAGAATTTCCGTGCGCCCTGTAGCGTTATATCGCCCGTGAATGCTCTCCTCCAGATTATTCATGTTTAACGTACTCGTCGAGCATAACAGAGAGGTTAAAAATAGCACTTCATAAAGAGTACGCCAAAGAATGGTTGTCTACGACTGAGATGAAATAAGTGAAAAGGCTAAGTTGATCAAAATACTGTTGAACTTGCAGTTAGACAAATTAACCACACAATAATACCGTAAGTACAACGAACTCAATGTCCAGCGGTGTACCTAAGGTGCGGTGCAAGTGTAATCTCCAGGGAGCAACAGCGGACACAATGTCCTGCGATGTAGCTCGGGTCAGATCACCCTTTTCCATGGGCACTGCAGTTTCTTTCTTATGGTAATGACGTCACAATTTACCCGGATTTACGCGTCACCCAAGTCTGACTTGGAAATTGTTTACGTTAACAACATTAATATTTGATACAGCGTAATCTTGCGCAGCGTTTCAGATTGAAAACTTCACTCTCTATCTCCTCCTATGGTTAAGATAGAAAAGGGTAGGCGATTTCACACTCTGGGAAGTAACCGAAGTGCTTGACGCTTATCGTGTCCGTTGTAAACAAATGCTGTGACTAGACTCGATTTTTAAGCAAATTCTTTCGTACAAATGTAGCGTTTATCGTAGCTTTAAGAGACTGTAATTTTAAAATGCATTCTGGTAACTTTATTGTGTTCAATTTTAAATGACTAAATAAATATAAAAATGAAATGAATTAACTGCAATAATTACTTGAATTTGGAAATTAAATAAGAAAAAACTAAATTTGTAGATGTGGTATATAAAGGGCATTTCAATGGTTAACAAACGATTTAAGAATATAGCGAGAAAATCTGACATTTTATACATTATTGGCGAAGAAAAAATAAGGAGAATCAGAAATTAACAGAATATGTAAGAGTATTAAGAAATCAGTATAAAGCGGAATATGTAATAATAAAGCTAACTATGTTTGCAATAAGGTGGTAAACTCTTCCAATAAGTCGAAATATACGTGGAAAGTAATTAGTGAAGCAAAAACTGTACAAAAAACAAACACAAAATAATAATGATAATAGTTTTAATGACTTTAATATATATTTTGCAAATATCTCAACAAATATAATCAATAATTTGCCAAACCTAGCTATTAATCCCATCGACATTACGGCAAATAGTATACAGATTAATAACAATAAATCTCTTTATCTACGGCCTGTTATGGAAAAGAAAGTCGACAATATAATAACAAATTTATCAAATAGTGCAGCAAAATATATTTACGGAATAAGTAATAAGCTCCTTAAGCTAATTAAGATGGTATTTTAAAATCGAATTAATTTCCTTATTAGGCCATATCTGCACCTGAAAATATACCCTATAAATATACTGTTCAATAGCTTTGGAAGTAGGCGGTAAAGCTGTTAAATCAAAATTATTATTTAGTAAGTCTACGATTTGTATAAATTATGTTCACACTATTTTCTATATAAGTTATTTTACTTCCACTAGACTGGGGCCGTTATGGATTTTTAATGCTGAAAAAAATAAAATTAATAGCAGGCAACGGCCGGCTGGAATATATAGTTGAGGTCATAAACAATGAAAAAAAAAACTTTGGAACTTGAGATGAAGGGAAGTAGTGAAATGGGGTGCTATTTAAGGGATGAAAGCCGTTTTTCGTTACTTGTGGCGAAACGTGACCTCCTAGAGAAAAGTGTTTGATACAAAAGTTGTAGATAATAAAAAAATCTAAAACTTTTATTCTATATATTTTTCGACATAACCTCAAAGTTTGCGAGAAAATGACGAAAAACCGATTTCTCTGTTTTTATTTTTTTTCTCGCGTGAAAATTATTTAATTTAAATGAAACTTTGTGAAATTACGTAATTATTTGCATATAATAAGCATGAACTTTTTCAATTATAGGAAATAAATATTTTTCGAGATGTTACCATCTTTCCGAAAAAAACCCCTATCTTCGGCAAACAACTTTATTGATTTTTTTTTTTGATTTTGATGTTCTACTAGTGCTCATTTTTTTCGTCGAGATGTCTACTTTCAAATTGTATGTCGATGTTAGTGATTTATTGTCATTTAGCAGCTTAAAATTAAGAAAAACCGAAAAAAATTTTTTTTCGAACCTCGAATTTGTCGATTTTTTTCATTATTTACAATTTTTTAGCATATTTATGTTAATAATTCATAATATTTTAATGAAAAAACTTACTTTGGTATAAAATAACTAAAGTTGAATGAATTTAGTTATTGGAAACCAGGCTAAAATTGAATACAAACAAAAAAAATACTGTTACGTATTCAAAAATTTCAAATTTACAGCATGCAGGTATTTGAAATGCCAGCCCAAAACGACTGAAGGTTGGGGGTAGAGAGGGGTAGGACAAAGTGAGCCTGCACAAGAGCAGCAGAGCTCGTTCTGTTGGAAAAACTCCCTCCAACTGAAGAAGCAGCTGCACAACACTCCTACAGAGTCTATTACCAATTGCAAGCTTGGTTGGATAATTTTGACAACGATCAGGACAACAAAAAAGCAAAGGACTGGGGCTGGAACGAAAATGTAGGAAGACTCGTGCCGAAATACATCTCTGACAGTTCCGACTTGATTCCCGGAAAGTTGTTAAAAAGCGTTAGCTGTACTTGTGAAAGTGGATGCAATAATCAAAGGTGTGACTGCCGAAAACACGGCTTAAAATGTACCAATCTATGCAATACATGCACTGAGAACTGTTCAAATAGAGACAGAGAAGTATTTGTAGATTTAAGTGATTCTGAAGACATTGATGAAGAGCCAGCAAAGAATAACGACATCGAAATTGAAGAGCCTGAAAATGCCAATGATTTTGAAGATAATATAGAATTTGAGAGTTTGATCGATGAAGAAAACCAACCACAACAAAAAAGGCCTAAAATTGATTAGATTTTAACAATTATTTTATTGATTTTTCTTTTTATAAGCTATACACAAACAATATTAATAAAGTAAATATTTGTAAATAAAGTAAAGAATTCGTAGCCAATATAAATAAATTGTATGTTGTATTTTATCATATGTATTTAAAATAATTTAATATGCATATAAAGTTTTCGAAACTTAACTCTAGCTTATGAAAATTAATAAAGTACTATTGATTTCCATGTAAATGTTAAGTTTCAAGAAGTTTTCCCTACCTTTCAGTGATGAAATTCATTCAACTTTATTTATTTTATACCAAAGTAAGTTTTTTCATTAAAATATTATGAATTATTAGCATAAATATGCTAAAAAATTGTAAATAATGAAATAAATCGACAAATTCGAGATTCGAAAATTTTTTTTTCGATTTTTCTTAATTTTAAGCTGCTAAATGACAATAAATCACTAACATCGACGTACCATTTGAAAGTAGATATCTCGAAGAAAAAAATGAGCACTAGTAGAACATCAAAATCCAAAAAAAAATCAATAAAGTTGTTCGCCGAAGATAGGGGTGTTTTTTCGGAAAAATGGTAAAATTTCGAAAAATATTTATTTGCCATAATTGAAAAAATTCATACTTATTGTATGCAAACAATTACGTACTTTCACAAAGTTTCATTTAAATTAAATAATTTTCACGTGAGATAAAAAATAAAGACAGAAAAATCGGTTTCTCGTTATTTTCTCGCAAACTTTGAGGTTATGTCGAAAAATATATAGAATAAAAATTTTAGATTTTTATATTATCTACAACTTTTGTATGAAACACTTTTCTCTAGGAGGTCACGTTTCGCCACAAATAACGAAAAACGGTTTTCATTCCTTAAATAGCACCCCATTTCACTACTTCCCTTCATCTCAAGTTCCAAAGTATTTTTTAAAATTTTTTATGACCCCAACTATATATTCCAGCTGGCCGTTGCCTGCTATTAATTTTTTCATCTCAAAAGGTAACGGCCCCAGCCTACACGTCCAGCGGAAGTAGAGTAACGCGAAAAAAAATTATTTTTTTTGTACAAATAGGCTTAAAATGCCATGAAACGTCGAGATTTTAAATTCGAGCGAAAAAAAAATTCCTGTTTGTCGGTCTGTCTGTCTGTAACTCTTTTTGTGCGCACGTTTACTTTGGAACCGTTTGTGATATTGACTTGAAATTTTGGTACACTAATGTATCGTAACGAGATCTGGAACTAAATTATTTGTTGGCCCCCCACTATCAGCCCCAAAAAATTAAAATGTGATTTAGTGTATATACAAAAACGAAACTTTTAAGAAAGTTTTTTGGCGGTAGCTACCCCCATTGCCATCCCCATCCCCATCCTATTATTGAAGAGGATAAAAAATTAAAATGTGATTTAGTGTGTATACAAGAACGAAACGTCTAAAAAAAAGGAAATAAAATATTACATAGGGATTTAGTGTGTATAAGACTTGAATACAAAATCTAGATGTGGAAGTAGTGATTCCTTGGGCAGCGTTTTTTTTTACTTGATTCATTAGAAACGAGTAACTTAACATTGAATTTTTTGATGATGCATTTTTTTGGAAGCTTTTACCCATATCTCGGTATATTTATATCAAAAAGGGATGTAACAGGGATCAAATTCTATGTAATTGAATAATTTTATAAAATATATTTGATGTAGAACTGCCTTATTATTTTTTAATAAATTGTGAATTTAGAAAGTACAAATCGATGTATTTAAAGCGATGAAAAAAGGTGAATTAAAGAGGAAAAATTTCATTTATCTCTAACTTTTTTCCTTTATATTTCCTATTACCGAACAAATCAACATTCAAAAAATGTTTCTAATTCCCTTATTTTTCCAGACTTCGCTGGACACCCTGTAACAGTCAGCCCCTAAAACTGCCCCTTAAGCAGAAGAGATGGCTTCTCGAAGTTTCTTGGTTAAACATTTTGCACAAAATATCCTCCACTAAGTAACAAAGTCGAATGTCGAATAAACCCTAAGATACTTCGTCTGTACCTTTGATTCTAAGAACATCTTGGGATGGTTCCCTCCCTTCAATTTCGTGTACCTAACAAAAGCATTCAATAAAGCGTGGGCACTTGCGAATTTTTTGCTTATGATTTGTTTACAATGGAGAAAGGTGATTCAAAGCTGCAGCTTTCTTTGTTGCACGTTTTATCGCGGTCGAGGGCTTTTTAAATAGTTTCTACTTTATTTTCTATAGACTTTAGAAATCCACGAGAAGAAATGACCTTCCATCTGTTATCACCAAGCCGCATTTTGAACAAGATGAAGGTGATATGAACGTGTATATGTTCATTTGAAGAAGATTCTTCCCATGGATGATTTTGATATCTGCAATCTACTGACACTCAAACAATGATTTTTATCGAATTCCTAAAACACTCGAAGTTAACAATTATTTTCATCTCGACCTTTGTTAATAATCCTGGCAAGATCGTGAAGTGCCAAGATGCTTTTCAACTCGAGTAACAAACGACTTTTGCTTGTCATCCTTCCAGTGCGAACTTTTTTGCAACAAAGGCTCAAGGGTATTACAGTTTTGTGAATGCTGTATACAATTTAAGAATAATAACAGCAGAATGAAGTATTCATTTCCAAAGTTAATTCACGTCGCCATGCTTTCGCGATAAATGGAAATTTAATACATTTGTCAAGGCGTTTGCGAGAAATGTCAGTTTAGCTGTAAACGTGGAGCGTTGGTCAAATATTCAACATTCTTTTGCGGGCGAACCTTATTTAAAAAATAACTATTCTGTTGTAATCACCCAGCGTTTATTTCGTCGTCACTTTCATTTAAATCCACGAGATGCAGTTCCTTGTCGACTAACAATTAAAAAGTGGATGCACAAGTTTCGCATTACTGGTTCATGTGCCAGAGAATAAACCAAAAGGAAGAACTTGTTCTGTATTCACAGTTGAAAATGCTGAAAGGGTAAAGAGCAGCTGTGCTACGAAGTCCTAAACGATCTGCAAAACGACAAGCATTAGCATTCAACATTTCGAACTGTAGTTATCGCAGCATTCTGAAAGACTTATACTTCCATCCCTACAAAATTCAAGTGTAATATTTTTAGTCGCAAACCTCTATAAATCCTTATTTTACTATAAGGAAAGTAACCAGACTGCAACCAAAGTTACAAGTCTGGCGCGTTAAGTGTAATAATTGCATATTACCATCAAAACGCTAATGCTTCGATTGCAACAAACACCAGCCGAAAGACTGATCCTACTTAAAGGAGCTCTCTTGCCAGTCGTCACACACCACTTGCAGACTGCAGTTTCGAGCTGTTGGCTCTCGTCAGTGCAAGGTAGGCACGCGACGACCGACACGAGAATCCTTTGACTATTTGGTACATCCCGGTATTTCTACAATAGCGACATGTAAAATAGCTAGATGGCGCCTGCTGGCTATTTTACATTGTAAATGATGGATGGTCAATGGGACAAATTGCACTGCGTTATAACATTAACAAAAATTTGATGTGTAACATTTTAAGAAAGTGAAGAATAAACGGTACGATTAGTAGAAATTCTGGATCAAAGGACAAAGGATATTCTACTTAACAAGAAATTAACTATTAATATTTCGTTATTGCACCATTTCTATTTATAACTTCTATAAGTCTGTTTGGCATAGAATTAAATAACCTTATACAATAATCATTAGTAATAATATTTTCCCATGCATTATTTACTATTTCCAGTAATTCTTCAGCATTCTGTGGTCTCGCATTTCGTTTGGGGATACTTTTTACGAGTAGTCCCCATACTTCTTCCACAGGGTTAAGATCTGGACTATGATTGGGCCAGTTAAGAACATTGATGTTGTTATCTTGAAACCAGTTAGCTACACTATGAGCAGTATAAACTGAACAATTGTCTTGTTGTAATATGAACTCATTATTAGGAAATAATTGTGACACAGAAGGGAGCATAATATTGTCTAAAATCCTAATATACGTTTCACTATTACATCGTTCCTCAAAAAGCCACAAAACACCAGGACCACGTGCCGATATCCAAGCCCATATATTGATGGAAAATCTACCACTTTTATCATTGTTAGATATATATTTCTCATCGAATCGAGTATTCGGAGGGCGGTAAACACGAATACGACCGCTGTGTGTTGACTGGAAAGTTTTTTGGTCTGTAAAGATTACATTGTGCCAAAAATTTACATCATGCGCAAACCCTACCCGAGCTTCTTTATGTTCAGCTTTAAGTAAGTATTTCTGTGCTGCTGCATGACAGCGTAGCTCCGATCCTCTTATTCGCCGCGACCAGTACTACTCGATCCAGGAAAATTCGTTTCTTCCGCAGCCTGAATAACTGAGTAAAATGGATTTTCTACTAAAGCATTTACCAATTGCAAATCTTGTTGTTGAGTTGATATCCTTCGCCGCCCTGATCCAGGATATCTACTAATCGTACCGTTTATTCTCCACTTTCTTAAAATGTTACACACCGAATTTTTGTCAATATTATAATGCAGTGCAATTTGTCTCATTCACATCTTCTCATATGAGGCATATTAGTTTTTTGCGCACTTGCAATAAATTATGGCAAATAACTGACAATGTCACAAAAATTAAAGTTAGATGTACACAAATAGATTTTAGCAAAATATCTATTTTTTTTGCTCAGGACCGTACATATTTTTTAAAATTCAAGAAACACACAACTTATAAAATATTTTAAGAAATCAGTAAAAAAACGGCGTAAATGCAAAATTCACCAAAAAAAATTAAAAGCATTTTCAAATAAAAAAAAACTATAGGTACTTAAGCTTTTGTCGGCAAATTCTTTTATTTTTTCACATAACTCGTGTTCTGTATCAATTACAACCAATGGACCTTAAGTAATTTGTGATTATTTTTAATTTGGAAAAGCTTTGGAAATTTTTAGTAAAAATAGTAAGAAAATAAAAATTTATGTTTGGTGAACTGTTAACTAGATTATTGATTGCTCGAGCAATAAGATAATGTTCACTTATTATATTTATATCAAACAGAGGAGTCCCAACAGTGATCTGCCGTTGGATTAAAACCAGCCTAGACAATAGGATCATAATATCCAATCTGGGTGAGGCGATAGTGAGCACAGGGTGCCCCCAGGAAGGAGTACTATCTCCACTACTGCGGGCAACCCTGGTTGACGAAATCCTCCAAAAACTGTCCACAGAAGGCTTCTGTTGCTTAGGATATGCTGATGATCTAGCAATAGTTCTCAAGGGGCGATTAGCGAATACAATAACGGAGCATTTGCAAAGAGCCCTAAATGTTGTCGACAAATGATGTTGTAAGGAAGGACTCTCTATAAATCCCCACAAAACAACAGTCGTCACTTTTACACGAAGAAGAGCGCTGGAAAGCCTAAAGCCCCTAAGGCCGAGAGTAGAAGCAGGTATACAAACAAATAGAGTAAAGAGTTCCTGAGATATTAAATAAAATGTCAATTTTGGATGCCGCACACCTGAAACACTCTGTATATTAAAAATAATGTTTCTTTAGTATCCTATGTATTAGCATTCAACTTTCTTGTACAGAAGATTAATCGTGAAGAAAGTTTATAGGAAATCTTCTCAGTATTTTTTGCACGTAGGATTAGTACCTAAAGGGGATTGCGGGTATTTTGGGACACCCTGTACAATTACGATATGATAGCCCAAAAATTTTTTTTTTTTTTATACATTTATTTAACGTCGGCCTATTTCCGCTACTGAGGCCTAACACCGACGCCTGTAGACGAGCTACCCCCAACCAGGAATTTTGCCGAACCTCTTCCCTTAAGAAGAGTAGGGATCTTTTACTTGCCTAACATTTAATAGACAAGGAACCGACGGCTTTACATCCCCTCCGAAGGATGGTATATCTCCTATACAACCCTCGCCTAAGGTTGTATAGCTTCCGCGCATACACTGATATACAAGCCACTGGAAGATGGGTGAGGCGAGGACGTGGTCTTCGTTGGAACGGTCACCAAGCCCAAAAAATAAAAATGAAAAGTGTTAATTGGCGAAATACATTCCACGCACAGTTTTATTTTAAAGATTAGTTCTGTTTATTTGTGTGGCATTGTTTATACTGTACTAACAGGGTATGTAGACAGATTAGATATTAAACTTATCTAAACTTTAAATATGTTTTCAAGGATTCTATTTTAGATACCTGTATATTTTTTGTGTTGTAAATAAATAAACAATATTTTTACCATTATCATAATATAAAAAAATACTTGACTGTGTACTTAATCTCAATGGCACTACGTAAAAGTAATTGTGCTGTATTCACCAAAATGCAATGCAAATATGGATTCGCAGCCGACCACGCCCAATTTCAAATCCAAAAACATTTTTCGTTGGCCAAAATATATGCCTGATTGATTGTTTGACTGAATCAAATAGGGATAATAAGGATTATCCCTTATCCTTGATTAATATTATATTTCAATGAAATATTAATCTTCATATCAATCAAGTTGTAGCTACCGATCATGTTATTTATTTAATATAAGCTTTCACGCATTAATTAAATTATCATAACGAAGTCTATCAAGAAATAATTGATAACATTAATATTGTGTTTTATAATAAAAAATGCTGATTGAAGTGTTCAATAGAACAAAAGGATAATTGCTTTTTTCCTCAGGTATAAAATAATATTTGAATGAATATTCAGCTAAGTGATTTCCTACAATATGCTGTGCATATTCCTAAATAGTACAGATCGATAGTCTCGATCGCTTTTTGTCACGTAAAAAGAAGACAAGGAGAACTACGTTCTACATCTGAAATAAATTCAATAATATCATAACAAGTGTTCCGTTTTTCGCGTTACATTTTGTCAACTTCAAACCGCGAAAGCTTGTTTAGATCAAATGGAACACCCTGTATTTTTTACGTCAAGTTATGTAAAATTGAATTCCCTTTTTTTCTGATGTTAGCATTGTGGGGGTTAAAGTTACAACTTTTCGAAATATTTACGATTTTATTAGAAATTCATAAATTGTTGTAAACAAGTTTTCGCGGTTTGAAGTTGACAAAATGTAACGTGAGACACGGAACACTTAATATGATATTATTGAATTTATTTCAGTTGTAGAACGTAGTTCTCCTTGCGTTCTTTTATGTGACAAGAAGCAAATGAGGATCTTTTACACGAAGAAAGTTATAACGGTTCTTGCAAACCGTTGCACCTGTCAAATTTTCTATAAAATGTCAAATATCTCTGAAACGGCTAGGTTTAGGTATAGGATATGCTACATATTTTCGACTCAGAATTTTATGCTCTTTTCCAAAACCCTAAAATATATAGGGTGTTCCATTTGAAATAAGCAAGTTGGTATCGCCTTCCGGTATAAGCGGAAGCGCCAGCTGCTTGTAATTATTTGAGTTGGATTGGCCACACCGACATTAGTAATTATCTAAATTTTCAAAATTTTCTGTTGCGTACTTTTCTTTATATCAATTGATTCAATTCCCGGTGAGACACCCTGTATAGTAATCTTTACAGAAAAATCTGACAAACAAGACAAACGTTTAATTTCCCGCGGAAAAATAAATTTTCCCGAGCTTAATCAAAAACACTCCTTAATAAACTGGAACTTTACACACAGTAACATCGACCACAAATATAACTCTTTTATTTCTGCTATTAAAAATAAATTACAAGAAGTTGCACCTAAAAAAGAAGTAGTTATTAAAGTCAGGTTTCAAGAGTGGTGGAATGACAAAATACGAGACGCAGCCGAACAAAGAGATCGCAGTTATAAAATTTATAATTTTACTGTTTATTAGAAACTATTGAATATCTCCTAGAATTAAAAGGGTCAATAAACATTTATAAGCATTTTATTTATTTATAAATGCACAGCATATAAGAATCGCATTCATAATTTAGAAAAAGGAAACAGATTTTGTTTCCGAAACGTCAGATAAATATTATATGCTTATTTTTGTTATAATTCGTATTAGTTGGTAAAAACTAGCCACTGACTAATCCTTTCACTTAAACATCACAGGCGTAGATGTTTGTTGTTCTGGACTTGCAAGCGAAGTTATTATTTTCTTTATTATGCCTTAAGTTGGCCATGAAAAGGCAATTGTAGAAACAATAAAAACATATTGTTAACTGTCATTTAAGGTGTGAATAAGTTCTGTGTGCTAAATATTTGCAAAAATAAGTGATATTTGTTATGGAACAAATAAATTTGAGGCACAAAATTAAAATAGTTCGTCGGGCTGGTGATAATGCTCGTTCGATAAGAGCGGCAGCTGATGAATTTAATGTTAGACATCCAATGAACTAAACGTGTCAGTAGTACCACTGTGCCGTATCAAAATATTATCAGAGGCAGAAATCACGAACAATCTTCATTTATTACATTAGACTAATTGTTATTCATAAAATTTTTTTAGTGTTTCCTTCTTCCAATTATTTCATGTCATTGTTATTGATTCCATGTTAATTTTGCGGCGTGATTAACGTCATTATGTTTTTATTGCTTATTAGATTTAACTTTGTTATCTGTTTTTGATGTTTATTCCATGACTTACTATGTCTGCAATAATAAATGCGTACTAATATTTTCATTTTAAAATTTATCTGTAAAAAGTTGTTAATCCGTATTTTTTATAAAATTTGGTACATACTCATTTAGGAGGGAGCTGAATACAGGGATGTATTCAGATTTTACGTAAAAAAATCGCTAATACTATTTCTTAAATTTTAGCCCCTAGCAAAATCGCGGTAGGCTGATTAAAAAAAAATATGACGTGTTGTCCAAAAGTGTAATTTTTGGTGTTGTATCTTTTACAAAAAACCCGGTCAAAATCGCTTAATAAATACAACTTTTATGAGGCTGTTAACACTGAGTCACACTGTATATGGTAGAAAAAACCCGCAAAAAGAATAAATGAAGGAAGATGCATGAATTTTAAAAACGCTTGAATTTATGATTTTTCCATAATGTGTATAGTTCTAGTAGGAAAATCCTGAGACATAAGAGACCCAACAAAAACTTTACGACTTTTGCGACATTAAAATACCGGTACTCTTTTTAGTGCTGTTCTCAAATTGACAAGCTTACCTTTATAGGTTTTTAATGTGCGTCGGGTCGTTATTTGATGTCAGGCTTGGCGCCATGGCCCGCGGCGATATAATTATGTTATAAAGTTTTTGTTGCGTTTTTTATTTACTGGGATCTATTTACTTCAACTTAGCGCCATGGTCCGCGCCGATAATAATTATGTCGTAAAGTTTTTGTTGCGTTTTCTCTGTCTCAGTTTATTCCTGCTTGAACTATACTATATAAGTCGATAATATAATAAAGGAACTCATAGAAAAATTTAATATCGTAAATATTCGACATTTTTGAGCTTTAAACGAAACGCTATGATATTGCCTTGACGTCATTTTGACGTCACTAATTTGCCCTGAATTTGCTATTTCACGTTGTTATCCTTAATATTGTTATTAACTATTGTGTAACGTTCGATTTGCACAATCGCACGTTCCACGTTCCAATAGAAAATGTATTAGAAAATCTCAAATTATTAACTAAAATACATCTTTGATCGCTCTGCTCCCGACTAATGAAGTTTATCTCCGAACCTAAAACTTGAATCGAGTGGCAATTTTAGAAGTTGACTTATGCTACACAACCCTAGATGGCGCGAACTAGTTCCCAAAATAAATTACTTAAACAATTTGTTTTTAAAAGATTTAACATTACTTTAAGATTATTTATGTCGTAAAGACTAGTTGCTTCTGCCAGAGTTTAAATAACATTTTAATCTCAAAATAAACGGTTCAGATCGGTATAAATCTATATGAAAGGGAAAGATGAAGGGAGTAGTTTTGCGAGATAGAACGCGGTGCAGCGAGGTTTCCTTCCCTTTTGTATCCAGCCTTCATGCCGGTCGGTTGCTTGAACGAAAATTTTATCTACACCTCTAAGAGAGGGATTTTATTAAAGCCTTATAGGAATAAGGTATGTAAAATTGGTTTAAGTTTATCGATGCGAATTTACAATGTGAAAACATCTTTTTAGAATTTTAAATTTGCAATTTAAATTTCATACATTTAATTGATGGATGTTATACCTAAATGATTAAAGAAATTATTTCGCCCTCGCTATTCTACATGAACGAGAAATAACTCAACTTTGGTATGGAGCTGTAACCCGCTGGAAACTTATTTTTTGCTACCACAGTTTTTACTCTTGGTGAACACGTTTCGTAGAATTTGGAAATGGAGTCAAGCTGTCCATAAAAGTATAACCTTTTTATTTCAATCACGAAGGGGACCTAAAGTGTAATCGGGTTGAAACATCTTACTTACCAAAAAGATAAGTACCATTTCGATAAATTTCTAAGAAATAGTCAGTTTTTATATCAGTAAGGAACAGTTACCAACCCAGTTTTTTTATGACTCAAGATCATAGACTGCATGTTCCTATATCGCTACATTAAATCTTTAAATAAAATTATCATCAATTATCTACTTAAAAGATTTATATTATTAACTTATATGTAGTAAAATTTATTTTGTTACCTCTTGTAGAGGGCCAAGGATACACAAAGAAAATTCTGTCTGTAAACTTTACCTTAAATGTGTGTAGTCTTTTTTATTGTCAAATCTTCAGTCCCGTATATTCGTTATATACCGTTTTATACTGTTAAATATTAGTCCTGTATATATAAAATTAGAAGAAGAATAAAGAAGGAGTGGTGGGCAAGCAAGGCCAGAGAAATTCAAAGGTACGCCGATTCACACGACTACAGGAATTTCTTTCAAGGAGTAAAAGCAGTGTACGGCCCCAGTCGGAAAAATGTGTGCCCTATTAAAGATTTAAATGGAAATCTCCTCAAAGAAGACCAGGAAATAAGAGCCCGATGGAAAGAACACTACTCTAACATTCTTAACCAGCAAAGTCAAGCCGATCACGATATTATAAATCTTATCCCTCAATATGACACCTTCGAAGACTTAGATAAACCACTAATAACGGAAGAGAACTAAACCGCCATTGGGCAGCTAAAAAATAACAAATCTCCCGGCGCCGACTCACTCCCAGCTGAGATCTTTAAAGCTGTGTCGTCAGAGCTCATACCCTACCTTAACAAACTGTTTGATGTCGTGTGGGATAGTGGTCAAGCTCCGCAGGAGTTTCATGATACACTTTTAATCAACCTCTTCAAAAACAAAGGGAGCCCTGCGGACTGTGGAAATTACAGGGGTATAGCTCTCCTGGCTGTTGGAGAGAAGATACTCACTAAAGCGATGGCAAACAGGCTAACACCTGTTATGGAAAAGTTACTTCCTGAAACACAGAGTGGCTTTAGACTAAACCGAGGCACATCGGATTTAATCTTCACACTTAAACTGCTTCAAGAAAAAACACTCGAACATCAAGGAGAAATTCACATGGCCTTCATTGATTTAACCAAGGCGTTTGACTCGGTGGACAGGGAAGTGCTCTGGAAAATTATGTTCCGCTTAGGTATCCCTAGAAAATTTGTGGAAGTATGTCGCAGTCTACATACAAACAACAACGCCCAGGTTATGTATAATAATGAGGCAACCGAACCTTTCCAAACCCTCACTGGAGTTAGGCAGGGATGTGTCCTGGCACCCCTACTCTTTAATTTATTTACCACTGCTCTAACAATTATTGTTGACAACAAACTGACAGTCAGAGGAATAGGTCTCAGATACCGTTTTGATGGCGGTCTCTTTAACATAGGGCGCTTTAGAGCTTTCACGAAGACACGCACACGATTCATTTGTGATCTCCAGTATGCGGATGACTGTGCACTTTTAGCCTCTACGCCGGAAGAGCTTCAAGAACTTTTAGATGTGTATGCCCAGAGCTATGATTCCTTGGGACTTAAAATCAATAACATTGGAAAGACTAAGATTATGTCAACTCCTCATCAAGTGAACCAAATAGACATTACACTTAACGGAAATTCTCTTGAAGTGGTGGATCAGTTCAATTACTTAGGCAACGTTGTTAATGACAAAGCAAACATGGACAGCGAGATTCGCAATAGAATTAACGCTGCATCTAGAGCACTCTGGGGACTTAGAGAGAGAGAGAGAGAGTATTTGACAACCACGACCTTGCTTTGTCAACGAAAATGGCTGTCTACAGAACAGTTGTCATTCCAACACTGCTATATGGATGTGAAAGCTGGGTCACTTACCGTCGTCATGTGAAAGAATTAGAACGTTTTCAGCAAAGACACCTCAGAAGTAGGATGAAAATCCGTTGGTTCCATCACATATCAAACGTGGAAGTACTCAGGAGGGCAAACAGCCTTCCAATTGAGGTGCTTATTTCAAGAGCACGCCTAAGATGGGCAGGTCACGTTCATCGTATGCATGATAACCGCCTTCCTAAATGTACACTTTATGGTGAATTGCTAAGCGGTAGAAAAAGGCGTGGCGGTCAACGAAAGAGGTTCAAAGACGCTCTCCATGAAAATCTAAAATCCTGCGGTATTGCAGACGAGCAATGGGAACAACTTGCAGCGGACAGAACCGAATGGCGACGGGTTGTGGCCAGCTATCAAGGAAATGTTGCTGCAAGAAGGCCGAATCCAAGACCTAACCAGGTCTATGTTTGTCCTGACTGCGGTCGACATGTGCTCTCCCGAATTGGCCTCTATAGCCATAGTCGTGTGCACCGTAGATGAATGGGAATTACAATAGACTACACCTTTTACTTGTTTTTTATTGTACACAATTTATCGACTGTAACATTTTTATACTCGGACTCGAGTAACGGCTAATAATAATATATAAAATTGTATTACCTTGTGGTTATTGTAATATATAAAATTTCTCTTAGCCTTGAAGATTTTTAAGGTTGAATTGGTGATGAAATATTTTTTTATATCAATATATTGTCGCTGAGATATATTTTTTTGATATCAGGTTCAATTAATATAATTTGTGATATCAATTTGTTGTGACATTTTTTGATATGAATTTATTGTGTGGTGATATATTTTTCTATATCCTATTATTGTAATATAGTAAATTTAAAGACGGGTATACTGTTTTGAAATAATATGGGGTTACTAACCACAAACTTGTAATATATTTCTATTATTTAATTTTTATTACTCTTTCTTTTTTTCCTGCTTTTCATTTCCTCGACTTCCCTATAAGTCTGGCGCCCTTGACTTAAACCCACGCCCATATTTGTTCTCCTAACTTTAGACTGAGTTTAGCTGGCAAAGAACCACCAGTCAAAGAAAAAAAAAACAGAACAAACAAAAAGCAGCAATTGGTTAATATGACGGATATTGATTTCATAAGATACTTAACGTATTAATCTATAGCCACAGCATTTCTTTTACATGTTTCCACATTTCAACAATAATGACGTGACGTCACCGGGCACGTATGACGTCACTCAGTAGAGACAGAGCGTTTCAATGGTTTTATATTCAGCCAAAATAAATAACTTTTCACGCCCTCAATTTTAAAGGAAAAAAAAAGGAAAAATACGAGTAAGCATATTTTTCTGTCGTCTATCTATCTATGATATAAAAATACATGCAACTTCCTTATTATATTAACGAAGAAATAAAGTGACTATAAGAAAAACTAGTGAAGTTTCTCATTATTCTCTCTTTATATTTTTTTCGTCTTACATCGTGCACTGACCTGAAATTTGCCTATAGGCTGGGGCCGTTACCTTTTTGAGATGAAAAAATTAATAGCAGGCAACGGCCGGCTGGTATATATAGTTGAGGTCATAAAAAATGAAAAAAAAAACTTTGGAACTTGAGATGAAGGGAAGTAGTGAAATGGGGTGCTATTTAAGGGATGAAAACCGTCTCTCGTTATTTGTGGCGAAACGTGACCTCCTAGAGAAAAATGTTTCATACGAAAGTTGTAGATGATAAAAAAATCTAAAACTTTTATTATATATATTTTTCGGCATAACCTCAAAGCTTGCGGGAAAATGACGAAGAACCGATTATTCTGTTTTTATTTTTTTTCCCGCGTGAAAATTATTTAATTTAAATGAAACTTTGTAAAAGTACGTAATTATTTGCATATAATAAGCATGAATTTTTTCAATTATGGGAAATAAATATTTTTCGAGATTTTACCAAAATGGTAAAATCTCGAAAAATATTTTCCATAATTGAAAAAATTCATGCCCATTATATGCAAATAATTACGTACTTTCACAAAGTTTCATTTAAATTAAATAATTTTCACGCGAGAAAAAAAAATAAAAACCGAAAAATCGGTTCTTCGTCATTTTCTCGCAAATTTTGAGGTTATGTCGAAAAATATATAGAATAAAAGTTTTAGATTTTTTTATTATCTACAACTTTTGTATGAAATACTTCTCTCTAGGAGGTCACGTTTCGCCACAAATCACGAAAAATAATTTTCATCCCTTAAATAGCACCCCATTTCACTACTTCCCTTCATCTCAAATTCCAAAGTTTTTTTTTTAATTTTTATGACCTCAACTATATATTCCAGCCGGCCGTTGCCTGCTATTAATTTTTTTTTCAGCATTAAAAATCCGTAACAACCCCAGCCTACTAGGCATACTAACTGTAAAGGTACTCTTTAATTAATTTCTTTTTCAGTTCCAAATCCTGTATCATCCCTGCAGTTAGACCTCAATGGTACGCTACATTGGCGCCCAAGTACAAATTGCGAAGGCACCAGCTACATCGTTTACATCGTCGACAGTGATGCCGAGCAATACTACTACGAAACTGATGAAACCACTTTTGACATTACCCATCTGGCGGCATGTGTGAACCATCAATTTATAATTACGGCTATTGCAAACTACGTGATGGGCGAAGATCGGAGGCTTACAGCAAGAACTCCAGCTAACCCAGGTAAGTTCGATTACATATTCTGCCCTACTAAGACAAGAGGTCTTATTTACAAAATTAATGTTTTGAGATCTTTCTTTTTTGTAGTTTTATGAAAAAAATTGTAGTACAAAACACAACATAGCTCAATCTTCATCATCATAAAATAAATCATCCGTTGAGCCCACTGGAAACTCCTCCGAAAATAACATACGGTTTGGTGGAACATGAGATCTTAACTTGGCGATCAAAGTATTTTTTCTTTCTAAACTAACACCTCGACATACTATAGAAGGCACCGGCTTAGTTAAAGGTTGTCTTTTAAATTTCTTTAGACAATTGTCATCAATATCTTCATAATTTTCAGCTGCGAAAATAGTTTTAAATGCGAAAGAAGTTTTCCTCTTTCAAACCTAAGAGATACGATGTCCTTTAGGTAAACTCTGCAATTGACTTTTTTCATCAAATCTTTCGAAGTATAATCCGTAAATTTGAAAAAATTATTGATTCCCATTGAGATTACTGTAACTTTTGAAGAATTGGCAGTGCGAACTACTTGCTCATATGTCTTTGCCATTCTTTTAAGCGACATTTCCACTTGATGGTGGAACGAATCTGCAGCCACAAAGGTGTGGCCCCCGACTCAAAGTATTTTAATGTCACACTTTCAGTGGCAACATCAGATGAATTTACGAGGTACACGAAAAAGCTGATCCGAGTCCAATTCTTGTTCTGACTTGAACAACTGTCTAATCACAGTGTTATGTTTTTAATATCTCTATTAGCCTTTAAAAATGTGGAAATAATATCGTTTTTGCATCGACCTGAGATAACTTCGTGCCAAATCACAGCTATGGGATAATTTTTACTTTTTTTTCCTAAAGGAACGAAGCTTTCGTTGAATGCTATGATGCGAGGAGTGAAAATAATTTCTTTAAAAGTGTCCATTCGCGGTAACATAGTTACCTGAAATAAATTTTGTACATTAGAAGACATGGTGTAAATGATCGTCACCACATAATTTTTACCTTCTGTAAGTCAACAGCAACATACAAATCATCCGCCTTAGCTCTTTCTACATCGTCCTGATATTCATGTCTGCCCTTAATTGCTCTTTGAGGATGTAGTTTCCATTCATTAGACACTTGTCAATTCTTTATATCATCAAATTATTGCTCAGCACTATGATCTGTTGCTATCTTATGGAGCCGATTTTCTTCGCAGTACCAGCATTCTTCGTGACCTAAATTACTAAAGGATATATTCATCTCGGTTAAAATTTTTCTGTATAGTTCGTAGGAGAACTCATTTCCATTATCCATAAATCGTTCTTTATAATCTTTGATGATGGATGTTTTCTTAAATCTGACTTCGGAACAATCAACCCAGTTTCTGTATTTCTAATATTCTTAAGAATTCTTCATTGCTTTTTTCATAGCCCAACGTAGCTAGAAGAAATATTTTGCAAACGTTTACTTCTAGACCTTCTTCTTGTGTGAGGAAATATTTGAAAGAATTTAAGCATCTGGAATTATTTCCATTTCTTACAGTGTCCCTATTTTTTGGAAATTTCTTGAGACATTTGAAAATAAAAAACCTCTGTTGTTCTTTATTAGATAGGGACCAGTATTGCTAATTAATAGATATTTGTCTTTCTATTGATATTTTATTCATGCACTTCATTGGACAATCACAATCTTCTTTTACATTATGGTGTTCAACATACAACTTTATTTTTTCGTCTTTCTTTCCTCAGGAGTTTGTTCATATCTTTTTTTAAGCTCTCCTTTCTTAGTGTACAATTTACTCTCTGACTTCTGAATTACATTCATAATGATATTTTCTAAAAGCATTAGAAATTGTGTATATCTATCATATGTATTTGACCTAGTAAATCTGCATTTAAGAAACCTGACTGATCCTCAGTTATTTTATTCACACCTGCGTTTAACTCAATCGTTTGTTGTGAAATCGTAATTGATGATAAAATCACAACTTTTCCGCTGCCCTTAGTCGCTGTACTCGTATCAGTTATTGAAGATTGTTTATCATTTAACTGACTAACATGATTAGATTCATCGTCTTCTTCACTACTGAACCATTCTTTTGCTCCGACTCTTAATTTTACCGTAGATTAAAAAACATTATGAAAATCTACTTCAATTATTCATAAAACTACTTCTACTTACTCAGAATCCATTATCTAACTTTGTAGGCAACAAATTTTGAATTACTAGGTACGTACTGTCGTGGGCAGAAAAAATAGGACAACTTTTGTTTTCTAATGTAAATCTGTCTCTATTTGAATATGTAATGAGTAGCCGAAATAAAACAGATATCACTTTTAATTTATTTTTTATTTTAATGCTGTAGTTATTGCTATAGTAAATGATGAATGGTTAACGCACTGCTTTATAACATTAACAAAAATTTGGTGTGTAACATTTTAAGAAAGTGGAGAATAAACGGTACGATTAGTAGAAATCCTGGATCAAAGGATAAAGGATATCCTACTTAACAAGAAACTGACTATTAATATTTCGTTATTGCACCATTTCTATTTATAATTTCTATAAGTCTGTTTGGCATAGAATTAAATAACCTTATACAATAATCATTAGTAGTAATAATATTTTCCCAGGCATTATTTACTATTTCCAGTAATTCTTCGGCATTCCGTTCTCACATTTCGGTTTTGGATACTTCTTACGATTAGTCCCCATATTTCTTCCACAGGGTTAAGATCTGGACTATATCTGGGCCAGATAAGAACATTGATGTTGTTATCTTGAAACCAGTTAGTTACGGCATGGGCAGTATGAACGGAATATTTGTCTTGTTGAAATATGAACTCATTATTAGGAAATAATTGTAACACAGAAGGGAGCATAATATTGCCCAAAATCTTAATATACGATTCAGTATTAAATCGTTCCTCAATATGCCACAAAACACCAGGACCACGTGCCGATATCCAAGCCCACATATTGACGGAAAATCTACCACATTTATCATTGTTAGATATCTATTTCTCATCGAATCGAGTATTTGGAGGGCGGTGTGTGTTGACTGGAAAGTTTTTTCGTCTGTAAAGATTACACTGTTCCAAAAATTTCATCATGTGCTAAAAATTCAAGTGCAAATCCTACTCGAGCTTCTTTATGTTCAGCTTTAAGTAAGTATTTCTGTGCTGCTGCATGACAGCTTAGCTCCGATTCTCTTACTCGCCGGCGACCAGTATTGCTCGATCCAGGAAAATTCGTTTCTTCAGTAGCCTGAATAAAATAGGTTTTCTACTAAAGCATTTACCAATTGCAAATTTTGTTGTTGAGTTGATATCCTTCGTCGCCCTGATCGAGGATTTCTACTAATCGTACCGTTTATTCTCCACTTTCTTAAAATCTTACACACCGAATTTTTCTCAATATTATAACGCAGTGCAATTAGTCTCATTAACCATCCGTCTTCTGCTTTAGCAATAACTCCAGATTCAACTAAATCGCTTAAATGAGGCATATTAGTTTTTTGCACACTTGCAATAAATTATGACAACTAACTGACAATGTCACACAAATTAGTTAGATGTACACAACTAGATTTTAGTAAAATACCGTTATAAGACTTGTCCTACTTTTTCTTGCTCACGACCATACCAGCACAAAAATTAACAATTCATGGCAACAACAACAATTTATAAACTGATATCACATAAGAGAATATACATTTTGAAGTTATGATGCCAGTAAACCACGTGGGGTAACGTCACATCACAAGGCAAACCATCCTAACTTTTGCAGTTAGGACAACTTTTCTTAACAGAACTAGTCATAAATGTCCTAACTACACAAATTTTCAATGTTAGGACAGAAATATGTAGCATATGCAATATAGGACAATGTTATGTAGTAATTCAATGTATTTTGTCAGTTAGGACAAAAGAGTCTGTTAATTTTTGGTGTGATAGGTTGCAGATAGGTCTTTTAGCTCTAGTATATATGAAAACAATAATATTGTGAGTTCAATAAGACAAAAATACAAAATTCCATTTTTTTGCAGATAAGACCTCTTGTCTTAGGAGGGCAGTATAACACACTTAGCTGTTTAGAAATATTATACAATCATCGGGATATTGATGTTTAGAATCTTATTATTTTATGTCTCTGTGCCAGCTCAAGTGGCACTCCTTTCTGAATTTACAAATAGATACATTCTTGCAGGATGTCCCAATATTTTAAATATATTTTGAAATAAACAGGGAGACTCGCTATAGCAGAGCATCTTCGAGGCCATTTTTTTAAAATGGAACACCCTACACATTTTTCCATTTATGAATTCACCGTAAAATTATCTTTCCAACGACCTCCAGATTTGTGGTTTTGACGTGGCGTTGCGGAGTTATTCGAAAAAGTATGAACATTTTGGTCGGAACAAGGTTTAACAAATTAATTCACTGTGTGTGTATTACTATTAATTAAGAAGATTTATATACCAATTATGTAGACAAGAGATGTACCACAAGGACCACCAAATGTTGATTACAATTATACAGGGTGTACTTTATACTAGAGATAATGCAGGACATTTCAAAGTGAATTTTCTCAATGTTTTCAAATGGAACACTCTGTATATTATCATAATTTTGAATTGGCACGCTAATTCTCTACTATTTTTGTGAATACTATCCTATAACTAAAATCGATATCTTCAGGGAGGTAATTTTACGGTGAATTTATAAATGTAAAAATATATAGGGTGTTTCATTAAAAAAATGACTTTGAAGATGATCCGCTGTAGCGAGTCATCCTGCATGTTTCAAAATACTTTTAAAATGTGCTCCTTTTGACACTATGCCACCTCCATCTCCATCTTCTAATAAAGCCAATACTGGCTTTGATGAACTATTGGAACACCCTGTATAATAATAATAATAAAGTTTATTTTCAATTTTGGTAGTACATAAAATATAATAAAGAATGAGGCACCTAAACTCCTTGAGAGAGTTTGTCTTGTGCCTTAATTTATAGACTAAATGTATATAATAATATTTGAGCAAGTGACTTATACAGAGTAAACCTTAAAATTTAATGGTAAATTCAAAGTGTAAAGTGAGAAGAAGAAGAAGATAAAGATATGTGTAACACAAAATAAGTCATACCCAAAATGATGCTAAATTAAATCCTCATTAACAGAGCAGCAACAACCTGAATAATATTAAATTAATCTATTTCCTAATTGTGTAGTATATTTTTTAAAGTTTTGATATTATTACATATATAAGTTTTGGAATGCTTTTTAAATAATGCGAAGCTATTAATTTCTTTTATTTTGTTTGGTAGGGTGTTATGCAGTTTTATTCCTATGTAGTCTATGAATTTATGAAAAGACGTTTTCTTAGGTTGTGGTTTCATTAATTTTTGCTCTAGTTTGGTACCTGTGTTTTATTTTGTCTGAAAAATTTGGACGTTTTTGTTACGTAATTAATTGCTTGTAATATGAATAATCCCTCAATATCTAATACGTTCGTCTCTTCATAGACTTTTGCTGTTGAATATTTTTTTGCTTTGCCTAATATGCTTAGTGTGGTTTCGTAAGCATTTCCCCATATTATTATGCCATATCTTAGAAGAGATTCTACTATTGTTTTATAAATAGACATTAGCTGTTTTAATTTCATTATTTGTTTTAATTGATAAAATTTATGTAATAGCCTCCTCAGTTTACTCGTTAGAATATCTATATGTTTGTCCCATTTCAGAAATTGATCTATATGTATTCCTAGATACTTAATTATCTCAGAGAGTTCAATATATTCCTGGCAGTTGTTGCAGGTAGTAGGTTCATTACAATTATGATATATTATTTTTTCAAACTTAGATTTTCCCGATACAGATAAAGAGAATGTAGTGAACTTTGTTGTTGTTTGATTTACTGTAAGTAAATTATTATTCAGCCAGTTCTTAATTTGCCATAATCCTGATTCAGCTTTTACTTTTACTGCCTCCCAAGTGATATCAATGAATAACAACGCAGTATCATCCGCATATGAGACGATCTTACCAGGGATACTTAATTGAAGCATATTGTTGATGTAAATTTGAAATAATATTGGTTCTATTGCTGTACCTTGTGATATCCCATATGTTATAATTTTCTCTTGACTGTTTTCTGATTTTATAGTTACTATTTGTTGCCGATTTGATAGATAGTCTCTGATAAGTTCGCCACATATACCTCTGATTCCGTAATAGTCTAACTTATTCAGCAGTTTTCAGCGATACCGTGTCAAAAGCCTTTGCCAGAGATCCAAGAATACTGCCAACGGCTTTTGACCCTTATTTAGAGCCAGGTATATGTCACTGACTAAAGTGTGTATCGCATCTACTGTGGAAAGTCCCTCTCTGAAGGAAGCCATATTGTGAGGATGATATGACATTATATTTATTTAAATGGTCTAAAAGTCTTTTCTTTAAACATTTTTCAACAATTTTGGCTATATTACTTATTAGAGAAATTGGGCGGTAATTTGAAATATTTGTTACATCACCTTACTTAAATGTAGGTTTGATGATGCTTTTCTTGAGAATCTCTTGTGAAAAAATTTGATTTGTTGTGTGTTCTAACGGTTTTAGAATATATTTCTTTGTATTTTTTATTGTATTCACCATTAAAGTGTCGTGACCAGGGGAACTGTTATTTTTTAGGCTGTTTATGACATTTATTAATTCATATTCTGACACTGGACTTAAAAAAATTTGTGTTTTTTATTTTTTTGTCGATGTTGTTCTCTATATTCTCTACCTTATTATTTGTAATATTTTGTGCAATTTTCTGTCCTATTTCTGAAAAATAATTTACAAATTGATTACAAATTTCTAAATTGTTTATTATAGTTGTGTCATTGTCTATTTTTAATAGGTTCATATTATTTGTGTTTTTTTGCACAATCGTTTGTTGATTCTCGAATTATATCCCATGTTTTTTTAATATCTTTTTCTGCTTCTTGAAATTTTTGTTTATAATGTTCATTTTTTGTTTTTTGAATTAATTTAGTTATTGTATTTCTATATGATTTATATTTATTTCTTAAAATTGTGCTATCCGGATTTTGATTTGATTTTTCATTTAATTTGTCTCTTTCTAATATTGAAACAATTAAACCCTGACTTATCCACGACTTTATTTTTTAAATTTTTTTAATATTATTAGATACTGTTGTTATACAAGCATTGATTATATATTTATATTTTGTGACAAATTTATTAGTAGCCAAATCTGCATTAAGCTCGCTTAAAACCCTCTCGAGATCTTTTTTCAATTTGCTATAGTTAATTGTTTCATATGTTTTTATTTCTCTTTTTTTATTTATTTTAGTTTTGTTTTCCAATAAGTATAGCATATTCGCATAATGATCAGTTACACTCATTTTAAAATAACAGGGAAACTGACTAGACTATTATAATTTTCGTTTTTAAAAAAATGCGATCTTTCACTTACTCTAGTGACTTTATTTATTTGTGGGTATAATCCATGTTCACATAAACAGTTTAGGTATTGTTGAATAGTTTAGTCATTTTTATTTAAAATATCTAGATTTATATCTCCTACCAGCATTTCTATGCAATTTTTTTCGTTTGTTCTTAGTATATCATTCAGGCCGCTAATAAAATTTAATTTTTTTGTAGAGGGGGGTCGATATGCTGCAATTATACAGTACTTTTTACCATTTTTTGACAATTAATTTTAGTAAATGTAACCTCATTTTTTTTCTCATTAGTTATATTATTTAAAATCATTGACTTGTTATTTATGTAAATTACCACCCCCGTCATTTTGATTGAAATTTGCAGCGTTATAGCAAAATGTATACCCCAGTAATTGGAAGTTTGTATTGAGTTCAAGCTGCCAAGTTTCAGTCGGTACAATTATATCATATTCGTCTTTAGAGTGTTGTAATAATATCACAACTTCTTCATATATTTTTTTTAAACTTCTGATATTCATATGGAATAAGTTAAAATGCATGTTTTCATAATTTGAATTAATTTCATCATTTATTGTATTTATGTATTAATATTGTCATAGGAATTTATATTATTTAATAAGTCTACTACTGTATTCATTGGTGTTGCTGTTTTATAAATATATCTAAATCGATAGAAATAAAGATGAAAGCAAAAAGAAAGTTGACACTAGTTATCTACGTCTGCAATAAGAAGTATAGAAAAAAGTGTGATTAGTACAGCTATCATCTATGTATCCATGTAAATACAGTTGTACTGTAATGGAGTACATATCCTACGTATTTTATTAATTTTTAATAAAAGTATGTTTTAAATACATTTCTTAAATTATTTTGGAGTACTGTAAGTTTCGCAAAAACAGTTTGATGACAAATGTACTCCGTGCCAAGTTTGATTTATATTTTACGAAATGTAATGCCTCCATGTCGAGCCAGGGTAATTGTTGGTAGAAAGTAGAACTGGTTATACCAAAAAGTGAATCCAACAAATAATAATTTCTATTTATTTTTCCTCTTTCAGACACCCAGAGCCCCACTATCAGCCATTTTTCTGCCACACCACAAAGCGAAGACTCGGTGTTGTTGGAGTGGGATTTGGATCCACAATTTGCCCACTGCGTAGCATATTTCCGAGTAGTTATTAGAGACGGCATAAACACTCCAGAAGATAGATATCCGTTATCAAGGCGTTTAGTTTTATCAAATCTGGCACCTTGTACAAACTATACGTTTACAGTAACGGGTATTTATAACGCTGCGATGGAAGGACCCATCTCTCTGGTCAATTACCCAACTGCAGCTCATAGTAAGTTACACAAAGTTATATCATACAGGGTGGCCTGTAATAACGTGTAAAAAATTTAACTGTAGATTCCCCGTTGGAATTAAGACGGGTTCTTCGTATACAATTTTTCAAAATAACCCTTTCTTGTCCAGCTAACAGAACAATTTTTTTTTCTAATGTAAATCTGTCTCTAATTGAATATGTAATGAGTAGCCGAAATAAAACAGATCACTTTAAATTTATTTTTTATTTTAATGATGTAGTTATTGCTTAGTAAATGATGGATGGTTAATGAGAGAAATTGCACTGCGTTATAACATTAACAAAAATTTGGTGTGTAACATTTTAAAAAAGTGGAGAATAAACGGTACGATTAGTAGAAATCCTGGATCAAAGGACAATGAATATCCTACTTAACAAGAAACTAACTATTAATATTTCGTTATTGCACCATTTCTATTTATAACTTCTATAAGTCTGTTTGGCATAGAATTAAATAACCTTATACAATAATCATTAGTAATAATATTTTCCCATGCATTATTTACTATTTCCAGTAATTCTTCGGCATTCCGTGGTCTCACATTTCGTTTTTGGATACTTCTTACGAGTAGTCCCCATACTTCTTCCACAGGGTTAAGATCTGGACTATGACTGGGTCAGTTAAGAACATTGATGTTGTTATCTTGAAACCAGTTAGTTACGGCATGAGCAGTATGAACGGAACAATTGTATTCTTGAAATATGAACTCATTATTAGGAAATAATTGTGACACAGAAGGGAGCATAATATTGTCTAAAATCCTCATATACGTTTCACTATTAAATCGTTCCTCAATATGCTACAAAACACCAGAACCACGTGCCAATATCCAAGCCCACATATTAACGGAAAATCTACCACTTTTATCATTGTTAGATATATATTTCTCATTGAATCGAATACTCGGAGGACGGTAAACACGAATACGACCACTGTGTGTTGACTGGAAAGTTTTTTCGTCTGTAAAGATTACATTGTTCCAAAAATTTACATCATGCGCTAAAAATTCAAGCGCAAATCCTACTCGAGCTTCTTTATGTTCAGCTTTAAGTAATTATTTCTATGCTGCTCCATGACAGCGTAGCTCCGATTCTCTTACTCGTCGGCGACCTGTACTACTCGATCCAGGAAAATTCGTTCCTTCAGCAGCCTGAATAACTGAGTAAAATGTATTTTCTACTAAAGCATTTACCAATTGTAAATCTTGTTATTGAGTTGATATCCTTCGTCGCCCTGATCCAGGATTTCTACTAATCGTACCGTTTATTCTCCACTTTCTTAAAATGTTACACACCGAGCTTTTGTCAATATTATAACGCAGTGTAATTTGTTTCATTGACCATCCATCTTCTGCTTTAGCAATAACTTCAGATTTAACTAAATCGCTTATATGAGGCATATTAGTTTTTTGCACACTTGCAATAAATTATGACATCTAACTGACAATGTCACAAAAATTTAAGTTAGATATACACACCTAGATTTTAGCAAAATACCGTTATAAGACTTGTCCTATTTTTTTTGTTCACGACCGTACACAAAGGGGTGAAATTAACTACCCTTCTTCAAATTTTGTAAATATCATTCAATTAAAAAAATAACTAAACATTGTGATTCATTTAGAAAACATTTCGTAATTAAATTATATCTGCCTAAGTGATCAATCAAGAGCGATGAGCACAATTATATTAGTGTAAAATACGAAAAGTAGGCTGGCGTCAAATTATAATTTGACAATATTGTGTACTTATATGGTGCTCATAAATTGCATGAGACATTCCAAATTAAAGACGAAAGTATTGAAAAGCAAATTTATTAGTAAACTAAAAAAAAAAACTAACACAAAATACACAAAAGATGAATTTAAACAGTAAACAAATTTAAACATAAAGACAACGATGGTTGTTTTTAGATATTAAAGCATTTATTCAAAATGACGACCTCCAACTTGAATACACGTTTGCAACCGGGGCCATTTAATTGTGGCTTCTCGCCTTCTTCCAATCCATCGATTTCTAAATGTTGAGTGTAGCCATTCTCGAACCTCTAAAGAATAATGAGGTGTCGCACCATCTTGTATAAGCCACAGTGTTTGACGTAATGCAAGAGGTAAATCGTCTATAAATTGATACAGGTCATTTTGTAAGGCGTTTAAATAAGCTGGACTATTTAAGCTGTTTGGTAACTCAAAAGGTCCTATTAATTTATTGCCAATAAGTCCGGCCCAAGTATTTATTGAAAAGTTGTATTTATATCTTCCATCTACAACAGCGTGAGGATTATCGTCGCTCCATAGATGCTGGTTACGAAAATTTAAAATTCCATGTCGAGTAAAGCATCATTCATATGTGAATCTACGCTGCAGATCGTTAGAATAGTTAATGATATCAAGGTCCAATATAACCTCACCAAGATGGTACTGCTAGATATTGAGAAAGCATTCGGTACCGTCTGGATCCCGGGACTGATATACAAACTACATAAATACAATTTTCCTGGCTACATTATCAAATTGTTACACTCGCACTTGACAGGCAGAACGCTATAAGTACGAGTCAACAACAAACTCTCCACGGAGCAGAACATTCGCGCGGGAGTCCCGCAAGGGTCGTGCCTTGCACCAAAATTATTTAATTTATATGTCTCTGACTTCCCCTCCTTTCCGAATACAAAATTGGCCTTGTACGCCGATGACACGGCTATGTATGCACACAGCCATAGCGCCCAGGCGGCGGATATGCTATTGAAAGCCCACATGGCTCGTGCCACGACGTACTATGACCGGTGGAAGATAAGGATCAACAAGGAGAAATCAGAGGCCATGGTTTTTCCCAGAACTTCACGAAAAACAAAATTATTACTTCAATCTCGATCAGGGGGGTGAAAATTAAAACAAAAGAAACCGTGAAGTATCTGGGGGTTCATTTAGACACCCGCCTGACTTACAACAAGCACATAAATGGGACGATACGCAAAGTATACTCCCTGTCTAGGAGTATGTATCCTCTGATGGCAGAGAATAACAGACTAAACAGAAACAACAAAAAGTTGATTTACACGGCCGTCGTAAGGCCGGCCCTTACATACGCGACTCCGGTGTGGTGCAGCGCATCGGCAACGACAATAAAGAAAGTGTCAATTCTTGAACGCAAATTCTTTCACCTCATTTCCAACTCAAGCAGATACACCTCCCTCAGAGACTTGTACGCCCGTTGTAACGACATCGTTCCACTAGTGGACTTCATTAAAACCACTTCTCAGGTTTTATCAACACAAACTTGGTAATAGTCCGCTAACAACCAACATCACACAAATAAGAGAGCATAATGCACCATTTCGGATTAAACACAAATTACCGTACCAGGAGCTACCCATCTTTCGACAGCATATATAGCTATCCGACTCCTTACTAAAATATTATATTTTAAATTTCTTAACCTTTTCTGTTCACTTTAACCGTCCTTTATTTTTATCAGTTTTTATTTGTTACCTTTTTGTTTTTGAATTACTATCTTCAAGCAAAACTATTCAAAATAACTACAATATTTCGAACCAAAATTAGAAATTTTATCATAAATTTAACGGCTGGCATAGCCGCTCTCGCTCAGTAGTCCATTGCCACTAGCGGGTTTTTTCAGTGAATTTTTCCCGTCTCAGCAGCCAACAACCTACTTAATGTTTTATAAGTTAACTGTTTTTTTATATTCTTAGTTTAGTTAAGTCACTTGGACATTCTATTTATCGCGCCCTAATAAACTTGCTACGCAGGTAAGGAGTAGGGCCTTAGATTTTAATTATTTTAAACTCTATCTCGGTCTCGCTCCGCTCCAACTTCCCAAATACCACGGTGCCCTCGTACTCTGGATATTCGGCTGGATCAGGTGCGAGTATCCGAGTAGATCTCTTGTACTTTTAACGACAAATAAATTTGATTTGATTGATTGATTGATTCATCTGTGAATAGTACTTTTCTTGTAAAATCTAACGGCTTCCTAAGTATAAATTTTCAAAAATCAAGTCTTACTGGAAAGTCACGAGGGAACAGCTGTTGTATTGTCTCTAAATGGCAGTGGTAAAGTTCTTGCATTTTCAAAATCCTCCATACTCATGTTCTTGTTATGTGGAATTGAAGACCAGCCTGTCTAATACTACATTTGTACAAAATAACGTAATATTTGCGCCTCCATTGCATCTCCTATTTGTCTCCGACGACCATAATCAAGACTAATTTTTTTAAAACACTCTCTTAACCTCAAGTGAATATTAGAAAAAGTACGAACATTTGGTCACAGTACGAGTAGGGAAGTTGCGACGATATAGTTCTCTTGCCGCTGAAGCATTTCGTTTACATTCACCACAAATTAAATTTATATCTGCATATTCCTCATTACTAAAATTATGCATTTTAAAATCTGGTTGGAAAACTACCAGTATTAAGTGTTAAGTAGTAATGATTATCTTATTATTTCAAAGGCAAGAAACAACATAATATTGTCAAATTATAATTTGACACCAGGCTGCTTTTAATATTTTACACTAATATAATAATTATCGCTATTGATTGATCACTTCGGATATTTATGAATTTGATTTGGGTGTACCTCAGGGTTCGGTCCTGGGACCTCTCATATTCCTATTATACGTTAATGATTTACCACCTCATCTAAGTGCTAAGTGCAAGGTTCTATTCGCAGATGATGCATCTATAGCCGTTGCTTCTGATACGGTAAATGAATTGTCTACAAGTGTACAACGTATCATAGAGGAATTTAGCACGTGGTGTCACACCAACGCTTTGATATTAAATACCGAGAAAACCGTCTGTATGGAGTTTACCAGCAAAAGGAAAAGACCCCATATAAATAAAATAATTGTGGATGGTTCAGTTTTCACATGTACCACCGTAACTAAATTTTTAGGTATTTTTATTGATTCAAATTTAAGCTGGTGCACACACACTGACTACATATGTAAAAAATTAAATAGTGCCTATTATGCGATCTTGCAGCTCAAAAATACTCTTGATACACCGAGTATATTAAATGTTTACTATGCCTTGGTTTATTGTCATCTATCGTACAATGTAGTATTTTGGAGTAACTCCAGTAACACCGAGAGAATATTGATTGCTCAAAAAAGAATTATGAGATTAATTTTCGACATAATACCCAGAAACTCATGTAAGCCGTTCTTCGTAAAATATAACATCTTGACATTTCCCTCAATTTATATATATCGCTGCTTATTACATATGAAATTTAATTTAAACTCCTACCAACAAAATAGTCATTTGCATAATTATAATACTCGTCATGGTAACATGATCAGGCTTGATCAGCATAAATCTAGTGCATTTGAAAAATCATGTTCTTATGCTGGAACTAAATTTTTTAATCATCTACCAGAAAATTTCAAGGATATATTATGTACTCATAAATTAAAAAAAAATTAAAGAATATCTTATTGAAAAATGTTGTTACACCATAAATGAGTTTCTTATATAAGATGTTATTATTTTAGCTTAGTCACATAACATTGTTAGATATAGTTATAGTCACACTTTTTAACAATTATATTTTAAATTTTTGTATTTTGTATTGGTGTATTGTAAGATTTTAAAATGTATCTCTGACCATTCCTATACTGTGAAAACAGTCGTATTGGAAAATAAATATTTATTATTATTATTATTATTATTACTTAGGCAGATGTAATTTAATTTTTTTCTCAATCATGGTCGATTTTACTAAATTTTCTCAAGAAATAAAAACGTTTCTAAACGAATCATAATGTTTAGTTATTTTTTTTAATTGAAAATAAAAATAGCAGGCAGAAAGATATTTACAAAACTTCAAGAAGGGTAGTTAATTTCACCCTTTTGTGTACACGCTAGGTGGATGAAATAATTTCATTAGATGAGTAACCGACATGTGCCAAATTTCGTCTTTTTCCGATTACGTTATTTCGAGATAGAAATTATAAACCGTTTTTTGGTACACCCCTTTAAGGGGGTGTAGCCGGACAGGAAAAGGTTATTTTGAAAAATTTTATACGAAGAACTCATCTTAATTTTCGACAGGGAATCTACAGTTAAATTTTTTGCACGTTATTACGGGGCACCCTGTATATTCCCAGCCAAAACTGATTATTTGGAGAAAATTAAGCGATTTGTTTTCATATCTAGTTGTCATAATTGAACTCCAAAGACTAAGAATGACTCTATCTTTAAACTATATATATTTTTCCAGCTGCGCACCTTCCGGAATTGGCAAGTGTTCGTCCAGGCGTGTCATATTTGGACATGACTTGGAATCTACCATCATATTCATCCAACCGATGCGCTATCAGTCAATTGATCGTAGATGGTTCACCATACGTCAATCTAACTATTCCAATTCAAGACTCCTCTGCAAGACCTCCTGTTCCTGTCCATGTGGACAATCTCCTATCGGACAGGATGTACGTGTTCCGAATAACTATGGTCAACAGCGGTGGGCCGACAAACCCTCTCACAGTGGCCGTACAGACACTGCCAGCGACTAACTAATGAAAATGTGATCAGCATTTCTGAAATAAAGTTGTATGCTATTTCAATAAGACTTCTTAAAAACCTCAAAATTTTTAAAATTAATAGAATATCAAACTAATTTACCTTTTCAGATTATATTACAACTTTTTTGCTTGTGTTACAATTGCAGTTGTATATGGCACAAACAAAATAAAATGACAAGAATTTCTTTTCAATAACTAAAATTGTATTAATTCGAAAAAGTTCCCGGTAGCTAACACCCTTTACCCATGACTTTGGATAGAGGCTGCTATGAGCCGTTATATCTCCCTCCCTCGAGAAAAATAAAACATAAGACGTCCAAAGGAATTTATTTGTTGTAAAAAAATTAACCCAGATAACATTTTCCCGTCTTCTAACCAAATTTGTAATCAAGGTTGGCTACTAACTTTTAGCCCAAAGCTGTAACACGACGTCTAAGCAATGGTAACCTGACGTCGGAAACTTTCCATTTGTCATAGTTTGAATATTACACTACAACCCAGGTTTGTAGTACGTTATAATATGTGCAGTTGTTGTAGTACAACGTTGGTCCGACGTCGGTAACTTCCCACTAACCATATTACAATGTATAGGAGTCGTCATAGAATTACTTAAGGACTGTAGTAAATAGTTACACAGAAATATAATTATAACAAGTAAACAATTAACTGATCCTTATGAAGAACAGTTCTTAAATTAATGAATAAATAATTTTGACTGTGTAGTAGTTAAGGTACTGTCATAGTATATGCCTAAAAATTTTACACTTGTGGTGGCACATGACATGGATGAATTATTTAATATAAGATTGACACCGTTACATATCCTTTGCCTGTTGTAAAAACGTAAGTAGTAGGTTTTCTCACTATTAAAATATAAAGAGTTGCTACAGAACCATGCATTTAGATTAGAGTGAGAAGCATTGCAGGAATCGTCCAGTCTAATATCATCCTTGCAGGACACAAGGACAGAAGTATCATCCGCGTATATAGTTAAGTTAGCATTTGGTATTGCATTTTCTACATCATTAATGTAAAGTATGAAAAGAATTGGGCCTATAACGGAGCCCTGAGGCACTCCAATTTGAACATGCTTATCTTCAGACTGCGAAAAGCTTTTCGAGCTGTCAGTGATGTAAGATAAATTGAGATCGATCCTTTAGATAACAGTTTATCCAGTTTAAAGCTGAACCTTCAATACCACATTTTTTAGTTTATACAAGAGTAGATCGTGATCAACGCAGTCGAATGCCCTGCTGACGTCACAGGATACTCCAACAGGACACTCGCAAGCATCAATCTTGCTAATAACATTGTTATGAAAACTATGGAGTGCTGAACTTGTACTTCTATTTTTTTGAAAGCCGTGTTGGTTGTTAGTGATAATTTTGTTTTCATCTAGATAAGAATCAAGTAAGCATACTCATACTCATACTCGTAAGCATACTTAAGGTAAGCATACTCAAACATTTTGGAGATGCCGAGATCTCAGTGATCGGCCTATAATTATTATTTTGCCGGTCGCATTTTTAAAAAATTGGATTTACTTTCCCAGTTTTAAGACTGTTTGGAAAAGAACCGCAACAAAAGGAAAGATTGGTCAAAAAAGTCAATGGTTTTATAATAAAAGGTAAAACTTTCTTTAGGAGATTAGGATATTCATCTACGCCGCTAGACCAACTGTTCTTAAGTTGGTTTGTCAATAGTTCTAAGAGATCAGATTCAATGTATGGGTACAGAAGAAATTTATTGGTTAGGTTAGAAGATTTAGCAGAGCCTTCATCATTTCCTTTCTTTCTATCAATTTTTTGTATTAACAATAAAGGCGCCTAAAGAAGATAATTATTGAAAGTATTGCTTACAATACAAGGGTCTTCTAACAATTCCCCATCTTCATTTCTAATAGCCATATTATTATGGATTTTATTTTTATTACTTAGTTCAGAGACTACTTGCCTACAAATTTTGTTTCGGTTACCTGCATTATGTATTTTGGATTGATAATGTTGTTTCTTTTTATTAGCCACTAAATATTTGTGTTTGATCTTAGCCTTCTTATATTTCCTTCAAATTGTTGTTTGAAACCTTAACCTCGCCATCAACCCACTTACTGTTTTTTCTAGGTGTGTGACGCTCTTTTCCCCGTACAGTGCGAGAACTAAGGCTGTCACTTTGACACTCGAGCTTTATTCAGTACTCGGGCGCCAGTTCAAGTTTAAAGTGTTTGAACAACACTGCCCACAAGTCGAATGAGCGAGCCTAAGCAGCTCAGTGAAGAATCAGTTAATTCCAGTGGGTCAATAAGGGAAAATAGACTTTCACAAACACAACAGTAAAAGCAGAAGTTCCAATAATATTTAAGTATATATTACAGTAAACCTGTGGTTGCAGTCCTAAATAAACAGAAAAATCACAATTAACACAAATTCATGTACAGATATATATATATAAACAATAATAGTAGAGGGAGAGTAGCAAGCAATGTGGTAACGTTAGCGGTAAAAGCGTAGAAGCGGTTAATCGAGCAGTGAAAGCGTGCAAACGAGGGAATTAGCGAGTTTATGATAAAACGATCGTTAAGGAGACATTGTACGGATACCAGAAAATGCGAAGCAAGCAGAATTATTTATAATAATAAAAACAGTTTATAAAACAGACCGAAAATTTGGCTAGTGCTTATCAATAGTAATAGTACCGGAGATTAAGTATCGGCAGAGTGAGCAAATTTTCCTGTCATGAACTCAATACACTGTGCAAACAAAAGCTTAATTAAAACTATCCTTTTACTAAGGTTTAGTTCGGAGCAAACAATAATGTGACTTAAAAAAAAGGTGAGAGAACCCTGTAGGGACGCAAGTCCTAAAATACAGGGGGAAAATAGGAACTTGTAGGGACGCAGGTCCTGAATACAAGTTAGGGTAAGAAGGTAGTCACAAGGTGAAAATATTAAAGTAAAATATTCAAATAATTAAATATGAATTGAAACCGAATTATATGTAACAGACTTCTGGATGCACAGTATAAAATTTTCAATCAGAAAATAAACGGTGAAATTTAATAAGCTAAGTGTTAAAACGGCAATCAGTAAATATGAAATAAATAGTAGATTATTTAAGCAGCGTAAAAATTTCAATCAGAATATATGCAATAAAATCCCGGTGACTAAGTTAAAAATTATCAGTCAGTAAATATGAAATAAATACCACGAATATTCAAATAGGATAAAATTTTCAATGAGAATAAATATGGAATAATAAATGCACTAGCCAAACATATATCTAAGTTTTCTTACTCTTTACAGTATCAGCGGTGGACCCTGGGCACTGGTAGACGTCTGGTTACTTCGAGAATTCTAACGCATTCTGCTTTTACAGGTCTTTTCAGTCAGTTTTATAGCCAGATTCCCACTCGGGGCATCGCGAGGAGTCCCACGTGCTCTAGTATCGCGCATGGCCCACTGTATTGAATACAAGCCAGCGAGGACGGCTATAATAAGTTATTAAACTACCGGTAAATTATTATTACGTGCGTTGGTTGGTATAAATAAAGTATTCTGACTTTTGTAATGTATGAAATCGGTTTCAAATAATTATTCTAACCAACTACGAAAAAGAAACGGATTTAATCGGCCACAGATAACTAATTATTGAGTTAATTACTTCAAATAATAAACAATAATTCTGTTTATAAATATATCCCGGTGTTCAAATAGTAAATATTGCCTGCTAATATACTATCGTGTGCTTAAGGCGGTAGAATATGGTTTTAGTTGAACAGAAAATATTATACAGAGTTCAGTTAAACTTAAATCTTATGCAGATTTCCGTAACGAAAAATGCTTCGTTACAGGTGTTATTTCTGTATATTTCTTGTGCAATGGGAAGTAGTTATTAAAATGATATGAAAATATATTTGTGAAATAGGCAAAGGCTGTATCTAAATCGATAAAAGCATATAAATTGTGCCAGTTCTCGCTAACTAGGGTATTACTGAAGTTAGATAATGCAGAGTCATTAAAGTTTCTTTTAAAATAACATATTTTCTTATCCCTATCAAAACTACCAAGAGAAAAGTCATAACGTCATAACGTTGCCAATACTGAACACAGATTAGCTACAAAAAATTTTACTACCTAACTTTGATTAAAAATGCCTAAAAAGCGGAGCGCATTTAAGTACAGTGGTACAAGAAAAGACAGGTGTCTAGTTAAGTACGTTAGTTTAGTTTAGGTCAAAACTATATGAAGGAAGAAAGGTAGTATGGTTAGTCAAACGTTTCCCAACGTTGCATCCTGAGACTGGGCTGAGATGATTATAACCGTAGTTATAAATTCTTATTCATATATTTAGGAGAGAAATCGCAACTAAAGGTCGGGACAAGGTGTTACATTTTTGTCAATATTTTTGGCATGGTAGTGCCAAAATATGTTTATGTAGTCGCAATTGGGCTGATTATATGGAAATCTCCCAACGACTCCATGTTTTAGAGAGAGATGCAGATAACTTCTTCGGTCCACGTTTGAAATTTAGACATGACACTATTTTTAAATAAGATGCAGTTCTTGGTTGCAATCCAAAAAATCATTTTTACTATTGCAAAAGTAAGTTACTTACCAGGTATAAATTTTTAATACTTGCGCTTATGGGCAACCTTGTTAAATTGATAAATAAAACAACTCAAGCCTGCGCGAAATCCATGAGAAATGTATGGGAGGTAGTGGTGGAATAATAAAGGAAGAAACAATAACTGGAAAATTAACATCAACGAAAACAAAACAGAGACAATAACATTGCACCGAAAGTTCACCAATGTGACTACATTCACCAAAATTAAAATTAACAATAAGTTAATAGAGGAAAAAAGCAGAGCTAAGTATCTGGGGGTAACCCTGGATACAAGGCTCTGCTTTGGACCCCATGTTACAACAACATTACAGAAAACGTATGCAGCCCTCAGCAAACTGTATCCATTGGTGAACAGACGGAGCAGACTATCGACCGACAACAAATTAACACTTTACAAAGTCATATTCCGACCAATTCTGACGTATGCCTGTGCGTCCTGGAATTGTATTTCAGACGCACAGTGCAAAAGACTCCAGACTACACAAAACAAAATAATAAGACTCCTACTCAACGCCGACAGATACACCCCGATCGCTGAATTGCATGAGAGGGCCGCCGTCCCTCTCATGAGACAATCTATTGACGATACGGCTCAAAAATTCTTCACACATAAAATTCAGCGATCGGTACTTACACAGAACCTGACTAACAGACGTCGACACAACGACCCTCCCCACGCACACAAACTTCTACATCAGAACTTACCTATATATGACGTACGTGACTGACGTTAGACAAACACATATAACCTTTATGACATACAGCTCCCTGACAACCCCTTCTTTACCCCCCTTTCCCCACAACCCCTTTCCTTATACCCCTTTTCATTTTTAATTTGATTCAGAATAATTTTTAATTTTAATACAGAATCCTTTTTTATTTCATTAATACACTTGTACATATATTTTAATCTTTTATACAGAAGTACTTTTTAGTTATGTGATAAAACAACTCACATTGAAGCAGGTTTTTGGAAATTTTCCTGCATTTATACATAATAAATTTTAATTTCAACGCATTAAGGTATCTTAATTTTATTTTCTTAAACTGCTTTGCAGACACAGACGTAAAATTCTATTTATTTATTGGAAAATAGAGAACATGACTCTAATTAAAAATTCTTGGAGGAGTAACCATTTTCCCGGCATCACATCAGCCAACCTACCTATAAAGTTTATAACTCAATTAGCTAGGCTTTAATTATACCGCACGCTGTGCAGGATTATAATGTATTATACATAGGGAAAATGCCTTTAAATGAAATATGTTGTATATATAACCTTGAATAAAAATCTTTTAATTGGTAATTGGTAATTGGAAGAGGCAAGTCTGCCGCCTTGAAATTGAAATCTTGCGTTCATCAATCGACCCGCTTAAGAATTATAATTTTTTGAGCTTCTAGTGGAATAATTTCAATGTTTTTTTTAAATCGATGTCTCATGCAAATTATTACGTTTAATTATTATATTTTCAAACGGATATAATTGTTTATTTTCGACCTTTTAACGTACCAATAATTATTTATTTTATAAATTACTTTAACAATCATGCCTACTATATTTAAATGCACATACATTTATTTAAAATTTTTAAAATTGTTTAAACAATAATAATTTACAAATATACGTTATCGTTCAAGCAGTTATTTTAATTAAACGAAAAATATTCTGCTCGTAGTAATAAAAAATTACAAGCAAGGTAATATGTATAAATATTGATAATTTAAGAGCGGACATAGATTTAGAGTACCCAGAAGATTCTCTTGAAAAGAAAATGGACGATTTCGAGCAAGAAGAAAATATTTTTCAGTTACATGGTGAAGATTTCGAAGATGAAGAGCCTGCTGAAGGAAATGAAGTACTTCCAGTATTTAAAAAACCGAGAATCATTTAAAATATTTTAGATTACATTTACTACATTTTAATAATAAAAACTAGAAATGGCCGTAGGCTCCGGCGCTCATAGTGGCGCCTGCGGCGCCACACGGGGATCCTCCCTCCGGTCGCATCCCCTCAGTTGAGGACGCACGGAAGTCGGAGATATGTTCAAAATTCTAGAATCGGTCCTCGGATTAGCCTCAAAATTCTAAGGAATTGTCTTTGAATGTAATTCGTGTTCTACGACCCCAAAATAGGTTATCCTGAAAATATCACGCAAAAATTCGAGGTTTCCGTTCTCCTTTAGTATTACCCCTAAATGATACCAAAGACGTTAATTCAGTAATAGGCACATTATTTGAACAACAAACAGTACAGCACTTCCTAGTTGGTTTTGCAGAAATATAATAATATGATTTGAAAATTGATTATGACATTTTTGTTTGTTCAGAATGTCTAAAGAAACAATTATCGACCTTGTTGATTTTGATAAAGATCAGACTGATTACGTCTATTCCTGTAAATTGGACTAGCGTTTGTTCCATTTTTATTTGTACACTGTCAGAATACACGTATATAAATAATCTCAGATTCAAGAAATAGATAATAATAATGACGTTTATTGCCACTTAATCTTGAATACCTACCTATTATTACCGCTCTCAGAGGACGATTATAAGCATATCAATACGGTAAATAAAAAACGGTTTTATACAGTTTGACCATGTGTTAACCTATTTTTGGAGTCAGTTTTAGGAGTAAAATTTTAATAACTGATTTTTTAAAAAAAAATCTATGCACGCCACTGGATTTCCTCCCTCAAAAAGGGCCTGTACTATATTCTGTCTAATTTTTTCCAGTAATAACGTTTTTGTAGATATAATTATAATTAATAATACCCAATACATAATTCTCAAAATTTATTCTGAAAGTTAAGTTATTCATGAGAAAAAAATTAAATAAAATTAGTCTAGTAACACGTATTATTATTATTCTTATGCCTAATTTTAAAAAATGAAAAAATAAATAGATTTACAACAAAACTGAAACAAAAAACATATAGAAATCTGTTATAAAAGCTACAAAATTATCGTCATTTCTACCAATCCAACATTTATTTCAATACACTTGTCAATCCTTTTACGCACATTCATAGTAACCCTTCGTATTTGTTTTGGAGTAATTTGTGCACAAGCTTGCATTATCCTAGTCCGTAGTTCTTGTACAGTTTGTGGCCTTGATCTGTAAACTTTTTGTTTCATTAAACCCCAAAGGAAAACACGAGTGGCGTCAAGTCTGGGGATCCCGGCGGCCACTCAATCAAGGGACTGTTACCCCTTACCCAAAGATTTTCAAAATATTCATTTAGCCATCTTCTTACGAAGTGAGCGTTATGAGCAGAACTTCCATCTAACTAAAACTTTAAATTAAGGAGATTCTGTACTGATAATTCATCTAATGCGGTCCAAAACTCGTTCCCAAGAAAATTTAAAAACACATTCACATTTAATCCAGGCGTTTTAGACTTTTGCTGCCAAATTCGTGCTCTACGACTTTTTTTTTATTGTATTTATTTGGACGTCCTGAATAACCCTTGGTAGTTACGCCACGATGCACCTGGTGGAATTCGTGTAAATCGCTTGCAAAGGTCGCGGAAATCGCGGATTCGTGATTAACTCGGTTTTTATGGCGTGAAACGGGAACAACACCTATTATAAAAATTGTACATTTGTAAATTATCTACCTTAAAGGTCCTACACATTTTTTTTCGTACGCCTAAACGTTTTAGAGATATGACGCGAAATAAGTGAAAAATGTATTTAGTCCCTTTTTTTTATTATATTGGACAGCACAGAATTGTTGAGACGTTCAAACACGGTTGGGAAAAGACACCGATCCTGAGGAGTGGGGCTGGATTAGGAAGAATGATATTTTGTAGTCAGTACCAATGCAGCTACCACCAGGACCAGACATATTGTTAAATTAAATTAATTGCAACTATACGAAGGGTTGTGCAGGAAAATGTAGCCGTATGAAAGTAGGACTGAATTGTTTAACAGCTTGTGGACATTTTCACGGTCACTCCTGCTTGAATACCGCACCTATAATTGCTATGAATGAGGAAATGGACGACGTAGAATCTTATCAGCATGAAAGTGATGACAACGATTTGTCATTGGACAATAACGTTTCAGATGCCGAAGAAGTCGCAAATATTATTGACTAATTTAAGATCCGGCATGGATTAGGGCTCCTGGGGAAACCATATAAAAAAAGCGTGCCGAGCATTCTACCTCTAAGGTGGTGCGGAAATGAACGCATTTTTTGCCTTATTCATTGTAAATAAATGTAAATAAATTGTATAAAATATTCTAGTGGAGAATAGAGATCACCAAGCTCTATAACAGCAATATTTAATATTCATTCTGAGACATAGAAAGCAAGATAATTGCGAAATATGTGGCGCAAAAGAGGTTTGCCGGAACTAAATGCATTTCTCACTTAGTTCGCGTCGCATCTCCAAAACGCTTAGGCGTACGAAAACAATGTATATGAAGTTTCATACGAGTGGTTTTCTCGAAAGCCAGATTAACTTATAAATAAAATGTTATTCTTTTCAATATATTCACGCAACTGATCACTCACTATAATTTCCAATATCTTGTCCACAACCGGCAATAAATTAATTGGGCGGCATTGTTTCAAATAACGAAACTACGAAACGAAAACTAAACTTAAAAAAACATAAAATGCATAAACCATATGTTGTTATATGGCCTATGTCCATTGAACAGTTTTATATAAAAACTAGTATTTTGGTTATATTTAGCACGATCTGTATAACATTTTTTGATTCAGTTTTTGTAAGTGAAACTGTTTTCAACTAACAGAATTCTACTTGTATAACTGCTAAACCATTTCACACTGTTTTATGTACTTAGTTTTATATCTTAGGAACTTAGTCATGTTTTTCTAAACTATTATGTATTTCCGTTCTACACAGCATCCCAGGAAACAATTAACAGTTTGTCTACAAAATTTAGTTACATCAGATATCTATTTTTCAATTTTTATATTTTCGTTTATTATGTGGGTACATTTGGTGATTTTCCTTACCTTTTCTCGTTACTATATATAGTATATCCTATAAGATGTAATCCTATAAGATGTAATATATTTACTGAGTTATCAATACGTTTTACTATTTATTTACATCTGTTCATATTTGTGGTTATGTATAAAATAGAAATTACAAACTTTGGTATAGAAGTAATAAAAACTTTTATTATAGATTCCTTTTATCGATCATATGCCACTATTTTAGTTGTGAGTACGGGAATCTACAAGGCAAGTTGGTGCGCTTAACGCAACCATTGACAGATGGCCATTCTTGTACTATTCTTAGATTTTATAGCTTTCAATTTAAATAGAGAATTAGATTTCTCACATTTTTTTGGTAGCGTTATTTTCCAGTAACTAGGACAAAAAGTTTACTTTATCAGTAAAACTCACCAGGAAGTCATTTGCTTGCAGCCTATGTACTGATTCAAACGTATATAATTTTTAACTGTAGACTTCAGTAATTGATATTACAATTTTTATATCCCAGTTAACAAGTGTTTAACATACAGGTAATTTCATTACTCATTTAAAATTTAATTAATCTTAAAATTTTGTCTTTGATGTAATTTCAATTATTTTTAAAATAAATTTAAATTCAAGGTCAATTCTTTTTAATTTAATAAGTAGTTAAAATACTATATGTACCACATGGTTTTAAAAATATTTTTCTCTTTCCTTTTCATATTTTTGGCAATTTATAGTTTTTATGAAATCAGCTTTTGTACAGCCAACTTGCTTAAATTCTTACATGCTTACTTTTGTACATATGTATATGCTTACTTTTGTAGATGCTTAGACGCATATATATACTTAGATGCTTAAATTCTTGGATATTTAAATTCTTATATATTTCTATATATTTATATGTACTACTATGTACTTATATGTTGATGCACATATATACTTATACATTTCTGTATACGTTTCTGCACAGCTTATCTTCCAAAAAGATAAAATTTCGTTAACTTTTCATAAACCACCTAGTTGGTTAATTTTCCTACGATTTTCACTCCATTTCATTAAGAGACGTAAATTGCCAAGGAAACATTAGAATCCATTCTCGCAATAAGAGACAATTGTGGGCCTGGATTGCTGTCCCAGAACCAGTCACCTCAACAATTATCAATCTAGGATACTGGTATAAATTTGTTATATATATATATATATATATATATATATATATATATATATATATATATATATATTTTTAATTTCAATTTGTCTTTCAAACCGATTTGTCTATTATTCATGTAATATATTTTGTCATTCATTTTAAACTATCTTTTTATTTCTCTTACCAACAACTTCAGTCTGATCTATAGTGGACTGGTTATTCGAGAAAAAGAGACAATTTTGCTTAGTTTTTGTCTATAGATGGTGCCCAATTTAACATCAATTTCTCTTTGTCTCCTTTTCTCGAAATAAACAGAAATATGTCACTTATGCTGTTCATGTCAGAAAGGGTAAGTTTCTCCACTCTTACGAATGCTCTGGACCCACGGCTCTCTGCTCCGACTTAAACCAGCTAGTCGTCCGCATATGTTGCCTCAATTCTTTCTCAAAAATAAATAACAAGGGAAAGGAGGTAACAATGTTTACACAAATATGTGTATGTGTTTGCACGTATGAAATATTACCTATGTTATGTTTTCTTATGTATAACATATTCGATCACACGTGACTTCTATTCATGTATGTACATGACATAAACAATGCGCAAGCAGAAGAACTGCATTATTGAACGTTTTTCCCCGGCCTTAGAAAAATGTACGTAAATGTAAATAATCTTTGATCTTTAGAATTTTAGATAAAATATTTGTGACATATTTTTTATATCTAAAGTGGGTAGTACTCGTTATCGTCATCTTTAACGACTACTCCGCCTTTCAATTAGTATCTTGTATGAATATCAGTTCCAAAAGTTCCACTGCAGCAAACTCCAAAAGAGAAAATTAATTAAAATGGCTCGCATACTGTGCCTTCTCTTTTTGGCAGTGCTTTATGGTGTTAATGCCCAACGAGATTGTGGTAAGGTGTTTAATAAACAAGTATTAGTCTGTAGGTGAAACTATTTTCATTTCAAAGCAATCTACTTAAATTTTGATATTTTTACTGGGAATGCTGTAAAAAAAAAATTAAGTGAATTAAATGAAAATAATATTGATGAAATTATAATTAATAACATTTCTCATCCTCAAGTTTTCTTGTATTCACTACGAAGGAACCTACATTGCTTGATTGACGTCCCCAAATCGACGAATTTTTATGATAGTACCAGTTTCTGATTAATATCTTGTTGATAACTTCAGTCTATTGAAGTTATTACGCACTTGTATCAGTATATTTGTAATTGAGGATATTATCTTACATAATTCAAAAATATCAAACTAATCAAAATGCAATAGATAAAGCATATTTTTTTTAAATTAGAATTTTAATATGAATTGTCTGGTTTGGACGTTTTTAAAATTTTAACCTATTTAGGGAGTCAAGTTGAGTTCACAATCTAGTTTTGCAGTGTCAGCGAGGTCGCTGTTTTGTTTATTTAAACAATTAAATTTTTAGTGTGTTTGTGAATTGTGATTTTCGTGAATAATATCCTATACCTAAAATCGATATTTCGAGAGATATTTTTACTTTTTTATTAATAACCGTTAAATTATAATACGAATTTCGCACTGATTTTTTAGCCATGATTTTGACATAAAGTGAGAATAATTGAAACTTATCTTAATTATTAACTATGGGTAAAAATCAATATTTTAGTATAATGAATTGTCACATTATTTAAAAAACCATCACAGTTTTATATATTTGTGAAAATAATTATTCATTATTAACAAATTAACTTGAAATACATTGTCTTATTGAGTAAAAATCAATTTTGTTATAAAAAATATGATTTAAAACAATATCAAGATAAACGAGATAAAAACCGGAAAAAATGGCTAAGTTTGAACGACTTTTTGAGACCACTATTTTAAAGTGAATTACATCAACTTCTTTTTTTACAAAACAGTGCCTATACCTATCTCTGCTCAAAAATAGTTATAGGCAAAAAAGTCAAACAAAAAATTGGATTTTTGCTTTTTTTAAATTGTTTTTTATACTTTTGGCACAAAAAAATAAGTAATAGTTTTTTCTATTCACCAGGTATATTTTAAATGATGTAGAGTAAATTGGGAAGGAACCGCTTTCAAGCAATTTAATTTCAGGGCAAGTTTATTTTTAAAAGTCATGAGAGAACCATTTGGAACTCATTAATTTTTTTTAGATGAATAAATAATAAACTGGGCCGATAAAATTCAGTTCTTTCCAAGTACCAGGTAAAGTTTTAATTACAAACTGATTGCAAGTAGTTTAAACCGTGAGAGTCAATTGTTTAAGTTAATTAACGCTCCAAAATTTTCAATATACATCAGCTTCAAAAATAATAATTTGATTTAGAATTATAACTAGTAATACCGGGACTATTAAATTCATTCTTTTTCTGAAATCATATAAATATTTTTTTTGCAATCGATCCCAGTCATTTAAATTGTCGAGAAATTATTGTTTATATCAATTGACGCTGCAGGTTTTAAACATTTTGTTACACCGTCAATTGATGACTGCCTGACTAAAATATGCTCGCGCAATGTGCGTCCGACAGGATGAATTCTAGCTTAGTACGGGGATATCTTGCCTATGCCCTCTGCTAAAGGTATCTTTGGTTTCCTACTCCTGATCTGACCAGTCGACTTTTGGTAATAGTTCACTGCTCTGAATTTATATTTATTTTCTTGGTAATTTTAGACTTTGATTTTGGGTATTTTCTGTAAATAATTTTTAATTTGCCTTTGTTATAATTTTGTTAACTTGTGCCTTCAGCAACTTATAGTAATTTTCAATAAACCGATCGTATCTAGTAAATCCGGTAAGATATTTTACCGTGAATAATACCCTCAGGGGATGCTGCCTTTAAGTGAGACACTCCAGAGGTGTACGCCGAAATTTTGATTTGATTTTATTGTGAATTGACTTTAATTTTGCAAATAAATTATTTTCTCCGTGAAACTCTCAGTCGGGGACGCTGCCTTTTAGTGGGACACTCCAGCTGAGCACCGTCTTATTTAATAGTTAAACATCACATCACTGGGTTCACCGCGTCAAGGTCGCAAAATTAGCTATTTCATAATATACAAAAGGTCACTTTATTCTAGCTATAAATTTCAAAATTTTAAAAATAGTTTGCCTGTCATAAAATTTAGTCCAAATTTCATTTCTGTTGCACGTGTCAAACCGCCGGTCTTGCTTTTCTTGTCATTTCTTTGCATTTCGCATTTTACATTTACATGTTATCATTTACTTACTTGCTTTCACTTTGTTAATATTAGTAGAAATTCGAATTAGAGAAATAAAACAGGGGGAAAAATTATACCTAACTAAAATTTGAATATTTCCGAAACTTGGGTAATTAAAAAAATTTAATATATTTGAAATATTAATTTAACTGTGCTATTTTGTGGTTTTTCTGTAAATATAATATACACATTTCTTAAAATACCTAACATATCGTAATTTGATTTATTTTTACTTTGAACTGTAAATATTTTCAATATATTATTGAACTGTTTTGTGTGCCTTATTTTGTGTCTTTACTTTAATCTGTACTGTCCTGAAATAGTAAAAGTGTTACAAATAATAAAATCATTACAGCGTCCATTCCTTTGACAAAGATGGCCTACGTTTCGACCCGTGGTAATAAACCGTCTTCACTGATTCTATCTGGGGCCTTTATTATATTGTTAATAGAGAAGTTGTGTTTCTGCACTTTAAACAAAAACTGGCGCTCAAGGCAAAAACACGCTTCTACAGTTGATTTAAAAAAAACTGGTACACTTTCTTTTAGCTATGTAAATCATTCGTTCTTTGATTGAAATAATTTTACAAATATCACTTTGGCGTTAATCAGTGGCGTCATTATTAAAAATGGTTAGACATCTAACAAATATTCAAAAACTTCGAATTGTTTCTAAAATTGAAGATGGTTGGTCCATAAGAAGACTTACTGCTGAATGCAATGTGAGTAAAACCAAGATAATGAGTATTAAAAAACAATACGAAGAATTGTTCTACAAGCTATGTACAAAAATAGAAGCGTTAGAAACGAAATTTGAGCAATTATCTGCAGGTTTAGTGGCTAAGTTGGAAAATTCTTTACAAATTACCGAGGGGCTAATAGAAGAAAATAAATTTAAAAAAAATAAAGTTGAATATCTGGAGAATAAAGCAAGAAAAAATAATGGTTTGAAAATTGAAGAAAACCTTCAAGAAAATACCTTATGCCAACTTGAAAATCTGTTAAGTATCAAAATAAACCAATGCGATTTAAACAATATTTATAGAATAGGGCAGCAAGAAGTTATTACTGAAAGGCCGATATTAGTAGAATTTACGAGCTTTTTAAAAAAACAAGAGGTACTAAAAAATTGTCATAAGTTAAAAGGGAAAAGGATACATATAAACAATGACATGTCAAAAGAAAATCGTCAAAAAAATAAGTTACTACGAAAATATTTGAATAGGGCTAAAGAAGAAAAAACATCAGCTTACATTAAAAATAATAATTTGTATATACAAGGAAACAAGATATCATATGAAGACTTAATTAAAATAGAGAATAAAGAAGTGGAAAAACAAGGAGAAGTCAGCAAAGAGAAAACAAGAAAGGAAAAAAAGAAAACCGATAAAAACCAGGAGAATATAGAGCCGACCAGTAGCATAATTTCTAGCCTCCGTAACAGAAAATAAGAAATAATTGTTATATTACATTTTCATTTTATTTTATTATACTCAATTGCAGGTACTTTATTAATTAGAATAATTTTTCTAGTAGTCTACTTTCATTATATATCTAGTTGAAAATAATATATGAATTTTAGATATATTTCTTTTATATATATATAATAAAATGGACCCTTATATCAGAGAATTTAAAGATAATACTATTGAAACACGTGTGGTGAATGATATTACACAATACAGGCAAGTAAGTTTTAATGAAAAAAATTCTTTCAAAATTTATCATAACAATATTCGAAGCATCTGTAAAAATTTTGATGAGACTAGTGTGTTTTTGGATCAATTTGATGCAGAATTCGATTTATTAATTTTCACAGAGACATATAAAATCCATAATTGTAACTTATATAAAAAATGTGGCTACGATTTATTATACAATGACGGAAATGTAAATAAGAACGATGGTGTTGTGATTTTTATTAAAAAATGTTTTGATTACAGCCATAAAACAATTTCATTTGGCAACATAAACATGTTATATATAAATATTCAAGTAAACCAACAAAAAAAAATTAATGTACTAGCAATTTACCGCCCACCGTCTACATGTCCTTATTTTTTTAATGATCAGCTAAAGCATTTTTTTAATGAAAATAAAAACAATACAACCTTCAACAACATAAATATATTAATTGGTGACATTAACATAAATTTACAATCAGAAATAGATTATGCACAGGAGTACCTACTATAACATATTAAGTGAGGAGGGATTCATTTCTTATATAAATAAAACTACCCGTGAAGAAGGTGATCAGCGGTCTTGTATAGATCATATATTTATAAAAAGCAAGGACAACTCAAATACATTTTTACCAATAATCTATGACTACAAGATCACTGACCATTATCCTATCATTTTACAAATCAACTTAGAGATGAATAAAACAGAAATGAATAAACCCAGGGTAAGAAAAATTAATAGACTATAAAAAATTACGTTTAAACCTTTCAAATAAAAACTGGGGAGATTTCTATCTAAAACAAAATATCGATGACTTAGCAAATGAGTTAATAAACAACATAAAGACCAGTATAACTGATAGCACTAACACGGTAAATGTAAAAAAATCGAACACAAAAAAAAATGAATGGATTACTAAAGGCTTATTAATTTCGATAAATAAAAAATATGATTTATATAAAAACATGAAAAATAATCCAGGCAATATGCAAATTAAAACCGAATTCAAAAACTATCGCAACAAACTGAACCAAATAATCAAAAAGTCTAAAATTAATTATTATAAAAGTGAAATAGAAAAAAATAGCGATTCTGCGAAAAATCTTTGGAAATGCATTAAAAATATTTGTAATGAAACGTGTAAAAATAATGACAATATAAAGAACATAAAAACAGAAAACAACACAATAATTACCAACACTAAAGAAATTGCAAATGCATTCATTAACCATTACTCTAATGTAGGGAAAAAGCTAGCGCAAAAAATTAAAATAAATCAAAATAATGAATTTAAAAACACTACTAAAAGAAATAGTAATACAATATATCTCAGACCTACAAATATAAATGAAATACGAAAAACCATAATGGAATTAAAATCAGGCAAGGCACCAGGCCTAGACGAGATAACATCTGAAATATTAAAAGAGATTAGCGATATAATAGCGGAACCTCTAACGCATTTAATAAACATCATCATTGAAAAAGCCGTTTGCCCAGCAGCATTTAAAATAGGTATAATAAAACCGTTGTACAAAAGTGGCAAAAAACGGATGTCATAAACTACAGGCCAATATCGTTAATTTCTAGTTTCGCAAAAATTTTTGAAAAAATAATAAAAAGTCGATTCGTAGATTTCTTAACTAAGTATAAATTATTGTCCAATATGCAATTTGGCTTTAAAAATGGGGTTTCTACTCAAGATGCGATTGCCTACCTTATAAAAAATCTCTACCAATCCCTTGATGATAACCAACCTGTCTTATGTGTGTTTGTCGATCTGGCCAAAGCATTTGACACGGTGAGCCATGATTTATTACTTAGTAAATTGGAACATATAGGTTTCCGTGGCAATGCTCTCAGACTAATGGAAAGTTATCTAAAAAATAGACAGCAATATGTTAAGGTAGATGACAATTTGAGCGAATCAAAACCATTTGAATATGGAGTTCCCCAGGGGACGGTGTTGGGGCCGATACTCTTTAACATATATATTAACGACCTATTAAACATACGATCTAAAGGGCAGATACTTAGCTTTGCTGACGATACAGTTATTATTTACGAAGGAAAAAATTGGAATGATTTAAAAAATACGGAACAAACAGATTTTAATAATATAAAAAAGTGGTTTGATACGAACTTATTAACAATTAATTATGACAAGACAAAGTATCTCCCCTTTACTTCGTATCGGAATAAATTACCAAATTTAGGTCCACTACATTTAAATGATGATACAGAAATTATAGAGGCGGAAAATATCAAGTATTTGGGTATAATTATCGACAAACACCTGAGATGGGATCAACAAATAAATTACCTTGTGCAAAAGCTAAGATGTTTACTGCCCAAATTTAAAGAACTGAAACAATACCTACAAAATACTCACTTAAATTTGTTGTATTACTCTCTAGTGCAGTCTCAATTAAGTTATGGAATAATAGGGTGGGGTGGTGTTTCGCAAAGTCATTTAAAAAAATTAAATGTGATCCAAAAATGGATCCTAAAGATCATATATGGAAAGGATATCACCTATCTGACAGAAGATCTATTTAAGGAAAGTAAAAAAATGGACATTAGACAACTTTTTGCTTATAATATTTTAATTTACACCTTTAAAAACAAGCACCACATTTTATATAAAGAACATAAATACGACACAAGGACCAAGGAAATAATTACAATTAAGGGCAAAATTAACAAAGCCATTGCACAGCGCAGCTATAAATACTTATCGTCTTACATGTACGACATTGTACCAAAAGAAATAAAAGATATTAAAGCGCTACATATTTATAAAAATAAAATAAAATTATGGATTCTGGAAACCCCTCGAGGAATAATACATCAAATTGTTGATATGAAAAACACATAGTTTCAAAAAACAAAAAAAAACCATACAAATGACCGAAATTATTAAATTATTATACTTACCGGCGATCCTACAATACAAAAACCAATTAAAACACCTGCCTGTAAAAAAAAAATTAAAAAAAAAAAACTTTTGTTTTCCTTTTTAGTTTATAATAAATTGTAAAATGAATATAAAAAAAATGCACTAGTTATTTTTTACCTATTAGTAAAATAGAATATTCCTTATTTATGTAAGTAAATTGGGATACCCTCATAACAAGTACCACAAGTACTTTAACTGAGGTAAATTTAGTTTATTTGCTTATATTTTATTATTTACTTATCACATTAAAAATGCTGTCTGAAAACTGTTTCAATTTGTAATTTGTCTATGTATGTAGTTTATTTAAGTAAATAAATTATTATATTATTATTAATAGGAAACTAACCAAACGGTATCCCGTAAAGTTGATTCCGGTAGGCCCAGAAAGGGCAATAATCAAGAAGATGAAAATCTTATAAATTACCTAAGAGAAAACCCTTTTCAGACTGCAGTAAATGTAATTTCAGAGACAAATTTCCCTGCTTCGGTACCTACTGCTTGCAGAAGAATAATCCTAGGAAGCGAATTGAAGAGTTCTTCAGCGGCTAAAAAATACAAATTTTCAGAAGAAAAGAAGCAGGGTAGGATTATTTTTGCACTGAACTATATAATCGATGATGAAAACTTCTGGGGACAAGTTGTCTTTTCTGACGAAAAGGATTTTAAATCCTGTAACGATAGACATGTTCGCGTATATAGGCCTCCTTCCACTAGATACGACGAAAAATATACTTTCGATCCGCAAATATCAGGAAGGTTTTCAGTCAATGTATGGGCTTGGATGAGCCTAAATGGGTTAGGTATGTGTTGGAACAGTGGTGGTCATCGCAATTCCATTAAATATATTGAAATATTAGACAATATTATGTTGCCGTCATTAATAAGGGGTTTCCGGAAAATAATTTTATTTTCCAACAAAACAACTGCTCCATACATACGACCCATCGTGTCAGGCAATGGTTTCTTCATAAAAACATAGAGTTGATACCGTGGCCATCTAAAATTCCGGAGATTTGAAAATGTTTTGAAAAAGTTGTTTTCTAATTATTATTTAAAATTTGAATAAATTTAAAAAGAAAGGTGTAATAAGTTTAAAAACACTAAGAAAACCGGTCTCCTCCAAAAAACCCAGGTCCGGGGTAAATCACCTCTTCTCCACCCCCCTCTCGACATGCCTGGCCAGCCCCATTTACAGACATATGCACACAACTAAACTATTAAGATTTTCGATTACATGAGTTGTACCAGTTTTTTTTAAATCAACTGTACTAGATATATAGTGCAAGTTACAGCACCGAAATAGTGACGTTACAAAATCAGAATCGCCGGAACAGCTTAAAACCGTTAATTGTTGCTAAAATTTTACATCCTTGCGAGATCCTGCTATCAAAACCGAGAAATATGCGTGATAGCTCAAGCTGGGCATTTTAAGAGTACATAGAGATAACTAAGACAAAAAAAAATATTTCAATTTTTCACCATTTTATTGCGTAAAAGGCCCTGTTTGTTAAACAACGCAGAACCAACCTTTTTTTATAAAAATTTCAAGACGAAAAATAAGACGGGTAATTTGGGGCGAATTGAAACCATCTTTTATGTTGCGTATTAATTCAATCCTTTTTTAGTTCCTGACCCTGTCGAAGGTCTTCAGCTAGCCATCAATGGTACCCTGCATTGGCTACCTAGCACAAACTGTGACGATACCAGCTACTTAATCTACACCATCTACCAGGAAACTGTGCAACACTTTTTCCAAGTTTATGAGACGTATTTGGATTTGTCCTTTTTGCCGTCCTGTGAGTTCTACCGGTTCGTAGTTGTGTCAGTTGCGTACACGGATCTAAGCGAGGAAAGACACCTTGACACCACACTACCTGCACAACCAGGTAAGTTACTCATAGACATAAACAGAACAGATAAAATGTCATTATTCCATACTAAAACTTTTACTGGTGGGTGGGGGAAATATACTCAAGATCATTAAGCTGAGAGTATCCGCAAGGATTTGAAACAAAATATCTGAACTTACGCGAAAACACACAAAGCGATTACACACACTAACCATCTTCGCAGTTTAATGATTTATATATGTATGGTTTCTTTTGGAAAATATATGTACTTGTACTGCTTGCTTTTTATTAAACACTGTCACTGTCAAGAAATCTGCTACATTTTTTCAAATCTTATCTTGATGGTAGAAAACAGTTTGTACAATGTTGCGGTCAGCAATCTACTGAGATATCTGTCACCTCTGGGGTTCCTCAAGGGTCTATACTGGGTCCATTATTATTTAATATATACGTTAATGATATTATAAATGATGTGGAAGCAAATTGTTTATTATACGCGGATGATGTGAAAATGTACCCGGCTATTAAGTACTCTGTTGACTGTAATAAGCTGCAAATAGCATTAAACAAAATCAATAACTGGTGTACATCAAACAGTCTGCCTCTAAATCCTTCCAAATGTAACTTAATGTCCTTTTCTCTGAAACACAATGTCATAAAATATGACTATTCTATTGATGACGTTTCCCTGCATAGACCTAATACTACCATCCGTGACCTTGGGGTAATGTTCGATTCTAACTTATCCTTTACTGACCAATAAATGATATAGTAACAAACTCTTTCAGATTTCTTGGCTTTGTAATACGGAGTTAAAGCGAATTTAATGATATTAATACCATCAAGTTATTACAATGCCCTCTTGTTAGACCTCGCGTTGAATATATGTCTTCATTATATGGTATCCTCGCTACAATATTCATGTGCAAAATATAGAAAGAATTCAGAGATGTGTCTTAAAATATCTCAGCTTCTAGCATGATAATTTATATCCACCAATTGCACTTGCGCATAAAGAATTACTGCCTAGACACTCGTTCGACGTTCTTGGAAATCGCCGTATTATTGTCCAACTAGTTTTCTTATGCAATCTAATAACGAATAACATTGACAGTGAGGAAATTCTCAGCCAGTTGAATTTCTCAATTCTCCATGTAATCTTATGGCAATCTCCTACTTTCAATCTCCAAACACCACGTATTAATGTAATGAAATTCTGACCGCTTCATGAAATTTGGAACAATTATATCTCTGTCCAAATAGACCAGGGCCAATCCTGTTTAAGGCAATAAAAATTCTTAGCAGTATACGAATGGTCGGAAAATGTAGTTAATGGTGTAAATAATTAAGGAAAAATCGTCCAGACTGAGTAAATGTTCGGGAAGGGGGGCTGGGGTGGTAATATATACATTTTTAGGGGTTGGTACTCGTTTCTTGCGATTTGCGGCCAAATTATGCATCCTATCGAAAAATGTTAATGTGAAAGTTGTAGATAATGAAAAAATCTAAAACTTTCTAATTGATCATTATTGACCATAACCTCAAAATTATCGACAAAAATGCAAAAAAACGTTTTCTCGGTTTTTAATTTATAACTATCGCAAAAATGTTTATATTTTCATGAAAATTGGTGAAAATGTTCTCTTTTGTGTTTCAAACAAGCCCAAAGCAAAATATTTAATTTTTGATGTTTTGTGAAGAAAATAAAGAAAAAAGACCTAATTTTCAATCGAAAAATTTGGTTAGCAAATTTTCGATTAATGAACTTTACTAGTGCTCATTTTTTTCGTTGAAATCTCAACTTTAATATAGAATTAAAATATAATATTGTTTATATACAAAAATATCGTTAAAAAAACGAAAAACTGAAAAACTACTTTTTAAAAATCGAGTTTTCGGTGAAAATCATGAATTTCTTTTTCTTTATTGTAAATAAACGTTTACATTCATAAAAAGCGTTAATTCTCATAGAATTCTATGTTATACAAATAATGTACATGTACCTAACTATTCTCGGCTTTCAAAGTCCCGAAAACATTATTTAAACTGCAATTAAATAGGTAAAAATTCAAAAAACACAAAGCCTGTGAACTAAGAAAATTTGTTAATTATTTCTTGTGATTCGTAAGTATTTACAAATTATCACGTCAAAGTCTTATATTTGATTATAAAATACAAAAATTAAAAGTAAAATAATTTTTTTGAAATCTTTTTTTCTTCGTTCATCGCCAGAATTCAGTATCATTATTTTTATTATTATTTATTAGACAGTGGGTACTGTCTTCATCTTCGATGTCCTCGAGACTACAATTTTATTCGTACAACGATTTTTCGGCATTAGAACATTTAGCAGAACCGTGACAATTTGAGCACAAATTTGTGCACTTTAAGCCGTGCTTGCGACACCCACATTTGCTATTACCGCATCCTGTTTCGCAGCTGCAGCAGATAATTTTCAATAAATTTTCAGGAATTAATTCTTGTTCTGTAAATATAGGTACGATGCCATTAACGTGATGTTTCCATCCCCAATCTGTAGCTGTTAATTGATTACCAAGCCAACTTTGTATTTGAAAATACACCCTGTAACAATGTTGCTTAGCTGCCCCTTCAGTTGGAGGTAATTTTTTCAAATGAAATGAGAATTTAACAGTAGCCGTTCGGTAGAGTTCAAATCTTTTGTAAATAGAAGCTATTATTTTTAATCCATTTTCGGTAATCGTTTGTTTGTCTGCATTTGTATTGTAAAAAATTTCTGCAAGATTAGGTAAATGTTTATCGGCCAATAATGATTTTATAATTGTTTTTTTTTCCTTTCCCAGCAAAACTGGAAGTTGTATCGCAGCCAGAAAAACAATGCAGAAATGCTACAGTATGTTTATGTGATTTATGTTTAAAACTATTAGAGGTGTAATAAGTATCATTAATATTTCCTGCATCAGGTTTGTGGAAATAGATATTCAATTCATGTAAACTGAATTGATTTAAAAGAACTAAAAGATCTATGTCTTGACCAACAACTACCACTATTTTATCGGAGTTTTTTGCTACTTCAAGAGATGTATTGATAATTAGGGAATCTGCATCTTCTTCATATAACTATTTTTTGCGTAGTTGTTTTGTACATAATGTAAATATTTTTGAGTTACTTCATTAATTGTATCGTGTTTTTGCCAGATTACTTTGTGTAAGAGAAACCCACCATCAACAACGTGTCTACAATATTGCTCGAAGTTGGTAGCGAATCGATGATCGCAAATTCTGTATATAAATGTGACTTAACATTTTTTCTGAAGCCATTCTCTGTAAACAACGACACAGGAAATAGAGCAAGCTCGTACTGTAAATAATTTTTCATATCATCTGTGCTGCTGATATTTCGCGAAATTCTCTGAAATAATAGTAATGGATCAATTGTAACAGTCTCGCCTCAGTTAGGTACATGTACGTTACTTGTATAACATAGCATTGTATGAGAATTAACGCTTTTTATGAATGTAAACGTTTATTTACAATAAAGAAAAAGAAATTCATGATTTTCACCGAAAACTCGATTTTTAAAAAGTAGTTTTTCAGTTCTTCGCTTTTTAACGATATTTTTGTATATAAACAATATTATATTTTAATTCTATATTAAAGCTGAGATTTCAACGAAAAAAATGAGCACTAGTAAAGTTCATTAATCGAAAATTTGCTAACCAAATTTTTCGATAAATTAGATCTTTTTTCTTTATTTTCTTCATAAAACATCGAAAATTAAATATTTCGCTTTGGAAAAATTTGGGCTTATTTGATACACAAAAGAGAACATTTTCACCAATTTTCATGAAAATATAAACATTTTTGCGATAGTTATAAATTAAAAACCGAAAAAACGGTTTTTTGCATTTTTCTCGATAATTTTGAGGTTATGGTCAATAATGATCAATTAAAAAGTTTTAGATTTTTTTATTATCTACAACTTTTATATTCAACATTTTTCGATAGGATGCATAGTTTAGCCGCAAATCGCAAAAAACAAGTACCAACCCCTAAAAACGTATAACGTAAAACCCCCCTTCCCGAACTTTTACTCAGTCTTGACGATTTTTCCCTAATTAATTACACCATTAACTACATTTTCCGACCATTCGTATACTGCTAAGAATTTATCGTCTATTACGATATTTTAAACGGTTCGGCCCTGGTCTAAAACCAAGTTTGATCTGTTCAACTGCAATGTAGCCTTGATAGAAAACCTAAAATTATAGTGTGTACCGACGTTTATTATATCTGAACTTCTAATAATTTAGCGGCACTTAGTTAGCACTTTTAGTATTCTCCTTTTTAGCATTTCTTTTGTTACGGATTATTGAGTAATGCTAGTTACTATTGTTTATAAATATCATATCAAATCAAATATCAATATCCTGTTTCTCCTTTTTAGGTGTAAATGTGACGGTATCCAAGATGCACGCTGTGCCACAAGGAGAAGACGCCGTTTATCTAGAATGGGAAATGGACCAGCAGTTTGCACATTGCGTACAGTACTTCAGAATTGTGCATTGGGATGGAGAGGGTGCTCCATTTGACACCTACACCACATACAGTAATGTCGTTCTCAATAATTTAGCGCCCTGTACTCGATTTGAATTTACAGTGACACCTATTTACAATGACGATATGGAGGGAGGAATTGGCTTTGTCGCATTCGATACTCCCGCACATAGTGAGTAATACAATGTCTTATAGGTATACTGAGTGTGAATAATTATTTATTTTAATGCCCTATTTATATTTACGCCCTGGTGAAATTTAGCTACAACTACTCTTCCACTCAATCAGCGCGGGGAAATGAGATGAATACGAGGGATACTCCGGGAATAAAAAAATAATTATTTTGAGCGTAGTATGAGATTATTAGAGTAACTCGTGCATTTTTTAGTTGGAGACGTCAAAAACCCTTTACGTTTTGTTACTGGTCAGTGTCAAAAAATTTCATCCTGTATATGGATTTGTCTTGAAATCGTTGAAATAACAACACTGGGTTTAAGAAAATTAATACGTTTCATTTAATTTACATAATTTTTTAATGAAGACTAAGCCAGATATTACCAAACTACACACACGTAGGTATATAATACTTAAGGAATCACTGTAGACGGTCATGCATGCGGTAAAATTCTCTTACCATTACCCAGTCAAAACAACATTCAACATAAAATTACAACACTCACCACAAACTAGGCGTCCCCGTGAGGACGACTATGACTGGCTGACATTTTCCACCTACCTATCACACCACATCCCTAACAACCCATCCTGTGACTCGCCAGATGAGATCGACCAAGCAGTAGACCTCCTAACTCGACACATTACCCAGGCTCTTTCCTTAAGCCAGAAAATACTCCCTGTCACATCCTTTAACCTACAACTTCCCAGACAACTAGTTGATTTAATTCAGTACAAAAATAGAATCAGGAAACAATTCCACCGAACTAGAGATCCTAATCTAAAAATAAAATTTAATCAACTCAAGCGTCAAATCGATTCTGCTCTTAAGCTATTTCGTAGTGAATCCGTCGCACAACTAGTTGCCTCCCATCCCGACGATCCACATTTTGTCCCACGTATTTTCAGCCGTATAACTACCCCTATCCCACCCTTAAACACCCCAGTTGGTGTGGCGGTTTCTGACCCTGATAAAGCTGCTTCCTTTGCAAACTACTTCTCCACCGTTTTTCAACCTAACCCGATCCCTCAATCTACCCTCGATATTGTTACACCCTTTGTTGACACCCTTAACCTAACAACCCTAACGACTGGCTACGAACCAATTTTTTACTCGCCTTCTGAAATTCGAAGGGCACTCAACTCCATGAGCGGTAAAAAAGCCCCTGGGCCCGACGACATCCCCACTTTCGCCCTTAAACATTTACCCATTTCCGCTTACCTATTCCTAACTAGGCTGTACAACTTGTGCATGCGCTGCCTGCACTACCCGCGCGCATGGCGAGAGGTCAGACTAGTTAGTGTCCTTATACCTCATAAATCACCCGATTTACCATCTTCTTATCGCCCCATTAGCCTCGTCTCATCATTGGCTAAAATCCTTGACATCCTTATCCTCAGTCGGGTCCAGAGTAGTCTGGATGCCTCTGGATTTTTAAACAAATACCAGTACGGCTTTCGTACCAGTCATTCCACCACCCAGCAGCTCTATCGAGTCGGCGAAATTGTCACAACTAACTTCAATCGAGGTCTGTTCACAGGGTTTGTCGCCCTAGACCTCGAAAAAGCCTTCGCCAAAGTTTGGTATCCTGGACTTTTATATCAACTCCATGTCGCGAATATTCCGATTCGCATCATAAAAGTAATGCAATCATATACATCTAATCGCAAATTTCGAGTCAAAGTCAATTAGGATTGCTCTCCAATCACCCCCATATTATCTGGCATCCCCCAGGGGTCATCCCTTGGTCCCGTCTTATTTAACCTCTACATCAACAATTTACCCCCTCCTTTAGATCACCGCACTACCCTCTGCCTTTATGCAGACGACACCGGCATCCTCACCACCTCCGTAGACCCTGCCGTCATGACAAACTTACTACAACGACAGACGGACGCCACAATAACCTACTACCAAGACTGGGGACTGACGACAAACTACACAAAAACACAAGCCATCTATTTCTGTAAAAAACAGAAGTCTGTCACTACTTTTCTATCACTGAATGGGCCACAACATCCCCTGGTAAGAGGACATCACTTATCTTGGTGTCACTCTTGACAGAAAACTGTACCTGAAAAAGCACGTCTCAAACGTCACCGGGAAATGCTGGCGGCGTACCTCTCCCCTATTCCCCATCCTTAAAAATTCCCCATCCCACGTAGCCACTTTAATCTACAAATCCTACCTCCGCCCCATCCTAACCTACGCCTCTCCCATTTGGTACCCCCTAATCGCCCCATACTTACAATCCCAGCTACAAACTGTTCAGAACAAAATATTAAAAATTTCACTACATTTACCTTCTCGCACTCGCAACACCGATCTCCATAATATCACAGGCACTCCAATGCTCTCCGATTTTATTCTCAAAAGGCTGCTGCCAAATTTTGCGAATACTCTAGTTTCCTCCACCAATCCTACCCTCCTCGACCCCCTCACCCCTAAATTCCATTCCGCCCTTAAATATCCATCCTTAAATTACATTTTCCCTCCCTAATTAATTGTACTTGTTTGAAAAAATTGAAAAAATACAAAAAAAATAAAAAATAAAAACTAAAAAATAAACCAAAAAATTATTACACAAAAAATAAAATCAACCAAAAAAAATATAAAACATAAAAATAAAAAAAATAATACTTTCATTATTACTATATTACTATGCCCTTCAGGCCGAATCATCTGAAAAGAGCCATTTTAATTTATGATTCGTTTAGATTAAAAGATGCCAATATCACACCAGCACAAATTAATATCCTAACAATAATACACATACTAACTCATATCATCCAGACTCACACGTACCAACACAAGCATGCTCACACATCATCTCATACACCAGCCAGCCATGAGCACGACATGTTTAATACTCTTTCATCCTGCGGCAAGCACCTTCGGGTGGATAGCCGACGTGCCCCCGCAGAAGGGGACAAATATTTTCAATGGTTTCATCGGTAGTCTCGCCCAAACGTTGATCCCTGCGTTTGTTGTGCCCCGCCGAGTCACTTCGGCTAGGGAACGTTTTTCGTGGCGAAAAAGAAGCTTTTTGAAAAAGAAATTTATATAGGAAGGGCATTAATAAGGAGCATTTTTTGAAGTAAGTCTCTTTATCCTATAAGAAGTGGTTTTGAAGTTATTTGAGATTAACTGCGGAACTAGGACTAATGTTTTGCGAAGGTCTCTACTTCGATATGAACGAGGAATGTGTATCGGAGCTTTCGGAGTTAACGCGCGAGCTTTAGGAGTTTACGGGGCGGCTTTAGCGTATAGGTATATGGTCTACAATTTGTTGAAGGGAAGTAAATTTTGATGAAAAAAGTAATACTTGGGGGACCAGCAGTCTCCTAAAATAGACGTTGAATTAGATGAACAGAAATTAAAACAATAGTTAAATGATATTAATAGGGATTCGTGTAGCGATTTGGACGAGATTGAAACTAATACGGGAGCTTTGTTTTTAGGGCTGTTATTTGTAAGTTTTCGGCTATAAAATTGTTATTTGACAAGTTTGAGAGTTATTAATGAGAAATTCGGTTTATTATGAATTATGAACGTTAGTGAATTTTTAAAAAATTTGACTTAGAAAAATATGGTTTTTGCTTAAATTAGGTTATTGAATGACTTTTTTATTACCTTTTGACCTTATGAGTGAAAAAATGATATATATATTGAAAATTATGAGATTTATTTTTTAAATTTATTGTTTCATTGATGCATGAAAAATACTATAACGTAGATTGAACACGAGAGATAATCCGTTAACAAAAAAATAATAATAATTTGGAGCGTGGTTTGAGACTCTGGGAAAACGTACAATTTTTGTAATCGTAAAAGTCAAAAAACACAATTTTTTTATGATTTGGTCTGGGCCAAAGCTACACCCTTGAGGTTATTGAAATTATAACACTTTATTATGACTGATGGTCGAGAGGTGAGCGCACTTGCCTTTCGCCCAAAAGTTCTGGGTTCGATCAACGGTCGTGGCAGTGGAAAATACTGGCCTTATATAGTGCCAGAAACGTTTTGTTTTGACGGCCGGGGACAGTAGTCTTGTACGACCGTTGAACCTAATTCCTTTCCTTTCCTTTCGGCGAGGGAGCGTTTTTCGCATGGAACTTTTCAAAATGAAAATTATATAGAAAGTTGGGTGTTAATAAAGGGTATCTTTTGAAGTAAGATTCGGGACTCTACATGAAACGGTTATTGAGTTATTTGAGATTAACTGCGAGACTAGGACGGACTCACGTTTATTTGATTCGGTAATGTTTTATGAAGACCTCCACTTCGATCTGAATAACAAATTTGTATACTAGAGCTTTTGGAGTCAATGCGCGAGTTTTTGGAGATTACGCGAGAGTTTTAGCATATATATATAGGCATCTAGTTTGCATTTTGATTAAGAGTTTATGAGTTTACTATTAAAATTAAATAATTTGAAATGATGAGAAATTGAATTAGACGTTGAATTATATGATTGAAACTTCATAGAAATAGAAGTTAAATTATGTGAATGAGGACTCGTGCGCAAATTAGTCGAGATTGATTGATTGTTTAATAAACACTTTGTAAATATACTACTAATCTAATAGGCCTTATTTTGAAGTTACGTATTTTTTTTAGCTGCGCACGTCCCAACTTTGCAGAGCGTCAGACCGGGTACCACGTATATTGACATGACTTGGGGATTGCCACCGTATGGTACCAACCGATGTCCCATAACCACATTTATCGTAGATGGATCACCATATGTAAATCTAACGGTTCCAATCACGGATTCGGTGGCAAGACCGCCCGTTCCTATACATGTCGAGTCTCTCTTACCTGACAGGATGTATTTCTTCCGTGTAACTATGGTTAACAGTGCAGGAGCTGCAACACCTATCCCAATTGCTATCCAGACACTACCCAACAACTAATAAAGGAGTTAGCTATTAGTAATTTTTTATAAAGTTGTTTTTTATTGATGTCCTGACCCTAATACCCTCTTAAGATTGTACTGATGAAGCTGGGTCTCCATGATTTGTTCAATAACATTTGACATACATGGTGCAATGCTAATTGGTCTAAGATCAGAAAGTTCAGTGGGTGGGAAGTGCTATAACGTGTGCTTTTTTCAATTGTTTAGGGAATACCGAGTTTAGCAAGCAAAAATTTATTACATGGGTAATAAAAAGCAGCAGAAATGGCATAATTTTTTTAAAATAAAAATTGTTATTTCATAAGAACCCACTGCTTTGATTTTTATACCGTTAATTATTTTTAGTATATCAATTTTTGAGACCGACTGAAAGAACTATTATGCAATAATGTATTTGTTCAGTAGAAACTTATGATGTTTCCAAAATTGATATTTGGAACAGGAATGCTCTGTCAATAGAGTAATTATTTATTTCATTACAGCTTGAGAAATTTCCAAGGGGATTACTTTCTTTGCAATTAAAATTTAGACGTTTAATACTATCCCAAATTTTGTTTTTACTATTTTTAGATTGATGTTCGAAATAAGCTTTTTCTCAGACTTTATTGCTGATGAAGAACATTTTCAAAATATATCATTGTAGCGAAAATAAAGAGTTTTTCATAATTTCTAAAAGTAAAAGTCTCCTTTATAGTTTACATCAACCTTGCCCTAGTCTTTCGAGACAAACAAATCTCATCGTTAAACTCATCCACGCAAATCAGACCAATTCATTGACCACCATGTTTCATGAACGATTTTTCCCTCGGGCGACGTAAAGAAGAAAAAGAACTCGAGAAAGAAGAACAAGAAAGACGTGAGGAAGAAAAAGATAGAAAACGTCAAGAAGAAAAGGAAGAATTGAGATAAAGACGCTATCCTGTCGGCCACTGATGAAATCAAAAATGAAATTAAAGAGGACATAGGTAAAGGCTGAAGCCATTGAAGTCAAAGAAAAAGTTGATGATATTGAAGAGACAGTTATTGGCGTCGAAGAAAAAGTTACTAGCGCCGAAGGGAAAGTAAATTTGGTCGAAAAGGGGGTAGAGCGACTTAAACGGCAGTTGAATGAAAGAGGTGGTCGGCCAGTAGTATATCATCAGGCCTTCGATTACAATCTTCCTCCCTTGATGAACAAACTTCTTCAACGTCAACATATAAAAGACACTTTGAGGCAGCTGCTTGCGCAATAAACAACTGGAGTAATGAGGAAAAGGCTATGGCATTAACGCTAGCGTTAAGACGTCAAGTCTCAGAGTTGCTTCAGACGATACCAATGGCGCAGCAACAGAATTTTAAAGATTTACGGGCTGCATTAGATCTGTCATATGACGACCAACACCTCGCCTAAGTATACCGGACTCAGTTCAAATCAAGCACACAAAAGGCCGAGGAAAGATTTTGAGCGACTGACGTACCTGGCGTACCCGGATGCACCCAAGGAATTCCAGGAGAAATTGACAGTTGGTACTATCATTGATGGCATAAGAAAGGAGGAGATCAGGCCAGACCATAGATTATCTCGATATAAGATCAGTAGCAAAGCCTTGATCCATGAGGTTGAGGCCGCTTATAAAGAGACTCCACGTCCGAGAGTACGAGCCATGAAAGTAGAAGAAGAAGACCATTTAGAAAAATCTAATATGGAATCTATATTGGGAGACATACGTAAAATGTTCAGTCACTAACCAAATCAGATGCTCCAGGGCAGCATGAAAGAGAACATAGTGATGAACAGCCAAGGAAAGGAATCAAGCAGCTATAAGTGTGGCAAATTAGGATATATCAAACGAATCTGTCGACAACGGAGCCCTGAGAGGGGAAATGCCGCAATAACTTAAGAGAGCCGCAGGAAAACTAAAGATCGCCAGCATCTTGGGGACTGTGCTGGTTGGTAAACGGTGTATCCCTAGAGAGATACGGGTTTCCCCAGCTTCGGAATATTCCGAGTAGTCTGCTGTTGGATGGCTATGTGAACAAAAGGAGATGTATCTTCACTATCGACACAGGTACCACGGCATCAATAGTGTGGTCCAGGTTTTTATCAACAGTAAAATCACAAGAGCTTTTTTTTTTATCGGACCACGCACTAGATGTACCCTGCTTTTGAGGAACAGGCATTTTTATCGGTGATAAAAACGATGCACCTTTTTTAGCTGTTAAAGTGACAAAAATGTGACTGTCAAATAGACTTTTTTTTATATAGGAGTTAATTTATTAGGAATAAAAGTTGATCATAGCCAAAACGGATTGGTTGTTCGACGTGGGAGGACGAGATCTAACGAAATGAAGAATTTATTCTGTCAACAGTAGACGGCCGGTTTCAAAAAGCAAGGCTACTGACGGCCCAGTCCATCAGCGTTCCTACCCTTTCAGAACAGATAATTGAGGCTGTTCTGGAAGGAAAATCTGGTGGATACCGCGTTGGCCTCGTTGAAAGAGATGATTCGATTAAGATGGAAAACATAATCTTAGCAAGAATTTTAACCCTGACAAAAGACATAATTCTAATAAGAGTGGTTAATTTAAATTCCCACTCAGCGATAGGATCCTACGAACCAGTAAAGTGGATAGCGAGATGCCAGTGGCAAGGGGGCAAATGTTCGTCAATCAGTGTAGATGTTAAAGAACACGATAAAACCCTCGATATACTTTTCGACGCTGTAACAAAATCCGACTTAGGAAATATTTCGCGTGCTTCACGTAAAAATATCGTGGAAGAGGTTTTTAATATTTTAAATCATATTTTCGCTCTACGGAGCGATTTTTATGCAAAAACTCCAATAACTCATCAGGGAGCGTCATTTTAGAAAGTGTAGTAAACGTCGCTGCACAGGGACGTAATGTCGCCCCGACACCAAAATTTAGAAACTATAACAAAATTTGACTGCGGAAATTTCAAAATTAAAAACCCTTTTACGAATCCACGTTGTTAAGCGCTGCAACTCATGTGTGGTATTAAATATGAGGAAAAGTTAATCCAGTCTCTAGTCAAAGTATTTCGAGAGTTTTAGCGAAAATAGCCCTTAGCGACATGGGACCCCCATCATTTCCTAACAGTCGATTTTGACGGGAAAATGATGAGTTTTAACGGGATTTGCCCTAAACCGGTTCCTCAGTGATTGAGTAAGTATCTTTACCATGTACTCATATGTGCATGGGACCGCCTTGCTTGAACGTATGAAATTGTAATTGCCCAAATGTAATTCAAAGTCGTTGCGATTCAAGCATTTTCAAGCTCAAGGAGCGACCAAAATTGATATTGAAATAAAAATAGGCAAGCAAAAGCCCACAAAATTTTATAAACATTGAACTTTCCTTGAATCTTTTTGTGTAATCGTTAGCTCAAAAACCGCATATTGGATGGTAGTTGGTACATTATAAATCGTTCTGTTCCTCACCATGTGTTGTACACGGGCCAGACTATTGTTTGTCAAACATATTTCTTGAAGTTATTGTAAAACATAAATTTTTGAAGAGATTTAATATATATTTTTGAACTTTACATTGTCATTTACTTGTGTTTTCAAAATTCCCTTTCAGGTATAATTTTAAGAAAGTGTTAATACTTCCAGTGTTAGATTTATAGTGTTACGACGTCCAATAGATACCATCACAGCAGCTGTTAAGCAAAAACGAACAGTAAGTATAAATTTTCATATTATTCTCCGTCTGAAACAATCACTTTGAACCCTTATTTTGTGAACGTTAACATTCATTTTTGAAATATATATAAAAGTCCTTCAGACTCCAAAATATGGATCGTTCACATAGACAGGGAAGCTGTGACTTTGTTGAGTTCACAGTTTGAATACTTATCTGAGGATAAACATAGAGAGACAATCAAGTTTTTGAAAAAGAAAAGTACGGCAGTACGCGGACTTTCTTACGAAAACTGATATAGTGCAGCATCGGATAAACACTCAACCGCAATCCGTCAATAGCTTAGGAGGCTGTCACTAGCCCAACAGGAAGAGGCTTCTACGATGATTCAGAAGATGTTACAGGATGGAGTGATTGAAAGATTTTTAGCTACGCCACTGGAGAACTGGATCCACCCAACATGATACTGATAAAATGAGTGGACTTATTTGAGTAAACAAATGTTTATGGCTTTATTAATTATTCGTTCAAAAAAAATTGCACGGTCAAAACGTGTTAAATTTTCATCTATTCATTACGACTTTGAAGTTTTAACAAACTCTTAATCGCAATTGCCGGTGCTAAAATTAGTATAATCCAAGGTATTATGATCTACTGACTAAAAATAAATCATTATTAATCCTGTTTGTGAGAGAAACAATAATAAACAGTACTTTAAAAAAATTGATATGTAATTCATTTACAATTCATACAAACATCCAAATAACTTTTAAAAAATGAAAACATCGAATTGATTCAGCGGTTAATTTCGTGTGAATGTGTTTTTTCAAAAGTTTTAATACAACTCTACACGTTTTTCAACTTTAAAAGTATAGAAAATACTAAACCATCAGCTGATGTATATTTAAACTACTTTGACGGAGTTGAGGGTATAAACTGTATGGATCATGCCAGTGAAATTTTGTTATGTTTTAAGTTTTAACTTCCACATTTCGCAGAAAAATATACAAACATCTTAGTTGCGTCAGATGTTTTAAAATATACCCTTCTCAAAGTTTTTATTAGCGATTATAAAAATATCAGAATCACAGAAGGGCATGCCTTTGTATGTTACATGTTATCTTTTAAAGAGTGTCTAACTCAACACTTATTTGTACAAATTTTGTCAATTCTTTACAATGGTCAATGGAGAAATAATTTCTTGCAAGCTGAAAGTTTACAGTGCCTACTCAAAAATCCTCTTGGTTGTCCTAACATCACGTTCAAGGTATAATGTTGACACGCAACATTAATGAAGATTTTTATTTAAAATTTTTAATGATAAAGCTAGGTTTAAAAGAAAATTGGCCAATATTTAAAGGAGGAATACTCTAAAATATTATTTCACATCTATGTTAAGTTTTCTTTTAATTACGTTTCTTAATGCACACTGGTTTATATTCACTTTACGTTAAAATTGACAAACCACGACATAAACAGTATTAAAATGAATGCATGCAGTGCTAAATGCCCCAACCAAAATAGGTGGACTCAAATTTGTCCCATACTGATGATGGTATGTATGAGGTTGTAAAAACTATATATAATTCAGTAAATAATAATTTCGCAATATTTTTTGATTTGGCCAAGGCCTTCGATACGGTGACAGAAACCCTCCTTATAAGACACTCTCGTGTCCGTCTGTCACAGAGTTTTTTCTCATGTAACGTAGGAATTTGAAATTTTGCATACTGTTAGGTTTTGATGACACAATTTACAGAACTCTATTATACATAATATACATAATATAGATCCTCAATTTGCGGAACTCTATTATACAAAATTCAGGTCCGCAATTTGCGGAATTCTATTATACATAATTCAGGTATGCAATTTGCGGACCCCGAGACTCTTCCTTTAATGTATTTAATCTGTAGCTCCTAGAAACCAAGCCTGTTTTGATATTTACACATAAACACAAAAATTTACTGAGTACAATACAACATGTGCACAACACAAGACAAAAATATAATTTATTTGCTCCCACTATGGTAAGTAGACTATTGTCATATTGTTTTCAAGCAGGTAAGTTGATTTTACCGGTAAAGTGTTAGTTGCTATTGACGACGAGAGGTAAGTGAGTTACTTACCTCCCTTGGGAAAATAAGTGACTTCGAATCATGCAGATCAAAAGATGTTGAACTTGAAATTTTATTAATTATTAATTAATATTTATAGTAATAGTACAATTATTACAATTAGTAAAATTATTCACAAAATTTGGGATAAGTTCCCTTACGCCTTAGTCATTTAAAACATCGTAGGGCGCAAAAAATTGCACTGTTCTGATTTTTTGGGATATTGTTAGGATAGATACCAGTAGTGTAAAACCAAGTTTGCAGCTTTGAAAGACCTGTGCTAACTGCGTGGTGCTCGAAAAACCTTGAAATTTTTGGATATCTTCAGTTTTTGGATTAGAATATCGAAAAAGTGCATTCTACAGAAAAAGTCGCAGTGTACACTTTTAAAGTAGATAAAATTTGCTATAATTTTAGTGGAATCGCAGCTCCGTAGGTCCAATAGGTCCCGAGATACACCACTTCAAAAATTGACCATTTTTTCCAAACAGTTCAAAATCGTAGTTTTAGCCGTCTTCCGAGCAGAATATCGGCTAAAACACTTATCTTACGAGGAAAATCATGGAAAATGAAGTTGTAGAACAGTTATTTTGCGGAACTATAGGCCCAATAGTTCCCTTGTTGTCTAGAAAGAACGAAAAATTAAGAAAATCTGATTTTTCGAGAAATGGAGCTTCCAATGTAAATTGTTATTAATATTGCACAGTTACTTATAGAATGTTATAAAAATGATATTAGATTTATAAATTTGATTTATTAATTGTATCACACCTACATATGAGTCTAGTTGTGAAATGACCTACGCCTCATCTTTTGGGTAGGTACCGATGATATCGACAAAAAGCCAAAGAGGCCTAACACACAGCCGAGAAATCCCCAGCAGAGTTCTCGCCCGTTGGACTGGAGGCATGGTATACATGCTTAATATCTGTGAGGGGCTTGACTTCTTTTGGGACATCTCGTGTACCAGGACGGAACAACACATGACATGAGGCCTGCTCGAATCAAACGCGATTCTAATGATGTGGAGAAACTAAAACCTGGTTCCAAGTCCACACACCATTTCCTTATAATGAAAAATTACTGCAGTGGCGTGGAGGCCCTGAAGTGAATTCCCACATGGAACAAAGAATGGGTTGTGATGGAGTCAAAGAAATAACTGGAAAGTCATTTGGAAATGTTGCATTTAAAAGAAAAGACAAAGTACGAATCTTGGCAACAGCCACCGTCAAGGTGCACAACAAGAAGGTTGTTATAGACTCTCTCACAATATTTCAATGGCTGTGTAAAACGAAACAGTCTGATGCCGATCTAAAATACTACTTTGCATACGAGTTGGACCCATATCCCATGGCTCTATTCTCTGAAGAAGGAATGCGAAAAGGAGCAAAATCATCGTTCTACTCTGCCCCAAGAAGAATCGCCTGTCGAACCTGGGTCTTCCAAAAGAACACGACTGTCTCGCTAAGTGCGTAAAGTTAAGTCTAATATTACATACCTACCCCTTCGTTGTAATTGATTATAAAATTGATTACGCGTTTCATAAATACTCATCTACATTATGTTGTTTATTTCTGTCGCAGGAGTCAGTTGAGGTCCTGCCATCACTTCAAGTTCAACATTTCACGTCCCAGGTGTGCCAAACCAAACTATCAAAATATTTTTTATACAATTTTGATAAATTTATAACTTATTATTAATTGTACTCAACTTCAACTCAAAATTTCAAAGTTTTTCGAGCACCACGCAATTAGCACAAGTCTTTCGAAGCTGCAAACTTGGATTTCTTAACAACTTCCCAAAAAATCAGAACAGTGCAATTTTTTGCGACCTAACGCAATTTTTGTGTCTACGGTGACTGGCCTATTAGTAAAAACGAAATCAAAGCAGACTATTTGACATCTGACTTTTTATTTCATGAACGGTAGGGGAGCAGATATAACGTTATACACCACACAAGAGGTAAGTTTTAAGTTTTGACTAGTCTTGTACTATGTTACCAGCCCTGGCTATTACACTGGGGCGCAAAATCGTCGTCGATTGGTAAAACCTACTTACCTCCTTTGTAGTGTAATATACTATTAATTGTCACAATATCTCAGAGTGGTTTGATTCAAGCATAACACCTAATAATCTCAAGTAGCGTTGGACCAGGAAACTCGGGCTGATATTATGGCGCCTTCTCAACTGCTATAACGTAGGTCGGTGTTTTTATTTCAGAGCTTCCTGAAAACAACATAATTTAAAAGATCAGAATAATCTTTAACTTTGAATTTACCGATAAAATAAATCTATTTAAGACTTCTTATATCAAAGTGATAAATTCATATTATCCTCCTTGACACCTCGTTGATACTTTATATAACAAGCTCACTAATTTTATATTAAGTTTTAAGAAATACTAATCACAATGTTTATGCTGTGTTTATTTATCTTGGTAGTGCTTCATGGTGCCAATAGTCAAGAAGATTGTAGTAAGTATTTACATATCTTTTACAATTAAATTTATTGTTGATTTTATTATAGGTAGTTTATCGCAAAACATTATAGTAGTACATAGTGGGTTCAATCCCAAAAAATACCGCTGAAGTTTAAAATTCAAATTAGCTACCCAGTTCAAATCTGTTGCAGAAGCTGCTGATTCATCCTAATAAACAAATGATGTCGAAAAAATAACACTTCCAAATGGCCAATGTCTGCAGAATATTGTACCAGTAGAGTTAATTAGTGATAAAATGAAATTCACAATTACTGTTTTATTGATTAAATCGATTGCAAAGCAACCCAATTAAGAGTATTAACTAAGAGTGTTATTATTTAACAGCAGAACTTTTTTCCACACCGAAAAAAAATGTAGTAACGGAAAGTGAAAATTTAATTATAGCAGCTAAAAAGTTGCATATTATATGGGACAGGTAAACGGGTTAATTGTGGTATGCAAATGAAGATTTCTAAAACTGATGACTTGCCACAAGTGAACAACTTTCATTGGAAATAATTCGACTAATTTAGTAGTGATAAGTGAAGTTAATTGCTGGAGTAACTAAACTTTGTTTTAGTGGTATTAAACTTTTCAGTTAGAGTAATTAGGGTTATTATATTATTTTTCTAGGTAAGTAGCAATAAGTGAGCATTGCAGCCGGTATAATTGAACTCTTGACTTATCCTTATCACAAAGCACAGACACCATATACACTCAGCGTATTGCACAAACAGCTAATTGCGGGGCAAGTCGGATTTAATTGGCAAATTCATTTGCAGCAGGCAACCGTTCGTTTGTCATAAAACAAGAGTGAAATTGTGGTAGATATATCTTCACTTACCGGAGTAAAATTTTCAGAAACGTTAGTTTAATAACAATAGATGACTGTTTTGCTTTATCAGGCGTATTAACAACTCATTGCAAGTGAACTTCAAAATCTGGCGTACTAATTTATTAACGATAGAAAAATTGTTCATTTGTGACAGTATGTCACGTTCAGAAATCTCGATTTACTTACCATTATTGTTAAAGATACCAGTAGCAGGTAAAAAAGTACTTGTACTAATTAAATTTTTTTTTCAACAACATAGTTTAATTGGACGAATTTCCTCAGTGCAGTATATCTAAAAGTGCTCTTGTTGTTTACCCCCAAATCAGCCTTTCAGAAAATTTAATTTTAGAAAGTTTTTACTTTAAATTATTATCTTTTCACATATATTTCAGTAAACCAGAATTGAAGGAACTTGTGGCCTTTTGCACGATATTAAAAAAATAAATATTTTTAATTCCAACGTTAAAGGGCTATCATAGGGGTGCGGTTTTGGATTGAAGTAAATTGGGTTGGATCAACTTTTTTCGATATTCTGAGTTCGTGGTAAAGTGATTAACATAATTTTTGAAAACATCCTGTATTGCATGTACCTCTATAATTTTTCTTAACTCTTCCTGTCGTGTCATTTATTTCTGTTTTTCCTCGTGAATTCTTATTCCCAGGTCTTCCATCATCTTCTTTAATTCATCTTGCTCTACTTTCTTTTCTACACGTTTCTTTTGTTGCTCTTCTTTTTCATCCTGACGCCTCTTCCTCTTGTTTTTCTTTTTCTTCTTGACGTTTCCTTTCTTGTTCCTCTTTTTCCTCAGAAGTTTTTTTTTGTTCTAGTATCATTTTTCTCAGTTCGGCAAACATGACCTACATTTGTTTTTCAGCGACAATGTTTCCTGTTTCCGTCAAAAAGGTTATGAAACAGCATTAATAAGCCTATAGTCTATATTAAGTACAATTCAAATATTTCAAATGTGCTTTTAGACTCCTCTATAAAATCCTTATTTTACTATAAGGGACGTAACCAGACTGCAACCAACAGCTACTCTCCGGGCTATGTGCCCCACCGAGCGTTGAATTACAAGTTACAAGCCTGGCGCGTTAAGTGTAATAATTCTCCTCTAAGTAGGACCAGTCTTTCGGCTGGTGATTGTTACAATCGAAGCTTTAGCGTTTTGATGGTAATATGCAATTATTACACTTAACGCGCCAGGCTTGTAACTTGTAATTCAGCGCTCGGCGGGGCACATAGCCCGGAGAGTAGGTATTGGTTGCAGTCTGGTTATGTTCCTTATAGTAAAATAAGGATTTTATAGAGGAGTTTTCGACTAAAAATATTATGTTTTAATTCAAATATTTGTAAAGAGTCTAGAAAAAAATAACGTCTATATAACTTTTCAGTTGGAAGAACTTAAATAACTACACCAATTTCTAAATAGAATGTTCTAGAAATTTCCATACACTAAGACAAATAAGTCTTAATTAAGGTCTATATCGCCATCCAGTTCAAAGCACTTCATTATCTTCAGTGGTTTCCAAATAAAATACTCTGGAACCTCGAATCCTCCAGAATCCTGTTGTAATCCCACTTCTGACACCAATTGTTACGTGTTTACATCCTCCACTAATCATTTCGAACGTAAGTTCAATAATTACAACACAAATTGTCACTGGCCACTAATTTATTTATGATTAAATTAAGTTACAATAAATAGTCCTTATCTTGTCTGTTTCCACTTGCATTGGGGCCAAATCTCCAACATTTAAAATACCTCGGAACAGTATATTCAAGCACTGAGCAAAATTTTTTGTTCGCATAAAACTTGTGTAAGATGGCGCGTCAATTTGCATTATCAAAATACATTTAAATTTTAATTTAGAATGTAAATACACACAACGAATCTTGCATTATCGGGATGTATTTGAATTTAAATTTAAAATATAAATGCACACCCTTAGATTTGCATTATGACAACGTATTTATATTTGAATTTAGAATGAAATGTAAATACTTACAAATAATAAAACATATAGTTTTAATTCTAAATGAAAACGTATATGCATTTTGATGGTTTTTAGAATGAAAATACAATTTTCATTTCTATTTGATGTACTGTGTGTATTTCTATTTCATTTTAAAATGTTAATACGGATGTAATAAAATGTAACAATACATCGAAGTAAGGTGACATAATGACTGATGGTGGAGAGGTGAGCACACTTGCCTCTCACCCAAAAGTTCCGGGTTCGATCCCCGGTCGTGGCAGTGGAAAATACTGTGAGAGGGATTTTTCCACTATACACGGATATTGGGTGTGTGTCCCTTGTCTCTAAATATGTAGCCCCCTCCCACACAAGACTCTTCTAGAGCCTTCCGGGATAAAGGGGGTCGTCATTAGCTGTGGTGTATTTATTTATTATTTATTTATTTATTATAATATCCATAATGCCATGGAAACTCAAGTACAATAAATATTAAATTGTCATGAAAATATAAAGTCACTGCACCAACCCTAACTATTGGCATAAAAATTAGCTTGATAAAAATAAATTTAGAAATAATATAAAATATAGGCTTAAACGCGGAGTTAAAGAGTTTATATAAAAATTGGAGGTCCTAATGGTACAGAAATATAGATTTCCATTCGTATTTAAAATGTAAATTTAATTTTTGTCAAGGAAAATACTCTATTTCCACGTTCAGTGGAAGTATAGTAACACAAAATAAATTATTATTTTCTGTTGAAATAGGCTTAAAATGCAATGAAACGTCGAGATTTTAAATTTGAGCAAAACAAAAATTCATGTCTGTCTGTAACTTCTTTGTGCGCAAGTTTACTCTGGAACCGTTTATGATATTGACTTGAAATTTGGTACACTTATCTATCGTAACGAGATCTGGAACCATATTATATTTTGATCTAGTTCCGTTAAAGGGTTCGGGGATAAATGGAGTAAAAGGGGTAAATAGGCAAAGCAAGCAGGTAAGAGTCCATAAAATTGCAATTTAGGGAATGTACGAAGAGTCAAGGTCTCAACATTTTTTTGGCATCAGCCACGCCCCCTTTCCTCCACTGTCACCTTCAATACCACCCCCATACTATTATGAAAGGGAGTTAAAAATTTAAATGTGATTTAGTGTGTATACAAGAACGAAACGTCTCAAAAATTTTTCTGGCGGTAGCTACCCCCTCTACCAACCCCATTGCCACCCCCACCTTATTAATAACCTATATTGTTAACATCTTTCCTAAATGGTAATTTTCCGGAAATGCTAAAAGAAGGAAAAGTAATACCTTGTTTTTAAAAAAATAATCCAATGTCTAATAATTATAGACCAGTTACTATTCCATCCAGCATTTCAAAGGTTTTTGAATAGGCCTACTTAGATCGTATGACTACATTTTTAAATAAATATAAATTTTTATCGAATAATCAACATGGTTTCCGCATGGGTATGTCCACAACAACAACTATACATTCTTTTTACGATGAAATCATCAAATACATTGAGGCTGGTGAATGTCCTGTTGGGGTTTTTTGTGACCTCAGCAGGGCATTCGACTGTGTAAATTAAGATATTTTACTTAGCAAACTTTATGATTATGGCATACGAGGTCCTCCATTAGATTGGTTAACTCCTTTTTTGAAATTTCGTAAACAGTATGTTTCCATTCAACATACTACCGACTATTCAATAAACAATATAAACTCTAATTCTCGTTTGGTTGAAATGGGTGTACCAGAGGGCTCAGTTTTGGGCCCTGTTCTATTTATTTTGTATGTAAACTCAATAGAATATGTACTCGGTAAAACTTTTCATACCTTGTATGCAGATGACTTATCTATAATCATTTCAGATAACTCATCTAACAATCTGAATACCGACATTGGTTCAATTTTAGGAAATGTTTGTAGTTGGCTCAATAAAAATTATTTACATTTCAACGTTGATAAGACGCACCTAATTAGATTTCACAATAGGCAGAAACAGTGTAATGATGTAACTGTAAATATCGACAATCATACTATTAACAGTGCCACTTCAAGTACCATTAGTTTTTTGGGCATTCAGATGGACGAACATCTCAATTGAAAAGCTCACTGCAATCAACTCAATTAATTTTTTATTCAAAAATATGAAAGAAGTTCTTACTGAACACCAATTAATCAATCTATACTATGCTCAAGTTGAGTCACGACGACTTCGGTATGGTGTCTATTTCTGGGGTAATTCCACCCAATCACAAACTGTTTTTGTATCCCAAAAACGGATCTTACGTTCTATAGCGGGTCTGTCCAGTACACACACCTGCAGAAAGGCTTTCATAAGATATAGAATTCTTACCGTAACTTGTTTGTTTATATTTGATATATGTGTTGTTTTTAAAAACAGACAAAAGTTTAGGCTTGTTAAAGATATACATGACACAAATACTAGACATAAAAATAATACTCATGTGCCTTTTTCTAAATTGACAATCACAAACAAATCACCAAACTATTTGCGACTGAAAATATTCAATAATTTGCCTGATGCATTGAAACAAAATGTTAATTTATATCAGTTTTAAAAAAAATGAAATTGTACTTAATGGATAAATGTTTTTATTCGATGCCCGAGTTTTTTCAGGTTAAGTTAATTTAAGTTACACTTATTTTTTATCTCTCTTAGTTTTTATCTCTGACTATTGCTATACAATTTGCAATTAATTGTCCATAAGCAAAATAAACGAATTTGAATTTGAATAAATGGAGTAAACAAATTAAATTGGGATTTAGTGTGTATTTTTTGGCATCAGCCATCTCTTCTACCACCCCAATTGCCACCCCCACCCTATTGTTTAAGGGAATAAGAAATTAAATTGGGATTTAGTGGGTATACGAGAACCAACGGCTTCTAATTCTTTTTTACATTTGCCACCCCCTCTATCGCTCCCACTCTATTATTAAAGGGAATAAAATACTACATTGGGATTTAGTGTGTATAAGACTTGGCTACATGTATGTGAAAGTAGTGATTCATTGGGCAGCGGTTTTTTTATTAATAAATGTACCTATCTTATGAGTATTGATTAAAATTAATTATAGTCTAGCCTCAATGTCAAATAAAAACCAGAACGGCTTGTCATACTAAACATATAAAAAAGCAGTATTTCTTTTTTATGGAATCTCAAGGAAATGTTTTTGATAAAACCATGTTCATTATCACTTTCGTTTTTTTTTTTTCAGTTCCCGATCCTGTCTATTGGGTACAGCTAAATGCAGATTACTTACTATACTGGGGGGACAGTGATAATTGCGCAGACACCAAATACTTAGTATATATTACTCCTATCGATGGGTCATCAGAAACGAGCATTTTCGAGATGACGGAACGACAGATCTATGTTCCTCATCTTCCGATGTGCGAGGTGTTCAGGTTCACCGTTGTGGCAGTGTCGAATAATGTGGCGAGCAGCGAGAGTTATATTGAAACCAAGGTACCAGCATTGCCAGGTAAAGTGAATTATGTTAAGCAAAAATTAGTGCAAAATATCCAAGTCTTGATGAGGTGAATTTAAATGAAACGCTTGTTTCCTTTCCTTTCATTGATTGGAATGTTGATTGTATTATACCATATTGATTACCAATATTATTCATTTTAATGTTTAAATGCATGTGACACATTTTAGTAATAGAAAATAAAACAAATTAAAAAATATATTGTTAGTAATAAAACACTTTATGCAATTAAAATAGGTTTAGTCACACCGTTAACAAAGTATTGCTCACCATGCATATATCTATGCCAGTAATCTATATGTCCCCACCGCCTCTTCTTCTTCCTCCTTCTGCCACTTCACTCACGCCCTCTCCAGTGCATAAGCAGCAAAAATCAAAATTTACTGCTTACAATATTAGTCAATAGACATTTAAAGCATCAAAGGAACGTAGACGTGAACGTATAAAATGATAAGTATGTACGTGCAAAAGCGAATTATTGTACGTTTGTACGGTCGTGAGCAAAAAAAAATAGGCCAAGTCTTATAACGGTATTTTGCTAAAATCTAGTTGTGTACATCTAACTTTAATTTTTGTGACATTGTTAGTTAGTTGTCATAATTTATTGCAAGTGTGCAAAAAACTCATATGCCCCATATAAGCGATTTAGTTAAATCTGGAGTTATTGCCAAGGCAGGAGATGGATGGTCAATAAGTCAAATTGCACTGCGTCATAATATTGACAAAAATTCGGTGTGCAACATTTTAAGAAAGTGGAGAATAAACGGTACGATTAGTAGAAATCCTGGATCAGGGCGACGAAAGATATTAACTCAACAACAAGATTTGCAATTGGTAAATGCTTTAGTAGAAAATCCATTTTACTCAGTTATTCAGGCTGCTGAAGAAAGGAATTTTCCTGGATCGAGTAACACTGGTCGCCGGCGAGTAAGAGAATCAGAGCTACGCTGTCATGCAGCAGCACAGAAATACTTACTTAAAGCTGAACATAAAGAAGCTCGAGTAGGATTTGCGCTTGAATTTTTAGCGCATGATGTAAATTTTTGGAACAATGTAATCTTTACAGACGAACACACAGCGATCGTATTCGTGTTTGCCGCCCTCCAAATACTCGATTCGATGAGAAATATATATCTAACAATGATAAAAGTGGTAGATTTTCCGTCAATATGTGGGCTTGGATATCGGCACGTGGTCCTGGTGTTCTGTGGTATATTGAGGAACGATTTAATAATGATACGTATATTAGGATTTTAGACAATGCTCCTTTCTGTATCACAATTATTTCCTAATAATGAGTTCATATTATTTCAACAAAACAATTGTTCTATTCACATTGCTCTTACCGTAACTAACTGGTTTCAAGACAACAACATCAATGTTCTTAAGTGGCCCAGGCATAGTCCAGATCTTAACCCTGTGAAAGAAGTATGGGGATTACTCGTAAGAAGTATCCAAAAATGAAATGTGAGACCACAGAATGCCGAAGAATTACTGGAAATAGTAAATAATGCATGGGAAAATATTATTACTAATGATTATTGTATAAGGTTATTTAATTCTATGCCAAACATACTTATAGGAATTATAAATAGAAATGGTGCAATAACGAAATATTAATAGTTAGTTTCTTGTTAAGTAGAATATCCTTTGTGCTTTGATCGAGGATTTCTACTAATCGTACCGTTTATTCTCCACATTCTTAAAATGTTACACACCAAATTTTTGTTAATGTTATAACACAGTGCAATTTGTCTCATTAACCATCCATCATTTACTATAGCAATAACTACAGCATTAAAATAAAAAGTAAATTAAAAGTGATATCTGTTTTATTTCGGCTATTCATGACATATTCAAATAGAGACAGATTTACATTAGAAAAAAAAGTAGTCCTATTTTTTTCTGCTCATGACAGTACATGAAAACATAGTGGGTGGCCTAACTACCTATGGATCAGTTTAAACCTCCCAAATTTAGTATAAATTGGACTTGTAATATTTGGAATATTACACTCTAATTTTTTGGTTATCTTCTACCCAGATTCTTTCAATTGTCTTATATATTCATGTATATTCAATACTTAGTTTATTGAAATCTTGGATCATCCGCCTTATGTTCAAACTTTTTATATATTTTTTTAACATGACAGTTAGAACCTTTTGATTGTTTATATTCATGTATTTTTGAAAACCGCTATTCAGATTTTATGGAAATCTTGAATTATAAGGTTTATGTTCACACTTTTGAACTGCTTTTTCATTATTTTATATATTTTTTTTAGTCTATCTTTACCGTATTTGATAAACGTTTTCTATTGTACTGAAGGATCGGGGTACAATGCACTCTCAGGCTTAACAAAGAGTCTATTCTGACCTTCGCATTTTCCTTCTCCTACATATCACAATGTTTCAAACATCTGGTCCGAAGGTCGTCTAGAATGAATGGTTTACAAATTAGTGAGGTACATATTTAAGTATAATTAGAAAATGCATAGTTGTAGAAAAAAGAGGAAATATGTATCTCACTAATTTATGTAAATCATTTATTCTAGACGACCTTCGGGGCAGATGTTTGAAGCATTGTGATATTTAGAAGGAAAAGGCGAAATTCAGAATAGATTCTTTGTTAAGCCTGAGAGTGCCTTGTACCTCGAACCATCAGTACGATAGAAAACGTTTGTGAATTATGGTAAAGTTGGACTAAAAAAATATAAAAATATATGCAGGTACGTTATTATTACATAGACTTAAATGTGCGTGAAAGTGTTTAGTCCCCGTTAGGGGTGGTTTTTTACAAAAAAGGGACTTTCCGTTCTTGAATGGGGAGGGAACTTTTCGGGTATCTATTCCAAACCCTGTCGAGAGTACGCATCTCAAAAATGATTTCTTTATAAATTATTTCTCCTAAAATGTTTAAATTTCGTGGACTACTAGGAATATCAATAAACTTGCAATCTACTTCATTTTATACTTCCAAAATTTGCAAATCTAGTCTTAAAAAATGATATTCCAGTTTCTAAATCGTTTAAATCTGAGGAAAATCTAGATAACTTATTGTAGCCTACTATAGGTATATGTAGATTATTTAAAATTACTCTAAATTATTTTCATATTTCTTTTAGGTACAAATGTTACCGTAACCCATATGCATGCGCACCAAGAGTCTGAAAATACTATCTACCTGGAATGGGAATTAGATCCAGAGTTTGCACATTGTGTAGAACGTTTCCGAGTGGTCCGTTGGGATTTCGAAACCATCCCAGTCAGCCAGTACAGCTCGGATACTAAAGCCCTTGTGGCGGGTGTACCACCTTGTACGCATTTTGAACTTACAGTGACGCCTATCTATGGCGACGCACAAGAAGGAGGAATTGGTGCAATTAGATATGACACTCCCGGCCATAGTGAGTTATAACATATTGATAAATAATGATTAACATATAGATATACTGGAAGATTTAGTAAGGTGGACAGTATCATTGATTTCCTTTGACTTTGCTAATAGTCCAGTAAATAGTGACGTGGTCGGGCGGCTCTAGAGCGCACAGAATTTTTTTTGAGGCATAAAGTAATAATAATTTATTTATTGAGCGAATGAGTTATTCAAAGCATAGACTTTTATATTCGTAAATAAATAAAAGGCAACGGACTACCAATAATATAATAAGTTTATTTACCATTGATGTAGAACATATGAATGATATAATCCAAGTAAGGACTTCACGGCAAATAAAAAACGCAACAAAAACTTGACGACATAATTATATCGCCGCCAAGCCTGACATCAAACGACCCGACGCACATTAAAAACCTATAAAGGTAAGCGAGTCAATTTCCGAACAGCACTACAAAGAATACCGGTATTTTAAAGAGGTTGTAAAGTTTTTGTTGCGTTTTTTATCTGCCGGGATATTCCTACTTGGACTATAGAAAATACACCAGTGACGTTCGTCGTTATGAAGAAAAATTGATCTAATTTTCCAAAAAAAAATGTTAGGCAAAGTTTTAACTGTAAAACAATATCATAATCTTATTGATCGTTATCAAAAACCCACCAGTACCGAAGATAGTGTATGTGGTGTTTATGTAGTAAGTAAATAAAATTTCACTTTTAAACAAATTTAACATTCTCAATTTTAATAATAAACACCGTATGTGCAACTTTTACAAAATTACCGATATCCAATTGTTTATTTTTTCTAAAATCACACTAATAAGGTTAGAATTCGACCCACCTTTTACATGATGGGACTAAATTTTTACATTTGCCTTTTAAACATACGTTGGCCTTGATAATTCAAAATTATTTTGAAGTTTGGGTGACATTTCATTATTTATTTATATATTTATTTATTAAGTAAACATTTTTATTATTTAATAATGGCACGTTTAACAGTTCGTGAAAAAGTGGAAATAATTCGTATTGTAGGTGAAAATATATCATTCGCAGAGGCTACAAGAATTTTTAACGCACGGCATCCAGAGCGAGCAAATATCCACGTTAAAACAGTAGCAATTACTAATAATTTGTTCAACGATACCGGTAACGTTCAAAAACCTAGGCCAAGAAATTACATTATAAACCGTAATGTTAGACATCCGAACAGACGAACTAATAATTGCAGCATTTAGGCAAGATCCTTATGCCAGTATCAGAAATGCAGCACGTCATTTAAATATTGACAAAATTAAAGTATGGATATGCCTAAAAACAAACAGATTAAAAGCGTTCAAACCGAACTACATATATAATTTGTTTGAAGGCGACAATTTAAGAAGGCTTGTTGCAATCGAAGCATTAGCGTTTTGATGGTAATATGCAATTATTACACTTAACGCGCCAGGCTTGTAACTTGTAATTCAGTGCACGGCGGGGCACATAGCCCGGAGAATAGCTGTTGGTTGCAGTTTGGTTACGTTCGTTATAGTAAAATAAGGATTTTATAGAGGAGTTTGCGACTAAAAATATTAAAACATAAAGAATATTTTATAACCATGTGGGAACATGTAGTATTTTAATGACTTATTGAATTGAAAAGTTCTGAATTTAATTTATTTAAAAAAATTTAAATTGCATTAAGGACAAAATTGAAAATTATTGAAATTTAAATAACCAATAAATAAAACTTCCCTGGTTGTGTCAACTAAATACACGAAATGTGGATTTGATTGTAATATAAATTACTGGGGATTTCACAGAACGTTTTAAAGTGTAAATAAGGTCAAAATCGGCAGGCAAATGATTTCTTGGTGATTTTAACTAATAAGGTAAACTTTTTTATTACAATCTGAAATACAAACTTGAATTCGGTAAATACATTACATCACACAGGATATATAATTTAGCGGTTATACAAAGAAAATTTCTGATAGTTGAAACAGTCTCACTTACAAAAACTGAATTAAAATACTATACAGGTCGTGCTAAATATTTCATACCAGTTATTATATAAAATTGTTAAATGGACATAGGCCATGTAACAGCAATTAAAACTTAATTTTCCGTGTATAGCATAAAAATAAATAAATAATGTATTGGACCATAACAGATACAGAACGGAGGATTTAATAAACATACAGTATATAACTAAAATTACTTATTCTTGCGAGAATAGTTAGTTATACAGGGTTACTGGTAATTCAATACATTCCTTTGGAGATGTGATGGGGCATGAGCTAAGGAGTAAATCTAGCCCTAAAATACATTATGCAAAACTCAATAGTTTTTGAGATATTTCAATTTTTTTGTTTTTATCAAAAAAGTAGATCTTAACGTCTTAAAAGTTAATTTCCGAAAAATCTACTTGACATTTTAAAATTTTTTTTTAATGGATTACTTGTCCAATATTATAGATATCCGTTTGGAATGAAAAATATCCGGAAACATTTCGATCATGTGAACGTTTAAAATAAAAACTTGTAAATTTTTTTTTTAAATCAGTTATGAAATTTACCTATTAGGTTTGTCCAAAAAATATTAATGTAGCACGCGTATAAATTATTATAAAAACTTCCTTATTTTAATAGCTATCTAACTAGGTAGAAATGTTTAATGTACCCTTGATAGTTCTAATAAAAAATTAGTAAAGATAATGCTGGTGGCGGAATTTATTAAACGACTAATCGTTCATTTTCATTTAAGTCAGTCAGTCCTTGACTTTGATGTTTGTGCATATATGTCATTAACTGACATTCTTATCTCCGTGTCCCTTAAGTTTGTTGGTCTTGTTAAATTAGTTATCGAAGATTTTGATTTTGCTCGTAGTTGTTGTTATTAGTTGTTGTTATTAGTTGTTGTTGTTAGTTGTTGTTATTAGTTGTTGTTATTGTAGTTTCTGTACCATGGCCGCGTATGCCAACGCAGAATACGCTGATATCTTGTTTGTCTATGGATACTGTGGCGGCAACGCTGCTGAAGCTCGCCGAGAATATGGTCTTTGGTACCTTAACCGCCGCTTACCAAATGCACGTGTATTCAGTACGGCATATCGAAATATTGCTGAAACTGGCTCCGTGAAATATAGAAGAAGTGACGCTGGTGCTCCTCCCGTTTATGAACCAGATGATGAGGAAGAATTATTGAGGTATTTTGAGGAAGACCCAACTATTTCAACTAATAAACTCGCAAGACTAACCGGAGCGTCACAATGGAAAGTTTGGTCTACGATACGTAGAGTTGGATGTCATCCTTACCACTATACCCCTGTTCACGGCTTGGAGGAAGGTGATCCTGGAAGGAGAGTGGAATTCTGCCGCTTTATGTTAAATTCAGATGCAGAAAGTGCAATTTTTTTTAACAAGTATTTTATGGACGGACGAGTCGAAATTTAATCGCGAGGGTATAACAAATTTCCACAACCTACATTATTGGGCAGAGGAAAATCCCAAGTTAACACGTGAAACTAGTTTCCAAATGAAGTTTTCTATTAATGTGTGGATGGGAGTCATTGGCCACTATTTAATAGGGCCACACTTTCTTCCTCAAAATTTAAACGGGGAAATCTATGAAAATTTTTTAAGAAATGATCTGGCGGTGATTTTAGAAGATGTTCCTCTCGCCGTCAGACAGCGAATGATGTTTCAGAACGACGGTTGTCCAGCACATTATCGGCTGACAGTACGACAGTTACTTGATCAACGTTTCCCTAACCGTTTGATTGGAAGAGCGGGCCCAATACCTTGGCCAGCGCGAAGCCCTAACTTAACACCCCTTGATTATTACGTATGGGGTCATATGAAGGAGATGGTCTATGCCACACCAGTCAATACTATAGAAAACCTTAGACAAAAGATAGTCGATGCTGCCCAACACATAAGGCATAATCTGACAACCAGAGTAACAAGGACGGAAATAAGAAGACGCTGCCGTGTCTGTATACGGAATAGGGGCTCCCATTTTGAGCAAGACATATAAAAAATAAAGTACAACTTTGAAATTAATGAAGAATTAAACTCTACTTTTAAAATGTTTTTTACTGTTTATCTAAAAATAAAATTCGTACTACTTGTGTTATTTTTACTAGCATTTTCTTAGAACTATTAAGGGTATATTGAACATTTGTACCTTGTTAGATAGCTATTGAAATAAGGCAGTTTTATAATAATTTATACGCGTGTTACGTTAATATTTTTTTGAAAAAACCTAATAGGTAAATTTCATAGCTGATTTAAAAAAAAACTTTTTTTAAAGTTTTTATTTCAGATGTTCACATGATCGAAATGTTTCCAGATATTTTTCATTCTAAACGGATATCTATAATATTGGACAAGTAATCCAGTAAAAAAAATTTAAAAATGTCAAATAGATTTTTCGAAAATTAACTTTTAGGACATTAAGATCTACTTTTTGAGAAAAAAACAAAAAAAATTAAATATCTCAAAAACTATCGAGTTTTGCATAATATACTTCTTAGATCATGCCCCATCACATCTCCAAAGGAATGTATTGAATTACCAGTAACCCTGTATACTGTATGTTTATTAAACCCTCCTATCTGTTATGTTCCAGTACATTATTTATTTATTTTTATGCTACACACGGAAAACTAAGTTTTAATTGCACTGAAGATGATATTAAAACGTATCGAAACGTCGGCTAATTAACGAAGTAGTTTTCTTCAATTGGACCTAACCCCAAAAGATTTTCACCAACGATACCTATACTTATAAAAATATAGGACTTTCAAAAACAACAAACAATTTTTATTTCACCCTGGATGAATAAGAGGCGGAGGAGCGGATTATGAATGGCACGTCCGGCTGCTATGGTTGCCGGAAATTGACATATTTTGCAAGGCAGTCTGCCGTTAAAAATAATCAAGCATGAAAACACCTGAATGGCGTTTTTAGGAGATTTTCGAAGTGGACTGTAACAAGAAATCCACAGTTGTGGAAATTATAAATTGATAGAGAGAAAGAAACTTGTTATTCGAAAGGTTTTCGACCTACCTTTAATTGCGGCCGTCCAGCAGGATGCAGGATGAAGAAATGCAGGCAAGAAGTGGCTTCTCAGGATACACATGGAACGTTGAGTACTCAAAATCGTAGAAAATTTTAGAAAATATTGAACACACACGAAAATTAATTGTCTTGTTCGCAAGCGGGTGAACTCGAGTCTCGCCTTAGCACTCGATGCGCGCGCTCATCTTTTTCCCCGCTGCGAGTTGAGGGGGTCTATCCCTTTCAAATAACGGTTACCCGCGAATAAAAGTCATTAACAAAAATATTCATTACAATAATACTATCAGCAACACAAAGATTTTTCTTCATGTTTTCATGACAAAGTAACTAAATGATTTATTTACCCAATTATACTGTCTTAATAGGAGATTTAAATATAGACATATTAGTAGATAGGGACTATGCAAACGATTATTTGAATATCATGTTTGAAAACTCATTCCTACCAGCTATAAATAGTGTAACTAGAGCAAACAATCAAGCTGGAACTTGTATAGATCATGCATTCTTAAAATCAAAAAATGAACTTGACTTTGTTATTCCCTTTGTCTTAAAAACTGATATAACAGATCATTTCACAATTGCATTGCAAATAGTTTTACCTGACAAATACACAAATATGTCAAAATCACAAGTGAATTACAAAAAAAACTTAGATTTGTGCAAACTAAAAAAACAATTGTCAAAAGTAAATTGGGAAAATCTATATGCGCAGGAAACTTCTGAATTAGCAAATGAATCCTTTATTAACATCCTACATAGTGAAATACAAAGTTGTACAAAAATTAAAATAAACAGTAAAAATAAAAAAAGAAAGAACTGGATAACACAAGGATTGATAAAATCAGTAAATAAAAAAAATGAATTGAAAAAACAGTTGGTCAATGACCCTGAAAACAGCGACTTGGCAAGGGAGTATAAAAGCTATAGAAATAAATTAAACAACTTAATTAAGACAACAAAATCTAATTTTTACAAGAAACAAATTGATGAAAATCAAAATAATTCTAAGAACTTATGGAATGTTGTTAACCAAGCAACAAATAATAAACTTATGGAAAATAAGCAAATAAGTAAAATTAGATGTAAAAATGGAAAAGTCACAGACAATAAAGACGAGATATCAGATGAGTTTAATAGCTATTTTACAGAAATCGGACAAGTATTAACATCAAAACTAAACCGTAACCCTAATAAAGCAGTAACTGGTCGTACATACAATAAAACAATGTTTATTTTCCCAACCGATGTTAATGAAGTTACAAGAGAAATAATAGGTCTAAAAAATAAAAAATCCAGTGGCTATGATGGTTTTTCTGCCGAGATACTAAAAGCAATACGAAATGAAATTGCTCGCCCTCTAACATTTATAATAAATAAAATTTTTGAAACCGGCGAATGTCCGTCGAATTTTAAGATCTCTGTGGTTAAACCTATTTTTAAAAAGGGAGATGAAATGGATATAGGGAATTATAGACCAATTTCCCTAATCTCTGTTTTATCGAAAATCTTTGAAAAAATACTAAAATCGAGAATAACGAACTATCTGAATAAAAATTCAATATTATCTAAGTATCAATTTGGTTTTAAGGAAGGGCAAAGTACACAACATGCAATCAATACCTTAACACAAAATATATATAATAGCCTCGATAATAAAAAAAAATCATTGTGTATTTTCGTGGATATCCAAAAGGCATTCGATACTGTCTCCCATACTCTTCTACTAGAAAAATTAACGAAAATTGGAATTAGAGGGACATGCCATAAATTGATAGAGACTTATCTCACTGGAAGAAAGCAATGTGTCCAGCTGAATAACATCACAAGTAATTATAAAGATATAACTTGCGGAGTACCTCAAGGTACTGTGTTAGGTCCAGTTCTATTTAACATTTATATCAATGACCTATTTGAGGTAGAAACGGAAGGGGCTATAATCGCTTTTGCGGATGACACGGCCATTTACTATGAAGACCAAACGTGGGATAATTTGAAGCTAAAGGTAGAAAAGGATATGGAGCAAATACTCAACTGGTACTCTAACAACTTACTTACCATTAACAAAGAAAAAACAGTATACTTATGTTTCTCCTCGTATAGTAACACATTGCCAGATTTCCAACATCTACAAATTGAAGTAAATAACAAGACTTATATTATTAAACCCACAGAAAACGCAACTTACCTAGGAGTGGTTATAGATAGACATCTGCGGTGGGACATGCATATCGAGTCACTGAAAAAAAAACTGAGATACGTATTGTGTAAAATAAAACAAATAAAAAATTTCTTAGACTGGAAGCAGCTGAAGATAGTTTATCATGCATTAGTGGAAAGTCATCTAACTTATGGTATCATCGCATGGGGTGCTGCAGATAAAACCTACTTAAATGAAGTCAATGTATTGCAAAGAAGAATACTAAAAACCATGACTGATAAAAAAAGTATCTATCCCTCAAATGCGTTATACAAAGAATTAAATATTCTAGACATTAGACAGCTATTCTACTTAAAGGTGGCGATAAAAGCTCATTCAGAAAAAAATCAACTGTCACCTGTTGATCACGGCTACAATACACGAACTAAAAATAAATCTGTGATGGTCCCTTTGAAGACTACAACAAAAGGACAGCATAGTTACGACTATTTGGCCCCTAAGATTTACAATTCCATACCGGAAAATATAAAGAATGTACCGAGTCTGAGAAAATTCAAGTATTTGCTGAAAAAAAATCTACATCAAGGAGATAGAAGCAAAATTCATGAGATAATTAATTAATGCTCAAAAAAATTAGTGCGCCACAAAGTAAAATATTTTATTAAACTATTTTATTATTTAATTTTAGGAACCCTTTTGTAATTTAGGGTATATATTTATTAACACTGTTAATATCATTATATTATTTGTCATATAATCTCACTCTCAAGTCATTGCCGACTTTTGTGAGTATTAGTTTATTATTACGTTTCGTTCTTTTAATATATATATATGTATATATGTGTGTATGTATGCGTATATATATTATTACTGTTATTTTTTTATATTAACATTTTATTTTGTAATGTGTTTATATATACACAACATTTATGTCATCATTTTATATTGTTATTATTATTGTTATCAATATTACCATTACCATTATTGTATATTGTATTGTATTGTATTCAAGTAATAAACTTTATTATTATTATTATTATTATTAATTAAACTATTCTACATATATACATACAGGGTGTGGCCGTAACAAGGCATGTGTACTAAATGAAATCATGACGAATCAAGCGATTTCTCAGTACCATATAAAAATACTATAAAAGGAAATTAATGTACTTAAGGTCCCTTAATGGGATGTTAAAGGTCTCATACCTTTATACGCTGTAAAATTTACCTACTTCAAACAAGCGGGATAACAGGGTTTATCCGCCCCCCTATAAGGTTTTTAAGAAAATTATATAACAAGAATTCAACATTCAAAACATGCTCTTTTCTACAATGGTATTTTTTTTTAGGTTTGCACTCACCAACGTTGGTGTCAGTCTCCCAAGGGACTACGTACGTCGTCATGGATTGGCAGATGATACCGTACCAAGTAAACCGATGTGCTATTACTTCAATTGTCGTGGATGGTTCACCATACATCAATAAGACATTTCCATTCACCGATTCACATTTTAGGCCGCGCGTTGATCTACGCGTGGAGCCTCTCCAGCCCGATAAAATGTACCAATTTCGTGTCACCGTGGTAAATTCGGCAGGGTTCTCAAAACCTTTCCCTGTTGCAATTCAGACTTTGCCCCTGACGGGAGCGTCGAACTAACAACTGTAGCAGTATCTTTTTTGTATGAATTTGTTTTATAATTTGATTATAATAAAAATATCTCCCTGCCTCATTGCAGGGGAGACATACATACACCTTGTTTTATGTGAGTTTTCTTATAATCACTAACTAAAATAATTACATCAACAGTATTACAGAACCTATTATTTTAAGCAAGAAAGTAGAAAGCGGTGGTACTTTTTCCTATTTAATAATAATAATGTTTATTGTCCAAAAGACCATACAAATGGCATGAGACAAGTCAAAGTGAAAATACAGTTTAGAAAATAAAAATATAAAATACAATGGTTAAAATATGAATAAAAAATACAAAAGTAAGACAATTATATAAGATAAAATAAACATAAATAAACCATATATGCTTACAAAATGAAACAATAGCAAATGTAATAAACAAAATAACTGTTCTGCCAATAAATATAAAAGTTCTTTCGTTTGACTACTCATTTAAAAAATCTTCTACAGAGTAATAAGATTTCTCGTGAAGCATAATTATTAGCTTGGTTTTATATTGATTAAAATTGTTGTTCTTTATTTCGAGTGATAACTTATTATATAATTTAATTCCCATATATAATGGGTTTTGTTCATATGTAGTCAAGCTATGACGTGGTATCACTAAGTTATTACTGCCTCGCGTGTCATATTCATGGTTGAAATTGTTGGTGGAAAATATATTAATATTATTGTTAACATAGATTAGTGTTTTAAGTATATATACACTGGCTAGAGGTAAAATATGAAATTTTTTAAACAAATCCCTGCATGAAGTCTGTCGTGAAACATTCGCTATATTTCTTACTGCCATTTTTTGTAACTTAAATATTCTATTTGCATTGTGCGACAATCCCCATGATGCCATATCCCAGAATAACTATTTCAATGTTTTCGTCATCAACAATAGGCTTTCTTCTTTGCATTTTTGCCTTGACAGAACCATACTTTTTAAAATTTTCCAGTATGCGTTTTACAGTGTTTGGTGGCGGTTTCCGTTTTTCTGGATATCGAGTAGCATATGTGCTGCAAGTTCTTGATATTACTTTATCACATTCTCCATAAATAATAAACAAATTTTAAAAGTTTTCGTTGATATAATTTAAACGTACTGGCATTTTTTGACATAAGATAATGACTGATTGTTTCTAATCATGGCTATTTTGATGAAATGATTACAACAATTCATAAATTTCTAATAAAATCGCAAATATTTCAAAAAGTTGTAACTTTAACCCCCACAATGCTAATCAGAAAAAAGGGAATTCAATTTTACACAACTTGACGTAAAAAAATACAGGGTGTTCCATTTGACCTAAACAAGTTTTCGCGGTTTGAATTTGACAAAATGTAACGCGAAAAACGGAACACTTGTTATGATATTATTGAATTTATTTCAGTTGTAGAACGTAGTTCTCCTTATTTTCTCTTTACGTGATAAGAAACAAATGAGGATCTTTTACACGAAGAAAGTTATAACGGTTCTTGCAAACCGTTGCACCAGTCAAATTTTCTATAAAATGTCAAATATCTCTGAAACGGCTAGGTTTAGGTATAGGATATGCTACATATTCTCGACTCAGAATTTTATGCTCTTTTCGAAAACCCTGAAACGTATAGGGTGTTCCATTTGAAATAAGCAAGTTGGTATCGACCGGTATAAGCGGAAGTGCCAGCTGCTTGTAATTATTTTAGTTAGATTGGCCACATCGACATTAGTAATTATCTAAATTTTCAAAATTTTCTGATGCGTACTTTTCTCTATATCGATCGATTCAGTTCTCGGTGAGACACCCTCTATACTATTGTATTTTTGAATTGACAGGTTCATTTTCTACGATTTTTGTGAATAATATCCTATACCTAAAACCTTAAGCAGTTTGTAGAGGTTGATGGTGTAGAGTCAAGTGTATTAACTGTTTCCTGTGGAGTTCCTCAAGGTTCCGCCCTGGGACCACTTTTATTCTTAGTTCTTAGTGATGACTTAGCTGCTATTATCAATGGTAGCCTGCTAATCATGTTTACCGATGACACATCACTTTTAATTTCACACAATAATATTGCTAATTTAATTAAAATCACCCAGGCAAAAATCAATGATTTTGTGTCGAAGTTTACTAGTGATCAATTGCTAATAAATGAAAATAAAACTGTCTTTTTACTTTTCACAACGAGATTTTTAAATTACAACGAAAGTCATGTTCTTAAAATACATGGTAAATCTTTGGAATAGATAAAGACCACTAAATTCTTAGGTGTTCACCTAGACAATTCCCTGAATTGGGAATATCAGACAGACGCACTATACAAAAAATTGTCTACTGTTTCGCGCTTTACAGATTAAAAAGTATTTCTAACAGAGAGGTCCTGTTGTCCTATTATTATGCACAGTTTTACTCGAGAGTGATTTATGGTATAGAATTTTGTGATAATACTGTCACTTTGAACGAATATTTAAAATGTAAAAAAGCAATAAGAAATATTGTAGGAGTTAGTAAGAGAACTTCATTTAGAAGTTTCTTTAAAGAGCTAAAAATTATGCCGCTTCCCTGTATTTATATTTTGGTGATCCTTACTTTAACAAAATTAAATACTGATCGTTTATTAAGAAACAATCATTATCACAGCTATGACACTCGAGGGCAATTTGACTTATTAATTTCTGAGCATTCTTTGTCTCTCTATGAGAAAAGTCCGAAGTATATGGGTATAAAACTCTGCAATAAGCTTCCCAATCATTTGAAGCAAATTAACAGCATACACAAAAAAGTATTGAAACAAATACTGTTAGATAATGTATTTTACGACATTCAAGAATTTTTAAACTTTGATTTTTAATCATTTATCTGTCTACTTGTTACTCAATATGCCATTTTCACCCTTATTATATTTATAATGAGACTTTTTTTCTCTTAGCTGTGTCGTGCATTAAGTGTATGTCATATTTTACATCTAGGCAATGTTATATTTTAAATTTTTCCATGTTATACAGGCTGTCCATTTTATCAGGGCACTCGAGAATATCTCACTTAATATCGGCCGTACAAAAAAAAATATCTTTACGAAAATTGTGCCGATTTATATAACCTACAAAATGGTTTAAATACGTTTGAAATGCATGACCTACTTTAAGAGTTATGGCGGAAAATATCGAAAATGTGGAATACGTCTAGGCCAAGTATCACCGCTGTATTTTGAGATTTACTCTTCAGGCTATTAAAAAAATTACTTTGAAACGGGCAGGAAATAGAGTATTTTCCTCCCGTTTCAACGATATATCACATTCCATATTTATTCATTGGTTCTACGATAGTAATTATAAAAACATTTTTTAAAAACCAATAAATTTTTTTTTAACAAGCATTATACTTGCCGTGGAGAAGTATGATTAAATAAAACGATAAAATAATTCAATAAGTTGTTCAAATCTTTGCTATAATAAAACATTAACACAAATAATAAGACTAAAGTAATTTCAGGTAAAAAAAAAACAAAATAATAAGAAAGCAACATGGAGCAATTATGGAAAAAGTATTCGCAGTCCTCCACAAAAGCGTCACTCCTTGCTCAGAAAGTTAAAATGTCTTTATCAATTAATTTAAGTATAATATACATTTGTTAGTATTTCATGATTTCACTATTATTTCGATTATTTTAAAATAGTTGGCTATGAACAAACTTGACAATTTAATTTTTTTACAGATCACCTGAGTTGATAATTAAACTCTCACTCAATCACACTCGTTTAAGTATTTAGAATTTTCAAAAATGATGTTCGTTACATATTGCCAATGCAATTTTAACTCTGGATTAGCTCAAGTAGAATATAGAAACAGATTTCCATAAGCACTACAGCCGAATAAAACTATGTTCAGAAAATTACGAAACTGAAAAATAAAGGTTCATTTTTAAAAAAGAAGACAATGTTGAACAGTGTTACTGATAATGTAAATAAGGTAAACCGAGTTATTAAATATGGAAAATTAAATAAATAATAAAATAATTAATTAAATAAAAATACAGAAAATTTAGAAACATCATTAAGAGAAATTCAAATTGCTTGTCATATAAATAAAACAAGTGCAAGAAAATTTTTAAAGAAAAATGGTTACCGGTGTTATAAAGCTAAAAAAGTTCACAATTTACCAGCGGGGGACAAACCAAGGAGGACGACTTTTTGCAGGTGGCTGTTGGAAAAGAAGCGTGCCGATCCATTAATATGTAGTAAAATACTTTGGTCCGATGAGGCAAATTTTTCCAATAATGGATTTTTTAATCGCAATATTCATTACAAATAGACTTATAAAAATACACACTGGAATAGACGGACTGGATTTCAAAATCGTTTTTCAATAAATGTGTGGATAGGTATTTTAGGCACCAATTTAATAGGTCCTTATTTTTATGATGGTTATCTCAGTGGTCAAAGGTACCTAAACTTTAAGAAATGAATTTAATGAATTCTTAGATGACCTACCTTTAGAGAATCGACACAATTTTCAATATTCTCAACAAGATGGAGCTCCTCCCTACAATTTCCAGATTTGCTTAGATTATTTAGACGAAATTTTACCTCAACATTGGATAGGTACCAACGGATTTATTCGATGGCCCCCTCGTTCTCCAGATATAACCCCAATGGATTATTTTCTATGTGGGTATATTAAAGATAAGGTATTTTCGACGACACCGCAAAATGTAGAGGACCTAAAAGCTCGAACTCAACAGGCATGTATTACAGTTACCCCCGAAATGCTGAGTAATGTTTTAAATGCAGTGCCTCGCCGCGCTCGATTGTGCATAAGAAATCACGGTGGACACTTCGAACACTTGATATGATATCTTAAAAATTATTTTGAGGATTAGATAAATATTAATATTCTGTGTGCTAAATATATTGGTTTTAAAAAAATGTTTTTATAATTACTAACGTAGTACCAATGAATAATATGGCATGTGATATATCGTTGAAAAGGGAGGAAAATACTCTATTTAATGGGGCCATTTCCCGCCCGTTTCAAAATATTTTTTTTAACAGCCTGAAGAGTAAATCTCAAAATACAGCGGTTTTGAAAAAAATTAGATAAAACCTCGTTGAAATACTCTGTTTTGCAAAAATTTTCGCCTTAGAATTTTTCTCGTATCTCTTCAAATAACGGAGATATTTGGCCTAGACGTTTTCCGCATTTTCGATATTTTCCGCTATAACTCTTAAAGTAGGCCATGAATTTCAAATGTCTTTAAACCATTTTGTAGGGTATATAACTCGGCACAATTTTTGTAAAAATATTTTTTTTTGTACGATCGGTATTAAGCGAGATATTCTCGAGGGCCCTGATAAAACGGACAGCCTGTATATTAAACATAATATTTTTAGTCGCAAACTCCTCTATAAATCCTTATTTTACTATAAGGAAAGTAACCAGACTGCAACCAAAGTTACAAATCTGGCGCGTTAAGTGTAAGTTGCAGTCTGGTTACTTTCCTTATAGTAAAATAAGGATTTATAGAAGGAGTTTGCGACTAAAAATATTATGTTTAATATTCCTCCCTCTAAAAGCACATTTGAGCCTATATATTATTACTACATCCTTTTCTATACTTATTACGTATTATGTATTCTTTTACTCTTATCAGACGTAGTCTTGCATTTGTGTTTGTATTTTTTAGAATCCCATACTGTAGACGAGTCCGATACCATTTTCTGTACTGGTCAAATGGACAATAACTTTTTTTTTTCGATTTCCCGATACCGGACAGGACTTCCGTGGCCTCCGACACACACCTGTGGATCAGTGACTGTAAACACCCGAATCGTGTGCCCTAAGTAGACGAAGGGACCCCAGGATAACTGCTTTCTGCATTTGGCCTGCTAGCCATTCGGCAGATTTCTGACAGGCCGGCATGGTCTTCAATTGCGAGAGCAGCGTGGGTTCATACCTCCGAGTACATCGATTATGAGGACGACCATCTTGACTGAGTAGCTTGAGTACTGCACTAGGAGCTCGTACCGAAGATCGCTATATTTAGTCCGTTTTCCTCCTCTTTCAAAGCGATGTTTGTTTCAGCGGGTGCCGAAAACTCGATGACGCACATCGCCTTGGTTTGATGGTCGAGGAGTACTATGTCAGGCTTGTTGGCTTGAATTGGCCTAACGGTTGTGAACGTGTAGTTCAGTATTTCCTGCATCTCTCGTTCTCGACAAGGGACTCGATATCTCTGGGGACGTAAGGCAGCACTGGTGTTTGGTCTACTCCGTACGAGTGCCGTAGATGGTAGTAGAGCACTCGTAATGCCGCGTTATGGCGGTGGATGTAGGCCGAAATCGCGTATACTGGGCATGCAGACAGTAAATGCATGAGCGATTCTGGCGCCTGACGGCAGGTCCTGCAGCTGATATCAGGAACCCCTACACCCATCACACGGTTTCGGTAGACCAAGGTATTAATAACACCATCTTGGTAGGCCACAATGAATCCCTCGGTCTCCGACTTAAGCCCAGCTGACTTCAAAAAGGCAAATGTCAGCCTAGTCGATAAACCCAGTGTTTCTATGTTCTTATAGAATACACCGTGAAGGGATTTATCGACATGCTACCTAAGCAAATTTGCCTGCTCGGCAGCTTTAATCTGGGCTTTCAGATGATTTGGCGGAATCTAAGTGACGGACTCTGGGTCGGCACCTCGCCGGCCCCCTCGCCTGATGTCGAATATGAGACCGAGTTCATCTGCGGCTCTTTTTGCTGCCTTAAATAATCCTGCACCCACACCTGCATTTTCGTGATCTCTCACTAGTTGCAGGAGCGGGTCTGAGCTCCTAAGGATGTTACATGCTATACTCAGTACTACCCGGCCATGCGTACACTCCAGGCCCAAGAGTCCTCGGCCCCCCGTTGACGTGGGAGGTACACTCGAGGAACGGACGATTTAGGATGAATGCTACGGTGAACATTCATCATATTGCGGGTACCTCTATCTAACTGGCGCAGCTCATCTACCTCCCCTTCTCTACTCCAAAGGAGGATTATTATTATTATTATTATCGATATTTCCAGAGATACTTTTATTTTTTCATTAAAAACCGTTAAATTATAATACTTTTCATTTCGAACTGATCTAGTAGCCATGATTTTGACAAAAAGTGAGAATAATTATTGTAAGTAGTATTAAATTTTTTCCTAGGTGCGTCTTAGTGGCCTCAGTAGTATTTTAATTAAATCACATCAGAGTCTATCTTAAAAATTTACAAATAATCGTTTATTAGAAAAAGTTGACATAAATAATAGGACCATAAAATACGGTATTATTAGATAATACAAAAAAATGGCAGTTATAGTTATAAGAGCTTTGTACGCTTGCTCCTTAACATAACCCTATAAAAAGAAGTCTATTTTGGTCAAATCAGGAATTCTAGCAGGCCAACTATGGGGTCCTCCTCTTCCTATCCAACCATTTCGAAAAGCGTCGTTTAAATTCTCTCCCTAATATCCCTGGGGACATCCTCCAGTAATTCTTCCAAACTGTCTTGCAAAAATTCAAATAAATTTGACCATTCACACGTCCATAAAAAAAATGTGACCCTATCACATATTCCCCAACAATTTCTCCCCAAACATTCAACGACCATCTTGATCGGCTATTTGTTCATGAGATGTAAGGATTGTATTTCCTCATACTCAACTTCTACTTTGAAGTAATTTGCTTAACATTTCAATATTCCTCTTGAACAAGACTAGTTTGATACGAGCACAACACCTATCTAATCGTCTCAAGCAGCGTTGACTCAAAGACTCTGGGCTGCGCACCTTCTCAACAGCTGTAACTTAGCTCAGCATTTTCATTTCAGAACTGCCTAAAACAATGTCATTTAAAAGATCAGTATAATCTTTAATTTTAAATTTACCGATAAAATAAATCTCGTTAAGTACTTCTTATATCAAAGTGATAAATTCATATTATCCTCGTTGACACTTTCGCTTGTTGATACTTTATATAAAAAGCTGTTACAAATTTTTCATTACATAATTTTTAAGAAATACTAATCACAATGTTTAAGCTGTATTTATTTATGTTGGTAGTGCTTCATGGTGCTAATAGTCAAGAAGATTGTGGTAAGTATTTATATACATACCAGTTACTATTAAATCTGGTATCTGTTATTGATTTTATTATAGGCAGTTTATCGCAAAATATTATAAGGGTACATAGTGGGATCAATTTCAGGAAATACGACCGAAATTCAAATTAGTTACTTTCCTCAAAGTGACTGCTAATTCTTTATAATAAACATGCGGTGTCGAAAAAAGTAAGATTTTAAAAATGGCTAACAAATTATTGATATTTCTACAAAACATTGCACCAGTACACTTTTCTTAGTTAACTGCTATAACAAGGTTCACGATTACGGTTTTATTAATTAAAACAATAAATAAATTAAAACGAAAACAATCTTTATTTAGCACATCTATTACATATCACAAGAATGTAGCATATTACTACAAAAAAAAATTAATTGTATATATTCAATATGCTATTTAGAACCTTTGTTTATTTATTATAATACAATTATTTAATTATCTAATGCTTAGAAATAAACTTGGCGAATAAAATAAAATAATATTATTTACATATGAATTTGTACAAATATTTTGTGAACAGAAATTTATTGGATTCAGCGGCTCCATTGTCGTATATAGGGTGTTGCATCATGAGAGGGACATAGCTTAATAGGAGGTAGAGAACATCAGTGGTAACCGGAACCTCCCATAGAAATGTCTCATTGGGCCTTCACTGCGAAGTTACAGGGCGTTTTATAATTTTTGGCCAAACCTGTTTTTTGTCATAGCTTTGACAGGGAATGAAATAACGGATTCATATTTGGTACGGCTAATGTACTAACGAGCCCCAAGAGGTACATGTATAAAAAAAATATATCCAGGTCCGGACTCACTATAATTTATGTTTCTTCTTTGCATCAATAAAACATCACCCTGTATATATTTTTTTGAAATTTCGATACGATATTCGAAAAGAGCAAGAAAAAACAAACAAAATGGCCTATTTCATTTTTTTGTTACACCTTCGTGGTTATTTAAATACGTTGTTAAATGTGCAAGAAAATGGATTACAGAACCCTATTAAATGAGAGGCACGTGAAATAAATAGTTTTATAACTAAAATTTGCAAAAATTCTATTGAGCCTAAGTGGTCTGGGTGAATCCTAATTCCGGCACGTTTTAAAGGTCCATTTTGGTAAAAAACTGTGATCTTAATAAGTAATCGGGTATGAAATAACAAAATTTTTAATCAATCACAGTAGGCTTGTTCAAAGAATAAAAGTGACAGATAATTTAAACCATTTAGGCCTAAGCAACCAGTTACTTTGATCAAGAAAATCATCAACATTTTATACTTAATAAAAATTGGAAAAGAGAACAAACTAAAATCTAAATAAATAAAATATTTTCCATTCAATTAACAATAAATAACAAAACAATAACTAAATGTGTTTAAAAATAAAACGTAATTGACACTAAAGTAAATTTTCAAAATGTCCTCCCCCACATTCTGTGCATTTTCTTGCGCGTTTAGAAAGGTCACCAATTGCTCGACGTATCATTTCTGGATTATTCCGTATTTCTTCGCAGGTTGTAACGATGCGCTGGATTAAATGTTGTCTACTTTCAATTTCAATGCTATAAACCTCGTTTTTTAAGTGGCCCCATAAAAAGTAATCACAAGGGTTACAATCAGGAGATCTTGGTGGCCATTCATGTGGACCCCCGCGTCCAATCCATATATTAGGATACACATTGTTTAAGTGTTCTCTTACTTGAAGGTTAAAATGTGGTGGGGCCCCATCATGCTGAAACAACATGCCTCTTATACCGATATTTTCTAACATATTCGGTAAAATGTTTTGAAGAAAATCAAAGTAAATTTCACCATTCAATCTTTCTTCAAAAAAATGTGGCCCTATCAAATGTCTATTCACAAGTCCGACCCAAACATTTACAGAAAATCTGTGTTGCGAACGGCGTTGGCGTACCGCATGTGGGTTTTCCTGTGCCCATTTATGATTATTTCGTGAATTGTTTACTCCATCCCGTGTAAATTGTGCCTCATCCGTAAATAAGGTTCTGTAAATGACTGGGCGATGGTTAGACAACCAATGACAAAATGCCAGGCGGGGGATATCGTCGCCTTGTTGAAGACGCTGTACCTGCTGGATATGATATGGATGGTAACGTTCTCTTTTTAGGGTTCTCCATACTCGCCAATGAGGAATACCAGTTGCCAAACTGATTCGTCTAGTGCTCATATTTGGGTTTTCTTGAACTACGTTTATAATATTGTTTTGTTCCTGCACATCTTGTTGTAAAACACGCTCCACAACTGCAGAAGTAGGAAACTTTCCGTGTTGTCTTGCATACTGGAACACCGTGAAGAGTCGGAAATCAATGTACTTGCAATTGTCGAGGCAGATCCCACGATTTCGATAAGAGAGATTGAGGACCAAACCGGTGTAAATCGGGAATCAGCTCGACGCATTTTGAAAAAATACAAATTTAAATCATACAAGTACCAAATACACCAGCATTTATACGAAAATGATTTTCAAAGAAGATTGAACTATTGCAATTGGTTTCTGAACATACACAATTTGGACAATAATTTTCATGAACAAATTTTATTTTCCGACGAGTCCAGGTTCACTAATTTCCGATTATTTAATCGTAACAACACCCATTATTGGGCACAAGAAAATCTCAGAAATATGAGAGAGTGCATATCAGGAGCGATTTAGTTTTAATGTATGGTTAGGAGTAATTGGCAGAAGAATTATTGGGCCAATAATTTTTGACGGTCCATTAAATGGAGAAAGATATTTGGGATTTTTGCAAAACCAGATACAAGATTTTTTGGAAGAACTGCCACCTTATGTTAACCCAATAATTTTTCAACAGGATGGGGCTCCACCACATAACAGCAGAGTTGTGGTGAATTATTTAAATGACAGGTTTGGAGAAAACTGGATGGGAACAAATGGGCCCGTTCAATGTCCTGCAAGGTCACCAGACCTTACGCCGCTTGATATTTTTGTATGGGGCCACCTCAAGGAAAACGTTTATAGAACTCCACCAACAAACAGAGAAGACATGGAAATGAGAGTCAGAAGAGCAATCGATGGGATTACTGAATTACAGTTAGATAACGTGCTTAGGGCTACCGTCACAAAAACACGATTGTGCAGAGATAATAACGGACAACATTTTGAGCATCTGCAGTAAAAAATGCTTTTGTATGTAGTACCTCAGTAAATATTTCATTTTAATTTCATTCATTGGTTGTAAAAATGTATTACATAGTGTAATGGTTTTTCATCAATTTTGTTCAAATATGTTTTACTGATGTTTCTTATTTATTAAAAAAATCGTTTTACCTACTTTTATTTTGTTTCCACCGCCTGCTTACTAAATATTTTTGTTGAAGTACAATATTCATTACTATGCAATAACATTCGATACTAATTTTAATGAAGAAAGTAAAATAGGATAGGCACAGCAATTGTATTGGACAAAAATAAAAGATAAACAAGTATTTTTTTAACTAGGTGAAATAAAGAAATGGGGTTCCTATCTTGGTTTTTATGATATCGTGGGTTGTTTAAAGATATTTTTTTTAAAATAAGTTAGATCTTATTAGTCTGTTCAGTTACTGGTTATTCCCAAAAAAATATGAGGCACAAAGTCGCATACCAGAGGTCTTTCGATATCACGGCATACTACCCATCAATATCTGCCAAGGTTCATATCAGGGCCACCTAGACTTAACAAACTAAAATTGATATTAACTGTCATTTTAAAAACAAATGCCGTAATCCGATACAAGGTTGAAAAGAGAATCTAGAGATGAATCAGATAGGTAAAAAAAATATACAGGGTGCCATTTAAAATAACAAAGTAGATGTCACTTCCGGTGAAACCGGAAGTGGTGGAAAAAAATTGTGCTTAGAAAAGGACAATCACGCATTATATAAGTGTACCAAATTTCAAAATAATGTCTTTTTAAATAAACATGCTACGGGGTGTTAATGGTACGGCTCTTAATAGGGTCGAAGAAATCAGGGATCTTGGCATTGTTGTGTATAAAAGACACTATCATTTAGAAGTCATATCAAAAAGTTGACATTTGTAAGTTTTAGAAATCTTGCTGTTGCACTTAGAAATATTAAAGATCTAGGTCTGAATAGCGTAAAATTGGTTTATTCATCTTTTGTTAGGTCGAGTCTTAAATATGGATCTGTAGTATGGAGTCCTTTTTACCAGTGTACTGAAGAGGATGCAAAAGAAGTTTTTTAAGCATTATGCTTTTAGATTGGGATATATTTGGGTGAGACTGATTATGGAACCGTGCCAAATATCACTAACTTAGAATCTTTAGAGAAACGTAGACAAGACGATGATTTGGTATTTGTGTACAAATTGCTAAATTGTGACATAAATTGTCCTGAACTGTTATCAGAATTTTCTTTTAATATTGGATGACTCACATGTACATGTAAATGTTGTATATCTAAATACTGGGTTGGTGATGGGCTTAATTTGTTACACTAGTTATAATTAAATCATTATCGATGAAGGATTTGTAATCCTAGCGTCCCGATTCATTATTTGTTCTCATAATATTATATCAAATTTTCCTCATTATTGAATCATTACATTTGCACATGCCTTCAATCTTCAAAGGACCCCGCACACTCACCCCTTTAAAATGGCTTTCGTTCAAATTGCTTCAAATTCTAGTATATGTTGTATATTTCGAGGTCCTGATCAAAGGCCTCCAGGGACACGGCGCTCCAAATGTCTTTTAGCTGCAGACCTTTGAGATCGTTGAAAATGACGTTTTCAGCAGTATCAATGAGACATGTTGAAAATGATATATAGGACTATTATAAGAACCATTTTGTGTATATCTGTTTGTGTGTGTGGGTGAGTGTGTGTTGTCGCGCAAGCGTGTTTATTAACCGCCAATTATTCGTGGATTGTTAAGATCTATCTGTGGGGGTCGGTGTGCTGCATCCATAATTGTATTCAATAGAGAAACTGAAGATTAATGAACATTCTGCTCATACCTTGCGTACCCAAAATACCACAGAACACTCGCAATATGAGCGCATGTGGCGAGAGTCCTGGCTCCAGTCTTGCAGCTACAATAATATCCACCAACCAAGGTTTTATCGAGATTTTCATCCATACCTTCTGCTACATTCTCATTGTATGAAATGTATATCACGTACTTGGATCTGTTCCTGAATCTAGAGTAAACTCTTATTCGCAAGAATCCCCTTTCATTTATTAATTCATCGATCTGGAATTGAATCTTTCTTGAACATACGATGATGTCAAAGATATTTGATATATACCGAATGTGAGATTTCTCAAATAATCCAAGGATAGTCGAGGAAAAGCAATATTATTATCTACTAGTCTAGCCCATTGACTTCGTCTTCTCTGAAGGTTGTCGATTACGAACCTCGCTTGGATAACGTTCGGTTCACGGGATTTATTCAGCATTCTCCTCGCCATGTGCACATCGGCACCTGTCATATGGATAGGGGGATGAAATCTGTTTAATAATGCTGCCGCTATATGGTAAAAATCTTTGAGATTCTCGACATATGGCATTTCAATAACATTATCAAAAAACATGTTCTTTTATGACCGTTTCTGGATTCGATTATCCACCTTGTCTTCATGATCAAACGAGTCTCATTTGCTTCTTCAGTAGTGAACTGAGTTCGTCCTCGGAGGAGTACGTGCGGCATTCTATAGGAAATGTCCAATGCCTCGAGGTAATCACCTGCATCGCGATAACCGCGATCGACTATAAGAATGTCTCCTTCCTGAAACCATGCTCGAATACCATTCACGTCGTTTTCGAATTCATTGATCAACATTTGAGCATCATTATTCCTACTGTCAGAAAAGTAGGGTCCGTGAACAGTAAGAATATATCTATCTGGAGCAACTATTAGCGCTGGCTTTACCAAGTGACGACTTTCGTACGTTGGCATTCATCTGATATTCCTTGGCGCATTTTACATAGAAATGTTAGAAGATCTTTTTTTAAACATGTCTCACCACCGAAGAACTCAAGTAAAACGTAGACTCTGTCTCTGTATTAGTAAATTGCGTGACCAACAAACCGTCGAACAGCTAAAGCAAAAAGTTCAAGAGAATTTGAGTGCACTAGAAGAAACCAATTCTGTAGATGTCGCTGCTACCTGGACACAAATTAAAGACAGTTTAAAAAGTGCGAGTGAGGAAATTCTTGGCACCGCAGCAAGTAAAAAACAGGAGGACTGGTTCAATGATAATGAAGCTCTTATACAAGAACTTCTTGACCGCAAACATATTGCCTTCCAAAACGCTATCAACCACCCCAACGACTCATCAAAAGCAGAAGCTTTTACCCAATCTAAGTATGAAACGCAACGCGAAATCAGAAGAATAAAGAACGAGTGGTGGGCAAGCAAGGCCAGAGAAATTCAAAGAGACGCCGATTCACACGACTACAGGAATTTCTTTCAAGGAGTAAAAGCAGTGTACGGCCCCAGTCGGAAAAATATGTGCCCTATTAAAGATTTAAATGGAAATCTCCTCAAAGAAGACCAGGAAATAAGAGCCCGATGGAAGGAACACTACTCTAACATTCTTATCCAGCAAAGTCAAGCCGATCACGATATTATAAATCTTATCCCTCAATATGACACCTTCGAAGACTTAGATAAACCACTAACAACGGAAGAGATCTTAGCCGCCATTGGGCAGCTAAAAATAACAAATCTCCCGGCGCCGACTCACTCCCAGCTGAGATCTTTAAAGCTGTGTCGTCAGAGCTCATACCCTACCTCAAAAAACTGTTTGATGTCGTGTGGGAAAGTGGTCAAGCTCCGCAGGAGTTTCGTGATACACTTTTAATCAACCTCTTCAAAAACAAAGGGAGCGCTGCAGACTGTGGAAATTACAGGGGTATAGCTCTCCTGGCTGTTGGAGGGAAGATACTCACTAAAGCGATGGCAAATAGGCTAACACCTGTTATGGAAAAGTTACTTCCTGAAACACAGAGTGGCTTTAGACCAAACCGAGGCACATCGGATTTAATCTTCACACTTAAACAGCTTCAAGAAAAAGCACTCGAACATCAAGGAGAAATTCACATGGCCTTCATTGATTTAACCAAGGCGTTTGACTCGGTGGATAGGGAAGTGCTCTGGAAAATAATGTTCCGCTTAGGTATCCCTAGAAAATTTGTGGAAGTATGTCGCAGTCTACATACAAACAACAACGCCCAGGTTATGCACTGGAGTTAGGCAGGGATGTGTCCTGGCACCCCTACTCTTTAATTTGTTTACCACTGCTCTAACAATTATTGTTGACAACAAACTGACAGTCAGAGGAATAGGTCTCAGATACCGTTTTGATGGCGGTCTCTTTAACATAGGGCGCTTTAGAGCTTTCACGAAGACACGCACACGATTCATTTGTGATCTCCAGTATGCGGATGACTGTGCACTTTTAGCCTCTACGCTTCAAGAACTTTTAGATGTGTATGCCCAGAGCTATGATTCCTTGGGACTTAAAATCAACATTGGAAAGACTAAGATTATGTCAACTCCTCATCAAGTGAACCAAATAGACATTACACTTAACGGAAATTCTCTTGAAGTGGTGGATCAGTTCAATTACTTAGGCAACGTTGTTAACGACAATGCAAACATGGACAGCGAGATTCCCAATAGAATTAACGCTGCATCTAGAGCACTCTGGGGACTTAGAGAGAGAGTATTTGACAACCACGACCTTGCTTTGTCAACGAAAATGGCTGTCTACAGAGCAGTTGTCATTCCAACACTGCTATATGGATGTGAAAGCTGGGTCACTTACCGTCGTCATGTGAAAGAATTAGAACGTTTTCAGCAAAGACACCTCAGAAGTATGATGAGAATCCGTTGGTTCCATCACATATCAAACGTGGAAGTACTCAGGAGAGCAAACAGCCTTCCAATTGAGGTGCTTATTTCAAGAGCACGCCTAAGATGGGCAGGTCACGTTCATCGTATGCATGATAACCGCCTTCCTAAATGTACACTTTATGGTGAATTGCTAAGCGGTAGAAGAAGGCGTGGCGGTCAACGAAAGAGGTTCAAAGACGCTCTCCATGAAAATCTAAAATCCTGCGGTATTGCAGACGAGCAATGGGAACAACTTGCAGCGGACAGAACCGAATGGCGAGGGGTTGTGGCCAGCTATCAAGGAAATGTTGCTGCGAGAAGGCCGAATCCAAGACCTAACCAGGTCTATGTTTGTCCTGACTGCCGTCGACATGTGCTCTCCCGAATTGGCCTCTATAGCCATAGTCGTGTGCACCGTAGATGAATGGGAATTACAATAGACTACACCTTTTGCTTATTTTTTATTACACACAATCTATCGACTGTAACATTTTTTTTTATACTCGAACTCGAGTAAAGGGTAATAATAATAATAATAATAATTAAACATACATGATTATAAATAAGATAAATCTGTACAGAGCATTTCTATAGTAAGTTTATGATAAACATTGATTTTTTTATTAATGTTAACATTTAACCTGTATACCCTAGAGCCATAGAGTCTTAAAGTCTATCACAAAACAATTTCAATTTCTTTAAAAAAATGTATATGAAATAAAATTATACATATAACTCAGTTTCATCAGAAATAATTTGTACAAAAAAAAATACAAGGGGAGGTTTGCTACAATCATTTTAATAGCTCTATGGTAACCAGGGCAGACGGGGTATTTACTTTCAAGGAAGTAACTTTTATTCAAGTACTTGATGCAATTGAAAATTTGAACAACTCTGATACTAAAGATCCCTACGACATTAATCTAAAAATTGTTAAAAGTACTAAATATATTATTATCGTTCCACTGACTAAACTTATCAATCAATGTATCAGAAATAATGCCAGGAGAAGCCTTAAATTGTCAAGGGTGTTACCTTTTTCCAAAAAAAAAACTGTGTCGACGACACTGCAAACTATAGACCGATTTGTATTGTACCTTCGTTTGCAAAAATCTTTGAGGTAATTTTGAAAAGTCAAATTAGTAATTATTTTGAAAGTTCCCATCTATTTAATAGTTGTCGATATGGATTTAGAGCAAAATTGTCTACAATTTTAGCAATGAATTCATTAATAGATGTAATAAATAAAGGTTTTGAAGCCAAAGAGTCTGTACACGTGCAATTTTTCGATCTCACTAAGGCTTTTGACTGTGTGTTCCATAATATTTTAGTCAGAAAATTGAAATATTATAAATTTTCTCAGGCCAGCCAAAAACTGGTTACGTCCTACTTGACTGATAGCTCTCAGTTTGTCCATTTTAATAACGTCAATTCAGATCCAATTAACACTAAGTTTGGCGTACCCCAGGGTTCTGTTTTGGGTCCGATTTTATTTCTTATTTATGTAAATGATATGCCCCTTAGCAAAGTTTACTCTTTTTGCAGATGACACAACATTAGCCCATACCCATAATGATAACGAAATTCTGTTATCTGAGGCACAAAATAGTCTCTCTAAGGTGCATGAATGGTTTTCTAATAATCAGTTAACCTTAAATAAAGATAAGACAGAGACAATGATATTTAGTTTAAAACATATTTCTTCACAGTCGAACTACCCTCACTCCGTGAAATTTTTGGGTGTAATCTTAGACAGTAAGTTAACATGGGAAGAACACACGGTTTTTGTCTGCAAGAATATATCCCGTAACATCTTCCTACTGCGCAATCTAAAAAATTGCCTGTCACAGTCAACTTTGTTAACGGCATATCATGCACTAGTCCACTCCTCTATAACGTACGCTATCTTGGTGTGGGGCCACTCGGCACATACACCCACAGTTTTTTCGATGCAACGAAAAGCTGTGAGAATCATTGCAGGTTTATCATACAGAGATGATTGTAGATTTTTTTTTAAAAAAGCTTACCCTGCCTTGCGCATATATACTGCAATGTCTTGTGCATATAAAAGCTAATTTATATAAATACACAAAAAATGAGAGCATACGTAATTATGCAACGCGCAATATGTATGGATTTTTCACGTCTTTCGAAAACCAGAAGTGGGACTAGCTACTACACAATAAAGTTTTTCAATGCGTTACCGAATGCTATACAGGTACTTGACTGTACACGTTTTAAATCAGTAATTAAACGTTTCTTACTTGAAAATGCATTTTATGATTTTGACGAATTCCTTCTGTCCGATTTTTCTCATTTCAAATTTTATGCATTATTAATGTAATAATTTTAAATTCTGTATGTTGCGTTGCGATTATTTGCATTTTTACAACTGTTATTTGATATATATGTGTGTGTATATATACGTGTATGTGTATATATATATATTTTTATATTATTTATTGTTTACTGTTGTATTATGTTATTTACTTGCTGCTTGTATTTTATTTTTTATTATTCTATGACAAATATTGTTCTTTTTTAATATGTATTACTACTATGCATCTGATGACTTGTCAAAGCACAATTATTGTGCGTGTATGACCAATAAAGATCTATCTATCTATTTATATAAATATCTATCTATCTAATCTACCTCACGACATTTATGCAGTGCTGGCAGGTAAAAAACTCGAATCTATCTATCTTCTATCCAATATCTATTGTTTGTTTGCCTAAAGCCTATGCAAAATGTTGTGAGGTGTGAAAGTCCTTTCAACATTAAACAAGAAAAATATAATAATGCAAGTAGACATTGAGTATGTTGTCGTAACTGCCCAAATAAACCTATCTAAAAATTAATATCTCTTTCTTACAAAGTTGATTATGGACTAAACTATCTTAAGGTGATATGAATTACTTCAGAAAAGTTAATACAGATTTTGTCGACAATATTCTTTCCATAAAGAACACTCTTTGTGAAACCTGTTTATACCAGGTGGTTTCACTGCTGAATACACAGAAAATGTAAATTTTAGTGGACCATACATTAACACTTTCTTTTTCAGTTCCTGATCCTGTCTTTGGAATACAGTTAGAACCGGATTATTTGCTACACTGGCAGGAGAGTACTAATTGCGAGGTGACCAGGTACATAATATATGTCTCTCCGGTCGATGCGACAGGAACGAACGTTTTCGAGGCAACAGAACGACGGGTCCATCTTCCCCATCTTCCGATGTGCGAGATGTTCAGGTTCACAGTTGTGGCGGTGTCACACGATACGGTGAGCAGTGCGAGATTTATCGAGACCAAAGTACCAGCATTGCCAGGTAAAGTGAATTATGTCGGGTCTTTTCAGAGTAAGCAAATTCCATCCGCTTTCGGCCCACATAGATGCTGAAGATCGTCTTAACCATTGTCCAAAATATTCCTCAGGCCTTTTTAAGTTCAGATATCTATTTGTTGGTACAGTTGATTTAAAAAAAAACTGGTACAACTCTTGTTATCGAAAATCTTAATAGTTTAGTTGTGTGCATATGTCTGTATATAGGGCTGGCCAGGCATGTCGAGAGGGGGGTGGAGAAGAGGTGATTTACCCCGGACCTGGGTTTTTAAACTTATTAAACCTTTCTTTTTAATTTTATTCAAACGGAATTTTAAAAAATAATTAGAAAATAACTTTTTCAAGCCTGTCATATTATTGTTTAAAAAAATAATATTTGTTACGGGTAATTCTACTAATGGTTGTAACTAAAATACTAACTGAATAATGATAATTCTATTTTTAAAATAAGAACACAAAAATACCACTTGAGATTTTAAAAAAAATGTAAACAACGCAGACTGAACATAAAAATACAATAAAAAAATAAAAAATAAAATAAATGAACTTCAACTACGTAATACAGAATTAACTAATATTTTGTCATTGCTCCATTAGCGTCGAAAACTGCCTGAAGTCTTGCAGGCATGGACAAAATCAGATTTCTTGCAAGGTCAAATTCTTGCGACAAGTTCTCCCAAGCGTCTTCAATTATCCCTTCCAATTCTTGGGCATTATTTTCAATTGGATTTAAATCCGGACTTTTAGATGGCCACGGTATCAACTCTATGTTTTTATTAAGAAACCATTGCCTGACACGATGGGCCGTATGTATGAAGCAGTTGTCTTGGTGGAAAATAAAATTATTTTCCGGAAACACCTCTATTACTGACGGCAACATAATATTGTCTAATATTTCAATATATTTAATGGAATTGAGATGACCACCACTGTTCCAACACACACCTAACCCATTTAGGCTCATCCAAGCCCAGACATTGTGAGATTATTAATATCAATCAAAGAACGAATGATTTACATAGCTAAAAGAAAGTGTACCAGTTTTTTTTTTAAGTCAACTGTACAAACAATCATTGTTTGCGGTTATAAAGGAACTTTCAATAGCATATTTTACTATGACTGACAAATAGGCAGTATTTTCGTTTTCTTTTAGGTACAAATATCAGCGTGACCCATATGAATGCGTACCAACAGTCCGAAAACACTATCTACCTGGAATGGGAATTGGATCCAGAGTATGCACATTGTGTAGAACGTTTCCGAGTGGTCCGTTGGGATTTCGAAACCATCCCAGTCAGTCAATACAGCTCGGATACCAGTGCCCTTGTCGCAGGTGTAGCACCTTGTACGCACTTTGAACTTACAGTGACGCCTATCTATGGTGATGCACAAGAAGGAGGAATTGGTGCGATTAGATATGACACTCCTGGCCATAGTAAGTTATAACTATTGATAAATAATAATTAATGTAGTTATACAAAGTTTAACTACGAAAAGTCTTTATTCTAATTGATTTTCCCACTTTATCAAATCATTATTTATTTTCAATAGGAATCGTAATACAAGTATATATAATAACGTCAACAGTTTTCTTGCAACTACAAAAAATTGCAAGAAAACTACAAAAAATACTATAACCTACAAACTACAACTACAGAAAGCTGCAAAAACAGCAGACAAACAAACAATGAAATGAAATACGAAGTATAAAAAACAAATACTGAAAAAAGTAAGAAAAGGTGTAAAAACAAATGTTCCAGGTATGATACATGTGATATAAGAAACTAAATGTCAGGATTAAGAAATACGAGTTTTTAAATATAAATAAACAAAAAACTATTTGTCATAGAAGTTCAAACATCAAATTCAGAACAATCCAAGTACTCTGGAATGGAGTAAAAAACATTATTTAATAACAAACTTTTTACAGCTCTTTTAAATAAATAAACGTTTGATATTTCTTTAATAAAATTGGGTAGTTTATTAAACAACTTAATAGACATGATGGTGGGTCCTTTGCAACCATAGCTAAACGGTGTTGTGGTAAGCTAATGTCATTATTCAGCCTTAAATCGTAGTACTCAAAGCCGACTCTCTTCTGAATAAAATTATTAGGGCTAGTTTTAACGGAAACGACACAGTTTAGTATATACAAACTTGTAACTGTAAGTATACCTAATTCTTTAAAAAGTTGCCTACAAGGATATTGGGGTGATTTAAAAGTTATTGTTCGTAAGATTTTCTTTGTATGACTAAAATGTCTTTTACTCTCGAAGAGTTTCCCCAGCAAATAATTCCTATAAACACGCATGTACATAAGCAAAATAATACAATTTTAGCAGCTCAACACTAAATTTTGATCTTAGCTGCCATAAACAAAGCAGTGCGTGGAAAGTTTTTTGTTATCCCGCCTATATGATAATTCCAAGATAATAGAGAATCAACCTTAATCCAAGAAATTTGGTTGTTATCAATTTTTACAAGGAGACTTTTGTTTAACTCACGAGTAGCGAAAACTATCAATTCTGTTTTTAAGTTGTTTAAAACCAAACCATTGTCCAAGCAATATTTCTGCATAGAGATAACGGTATCATTTGCATTTGGACGGCGTTATGCATCAAGCGGCTAAGTGCCAACTTCTCGTATTGAAATTATGATAGTTTGAAAATCTTACGTAACAAACGTCTGGTACAATACAATTTACAAATTTTTAGCAAAACTTAAATGCCCGAAGTTACGACCACCTTTTCATCTGTTCATTTATTTAATCAAAATTAATATCTTTTTATTTTAAATATTTTTTTTGATTAAATAGTACATAGACTTATTCCGTTTATTGACATTTTTGATATGTATTAAGAGGCTAAGTCCATATTTGGCGCTTAACTTGTTGATGCATATTTCAATAGAATATTTTCTAAAAGCTTTTATAGACTGCTAGGCTAGCTGTACTACTAGCATTATTATACTTTTTGATTAATTGGTTTTTAATAAATTAAAGCATAAGTGAAAAAAAATTTGAAAAGAAAACAATAATAAATTTAGTAAAATATTATCTATTTATTGCCACTTTTTCAATCTTAAAACACATACAAAAATGCACAATAAAATACGTTATAGTTTTTTATACAACAGTTTACTATGTTTAAATTTATCTTGTATTTCAAAACTATATTTAAAAAAATGTATATTCTACGAATAAAAAATTAAATATTTTCGTTTTCAATTGGAAAATCAATCTCACCATTGTATCCATCAATGTCGTCGACTATATTCCTATCTCCTTGTAATTTTCGATAAAATTGCTTAGAGTCTGTTGGTATCAAATGCATCATGCTTTTAAGGTCATCCAGTTTTAATTGGGAAATGGGTTTGCCATTAGGCCACAAAACTTCCAAACTGAAATCAAAGTCATTTTTTGGGGGCAGTTTGCCAGAAACTCGTTTTTTCAAATTAATTTCTTGACCATCATCGGAGTTAAAAGATTTTCGTAGAATAAGTGACCATGGTTTATCTCTGCTTACTTCGACTTCTCTTGTTTGAAGCCAACTAATAGAGCTTCCTTGAGTATCTTTTTTTTCTATTAATAATTTGTTTCTCTAAACTAGCAGTTCCTACAAAATCTTCCTTTTCCATTTTGGTGACTATCAGCTTATTTTTGGTACGGCACTTTTTCATTATTTCTATATAGTCAAAAGGTGAGTATAATCGTTCTTGTAGTTTTAAAGCACTTTCAATGTCACCAAAATCGTCATCGTTTGGTAAAAAACTATGTCCAGATATCAAAAATCTCATTTTTATTTTTTCTAGTGCTGGATGCTCTTTCATGATAGCCTTTAACATTAATACTATTTTAATGTTCCGATTTTGTCCGCCACAAGAATCTGCCCCTCGACCTGCTTGACCTTCCAACCATACAAAGCAAAATCCTTTATTGGAGGAACCACAATGAATGCCACAGTTGTACAGCCATAACTGGCGCTTATAAAACACTATGTTAGTGGGAATTCTTGGAAGAGGAATTGTTCTCTCTAGATCAAAAGTAAGAACTGAAAGGCTTGGTGTTTCGGCAGCTTTCTTCATATCTGACTTCATAAGATTTCCAGCTGCTTCTGCCTGTTCTTGGTGGGCCTCCAGTTTTTGCTTTAGGCTTTCAGAACCTTCATTTTCAAGTTGCGCATTGATAGAATCACAAAAGTTGCATGTATCATTTTTTAAGGGCTTTCGTTTTAAATTAAAGTGTGAATAAAAGATTTTTTTGTAAAAGGACATAGAAGCTGGTTTAGAATGTTCACTTTTATATAATTCATACATAACTGGAATCGTAACATGCGAAGGAAGGAACTGGCTATTGGTCTCACCTCTACAATAATGTGACTTATATTTTGGAAATTTGTTGATATGGTCAACAATTTCAGCAACTTTAGCATCACTTAGTTTATTGGATCCTCCTGCTATGCCTCTGTTATGTCTTATTTCTCCTAGATTGGTGGTTTTCTTCAAGTAGTTGTTAATTCTATCTCCTGATATTCTTAGGGTTTGTGTAAAACACTGTTTACAAACTTGTACACATGCCAAAGTATATGTTCTTGTATAACTTCTTCTACTTTCAACCTCTTTTGACCGCTTGCGTTTTACTTGTGCGACTGTTACTTTACTTGCTACGAAAAGAGCTTTTCCTTTATACGAAGGCAATTTCCAGAAACTTTCAAATTCCTTTTGCCTGTCCTCCAAACTAACTCTTTCGTGGCAACCAGTTCGGCAGTGAAAATCACGAAATGTTCTTGATTCAATAATTTTGCCACGTTGACTGACGTACTTTTTATTCGTTTGACACTTTCTTTTTCTGTCCTCTCTACTCTGGTCCATGATTTTTCTTTTTCGTCCTTTCTTAGGCCTGCCCCTGTGCTCATTAATTTCAGTAACATCGTTAACATTTAGTAGAATGCAGGTTTTCACGAGAACGAGAACCATAAAATCGACTACGAGGACATCACTATATTAGACAGGAATAAGCGTTATTATCCGCGAATCATTAGGGAATCACTGGAAATTATGAAAAACGTGAACAACTTTAACAGAGAGGATGGGTATCGACTTAGTAACACGTGGAGACTGGTATTGCCAAGTACCAGCACCGTAGTAAGTCACGGTCAACCAAACACGACGAATGAGCAGCGAAGCGAACCAAGCGTGACCGATGACCAGCGAAGCGAAACGGCGCCTAGGTATATAACGTAACACAACAGATTCAGTCTTTAGAATCCTTCTGAAGAAGCTGACAGGACAAGTCAAGTTCGACGACCACGGCAAGACCCGGAAGAATCTACTTCATCGTTAACATTTACATGTTTGGATGTAATGTCAATCACTGGTTGACTGAGGACGCCTTCTTCATTGATTTCGGCAATAATCGTAGAATTACTGGGTGCTAGAATTATTTCTTGAGTAGCAACGTTGTCAATATTGGACGAATTAACAGTAGGCGGAAAAAATCAGCTTCAGAAACAGATAATTGAGTAACAAGGTTGCCATTTCTAAATAATTGATCTTCAGCAATTATTGTTTCATTAGTTATTTTTGGCTGATTTTCCAGGTGTTCAGTGTTAGTGTGACGCTGGCAAGAAATATTTTCCGTAAAAAATATTGGTTGCATATCAAGGCGCTCAATATCAAACGGATCCTTAACAATTGGAGATGCAGAAGGACTATTGTCAGCAACTGCTGGTATACTAACTACATCATATGCAATATTATCCCAAATGACAGGATTAATATTATTTTTATCTTCATTGTAGCTGCATTGTGAAACTGCAGTATTACAAAAATCTAGTACCATGTTTGATAAAAGCACATCATAACAATTAGTACCGCTCACATTTTCAAGAGGAGTTAGTACATGCAAAGGACTAGAAACAATGGAGTTTTCCTCTTAATGCGTAATATCAACATGTCCAGCATCATTAATATTAGAAGGCAGAGAATTTTCATTCAAAATTAAACTTCTTTTGCTATTCTTTTTGAGAATGGAGTTATTAGGCACCTGCAAGAATAAACAAGGTTAGTACAGGAATTCTATAATGCCTATCAGAAGTTCTCATATATATTTTGAATATTTTGTACGACACTCTTCATTGTTTTTTTTTGAATTATTTTAATTCTTTAGATATAATTGCTATATTTTTAATTTTAATCATTTCCCGATGATACCTGTCGGATATTATATTGGAATAAAAACATTACAAAAATTCTGAATTATGAGTTTTACAGTAAGTATTTTTTTAATCATCTTATTGAATAGCACTGCTTTTATGACTTACCACTATTGAAGAATTCATGTTGTTTTCATCTTTCTTTAACAAGGCAAGAATTTTCTCTCCACTAGTAGCCATAGTATGCTAATAATAATTGTCTATTAATGCATTTCCAGATTATTTAGTAACAGTTAAGCACATAACACAAAAAATACATTTTCTTTTAATAATAATATTATTTATTACAGAAAACAATAGATACGAGTAACACGAAATCACGTATTAACTACACAGCAAATTTTGCAACAATAATTTAAGCGCCAATACAGTGGCGCATGGTCGATTGATGCATAACTTCCAATCTGTCAAATCAAAGCAGCCTTTAAGAATATGCACATAGCCGTTTGATGCATAACAAGCAATTCTTCGTGAAATAAAAATGGCGCTTACATTTTTCTTGCTCTACTAATACTTAATATAGGAAACTGAGGTAAAGTCTTAGCCAAGTCATTAAGTAACGTACTGGCCACCAGATGGCATTAATATCTTAATATTTTAAATTTCGTCGCTTAGCCGCTTGATGCATAATGCCGTCCATTTCTACCAATTTCGCTAAAATCATCACCAGTGACAGCAGCAGCAGTATCATCTGCAAATAATGAGATGTAACAATTTGCTAATGGCTCAGCAATATCATTGATGAAAACAATAAAAAGTAACGGCCCCAGGATACTCCCTGAGGCACGCCAGTAGTAGTAGAAGCGAGTTCATTTGATCTATATGTTGAACCGTCATCTGATAACCTAACATCTTGTGTCCTACTACAGAGATAAGATTTTAACCAACTTAATGCTGTTCCGCGTATACCATAATTATAATATTTGTCTAAAAGAAGCGCATGATCTATGGTATCAAACGCACGTTTTAGATCGAAAAATATACAAGCAGTAGTTTTGCTGTTATCTAAATTTGACAAAATTAAATTGTACAAGGATAGTACTGCATGTTGAGTGGAAAGACCCTTTCTAAAACCAAATTGATGATTAGTAAAAATATTTCCTTTCTGTAGAAGTTCTTATGAAGTAAACTTTTTCAAGAACCTTTGAAAAGGAGGATTAGAAATATCATTAGTATTACCCTTTTTATGCATAGGGATAATAATAGCTATTTTTAACATTGATGGAAAAATTCCTTCCCGAAAAGAGATATTTATCAATAGTGTTAGAGGCTCTACAATATAATCAACAACTTTGCTCAGCAGAGAACATGGTATCTCATCAAAGCCAGAGCAGTCCTTGGCCGAGATGGATTATATCATATACTTCATAAGTTGTTACTGGAGATAAAAATAACGATTTATTATTGATTTTAGACCTAGTATTATAGGCAAGAGGCAAGTTATTTGTTAACATTTGAACAGACGATACAAAGTATTTATTAAAGTAATCAGCTGACATACTAAAATCTGATATGATTACCATCTACATCGGAAAAGTGATCAGGAAGCCTTTTTTTACTTTTGATATTAGATTCATTTTTTGTAAAGGACCAGGCGGTAATGATTAGGCTTTGAATTCGGAACGTAACCTAACCATCGTATTTAATTTTACTTCATTAAGTAAATTCGATTTTACGACGGCGTAGAAGAGACATATTTATTTTTCATTTATTGGCTTCATAATGCTATCACGAAATCGATTATATTTTGTGACAGTAGTACGCAGTAAAATATAATTTCATATTACTATCACGAAATCGAATTTACTTCATGAAGTAAAATAAAATAAAATAAGATGGTTAGGTTAGGTTAATTTAGGTTAGATTCCGAGTTCAAAGTCGGAATTCCGATGATATTTTTCCTATCTATAGTGATATTTTTTTTAGGTTTGCATTTGCCAACGTTGGTGTCAGTCTCTCAAGGGCCTACATTCGTCGTGATGGATTGGGCGATGATATCGTACCAAGTAAATCGATGTACTATAAGTTCAATCATCGTGGATGGTTCACCATACGTCAATCTGACATTTCCATTCACCGATTCACATTTTAGGCCGCGCGTTGATCTACGTGTGGAGTCTCTGCAACCTGATAAGATGTACCAGTTTCGTGTAAGTGTGGTAAATTCAGCAGGAGTCTCAAAACCTTACCCTGTTGCAATTCAGACTCTGCCGCTGACGGGACCGTCGAACTAACAACAACTCATTTCTTTTTTGTATAAATTTGAATATAATAAAAATGTCTAGTTATTGTTGCCTTATTGCAGGGAAGACCTACCCTCTTGCGTTGTTTTCTTGTAATTTGCTTTTACATAACCACTGGTACTGTTTAAAACAGTAGTATAAACAGCACTACAAAACCTGTGATTGTAAGAAAGAAATATATAACTGATTATAGATAAATTTATAGAACATTGCACCTATGGGTCTGACCTTTTAGTGGTAGATGATTTTAACTTATAGGAATATCTTTTTTTTTTTGTTTGAGTAGGTCGGTTGTACAATGAGTAGCTCTAAAGTTTATAAAGAACTAAAACGGGTAAAACTTTAAAGAAAGTAGATAAAACGGTAAGGGACAGTGGCGATAGCATCCTATGTTATACGGATAAACTGAATAAATCGATATATGTTCTAATTAATACGAAATTAATAATAATTAGTGTAGCGTATGAGAACGAAATACAAACATTCCGGTTTAAAATCAAAATGGTTAGGTATAGAGAAGTGGAAAAAGGTCAGGGACCGATCAGGAATAGAGCAATAAAGATGGGCGAACCCAAGGTACAGAAACAGTACCTAAAAACATCTGGTTAAATAAAAGCAATTATTGCTAAAACTTCAACTAAACTAAATATAAACTGTGTATAATGTCTCGTGATGAGATTAAAACACTCGATGATCTATATAAGAAAATAACATATGACATAAAATAAAGTGAAATCGAAGTATCAAACAAAATTGAAAACTTAATCACCCTGGTAGGGCAGGTAAACTTAAAAATATATGAAATAAAACAAGAAAACAAGTGTGAACAAGTGAAATTCCTAATCAGAGATTTAAAAAAAATAACATCCTGATTTTTGGTACGGTAGAAAGTGATGGGGGATATATCTACAACACTATCACCTCATTATTTACAGACACCTTAAAAGTCCAGATAAATAAGTCCGAAAAAACCACGCCTATAGATTTAGAAAATTTTCGCCTCGGGACTCACCAAATGCCAGGCCGATTATGGTAAAATTTGTAAATTTTCATAAAAAAATTGAAATTTTAAACACGAATATGCATTAAAAGAGAGTCCGATCTCAATATCAAGTGATCTGCTCAAAGAAGATAGAGAAGAACAAAGAATTAAAAAAAAAACATCAAAAACAAGCAAAGGACCAGAATTTTGATGCTAAAATAAGAAAAAATAAACTTATAATAAACGAGACTGTCTATATAGTTGAAAACTTAATAAGTCTCGAACAGGAAACCGAGGAAGGAATACTGATACTGACGCAGGAAATTTTAGTTAAAAACGACAGTCAAACGCAAGGACAAGTCCAAACTCCAAAAACAACCCACCACGCACCACGCGTCACCAAAGGCACCCACAAGCACCAACAATTAGGAAACACTCAATCCAAGGAGGCAAACACGATTATCAACACACCATCAACCTCAAGCAAATAAAAAAGTGTATTCAACTACGTAGTGTGGTGAGTAACCCGAGCGGTGAGGTACATCTGCATCAGGTAAACAGAAAGACAAATAATTTCTAAAATATTAGTGGCTATTCTGACTTTTATTTCTTCTTTTCGGTGTTTTGTTGAATTCATTTATTTTTAAATTTTATTCGTTTAATAAGTACTTTGTTTTTGGTTTTACAAAAGAATATCATGATTGTGGATTGGTATATTTTAGAGGAACAGGTGAAATTAGAACTAAGGTATATCAAAATATTACTGATGGCGTTAAAGAAGAAGTAAATTGCCTAAATATACTTCATTTTAATATAAGAGGCACTAGAAAAAATGTCGATGAACTTTTAGTCTACCTAAAAGTGAAAATAAATTTCATTGACATAATCGTACTCTCAGAAACATGGAAACTCGGTAGGCGACTTTTGAATCCCAAATTTTTATTGTCATTATAATAACTCAAAGATAAACAAAGGATGGGCTTATTATATACATAAAAAATATATAACTGCGGAAGTAAATGTGCGCATACTCACAGACACTAAACTTTTAAACGTTTCCCTTGAAATAAATAACACGACGATGGGTATAATAGCATCATACAGACCCCCCTCAATAAACTCTAAATTGTATATGGAGGAACTTGCTCAGTTTTTAAAAAATACAAATAAAAATCAGATTCAAATATTTATTGGCGACATAAATATAAAGTTATTAAACAGCGACATACTAGAGGGAAATAATTACTTAAATACAGGGTGATTTGCCTAAACATGCGGAAAATTATTCAGTGGGTTGTCCCCACCAAAAGGGGGGCCGCCTATGACTAACCAATCTGACGTAATACGGTGCAACGAAATCACTTCCTATCTTATGTGGTATGGGTATAAACGATTCTCACGTATAGGGTACTTATTGAAGGGTTCTAGTAATTCTAGAACTTCTTCGTCTACTTCAACAGGACGATTTACTACACGTTCTCTGTCAAAACCCGGTATCACGAACTGGTTGCACTGCACTTAAATTTTTTCTCTCATTAGGTTTGCGCCTATGGGGAAATTTTCTCCCGTATTTTTGTACAGCTCCTGCAAGATTTTCATTCATTGCACCATAGGTTAATATCATGTCGCAGTACTCTTGCGACGTGAACTCTGGCATAATCGACAGCTAAGACAGCTGATATTATTACCTACTAAACAAACAAGCGACACGTGTGTGAACGCGTCGAGATACCATAACTCACCCGTTCAGAAGCGTATCTTTGCCGGTTTTAATGCAAAAAAATATAATAAATTACCTCGGATCGCTTTAAAATTTGACAGAGGCTTTCCCACATAACAGACTTGTATACCATTTTATTTTCCGTATGTTTACATAAATCACCCTGTATATTAGCATGGCTACGTACCCTATATTAACGAACCAACCAGAATAGAGAATAACTCTAAAAGTATTATAGATCACATTTTTGTACGCAAGTCAAAATGTACACTTCAACTCGATGATTTTCGAAACAAATTTAACTGATCACTATTCCACTTGTTTGTCACCAGAATTCAAGGCAGAAAACATAAATAAAGCGGACACTAAAAGAGAACTTAAAAAAATTAACTATAACTGATAATATGGATACCTTAAATGAAAAAGGGGAGTTAGTTAAAGACGCTCAACAAAATGCTAATATTTTTAATACATTTTTCATTAATATCGGGAAAAAATGTCATCAAAATTTGAAAAAATAATAAAAGCAATAATCACTTACCAAACACTATTTTTACCAATAAAGATATCTCATGTACTATTTTCCTCAGGCCTGTAACTGAAAATGAAATAATATTAATCATAAACAAACTAAAAAATAGAGCTGCGGCAGGTCCTGATAATATTACAAGCACAATCTCATCATTAAAACTGGAAAATTGCCAACTGAATGGAAGGAATCAATAGTTACACCAGTATTTAAAGCAGGAGATCTAAAAAATCCAAATAATTATAGGCCCGTATAATGTTCAAATATTTTCGCAAAATTATTTGAACATTCTATTAAAAATCGTCTAATGGACTTCTTCGGTAGTTTTAATATGATTACACAATTTGGCTTTAAAAAGAAAAAAACTAGTACGGAAGATGCTTGGAGTCGTGATAGATGAAATGAATACATTACCTACATAAATAAACGTATGGGACAGTTAATACCTAAATTTTATTCTCTAAGAGAAATATTAAACTTACAAGAATCTATTAATAATCTACAACTCTCTTGTCAACTCTATTTTACGATACTGTATTTTAACCTGGGATGGCCTTTTTAAAAACATTGTGAATATTTTTCAAGTTACCCAAAATACATTAATAAAAATAATATTCAAGAAAAACAGACCTTACTCTACCGAAGCTCTATATCGTGAATCCGAATATTAGATGTAAAAAATCTATACACGTACCAGTGTCTTGTATGGACGTTTAAATCTCGAAATTCCTCAAAAGTGGGCTGTAGCTATGAAACAAGAGTTGTCGATCTTTAAAGGTTCCATTATTTAGAAAAACTCACACACAACGGTTCGTTTTTTATTTTAGCCCTATATTTTATAATGTATTGTCTGTAAAGCCGAAAAACAAAAAGTATGAATACATTTAGAAAGAAATTAGGATGTATATTTTAAAAAATAAGCATAATATATTCAACAATATTAAACTGCTGGCCACTCGAACTTACACATAGAGAATTTTAGGCAAAATTTAAAGTTCAATATTTTCAACAGGAATGCAAATTTTTGAACGCGGCTTGCAAATTTTAAGAGCTAGTTTTTTTCGGATTAAGCTGCATGACGTGTATTTATCGTAGGACCATAAGTTTATTATATACGGGGTGATCAATGAAGTCATGCAAAAAATCAAAAAGTTTGTATGAGTGAAATTTCCGCAAAAAATTTTTTTGGTCGTTGCAATATGGTTCGTTACTAAGATAACATCAATATCTCTAGACGGTTTTGTCAGTTTTTGGATTAAGGCCCTTAGGCCTTGTACACACTACTCAACATAAAATTTGGATACCGAAATTTTTAAAATGCTATAACTTGACATTGGATTGACGGTTCTTGATGATTTTTGCGGATTTGGAATCCTTATTTCACGTAGATTTTCTATGGTCTAAGCATTTTATTTGAGGGTTGAAATTTACACATTATGCCGGGTCGATAATAAACAAAAACGTAGCGACAAGAACAAGTTTATTACATTATATTCTACAATGTACAAGATTGCTTAACAACGGCCAAAAGTCAATTCTTAAAAAATTTATAATTCTAATTCTGGTAATTTTTAATAATTAAAAAAAAATTTAACTAAAAAAGATCTTACTTTAAGTTTTAAATAAGACCAAACGTGTTCGATGACATTAACATCCGGAGACTTTGCAGGCCAGTCCATCCTATTGATGTTTTGTGCCTACAAAAACTCTGTGCTCCTTCGCGCTCTGTGAGGTCGAGCGTTGTCATCCACCAATAGAAGTTCTGGGCCGTAATGTCGAGCAAAAGGAACAACAATAGGTTCGAAAATTTCCTCCTGATAAACAGTAGCATTAATGGTTTGGTTGGTAATGAATAGCTCGGTTTTACCATTTCTTATGATACCTCCCCACACTGTAACACCTCCGCCACCAAATGCTTCTTGAGGGTCCATATTTTCCTCCAAATATCGCTGATTTGGCCGTCTCCAAACTAAAATTCGGCCATCGGAGTGAAATAAATTAAATCTTGTTTCGTCAGTAAATAAACAATGGCTCCACTCTGCATTACCCCAATTCGCATACCGATTTGCCCATGCCCGCCTATTCGCTCTATGGTGTTGTAATAACCGCACACATTTTGCTCTGCGACAGGTTCTATAATTTAAAATGTTTGGCATTATGTTATGTTTTTTTTTAAAAAAATCTCACCTCAAGTTGTTTTTATTTAATGTTCTTCTCACTGTTCTGTCCGAAGCTCTCACCCCAGTTTGTTGTCTTAAAGAGTCATTTAGTTTTCTAGAGTTCTTTGTTCTATTCCGCATAGTTTCTCTCATTAAAATTATTTCGGTTCTTTCGTTTATTTTTTTTGTATGTCCACCCCCATGCCCATAAATATGATCACCAGTAGTTTCGACGCGGTGGATCAAATTATAAATTGTCTTTCGGCTGACATTGTAAATGTGCGCAATTTGCTGTTTTGACATTCCTTCGTTGAGAAGTCGAATGCAATTTTCCCTTTCTGCCGTGGTTAAACGCCTCATATTAACTAAACTTTACAAAATTATAACATTGAAATGTGTCAGATTATTTCTAAAATAATGTAAACAGTTTTTAATTGCATAGCAACAAATTTGTTTTTCCAATGCCTACTTTGAAATTGACGCGTCGCGTAGAAATTACACCCGATCATAATTATGGGCTTGGGGGTGGACAAAGAACTCTGTAAAACTGAATGACTCTTTAAGACAACAAACTGGGGTATGAGTTTCGGACAGAACAGTGAGAGGAACATTAAATAAAAACAACTTGAGGTGAGAATTTATTTTTACAAAAACTTAAATAATGCCAAACCTTAGAGCGCGTCGTACTCTACGTTTTGTTTATTATCGACCCGGCATAATGTGTAAATTTCAACCCTCAAATAAAATGCTTAGACCAATTACCAATTAAAAAACATTTATTCAAAATTTAAAATGTATATACAGTTCATTTTGTCTTAAGATAACTCATTATTTTGTTTATTGCATTTCACAATACATTATTTTGCTGCGGCGTGATTTAATGCCGGGGGCATCGACCCGCCACAGTTGCAGGATATTCTTGCGTGAGACCAAAGACAAATTTAATTTTCGGGGGAAATAATAGCCGTTCACAGAAGTATTCGGCCAGTATTACTTCAAAGACTTCATTACCAACGTAATTTCAATTAATTCAACTGCAAACATTTATGTTATCTGTGTACACTGTTTAAGATTTTTGTAGGAAAACTATCTAAAAAACCTACTTTAAAAAAATGGTACTTTTGTATTTCTTTTTTGGATTTGAATTTAATATTTAATTTTATACACGATCACTAATGTGTATATTATAATTGTAAGAAAGGATAAGAAGGGGTGATAGAGGGTAGGTGGTGATGTAGAGGGAAAGTGAGATAGGGGGAGAAGAGTATGGTCAGTCTTGTGGTAACCGTTCGTCGTATAAAGGTAAACGTTGGTAAATCAGTCTGTGAGTATGTCCAGTGTTATGGTAGCGTCTTGTCGCTGTAATGTCTCGTGTCAAAGTAGAATATGTAATCTTGGTTTTGAAAAATTTCTGTGATGTCTCGTCAATAAACTCTCTGATTCTGGGAAGTCTCGTTTGTCTGTGAAGTTCGTCAATTGTGATGTATCTTGAAGAGTTTGTCAGTAGTCTTAGTAACTTGTTTTGCGTACGTTGTAGTCTGTTGCACTGCGTGTCTGAAATCATGTTCCAGACAGGACAGGCGTAAGTCAGTATAGGTCTAAAAATCGATTTGTAGAGTACAAGTTTGTTGTCGGTCGTCAGCAAGCTCCTCCGATTACAAATCGGGTAGAGCTTGCTGAGAGTCGCGTATGTTTTGTTTATAGTTCTCGTTATGTGTGGTCCGTAGGATAGTCTGGTGTCTAAGGTGACACCGAGGTATTTGACTGTAGTCTTTTCGTCGATGTCCCTGTTGTTAAGTTATACAAAATCTACGTGAAATAAGGATTCCAAATCCGCAAAAATCATCAAGAACCGTCAATCCAATGTCAAGTTATAGCATTTTAAAAATTTCGGTATCCAAATTTTATGTTGAGTAGTGTGTACAAGGCCTAAGGGCCTTAATCCAAAAACTGACAAAACCGCCTAGAGATATTGTGATGTTACCTTAGTAACGAACCATATTGCAACGACCAAAAAAATTTTTTGCGGAAATTTCACTCATACAAACTTTTTGATTTTTTGCATGACTTCATTGATCACCCCGTATATAATAAACTTATGTTCCTACGATAAATATACGTCATGCAGCTTAATCCGAAAAAAACTAGCTCTTAAAATTTGCAAGCCGCGTTCAAAAATTTGCATTCCCGTTGAAAATATTGAACTTTAAATTTTGCCTAAAATTCTCTATGTGTAAGTTCCAGTGGCCAGCAGTTTAGATAGAAATCCCGGTAATAATACAAATCTCCACTTACCTGCATATGCATACAAACACTCATATGTAGGACTGTGTATGTCAAATACACAGCTTTAAGATTCTGTTTATGTTATTTCCATAGATACTTACTACTTACACAGATGATAGAACTGATGATATTTTCTTTTAGATAATGTTGAGTTTGTTAAGTTCTTCTTTTAACATTGGTAGCCAGGTTGTACAAATATCTACAGAACAATTCGATACGCACTTATTTTCATTTAATAAGATTATTGATGATTCTTTATTTTTTTGGTATCTGCTTCTTTTGTTAAAATTTTTGCCGAGTCCCAGTTTATTCTATGTCCGTTTTTCCAAGCATGTTCACAAAATAAAGATGAGGATGATGAACATCCACAGGTACTAAAGAAAATTCGCATTTATTAGTAGTACAGTTATTATTGCAAAAACCAGATCGAATAATTTGTTTATATTTAAACCATTGTACTTCGGATAATTCGTGACATGAACGTTCTTATATGGCTATAATTTTGTATCAACTTGGATTTACTATTTAAAAAATATTAAAATTCAAACTCAAATATTATAACCTGTGAGTACTTCCATACATAAATTGTACCATACCATATCTTCCTAGTTCACGGCAGAAACAAAGAGTCAGAAAGCCGCAACGCAACTGATCGACAAGAAACTGACCGGTGCATTAGAACAACAAAAGATAAACAAACCTTATCAAACCGTCGCGAATAACTTTGCACAGGGCCGGACCTAGATTGTTTTAAAACTTTCAATGTATAATACCTCCCTTATTTTTGTTACTTGAAAGAATATTAGAAAATTTGCTTAGTTCATTGAATTCTACATAAAGAAAAAAAAAATATCAACTGAGGAAACACCCTGTATATTAGCATTAATATACAAATATTTGACGGAAATTTTTTTTATATATTTAGTAAGCCTAGATAATTTTGTGATAACGTTTGTACTTCCTTATCCATATTATCTATCATATCCATATTGGCTAGTTGTATTAACTAGTCCTGTGATAATTGACAGGAGAATTATAACAATACATTTCAATGTTATGATTTTAATTTATCTTATGAAGCCGTTTAGATAAAACTGAGTTTTATCACCGGATTATCGATGAATATACTAGTTTTGTAGACACCTGGCATTCTGGAGGAACTCTCGACTTTAATTTTTGCAGTAAATGCAATCCGGTGCCGCAAGCTTTGAACATTTCACCTGAACGTTCAGGATTAAATGAAATCCTTCAAGGATATGTATTAGAATCCTTCTTCAGCAAATCTCAAAGGCCATATAAGGCTGTTGTGATTCTTATTGAAATAATATCGATTTCCAGCTACTTCATGAAGTAGTGAAGTTATCACATGAAATGGAATGTGAATTCTGTATTGGAATATCCGTACCTAGTTCCGAACAAACGCTGTGGGTACTTCTATTATGGAAGTCGCTTATAATTCCTTGGATATCTACAACAACGCGTGCTTCAAGAGTGCACAGCAACCTTTCGAAAATGTTTGGAGAATTTGAATCTATAGTAAAGCCTATACTTTACAATAGCCTAGAAAATAATGGAAGTTGTTTTGAATATTTATTCTAGAGAGTTAGCGATGACTGCATTTTGTACAGCTAAACAACTTATTTATAAATATTTTTTATTAATTAATATCTTCATTTTGCGCTAAATTTCTTGTTTCATTCTTAGTTCTCCAATTTTTATATCACATTTTATTATTTCTTTCATTACTTATTACTGATATCAGGATATGGCAGATGACCTAATGCAGATGCTGGACGCTGCGCGACAGAAGAAGTGGATAAAAATTGCTGAGAAGACGAACTTAAAAAGTCCTGCAGAAAAGCATGCTATATAGGCACCGGATGTTAGAAAAGTATGGGAACGGTGAAAAATCTCGAACAGTTTGCATCAAATCGAAAAATAAAAAAATACGTGTCAAAAATTTTCAAAAAACTATCTACTGATATCAAAATGACCTCCCCACCCATCACCCCTATTTTTTATTGCGGAATCGGATTCTACGGCAAAAAATATGGAAATTTTATTCCGGACATTTTTTTCTATTCTTGCATGGTGTCGCTATAATCGCAAAAAATTAAAAGAAAACGTTACTGTTTCAAGAGTAGCGTTTTGTGCCCATAAAAAAACGTCCAATTCAAAAACTGGGACGGTGGGCAACTTTGAAATTTGTAATGAAAATCCCTATTTTTTTATAGCGGATTCTGATTCTACGGCCAAAAATACGTGAATTTTATATCGGGCATTTTTTTCGATTCTCCCAAGGTGTCGCTGCAATCGCACAAAATTGAAATAAATCTTAAGCGTCCATAAGTTTGTAAATATTTACAAACTCTAGCTACTCGTGTTGACAAAAAAACATTCAGTTTAAAAAACAATATCTGTGATATCTTGGTTTTTATGAATGTTTTTTTAAAGTGTTCTTAATAACAGTATTTGTTTTGTGAAATTTCTACGAAAACGTTCAGTTCCTTCCAACTTTTGTAGAGGCAGGAGCGCACTTTTATACGGAAAAAGTTATTTCGTTTTTCATTAGTTCCCGCATTTTTTTCTGCATAATGGCTACTTTAACAGAGAAAGAGAGAGTTTCTCTTTTAATGATGCGAGGGTGGGGCGATAAAGAAAGGTCCTATGATGAAGTTGTGATTTTATTCAACGAAATTTTCCTGCAGATCAAGTGGGAATTTCGAAATCTACTGTGTCCCGTACCATCAAACGATTCCTAGACACAAAGGCAAATAAAAATCGCCCAAAATGTAGAAGGCCAAAATCTGAAATATCGGAAGCTCGACAAATGGAAGTGGCTCAGGCATTTCTTGAAAATCGAAGGTTATCAATCAGAAAAGCCAGTCAACAGCTTGATATGAGTGCATTTTCAGTTCATAAGAATTTGAAACTTTTGAAATTTCATCCTTGCAAAATTCACCTGCACCAAGAGTTAAATGAAGATGATTTTGATCGGCGACTTGAATTTAGTGAATTAATGATGGAAAGGAGTAACCAAAACCCAAATGTTTTGTCATCTCTACTTGTCTTCTCAGATGAAGCAACTCTCGAACTCAGTGGAAAAGTTAATCGCCATAATTTCAGATATTGAAGTGACGAAAACCCTCACTGGATACTTGAAACACACACGCAGTATCCACAAAAATGAAATGTTTGGGCAGGAGTTTTCCGGGATCGAATCATAGGACCGTTTTTCATAGATGGAAATTTGAATGGAGAAAAATACCTGGAAATGTTGACAAATCAAATAGTTCCCGCAATACAGGAGATTGCTGGTGATGAGTTCAATAATGTTTGGTTCCAGCAAGATGGGGCTCCTCCACACTATCGGCATACTGTTAGGGACTATTTGAATGGTACTTTCGAAAATCGATGGATAGGTCGAAGAGGAACTATTGAATGGCCAGCAAGATCTCCCGACCTCGCGCCACTTGATTATTTTGTTTGGGGCTACGTGAAGGGTAAGGTTTATTTCACTAAACCCCGTGATTTGGAAGAGCTGAGGCAACGCATAATAAACATTTTTGCAGAAATACCACCTCAAATGATAAGAAGTGCTATTGAAAATGTTTACGTTCGTCTCGGACAATGCCAAGAAGTCAATGGGCACCATTTTGATCACCTGCTATAATCTGGAAATTAAAACCTGCTAGTGTAGCAGTTAAGCTGTAAACTAATTGAATCAACTGGCCGAAATCCTCACCTTGCCTTACATGGCTGAGTTACCTCCTTGCCTTCACTGGCTGGGATCAAGAACTTTTCTGAAGTGGCTGAATTAAGAGGTAAAACCACTGTTAGTTTTTATTTAAAATCGAGTTTTTATTGCCCTGTAAAAAATGTAAATTGAAAATTACTAGCTGCTAATAAATTTACAGAATGTTAATAGTTGTTGTAATTTCCGCACGACCGTGTAAAATCACTGTTCTCAAAACAGCTCGGGAAATCATTCACTCTGAGATCAGTAGTTTTACTTTTCATATTTTTTTAAGTATGCGTTCAAAACTTTCATGTTTCCACTCAATTTTTTGCGATTGCAGCGGCACCTTGCGAGAATCGAAAAAAATGCCCGATATAAAATTCACGTATTTTTGGCCGTAGAATCCGAATCCGTTATAGAAAATAGAGATTTTCATTACAACTTTCAAAGTTTTCCCCGCCCCACCCACTGGATTAGGGGTGGGAGAGTCGAATCCAATGTCATTGGATAGATTTCGTAAAAATAACAAATATGTGTTTTTCAGTTTTTGAATTGGACGTTTTTTTATGGGCACAAGACGTTACTTTTGAAACAGTAATGTTTTATTTTTATTTTTTGCGATTACAGCGACACCATGCAAGAATCGAAAAAAATGTCCGGAATAAAATTTACGTATTTTATGCCGTAGAATCCGATTCCGCAATAAAAAATAGGGGTTTCCATTTAAAATTGTCTCGCGCCCCACCCACAGGGTGGTGGGTGGGGAGATCATTTTGGTATCAGTAGATAGTTTTTTGAAAAATTTTTGACACGTATTTTTTTATTTTTCGATTTGATGCAAACTGTTCGAGATTTTCCATCGTTCCCATACTTTTCTAACACCCGGTATATCGTGCGAAAGCGCAGAGGTGATAGCCGCGTTATACGTGATTCCCACATTGCCCCGAAATTATATAAAAGTATTTAATAGGTAGTTTCATACAATTGAAAAACATTTTTTCATTTTCATTGAAGTATCTCAAGGGGATGTGTCATTCAAAAAGGTGTTGGTGTGGCTAGAGAGAAGGAACTGTATAGAGATAGTCGCTGTTTTATTAATGCCTACTTTAGTTCGAAAAATATAAAGCATGACAAATTTTCAAACAGACATCCTGTATAGTTTGACGTCACCAACTGAACACCGCTGCCATAAATATCTCACTTAACAACTCATTTATCACTATTTGATGATTGATTTGACAGTATACTTGCTGAAGTGTTTCAAGAATTATTATCGATACATTGTTCCATAATTTTGGCATTCTGTTCATTCGTGCAACTTGCTTTAGTTAACTTTTCTGGTGTATTCTGGAAGTGCGGGAAACAAGAAATAACAAAAAAAAAAATAACAAAAAATCATATCTATTTTAAGTCATTTAAATAAAAACACCACACACTAGGACGCACACTTTAATTATTTCAAGCCCACAAAATACCAAATTAAAAAAAAAAATCGTTTATTTCTCTTGGATATATTTCGATCCTTTGAGAAATTGTATTTTATATCGTACTCACATTGTCTTGAATTTTTATATGCCTCTTAAATAATGTTTAAAGCACTGGATCTCAAACAGCATTGACCCAGATTTGATCAGGGGCCTCTGGAGCACCTCTCTTAAAAATTAACTGCTCATCTTTATTTCACATTTAGCTGCAAACAATACGCATACGAAGATCAATACAATCTATAATTTGGATAGATAATCGCTAATCGCTAATATTTCTTATAAATAAGTAATAAATTCATATTATCTCAGTTGACACATTCGTTTATTGATGTCTTATATAAATACCTATTTACAAATATGGCATTAAATAAGTTATAAAATACTACTCACTATGATTAAGTATTTACTCATCTTAGCAGTGCTTCATGGTGCCAATAGTCAATGGGATTGCGGTAAGCATGCATATTTTGTTCACTTAAAATTCGGGGCTAGTCTACAATGATTAATAATAAGTCCAACTCTGTTTATACACATTGTATTTTAACAGATTTCATGATTCACTGTAGTACAGGAAATAATAAATAAATAATAAATAATAATAAATAAACAGAAATTAGACAACCCCAAATTCCAGAAGCAAGGGGCTTGTGCGAAAGAGGGTTACACATTGAAAAAATGCGGACATACAACCATTTCCTCTGACAGTGCCAGGGTTCGAACCCGGTGGTGCGATGTCCCGTATGATTAATCGCGATTACCACCTCGCGCCTTAACCCACGCGGTTATCGATATCGACCAGGCAATGCAATGAGTGCAAAAAAGGGTATAAGTTTTTAATCATACTATTTCAATAAAAAGGCTTGAAAAACGAGTAGCGCTAATTTTTTCTATTACATATAGAATGTGTTTTGTGCTGCTGTTTTTCTTGCATAGTTCAATGGGTATCCCAGCCAGCGAAAAAGGTACCCCTACTACGGTAGGACTACTAGAAGTAAAGGCAAAATAGAAATTCAAGTAAAGTAATTTGGATTGGTGACCGTTCCAACGAAGACCACGTCCTCGCCTCACCCATCTTCTAGCGGCTTGTATATTAGTGTATGCGCGCAAGCTATACAACCTTAGGCGAGGGTTGTATAGGAGATATACCATCCTTCGGAGGGGATGTAAAGCCGTCGGTCCCTTGTCTATTAAATGTTAGGCAAGTAAAAGATCCCTACTCTTCTTAAGGGAAGAGGTTCGGCAAAATTCCTGGTTGGGGGTAGCTCGTCTACAGGCGTCGGTGTTAGGCCTCAGTAGCGGAAATAGGCCGACGTTAAATAAATGTATAAAAAAAAGTAAAGTAATCAATTATTTACCCACGTTGGGAAAATAAAGTTTTTCTCCAACAAGTCCCATGTTATTCCAACTGTGAAATCCAGGTTCAGATTTTTGGTTGTAATGTTATGAAAACAATGTTGAAACATTAACTGTACATGATGTCAACAATTTATAACCTGCAATATTTTGCTTTTGGCTATCATTATGTATTAATAAAATGTATTCCACAATAAATCAGGTTTAAAATAAGCTCTACACGATTTTAGAAATTTCTGATTAGTAATATTTTACTCCTTACCATCTATTAGTGTACATTAATGGAAAAAAATAGAAAAAACTTAGTCTGTTAAAATGAATGAGGGAATCAGCTCTACGCGATTTTATAAACTTCTAATCTATATTTTGCTGTGGTAGCAGTAAAGCGATTTTTGTTATATTTTATTCTCTACCATCAATGCACATTAATAGGAGAAATTTTAGTCTCTTAAAATAAAATAAATAAAGATAAAAGTGAGCTTACTGATTTCATGAATTTTTAAGCTGTATCAGAAAGTAAAGGTGGTCAGAAGATACAGGGGACTACAATAATAACGGTAAAGCGCTTTTTGTTATTGTCTAGTATTATACATTGTCATTATGAAACAATACGTGGTTACACAATTAGCTATTAAGATATATTATGTAAAAGAACCTTGAAATTTGAAAATAGACATACTTATTAATTTATTTCTAACAGGCGAAGAAGAAAAGCAAGTAATAGTAAAGTACAATGTCATAGGATACTTCTACAATTTGCCTCAAACAATACTCTTCGTCTTTACTAGTTGCATCGGATAAGAATAAGGAACATTCCCTTTCCATTTGCAAACTTAGGACTGTCAGTCATATCTTTCCAAGTTCCTTACTACTGGTCTGGATAGTATCTAGGAACTTACTGATTTCGATCTTAACACTTTTTGACGTCCCAGGTCGCGTTACCTTTAACTCCTTTTCCCAGAGTCACTAAGTATCCCGGTCAAAATTTGGGTGGTTGGTGAAAAAAAATGTATCGGGGTCCTAGTTATCCTCCAGTAACGTTTTACTTATTTCTGACCGTTAGTTTGGTCACAGCACACTTTTTCCCGGAACGGCTGGTCGGATCGAACTGAAACTGGTGGCAATCGATTCTATGACCTCAAGTTACTCAAAAACGAGGGGTCGCGTTGCCTTTAACTCCTTTTTGCAGTCACTAAGTATCCCGGTCAAAATTTGGGAGGTCGGTCAAAAGTGGCGCAAAAGGTGTATCGAGGTCCAAGTTGTCCTCCAGTAACGTTTTACTTACTTCTGATCTTTAGTTTGGCCACAGCACACTTTTTCCCAGAACCGTTGGTCGGATCGATTCGGCAATCGATTCTTCGTGGTTAACTTAGTCGACAACGATACCTCCCGCGCCTTCGTGTGTTTTCGGGAAACTTCGGAAGTATTCGTGCGAGGTTCGGATTTTTGCTTAAAATTCTAGCTTCTACACGTGTGAATTCCTCTGAAACTTGTTTCGGTTTTTCAATTCCTCAAGTCATTGATAATAACGCCCTCGGGAGTGGTCCGATTGATTCAATAATCGTCGTAGTCGATTCCCCGTGGTCGGTATAGTCGAAAATGCTACCCCACCTGATCTTGTACGCCCTCGGGTCTCCGTAGATAATATCCCGGCCTGTACTCGGAGGACGCCGACCGTCTTTCTCTAAAAATTGTTCTAAACCTTTTTGAGGTTATGTACCTCCGGCCGGTTTCGACCAAGGGGGATGATTGCAAAAAATCTTACTTAAATGTTAGATTTTTAGATTAGAGAACTCACTCGCGAATAACTTCACTATCTCTTTAAAAAAATTTAGGTTAGGTTTATACTAGTTTGTTTGTGTCTATATTCACGTTATTTATAAATGTCACTGTCACAGGATTAATGACAGATCTCAAAATTCAAACATCAATAGCAATGCCATAATAAGATGACAAGTTTAAGACAGGTATTTATTTGAAAGATGATATAGGCCGAGTCCAGAAGCGGAAAATCAGTCCAGTTCTGATGCAGTAACACGATATACAGGCTGTCCATTTTATCAGGGCCCTCGAGAATATCTCACTTAATATCGGTCGTACAAAAAAAAATATTTTTACGAAAATTGTGCCGATTTATATAACCTACAAAATGGTTTAAAGACATTTGAAATCCATGGGCTCTTTAAGAGTTATGGCGGAAAATATCGAAAATGCGGAAAACGTCTAGGCCAAATATCTCCGTTATTTGAAGAAATACGAGAAAAATTCTAAGGCAAAATTTGTTTGCAAAATAGAGTGTTTCAACGAGGTTTTATCAAATTTTTTTCAAAACCGCTGTATTTTGAGATTTACTCTTCAGGCTGTTAAAAAAATTATTTTGAAATGGGCGGGAAGTGGCGCCATTAAATAGAGTATTTTCCTCCCTTTTCAGCGATATATCACATGCCATATTTATTGGTACTACGTTAGTAATTATAAAAACATTTTTTTAAAACCAATAATTTTTTTTTAACAAGCATTATACTTGCCGTGGAGAAGAATGATTAAATTTCTTCAAATAACGGAGATATTTGGCCTAGACGTTTTCAGCATTTTCGATATTTTCCGCCATATAACTCTTAAAAGTGGGCCATGGATTTCAAATCTCTACAAACCATTTTGTAGGTTATATAAATCGGCACAATTTTCGCAAAAATAATTTTTTTTGTACGACCGATATTAAGTGAGATATTCTCGAGTGCCCTGATAAAATGGACAGCCTGTATGTTCCCCTACGTAATTTTTCGCGCTGAATCGATTTCGCGGGGTCTCAGCTCCCCTAACCCTCTAGTTTCGCCCCTATTGACCAAAAACCACCCGCGGATCGCGTTTTCCGCTATTTGCTGTACCAGAAGTGGACCAATTTTTCGTCGCAAAGGGTGGTTTCATCCCCTCCGCGGGTTCCCACCCGGGATTTTGGACTGGTATACATCATTTTCAGAATATTTGTAGAAAAAAATAAAACGAAAAAGAAATCCACATCGTAAAGCGCGGAACACGCGTTCCCGGAGTGGTTTTTGACCAATATGGGTGAAACTAGAGGGTTAGGGGAACTGGGACCCCGCGCAATCGATTCAACGCGAAAAATTACGTATGGGAACATATATTGTGTTACTATATCAGAACTGGACTGATTTTCTGCATATAATTATCAATGTTAAATGATTATGTTTTTTTTATAAAAGAAAAGAAATATCCAGATGGCGCAGAAAGCAACGTCTTGCTGTATATGAATCCCTTCGCTTTCGCATGACAGAGAGAGAAAATTTGCTGCGAAATCCGACCGGGTTTCTTGATAAGTGATCCTCTTTATTTGTTTATAATCCTTGCTCTGTAGTTTGATTTCAATTTTAAATACCAACATTACAATGTTCATTGTTACTCTTGTTCTTTTTCAGTTCCCGATCCCGTCGAATGGATACGGCTAGGAGCGGATTTTTACCTGAGTTGGGGGGCTAGTACAAATTGTCAAGACATCAAGTATATCGCATACATGTTTACCAGCGATGGAGAAGTGGCAGCTATTTTCGAGACTCTCTCCACGGGTATCCAAGTTAACCTCCTGCCTATGTGCGAGACAATCACGTTCACGGTTGTGGCGATTGGTCGCGAAACCAATATAGCGAGTCCAGATACTACTGTTAACGCTAAGACACCAGCCAGTCCAGGTAATACCATTTACGTATGTGTTTGTTAATAAAATATTAAATGTGCCATTGAGGGTTTAGAGTGTCTTAGTATTGTTTTGAACACTCCGAGTTATTGTTTTAGTAAAAATAGGTCATCGAGGTTGATGCGGGTTAGTTACTGAGAATGATTTTTATTTATAATACAACCATATAAGGTGAAAAATGAAGTAAAACTCGGAATGAAAGATAGTAAGCTTGTATAAATCTTTGTTTTGATATTTTATATGTTAGCTTAACAGTTTCATAAAATCACATGTACGCGAGTCAAGGTATTCAATGTCAAAGGTCGCAAAAACAGGTTCTTTGTAAATATCTTGTTTCATTTGCTCTAAATGACATTTGGAGTTATTTGAAAACTTGTAAGGCATACAATTCTCTACAAATTCGATCTTATCGATCTTCATATTTAATCTCTTGAAATCAGGTAAATTATTAATATAAGATGTAAAAGGGACATAGTAAATTTTTGAACAGTTAACTGTCAGTAACCTCCTGTTAAAGAAGTGGATGGATATTTTAAAAATCTAGTTCAGCTTTCTCTTAAGGCTCCTCCAGTTACTACCAGAATATATTATGGCAGTGTCGTTCGCAAAATTTACTATGTCACCACTAAAGGGTAAATCAAATAGACCATTCAAGTACATATTAAAAAGAATTGGTCCTAAGACGGTTCCTTGTGGTACACCATATTCTACCGTAATTTTATTACTGATGGTGTTGCCAATATTCAAATATTGTTGTCTATTTGACAGATAACTATTTATTAACATGTGTGGAATACCCCTAACCGTATACCCTTCAATATCTGCAATAATTGAACATGACTAACTGTATCGAAGGCTTCCGCGAGGTCAATGAAAATGCACAGCGTTGGTTTGCTGATATTCATATATTTATCAATCCTTGTAGTAAGATAGGCTATTTCATCTTGCGTTGACTTCTGCTCCCTGAAACCAAATTGCTTCTCTGACAAAATACTAACCCAATTTAAAAAGCTAGTAATTCTGTTTTTCAGTATTTTCTCAAAGATTTTAGCGACGTTGGACATAACCAGTTTATCCAGTTTATCACCATTATTGTAGAGAGGTTTTATTACAGCTATTTTTAAATGCCGATGGACAGTTACCTGTTTCAAAACATTTATTGATAAGGTATTTTAAAGTTGCTGATATTTTAGAAGCTGTTTCCTTCTGTATATATGATGATATGTTATCAATTCCAGGTGCTTTATTTGATTTTAATTGAGAAATTGCTTCGATTATTTCGTTTTGGGTTGGAGATATTCCTTACGTTTTGAGAAGAGTTATCCTTTTTTAATCGAACTATTTTATCAGCGAGTGTTTTTCCTACCTTTGTGAAATAGTTTACAAAAACATTACACATTTTCAGTTCATCACTAGTTAACTGTACCCTCCTGGTTTCTAATTTTAGATATTTAGTCATAATTTTTTTGAATTATTTAAATTTTTGTTAATTTCGTTTTGACAAATGTCCGTCTTAGCAGCTTTTAGTAATTCATTAAGTTTATTACGGCACTGTTTAAATTTATTTATATTATGTTCGTTAGGATATTTTTTTGATAATTTGAATAGTTCTGTTTTTTTATTTACCGATTTGGTTATCCAATTTGATCTCTTTTTTCAGAACTTTCTGTCTTAAATGATTTTTTACAAGTTTCAATATAATTTTTAAATTTAGTTATAAACGAATTAGTCGCAGTTTCTACATCCGAATATTCATATACATCCTCCTAATGTTCCTCCTCTAATTTTTGTAAAAAAGACTATTATGTATCGTATGTCTTTTAAGATTTCAGCTACGCGTCACATACATCCCATTTTTCAAAGTTTCCAAATATATTTTTAAGGTTAACGAAATGTTCACCTTTATTAGGGAAACGATGAAATGTGAGCTCAATGTTTTTATGTGACTGTGACAATCACGGTACCATACACTATATATACGGTTATGTTAATTAATAAATTTTGCATGAACCATAAACATTTTATATATATTTCTGAAATGTAACTGTAAAATAATTACAAAAAACTGTGAATGCTACATATAATCATATACAACGATTAACTAGGTTCACCAACCGGCCGACAGAGGTCTCACGACCAATGTTGGATATCAATATCAATATCAACGAAGGAAACTTACACCACATCATAGTAAGCCTCCTCATTTTTATTTCTTACCAAAGACACATAAACAAAATATTCCTATAAGATCAATTGTTAGTTCTATTAATTCACCACGTCATAATTTGGCAAAATTTTTACTTAAAATTATTGATCCATTATCTGGAAATACCGATTCATATATTAAAAATAGTAAACAATTCATAGAAAAAATTTATGAAAACGATATTCATGGATCACACCTGATGGTTAGTTTTGATGTAGTTAGTCTTTTTACCAATGTTCCGGTAGATGAAACCTTAAAAATAGTTAAAGACAGGTTACTAAATGATAATAATTTGGAAACTAGAACTAAATTAAGTGTAAATAGCATAATGGAACTCTTAACACTGTGTATAAAAACAACCTATTTTCAATTGGACAATGAGTTCTATCAGTAGGATTTTGGTATGGCTATGGGGTCTGCATTATCACTAATTTTAAGCAACATATATATGGAGAACTTTGAGAACACACACGTTCAAAATTGTATAAACAAACCGGTTGTCTGGTGGAGATATGTTGACGACATCTTTGCAATTTGGCCTCATTGTGTCGATTTACTAGATAGTTTTTTACAAAATATAAATAGTAAGGAGCCGTCTATTAAATTCACATTAAAAGTAGAAAGTAGGAATGAACTACCGTTTTTAGATGTTTTAATTAGAAGGGTAAATAGTACAATTGAAACAAGCGTTTATAGAAAACCAACACATACTAATAGATATCTAAATTTTAACTCAAATCAGTCAATAAATGTTAAAAGGGGCGTTGCAAAATGTTTATACGATAGGGTCAAAATAATTTCATCTAATAATGAAATATTATATAATGAGAAAAAATTTATCGAAGAGGTTCTAGTACAAAATCAACATCCTGAAGCCTTTGTTGACAGAGTTTTCATAAACGTTGAAAATAGGGATAATCAGGTACGACAAAAACCTGAACGTCATTATACAGCAATAATTCCTTATGTATACGGACTATCGGAAAAGCTACGTCGTATAGATGACAAATTTGATGTTAGGACGATATTTCAAACGGGGAACACTTTAAGATCTATTTTAACAAATACAAAACCGATAAACAGGGAGCAGAATTCAAAAAACTGTATTTACAATATCCCGTGCGAATGTGATAAAGGTTATGTGGGTGAATCATCCAGACCTTTCAGTGTGAGGTTGGATGAGCACAAGAATTACATTAGAAAGAATGAAATTCAGAAATCAAAGATTTGTGAACATGCTTGAGAAAACAGACATGGAATAAACTGGGACTCCGCAAAAATTTTAACAAAAGAAACAGATACCAAAAAAAAGAAAAATTAAAGAATCAGCAATAATCTTATTAAATGAAGATAAGTGCGTATCGAATTGTTCTGTAGATATTTGTACAACCTGGCTACCAATGTTAAAAGAAGAACTTAACAAACTTAACATTATCTAAACGAAAATATCAACAGTTCCATGTTCTGCGGACATACACAGCAAAATAAGAGTTCTTTCAAAAAAATTGCTTTGAAAACGGAAAGAGATTACTTTCCGAAACGTCAGCAAAATACATTATTTCCGTGTTTATTCCGATTTATATTATTTGCAAAACATAACCTCTGACTTTTCCTTAAACGTCACGGGCGCAGAGGCATTATTTCAATAATTCTATTATTTTATAGATTCGGTGATTTGTTTTGAAGAGGATAATAATACATGTGGTAGAAAACCCAAATAATAGGAAAGAATATTCGTAGAATGCCACAAATAACTTTCAGACAATATCAATAGCTTATTATCTTTTATTCCGAGGTCGAATCACTATTTGACTGGATTATTAGAGTCATGTGTAGATCAAGCAAATTGAATTTTGAGTATGAAGTATTTCGGAAAAAATATATGTTTATGACCAGTGAATATCTACTAATCTATGATAATTAATTATAAAAATCCCCAAAAAAATCCATGTGAGCAAAATCCGCCATTTTGAAAAATGCCCGCTAGGATTATATATTCTTTAAAATTACTTGTCTTGTCAACTGTTCGGCTGATTTGGTGACACCAGGCCGAATGGTCCAACGGCGATAATAATGAGGTCGTAAAGATATTGTTGCCTTTTTTTGAGTACACCGTAAATCTGAGCTTGACTATACACCAGGTAACTGCAGCGGTCTACACATCGGTGATACACAATCTCTCTGCGTAATGAGCTTCCGACTTTATTAAAAATGCCCAATTGGGCCGCCGCACATTAAAAACGTATAAAGGTAAGCGAGTCAATTTGCGAACTAAATAGTACAGAGCCGTATTTAAAATTCGTATGCATTAGAATGTACGGTTGTGGTTAGTGAATATGAGGCACCAAAATTTGTACAATTTAAAGTGGGCTTTTATTTACGCCAACCTGGTGTCAACCTGGCGTCAACACTGCATGCCGCTAAAGTACGATGCTACGATTTACACCTACATAAACAAATAAATACGTTGGATATTAATGGTTATAATATATTACATAAAGAAACTAACTTGGGCTAGTGTAGCGTAGCAGATATCGCAGGCACAACTTAACCCGGATAAGTGATGTAACGTGCCTACGATAAAATTTCTCTAGCTTAGACTATCTCAGGGCGTTAAGCCCAAGTTTACATAAACTATGACAAATTATTAGTTTACTTACTTACACAAATCACTGAGGGTTCCATACGTAGTGGTCGCAGACGAAATAATGACACTTTCTTTAAACATGAAATGCACTATATTACAGAATTTACAAATATTGGTTCTCTAGCACGTAACCTGGCGATATTCAAAAGGTGTGGCAAATTTCTCGATTAATAAGTAACAACATTAATCAAATGCCTCGTGTAGCCACACTTCGGTTTACAACGTGAGGATAAATGGTAATAAATTCGGCCACAATGGGTCTGATTTAGAGAACTTCCTTAAATCAATATAAATGCATAAAATCTTTAAATATGTGCAAGTTACAATACAAAAGTAAGTATGGAATATAACCGCGCAGAACCACTGAAGGTGGTCCCCATAAATAAAAACAACACATTTATCTAGGGTGGTACGATACCGACTTCGACGTTGAAGAACTGTAGCCCTACGGAGGTGTCTTCGGGACGAAAAAAATTGATCCGAGGATGGGGTTGATTATAGCCTCTTCAGCCCTGGAACTTTCTACTGTGTGTAGATACCCCGTCCGTGGAACTTCACTACTGTGTGTGGAAGCCCCGTCCGTGGAACCCTCACTGATGAGGGATCAATCCACCAAACTTCTGAAATATCTAAATAATCTTACTTTACAATCACTTAAATCCTTTACAAATCATCTTTGTTTACATGGTGACAGGATCGGGTCAGAGATTTTATTCAGGGATTCCCATATTTTATCAGAATTTATAATAGGGCAAGCGTATAAAACGAGATACAAAATGTTTGTGTCTGTCATAATTACTTACAAGGCGCCATCGTAAAAGTGGGATTGTATTAGAGTAGGTCCCATATTTATGCTTATTATGAGTTTCTTACTACCTGACTGTTTTTTTTTTCTGGTTAAAATGTTATTACCAAAGCACCACATCCTTTTGACTTTTATGTGTTTATTCTACATTAACAAAGCTATACAGGGCGTTTCTTAAATGACGTGCTCATCTTTCAGGTTGTGATCGATTTCTTAGGTTATTTTATGAAGAAAAGTCCGCATGGGCATACGTCCACAACGGTTTATTTTCGTTTTAATCGATTTTTTAATATCTCAATAAGTACTTTAGGTATTATTCTCAATTTTGGCATGTGTTAACAGGACATTAAACCACATATTTCAGTTAGAAAAGTTATTTTACCGTTTCACGAGTGGTGTCCCTGCAAACATGTCCACTGATATTTTTTTACTCAAAAATTGGTACGCCACTGACATTTTCCATGTGGGTATTTTTTCTGATTGGCTTGGTCAATTCTACATGAAAACAGTCTCCTGCGTTTTTTCGTCAGACGCACAGTTCTTGATTAAAACAAGTAAATTCAAATTGAAACTAATTATTATTAACATCGATAATGATAAGTTCTGTTTTATAAAAATTGTTGGAAATTGACATTTTCACTTAGTAGGTTGCTTCCGCCCGCCTTCGCATCGAATTGCGCACTCTTTCAAATATTCCCGGCGTATTCCGTGTTGTTCCATACGAGGTAACTATTCACACTCTTAAATCTTCTAAAGTGTTAATGAGAGTTTAATATACCAGGGTTTTAAGATGATCCCACAAAAAGAAATCTGCTACTGAGATCTGAGGATCTCGCTGGCTATTGCTGAGGTCCCCCGCAACCTATCCAACGATTAGGATAAATCCCATAAATGATCGCGAACAATTACACTGAAATGAACAAGGAGCTTCATCATGCATGTACCATATTTGATTCCTTTAAGCAGTGGCGGTAGTTCCTCTTGGAGAAAATGCAGGTAAGGTAAGGTTCATTAAGGCGTCTTGGCAGAAAAAAGGGTCTATAAGTTTTTTATTGCTCTTAGAAATGGGTTTCGGTTAAGGCACGGGGGTTTCCGTTGACCCATACATGATTATTGTGGAAATTTTTAATAGCATTCCTAGAAAAATTCTCTGTGAACATAATTTGTCACTCAAACTGCGGATTTAGTTTAACATTCTGAAGGTACCACTGACACACGCTGTGGAAAGTCCCTGAGAAGTAATGTCTGCACTCTTAGAATATGTTACTTCTTCCTGTGGTACGACAGTTCTATTAAGCCTTGATCTCCTCTAACTTTCGTCTCCACACCGCTCTGTCTCTAGCGGCCACTGGCCAATTCCTCATTCTCCATAATACCTGACGTCCTTGTGAACGTTGTCTTGCCAACGGATCCTCGGTCGTCCTCGTTCTCTGTTGCCTGCAAGATGCCCCATTAAGATTCTCTTTGGTACGCTGTTCATCCATTCTCTCTACATGGCCTGCCCATCTCAGACGTTGAATTTTAACTGAGTCCACTATGTTTACGTCTCTATATAACTGTTTTAGTTCGTAATTGTATTTAATACGCCATGTCTTCGGTTCTGTTTGTTAACGTCCACGTTTCGCAGCCGTATGTCACCTCGGTCTTATTAGACCAATTTTGCCCGATCCTTCTCCCTGTCTTTATTTCCATCACTTTTGTTTTTGTTGTATTTATGTCAAGTCTTACCTTCTTTCCATGTCTCATAGTTTTCTCTCACTGCCCTTTTGGTTCCATTCTCATTTATTGTCATTTCTCTTACAACTTTGTGCAGGACAATACTGAAAAATACTGGGTGTGGGTACAACTAATTAAATGTTCTTCAGAAGGAGTTATTTATTAAACAAGACTTAACAAAAAGTGGTTACGAATCTTAAGTTTAAATATACGAAGTGAATTGTTTGAGAACAGAAATAAGACTGTTTTGCCTGCATTTCGGCGGTCTCTCGTATATCTCTCGAGGGATGGGTAAATGAGCGTAATTTCCAAATTACGGTTTTACGGTAGGCTATTGTAGTTGGCCATTACTGCCTCCAGCGTGTCAGAATTTTTGCCTTAAAGGTATAACCTTTGTTAGTTTTACGATTATGAAATTTCCGTGCTTAATTGTGGGAAAGTACGCTACACTGGAGCTCCTTGCCGAAGCCCTTGGTTACATCAAAGGTTTCCGATAGCTTCTGCTGAATTTTGACTTGTTCACGGTCATTTTTAATAGGTTTATTAATTTTATTGGTATCCCAATCTCTTCCATCGCTTGATATAAGTAATTTCTCTGTATGTTGTCATATGCTTGTTTGAGATCAATTTGGTATAGTCAGTCCTATATCATGTTCCCACGTTTTTTCCAGTATTTGATGAACAGTAAATAGCTGGTCGATTGTGGATCTGCCACTTTGAAATCCCCCTTGATATTCTCTGATATGCTTTTCAACATGCGGGGTTATGCTTTGTTTTAAGGTGTCTGTAAAAATCTTGTATGCTGTGCATAATAATGATATGCCTCTATAATTCTCGCATCTTAGTCTCTCTCCTTCTTTGTATACTGGGTATATTATAGCAGTTTCCCATTTTTTTGGTATTGTTTCTGTGTTCCAGATGTGTACTATCCATTTTGTGAATTCGTTGCAGGAGTTCGTCTCCTCCTTATTAAAGTAATTCCGACAGGATGTTGTTTATTACCGGTGACTTATTTTTTTTGATTCTGAATATATTATTTTTCACTTCTAGCGTTGGTACTTCTACTATTGGGTTGTGCTGCATTTAGCAGTATGTTTTCTCTTGTATCTGCCCCATTTTCGTTGTTATGGTTTAGTAGTTCTTCAAAGTACTTTTTCAATCTGTGTATTACTTCTTCCGGATTTACAAGAATCTTTCCATCCTTACCACGACACACACAGGTTGGTAATTACTATCCATCCCCCTTATTGATATGTTGTCTTTTCTTTCTTTTACAGATGGCTTTTGCTTCTCTCCTTAGTAGAATATGATACGGATACGACAAAAATTCGCCAAACAATTTGATGACAAAAATATTCAGAACTCTAGCGATTCTCCTCGTACTTGTCTTAGGACATCCGTCGATTTCATGCAGCACTGCTTCCTCTATTCCGGGTGTTCTGATAGTTCAGGACTACCTTCCGAAGTGCCTTTTTGGAAACTACCAATTTCACAAAGACGGCGAATAATAGTCCAAAAGAAATGGTTATCTAGCAAGGCACGATTAGGATATCTTTGCTCATACATACTTCTGGCTTTTGTTGCATTACCATCTGCGAGACCATATTACATAATGCATTGACGCCATTTCCGCATTAGTATAATTCACCATATTTACTGAGATATCCGAATAAAAACAGCGAAAACATAAAATAAATTCATTGAAACACTAAAAATCGAAGAAATAATACTATGAGATGGTTTTAAACACCAACTACTTAGTTTATGGTCAACGAATATTGTTTTGAAAATGATGTTTGTAAAAACGTCATTTATTCCAGGATAATAATAATAATAATAATAATAATAATAATAATATGGCCTGGATCGACTACCCCAAGGCATTTGACATGACATCGCATGAGCTCATTGTTCACTTGCTCCTATGTCTTGTGGTACCCGGTCCCGTAGTGAGGTGTATTGAAGAACTGATGCCGCTCTGGAGGACTCGCTTTACCATAACAAAGGGTAACGATAGAGTCCAAACAGAGTCGGTAACAATCAGAAGAGGAGTATTTCAGGGAGATTCCCTCAGCCCCCTTCTGTATTGCATCTCACTACTGCCATTATCCGTCTCGCTCAGAAAAACCCGTGGCTACAACTGCGGTACCCCCGGCGACAGGAGGCATAAGGTCACCCATCTATTTTATATGGATGACCTTAAATTATATGCCTCTGGAGAGAGGGATCTCCAACAGTCCCTTAGGGTGGTACAGGAGTACACGCAGGCTGTCGGTATGCAATTCGGGTTGGTCAAATACGCACTGATCCATCTCAAGAGAGGACAATGCGGTGACTACGGAGAGGACGCGCAGCACGTGGACGGAAGCATCTTACACCATCTAGATGCCGGAGAGTCGTACACTTATTTGGGTGTCGAGCAACGCTCCACCCAAAAAGTGAGTGTAGTGAAAAACGCTCTCCGCGGTAAGTATCAGCACCTACTCCGACAGATTTAGTCTTCAGAACTGTCGGGGAAGAACAAGGTGTCTGCTACAAATATGCTTGCCATTTCGATTCTTCTCTACTCTTTCGGAGTAGTGAAATGGACTAGAGAAGAGCTACGTCAACTCGATGTAATGCATCTCAATAGGAGCTTGCATCCTAAATCGTCCGTTCCACGGTTATATCTCCCACGACATCGGGGAGGCCGAGGACTCTTAAGCTTGGAGAGTCTCCATAGCAGGATAGTTCTGGATGGAGCATGTAAGGTCGGATCCCCTCCTCTGCATGGTCCGAGACCATGCAAATGCAGAGGTAGGGGCTTTTCTCTTGGCAGCACGGAGAGGCAGCCGATGAACTTGGTCTCATTTTCGACGTCGAGCGGGTAAACCACGACTCTGTCACCGAGTTGGAACCCGTTCGATTAAAAGCCCACATTAGAGCTGCAGAACACAACATCCTTCCGCAGCTCCATAAGGATAAGCCATTGCAGGAGTTTTCTATAAAATATAAAAGACCTCGGCTTATCCGAAAGGCTGACTTTCGCCTTTTTAAGGTCAGCCGGGCTGAAGTCCGAAACCGAGGGATTCATAATGGCTTGCCAGGATGGTGTATTTAACACCCTCGTCTATCGACGTCATGTCATGGGTATGGAGGTCCCTGGTGTCAGCTGCAGGGCCTGCCGTAGGGCGCCGGAGACTGTAATGCACTTACTGTCGGCTTGCTCGACATACGCAGTCTCGGCCTATATTCACAGACACGACGCAGCATTACGAGTGCTTTACTACCATCTAAGGCACTCGTATGGGATAGACGAAACACCAGTGCTGCCTTACGCTCCGGGGGATATTGAGTCCGTTTGGGGAATGAGAAGTGTCTAATTTATTGGAACTACTTGTTTCCCACCGTCAGGCAAATAAAAGCCAACAAGCCTGACATAGTACTCCTCGACCACCAACTCAAGACAATGTATGTAGTGGAATTCTCAGCCCCCGCTGAGAGCAACATTGTCTTCAAAGAGGAGGAAAAACGGACAAAATATCGAGATTTGCTCTTCGAATTCCGCAGGCTTTATCCGGACCATTCTGCCAAAATAGTGGTACTGATTATAGGAGCCCTAGGTGGAATGAGACATACGCTGCTTTCGGAAGTAAAGATCATACCGAGATTCGGCAGAGATCTTAGCCGGCAGAATGCAGAAGGCTGTCATCCTCGGTTCATTACGTCTACTCAGGGCACACGATTCGCGGACCCGGTAGTCACTCACCTCACGGGCGTGGGGAGTGGCTATTGGTATTTATTACCAGCTCCCCTCTGTGAGGGTCGGAGCGATAGAGTAGGGTGAGTGGTTTTTTGTAAAAAAAATACATTTTATTTTCCTTAATAGGCAATGAACAATTGTGTAACAATGGTAAAAAAATTACAAATAAAAATGCGTTTAATTACTTTTATTAAATTGAATTAGTTATAAACAGATCAAATTCTGTTAAAGTGTAAAAACATCGTTCTAACAAAAACAATTTCAAATTTCCTTTAAATATATGTATATTTAGACTTTATATAGTCCGGTAAATGATTCAACATTCATATACCCATTGTGAGAAGGAGAATTTATGGCAAATTTGTATTTTGCGAAAGGCATATGTATTAAATCTTTCTGTCGTATGTTGACGTCATGAATTTATTAAGCTGAAAATTGCTTTTGTTAGAAAATACATAAACAGACATCTCTAAGGTATATAAACATGTAAATGTTAATAATTTATACTCACGGAATAGTTTTTACAAGTATGAGTTACAGGAATATTTCCGATATTCCGTAGAATACGGTTTTGTGTCGTAAAAACGCCTTTGGCCATGGTAAAGCTGCCCAACAAGCAGACAGTGTATCGTAACCTAGATTCGATCTGGGCGTAATATTATACTTATTGGATGATGCTTATGCAAAAGTAATCTTAAATTTCTAAACATATATGTTAGCCAACTTAGTTTAGAAATCAATTGTGTACAGTGTGATTTCCAGCTTACACATTCATCCACGTAATTGACCTAAAATTTTTACATCGGTAGAGATAAGTAATGAAACATCGTCTACATAGATAATGAATTGTGAATGAGATATTTCTTCAAAATGGTTTATATATAAAGAAATAGGACCGGTTCCAATACGGAACCTTGTGGGACACCCATTGGAACCAGTCTAGTTTCAGATACAGTATTTGAGATTCGATTGTCATTTTGATATCTTATGGAAACAAATTGAAAACAATGTCAAGAAAGAAGAAATCCATTTCAAGGAAAGCCCTCTTAATCTATACAATTCTAGTATGCAAAGCAATTTGTCATGATTTATGTAGCTCACAAAATACTACAGCAGGGCACTCGCCTGCGTCAATACATTTTATTAGTTCCTCGTAAAAGGTGAGTAATGCCGCGGATGTCGATTTTCCTGAACGAAAACCGTGTTCTTTTGATTTTAAAATATTTTGATTGTTTATAAAATTTAGAAATAGATCACTTCAAAACGCTTTAGATAAGCTATCTGGAGTAGTGACTGGTCTAAAATTTTCCAATAGAGTTGAATCCTCTTTCTAATAAATAGCTAGATTTATGTGTTCAAAAATTATTAGTCAATACTGTTAAATGGAAAAATTTGAATTTAATTGTTTTAATCAAGACCGTTTTTACGTAGAATTGACTAGGCTAATCAGAAAAATATCTATTGCGGACGTATGTTAATATGAACTTTTCTTCATAAAATGACTTAAGGAATCACCCTGAGATATGAGCACGTCATTAAAGAACATCCTGTATATTGCATAAACATTACTCTTTCAGACAATAAAATTTCTTATTTAGGTAGTAGATGCAATATACTTAGTCGTTTGCAATTTTATTCTGTAGATAAAAAAGCAACAGAAACTTTACGGCCTCTCATTAAAATACTATTACCGTCTGTACTATTTCGCCCGCAAATCGAATCACTTACCTTTATAGATTGGATTTTTTATGACACCATACTGAATGATTCACCGGCGTTAATAATGAGCTCGTAAAGTTTTTATTGTCTTTTTTTATCTGCACCGTAAATCCGCAGGTTGCTATATAAGGAAAATATGTTCCTGTTTCAGGTACAAATGTCACCGTTGCTCATATACATGCGACCCCTCAATCAGAAGACAGTGTCTTGCTGGAATGGGAATTAGACGAAGAATATGCACACTGCGTGCAATTTTTCAGAGTGGTTCATTGGGATGGTGAAAGTGTACCCGTAGACGTATACACGTCGTATGATAGTGTCGTTCTCGAAGATTTAGCACCTTGTACGCGATTTCAATTCACAGTCACGCCTATCTATAACACTGAGGAGGAAGGAGGAATTGGGCTGCTTACTTACGAGACTCCTGCACATAGTGAGTTAAAAATGATAAAAAATATTAATTATTATTTATAGGAAGATTGGTGGAAGGTATACAGTGTCTCACCGGGAGCTGAATCGATCGATATAAAGAAAAGTACGCATCAGAAAAATTTTAAAATTTAGATAATTACTAATGTCTCTGATCATGGCTATTTTGATGAAATGATTACAACAATTCATGAATTTCTGATGAAATCGCAAATATTTCAAAAAGTTGTAACTTTAACCCCCACAATCCTAATATCAGAGAAAAGGGAATTCAATTTTACACAACTTGACGTAAAAAAATACAGGGTGTTCCATTTGACCTAAACAAGTTTCCGCGGTTTGAAGTTGACAAAATGTAACGCGAAAAACGGAACACTTGGTATGATATTATTGAATTTATTGCAGTTGTAGAACGTAGCTTTCCTTGTGTTCTTTTTATGTGACAAGAAGCAAATGAAGATCTTTTACACGAAGAAAGTTATAACGGTTCTTGCAAACCGTAGCCCCTGTCAAATTTTCTATAAAATGTCAAATATCTCTGAAACGGCTAGGTTTAAGTATAGGACTCGACTCAGAATTTTATGCTCTTTTCGAAAACCATAAAATATATAGGGTGTTCCATTTGAAATAAGCAAGTTGGTATCGACTTCCGGTATAAGCGGAAGTGCCAGCTGCTTGTAATTATTTTAGTTGGATTGGCCACACCAACATTAGTAATTATCCAAATTTTCAAAATTATCTGATGCGTACTTTTCTCTATATCGATCGATTCAGTTCCCTGTGAGACACCCTGTATAAAGGTTATTTTGGTCTTATTATTAGGGAAAAAGTATAAGAACAGTTTTTGTAGATAGTTGCATGACCTACAACTTTTGTCTGACACATTTTTATGATCACACGAGAAAAATGCAAAAAACCGATATATTTGACCTTTGACCTTAAATAATTTTTTTTAGCAGATTTTTGATAATAACATATTATTTATAATAGTGTACCTAATACTTGTACCAATATTCAGCTCTATGCGAATTATTATACGCTTACCACTATTTTTATGTCTGCTTTGACCGGAGATCGATCGTATAACCTATCCAGGAATAAACACGAGCTGATCAATATTTCTCAAAATATATTTTTTGTTTTTAGATTTACACACGCCAACGTTGTTGGAAGTAAGGCCAGGCCCCACGTTCGTCGATATGACTTGGCAATTGCCACCGTACGTATCCAACCGATGTACCATTAGTTCAATTGTTGTGGATGGTTCACCATATGTCAATCTAAGAATCCCAATCACAGATACAGTTGCAAGGCCAAATGTTCGTGTACATGTGAGCTCTCTGCAACCTGACAGGATGTACCTATTCCGTGTAAGTGTGGTAAATGCTGCGGGGCCGTCACAACCTGTCCCTATTGGAATTCAGACACTGCCGGCAGAGAAAGTATCCAACTGATAACAACTCTATTTGTATTTTTTATATAAAATTGTTTTTTAATTTGAATATAAGAAAAAGTTGCCTTATATTAGTGCTTTATTGGGAAGCGCAGATAATTTTGGGACCCCTCTTCTTTAAAATATTTATCAACCATATTGCCAAAGATATCAATGTTTACTGTTTGCTATACGCCGTTGACCTCAAATTATATTGTAGAATTTCTGCCGTCTCTGATTGTGAGAACCTTCAAAATAATATAGCTACACACAACAATTGGTGCCATAAAACAAATTGCCACTAAATCCAAACAAGTGCAACGTTATGTCCTTTTGTCGTAAAAAATTCACCACTTTCATTTGGTTATGAACTTGACGGTCAAATTCTCGAGAGGCCTGACTATATTAACGATTTAGGAGTCTTCCTTGACTCTGATCTCAGTTCTTTCCATGTATGTATGTTTGGCTGGTGCATAGTCTTGGTTTTGTTTTATGCAATTCTAAGGATTTTAAAAGTATTTCTACTCTGCGCTTGCTATTTATTACTTTCGTAAGATCTAGGCTTGAGTATGCTTCAGTAATATGGTGTCCAATGTACACAACGTACATAACATTAGTTGAAAGAGTTCATTTTTCAAATCAGCTATGTTCCTTCTAGATGGTGTCTATGCCGCCAGAGGGACACCTCATAATCAGTTCCTCGAGCGATTTGACATGCAAAGTCTTGTCACTAGGCGCACACTGAATTATGTTATTTTTCTGTTTATATTCATTCACTATAGGATAAAATGTGAGTCAATTATTGCGAAGATTATATATCGAATCCCTAGAATCAATAGTAGACATAATAGATTATTTTTGCTCCCTCAGGCGCGCACTAACCTTCTCTCTTAAAGTCGCTTTTATATCAAATACTAAATAACTACTCAAATATTGAATATAATTTGGATATTTTAGCTTGTAGTCTAGTCTTAATGATGTCAAAAAATGTTTTATGTAACGTGTTATTTATATAATATCCCCGTTTTTATTTTCATGTATTTTTTTTCTTTTTACTATATTTTTTTACAATACTTAATGTATGTACTACACTAGCATACTTATCCTGTAATTGAGCACTGCCCGTTGGATACTTTATAATAATAAATAAATAAAAATAAATAAATGATATAAATGGAACAACTGAAAGAAATGAAGTAAATGAAATAAATGAAATAAATGAAATAAATGAAATAAATGAAATAAAGGAAATAAAGGAAATAAACGAAATAAACGAAATAAACGAAATAAACGAAATAAATAAAATAACTAAAATAAATAAAATAAATAAAAAAATGAAATAAAATAAATACTATACACACTTACTACATATACTTACTCTTTAGTTTTCTTAACTGCTAGCACTAAAAAGTGTGTTTTGTTTGGAGCGATTATTGTGATGATCGCAGAGCGATAATCGTTGGTCGATAATCGCTAGCGCTAATCGCCAGCCGGACTGTTTTGTTAATGTGAACGATCCATCTTTTGGAGTCTGAAGGACTTTTAAGATTTTTCAAAAATGAATGTTAACGTTCACAGAATAAGGGTTCGAAACGACTGTTTCAGACGGAGAATAATATGAAAATTTATACTTACTGTTCGTTTTTGCTTAACTGCTGCTTTAATGGTAACACTATAAACCTGACGCTGGAAGTACTATAACGCTTTCTTAAAATTATACCTGAAAGGGAATTTTGTTAGAAAACACAATTAAAAGACAATATAAAGTTCAAAAATATATATTAAATCTTCAAAAAAATTATGTTTTTACAACAACTTTTAAGAAAAATGTTTGACAAACAATAGTCTGGCCCGTGTCCAACACATGGTGAGGAACGGAACGATTTATAATGTACCAACTACCATCCAATATGCGGTTTTATGAGCTAACGATTACACAAAAAGATTCAAGAAAAAGTCAATGTTTCTGAAATTTGGTGGGCTTTTGCTTGTCTGTCTTATACACGTATTTTTATTTCAATATCAATTTTGATCGCTCCTCAGAGCTTGAAAATGCTTGAATCGCTACTACTTTGAATTGTATTCTGCAATTACAATTTTATATGTTCAGGCAAGGCGGTCCCATGCACATATGAGTACATGGTAAAGATACTTTTCTGACGCCAAATCACTGAGGAACCGGTTTAGGGCAAATCCCGTTAAAACTCATCATTTCCCCGTCAAAATCGACTGCTAGGAAATGATGGGGGTCCCATGTCGCTAAGGGCTATTTTCGCTAAAACTCACGATATACTTTGAATAGAGGCTGGATTAACTTGTCCTCATATTTAATACCGCGCATGAGTTGCAGTGCTTAACAACGTGGATTCGTAAAAGGGTTTTTAATTATAAAATTTCCGAAATTGAAGTTAAATTTTGTTATACTTTCTAAATTTAGGTGGTCGGGGTGACATTACGTCCCTGTGCAGCGACATTTACTACACTTTCTAAAATGACGCTCCTTGAGGAGTTATGGAACTACCTCTGGCCAGTATGCTATTGACTTTTGTTGTAGACATATTTCCGCTGAGTGTCGTGATGAGTGTCATAAAAAGTAATAAACGTAAAAAAATGTTGTTGAAAAACCTTTTCGTGGAAGAACGAATGAAGAAATGTTGGAAATATTAAGTTTGCCAAGACTTCCTAAACATCTTATCTTTAAAAGAAGAATGAAAGAAGGATACTTCAAAGTATTGATTACAAATCACTTGTGTGGTGACGACAGAAAGTTTTCAGAGTTCTTCAGACTTTCTAAAACTCAGTTTGAATTTGTGTTAAGTTTAATTCGAGATGATAAAGAGCTGCATGTGCTTCTCTTGCTTCAATTAATTTGCAGTCTTCTTCGACAGAGAAATTAAGTTTTGGCTGAGACATGATTCACACACCACATGTACCACCTTTCAATAATCATTCGCGACTGGCGATCATATCTGCTCTAGGACCATACGCCATTGACGCCAGCGACTCTAGCGATGGTCGCTCGAAGGAAAGCGCACCTTAAATGGTATTGATTGCACGTCGTTACACTGTCTTAAGGCTAACACTGCTTATAAATAATATAAATAACACTTTATTAATTAAGCTGAAAGGGAAACTTTATTAATTTGACTCAGTAAAACAGAACGATAAGAAAGGATATTGGGTATTTTCAGATAATTTTGTACATCTACAAATTCGAAATATATAAGAATAGGTATAGGATTAACAAGTATATAAGTTTAACAAGAATGTCGGTCCATACCACACGTGGTGAGAATTAGGAGGACCCGGACAGTGCAGTCTACAACTACCATCCAATGTTTAAGTTTTTAACAAACGATTGACACAAAAAGATTCAATCAAAAGTCCTGTCTTTATACGTATTTAGAAATATCACAAATAATTTCGGGCGCTCACCTCTCGACCATCAGTCATACAAATAAGAAGGTACATTTTCAAATAGGAATCATGGAAGAATGTTGTATAGACAAACTTCGCCCTCAAAATAAAGACGTTTATTATTATTATTTTGGACTTAAGCCGTGCACTTTCTCGGCCGAAGCCGGAAAAAAATTCACCGACCGCTCGCGCGCGCCGTTGGAGTTCGGCTCTGTTGGGACCCGGGCCTCTACCGGGCCCATTGCTGTTGGGGATCGGCTCGGTTAACGGGGATGAAATTCATCACGTCCCGTTAATCCGGTGGATATTTCGGTTTTCTATCCTTCATCGTTCAAACACTTTCTGGTAATATGGCGTATCTGGAGAATCATCGTCCTCTGGATAATCTTCGCGAGACTTCTAGGTAGATTAAGTTGCTTCAAATAACTCAAGAACTTGTACGCCTGTAGCCGAAATTATGACCGGGATAATTCGAACCTCCTCTAATCTCCACATGTGTTTAAGTTCTGTAGCCAAATTCTGATATTTGTTTCTCTTTTCCATCTCCGTTTTCTGCAGGTTGTTGGTTAGGGGGCATCCAATATCAATAATAGTGACCTTCTTGTCTTTCCTTTTGATCACTAGAATGTCAGGGCGGTTGTGATCCAAGGTTCATCAGACTGTATTGGTCTACCCCAGTACAACAATGTTTCCTCGTCTTCTAAAACAGCTTGAGGTGTGTATTTATAGAAGGGCGGTGTATTAGTAATGAGTCCTAAATTAAGTGCCAATTCTCTATGGATGATTTTCGCCACCTCGTTGTGCCTTCCCAAATACATTCCCGTAGCCAAAGCAGGGCAGCCTCCGGTGACATGTTCAATAGTTTCACCCGCTGCCTTACACTTTCTACACACATCGTTCACGCCGGGGGCTTTAAGAATGTACTTCTCATAATTTCTAGTACGGATAATTCTATCCTGAATGGCTGTTATGAATCCGTCAGTTTCTGGGTGTAACATTCCTTCCTTAAGCCATAGGAGGGAGGTCTCCTTGTCGATCTCTGGATTGTTTAAGGCATTGGGATACTTTCCGTGGAGTACTTTGTCCTGTCATGCTGTTTGAATATTCTCGTTCGTTCGGATCATTATCTCGTGTTGTCGATCTTTGAGGTTTAACGGTGTATTTTTTTTAACATAAAACCAGTCACCCTACTCTGTGGCTCCGACTCTCACAGAGGGGAGCTGGTAGTAAATACCAATAGCCACTCCCCACGCCCGTGGGGTGAGTGACTACCGGGTCCGTGAATCATGTGCCCTGAGTAGACGCAATGAACCGAGGATGATAGCCTTCTGCATTCTGCCGGCTAAGATCTCTGCCGAATCTCGGCATGCCGGTATTATTTTCAGTTCTGAAAGTAGCGTCTGTCTCATTCCACCGAAGGCTCAGTACCACTATTTTAACAGAATGGCCCGGATAAAACCTGCGGAGTTCGAAGAGCAAATCTCGATATTTTGTCCGTTTTTCCTCCACTTTCAAGACAATGTTGCTCTCAGCGAGGGCTGAGAATTCCACGACATACATTGTCTTGAGTTGGTAGTCGAGGAGTACTATGTCAGGTTTGTTGGCTTGTATTTGCCTGACGGTGGGAAACGAGTAGTTCCAATAAATTAGACACTTCTCATTCCTCACAACGGACTCAATATCCCCCGGTGCGTAAGGCAGCACTGGTGTTTCGTCTATCCCATACGAGTGCCTTAGATGAAAGTAAAGCACTCGTAATGCTGCGTCGTGTGATATTCACAGACACTGTGAATATATGTCGAGACTGCGTATGTCGGGCAAGCCGCCAGTAAGTACATTACAGTCTCCGGCACCCTGCGGCAGGCCCTGCAGCTGACATCAGGGACCTCCATACCCATGACACGACGCCGATAGACGAGGGTGTTAAATACACCATCTTGGCAAACCATTATGGATCCCTCGGTCCTTTGCATTTTCATGGTCTCGGACCATGCAGAGGAGGGGATCCGAACTCCTGATGACCTTACGTGCTCCATCCAGAACCATCCTGTTATGGAGACTCTCCAAGCTCAAGAGTCCACGGCCTCCCCGATGTCGTGGGAGATATAACCGTGGAACGGATTATTATTATTATTAAACAGTTTTCTTTTTATTATAATCTTAGTAGGCCTAGATAGTTTGACATTTCTGTTTCTTGTCATAAACATTAGAACTAGTGTACTTTTAAAGGTTAACTTAGTCTGCAAATAATCATGCCTTATAATTTTACACATGAGGAATATGCCGATATTATTTATGTTTATGGAATGGATTGTGTGATGGTAATGCCAAGCCGCAGAGGAATACCATATTCGTTTTTCTAGCAGAAGAACACCAAACCAGTCATTTTCAACTCTATATCGCTATGCAAGGGAGCACGGCAGGTTTCCATCATCAAAAGTGAAACGAAATATTGTTTAAAACGTTGAGGAGCAAGAAAATATCATTAATATTGTTCAAGAATACCCTGAAGTAAGTACCTGACGAATAAGTGCCCAATTAGGAGTTCCTCAAGTGCGAGTTTGGAGAACTTTAAATAAAGAAGGATTACATCCATATCAGATTCAGCAAGCTCAAAGGCTTCAATAGGGTGACAATGTAAATAGGTTACAATTTTTCCAGTGGATTATTGATCACAGACCTACTACATATCACCCAATTTACACGGGATGGCGTATTTAATTCAAGAAACTCGCATAGCTGGGCCGAAAACAATCCTTATGCTATAAGAGAAGCCCATTATCAACATAAGTTCTCGGTAATTGTTTGGAGTGGTATGATTAACAGCAACCTAATTGGCCCACATAATTTTCCGGCAAGGCTAACTACAGAGGTGTATTTAGATTTTTTACAAAATATTTTACCTGGTTGAATGCAAGACATTAATATAAGAGGACAGTACTTCCAGCATGACGGAGCTCCTTCTCATTTTGATATTGAGGTTAGAAGGCATTTGGATAATGAGTCTCCAAACAGATGGATTGGACGTGGGGGACCTCATCCTTGGCCGGCTAGATAACCAGATTTCAACACCGTCGATTATTTTCTATGGGATATTTCAAAACTGAAGTCTACAGTGTCCCAATAAATAGTAGAGAACAGTTACTTCAGCGAGTTATCCGCTGTAGTGACCACATTAGAAACAATCCTACGCAAATTAGAAAATCTATTGGCAGTCCGGTCCTGGAATTAAAAAAAATGATAATAGCAATCTATTAACTGTGGTGAGTGTATAAAGTGTCTAAAATTTAAACAAAATCCGATCAATACTAAGGACGTTCTGGCCAAAATAAATTTAGACCAAAATCAGTTTATCAATCTCTATCTCAGAAATTAAGAGCGACAGGAAAAGTTTAATGGCCATTCCTGAATACCCAAGTGGTCCTCTATCGCCCCTGGAAGTATGTACAGTTTTTCATGAAACATCCTGTATAAGTCAATTATTTTTATTATTATTGAACTCCTCTAACCCCTTTATTCGGTTATTACAATATTTTAAAAGTTTTTCACTTAAATTTTGGTTCACTAACTAGGCGTTCAGTAGGATTTCTTTTTCTGTAACTGATTATAATGTGGTCTTAGCAAGTGAAATTTGAACCACACCGACGTAAATAATGTAAAAAAGCATGGTTATAATTCTGTCAATGTCTGAAAAATTAAACCTCTTCGTCTTAAGCAGCCTTGGTCCAGATCACGGATGTCCTGTATGGCGCTATCTAAAAAACTAACTGCTCATGTTTATTTCAGAAATGACCGAAAACAATACAAATGCGAAGGCCAGGGCAATCTTTAATTTTTCAGATAAAATAAATCTCCCTAAGTGTTTCTTATATCCACTTAATAAATTCATATTATCTCCGTTGATACCTTCGTTTGTTAATATCTTATATAAATAGGTGTTTGCGAATACGGTATTAAATAAGTGAAACAATACTACTCGTTATGATTGTCCTGTACTTATTCCTCTTGGTACTCCTTCACGGGGCCAATGGTCAAGGAGACTGTGGTAAGTATATAGCGTAGATGTACATTTTCTTCACCAAAAATACAGTTAGCATAGGTTGCATAAAAATAAATCCATCTCTGTTTATATTGTAGTTTTGCATTTTTTTTTCTAATCAGTAGTGCTTAAAGTATACTTTAGCCCACTACTTTACGTCATTAATCCCTACCAAAAATCACCATAAAAGCTTATTAATAAATATATGTACAGTGTTTGTCAAAAAGTCTGCACCATATGGAAAACTTTTTTTATTAAATTGTTTTTTTAAAACGGGTTTTAGCATTAGTTCAGCATGATGAATAACCACAAAATTGTCAAAACTATTTGTCATGTCACAACTATGACACCTCCAAAATGTCGTTAGAAATTTTAAAATGACCTAAAATGTCCTTATTTATCTAAATAGGGAAAAGTACCATCAGAAAAAGTTGATTGTAAATACATTAAGAATCTAAATGTGAAGTTTGGCATGAAAATTTTAATGTTTTAGTTTTTTCATCTTTTTCCCAAAAATATGTAACATTTCATTTTTTTGTGCATTTTTTTTTGTTTACTTGAGTTAATTTGAAATATTTCAATGCAAAAAATACATAAATGTTGCATTTCTTTCTTTTAGATGTAATTAATTTTGCAAAAACAACAGAATAATCGTGGACTATTTTCAATATTTCTGAACCCTTACTGTGGAATTTTGTCCGATAACAGGCTTAAATATAAAAAAAAACAGGTTGTTCTTCTTTAATAACCTTAAAAGTGAATAATACGGATTTATTTAATAATTTTCGCTAGGTAATTGTTAGCGAGATCCCCGTATAGACTACGTTTTTTTGAGTTTGTTTTGGGATGTCCGAGAGCACCAGTAGCCTAGTTGAGGGATTGATACGCTGCTGTGGATGAACTGCTGCTCTCAAGGTCGATTTTGCCTTTGTAGCGATGAGACTTTTACGTTGTACGTGGTTATTGCTGCGTCGTCTGAGGTGACGTAACATTTACGATTTCTCTTGGCTACCAGGCTGACTGTTTATAGCGCCGAGCGTCCTGAGACTGATGACTTATAGGGGCGCTAATGCTCAAAGTTGCAATTAGAATTAAAATAAAAGGCGATATTTTCCCAAAATAACTAAAAGCAACTCGAACGGCGTTCGTAGAAAAAATATTACTTGGTTAAATTATTTAAGTCCTAACTTTAACACTTAACTTAACACTTTACTGTGCTAAAACTGACTCAACTGATTCCCGCACTACTTGTGTTTCGTTTGAAAGTCGCGATTGTCGCTATACTGCTGATCGTACTCGAGCAACAAAATAGAGCCTTATATCGTGCGCTGGCGGCAGACAAAGCGTCGTATTGAAAGTTTTGGCGCGCCGAGTAGATGCTGGTAGACCGGACTGTAGCTAACTGTAGGCTGGATTGTAGTTGGCTGGAGATCTCCTAGTTGATTTGAAGTTCTGGAAGTAGCGACGATGAACTGAGATGCTGCTGCCGCCGCAGAGTATACGCACGCCAGAAGTTGCGTGAGGTTTCCGCACATTGGGGCGCTTGCCTCGGATGTTGTAGTTCTTTTGTGTTGTCTATCTGCGGGATGTGGGTAGGAGGGGTAATGTAGCAAGGGATCTAATTTTTGTTAAGATGTCGAAATGTGGCTAGACTTTGAAATGTGGTTTGGTGGGAGAATTAGGAATTAGTTGAGAATAGATGAACTCAAACCCATGTAACATTGGAGTGCGTGGTATTATGGATATATTTTATTGTTGTGCACAAATGCTGCTGCGAAACCTCGCTGGATATATCTAAAGGTCAGGGCGGACGGAGTTCTGAACGCTGGGCGGCCGGACCTCCTAGCTCAAATTGATGCTCTCGTAGTTGAGAATATGTACATATTGTACATTGTGTGCATAGTAGTGATAAAAATGAAAATTAATTATTTTACCAAAAATATAGTTCGGCAACATAATCAAGTAACTTTTGAAAACAAATACTATCTTTTGATGTATCGATGCCTTATTAATGTCTACAATAAAATTTAATTTTTCTGTTGCTGTTGAAGAAAAAATCGAAATTATATTTTAATCAGGGCGAAAATAGAACAAACAGAAATGCAACTGATATTTTTAACCAAAGATATCTCTAAAAGTCTGTTTCCCATTCAACAGCTGGATTTCCAACAATTCATAATAACCAGCTCAGTTGGAAATAATGATAATAATATGCCTTTATTTATTAGGTGTAAAATATAATAACAACAGAATAGATAATTTGAATGGCGGTATCCAATAGAGCTGCTCATACAACCACCCCATTATGAGTTAATAATATGGAACATCCATTGTAACAATAACAAATTCATCTACTACAATTATTAATACGTAAACAGGTGAATGCCCCATTTCGTCAGATCTCCATTGTTGAAGGTAAATTTACTTCGAAAAGGAAAAAGTTAGAAGCTGAACTATGTTTATGAACAGTGTAAAGCACTCTATGTCATATAACACGCTCATAAATATCTCTACCTTTGATTAGTTTATTATAGAGGTATAAGTTATCTATTTTGTAGACCAAACAGGCCCTGTGGAACCGTTCATTAAGCCCTGAGTCACCTAGAATCCCTAAATGCATCAAATATATGATCAAATTTCCTAATATTGTAACTGAATCTAATGCACATATTTTTAGTTTTTGAAGAGTGTCTTTATCTCTGTGTAGTAAAGCTGCTCAGTATACAACATTGCAATATTCAAGATGTGAAAGTATTAAGGAATTAGTTAACCTTAACTCCTCTGTACTAAAAATATTCTTATACATGTACAAAGCTTTTAGTTTACTGAATGAAGTTCGGATTATGTTAGAAACATGCGAGGTAAATCTAAGATCAACATCCATCCAAAGTCCAAGACTCTTACAGTTACTTACCGGTTTAAGTTCTACATTATTTAGCACAATTTTAAATAGCGGATGATTGACGATAGTCACGATCTCGACCAAACACCAAAATCTGCGTCTTCCCTTTATTTAGGATTAATCCATGTGCACCAGAATATCTGCCAATCATGTCTAGATCTGAGTTGATATGGCGAATGCCTGAATTGAGCTGATCGTAGATACAATAGTAATATACTTGCGTGTCATTCACATATTGATGCAATTGGCAGAATTTTAGGTGCTTGCATAGATCAGTAGTATAAAGAGAAAACAGTATGGGTCCTGGTATACTACCCTGAGGAACTCTCTTATTTATTGCAATGATCTCGAAAGCCATTATTTAAAACAAACCTTTGATTTCTACTATTTAAATAATTTACAAAAAACTGAAGTGCTAAGTCGCCGACACCTAAATATTTCTTTTTAGTTCTCATCGTGGTATGATCTAAGATATCAAAAGCCTTACTGTAGTCCAACAAAATTAAATATGAATCGTTATTACTGTCATTTGCACGAAACAGATCATCAATTGCTTTAACTAAAGCAGTAGCTGTACTATAATAACGACGAAAACCAGATTGAGTCGATGATAAAAGTTTATTTTCGTTTAAGAAATCACTTAACTGGCTCTGTACAATTTTTTCTAGTAGATATGACTGGTAGAATATTTATAGACCTAAAGTGAGAAAGATGCGCAGGGTTACTGCTCTCAGGAACCGGAATAACATTAGCGTTTTTCCAAGACTTGGGAAATTTCCCTATGAGTAAACATTTATTAATAATGAAGGCAATATGATTGCTCAAATATGGAATTAAATACAATAAAATTTAGTGGATATACCGTTATTTTTTCAACCTTTTCCAAGGTTATTTCACCATTTGCCTCATTAGTTTTTAATTTTTTCTATTTAGTTAGAGTTTTATACCGTAATTTCATCATAAATTTGAGACTCTCAGTTAGCCAAGGAGCAGGCGGCTTAGTTATTCTAGCGGTTTTGTAAGGAGCATGAATATCAAATAAGTACAAGAAATTGTTATTTAGGAAATTAACCATGTCATTAACTTCTTCCAGCTCGTAAATATAATTCCAATAAATACCTTGAAAATCGTTTAAAATAAATCATGATTAAATTTCGAGAAATCCTTGTTAAGTTTTATGTAATGTTTGATGTGCAGGTTTAATTAATTTTATGTTACAGCTGACCATGCAGTGGTCCGAGATATTATCCATTTCGAGTACTTCTACATTGATAGATATTTCAGGATAAGAAGAAATTATTATACCTATGATTGATTGTGAGGTTTCAGTTATTCGAGTGGGTTCGGTAATAATTTGATTTAATCCATACTTATGCAAAAGATTACTAAACAGTGAGAAATTATAGCTAGTAACGTCAACATTAAAATCACCCCCAAATAATACAGAATAAAATTAGCTTATTAAAACATTTTCTAACTGATCTACGCATAAATTAAAATTCATGTTGGGAGGTCTATACAATGTTCCCAGACACAATTTCTTACCAGCAATTTTGAAGCTAATCCAAAGCTGTTCCAATGGACTGTTCTGGATCATCAACCTCCACTACCGCGAATTTGAAGGAATTTTTTAAGTAATCTTCACAAAAAGCCACACACGAATTAGAGAATTGATGAACATGAGGAAAATGTTTTGCTTGTTGTAACAGAAACAACGAAATTCGATTTCCGCAATTTCTTACGCAAGTGCAAGCACCATTTTAAGGAAACAAAAATTTCGCTCGTATACAAAGCGTGCTTAGATACAAGGAGATATATAAGAAAATCGATCTTTTGCTACACAGATCCTGGCGTAGTGTGATAGCCTTTCTTTACCTGATCAATTTATTTTTGATGATTTTTCTTTAAAATTTGATATCGAATGAATACTTCTTGGTCATTAGAGTGTTTATAAGTTTTAAAAATTTCTCTTAAAAACTTACCCTGGTTTATAAGATGATATAGATTCTTCTCCTATAGATTCTTAATGTAATCACAAGCAACTTTTTCTCGTGGTACGTTTCCATATTTTGTTAAATAAGTGCGTTTCAGGCCATTTTAAAATTTCTGACGACATTTTGGAGGCGTCATAGTTGTGACATTTTTGGCAATTTTATGGCTATTAATCATGCTGAAACTAATGCTAAAACCTGTAAAGAAACAATTGAATAAAAAGCTTTTCCATACGGTGTAGACTTTTTGACCGACAATCATCTGCATATTGATGTATTTGACAACTAGCGACTACATTTGAGGCACACCTGTATTTAAAAATTTAGAAGCTCACAAATACAAATCTTGATGAAATATTTCTGTTTCAGTTCCCGATCCCGTTGGCTGGATAGAACTAGGAGCAGAAAATAGTGTACGCTGGCAGCCGAGTACAAATTGTCAAAATGTCAAGTACATACTATACATGTCTCCGGTCGAAGGGGATGATATGCTTATTTTCGAGACCCTTTTCACCCAAACCTACGTTAGGCTGCCGATGTGTCAGCTGTACAGGTTCAGGATTACAGTAGTTCAGCGCAATACCGACGCGGCAAGTACCGACTATATTTTTGAGTCCAAGATTCCAGCCATTCCAGGTAAAGTCGTTTACATTGAGTGAAAGTGAGTTAGATGCATCTGAGGTCTACATAAACTGGGTTGTCTGGTAACTGTGCTGAGGGTGAACACGGTTTACACTCCTTTTTCGGGGAAATAAAAAATGGCCGGTAGAGCTTAGAGCCTTTGTGTTTTTAGAGATTCCAGGAGCCTCCCGTGCACTTAATTTGTTGACTGGTAGAGTCTCAGGGTTGATTTCTGGAAGTGCTTGTTAGGGTCAACTGCTACACCCTGTATATTTTAATTTTGCACTATTTTTATTCACTCGTTTTTACTTTCACTGATTTGACTTTTACAGCTATTTTCGGGTCAACGGTATGTTGTTTTTATTGAAATTAAACACTGAGGTTTAACGGGCAATACAGGGTGTTGCATCATGAGAGGGACATAGCTTAATAGGAGGTAGAGAACATCAGTGGTAACCGGAACCTCCCATAGAAATGTCTCATTGGGCCTTCATTACGAAGTTACAGGGTGTTAAATAATTTTTGGCCAAACCTGTTTTTTGTCATAACTTTGACAGGGAATGAAATAACGGATTCATATTTGGTACGGCTAATGTACTAACGAGCCCCAAGAGGTATATGTATAAAAAAAAATATATCCAGGTCCGGACTCACTATAATTTATGTTTCTTCTTTGCATCAATAAAACATCACCCTGTATATATTTTTTTGAAATTTCGATAAGATATTCGAAAAGAGCAAGAAAAACCAACCAAAATGGCCTATTTCATTTTTTTGTTACACCTTCGTGGTTATTTAAATACGTTGTTAAATGTGCAAGAAAATGGATTACAGAACCCTATTAAATGAGAGGCACGTGAAATAAATAGTTTTATAACTAAAATTTGCAAAAATTCTATTGAGCCCAGGTGGTCTGGGTGAATCCTAATTCCGGCATGTTTTAAAGGTCCATTTTGGTAAAAAACTGTGGTCCTAATAAGTAATCGGGTATGAAATAACAAAATTTTTAATCAATCACAGTAGGCTTGTTCAAAGAATAAAAGTGACAGATATTTAAACCATTTAGGCCTAAGCAACCAGTTACTTTGATCAAGAAAATCATCAACATTTTATACTTAATAAAAATTGGAAAAGAGAACAAACTAAAATCTAAATAAATAAAATATTTTCCATTCAATTAACAATAAATAACAAAACAATAACTAAATGTGTTTAAAAATAAAACGTAATTGACACTAAAGTAAATTTTCAAAATGTCCTCCCCCACATTCTGTGCATTTTCTTGCGCGTTTAGAAAGGTCACCAATTGCTCGACGTATCATTTCTGGATTATTCCGAATTTCGTCGCAGGTTGTAACGATGCGCTGGATTAAATGTTGTCTACTTTCAATTTCAATGCTATAAACCTCGTTTTTTAAGTGGCCCCATAAAAAGTAATCACAAGGGTTACAATCAGGAGATTTTGGTGGCCATTCATGTGGGCCCCCGCGTCCAATCCATCTATTAGGATACACATTGTTTAAGTGTTCTCTTACTTGAAGGTTAAAATGTGGTGGGGCCCCATCATGCTGTAACAACATGCCTCTTATACCGATATTTTCTAACATATTCGGTAAAATGTTTTGAAGAAAATCAAAGTAAATTTCACCATTCAATCTTTCTTCAAAAAAATGTGGCCCTATCAAATGTCTATTCACAAGTCCGACCCAAACGTTTACAGAAAACCTGTGTTGCGAACGGCGTTGGCGTACCGCATGTGGGTTTTCCTGTGCCCATTTATGATTATTTCGTGAATTGTTTACTCCATCCCTTGTAAATTGTGCCTCATCCGTAAATAAGGTTCTGTAAATGACTGGGCGATGGTTAGACAACCAATGACAAAATGCCAGGCGGGGGATATCGTCGCCTTGTTGAAGACGCTGTACCTGTTGGATATGATATGGATGGTAACGTTCTCTTTTTAGGGTTCTCCATACTCGCCAATGAGGAATACCAGTTGCCAAACTGATTCGTCTAGTGCTCATATTTGGGTTTTCTTGAACTACGTTTATAATATTGTTTTGTTCCTGCACACCTTGTTGTAAAACACGCTCCACAACTGCAGAAGTAGGAAACTTTCCGTGTTGTCTTGCATACTGGAACACCGTACTAAAGGTTTTATGATTAGGGCATCGACGACCAGGAAAACGCAGCCGATATTCTCTTTCCGCCGACCTACCATTTCCATTACAGAAACCATAGATGAATATTATGTCAGCATATTCCACGTTTGTAAATTTCACTGGCATAGTTAAAATATTTTCACAAGTTTTCACTAACTAAATGCGGATTATTGACACATTAAATTACTAACAAACAATTATTCAACTGTTTAGGAGATTTCTTTTTATTATCTGTCACTTTGAACAAGCCTACTGTGATTGATTAAAAATTTTGTTATTTCATACCCGATTACTTATTAGGACCACAGTTTTTTACCAAAATGGACCTTTAAAACGTGCCGGAATTAGGATTCACCCAGACCACCTAGGCTCAATAGAATTTTTGCAAATTTTAGTTATAAAACTATTTATTTCACGTGCCTCTCATTTAATAGGGTTCTGTAATCCATTTTCTTGCACATTTAACAACGTATTTAAATAACCACGAAGGTGTAACAAAAAAATGAAATAGGCCATTTCGTTTGTTTTTTCTTGCTCTTTTCGAATATCGTATCGAAATTTCAAAAAAATATATACAGGGTGATGTTTTATTGATGCAAAGAAGAAACATAAATTATAGTGAGTCCGGACCTGGATATATTTTTTTTTATACATGTACCTCTTGGGGCTCGTTAGTACATTAGCCGTACCAAATATGAATTCGTTATTTCATTCCCTGTCAAAGTTATGACAAAAAACAGGTTTGGCCAAAAATTATTTAACACCCTGTAACTTCGTAATGAAGGCCCAATGAGACATTTCTATGGGAGGTTCCGGTTACCACTGATGTTCTCTACCTCCTATTAAGCTATGTCCCTCTCATGATGCAACACCCTGTATAATATTATTTATTCAATTATATTGAACAGAGTTGAAGAAGAACTAATTTTATTTTACAAGTTCTTTTTGGAAATTGTAACTAATCGACAACAGAAACTCTCATGATGCAACACCCTGTATAATATTATTTATTCAATTATATTGAACAGAGTTGAAGAAGAACTAATTTTATTTTACAAGTTCTTTTTGGAAATTGTAACTAATCGACAACAGAAATTCTGTCTTAGATTACTTTGAAATATGTTTACAAAAAATGTTAAAAAATAAATTATGTAAATCGAAAAAATTCACTTTGCGATTGAGCCTTGTAGACTGAGGGAAAATTGGAAAAGGGGGCCACTTAAGGCGATGAATGGTATTAAATTGAAATATAAAAAAAAGAGGGCCACTTAAGGCGAAGGGTTCCTAATACTAAAGGGGGCCACTTAAGGCGAGGTCTTACAAACTAACTATTTTTAACCAGGTTTCGGCCTGGGAAGCTAGAATTGAACAGCTTGTCACGAAAAGATTGCTGGGACTGGGAATAAGAAAACCTAGCTAGACGGGAGTATCTACAACATAAGTTAAATAGTAACCGGACGACCCGTTCAATAGCGTCAGCAGTTATTACACAAAAATTCACTTTTGAAACTTATATTTTCCCAAGAACACTACGCGAAACTTAACACTGGAGTCACTGTCAAAACTGAACTTGGCGTGGGTTTGTTCTTTAACATAGCCAATGACAATATCATTTATAAAAATGTTAAAGAGCAATGGCCCAAGCACAGAACCTTGAGATCACCTGATGTCGCTGAGATATCCATAGACCAAAATCCACGGTATTGTACATTTAATCCTCTATTTACCAAGTAGGATTCAAAAATGTTTAGGAAGTGCTCAGTTAGTCCAAATTCGGATAATTTGTTCAGCAAAATTCCGTGGTCCAGTCTGTCGAGTGCGTTAGAAAAATCTGTATAAATGGCATCTACTTGGCCTCCAGCATCCAACTGTTCAGCTATGAACTGAGTGATGCACACCAGATTGCTGGTAGTAGAGCGATTTGGCATGAATCCGTGTTGATAGAGGCAAATTTGAGATTTGACGTGATTAAAGACAACATCGTATATTACGTTTTCAAATAATTTACTAAAATTGCACAATATTACTATTGGCCTATAGTTTTCAATAGCATCTATCATTTTTTTTGAATACCGGACAGATCCTAGATATTTTCCAGATTTCTGGAAAAATAGCAATTTTAATAGACAAATTAAAAATACTAGCTAGCGGTTTTGCAAATAAAATGGCACAATCTTTAAGGAGAAAGACCGGAATACCATCAGGACCTGTAGTGGTTTTGGGTTTAATTTTCTTAAGTGCCTTGAGTACGTCACTTTCGGTAATATAGGGAATGCATAAATTGTTAGTATTACAATGAGTGCTTTTATATCATAAGCAAAGTTTGTAGATGCGGAATATGACTCTTGAAAATAATTAGCAAATGCGTCAATTATTACTTGTGGTTCGTTTAATATGGAGTCATTATAGGTCAAAACGCTAGGAATACTGGATATATTTTTTCTGCTGTTTATATATGACCAGAAGTGATTTGGATTGGAATTAATTTGGTTCTCAATATTGATAAGATATTCTTTGTACGCGTTATCAATATCGATTTTTATGTTTGCTCTTATAATTTTAAATTGATTCAGTTCATATGAGTTACCATTTTTTTTTAAGTTGCGCCAGTGTTTTGATTTTGCCTTTATATTGCGAATGATATTACCATTAGACCAATCTATCAATGAAAACAGAGTCCAGGATAGAATACAATATATCACATGCCTCTAAAATTGATGTAAATGATGTAGTTAGTGCAGCTTTCCAAAAAAATTAGTTTAAAATAGATTTTTGATTTTATATCCCTACTCTGTAAATTGAAATAATTTTAAATACTTGTTTTAATAAACTTATTTTGAATTTACTTCTGTCCATGACGCATAAAAATATTTCCTGTTTATGCAGAAATTTGTGAAATTTTGTCCAGTAGAACTTGACCCACTATGTGACAGGACAATAAATTTCTTTTTCAGGTACCAACGTGACTGTTAGTCATATAAATGCGACCCCACAAACCGAAAACAGTGTCATGTTGGAGTGGGAATTAGATGACGAATACGCACATTGCGTGCAATATTTCCGAGTGGTTCATTGGGATGGTGAAAGTGTACCCGTGGACGTATACACGTCGTATGATAGTGTCGTTCTCAAAGATTTAGCACCTTGCACACGTTTTCAATTTACAGTGACGCCTATCTACAATACTGGCAGTAATACAGAAGGAGGAATTGGTCTGCTCACATATGAAACTCCTGCACATAGTAAGTTACAAAATAATAATAATAAATATCAGTCATTACCCATAAAAAGACCAGCATTGTGGTTAAATAGCTAGTGACGTTTTTGAAGACAAATTAGTGTCTCGCTAAAATTTTGCTAGTCACTAATTGAAATATACCTACAACAAATAATAAAATAATAGCCAATCAAAATATATTTCTTTTAGATTTGCACCTTCCAACGTTGTTATCGGTCAGACCAGGAACAACGTTCATTGATATGACCTTGCAATTGCCACCCTACGTAGTAAACCGATGTACCTTTAGTTCAATTATTGTGGATGGTTCACCATATGTCAATCTAATAATTCCAATCACGGATTCAGTTTCAAGGCCGAACGTTCCTATACACGTGGATTCTCTTCTGCCTGACAGGATGTACATGTTCCGTGTAATTGTGGTAAATACTGCAGGTGCTTCACAACCTCTCCCTATTGGAATTCAGACACTGCCAGCAGCGAAAGTCTCCAACTAATAATAATTGTAGGTTTTTAAATAAAATGTTTTTGTAATGTATATACTTATGACGTCAGTCCAACCTATGTAGAGCAGTGTAAATCAAACCTATAATAATGTTCCCTATGTTAGTGCCTAGTTCATCGCAGATTGGTACGAATATCGACTACAAACAATTCTCCAATATTTTCTTTATGAAAGAGCAATATTTTGTGAGTCTGATCACACCTGATTTGTCTAGTCCTGTGCTTGTGCTCTGCCATCCGTGTTCGAGAGCCTTCTGCACATTCCGCCATCTCTGTACTTGAAAATAAGTATGCAGTGAATTTTGTTGGCAGCGTCTGATGTTGGTGGCAACGCGGCGAGGTTGGATGAATTTTTCGAGACAGTCCGCACAAAGTTATATCGCAGAGAATCTAAGCAATTATGTTCACTCCCTGCATCATATTGGCTCCACAAAAAAAATTCTCCAGCAGTGGCTTTACTAGGCGATCGCGGCTCACCGCGGTCGTCGCACTAGCCCTATGGTCTAACAGCTAAAATTATCAAAAGCATTGAAAATAATATTTTGGAGCCTTTTGTCCATTTGATAAATAAATCAGTTGAGAATGGAATTTTTCCAACATGCTTAAAACTTGCCAGTGTTATTCCATTGTTAAAGAAAGGCGACCCCACTGATCTCGAAAATTATCGCCAAATATCTATTTTGAGCATCTTATCTAAAATACCTGAAAGAGTGGGGTATAACAGGATTTCAAACTTTGTTGAAAAAAACCATCTATTGACGTTATCTCAGCATGGTTTTCGATCGGGAAAATCGGTTGAGACGGCATCCTGTCATCTACTGGAGCAAGTATATTAGTGCTTGGACCAGGGCAGGTATGTGGTCTCACTAATGTTTAAGCCTTTGATACCGTCAACAAAGAAATATGGAGCTTTAAACTACAGAGCATTGGTATTAGAGGAAATATTCTTTCATGGTTAATGTCATATATGGAAAATAGATCCTTGGTTGTACACTTAAATGGGAAAAAATCTGACGTACATGATGTTGAGTTTGGTGTTCCTCAGGGTTCCGTATTAGGTCCTTTACTGTTCATGTTATATGTTAATGATTTACCCTGTTACATGAAAAATTGTCACGTGACACTGTTTGCTGACGACACAACAATTACCGTATCAGCGGACACTCCTGAGGAACTTCAAAACCTTGTTGGTAATACTATTGAGTCACTAAGCACATGTTGCCAAAGAAACATCCTAAATTTACAGAGACCTGTTCCAAATGATATTGTTCCTTATGAGAATGTTACTAGATCTGAATCAGTAAAATTACTTGGCACATTACTTGATCACAAGTTATCCTGGATTAACCATGTTGACCATGTATGTAACAAATTAAATAAATCGTACTTTGCAATGTTACAGTTGAAATCAACCCTAGATAAAGATGGTTTAGTTAATATTTATTATTCTATGGCATATAGTCACATATCGTTTAATATTATGGCATGGGGCAGAACTATAAAATTACAGAGGGTCTTTATATGACAAAAAAAAATTATCCGATTGATCTTTGATCTGAAAGTTACTGAAACTTGCGGAGATATATTTATAAACAAATCAATTCTCACTGTTCCGTCTATATATATCTTAAAATGTCTCACATTTACTAAAATTAATATAGAACATTTTAGAAAGAGAGCAAACTTTCATAACTATGTAACGAGACATGGTGAACTCCTCAGTATTCCTTTCCATCGCACAGGTGCCTTTAAGCGTTCCTTTTACTATAATTGTATCAATTTGTATAATGCTCTTCCTGAGGAGATTCGCAGTGTATCGCAGTACATGACATTTAAAAAAAAATGAAAGAGTACTTGTCTACAAACTGTTTTTACTCTATAACAGAATTTTTATGTAAAAATTAATATTTGTGATCTTTTATGTTTCATGTGATCTTTCTTTTTAAATATTCACTATTTTATTTTAGTTTTATCCTTATATTGGTTTTATCTTGCTCGACAGTTAAATTATGCATACATGTATGTGTGTATATTTAAATTATGTGTTTGTGTGTATATTTACATTATGTGTTTGTTTGTATATCGTGTATATATATATATTTTACGTTTGTTTATTTACTGATAATGTATTTGACGTGCCATATGTACATATTTGTATCTGATTCTGGCAAATAAATTATTATTATTATTTGCCATCGGGATCGACGCCGACGGCCGACGGTTAGGAGCGCTATAATTTTTTGAACAAGTTCACAAAAAATCATATTCGTGGATTTAATAGCGCGATGTATGTTTTAAAAAGATACTCAGGCATGAACAATTTGATTTTGCAAAATTCGGCCCTACTAAAAAAGGTGTAATATTCCATTTCGGATGGCCAAAATTATGTTCTGCACGATGGTGAAGGTACCATTTAGTTATATCTTAATTTAAAAAAACGGCATACTTACGAGCCGGTTACTCCACTACTAGTAGTTTTCGACGAGCTCTTTAGTATGCTCTATAGGAGGGAGCACCAAGCGCCATCTCTGGTCCGACTGGAGAACCATCATCTTACGGCTAGCTTCTTTCTATTATGAGATTAAATCTCTCTTCGTAAGAGGGTGTTGGTGTGCACATAACACTGCCCCCTCATTAAGCCTGAACGTCTCAGTCAGTCAATTCCCCAAAATACTTCGCCGGTCTGTCCAGGTGCACGATTTTCATCTTGTACTTCTTACTACGTTAAATGCAATAAGCAACGTCGTTGATTCGGGTGATGACAGAATACGGTCCTTCACAAGGTGAGTGAGGCTTCACTCCACTGTGGGTTTTACAGCCAAACCAAGCCATACGCCTTAAATGCTACAAACAAATTAATTCACAATTTAATTGACTGCCCAAATATCTTGAACATGCCGAAACCTCATGCCCCTTATATCTTCCTACTCCACGAACAGATGTACCGAAATTCTCACCATTATACTTTATGTGCAGCAACTATATGTCTATTGAGACTCAGTTTGATATATTTCCTTCAAAAATTACATATATTAAATTTAATTTTTCCTGTTTAACCTATTATATTATATATATTTATTATTCATTCATTGTCTATTGTCTTCCAGCGGATTGTATATCAGTGTATGCGCGGAAGCTATACAAACTTAGGCGAGGGTTGTATAGGGGATCTACCATCCTTCAGAGGGGATGTAAAACCGTCGGTCCCTTGTCTATTAAATGTTAGGCAAGTAAAAGATCCCTACTCTTCTTAAGGGAAGAGGTCCGGCAAAATTCCTGGTTGGGGGTAGCTCGTCTACAGGCGTCGGTGTTAGGCCTCAGTAGTGGAAATAGGTCGACGTTAAATAAATGTATAAAAAAAATTGTCTATTGTATTTAAGCATATATATTTTTATTTCTCTGCTATATCTGTAAATCTTATCTATTACATTTTTCCCAACCTATTATTGGATTTTACTGTGGAGTGGTGTACCTAAATGTAGAAAAAGTAAACTGGCTCAGTAGCTCTACGCTTACGTGTGAGGCTTGCAACCAAGGAGCCCCGGGTTCGAATCTTGGATAGGGCATGGATGTTTAATTTTTCATGTGTAACCAAGTTGCCAGCACAAGACTAGACGGGGTTGTGTGAGAGACAATACGGTTAGTTGCTGTATCCCTACTGAGTTCAAGTTTCAGCAGCAGCAGATGGCAATGTTGTTCTACTTTTCTACATTAGCAAGATATTTAAATATATGTTTGACTCTGTAGACTGAGAGATGATAAGTGTCACTTTAGCACTCGAGTGCTAATAGCGTTGACAAATGCAGTACGGACACAAGGCGCCTGTTTTAACTGTTGGTAGAATGCTACTCTATAAGCTGGTTAAGCAGGGCTTGGGTAACTCCAGTAAGGACTAGATCTACACGAGGAGTTCGGCAGAAATTGCACTACCTGCGGGTGTAGCACAATTGTGCGATCTTTGAGGTGCAAGTGCATGTGAGCTAAAACTCATCCCTCCATCAAATAGAATCCAGAATGTTGAACAAATTAAATAGAAGAAAACGACCCTGATTTATAAAAAGTACTTTTTTGATGGGAAAAAAATGATGTTCTTTCTTACAGTCGACTGTTAGTACTATTCATCTTATAATCTTTAATTTTAAATTTTGAGATAAAGCAAATCTCTTTAAGTACTTCTTATATCTAAATGATAAATTCGTGTCATGTCTATTGACACCTTTGTATGCGGATACTGCTGTTGATTTATATAAATAAATAATTGTTACAAATATTGTTCTGCAAGCTACAAAAAATCTGATCAAAATGTTTGTGTTGTGCTTATTCATCTTGGCAGTACTTTGTAGTGCTGAAGGTCAAGAAGATTGCAGTAAGTATTTATATGAGTTTTAGTATTGAATGGACTTTATTTTTACCCAACTACAAAGGCTGTCCTCAACTGACTGTTCATCCGTTTGATTCTAACGGGCCCGGCAAAATGAAGTATCCCCACGCTGCTGACACTCTTGAAGCCTAGCACGAAAGTTCTTCATCACACCCGCTCCAACATTTCAATTGCGATAAGTTAATTTCTGTCCTAATATTATATTTTAGTTGTTCCAAAGTTTGGGGTCGATTAGAAAACACTTTTTACTTTAAGTAGAAATCACAACCCGAAAGATCCTGTAACCGTGCAGCCAATTGATGTCCCCAAATTTCGAAATGACATGACCAGGAAAATTCTTCGCAAAATTGTCATAGAATTCCTAGCAGTGTGGCAAGTGGCTCCGTCCTACTGAAACCATATGCTTCGAATATTCACACTAACATTACAAATCTGTTGTTCAAAGTTACGCAATACCTGTTGATAACGTTATGATATAACAGTAACCATCAAGTCATTTTCCTCAAAGAAGAACGGCCTAAAAATTTCAAAGGCGGATGCACACCACACAATGATCTTTTTGCTATGAAGGGGCACTTCGTGCAATTGCAGAGGATTTTCCGTCGTCCAGTAGCGAAAGTTATATTTGTTAATATATCTGGAAAGTTGGAAATGAGTTTCATCAGCAAATAGCTCTTTGAAACGTTCGCAAAAATCAACGCTTGTTCCAAAATCTTGAGCCAGAAGTTTTTGTAGGATATGAATTTGGTAGGAATTAAAGTGTAAGTCTTTCAGAATGCGGAGATAACTACGGTTCGAAATATTCAGTGCTAATACTTGTCGTTTTGCAGATCGTTTAGGACTTCGCAGCACAGCTGCTCATACCTTTTCATTTTCGTGGCGTATTTGCTTGTATTCTTTATTTTATTTCTTAATAATATGAAAGTTTCATAAGCTTCTATGTCTTTATGTAATTTATATTTTTTGCGTAGTATATTTTTTTATCTAATATCTGAGATTATAGATCTGTTAATATTTACTCGATTTAGGTCTAGTTTTAGGAACAAAGGATTCTAAGATAGAACTCAAAATATCATAAAATGTTTCACAGGCAACATTAACATCATTGCAGTCGTTTAAAACGGTCCAATCAGAATTGTATATACAGGCTGTCCATTTTATCAGGGCACTCGAGAATATCTCATTTAATATCGGTCGTACAAAAAAAAATATTTGTACGAAAATTGTGCCGATTTATATAACCTACAAAATGGTTTAAAGACATTTGAAATCCATGGCCTACTTTAAGAGTTATGGCGGAAAATATCGAAAATGCGGAAAAAGTCTAGGCCAAATATTATTATTATTAGTTTGTTATTTGAAGAGATACGAGAAAAAATTGAAGGCGAAAATTTTTTCCAAAACAGAATGTTTCAACGAGGTTTTATCTAATTTTTTTCAAAACCGCTGTATTTTGAGATTTACTCTTCAGACTGTTAAAAAATATATTTTGAAACGGGCGGGAAATAGCGCTATTAAATAGAGTATTTTCCTCCCTTTTCAACGATATATCACATACCATATTTATTCATTGGTACTACGTTAGTAATTATAAAATCATTTTTTTAAAACCAATAAATTTTTTTTTAACAAGCATTATACGTGCCGTGGAGAAGTATGATTAAATAAAACTATAAAATAATTCAATAAGTTGTTCAAGTCTTTGCTATAATAAAACATTAACACAATCATGAAGAATAAAGTAAATTCAGGTAACAAAAACAAAATAGTAATCAAGAAAGCAACATGGAGCAATTATGGAAAGAGTATTTGCAGTTATGCCAATGTATAGAGCGCCACTCCTTGCTCAGAAAGTTAAAATGTCTTTACCAATTAATTTAAGTACAATATCCATTTGTTTGTATTTCATGATTTCACTATTATTTCAATTATTTTAAAATAGTTGGCTATGAACAAACTTGACAATTTAATTTTTTGACAGATCATCTCAGTTAATACTTAAACTCTCACTCAATCACATTCGTTTAAGAATTTAATTTTTAAAAATGATTTTCACTCACATTGATCGCTATAATATGTTCGTTACATATTGCCAATGCAATTTTAACTTTGGATTAGCTCAAGTAGAATATAGAAACAAATTTCCACAAGCACTACAGCCGAATAAAACTCTGTTCAGAAAATTAGCTACGAAACTGAAAAATAATGGTTCATTTTTAAAGAAGAAGACATGGTTGAACAGTGTTACTGATAATATAAATAAGGTAAACCGAGTATTAATTATGTAAGAAATAAAAATACAGAAAATTTGGAAACATCATTAAGAGAAATTCAAATTGCTTGTCATATAAATAAAACAAGTGCTAGAAAAATTTTAAAGAAAAATGGTTACCGGTGTTATAAAGCCAAAAAAGTTCACAATTTACAAGCGGGGGACAAACCAAGGAGGACGACTTTTTGTAGGTGGCTGTTGGAAAAGAAGCGTGCCGATCCATTAATATGTAGTAAAATACTTTGGTCCGACGAGGCAAATTTTTCCAATAATGAATTTTTTAATCGCAATATTCATTACAAATAGACTTCTGAAACTACACACTGGCATAGACCGACTGGGTTTCAAAATCGTTTTTCAATAAATGTGTGGATAGGTATTTTAGGCACCAATTTAATAGGCCCTTATTTTTATGATGGTCACCTCAGTGGTCAAAAATACCTAAACTTTTTGAGAAATAAATTTAATGAATTCTTGGATGACCTACCGTTAGAGAATCGACACAAGTTTCAATATTTTCAACAAGATGGAGCTCCTCCCCACAATTCCCAGATTTGCCTAGATTATTTAGACGAAATTTTGCCTCAACATTGGATAAGTACCAATAGATTTATTCGATGGGCCCCTCGTTCTCTAGATATAACCCCAATGGATTTTTTCTATGGGGGTATATTAAAGATAAGGTGTTTTCGACGACACTGCAAAATGTAGAGGTCCTAAACGCTCGAATTCAACAGGCATTTATTACAGTTACTCTCGAAATGCTGAGTAATGTTTTAAATGCAGTGCCTCGCCGCGCTCGATTGTGCATAAGAAATCGCGGTGGACACTTTGAACACTTGATATGATATCTTAAAAATTATTTTGAGGATTAGATAAATATTAATGTCCTGTGTGCTATATTCTTTTTATTATTAATTTGTTTTTGTTACCTGAATTTATTTTATTCTTCATAATTGTGTTAATGTTTTATTATGGCAAAGATTTGAACAACTTATTGAATCATTTTATCATTTTAAAGTATAATGCTTGTTAAAAAAAATTATTGGTTTTAAAAAAATGTTATTATAATTACTAACGTAGTATAAATGATATATCGTTGAAAAGGGAGGAAAATCCTCTATTTAATGGCGTAATTTCCCGCACGTTTCAAAATAATTTTTTTAACAGCCTGAAGAGTAAATCTCAACATACAGCGGTTTTGAAAAAAATTAGATAAAACTTCGTTGAAACACTCTGTTTTGCAAAAAAAATTCGCCTTAGAATTTTTCACGTATGTCTTCAAATAACGGAGATATTTGGCGTAGACGTTTTCCGCATTTTCGATATTTTCCGCCATAACTCTTAAAGTAGGCCATGGATTTCAAATGTCTTTAAACCATTTTCTAGGTTATATAAATCGGCACAATTTTCGTAAAAATATTTTTTTTTGGTACGACCGATATTAAGTGAGATATTCTCGAGGGCCCTGATAAAATGGACAGCCTGTATGTTCACATAACAGATGGTAGTTGGCCAGGTTAAAGTTATAAGAGAAGTTTGTACTATTGGGAAATTTGTTGGGAAGTGAATTATCAGTTAGAGAAATATCGAGTGGAGGATGGTAGAGGCCTCGTCTAATGAGGTGGTTGTGGTAATGTGTGTTTATTGGGTAACGTACTGAAGAGGTTGAAGCCCACCCCAATTAATTATATATGAAATCCTGGTAATCATGTTTTCTAGTTAATTTAATTACTATTTATTTATCTGAAGGATAAACAAATAAGATTGGCCATTTGCGTGATCGTCTAGTTTTGTTAGTGTAGGACCCAAATTTTGTTGTGTGTGTAGTAACCCTTTTTAATCACCCCAGGTTCTTTGATATAAAGTTTAATATTACTTGTTTCTGTCTGATACTATATAACTTAGAAAATTAATCACTCTGTTAATTTAAATACCTGGTAAACTTGAACACACTGTCTATTAATTGAGAGACCTAGTTCATTTGATATATTATTTATGTAGTATTTTATTTCTCAAGGTTGCACTGTACCTTTATAGTTAAAGTCTGTTTTCTATTTTGCTTTTGAAATTAAAACATTTATTTAGTTTATTATTTATATGACGAAAAGGTAAAGGTGAAAGAATAAGACAATAATTGATGGGAAAAAGTAGTAAAAAAAACCCATTTTATTTTATATAAATTGATGCAACAATAGTCGAACATGAAATCAAAAGTAATCCAAATATTTGAGACAATTGTCTAAATACTATAATAGGAAAACTTGCGCTGCTATAGTAATGACCATACTATAGATATGCTGAGTATTTTGATGCAATAACAAGAACTGAGATACAAAAGTATGCTGTGTTATTTTAATAGTAATTGAGTTGTGGTAAATGCCTGAATAAACATATCACATGTCTACATTGAGAAATTAATATAGGCATGAATAAGAGCAGTGACAATAATCTATGTACATAATAATTAATAATTAAACTACCCATAAATTAGACAACCATTTCCTCCGACGGTGCCAAGGCCGGAGCCGGGATTCGAACCCAGTGGCGCGATACTCGTGTGATTAATAGCGATTGCCACCTCGCATCTCAAACAACACGGCTATCGGCCAGACAATACTTGTTTTGAACAGTTGTGACAATAGTCTGTAAATGATAATAACATTATTAGAGCTGTTAACAATCGCTAGATAGTAATGGTTTATAATTAAACAAAGTTGTTAGCAATCGCTAGATAATAATGATTTGTAACTAAAGTTGTTAGCAATAGCCAAATAATGAATCGAATGCAAAACAAAGGACAAGAATCATGTCATGTTTATACATTATCAAAATTAAGTTGAGGAATGAGCATTGTACATGATCATAGAGTGTTGAGGAAATATCCTTTAATTATACATTGTTTATTGATTGAAATTAGAGTAGGAACAATCGTTCTGATAATCATATTAATCTTGCTGAGGTGAGAATTTACACTCACGTAAAATCTTTTAGAATGCTGCTGGGGAAATCTCCCTATAGCAATTAAATAGAAAAGCAACCAGAAGATTGCCTATGATTGCCAAACATACGAAGCCGCGAATCCGCGAAGGTAAGAAAGTGCGGTTGCATCACCCTTCAATCGAAACAAGTGACCAGACAACTGCCTGAAATATTGACATATCCCTCGTTGTAACTGACACAACCTTGTGGTTACAGTAGGAAAACATTCCTAGTGTACTTTAAATATAAAGCATTCTTGAAAAACCTTACATGAGGTGTGGGGGAAACGAAGGTCCACTATTTGTTTTATACAAATTGCAGAATAATTATTGACATGAAGTATTGACGAGTCTATGAAAAGTATCTTGTTATTGCATAACTCTAAATATATAGTTCGTGAATATAAACTTGTTATTTTGCAAACGCAAATTTCCCTAGTAAAATATTGAGAAAGTGAAATTTATGAATTAAACTTTGTGAATGAAATCATAACTGAATATTTTGTAATATAATATTCCACATAGTTAAAAATCAAAGCTAGTATTTCATAAAAAAAACTAATATTCTTTTAGTACCACAAATGCGTCAGTTAAACCTTTTTTAAACACCCCGTAACCAGAATATGAATTCAATTGCAAATAATAAAGTAGAGTCTCGAAATAAGAAAGTAATCGCCTTTAGAAATTTATGCCAGTTGAATTTCTGTGACGTTAAAACGGCACTTCACAAAAAGTACGTTAAACAGTGATTGTCTTCGATGAAAGTACAACGAACACGAAGTACTGCGATGCAATGGTTATTGGAACTTTATTTCCCAAGTACAGCAGACCGAAGTCTGCAAAGTACATTGAGTGTGGTTTAATTGTATTTGCTAAGTACAGCAGACCGAAATCTGCAAAGTAACTTGAGCGTGGTTTAATTTTTATTTTCTAAGTACAGCAGACCGAAGTCTGCAAAGTAACTTGAGCGTGGTTTAATTTTATTTCCTAAGTACAGCAGACCGAAGTCTGCAAAGTAACTCGGTTGGGATTACAAAATGAATCCCTCTCTGAACGGTCTGATCTTCTTTTATATGGTCCCTGATGCCATCCTTCTACCCGGATTATGCAGCTCCGCTTGTTTCTTGTGGGAATATGTTTATTTTAACGCTATTTTAATTATTCGACACGACGTAGCACTATCTTTCTCTATGGTTAAGCTAGACACGTGTAGGTGATTCCATACTATGGGAATACACGAAGTACTTGACGTTTATCTGAATATACGATAAACAAACCCTGCGACTCGACTCGATTTTATGTAACTTTTTAGTTAAAACTGTAGCTTTTAACTTTGCTTTAAAATAATATAATTTTAAAATGCATTCTGGTAACTTTACTTTGTTCAAATTTAAATGAATAAATAAATGTAAAAATGACATGAATTAACTGCAATAATTACTTGAATTTGGAAATATAAATAGGAAAAAGCTAAATTTATATATGGGGTATATACAGGATGTTTCAGTACCGACTTTTTTAGGTTATTTAGAGAATAATGAAGATGCTGTGCTGCGGGAACTTTTCTCTGGTTCCCTATTTTTTTAGAGTTGAAATTGAAAAAAAAAGATTGCGACCTCGATGTTGGATTAAAATTAATTTTTGGTGTAGAAGCTAGAAATATTTGGTCTGTTCGACCATTAAAATTTTACATGATCTGAGTTTAGACCGGTGTGAGCCAACAACATTTTCCATGACTTATAGATTATTTTTTATCATTGCACACTGTACATGGTTGAACTTTTTGGTATGTGCGAACTACATTGTTTAATTTTACTCTTTTTTCAGTTCCCAATCCAGTTTACAATATACGACTGGATGCAGAAGACAGACTGCATTGGCAGCCGAGCACAAATTGTGAAATTACCAAATACATCGTCTACATGTCCCCGCTAGGCGGACAAGTGACAAATATTTTCGAGATGGAATCCACGGAGGTCTTTGTTACGGTTCTTCCTATGTGTGAGATGTTCAGGTTCAGCATTGTGGCTGTTTCGCATAACGTAGTGGGGAGAGAGGGTGTCCTGCAAGCCCAGGTACCAGCAAGACCAGGTAAAATGGATTGTATGAAGCAAAAGTAGGTAAGAATTGTCCAGGATCAGCACAGACTAGGTCAACTAGTAGCTGAGCTGCAGGAAGATAATGGCGAAAATAACGCGTCGGCCCGAATACTGAATTCTTAGACTTTGGTCGTTGTTTATAAAAAAATAGGGCAAATTGGGCTGTACGTCTATGCGTATTTATGATTTGCTAACCCCCTTCCCCTATGACCTTATAATCTTTAGATACTTGTATTATTTTTTTGCGTGAAATCGACCAATTTTCTATACACAGACTGGAATGTCTTCTCTCGATCCTTACCTTTTAAATTAATTTTTAAATATATATAAAAAATACATAATAATAAAGTATCAAAAATCAGACTTACCAATATGGATAGTTTATTTACATTTACTGCCTTTACTTACAATTATATAGAAGTTTATGCAGATTCGTTTTCAGTCGATTAAGGCTTAAAAAAAAATGATGGAGCGTTCAAGTGGGACAAAATCATCCGGAAGTAAAATACCCTCCCGATCGGATCTCCGGGGGAGGGTGCCCACAAGGACACCTCATCGAATGTCGAAAAAACACCGACAAGTTAAATCCAAGAAAACTAATTCTTTCATCTACGGCGCTTGGAATGTGCGTACTTTGAACGACAGCACTTGCACCGATCGGCCTGAAAGAAGAACTGCTCTAATAGATAGAGAACTTCACCGACTCAATGTTGACGTTGCAGCTCTCAGCGAAACTCGATTTTTGGAGGAAGGCTCTCTCACAGAAAAGTACTACACCTTCTATTGGAAAGGTCTTCCCACCAATTCAAGAAGACAACATGGAGTAGGATTTGCCGTTCGGAATCAACTTGTATCCAACTTAACACAAATACCACAAGGCCTATCCGAGCGTCTAATGCTGCTACGCTATAAGCTATCAGATGGCAACGCGGTAAATCTAATAAGCGCCTACGCTCCCACTCTGGATGCAAGTCACGAAACCAAGGAAAGCTTCTATCAACAACTGGAAGAAACCCTCTGTAGAATACCTAAAACGGAACGACTCGTTATTCTTGGCGATTTTAACGCTAGAGTAGGGAGAGATGCAGACACCTGGCCAGGCATCATAGGCAAGAACGGTTTGGGCAACATGAACGCTAACGGTCAACTACTCCTAACTAAATGCGTCGAACATGATCTAGTTATAACAAACACTATTTTCCGACAAAAGGATAAATTTAAAGGCACCTGGCGTCACCCCAGATCAGGTCACTGGCATCTACTGGACTATGTTATCGTACGTAGGAAGCATCTCAAGGACGTCCAAATTACAAAGGCGCGCATTGATAGCGAATGTTGGACCGATCATCGTCCTGTTGTCTCTAAAATGAAAATTGTTATGAGACCCAAACACCGAAGAACTCAAGTAAAACGTAGACCCCGTCTCTTTATTAGTAAATTGCGTGACCAACAAACCGTCGAACAGCTAAAGCAAAAAGTTCAAGAGAATTTGAGTGCACTAGAAAAAACCAATTCTGTAGATGTCGCTACTACCTGGACACAAATTAAAGACAGTTTAAAAAGTGCGAGTGAGGTAATTCTTGGCACTGCAGCAAGTAAAAAACAGGAGGACTGGTTCAATGATAATGAAGCTTTTATACAAGAACTTCTTGACCGCAAACATATTGCCTTCCAAAACGCTATCAACCACCCCAACGACTCATCAAAAGCAGAAGCTTTTACCCAATCTAAGTATGAAACGCAACGCGAAATCAGAAGAATAAAGAACGAGTGGTGGGCAAGCAATGCCAGAGAAATTCAAAGGTACGCCGACTACAGGAATTTCTTTCAAGGAGTAAAAGCAGTGTACGGCTCCAGTCGGAAAAATATGTGCCCTATTAAAGATTTAAATGGAAATCTCCTCAAAGAAGATCAGGAAATAAGAGCCCGATGGAAAGAACACTACTCTAACATTCTTAACCAGCAAAGTCAAGCCGATCACAATATTATAAATCTTATCCCTCAATATGACACCTTCGAAGACTTAGATAACCACTAACAACGGAAGAGATCTTAACCGCCATTGGGCAGCTAAAAAATAACAAATCTCCCGGCGCCGACTCACTCCCAGCTGAGATCTTTAAAGCTGTGTCGTCAGAGCTCATACCCTACCTCAAAAAACTGTTTGATGTTGTGTGGGAAAGTGGTCAAGCTCCGCAGGAGTTTCGTGATACACTTTTAATCAACCTCTTCAAAAACAAAGGGAGCGCCGCGGACTGTGGAAATTACAGGGGTATAGCTCTCCTGGCTGTTGGAGGGAAGATACTCACTAAAGCGTTGGCAAATAGGCTAACACCTGTTATGGAAAAGTTACTTCCTGAAACACAGAGTGGCTTTAGACCAAACCGAGGCACATCGGATCTAATCTTCACACTTAAACAGCTTCAAGAAAAAGCACTCGAACATCAAGGAGAAATTCACATGGCCTTCATTGATTTAGCCAAGGCGTTTGACTCGGTGGACAGGGAAGTGCTCTGGAAAATTATGCTCTGCTTAGGTATCCCTAGAAGATTTGTGGAAGTATGTCGCAGTCTACATACAAACAACACCGCCCAGGTTATGTATAATAATGAGGCAACCGAACCTTTCCAAACCCTCACTGGAGTTAGGCAGGGATGTGTCCTGGCACCCCTACTTTTTAATTTGTTTACCACTGCTCTAACAATTATTGTTGACAACAAACTGACAGTCAGAGGAATAGGTCTCAGATACCGTTCTGATGGCGGTCTCTTTAACATAGGGCGCTTTAGAGCTTTCACGAAGACACGCACACGATTCATTTGTGATATCCAGTATGCGGATGACTGTGCACTTTTAGCCTCTACGCCGGAAGAGCTTCAAGAACTTTTAGATGTGTATGCCCAGAGCTATGATTCCTTGGCACTTAAAATCAACATTGGAAAGACTAAGATTATGTGAACTCCTCATCAAGTGAACCAAATAGACATTACACTTAACGGAAATTCTCTTGAAGTGGTGGATCAGTTCAATTACTTAGGCAACGTTGTTAATGACAAAGCAAACATGGACAGCGAGATTCGCAATAGAATTAACGCTGCATCTAAAGCACTCTGGGGACTTAGAGAGAGAGTATTTGACAACCACGACCTTGCTTTGTCAACGAAAATGGCCGTCTACAGAGCAGTTGCCATTCCAACACTGCTATATGGATGTGAAAGCTGGGTCACTTACCGTCGTCATGTGAAAGAATTAGAACGTTTTCAGCAAAGACACCTCAGAAGTATGATGAAAATCCGTTGGTTCCATCACATGTCAAACGTGGAAGTACTCAGGAGAGCAAACAGCCTTCCAATTGAGGTGCTTATTTCAAGAGCACGCCTAAGATGGGCAGGTCACGTTCATCGTACGCATGATAACCGCCTTCCTAAATGTACACTTTATGGTGAATTGCTAAGCGGTAGAAGAAGGCGTGGCGGTCAACTAAAGAGGTTCAAAGACGTTCTCCATGAAAATCTAAAATCCTGCGGTATTTCAGACGAGCAATGGGAACAACTTGCAGCGGACAGAACCGAATGGCGAGGGGTTGTGGCCAGCTATCAAGGAAATGTTGCTGCAAGAAGGCCGAATCCAAGACCTAACCAGGTCTATGTTTGTCCTGACTGCGGTCGACATGTGCTCTCCCGAATTGGCCCCTATAGCCATAGTCGTGTGCACCGTAGATGAATGGGAATTACAATAGACTACACCTTTTACTTGTTTTTAATTACACACAATCTATCGACTGTAACATTTTCTTATACTCGGACTCGAGTAAAGGCTAATAGAAGTTTATATAAAAATTCCTTGCATAGCCTAGAGGTAATTCAATTTTAAAAATTATATTTAGAAAACCAAAAATATATTCAACTGATCTATTATATCAAGAAGCTGGATTATTTAGTACTAAAAAAATTTGTACCTACCAGTTTGTACTGTGGGTGCATCAACAACATGAAGACTTAAACATTTTACCTCAAACAATTCAAATCAAGGCTGTGATGGAGCAGTCGATTCAAATTCCTTATTTCAGGAAATCATATGTACAAAGATTTCTTATTTATTATGGACCGACCAAAAATGTATAATTTATTACCTCTAAAATTAAAAAATATAAAAAACCACATCAGGTTTAAAAGGAAACTGAGATTCTTCATAAATAACAATAAAATAACTAATATTTACATGTAACTTTTCTGTGTACTATGTAAGTCAAATTCTCCTCAACAACTCAGCTAATTTAGATATCAGATAACTTTTTATTTCATTTTTTTCTTATTTTTCTTCTGTTTGATGTAAAATTAAATTTTCTCATATTAGAAATCAACAAAAATTTGTTACATATCGCAGTTTTAAAATTTTTAATAATATTGAGTTTAGAGCAGATTTAAATAATATTAATGGAATGATATTTACTATATACGGGATGTAGATAATAAAGAACAACTTCTGACTAACAACATTCTTAACTTATTGTCACGTGTTTACAGTCTTCAGTAAACACTCTGTAGGTTCAAATAACTTGCAACAAGAATCTTCACAAACCACTACTTTATTAATCACTTAAATTACGCAACTAATAATAACAATCTAATATAAATTCACAACTTTTAAATCACAACTGTACTTTACTTTTCTTCTTAAACTTGTCAACTCTTATCTATCCTAAAAACTGTCTCTGTATACCAGAACTGTACTGTATACTTCACTAAACTCCTCTGTCTGCTCAACTTCACTTCTTTATATACACCCATAGAATGTACCAGAATCCTATTCCATAACATTCTAGAATCCTCCAGAATTTTCTACTATGTGCTAGATGACTGTTCGTCAATTGGCTCATAGATGGCGCCACCCTACTAGCCAGGGAGTAATTACACTCTCCTCTCTGTTAGAGGGCAGCACATAACATTATTTAACAAACACGCTTCTTTTAGAACTGTAAGTAAATCACCCTCCCCATGGCTTACGGATACCTTAAAACTAATCCCCAGAGAAACAGACAAAACTTTTAGTAAATATAAAAATAATAAAACTGAAGAGAATTGGAACAGTATAAAACCAGGCTAAATTTTGCTGTGGCATCAATAAGAAGGGGAAAAAGCATATCTGTATTACTTAAATTTAAATTTAGCTTCATATCAAAACAATATTAACCAGCTTATTCCTACTTTACAAGATCCGCTGCTATTGTTACGTAATTTTGTGCGCTGGTAACAGTCAGTGTATGCTCCGACTAAATTATACTCAGTGGAGTCGGGATGGTTCGGTTTAGATGTTATCTGGTATTCGACTATAACACATTTATTTCAGGGCGCCAAGTGATTTAAAAGAAACATACTCCCTAAGAAATATTAAAACAATTAAGTTAATGTTCAAAATTACTATTCAAACTGTTGAGGAATAAAACTAGGATCTATAGCAATATATATAGATTTTCAATATCAACAAAACATGCATTACTGCACGTAGGTTACATACATATATGGGGGAAAAGAACGGCTCGACTAAAAGCTTTTAAGAATGTTACTTTTCTATTAAGTGCAGAGATTAATATTAGAGAAGATTGTACAGTCAAATTGTTGATTATTTAAATATGCATAAAATTTTTCCCTTGCATCAATCTGGCTTTAGAAAGTCTCGCAGTATCTATGTGATAATATTCTAAGAGCCTTAGATAAAGGGAGGGAAGTTGTCTCAGTGTCACTTGGTTTTTATGAGGCATTTGATACTATCGATCACGGTTTATTATCCGCGAAATTATTTTTTTTGAGTTTAATGAAAACGTTGTAACTTTCTTTAAATCGTATCAGTCAATATTTCTATGTTCTTTGCTCAATTAATATCATTAGGTGTTCCACAAGGGTCCATTCTCGAACCTCTGTTGTTTGTTATCTATACACCCGATATTTTTGGCCCATTCTCATTTGCAATCATATGCCGAACACTCAACTCTTGTACGACTTTAATTCATAGAATACCGCCCAAGCTAATACCTTATTAAATTACTACTTTAATTCTATTTGCAGATATTCTACGGAGCACAATTTAAAAATTAACCAAGAAAATCGGTAGCACTAATGTTTAGTTCGAAAAACCGCAGGGAGTTTCTAAAAACGCAGCTTTCTCCGGTTATAGATGGCGGAGCTATTACGTTTTCAAATTACGCAAAAAAATCTTCTTAGATCAAAATTTACGATTTAAAGAACATATAAAGTTATTATTGCAAAAGACTTATGCCAGAATGAAATTTTTATATTCAAACAGACATATTTTAATTTTAAAATGAGTAAAAATATGTGTGAATCGTTTGTGTTGCCCGTTTTTAACTGTTGCAATATGTTATACTACCATGTCTAGATCAAACTTCAAAAAATCTTTTACAAATTGTCCAAAATACATGTTTCCGCTTCGTTTTCAACCTGCGAAGACATGATCATGTAAGAATAGCCACTTGGCTGAACTTCCCCTGTTCTATGAGCGAAATATTTCTTATTATGCATTTTTCTTAAATAAAGACGATATTATTATTATGAATATCCTACTTAATTCGAGACTTACATTAATTAGATTTTTTTTCAATTTCATTACCTTCTATAGTTATTATTATATCGTTTTTTTGTTTCTCTTTTTATTCTACTTTTTTTTTGTTATATTTTTTTCTGTTTTTTTTTTGGGTTAGTGTAAAATGGTAGGACCTACGAACAAACATTTTCTGCTTAGGTGTGGCTAATCATTATGTAATATATTTTTTCCACGACCGGGAGTAGAAATCGATTTCTATGGCATCAAAATTGTGACAGAAGTAAAGCATTTACTCCCTAGGGACGAAATAAGACAATAATTTCCCTAGTGAAGTTTTTATTACATTTTGTTTAACTATTGGGCATGAAATAAAAACTCCCCTAGGGAAATTATTGTCTTATTTCGTCCCTATGGAGTAAATGATTTACTTCTGTCACAATTTCGCTCCAATTTATTATAATTCTTTATTTATGAAATAAATGTTTCTACTCCCGATTGTGAAAAAAATAGTATATACACCTCGGGAGGGACCGCCATTTTTCCCTCGATGTATTTGTTGCACTCGGGCCTCAAATTACACCTCAGGAAAAATAAGACGTTTCCCTCCCTTAGTGTATAATGTACTAATTTTCTACTCCCTACATAGAAAATACTATTTTGCTCCCTCATTTCAAGGAGCAAAGTAGTACCTTTCCTTCCTCGGGAGGAAAATACTTTGCCTCCCTCTGGAAGCAAAGTAGAAACTTCAAATAGCTGTAATGGTAGTATATAGACTTCTTTTATTGATACACAAACTTCCTTAAAAATATATTTTTTTTTTTTTGGCATTAGGACAGCGCCCACACAGCCAGATCCTATTTTACTACCTACGCCACCTAAACAACATTATACAGTTATAGAACCAAACGATAGGAAGAAACAGGGACACTCTCTTCTCGCCCAGGGGTCGGTCAGGGCCTTTTAAAAAGTAAACACACAGGTGGACCACGGTTAAGTTTTTAACATATAAAGGTTAAAAACAAAGGTAACAAAAACTATCCTAATCTAATCTAAAGTTTTATTTTGGTTTTCCTCAAAAATTGTATCATACAATCGATGATATTTTTATTTTGTAGATATAACAAATACATTATATTAAAAGGAGTTTCAATTTCCAACTTTGTTAAATTATTATATAGCTCATTATTTTCATTAGAAAATTTACTGCATCCAAAAAATATATGTTCTAGATCCCCTAAAACATTGCAATGTTCGCAAGCATCACTCTGTACTATTCCTATTCTGTAAAGGTGAGCCGGGTTCCTTAAAAATATAATAATACTTTTCTTTGAAACAGATTTTTTTATTATTTATTTTTATTTATAAAAATTGAAAACAGTTTAAATCGAGGTTTAACTTAACATCAGTAACTAAATATTGTAGAAATATTGGCTCTGCTGGTGGAGGTCAGTTCCTGTTTGTTGTTTTCCAAAGTCTTGGTCGCTGACGAAGCACTTGTAGAAACAAAATTTTCAAAAACAAGACAACGTTCTTTGATACTTGAAGTAGTACTTTCTCCCGTAATTATTTTGCTGGCTACCTCACATTTTTTAGAAATACAATCATCTAAGTACCCTTCTGCTACTGTGTTTGTTCGCCATCCCCTATGTCTCTTTAGAGTGAGAATGTTACTTCCAGCATTGACTAACAACGTAGCTGAAGTACAGCGGAAACTGTGTCCAGTATAGCCTTTCGAATCATCCAAATTTAAAAATATTGTTATTCTGTATGGAATTTTGGCAATTGTGTTTTTGCCAATTACCTGGTTTGTACATTTCCCTTTAGCATAACTTACAAAAAATCTAGAATGACATGTTTTAGGGGACCTACAGTCCAGATATTTTCTATACATATCCAAGACAGATCCTCCGGTTAAAATCTCATTTGTTATTGTAAATGTCCTTTTGATATTAGTTTATGAGTCAGTTATTTGCACCACCAAAATATCGCCTTTATCACTGATATCCTCAAGTACCATATTAACTAATTCATCGCTACGGCATGCCCCAGCAATTCCAAATATAAGAACGAAATGAAAAAGAAAAATGCACTTATGACAAGTGCCTAGAATGTCACTTAATTGTCATTTTATATATACTTTCTAATACAAAATGCTGAGTTACGTTTCTATTTATTATTCAACAATAACGATCAATCTTACCTTCATATGTAAGTAAGTTTCATCTGGAGCTTCTGCAATAAACTTGTTGATATCTTTCCTTGAAAAAGTTTTGACTTTCTTGGCTTTATATCCAGCAGATTTCTTAAAAAAAGCTACTAATTTAGGAAACTTAATGTCGATACAACATGCTGTATTTGCTCCATAATGTTGAAGGCTTCAAATCGGCGCATTTTTTGGAGAATTAAAATAGGACCACTTCTTCACATATTTTTCTTATTTGCCTAGTCTCCATCGAACATTTAAATAGCTGGTACTCTGTTTCATATTTTTCACGAGACTTTAACGGTAATAGATTTAACGAAACCACGTTTGCTTCTTCAAGAATATCTTGAGGAACTTCATCTTCACATTCGGAATACATTATTATAAACTTTTTGGAAGTTTGTTTGTTTTGTAAACAAGAAGCAACCTTAGCAACGTTCCATGTACTTTGATTTTTAACAATATTTACTTATCTAAATACCTATTATGACATTTTGACATATTTGGTTTTCAAGCATAAGAAAATATAATAAAATATATGTAAAACCAATGTAAAACACTGTAAATGGTCGTAGAAAAAATCATATATATTACACAGGAGCAAAGTGCCATTTCCTCCGTTGGATATTGATCAAGCTCTCCGCGGAAGGAAATTATGCACTTTTCTCCCTTGTCATACAAATAGCTATTTATGTAAGGTCTATTATTTGTGAGTAATTGTACATTACGATCAGAAATAAATTTAAATTCAATTTGAATTTCATTCTAGTATTTGAATATGCCCTTGGGACAAATTTTGAATCTAATAAAATCAAGACTATTTTTACTAATTTTCATGTTCCTCTTTCAGATGCAAACGTCACTGTAACCCACATACAAGCCACCCATCGAACTGAAAACAGTATCATCTTAGAATGGGAATTAGAACCCCTGTATGCACATTGTGTACAGTATTTCCGAGTGGCCCGTTGGGATTTCGAAAACTCACCTACAAGCACATACGCCACTTACGGTTATGTCTATCTCGATGGTTTCGTACCCTGTGCACAATATGAACTCACAGTCACGCCTATCTATAACAATCAGGAAGAAGGAGGAATTGGTCTGCTCACGTATGATACACCCTCACGTAGTAAGTTATAGAATAACAAAAAATAATAGTAACCAGGCACAAAAATGCACATGTACAGACCACAGGGTAAATAGGAGATTTTTTAAAAACAACTAAGGTCAAGATGGGTAAGTGCGTACCCGAGCTAAGTGTGTCTTCATATGACAAGCTAAGGAAACGCCATCTATTAGAATATCTTTAAATGATACACCACCTGGTGTCTAAAAGCATAAGTTTAAATAAAAGAGCCATTTGTTCCAGAAAAGTTTATTAAATCAGTTTGTTGTTTTGAGTCCCGAAACACTAGTGTTACACAGTTTTTTCAAGGTTAAAACGTGTATACTAAACACTTCTCCTCTGTTAAAAGCTAATGAGTAGTAACCAGTACGGGTAATAGTGTAGGATACTACACCCTTGCCTGAACGATAATTCTTGGGGTATATTACTTTAATTTAGTGTTGTTTTCTGTAGAAATAATTATGGCGCGGGAGTATAAAAGAAAAAGCGAAAGAGCCACAAAATATACTAAAGATACCTTAAAGAAAACAATTTTAGACATTGATAATGGTGTTAAGTCAGTGTGTCATAAAAAATATTCTTCTTCTTCTCCTTTAGCCCGTTCTCGTCCACTCCTAGACATAGGCCTCCTCCATACTTTTCCAACGGCATCTATCTTGAGCACTCAATATCCAATTTCTGCCGGCTTGCGTTTGGATATCGTCTCTCCATCTTGTGTGGGGCCTCCGACACTTCGTCTAGTTTCTCTGGGCCGCCACTGCAATATCGCCTTCGTCCACTTTATATTATCTCTGGTAAGGTGCCCCGTAGTGCCATTTATTTCTAGCGATGCGCTCTATGACGTCAGAGACTCGGGTGTTATTCCTAATGACCTCGTTTCTAACTCGGTCCTTCAAGCTGATCCTCAGCATTGCACGTTCCATTGATCGTTGGCAAACCCGAAGAAGATTTGCTCTGTTTTTTGTACGGGATACAGTCTCGAGACCGTAGGTTATAACCGGCGTCAAAGACTTTACGCTTCAGGTTAATGGGGATGGCCGGTTTCCTGAGGATGTGACCAAGTTTTCCAAATGCTGCCCACGTCAGGCCAACTCGCCTGGTAATTTCTGCGGTCTGGTTGTCCTTATCGAGCTTGATATTTGCCCGAGGTACACGTATTCTTCAACCACTTCAAGCATGTGGTTGTCGAGTGTGATTTGAATATTATCTGGGCTCATAATCTTGGTCTTCAGGAGGTTCATCCTCAGGCCCACGGTCTCCGAAGCTTCTTTCAGTTCTCGCAGCATTATTCCAAGTTCGTCAGCATCATTGCTTATCAGAACGATATCATCAGCAAAGCGTAGGTGACTCAAGAATTTTCCGTCGGTGTTGATACCTTTTCGCTCCCACGTCAGGTTTTTAAAAGCATCCTGCATAGCCAGGGTGAAGAGCTTCGGCGAGATAGTGTCGCCTTGTCTGACTCCTCTCTTGATGGGGATTCTCCCGGTGATTAAGTCTTCCTCGACTTTGACGTGGAGAGTGGCGTGTTCATAGATGTCTTTAATGAGATTGGAGTATCTTGAGTCAATCCTCGCCGCGTCCATATTTCCAACGTGTCGAAAGCCTTCTGATAATCGACGAATGCCAAGTGTAGTGGGACGTTATACTCAGTGCATTTTTCGATAAGAGTACGCACAACCTGGATGTGGTCGATCGTGTTGTACCCTTTTCTGAACCCAGCTTACTCTATGGGTTGGGAGAATTCGAGCTTGTTGGTGAGACGGTTGGCGATTATCTTTGTCAGGAGCTTATACAGTACAGAAAGGAGACTGATCGGTCGGTAATCCTCAATGTTCGTCGAGTCGCCCTTTTGGAAGAGGATGGTGACCTCAGCATTCCTCCATGCATCGGGAATCTTTCCTTCTTCTAGGCATTTGTTCAGGAGAATGAGAAGTGCTCTATCCAGAGTTTCTTCTCCAGTTTTCAGCATCTCACTCGTTACTTGGTCATTACTAAAAAATATTGTATACCACAAATGACCCTTAGTTATCATCGACGGGGTTTGAGGGGTCAGAAAAGTGTAACTATAGGAAGAAGCACGGCGATTCTATTGGCAGACGAAATGAAGATTGCAGAGAGTTTATTTACTATGGAAAAATGGGGTTGGGGATTAACAAGAGAATATGTCACAATAAATGGTTTTAAAACGCCATTTAAAGATGGTTGTCGGGAGAGGACTGGTTTCTCAGATTTTCTAAGCGTCACAATATCAAATCAAATATATCAAAAAGCCACAATCAGTTAAAATTGCAAGAAATAAATATATGGATCCGTTTATTATCGATGAATATCTCAATATATTATAAAACAAAATAATGAGTTGCATTGAAAAGGTAAGCCCCATGAAATCTGGAATCTTGAAAAGTCAAATTTTTCATTAGACCCTTCCAAAACAAGAATTGTTGGGAAAGGAGCTCCGTCGTTAAGAACAACAGCTGGAAGTGGCTGAGAAAACACGACAGTCTTAGTTGCATTTGATTAAAAGCAACCCCCCCCCCCCCGATAGTGTTTAAAGGAAAAATATCTGAGATGATTGGATTGCATCTCCCACCGAAACATTTCCGGGCACAACATATGCTGCCACTTTTAAGAGATGGATGGAGTCAGAAGTTTTCTGACGCTATTGTCAAAAAACGTTACTAGATGCTTCTGGACTTGCCGATTTTACTATGGTCATACATCTCATACAGATGAAAGACTGATAGCAACTGCTAAGAAAAATTGGGTAATAATACTAATACTGCCTCCTCATTCCTTCCATATTCCCCAACCACTCAATTTGAGTGTTTTTAAATCATTAAAAAGTAGAAGGGTTAATACTCTTCTTCAATAACAGACATACATACCAAAGAAAAAATTAGTACATTGGTCCGAGACATATAGAAGCAATTGAAGCCCGAAATGATTTGCAATGGTTCTCGAAAGCGGGGATATTTACATATAATTCTAATGTTGTTGTTAAAGAACAGTATGATCATTTAACATACAATCGATAGATAGATAGATCTTTATTGGCCATAAGTACACAAATTGTGTTTTGACAGGTCAGAATAAAAAAATAACAATTATAAACAAAACATGACAATGGTTGTCATTAAGTTAAAAAATATACATATACAGGCTGACTATTTTATCAAGGCCTTAGAGAATACCTCACTTAATATCGGTCGTACAAAAACAATTATTTTTACGAAAATTGTGCCGATTTATATAACCTACAAAATGGTTTAAAGACATTTCCAATCCATGGCTAACTTTAAGAGTTATGGCAGAAAATATCGAAAATGCGGAAAACGTCTAGGCCAAATATCTCCGTTATTTGAAGAGATACAAGAAAAATTCTAAGGCGAATATTTTTTGCAAAACAGAGTGTTTCAACGAGGTTTTATCTAATTTTTTTCAAAACCGCTGTATTTAGTCTTCAGGTTGTTAAAAAAAAAAAATTTTGAAACGGGCGGGAAATGGCACCATTAAATAGAGTATTTTCCTTCCCTTTCAACGATGTATCACATGCCATATTTATTCATTGGTACTACGTTAGTAATTATAAAAATAATTTTTTTAAACCAATACATTTTTTTTAACAAACATTATACTTGCCGTGGAGAAGTATGATTAAATAAAACGATAAAATAATTCAATAAGTTGTTCAAATTTTTGCTATAATAAAACATTAACACAATTAAGAAGAATAAAGTAAATTCAGGTAACTAAAACAAATGAATAATAAAAAGAATATAGCACATAGAACATTAATATTTATCTAATCCTCAAAATAATTTTTAAGATATCATATCAAGTGTTCAAAGTGTCCACCGCGATTTCGTATGCACAATCGAGCGCGGCGAGGCACTGCATTTAAAACATTACTCAGCATTTCGGCGGTAACTGTAATACATGCCTGTTGAATTCGAGCTTTAGGTCCTCTACATTTTGCGGTGTCGTCGAAAACACCTTATCTTTAATATACCCCCATAGAAAAAAATCCATTGGGGTTATATCTGGAGAACGAGGGGCCATCGAATAAATCCATTGGTACCTATCCAATGTTGAGGCAAAATTTCGTCTAAATAATCTAGTCAAATCTGGGAATTGTGGGGAGGAGTTCCATCTTGTTGAAAATATTGAAAGTTGTGTGGATTCTCTAAAGGTAGGTCATCTAAGAATTAATTAAATTCATTTCACAAAAAGTTTAGGTACCTTTGACCACTGAGGTAACTATCATAAAAATAAGGACCTATTAAATTGATGCCTAAAATACCTATTCACACATTTATTGAAAAACGAATTTGAAACCCAGTCGGTCTATGCCAGTATGTATTTTCAGCAGTCCATTTTTAATGAATATTGCGATAAAAAAATCCATTATTGGGAAAATTTGCCTCGTCGGACCAAAGTATTTTACTACATATTAATGGATCGGCACGCTTCTTTTCCAACAGCCACCTACAAAAAGTCGTCCTTCTTGGATTGTCCCTCGCTTGTAAATTATGGACTTTTTTTGGCTTTATAACACCGGTAACCATTTTTCTTTAAAATTTTTCTAGCACATGTTTTATTTATGTGACAAGCAATTTGAATTTCTCTTAATGATGTTTCCAAATTATCTGTATTTTTATTTCTTACATAATTAATAACTCGGTTTACCTTATTTACATTATCAGTAACACTGTTCAACTTTGTCTTCTTCTTTTAAAATAAATCATTATTTTTCAGTTTCGTAGCTAATTTTCTGAACAGAGCTTTATCCGGCTGTAGTGCTTGTGGAAATCTGTTTCAATATTCTACTTGAGCTAATCCAGAGTTAAAATTGCATTGGCAATATGTAACGAACATATTATAACGATCAATGTGAATGAAACTCATTTTTGAAAATTCTAAATTCTTAAACGAGTGTGATTGAGTGAGAGTTTAAATATTAACTGAGATGATCTGTCAAAAAATTAAATTGTCAAGTTTGTTCATAGCCAACTATTTTAAAATAATTGAAATAATAGTGAAATCATGAAATACAAACAAATGGATATTATACTTAAATTAATTGGTAGACATTTTAACTTTGTGAGCAAGGAGTGACGCTTTTATGGAGGGCCTCTATACATTGGCATAACCGCGAATACTCTTTCCATAATTGCTCCATGTTTTGTTTTTGTTACCTAAATTTACTTTATTCTTCTTAATTGTGTTAATATTTTATTATAGTAAAGATTTGAACAACTTATTGAATTATTTTATCGTTAGTCATACTTTTCCACGGCAAGTATAGTGCTTGTTAAAAAAATATTTATTGGTTTTAAAAAATGTTTTTTTAATTACTAGCGTAGTACCAATGAATAAATATGGCATGTGATATATCGTTGAGGGAGAGAGGAAAATACTCTATTTAATGGCGTAATTTCCCGCCCATTTTAAAATAATTTTTTTAACAGTCCGAAGAGTAAATCTCAAAATACAGCGGTTTTGAAAAAAAATTAGATAAAACCTCGTTGAAACACTCTGTTTTGCAAACAATTTTCGCATTAGAATTTTTCTCGTATCTCTTCAAATAACGGAGATATTTGGCTTAAACGTTTTCCGCATTTTCGATATTTTCCGCCATAACTCTTAAAGTAGGCCATGAATTTCAAATGCCTTTAAACCATTTTGTAGGTTATATAAATCGGCACAATTTTCGTAAAAATAGTTTTTTTTTGTACGACCGATATTAAGTGAGATATTCTCGAGTGCCCTGATAAAATGGACAGCCTGTATATTTGATGCAGTTTAAAATTTTAATATCAATGTCAAAAATATCTTTACTGTTTGTTCTTTTAAAGTTATTTATTATATCTAATACCTATAAATATATATAATATAAGAGAAAACAGTCCGATATTCCTGAAGCCAATGCACATTCTGAGCCATCTGCACAATAAGAACCTCAACCTGGCACTTCCCTTACAATTCACGACACAGAAAAAGATGTCTGCTCCTATAAGGCGACTAATAGTTGCAGTGAAACAAAGCAGATCGACAGAAGCAATAAAACCTAAAAGAAAAGTTGCCATAGGTGCCGAAGTTATTATAGGAAGAAGTTCATAATCGTATACAAGATAGAAATAAAGGAAATAGGACAAAAGCAAACAAAATTCAAGGATCTAAGAAAAAACAAAAAGTGAATATAATCGAAGAAGACGAAGATGAAATTGCAGATGAAGACAAGATTATATATGGCGATAGTGATAACGTTATAGCTGTCTTTCAGTACACGGGAATAATTTAATTATTCCGCATTTAGTCTTCTGGCTGCCGTCCCACGAGGTACACGTGCCTGCTGTTTACTCTGGTGCTGTAGCGAAAATATCACAAGTCCACAATTCAGGTAAACATTTATTTTTCTAAGTCCGTAAAATCTATATTTGAATTATTTTTCCAAGTCCACAAATCCGTCGTGGACTTATTTTTCTAAGTCCCCAAAGACATTTCAAATATTTTTACAAGTCCAACTGACGTCACAGTGATCCACCGCGCACCTATTTTCCGCTGTTTCTCCCACTCCTTCATCTCTGAAGGCAGTAATTAAATCCACACCGACCTAGTCTTCCCGATCGACTCAGAGCCAGCAGACGTGTTCACGCTAAATATTTGAAGCCGCCAGGTAACATTCATTTTTCTAAGTCCGTAAAATCTGTATTTGCAATAATTTTCAAAGTCCACAAATCCATATTTGAATTATTTTTCTAAGTCGCGAAATATTCCGAAATAATTTTTCTAAGCCCAAATCTGATTCTGAAAATATTTGGTCAAGTCCGTCTGACGTCACCGTGATCCATCACGCATCTGTTTTCTGCTGTTTCTCCCACTCCTTCACATCTGAAGGAAGTAATTAAATTCATACCATGTAGGCAGTCAGCCTGATTGACTCAAAGCAAGCAGACGTGTTTCCTCCGAAAAATCAAACTCCAGAAAAGTCCCGGTACACCAAGCAAGTGTGTCAGTCCGCTCTGACCGTTCCCGCAAGCAGACGTGCCTGAATCCAGACCAAGGTAGTATTGTGCTTGCTATCCTTGTCGCCTGAGTCATTTGGTACTAGATTTTTACTTGCTCCTCCCGGCCTAAGTAACTTATAGATTTTAGTAGTTGAAGTAGCTTTGTACATATAGGTTTATAGTAATATACTGACTTTATTGAAATACTCTGAGTTTTATTGTCTGTGTGTGAACGTCTAGTTTCCAATATATTGACCCACTGGAATAAACTTTCTCCACTTGAGCTGCTCAGCCTCGCGTACTCGGCTTGAGGGTAGTGTGTCCTATCACTTAAACTAGGACTGGCGCCCGAGTAATTCGAAAACTTCTTTCCGAAGCTCGAGTGTCAAAGAGTGGCCGTGCCTTTTCTCCACGTCAACGTGCGAGGTGGAGAGAAACGCGTCACACCATAGCCTACATTACTTAATTCGATTTGAACTTGATTTCTCCGCATATAGCGTTCAATAAATTACTTTATTCAAGTAGGAAATAATTTTATTCAATATATGTTTAAGTTAAAATTTTTAGTATTCGTTAATTCATTTTAATAAAAAACTTCCTAAAGTATTTGTCTTTTATTTTTCTCCAATTCTGTAAAGGTTACGGCGTTGTAAAATTACGCTCTTTAACACTCTTATCCCATAAGGTGTCTATAGATAATCGTATCTACACTTGCGGCACATTACTCATATGCCCCATATGACGGGGCAACTGCGTACTATCGACGCCATTTAAAAAAAAAGTTGAAAAATTCGAAAACAAGGATTTCGGTCTAACAACATCAAAAGATCAATAGCCAATACTAATGAAGATAACACTAATGAATATGAAATTTTTAATTTAACCACGTTTTAGTCGGACTCTGCTTGAACGAACCCTATTAAAACTTAACTTCACGCTTACCCCATTTCACATAACCTAACTTCTTTTGTAAAAAGCATCTATTTCCAGATTTACCATCACCAACGTTATTGGATGTCAGACCAGGTCCTACGTTTATCGACATGACTTGGGAATTACCACCGTACGCAGTCAATCGATGTATAATTAGATCAATTGTCGTGGATGGATTACCATTTGTGAATCTGACAATTCCAATCATGGATCCAGTTGCAAGGCCAGCTGTTCCTATACACATCGACTCTCTTGAACCTGACAAGATGTACCTGTTCCGTGTAAGTGTGGTAAATGCTGCGGGGCCGTCACAACCTGTCCCTATTGGAATTCAGACGCTACCGGTAACGGAATAAGTATCCTGGCTAATTATTATCACTTCATTGGTATTTTATTTTGTTTTATATTAAAGTGTGATAAAAAGTTTCTAATTAAATTTCTGTTTTATTGGTAAACGCCCTACCTACTTCAGCGATGATAAAACCAAAATACACAAAGAATGTCGATGGAATTCCAGCATGTTAATTTTTCTAAAGAATGGCAATTATGACAGCCTAGTCAGTTTCCCGTTTATTTTAAATTGTAGCGTAACCAATCATTATATAATTATGCTTTACTTCATAGAAAATGATATTAAGAATGATAAGGAAATTTAAAAAATTGAAAAATGTATGCCGTTTTCCTAAAGTATTTATTTGCTAAATTATTTATAAAGAAATTATTTAGTTATTTAGGTATATTTTTATCTTATGCGTTATGATATATTTCCGAGGTAATCCCAATACTTTGACATAAATTTGCAGTATTTCTTTTAAAAGAAGGCCAACGACATCAAAATATATACATTTTCTTGGAAGGAGCAAACTATATTGATATTAATTTTTGAAAACTAAAACTTTCACGGCATATTCATCAATTCATCCGTGAAAAACAAAAGTGTGTCTGTGTTTAATTGTCAAATTCATAATAATAGCTGTCACATATGATCATCATAATTATTAACTAAAAATTATGCTTACTGCAGAGCAAAATATATTCATTGTTCAGTGATACGGATTGGGAGATACATATTTCTATAAGGCTGCCGTAATGTACGGTCGTGACCAAAAAAAATAGGACAAGTCTTATAACGGTATTTTGCTAAAATCTAGTTGTGTACATCTAACTTTAATTTTTGCGACATTGTCAGTTTTAGTTAAATCTGGAGTTATTGCTAAAGCAGAAGATGGATGGTCAATGAGACAACAAATTGCACTGCGTAATAATATTGACAAAAATTCGGTGTGTAACATTTTAAGAAACTGGAGAATAAACGGTATGATTAATAGAAATCCTGGATCAGGGCGACGAAGGATGTCAACTCAACAACAAGATTTGCAATAGGTAAATGCTTTAGTAGAAAATCCATTTTACTCAGTTATTCAGGCTGCTGAAGAAATTAATTTTCCTGGATCGAGTAATACTGGTCACCGGTGAGTAAGAGAATCGAAGCTACGCTGTCATGCAGCAGCACAGAAATACTTACTTAAAGCTGAACATAAAGAAGCTCGAGTAGGATATGCCTTGAATTTTTAGCGCATGATGTAAATTTTTGGAACAATGTAATCTTTACAGACGAAAAAACTTTCCAGTCAACACAGCGGTCGTATTCCTGTTTACCGCTCTCCGAATACTCGATTCGATGAGAAATATATATCTAACAATAATAAAACTGGTAGATTTTCCGTCAATATGTGGGCTTGGATATCGGCACGTGGTCCTGGTATTTTGTGGCATATTGAGGAACGATTTAATAGTGAAACGTACATTAGGATTTTAGACAATATTATGCTCCCTTCTATGTCACAATTATTTCCTAATAATGAGTTCATATTTCAACAAGACAACTGTTCCATTCATACTGCTCATTCCGTAACTAATTGGTTTCAAGATAACAATATCAATGTTCTTAACTGGCCCACTCATAGTCCAGATCTTAACCCTGTGGAAGAAGTATGGGAACTACTCGTAAGAAGTATCCAAATACGAAATGTGAGACCACGGAATGCCGAAGAATTACTGGAAATAGTAAATAATGCATGGGAAAATACTATTACTAATGATTATTGTATAAGGTTATTTAATTCTATGCCAAACAGACTTATAGAAGTTATAAATAGAAATGGTGCAATAACGAAATATTAATAGTTAGTTTCTTGTTAAGTAGGATATCCTTTGATTGTCCTTTGATCCAGGATTTCTACTAATCGTTTACTACGTTTATTCTCCATTTTCTTAAAATGTTACACACCAAATTTTTGTTAATGTTATAATGCAGTGCAATTTGTCTCATTAACCATCCATCATTTACTATAGCAATAACTACAGCATTAAAATAAAAAATAAATTAAAAGTGATATCTGTGACTACCCATTACATATTCAAATAGAAACAGATTTACATTTAAAAAAAAGTTGCCCTATTTTTTTCTGCTCACGACAGTACTAATAACAGGTAGGGAAGTTTAAAAAATAGCCGACAAATTGAAAAGAACTGCTAATGTATTAAATATAATGAAAAAGAAGGAATTTAATGAATGATGCTGGCACTTTAATTGCGATGGATTCATCGAGTGAGTTCCCAAAATTACCTCTTAGAAGAAGAGCAGCCTAAACTATAATTTCTAAAGGTGTTGTGCAAAAAATATTCAAGGCCAATAAAATTTATCCATATAAACCAAAATTTGTACACACTCTTGAAAAAAAATGACGACGTTAAAAAATTGTATTTTTGTTTATGGATGGGCGAGAATATTTTAAGTAATAGAGACTACAGAAATATAATTTTTTTCTGACAAGGCAACGTTTTCCACTAATGGTACAGCAAGTTAACAGAATTGTAGATATTGGTCCTCGGAAAATCCAAATTTTCGTATACAACATAGATGGCAATATTCTAAGAAGGTGAATGTTTGATATGTGATTTCATACTTTGGCATAAATGGTCCATACTTCTTTGAAGGGAATCTAAATGAACGTCTTACCTGGAAATGCTAAATACATTATTTTTGATAGAATAATTATAAAAATTCAAAAGAATAGTTACAATACGCACTTTATTTATTGTTTCATTCGTTTTTTTCTCAGATTTCTCTGATATATGTTTCGGCCTTGCGACCCTTATCAAAGAGTCTTAAAAACTGACCTAAAAGTGGTGGCTCACAGTATATATCTTACAAATCCTCTACCCACCTAGAGGGGAACTTGATTTGCTATTTCTTAAAATTTAACAATACAGGCCGGAACTACGAACTTAATTTTAATTTTATTACTGTGTCTAGTACAGGATTGTTCATAAATTCTGTTTGTGTATTTGTAATGTTTTTATGGTTTCTTAGGGCCTTAAAATTTCAAGCACGTCTAGGATTTCTCTTTTGTTTGCATTATGCAAAAGTTTAACACTACTACCGTTAAAAACGTGATTGTTCGGCGAAACCAGTTGATTTTTTATTATATAAAATAGACTGTTTGTGTTCTCTTAACCTCACATCTATGCTACGGCTACTCTGACCTATATATACGGCATCACAGCCATCACACTTTATTTCATATACCCCCGATTTTTTAATATCTTCTGTTTTTTCTTTATTATTAACCAACCTAAATTATTTCTATTCGTTGATATTGTAAGAATACCTAATTTATTTAATAACTTGAAATTCAGCGCTCGGCGGGGCACATAGCCCGGAGAGTAGCTGTTGGTTGCAGTCTGGTTACGTTCCTTATAGTAAAATAAGGATTTTATAGAGGAGTTTGCGACTCAAAATAGTACATCAGGCTAGCTTCTCAACAAAAAAATCATCTCGAAGACTACCGAGAAAATGTAGCGTAATACATTAATTGGAACTTGAAGTGTGAAGTGATAAGATTGATTGAGTGAAATAAGATGGGTTGAGTTAAGAGAAATATCTCGCTTCCTGCCAAAATTACTAGAAAATAGTCATTATCAATCAATTTAGAGAGATTGAAATTATCTACAACTTCCAGTCTTCTTTTTTGTATGATTAATATGTTTCAATTATAACGTAGGATTAACAAGAATGAAAGCTGTGAAAAATGCTTCTTCATTTTTTCTATTTCTAGCTTACGGTGAAAATAGTCACAATTAAACTTTAAAAGCATATAGAAATAAATATACAATTTTTAATTAAACTTTTTCATATGCGATTAAGTTGTATAGCAGTGAAGTCGTAAAATAAGAAAATATTGTCAGATACTGATTTCTTATATTGAAAGCTAAAGCCTTTTCTCTTTTGCATGTTTTTGAAAATACACGTGTATTATGTGTCCTGGGCTACTATAGCGCCTACCTAACGATCTTTGTAGCCCCGTTCTTCTTTAAAGATTAATCAGACACGAAGAAATTTTATATATTTGTTCCTTTTTTACAGTCTATTTATTTATTTATTTATTTTCCCATGTACGTAGCATACAAGGAAAGTATTGTGACCGTGTAAAAGTGGAATTTCAATTTTTAGTGAATTTATATGTTTTGTGGTTTTTAAAAATGTATGTGTGTTATCTGCCGTCTATGGTCGTGCCTAAAGCCCATACTACTTTTTCCAAAAATAGCTGTAACGATTTTGATCAAATTTAATACATAGATACTCACTCAACACTAGTATAAGATGGCATAATCCATTACTCCATAAAAATGCAGGGACGAAGGCTGTGAGGTAAGGCTAAAATAATTTCTCTAAAACGGTTTTAATGAATTTGATTGAATTTGACACATGGATACTTCCTTTTAGTGTCAGTATAAAATGACGGACTAATTACTTCTAGAAGATGATGTAAATAAACTAAAATACTTCAAAAGAGTACTTTGCAGCACTGTATATGAAGGAAAAATACAATAAAAGGTAATAAAAGATATAATAGTTTTTAAAAAATTGTTCACTTAGGTTTAGCCTGTATGTGAGAAAAAAATAAAAAACATTTTTTTCTTTTTTTATTTTTTTTACTTAAACTAAGACGAAATCAATAAAAAAAACAATCAATACATCAGAGACATTTCTTAATATATGTTTTAACTTTACAAACTACATTCAATATTATTACGTATAATCCAAGTAAGGACTTCCGAGACAAAAAAAAACTTTACGATATCATTATTATCGCCGCGGGCCACTGGCGGTATGCCTAACATCAAACTATCAAACGACTCGCCGCACATTAAAAACGAGCGAGAGGCTTTGCGGTCGAGGGTCAGTCGAGGTAGCATAAAGAGTAATGTTATTTTAATGAGGTCGTAAAGTTTTTGTTATGTTTGTTCTGTCTCAGTTTATTCCTACTTGAACTATACATGTTGCCGGGAGAGAGATAGCGTGTATTTTTTCATTTGATATTTAAAGGAGTTTTGCAATTTTAGGGATAGTGATAGCGTGTTGTATGATTTAGTACCGAGATACGTATAACTTTTTTGACCGACAGTTATTCGCATGTATGCATGATTTTCAATCTTTCTAAAATATATTTTGATACACTACCCCATTCTAAAATACCGTAATTGATATGAGACTCCACCAATGAATAATACAATATTTGTAGTTCCCTTAGTTCTAATATATCCCCGAGAGTTTTAAATTTATGTATGAGCATTTGAATTTTTTTTAACATAGTCAATATGTTTATCCCACCTTAAACTATGTTCTATGAACACGCCAAGGTACTTTACGATGTCTTTTTGTTCACATTCAAACTCATCACTAATTTTTAAGCTACTAAAGGTGGGTAATGAAGACTGGAAAGAGACAATAGGTAAATAATAAGTTTTCCCGAAATTTATTGTAAGTAATTGATAGTCAAACCATACTGAAAATAGTACATTCAGGTATATATTGAATAGTACTGGGCCTAATATAGTTCCTTGTGGGACGTCGTATTCAGTTATTTTATAATCACTGATCATGTAATTTTGTTTGACGCATTGTTTTCTATTGGTAATATAGCTTTTGAAAAGTTGTAATGCTATGTCTCTGATACCGATCTCTTCTAGAAACTCCAAAAGCAACGGATGGGTCTCGAAGGCTTTGGAAAGATCTATAAATACACATAGTGGTGGGCAATGTGTTACGCTTTTCTTCTGTTCTGACCAAAAGAATGCTCAAAACAGAACAAAAGCACAACATATTTGCGAACGGCTAGCTGGTATAGTACGGGAGCTTAAATGGGCCGTGAGCAGGGAAAAATCAATATTTATTTATATGGAAAATATTATGAGTTAATCAGTCTAATTTTTATCAATATAAAGAGAAAAATTTAAGGTAAATTATTAGTGATATTTAGAGGGCGCCATTTATAGTATATTCAGTGCTGCTCCTTAAATTTTCAAAAACAAATTCCTATAGACAAATTTGAGTTATCTGAAATGTTCAATTAAAACGAGAATAGTTTAATATAAATGTATATTAAAAGAGAAAATTGATGATTGCTATAAAAAGTATGTACAAGAAAAAAAAAATTTAATATAATAAATTCAAGTCGTTGAAATTAATTTGATTTAACAATGAAATAGATATTACCAAGTCGCAAATCGGGAGTTGGTTGATTCTGACGAGGAGTTCCCTAGCATTTCCAGCTTCCAGCAGTCTTGGTCCTTTATTCTATATCTAGCGGTGATGGGATCAGTTCATATAACCAATAGTTCTTATCAAAGCATAAATATTTTCTTGTACTTTATTTTAATAAAATTTTAATAATTCCGCTGGGGAATTTAGGTAGTTACGTACTCTAGCAATACCTGCTCCAAAAATACATATATCATAATCTCAATTATGATGATCAAGCCTCAAAGTATTCTTATAATTATATAAGACAGGATGAATCATGAAGGTAAATTCTGGTTTTCAATTCGGATTAAATCTCAAATTTAAATTTAAAATGAATTCTAAATTAAAATTTCATTTATGTAAATTAATTTTTACTTAAAGTGAATCCTTTTATGTTTAAATTAATCTTGATATTTAAATTGGTATGAACTGAAGCCATAAGGGAGAAAAAAAAATAGATTAGCTACACTCATTGATAAACGTGAAACTATATAAAAAAATTACAGACATAATACTTTTAAAAAACGATAAAAATATATGTTGAAATAATAGTTACTAAAATTTTAATTAATAAAAGATTTACTACTTTCTGATGTAAGCACATTATTAATTTACGACCCAAAGATGTAATCTTCAAGAATTACTATATTTCGTAAATGAGTTCAAAAGTGGTCTGCCAATCTCAAAAGTCGAATAGAAAATGATTGTTCTATGCCACTACTTGAATAGAGCAAACTAATTTCGTACCAGAAAAGAACTTTATAAATTTAAAGGAACTAAGTTGAAATAGCACGTTAAGAAACATAATAATTACCATTTTGGTAAATTCGCAAAAGTAAAGAAACCTAATTTTAATAGCTAGTGTTTATACCAATTGTGACTTTAAAAATGCATTCTGTAAAAGGTAGCGCCACCTGATATCGAATTATGTAAGTACCACCACTATACAAATAAACGACTCTGTAAACACTAAACTATTAGTTTCTATACCAGTAGAGGTCAGTGCTTTACATTAAGTTGTTAATAAAGTCTGCGATAATAAATCTTGGTTTCACAAACTGATTTGTTATGATTTATTGCAAATTGCCATTGGATAGCCTATAAATCATAGAGGTAAGTAATTATTTAACATTTAAACCAAAATATTATGAATAATAGAAAGTATGAATTGACATATTATATACCTGTATAGTTTCACATTAATTATTAAGTGTTAACTGTAGTTAAATAAAGTTATGTTTTAGGGTGAAGCCACCTGGAAGAACTGGAAACTGTACAAAAATGATAAAATGAAATAAAATATAACTAAACTATGATTAATATTTATTTGGTAATGCACTCAACAGGCAAGCCCTATTACAGAGTGATATGGTACATTTGATATTTACATTAACCTAAAACTAACTTAATACTAGCTTAATATTAACATAATATTAAAAAGCAATGGTTTAAAACAATGAATTTAACATGGTTTTTAGTTTTTTTATACTGATGTCAAATATATCACAGTTGGCTTGGATCTTATTATAGTTACTACATATTCTGTGGAGAGGGGAATTGATTTGATAATTTGTACCTGCCAGCTCTAATTGGAAAGTTCTATAAGTTCTAGTAAGATAGTGGGGGACACTTAAACTTATCATGGACAGGAAACTACTATCGTCTACATTTCCATGTAACAATTTATGTAAGTATACAATATGCCCGTATTTTCATCGATTCTCCAGTGTTTTGAGATCATATTTTTCTCCTAATATATCTTTATCTATATCGAAATCATATAAACCAGTCTCTTCATAATTTAAAAACCTTAAAACTTTATTTTGTATTGTTTCTACGCTATTTTTGTGTATTTGATAAAATGGATTCCAGACAATTGAGCAATATTCGCCCATATTACTTTCAATTTTAATGTAAATCTTTAAATCATCTGCGAATAATAGATATTTGGAGGCTCTAATTATTTATGAACATGAGAAATAACAGTGGTCCAAGATTGGAACCCTGAGGGACTCCGGGCAAGGCAAGAAACTGTTTCGATGTATAACCACTTACAGACACATACTGTTTTCTATTATGTAAATATGATGTGAGGAGTGCAATTGCCTCCCCGCTTTTACATTCTAGGTTATCTAGGCGCATAGTATTTGGGAAGGAGACTGCCCCTTTTTGTCCTTCCTGTCATAATGTCCTTGAATCATCGCTAATATCCTCTTGTATTTTATTTATGTACTGTTTGTATGCTTGATTAATATCCTTCTTTAGTTTTGCTCTTAGATTACTATATTCATTTTTTAAATCGTTTGATTGAGAGAAGTTATATTTTTTACAATATACAAGAATTAAAGTATGGTATTAACAATAACAGTACAAAATTGTTATACACTATATTTAATAAATAGTTGCAATCTTCAGTGAATTTCAGCTACAAAAATTCACCCATGTGTTATACAGGACGCGTTAAAAATAAGGAAATATGGGGAAATTTGAATAAATGGTAAATTTGATTATTCAAATGTTACAAATGTTCATTAAGAACAGAGTACATCTTGGTTGTAAGCTGCAAGATAGCATCTTGAGTGGACTTTCCTTCCTGGAAATGTACTAAATAGTCAAGTAATCTTCGTGTCGGTCGTCACATGCCTACCTTCCACTGACAAGAGCCAACAGCTCGAAACTGCAGTCTGCAAGTGGTGTGTGACAACTGGCACGAGAGCTCCTTTAAGTAGGATCAGTCTATTGGCTGGTGTTTGTTGCAATCGAAGCATTAGCGTTTTGATGGTATTATGCAATTATTACACTTAACATGCCAGGCTTGTAACTTGTAATCGAGTGCTTGGCGGGGCACATAGCCCGGAGAGTAGCTAATGGTTGCAGTCTGGTTACATTCCTTATAGTAAAATAAGGATTTTATAGAGGAGTTTGCGACTAAAAATATTATGTTTTAAAAACAAACAAGTAAATATTCTTTGTTTCAATCACAAGAGCACACTATTAAAGTTGACTACCACCACACGAAACAGCAATTGACACGACGATCCGCAGTTGCTCACCAGCTGAACTGTTGAGACAATTAGAGAGATGCATATATTTATGAGAAATGCCTAAGTATTCCTCAACAAAGACAATGATACTAACCCAGTTGCTGGCGACTGCGGAATCGATGCAGAATGATATACGTTTAAAAACCGTATGTTATAAACTGCAATATTACTGAACGAATATTTTCATTTATCATGTCTTTTGCAGATTTTGATTAATGTAAATATTTTACTCATATTTTCAGATATTGTTATATTTTTCGAACTTTTAGATGCAATTGTTTATGATATGCCTATAAAGAACGTTGCATAAATACATATTTATCGTAAAAATGCGTGTGTCAATTTTGCCAATTTTCGATTTAAAAATTTGACAGAAATGTAGTCTCAATTATTTATTTTTCAAATATTCTGCATTACTCCGAAAATTTTCGGATAAATACATTTATAATATACGTATGTAAGTTGTTTATGAAATAAACGCTTTTCATAGATGTTGTTTAAATGTATGATAACGAAATTTAAAGTATAATTTCATATAATAAACTTTTAGTAAGCCATCATGTGTTGCTTGGGTGACAGTCGTATAATCCCCTCTTTTCAATACAGCTGACTATTTTCTTGTTGAAAATGATTTAAAAAATCATTCATAAATTTTGGCACGGTATGAAAATACTCGTAGTATATTTTTTTTTGCAACTTTAACATGCTGTCACCTTTAGTTCCACCGTTACTAGAGTAGCTGACGTTCAGATCGCTTATGTATTAGGGGAAAACTATTATTGTGATGATTTGGAGTCGGTATGAAATGACTCGACCAAATGCAGCGCTACCTCCCGAACTATTGGAACATAATCATAACTTTAACTTTGACAATGTAATACTTTTATAAAAAGAACTAAACTCTATCACCAAAGATCAATATATTATTGGGAAATGTGGCCTTGGTATTTGTAATAACTGTTTTTTTAAATATTTTTTTATACATTTATTTAACGTCGGTCTATTTCTGCTACTGAGGCCTAACGCCGACGCCTGTAGACGAGCTACCCCCAACCAGGAATTTTGCCGAACCTCTTGCCTTAAGAAGAGTAGGGATCTTTTACTTGCCTAACATTTAATAGACAAGGGACCAATGGCTTTACATCCCCTCCGAAGGATGGTATATTTCCCTTATACAACCCTCGACTAAGGTTGTATAGCTTCCGCGCATACACTGATATACAAGCCGCTGGAGGATGTGTGGGCGAGGACGCGGTTTCCATTGGAATGGTCACCCATCCAACTACTAACTGCGCCTGACGGTGCTTTACATCGCATATCGATGTATGTACATAATAACTGTTTTAGGCAACTGAAAAGTCTAAATGTACTTTAGTTCTGCCTGCATATAGAAAAACATAATTTCCTGATTATAATTTGTTAATATAGATAACTTAAATTATCTTTGAATTACATGCAGAGCTAAAAAAAAATGTTTACGGGCGCCATCCTTATCTGTAGAAATGTGTTAATATACATGTTTTTCAATTAATAATTATTTATCTATTTATTTTTAGTGTGCCACGCTCCTGGTGATTATACGTACTACTTTTCTTTTACCTTACGGGACGACCTTCCTGGTTCTTATTATGGTTCCTACGGCTTACATGAAATTGTATTGCTATTTGTCATATAACTATCTAACCTCTGTTTTAATACCTTCTCAAATACTTTGGCGAAATTTGTGATTAGAGATATTGGTCTATAATTATTTAGGTTTGTTCCATCTCCACTTTTAGGAAGGACTATGGATGGTTTGAAAGTAGAAGGATGTGCCCTGTGTCAATAGTCTTGTTTATAATATGAGCTAGCGGAAAAGATATTAGATTTGATATTTCTTTCAAAGTTTCTGCCTTCAAACCATCCACTTCCACGACTTTGTTGTTTTTTAAGGTTTTAATAATATTTACAATTTCTGTGCTATTGGTGTTATCTAAAGAGATTTAGGGAGATATGTCGCAGGGGGTGGATTTTCGAAAAATTCAAAACAACCGGCTTAGTTGAAAATCTTTACAAAAAGCCACACACGAATTTAAGAATTGATGAACGGTAGGAAAACATTTTGCTTGATGTAATAGAACATAAACAAACTTCGATTGCTGCAATTTCCGACAGAACTTACGCAGTAGGAACTACTTTAAGGAGAATTTTGAGACGAAGCAACTTTCTCTTCCAATAGGGTAGTAAATTCCCAAAATTTCAGGTGGTGGGCTGACGAAAACTCCGGATTTGTGATTGAAGGTAAAGAAGGTTATTTGAAATAATTTAGAATATTTCACATAACCAGACTCATAACATAATGAAATAATTCATAGAGTAAGTTGCGCTATTCGATTGGATTTGTATTTTTTGTTAGATTGGTAACTATGATATTATGTCTGATTTTAATGACTCATAAATTTTCACCTCATTAGACCGGAGGAAGATAATAAACACTATCGAAACGTCGATTTTAAAGATGAAATAAGGTTTTTATCCAATTACCGATGAAAGACCTGCTGAATATTCAGTTTGTGGATACGAAACTTATGTACTAAAATGGTATAAAGTTATTAAATAAATCCGTATTATTCACAGGTATTGAAGTCAATTTTAATAGGAATTTTGAGTTTTATTTATATGATCTAAATTTTATTCAAATGCACAATCGTTCAAAGCCCATTGTCGTGGAAAATTCCACAGTAGTTCAGAATTACTGAAAATAGTCCGCGATTGTCCTGTGGTTTTTTATAAAATCAATGTTTATCATAACCTTGCCTGTACTATAAAAATGTTCTGTACAGATTTATTATTCTGAACATCTTCGAACATCTTATTTATAATCATGTGTCTTTATTAGCCTGAATATGGGAAGCGTATTTTTGTACGTATATTTATTTCGGGATCATTAAAACATTTGAGTCATCCGGCGATAAGCATTTTTGTCTAAACGTCAGTAACGGAAGTGGTCGCATTCTTAAAGCTTATCTTATCATGCTTGAGAAGAGATTTCAATGTAAGTTCTCAAATACATTGTATGCATGTATTTAAATGCTGACGAGGGAATTATAAGTTACCAACAGTTGCTTAATTATTGTTAGAATAAAAATCCATGACTGTTCTATATGCACATATCCTACGTAGTTCGTACGCTGTAAGGGTCTGTAAAGTAAAACGGGAAGGTGAGAATACACGTATAGAGAGGGTGTTGAGAGTACTAAAATTTATTTTAAAAAGCGGACAATATAAATTTCGAAAATATCAACAGAAAAAAAGGAGAGCTCAAAGGGAGCCGGAGGAACGGAAGGCAGTTCCAGGGGAATTCTAGCGTGAGTTGGACGGAAGAGTTCCACGGGAGTTAGCGCGTGAGTTAGGCGGATGAATAAGAGATTTTTTTATGAAATAGGTAGTGACCGGAGTGGATTTCTTTTGCCAGTTCTTAACATAGTAATTGGTGCCTAGGAGAGGCAGGGCATAAAAATCGAGTAGGAGAGGACGATTATAAGGAAGTCGATAAGCGTTTTGTTCCCATTTTGGTAAATTATTTTCTCCCTCAGTAGGTACTTATAACACATATTGGTTTTTCTTTGTCTTAAGTAGTTAGTTGATAACAAAAAGTAATATTTCGCGGGAGTTCCTTTTAGGGCATATAAATGCAAGTTGCTTAATTGCTATAGGGCGGCTTAGATTTACGCGGCTCTCAAGTAACGATCCTCCCTCTCTGACATGAAGAGAAAATGGGTGCCTAAGGGGGCGTAGGTCTGTCGGTTACAGTACCCAGGGTAAACTCAAGGAATAACGAATAGCCTAACTTTTTATCTATCAACACCTCGTACTAATATTCTTAAACACTCCTTACTTTATACAGTGTGCATCATTTGTAACGTAAACGGTAGCCATCTTGATATATTTGATATTAAAATGTTAAGATGAGCTTTGTCCTTTTTCTTTGTTTTTTCTTACTATTTTATATAGTTATGTATAGTTTTGTATGTTTAACCGCCTTTATGTTATATTTAATTGTCCTAGTCTGTATTCTTGTGAAAATATTTCTTGTTCTCTTAATATATAGTCAATATTTGACGTGACTAATATTATATGCATACTATTTCATTTCTGTTGTACAGAGCTTACTTATTAGTGTTTTTGTTCATGTTTTTGGTATCTGCCTATTCTATATTTGGGTTTCTTTACCTGTAAATACGGCCAAAATTGAAACTGGTCAGTTTTAAAGCACAGGACCGTGCGCACTGAACTTGATATTTTGCCCTATATATTTGGCAATAGTATCGAGATTCGAACAGTAGTTGAAACTGTGCAGGCGAGTCCGAGACTGGCAATGTAATCAGCCTGAATGAACCATCTACAACTGCACTGGTTTAAAGGTAATAAAACGGACAGGCCTACTAGCACAAAAACTCGTAAATCGTTTCTTTATCAGTCAACGTGGAAGTCTAACAATGTGCTGTCTATGTGCCAGTGCAGTGCATAAATACAGTTTAGTTAGTTACTGTTCATATTTATAAATATTTACTACTGTAGAAAAGGTAAAATATTTTAATTATTTACTAATTTACCACGGCTTTCTGGAGATCATTATTTGAAACAGAAGATAATATAATAACGCCCGAAAATCCCGAAATAGTTGAACCGGTTATTGTCGAAAAAGCCGAAATAAATTTAGAGTTTAAAAACCAAGATTTACACGTACAAAGTCAACGTATTATTTTAAATATACATGAATGTTTGAAAAGCGAAAATCCTGAACAATGTGAGAAAGAAATAATACGACGTACCTATTAACGAATTAACTAAAATATCAAAATCAACAATTTATCGCGTAATTTAAGAAGGCGATGTTATAGATCACAGCGCAAAGAGGAAACGGAAAGACACGAAATTAAAAAATATTGATGATGCCACTAGAGATGTAATAGGGCGTATAATTTATAATATGTATGAAGAAAATATAGTTCCTTAAAATGATTCAAGAAAAATTGAGCGATTATCCTGATTATAATTATAGGTCTTTAGATACACTACGAAATGTCTAATTAGAATGCGGTTTTAAACATAAAAAACTTGACAGTCGTATGGTAATTATGGAATCGCGACGTATAGTTTCACTTCGAGTAGATTATTTGGAAAAAATTAGAGAATATCGTAAACTAAACAGGCATATAGTGTATCTAGACGAGACGTGGTTTGACACGCATGATGTTGTTCAGTATGGTTGGGTAGATAGTTCGCACAATTGTGTTTTAAATACTCCGTGTTCTAGAGGAAAACGCCTTATCATACTTCATGCGGGAAGTAAAAATGGGTTTGTACCCAATGCGTTGCTCTTGTCGGCCAAAAAAAAATTGCAGTCTTCTGCAGACTATCACGAAGACAGCCGATCTATTCGAAAAATGGTTTTCTCAACAGCTTCTACCAAATATTCCGCCAAATTCGGTAATTGTATTAGATAAGCTTCTTATCACTCGCGTATATTAAATAAAATACCAAATAACAGCACAAAAAAAGGAAGATATTTTAAAAGTCACGAGAAGAAAAATGGAAATTCCTGTAAAAGTTCCAATAAAACGCGAATTACTGAAAAAAATAAAAGAACAGAATTTCAAAAAGGAATATGTTATTAATACCTTATCCAATATACACGGGCATACACTTTTGCAGTTTCCTCCATACTATTGCATATTTAATCTTATCGAGATGGTTTGGGAAACACTAAAAGTACGTTTACGAAAATGTAATCACTCTCCAACGTTAAGCGCGATAGTAGTTGATCATATAAGAGAAATAATAAATGACATTGACAACAATACGGATTTATGGAAAAATTGCGTTAGGCATGTAATTGGAGAAAAAAATCGATATCCAATTGCGCCGATTTTAGTTCAACTGGATAATGATTTCTCCTCAGAAAGTGAAGATTCGGACGCGTCAATTAACATTTAACTTTTCTTAATTTTTTCATTCATTTTTTTATTGTTACATTTCGTGGAATATATTTTGTTTAGTTGACAAGAAATTTTAATTTAAGTTACTTCATTCTAGTGAAATATTTTAATTTTGTTTTTATTTATGTTTTATATAAGTATACAAATACTTATTTTTGTTTTCATATAATAATTCTTTGCTTTGTTCAAGAAACTTACGTTTTTATTTTAGAAGAAACTTAAATTTTTATTTTATTTTTGACTAAAATCGTTGCCCCTCGTTAATCTAACCTGTCCCCCCCCCCCCCCGGCAAGATATGTGATACCTTCTCGTTGGCCCTTGCTGAGCAATAACATATTTCAATATAATATGGGTTAACTTTAAAACTAAAACCAATAAATTTAAATATTTAGACTTTATATCTAAAACTGATATAATACCTCAAAAATATGTTATTGGCGAAATGAACCTAATAAACAAAAAATAATAAAAATGAATACAATTTTAACATTTTATTGTGACATTTCCATTTACCTCCGCCCATGTACAATAAAGAGATACCGACTGTTTTTGCCGGCTTTTAGTTTTTATACGGTTTCAATTCCAGTCGTATATACTTTACTACTGTAAATAAATAAATAATCAAGTATTCGTGTTAACAATTTTAATTATTTAAAAAAACTCATTATTTAAAAAAAATTCAATGTCTTTTTTATTTTTGATTGTTTGATGTATTATGAAAAATTAATAAGCAATTTTAACACTAAAATTATTGAAAATTTCATTATTTATTAAATATATTTAACTAATGATGATTTCTGATAATACCTGCAGCCCGTGCTTGGGAATTTTCGGCGTTTAGCTGGCACCCCATCACATTAAATAAAGTTTTTATTATTACTATTATTAATATTTTTATATCATTTTGTTGAAGTGACATAAAACTTAAAACTTAATTCAACCTACATATTTGTATAAATTATGTTTTTAAATGAAATTTAATGGTCAGTTCGTTTACTTTCAAAGTAATGAGAATAATTTTTCTTGTGTTAATTATTGATACCTTATAATCTTTAATTTTAAATTTTCAGATAAAACAAATCTCTTTAAGTATATTTTATATCTAAGCGATAAATTCCTGTCATCTCCGTTGACACTTTTGCATGTTAATACCCTATATAAATAGCTGCCATAAATAATATTGTACTTTAAGTTAAAAAAACACTAATCAAAATGTTTGTGCTGTGTTTACTGATTTTTGCAGTGCTTCATGGCTCCAATAGTCAACAAGATTGCGGTATGTATTCATATGTTTTAGTATTGAATCAAATTTATTATGCGTTTAATCATACGTTAAAATTTTGTGCAAGAATGTTTTCAATAATGCTTTTCAGCAAAAATTAATTTCCTGCTGGTGTGCTTACCACCAGAGATTAACATATCTGAACTTTATGCAATTTCAACAACATGTCAACAAAGAGCCCCTTTCATAGGAAATAGGTTCATTTGTTAAGTGCCTAAGCAACAATCGCAAGGTATAGTCTAGGTCAGCGCTTCTCGGCACTCAAAAAGCGCAACAAAAACTTTACGACCTCATTGAAATACCGGTACTCTCTGTACTATTTTGTTCAGAAATTAACTCGCTTACCTTTATAGGCTTTTATGTGCATCGGCTTGTTTGATGACAGCATGCCGCGGCGATAATAATTATGTCGTAAAGTTTTTGTTCCATGTTTTGAGTGCTGGGAAGCGCTGGTCTCGACTATACTAAACTACCTGTGAACTAATGGACATGCAGAGCATGCATCCAAGGCAACGAAGATGCTGACAAAGGAGTCCTGACTGCAATAATTAACCAGATTAACGAAGCCTCAAGGTCTGATGACATAAAAATATTAATTAACCAAACAATAATGAACAAATGGCAATAGATGTGGAATAAAACAAAAGCAAAATTAAGAGCTGTCAAACAAACTACAACAAAATGGATTTCACCAATGAAACTGAAACGAAGGGAAGAGGTAGCGCTAATTGCGAATAGGATATACGCAGTATACGTACCTCACACCAGGCTAGTTTTAGGTGAAGAGGAGCCATTATGTGTGGCATGTAATAAACATCTAACTGTCAAGCATATAATTGAGGATTATCCACATCACCATAATGTTCTCGCTGAACTGGAAATACCTTTCTGTTACCATGTTATGCTACGTACTCAATGCCTTGATGTGTCCCATGTCTATATAAAAACCAGGTGTTTAATTTTCGGATAAAAGTTTAGGCATTAATAAAAACAACTCAATTTAAAATGGATACTTCATTATGTTTTACCCTTTCTTTAGTATGACATCACGATTCCATAATTATCACGTGTGTATGGAAATATCAATTAGATATTAAACTTTCCCTTTATCAAATAGCTTTTCTTATGTTTAAGTTCATAAGTATTATTATTTATTATCTTGTTTGCAACTTGCAGACCCTCATAAGTTTTGCACAAATTTCTTTTTCCCAATCTGAATATTTGAGACGTTTTACTACTACTAAGCCCCCAATCCGATAAATAAACTGTTTTCTAATTTTTTCGTTTTGTCTTTTAATGTATCGTTTAATCTTGGATCATATTTTCCAACTTATCTTGTTCTCATCCATTCTATCATTATTTATGTAATTTTTTTTCCTGCCAAGTCTACTAGTATACCTCTCCTTATTTGCGTAAACTATTACCCTCTTATTCTCAGCAATATTTTCTGTCTTTCTCCCAATTTTTTGTTTACCTCTTTATTATGTTTTCCGATTGTTGTTTTGTGTCCTTGCTGTCTTAGTCTTGTTAAAAATACTGAGGTGTATGCGAGCATCCCCGTGAAATTGGAAATCTGTATTTATATATCTTCTGGTCTAATATAATTGCACCCTATGTGTAATATTTTTGGTAGTTCTATGATAATTTGTATATTTTGTTGTATCTTTCTTTCTTGTTCTTTGATGCATTATTCAAATGTTTTATGCTGTTCTATTTGATTGTTAACTCCCTTAAATTCTACTACTCTATAAAGCCTCTACATCTTACTGTAAATTACCTTCTTTGAATATTTAATTTTTCTCTATCCTCTAGTTGTACTTTATCTAATATAGTTTCAAATTCTTCTATTCCCTCTTCTATTTTGTTGCTATTCTCGTCCATTTTTTTATTTATTTTTTTAGTATTCTCTTCTATTTTTTTTCTATTTTCGTCTATTTTTTTGTTCATTTGTGTCTTGTTTCCATTATTCTCGTTAAAATGTTCATGTCGGGTGCTGTTGTGTGATATGTTAATGTATATTGTGACTCTTCTGTGTTTGCAAATTTTGTAGTTTTACCTAATTTCAGCTTCAAGCACAATTTAAACCATTGTCGTAATTCCATTATCATCTGATAAATTATTTGAACTTTCTCTAATATTAAAACTATGTTAACATGAAAAATGCAGTTATGAAATGTACTGATGAATAATGCATAAGTTGATTCATGGCATATGGAGTATTAGAAGTAAATAGAGAACTGATAAATATATCCTTTTAAAAATATGGGTATCAAGGTAACAAAGTATGCTCTGTCAGCCATCTGTTGTAGCAAATCTAATTTCAGTAGGATCTAAGTTTTGAAATGCTTGATTCACCCGATGTTCTAATTCATTCCTTGTATTTACCAACGTTGTATAAATAATTTCTTTAACAGTTGTAAAATCCGGTGATCTCGGAGGCCTGTTCAACGGTCCAAAAAGTCTGATCGATCGGTCATTGAAAATTCGGTCTAAGACTAAACTAACTGCTGTTGTACAATGCGACATCAAGCCCCCATCAAGCTGATGCCAACAACTTCTGTAGTCCTCAAGAGACATATTGTCAGTGAAATCTTCAACAGTTTTCCCTATAATCTCTAAATATTTTCTAGGCGTCAGTTTTTCGTCATACCTTTCTTGGCTTATTTTATTATCATTTAACATTACAAATTTGAACGTTGAAAGTAAATTTTTCCTGAAATCCAAACTCTCTAGTAACATGACAGTTTTCAGCAGCCCAAAAATGTTTATTTCGTCTATTATAAATACCTCCTAGTGAGAATTTGGATTCGTCGGTCCATATGATTTTTTTAAAGAAATCCGGATCCTCCTGGGTATGTACCAACAACAATTCACATTTTGAGGCTGTAAAGCCTGAACTCTTGTAATCTTATAATCACGCATCTTATGGTTTACCAATATTCTTTGAACCGATGAATATGATAAGCCCAAATCCTGTTCAGCACTGCATGGTATATTAAGGATTTGCATGACAATATGCTAAAACATTAATTTCATTTACTTCATCAGAAGTCACAGGCTTGGGTACATTTTTACAGCTTTCAGAGAGGAATCAAATGCATAAAATTATCCTGAATTCGTATGAATTTTCTGTTATTAACTTTTGGTGAATTCGGATATTTTTCATTACAAGTTTTGCTTATATTCTTATAACACTGTCCGTGTATAAAAAATAAATTCATTAGAACTGCATTTGCGTAATTATCTGCCATTAGATTCATACTTACTGCCACAAATCTAAAATATTACACCTCTATTAAGAAATAATAATGTTATATACGATATTCACGATTGTAGATTGTTTTACGAGGTCGTTGCTAGTGATTTTCCTGGGAGCTAATTTCCCTATGCCTTCAGGCGTTAATTCCGCCTGTTCTAGGAACTTTAGCCTGGTGCGGTCTAACATCTTGCATTCGAAAAGTATGTGTTCCGCAGTTTTAATTGCAGTATCGCAATATCTGCATTTATTATCTACCGCCTTGCCCATATTCTTGAGATGGTATCTCAAGAGGCAGTGGCCAGTTAGAAGGCCTGTGATTAGCCTTAATTCGGACTTGTCAAGTTCGAGAAGCCTTGTGACATTCTTTGTCGAATAAGTTATAAACTTTTTCGCTTGTCCTTGGCCTGGAGTATTCCTCCAGTAAGACTTTTTCTGATTCTTTTCCCATTCTTGGATCTCCTCGGCTGTATGTCCCTTGGCTAGGCCACAAAACGGTTCAGGTCCAATGAACGTTGTTTCAGCTCTTTTTTTTGCAAGGCTATCAGCAAGTTCATTTCCTTGTACTCCCTCAAGCCCTGGCACCCACATCAAGGTAACCTTGATGTTATTATCCAGTTGCTTCGGGGATTATTTACATTTCCAGGCAATTTTAGATTCAAAGGTATAGGACCTTAGAGCCTTTAGTGCTGCCTGGCTATCTGACAGTACATAGATCTTTGCCCTTCGGATGCCTTTATTTAGGCATACCTGGACACACAGATCTATGGCATAAATTTCTGCCTGAAAGATTGTTGGGGTGTTGCCTAGGGCTTTTGATAGCCTGCATCTTGGCCCTGCTACGCCTACTCCTATTCCTTCAGCCATCTTAGATCCATCTGTATACCAGATGAGTGACCCTTGTTCCAATCGTAGTGTCTCCAACTTGCTCGTCAGATGGTTTTCGATCAGTACATCAAACGGGCAGTCAAAGTCTTGTTTGATTGGCATTGAGTCAGTGGGTTTGATCATGGACTTCAAACGGATTAACTCCAGAATCCTTAAGTGACCAACCAGATCGCCTGGTTTAAATTTATGGGCCTGGTGCAGTCGTAAGACACTGAGTGCCGCCTCCTTCATTACAAGTAAGTGCAAGGGAAGTAGGTTGAGCCCCTCTGACGAGCACCATTTGGATATTATATTTAAGGTAATTTGATTGGAAATCATGACCTCATTTTTGCCTCTCACAGTGACGACCAGGTCATATGCATATCCCTGGACTGTATCCCTTTTATTGTTATATTCATATTAATTCATTTAATTAGTGTAATTCCTATTATACCGTTACAATAGCATTAATATTTTTGTACGCCTTCTCTTAAAGTATCCGTTTTCCCCATTCTGTAATAATTGGATTATTATAATCTGTTGAATGGTTGTAGATTAAACAAACAGATTTCGTTGTGGCGGACGATAAACTACCCCCAGGGCCAGACTGTTTCTACCTAACTTCACTTTTAACCAATATCATTGAGATACTGCTGATGTTAATTATTAGTATCTAACAATTCACACTTAATATGTGACTTGATATACACCCCAATACCTCCTCCTAGACCTACCATATCTTTTCGATATAAATTATAGCCTAGTGGTGCAATATCATTCGAATTAATATTTTCAGTTAGTAGTTTCGCTAGTGCAGTGTTGTACAATACACTGATGACTTGGTTGTATACTGTGAAGAAAGAAAATTGATAATTTTATACCCACTTTAGGCGTAATCACGATAAAAGTCAATGATTGGTGTAATTCCAAATGCTTTTCAATCTCCTCATTCTCTTTAATGTTCATCAAATGTATCCGATAAAATTATCAAATCATCAAGATAATCCAGCACCGTAAGATTAGGAAGTCCATTCTTAAATGTCTCCATTAAACGAGAAAAAGGTTGCAGGCATACGTTTGTGTCGATACATACCAAATGGAGTGACAAATGCCGTTTTGCCCTGATCGCACTCACGATCGCTCATTTGGTAATAACTTGCCTTCAAGTCGAGGGTAGACATATAATTCGTCTTCTTACCGGCGTGCAATAAATCTTGTCGAACTGGCATGGGATACTTATCATTAACTTCACCTCATTTAAACGTCTGTAGTCGCCACAAATTCGAACATCGCCATTTTTCTTTGGCACCATAATAACTGGCGCGGCCCACGGACTTTCACACTCTTCAATGATGCCTTCCTTCAAAAGTTTGTCTAGTTTATAGCGTAAAACTTCCTTCTTAGGTTCAGCAAACCTATACGGTGGCACAGTAATAGGTGTCTTTCTTTTCAGTCACATTGCTTGGTTGCGTCGGGTTCTTCTCGTTTTTACGTTTTAATATTAAACATTCAGAAACATCATGCCCAAATACTTTATTATTTATTAGTAGACACACTTGTTTGAGCGTTTGCCTTTACGGTTATTATCATTGTTTTCAGGCTTTTCGGATTTAATCTGCGATTCAGCGAGAGATTATTCAATACTACGCGCACTAGTTAAAAGTTCATCGAACGTGCGGATACTGTCACGTTTCAGTCATTCTCGAATTCCCATATTAAGAAGCCGATATATCATTTCCAATTTTATTTTTTCACTTAAAGTGTCAGATCCAGAAGTTGCGCAAGCAAGGCACGAGTTTTACTTACACACAAAAAGTCCAGTAGTTTCCTTGTCCGATTGTTCATTTTTTTAAATAATTAGCAATATACACGATATGGTGGAAGTTTGAAACTATAAGCCGAACGAAGTGACTTTAAAGCATCATTCCAGCATGTTACAGATGCTTTGGCACCTTACCAGTAGATACCAGCTTGACCAACTAACAAAATTGGTAATCCTCGAAGTGCATTTTCATCCGAAACTTGAGGCAGTCTTTGTAAATACTTATCGAATCAATGAAAGCTTCTATATCTGAATCTTTTTCTCCATTAAGGCGAGCAGTACAACCAATAAAATTACCATTTCGTGCTGGCAACGTATTTTGAAAGAACTGGTTGAATAGAATTGATTTTGATGCATTCCCGCAAGTAACGAATTTAACTGGTCGTCCGTCATTAAATACGCGGCCGGTTAAGGAAATTTTTACTAAGCTTATTTTCTGAAGACACCGTTGAAATTTCTGCAGCAACTGCTTCGGGGCCTTTGGAACTCGCCTACTCCTTAACTCGTAAAATGCCGTCTTGAAGTACACACTTTTGCACAAAATAGTTCACGTAAAATCCAAAAATAACAAAATGTCTTAGAACTATGTTCAGACTTGGGAACAGTTACGTAATTATACACTTAAAACCACTTTAAAGTGATTCGAAACGTCAAGCCGTATAAAATGAGGTTGAATTCTTTGACACAGGTTTTTAATGCAAATTCAGCAAAATTTCTTAGCGCTTTTAGCCCCACATTGGGCGCCAATTTATAACGATCAATTTAATGGTTACTCGGGCCGGGGTATTTGTTGTTAAACAAAAGGCCACTTTAAACGCCAAATATGCTTTAATTTTACTAATTAACATTAAAATACATTGGTGGATTTTATTATACGCGCGAAAGTAATATAGGTTAGGTTATCACTGTCCCCACTTCCGTCGTCTTACTCACACAACACGCAACGGTCCACCAGTGGCGTAACATCTCGCGTTGTTGCTTCAATTTATACTCGACAATGTTTACCAAATTTGCAATCACTCAATCTACCTCCACTTACCATCCCCTTCAAAACAACTGTTAAATATTTGGGAATATTGCTAGACCAGAAATTGAAGTGGAAGAATCAAATACAAGCGGAAATGAAAAGGTAATCAATATTATTCGTTTGTGCAATAAAGTTTCATGGGGAGCAGATGTGAATATATCTTTGCTTTTATATAGAACGATGGTTCGGTCCGCCATCGACTGCGGATGTCTTTTTTATGGCTCTGCATGTAGAACTCTCCTAGGTCGTCTTGACATTGTGCAGAATAAAGCTTTACGGATATGTTTGGGCGTTATGAAATCTATTCCAATAGGAGCTCTATACAGGGTATGTATATTTATGTAAACATGCGGAAAATAAAATGGTATACAAGTCTGTTATATTGGAAAGCCTTTGTAAAATTTTAAAGCGATCCGAGGTAATTTATTATATTTTTTTTGCATTAAAACCTGCAAAGATACGCTTCTGAACGGGTGAGTTATGCTGTCTCGACGCGTTCACACACGTGTCGCTTGTTTGTTTAGCAGGTAATATCAGCTGTCTTAGTTGTCTAAGATCAGTGCGCCACGCGTTCACTGTTCAGTTCAGTGACTCTTCGACTTCCGTTTAGAGCATTTCCTATTTTTGTTAAATTTTAAACTGTATTCCCAAATATCGATTATGCCAGAGTTCACGTCGCAAGAGTACTGCGACATGATATTAACCTATGGTGCAATGAATGAAAGTCTTGCAGGGGCTATACGAAAATACGGGAGAAAATGTCCCCATAGGCACAAACCTAATGAAAGAAAAAATTTAAGTGCAGTGCACCGGGTTTTGTTTACCAGGTGACAGAGAACGTATAGTAAATCGTCCTGTTGAAGTAGGCGAAGAAGTTCTAGAATTACTAGAACAAGACCCTTCAATAAGTACCCTATACGCGAGAATCGTTTTTACCCATACCACATAAGAAAATAAGTGATTTCGTTGCACCGTATTACGTCAGATTGGTTAGTCATAAGCGGCGCACTTCTACAAAAAAAATAAGATAATTTTTTTCCAAATTTTTTTATGTCTTAATTTTTTTAACTCCTTTTGGTGCGGACAACCCACTGAATAATTTTCCGCATGTTTAGGTAAATCATCCTGTATAAAGAACCCCCTTTAGTACTAATAAGGGAATGTCTAAGTTAAAAATTCGCACTAAAAGTTCGCTCGTCTACAAATCTCGCTAATATCAATACATACATAACGTATGTATAGAAAATTTGACAAAATAAATGTTGGGAAAAAAAATAAGTCCCCCAATAGCTTACGGCAACACTTCAAATTTTGACAACATCCTTTTCAAGCATAGCTTTCCGTGTTTATTCTCGTTTCATTATTTTTTTATGTTGTTTACTGCTAAAGTACACTTGTCTGCTTTCACTGACAATCCGACAATCAACAAAAGCATGGATCAAAGAACGAAAGCGGTACTGGTAGTGCTTTTTTCATTCCAAGTTTGCTATTCTGGAGGCGATCGATGCAATTAGTTTTTTTCCTAACATCACAATTTTTTCAGATGCAAAATTTGTGACATGTTACTTACTACAAACATTCTGCAAAACGTGTACAAATGGATCTTTTATTAAAATGTGCGATTCTTATCATGTTTAAATCGAATTTATTTGAATTTTCTTGCGTAATTGATTTTAAATTCACTATCTTCATAATTCATTAATAGGTTTTCTAGAATTTCGTTATCTTTGTCACATTCAAATACTTTTAATTCTCCAATAAAACAATTCATTTTATTTCCTTTGATGAATCTGATTTCACATTTAAAGTTAGTTATGCAATTTTTATGATAAAACAATGTCATGCATTAAGATATTATTAATGCATTTGTCTACTTTTTGTCATAAATAATTGACACATTTCTTTAAATTTTGTTTAAAAGTGTAAACATTTAAAGTTTATAGTGCATGAGAGCAAGAATTAAAAAATAATACTGTGATAAAATGCATGCGATTATCGACTTAAATGGGCCAGTTTTATGTTGTTGGTGTCCTTGTGCTTTCAATCAAAGGATATTGCATCTTTAGATATGGAGCAAAATACCCATGATTACAGTAGATGATAATGCTGAATTAAACACATTAGAATATAATGCTATAAGTCTTAAATTATTTGATTTACTTATTTAATAAAAATACAGTTGCTCACAGCAAGCTTTAAATAAATAGTAATGAAGGAAACCAGAATAACCGATAGATCATCCACTCTCATCGTCTATACAGGCTGTCTCACCGGGAACTGAATCGATCGATATAGAGAAAAGGACGCATCAGAAAATTTTAAAAATTTAGATAATTTCTAACGTCGGTGTGGTCAATCCAACTAAAATAATTACAAGCAGCTGGCACTTCCGGCTTATACCGGAAGTCGATACCAACTTGCTTATTTCAAATAGAACACCCTATATATTTCTATATATTTTAGGGTTTTCGAAAAGAGCATAAAATTCAGAGTCGAAAATATGTAGCATATCCTATACCTAAACCTAGGCGTTTCAGAGATATTTGACATTTTATAGAAAATTCGATAGGTGCAACGATTTGCAAGAACCGTTATAACTTTCTTCATGTAAAAGATCCTTATTTGCTTCTTGTCACATAAAAATAACATACGGAGAACTACGTTCTACAACTGAAATAAATTCAATAATATCATACCAAGTGTTCCATTTTTCGCGTTACATTTTGTCAACTTCAAACCGCGAAAACTTGTTTAGGTCAAATGGAACACTCTGTATTTCATCACGTCAAGTTGTGTAGAATTGAATTCTCTTTTTTCTAATAGCATTGTGGGGGTTAAAGTTACAACTTTTTGAAATATTTGCAATTTTATTAGAAATTCATGAATTGTTGTAATCATTTCATCAAAATAGCCATGATTAGAAACAATCAGTCATTATCTTATGTCAAAAAATGCCAGTACGTTTAAATTACACCCACGAAGACTTTTTAAATTTGTTTATTATTTATGGAGAATGTGATAAAGTAATATCAGGAACTTGCAGCACATTTGCTACTCGATATCCAGAAAAACGGAAACCGTCACCAAACACTGTAAAGCGCATACTGGAAAATTTTAAAAATTATGGCTCTGTCAAGGCAAAAATGCAAAGAAGAAAGCCTATTGTTGATGACGAAAACATTGAAATAGTCATTCTGGGATATTTTCATGCATTTCCAAGGATGTCATTAAGACAAGCTGCTCTGGAATCGGGACTATGCAAGGATTCAATTCACAGAATCTTATTAAAACATAAGTTTCACCCGTTTTCATTCCATATGGGATTAAAGGATTAAAAGAAACAGATTTCCTAAGAAGACAGAATTTTTTTGAGTTTATTCTAATAAGGTCTGAAGGTCACGATTCTTATTTGGGAAATATTATATGGACAGATGAAGCAAAATTTACTAAAAATGGACTTCTTAATAGACACAATTCGGATTATTGGAGTGACTCAAATCCTCATATGTTCAGAGAGCGAAACTTTCAGGAAACTTGGCAGTTCAATGTTTACGTTTACTGTGCTATAAGAAACGATAGAGTGGTGGCAGAAAATTTACCTCTCGCCGAACATAGAAACATTTTTTATCAGCACGACGGTGCTCCCCCACATAACGCATATTTAATTAATAATTATTTACAAGAAACTTTTTATTATCAATGGATTGCCAATAATGGACCTTTCTTATGGCCTCCTCGCTCGCCCGATTTATCAGTGCTGGATTATTTCATTTGGGGAACTATTAAAAATAAAGTTTATGAGAGCCCATTAACAACCATTGAAGATTGTATGCAAAGAGTAAAAAATGCATTTCAAAACATATCACAGGATTCAATTAGAAGAGCAACCCATGAGGAACTAAACCGAAGGTGCGAAAAATGTGTCGAGGTTCGAGGGCGGAATATTGAGCAATTATTAAATTAAAGTGAAATCATATTTTAAATTGATCTTATCTCTGCTATTTTAGTTCATGCCATATCCTCAATTCGATTAATACGCATATTACAGTGTTAGTGTTATTTTGCGTTTTTGTGGATATCGAGTAGCAAATGTGCTGCAAGTTCTTGATATTACTTTACCACATTCTCCATAAATAATAAACAAATTTAAAAAGTTTCCGTTGGTATAATTTAAACGTGCTGGCATTTTTTGACATAATATAATGACTGATTGTTTCTAATCATGGCTATTTTGATGAAATGATTACAACAATTCATGAATTTCTAATAAACACGCAAATATTTCGAAAAGTTGTAACTTTATCCCCCACAATATAAAAAAAGGGAATTCAATTTTACACAACTTGACGTAAAAAAATACAGGGTGTTCTATTTGACCTAAACAAGTTTTCGCGGTTTGAAGTTGACAAAATGTAACGCGAAAAACGGAACACTTGTTATGATATTATTGAATTTATTTCAGTTGTAGAACGTAGCTCTCCTTGTGTTCTTTTTACGTGATAAGAACCAAATGAGGATGTTTTACACGAAGAAAGTTATAACGGTTCTTGCAAACCGTTGCTCCTGTCAAATTTTCTATAAAATGTCAAATATCTCTGAAACGGCTAGGTTTAGGTATAGGATATGCTATATATTTTTGACTCATAATTTTATGCGCTTTTCGAGAACCCTAAAATATATAGGGTGTTCCATTTAAAATAAGCAAGTTGGTATCGACTTCCGGTATAAGCCGAAGTGCCAGCTGCTTGTGATTATTTTAGTTGGATTAGCCACACCGACATTAGTAATTATCTAAATTTTCAAAATTTTCTGATTCGTACTATTCTCTATATCGATCGATTCAGTTCCTGGTGAGACACCCTGTATAACTACTTCTGAAATAGACTGGGAAGACTATAAAAGTTTGCGAATTAAGGTGGTTTGAACAATATGTATTGAAAAAAACTAAATACTATGATCAAAATATAGATAGATGTAAATAAAATAGCAAAAATATGTGAAGAATATTAAAAGAGATGATAGGAGACAAAAAACAAGTTACTTTCAAGTATAGTGGAACGGCAGGAGAAAATTTTTACAAGTTCTATTCAGATAGTATACAGGAAATATCAGGGAGTATTGAAAAAAGGCATTGGGATTTCAACATTGATGGAAGTAAACTAGAGGAACAATTTCACTAAGATTTGAAAACATTTCAACAGGACAGTTTTAAAAAAATGTTTATGAACTGAAAAATAAAAGTACCAATGATAATTGGCTAAATATAAAAGTAGTTAAGGACCTATTCTGTGTAATTGGATATGCCCTATTACATCAACAAATTCTATAGACCGCATTGAAAGTTTAAAGTTGTCGTTTGCTCAATACTTGATAAATAATTTTAGCTTTCGTTCTTTTTCAGTTCCCGATCCTGTCAGGAATATCCGGCTAGATGTAGACGACAGACTCTCCTGGAATCCAAGCACAAATTGTGAAAATGTCAAGTACATAATCTACATGTCCCCCGTCGGCGGTGAAGTGACGAACTCTTTCGAGACTCTTTTCACGAGAGTGTTTGTTACACTCCTGCCAATGTGTACGATGTACGAGTTCAGGGTGTTGGCAGTTTCGATGACGACTAACCTAGCTAGCAGAGAGAGCATCCTTCAAGCCCAGGTACCAGCGAGACCAGGTAATAGCTTTTATGTTATAAGTGGGATAACAGGAATTATTAAGGATAGAAAAGAAGTATATTTGGTTGTCTAACAATTATCAAGATTGTGTATTTCATTAGGAGTGCCAGTTTGTTGTAGATTCCAGCATTATAGCAATCATATTCTCCACCGTGACAGACTGCCCCATGCCTCTCTCACATCGTTCTCTTTCCTCGCTCCACCTTCTGCAGTGGAAAACCGAGTGCTCCGCACTATCCCTACTCCCACAATACACACACTCACAATTCTCCACCTTCCCTATATCATATAGATATTCCCTAAAACACCCGTGCCCCGATATTACCTGTGTTACAAAATAACTTACCTCTCCATGCTCCCTTTCTACCCATGGTTTGATACGAGGTATTAGCCTCCTCGTCCATCCTCCCTTACTGGCTGACTCCCATAATATTTGCCATCTCTCTAGCAGTCTTTCCCTGGCTTCCCTCCTATCGTAGACCTCCGCCCTCTCCTTCACTAAGAGCTCTATCGGGGGTACCTTAGCGATAACATTAGCCGCTTCTTGTGACACCGTCCTGTAGGCACTAGTTATTCTTAGTGCCATATTCCTCTGGACTCTACTCAACACCACCCTTGCTGTTTGGACGTCCATCATCTTTCCCCACACTGGGGCTGCATATAGCATTATAGAGTGCGCGGCACTACATAACACCCTCCTTTTGTCCTCCTTCGAACCCCTCACATTAGTCATCAACCTACAAAGTGCTGACGTTAGCCTCCTTGCCTTCTCCGCAGCTCTATTAACGTGCTCCCTGAACCTCAACCTTTGGTCGATCCAGACTACTAAGTACATGATAGCCTTCTTAGGGGTGATTCTGGTGCCTTCCACCTCAATTTCCATCCTTGGAAGCTTCCTTTTGTTGGAAAGCACGACCATTTCGGTTTTCTCGGGGGCAAGTTCCAGCATCTTCCTCCTTAACCAACTCCCTACCTCCCCGATAGCCTCGTTAGCATTATTTTTCACCTTCGAAGATATTCTTCTCGTTACCACCACAGCTAAATCGTCTGCGTATCCCAACATTGATACATCCTCTGGCATAGGCACCGCAAAAATGCTATCGAACATTATATTCCACAGAGTCGGTCCCAGTACCGATCCCTGTGGAACACCACTTGTCACCTCCCTGATCTCTGTCACTCTCTCAGCATTCGTTTCGATCTCTCTGAATTCGAGATACCCCATCAGCACTCTTATTAGATATGGTGCCACCTGTTTTTCCTCCAGTGTCTCGATTATCTTATTCCACGCCGCAGTGTTGAACGCATTCCTCACGTCCAGCGTCACAACTGCACATACCTGGTCTACTCTTAATGTTTTCTCGGCTATCTGCCTTAGCCTAACCAAGGCTCTCACGGTGGATTTCCCTTTTCGGAATCCATGCTGACTCTCAGATAAACCCCCGACGCGCTCTATTTCCCTCTGTAGCCTTTCCAATATCATATATTCCAGGATCTTTCCCAGACAGTCTAGCAAACAAACCGGTCTATACGATGGATGGCTTATTACCCTTTTTTAGTAGTAGGAGTCCAGAAAATGTTAAAATCCTGCTAAGATAGATAAAATATATAAACGAAATATCTTGTAGATCCTACTAATATAATAATAATATAAGACTGATTACAACGATGGACGAATAAGTAATGCCCAAAATATAAAAAAGGAGAGTTGATGAATTATAAACGAGGCAAATAATAATCCAAGACAGACAATTACAGAAATTACTTTTAATAAAAAAAATTCTTACTGACACTCATGATATTTGTAATGGTTTTAAGTTTTTTTCCTGAATTTTCACTGCCCCAAATCCGATATTGCCCAAATTAATATTACATCACAATGGGATAGATGAGATAAGGGGTTAGGTCCTTAGGGCCGTAGTTGATGAAATCTGTATTCCTTCACTGAGAGAATGATTTAATTGAGATAAATAAATTGTATTACCCCCAACTAAATGATTTATTCGTATTTGGCCGATTAAACATTTAGGTGGGGATACTAAAGCATTTATTTAAAAATGAAAATTAAATATTTAGTATTGTCAAATAAATTCAAATACTCGCGAATAAAAAATATATAGTTCTGAGAAATAAAGATTTATTTCTCATAAACAAAGCTTCTTACAAAAGTTTCATTGATTTATTCGTAATTAACAAAGTTCGTTTCATGTAACTGAATTTGCCTTTCAATTTATGCATAATAAAAAAATATTTCTTTCTTAACAAAGATCATTTTTTGTGAGTACTCTCTAAATTTGTTGCTAGTAAATATGCTTATTTGTGGTTAATAAATGTGTAATTTTCGATTTAGTTGCAATATAGAAATATTTATTTTATGTTAATATACAGTGTGTCCCCGGATTATCTGTCGGAGAGGAAAAATTGCGTTAATTTCAACAATTGAAAAAATAACTGGGGAAAAATGTTTTAATATTTACTGAAACAGAAAGCAACCAAACTAGTTTGACTTTTGTTTAAAAGCAAAATGTCAAATAAGTTGCAAGATACGGTCACATCTGTATAAAATTTTGAAATCAAATATAACAACAAAAATTTAAATATTCTATATTATTTTTTTTAAATTTTGCATATCTATGAACTGTTGTATTTAACTATGTCTTGCCATTCCAATATATACATATATTTGGCATTTGGTCGTAAACGAAAAACGAAGGTATAGGTGTAATCTAGCTAGACATTTCTTATTTTTTTTTGGATATGTACATTTTCAAACAAATCAATAAATTAACATTAAATTCTGCTTTTCATTATGCATCTCTTTACCTTTCAATACATAAAACCTTTTCGCTTCGACGCACAAACCGGGAACATGCGATATGTGCGATAAACAAATATTGCTACCTTAAACATAAGGATTTACATTTCTACATACCTGATGTGTATAAAAGTTCATCTTGGAATATTTAAACCACTTTTTTTACAAATATTTAAATCAATTGGAAGAAAATATGAATCTATTGATTTGAGCATCATAACGTGTTTGATCTTAAAAAAGGTTTGTACATTTTTTATATATTCTTTATTTTTCACCCTCTCTATATGATTCTAATGTTAATAAATGTAATACCTGTATTTTAACGCACTATACTCTATCAGAATGACTTTCACCGTTTATTTAAATCAATTATAAATACAGCATGACGTTATAAAATGCAAATAATATACAATAAGTACCGAGTAAATTTTTGGATTTAATAATACTAAAATAAAGCATTAAACAAACAAATAAAACAATATACTATATTACAATATTTTATTGTAAAATATCTGCATTTAAAAAATTACAGAACAAGAAAATTTATAATCACATAAGTAGACTGAGGTTATCTAAAATGTACACGGACACATAGTACTTCTTAACTTTCAACTTTTTTAGTATACTCCATGTGTCCCAAAATGGCGATAGAATTTACCAAAGTAGGCCGATTTTCGTAAACGTACTTATCATCATAAATAAAATTATGCATATTCGCATTCTAGGACAATCAGATATGATATAATGCACATATAATATAGAAAATTTAATAATGCACATGCATGATAACTTTACTTTTACTAATAGTAGAATGAATACAATGGCGACCTCACAAATAGTCGAGCTAGGCTAGTTCATACCTTTAAAGATTTGCTGAATGCATCCAAGGCCTCGAGATTACATTAAATTCACTCAATTCAATTTACTATTATCCATTCTCAAAAATAAACACCGTAAACTGACTAAAAACACCACGAAGAAGAAAACTGACGAAAACGATAAAGTACACAGTATAATTTTTCGACGGCAGAGGGCGACATTTGAACATTTAGTTTTCATAAGTAAATTTATTAATGAGTAGTAAATATTTACTACTCAGAACTAAATATTTACTTCACGTATTATGATGAACTCTTTGCTGATATATTTATTTCTAGGAAATAAATGTAATATTGCAATAAATTTGGGAGAAGCAAATATCTTTCTCTCAACTAAATCTGTCATTTTCGTACAGTAATTTACTTAGGAAGAACAAATACGGCGGGAATAAATTAACTAATTGAATATTTGGTATATTCTTGTCGGAACAAAATTTTTTAAAATAATTATTTGTCTGTATGAAATATAATAAAGGATAACAAATATTTACTAAATTGAAAAAACTAAGGCTTCTTAATTATTTCAAGCCTCATATTTCCCTCAATCTGTCTTACTTAATTAATGAATCTCTTGCTACCGGCCAATACCCTTATTTATTAAAAATTTCAAAATCTATACCTATATACAAAAACAAAGGATCGAGAATAGATTCATGTAATTACAGAAATATCAGTGCACAAAATCAGTTCGCAAACAGTTTGAACTCTGTTTTAATAATAGATTAATAAACTATTTAGAATTCCATAAATTGCTAATCTCATGTCATCATGGATTCAGTAGCCGCGATTGAAAGATTATGTAATTATGTTTATAATGCGCTAAATAGTAAGGAACAACCAATAGCTTTATCTTTTGAACTCAATAGAGCTTTTGACACAATTGACCACAATTTGCTCTTGAAAAAAACTTTTTAGATTGGGATCACGTGGGCTAGCGCATCAATAGGTCAACTCTTATCTGGATAACAGAAAGCAAGCGGTAATAATTGATTCGTATAAATCTCATTTCAAACAAGTGAAAACAGATGTACCGCGGGGCTTTATCCTCGGTCTTTTACTGTTCTTAATTTTTGTGAATGACTTGGCACATTCTTGCGTATCACCTAATGCATCAATTGTCTATGCTGATGATACAAACTTTTTAATGTAATGGTCTAGCTGAATGCTGATAAAACAGTGTTATATCATTCTTACCAAAAAACGTTGGTCATAGCTCAAGTATTTTAATTAAGGCAAATCATCAGTCTATTGTTCATACAAAAGAGACAAAATTTCTGGGAGTAAGTTTGGATTATACACCGACATGGGAGTCACACTGAAAATTTATTGAAAAAATTACGTAAATCATGTTTTATTATTCGATATTTATTTTGAAGTCCCTCTATGTCTCTCTTAATGTTTAATAATGAGCATACTTTGGTTTAATCCAGTCTGGCCTGTCTTATGTATTAATTTTTCTGAAGAAGTCATCACACACTTCCAAAGTACTTGCAGCTCAAAAGAAAATTATTTGTTGTATGGTTGGTCTATCTGCGCAAACTCACTGTAAAGATGCATTTATAGCCCTATCAATTTAACACTACCATCACTTTATAATATATCACTTCCACGTCCAGTGAAAGTGTAGTAATGCAAAAAAAATATATATATTTTTTTATTAAAATAGGCTTAAAATGTAATGAAACGTCGCGATTTTAAATTTGAGCGAATTTTTTTTTCTGTCTGTCGGTCTGTCCGTTTTTCAATTCAAAATTTGAATTGCACGCCTGATGAAACTTCCCCAACCTCTAACCTAGTCTCTCTCTGTATCACTAAGTGAAAAGGGGGAAGACTAAGCAGGACTCCTTGCAGTAGGAGTAGACCGACCACATTTCCCCCGTTATGCCTAAGCAAGCCAGCCTTTATATTTGGCTTAGCTTGTACGAGGCTAGTGTCTGCAGCACTCTTGGCCACCACAGCAGGGCTGCATATGTGATCGAGGATTTTATAACCATGGTAAAGAGCGACTGCACCATGCCAGGTTTTTCCACATACTCGTCTATTTATAGTTAGGTTGATTTCCGATTTCCGTTTTATTCTTTTAATGTGCTGGTTCCAGGTAAGTTTGGAATCTATTATAATTCAAAAGTAGGTTGACAATTCCTGACCGGAGAGTCTTAAGGGTGTTAGTCCCTCCAAGTTTCTTCTCCTGGTGAATGGGCTGATGGCTGATTTTTAGTCCCTCTTTCTCGACCCATGATTGAGTGACGTTCGGGGCTTTCTGCATGAAATCCCTGACCGTACTGTTAAATTTACCCTGTACTTTGATGACTATGTCATCAGCATAGCCTTGTACGGTGAAGCATTTGCTGCGAAGTGTCCCCAGGAGCTCATCCACTACAAGGTTCCACAGAAGAGGATACAGTACCTCTCCCTGCGAACACCCCTTCACTACTTGGGCTCCTAGGATTTCACCCAATATAGATGTAAATACCACCTGGCATTTGAGCATGCTCTCGATCCATCTACAATCGATTCCACACTCTCTGGCAGCCCTGGTGATAGAATACAAAGAAGAGTTGTCGAAGGCCCCTTCTATATCAAGGGGCCTTCGAGACTTGCGAGATACACTCAAATCCGAACAGAAATTCCAAAGGAACCTTGGTACCACTTTTTTCAACTTCCTACAATGTGTATTACTACTGTTATTAGACTCATATTTGGACATGGTTGCTATCCTCTTCATTTAAATAAAATAGGGACTTTTACCAACTAAATTATGTGAAACTTTTAATGTTATAGGCGATTTGGATCATTTATTTTTTAGCTGCGATAAACATTCATCTGGACATAACCAACTGTACACAGATATTCTGAACTTTGAACAATAGTAGAGTGAATGAACTTATACGCTTTTTGAAAAGGTCTGGTCTTCTATAGTGTGTTTAACATAATACTCTAAAAAACCCCTGGGCACGCATACAACGTGCACACCTTCCTTCTTTATATTCTATAAAATTGCCCTTTTTTGTGTTAGGGTTGGTTCAGGGTAGTTTCTGTGTGATGTGTGTTTGAGTGTGCATATTTGTATAGTGTTGTTGATTGTTTCAGCGGTCGTTTGGCTTTAAGTAGCCTTACTTCACTTCGACCTAAAAGATCTTTTGTGAATAGCCCTACAACTAGTTATTGCCCAGGATTCCAAGACTTTTTACAAAGCTTGTGATTCTTCTGGGGGCATTTGTCGTCTACTACCTTGCCCATGTTCTTGGGATGATATCTCAAGGGACAGTGGCCAGTTAGAAGGCCTGTTAACAGCCTTAATTCGGACTTTTCAAGTTCGAAAAGCCTTATGGCATTCTTTGTCGAATAAGTTATAAACTTTTTCGCCTGTCTTTGGCTCTGGAGTATTCCTCCAGTAGGACTTTTTTTGTTCCTTTTCCCATTTTTGGATCTTCTCCATTATGTGTCCCTTGGCCAGGCCACAAAACGGTTCAGGCCCAATGAATTATGCTTCAGCTCCTTTTTTTGCAAGGCTATCAGCAAGTTCATTACCTTGTACTCCCTCATGCCCTGGCACCCACATCAAGGTAACCTTGTTGTTGTTGGCCAGTTGCTTCAGGGATTGTTTACATTCCCAGGCAATTTTAGACTCAAAGCTGTAGGACCTTAGAGCTTTTAATGCTGCCTGACGGCTATCTGATAGTTCTATAGATTTTTGCCATTTTAATGCATTTATTTAGGCATTCCTGAGTACACAGATCTATAGCATGGATTTCTGCTTGGAAGATGGTTGGGGTGTTGCCGAGGGCCTTTGATAGCCTACATCTGGGCCCTAATACGCCCACTCCTACACCTTAAGCCATCTTGGATCCATCTGTATACCAGACGAGTGACTCTTGTTCCAACCGTAGTGCCTCCATCTTGATCGTCTGATGGCTTTCGGTCAGCACGTCAAATGGGCAGTCAAAGTCCTGTTTGATTGGCATTGAGTCAGTAAGTTTGATCATGGACTCAAAACGGATTAGCTCCAAAATTCCTAAGTGACCAACCAGATCGCCTGGTTTAAATTTGAGTGCCTGATGCAGTCTTAAAGTATTAAGTGCTGCCTCCTTCCTCACATGCAGATGCGAAGGAAGTAGAGCAAGCATTGCCTGCATAGCTGCTGTGGGACACGACTGCATTGCTCCTGTAGTCCCTAAACAGGCAAGGGGTTGCAATTTTTGCAACTTTCTTTGCGCTACTTTTTCTTCTGTTTTTGGCCACCATACACATGATGCGTAGATCACCATAGGTCTTACAACCGATAGGTAGAACCAGTGTATAATTTTCGGCTTTAGACCCCAGGTCTTACTAAACAGCATACGGCAGCAGTAAGTGTTCTTTCTAGATGTGGGTTCCAGGTAATTTTTTGGTCCAGGATTACACCTAGATACTTGCTTGACTTCACTGGAAAAGCTTAGGATCGTTCCGTTCAGCATAGGAGTTCCAAGGTTAAGTTTTCTCTTTTTGGACATTAAACCCCTCTGACGAGCACGAGTTGAACATTATGTTTAAGGCAATTTGCATGAGGTTTGAAATCATAATCTCATGTCTACCTCTAATAGTCACCCACTAGGTCAGTTGCATAACCCTGGACGTTGAAGCCTGAATTACTCAATGTATGGTGGAGATCATCGACCACCATTGACCACGGCAAAGGCGACAGGACTCCACTATGTGGACAACCCCTGACAGGAGTCACCCTAGCCGACTCCTCCCCCACATCTACGGCAATTATTCTGCTTCTGAGAATGGATTGTATCCATTTTATTGCAGGGGACTGCATTCCCCTTTTTTTCGCGGCTTCTACGAAAGCACACATGGCCACTTCTTTAGCTGTAAATGTCTTTTCAATGTCTTGGACAAGGCAATGTAGAACATTTATTGTTGATTTGCCAGGTTGATAGGCAAACTGTTTGGACTGAAGCGGTATTACCGTAAGGATTTTGCTTCTAATCTGTTGATCTAATAGTTTCTCCATTGTTTTTAGGAGAAATGAGTTAATGGGGCAGTAAGATTCCCTTCTGATGAAGGTCTTCCTATTTCTTGGGATAAACGCTACCTTAACTTCCCTCCAAGCTTAGGGAATATAGCCAAGTACATAGCTTGGTATGAATATACTTCTAAGGGATGGGATGAGCTCCTCAATTTCATGTTGAAGTAGGACAGGGCAAATACCATTTCTGCCCGGTGATTTAAATGGTTTGAAGGCAGATATCGCTCATTTAATTTTGTTGGAGGTGAATATTTTCCTTGGCAGTCTTTTTCCTTCTTTGATTGGACGGTGTACATCCTCATCCAGATAGTCCTGTGGGAAATCACCTTGAGTTATACGAGAGCCTGGGAAATGAGTACCTAAAAGTACTTTTATATTTTCCTGCTGACTTTCTGCATATTTGCCATCGGGCTTTTTGAGTGGTCCTATTCCGTTTGAGTGGTCTTTTGCAAGAACTTTTTGTAGGCGGACTGCTATCCCTTCACAGAACCGTCTCCATGATTTTCTTTCAGACCTTCTTAACTCTTTATTATACTCCGTAAGGGCTTTTTGTAGTTTTCCCAGTTTCCAGAGCTTTTGGCTCTATTGAACGTTTTCCTAGTACCAGCCCTAAGTCGGCCGAGATCCCTATTCCACCAAGGTACATCTCTTTGGACTGCCTTTTGTTTGACGGGATAGCTTTTTTCACAATATGAACATGATGTTTTGTAGTTGGTATGAGGCTATGTCTAATTCCTCTATGGTGTCAACGGAATGTGTTACACCTTCGACTAGTTCATACACGTACCTTAGATACTCAAACTGTAATTCCACTTATAATTATATAACTTCTTTATTATAAGAAGTTGTTTACTACTTCAAAATTATAAAAATTGACGAAAGCTTAATATAAAAAAATTTTGAATACCAATAATTTCGTTGCAGTTCCCAATTTTAATTTTTATAATAGTTACCAAAATTTACTTTTTAAATATGGCGACTGAAAAAATTGGTAAAAGTTAGAAAATTTTATTTATATCAGTAGCGAAGGACACTAGGGTGTATATATGGAGGTGCTCTAGAATCAGCACGAAAAATTTCATTTTTTTAAATTTACGTTAAAATGCACTAAATAACCTATCCACGTCTATTATGACTTATTTTCATTGTTGTTTTTTCAGGTGCAAATGTCACTGTAACCCATATACAGGCGACCCACCGAACTGAAGACAGTATCACCCTCGAATGGGAATTAGAACCTCTTTACGCCCATTGTGTGCAATTTTTCCGAGTCGTCCGTTGGGATTTCGAAAGCTTGCCAGTCAGCACTTACGCCACTTATGACTATGCCCATTTGGAAGGTTTCGTGCCTTGTACAAGATATGAACTTACAGTCACGCCTATCTACAACTATGAGGAAGAGGGAGGAATTGGGCTGCTTCAATATGATACACCTGCAAATAGTGAGTTCCCAATAATTCCCAAGCACCGAAGTCTTGTATATTTGAGATATACTGTATGACCCATTTGCTTTGGAGTTACCCTGTAAAATTTTTATTTAACGTGCAAATTTCACCACTTTTTTTTATTGTAAAACTTGCATTTTTAAAGCAAAAAGAGGCATACTACGTCAGTTTTTAGGAGTAAAATTTTAATGATCTAGAGTGTATCTCACTTCAGAGTGTAACAGCATAATAATTCTTTTGTTCTTTGTCTGATTTAAATCAACTGATCTCAAAAGGTCACCAAGGTCTATTTAATAGAACATAATATTTAATTCTTTTGGTTGTATTTATTGTTCATTTGTATAAATTGTTTCAAAAAGATAAATTTACAAATAATTTTAATTTTAATAGAAATATTCTCATGGAATTGAAATATTTTCATGGAGCAGAAATTACTTAAGAACAAATACGAAAGGTTTCTATGAATGTGCGTAAAAATATTAACAATAGTATTGAAATAAATGGTAGATTGGTAAAAGTGAGGAAAATTTTACAGCTTTTGTAACGGACTTCTCTACTTTTTTTGTTTCAGTTTTGTTGCAAGTTCCTATTTCTTTTTTGATTTATTGAAACTAGGCATAAGAATAATAATAATACCATGATACTAGCGTATAGTTTTATTTAAATTTTTTCTGATGGATAACTTAATGTTCAGAATAAAATGTAAATGATGTATTGTGCATTTTTAATAATGTATACAAAAACGTTATTACTTAAAAATTTTCGAGAAAATTTAGGACAAGCCCGTTTTGAGGAGTAGTTAATCCAGTAGCGTTCATAGATTTTTTCTAAAAAATATATACAGGGTTACTGGTAATTCGATACATTCCTTTGGAGATGTGATGGGGCATGATCTAAGAAGTAAATTTAGCTCTAACATATATTATGCAAAACTCAATAGTTTTTGAGATATTTAATTTTTTTTGTTTTTCTCAAAAAGTAGATCTTAATGTCCTAAAAGTTAATTTTCGAAAAATCTATTTGACATTTTTAAATTTTTTTTTACTGGATTACTTGTCCAATATTATAGATATGCGTTTGGAATGAAAAATATCTGGAAACATTTCGATCATGTGAACATCTGAAATAAAAACTTTAAAAATTTTTTTTTAAAATCAGCTATGAAATTTATCTATCAGGTTTCTTCAAAAAAATATTAACGTAACACGCGTATAAATTATTATGAAAACTGCCTTATTTCAATAGCTATCTAACAAGGTACAAATGTTCAATGTACTCTTAATAGTTCTAAGAAAATACTAGTAAAAATAACACAAGTAGTACGAATTTTATTTTTAGATAAACAGTAAAAAACATTTTAAAAGTAGAGTTTAATTCTTCATTAATTTCAAAGTTGTACTTTATTTTTTATATGCCTTGCTCAAAATGGGAGCCCCTATTCTGTATACAGACACGGCAGCGTCTTCTTATTTCCGTCCTTGTTACTCTGGTTGTCAGATTATGCCTTATGTGTTGGGCAGCATCGACTATCCTTTGTCTAAGGTTTTCTATAGTATTGACTGGTGTGGCATAGACCATCTCCTTCATATGACCCCATACGTAATAATCAAGAGGTGTTAAGTCAGGGCTTCGCGCTGGCCAAGGTATTGGGCCCGCTCTTCCAATTCAACTGTAGGGAAACGTTGATCAAGTAACTGTCGTACTGTCAGCCGATAATGTGCTGGACAACCGTCGTTCTGAAACATCATTCGCTGTCTGACGGCGAGAGGAACATCTTCTAAAATCTCCGCCAGATCATTTCTTAAAAAATTTTCATAGATTTCTCCGTTTAAATTTTGAGGAAGAAAGTGTGGCCCTATTAAATAGTGGCCAATGACTCCCATCCACACATTAATAGAAAACTTCATTTGGAAACTAGTTTCACGTGTTAACTTGGGATTTTCCTCTGCCCAATAATGTAGGTTGTGGAAATTTGTTATACCCTCGCGATTAAATTTCGACTCGTCCGTCCATAAAATACTTGTTAAAAAATCTGCACTTTCTGCATCTGAATTTAACATAAAGCGGCAGAATTCCGCTCTTCTTCCAGGATCACCTTCCTCCAAGCCTTGGACAGGGGTATAATGGTAACGATGACATCCAACTCTACGTACCGTAGACCAAACTTTCCATTGTGACTTTATTAGTTGAAATAGTTGGGTCTTCCTCTAAATACCTCGATATTTCTTCCTCATCATCTGGTTCATAAACGGGAGGAGCACCAGTGTCACTTCTTCTACATTTCACGGAGCCAGTTTCAGCGATATTTCGATATGCCGTACTGAATACACGTGCATTTGGTAAGCGGCGGTTGGGGTACCAAAGACCATATTCTCGGCGAGCTTCAGCAGCGTTGCCGCCACAGTATCCATAGACAAACAAGATATCAGCGTATTCTGCGTTGGCATACGCGGCCATGGCACAGAAAATACAATAACAACAACTAATAACAACAACTACGAGCAAAATCAAAATCTTCGATAACTAATTTAACAAGACCAACAAACTTAAGGGACACGGAGATAAGAATGTCAGTTAATGACATATATGCACAAACGTCAAAGTCAAGGACTGACTGACTTAAATGAAAATGAACGATTAGTTGTTTAATAAATTCCGCCACCAGCATTATCTTTACTAATTTTTTATTAGAACTATCAAGGGTACATTAAACATTTCTACCTAGTTAGATAGCTATTGAAATTAGGAAGTTTTTATAATAATTTGTACGCGTGCTACATTAATATTTTTTTAAAAAACCTAATAGGTAAATTTCATAACTGATTTTTAAAAAAAAATTTTTACAAGTTTTTATTTTAAATGTTCACATGATCGAAATGTTTCCGGATATTTTTCATTCCAAACGGATATCTATAATATTGGACAAGTAATCCAGTAAAAAAAAAATTAAAAATGTCAAGTAGATTTTTCGGAAATTAACTTTTAAAACATTAAGATCTACTTTTTTGAGAAAAACAAAAAAACTGAAATATCTCAAAAACTATTGGGTTTTGCATAATGTATGTTAGGGCTAGATTTACTCCTTAGCTCATGCCCCATCACATCTCCAAAGGAATGTATCGAATTACCAGTAACCCTGTATAATAAAATATATATACAGTGTCCCGCTTTTCATAAATCGACCCTAATATCTCAGTATTAAAACGCGATTTTCTTCAAATTTGGATGGTAATTGTATCTTCTAAAAATGAATTATTTGGCATAGTAAACATTTTCATTTTTCACTGGAGTGCGGATTTAAGGGGTAAAATAGGGTAGGTTTTTTGGCAAAAGGATATTAGGGCTTATTTTAGACACATTTTTCTATCATATTTGGATTCAGCATGTCCAAAAACCCCTTAATCCATATTCTCAATGATTTCAAAAACGAATTGTAGCAGAAACGAGAAATTAATTAATTTCTTAAAAACGCTTTTTAAATTTTTTATAACTTTGTTTAATTGCTATAACAAACTAAAAACTTTTTATTAAATTCTGGTCTTTTCAACTTAACCACCTTCCAACAAAATACACTTTTCAATAACCCTTCTTAACCGTTCAATCACTTTTCTTAAAGTTTGGGAAGTAATTTCTTGACACGCTTGCCTAATCTTAAGGCAAAGCTCTTGTCTGTTACGCGGCCGAGTAGCATATACCCCCATAGAAAAAAGTCACAAGGGATAATATCAGGCGATCTAGGGGGCCACGGTTGTAAAGAGCTATTTCTACCTATCCACTTAAAAGGAAATTTGCATTTAAAAAATTTCTAACTATCAGAGAATTGTGCGCGGGGGCACAATCTAACTGAAGGTATACATTTTCTCTCTGTGCTAAAGGCATTTCCATAAAAAAATCATGTAAATCGTTTTGTAAAAAATTTAGAAAATTTTCTGCGTTGAAATTATCCAGGAAAGAGGGGCCAACAATTTGTTCGTTTAATATGTCACACCACACGTTAACTTTTCACTTTATTGGTTTTTACAGTTAATTACAAAGTTGGGATTTTCTACAATTTTGACTAGATACCACACCGTTTGTCGTAAATGTTGCCTCGTCACTAAACAGTAAGTTCTTTAAAACAAATCTGTCGTTAAGATAGTTACTTTGCAACCGTAGACAAAAATCAAACCGCCGTTCAAAATCACCTTCTAAGAGAGTATGCAAAAATATTAGTTTAAATGCCCTAATCCTACTGAGTTTCAAACATCTCCATATTTTATTATTGGTTATATTTAGTGTTCTCGCAGCTCCCCTTATACTGCCATTTGGATTGTTCTGAAATTCTGTTAAAATGCGTTCGTCATCTGGATATTGTCGTGGATTTAAATTGTACCTTCTTGATCTTGTCTTGAAAATGGCTCCGGTTCTTGAAAATAGTTTGTTGATGTCACCAACGGTTTTGTGCCAAATTGGTGCTCGATCAAGATGACGTTGATTAAATATTCGAGCCACCTGACGCGTAGATCTTTCATTATCACGAAATAAGCGGACAATTTCAACTTTTTCTTCAATTGCAAGAACTACTCTCCGATTTTCTGCCATTATCAGTAAGATTGATAAATTAAATAACAATAGCCAACTAAATTAAATAACTTTTGACAATTCTTATGAATCGCCAAATGTCAAATAAAAACTTGTTTTTCAAAGCACCTTTGATTAATGCCTATGGAGCAAGGTAACTATCTTAACGACAGATTTTTTTAAAGAACATAATGTTTAGTGACGATGCAACATTTATGACAAACTGTGTGGTATCATTGGAAGGTGGTTATGTTGAAGAGACTAGAATTTAAAAAGCAGTTGTTTTTAGCAATTAAATAAAGTTATAAAAAATTTAAAGAGTTTTTTACGAAATTAATTAATTTTTCGTTTCTGCCACAATTTGTTTTTGAGATCATTGAGAATATGGATTAAGGGGTTTTTGGACATGCTAAATCCAAATATGAAAATTTGTCTAAAATAAGCCTTAATATCCTTTTGCCAAAAAAATACCTTATTTTACCCCCTAAAACCCGCACGCCAATGAAAAATAAAATGTTTACTATGCCGAATAATTCATTTTTCCAGCATATTATTACCACCCAAATTTGAAGAAAATCGCATTATTAATAACCGAGATATTAGAGTGGATTTACGAAAAGCGGGTCACACTGTGTTATATATATATATATATATATATATGAAGTGTTATTGTACTTCCGGGTGCTCTCCCGCGTCGACGGTCGACTCCTCCAGAAGTCACGGTTGTCTGAACGACGTTTCGGCAGAATCTCATCTGCCATCTTCAGGTTCTCACTGAAAGCTGCCTACTGCTGCTCCTCGTTGCTCGAACTGAACTGACGCTCTCCGCGCTGTGCGACGCCTTATATAGGCTGTGGTCTAGGGCGCGGCTGTTCCAACCCCCTCGCTGAAACGTCACGCTCCACGTGACTTCTCGTTGGTGGTTGGGCATCCTCGTGTCCAATCGTTGCCGTAGAATGCCGGGGTTCTCGCTGATTGGTCAGCGCTCGGCTCTGACTCCTCATGATAGGTTGCTGTGTTTCTTCACTGTTTGTCAATTCTTGAACGTACCTCTTCGTGATTGATTCGTCCACGGTGGATCGTCGTGTGTTTTCTGTTACGTATCTTCCTACAAGGGCGGGCTTCCAAGAACTGGGTAATCTCTGCGTATCATCTCGTTTTCTCTTTTTTCAATCTCTATGGTCTCTTTGGTAATCCTTGACCTATAATGCTCGATATTATCTACTGTTCTGGTGTTGTCAAAGTCTATTTTGTGTCCTGTGGATTTTATATGCTGTGCTAGGGACGATGTTCTCTCCTCTTTTCGTACTTCTTTTTTTCTACGAGATTTATCCAGACTATTAATTATTAAGGATTTACAGTCAGAAGTGGGAATGTTGGAAAACATATTCGAGACATCAGATGATACTAAAATACTATTTTCTGGAATTATTTCATTACGTAATAGTCTAGTGACAACGAAAATGGCTGTCTACAGAGCAGTTGTCATTCCAACACTGCTATATGGATGTGAAAGCTGGGTCACTTACCGCCGTCATGTGAAAGAATTAGAAGGTTTTCAGCAAAGACACCTCAGAAGTATGATGAAAATCCGTTGGTTCCATCACATATCAAACGTGGAAGTACTCAGGAGAGCAAACAGCCTTCCAATTGAGGTGCTTATTTCAAGAGCACGCCTAAGATGGGCAGGTCACGTTCATCGTATGCATGATAACCACCTTCCTAAATGTACACTTTATGGTGAATTGCTAAGCGGTAGAAGAAGGCGTGGCGGTCAACGAAAGAGGTTCAAAGACGCTCTCCATGAAAATCTAAAATCCTGCGGTATTGCAGACGAGCAATGGGAACAACTTGCAGCGGACAGAACCGAATGGCGAGGGGTTGTGGCCAGCTATCAAGGAAATGTTGCTGCAAGAAGGCCGAATCCAAGACCTAACCAGGTCTATGTTTGTCCTGACTGCGGTCGACATGTGCTCTCCCGAATTGGCCTCTATAGCCATAGTCGTGTGCACCGTAGATGAATGGGAATTACAATAGACTACACCTTTTACTTGTTTTTTATTTTACGCAATCTATCGACTGTAACATTTTTATACTCGGACTCGACTAACGGCTAATAATAAATAATATTCTAGTGAGTTCTACTGAGTTCTACTGAGTTCTTGCTACTGAATGTGCTGGGATTTGAATTTAGTGAGATTTTTGATAATTGAGTTAACTTTGGTACCCAATGTTTGTATAGGGCTATTTATATATGAAACCACTGGTCTCACATTTTCTTTAGGCCGTAAAGTTTGGAAGGGACCGGGTTTACGTTTACTATTTTATATTTATTTGAACTATTAAATAAAGCATTATTTACTGATAAAAATTGTTTTAATTTGGATTGAAAGATATCTATGGGGCCTTTTCAATTTCTTTTAGTTCAGACTGAATGAAAAATTGCATATGCTATGTTCTGCTGGTGATTACTGGTTTTCAAGTAAGAACAGTAGAAAATATAACTAACAAAAACAATTTAAATTAGCTTGCTTTAATATATATCCACATACTAAATTTCACAGTAACGTTAAATATGTATCTCTAACATTTGGCAGCATTTCTGGAAAAATTGGGATCATTTTGCCATCACAAAATTTAAAAGTTAGCTTTAAATCACCATTTAAACTTGCAGATATATTATATAACGCCAAATATGAAACCAACCAACTTAAAAAATCAGGAGTTTATAAACTAATATGTCCGGATTGTAATTCTACTACATAGGTCAACCTGGTCGTTCATTTGAAATCAGGTACAAAGAACAATTAAGCTCTTTTATACTTCAAAAAATAGATTCAACTTTTGCAAACCATATTCTAGAGACAACATAACTTTCCGAATATAAACAATCTAAATATACTACACATGAATGAAAAATGTTTTAAATTAAGTTTATTAGAAGCATAGAAATGGTCAAATTGAATAAAAGTACCAACAATAATCTTCTAAATGACTAGATAGACTATATCTATCCTTTTCCAATGTATTTAATTTCTGAAAACTAATTTACATATTGATAATCTTGACAATGTTTACTGCCAGAATTTAGTTAATATTTTGCAGCCCTTCGTAAATTCATTCATTCGAATCTTCCGTTTGATAATGGTACGTTAAGTACTGAAACTGCAGTAACGTTCAAGTTACAATAAATAAATTAGTGATAGAAACAAAGTAAAATGTTTTAATAATATGTTGACATGATGAATTACTTATGTAAATGTTATGTAAATGGTATGTAAATGTTATGTAAATGTTAGGTAAATGTTATGTAAATGTTATGTAATAGTGTTTATTAGGATGACACGTGAACCTTTTTGGCTTAGATTCTAAAATTATTTAACACTGATTTTAGATTTGCACACACCAACATTATTATCAGTCAGACCAGGAACAACGTTCATTGACATGAGTTTGCAATTGCCATCATACTCAACAAACCGATGTACCATTAGTTCAGTCGTTGTGGATGGTTCACCATACGTCAATCTGACAATTCCAATAACGGATTCATCTTCCAGGCCGGCCGTTCCAATACATGTCGAATCTCTCCAACCTGACAGAATGTACATGTTCCGTGTGAGTGTAGTAAATACCGCGGGAGCCTCGCAACCTCTGCCTATTGGAATTCAGACTCTGCCGGCGACGAAAATAACTAACTGATAGTTTGTAAATTTGACATTAAATTATTTTCTAATAAAAACACTTAATATATTATTGCCTTATTTGAAAGTCCAGAGAAGATGTACACCTCCTTATGATGTTTGTTGTGTGAAAGCTACAAAAATAAACAATTTTGCAGTAGTCAATATTTGACAATTTCCATTATTTTGATCAATCATGAATTTTTAACATTTGAATCGTTAATTTTATAATAATAATAACAAAACTATCTTTAATTTAGCACAAAATTCCCAAAATAGCACGTCTCATTTAGCTGAATATACAGGCTGTCCATTTTATCAGGACCCTCGAGAACAGCTCACTTAATATCGGTCTTACAAAAAAAATGATTTTTATGAAAATTGTGCCGATTTATATAACCTACAAAATGGTGTAAAGACATTTGATATCCATGGCTTACTTTAAGAGTTATGGCGGAAAATATCGAAAATGAGAAAAAAGTCTAGGCCAAATATCTCCGTTATTTGAAGAGATACGAGAAAAATTCTAAGGCGAAATTTTTTTGCAAAACAGAGTGTTTCAACAAGGTTCTATCTAATTTTTTTTCAAAACCGCTGTATTTTGAGATTTATTCTCCTGGCAGTTAAAAAAATTATTTTGAAACGGGCGGAAAATGGCGCCATTAAAACAATATTTTCCTCGCTTTTCAACGATATATCACATGCCATATATATTCATTGGTACTACGTTAGTAATTATAAAAACATTTTTATAAAACCAATATTTTTTTTTAACAAACATTATGCTTGCCGTGGAAAAGTATGATTAAATAAAACAATAAAATAATTCAATAAGTTGGTCAAATCTTTGCTATAATAAAACATTAACACAATTAAGAAGAATAAAGTAAATTCAGGTAACAAAAACAAATTAATAATTAAAAGGAATATAGCACAGAGAACATTAATATTTATCTAATCCTCAAAATAATTTTTAAGATAAGTGTTCAAAGTGTCCACCGCGATTTCTTTTGCACAATCGACCGCGGCGAGGCACTGCATTTAAAACATTACTCAGCATTTCGGGGGTAACTGTAATACATGCCTGTTAAATTCGAGCTTTTAGGTCCTCTACATTTTGCGGTGTCGTCGAAAGCACCTTACCTTCAATATACTCCATAGAAAAAAATCCATTGAGGTTATATCTGGAGAATGAGGGGGCCATCGAATAAATCCATTGGTACCTATCCAATGTTGAGGCAAAATTTCGTCTAAATAATCTAGGCAAATCTGGGAATTGTGGGGAGGAGCTCCATCTTGTTGAAAATATTGAAAGTTGTGTCGATTCTCTAAAGGTAGGTCATCTAAGAATTCATTAAATTCATTTCTCAAAAAGTTTAGGTACCTTTGACCACTGAGGTAACCATCATAAAAATAAGGACCTATTAAATTGGTGCCTAAAATACCTATCCACACATTTATTGAAAAACGATTTTGAAACCCAGTCGGTCTATGCCAGTGTGTATTTTCAGAAGTACATTTGTAATGAATATTGCGATTAAAAAATCCATTATTGGAAAAATTTGCCTCGTCGGACCAAAGCATTTTACTACATATTAATGGATCGGCACGCTTCTTTTCCAGCAGCCACCTACAAAAAGTTGTCCTCCTTGGTTTGTCCCCCGCTTGTAAATTGTGAATTTTTTTGGCTTTATAACGCCGGTAACCATTTTTCTTTAACATTTTTCTAGTACTTGTTTTATTTATATGACAAGCAATTTGAATTTCTCTTAATGATGTTTCCCGTTTCAAAATAATTTTTTTAACAGCCTGAAGAGTAAATCTCAAAATATAGCGGTTTTGAAAAAATTAGATAAAACCTCGTTGAAACACTCTGTTTTGCAAAAAATTTTCGCCTTAGATTTTTCTCGTATCTCTTCAAATAACGGAGATATTTGGCCTAGACGTTTTCCGCATTTTCGTTATTTTCCGCAATAACTCTTAAAGTAGGCCATGGATTTCAAATGTCTTTAAACCATTTTGCAGGTTATATAAATCGGCACAATTTTCGTGAAAATATTTTTTGTTGTTGATATTCTCGAGTGCCCTGATAAAATGGATAGCCTGTATAATGTCGAAATTTGGAATTAAAAACATTATACCAAATCTCATCTTGCGAATTTGGAGTTTTAACCTTCTGTAATATATATTTAATATTGTTTTTCTTGTATAATTAATTTTTTATTAATGTTTCTAGTTCCACATCTCTATCTTGTTCATCGCACAGCGATTTTAAATTAAAATCTGTAGAATTTACTGCATATATATATATATATATATATATATATATATATATATATATATATATATATAATCTAGTAGTGTGTGAGTTTGAGCATTATTAGGAATAAGTGCTCTAGTGAAGATAAATCATCTATACGTGAACGCATATCAGCAATAATATTATCTTTACTACCTTCAACATGTTGAATGTTGTTTGTAAATTGCGCTATAAATTTCACATAACATATTTGTCTAGGATTTCTCTCTACCGTGGAGAATAAAGCTGTTGTCAAAAATTTGTTATCCGTAAAACAAATAAACTTTTTTTCTTCTAAAAGGTATTCGAAATGTTTAATGGTTGAATATAAAGACGTAAGTTCTTCAATAAAAGTAAAATATCGTTTTTGAGTGTTATTAAGTTTTCGTGAAAAGAAAGCTAAAGGTATACAGATAATATAGGTCCATTACCTCCTTCTGGAGGTTGCTCTTACATTCTTACTGTAGTTGAACGTGTTACTCGTTAGCCAGAAGCATATAATTCGTAATATTTGTATAACATTACGGCACAAACAGTGATTTAATTATAAATAACTATAATGATACCATGCAGTCGAGAACCTTGTCAGATATATTTGTGTCACTTAATTTAACCTCTCCAATTCTTAAACCAACCGGAATAGCTTCTAACAAATCGCAGTCCACACAAATGACGATTAACTACGTTGTCACATGTAACCCGAATTTTATGAAATATGAAAACTTTAATCCACCCTCAAATGTATACCTAAATAATAATACCCTAATTCCAAACTAGATCGGTCAATAAATGAATTTTTCTCGTTGCAGAAAATTACTAATGATATCGACATTATTTTGAATGACTTTTTTTAACCCTTTTTATGTTTCAATACAGCGTGCACTATCAGGAGTAATTTTGTGCTGAAATAAATATCTAAAAAATAGAACTTTCCCCAAAATTAATCAACAATGTGTCTATTTCAAAAAGACAGTTCCCTCCTTTTTAAAAACGGCAGCAGTTATTACGATATATAAAAAAGGGGATCAGCATAACATCGACAACTATCGTCCAATATATTTATTGAGCACATTCTCGAAAATCTTTGAGAATTGTTTATAATAGAATTTTAAGGTTTCTAAATAGTCATAACATCTTAAATCTGGCACATATTCACGAAAAAATGGATCAAAATCATCATGCTGTGTCAATATTATTAGATCTTACTCGTGCATTTGACAACAGAAAGTTTATGTGTAATAGGATCTTCAACATGGGCCTGCGTCGTACTATTAATGAATGGGTGAAATCTTTTTTATCCGGCAGAAAAATAATAATTGTGAAGGTGAATGAAATACAATCGCACATATATGACATAGACATTGCAACCCCCCAGAGCAGTGCATTAGGACGCTTATTTTTTTTACTATTTATCAATTGCTTGCATGATTGCCACAGGGCAAAGTATTCATGTATGCTCACGACACAACGATTGTGGTATCAGATAGAAATCCGTTAGTATTATAAAAAAAAAGTTTATAATAGGTAATGCAATAGCATTTCCTTGTTATTTGGTGATTGTAATCAAAGCGGCGGCAAATAGGAGGGGTTCAATGCTGATTGGGAATTAATGTAGTAGCAAACGCTATGATGAAAATAAAACTTAATGCAAAACAGAGGTCAATAATCATGTTATGTTCGTACATTATAGAATTTACGTGGTAAATAAGAATTAAATACTCATGTAAAATATCATAGAATGTTGAGGAAATATCCTCTAATTGATTACACAAATGGCAACTACCAATTTGTGTATGACTGCCGAACAACGTAAAACGCGGTTGGCCGATGTAATTCAAATAGACAGACGTCCCGGTTTAGAGCTTCGTCGAAATGTAACCCCCTAAAATATAAGCAAGGTACCGGACCGATAGGCCCAAGCACTAACCGCTGGCCTGTACAGTTTGTGGTTAGTAAATAATTATAGTGACGGATCGTTATTCAATAATCATAGAAGACCAGGTAATCGCCGGGAGAAACCTCACACAATAATTTGAACTGCTAAACATTCTTGTGAAATCTTACTTGTCAACATAGGTGCACGGCAAGCCATCGATAGTACCTCAACTGAAGTATAAGTGAAGTTAAAGTCGCTTGTCATTGCTTAAATTTTGAAAATATACAGTTCTGTAATATAAACTTGTTATTTAGCAAACGTAAATCTGTCCATTAAAATATTCAACAGGTGAACATTGAACCTCATTATTGAAAATAATAACTGAGTAAATTGCAATATAATAATATCCTATTTTCTTGTTAAAAATCAAAGCCAATATTTCATAAGAATCTAATGTTTCTTTTAACACCACAATCTGCAAATTAACCATCTTCCCACCGAAACCAGAATGTAAATTCAATTGTAAATAAAATCGCAGAGAAATAAACAGGTTATGATACATACATAGATAGTTATGTCGGTGAAATTGTCGTCGTGTAAACCGCAGGGTCGGTGGTAGGACAGGCGAGCGTAGCCATGCACTGTCTCTGTTCTATATGCATCCCTAACGTTCCATTCACTTTTGCCCTAGTTTACGTACAACCCTGTACATGTTTCTGATTTTGCTAATTAAGCCAGTCGCCATGTACTTCGTACCTTCGAAAAATTCTGAACTTAACGAAACTTTGGGATGTTGTTTGTGAGTGTTCAGTAGTGCTACACCCAATTTATCCAACAAAAACAACCTGTGGAATTTTGAGGAGAGACGAAAGTCCCCAAAATTTTTGCAGTTTCTTCGGTTTTTTCGAAATATTTCGAAAACGGTTGATTTTAGCAGACAACTTCAAATTAATAAATTGTAGCTGATTAAATTTCCTGCAATTTGCATGGTAAGACGTATTTCTTTTATCCCATAGATACCAAAATACAGTTTCGAAAAAATGTATGCAAAATTTCTCAAAATCGTAAAAAACTGCTGAATAGGATGGTTTTCGATATTTATTTTCCATTTTTCAACAAATTTAATGGAATTGTGGTATCTACTTCCATTTGCATAGGTTCAACTACCCCCTCTCCTCCCCCCATAACTGAATCGATTCACCCAATTCACACAATTTAGTTGTGTCCCAGCCGTTGAAGGCGTGTGATTGTTCGTTTCAATGCGAATGAGATCTCAAGGAATTGCTCAAATATGAACTTTTACCCTTCCCAATGTCTCTTTTTACTGAGGAAGGAATGCGTAAGGGCATAAAGTCAGCATTGTATGATGCAATATTCACCCCTATGCAAGGTGAAACAAACTTTGGCTGCAGAAATTATGCAGTAATTGATGAAGGGCTCCTACTCCATAAGGTTGTATGGAATAAGACCACAATACCCACTACCCACGTTTCAGTCAGCGTGCCAGATCTATGTGGACTATGTGCAAAAACACTTTTGGTGCAATACCTCAGTAGTATTTGATGGATATCCTAACGACACCTCCTATCAAAGCACCAAAGCCGCAGAAAGATCTGTCCGGACTGTACTGCACTCGTCCACCAAATTTGTATTTTCAGCATCAACTGCAGTGACAATGGCTCAACAGACGTTCTTATCAAACGACACCAACAAAAGAAACTTTATCACAATGCTGATGAGAGAAATGATAGCGAAGACAATTGCTGAATATGACAGTGTAATTATTACAGGCGAAGATGTAGATCTCCTCATGTTACTGACAGTCCTAGCCTCCACTTCCTACAAAATCATCTATTTCGAGAAGAGTGGGAGAGGTAATGCCCCATCAATATTATATTCAGCAGCTTCATGCAAGATCGACCCACAAGATATTCTCTTTCTGCATGCAGTAATTGGGTGCCACACCACTTCAACCACCTTCAGACAAAGGAAGAAGAAGATCTGCAGAACTTACATGACCTAGTAGCTGTGTTCAAAGACCCGGAAGCCACCATCTACCAGATTTACGAGGCAGGCGAGAAGTTTCTGGTGGCACTGTATGGAGGGAACATGGAAACTGATCCCTCGACAACCTCCGATACCAACTTTTTACTAAGTCGGTGGCCAAACCTAAATTACAACTGACCAGATTGACACCTACCAAAGACGCGGCCGCCCACCATGTTTTCCGAACATATCTCCAGGTCCAATCATGGCTGGGTAACGACATTGTACCGTCAGTTTGGGGGTGGCCGCTGACGAGAAGAGGGGTCGTCCCCATCAAGACCACACGTAATGCAGACAACATATTGAACATCGTCTTTTGTAAACGCAAGAAAGGGTGTAGCAATGCCGCCTGCAGCTGCAAGAAAGCAGGACTGCGGTGCTCCACCATTTGCAAGAACTACTCGGGGCATGCATGCGAAAATTCACCAGAGTCTGATCTCCAGGACGAAGAAGGAGAGCACGAAGAAGAAATGATTATGAAGGCACTGCTAGACGATGAAGAAGAGCGTGAAGAAGATAAAACTCCGTACGGTGCCAAACGCCTAAAATATTAACATTTACTATTAACTATTTACATTTCCCTACTTTCAAATTTTCCTTACAAATTTACTTTATTAGACAGTAGGAATCGCTATAATATACTACATATAACGCTATAATATACTACATATAAAAATACTTTGTTTCTATGTTCTTCTTTCAACCTAATGGACATCTACTAGTGAATAAGACAAGTTGGGTTATTTTATACTCTTTCGAACCTTGTACGCTGTATAGGATGAATCAGCTCAAAGGAGGAGGAGGTCGTGGTGGGGGGGGGGGGGTTAGTTGAACCTATGCAAATGGAAGTAGATACCACAAGTCCATTAAGTATGTTGAAAAATGGAAAATAAATATCGAAAACCAGGGTTTTTAAGAATTTTTTACGATTTTGAGAAATATCACTTTTTCGAAACTCTGTATCTCGGTACCTATAGGTTCAAAAAAATACGTTTTACCGTGCAAATTGTAGGAAATTTAATGACTTGTAAAAAATAATTTCTGTTTAATCGTTGTTGTAAAATTGATTTTTGCACAAATTTGAAATGAAAATAAGAATTATTTTTAAGTAATAGGTACCCGGGTGCTTCATAGGGTATAACCAATCAGTCGTAATACTTTAAAAATATATACTATACTAACAGTGACATATATACAGGGTGTCTCACCGGGAACTGAATCGATTTAAAGAAAATTACGCATCAGAAAATTTTGAAAATTTAGATAATTACTAATGTCGGTGTGGCCAATCCAACTAAAATAATTACAAGCAGCTGGCATTTCCGCTTATATCGGAAGTCGATGCCAACTTACTTATTTCAAATGGAACACCCTATAGATATTTTAGCATTTTCGAAAAAAGCATAAAATTCTGAGTCGAAAATATGTCATATCATATACCTAAACCTAGCCGTTTCAGAGATATTTGACATTTTATAGAAAATTTGACAGGTGCAACGGTTTGCAAGAACCGTTATAACTTTCTTCGTGTAAAATATTCTCATTTGCTTCTTGTCACGTAAAAAGAACACAAGGAGAACTACGTTCTACAACTGAAATAAATTCAATAACATTATACCAAGTGTTCCGTTTTCATGTTACATTTTGTCAACTTCAAACCGCGAAAACTTGTTTAGGTCAAATGGAACACCCTGTATTTTTTTACGTCAAGTTGTGTAAAATTGAATTCCCTTTTATCTGATATTAGCATTGTGGGGGTTAAAGTTACAACTTTTTGAAATATAAAAATAGTCATGATTAGAAACAATCAGTCATTATCTTATGTCAAAAAATGCCAGCACGTTTAAATTATACCAACAAAAACTTTTTAAATTTGTTTATTATTTATGGTGAATGCGATAAAGTAATATCAAGAACTTGCAGCACATTTGCTACTCGATATCCACAAAAACGTAAAATAACACTAACACTGTAACATGCGTATTAATCGAATTGAAGATATGGCATGAACTAAAATAGCAGATATAAGATCAATTTAAAATATGATTTCATTTTAATTTAATAATGGCTCAAAATTCCGCCCTCGAACCTCGACACATTTTTCGCACCTTCGGATTAGTTCCTCACGGGTAGCTCTTCTAATTGAATCCTGTGATATGTTTTGAAATGCATTTCTTACTCTTTGCATACAATCTTCAATGGTTGTTAATGGGCTCTCATAAACTTTACTTTTAATAGTTCCCCAAATGAAATAATCCAGAACTGATAAATCGGGCGAGCGAGGAGGCCATAAGAAAGGTCCATTATTGGCAATCCATTGATCATAAAAAGTGTCTTGTAAATAATTATTAATTAAATATGCGTTATGTGGGGGAGCATCGTCGTGCTGATAAAAAATGTTTCTATGTTCGGCGAGAGGTAAATTTTCTAAATAGCTATTATTCAAATTTTGTAAGATATTCAGATATCTTTCACCTAAAAAAAAAAACAAAAATTTACCTATGCATATTAGCAGAAGAGAAAATTTAATTTACCGTTTAAATTTTCCTGATAAAATTGTAATGCCACCACTCTATCGTTTCTTATGGCACAGTAAACATTGAACTGCCAACTTTCTTGAAAGTTTCGCTCTCTGAACATATGAGGCTTTGAGTTACTCCAATAATACGAATTGTGTCTATTAAAAAGTCCATTTTTAGTAAATTTTGCTTCATCTGTCCATATAATATTTCCCAAATAAGAATCGTGACCCTCAGACCTTATTAGAATAAACTCATAAAAAATCTGTCTTCTTAGGAAATCTGTTTCTTTTCATTCTTGAACCACATGGAATGAAAACGGGTGAAACTTATGTTTTAATAAGATTCTTTTTTTTTATACATTTATTTAACGTCGGCCTATCCGCTACTGAGGCCTAACACCGACGCCTGTAGACGAGCTACCCCCAACCAGGAATTTTTTCCGAACCTCTTCCCTTAAGAAGAGTAGGGATCTTTTACTTGCCTAACATTTAATAGACAAGGAACCGACGGCTTTACATCCCCTCCGAAGGATGGTATATCTCCTATACAACCCTCGCCAAAGGTTGTATAGCTTCCGCGCATACACTGATATACAAGCCGCTGGAAGATGTGTGAGGCGAGAACGCGGTTTCCGTTGGAATGGTCACCCATCCAAGTAATAACTGCGCCTGTCGTTGCTTTACATCGCATACCGAAGTATGTACATAGTAAAGACGCACCTACGCTCGCCCCTTAATAAGATTCTGTGAGTTGAATCCTTGCATAGTCCCGATTCCAGAGCAGCTTTTCTTAATGACATCCTTGGAAATGCATGAAAATATCCCACAATAACTATTTCAATGTTTTCGTCATCAACAATATGCTTCCTTCTTTGCATTTTTGCCTTGACAGAGCCATAATTTTTAAAATTTTCCAGTATGCGTTTTACAGTGTTTGGTGACGGTTTCCGTTTTTCTGGATATCGAGTAGCAAATGTGCTGCAAGTTCTTGATATTACTTTATCACATTCTAAATAAATAATAAACAAATTTAAGAATTCTGCGTGGGTGTAATTTAAATGTGCTGGCATTTTCTGACATAAGATAATGACCGATTGTTTCTAATCATGGCTATTTTGATGAAATGATTACAACAATTCATGAATTTCTAATAAAATCGCAAATATTTCAAAAAGTTGTAACTTTAACCCCCACAGTGCTAATATCAGAAAAAAGGGAATTCAATTTTACACAACTTGACGTAAAAAAATACAGGGTGTTCCATTTGACTTTGGTGAGAACTTGTTTAGACAAGTTCTCGCGGTTTCAAGTTGACAAAATGTAACGCGAAAAACGTAACAAGAATTAGAAATTTAATTTCATCAAGAAAACACAATAATAAATTCTTTAAGAAATCACCAATATACTTGGACTGTCGTATTTACAACTATTTGCCGGACGAAATAATATATTGTACATCTGTACTTGATTTTAAAAAACTCCTCAAAAAACTTGTAATTTAACGAATGAATAATGCATTTTATTCCATTAATGAATTAATTTCATTTGTCACAAATACTGTCATATGATTATTATTTATTTATTTATTTTGTTTGAAAGGTTTACATTCTCTACGTAAGTCTTTTTTTTAGGATTGTTGAATGCCCTATAAAAATGATTAATCATTCTGTAGCATTGTAAACTCCAGGTGTTTTCCAAAAAATTATAATACATATCGTCATTTAAATTTTCAGGAAATATATGGCATCCGTCTAACTGCTTCCCTGCAGTTTCTGCCCGTACATTTATTTTGTAGGTATGTTGAAAATGGGTTTGTATTGCTGGGATTTTCCTTAGCCCAGAAATGCATATTCCGAGAATTAAATATGCCTTGTCGTGCGAATGGAGCCTCGTTAGTAAAAAATATTTTATTTAAAAAATCTGGAGCAAATTAACTCTTATTGGCATATCCTCAGGTAACAAATCTTGAGTTTCTTAGTAATGGAATGGATGCAATTATTGTTGTTCATGTAGTAGTCTTAAAGCGCTTTGGTGACATATATCCATTTTTATGCAACTGAAGATGTTAGACAAAAAGGGAGAGAAACGTGTTTCAATAATAAATTCATTAAAAAAGATATGTTCAGTAGGATCAGCATCGCAAGAAATACTTCCCACAACTTGCGCCTACCTAAACTATTCATTTTATTACCAAAATTCACCTACCCAGATAATTCCTTATGTCGCAAAAATTTCGATAGACTACCTGCACTACTGACCTAGATTTAAAGGGTATAGCCGTCAATGAGACGCTTTATCAAACTATAACTGAGTCTTCATATTTTACAAATTGACTGCGGACAACACAATTTCAGAGATCAGTATAATCTTTAATTTTGGAGATAAAATAAATCTCTTAAGTATTTCTTAGAACTAAACGATAAATTTATATTATCCCTTTTGACACCTTCGTTTTTGTTAATACCGTATATAAACAGATGTTTATATATATTGAAAGTATCAACAAGTTTTTAAAAATCATTACTCACGATGTTAGTGCTGTATCTATTTATCCTGGCTGTGCTTCATGGTGCCAATAGCGCAGACTCTTGCAGTAAGATTGTAATCTTTATAAATAGTTCTTAAGCTTTCTTTAATGATGAGGCGTAATTTTATGTCAAAAATATGCGGGATAACATCTAAGTAAAGTATTATGATTTTTAATGTTTCAGAAAGTTTCTTTAGGTTTTTCAAAAGTGAAACCAAATTTTAATTTGTTTCTACTTCTCGAAAAGAGCCCAAAGAAGCCGAACCACTTGTCGAGTTTTAATAAGACTTTCTGAAACATTAAACAGCATGACATTTTTTTTATACATGCTGTCCATTTGATCAGGGCCCTCGAGAATATCTCACCTAATATCGGTCGTACAAAAAAAACATTTTTACGAAAATTGTGCCGATTTATATAACCTACAAAATGGTTTAAAGACATTTGAAATCCATGACCTACTTTAAGAGTTATGGCGGAAAATATCGAAAATGCGGAAAACGTCTAGGCAAAATATCTCCGTTATTTGAAGAGAGACGAGAAGAATTCTAAGGCGAAAATTTTTCGCAAAACAGAGTGTCTCAACGAGATTTTATCTAATTTTTTTCAAAACCGCTGTATTTTGAGATTTACTCAGGCTGTTAAAAAAATTATTTTTAAACGGGCGGGAAATGGCGCCATTAAATAGAGTATTTTCTTCCCTTTTTAACAATATATCACATGCCATATTTCTTCATTGGTATTACGTTAGTAATTATAAGAACTTTTTTTTTAAACCAATAAATCCTTTTTAACAAGCATTATACTTGTCGTGGAGAAGTATGATTAAATAAAACGATAAAATAATTCAATAAGTCGTTCAAATCTTTGCTATAATAAAACATTAACACAATTAGGAAGAATAAAGTAAATTTAGTAACGAAAACAAAATAATAATCAAGAAAGCAACATGGAGCAACCGTTCCAACGAAGACCACGTCCTCGCCTCACCCATCTTCCAGCGGCTTGTATATCAGTGTATGCGCGGAAGCTATACAACCTTAGGCGAGGGTTGTATAGGAGATATACCATCCTTCGGAGGGGATGTAAAGCCGTCGGTCCCTTGTCTATTAAATGTTAGACAAGTAAAAGATCCCTACTCTTCTTAAGGGAAGAGGTTCGGCAAAATTCCTGGTTGGGGTTAGCTCGTCTACAGGCGTCGGTGTTAGGCCTCAGTAGCGGAAATAGGCCGACGTTTAAAAAAAAAAAAAAAAAAAAAAAAAACATGGAGCAATTATGGAAGAGTATTCGCAGTTATGCCAATGTATAGAGGCCCTCCATAAAAGCGACACTCCTTGCTCAGAAAGTTAAAATGTCTTTACCAATTAATTTAAGTATAATATCCATTTGTTTGTATTTCATGATTTCACTATTATTTCAATTATTTTAAAATAGTTGGCCATGAACAAACTTGACAATTTAATTTTTTGACATATCATCTCAGTTAATACTTAAACTCTCAATTAATCACACTCGTTTAAGAATTTAGAATTTTCAAAAATGATTTTCACTCACATTGATTGTTATAATATATTCGTTACATATTGCCAATGCAATTTTAACTCTGGATTAGCTCAAGTAGAATATAGAAACAGATTTCCACAAGCACTACAGCCGAATAAAACTCTGTTCAGAAAATTAGCTACGAAACTGAAAATTAATGGTTAATTTTTAAAAAAGAAGACAAGGTTGAACAGTATTACTGATAATGTAAATAAGGTAAACAGAGTTATTAGTTATGTAAGAAATAAAAATACGGAAAATTTGGAAACATCATTAAGAGAAATTCAAATTGCTTGTCATATAAATAAAATAAGTGCTAGAAAATTTTTAAAGAAAAATGGTTACCGATGTTATAAAGCCAAAAAAGTTCACAATTTACAAGCGGGGGACAAACCAAGGAGGACGGCTGTTGGAAAAGAAGCGTATCGATCCATTAATATGTAGTAAAATACTTTGGTCCGACGAGGCAAATTTTGCCAATAATGGATTTTTTAATCGCAATATTTATTACAAATGGACTTCTGAAAATACACACTGGCATAGACCGGCTGGGTTTCAAAATCGTTTTTCAATAAATGTGTGGATAGGTATTTTAGGCACCAATTTAATAGGTCCTTATTTTTATGATGGTCACCTCAGTGGTCTAAGGTACCTAAACATTTTGAGAAATGAATTTAATGAATTCTTAGATCACTTACCTTTAGAGAATCGACACAACTTTCCATATTTTCAACAAGATGGAGCTCCTCCCCACAATTCCCAGATTTGCTTAGATTATTTAGACGAAATTTTGCCTCAACATTGGATATGTACCAATGGATTTATTCGATGGCCCCCTCGTTCTCCAGATATAATCCCAATGGATTTTTTCTATGGGGTATATTAAAGATAAGGAGTTTTCGATGACACCGCAAAATGTAGAGGACCTAAAAGCTCGAATTCAACAGGCATGTATTACAGTTACCCCCGAAATGCTGAGTAATGTTTTAAATGCAGTGCTTCGCCGCGCTCGATTGTGCATAAGAAATCGCGGTGGACACTTTGAACACTTGATATGATATCTTAAAAATTATTTTGAGGATTAGATAAATATTAATGTTCTGTGTGCTATATTCTTCTTATTATTAATTTGTTTTTGTTACCTGAATTTACTTTATTCTTCTTAATTGTGTTAATGTTTTATTATAGCAAAGATTTGAACAACTTATTGAATTATTTTATCGTTTTATTTAATCATACTTGTCCACGGCAAGTATAATGCTTGTTAAAAAAAATGTATTGGCGGTGTAGAATAAAGCGTTACTTAAACTGTGTTTAGGGGCGAGCGTAGGTGCGTCTTTACTATGTACATACTTCGGTATGCGATGTAAAGCAACGACAGGCGCAGTTAGTACTTGGATGGGTGACCATTCCAACGGAAACCGCGTTCTCGCCTCACACACCTTCCAGCGGCTTGTATATCAGTGTATGCGCGGAAGCTATACAACCTTAGGCGAGGGTTGTATAGGAGATATACCATCCTTCGGAGGGGATGTAAAGCCGTCGGTCCCTTGTCTATTAAATGTTAAGCAAGTAAAAGATCCCTACTCTTCTTAGGGAAGAGGTTCGGCAAAATTCCTGGTTGGGGGTAGCTCGTCTACAGGCGTCGGTGTTAGGCCTCAGTAGCGGAAATAGGCCGACGTTAAATAAATGTATATATAAAAAAAACTGTGTTTAGTGTTATTAAATAAATTAGTTCTTGTTCGTTAAAACCAAGTGTTTTAATTCAAAAGGCACATACAGGGTGAAGTTTTGGATCCTGCCAAAGACAATAAAATTAACTAAAGTGTTAATCAGACATTTGAGTGAAACAAGTACTCCAGGAGTATACAGGGTGTAGCGTTTGACCCTATCCAACGTTTTACGTGTCACCCACCCACTCTTCATAAATTCGAAAAATAAAGTGCACGCAGGCTCCCAGGGTCTCTCTCAAGCTCTAAGGCTCTCAGCTCTGCCGAATATTTTTATTTTATAACAAACGGGAGTCCTCTGCGTGTTCAAAATACATATACCAAAACCTACCTTTATACCACGAAAGGTAACTATAGCATCAAAACTGACAATTGACAAAGTCCTGAAGGCTGATAAGAAAGCATCGTTCATAAAACCCTCAAGAAAAATGTAAATATGTAAATAACTTAACTGTAAACATTACTCATAATTTTATTTTTTAAGAAAATATCGGTGTATTTTTAAGCAATGTAAATATTTAATTTTAAAGCAGGTTTTTATCTTATATTAAGTTTCCTGCATAAATAAATCAATTTCATGGCTCAAGTAAAATGTAAAGAATTTATCATAACTGATAGGAATAAAAATCAAAACTAGCTTGATCTGAGGAAGAGCAGCGATCCACCGCATAAATAATAATTTTAGAATTTCGTATCTATGTTTGGCATAACATCGGCCGACCGACCCGTTTTGTTGCTTCGGCAATCTGTAACGCGCCGGGAGAAGAATATCTTGTAAAAATGAGATGAATACAATAAATGAGATAAATAAAATATAAAGAAAAATGAATTGTAAATATAAGTTAATAAAGTACTTTTTAATGGTAATGGGATTGGGACCAGGAAATGAATCGATCGATACAGAGAAAAAAAGTACGCATCAGAAAATTTTGAAAATTTAGATAATTACTAATGTCGGTGTGGCCAATCCAACTAAAATAATTAGAAGCAGCTGGCACTTCCGCTTATACCGGAAGTCGATACCAACTTGCTTGTTTCAAATGGAACACCCTATATATTTTAGGGTTTCGAAAAGAGCATAAAATTCTGAGTCAAAAATATGTAGCATATTCTATACCTAAACCTAGCCGTTTCAGAGATATTTGACATTTTATAGAAAATTTCACAGGTTCAACGGTTTGCAAGAACCGTTATAACTTTCTTCGTGTAAAAGATCCCTCATTTGCTTCTTGTCACGTAAAAAGAACACAAGGAGAACTACGTTCTACAACTGAAGTAAATTCAATAATATCATACCAAGTGTTCCGTTTTTCGCGTTACATTTTGTCAACTTCAAACCGCGAATACTTGTTTAGGTCAAATGGAACACCCTGTATTTTTTTACGTCAAGTTATGTAAAATTGAATTCCCTTTTTTCTCATGTTAGCATTTTGGGAGTTAAACTTACAACTTTTTGAAATATTTGCGATTTTATTAGAAAGTCATGAATTGTTGTAATCATTTCATCAAAATAGCCATGATTAGAAACAATCAGTCATTATCTTATGTCAAAAAATGCCAGCACGTTTAAATTACACCCACGAAGACTTTTTAAATTTGTTTGTTATTTATCGAGAATGTTTGTCACCAAACACTGTAAAACGCATACTGGAAAATTTTAAAAATTATGGCTCTGTCAAGGCAATAATGTAAAGAAGAAAGCCTATTGTTGATGACGAAAACATTGAAATAGTCATTCTGGGATATTTTCATGCATTTCCAAGGATGTCATTAAGACAATCTGCTCTGTAATCGGGACTATGTAAGGATTCAATTCACAGAATCTTATTAAAACATAAGTTTCACCCGTTTTCATTCCATATGGTTCAAGGATTAAAAGAAACAGATTTCCTAAGAAGAGAGAATTTTTGTGACTTTATTCTAATAAGGTCTGAGGGCACGATTCTTATTTGGGAAATATTATATGGACAGATGAAGCAAAATTTACTAAAAATGGACTTTTTAATAGACACAATTCGCATAATTGGAGTGACTCAAATCCTCATATGTTCAGAGAGCGAAACTTTCAGGAAAGTTGGCAGTTCAATGTTTACTGTGCCATAAGAGACGATAGAGTGGTGGCATTACAATTTTATCGGGAAAATTTAAACGGTAAATTAAATTTTCTCTTCTGCTAATATGTATAGGTAAATTTTTGTTTTTTTTAAGTGAAAGATATCTGAATCTCTTACAAAACTTGAATAATAACTATTTAGAAAATTTGCCTCTCGCCGAACATAGAAACATTTTTTATCAGCACGACGGTGCTTCCCCACATAACGCATATTTAATTAATAATTATTTACAAGAAACTTTTTATGATCAATGGATTGCCCTTTCTTATGGCCTCCTCGCTCGTCCGATTTATCAGTTCTGGATTATTTCATTTGGGGAACTATTAAAAATAAAGTTTATGAGAGCCCATTAACAACCATTGAAGATTGTATGCAAAGAGTAAGAAATGCATTTCAAAACATATCACAGGATTCAATTAGAAGAGCTACCCATGAGGAACAAAGGTGCGAAAAATACGTCGAGGTTCGAGGGCGGAATTTTGAGCAATTATTAAATTAAAATGAAATCATATTTTAAATTGATCTTATCTCTGCTATTTTAGTTCATGCCATATCTTCAATTCGATTAATACGCATATTACAGTATTAGTGTTATTTTGCGTTTTTGTGGATATGGAGTAGCAAATGTGCTGCAAGTTCTTGATATTACTTTATCACATTCTCCATAAATAATAAACAAATTTAAAAAGTTTTCGTTGGTATAATTTAAACGTGCTGGCATTTTTTGACATAAGATAATGACTGATTGTTTCTAATCATGGCTATTCTGATGAAATGATTGCAACAATTCATGAATTTTTAATAAAATCGCAAGTATTTCAAAAAGTTGTAACTTTAACCTCCGCAATGCTAATATCAGAAAAAAGGGTATTCAATTTTACACAACTTGACGTAAAAAAACACAGGGTGTTCCATTTGACCTAAACAAGTTTTCACGGTTTGAAGTTGACAAAATGCAACGCGAAAAACGGAACACTTGGTATGATGTTATTGAAATTATTTCAGTTGTAGAACGTAGTTCTCCTTGTGTTGTTCTTACGTGACAAGAAGCAAATGAGGATCTTTTACGCTAAGAAAGTTATAACGGTTCTTGCAAACCGTTGCACCTGTCAAATTTTCTATAAAATGTCAAATATCTCTGAAACGGCTAGGTTCAGGTATAGGACATGCTACATATTTTCAACTTAGAATTTTATGCTCTTTTTGAAAACTCTAAAATATATAGGGTGTTCTATTTGAATTGAGCAAGTTGGTATCGACTTCCAGTATAAGAGGAAGTGCCAGCTTCTTGTAATTATTTTAGTTGGATTGGCCACACCGACATTAGTAATTATCTAAATTTTCAAAATTTCCTGATGCGTACTTTTCTCTATATCGATCGACTTAGTTCCCGGTGAGACACCCTGTAATATAATTCGATATAATAATACACAATAATTATATCATACAAAATATAACTTAGTCCGAGTACAGATTGCAATAAGTCGCCACCAGATGGCTCCATTCGACAAGTTGTGGACACCTTCAGTCTGTATTTGATAGACTAGAGGAACAGTGTAGGGTTGTTGAGTATTCACCTTTTCCGATTGAAGACGTAGTATGTCGCAAATCTTAGGGTATTATTTTCAATCGTTTGGAAACGCGCATTGTGCACCTTGATGGATGGCAATGTATTAAGTTCCCTTTTATAGGAAATAGTGAAACTGTTGGTCTATTGTATTAAGCATTTTACTACATGTTATATCATACTTTATTATTTCATCATTAGCTTACCAATACTACATAAAAGACACATTATGTTACCATTACTACACAATTATATTAATCTCGCTTTCATCATCATGTTACCATTATTACACAGTTATATCATACAGCATATTTAGCAGTGACTTATCAATAATGCATATTGTAAACCGTTATTTCACCATTATTAGACTACTCAGTAACCCCACATATTTATCAATGATATTCCATTAAGTTTTACCATTAACCTTCGTCGTACCGAGCGGGGTACAAACGCACCCCAGAGTCATAATTTTCAGAATATTTGTGGAAAATTTGAATATTCTGATTCGTCCATCCAAGTTATCCTCAATTAACGACTGCTTAATAAATTTCTGGCTGATTTCCCAAAATTTTTTACATAATTTTCACAAAAAAAATAATTGTCGCTTGGAGTACATTTGTACCCCGCACAGTATTCCGTGTATTTTTTTTTAGCGCGGTACTACGAACGTTTTCTTCGTCGTACCGAGCGGGGTTCAAACGCACCCCAGTCATAATTTTCAGGATATTTTTGGAAAATTTGAATATTCTGACTCGTCCATCTAAGTTATCCTCAATTAGCAACTGCTTAATATATTTCTGGCTGATTTCCCAAAATTTTTTACATAATTTTCACAAAAAAAATAAATTGTGGCTTGGGGTACATTTGTACCCCGCACAGTATTTCGTGTATTTTTTTTAGCGCGATACTACGAAGGTTTTCTTCGTTGTAGCGAGCGGGGCACAAACGCACCCCAGTCATAATTTTCAGGATATTTTTGGAAAATTTGAATATTCTGATTCGTCCATCTAAGTTATCCTCAATTAACAACTGCTAATATATTTCTGGCTGATTTCCCAATTTTTTTTACATAATTTTCACAAAAAAAAATATTGTGGCTTGGGGTACATTTGTACCCCGCACAGTATTTCGTGTATTTTTTTAGCACGGTACTACGAAGGTTTTAACCTTCGTCGTACCAAGCGGGGTACAAACGCACCCCAGAGTCATAATTATCAGGATATTTTTTGAAAATTTGAATATTCTGATTCGTCCATCTAAGTTATCCTCAATTAACACCTGCCTAATATATTTCTGGCTGGTTTCCCAAGATTTTTTACATAATTTTCACAAAAAAAAATTGTGGCTTGAGGTACATTTGTACCCCGCACAGTATTTCGTGTATTTTTTTTAGCACGATACTACGAAGGTTAAAGTACCGATAAAATACCATTAGCATGCCATACCAAGAGGTTCGTAACACATCTCAAACCCATTAAATCCCAGTCCATTAGTGCACATTGAAATCTTATTCTATATTCAATGGTACATTTCTAGCAGCATATCAACTATTACAGTTAAAACAGTTATTTTCGTATTAAACTGTATTAATTGGCTTCATATGTCGCAAAAGTGATTGAAACAATATTCATTCATACTTGTTATCTTTTTCAGAACCCGACCGCGTGGAGAATGTAAAGCTACATCAAGATTATATACTGCGTTGGGAACCGAGCACAAATTGTGAAGATACCTCGTACTATATATTCGTGAGTAATGTCAATCAAGGTGAAATCTACACTTTTCAAAGTGACGGGCCGTTTCTGGATGTTTCCCATCTGCCATTTTGCGAGAGGTTCTGGATCAGGGTTGAGGCAGTTTCAAATAATGTGATAAGCGACATCAACTTATTGGTGGAACAGGTACCACCGCCAGAAGGTGAGTCAGTTGTGTTAAGCTTAAGCATAAGCGGATTAGGATTGTCTAGATCTTTACAAACTGCTGGGTAATGAAACAGACTTCTTCTTATGTTGAATTTAAAATTAGATATTTTGATAAGGTTATGTCATATTACAGAAAAGTAAATGCTTTTGTGTTCTCTTATCATCTCAGTGAAACAATTCGCAAATAACCTGAATACATCTGTGACGTAAAAGTGATATTGCCTGAAAGTTATTTGTGGCATTCTACGAATATTCTGTTACTCCGCATATTTGAAACAGAATGACGCCATTAAATGGTAATTATAATACTGTTTTGTATTGACTCAAATTAATTTTATAACGTTAAACTGATAATGGTAAGGTGGTAAACGAATAACTTCATGTCCAAAGTACATTGGTTCTTTCTTATTGTTGCGTGTTTACACCCTCCAGTAAACACCATGTACGTAGGTTCAATCGCAACAATGATCTTCACAAACCACTACTTTATTTATCACTTAAATTACAATAATTAATCCTTAAAAATAACACAACTTTGACCTAACATAAATTCACTACTTTCAATCACAAATTATTAATGTTCTTTTCCATCTAATCACTTGTTCGTCTAATATAAAACTCTGCTCTTGTGGAACATACTCGAATCTCCTTCCAGAACCAGTCTCGAATATGTTGAAAATTTCTATAGTTTTCTAGGTCCTAAATGGCGGTTCATCATTTGCATTACAGTCTATCTTCTAAACTAAAATCAAAATTTTTAATATCACTGTGCAATATTTCATAATGTTTCTTGACATAATCAATCACAAATTTCTTATTTTACTGGAAAATACCAAGTAGAACAAACACCATCACTAACTTGCTCTATAAGTAAATTTTTCGTTTACAGTTTGATATGTGGTTCTCACTTGGCAAATACTTATCATCAAGATCCCATCTCTAACGGAGACAAAATTTAGAAATCCCCGAGATACCAACTGGGAAGGATATTTAGAGTCCCTCTGAGGGTATCTGGAGGGAGGAATAGCATCTGAAAGAAATATAGAGAGACTTGAAGTGACAGTGGTAAGCGAGGCGATAGTAGCTGCCTATCAGGAAAACTGCCCGGAAAAAACAAAAAAAACTATAGGTAAAATAGTTTGGTGGACTAATTACCTAGAAGGCCTTAGAGCGAGGATAGAAGGCTATTTAATAGGGCCAAACCCAAGCAAGACTGGGATACCTACAAAGTAAAACTCACGCAGTATAATAAAAAGGTCCGTAAAGCGGAAACAATGACGGAAAGTATCAAATTGATCATGGAGGCACACTTTCCGGGCTCACTGATCATAACAGACCTATAGGCATTATCCAGACCAAAGGCTAGGACGGCCCAAACCCGCGGACTGGAGGTTGGCCACCGAGATTATAAAACCTGACAAAAACAGATGGGCAATTAGGAAGTTCCAACCATTCAAATCTCCTAGGATGGACGGAATATATCCAATCTTGCTCCAAAAGGTGCTAGAGTTATTAATACCTTACTTATGTAAAATATTCAGGGCTTGTTTGGCTTGGAGATACATACCAAACATATGGTGAAAGGTGAGATCATCTACCTACCAAAAATAGGTAGATTATCGGACCAAACACCCAAGTCATATAGGCCTATGCTCCTATCCTCTTTGCTACTTAAAACGATGGAAAGATTGTTCGATAAGTACATTAGAGACGAATTACTAAGGGAAGACCCCCTGAGTGAACGTGTATGCACCCCAGCCGGGGAGGTCGACAGACCTTGCGCTGGATGAATTAAACAGACTACTAGCAAAGTTCTTAGATGACAAGAAAATGGCAGTAGTAACATTTCTAAACATAGAGGGGGCGTTTAATAACACGACAACACACTAACTAACGAGGGCATTATCAAACAGAGGAGTCCGAACAGTGATCTGCCGGTAGATTAAAGCCAGCCTAGACAATAGAATTATAATATCCAATCTAGGTGAGGCCTCCATTGAGGCGAAAATGAGCACAGGCTGCCTCCAGGGAGGAGTACTATTGCTTAGGATATGCTGATAACCTAGCAATAGTTATCAGGGGGTGATATGCGAAAACAATAACGGAGCGTTTGCAAAGAGCTCTAAATGTTGTCGACAAATGGTGGTGTAAGGAAAGATTCTCTATAAATCCCCACAAAACCACAGTCGTCACTTTTACACGGAGAAGAGCACGGGAAGGCCTAAAGCCCCTAAGGCTAAACGGAGTGAAAATTCCATTTGCCTGTGAGGTAAAATATTTAGAAGTCATCTTTGACCAAAAATTAACATGGAACTCCCACATCCAAAAAGTTACACAAAAAGCAACAATCGCCCTGGGAAGATGTAGGCAACTGTGTGAAAAAAACTGGGGGCTAACTCCCCAAATAAACCTGTGGTTATACACGATAGTAGTGAGACCCATGATAATCTATGGATCAGTGGTATGGTGGATTAAGATGGTGCAGTTGGGAGCAATAAAACTGAGGTTCTCTTGGACCTACCACCATTCATACAAAGCAAAGCTCGGTCACTGGTGCACTGGTTAATACAAGGCCAAACGCCAATTAGCCAGCAACACGGGACGGAGTACCAGAAGTTATACTCGGAGATGAGGGCAGATCCTATCCTAGGCATGCCCACGGACGCAATGGTCCCAAGGTATAACTTCAATAAGCACTTTCAGACCGTAGTACCAGACAGGGAAAAACGGTCCTCCGATAACAGCACAAACAGTCTTGTACACTAACAGCTCCAAGACAGAACAAGAAGCCGGAGCCGGGATTTACGGGACCTGGTCAAAAGCCAGTATCCCGATAAGTCTAGGGAAATACGCAACCGTGTTTGAGGCTGAAGTGATCGCCATACACTGTTGCGCAAAGGAGATAATAGGACAAGGTACTGTTAACCAGTCGATTGCCATTTTCTCCAATAGCCAAGCGGCAATAAAAGCAATCAGTTCCATGCAAATCAGCTCAAGAATGGTGTGGGACTACTTGACAGCCCATATAGAGATGGGAATTCATAATAGAGTGACCTTAGCATGGGTACTAGGACACGAGAGACACAGAGGAAACGAAAAGGCTGATAAATTGGCCAAGGAAGGCGCACTCTTTTGGCGTGGCAAAGCCACGCATACGAGCAGCCACTAAGGAATGGGTGCAAAATACAAGACAAATACAGACAGGCCAAAGAGTTGTGTTTTTTCATATTACTTATACTTCTCCTTTATTTTGCACCACATAAATGATTTTTAAAAGAAAACCGAATTCTCACTTCTGAAGTAATTATATCACATACCTCTCTTACAGACATGTTAACATTTTCTTGATTCAGTCTACGTCGCTTTTTTGGAACTTCTGTATTCACTGGTTCATTTGTTGTACAATTTCTTTTCCAAAATTATCTACGCATTTCTGGACTTTTATAACGTCTGTTTCAATTTAGCTGGCTAAATAAAATATCAACATGTGGCATGACTTTTGAAAAAAAATTTAACCAAAATAAAAATGAATCATCTTCTAGCCATTTAATAAATGCAGCCGCTTGAGTTACTGTTTCAGAGTTGTATTGTTTTGGAATTCCTGACATTATATTTTCAAAGCATTCAGTAAGGTTGTCTTTATTGTTGTACTATAAGAGAGTTAAAATTCCATCGTGTTTGAGAAGTTCTTAGAATGCGTTTGTCATAAACATGTTGCAAAGCTGCCATTCTGTCTGGCGATTGAGAAAAAAAGTTGATATGCCATTCAGATTTGAAAAAAATATACGTACACTACTGTTGCTTGAAACTGCTTGTTCTAATATTTTATTAAGCTGATGAGCGTAGCAATATACAAAATGTGTATTTTTGTACTGTTGGCGAATTTTCACGTTAACACCACCTAAATGACCACGCATAATAGCAGCTCCGTCATATGTTTGACAAATCAGTTTTTCTGGGCAATCTGGCAAAATCGGCGAAATCTGTTCTAAAATGCATCTTGAATTTTCGTATTTGCAAACTCCCAAAACCGCTCAAATATTTTTCCATTTAGTTCATAACGTAATACAACTACAGTTTGAGTTTGAGTTGATACATCTGTAGTCTCATCAGCCATAAGTGCGAGATACGCAGATTCTTGAATTTCTCCAAGAATATGTTCACGACAAACCTCGAACATACATTGCAAAATTTCATTTTGAATAGATCTTGATATGCCCTTGAACACTGTTGCTTCTTGAATATGGCTATTAAAGGCACTATGAGCGTTTGCTAAAAAATCAACCAATTCTAGAAATGCCCCTCTATTTGAAGAGACTTTTTCTCGTCGTGACCGCGAAGGGCAAGATTACACGTTCCGCGCAGTTTTAATATGTCTATTATTTTTGAGAGTACATGTCGACTTTTGATCACAGTCTCATTATGCTTACGAATTTGATCCGCATAAGCCGTACTTAGAAATGTAGCAATATTAATCTTGCCTAAAGTTGAAAACTGACAACATTATCTAGATGTTTCGTACTATTTTCGTGTTTTTTAATTTTTATAGAAATGTGCTTTAAATCGTTTGCTCCATTTTTTGTCTACTTATGATCGCCCCCAAAAAGCAGACATACAAAACAAAAGAACGAATTTGTTTCCTCGCAACCACAAATCCAAATAGTTTTATTGTATATCTTTTTGTCAAACTTACGCATAAAAGCATTTTTATTTTTGCACTGTCGCTGCTCTTGCACTATATTTAAAACTGGCGTTGGACGGCCGTTTTTCATTTAAGCTCAAGCGGCTAAATATAAGTTTTTTAATTTCACTCACTTTCATAATTAATTATGTCTTTTGCACTATTGCCGTCTAGTCTAATGTGTAATAAAACTTTAAAAAATCTGTCATGTAAATTACATCACATTATTATATGCAACAAATCGATAAACTTTTTAAAAAAGCGCGATAATCTCAAAACAATTTCATACCTAAAAAAACAAAGAAAACAGAAACGACGAAGTAATTAACTCTTACACAGCCATGGGCGGACTGGCCAGAGCCCCAATAGATAACGAAACCACGCGTAACCCCTTCCAATTCTTTCACTTGTTGCCATGACGACCGCCGTACATATTTTAGGCGGAATATCTGGAGCCCATTTCAGCGTTTTTACATGCAATTCGGAAGTTGAATTAAATTGATCGCAAGTGAGGAGAGTATGCCGTTTGTTTTTTATTATTTTAAAGAAATAGTCGTAAAGCAGGTTATTGGGAGATAGGTTATTGTCTATTGTTATTGTTATTTATTGTTTTAAATTTGGCAGGGAGGGCGGCGCCCCAGAGCCCTCCCGCACCGGCCGCCACTGAAATTAACACTATCATTATTATAATTATATAAATAATAAACTTACAAGGTATTTTTGACCGAAATTGGAAATAAATTACATTTATATCCCATCTGCATGACTTGTTAAATGACTCACTATATGATCCCTTTAGACCAGAAATTGACATATTTCAATCAGAAATGATTTTCTTTATGTACCAGATTTTGTGCTAATAACATGGCCCATAGTGCTGGTCTACGCATAGGTTTATCTAAGACTATTCCGACTTGCTCTATTATTTCCTTTTCAGGTACCAATTTCACTGTTACTGACATACAGGCTAAAATGGAAACTGAAAACAAAATCTATCTGGAATGGCAATTAAGTACACAATATGTACATTGTGTGCGATACTTCAGAGTGGTTCGTTGGGATGGTGAGACGGTGCCTATTGACGTTTACGCATTTGATGTTAACATCGCTTTCGAAGATTTAGCCCCTTGTACACAATTTGAATTTACAGTCACTCCTATTTATAACACTGACATGGAAGGTGGAATTGGTTTTATTAGATATGAAACACCTGCACATAGTAAGTAGCATAATTATAGTAAATATTTATTGCCATTACTGATGCTTTCTTTTAAAGATTTTCAATATCTTCACTAATCCCTAGGTTGGTTTTATTTGTATATGTACTAAATTTATTTTAAAAAACCGATCTATCATTTTTACAATGGGTCATTTTTTTTTTGTCTTCAGCGTGTTTTCAACTATAATAATAGAGTACACAGAGCGGCAATTTTTATCTAATACCAAGCTAACGGATATTTTATAACATTTAACATTTAAGATCTTTTGATGTTTTTCTCAAAACTCTTATTTTTCGAGATTTTTTAAGATAATCGCATTTAAAAAAATATAGAGTTTAAAGATTAATCACCCACTAAATTAGTTAGGGATACCACATTTTGTAGAATTTAATAGAAATCTAGAAAATTACCTTGGAACAATAAACACAAATAATAAATACCGCTGCCCAAGGAATCACTATTTCCACATCCAGATTTTGTATCCAAGTCTTATGCACACTAAATCCCAATGTAATATTTTATTCCCTTTAACAATAGAGTGGGGATGGTAGAGGGGGTGGCTAATGTAAAAAAAAATTAGAAGTCCTTGGTTCTCGTATACACACTAAATCCCAATTTAATTTTTTATTCCCTTAAACAATAGGGTGGGGGTAGAAATGGGGGTAGTGGAGGGGGTAACCAAAATGCCAAAATAAATTTTAGAGGTCCTTGGTTCAAATTCCAATTTAATTTTTTACTCCCTTTAATAATAGGATGGGGCTGGCAATCGGGGTGATAGAGGGGGTAGCTAACGCTTACAAAATTTTTTTAGACGTTTCGTTTTCGTATATACACTAAATCACATTTTAATTTTTTACCCCCTTTCATAATAGTGTGGGGGTGGTATTGGGGGGTGATAGTGGGGGGGCCAATACAAAAAAAAATTTTGAGACCTTAACTTTTCGTACATGTCCTAATGCAATTTTATGGACTCTTACTTGCTTGTTTTGCCTATTTACTCTTATTTACCCCCAAACCCTTCAACGGAATTAGATCAAAATAATCTACTTCCAGATCTCGTCACAATACATAAGTGTACCAAACTTCAAATAAATATCATAAACGGTTCCAGAATAAACGTGCGCACAAAAAAAAGTTACAGACAGACTGACCGACAGGAATTTTTTCTCGCTCAAATTTAAAATCTCAACGTTTCATGACATTTTAAGCCTATTTCAGCAAAACAAAAATATATTTTTTTTGCGTTTCTACACTCCCACTGGACGTGGAAGTAAAATTACTGCTTTACTGCTTTGTTGGAGACACAAATATTGACTTATTGCAAAATTACATACTACATAAGAGAATACTAAAATGTATTACATGAGTCAGGCTATATATCTATAATTAATGGGATTACTAGGTCACAGGAAAATCATAATTCGTACCCAGATCACATTTTTATTAAGTCTAAACATAAGCCATCAGATATACTAGTAATGCCTCTAATCATAAGTTCAAATATCGTGGACAATCATACAATAATACTTCAACTAATACTAAGCTATAAAGAAACGGTACAAGAAAAAGAAAAATAATATAATAATAATAACAATCTTTATGTAACACAAGCAGCTATTACACAGGTGTAACATACATGTGTAATAGAGTACATTTACCTACATTTAACAATACTTATTACAAATATTTCCTTTATACCATTTAGAACATTTCTTACTTATTGTAGTAAGGTCGTGAGCAAAAAAAAATAGGACAGGTCTTATAACGGTATTTTGCTAAAATCTAGTTATGTACATCAAACTTTAATTTTTGTGTCATTGTCAGTTAGTTGTCATAATTTATTGCAAGTGTGCAAAAAACTAATATTTATTTATATAATTCTTCCAACGGGTGAAACCCAATTACAGGACAAATAACAACAGATTTAAATAAAATATCGATAAATAGAGCAATATGGTGTAAGTAAAAGGTACACAAATGACACAAATATAAAATGTAACAACTATAATCAAAATATACTCTAGTAAAATAAATATATATATATATATATATACATACATACATATATACACACATACACATATATACATACATACATATACATATATACACATACACACATATATATCACAAGTGTAACACAGAAATATAGACAAGGTAGTGTTTAAATAGGGTTTAAGTAAATGTTCTTTATGCCAGCAATATTACAGTTAAATATATCCAGGCTAGCCTCAATACTATTATAATTTAAACACATTTGATGTAGGGGACACTAATATATTAGTGCGTGGAGTAGGAAGCATGAGTACATTATTTGTTCGAGAATTTAATCTCGGAATTCGATACCTAAGAAGTGAGGTGAGGCAGGTGCAGCTAATTTTATTATTGATAATTTTGTGTAAGAACATTATTGAATGCATTACACGTCTCCTTATTAAGCTACTCATACTAAATTTATTTTAAAAAAATTCTTGTTGTGTCCCTCTTATTGGATATGTGCCCTCCAGAATAAAAGTTGCGGACTTAAAAAATCTTCGTTGTACTTTTTCCAAGGACGCTATGTGAATGTTGTAACTAGGACTCCAAACAATGGACGCATATTCCAGTTTGGATCTGACAAATGTAACAAATAACATACGTAGAGTAGATAATTCAGTAAAATCTTTGCTGTTTCTCAAAACAACACCTAAATTTCTAAATGCACTACTGGTGCATTCCTCGATATGTTTAGAAAAAGTTAATATAGTATCAAAAACAACGCCAAGATCTTTTATAAACTCAGGTCTATTTAGAGTACAGTCGTTTAATTTGTAGTTGAATGAAATTGTATTTACTTTACGTGTAAAAGACATGACATTACATTTAGCAGCATTAAGAGGAAGACGGTTATTAATGCACCAGGTATTAAGAAGATCCAGGTTAGGCTGAACCCTCAGGCAGTCACAGTCGGAATTTATAGGAAAGTATATTTTTAGGTTATCAACATAAAGCAAATAGTGAACATCCAAGTCACCAACAATGTCATTGATAAACAGTACAAAAAGCAATGGTCTAAGTACCGAGCTCTGTGGTACTCCAGATGACTGGCTGTAATGATCAGACCGATAACCACGATACTAAACATATTGAGACCGATAGGACAAATAAGACATAAATAAATTTAGTAGCGAAGTACTGATTCCAAAGCTTTCTAATTTAGTCAATAAAATGCCATGGTCTAGTCTGCATGCTTTAGAGAAGTCGGTATAAATTACATCAACCTGACCCTTACGATCTATGACTTCAGAAATAAATTGGGTGATACATACCAGGTTTGTAACAGTTGACCGACCGCCCATAAAGCCATGTTGCTCTTCAATTGTTAAACTTTTAGTATGGAAGGATACGTAATCATGCAATAAAAATTCAAAAAATTTAGAAAAATTGCATAAAATTGCGATGGGACGATGGTTCTCTATTTCTGATATGCCTCATATAAGCAATTTAGTTAAATCTGGAGTTATTGCTAAAGCAGAAGATGGATTGTCAATGAGACAAATTGCACTGCGTTATAATATTGACAAAAATTTGGTGTGTAACAGTTTAAGAAAGTGGAGAATAAACGGTACGATTAGTAGAAATCCTGGATCAAGGGGACAATAACAAGATTTGCAATTGGTAAATGCTTTAGTAGAAAATCCATTTTACTCAGGCCGCTGAAGAAACGAATTTTCCTGGATCGAGTCGCCGGCGAGTAAGAGAGTAGAAGCTACGCAGCAGCATATAAATACTTACTTAAAACTTTAAGCTGAACATAAAGAAGCTCGAGTAGGATTTGCGCTTGAATTTTTAGCGCATGATGTAAACTTTTGGAAAAATGTAATCTTTACAGACGAAAAAACTTTTAAGTCAACACACAACGGTCGTATTCGTGTTTACCGCCCTCCGAGTACTCGATTAGATGAGAAATATATATCTAACAATGATAAAAGTGGTAGATTTTCCGTCAATATGTGGGCTTGGATATCGGCACGTGGTCCTGGCGTTTTGTGACATATTGAGGAACGATTCAATAGTGAAACGTATATTAGGATTTTAGACAATATTATGCTCCCTTCTGTGTCACAATTATTTCCTAATAATGATTTCATATTTCAACAAGACAATTGTTCCGTTCATACTGCTCATATCGTAACTAACTGGTTTCAAGATAACAACATCAATGTTCTTAACTGGCCCAGTCATAGTCCAGATCTTAACCCTGTGGAAGAAGTACGGGGACTACTCGTAAGAAGTATCCAAAAACGAAATGTGAGACGACGGAATGCCGAAGAATTACTGAAAGTAGTAAATAATGCATGGGCAAATATTATTACTAATGATTATTGTATAAGGTTATTTAATTCTATGCCAAACAGACTTATAGAAGTTATAAATAGAAATGGTACAATAACGAAATATTAATAGTTAGTTTCTTGTTATGTAGGATATCCTTTGTCCTTTGATCCAGGATTTCTACTAATCGTACCGTTTAGTCTCCACTTTCTTAAAATGTTACACACCAAACTTTTGTTAATGTTATAACGCAGTGCAATTTGTCTCATTAACCATCCATCATTTACTATAGCAATAACTACGGCATTAAAATAAATTAAAAGTGATATCTGTTTTATTTCGACTACTCATTACATATTCAAATAGAGACAGATTTACATTAGGAAAAAAAGTTGTCCTATTTTTTTCTGCTCACGACAGTACAATTTAATAATCTATAATATACCCCAAAGCCTAATGAGTAAAATAGAACCAAGTTATTTATACATGAATTTATATAAATATTTTTTAAACAGAAAGACATTGTTAGCTTGCTTTATAAATTCTGGAAATTTGTTAAATTGATATTTATAAGTGCTGGCCTTATAGAGTTGGACGACGAATTTCTCCACATAAGAAATAGTCGGCTCCTCCAGAGGGTGATTTCCTAGTCGGGAGAGCAGGTCAGATGACTTTAAGTACCGCGTCCATGCAGCCGGTTTACTGACGGTGGCAAGTTTGGATGTGGTGCCCGAACCGGTGATTGCATGGAAAGCTAAACAATTTTTTCTCTGCATTGGAGACAGAGTTTCTGCGGTTGCATGGACCGGAAAGTATTTTCTGTCCTGTCCAAGTGGTGCACAGTTAAAAGACAAATATATCTAGCCATGATAACTTTGACATTGAAGTCACTGTGGATACTTGCGCTGCGCGGTTTAGAACATATCTGTTTCGCCTGGCACTCTATACATTCTATTAGTTTGTACTCAGATCTACAAACATTTAATAACGTAATGCTTTTCCCAGGTTTACTAAATAAACAAGGATAACTAAAAAGCGCTCACGTCGGAGGTGAAAAAATACTTTCATTTTATGGCATTTAAATGTTTAATGCTGACCACATGAATTAGTGAAATTTTTGACTGTAATATTGTCATACTTAGTTTTAGCGGTTTAGAAAATCCCCGATACGCCCTGGAATGCCTATATAAGTACATATTTGCAGCATTCTAAAAATAACCGCCATATTGACCGCCATCTTTAATTACGAACTTCCGGTGGGCCATATGACTATAGTATTATCAAATTTAGATTGAGCGATGTCGACAACACCCATATACGCATTGAATTCCTTTTACAAGTTCATATTTCAAAAATAGCCGTCATCTTAGACGCCATCTTGAATAACGGGCTTCCGGTTTATTTTGCGATCTGGCAACAAGCCTTTTCAGATTCAGAGGGAACGAAAATCCCTAAAAGCGCCGGTTGCCAAATTGTTATACGAAATGCTTCTCGTAGCTCGAATTTGGATTTCTGTTCCTAGTCTATCTATAAACTGGAATGAAAATGAGGTGAAAACTATTTTATCTGCTGGACTCTGATAGAGTATTAATATTATTGTTTTTTTTTTACATTTATTTAACGTCGGCTTATTTCCGCTACTGAGGTCTAACACCGACGCCTGTAGACGAGCTACCCCCAACCAGGAATTTTGCCGAACCTCTTCCCTTAAGAAAAGTAGGGATCTTTTACTTGCCTAACATTTAATAGACAAGGGACCGACGGCTTTACATCCCCTCCGAAGGATGGTATATCCCCTATACAACCCTCGCCTAAAGTTGTATAGCTTCCGCGCATACACTGATATACAAGCGGCTGGAAGATGTGTGAGGCGAGGACGCGGTCTTCGTTGGGACGGTCACAATATTATTATTATTATTATCATTATACCCCGGATGCCGGTTAACATAATTTTTTGTTTAAATTATTTTTCTGTTCTAATAGAACGTTTGTTTTTAGGTTTACACTTGCCAACATTGTTGAGTGTCAGACCTGGACCTACGTTCGTTGACATGACGTGGGAATTACCGCCGTACGAAACCAACCGATGTACTATTAGCTCCTTTATTGTAGATGGTTCACCATATGTCAATCTGACAATTCCAATCACGGATTCCGCTTCAAGGCCAAACATTCCTATACATGTGGACTCACTCCAACCAGACAGGATGTACGTGTTTCGTGTAAGTTTGGTGAATAGCGCTGGGGCCTCAAACCCTCTCACCATTGGGATTCAGACACTGCCCGCGACAGACTGATAGCAACAATCAGTATTTTTGTATGAAGTTGTTTTTTAACATAAATGCAATAAACAATTCGTTTACATTCTTGCCTTATTCGATAGAGAAAAATTTTGACAAATAAACAACTCCTTGCTGTTTCATTCTCTTCGACAAAAAAAATGTTGACTGGTTCAAGTGTAGTCTCTCATGACATGACTATAATCCACTCAAATAGCGATTCAACATTGGAATGAAAGATAATAAGCAATAAACTTGTATAAATTTTTGTTTTGATATGAGTTAGATCAAATGTCTCGTAGAATCTCGTATACGCAATTCAATTCAATTCAACAAGGCTTTAATTAAATTAAAATACAAATAATGGATCAGACAAGTATCAAATTTTAGTGAAAAAGGAATTTTTTCCAGTGTCAATTTTTCTTAACATGTTAGTTATATCGAATACTATACGAAATAGACATTTTCTCCCTTTAGCAACCGCCGTTACGCAAGTTATCGACCATTTTGTGAAAAATCTACCATTTTGGTCGTTCTTTCTAAATATAGATGAGTATATCTCGGTATTTGTAGGTTCAAGAAAAGCGAAACAAATCGAGGCTGTTCGTTGCGACATAGGCTTTCAGCGGTTACAATATGAAATTATTATCTGCACACATAACCTCAAAAAAAAATACTGAAAAAACTGCTAAATTTTGTTTTTTGGTCATAACTTCGCATGTTTTAAGTTACTTTTGATGAAATTACTTTCTACTTCTAATGTGAATTTAATAGACGGTTCTTTACTATTTATATTTTCGTAAAGAACCGTCTATTAAATTCACATTAGAAGTAGAAAGTAGGAATGTACTACCGTTTTTAGATGCTTTAATTAGAAATACAATACAATAATAAATATACAATTGAAACAAGCGTTTATAGAAAACCAACACATACTAATAGATATCTAAATTGTAACTCAAATCAGTCAATAAATGTTAAAAGGGGTGTTGTAAAATGTTTATACGATAGGTCCAAAATAATTTCATCTAATAATGAAATATTAAATAACGAGAAAAAATTTATCAAAGAGGTTCTAGTACAAAATCAATATCCTGAAGCCTTTGTTGATAGAGTTTTCATAAATGTTGAAAATAGGGACAATCGGCTACGACAAAAGCCTGAGCGTCATTATACAGCAATAATTCCTTATGTGTACGGACTATCGAAAAAGCTACGCCGCATAGGTGACAAATTTGATGTTAGGACGATATTTCAAACGGGGAACACTTTAAGATCTATTTTAACAAAAACAAAATCGATAAACGGGGAGCAGAATTCAAAAAACTGTATTTACAATATCCCGTGCGAATGTGATAAATGTTATGTGGATGAGTCATCCAGACCTTTCAGTGTGAGGTTGGATGAGCACAAGAATTACATTAGAAAGAATGAAATTCAGAAATCAAAGATTTGTGAACATGCTTGGGAAAACGGACATAGAATAAACTGGGACTCGGCAAAAATTTTAACAAAAGAAACAGATACCAAACAAGAAAAATTAAAGAATCAGCAATAATCTATGGAAATAACATAAACAGAATCTTAAAGCTGTGTATTTGACATATACAGCAAAATAAGAGTTCTTCCAAAAAAAGCTTTGAAAACGGAAAGAGATTACTTTCCGAAACGTCAGCAAAATACATTATTTCTGTGTTTATTCCGATTTATATTATTTGCAAAACATAACCTCTGACTATTTCTTTGGCGTAAACGTCACGGGCGCAGAGGCTTTTTTCCAATAATTTTATCATTTTGTAGATTCGGTGATTTGTTTTTGAAGAGAATAATATGTGTGGTAGAAAACCCAAATAATAGGAAAGAATATTCGTAGAATGCCACAAATAACTTTCAGACAATATTGATTTCTTGTATTCTCTCGTCAATTTTTTCGAATTATTTCACTGTCTTTGCTAAAACTCAATTTTTTTGTATTGTTAATTAATTTTTGACATATTCTGATCTAATTTTTCGAAAGAGTATTAAGAAATCATTTATATATAAAAAAATATTACGCATACATATGAAAAGAAGATTTTTTGTATTTTTTCAATTTTTTTCAAAAAATTCCACTTTTTCGATAAAACTCATTTTTTGTATTAATAATTCATTTTTGACATAGGTATGCTGATCTAATTTTTCAAAAAAAAATTTATATTCTGTACAAATAGCATTAGAAAATTAAACAATTAAAAACAAATGAATATTTATCATGATTAGAAATTCAAAATTGTCGGCACTGAACAGCATTTGAAAAACAATTTAAATCAAATAAACCGCCATAATTTAAACATGAGTTATAATAATTTGTCCCACTATGAATTGTTGTATAATTTTTTATGAATATAGTACTGATTGTAATAGCACGCAATTGGAATTGGAATTAGAAAAAATAAAATTTGTCTTACTTTGCAAAAATATAATTTTTTGAAAAAGACGCACTTGTTTTCTATGATCTTGAAGCAACAGAGACTACGCTGTTTTCGGCAGCCGCAGATTGCATACAAGGGTTAATCGGATCGAATCCAATTAAAAAACAAGTTTGGAAAAACTGATATTTAATTGCTTTCAAATATACACATCAACAGCTGACTTCGCTACCACCCACCCCACAAGCTGCAAATCAACAATCTTTAAGAGTGTATTATCAAATCCAAAAATGGTTGTTCCCAGAAAATAGTAAGCCTGCATGCAACTACGGATGGCACATGACCTCCAGTGGCTTATTACCTGTGACGCTTTCGAGAAATGTTAAACCACTACCAGATTCGCTTATAAAATCAATTGCATGCAGTTGCAAATCAATAAGTAGTAAGTGCAAGACTAGAGCATGTTCTTGTCAAAAACTGGGATTAAAATACACTGTAGGATGTAAGTACTGTGAAGACTTAAATTGCTTTAACTGTGAAGATCAAGATTTGGTACCTGAAACATAAGAAATTAATGACTTGGATGAAGAATTGGAAAATAATTCTGAAACATTTTCTGTAACTGAAAGTCTAAGTACATGTGGAACCGACAGCGATACTGAAAATCAGTCTGATGATTCTTTATCAAGTATATATATATATATATATATATATATATATATATATATATATATACGCTATACGCCCATAGAGACATCTATGGTGTATAGTAGCAATTGACCATTTGAGAGGTTTCACTTACCTCTCACCACTACTCAATTTACTATAGTTTGTATAAAACTAGCATGTTGGCCACTATCATTTGTCTGCTCCATGACCTATGGCATACTGATGAGAACTAATAAGTTCGAAACCGGTCTATGTCTGGTCGGGGAGTTGACAAATGATATTGGTTACCATTCTTTGATGATTTGTAAGGTGTAATTCAATGCAGGTCGGGGTATTTGCCCGCTGAGTAGTTGTTTCCTGCAAATCATATATTATAACAGTAGGTTAAGTCCACCTAGGACTGAAAGGTCGCCGCTCTCAGGTACTTGCAGAATCGCAAGTCGCTATACGCCCGTAGAGACATCTATGGTGTATAGTAGCAATTGACCATTTGAGAGGTTTCACTTACCTCTCACCACTACTCAATTTACTATAGTTTGTATAAAACTAGCAGGTTGGCCACTATCATTTGTCTGCTCCATGACCTATGGCATACTGATGAGAACTAATAAGTTCGAAACCGGTCTATGTCTGGTCGGGGAGTTGACAAATGATATTGGTTACCATTCTTTAATGATTTGTAAGGTGTAATTCAATGCAGGTCGGGGTATTTGCCCGCTGAGTAGTTGTTTCTTGCAAATCATATATAATAACATATATATATATATATATATATATATATATATATATATATATATATATATATTTCGAGTAAAATGTTTCCATTTTTTTATACAGTATTTAAATACAATAAATATACATTTGCATAACAAATAGTGGTTTTATTCATCTATACTTAAATATAAATATGTATACGTATAATTTTTTTATGATTAACTGATTTTATATATTTTTTAATGCTCTTTCGAAAAATTAGATCAGAATATATCAAAAATTGATTAATTGAGTTTTATCAAAAAAAGTGAAATTTCTCGAAAAAATTGACGGAAAAATACAAATAATAGATTTTTTTCACTTTTTTCAAGTTTAATTTTTTCTTATTAACCATCATAAAGTGCATAAGAAAACCTACATTTTCAATAGGGCCACATTTGTTTGATGGTACATTGACTGAAGCTATTTATCTTCATTTTTTGGGAAAGTATCTGCCACAATTATTGGTAAATCTCCCTGAAAGAATTCGAAATAGGATGTGGTTTCAGCAAGATGGTGATCCACCACATTATTTAAATGCAGTTAGAGACCACTTAAATAATACCTACCCTAATCAACAGATTGGAAGAAATGGACCCACTAAATAGCCTGCTAGATCCCCAGATCTTACAAAAATGGATTTCTTTTTATGGGGATATGTGAAGGAAATGTTTATAGAGACACACCAACACAGTACAAAATATGAAGGAAAGAATAATAACTGCCTTTACATCTATGACGCCGGCAGTTTTAGGAACAGGGGGGAACCTCATTTCAAAAGCACATAGAGATGTGTGTCAATCAAAATGGGCAACATGGGGAACATTTATTATAATTTTTTCTACTGAGTTATTTGAAGAAACCTTTTAGGAAGTTTATTTTTGAATTTTGTAATTATTGCTGAATAAAACGAAATGTCTTCAGTGTCTTATCGACAAAAAAACTACAGTATCATTGAATGTTTGCTGGATATATCCGCTTTTATAAATGAGGAGGTGCTAAAATTCAACTCATGTTTTTATCAACTCTGTTATCTGTGATCTAAATTTGCTTTCAAGGTATTTTTATATTTTATTAAATTAGTTGTAATAAGATTGGATATATTCGTGTGTCCATGTATAGTCCATAAATATCACAATTGTTTACTGACGATGTTTTAATTTGCTGATAATGAATTCGGTAAAGATCAAACGTCGACGCAAAATTAGTATCTATGAACCTTACTATAACTTTGTCCTACTGTCTGGTCATTAATGCAAGGAAGTTTCCAAAGCCAGTTAAATTTAGAAGCGGCTAAAGAGATAGCTAACCCTAATTCTAATGTAAATAATAATTAGATGAAAACGATAAGGAATAACAAGGACGCAAACTTCTCGCCTAAAAAAATAGGACAAGTCTTATAACGGTATTTTGCTAAAATCTAGTTGTGTACATCTAACTTTAATTTTTGTGACATTGTCAGTTAGTTGTCATAATTTATTGCAAGTGCGAAAAAACTAATATGCCTCATATAAGCGATTTAGTTAAATCTGGAGTTATTGCTAAAGCAGAATGGATGGTCAATGAGACAAATTGCACTGCGTTATAATTTTGACAAAAATTCGGTGTGTAACATTTTAAGAAAGTGGAGAATAAACGGTACGATTAGTAGAAATCCTGGATCAGGGCGACGAAGGATATAAACTCAACAACAAAATTTGCAATTGGTAAATGCTTTAGTAGAAAATCTATTTTACTCAGTTATTCAGGCTGCTGAAGAAACGAATTTTCCTGGATCGAGTAGTACTGGTCGCCGGTGAGTAAGAGATTCGGAGCTACGCTGTCATGCAGCAGTACAGAAATACTTACTTAAAGCTGAACATAAAGAAGCTCGAGGAGGATTTGCGCTTGAATTTTTAGCGCATGATGTAAATTTTTGGAACAATGTAATCTTTACAGATGAAAAACTTTCCAGTCAACACACAGCGGTCGTATTCGTGTTTACCGCCCTCCGAATACTCGTTTCGATGAGAAATATATATCTAACAATGATAAAAGTGGTAGGTTTTCCGTCAATATGTGGGCTTGGATATCGGCACGTGGTCCTGGTGTTTTGTAGCATATTGAGGAACGATTTAATAGTGAAACGTATATTAGGATTTTAGGCAATATTATGCTCCCTTCTGTGTCACAATTATTTCCTAATAATGAGTTCATATTTCAACAAGACAATTGTTCCGTTCATACTGCCCATACCGTAACTAACTGGTTTCAAGATAACAACATCAATGTTCTTAACTGGCCTAGTCATAGTCCAGATCTTAGCCCTGTGGAAGAAGTATGGGGACTACTCGTAAGAAGTATCCAAAAACGAAATGTGACACCACGGAATGCCGAAGAATTACTGGAAAGAGTAAATAATGCATGGGAAAATATTATTACTAATGATTATTGTATAAGGTTATTTAATTCTATGCCAAACAGACTTATAGAAGTTATAAATAGAAATGGTGCAATAACGAAATTAATAGTTAGTTTCTTGTTAAGTAGGATATCCTTTGTTGTTTGATCCAGGATTTATACTAATCGTACCGTTTATTCTCCACTTTCTTAAAATGTTACACACCAAATTTTTGTTAATGTTATAACGCAGTGCAATTTGTCTAATTAATCATCCATCATTTACTATAGCAATTACAGCATTAAAATTAAAAAGAAATTAAAAGTGATAGGTGTTTTATTTCGGCTACTCATTACATATTCAAATAGAGACAGATTTACATTAGAAAAAAAAAGTTGCCCTGTTTTTTTCTGCTCACATTACCTACAGTAAAAAAAAAGAAAAATATAAAATTCACTATTTCATAAAGGTCTGATATTATACAATGGTTTGTCTAGACATATTAAATTGATTAATAATATTAAACAATTCAGAAAATCCGACACATTGTTACAAATAAGAAACTAAAATATAATTTTGATTTTTCAAAAGGGTGTAAAAATATCTTCATTTCAAATCACCGTACCTCGGTCAATTTTTATCGAAAATAGACGTGATAAGCCTCAAATCGACGACAATTTCCTAGACTTGCCAGTTTTCGCTTATTTTCTAAGCATCTGCAAAAAGTGTGTTCCCTGTCCGTCTAAAAAGGGCAGAGCTCTTCATCCTAAAGTAGACTCATTGGTTCACATGCATAAAAATGAACATCTGTGCATAGTTTCGAATAGCTTTATTTCACAAATGATTGAGATTAACGAAATTTAGATTAGTATAATCTTAAATTTGGAGATAAAATAAATCTAATAAGTGTTTCTCATATCTAAGTAACCTTCACTTATATAAATGGCTATTGTAAAATAAATCCGGCATTATATGTTCCTAAAAAATTCATAATCAATATGTTTGTGCTGGTTTTGTTCTTTCTGCTAGTGCCTCATACTGCCAACAGTCAGGATGCTTGCAGTAAGACTGTAAACTATTTATATATGTATTAATATTGTCAAATTTGATATTAAAAGTCTATATGGGCATGGCGAAACTGTTTGGAAATACTGCAGCTGAGTTAGAGACCGCTTAATACAATATACCGGGTGTTTTTTAATGATGTGTCAATATTTAAGGGTGTGATTCCTTAGGTCACTTTATGAAGAAAAGTTCGTATGAACATATGTCCGCAATGCACCGCAACGCAATTTTTTGTTGCAGGGTGTTGATTTTGTTTTTAATCTATATTTTTTCATATCTCAGAAAGTACTTTAGGTAATATTTTATCACTCCACCAGTGACGTCCCTGCAAACATGTTCTCTTATATTTTATACCAAGAAAATAGTACGCCACTGGTATTTTCCATTTGGATATTTTTTCTGATTAGCTTGGTCAATTCTACATGAAAACGGTCTCTTGCGTTTTTCTCGTCAGACGCACAGTTCTTGATTAAAACAATTAAATTCAAATTGAAAATAATTATTATTAACATTGGTAATGATGAATTTTGATTCGTAAAAATTGTTGGAAACGGCCACCTTCACTTAATAGGCATGCTTCCGCCCGTTTCGCATCGAATTGCGCACGCGTTCAAATATTCCCGACGTGCTCCGTATTGTTTCACACAAGGCAACTATTCGCTCTCAGGTTAACTGTTTCCTCAATTGGTACATTGGTGAACAAAGATCCGACGTCAAAACTAACCATGATATCATTACTCTCGGACCAACTCTCCACTTACAGGACCGTGGAGGCGGGAGTCCCGCAAGGTTCGGTGCTGTCACCGCACCTGTTCGCTATCTACACCTCAGACCTCCCCAGGACCGACCACACAGCCCTGGCCCTGTATGTAGACGACACAGCAATAATTGCCAGATCCTGGAAAGCCAGGAACGCAACCAGAAAACTCCAGGAAATGGCCACACTCCTGGAAGAATGGTGCACGAAGTGGAAAGTCGCCGTCAACGCCGACAAAAGCCAAGCCATACTCTTCAGACGAGTGCGGAAAGAAATTCCCACAGGACACGTCTCCATGAACGGCGAGGACATCCAATGGCACGACACCGTCAAATACCTTGGCGTGGTCATGGACAAAAGCCTAACGTGGAGACAGAACACGGACGCTATTACAGCCAAGGCGCGGCGCACAAGAGCCCTCATCTACCCGATGATGGGAAACGGTAGCCGTCTCAACCTGAGGAATAAGCTCACGCTTATCAAAACCCTCATCAGGCCGCAGCTGACGTACGCCTCGGTAGCGTGGGGTTACCAGGCAAAGTCCTACATGAAGAAAATCCAGGCAGTGGAAAACATCGCCCTCAGGACGGCGGTCGACGCACCATGGTACGTGAGAAACGCAGACATCGTCAGAGACCTGGAGTACACCATGGTCACTGAAGTCATCCGGGAACGAGCGAAGAAGCTGTACGCCCAAGCAGAGGAGCACGGGAACCCGCTAATCAGACAGGCCACTGATTACGACCCTGCCGACGCCCCGAGGCACAAACGGCCGAGGGTACAGCTTCTGGACAACGGATGAGTATAACTTATATTTCCCGCTAACCGATCTGTTTCAGATACCCCAGGACGGACCACCACTACCAGAGACATGACGTTTTTCTACCCAAACCCAACCTCCTTGCGGGCGTCGGACAACATACCGTCCAACGCCCGTTGTCCTACCTGCTCCGTGGAGTCCGAAAGTGCTAAAAAAGCACTTAGGGTCTCCACACTCCCGAGCTACACAGCTCATATCCTTACCTTTCCGATGATCCAGGGTAGGACACACCTTTACTGTGTCCTACGTACCGGCAGTCAATCCCAGCCAAAACTTCCTAAAACCCAACTAGACCGATGACTACCCACGGGGGTGACAAGCTGGCGAAGAAAGAAAATATCAAGACAAGAAGAGCGCCAGAAAAGACCTCTGCCAGCGAGGTTGAAGAGCCAGGACCAGGGGAGGTCCGCAGAAAATACCACGACACATCTCGCATTTGCGGGCTGGGTCTGGTAGAAGTAAGCGGGCCCACCTATCACGAAGGCCGGTCCAGGTCTACAGAGATAATCTAGGAGCAAAGAGTAGTAGTCCTACTCGGCCCTAGTTATCGAGACCGTCATCAAGCCAATGGATATTGGCGCGATATCATTACTCGTTATTTCCAAGTTTTCCAAAATTTCTACGAAGTGCCCGGAGTTCTTTACATGGCTACTAGTCTAACCTATATAGGGTTGCAGTGTGTCTGCGACGTATCTGGCCAACTCATAAGTTGGTGATCCACATGTGCCAACGATGGTGTCGTGGTGGTAAGTTTTCACTTGGCAGCGACGGCGTTGTTCTTCTACTGAGACTAATAATTTCTTGATAGCTGTTCTCGTTTGTCTTTCAACTCTTGATGTCGCATACTTTTTTAATTTTGTGTACTGCTCTGGAGCTAATAATGATTGTATTTTTTTCCTCATATTCTTCTTTCTTCATTACCACTGTGGCATTGTCTTTATCTGCTCTAAAAAAGAATAATATCTTTATTATTCCGAATATCTCTGAGAGCTACACTTTCCTCTATAGTAATGTTCCTCCTAGGTGGTTTTGATTTGAGCAGTATTCAGCATGTTTCGTGTATCACTTCACCGGCTTCTTCAACCGGCAACCCTCTAATGTCCATAATAACGAGAACCATAAAATCGGCTACGAGGACGTCAATATATTAGACAGGAATACGCGCTATTATCCGCGAATCATTAGGAAATCACTGGAAGTTATGAAAAACGTGAACAACTTTAACAGAGAGGATGGGTACCGACTTAGTAACACGTGGAGACTGGTATTGCCAAGTACCAGCACCGTAGTAAGTCACGGTCAACCAAACACGACGAATGAGCAGCGAAGCGAACCAAGCGCGACCAATGACCAGCGAAGCGAAGCGGCGCCTAGGTATATAACGAGGAGTGTAACACAACAAATTCAGTCTTTAGAATCCTTCTGAAGAAGCTGACAGGATGATCAGCGAAACGTCAAGTCAAGTTCGACGACCACGGCAAGACCCGGAAGAAACTACTTCATTTCAAATGTTGCCCAAACTTAACATAATGCAATAGGTTTTAACTCTTTACATTGAAGGAGTAACGATTAAGAAGTAAATGCATTCGTTTCCTCTACTCGGGTTATTTTTCTATTTATTATTCCGATAAATGACCAGTAGATGGAGCCAGGGTTTTCATTTTAAAGCACTGCTAGTATTGGTGGTTTTACCATTGAGATCCCTGTTTCGGCCGGTGTCCACAGACTTACTGCCTCGTACTGATGAGATCAAAGCTCGATACCGATATATGAGTGGTGTTGCACGGTGGCCATATGATGGATTTCTTTAAGTACAGTAGTCCAGGGCATTTAGATCAAAATCGCCCGAATAGCGGAAATTTTTAGGCACAGCAGATATCGAGATGCGGTTTTCTGCATTGTGTTCAGGAAGGTCCCAGGAAACGACTCTACATGGTCTGGTTTAGCCATTTTTTGAAAAATGCCTTCTGGGCCGGAAAATGCATTTTCCAATTGCATCATTACTTGCACCATTATAGGAACGACTGGAAACTCGGAAAAATCGCTCGGAAATCGTTACTCGGGGGTTTTCGGGGCTGCCGAACTCGATTCTGGTATTGGAATTACCCGGGGGCGCTCGGGGGTCTCTCTGTGGGGTTGTCTGGGGGTCATTCTGGGGGGGAAATGGCATAGTCCATGGGAAGCGCTCCAAACTCGTTACTCGGGGGTTTTCGGGGATGCCGAATTCAATTCTGGCATTGGAATTACCCGGGGGCGCTCGGGGGTCTCTCTGTGGGGTTGTCTGGGGGTCATTCTGGGGGGGAAATGGCATAGTCCATGGGAAGCGCTCCAAACTCGTTACTCGGGGGTTTTCGGTGATGCCGAATTCAATTCTAGCATTAGATTTCCCCGGGGGCGCTCGGGGGTTCCTCTGTGGGGCTGTCTGGGGGTCATTCTGGGGGGGGAAATAGCATAGTCCATGGGAAGTGCTCCAAACTCGTTACTCGAGGGTTTTCGGTGATGCCGAATTCAATTCTAGCATTAGTTTTCCCCGGGGGGCGTTCGGGAGTCCCTCTGTGGGGTTGTCTGGGAATGATTGGGGGGGAAATGGCAGTATCCATGAAAATCTCTCCAAAATCGATACTCGGGGGTTTTCGGGGATGCCGATTTCAATTCCGGCATTAGACTTCCCCGGGGGTGCTTGGGGGTGGCTCTGTGGGAAATGGTAAAGGAGAAAGTGAAAAATCACAAATTATGAAAATAATACTTTATTCAAATAAGAAATAGGAGTTTTTATTAATGTTGAATTATTCATTATAAATCCCATGGACTATGCTATTCCCCCCCCCCCCAGAATGACCCCCAGACAACTCCACAGAGGGACCCCCGAGCGCCCCGGGGAAAATCTAATGCTGGAAATGAATTCGGCATCCTCGAAAACCCCCGAGTAACGAGTTTGGAGCGATTTTCATGGGCTATGCAATTTCCCCCCCAGAATGGCCCCCTGGATACCCCCGCAGAGCCGCTCCCGAGCGCCCCCGGGTAATTCCAATGTCAGAATTGAATTCGGCATCCCCGAAAACCCCCGAGTAAGGAGTTTGGAGCGATTTTCATGCATGCTGCCATTTCTCCCCCAATTCACCCCCCGCGCACCCCCACAGAGCCACCCCCGTGCACCCCCGGGTAATTCTAATGCCAGAATCGAGTTCGGCAGCCCCGAAACCCTCCGCGTAACGATTTCCGAGTTTCCAGTCGTTCCTATAATGGTGCAAGTAATGATGCAATTGGAAAATGCATTTTCCGGCCCAGAAGGCATTTTTCAAAAAATGGCTAAACCAGACTATGTAGAGTCGTTTCCTGGGACCTTCCTGAACACAATGCAGAAAACCGGATCTCGATATCTGCTGTGCCTAAAAATTTCCGCTATTTTTCCTAACTTCCCTGGACTACAGTTGGTGAATCGCATTACGAATTTTTTGGACTGCTAGACGCAATTTTTGATCTGTCGAGAAGTGATCGTGGTGTTTAATTTATGATTAAATACTGGCGTATGACTTTTATTTTCAGCATTCATTTCATGATCTCACTCCTCGGGAATCCCTGTTTTAAACTTTTATTATTTAATGTTTAATTATTTACACACAAAACGTAATTGTTGTCATAAAAAGTAAATACCTAAGTAATCTATACCCACAAAATTAATCCTATTACCCTAGATTATATATCAATATTAATATTATTTGTATTTATCTACTTGTCATTTACTGATAAGTGGCCGTGCGGACGCTGTAAAATTGATTTTATTACCCAGATTAACAATTTAATATTATTTATAATCAACATATTACACTTGAGAAAATCCTGCTTTCAACTTCAGTAGTAACCAATTATTGCTGGTAATAAAATCCTAATGGGTTTATATACTTATAATATAACACTATTTATAAAAAATTTTATACCCATTTAATAAAACCATTATAAAACCAGTATACCGGGCGAATAGGCACTCTACGAAAAAAATTTCCATAATCAAAATTTAATCATTCCGCTAAAGTTAGCCACCCTCCCTCCCTCCTTGTAGGTAGGGCGGGGAGGAATCTCATCTTTCAATTAAAGTAACTGCTCAAAATGATGGCCATTGACTTCAATGCACTTATTAATCCGCATTTGAAATGACTGTGCACAACTGAGAAGTGCTTGAATTTCGGAACATGCGTTTTTAATTCGCTCAATCATTTGTAGTGTGCTTGTTTGTTGTCTTTAAGATCGCCCCACAAAAAGAAATTTGGCGAAGAAAGATCTGGTGACCTTGCTGGCTAATTTACCGGACCAGTTTTACCGATCCAGCGACCGTTGAAATCACGATCAAGGACTTCACGGCTACCACCAAACCGACAACCGACATGTTGAAACCACTTGCTCTGTCACATTTCTATGCTCAACTCTTCGAGTAATGTTGGCAGTTCATTTTCCAAAATGCCTCGGTACATTTGACTATTCAATTTGCCTTCAATAATGTGGGGGGCGACGATTATTATTACACACCACACGTTGACAGTCGAAGGACGCTGATATTCAATTTGGTGAAGCCAGTGCGGATTTTCAACACCTCAGTAATGCATGTTGTGTCGTAATGAAAAAAGTTGGCGTTTCGTTGTGTTTGTTCACGTGCCCACTGAAAAAAAGTTATCATATTTTGGAAATCAACGCCATGAAGATCCTGGTGTAAAGACCTGTGATAGGGATGATATTTATTACTGTTTGACGAGTTTGGTGGGTGATGGGATCAACGTTTTGTCAAAAAACACAATTCTTTAATTGTCGACGTTTCATTTATTATTATAAACATCCTCAGGACACTATAAATATAAAGAATGATTAAAATATAAAGAGTTATTAAAATGAAAATTAAAAGTTTGCATTAAAATAATAAAATTGGTTGCATAACACGTTCAAATTTCAGCTAAAACTTTTTTAAAACAATGAATAAGTAGATACATCCAAAAAAAGGAAAACTAACAAACAACAATTTATAACGTAGTAAAAACTTCACTGGAAATAGACTTACATTTAATTTGTGTTTTGATGTCATATTAAATACATAACTTCTGGGACATCACTAGGTACCAGTTCTTAAAAACATTCATATTGTAAAGAAACGAAAAGTATAACAGTAGCCCTATACATACAAGTTTAACTTGAATACTGTGTACCCGATGATACGTTATCAGATGCTCAGATTTTTTTATTGTCTAGGAGAAATTTCAATAGAATATTAATGTACCTAGTGTTATTTTGCTATAGGCTTTATCTTTTAATTTTACTAATAATATTGAAATAGGCTGCATTTAAGTTTTCGATATCGGATCTTTTGTTAACACATTTTTCGTTGTTCTTAATGCAAATCATTTCATGTGTTAATCTTTTCTTTGGATTGTTTTGCTTCCCAATTATTATAATTTCATCAAAGTTAGAGGTATGTCAGGTTAATACGTGTTCTACAAGTTGGGTGGGATTATTTTTCTTTAATGCATTTCTTATGTTCCAATATTCTCCATTTTAGGTACCTTCCTGTTTGTCCAATTTAGCTTTTAGCACATTGAATACAAGGTATTTCATAGATTGCATCCGATTGTATTTCTTTTTGTATTTTTTATTTTAATCCTCTAAAGAATTTATATTTAATTATATTTTCATTCTTAAAAGCTGTTTTAATTTCATCTGTTTCTTCATCTTGCTTATTTCAATATTATTAGTAAAATTAAAAGATAAAGCCCATAGCACAATAACACTAGGTATATTAATATTCTATGGAAATTCCTCCTAGACAATAAAAAAATCTGAGCATCTAATAATATATCATCGGGGGGTACACAGTATTCAAGTTAAACTTGTATGTATAGGACTACTGTTATACTTTTCGTTCCTTTACAATATTGAGTGTTTCTAAGAACTGGTATCTAGTAATGGCCTAGAAGTTATGTATTTTATATGATCAAAACACAAATTAAATGTAAGTTTATTTCCACTGAAGTTTTTACTATGGTGTAAATTGTTGTTTATGTTAGTTTTTCTTTTTTTGTATGTATCTAATTATTCGCTTTTTAAAAAAAGTTTAACTGAAATTTTAACGTGTTATGCAACCAATTTTATTATTATTATTTTTTTTTTATACATTTATTTAACGTCGGCCTATTTCCGCTACTGAGGCCTAACACCGACGCCTGTAGACGAGCTACCCCCAACCAGGAATTTTGCCGAACCTCTTCCCTTAAGAAGAGTAGGGATCTTTTACTTGCATAACATTTAATAGACAAGGGACCGACGGCTTTACATCCCCTCCGAAGGATGGTATATCTCCTATACAACCCTCGCCTAAGGTTGTATAGCTTCCGCGCATACACTGATATACAAGCCGCTGGAAGATGTGTGAGGCGAGAACGCGGTTTCCGTTGGAATGGTCACCAATCCAAGTACTAACCGCGCCTGTCGTTGCTTTACATCGCATACCGAAGTATGTACATAGTAAAGACGCACCTACGCTCGCCCCGAATTTTGTTATTTTAACATAAACTTTTAATTTTGATTTGAATAACTCCATAGAATTCTTTATATTTCTAGTGCCCTGAGGATGTTTATAATAAAAGCGAAACGTCGACAAATTAAAAATGTGTCTTTTGACAAAACAAAACGTTGATCCCAACACCCACCAAACTCGTCAAACAATTATTCATTTTTGATCACTAAATTTAATTGATATTTATTACGTTTTAAAATTTTCCAAACACTGCTATCGCGAGCTATTTCTCGTGTCCTAACATGAGTATTAACGGCCATTTCAGTTAATACAGCGATCATATTATTTTCTCCAGTGACTTGCTCGATGGGTTATTTTTTTCGGTTGAATATTTCCTTCAGTAGTAAATTGTTTGACAGTACGATAAAATGAAGAAAATGACCGAATTCTATCCGGAAAACACTGAGCGTAGAGATCGACAGCATCATCAAGACTCCTGCCAACTTCTCCATAAACCAGAACCAGTTCAATTTTCTCTTGTACAGTTAAGTACTCCATTCTGAAATAGTATAAACAGCCTAACCGAGACAGGTTTCTGGAATCTGGAACTGGTTGGGAGGGTGGTCAATAAAAATTATTGAACCACAGCACTTAGGCCCCATTGGGCCCCTTGTACATCCTCCCTGTAGGCAGATCCTCGCCTAGGCCTCCAACCAACCTAATCTTGCGAAATAGGTGATGGTGATGCTGCCTAAGGGTATCTCCCTTACATCGCCCAAAGTAGGCCAACGTTCTCCCAAAATAGATTCTCTGATTGATGAGACAGCAGAACAGTCACAGAGTACATGTTGAACCGTCTCATCTTGTCTACGTCTGTTTACAAAAAAATAAAACCAAAACATAAAAAACACAAAGAAAAGAAATAATGCAAACATTAAATGCAAACATAATAAAACATATTTATAAAAAGTATTTTTAACATAAGAAATGGTATTTTTAAAGCAAACTACAAAAAAATACATTAATTTAAAAGCAGATTTAATAAAGCACTCCGATAAGCCATAAGCGAAGGAAATCGCGATGACCAAGAATCCCAAAAAGGACGCCTGTTCCTGTGTTAAGATAATAGTAGTTTATTGACGTCATTTTTTAGTAATTGAAAATTTGAGAAATAAAATTTGTTTGAAAACTAATTTTGATTATTTATAACGAAATTGTGGTATTTTTTTTATTGCAAACGTATTGCACAATCGTATGAATAAGTAAGAAAAAATTGATTTTCGCCGATTACAGCGCCATCTATCAGGAATCGAAAAAAAATGTTACAGACAAGTCCTACGTATTTTTAGCCGCAGAATCTGTTTCTGCAATAAAAAATATGGGTTCCTATTTCACATTTCAAAGTTACCCCCCGCCTGACCAACAAAGAGGGAGGGAGGGTGACTAATTTTAGAATTCATGTATTTCCTCCACGGAATGAAAATTTTAATTATGAACATTTTTTCTAAGAGTGCCTATTATTCGAGATATTTCAAAGTTTCTGGCTAAAAAAATCACACGGTATTATATTTTCGTTTGCCTTAGTCTAAATCTGTATTAATTCAAATTCAAAATTCAAATTCAAAATTCTTTATTCTTAAAAGACAAAAAAAAAACATTTGTATAAGAAAAGTCACAAGTAAACTTACTGCTAAGATAAAAAAGAAACAGGAAAGTATACAAAACAAGTTCATTGCATATATACACATATATGAATAATATAAGTCACAGATACGTTATACCAGACAAACAGGAAGCTAGTAGAGAGTTATATTAATTAAAATACTCTACGGTACTGCATAGACATTTGTCAAGCAAAAATAACTTAAGTTTCTTTTTAAATAGATTTTCCTTATTTATACATTTTATGTCTTTTGGGAGGTGGTTAAATATTTTGGCACCTATACGGCTGGGAGCTTTAGAGGTGATATTTAATCTGGAATATGGTTGATGGAAGTCATTTTTTTGACGAGTATTAACCTGGTGATATTTATTATTAATCAAAAATTTATCTTTATTGTTGAAAACGAATAAACAAGTTTCGAAAATGTACAGACTATATAAAGGAAGTATTTTAAAGTTTTTGAAGAAATCTTTACATGTGTGAGTACAGGGTATACCAGCAATGCACCGTATGATTCGTTTTTGAGCGACAAATACGTCATGTGATAGGGTTGAGTCTCCCCAAAAGCATATACCATATCTCAGCCTGCTTTCTACCTGAGCATAGTATAATGTAATTAATTGGTCCTTCGTAAAAACAGTTTTTAGATTTGTGAATAAAAAATAAATGGAAGACAATTTTGAGCATAGAAATTTGCATTGTGTTTTCCAGTTTAAGCAGGGTTCAATATGTAGCCCTAGGAATTTAACGTTATTGTTTTCGTTGGCTTGAATACAAAATGTGTCTATATTGTTGATAGATAAATTTATGTTTGATGTCTTGTTTTGGTATGGATGGAACCTGCACAGCTGAGTTTTGTCCTTATTGAAATATAGAGAAATACTGTTGAACCAGATTATTAAGCGTTCAAGAATGTTTTCGCATTTATTTTTTAAGATAATGTCACATTTGTCTGATATTATGATGGAGGTATCATCTGCGTATAAAGTAAATTGTGTATCGTTTGAAAGTGCAATTATATCATTAACATATAGAATAAACAGAATTGGACCTATTACGGACCCCTGAACTACACCCATGTTTAATTGTCTTAGATCAGAACAGTAATTACGTATTTCATTTTGACTTACGTAGTTTATTGTTACATATTGTTGGCGTGAATTTAGGAATGATGAAACCCAGTTCAATGGGGTTCCTCTTATTCCGTACATGTCCAGTTTATTCACGAGGATATCGTGATCGACGCAGTCGAATGCCCTACTGAGATCACAAAAGATAAATAATGTTTACCGTTAATTGTTCCAGTTCCCAACCCGGTGGAGCGTTTACGACTAGATGCAGATTCCAGACTACATTGGCAGGCAAGTACTAATTGTGAAATTACTATGTATCTAGTATACATGACGCCCGTCGAAGGGGGCCAGACCAATGTTTGGGAACCCGTCGTTCCTTATGTTAATATTTCAACTCTACCGATGTGCGAGTTGTTCCGATTCAGAGTTGTGGCGATTGCAAACGTCGTTTTCGCTAGCCTTCCGACTTTTCTTGTGGCCCAAGTACCAGCAGTGCCAGGTAAGGGTCAATTACGTGGGTAAGCAATCTCCAAGACCTATATAGAACAGGTTGTCTCGTAACAAAGCTTAGGAATAGTTATATGGTGCCTAAATGAGCTCTCTGTTCCCGCCATAGCTATTATGAAAAAATTGAAATATATTTTGAAACCAAGATATGTTATTTTTTATGGACTTAATCGAAGTCAGTCCATCTTGGAAATATATTTAGCTATTTTCGAGAAGTGGCTCTGTTAGGCCAGGCCACAGGTAGTTCAATAAGGAAATAATTAGTGGAAAGCTGGAAATTGCTTTAATTGCTTTATTTGGACCCAGATATTACTCTCCCAAGTTTTCCCCCTCGAGCGAAGTCGGCGTTGGCCATTCTGACCCTAAGAAGGTACCATCTTTCGGTTTTTTGCAAATATCTCCCAAACCATCAACTTTATCAACAAAATACCTATTATAAAAAATAATCTAGAGTAAATTTGCTAAAAAAAAAATTCTTTACCGTTTGTCTCTAAAGTGAACCGTTACGATGCTACGACCATTCAAAGTGGAGCCCTTTTTGATTCTTGCGGAAAAGTTATCGAAATCATATGTCATATCAAAGTTTCTACATGTTATAAATATTTCTCAGCATTCCAGGTGTTTTTAATGCAGGTATCAATAAAAAAATATGGTCAGTAAGTACATTCGGTTCAGATTCAGTACGTTTTACAAGTAGACTTCATTACTTTCTCACTGCTGCTCCCATGCTACAGCAGTCTTATGAACCGCTCGCAGTACCAAGTCCGCTGAACATCTTCGACAATCGCACAAGCATGATGCTGCTAATGTTTTTTTTGGTAAGTCCATGACGCTATGCTACAAGCAAAATTTTGGTATCATGGCACAAATAAACGAAGATTGATCGACTTGTTGCGCGTCAAATTTGAAAGCGAAGGAATCGAAACCAGAAAAGCTCCAGAAGATGCCGATGTGCTCATTGTTACCATCGCACTCGAGTTATCTCGGCCTGACAATTCGGTCATTATAGTAGCTGAAGATATAGATATCCTGGTCATCTTGGCGGCTCGTATGCCACCCTCCACGAAAATGTATTTTATCAAACCCGGCAAAGGTTCAACCAAACAACAACTATTTTGCACAACAAGTTTCAATCTCCCGCCGTCTGTGCAAGAAAACATCCTCTTGTTGAATGCGTTTAGTGGGTGCGATACAACGTCTTCATTTTTCAGGCAGGGCAAAATGAAATTCGTAACACTGCTGAAGAGAAATGAGGAATTGCAGACAGCCGTTAGGGTTTTTTCGAGACGTGAACGCAAATTGACAAAGCGGGTCAGTTGGTTGTGGCTAGGCTTTATGACAACAAAACCACGGGAAACACCTTGAATGAGTTGCGGTTCCAACTGTTTGCAAAATCTCTACATCGATTTAATTTCGCAAGCCTACCTCCCACCGAATCAGCGACACGTGAGCACTCTTTAAGAACATACCATCAAGTCCAAACATGGTATGGAAATGATACAAATCCACTGGGTTGGGGCTGGAAAAATTCTCAATGTGGTTTGGCTCCCATACCTACGACGAGGGATCCGGCGCCACAAACGCTTCTAAACACAGTGTCCTGCAAATGTTCGAAAGGATGTAACGCAGCGTGTGATTGCAGGAAAACGGGCCTCCGATGCTCCAGAATCTGCATGAATTGTATGGGACGGTCATGTACAAATGCTGCCGAGGAAGACGATTTGGATGATTGTGACGGAGACATCGATGTTAATCTTGAGCGCCCTGTGACGTCGGACAAATGTACCGATGCAGACGATGAAAGTGATGACGGAGAAATTGAGGCAGACGATCAAGACTGCCAGCCTTCATCAAAACGGTTGAAAATCGACTAACTTTGACATTTGAACAGTGGATTAGGCCTCCTGGGGACACCACTTACAAAAAAACGCGCCAGTTAAGAGTGATTGTAGGTCAATACTAGTCAATAATAATACTAATCGTAGGTACTTTGCCACAGCTGTTTACATTGAAAAGCTGTTATACTTGTAACAAGTTAACAGCTTGTGCATCTGGAATGCTGACAAATATTTATAACATGTAGAAACTGTGATATGGCATATGATTTCGATAACTTTTCTGCAAGAATCAAAAAGTGCTCCACTTTGAATGGTCATAGCATCGTAACGGTTCACTTTAGAGACAAACGGTAAAGAACTTTTTTGTAGAAAATTTACTCTAGATTATTTTTTTTAATAAGTATTTTGTTGATAAAGTTGATGGTTTGGGAGATATTTGCAAAAAAACGAAAAAATGGTATCTTCTTAGGGCCAGAAAGCGATTAAAGCAATTTCCAGTTTTCCACTAATTATTTCCTTATTGAGGCTTTTTTTCGACCTGTCGCCTGGCCTATGTGTTAATATCGATGAAAGTAGAGCGGAAGCTAAGAACTTTTGATCTGTAAGATGATCCTAGATCTAAGATAATAACTAAGAGGGTGGAGATATTAGATGTTTATACAAGAATTTTGATGAATGAAGGCAGTTTTTGTAATAGAAAAATTAATTATTGCTCATCATATTTAATAGTTGATGGCGAATAGGACAATTGGGTTGTTGGAGCTATTATATGTTTATACAGGCTGTCAATTTTATCAGAGCCCTCGAGAATATCTCACTTAATATCTGTCGTACAAAAAAAATGTTTTTACGGAAATTGTGCCGATTTATATAACCTACAAAATTGTTTAAGGACATTTGAAATCCATGGCCTACTTTAACAGTTATGACGGAAAATATCGAAAATGCAGAAAACTCTAGGCCAAATATCTCCGTTAATTCAAGAGATACGAGAAAAATTCTAAGGCAAAACAGAGTGTTTCAACGTGGTTTTATCCAATTTTTTTTTAAAACCGCTGTATTTTGAGATTTACTCTTCAGGGTGTTAAAAAAATTATTTTGAAACGGGCTGGAAATGGCCCCATTAAATAGAGTATTTTCCTCCCTCCTTTTCAACGATATATCACATGCCATATTTATTCATTGGTACTACGTTAGTAATTATAAAAACATTTTTTAAAAACCAATACATTTTTTTTTAACACGCATTATACTTGCCGTGGAGAAGTATGATTGAATATAACGATAAAATAATTCAATAAGTTGTTCAAATCTTTGCTATAATAAAACATTAACACAATTAACAAGAATAAAATAAATTCAGGTAACAAAAACAAATTAATAATAAAAAGAATATAGCACACAGAATATTAATATTTATCTAATCCTCAAAATAATTTTTAAGATATCATATCAAGTGTTCAAAGTGTCCACCGCGATTTCTTATGCACAATCGAGCGCGGCGAGGCACTGCATTTAAAACATTACTCAGCATTTCGGGGGTAACTGTAATACATGCCTGTTGAATTGAATTAGGTCCTCTACATTTTGTGGTGTCATCGAAAACACCTTATCTTTAATATATCAACATAGAAAAAAAATCCATTGGGGTTATATCTGGAGAACGAGGGGGCCATCGAATAAATTCATTGCGCTTCAGCATGTGCGGCACCATTTTTGTCGTTTTTTTTTCAAATACTCGACGGGAAGGTCATACATAATATGACAAAGTAATACTAAGTAAATAGTCTTTGTTTATTTATTTTTAAAAGTTACTATTATTTGTACGATTGAAAATGGCAATTTCATCGTTAGGTGCATTTATCTCGAAAACGGTTCATATTACCGACATCAAACAATTATACGTTCTTTACGCAAAAATGGCTCAAAAATTTGAAAATAACCTTAGAAATAAAAGAAAATAGGCTGAATTTTTTTTCAACTTATTAAGGCAATGGGTGCTCTGCCTCCGAGCCCCAAAGAATGTTATCCAAAGTTCTAATACACTAACCTAACTGGATTGAAATAATATGATACTGATCCAAAAATGACTAAAATCGATTGAACAATAAAAAAGTTATCGCGAAAAATCGATTTTTAACCTTCAACTTCAAGCGCGAATATCTTCGTAGGGGTAGATTACCTCAAAAGCGCCTTGGTTTATCGAAATGCAACAAGAATACCTTTTTTATTTCTAGTGATTTGAAAACTAGTTAATAATTTTTTAGAAATATGAAAAAAATTAAAAGTTATGAGGAAAATATTGACAGTCACACCCTAAAACTACTCCTACTACGCTCTTCAAAATGAGAATGAGGAATTATAAAATTTTATATCACTTGAAACCCTCTGATGTTAGATTGAAATATTTAAGACATGTGGTGCGAGAATTTTTTTGCATCCTCCTATTTTTTACCTTTTATATCATTTTAAACTTTGAAATACGAACGTTTCATTTATAATATGTCTTTGTCATACAATAAAGTAACCACCAGGTAAAGTTCCACGTACGATCCTTCCAATTTGATGAAAGTGTACACAATGCATGTTGGGATTTTGTGTGTCTATTCGATTTATTTTCATGTTTTTTAGGTACAAATGTCACTGTATCTCATATACATGCGACCCCACAAAGTGAAAACAGTGTCTACCTCGAATGGGAATTAGATCCAGAATTTGCACATTGCGTGCAATTTTTCAGAGTGGTTCATTGGGATGGTGAAAGCGTGCCCATGGACGTATACACCACATATGATAGTGTTCTTCTCGAAAACTTGGCACCTTGTACAAAATTTGAATTCACAGTCACGCCTATCTATAACACCGAGGTGGAAGGAGGAATTGGTTATATCGAATATGAGACTCCTGCGCATAGTGAGTAACAAAATAATAATAAGTGATATTTACTTATAGTAAGAAATGTAATGTAAAAATACCTACTAGTGTGTGATTTTGTTGCGAATGGTTTCACACCCATTTATTATTCTCAGCCGTAGGTCACTGATGTTGTTTATGAGCTATTAAGTATTCCCCCAAAAAATCCATTGTATTAAGATCTGGTAATTTTGGTGCCCAAACCACTGGTCCTGCTGTCCTATCCACTGATTAAGGCTTCGTTTAAATATGCACTCATAAGTAAACTGAAATGACGTGGAGCCCCTTCGTGAAGCAGTTACATATTTGCTTTTATTCTTAGAGAAACACCTTCAAGCAAAAATAGAGGGGAGGGTCGTCTTCAACAAACGATAAATACACCTCTCTACTTAATGCCTCAATGAATAAGCAAGGTCCTAATAGTTGACCTTCCTACCAGCTACGGAATTTCGGAGTTATTGCTCCTCACCAGCGTAGCGTAGCTTAACGAATATATCTTATAATCGAGCAAAATCAACAAAGGTCGGAAAGTACAGTGCACAGTACTCCATTTGTACTTTCTTACTTCATGTGCCACATTTAGGGCCTCAAATGAGAGCAATCAGTACGAGGAGCTCTATGTGTACTGCTCTATTTCCACCTGGCAAACACTAAGTAAAAAATGATGGGGGTTTATGAGGCTAAATAATTAAATAAAGAAATAAGCTATTGCCTTATACCTCAAAGAGAAACTACAATGCAGCTAACGTGTTTCGGAGTTATTGTTCCTCATCAACGTAGCGTAGCGTAGCTTAGCGAATATATCTTATAATCGAGCAAAACCAACAAAGGTACTGTACTTTCCGATCGATCATCTATTATTATGAAAATTTGTGGTAGCCGTCTCGTCGGTAAACAACGTAACATTAATAAATGCATTATCGCCTTCTTATTTTTCAATAATATTATTGCACCTAATCAAACGACTCAGTCAAATTTCATGATAAAGTGCATGCATTTCTTGAAAAAGCTGTTCGTGGAGAATTTCCCAAACTGTAGAGTGACTCATGTCCTTTTTAAAATTTCTTATGAAAATTATTTGAAATCCGCTGAAGACGAACTGTGCACTAATCCTAAAAAATTTTGGTTTCACACAAACTCGAAATCTAACTCTACGACTGGGCTATCGAGTATAAATTATAATGAAACTCAGTTAAACAAACCGAATGAAATTGTCAATGCTTTCTCTAGTTATTCTTCTGATGTCTTCTTAAACACAATAATCAAAAGCAATGCTCCAGGTAGTCAACTTTTAGACAATTATAACAGCAATACTCTAATATTTATTCAAAATTATTGAGAATGAAATAATTAACGCCACCAAGAAAATTAAGACAAAATTTACTATAGATCCAAATTTAATACCTGCATTTTTAATTAGAGATTGTGCAATGATCTTCGTCAAACCGCTCTACATTATATTTAATTTTATAATAACATCCTGTGAGTTTCTCCAACTGTGGAAAGAAAGCAGAATGTGCTCCATATATAAGTAAAATGAAATTAGCAACTACCGACCAATTTCTATTATTTGTAATTTTTGTAATGTGCTATCTATACATCACGAGAAACAACTTATTTTGTATAAATTCTAGTATTTATGTAAAAATAATAATGCATCTTCATTTACTTATAAATGGTTTCAAAATGACAAATATTATAAATAAATATAAAAAAATTGTCAGGTGAAGATATCTTATAGCTCATTCCCTTTCAATATATATATATATTTCTAGGTTTGCACTTGCCAACGTTGTTGGATGTTAGACCAGGAACTACGTTCATTGATATGACTTGGGCACTGCCACCATACCAAACCAACCGATGTACTATTAGTTCAATCATCGTAGATGGGTCACCATATGTTAATCTGACTATTCCAATCACGGATTCAGCTTTCAGACCGTCCGTTCCTATACATGTGGACTCTCTTCAACCTGACAAGATGTATCTGTTCCGCGTAAGTGTGGTAAATACAGCAGGTTCCTCACAACCTGTCCCTATCGGAATTCAAACTCTGCCAGCGGCAAAAGCACTTAACTGATTGTAACTATCAAAATTTTCTGTACAAAATTTATTTGTGATAAAAACGTAATAAACAGTTGTTTTATATCCTCTACATTGTCATATATATACACCCCAACATACACCCCAAACGTGAATTTAATTATTGCAACACAACGTCAACACCAAAGTCTTGTTTATCAACTCACTAATTATTATTTGCAGTAATTAGCATAATTAGTAGAGTGTTTACTGTGCCTTAAGTCGTCAGTGCATGGACTCCAAGATGCTAAGAGCAGATATATGGCAAAATCGAAAGCTAATGCTCTGAACAGATTAAACTAAAATTTACCCCAAAGTTGTCTATATCAATATTTATACAGGGTGTCTCACCGGGAACTGAATCGATCGATATAGAGAAAAGTACACATCAGAAAATATTGAAAATTTGGATAATTACTAATGCCAATCAAATTAAAATAATTACAAGTAGCTGGCATTTCCGGTTATACCGGAAGTCGATACCAACTTGCTTATTTCAAATGGAATATCCTATATATTTTAGAGTTTTCGAAAAGAGCATAAAATTCTGAGTCGAAAATATGTAGCATATCATATACCTAAACCTAGCCGTTTCAGAGATATTTGACATGTTATAGAAAATTTGATAGGTGCAACGGTTTGCAAGAAAAGATCCTCATTTGCTTCTTGTCACATAAAAAGAACACAAGGAGAACTACGTTCCGTGTTCCGTTCTTCGCGTTACATTTTGTCAACTTCAAACCGCGAAAACTTGTTTAGGTCAAATGTAACACCATGTATTTTTTTACGTCAAGTTGTGTAAAATTGAATTCCCTTTTTCCTGATATTACCATTGTGGGGGTTAAAGTTACAACTTTTTGAAATATTTGTGATTTTATTAGAAATTCATGAATTGTTGTAACCATTTCATCAAAATAGCCATGATTAGAAACAATCCGTCATTATCTCATGTCAAAAAATGCCAGCACGTTTAAATTACACGCACGAAGACTTTTTAAATTTGTTTGTTATTTATGGAGAATGTGATAAAGTAATATCAAGAACTTGCAGCACATTTGCTACTCGATATCCAGAAAAACGGAAACCATCACCAAACACTGTAAAACGCACACTGGAAAATTTTAAAAATTATGGCTGTGTCAAGGCAAAAATGCAAAGAAGAAAGCCTATTGTTGATGACGAAAACATTGAAATAGTCATTCTGAGATATTTTCATGCATTTCCAAAGATCTCATTAAGACAAGCTGCTCTGGAATCAGGACTATGCAAGGATTCAATTCACAGAACCTTATTAAAGCATAAGTTTCACCCGTTTTCATTCCATATGGTTCAAGGATTAAAAGAAACAGATTTCTTAAGAAGACAGAATTTTTGTGAGTTTATTCTAATAAAGTCTGAGGATCACGATTCTTATTTGGGAAATATTATATGGATAGATGAAGCAAAATTTACTAAAAATGGACTTTTTAATAGACACAATTCGCATTATCGGAGTGACTCAAATCCTCATATGTTCAGAGTGCGAAACTATCAGGAAAGTTGGCAGTTCAATTTTTACTGTGCCATAAGAAACGATAGAGTGGTGGCATTACAATTTTATCAGGAAAATTTAAACGGTCAATTAAATATTCTCTTCTGCTAATATGTATAGGTAAATTTTTGTTTTTTTTTTTAGGTGAAAGATATCTGAATATCTTACAAAATTTGAATAATAACTATTTAGAAAATTTACCTCTCGCCGAACATAGAAACATTTTTTATCAGCACGACGGTGCTCCCCCACATAATGCATATTTAATTAATAATTATTTACAAGAAACTTCTTATGATCAATGGATTGCCAATAATGGACCTTTCTTATAGACTCCTCGCTCGCCCGATTTATCAGTTCTGGATTATTTCATTTGGGGAACTATTAAAAATAAAGTTTATGAGAGCCCATTAACAACCATTGAAGATTGTATGCAAAGAGTAAGAAATGCATTTCAAAACATATCACAGGATTCAATTAGAAGAGCTACCCATCAGGAACTAATCCGAAGGTGCGAAAAATGTGTCGAGGTTCGAGGGCGGAATTTTGAGCAATTATTAAATTAAAATGAAATCATATTTTAAATTGATCTTATCTCTGCTATTTTAGTTCATGTCATATCTTCAATTCGATTAATACGCATGTTACAGTGTTAGTGTTATTTTGCGTTTTTGTGGATATCGAGTAGCAAATGTGCTGCAAGTTCTTGATATTACTTTATCACATTCTCCATAAATAATAAACAAATTTAAAAAGTTTTCGTTGGTATAGTTTAAGCGTGCTGGCTTTTTTTTGACATAGGGTAATGACTGATTGTTTCTAATCATGGCTATTTTGATGAAATGATTACAACAATTCTTGAATTTCTAATAAAATCGCAAATATTTCAAAAAGTTGTAACTTTAACCCCCACAATGCTAATATCAGAAAAAAGGGAATTCCATTTTACACAACTTGACGTAAGAAATATAGAATGTTTCACTTGACCTAAACAAGTTTTCGCGGTTTGAAATTGACAAAATGTAACGCGAAAAACGGAACACTTGGTATGATATTATTGAATTTATTGTAGAACATTGTTCTCCTTGTGTGACAAGAAGCAAATGAGGATCTTTTACACGAAGAAAGTTATAACGGTTCTTGCAAACCGTTGCACCTGTCAAATTTTCTATAAAATGTCAAGTATCTCTGAAACAGCTAGGTTTAGGTATAGGATATGCTACATATTTTCGACTCAGAATTTTATGCTCTTTTCGAAAACTCTAAAATGTATAGGGTGTTCCATTTGAAATAAGCATCGACTTCCGGTATAAGCGGAAGTGCCAGCTATTTGTAATTATTCTAGTTGGATTGCAAAACCGACATTAGGAATTATCTAAATTTTCAAAATTTTCTGATGCGTACTTTTCTCTATATCGATCGATTCAGTTCCCGGTGAGACACCCTGTATATATAACCGTAATCCAGTATTGGATTTAATATAAGCTTTATAAAAAGAAAGTGCCGTTTTAACATCAGATTCCCACCAGGTTTTGGTGACAAATTTTAAAAAGTTAATTCCGAGGTTAATACCCTTCATACATTTGTTTTTAATAGACTCTATGACAGGTTTCCAGGTGAGTTTTTCATCGAGTATGACCCCAAATACTTTATCTCAGAACGAAACTGAATTTCAAAAGAGGTTATGTGTGTTATATCTCGTAAAAACGCAAAATGTTGTTTTTCTTGTTGACAGTTCAAAGCCATTTTGAATTGAATTGAATTGTTGAAATGCAGAGGTCCCAATACAGAACCCTGCGGAACTCCAATAATCTTGGTCCTATTCTTTGATTTCTACTATTTCTGTATATTACCCTATTTCAGTAAAGATTTATGATATTTTTAGCAATGGCATTAGGTATGAGATAAAGATTACTCAGTTTTTCCTCTATAATATTGATTTACTTATTCGTATACGCATTTTAAATCTGTGAACTCAGATAGGTATTATGAGAAAAGCTAATTAGAATATCTGTTAGAACTGTGTAGAGCGTGCCGACTCCTTTCTTATAGCCAAACTGCTTTAAAGAAAGAAAGTTTTGATTCATAAACCACCACTCTAATTTTGATTTGATCATACATTCAACAGTTTTGAGAGTACAGGACATAAGAGAAATCGGGCGATATAAATCAGAGCTGTTAGGGTCTTTACTTGCCTTAAGCATGGGTATGATGATGACGTTTTTAAGGTCAGCAATATTTCAGCCTGTAAGATATATAGTATTAAAAAGTGCCAATAAAGCATTCTTAGCATTACTAAGAAGATGTATAAGCATAGGGTATTTTATGTCATCGCAACCCGCAGAAGAATTTCTTACATTATTCAGAGCTGTTTATAATTCGTGAAGTTGAAATGGAAAACAAAAAGTCCAAAATTACCGATCATGCTTTCTTACATGTGTACTTTACATCCCAGCAAAAACCTATCCCTAACCAGACAGGCACTTTCCTCATTTCAATTTTTTGCTGTAGCTTTACTATACTATTTTTATTCACACGATTAAGATCAACACAAATTCAAAGATCAGCATAATCTTAAATTTTACATTTTAGATAAAATAAATCTCTGAGTATTTCTTACATTTAAGTGGCCCTCGCTTGTTGATACTTTATATAAATAGCTGTTACCATAAAAATGTTGCATTATAAGTTTTAATAAATACTGATCAATATGTTTCTGTTCTATTTGTTCTTCCTGGCAGTGCTTCATGGTGCCGTTAGTCAGGATTGCAGTAAGACACTACTACTGTACTATTTATATATGTATTATACACTGATTGCCCAACAAGTATAGTATTAAATATGCGTGATCGGCACGTGATCAGTAGGTATCGCGTCCTATTGGTAACCTAATTGATTTGACTTTGACTTCATAACCACGCCTGCGCGATATGCACGTGACCAGTATATTTGGTGAGCAACCAGAGTATAGAGTATTAGATCAGATTTAAAATTTTTCTATGTTGTCTAGGCGATTTTTTCATTGAAAGTGTCGGCAAATCAACATTTCAGCACACATTATAGGCTGTCCATTTTATCAGGGCCCTCGAGAATATCTCACTTAATATCGGTCGTACAAAAAAAAATATTTTTACCAAAATCGTGCCGATTTATATAACCTACAAAATGGTTTAAACACATTTGAAATCCATGGTCTACTTTAAGAGTTATGGCGGAAAATATCGAAAATGCGGAAAACGCCTAGGCCAAATATCTCCGTTATTTGAAGAGATACGAGAAAAATTCTACGGCGAAATTTTTTGCAAAACAGGGTGATTCAATGAGGTCTTATCTAATTTTCAAAACCGCTGTATTTTGAGATTTACTCTTCAGGCTGTTAAAAAAATTATTTTGAAACGGGCGGGAAATGGCGCCATAAAATAAAGTATTTTCCTCCCTTTTCAACGATATATCAATCACATGCCATATTTATTCATTGGTACTACGTTAGTAATTATAAAAACATTTTTTTAAACCGATAATTTTTTTTACAAGCATTATACTTGCCGTGGAGAAGTATGATTAAATAAAACGATAAAATAATTCAATAAGTTGTTCAAATCTTTGCTATAATAAAACATTAACACAATTAAGAAGAATAAAGTAAATTCAGGTAACAAAAACAAATTAATAATAAAAAAAACTAATATAGTGTGCTATTATAACATTAATATTTATCTAACCTCAAAATAATTTTTAAGATATATCAAGTGTTCAAAGTGTCCACCGCGATTTCTTATGCACAATCGAGCGCGGTGAGGCACTGCATTTAAAACATTATTCAGCATTTCGGGGGTAACTGTAATACATACCTGTTGAATTCGAGCTTTTAGGTCCTCTACATTTTGCGGTGTCGTCGAAAACACCTTATCTTTAATATACCCCCATAGAAAAAAAATCCACTGGGGTTATATCTGGAGAACAGGGGGCCATCGAATAAATCCATTGGTACCTATCCAATGGTGAGGCAAAATTTCATCTAAATAATCTAGGCAAATCTGGGAATTGTTGGGAGGAGTTCCATCTTGTTGAAAATATTGAAAGTTATGTCGATTCTCTAAAGGTAGGTCATCTAAGAATTCATTAAATTCATTTCTCAAAAAGTTTAGGTACCTTTGACCACTGAGGTGACCATCATAAAAATAAGGACCTATTAAATTGGTGCCTAAAATACCTATCTACACATTTATTGAGAAACGATTTTGAAACCAAGTCGGTCTATGCCGGTGCGTATTTTCAGAACTCCATTTGTAATGAATATTGCGATTAAAAAATCCATTATTGGAAAAATTTGCCTTGTCGGACCAAAGTATTTTACTACATATTAATGGATCGGCACGCTTCTTTTCCAACAGCCACCTACAAAAAGTCGTCCTCCTTGGTTTGTCCCCCGCTTGTAAATTGTGAACTTTTTTGGCTTTATAACACCGGTAACCATTTTTCTTTAAAATTTTTCTAGCACTTGTTTTATTTATATGACAAGCAATTTGAATTTCTCTTAATGATGTTTCCAAATTTTCTGTATTCTTATTTCTTACAAATTAATAACTCCTTTTACCTTATTTTATTTACATTATCGGTAACACTGTTCAACCTTGTCTTCTTCTTTAAAATGAACCATTATTTTTCAGTTTCGTAGCTAATTTTCTGAACAGAGTTTTATTCGGCTGTAGTGCTTGTGGAAATCTGTTTCTATATTCTACTTGAGCTAATCCAGAGTTACAATTGCATTGGCAATATGTAACGAACATATTATAACGATCAATGTGAGTGAAAATCATTTTTGAAAATTCTAAATTCTTAAACGAGTGTGATTGAGTGAGAGTTTAAGTATTAACTGAGATGATCTGTCAAATAATTAAATTATCAAGTTTGTTCATAGCCAACTATTTTCAAATAATTGAAATAATAGTGAGATCATGAAATACAAACAAATGGATATTATACTTAAATTAATTGGTAAAGACATTTTAACTTTCTGAGCAAGGAGTGACGCTTTTATGGAGGGCCCCTATACATTGGCACAACTGCGAATACTCTTTCCATAATTGCTCCATGTTGCTTTCTTGATTATCATTTTGTTTCTGTTACCTAAATTTACTTCACTCCTCTTAATTGTGTTAATGTTTTATTATAGCAAAGATTTGAACAACTTATTAAATTATTTTATCGTTTTATTTAATCATACTTCTCCACGGCAAGTATAATGCTTGTTAAAAAAAATTTATTGGTTTAAAAAAAAATGTTTTTATAATTACTAACGTAGTACCAATGAATAAATATGGCATGTGATATATCGTTGAAAAGGGAGGAAAATACTCTATTTAATGGCGCTATTTCCCGCTCGTTTCAAAATAATGTTTTTAACAGCCCGAAGAGTAAATCTCAAAAAACAGCGGTTTTGAAAAAAATTAGATAAAACCTCGTTGAAACGCTTTGTTTTGCAAAATATTTTCGCCATAGAATTTTTCTCGTATCTCTTCAAATAACGGAGATATTTGGCCTAGACGTTTTCCGCATTTTCGATACTTTCCGCCATAACTCTTAAAGTAGGCCATGGATTTCAAATGTCTTTAAACCATTTTGTAGGTTATATAAATCAGCACAATTTTCATAAAAATAATTTTTTTTGTACGACCGATATTAAGTGAGATATTCTCGAGGGCCCTGATAAAATGGACAGCCTGTATTTTATCTACAAGGTGGTCCCAAATTTTCTCCCCATATATCCGCGGCTGATAGTACATCCAAAAGTAGCAGTAGTTTTTTTTATAAACTTATTTCCGAAAATGAATAATAATGGAGATATACCCCTTAAAACGGTAAAATAAATTTCAGTTTTTCTGTAATACCTTCCGACTTCCTTAAAATATCAAATTCATATTTTAAACTTAGTCATAAGCCATCCGGATACTAGTTTACATGATATCAGTCAAACCCTCTCTTCTGCTTAAGGGGTAAGGGCTTAAGTAAACATATACGTTTCAGTTCCCAACATGGATTTAGAACCAACAAGTCAATAGAGACAGCAACCTGTGATTTTATTAAGTAACGTTTATCAATAATTAGATAATGGAAGATGTGTTGCTTCTTTATTTTTTGATTTGTCTAAGGCTCTTGACTCTGAATTTTTAATAAAAAAGTTATATAGCCTTAATTTGCCGAAAAACTTAATCAACTGGATTAAATCGTATCTGGAAGGGCGAAGCATGGTTACTAAAGTTAAGGGCATTACATCAGTATAGTCCAAGTAAGGACTTCCTGAGACAAAAAAAAAACTAAACAAAAACTTTACGACATAATTATTATCGCCGCGGGCCATGGCGCTAAGTTGAAGTAAATAGATCCCAGTAAAAAAACGTAACAAGAACTTTAAAACATCAAGCGCCAAGCCGAACATCAAATAACGACCCGAGACCCGACGCACATTAAAAACCTATAAAAGTAAGCGAGTCAATTTGCGAACAGCACTAAAATAGAGTACCGGGATTTTAATGAGGTCGTAAAGTTTTTCTTGGGTTTCTTATGTCTCAGGATTTTCCTACTTGAACTATATCAATTGACGTTAAGCGTGGAGTTCCACAGGGATCGGTGCTGGGACCACTGCTGTTTCTACTATTTATTAATGATCTGACAGAACACATCACTAGTGGTATCCTCACAATGTACGCGGATGATAAAACAATAACTGTATCCTCAGAGTCTCTTCGTGAACTTGAACGAGCGATAAAATGTGCAATATGTGAATTTGATACTTATTGTCAACTTAAAAGATTAATGCTGAATAGTAATAAAACCATGCATAAATTTCTTTATCCGAAAGGATGTCTCGAGTGATATACAACTGGTGGATAGTATTGAATTTTAGGATTCCTTGGATGATCAGATCGACAATATCAGAAAAAAAATTAAATAAGGCCTACTACGCCATTTTACAAATGAAAGACACCCTGGATATCTCGGGTCTTTTACATTTTATACTATGCTATGGTATATTCACATACTTCTTTGAATATTATTAGCTGGGGTCGTGGTAGAGACTTTACCAGAATTTTTGTAGTGCATAAGAAAATTTTAAGATTAATATTTAATATGAAAATTCCTTCATCATTCTGTAGCATTGTAAACTCTTCATTGGTTTTTTACTCTCAACTGTTCAATAGTGTTAATTTGAGTATTATAAACTCGTGATTTTAGATAACTCCACATAGTAAAATGAAACGGAGTTGAGTCAGGAGACTGAGCAGGCCACTTGATCGGTGCATCTGCACCCCGGCCAATCTATCTATTGGGATAGTGGTTGTGTAATCATGTTCTACATGTTGTGGTATACATAAGAAACATATTTCTTCTCCTCCGCAATGAAATATTACCTATTATATAAATATAAAAAACGAAATAATATGGCAAAGGAATTGCCAGCAATATGTTCAAGAGAGTTATGAGATATATAGATTATCATGTGTTTAGATGTCCACCAAACTTCTCTATTACTGATATTACCGCATATCTTAAATCTAAAAATATACCGGATGTTAAGTGTGAAACGATGAAAGCTAGAAATCCCGAACTATATACATCATTTAAGGTATCAGTACCTGCAAACCATGTTGAAGCATTCAAGAACTCCAACATCTGGCCAGAGTATGTTGGAATTGACCGATACCAAAATCGTTTTTACTACAGAAGCCCTTACCCAACGTGGATCCCAAGTAAACAACAATAAAACTAATATAATCAATGTAAGACTAAAACAGGTATTTGAAAATAATACATTATATTTAAATGCAGAAAGTCTTATTGCGCATATGGATGAAATGAGACAGTTAGTTACAGAATTAAAACCTATTTTACTCTGTTTAAGTGAAACTAGAACAACGGAGGGCACTTTAGATTACGAAATAGGTATATATTGAGAATTACAATATTTACCGATGCAATTCCTTGAGTCGACATACTGGAGGTATAATCATTTATATAGTTAACACTATAAACAGTAGCCCAATTGAAAATATTATCTTTGAAACTAACTATTGGTACTTAAAATTTTCAGGAAACATTGTTCATTGGCTGCATATATCATTCTCCGAATGCCAGTTATTTACAGTTTTGTGATTTCTTTGAAAATTTAATAGAAAAATTGGATTTCAGTCAATTATATATTTTTATAGGAAATTTTAATATTAGATGGGATATCATTGATGACACATATAGTAAGAGACTACATAATATATCAAGACATTTTGGCTTAAAACAATTTATTTCACAACCTACAAGAATAACTGACAAATTTGGTCTATAATTGATTTATTATTTACAAATTATTATGAAATCCAGGTAAATATGCAAATTGCACCCAAAATCACCGACCACGAAATTATAGGTATAAACTTAAATTGCAATAAACCGGTTTCTGATCTGGACATAAAATTTAGAAGATAAGACTATCATAAAATTTCATTAAACTTAATCGATGCTAACTGGTTATATGGCTGTACTAATACTAATAAAGTATTTGAATCGTTCATGAATAACATAAAAACTGCACTGGATAACGAGTGTCCGATTATCAAAAAACGAGCAATGAAATATAATGAATGGTTTAATGATACTACTAAAGAAACTATAAAAAAAGAGATCTAGCGTATAAACAATTTAAAATAAACAAAAATGGTGAAAACTGGCGAACCCATACTAATAATCGTAATGAGGTTGTAAAAGTGTGAAAGGAAAAACAAAATTATTATGAAAATAAAATAGATAGTTTAGAGTATAATCCAAATTTGTGGCGAATACTGAAAAATATAATAAAACCAAAAGACAATCATAATATATCCTCTCTTATAATAGGTGTTGAAAAAAATGAGCATTTAGAAAAAGAACTTAATATATATTTTATTTATAGTGTTGATCTAATTGTAGATAGGTTAAAAAATAATAGCTATTACCTTAATAGATATGCTTTATTTGAGAACAGAGCATTGCAGCCAGATATATATTTTAAAGAATTTAATATTATAAATCTCACTAAATTGCGTAAAATTGTTTTTAGACAGCAAAATAAATTTTCTGATGATGAAATTGACTTTAAATTAATAAAAAATACGTTTGATGTTGTTGGCTATTATTACATGTTATTAATACATTGCCAAATAGCGGGACATTTCCAGACATATTGAACACATCATTAATAACTCCTGTAGCAAAAGTTCCAGGTACAAAATTAGCGGAAGAGCATATACCCATAAATACATTACTTTCAAAGGACATCTTTTTAGAAGTAGTAGTTCATGACTAACTCACTGAATTTATAAGCAATAACAAATTATTACATGAAAACCAATCAGGCTTTACAAAAAATAATCAATGATTTCAAATATTCCATAGATAAAGGTGAGTTGTGATAACCGTCTGCCTCGATTTAAAAAGAACATTCGAAGTTGTCAACAGAGAGCTTTTATTAAAAAAAACTCTGCCAATATTTTGGGATTATTGACACGGCGTACGAATGGTTTAAGTCGTATCTATACGGAAGGAGTCAGCAAACCAAAATAAGAAAAATTAAATCTGAAAAACTTTTTAATAATAATGGAGTTCCACAAAGTAGTGTACTAGGGACTATGCTTTTCACGCTATTTATTAACGATTTACTGCTAATCAACTCAGAGCAGTCCAAAATACATCTCTTTGCAGACGATCTGGAACTAATGTGAAGCAAGTTATCCAAAACATTAACATGACACTGAAATTAATTAATTAATGGTTTACAACGAACGAATTAATGGTAAACGCCAAAAAATCCAAGTAAATGATAATAGGTTCCAACAAATATTTAAATCAAAACATTGATAATATATGTGTAAAATACAACGAAGAGAATCTTGAAGAGGTAATAACTATGGGATATTTAAGGATAATCATAGATAACAAACTAACATTTAACGACCATATAAACTACATATGTAAAAAGATATAAAAAAACTGAGATTCGCCTATCGTGTTAGTAAACATTTAACTTCAAATACAAGGAAAACTATTTATAACACAATAATGAAACCACACTTCGAGTACTGCTCAGGTATATTATATATGTGTAATGACACCGATATATCTAAACTGCAGCTACTTCAAAATAGATGTATGCGTTTTATTTTAAAATGTAATAGATATGCTAATATAAATACAATGCAATGTACACTTAAATGGTTTTCAGCAAAATACAATATAAAATACAGGACATTAATATTCTTATACAAACTTCACAATAACTTACTACCAACATATTTGTCAACAAATGTACTACATCTTAAGGATATTCATAATTACAATATACGGCAAAAAAATCATATAAATATTAATTACTCAAATTTAATGAAAACAAAATCCTCCATATACGACAAGGGAATGGCCGAATTTAACAATTTACCAGAATTTATAAAGCAAGCTAAGAATGCCTTTCTGTTTAAAAAATATTTATATAAATTCATGTATATATAACTTTCACTCTATTTCACTCGTAAGGCTTATTATAGGTATGGTGTGTAAATTATTAGTATTGTTAAACGTAGGTAAATGTACTGTACTACACTTGTATGTTACACGTCTGTAATAGCTGCTTATGCTAAACAAGGATTGTTATTATTTTAAGGGGTATATCTCCCTTATTATTCATGTTCTGAAATAAGTTTATATAAAAGACTACTATTATTTCTGGATGTACTACCTCGAGATATGTTTAAAAACAATAGAAAACAAGCTCTAAAAAATTTAATTGTTTAAATACACAATACGCCGACCTAACCAAAACTGCGAAATTAGAATTTTCTCTGGACTTAATGTATTAGAGTTTAAGCTGAAACTGAAATGCTTACGATTGTAAAATGTCTACAAAACATTCATGTAGGGAAGCCGATGTACCTCCTTGCTTTATACATTTGATGTCTTCACACTGGGACTATGTGGGGTATTTGAGGTTTTGTTTTAGGGGCGGCTGCATGCGTGGCTCCGAGAACACTGTGCATAATTGCATATACTATATCCTTCCGGTCATTTCCTGTTTGGGACTAGCTGGCACAGTTCTATAAAACGGACTGGTCATTGCAGCCTATGAGGCATTTCTATATGAGGTTCTTTTTACCGCAGATGTTCTGTAACCCATATTTAATTATGTCTCTGTCATAATTTACTTTACTTATATATATCTAACACAGAACTCATGATCCCCACCAACATTAAGTATTTCTGGTCCTATATTAATTCTCTTAAAAAGAAACATGGCTTACCGTAACTCGTGGAATATGACGGCCGGCGCTGGCGTATCATTAGACGATCCTCAAAACATTACTAATGCTTTTGCAAAGCATTTTCAATCCTGTTATTGTGTTCATAAATACTCCACTGAAAAGTCATGATAGACTACAACAGCATTCATTCTCTCTGCTACCACCATTTTACCACGGAAGAAATTAATTCAAAAATGAAAGTGGCCGACCGGATGGGATACCACCTGTACTTCTGGTAAATTGCTCATCAATACTCTCGGAACGTCTTAGAATTTTATTTCAAATGTCTATAGATAAAGGTGTCTTTCCCACTGAATGGAAAACCTCTACCATTACACCAACATTTTAATCTGGTAACAAAGCCAACTTCGAAAACTACAAAGGAATCACAATTATATCCTGTATCCCGAAAGTAATGGAATCCATTCTTACAGGTGACCTTTTCACTATGTTTATTAAGTCAATAATCAACGAGCAACATGAGTTTTACAAGAGGTGGTCCACGGCTACCAACTTGCCGATATGTCATTACTACCTGGTGGACAACCTCGAACAACGCGAACAAGTTGACGTGATCTACTCGGACCTGTCAAGAGCCTTTGAAAGTATCTGCTATGAACTCTTATTATGCAATCTCTCTTGAGTAAAATTAATTTTCATGCTGCCTCCTGCAATACCCGCTACAGGAAATTAGTTTATATCAGATTTTATAGGACTAACTATGGACAACAAGCTTTTGTGATAGAATAGCGGCCAACTATAACCAGAATTCTGCTGATAGACCAGGGCCAATCCTGTTTAAGGCAATAAAAATTCTTAGCAGTATACGAATGGTCGGAAAATGTAGTTAATGGTGTAAATAATTAAGGAAAAATCGTCCAGACTGAGTAAAAGTTCGGGAAGGGGGGTTGGGGTGGTAATATATAAGTTTTTATGGGTTGGTACTCGTTTTTTGCGATTTGCGGCTAAACTATGCATCCTATCGAAAAATGTTGAATATAAAAGTTGTAGATAATGAAAAAATCTAAAACTTTCTTTGACCATAACCTCAATATTATGGAAAAAAATGCAAAAAACCGTTTTTTCGGTTTTTAATTTATAACTATCGCAAAAATGTTTATATTTTCATGAAAATAGGTGAAAATGTTCTTTTTTGTGTTTCAAACAAGCCCAAATTTTTTCAAAGCGAAATATTTAATTTTCGATGTTTTATGAATAAAATTAAAAAAAAGACCTAATTTTCAATCGAAAAATTTGGTTAGCAACTTTTCGATTAATGAACTTTACTAATGCTCATTTTTTTCGTTGAAATCTCAACTTTAATATAGAATTAAAATATAATATTGTTCATATACAAAAATATCGTTAAAAAAGCGAAAAACCGAAAAAACTACTTTTTAAAAATCGAGTTTTCGGTGAAAATCATGAATTTCTTTTTCTTTATTGTAAATAAACGTTTACATTCATAAAAAGCGTTAATTCTCATACAATACTATGTTATGCAAGTAATGTACATGTACCTAATTATTCTCGGCTTTCAAAGTCCCGAAAACATTATTTAAACTGCAATTAAATAGGTAAAAATTCAAAAAACACAAGGGCTGTGTACTGAGAAAATTTGTTAATTATTTCTTGTGATTCGTAAGTATTTACAAATTATCACGCCAAAATCTTATATTTGATTATAAAATACAAAAATTAAAAGTAAAATAATTTTATTGAAATCTTTTTTCCTTCGTGGGCAATTCTTCATCGCTAGAATCGATGAAACTTTCGATTTCTACACGTTCATTTTCTATATCTTCAATTTCTTGGAGTTCTTCTGGATTGTCCAGTTCAGTATCATTATTTTTATTACTATTTATTAGACAGTGGGTACTGTCTTCGACTTCGATGTCCTCGAGATTACAATTTTATTCGTATAACGATTTTTCGGCATTAGAACATTTATCAGAACCGTGACAATTTGTGAACAAATTTGTGCACTTTAAGCCATGCTTGCGACACCCACATTTGTTATTACCGCATCCTGTTTCGCAGCTGCAGCAGATAATTTTCAATAAATTTTCGAGAATTAATTCTTGTTCTGTAAATATAAGAACGATGCCATTAACGTGATGTTTCCATCCCCAATCTGTAGCTGTTAATTGATTACCAAGCAAAGTTTGTATTTGAAAATACACCCTGTAACAATGTTGCTTAGCTGCCCCTTCAGTTGCGGGTAATTTTTTCAAATGAAATGAGGATTTAACAGTAGCCGTTCGGTAGAGTTCAAATCTTTTGTAAATAGAAGCTATTATTTTTAATCCATTATCAGTAATCGTTTGTTTCTCTGCATTTGTATTGTAAAAAATTTCTGCAAGATTAGGTAAATGTTTATCGGCCAATAATGATTTTATAATTGTTTTTTTTCCTTTCCCGGCAAAACTGGAAGTTGTATCGCAGCCAGAAAAACAATGCAAAAATGCTACAATATGTTTACGTGATTTATGTTTAAAACTATTAGAGGTGTAATAAGTATCATTAATATTTCCTGCATCACGTTTGTGGAAATAGATATTCAATTCATGTGAACTGAATTGATTTAAAAGAACTAAAAGATCTATATCTTGACCAACAACTACCAATATTTTATCGGAGTTTTTTGCTGCTTCAAGGGCTGTATTGATAATTAGGGAATCTGCATCTTCTTCATATAACTATTTTTTCCGTAGTTGTTTTATACATAATGTAAATATTTTTGTGTTATTTCATTAATTGTATTGTTTTTTTGCCAGATTACTTTGTGTAAGAGATCAACAACGTGTACAATATTGCTCGAAGTTGGTAACAATCGATGCTCGCAAATTCTGTATATAAATGTGACTTAACATTTTTTCTGAAGCCATTCTCTGTAAACAACGACACAGGAAATGGAGCAAGCTCGTACTGTAAATAATTTTTCATATCATCTGTGCTGCTGATATTTCTCGAAATTCTCTGAAATAATAGTAATGGATCAATTGTAACAGTTTCGCCTCAGTTAGGTACATGTACATTACTTATATAACATAGTATTGTATGAGAATTAACGCTTTTTATGAATGTGAACGTTTATTTACAATAAAGAAAAAGAAATTCATGATTTTCACCGAAAATTCGATTTTTAAAAAGTAGTTTTTTCGATTGTTCGCTTTTTTAACGATATTTTTGTATATAAACAATATTATATTTTAATTCTATATTAAAGTTGAGATTTCAATGAAAAAAATGAGCAATAGTAAAGTTCATTAATCGAAAATTTGCTAACTAAATTTTTCAATTGAAAATTAGGTCTTCTTTTTTTATTTTCTTCATAAAACTTCGTAAATTAAATATTTCGCTTTGAAAAAAATTGGGCTTGTTTGAAACACAAAAAAGAACATTTTCACCAATTTTCATGAAAATATAAAAATTTTTACGATAGTTATAAATTAAAAACCGAAAAATCGGTTTTTTGCATTTTCTCGATAATTTTGAGGTTATGGTCAATAATGATCAATCGGAAAGTTTTAGATTTTTTCATTATCTACAACTTTTACATTCAACATTTTTCGATAGGATGCATAGTTTAGCCGCAAATCGCAAAAAACGAGTACCAACCCCTAAAAATGTATATATTACCACCCCAACTCCCCTTCCCGAACTTTTACTCAGTCTGGGCGATTTTTCCTTAATTATTTACACCATTAACTACATTTTCCGACCATTCGTATACTGCTAAGAATTTATCGTCTATTACGATATTTTAAACGGTTTGGCCCTGGTCTATGAGTACGATTTGTTTGGCATCAGCTTATATAGCCTTAAAAAAGCAATCACGAGACAATAAATAAATGTACTTCTTTCTCCTTGCTCCTCATTCATTTTAATTACTTCTTGTATGTGGGACGGTAGCTCAGTGTGTTAAAGCGTCTGGCTAGCAAACTGAGTTGCCTAGCGAAGTGGGTTTGATCCCCGTAAGGCGAAACAATTTTTCATTAAAAAAATTGCCCCAAGAGTGGTTCGGAGTCAACATTAAACTGTAGGGCCTCGTCTCTCTTTACCTAACACAAGATCCTTGAGATCTTCCAGGGGGTTACTTCGGTAACTTGAAAGGCGGTTAAGAAAACATTTTTTAAAACAAAAACATGTGTAATTTGTATGTTATAGTTTTTAGTATGTATAGTATAGTCATGTATAAGTTATTTAGTGTGCCAATTGGAATTGTATTAAATTTTGTAGTGTACTAAGTGAATAAATAAGTAATGCAACACCCTGTGTATAGGATATCTCACTTATCGTAGTTCAGCGACCACGAAATTTACATATACACAGTCTCGGGAGGTTAATACCTACTAAATGAATACCTGCTTAAATATGTGATATGATATAATATAATATGTTTATTCTCATTTGTACTTTTTTTCAGTTCCCGATCCGGTGGAGCGCATACGGCTAGATGCAGATTCCAGACTGCATTGGGAGGAAAGTACCAATTGTCAGATTACCATGTACTTAATATATATGACTCCCGTGGATGGAGGACAGACGCTGGTTTGGGATAGTCTCTTCCCGTATGTTCATATCTTCAGTCTGCCGATGTGCACGCTGTTCGAGTTCAGGGTTGTGGCAGTTGCAAACGTTACGGCGAGCGAGCCGACCTACCTCACGGCCCAGGTACCAGCAGTGCCAGGTAAGGACAATTACATTTAGTAAAAGGGGATAAGAAGTCAAAATAGTTCTGTGGAAACGAAAATGGCTGGTAAATAAACTACTTTTAGCGTAACCCAGGGACGCGACGTGGACGTAGTAGTTTTCTGTTCCCTTCGGGATGCTTGATTGACGTGAGTACCCTCGCCTCTCACCTATCAGGATGCTTGATTAATGTGAGTCCCTTCGCCTCGCACTTTCCAGAGTGCTTGATTTACATGAGTCCCTTCGCCTCATCATCTTTCAATTAAAGTAAGTGCTCAAAATGGTGGCCCTCGACTTCAATGCACTTATCAACCCACATTTGAAATGACTGTATACAAATGAGAAGTATGTCTGCTTAATTTCGACACGAGCACTTTTGATTTGCTCAATCATATTCCCACGTGTTGTTGGTATTGTCGTGAGCAGAAAAAAATAGGGCGACTTTTTTTTTCTAATATAAATCTGTCTCTATTTGAATATGTAATGAGTAGCCGAAATAAAACAGATATCACTTTTAATTTATTTTAATGCTATAGTTATTGCTATAGTAAATGATGGATGGTTAATGAGACAAATTGCACTGCGTTATAACATTAACAAAAATTTGGTGTGTAACATTTTAAGACAGTGGAGAATAAACGGTACGATTAGTAGAAATCCTGGGTCAAAGGACAAAGGATATCATACTTAACAAGAAACTAACTATTAATATTTCACCATTTCAATTTATAACTTCTATAAGTCTGTTTGGCATAGAATTAAATAACCTTATACAATAATCATTAGTAATAATATTTTCCCATGCATTATTTACTATTTCCAGTAATTCTTCGGCATTCCGTGGTCTCACATTTCGTTTTTGGATACTTCTTATGAGTAGTCCCCATTCTTCTTCCACAGGGTTAAGATCTGGACTATGACTGGGCCAATTAAGAATATTGATGTTGTTATCTTGAAACCAGTTAGTTACGGTATGAGCAGTATGAACGGAGCAATTATCTTGTTGAAATATGAACTCATTATTAGGAAATAATTGTGACACAGAAGGGAGTATAATATTGTCTAAAATCCTAATACGCGTTTCACTATTAAATCGTTCCTCAATATGCCACAAAACACCAGGACCACGTGCCGATATCCAAGCCCACATATTGACGGAAAGTCTGCCACTTTTATCATTGTTAGATATATATTTCTCATCGAATCGAGTATTCGGAGGGCGGTAAACACGAATACGACCGCTGTGTGTTGACTGGAAAGTTTTTTCGTCTGTAAAGATTACATTGTTCCAAAAATTTACATCATGCGCTAAATATTCAAGCGCAAATCCTACTCGGTCTTCTTTATGTTCAGCTTTAAGTAAGCATTTCTGTGCTGTTGCATGACAGTGTAGCTCCGATTCTCTTACTCGCCGGCGACCAGTACTACTCGATCCAGGAAAATGCGTTTCTTCAGCAGCCTGAATAACCGAATAAAATGGTTTTTCTACTAAAGCATTTAGCAATTGCAAATCTTGTTGTTGAGTTGATATCCTTCGTCGCCCTGATCCAGGATTTCTACTAATCGTACCGTATATTCTCCACTATCTTAAAATGTTACACACCGAATTTTATATATTATATATAACGCAGTGCAATTTGTCTCATTGACCATCCGTCTTCTGCTTTAGCAATAACTCCAGATTTAACTAAATCGCTTTTTGCACACTTGCAATAAATTATGACAACTAACTGACAATGTCACAAAAATTAAAGTTAGACGTACACAACTAGATTTTAACAAAATACCGTTATAAGACTACTTGTCCTTTTTTTTTGCTCGTGACCGTACTTATTTGTAAACTTTGCCTTGAAACAGCTCCACAAAAGGAAATCTGGCGAACTAAGATCTGGTATTCTAGCTGGCTAACTTACTGGACCAGCTTTACTGATACAGCAACCATTGAAATCACGATCAAGTACTTCACGTGCTGGCACCGAATAGTGTGCTGGACAACCATCATGTTGAAACCGCATGTTCTGTTGCACTTCAAACCTCAAGTCTTCAAGTAATGTTGGCAGTGCATTTTCCAAAATGTCTCGGTACATTTGTCCATTCAAGTTGCTTTCAATAATGTGGGGGCCGATGAGTTTGTTGCTAATTATTCCACACAGCACGTTGACAGTTCAAGGACGCTGATGTTCAACTTGGCCAAGCCAGTGCGGATTTTCAACACTCCAGTAATGCAGAACGGCCCAAGAATTCCAAAGGTGGATACTGCATACCACACAGTAACCTTTTTGGTATGAACGGTACTTCGCGCAATTGCAAATGCAAACACTTTGACAACTGTCTTAAATGTCCATTTATCGCATTTGAATTTATATCTCATTATATTATGATATGAATTAACTTCGAAAATGGATACTTTATTCTGCTGGACTCGTTATAATAAACAACCCTGCACATTTATTAATAGTACAGTTCCACTAAAAAAAAATGTGTACTTTTTCTAATGTAAATCTGTCTCCATTTGAATATGCAATGAGTAGCCGAAAATGACATTGACAATGTCATAAAAATTAAAGTTGGATGTACACAACTAGATTTTAGCAGAAATATTTTTTTGCGCACAACAGTACCAGACTTATGTATGTATCTCGATCCATACATGAAAGTGTATCCAACGTCAAAATTAGTTCATCACTCCCCAATTCCCTTCTAATTAGGGACTAATTTTTAATATCGTTTTAGGACTAAAAGTCTTCCTAAAACGTATTATGTAAATGAACTAGTAAGTCCAATATAAATGGCTGGGTCCGAAATAATTGACTAAAAATTATCTCATAAATAATAAAATAAATACATTTTTATATACATATAATCACTTGACTGACAATGCTGCATTATCATGGATTCGACGTCCGAAATCTTACCCAAATCTGCTAATTTACGTTATTATTTCTAATCTTATTATTGGTTAAAATGACGAGCAATAGCTTCATACAGATTTAGTCTATTAATATATTAATCACAGCATTCCTTTTGAAATTTCGATATTTCCGATGTGATGTTGCTAGGGGCAGCCATAAAGAATTCCAGTGCGTTTATATTGTAAATGATTATCTTAATTCTAATTCTAACAAAGAAATTAAAACATATTTAGCAGTCGTCTATCTATTTCTGGTTTAAAAAAAAATCATTAATATAGCGATATAGTGTACAGCGGCTTTTCCTAGATTTACAGATAATCCTTTCGGAGTCTACCATATTGAGGATTGTTTGCTTCATTTCCTGTGCAGTATCTTTCCTCTTACTAGAACTTACTAGAACTAGTCTGTATATCTTACGCATATTTTCCACTGTCAGGAGCTTGTCTATCTCTATGCACCACACGAGGAATCAAAGGGCATGCCCCAGCGCATGTCATCTGCTTATGGGCACCTCCTCTGACATGGAGCTCAAGGTGGACTCTGTGCCGAACTGATCCGTTTTGTTCTCACCGTTACAAAGGGTCTAGTTAACGAATTTCTAGTACACACAGCTGGACTGCTTGCACAGGATATCACAACGTCTTAATTATTTCTAGTGGGACAACGACATTTATAGAATCGACGACATTGCTGGGGAAATCTATTGACACCCTGTAATGACTAGAAACACTAACACCAGCCCAGTTCACGAAAAGCCATTTCCGAGTGGAACGTTTCTCCTCTTTTATATTAAAGATGCTCTCCTGATTCACGCGACAGCGATCAGAGATTGCCAACGGAGACATGTATCATGCGACAAGGTAGAGACCAACGACACGGAGGGCTACTCTCCCGATACACGCGACAGCGATACACACTACGGCGGCGCGACTCGACAGGAAAAGGTGTCTCGTCGCCGCTACCGAACCAGTCCAGAGACCTACTCGAGCAACAGAGACCGAGACACCTGTTTCTCGCACCGGGAGAGCTCCCATTTAATTCCATTAAACCGGTGCCCTGCGAGACACTTATCGCTGTCTCCAGCCGCGGTCTCTGGTCGCTGTCGCGTGTATCGGGAGAGTAACCTCTCCTGTAGTTGATTTCTAGCTTGTCGCGTGATACATGTCTCCGGTCAGTCTCTGGTCGCTGTCGTTTACTTGGGGAGAGCACCTTCAGAATGTCACCGATCGAACAGGAAAACTTCCAGAAAACATGACGTCAAAATCATGTCCAAACCAACAAGGAAAATATGCGAGAGCATTTAGAATCCGCAAAAGGCCGACGAAACAATTTCTCAGAAACAAGAATGTGAGAGAGTAGTTGTGGGCAGGTGTATGTAGGAACCGCAAAAGAAACATTATACTCGCATCATTTAGTACAAAGGATACGGTCGGCTGCGGCAAACGGACAAGTCAGCTATAACAGGGCATGTCCTGCAAAAGGTAATCGCCGCATTTTCTTCGAAGACCAAAGTTTTAGATACCACAAGATATTACTATCCACGTTTACACTGGGAGGCCACTGAAACATACAGACATTTCAACGGAAAAGAAGAAGGTCTGAAAAATTCTCTACTTCGGCATACTCAGATATCAATAAATTCTATTAACCAATCAGAAGAGAGAGACAAGCGAGCCCCGCCCGCAATTTGAACTTAAAACACTTTCGAAATAAACCAAAGGATGCTGTAGGGCGAGTACACCATACGGGAGACTGCAGATGTAAAAGGGCATATAACCTCAATCTTTTTGCTATAAATTCTAAAACAAAAAGCTCAAAGATATTTAAAAATAAATAAATGAACAGAAAGTTCAGAAAGTTTGAGGTTTCATGGACTCTTTAGGAGCTATACAAAGCTACGTTAAAGCCAAATCTAAAAGCCTATTAATAATAATCTTATTATATTATGAATTAAAAACATGTGATAGGCACTTGTTTATATCTAACTGTTTACTTCATTTAGGCTATTGATACTGATTGCCTTTTTAAGTAACATGGGCTTACCTTCGGTTTATCAAAGTACTTGATGTTATCTCTGAAATATATTTGCGATATGAGTAAACATTTTTGAACCAAGATTGATATCACACTTTTTTTAGTATATTAAGTCAATAATGGTGTTCGGATATTAGACTGAAGGGAAGATATATCATGGACATTTTATGTAAAGATGTTCGGTAAAAGAAATAACCTTCAGATGTTCAAGAATGGTGAACTTTACCTACTTTTAAATTTAATTTACATATTCTCTCCGCTCCAGCCAAATGGAATAAATCCAGTATAGTGATTATCGCTGTGACTAGAGTCCCGCCGCGGGAACCAGGTTCAGCCCCGAATAACGTCGTCAAATGACGTCATCAGTAGCGTGTAGGGACTGATATTGCGTTCCGACGTACCTGCATCCGGCCCCGAATTTATAAGAAGAGTCTCATCTCCGTTAGTTACAAATAAGACCATAGGATATTTTTACTTTATTCCACTTCAAAAACACTTGTTTGCAAAAAATAGTAATTTAGTAGTTGGCAAGTAGCAAATAATGCTGAAAATATGCCTAATTATAAGAGTATTGCGGGTTTAACAGGATGATGGTATACCCCATTTTCTTCCTTTGCTTTTGAAGATAATTGATTGAAATATAGGATATACTACATACATAATAAGCGATACTTTTTGACATACAATTGATTTTTTTTTTCACTTCCCGTTTCACAGGAAGTAACACTAACTTTCGATCTTTAAATGGAACACCCTATATATAACAATAATAATAATAATAATGGTCATTATTATGAAAGGTTCATAAAGGGGGAAGTTTAATCACAGGACTATTCTTCCACTTAACCCCAAATGCCAGAGATACATTTACGATATTTACATAAAGAATAATAAAAATGACAATAAGATTCTTAAGTATTTATTTACAATTGAGAAATATAAAGTGAAGTATCTCTGGCACACACATAACATAAAATATACATAAAGAGGATGTTACTAATTTGTAGACACTATAAACTAAATAAAAAAAAGAAAAAGAGAAAATGTAAATAACAACCAGTTAATCTAAAAGATGAATATTTTTGTCTAGCAAATAATTATGCCTTAAGCTCTTTTTTAAACTTAACTAGAGAGTAGCATTTTGTCGTATTATTCAACATATTGTAGTGATGTACGGCAGTATATAAGAAGGACCGTTGAAATATAGCAGACGAGTGTTGCGGCATTGTCAACATGTTATTATTTCTGACAGTTCGACCATGTACTTCATTTCTAGGCACGAGTTTACTTTTGCGATAATCAGGGGTGGAAGTTATAAGAACACGTTGAACGGAAACTAAAAGATGACACAACCAGGTGCTGTGTATATTCAGCCAATTAAGCTGTTTAAATTTGTCATTGATGTGGTCAAATTTTCTCGAGTCGTGAATGAGCCGGCAACATGTATTCTGAACTTTTTGAATACGATTCCTAGTACTTTTATCCAAATATGGATAATAAACAATATCACAATAATAAAATATAGGCATGACCATTGTCTCACATAATTTCTTTCTTGATTTGTAATTGAGTATAGATTTGTTTGCATACAAGTGTTTTAAACGTACATAAGATTTTCTAAGTAAATTATTTACATGCTCAATACGCCTAAAATTTTGATCAAATATTTTGCCAACATTTTTAGCGCGACTTTCAAATGATAGTTGTTGATCATCAGTTATCAAACGTAGATTTACTTTTAAATATTCAGAATGCAATCGAGATCAAAATAGCATAGTGACTGTTTTATTTGAGTTTAAATTTAGCTTATGCTCTTTACAATATCGACTAATATTTCCAAAGTCTTCATTTATTTTATCAGCTGCAATGTCATATTTCGTCGGATCAAATCTTAAATAAACTTGTGTCATCAGCATATGACTGTATATTACAGTTTTCTACCTTGGTATCTAAATCAAATGTGTATACCAGGAACAACAGTGGCCCCAATATGGATCCTTGTGGTACACCGGGAGGGATTGGTTCTGGTTGAGAAATACCTAGATTAGTTCGAACAATTTGATAGCGGTTACTTAAATAACTCTGAAAAAACACCAGTGCCTTATTTTCGATGCCATAATACTGTAATTTGGCACGTAGCAAGTCATGATCAACAGTATCGAAAGCTTTGGAAAAGTCAAGCAAGACCAATGCAGTTTCCAGACCCTGATCCAAACCATCTGAAATATTTAGTAGTGCTGTAGTGGTACTATATTGTCGCCTAAAACCTGACTGATTTGTTGGGAACATTTTGTATTGGTTAAAGGAATCGTTAAGCTGCAAATAAACCACCTTTTCGAGAATTTTGCTCAGAACTGATAGCAAGCTAATGGGTCTTAAATCATTATATTCTAATGGAGAGGTAACTTTGGGGATTGGACAGACTACAGCACTTTTCCAGTAATCAGGAAATTTGCCCTGTTCTAAATATAAATTAATTATGTGAGTTATGTAAACTAATATCTCAGGCATACATAATTTCAACATTTTTAGAGATATTTTATCTATGCCACAAGTATTGGATTTTAAGTGTAATATGATATCTTTTATTTGTTCAGGACTGACCAGAGTAAATGTGAATTGGGCATTTTCTTTAAATTTTGATGTTAGATACCGATATACAACATTATGATCTGCTTTATCGCTGTTATACACCTTAGAAAAATATTCAATTATTTTTGTAAAATTTTGCAAGTTATCTCGAAGGCTGGGTTTGGATTTAGGCAATATATTCATTGCTTTTAGTTTTTTCCATAACTGATTACTGTCATGTTCGTCAGAACAGTTTAGGTATGCAGCTTTTCTCTTTTGATAGCAGCTGTAGTAAAATTACGTAACTCTTTGTAGTATTCCCAATTTACCTGAGTTCTGGATTTTTTATACTTGTCATAGGCTTTGTCTCTTCCTTTCATAATATTATTTATTACATTAGTGAGCCAGGGTGCATAAGGCTTATTTATACGTACAGTGCGTATTGGAGCATGAATATCAAACAAACGAATAATATTTTCTGTTAAGAAGTGAACTTTTTCATCTACATTATTAAGATATAAAATATTTGGCCAGGGTGTAATATTAAGATCTGTCATAAACAATTCATATTCAAAATTTTTAAAATCCCTGAAAGTATACATTTTTATATTATTGCATTTTTCAATTCTGCATAATTTTCTGAATCTAACGATGCTAAATAAGTGATATTTCAAACATCAATTTTTTTATAATATAATTTTTAGTTTTCCATTTAAGTGTGCCATGATGGTTTAGATTTATTCTAAATTACCCGTGTAATGCTACAAAAATCAAAATCCCGCTAAAAAACACTAAATTACGTGATTTATGAGCAAATGAAATTCACCAAAATTGGTTTTGGGGCAAAACTCATTTTATGAAATGGAACCATATCGGTACCGTGGTACCATTTATTAGTACTATTAATAAGGAATTTATTCATATGTCGTATTAAAATGTGCGATAAAAACAAATAAAATTACAGCTAAAAGAAAATAAGGTAGCTTTGTAAACAATGAAATATTTAGCTTGTCAAACATTTGTTGGTTTAACGGTGTTTTTGTTGTGTCTAGTGTTACTTCCGGCGAAACCGGAAGTGAAAAAAGTCAATTGTATGTCAAAAAGTGCCCTAATGTATGTGTATATCCTAAATTTCAATCAATTATCTTCAAAACTAAAGGAGAAAAGGGGGGTTATACCATGATCCTGTTACACCCGGTATATACCTAGCAACTATTAACATAAAATATTGTTTAAAGAATTAAAAATTATTCGTTGGCTTTGACTTTGGCTACAGTTGGCAGTTTAACCATTCTAACCTGAGCATTTTAGACAATACCAGTGCCTTTTTGGAATCCTTTTAACAGTTAAACACTTTTAATGAAAATACTGAAGGCAGACTTTACATTTAATTGTGGTGGTGCGGGAATCCGACATTGTTTCGTATAACACACCACACATTTTGCACAGATATTTACTACCGTCCTTCTTGAACAACATATTTTGTAAAATATTCCAGCCGCTTTCGGTAAAAAAATGGCCGAATTAAGAAGAGGTCAATGTCAGGATCCAAAACGACATCCGACACTTTTTCTGGATTATTCTGGATTTATATGTCAATCCTCAACATTTTCACCAGTGTTAATAGTATAAAGTGCTTCATCTTTTTCTCTTAGAACCCAAGACAACATTTTCCCTTGGTTTCTTTTTATACCCAAGTTGGAAAAAGCAATCACTTTCTTTTTTCCTTAAACCTTTTGGTCTACCTTCTTTTTTAACAATCTCAGGCATTTTAATCGACTCTATATTAACAAAATTTGACACATTTTGATTATTTGCATCTGTGCAAGTGCTTCATTTTCTCTTAGAACCCAAAACGACATTTTTCCTTGTTTTCTTTTTATACCCAAATTGGAAAAAGTAATCACTTCGTTTTTTCTTTAAACCAAAATAACGTAACGTTATCAAGATACAGGAACTTTATTTCATTACGTATCTACAAATAATGTGTTACCAAAAAGAGACTTGTTGAACAGCTTAATAATCAGGAACCGTTATCTTTGACTATAGATAGGAAAGTTTAGTATCTTTGACAGCCTGACCTAACCTAACCCTACTTTTACAGTATTTTTGTTGTTTTGGTTTTGAAACCTTGAAACCACCGTGCAGTTTAGTAAGAACATAACCTCAAAAAACAAGTATAACGTTAGCGTGCATTTATAACGTTAACTTTATCTGTCCGTAAATAACGTAGACCGTTGAAACTGGGCATGCGTAGATGTCAAAATAGCGTTATGGTATTTTACGTCTGGCTGCTCAACAACTCCCTATTGAATGGTTTAAGTTTCATTGTATGGTGTAGATTTACGTAAGGCTGTTGAACTTAATTTTGTTCCTCTTTTAGGTACAAATGTTACGGTAACCCATTTGCATGCGACCTCCCAATCTGAAACCAGCGTGTACTTGGAATGGGAGTTAGACCCAGAATATGCGCACTGCGTGCAATTTTTCCGAGTGGTCCACTGGGATGGTGAAGGTGTGCCCATGGACTCATACACCTCGTACGATAGTCTCCTTCTCGATGGATTAGCACCTTGTACAGAGTTTGAGTTTACAGTTACGCCTATTTACAGCACCGAGATCGAAGGAGGAATTGGGTACATCAGATATACGACTCCTGCACACAGTAAGTTGAAAATTTGTTTTTTATTTTGTCGCCTTATATAAATTAACGTCCTGGCGGAGTTTAGCATTAGCTATTACACCACTCAACCAGGACACATACATATAGACAATTACACAACAACCATTCCCTATGACATTGCCATCTGCAGTAGCTGAGACTTGAACTCAGGAGTGGTACAGCAACTAGACGTGTTGTCTCGCACACAACCTCGTCTAGTCCACTGCCACCAACTCAGTAACACATGAAAAACACTACTAAACATCCGTACCCTAGCCAGGTTTCGAACCCGGGATTCCTTGGTTGCAAGCCTAACATGTAAGCATTTTTAACAGAGATATGGTAAATTACAACCGTTTCCCATTTTCATATAGATATGATGTATACTATAACATGAGAAATTATAACTAAAATGATTTATACAAGGTGGACCAAAGGAAGGTGGAAGAAATGGTATTAAGGATGCTTGTATTTTTCTCATCCGTTTGTTCAGTTGCAGTTAAAGCCACACTGCAAGATTTCGATTTTGTTAAGGATTTGTAGTCTTATAAAAACATCCACAAAGTCTTGAAACTTTGAGAACATTTTGTGGTCACATCTGATATCTTCCAGATTAGACTTTTACGATGGTGTACCCGTAGAAACAGAAACTGAACCTGTTAAAGTGATACAGCGGGAAGAGGGCAGTGCGTATACTTCTTATAGTATAAAAAGTGTTGCAATTCTTCAAAAAGAAGTTGCCAATTACATCAATTTAACTGAGAAAGAGAATCAAAAACAATTTCTGCTACAAGTGGTAAACGACTACCATATGATGTTTCCAAACTGTATGACAAAGGCGCTTTTATCACATGTTATTAGAGGAAAAAATGTATTACAAGAGATTTAATAACATCAATTGAAAAGCGTGATAAAATGCGTCATAAAATTTATAAAAATAAAGTGAATTCACTAATTAAAGAAATAATGCCTTGAAATTTTTTAAATATTTTTATATATTTTTTTTAAAGCACATTAATTTAACGTCGGCATATTTCCACTACTAATGCGTAACACTGACGTCTGTAGATGAGGTACCCCTACCAGGAATTTTGTCGAACCTCTTCTTTTTCGAGGATTTAGGGATTTTTTGCTTGTCTAACATCTAATATATCAATTATTTGAACACTACCATCGAATACACTACTAGACGCGTGTTCCGCTACCCATGTTAGCATCATTAGGAGCTGAATAAGACTGGTGTCAGTTTTAATCAGACTACAATCATTCATAACATAACTCAATCAAATTTAATAACCAATGTTTAATCAAAAACATATATTTTTTTAAGAAATAATAATAATATGACTTTGTTTTAATTAATTAAAAATACAACATAATACAGAATTATTTAGAAGGTGGCGAGATCTAGCATAGCTACTCACCTAACCACCCGGCAAGAAAATAAGAATTAAGACCATATCCAGAGAAAATAGTATAATAGCAGACATTGTGCACATGTGTTATTTTAAACGGGAAAAACACAAAAAAGAAACACATTTAATTAAGTATAGAAATTAAATATAGAAACACAATATATAGGAGCAATAGGAAGTAAGGATATAATGCAAATAATACACAGCTATTAAACAAATAAAATTACGATACATTATAATTACTTACAAAATTCTTTTAAACGTTTTTTAAACAACATAACAGTCGAACTTGTTTTCATAACAAGTGGTAAAGAATTAAAAGCCTTTACTGCATTATAACTAAAAGTACGGAGAAATAGGGCAGTGCTGTGCCTGGGAACATTGTATAAATTGCTGTGACGAGTACCTCTTAGATGTATGTCAGATCCTTTAACAAGTTTGTTGTTAAGATATACCGGTTGGTGAAACTTATCAATTTTATATATTAACATACATATATGCCCAAAAAAACCTTTGCTCCAGTTTAAACCATCCAGCTTCCTGATAATACGCAGAAACATGATCAAATTTATTTAGTCCATAGCAATATCTAATACAACTATTCTGCAGTTTCTGAAGACTCTGTTTATCCTTATATAGCAAAGCAGGCCAGTAAACAACATCAAAGCATGCAAGCACAGACAAGATGAGTGTGTCACAGAGTTTTAGCTTTATATGCACAGAGAGAAAATCCTTAAATAAGTAGAGGGTACGCAGTTTCGCAAAGCTTTTCTGTAAAATCTTAGATACGTGACATTCAAAGCGCAGGTTATTATCAAAAAATACTCCTAAGTTTTTACAAGATTCAGAAAAATTTAAGTTGACATTATTAATGTGTATAACAAAACTGTCACTATTCATAATTTCAGATCTATTTTTACCAAAAATAAGCATTTGGGTTTTACCCTCATTTAATTTGAGTCCATGAAATTTTGACCCAAATCTTCGTTAATAAATTTCTTACTCAGGTCAATATTATCGAACTTAAATGAATGGTAAATCTGCATATCATCTGCATACTGGTGACTAGAAGAATATTTTAATGATTACTAAAGTCTTCAGTGTACACAGTAAACAACAAGAGGCCCAGTAAACTTCCTTGCGGTACACCTTTACTCAGAATTTCAAAATCCGAGGTTTCATTGCCTATTATAACTCTTTGTAGCCGATTAGCTAAGTAATTGCTGATAAAATCTAGTGAAAGGGGGCTCAGTCCGAAATACTTAAGTTTAGCACATAGAATTCTATGATCAAGGGTATCAAATACCTTACTATAATCAAGCAAAATAAGGCAAGTATTTTTTCCCTCATCACAAGCCCTCATTATGTCATCGCTAACCTGCAGTAATGCTGTAGTGGTGCTATGTTGAGCTCTGAACCCTGACTGTGTACTTGGTATAACATTATTAATGGTGAAGTGTGAGATTAACTGTTTATACATGATTTTTTTCTAAAACTTTGGACAAAACTGGTAATTTGCTTATTGGCCTGAAGTGGGAAAATTCATTTGAATTCTTGATTTTGGCAATAGGAATAACATTAGCTTGTTCCCAGTTTGATGGGAAAGTTTTAGTCAATAAACATGTATCTATTATAAAAGTAATATGAGCCGTAAGAAAAGGAATGAGAAGAGATATCATTTTCATATCAATACCATTAATCCTTTAGCATTTGATCTGATCTGTGAGATAACTTTTTCAACTTTCTCTTCATTAACTGCAGAAAAGTCAAACTGACTAGTAATGTTAGGAAGTAAGTTATCATTATAATAATTAAAAAATTCATTATTGTTGTAATCAATGTTAATAGATGGAATACTAATAAATAAATAAATAAATAACACCACAGGTAATTACGACCCCCTTTATCCCGGAAGGCTCTAGAAGAGCCTTGTGTGGGAGGGGGCTACACATTTAGAGACAAGGGACACACACCCAATATCCGTGTATAGTGAAAAAATCCCTCTCACAGTATTTTCCACTGCTACGACCGGGGATCGAACCCGGAACTTTTAGGTGAGAGGCAAGTGCGCTCACCTCTCGACCACCAGACTGTTCAAGAAATAACTATTAAAGTCATTCGGATTGCCTACATTTTCAGGATGGCTGACAGGAGCAGAATTAATGTTTAGCCATTTCAATGTACGCCAGAATCCTTTAGGATCGATTTTAAATTGATGATTCAAATAAGCTTTTTTTTTCATTCCTGACTGACATTGTTACAAGATTTCTAAGCTCCTCCCAAGCACCCACAGTTTTAACCTTTTTATATTTAGATAGTGCTTTGTCTCTAAGGCGCATCATAAACTTGATATTATCAGTAATCCAAGGAGCAGGGGGCTTCGAAAATCGGGCTGTTCTATAAGGCGCATGCTTATCAAAAAGGCTACTTACCATGTTATTAAAATAATATACCATATCGTCCACATTATTTAATGTATATAAGATATTCCAATCAAAATTACGGAGATCAGTTAGGAAGTTATCATAGTTAAAATTCCTATAGTCACGATATGTTCTACATTTTATTGTTGCAGCAGGGTAATCGTTTTATCTTTTCAAACAAATATTTGCTTTTAGGTTTACACACGCCAAGGTTGGTAGAAGTCAGACCAGGCACCACGTACATTGACATGACCTTGGGAGTGCCACCATATTCGGTTAATCGATGTCCAATCAGTTCGGTTATCGTGGATGGTTCACCATTCTTCAATTTGGTAATTCCAATTACGGATTCTGTTTCAAGGCCAAACATTCCTGTACATGTGGATCCTCTTCAACCTGACAGGATGTACTTGTTCCGTATCAGTCTGGTGAATAACGCAGGAGCCTCTCAAGCCGTCCCCATCGGAGTTCAGACTCTGCCAACGACTAACTGATCAAGACTAACAACTTTTTTTATATAAAATTATTTTTAAATACAAATGCAATAAAAAAATTCAAAGCAATATTTTCGTTTGATTTGGAATCGCACAGAAGATCGACACCGTGGTTGACCTTACTACTCTAATGTATAATGCGGTAGATTAAAGAAAGCCTGGTGGCTCTACCTAGAAACAGCATTTGATACAGTATCTCATAGACAGCTATTACCACAATTAGAAAAGTTAGGATTCAGAAGAATAACAGCAAAATTATTCAAGAGTTATCTAGAAAGTAGGAAACTGTACGTAAAAAACCGCTGCCCAAGGAATCACTACTTCCACATCAAGATTTTGTACCCAAGTCTTATACGCGCTAAATCCCAATGTAATATTTTATTCCATTTAATAATAGAGTAGGGATGGTAGAGGGGGTAGCTAATGTAAAAAATATTTAGAAGACCTTGGTTCTCGTATACACACTAAATCGCATTTTGATTTTTTTTTACTCCCTTTCATAATAGTGTGGTGGTGGTGGTATTGAGGGTGATAGTGGGGGGTGGGGGGTGTGGCTGAGGCCTTGGCTTTTCGTACATGTCCTAAATTGCAATTTTTTGGACTCTTACCTGCTTGCTTTGCCTATTTACCCTTATTTACCCCATTTACCCCTGCGAACCCTTCAACAGAATTAGATCAAAATATAATCTAGTTCCAGATTTCGTTATAATACATACCAAATAGTATGTAGAGTACCAAATTTCAACTCAATCTCATAAACGGTTAGTGAGTAAACGTGCGCACAAAAAAGTTACAGATAGACCGACAGACAGGAAATTTTTTTCGCTCAAATTTAAAATCTCGGCGTTTCAAGACATTTTAAGCCTATTTCAACAAAAGAAAAATTCCACTGGTAGAAGTCAATTAATAATACATCGAGTGAACCAGGAACAATACATTACGGTGTACCACAAGGCACTGTATTAGGCCCAATATTATTTTCTATTTACCTTAATAGTATATTCACCTCAAATTTTGTTGGCAAATATATACTTTGCAGACGATAGCACAATTGTTTATGAAAGCAATTCGTTGAACAAAAAGAAGTAAAGTATCAATTATAATAATACGTTTTACTTATTTGTGACATCGCATAAGCATAACCTACCTAATTATAAGTCTGTCACAATAACAACTACTTAACTTGAAGCAAAAATTCACATATGCCATAAAAGAGAGCATAAAATCCTGAGTCGAAACTATGTAGCATATCCTATGCCTAAATTTAGCCGTTTCAGAGATATTTGACATTTTATAAAAAATTTGACAGGTGCAACGGTTTGCAAGAACCGTTATAACTTTCTTCGTGTAAAAGATCCTCATTTGCTTCTTGTCACGTAAAAAGAACACAAGTAGAACTACGTCCTACAACTGAAATACATTCAAGAAAATCATACCAAGTGTTCCGCTGTAACACCCTGTATTTGTTTAAGTCAATTTGTGTAAAATTGAATTCCCTTTTTTCTGATATTAGCGTTGTGGGGGTTAAAGTTACAACTTCTTGAAATATTTGCGATTTTATTAGAAATTCATGAATTGTTGTAATCATTTCATCAAAATAGCCATGATTAGAAACAATCAGACATTATCTTATGTCAAAAAATGCCAGCACGTTTAAATTATACCAACGAAAACTTTTTAAATTTATTTATTATTTATGGAGAATGTGATAAAGTAATATCAAGAACTTGCAGCACATTTACTACTCGATATCCACAAAAACGCAAAATAACACTAATACTGTAACATGCGTATTAATCGAATTGAAGATATGGCATGAACTAAAATAGCAGAGATAAGATCAATTTAAAATATGATTTCATTTTAATTTAATAATTGTTCAAAATTCCGCACTCGAACCTCGACACATTTTTCGCACCTTCGGATTAGTTCCTCATGGGTACCTCTTCTAATTGAATCCTGTGATATGTTTTGAAATGCATTTCTTACTCTTTGCATACAATCTTCAATGGTTGTTAATGGGCTCTCATAAACTTTATTTTTAATAGTTCGCCAAATGAAATAATCCAGAACTGATAAATCGGGCGAGCGAGGAGGCCATAAGAAAGGTCCATTATTGGCAATCCATTGATCATGAAAAGTTTCTTGTAAATAATTATTAATTAAATATGCGTTATGTGGTGGTGCACCGTCGTGCTGATAAAAATGTTACTATGTTCGGCGAGAGGTAAATTTTCTAAATAGTTATTCAAATTTTGTAAGATATTCAGATATCTTTCACCTAAAAAAAAAACAAAAATTTACCTATACATATTAGCAGAATAGAAAATTTAATTTACCGTTTAAATTTTCCTGATAAAATTGTAATGCCACCACTATATCGTTTCTTATGGCACAATAAACATTGAACTGCCAACTTTGCTGAAAGTTTCGCTCTCTGAACATATGAGAATTTAAGTCACTCCAATAATGCGAATTGTGACTATTAAAAAGTCCATTTTTAGTAAATTTTGCTTCATCTGTCCATATAATATTTCCCAAATAAGAATCGTGACCCTCAGACTTTATTAGAATAAACTCACAAAATTCTATCTTCTTAGGAAATCTGTTTCTTTTAATCCTTGAACCATATGGGATGAAAACGGGTGAAACTTATATTTTAATAAGATTCTGTGAATTGAATCCTTGCATAGTCCCGATTCTAGTGCAGCTTGTCTTAATGACATCCTAGGAAATTCATGAAAATATCCCAGAATGACTATTTCAATGTTTTCATCATCAACAATAGGTTTTCTTCTTTACATTTTTACCTTGACAGACATAATTTTAAAAAATTTCCAGTATGCGTTTTACAGTGTTTGGTGACGGTTTCCGTTTTTCTAGATATCGAGTAGCAAATGTGCTGCAAGTTCTTGATATTACTTTATCACATTCTCCATAAATAATAAACAAATTTAAAAAGTCTTCGTGGGTGTAATTTCAACGTGCTGGCATTTTTTGACATAAAATAATGACTGATTGTTTCTAATCATGGCTATTTTGATGAAATGATTACAACAATTCATGAATTTCTAATAAAATCGCAAATATTTCAAAAAGTTGTAACTTTAACCCCCACAATGCTAATATCAGAAAAAAAGGGAATTCAATTTTACACAATTTGACGTAAAAAATACAGGGTGTTCCATTTGTCCTAAACAAGTTTTCGCGGTTTGAAGTTGACAAAATATAATGCGAAAAACGGAACACTTGGTATGATATTATTGAATTTATTTCAGTTGTAGAACGTAGTTGCACTTGTGCTGTTTTTACGTGACAAGAAGCAAATGAGGATCTTTTACACGAAGAAAGTTATAACGGTTCTTGCAAACCGTTGCACCTGTCAAATTTTTTATAAAATGTCAAATATCTCTGAAACGGCTAGGTTTAGGTATAGGATATGCTACATATTTTCAACTCAGAATTTTATGCTCTCTTCGAAAATTCTAAAATATATAGGGTGTTCCATTTGAAACAGGCAAGTTGGTATCGACTTCCGGTATAAGCGGAAGTGCCAGCTGCTTGTAATTATTTTAGTTGGATTGGCCACACCGACATTAGTAATTATTTAAATTTTCAAAATTTTCTGATGCGCACTTTTCTCTATATCGATCGATTCAATTCCCGGTGAGACACTCTGTATAAGCAACACATAAAAAAGTAAGATTATTATATAAGTCTATATAACTAAAACTATTGTATAAATAAGCTACTTTTTTGTATAATTTCTAAAATCTTGTCAGAGAAAGTAGGTATAGTCTAAAATACGTTTTTTTTTTTATACATTTATTTAACGTCGGCCTATTTCCGCTACTGAGGCCTAACACCGACGCCTGTAGACGAGCTACCCCCAACCAGGAATTTTGCCGAACCTCTTCCCTTAAGAAGAGTAGGGATCTTTTACTTGCCTAACATTTAATAGACAAGGGACCGACGGCTTTACATCCCCTCCGAAGGATGGTATATCTCCTATACAACCCTCGCCTAAGGTTGTATAGCTTCCGCGCATACACTGATATACGAGCCGCTGGAAGATGTGTGACGCGAGAACGCGGTTTCCGTTGGAATGGTCACCAATCCAAGTCTAAAATACGTTTAGATTGGTATATTCCACAATCGCGAACAAACTTTTCGCTCGTGTGGAATATAGGCAATTCCACAACTTGTGTCAGGGAATTAGTACTTGTATATAAATCACTAGTTGAATAAATTTTGCGTTATCGGATTATTGGTTGAAGAGTTGCCAAGACGATATTCATCATAAAGATAATATTAAACAAGGCAACCCGTTCTGCTGCAGAGGAATTATACAAACGTCCTTTACGCCATGTTGGACAATTGTATTCTGGAAGTACCTTGCTTAACATAAATAAAAATAAAAGAGATCAGTAGTCGTATAATGAGAGAACTGACGCACTTCAAGGACAAATGACGTCACGACTGAAAGAGCCACAGGGGCGTGGTTGGGGGCGATTCTAGGTCCCAGTTCCTAGCAAAATATTGACCGAAATAAGGGGGAGAGTAAAAATATCAGGTAAACTTTGAAGCAATTAATAACCAATACAAATAGGGACAGAACGAACATGGAGAAGTAGTTTTTGAAAATGATAAGGATAAATTAGTGGATAATTTTAATACGTCTTATGCTTAGTTAAAAGTCATGGTAGACAGTATCGAAAGTGGCGGAAATGATAATGTGAATATTCAGGTACAAAACGATAGAGTTTCTGGCAATTATAGCAATTTCTTTGAACAAACTTTGTAAGCTTTATGGGTTTTAAAAACTATTGGGATATGTCTACCAATTATTCCCTACTTACATTTTCTCTTAATCAAAATGTGGATGTGTGTTTAAACGTAGAAGATTTAGCCATATACCAGCTTTTAGAATTTCGGTGCCTACAGACTGTGGGTACTGTTCTATTGCGTTTGAACCAGTACAATATATGCAATCCAGAAATCGATAGATCGTTAGTTAAAGATATTCTCAATTTAAAATACGTTCAAACCTACAAACGGCAAGTTATTCCCCATTTGACGAAACTGAGATCAATTCTTTTGGCGGCAAAGATATACAAGCACATTCACATTATCTCTTGGAGGACATTCCACTGCTACAGATTAGAATCCAAAATTTCCGCTTTAACTTTGCTAAATCAAGATCTCTGATATGATGATTTAATCAAAAACGTGCCAAACAAGGCACTAAGGCACCTCATTATCTAATCAACTTATACTTAAAAGGGGCTTCTTTCATAAAATTGCCAAATTATTTATTTATGTAAAAGGTGATCACAAGTTAATGAGTGTTATACTAGATTTCTCTAGTAAAAGGAAATCTAAAATTTCTGCACCGCTATTTTTTGTTTAATTGAAGGGTAGACATTGTGTCCTTAACATAACTATACAGTAGTAATTGCCGACATTAAAACTAAAATTTAATAGAACCCTCCTTTGCATATGTTTATATACATGTTTCCTCAAGACTTTCTTTGAACCATCCGAAGCATCGAAACTAATTGAAGGTGTCCTTCATGGACATACAGATTTTCTAGTGTATTTTTACGTCCGCCCCTCAAAGCAGTAATCTTTTGGAACCAGATCTCCTCTCCTAAAACAGTGTCTTCTACAACTTTACTTGTCACAGTTGAAACAAAATGGTTGTCTAGGCCTACCACTCAGGAGTATTTTTACCAAGAGTAAACGTCAACAGATCAAGATTTTGAACCAGGCAGGGGTTTTTATACATCAAAAACCACTCAGACGGACAGATAAACTGATAAACTAAAAATACATGTTTTGACTCTGGCGTCATCAAAGAAACTCAAAGAAAATATAAAAATACAATAATATCTGCCTCTACAGATTTATTTATATAGCCATTAATAAATAAACATAATCTAACAAATTGTTTGTGTACTCGAATACATAAAGATATATTTTGTTATCAGATAAATTTATTTGGCTTCTTTAAAAAAAAAAACTTAAACTTGAGTAGGTACTACAAAAAATTGGATACTTAAAAATACTCATAGATTTCATATTTTAGGTAAGCGCTAATCAGACGATAATGGATTCTATTCCATTTCAAGAATCTTTGGTAAATATGATTTAAATAGATTTTTTGATTATTGACCGATTGTTATGATAATTTTTTAATAGAAATCCAATAAAATCCGTCCACTTCTAGTCACGTGTCAAAATTCATCCAATTATTAAAGGATTACACTGATAATCTCCCTATCACTTATGTTGCTATGCAACAAAAAATTATTGACAGTTTTATAATTTATTTAAAATGTCACATTCACGATTTGACATATTAGAATTTCAAAAAATTATCTCACCGAATTTACCCCGTGCGCTGATAAATGCTTATAATTTTCTCTAATAATGACCCTCAAGCTTGTTGCTTTAAGTAATTACCCTCCGCCTTACTCCGTCGGGTAATTACTAAGCAACAAGCTTTCGGTTCATTATTAATTATCGCGTGATTATCAGTGCCTTCGGTAAATTACAGATGATAATCTCCCTAGGAATATTATCACTTATGCTGCTGTGCAACGAAAAACTATTGACAGTTTTATAATTTACTTAAAATGTCACATTCACGATTTGACATATTATTAGAATTTCAAAAAATTATCTCACCGAATTTACCGCGTGCACTTATAATTTTCTCTAATAATGACCCTCGCGCCCTTGGTAAATTACAGCTGAAAATTTTTTGACGAAATTGAAATCCAATCAAATTCATCTATGTCTAATCACTTATGCAAATATAGCCAATGAAATCACTATTACACTGTAAAAACATTACCATGTGAGTATCGCGTTGTCTTTCTGTTATTCTCTTTTCAAGTTATTTAAAATGTCAAAACTGTCAAATTCGCGTTACGGAAATTCAGGCTTTAACCATAATACTAATTGAATAATTATAAATATTCAAAAGAATAGTTACAATACGCACTTGGTTTATTGTTTCATTAGTTTTGTTCAGATTTCTCTGACATATGTTTCGGCCTTGCCACCATTATCAAAGAGTCTTAAAAACTGACCTGAAAGTGGTGGTTCACAGTATATATCTTACAAATCCTCCACCCACCTAGAGGGGGATAATAACTTGATTTGCTCTTTCTTAAAATTTAACAATACAGGCAGGAACTACGAACTTAATTTTAATTTCATTACTGTGTCTAGTACAGGATTGTTCATAAATTCTATTTGTGTATTTGTAACGTTTTAATGGTTTCTTAGGGCCTTTCTAAAATTTCAAGCATGTCTAAGATTTTTCCTTTACGCAAAAGTTTAACACTACTACCATTAAAAACGTGATTTTGCTCAATGCAATGTTCGGCGAAATTAGTTCCCTTTGATGTTAAAAGTTTATTTACCTCTATCCCTATTCATGAGCTTAAGGATATATTATATCTTATCTCTAATAGTGAATAGAATCAAAATGAACAAAAAGATTTACACACATTAATTAATATGTGTGTCAAACAAAATTATTTTAAATTCGATAATAAAATGTATACACAAGTAAACGGCTTACCTATGGGTTGTGACGTGCCATCTTCCGCCGGTGTCCGCAAGATCATAAGTAGATCAATTCATCAAATTTACCTATAGTAGAAATTACCTTTAGCGATAAATGTCACCACGCTTAATATTGGGTGCAAATTACCACTTTAAGCTTTTCTCCAACAGATGGCTCTCCGTAGAAAATATATAAATTTATTAAATAATGGTCTATTATTGTGTATATTTTAGGGGAATTTACGATATAGATTATTGCAATAATTAGCGTATAAAAATTATTTACAAAGTAATAGTGTAAAGATGGTTAATGATGAAAAGTCCATAAAAATCGATTCAGTCTTTTACATTTCAAAAGTTGGTACCCTGATTGTCGAACTGTCAGCCGTTGTCATTTCCTTTTGTTTTTGTGAGTGACCAAAGTTTATAAATCACTAAAATTGCTTAAAACTTCCTCTTTTTAAATCAAGAATTTGAACTGAAAACTCAGCTAAGGATTAATTTAGTTAAAAGGCACGTGATTGCTAATCGGTTTAATACCGGAATCAATAACTAGATTTAACCTAATATTTCAATTTATATTTTGGTTTGTTTAAATTGAAATTTCGAATTATTCGGATAAGTAAGCAAGTTATCGTCTAGAAGTAATATTCTAGACGATTTGGGATAGGCCAGATTTTGAGCACAGAACTTGCCTACTGTTCTGTTATTTTCGGATTATTGGATTTTTGGACTTTGGATCATTGCTATTGGTACACGAATTTTGGTATACGATTTGGCCCTGCCTTTTGATTTATAAATTACGATTAAGAGAAACTTATCTAACTATTGTGAAGATTTGTGAAACCTATCAAATTGTGCTGTGAAGACTTCTCCTCGATCAACAACCTTCAAGACTGGAGCGCCAGGAAACTCTCCAATTTTCTTTGTAAAAGTTAAGTAATAACTGTATCTCCTTTTTATTGTCAAATTGTTTCAATTTACTAATCATTTTTCCATAGCGTTAACTTTAAACCCTAGACTTTGCTGTATTGTTTTATTGTAATATTTTTACCGTTAAATTTTGTGTACTGTCTTTTATTGATTTTTATAATAAATTGTATTTGTTTTTACTTGTTCTTTTATTTTGTCACTCTCACTACAAGGATTTGTAAGATCTGGGACCTCGTTTACTTACTCCGACTATAGATCGTAATAGGGTAGTCCGTTAAGTCCAATCAATCTTTTTATCACAAACAATAATCTCCTTAAATATATACATTTTTGGGTAAGATATGTTGACGATGTGTTTTGTATATCGATCGGTACTGAGAGACAATTGTCACATTTCATCCGTTTTATTAACTCCCTAAACAACAAAATTCACTTTACAGTTGAAATGGAAAAAGAACGGTCAATAAACTTTTTAGATATTATGCTGACACGTAAAGGACATGGGCTAGAACTTGATATTTACAGAAAGCCAACTTTTACTGACACTCTTACACATGCAATTTGTAATCAAACTTGGAAGATAAAAACGTCACCGTTTCATAGCTATGTACACAGACTATTATCTCTAAATTTAAATAGGGTTAACTTTGAAAAATAAGTTAGAATTCTTAAAACGCTAGCAAAAAACAATGGCTATGATGAGTTACTTATTGACAAATTAATAAAAAATAAACAGTGAAAGTTATTACAAAAACATTTTTATAACGCGCCAAATATATAAAACAAAAAGTGGCATAGTATAAACTATGTAAATAAGGTTAGCAACTCATGTAATAGATTAAATAAATTAGGTATTAATACAATATCAACAAATAGAAATAATTTAGGTCGCTTGTTGGTTAATAATAAAGAAAAGACAGAAGATATTAAAAAAATCGGGGTATATGATATAAAGTGTGACGACTGTGATGACGTATATATAGGTCAGAGTGACCGTAGCATAGATGTAAGGTTAAGAGAACACAAACAGTCTATTTTATATAATAAAAGATCAACTGGTTTCGCCGAACATTGCATTGAACAAAATTACGTTTTTAACGGTAGTAGTGTTAAACTTTTTCATAATGCAAACAAAGGAAAAATCCTAGACATGCCTGAAATTTTAGAAATTAAGAAGGCCCTAAGAAACCATAAAACCTTACAAATACACAAACAGAATTTATGAACAATCCTGTACTAGACACAGTAATAAAATTAAAATGAAGTTCGTAGTTCCGGCCTGTATTGTTAAATTTTAAGAAATAGCAAATCAAGTTATTATCCCCCTCTAGGTGGGTAGAGGATTTGTAAGATTTGTGAACCACCACTTTCAGGTCAGTTTTAAGACTCTTTGATAATGGTCGCAAGACCGAAACATATGTCAGAGAAATCTGAACAAAACTAATGAAACAATAAACCAAATGCGTATTGTAACTATTCTTTTGAATATTTATAATTATTCTATTGAATATGTTTCATTAAGAACCTACCGCAGATTCCATACAATTAATAATAATAGTTGTTCCATTAATACCTACATAGTTATAATAGTAATAATAGTTATTAATTATATAAGGGGATTAAGAAGCCTGAGTGGATTGAAGGCTTGTTAATGCCCGAATGTAATTCAACGTTTTATCCACGACCACGGCCAAATTAGGAGCGCGAAAGCAGTATGAGAGCAGGTGAAAAGTTCTGATTTTGAAAAACGTCAGATTTGACAAGATAATTTTGATTAAGAATCTTTTGATTTTGAGTAAAAAGATAGGTTTTTAAATCGTTTCTATGACAAGAGTTTGTTTATTTGTTGACAAAAGCGAAAAAAAGTTGCAAAATCGACAGAAAAAATGAGTGAGAATGCTGAGAATTTATTCATTAAGCTTAAGAAGCAGCTTTACGTCTGTTACCAACGAAAAGCAAAAGTGTATACGAGAAGGAATTGGTGGAATTCGACAACAACTGGCGAAAAAAAGGGGCATAGGAGAAGGAGCAATTACAGAAGAGGTGCTATTAACCTACTTTTTCAATGTAGAGAAACGGTTTGCTGCTTCTTCAGTGTGGAAAAAGTTATTGATATTTCAAAGTATTGTAAACTTACTTCTTATTTTAAAGCCGAATCAATAAATTATAAACCAAGGAAGGCAAAGATACTGGAGAGAAACTAAATCGAAAATTTTTTGAAAGAAGCACCGGATGAGTAATATTTACAAGTTAAAGTAGGAAATACACGATGTCACTATTTCAATTTATACATTAAGCTTCTTATTTTGAACTTTACATATTGCAACGGTCATGGGAGTTGTAGGTGCTTGTCGGTGTACCTTCTTGGATATCAGCCAAGTACAAGAAAAAGGTAGTTACCTGTACATACTCATTTCGGATATGAAAACTAACATTTCAAGAAGTTTCACGATCATGGAAGAAGCTATTTAAGTCAATACTGTAAAAATGTGTCGAAAATTCATCAATTTGCGACTTAAAACTGCCGATGGGAGATTTTTCTTGCGATATGTGGGTGGAAAATGTACCACACAACATGTAGGCATCAACACAACACATTTCTTGGGCTCCTTGATCCAGAAAGTGTTACCGGACATGAAATGAGGCGTTCTTCGGCAACATTGTTGGCCAATGCTGGGGGCGATATTACCATGTCAAGCGTCACGGTGGTTGAAAATCGACTACGATAGCGGAAAGCTATATAGAAGAATCACTGTCCAGCAAGATGGCAATCGCTGAAAAAAATCTAGGTCCTACTGTGTACATCGACTAGCACGGTTACCAATGTCTGCGAAGTTGTGGACCCCTCCAATTCTTATTCAAAAACACCCTATCGAGCGAATTTGAGTAATCCCGGTCAAAATGACAAGAAGATCGTTCTTGATATAAATATTAATGTTATTTTTTATTACCATTTATTTATTGACAACTTTATATACATAGTACATTTGAAGTCACAAATTTATTAGTGCATTTTCACTGTGGAGTGAATTCAATGAACTCTTGCACTAAATTCTCCGCTGTCCTCGTATTATATGCATGAAAGTCAGCGTGCACTGCAAATTTATCTAAATTTGACCGTATCTGTTTGAGTGTTTCAAAAATATAGACACGAGGCAACGGAAGAATTTTTAACTCTTTAAATATTGATCTGTAGGATGCACCGTACGGTGCTCCATAGAGTATGCGCACAGCCGCCTTCTAGTGGACAAATACTTTGTCAGCTTTGACTGAGTTTCCCCAGAGATGAACACCATATGTAATGTGGGAGTGCACGTTTGCGTAGTACACTATTGTTAAGACCTCACTTGTTAGACAATGCTTCAACTGTCTCATTACAAATACCTGGGAGAGGTAGTCTACGTGTGGTATCCAGTTCAAAAAGGTATCCAAGACGATGCCTAAAAGTTTAACTGGCTCTGATTTATTTACCCATATATCCGAAGAGATTTGTGGATAGTGGGTCTTTCCTTCATTAAGTTTTAGCTTGTTGGCCGTAAACCACGATTTAGCTCTATCTAGACTATCTCTATTCAGATCTACCTCACCCCCATTTAGCAATGTAGTGTCATCTGCAAATAAGATGCACTTACTATATCCATTGAGTGCTGATGGCAAATCATTAATAAAATAAAGGAACAGAATGGGACCCAGCACGGAGCCCTGGGGAACACCATTACTAACCGACAACATATCTGATTCCTTGTCGTTGCAGACAACGTATTGTTTCCTGTTAGACAGGTATGAGGAAAGTAATTGTAGAATATTGCCTCTAATGCAATAATATTCTAGTTTCAGCAGTAATAGCTCAATGTTGACGCAGTGGAAAGCCTTCGTAAGGTCGCACATTGTTACAGATGTGCTTAGACCTTCATCGAGACCCTCAACTGCATCACCAATCAAACTAGTTACTGCCTTAACTGTACATTTATTTTTCCTAAAGCCGTATTGGGAGACATTGAAAAGTGCTTTATTTTCGGTATATGAAACTAGATTAACTTTCAGGATTATTTCAGAAACTTTCCCAATTACCGGTACAATGGCTATGGGTCGATAATTATCTATGTCTTCCAAATCACCTTTTTTAAATGTTGGTAGTATTTTTGTTATTTTTAATGAATCTGGCCAATTACCTTCCTCAATACATCTGTTAAACAAAATTGTGAGTGGCTCAACCAGAGATTCGAGGGAGGCTTTAAGCATAGAGCTATTAAGTCCGTAGAAATCTAGACAAGACGAATTTTTGAGGCTCGTTATTGCCATTTTCACATCAGATGGCAGGATTGGCGGTATAAAGAAGGAAAAAAGAAGGCTTGTTTGTGAAGTTTAAAAAGGCTTCAGGAGCAACTAGGCTGTTACCAATGTTGTCTGTAACACGTTCAGAAACAGAAGCAAAATGCGCATTAAAATCTTCACAACTAATGGTTGTGTGTAACTGTGAGTTTTTTTCATTATTGACCAACTTCCATGCCATTTTACTCCTATTTTCTGCGTCTTGGGTCATTTTACTGTATTTATTTCTTTTTTCCTCTCTAAGCGCTTTCCTATAATCTGCTCGACTTCGGTAAAAAATTATCCAATCATCTAATTTAGTACTACTAAATCTTTTTTATATTCTCTAACTTGTTTTCGCATATTCCTAAGTCTATCGTTGAACCACTCAATTTTCCTAATTTTAGTTTTCACAGTTTTCATAGGGAAACAAATATTTACATAACTATGTAGATTATCTAATATTACTTTTGCACAATCATCAGAATTTATGTTATTTAGAAGCAAATTTTCCCAATTTATAGTGCGTAGTTTATTTGCAAAGTTATGGATTCTTTTCTTTGTAATTGCTCTCCTCCTCTCTGATTTTTCACATTCATTTTCACGAGGATGAGTCATAATCAAGTAAACTCCAAAATGATCGGAGAGAAGAGGATCAAAAGTACTTGTTTTAAAATTTTCTGGCCATATATTCGTTAGAATGTTATCAAGACAGGAGCTTGTAGTGATTGTAACTCTAGTTGGTTGATGGATATAATGTTTTACCCCATACATTGAGTTTATGTTTTTTAAATCATTGGCATGATTCGTATCATCATCCAAATCGATATTAAAATCTCCTACAATAATTAAATCTCTACGCTTGCGTGCCACAAAGTCCACAACCCTTGCGAAACAGTTCTTAAATCTTAATATTAATAATAATTCTAAATAGAATTCTATAAAATCGAAGCTTGGTAATATTAATTCTAATCCACTAATGTATTAAAGGGCCTTTAATCCACGCAAAACAGACGTATGAAACCTGCCTAATATAGTGGTCGTGGATAAAATATTTTTATGAGTGTAGTGTCTACGTGGTGTAAGAAGTGGATTTCAGAGTTTGAATTATCTACTGACCGAAATCAGAGTGATACAGCAATCAAGTGGACAAACGATTCGTATCAATATTGTGTTTTTAATAATTATCCTATTGCCAAATAAATTTGCCGTTAATTGTTAACATATTATCTGTATAATTAAATACTCGAAGAATTGTCATAACAAGTACCACTCGAGGATTCTATTTTGATTACATTTTTATTTACAGTTAAACCATTCGCTTTGGAAATATAACTGGAGCAAACTGTGAAAATCTCTTGACGGTATCGTGTTTTATACGACAGTTTGCTCTCATTATATTATCATGGCAACACAATTGTGATATAAATAATAAATTATCTGATAAAACCGAAATCTTTTGTGGTATTAGTTATGATTTATATGAGTTAATAGGACACGAATGAATAAATTGGTTAAGGTTAGCTTAAATGTGAAATGTTGTCGAATTGCATTACAAGAAGATACTATTTATAAACTGGATTCAAATTAGGACTAGAAACATATAAAATGTGAATTATCTGGTTAAGGCTGTTTTTCTCTATTTTAACTTGTTTAGGGGAGTAAGTTGAGTTCACAGTTCAGTTTTGAAATTTTGGCGAGGTCGACGCATGGTTTGTTTAAACAATTGAATTATTTAGAGCGTGTTTTCCAACGGTTTTTTAAAAATATCTTGAGGTCTATAAGTTCTATGAGACAAACGTAAAAGATGAAAAGTGTCTGTTACGAGTTGTACAATAAAAACTAGAATTCGCTCCGATTATCATTATCATTTAAAAATAAGAATTTATTGGAAAATTAGATATTTTTAAACAAATTATTTAGTCCGGTCAATTTAGACATTCGAAAGTGCATAAAGTCCCAACAAGCTGAAAATCAGTAAAATTGTTTAAAACATAATTATAAATAAAATTTAAAAGTTCCCCATCATTCCCTTGTATGGAAAAAATTTTACTCGAGGTCAAAGGTAAAAAAAATGAGTTTTTCGCGATTTTCAGCAAAACGGTAAGTTTTATCATAAAAGTACCCCAGACAAAAATTATAGATCATAAAATTATCTATAAGAATATACTTTTTTCCTACGAGCCACCGTTTCTGAGATATAACGACTCAAAAAGTTGTTATAGTCATAATATGCACACGTTTCCACGCCACGTATGAGGTAGTGTACTTAGCGCGTTTTTTTTTAACGTGGTTTCCCCAGTAGGCCTACTCCACGGGTCAGTTGTGATCCTGTTTAATTTGAAACTATGGCAAAATAACGGAAAATTTCAAAGATTGAAAAAGATAAAAGCGATGTAAATTTAAAAAAAGTGGTGAAGTTCATTAGTCTGATTCGTAACTTTCAAATTCTTCTTATTCTTCTTCTTGATCTTCTTCTTCTCCTGCTTCTTCTTCATCTTCATTTTGGATGCAAGCAAATTGCGTCAATAGCGATGTATCGTATGACACTTCGTCGGAATCAAACGAATCCTCCACTGTTGGTGATTCAACATTAGAGCACGACCGGCCTTGACAATTTGTGCATGCCAGAGAACAAAACAGTCCGACTTTTTTGCAACCACATTTAGCACTGCATCCCTTTTTGCAGTTGCAAAAATTGTGTTCAGCAGTTTTTCCGGCGCAGGTGGGAGTAAAGTTTGAACTGGCTCTAATATATTGTTGACCAACTTCCAACCCCAGTCTGTAGGGTCTAGCTGATAACCAAACACTTGAACTTGGTAATATACCCGAAAAAGATGTTAATGAGCAGCAACTGAGGTTGGAGGAAGACAAGCTAATTGAACTTGTTTTATATTTTTAGTATTTTTATGCTTATCTAAACAGGTAGTTTTTTTAGGAGCTCCGTACATAGAAAGAAGAAAGCGGATGCCGTTGGTGATAACTTCTTGTTGAGTTGAATTACTCTTTTTAAAAACTTCAGCACATTGAATTAAATCTTGTTTTTCAAATATTTTGAAAACTACTGTTTTACCCCTCCTGTAAAATGCAGATGTCGTATCACAGCCAGTTATTGCGTGTAAAAATAGTACATGATTTTGACACTTTACAAAAGTAGATAAACTTTTTGATGAATATATATCCGATTGATGTTGAGCTTTTCCTGGTTTTAAGAAGAAAATAGTTTTTTCAGTTGGCGTTCGAGCAGTGAGTAATACGAGTAAGTCTACATCTTCACCAACAACAATAGTTGTATTTGTCAAATTGAATTGCTCTATTGCTGTTTCAATAATCAATACATCAGCATCATTATTAGCTTGTTTTACCAGTATATTTTCAGCAGTAAACTTTTCTTTCAACATTGAAATGAACCGAGACTTGTGAGTATTTGTAAGAAATTTCTGTTGACTGGTTGGAACTGTCATAAGTTCATCAAATAAAATATCAGAAGATGAAGATGTTGCTAAAGTTCGACGACGTTGTTCTGCAGCTTTGATATTTCTCGTGCAATCATCATAGCCATCAAATACGACAGTAACTCTGGAACCAAAATGTCGACGTGCACACTGAACGTATTTATCTAAGATAACGTTGAATGTTTCTTCGCTATCCCACACAACGCGGTGTAGTAAGTATCCTCCGTCAATGATGTATGTCGCATTAGTGTTGTTAATATCGATATTTACCTTTTCAAAATAATCGTAAATGGCAGACTTCTGTGTTTTACGCATCCCGATGTCATCAAACAACGATAAAGGATAGGGAGCTAATTCATATTCAAAATATCTTTCTATTTCATCTTGAAATGCTGCAGTAATACTCATGCGTTGGAACAATAATACAGGGTATAAGACCCTAGCCACGCACACAATAGAACAAGAGACAGATGTCTCGAAGTTACACTGGCGTATAAATTAAGGGACTGGGTTTCATTTTACCTGATATTCTTATAGTTATAACTTATGTATATTTTATATTTTAAGTATAAGTTACAATGACCGATAGAAAAATATTTCAACATATATAACAACTCTAGAGATGTATATACGTGGCGTACTCATGCATATTATGACGACAACTTTTACAACTTTTTGAATCGTTATATCTCAGAAACGGTGGCTCGTAGGAAAAAAAGTATTGGTACATTTTTTATAGATAATTTTATGATCTACAGTTTTTGTCTGAGGTACTTTTATGATAAAACTTACCGTTTTGCTGAAAATCGCGAAAGACTAATTTTTTTTACCTTTGACCTCGAGTAAAATTTTTTCCATACAGGGGAATGATGGGGAACTTTTAAATTTTATTTACAATTATGTTTTGAACAATTTTACTGATTTTCAGCTTGTTGGGACTTTATGCACCTTCACTCTCATTTTTTGGTCTAAATTGACCGGATTAATTTCTCTGAAGAAAATGGGCAAAATCCGTTGAAACTTAGGGACAATGTAGGTCTTATAAAGTACTATTTTCAGTTAAAATTTTAGATCAGAGTTGGTATTACAACAGCTGAAAACAGTAAATTGTTGCTAAAACCTTACACCCTTGCAAAATCCTGCCATCAAAACCGAAAAATGTGCATTTAAGCTAAACTGAAGTATTTTAAGAGTACTTAAAGATAGCTGACAAAATAATTTTTGTTTTAATCCTTGACTATTTCCTTTGGTTTAAAAAAAAATGATGATGATAATAATGTTGAACAAAATATATAGGCCAACGCAAAGTGGACAAATTATTACAAAAATAATAAATGTGTAGTGAAGTAAAAATACCTACTACGATAGTCGAGTATTCCACTGTTTCCCATGAAAGGGAATCGATTCATTGCCACCCATCAAGATGCATAATGTGCGTTTCCAAATGAATTGAAAATAATGTTTTATAATTTGCGACATACTTCGTCTTCAATCAGAAAACGCAAAATAAAATCTGATGTCATATGCCCCCAGCAGGCAGATTAATTCTAAAGAAAGGACTACAGTGCAGGTTTGTCGTGAATCGCCAGCCGTAGACCAGTTTCGAGCTTGTTAGCTCTCATCAGTACGACCTAGGCGAATGCACAACAACACTTCACTGGTTATGGATTTACAAAACACATAACAATCATTGAATGATGAATTATTGATAATAGATGCATACTTTTAGGAAAGCGATGTTGCAGTTGAAAATATCGATACAATCATGAATATTATTAAAAGTAGAACATATGTTTTGAAGTGGGGAAATTTTTTTAAACTTGTTCTGGGCGTGATCAGTTTAAATAGATCTGTCTGGCGTGATCCAGTTTTGTGAACATGAAAGGGCAGCATGTTCATTATATATAGGAGTTTCTTACGCACCAATATTTATTATATCTAAAGTATGTTAAAGTATGTTGAAACGTATAATGAAACGGTCTTCGATAGATGTAATTCTACAAAATATTTTAAGATCGTCAGCATATAAAAGACAGTTCAGGGTAATGTCAGTAACAATGTCGTTGGTAAACATAATGAAGAAAAGTGGGCCCAAATTAGACACCTGATGGTGAATCTTCGACCGACTTATGGTCACAATATAAACATATTGGGTTATGTTGTTAAGGTTGGATGAAAAATAATTAACAAGGTCAGCTGAAAATTTAAATATATGTAATTTTTGCAACAAGAGACTATGGTTCAGCTTGTCGAAAGCCTTCGAGAGGTCAGTATAGACAACTTAACTACCATCGTCAATCGCATCAGACAAATATTCAGTTAAGTAGAATAAGTTGATAACTGTAGATCGACTTTTATAAAAATGAAATTCTGTTATTTGTTGTTTCACGTGGCAAAATACGTAATCATATAATAGCATTTCAAGGACTTTAGCAAAATTATTCAAAATTTCAATTAATTAAAATATTATTATCGAATAGTTGCGTAATGTCCATTTTTTTTACTTTCCTTGAATAAGTTCTCTGCCGGATAGGTTATATTGGTTATATCCTTTCATTTATAATTGTTGTTTTAAATGATTTTGGGAATCACCACTCCACCCTATTACTTCATAATTATTGAGACTGCACTAAAAAGTAAAAGCAAGACATCTAAGTGGGTATTTTGCAGGTATTGTTTCAGCTCTCTAAATTTTGGCAATAAACATCTTAGCTTTCGTGCAAGGTACTTCATCTGTTGGTCCTCAGGTGTTTGTCGATAATTATACCCAAATACTTAATACTTTCCGCTTCAATTATCTCTGTATCATTATCTAAATGTATGGATCTAAATTTGATAATTTATTTTGCTAAAGTAAAAGGAAGATACTTTATCTTGTCATAGGTGATTGTTATTAAATTTGCATCAAACCACTTTTTATATTATTAAAATCTGTACTGTATTTATTAAATAATTCCAATTTATTCTTTGTAAATAATATAATCGTATTGTCTGCAAAGCTGCATATCTGCCTTTTAGATCATATGTTTAATAGGTCATTAATATAGATGTTAAAGATAATCGACCCCAACACCGTACCCTGGGGAATTCCATATTCGAATGCTTTTGGTTCGCGAACATCATTAACATAGTGCTGCCTATTTCTTAGATCGCTTTCCATTAGTTCAAAAGCAGTGCCACGGGAACCTATACGTTCTAATTTATTAAGTAATAAATCATAATAGGCAATCGCATCTTGAGTAGAAACTTTTTTAAATTTTCATTACACTGCAATCATTTATGTTGTATTCAGAAGTAATTGCTTTTATAGACAATCTATCTACCAATTTGGATACAATAATAATCTTCTGAATTTCTGTTAGTTGTATAATGATTACGTTATCAACAACCATTATTTGTGTTGTAATTTGTTTAATTCTGTTTATACTGTTTCATTCAAAATGGTATATTTAAAAAAAAAATGTTAGTTTTAATATTTTTAAAAAATGAGGCTGTTTATTTATATAGTTATTAGTTATACTATAAAGCAACCAATATTACTGATAAATTTAGTGATCCCATCTAATGTCCGTTTGATATCATTTATCTTATTTTTAAATGTTTATCAACATATCAGTATAAACTTATCTAACTACAGGTGACTGACATCTATATTTCCATTATTAAGTTAACTTCTATTCACTGTCAAAAAAACAACTTAGGCAACTAAAAAAGTGCCATTTTCTTATCGAAGAATTTGTACTGCTTTTTTTTAAATCAAGCGTACCAAGAAATTTCATGACATTAAAACCTTGAAAACCTTATATTATGCTTATGTGAATTAGAGTATCCTTATCTTCAATGTGCTCTGTTTTTGGGAACGAAAGAGGCGCACTCGTGACAGAAAGCACTGTACGTACCTGTTTTCGTGCTCGTGTACGAAAAACTCGCCTTTCCTTCCTAGGTACATAATGCACTATTGTATACTCTCGAAAAACTGGATTTTCCGAAAGTATACAAAGAACATTTTGTATATATTTATATTACACCGAATTTGGCTTCTACCCTGGTAGAAAAATTTCATATTGTTAAAAACCTTTATTTTTCTTCATCGCCATGGTAATTTTCCTATCAATCTGATCTGATGATCTCAGAATAAATCTATTACTAATATTATTATATTATAAATATTATTAAGTATGTACTAGGAATTGACATATATTTATCAATATTAAGTGTTTTTATTTTCATTTTTTTAAACTACATTTTATGGAGAAGAAACTAAAACTGTTGCTTAGACTAGTTTTGTAGTGGCGTATGTGATATACTTAAATTATACTTACCCCAAAAAACACATTTATTTATATAACTAATTGAATATTTTAATTCCAGAAAAATTTGTGGTCCATCAGTGACTATCTTTAATCTCAAATGGATAGATCAAATTAATCCCGTTAAGCCCTTTTATATCTAAAATGATTAACCCATATCCTTGCTGACGCCTTTACCTGTCCATATTTTATATAAATAGCTTTTTATATAGGTTGCAGTTTACAGGTTTCAGAAAAAAAAAATAGTATTCACAATGTTTATGCTGTATTTATTCATATTGGCAGTGTTTCATGGCGCAAATACGCAAAACCCATGCGGTAAGACTATTGTTTTTTACAACTCTCGACGTTTGTACTAGTATACAGGGTGTCTCACCGGGAAATAAATCGATCGATATAGAGAAAAGTACGCATCAGAAAATTTTGAAAATTTAGATGATTACTAATGTCAGTGTGGCCAATCCAACTAAAATAATTACAAGCATCTGGCACTCGTTCTCCAAATGAAATAATCCAGAACTGATAAATCGGGCGAGCGAGGAGGCCATAAGAAAGGTCCATTATTGGCAATTCATTGATCATAAAAAGTTTCTTGTAAATAATTATTAATTAAATATGCGTTATGTGGGGGAGTACCGTCGTGCTGATAAAAAATGTTTCTATGTTCAGCGAGAGGTAAATTGCTGGTGCTGGCTTTTTTTGACATAAGATAATGACTGATTGTTTCTAATCATGGCTATTTTGATGAAATGATTACAACGATTCATGAATTTCTAATAATATCGCAAATATTTCAAAAAGTTGTAACTTTAACCCCCACAATGCTAATATCAGAAAAAAGGGAATTCAATTTTACACACTTTGACGTAAAAAAAATACATGGTGTTCCATTTGACCTAAACAAGTTTTCTCGGTTTGAGTTGACAAAATGTAACGCGAAAAACGGAACACTTGGTATGATATTTTTGAATTTATTTCAGTTGTAGAATGTAGTTGTCCTTGTGTTGTTTTTATACGATAAGGAACAAATGAAGATTTTTTACACGAAGAAAGTTATAACGGTTCTTGCAAACCGTTGCACCTGTCAAATTTTCTATAAAATGTCAAATATCTCTGAAACGGCTAGGTTTAGGTATAGGATGTGCTACATATTTTCGACTAAGAATTTTATGATCTTTTCGAAAATAGGGTGTTCCATTTGAAATAAGCAAGTTGGTATCGACTTCCGGTATAAGCGGAAGCCTGTAATTAATTTAGTTGGATTGGCCACGCCGACATTAGTGATTACCTAAATTTTAAAAATTTTCTGATGCGTACTTTTCTCTATATCGATCGATTCATTTCCCGGTGAGACACCCTGTATAATAGTGTTCACGCGTTTATACCCTTTAGTAAACACTTCCAAAAAGCTAGTTGGAAAATTGTGAGAGACATTACCAACAGTAATAAAAATCATAATATTGACACATTAAGTATTCTGCACGACAACAAAATAGTAAATAATCCAAGTGAAATAAGTAACATTTTTGTTTTGTATGCAAAAAACTACATACTACTAAATGTATATTATGGGCTCGTATATTCTTCCATGAGATAGTTAATCATTCTCTGGGGTGTAGGTGCAGAAACACAACGTGTCTTTATTTTACAGAAGGAAATTATTCGCCTCATGTTTTCGCTTGTGCCATTAGATTCGTGTCGACTAGTGTTTATAGAAAATAACATCTTAAGTTTATATTCAATGTCTGCATTAGAGGCAGCCGTGTCTGTCTACCAAAATAAAAATAAATATGAATTAAACTCAAATAGACATACGTATAACTATCGTGTAGCCAATCAAATATCAATTAATAATTATAATCTCTCATTTTTTGGAAAAAGTCCGTATGTTTGTTGCGCCAGCATTTTTAATACATACGTGGAGCTTTTTTTTAAATCGAGATACTGCTTAAACGTGGTTTTATGAGGCTAAGATGTAAGCTGTTTTTTGCAGATGGTGTAATATCAGAACCAAACAAGGTTTTTTTCACACTGAAAATGTTTGTATGGTTCCAAGCTAAAACTTAAAAAGAATTCATCATATTTAAAGCATTTTTTATATAATTGTTTTTGTATCAGTTTAAAGGTATTAAACATATGTTGTATCTAATAAGTTAAATAATCCACATATTTTATGATTTAAAGATAATTGAAGTTACCTTTGAACTTAAACAAAAAATATTTATCATGTATCATTAAGAATATCTAAATAATAATAAAACAATTACGAACATAAAACAATAACAATTTTTACTACCAAATAAATTAAGATAACTACCGTAGATTGTAGATTGTTTACAGGGGTCGCTTGCTCTAAGCAGCCTTAATCAAAGATCGTTTGTGACTTACCCTACACCAATTTGCTGCCCAGGATTCCAAGATTTTTTACAAAGCTTGTGATTTTCCTGGGGGCTAACTTCCCTATGTCTTCAGGCGTTAATTCCGCATGCTCTAGAAACTTTAGCCAAGTGCGGACTAACATCTTTCATTCACAAAGTATACAGAGTGGACCATTAATAATAAGCCATAGTTCAGGGGTAGATTTTTTGGGCCAAAATATGAGGATATAAACAAATATGCTTTAGTAAAATATTGAAGTGGAAAAAGATACAGGGTGTCAAAGTTCAAATTATTTTTTCGATTTTTTTTTTCAATAACAACAGCCTCTTGACTGATCATCACCAAATTTACTAGAGGAACTTTTTTTATTCTAAGAAACAATAACTAATATCATGTTAGATAATAGAGGGCGTCGCAGGACCTGTATCTGATGATGATTTTTTTTCATATTCCTTTTTGACGATACGTTGTGGTACCTCAGACCAGAAAATCCGATGAAGGCGTCATTTCCACGTATAAAAGGTACACTTGGTAGAACTTGATAACTCCAACCGTTTTCGAGAAAAAGCCGTTAAATATTTCAACAATTTTTTGAAAAACAAATTCAAATTTAATGAAATGAAATGTATTTATTGAAAAGCGTGCTTTGGTTACGTTTTAGTTCTGTCAGTTACGTCGTTATGACGTTTTGAAAAAATATTATACAAACGAATTAACGATTACTTAGCCAAATACAATATTCTATCAGATCAACAGTACGGATTTAGGGAAAACAGATCAACAGGTGATGCTATTGCTAAGCTCACAGGTAAAATTAATCACTCCATTGATATAAAAAAGCCGTTTATATGCATCTTTGTCGATTTGGCAAAGGCATTTGACACGGTCAGCCATGCCCAACTCCTTCAAATTCTAGACAACATCGGTTTTAGAGAAACTCCATATAAACTTAGAAGAAAGTTATCTAACAAATAAGCAACATTGTACAAAAATAAACAATACACTAAGCTCAACACAAACCGTGGAATATGGAGTCCCACAAGGTACCGTCCTTGGGCCGGTATTATTTAATATATCTGAATGATCTCTTCAAAATAAAAACAGAAGGCGATATAATAAGTTTTGCAGATGACACCGCCATTTTCTACAGCAATACAGAATGGAACACTTTAAAAAATAAAGTAGAGAGTGACCTTAAAATATGTCATTGGTTTAGAAATAGGCTGCTGACAATAAATTTTAACAAAACTCATTATATCCCATTCACATCTTATGCTAGATACTTACCAACATTTAAAACATTAAAAATAAATATTAATGAGCACGATAGTTTTGAAATTTCTTCCGTGAGCAATATAAAATACCTAGGTGTATACATTGATAGCCATCTTAAATGGGAGATACAAATAAATTACATAATAAAAAAAATAAGAATTATGCTGCATAAATTTAAATATCTCTCAGATAAACTTAAAACTGACCAGATAAGAATATTGTACCATGCCCTGGTTGAATCACACTTGACGTACGGTATAATTGCCGCGACAAATAATTTCCTTGGAAATTTACAGAAACTACAAAATTATATATTAAAAGTAATATATAATTCTAACAACAACAACCTCTATAAGGAAACATCCATATTTGACCTCCGACAACTGTTTTGTCAAATCCTGTTACTTAAACAATACAAAAACAAAAATAATCTTATTGAAATTATCCACAAATATGATACAAGACATAAAATTAATGCTTCGAGATTACCTAAGATTGAAAAGACAATTGCTCAAAGGTGTCACAGTTACTTGGTACCAAAAATATATAATCTACTGTCACCTGAAATAAAAAGAATCAATTCATTTAACCTATTCAGAACTAAAATAAAAAAGTGGATTTTAGAAATACCGCGAAAACAAATCTTATAGATACAAAAACCCCGTATTATAATATAAGAATATAGAATAGAAATTTATAACTATACTATATAATTATAATTATGTTATTAAAATATTATTACATCACTATATTATTATTGTATACATAATATACAAAACTCTGTTAATTAAATATATTTTTATGTAACACTAATCATGTATGTAACAGTAATTTTATTATAATAATCATATATGATATACTCACTCATATTCATTAAGCACGCAGGTTACCAAAAAAACTACCCCTGAATTATGGTCCACCCTGTATACGAATACTTCCAATATTAATTTTCACGTTTTTATTTTTTAGTCCCTGATCCTGTGCAAGGGCTACAACTAGATCCAGACGGCAGGCTCCATTGGCAAGAGGTCACGAATTGCGAAATTAACTCTTACGAAGTCTACATTTTTTACAAGAACGAGGTTGAAGCGCAAGTTTTTAACGTCATTCCTCCTTATATAAGTGTTACATTTTTGCCGGCCTGCGAAGAATACCGATTTATAGTTACAGCACTTTCGCCTGACAGTTTGACGAGCGCGCCAACTATCCTCGAAACCAAGCTACCAGCATTTCCAGGTAGGTATACACATCAATATAGCAGAGGCAACCATATGAACTACTAGACTTTATTCTTACAATCTCCCGTTCAGATTTCGCTGGCAGTTTACTTATACGACTTTGGATAAAAAATATAATACGTGTATAAACGAACTTAATTGAAACCGTATAAAAACTAACAGCCGGCAAAAACAGTCGGCATCTCTTTATTGTACATGGGCGGAGGTAAATAGAAATGCTTGTCATAAGAAAATGATAAGGTTTTTGGGCGTTATTATATTATCCTCTGTTTCAAATGGTCTCCAGAAAGCCATGATAAATTAGTAAATAATTAAAATATTTTACCTTTTATATAGTAGCAAATATTTCTAAATATGAACAATAACTAACTAAACTCCTACGCTTGATATTATAACAGATATTTACGCACTGCACTGGCACAGACAGCACATGTCATCGACTTCCGTTGAAACGATTTAAGAGTTTTTTTTATGCTAGTAGGCCTGTCCGCTTTATTATCTTTAAACCAGTGCAGTCGTAGATGGTTCATTCAGGCTGATTGCATTGCCAGTCTCGGACTCGCCTGCACAGTTTCAACTACCATTCGAATCTCGATACCATTGCTAAATATATAGGACAAAATATCAAGCTCAGTGCACACAGTCCTGTGCTTTAACACTGACCAGTTTCAATTATCCTCGTTTAAAGTATACGTACTTCTGTTATTGTGCGAAATATTCAGACACCTAAAAATATGAGGAAGTAGTTATACAAAGTTCGGTCATCAAATGGTAAATAACAGTTTTATGCAGTTTGTATTTGATAATGCAGATTATTATACAGGGTTAGGCAAATGTGTGGAAACACCTAATTTCTAGCTTAACTATAATTTCGAATAAAAAATACCCTTAACAAAAGTTTTTGTAGTATTTTTATTTTATTCAGTGAAGTACTCTGATTTCCAACACCTACTCTATTTTTCGAGATACGACGTCATCGGTAGCTTTTTAAATGGATGACCCTGTATTTTACATGTTGAAATAGACACTTTTTCATCAATTATAATGATATAGGATTTGATGAATGTGCGACTCGTGGTTTTCTAAATATTAAATAAAATGATAATAATAATAAATAAAGGCACGAGGTTCACATATTTGTTTTATAAAACTGCAGAATAATGATTGGCATGAAGTTGGACTGGTCTCAGATAAAGTGTCTTGTCTTTGCATAATCCTAAACGTATTCATTTAGTGATAGTAAATCGTAATTAAGCAAAGTCAGACTTCCACAATAAAATATTTAGAATGTCAACTTTTATCTAGTCTCGCTATTATTATTGAATTTAATAATTGAGTAAATTGTAACATAATTTTATCCTACTTGCTTGAAAAAAATCAAAATTAATACTTCATAAAAATTTAATGTTTCTTTAGTACCACAATACGCGAACCCCCCACCCGGACCAGAACGTAAATTAATTTTTTTTTAAATAATAACGAAGAGTCCGAAACAAATTTACCTGAGGCGATGTAAACCGCTATGTTGTCCTCAGGGACTCTTTCGACGCCCTTGTTTATGCTTGCGGACGTTGTCATTGTGCAGTGCACGGCAGCGTCGATTGGAATATTGAAATAATGTAGTAGAAATAAATGTGTTCGTTGTCGATGGCTGTCGGTGTTAATAATATGTACGAAGAGTATTCTCTAATATGCGAAAATGGTAGATTATTTCTAATTTGTGTAGAGAGTAATTTGATAATATGTTCGGAGAGGACCGCTCAGATCGACGAACAATTATCTTCCTCCCAAATGACGCTAATCCGTTCTTTTATATGGTTTGGCCTAGAAAGAATGCCAAGAATGTCAGCGTCTCGTCCCTATCCCACGTTGCCTACGATGCATACGCTTGTTTACATTATTGAAATACTCATTCTAACTACGACGACCTATTCCGCTTCCTCAGTCCTCATGCGTTTTCTAATTATGTTTTATTCACCTATTTTTTTAAATACTGAACCCGTAGTTTATTTTAGCATAATTTTGACAAAGAAACGAACACCGGATGTGGGTCCCAGGTTGTAAGGTCTTATGTAAAAAAGGCCCTTTTAAAAACCACTTAATATGTTCTCGTGATCTGTATTCATTAGTAGAATAAAATACAGAAACAGATCAGCCTCCCTCAGTACTTTGAAATTTTGCCACCGATTATAAATTATAAATACATGGATCCAACCGAATTAGGGCACATTAAGCCACTTTTTTTTAAACTGAGTTTTACAGAATTAGATCCTTACAAGAACCCAGATATAAAAACTCACCAACTAATAGGTTTCTAAAAACTGAGTACTACAGTTTCCATCTTGGAACCACCTCGGTACCTTCCGCCTGATCATTAATAATTTTCTTTAACACTTTGGATATTAACACAAGTGGAAATCCATAAAATAATATGTTACATTCCAAGACCTGCTGAAAGCATGAACACAACAAAAATCTAAATCTGATTTCCATGAAACTTAATCTGTGCATTTTGCATTTAGTTTTGAAGCATATAGGTCCACTTGTAGTACCCAAAATTTGTTGCAACTAGCTTAAAAATAACTAGCGGGTAATTCATCTTAGTTCGACTAGATCTTGACACTATATATACTATAATATTACCTTTCGAGTTTACATACGCGGGAAAACATATGAATATTTTTCTCTTCACAGTAATTCCACCTTTTTATAATTCAGGTTTCTGTATTTGATTCAACCTATTCAGCTTATACAGCTACCGCTGTATTGTTATCAATTCTCGTACTTATATCACTGAATATATACGTTTTATGGAACATTTCAAAGTGTTAAAGGCTGTTGTTAACTCTAGACAATTTATACGTTTAGCTGTACACAATCTTATGCATACAGTTCAATTCATATAATTCACAAGAAAATTTAAGTATAAAATATTTTCTAGCAGGTTTATCAATAGTAACTAAAACGTGCATCTTTAAGTTCCACCAAACATAAATAATAACCTTTACGCAATAGACTTTTACGTTGGGATAATCCTCCAACTTCAAATGAGGTAAGGTTATACATTTATTAAGGTTACGCAATTTCAATATAAAATGATCATTTCCATTTGACTTTCTTTTATTAAGTAATAATTGGAAATACATTCTCCAACTTGTTTTTACATAGCTCTTGAACTTTTTGCCTTATTTCTTGCTGTTAAGCAGGCTTAATAATATTAGGAGGAATCTACCTCTGCCTCAGAGCAGTATTAGTGGAAAATTTGTACCCATTTAGCCTCTTTATTTCCTGTCGTTCCCCCTCTATCTGCCCCCCCCCATCCTTTTTCTTCTTTACTTTATAAAATTTTCACCAAAAAGCCAATGATCAATTATTGAGCTATCTTCAGTAACCTTTTTTAAGAATGGTTCCATACTTGGCGACTGTTTAACGTCTGTAATGCCAATAACATCGTTTTTTGCCATATTCAGACTTTGAAAGCATAATTCTTCCTTCAGATGAGTGATATCAGAAATATTCCAACTCATCATATCATAATTAACCAAGTATTATTAATTTAATATAGTAAGACATTTTGTCAACAATTCTACGAGGGGTACGTCTATATATATTTATATTTATATATTATTAATAATTTCATTTAAAGGAACAAACCATATCAACGGTCCTTTACCATATTTAGGGATATAATGCATAACATAACATAATTAACCAAGTATTATTATTTATTCTGTATAGTATGACATTATGTCAGCAATTTGATGAGGGATACGTCTAGGTTTTGGATATAAACTAAAATTTTTTAGGCTGCAATCATGGCACGCCATATGTAGAGCACTGCCCATTACCTCGTATTCTTAATTTTCCTCCAAATTGACTCTACTTAAAATTATTAAATACTTTCATTTGTATGATATATTATTACTTTCATTTAAAGGATAAAACCATATCAATGGCATTTCGCAATATTCAGGCATATAATGCATAACCTTTCTTTTAGGTTAATTATATTAAAATATTCAAATTCACCATACCATAATTAACCAAGTATTATTATTTATTCTGTATTGCATGGCACATACCAGCAATTTGACGAGGGGCATATCTATATTTCGACACTTATGGCACAACATATGTCGACCATTACCTCATATACTTGGTTTTCATCCATATAGTCTTTACCTGAAATAGATAACTACTTACATTTATTCGACATTTTATGAATTTCATTAACAGTAAAAACCCATAACAATGTTTTTTTACCATATTCAGGATTATAATGCGTAGGTCTTCTTTTGGATTAATTATATCGAAATATTCCAAATAAATAAAAAGTTTTTATTTATTAGATATTGCATGACATATGTCAGCGATTTGACGAGGGGTACCTATATTTCGGACTCATGTGAACCGAAATTTTCTTGATCGCACTCATGGCATGTCATATGACGGCCATTACCTCGTATACTAGATTTTTCTCCATGTAGTGTGAACAAGAGGTTTTTATTTATTAGATATTGCATGACATGTATCAGCGATTTGACGAGGGGTACGTCTATATTTCGGACTCATGTGAGCCAAAATTTTTTAGACCGCACTTATGACACGTCATATGTCGGCCATTACCTCGTATACTAGCTTTGTATCCATCTCATCTTCACCTAAAATTGGTAACAATTTGCTTGATCTGTCGGATTCGTATTTTAATTATTTTATTCATATTGTCTCCCACTTTTCGTTATCTTTTTTCCATTTTTAAAACACAAGCACTAGTACTTTAATACATCCTACTCGATGCGTACGACAAACTACAGTGAGGTATGTGATGAATAACGGCTGCGTGGTGGAAGTTTATACAGACGCGAACTGGGTAGCCACGCACCCAGGACAGGATTCAAAATTTTTAATCTTTGAATGTCGCACGATTCGTGCAGCAAGCTACAACTAAATGGTGTTATAATTCGGGAGGAGACTGCGAAATATAATTACTGTTTAATCGTCGTTATAAAAAATCGGCAGCTACTGGAAGCGGCTGGAACCTCCCTTTGAAACCGAAAAGAGCATTAAACTGTGTAACAAAACGGCACTAAACGTAATCCGATCTCATCCAAAACCTTTTCAGATCTTCTGGGGCACTAAAAAACCCTCAACTTACTGAATTTACAATCATCTATGCGAGTTATTACCTACATTATCGCTCGTTGAATAATATACTATTAGGATATTAACAACTTTAACATCACTTGAATGACTAAGAAAGTCTAGTTATCTTAAATACTACAGATTTGTAAAGCAACAAACTGATAATTGGTAAAATGATACTAATCTATAATAAATTCACTAACGAAGGTACAGAAAGCATATGATATTGATATTGTTACATCTACCTTTAAAGTTTGTGACAATCCACTAAAAGTTACAACTGTGCCGAAATCTTATTAACATGACATGACACCAACTTTACCGGATGACAAACGATGACAATGACAATCATCAAAATTTGCTAATTGCAATCCGATCGCTCGCGGCTGTCTTTGTTAAATCAAACATTAGCATTTCAGTAATTTTACTAGATTTTAGAGGAATATTTGTAGTTTAATTCTTCGATTTGTCTGTATATATATTTAAAAACGGCACTAAACGTAATCCGCTCTACTTCTAGAGCAGTGAAGAAACCCTCACACGTGAATTGACACGTGATGTGACGAGTTTCACGATGTAACAGCTACGCGCATCGATCATGTCAAGCGAAATGCGATCTATGCCATATTTGCCTCGTTTTTAATTTTTTTCACGGAAACCAAATCGAAAGGGTGGAAGTGTGATATATCGTTGAAATCAGAATTTTAACTGCTTTTCAATGGTTCCATTGCAAATTGAAAGTAAATATAAAATAAACAACTTGTTGCGTCAGAATGGCACTGAACGTAATCCGATCTCAACCAAAACCTTTTCAGATCTTCTGGGACACTAAAGAAACGCACACGCAAAGTTTCATTCAAATCCGTTCAGTAGTTTCGGCGCTATCGTGCTAACACACATACACACATACATACATACATACACACATACACACATACACATATACACACACACAGACATTTTCCAAAAATCACTTTTTTGGGTTCCTAGGACCTCAAAACGTAAAGATTTGATGTTATCTCAATTTTCGTTTTTGAACCAATTTTAGTAACCTCTCACAATTCTATTGTGGAGAGGTTAAAATAATGTTTACATAAATTTGAGATAAAATAAGTATTTATTTTTAAACTGAAGGCCCCTTAATACAGGGTTTTTCAATACATATTCGTATATCATATTCGTTGTGTTAAAATATGAGCGCTAAATCACTTACAAAAATATATAATTAAAGAATAGAAATACTTGAGTTCGCCAGTCGGCATGTTCCTGATTTTATTATGTATTGTAAGAAAATGTTTAAAAAAAAAAGTTCATCCAAATCTGACCTGCTTCTGAGTATTCTGAAGTGAAAACCTTCATTGATTCGGCTAAAAAATTCCATTAAAACTCTTTCTAATCTAAGAGGCAAATCTTGATGACTATTTTCAATACATACTATTTAAAGTTTCTTCGACTACTTTCATGTTCTTGTTTTTCAGATGCAAATGTCACTGTATCAGCAATGCGTGGATTTCCGCGACCAAATAGCGGTTTTCTCTTGGAATGGGATATAGAAGAGAAATGGGCACACTGCGTAGAATATTTCCGAGTGGTCCGATGGGATCGTCTAAATGAGCCCGTTGATACATACGTCACGGAGCCCTTTATCCTTGTCGAGGGTTTAACACCTTGCGCAATAAATGAATTTACAGTGGTGCCTATTTATAACAATGATATGGAAGGGGGAATCGGTATTGTCCCATTTAATACTCCTTACCAAGGTGAGTTATCAAAGAATAATCATACATTATATTCCATGAGCTGATTGTTATCGGGTAAACTAAGCGTAGCTGTTCTTTTACACAAGTTTGTTTACAAAATGTCAGAAACTTGATGATTCAGGTTAATAGTTAGAGATCGGGAGAGGGGTTACATCGAGATGATTTCTCAAATTAATATACACTTTATCCCAAATTGGAGACAGATGCATTGCTCTCTTGGTTATTATTAATAATATATTCAGAGTGTGTACTTTCTGGAAAATAGAGAAATTGGAAAAATCAAGGAATTATATTTTAATTTTGGAATCAAGGAAAAGTCAGCGAGTTTGTAAATTAACATAAAAATTCACGGAAAATTAATTAAAGCCCTAATATCAAAAGCTTAAGTTTATTCAAGAGCCACCATATAATCTCACTACCTCCTTCTCGCCCGAGTCGTTATGTAAACCATATACTTGAATCGCTAATTGCAGAAAGGGGACATGTGCCAGTTATAGAAATATTCAGGAAGTGAATAAAACTTTCTACTTTCATTAAAATCCATCTATTTTCTCCAAATTTTCAGCAGATTATTTCTTATGATATCCACTATTGATTAGCACTAGATTTATTTGATTTATGTTTTTTCAATTAGCTTAAATGCCAAATTTGACATATGGACATGTACCCATTCTGCAATAAAAGAAAATCATGGGGGAGAAACAGATTTATTATGAACATTTTATTAACCATAAATCAATAATAATTAACAAAAATATCTATTAATCATCATGTTCTTTGTCGTCAGTCGGCCAAGCTGTAATTTCTTGCCAAAAGGGTGCGTACGTCTCTGGAATAAATTTAATGGTGAGCGTTAAATGGTTCATCTTATTCTTGTTTATCGGTATCTTCTCCAAATAAGCTTTCTTTGTAGGCTGCGATATATTTTGCAAAATATTTCTCAATCGGAATGTATCTGATACTAGGCAGTTAATAAATTCTCTGCAAATAACTTCGTTAGCGGAAGATATGGTGATGTGGTGGTACGATGAGATAGAAAATGACTTTTTTAATCTCCATAAGTTTCTGTAAATACAAATCTTGCTCGAACATATCTGGTAGTAACAATAAAAAAATATGGAAAATTGATCTCTCATAAGTATGCAAAAACATTAAACTTACTACGTATCACCAGCAGCTACTTTAGCAGGCACCAATTTTCCAGAATAATTAACATGTTGCTCACCACGTAGTTTAGCCTTTTTGATTATATTTCTTTTATATTTTTCAGTATTTGCAACACCTTTTTTTCGAATTTTGTTATTTTCTACTTCACTCATTTTAACATGTGTAATATGAACGTAAAAAAAGCAATACATTTGTATCATTAGTAAACATTTAGGTTATGTATATTGTGTATATTTACCGCAGAAAGATGACATCTCACGGACATATACCCCGTTTCTACAGTAAACCATAACTAACCTTCATACAGTATCACGCGTATGAATGGAACATGTCCCGTTTTCGCAGTAAACGTGAGTTTAGCCTCCTAAAACACGAATATACAAAAATGTCATTTTGTTAGCAAGTTGGATATGTCCCCTTTCTGCAATTAGCGATTCACTTATTAGACCAATACTGCGAGTTTATAATATGTTGTTAAGCCAAGACTCTAGCGTACTCGATAACTTATAGCCCAGGCGGTATCTGCTTAAAACCACCTATGTTTGGGTAAATCGGGTAGTATGGTAATCGGTAGTATGGAAAATCATAGAATGACTATGAGCTAGTTTGAATACAAGGGCGTAATTTTTTATTAAACAAAATGTGAAAACATTTCTAATAATTCCGTTTTTTTCTTCCTATTTTTTCATATATCTCAGCTCTTAGAGAAAAGTTATAGAATTGAAAAAGTTTTGTAATTGAATTTTAAATATGCAGTTGGTTGCGAATCCAAAAATTCATTTGGCTAAAGAAAACTTTTTAATATAATAAATCTTCCCACCAAATTTCATCAAGATCGGACTCTTAGTTCTTGCATAATAATTTTGCAATCTAAACGTCGCAAAAAAATTTGCAAATTTTCAAAATGTTGCTAAGGTTAATAATCCAAGACAATTAGTAATCGTCTTTCAAAAATCGACCTCCCTGCAATTTTCTTTTTTTAAATTTTTTATTATGATCGATTATATCGATATACGCCTGAAAGTTACTGGAGCTTCGTGACATAAGAGGTCAAAGGTCGCGGATTTTGTTATATCGTTTCCTATCGCTCCAACGTGAAAAACACCTATTACAAAAGTTGAAGATCTCAATTTTTAATACCTAAAAGAAAATATTTGACCTAAATACGCCTAACCGTTCCCGAGATGTGAAGCTGAATATGTGTAAAAATGCAAAAATAGCCAAATTCGGGTATGCAACGTGTATCGAGACATTTTTCTCTCTTCCTACTGCTCAAACGGCAATGACACCTATATAATTATGTTTTTATAACTAAACACGCTTTCCAAAAAGCCCAGTTTGGTTTTCGTAAACCTACTTGTTCTCGAGATATGAGACACGAAAGATAAGTTTTGGTCAAAAAATACTACATCTGTTTGAACGCTATTATCTCGCTCTCTATGGCTCACACAAAAATGAAACAAGTTACTGCTGTTAGACCATGAAATTATCTAACTAAAAAGCCCCATACACTTTTCACATACACCTTACCGGTTTCGAGATATGATGCTGAGAAGTTGCAATATTTTTCAGATCGCATGAATGGCCTCGATCGGTGTGCAGCTGTTCCATGCTGTTGACCGTTATCTGTTTCAAGGACAATTTCGGGTTTTGAATGTATCCAGTCTCAACCGAGTTATAGGCAGAGTAAAACGTGCATATATTCAGAAATGACCTTGATCCTGAGCAGTGGGAATGGATTAGGAAAATGACATATTGGGGCCGATTCCAACGCAGTTACCACCTACACCGGAAATATTACTCAATGTCATTTTTTGTAAATGCGCAAAGGGTTGTGGTGGAAATTGTGGGTGCAAGAAAGTCGGTTGAGCAGTAGGAAGAGAGAAAAATGCGGCGATACACGTTGAATACCCGAATTTGGCTATTTTTGCATTTTTACACATAAACAGCTTCATACTGTGACGCTCTTTTTCTCGTACAATGCGAGAACTAAGGCTGTCACTTTGACACTCGAGCTTTCTTACTTGTTACTCGGGCGCCAGTTCAAGTTTTGAGTGGTTGAACAACACTACCCAAAAGTGGCTAAGCGAGACTGAGCAACTCAGTGAAGACACAGTCAATTCCAGTGGGTCAATAAGGGAACTTAGACTTTCACAAACACAACAGTAAAACGCAGAAATTTGATAATATTTAAATATATTACAGTAATCCTATGGTTAACAGTCCTAAATAAAACAGAAAATCAAAATTAACACAAATTTATATACATAGGTTTAGGCAGTAGAGGGAGAGTAGCAAGCAATATTGTAATGTTAGCGACAAAAGCGTATAAGCGGTAAATCTAGCGGCAAAAGCGTATAAGCGGCGAAATTAGCAAATTATGATAAACCGATTGTTAAGCAGACAGTGTACGGATACCAGAAAATGCGAACCAAGCAGAATTATTTACAGTAATAAAAACAGATTATAAAAACAGACCGGAAATTTGGCTAGTGCTTAATGATGTTAATCGTACGGGAAATTAAGTATCGGCAGAATGAACAAATATTCTTGTCATGAACTCAGTATACTGTGCAAACAAAAGCTTAATTAAATCTGTCCTTTTATTAAGGTTCATCCCGGAACAAACAACAATAATGTGACTATAAAAAAAGGTGAGAACCCTGTAGGGACACAGGTCCTAAAATACAGGGGGCAAGTGGGGACTTGTAGGGGCACAGGTCCTAAATACAAGTAAGGGAACAGCCGGACACAGGTCCTAATGCATGGTAAGTAGGAACGTGTAGGGACACAGGTCCTTAAAAATACAAGTAAGGGTAAGAGGTAGTCACAAGTTGAAAATATTAAAGTAAAACTTTCAAATAGTTAAATATGAGTTGAAAGCGAATTATATGTAACAAACTTCTAGATGCACAGTATAAAATTTTCAGTCATAAAATAAACAGTGAAATTTAATATGCTAAGTATAAAAATTTCAATCAGTAAATATGAAGTAATAAAATAAATATCAAGAATATTCAAACAGTGTAAAAATTTCAATCAGAATAACGGCAGTAAAATTTCGGTAACTCAGTATAAAATTATCAATCAGTAAATATGAAATAAATACCAAGAATATTCAAACAGTGTAAAAATTTCAATCAGAATAACGGCAGTAAAATTTCGGTAACTAATAAAATTATCAATCAGTAAATATGAAATAAATACCAAAAATATTCAGACAGAATAAAAATTTCAATCAGTAAATACGGAATAATAAATGCACTAGCCAAATGTATAATAAGTTCTCTTACTCTTTAGAATCGCAGCGGTGGACCCTGGGCAGATGGTAGACGTCTGGTAGCTTCGAGAATTGGAACAAATTCTGATTTTACAGGTCTTTGCGGTCAGTTTTATAGCCAGATTCCCACTCAGGGTATCGCGAGGAATCCCACGTGCTTTAGTATCGCGCATGGCCCACTGTATTGAATACAAGCCAGCGAGGACGGCTATATTAAGTTATTAAACTACCGGTAAATTATTATTACGTGCGTTGGTTAGTATAAATAAAATATTCCGACTTTCGTAATGTATGAAATCGGTTTCAAATAATTATTCTAACCAACTACGAAAAAGAAACGGATTTAATCGGCCACAGATAACTAATTATTGAATTAATTACGTCAAATAATAAACAATAATTCTGTTTACAAATATTTGCCGCTTTAGATAAATATTCAGGTATTCAAATAGTGAATATTTTCGGATAATATACAGTAAATCGCTTAAGGCGGTACAGAAAACAAGAAACATAATTATATAGAGTATAATTAAATATAAATTTTATACAGATTTCCGTAACGAAAAATGCTTCGTTACAATACCTCGAGAACGGTCAGGCGTATTTACGTCAAATATTTTTCTTAGGTATTAAAAATTGAGATCTTCAACTTTTGTAATAGGTGTTTTTCACGTTGGAGCGATAGCAAGCGAGATAACAAAATCTGCGACCTTTGACCTCTTATATGTCACGAAGCTCCAGTGCGTTGGTGGTGTAACTTTCAGACGTATATTGACACATCATAATAAACAGTTTAAAAAAACAAAATTGCGGGGAGGTCGATTTTTGGAAGATAGCATGATTTTCAAGCTAATTGTCCTGGACTATAAACTAAAGCATTTAAAAAGTTGAAAATTTTTTGACACATAAAAGAGCACTCAAATTTTCAAATCCATTTTGAGATATTAAAATCCGTTAATTAGGAGAGCCTAGGAATACAATTTACTGTTTATATGAATTACTGTTTTAGACAATTTATTGAATATTTGACATGTCCAAAAAATGTAATATTTTAAAAAGAACGAAGAAACAAAAACAAAACAACAAATGTACGCTCTAATAACAAATATTTATGGCATTCCATTAAATAGGTACATTCTGCATATCTTTGTAACATTTCACGATATTTTCGCTTTCCAGAAAAGCTGGAAACTGTGACTTCTTTTAATTTTCTTATGTACATGAAACCGTAAAGTTCCTCTCGTTTTGTTTTCTCTTGAGTCTCTAATCTTAAATTAGCCCAGATGTCTGGACCACAAAATAATATTTAAGCCTAGACTGAACTAAACCTAACCTAAAAATCTTTGTTTAGTTCCGGCATTCCCAACGTTGGAGAGCGTCAGGCCAGGAGTGACATTCATTGAGTTGACTTTGGGCTTGCAACCGTACTCAATAAACCGATGTCCCATCAGTTCAGTTATTGTGGATGGTTCACCATTTATCAATCTAGCGATCCAAATCGTCGACTCACCTGCAAGACCTCCAGTTCAAGTACGTTTGGACTCTTTGCTACCTGAAAGCATGTATCAGTTCCTTATAAGCGTGGTAAATAACGCAGGGGCCTCAGTACCACTACCGATAGCAATTCAGACTTTGCCGCCCAATGAATAACTAATAATAACTACCAGTTTGTTCCTAAAACATTGTTTATTATTTAATAAAATAATTGTAATATCCTTACCTTGTAAAGACTGCTGTAAAGACTACATTCTCAGTAAATGTATTCTTTAAATATTTATTTATTTATTGGTACAGCTTTCACAAGCCAATTACAATCTGTACATACTAGGACCGGTTTATCAATATAGGGTTAACACTTAACTATAGGATAAATGTCAAACGAAACAATGGGTATCTATTGTTTTGTTTGACAGCCTTTGGTTGTGAGTTAACCTTGCATTTATAAACCGGCCGTTAACCTAACTTAAACTAGATTGAACTACAACTAAATTAAAGTATTCAGAGATTCAGATTGTCTGGTCGATAGCCGAGTGGGGTTAAGGCGCGAGGTGGCAATCGCGATTAATCACACGGACATGGCACCACCAGGTTCGAATCCTGGCTCCGGCACTGTCGGAGGAAAAGGTTGTATGTCCGCATTTTTTCAATGTGTAAGCCCCTGCCGCACAAGCCCTGGCTTCTGGAATTGAGGGTTGTCTAATTTCTCTGGTGTTTATTTATAAGAGAGAGAGAGAGAGAGAGGAGATAAAGGTAGGTACTTATAATATGAAAAAATAATTTACAAAAATGATAAATGCCTGACAATTGCTTACAAAATTTTTATTTCATTCTGCATATTAAGTAATTTATTAATTCTTTTGTGATCATGACATGTATCTCCGAATAAACAGGGTTACTGGTAATTCGATACATTCCTTTGGAGATGTGATGGGGCATGAGCTAAGGAGTAAATCTAGCTCTAACATACATTATGCAAAACTCAATAGTTTTTGAGATATTTCAATTTTTTTGTTTTTCTCAAAAAAATAGATCTTAATGTCTTTAAAGTTAATTTCCGAAAAATCTACTAGACATTTTTGATTTTTTTTTACTGGATTACTTGTCCAATATTATAGATATCCGTTTGGAATGAAAAATATCCGGAAACATTTCGATCATGTGAACATTTAAAATAAAAACTTGTAAAATGTTTTTTTTTAAAATCGGTTATGAAATTTACCTATTAGGTTTTTTCAAAAAAATATTAATGTAGCACGCGTACAAATTATTATAAAAACTTCCTTATTTCAATAGCTATCTAACTAGGTAGAAATGTTTAATGTACCCTTGATAGTTCTAATAAAAAATTAGTAAAGGTAATGCTGGTGGCGGAATTTATTAAATGACTAATCGTTCATTTTCATTTAAGTCAGTCAGTCCTTGACTTTGACGTTTGTGCATATATGTCATTAACTGACATTCTTATCTCCGTGTCCCTTAAGTTTGTTGGTCTTGTTAAATTAGTTATCGAAGATTTTGATTTTGCTCGTAGTTGTTGTTATTGTATTTTCTGTGTCATGGCCGCGTATGCCAACGCAGAATACGCTGATATCTTGTTTGTCTATGGATACTGTGGCGGCAACGCTGCTGAAGCTCGCCGAGAATATGGTCTTTGGTACCCTAACCGCCGCTTACCAAATGCACGTGTATTCAGTACGGCATATCGAAATATCGCTGAAACTGGCTCTGTGAAATGTAGAAGAAGTGACGCTGGCGCTCCTCCCGTTTATGAACCAGATGATGAGGAAGAAATATTGAGGTATTTTGAGGAAGACCCAACTATTTCAACTAATAAAGTCGCAAGACTAACCGGAGCGTCACAATGGAAAGTTTGGTCTACGATACGTAGAGTTGGATGTCATCCTTATCACTATACCCCTCCCCTGTCCAAGGCTTGGAGGAAGGTGATCCTGGAAGGAGAGTGAAATTCTGCCGCTTTATGTTAAATTTTTTAACAAGTATTTTATGGACGGACGAGTCGAAATTTAATCGCGAGGGTATAACAAATTTCCACAACCTACATTATTGGGCAGAGGAAAATCCCAAGTTAACACGTGAAACTAGTTTCCAAATGAAGTTTTCTATTAATGTGTGGATGGGAGTCATTGGCCACTATTTAATAGGGCCACACTTTCTTCCTCAAAATTTAAAAGGGGAATCTATGAAATTTTTTTAAGAAATGATCTGGCGGTAATTTTAGAAGATGTTCCTCTCGCCGTCAGACAGCGAATGATGTTTCAGAACGACGGTTGAATAGGGGCTCCCATTTTGAGCAAGACATATAAAAAATAAAATACAACTTTGAAATTAATGAAGAATTAAACTCTACTTTTAAAATGTTTTTTACTGTTTATCTAAAAATAAAATTCGTACTACTTGTGTTATTTTTACTAGCATTTTCTTAGAACTATTAAGGGTACATCGAACATTTGTACCTTGTTAGTTAGCTATTGAAATAAGGCAGTTTTTATAATAATTTATACGCGTGTTACGTTAATATTTTTTTGAAAAAACCTAATAGGTAAATTTCATAGCTGATTTAAAATTAAAATTTTTTTAAAGTTTTTATTTCAGATGTTCACATGATCGAAATGTTTCCAGATATTTTTTCAAACGGATATCTCTAATATTGGACAAGTAATCCAGTAAAAAAAAATTTTAAAATGTCAAATAGATTTTTCGAAAATTAACTTTTAGGACATTAAGATCTACTTTTTGAGAAAAACAAAAAAAATTAAATATCTCAAAAACTATTGAGTTTTGCATAATATATGTTAGGGCTAAATTTACTTCTTAGATCATGCCCCATCACATCTCCAAAGAAATGTATCGAATTACCCAGTAACCCTGTATAAATAATAAAATAACATAATCTTTATTGCAACAAAGTAAATATAGTTCAAGTAGAAAATATCTGAGACAGAAAAAAACATAAAAAAACTTTACGACATCATTATTATCGCCGTTGGCCACCGGCGGATGCCTAACATCAAACTATCAAACGACTCGCCGCGCATTAAAAACCAGCGAGAGGCTTTGCGGTCGAGCGTCGGTCGAGGTAGCACAAAGAGTAATGTATTTTAATGAGATCGTAAAGTTTTTGTTATGTTTTTTCTGTCTCAGATATTTCCTACTTGAACTATACCAATTGTCACAAAAGGTACACAGTACTGCTAAGCATATTTTCCTATTTACGTGTATAATAATATTAATTTAATTTAAAAAATCACGTAATTAAGACGAAGACAAATGTAAACACTTATCAAAACACACATATTGCACACATTTAGCCAAATAAAAGTAAAAATTAAACGTATTGCTAAATCTAATATAACCTTTTTTTTATTTTGTCTAAAACTTCTAGTATTGGATAAGCGAATGGGTAACATGTTATATATCTGAGCTGCTTGGTAAAGCGAAAGATCACTTATATTTAAGATATTTGCACCACGTAGATGCGGAGTTATATGATCATATCTATTTAATCGACAAACAAATCCAATGCAAGAATTTCTATTTAGGATTTGTACATATTTAGTATAGAAAGGACTTCTAACCACGGAACAGTAATCTAGTTTGGATTTTACAAAAGATAAGCATAACATTAAAATAGTTTTTTCACGTAGAATAAATCCTAAATTTTTATAGGACTTATTTGAAATACTAATTACATGATTATCATTAGTTAATTTGAACTCGAATGCCACACCCAAATTAGTTTTTGTATAAACCGTCTCTAAATGTTCCTTTCCGATTTCATATTTATAATTAAACATATCATTCCGCAACGTGTAAGACAGTGCCTTACATTTATCGATATTAAGGAGCAATTGATTTTCAACAGACCAATTAAATATTTGTTTGATGTCATGTGCAATTGCAAGCAATCTTGGAAATTTTTTATTTGCTTAAATATTTTCATATGATCGGCAAATAAGCTAATTGATGAATACTTTACGGTATCTACAATATTATTTATAAAAATCATAACCAAAAGGGGGCCTAGGTTTGAACCCTGGCGAACTTTTGAATCTGATTTGTAGTAATCCGACTTGAAATTGTTTATCATTACATACTGTTGCCGATCTATCAGGTAGGTAGACATAAATACATACTGTTTTCAAGCGAGTAATCATATTTTATGGCACTTTTCTTCGTTGATACTGATAAGACATTACCAGCGAATTGAGGAGTAATTTGTTTTTTACACACCAATTATCCATTATATCTAAAGTATGTTGCATAATGAAACAGCCGTGGATGGATGTAATTCCACAAAATATTTTAAGATTGTCAGCATATAAAAGACAGTTCAGGGTAATGTCAATAACAATGTCGTTGATAAACAGAATGAACAAAATTGGGCACAAATTAGACCCTTGTGGGACACCTGAGATTGGTAAAACTTCGACTGACTTATGGCCACAATATAAAACATATTGGGTTCTGTTGTTGAGGTAGGATGAAAAATAATTAACAAGGTCAGCTGAAAATCCAAATATGTGTAGTTTTTGCGATAAGATACTATGGTTCAGCTTATCGAAGGTCTTCGAGAATCTGTATAGATTATGTCAACTTGACTAATATCGTCAATCGCATCAGACAAATATTCAGTTAAGTAGAATAAGTTGGTAACTGTAAATCGACCTTTATAAAAACCATGTTGAAATTGTGTTGTTTCATGTCTCAAAATACGTAATCATACAATAGCATTTCAAGAACTTTAGCAAAATTATTTAAAATTACAATTAATTAAAATATTATAATCGAATCGTTGTGTAATGTCCATTTTTTTACTTTCTTTGAATAGTTTTTCTGTCGGATAGGTTATATACATTATGTCCTTTTCATACATGATCTATTTAATTTTTTTTACATGGCTTTGAGAAACACCACCCCACATTATTATTTCATAACTTAATCCAAACTGCACTAGAAAGTAATACAACACATCTAAGGGGGTATTTTGAAGGTATTATTTCAGCTCTTTAAATTTTGGCAATAAACATCTTAAATTTTGTACGAGGTAATTTATTTGTTGGTCCCATCTCAGGTGTATGTCGATAATTATACTGAAATAGTTGATACTTTCTGCTTCAATTATCTTTATATCATTATCTAAATGTAGTGAACCCAGTGATGGTAATTTATTTTGATACGGAGTAAAGGGGAGATACTTTGCCTTGTCACAGTTGATTGTTAATAAATTTGTGTCAAACTACTTTTTTATATTATTAAAATCTATCTATCTATTTATTAATACATTTCCAATGTATTTCTTTGTAAATAATAACTGTATCTTCAGCAAAACTGAGTATCTGCCCCTTAGATCGTATATTTAATAGGTCGTTAATATAGAAGTTAAAGAGAATCGGCCCCAACACCGTACCCTGGAGAACTCTATATTCGAATGATTTTGGTTCGCTAAAATTGTTATCTACCTTAACGTATCGCTGCCTATTTCTTAGATCACTTTCCACTAATTTAGGAGCAGTGCCATGGAAACCTATACGTTCTAATTTATTAAGTAATCAATCATGGTTCTCCGTGTCAAATGCTTTTGCCAAATCGACAAATACGCATAGGACGGGCTGGTTATCGTCAAGGGATTGGTAGCTTTTTTATAAGGTAGATAATCGCATCTTGAGTAGAAACCTCAAAGTGAACAAGTTTTTATAACTTTAATTACACTACATTTATTTATGTTATATTCAGAAGTAATTGCTCTTATAGACAATTCATCTTCCAATTTGGAAATAAAACTAATCTTCTTAATTTCTAATCGTTGTATAATGAAATAAAATCCTCCCCACAACGTTTCCAATATATAATATTACAAGCTAATTTTCTATGTGGCTTTCCCGCACCCTCTGACCAGCCGTCATATTTATCTTTTTGACTATATACTTCATGGTGAGCAACATAACCTTTGCTTAAACCAAACTGGAAGACAATAACATAAAGCGCTTTGCCGTTATCGTAGTTCTCTGCACCTTCTGACCACCTTTACTTTCTAATACAGATAAAAAATTCACGAAATCGTGAAAGTTCATTTTTATCCTTAATGTGCATTGATGGTAGAGAATAATAATAACAACAATCTTTTTACTATTAGCACAACAAAATACCGATAAGAAATTTATGAAATCATGTAGAGCTGATTTTTACCCGTATTCATTTTAACAGACAGATCTCAAAATTCAAACATCAATAGCAATGCCGTAATAATAATAATTATTAGCCGCTACTCGAGTCCGAGTATAAAAATGTTACAGTCGATAAATTGTGTACAATAAAAAACAAGTAAAAGGTGTAGTCTATTGTAATTCCCATTCATCTACGGTGCACACGAGGCTATAGAGGCCAATTCGGGAGAGCACATGTCGACCGCAGTCAGGACAAACATAGACCTGGTTAGGTCTTGGATTCGGCTTTCTTGCAGCAACATTTCCTTGATAGCTGGCCACAACCCCTCGCCATTCGGTTCTGTCCGCTGCAAGTTGTTCCCATTGCCCGTCTGCAATACCACAGGATTTTAGATTTTCATGGAGAGCGTCTTTGAACCTCTTTCGTTGACCGCCACGCCTTCTTCTACCGCTTAGCAATTCACCATAAAGTGTACATTTAGGAAGGCGGTTATCATGCATACGATGAACGTGACCTGCCCATCTTAGGCGTGCTCTTGAAATAAGTACCTCAATTGGAAGGCTCTTCGCTCTCCTGAGCACTTCCACGTTTGATATGTGATGGAACCAACGGATTTTCATCATACTGCTGAGGTGTCTTTGCTGAAAACGTTCTAATTCTTTCACATGACGACGGTAAGTGACCCAGCTTTCACATCCATATAGCAGTGTTAGAATGACAACGGCTCTGTAGACAGCCATTTTCGTTGACAAAGCAAGGTCGTGGTTGTCAAATACTCTCTCTCTAAGTCGCCAGAGTGCTCTAGATGCAGCGTTAATTTTATTGCGAATCTCGCTGTCCATGTTTGCTTTGTCATTAACAACGTTGCCTAAGTAATTGAACTGATCCACCACTTCAAGAGAATTTCCGTTACGTGTAATGTCTATTTGGTTCACTTGATGAGGAGTTGACATAATCTTAGTCTTTCCAATGTTGATTTTAAGTCCTAAGGAATCATAGCTCTGGGCATACACATCTAAAAGTTCTTGAAGCTCTTCCGGCGTAGAGGCTAAAAGTGCACAGTCATCCGCATACTGGAGATCACAAATGAATCGTGTGCGTGTCTTCGTGAAAGCTCTAAAGCGCCCTATGTTAAAGAGACCGCCATCAAAACGGTATCTGAGACCTATTCCTCTGACTGTCAGTTTGTTGTCAACAATAATTGTTAGAGCAGTGGTAAACAAATTAAAGAGTAGGGGTGCCAGGACACATCTCTGCCTAACTCCAGTGAGGGTTTGGAAAGGTTCGGTTGCCTCATTATTATTAACCTGGGCGTTGTTGTTTGTATGTAGACTGCGACATACTTCCACAAATTTTCTAGGGATACCTAAGCGGAACATAATTTTCCAGAGCACTTCCCTGTCCACCGAGTCAAACGCCTTGGTTAAATCAATGAAGGCCATGTGAATTTCTCCTTGATGTTCGAGTGCTTTAATAGTAATAATATGACAAGCAATAAGATGACAAGTTAAAGACAGGTATTTATTTGAAAGATGAAATGATAAACAACTCATTTCGCATGTAATCATCAATGTTAAATGATTATGTTTTTTTATAAAAGAAAAGAAATATCCAGATGGCGCGGAAAGCAACATTTTGCTGTATATGAATCCCTGACAGAAAGAGAAAATTAGCTGCGAAACCCGACCGGGTTTCTTGATTACGTTATTAACTACTATTATTTATCTTGCAATTAGCTTATTTTTGTTTTAAATTTTTATTCAAAATATTATATTTAAAATACATTTCTAAAAATAAGACTGTTTATTTATATAGCTATTACTTAATATAAAACAACTAATATCACCGATTATTTCTTTCAAATAGAATTTTTTAACCAATCACAATATTTGAAATTCCTTAGAAACAAGGAATATCCTCGAGTGCTCTCCAATTTGCCTCGACCACATTTGGCGTTAATAATCAAAGACTAAATTCCTCGAGCTAAAGCTCTCGGGCTTTAGTCAGATTATTAACGCCAAATATAGTCTCGTTAAATTGACAACCATCACACTCTCGAAAAATTGATAACCGTTTGATATCATTGAACTTATTTTTAAATCGTTGTCAACATATCAGTATCAACTTACGTAATTATAGCTTATTGACTTCTATATTTTCATTATTAAGTTAATTTCAGTAATAATTCTTTGTCAAAAGAACAATTTAGACAACTAAAAAAGGTTATTTTCTTTTCTAAGAGTTTGAGAATAAAGATTCTGAAATCAAGTGTACCATGTACCAAGAAGTTTTATAACATTAAAACGTTGAAAACATTATATTATGCTTATGTGCGTAGTAAATTAGAGTGTGTCTTTCCTCAATGTCCTCCATATTACAATGCTCAACATCTGCTTTGTATGCTTTCGAAAGACTGGATATTTCGAAATTATACAAAGCAAATTTTGTGATATTTATATTACACCGAATTTGGCTTGTACCCTGGTTGAGACATTTCATATTGTTAAAAAAATTTATTTTTCTCACTAGCATGGAAATGAGATGGATTTTTAAAAAAATTTATAAATAATAAAACTAATTTATCCTATCAAAACAGTACATGGTCAGATAGATAACATAAATTTTCTTTCTCAGATAATAAATCTGTTTTTTGTCTTTTTTACAAAAACAAATCACCCTACTTTGAGGCTCCGACTCTCACAGAAGGGAGCTGGTAATAAACACCAATGGCCACCCCCCCACGCCCGTGGGGTGAGTGACTACCGGGCCCGTGAATCGCGTGCCCTGAGTAGACGCAATGAAACGAGGATGACAGCCTTCTGCATTCTGCCGGCTAAGATCTCTGCCGAATCTCGGCATGCCGGTATGATCTTTAGTTCCGAAAGCAGCGCCTGTCTCATTCCACCGAGGGCTCCTATAATCAGTACCACTATTTTGACAGAATGGCCTGGATAAAGCCTACGGAGTTCGAAGAGCAAATCTCGATATTTTGTCCGTTCTTCCTCAGACAATGTTGCTCTCAGCGGAATTATTATTATTATTTTATGCACCAGGAATTGATATTTATTTATTAATATTAAATGTTTTTATTTTCAATTTCTTTTTTAAAAACTACATTTTATGGAGAACAAACAAAAACTGTTGTATTGGCTATAGGCTGGGGCCGTTACGGATTTTTAATGCTGAAAAAAAAAAATTAATAGCAGGCAACGGCCGGCTGGAATATATAGTTGGGGTCATAAACAATGAAAAAAAAAACTTTGGAACTTGAGATGAAGGGAAGTAGTGAAATGGAGTGGTATTTAAGGGATGAAAACAGTTTTTCGTGATTTGTGGCGAAACGTGACCTCCTAGAGAAAAGTGTAGATAATAAAAAAATCTAAAACTTTTTTTCTATATATTTTTCGACATAACCTCAAAGTTTTCGAGAAAATGACGAAAAACCGATTTTTCTGTTTTTATTTTTTTTCTCGCGTGAAAATTATTTAATTTAAATAAAACTTTGTGAAAGTACGCACCTAATTATTTGCATATAATAATAATAATTATGGAAAATAAATATTTTTCGAGATTTTACCATTTTTCCGAAAAAACACCCGTATCTTCGGCGAACAACTTTTGATTTTGATGTTCTACTAGTGCCCATTTTTTTCGTCGAGATGTCTACTTTCAAATGGTACGTCGATGTTAATGATTTATTGTTATTTAGCAGCTTAAAATTAAGAAAAACCGAAAAAAATAATTTTCGAATCTCGAATTTGTCGATTTTTTTCAATATTTATTTTTTAGCATATTTATGTTAATAATTCATAATATTTTAATGAAAAAACTTACTTTGATATAAAATAACTAAAGTTGAATGAATTTAGTTATTGGAAACCACGCTAAAATTGAATACAAACAAAAAAATACTGTTACGTATTCAAACAAAAAAAAAAAAAATTACAAAATTTGAAATTTCTCAGCATACAGGTATTTGAAATGCCCGCCCAAACGACTGAAGGTTGGGAGGAAAAATTTTTATCAAATCAAAATGATAAAAACAATTTAATTATCACAACATCAAATAAATTACAGTCCGAGGACTTTTTGTGTAAGCGAGCTCCTGAAGACGCTGACGCACTGATTGTTAATACTGCGATCCAATTAGCTAAACAAGATGATAAAACTGTAATAATCATAAGTCAAGACATCGATTTACTAGTTCTTTTTTACACCAATTAAATTCGAATGAGTTGGATATTTATTTTCACAAACCAGGCTCAAGCAACGTCAAAGATTCATTTTATACATCCCATTGTTTTAAACACGAACCATACACAAGTGTAATAGCGTTTCTTCATGCTTTCTCTGGGTGTGATACAACTTCAAGTTTTGCTGGAAAATGGAAAAAAACAATAGTAAGATCTTTATTGGACAATAAAAATTTATTAAACCTAGCCAGTGTTTATTATCAAAAAGATGCAGACCACATAACCAGAGCAAAAAATGGATCTCAACTTACAGCTAGTATTTACAAAAGTAAGAAAATTTATAACTCATTAAATCAATTACGATTTGAGCTGTATCAGCAAGCTACAAACAAATCCACTTTTAAATTGGAAAAACTCCCTCCAACTGAAGAAGCAGCTGCACAACACTCCTACAGAATCTATTACCGATTGCAAACTTGGTTGGGTAATTTTGACAACGATCAGGACAACAAAAAAGCAAAGGACTGGGGCTGGAACGAAAATGTAGGAAGACTCGTGCCGAAATACATCTCTGACAGTTTCGACTTGATTCCCGGAAAGTTGTTAAAAGCGTTAGCTGTACTTGTGAAAGTGGATGCAATAATCAAAGGTGTGGCTGCCGAAAACACGGCTTAAAATGTACCAATCTATGCAATACATGCACTGAGAACTGTTCAAATAGAAACAGAGAAGTATTTGTAGATTTATGTGATTCTGAAGATATTGACGAAGAGCCAGCAAAGCATAATGACATCGAAATTAAAGAGCCGCAAAATGCCAATGATTTTGAAGATAATATAGAATTTGAGAGTTTGATCGATGAAGAAAACGAATCACAACAAAAAAGGCTTAAAATTGATTAGATTTTAACAATTATTTCATTGATTTTTCTTTTTATAAGCTATACACATTAATAAAGTAAATATTTGTAAATAAAGTAAAGAATTCGTAGCCAATATAAATAAATTGTATGTTGTATTTTATCATATGTATTTAGAATAATTTAATATGCATATAAAGTTTTCGAAACTTAACTGTAACTTATGAAAATTAATAAAGTACTATTGATTTCCATGTAAATGTTAAGTTTCATGAAGTTTTCCCTACCTTTAAGTGATTAAATTCATTCAACTTTATTTATTTTATACCAAAGTAAGTTTTTTCATTAAAATATTATGAATTATTAACATAAATATGCTAAAAAATTGAAAATAATGAGAAAAATCGGCAAATTCGAGATTCGAAAATATTTTTTTTCGGTTTTTCTTAATTTTAAGCTGCTAAATGACAATAAATCACTAACATCGACATACCATTTGAAAGTAGACATCTCGACGAAAAATATGAGCACTAGTAGAATATCAAAATCCAAAGAAAAATCAATAAAGTTGTTCGCCGAAGATAGGGGTGTTTTTTCGGAAAAATGGTAAAATCTCGAAAAATATTTATTTTCCATAATTGAAAAAATTTATGTTTATTATGTGCAAACAATTACGTACTTTCACAAAGCTTTATTTAAATTTAAAAAATTTCACGCGAGAAAAAAAATAAAAACAGAAAAATCGATTTTTCGTTATTTTCTCGCAAACTTTGAGGTTATGTCGGAAAATATGTAGAATAAAAGTTTTATATTTTTTTATTATCTAACACTTTTCTCTAGGAGGTCACGTTTCGCCACAAATAACGAAGAACTGTTTTCATCCCTTAAATAGCACCCCATTTCACTACTTCCCTTCATCTCAAGTTCCAAAGTTGTTTTTTTTTATTTTTTATGACCTCAACTATATATTCCAGCCGGCCGTTGCCTGCTATTAATTTTTTCATCTCAAAAAGGTAACGGCCCCAGCCTACTAGTTTTGTAGTGGTATATGTGATACTTAAATTATACTTACTTGAGATAATGGTCCAATAAAAGACATTTATTTATATAACTAATTAAATATTTTAATTTCAGAAAAATTTGTGGACCACTGACTATCTATTTTTAATCTATAATGGATAGATCAGATTAATCTCGTTAAGACTTTTTATATCTAAAATGATTAACCCACATCCTTGCTGACGCCTTTACCTGTCCATATCTTATATAAATAGCTTTTCATGCAGGTTGCATTTTACAGGTTACAGAAAAAAATAAATAGTATTCACAATGTTTATGCTGTATTTATTCATATTGGCAGTGTTTCATGGTGCAAATACGCAAGATCGGTGCGGTAAGACTATTGTGTTTTTTAAATTAACAGCTTTTATTAAACTTGCAATGTTTCTTAGTTAGTTACTTAGTTTGTTTAGGTCAAATCTTGCAATTAAAATTTCGATTATTTACTTCTAATTAAGCTAATCTAAATTTTGCACATGTGCATAAGTCCGGTGACAATACACTTCAACATTTTCATATAATAAAAAAACAAGATGGCGGCTTCAAGATGGCGGGCGACTTTATCGTTTATGATCCGATTCGACTCAAAATCGATATCTGGGGGTTTTCGAGATCGTCAATTATGATTTCTTGGTCAAAATTCAGAAATCCAAAATAGCGGCGCCAATATGGCTGACGACTTTTGTCATTTAGATCAAATCGGTCAAAATCGATATCTGGGGGTTTTCGGGCTCGCCGATTACGAATTTCTGGTCAAAAATTTAGTTCAAGATGGCGGACGACTTTACCGTTTATGATCCGATTCGCCTCAAAAACAATATCTGGGGATTGATTACAGCATATCGAAAGACTAAAAAGTAAAAAATAAAATTATATAAAAAATATTTTTCAAAAAGCTTTTATTTAAATGCTCTAAAAAGTAGAAAATAAACTTTGAAGTAAATCAAACCCATCATTTTGTTACATTATACAATTTATGATGATATAAAAGCTTGTCGCAAAAAATCAGGAAAATCTCTTTTCGGGACTAACGTTATTGGACCTTATTTTTATGATGGCAAATTAACCGCTCGTAGATACCTTAATTCCTGTAAATTAACAGTGGCAGAAAGATTACCGTTCCCATACTTTTCTAACACCCGGTATAGGTTACACTAATCAATGAAATTTAGCTAAAATTACTTGCGTGTAGATTTAGTTCAATAATAATATGAAGATACGATAATTTTACATACCTTCTAATTTTACTAATTTCGAAATTAACTGTACAATTTTGTTTTACTTGTTGATGGCGAATTTTTAATATTTTTTAATACTGAATTTTCTCTGACTCTAAACATTTTTCTGGTAACTGGTCTTTTAACTTGAGCGTCTGTTTTTTGTTCTCACTGTAATAATGTAATATTTAATCACATGTTCAATTTTTTTAATAAAAATTCAGTCATTAATAAAAAATTACTCAATTTAAAATTTATACTGGCAATTTCTTCTAGTATTAACTAGATAAGACATTATTCACCATAAATGTTAGGTGGGTTTATTACCTTTTGATTCCTATAGCCCTGTAATAACCAGCACTAATAATAACTTACTGTATATGGATACTTCCAATATTAATTTACGCTTTTCTATTTTTTAGTTCCTGATCCTATTCAAGGGCTACAACTAGAAGCAGAGGGTATACTTCGTTGGCAAGAAGTCACGAATTGCGAAATTTATGATTATCAAGTCTTAATCTATGACAAGGACGATGCTGAAACGATGGCTTTAACTGTCGTTGCTCCTTATATATATATTTCATGGTTGGAGGCGTGCGAAGATTACCGATTTATAATTTCAGCAATCTCGCTTGTCGGTTTGATGGGTGAACCAACTATCTTAGAAACCAGGCTACCAGCATTTCCAGGTAAACCCCTGCTAGAAATACTGCACTATTTATCATTATTATCCAATATAATAATGATAATAATATCTTTATTGTCCATTCGACCAGTATAAACACAAAGGTATTGTCTCGTCAAGAAACATACAAACTCAATTTGATAAAAACATAAATTAAATGCTTACATTCGTACAACACAAATTAAATCATGGAAAAAAATACATTGCAATATTTGATTTCATCACTTAACTCACAACAGCACAAACATTTATTCATAAATCATTTGTTACTTAAACTAAGACTTCAGATACACTAAAACACAAATTTATTTATTTACTTATTTATTTATTTATTTATTTATTATTATACGGATTCACCATTATACAAAAAGGAAAGAAAAAGAATACATATTAAAATGAGTTAAAACAATAAAATAAAGTAATGACTAATTTAACATTGGTAAACTACTAATATTAGATTTGAACTTACTTAGTGAACACGAAAAAGGATCTATGTTATATCTATTAAAATTCCTTAAGATACGAGATATAGGAGAATTAAAACCATAATTGGTGTTGTGAAAATTAACCACAAATAAATGAGAATTTCTCGTATTATAGGGACTAACAAAAACTTTTATATCATCCAGGATTTCGGTACAGTCATAAAGTCCGTTAACAACTTTAAACATAAAAATTAAATCAATCCTAAAATGACGAACAGATAAATTGGTTAGGTGTAGACGACTTAAAATGTTTGGATAACAAAATTGTTCATGTGGAATTAGTTTATAATGAACATAACGAGCAAATCTAATTTGTACATTAAATCAACATCACATTGATAGTACGGAGACCAGATAACACAAGCATAATCTATGGAAGAGCGTATTAGGGAACAATAAAGAATTTTTACGGTATTACTGATGGTCGAGAGGTGAGCGCACTTGCCTTTCACCCAGAAGTTCCGGGTTCGATCCCCGGTCGTGGCAGTGGAAAATACTGTGAGAGGGATTTTTCCACTATACACGGATATTGGGTGTGTGTCCCTTGTCTCTAAATGTGTAGCCCCCTCCCACACAAGGCTCTTCTAGAGCCTTCCGGGATAAAGGGGGTCGTCATTACCTGTGGTGTATTTAATTTATTTTAATTTAAATTAGTTGATAGTTGTTTAGAATTTCTCATGACAAAGCCCAAGGTTTTATTACAGGTTGAGGAAACTTTGTTTAAATGGCTTTTGAAATTTAACCTTTGATAAAAAATAACTCCTAAATCCTTAACTTCAACAACATTTTTTAAGATGACGTCATTGATATTATAGTCGTAATTGAGACAACTATGAGATCTATAAAAAGATATACTACAACATTTACTAATATTTAAGTTCAGATAATTATTAGCTGACCAATTATATACATGATCAATATCATTCTGAAGATCCTGACTGTCCGATAAGCACCGAATTGTATGAAACAATTTAAGATCATCAGCAAAAAATAAAAATTTTGCAGAAGTAATAATCTTAGACATATCGTTTATAAATAAGTTAAAAAACAATGGTCCACAATGGGAGCCCTGTGGTACACCGGAGCAAACATTAATTGGATTGGATATAAAGTTATTAATTCTAACCTGTTGTGTCCGATCAGACAGAAAACTAGACACCCACATGACAATACTATCACCAAAACCAATAGAGTTTAGTTTCTCCATTAAAAGAGCATGATTGACTCTATCAAATGCCTTGTAAAAGTCAGTGGAAATAGAATCAACTTGCAAACCTTTCTCCAAGGCATTCAATATGTACTGTTGGTAAGACAATAGATTTGTAACTGTAGATCTACCTGCACTAAATCCGTGTTGCTGCGGAATGATAATATTTTTACATAGCCATGATAATTGTACACTGATAATTTTATCAAAAAGTTTAGGCAAAACGGATTGAATGCAGATACCCCTGTAATTCTCCACATTACTCCTGTCACCCGATTTAAAAATGGGAGTAATGAAACTATTCTTCCAAAAACTTGGAAATTCCTTTGTATGCAATGATAAACTAAAAATGAAAAAAATAGGATGCGTTAATGTACAAATGCAGGATTTTAAAAAGACTGAAGGAATACCATCAGGACCATGCGAAAACTTATTTTTCAAACTCTCAATACCTTCAAAGACATCTATTGTACTTATGGAAATATTAGGTATATCAACTAAATTCTCCTTAGGAATAGATTGGATGGGTCCTTGATTATGAGAGTATACTGTGGAGAAATACTGAGCAAAAAGATTAACAATATCCAAACCATTAGTTGAAGTAACATTATCTAAATACATAGAGTTAGGTATTGAATTAACGTTTCTTAAATTATTAACATATCTCCAGAAAGTATTTGAATCATTTTGAATATTTTCCTCAATCCTATTAAGATATACTCTGTAACAAGCATCACTAACCATTTTACATCTAAGACGAAGATCAGAAAACTCATTATAATAGAATTCATTACCTGTCATTTTAAAATTTCTATGAGCAATTTTTTTATTAGTAACAAGGCTTTTAAGTTCAGAAGAAAACCAGGGAGGAAAATGACTTGATTTAAATCTTTTAATAGGAACAAATATTGAAATAGCGTAATAAACAGTATCATAGAAAATTTGTAAAGCATAGTCAAGATCCTTACATTCGTACAGTGAAGACCAGTCAACAGATGCAAAATAGTCATTGATGCCGACCCAATTGGCATTTTTATAATCATAAAAGCATATGTCATGCTGCAGGGATTTAGCAGTGTTATTAATAGGTAAACAAAAGCAATAAGAAATATGATGGTAATTAGTATCTAACAAAGAATCAACTGCTGGCGTAACTTCATATTTTTGATAAGAAAACAATAGATCCAGAAACACTCCATGGTTGTTAGGAAATTAATTACATTGCTGCAAACCATACGCACTGAAAGAATCAGAAATAAATTTTCCAGGTGACGAATCAGGGCAAACTGCTTCTAAGCCATCATCGCTTTGAATCCACAAGGTATCAGGTATGTTGTAATCACCAAAGATTATTAATTCATGATCTGGGTGAGATCTAATCAATTCAAACAGGCTCTCTACATGCACATTATATAAATCAAAATTTGAGAAAGGAGGAATGTAAACTCCGCCATTCATGTATTTGTTATTGCCAGTTGTAAATTGTACGAACAGTTGTTCAGCCACAGAATCAATTAAAATTATTTGTTTTGAAACAATGTCTTTGCGTATAGCGATAAGAATACCACCCCCTCGTTTTTTGTCACTAGTTTGCTGGGAACGATCGCATCTATATACTATAAAATTATGGAGATCAAATTCACTGTTAAGAAAATCTTGAGTTAACCATGTTTCTACCAATACAATTATGTCATAAACACAAATATTCACACTAGAATTAAATTCACTTATTTTAGTTCTCATACCGCCTATATTTTGACAGTAAACTGAAATATGTTTATTTAGTTTTTTGAGGAAATGGCTTTCTTGGTCGTAATACGTGGGACACCATATTTATATTGAATAATAAGATTGTCTTCACCTTTGCGCTTGCGCTCCTCCAGCTGTTCGTGTAGGGACTTGATATGGTTCCTTTGAGCAGGAGTAAGGTCGACCGAAATACGAATATTTGAGAATCTGGGGATAAGTTTTCTTCTATTCTTTACAGAAGAAAGAGCTAAGGAACTTTCAGAAAACATAACTTTTATGGGTCTTTTTTTATTACTAGCAGGGCCAAGCCTCCATACTTTAAAATCACCAGCATCAAGTTCCATAGCTGTGAATAGCTCACGACATTTGCGAGTAGCATGATCTATTCTTTCGTTGAAGTTGGATGATGGGCACTCATCGATGTTATGAATAAGGATATTTTTAGATCTAATGGCTCTATCCTGAATTTCAGCATAAACTGATTCAGCGTCTAATTTTGGGGAGTTTGACTGAATTGTTTTCTTAATTTCCGAAATTTCAGTTTGAAGGTCTGCAATTTGTTTTAGTAAATCAGGTATAAGGGCAATTCCTCTCTCACAATTTTGACAATAGTAAGAAAGTGTAAGCTTCTTTAGAGCTAAGCATCTTAACTCCGTTTCTGCCAAACCGGAACAACCCTTACATACAATTTTTCTGCAACCATCACATCTTATAAAATCTTTAGGATCACCACATGTTCCTGCACAAATAAGGCATTTATTGTAAATTCTAAAAATTCTCCCACATTATAAAAAACATGTTCCAATAGTAAGGTACATAGCTCATTTTTAAATTTAACTCTACCGTTAATCTGTTTTAAGCGGTCAGGAAGCTTATTGTATGGTTTTATTCCCATATAATAGGGACTATTTTCATAGAGTGATAATGAGTGAGCAGGTGTTAGTAAAGTATTCTGACCTTTAGCATCATAATGATGGTTATAGTTATTTCTCAGAAATTTATTTTTATTTCCATTACATATAAACAAGCGAGCGGTAATATTTTTAGTTCTATAAAATATCTGCTGCATGATGTTCGCCTATTTACTCCTACTATATTACGTACTGCTTTTTTCTGCATCCTAAACACTCTATCAGAATAATGTGAACCGTCCCAAAATATTATTCCGTAAACGATCCTTGAATAGAATTTTGCATAATAATACGATAGCAATATATTTCTATTTGTGACAGTTCGCAGTTTGCACAGCGCAAAGCATGCAGGAGACAATTTTTTGCATAAGTCGTTAACATCACATTCCCGATTAAGCGCATTATCAATATGTATACCTAAGAATTTAGTTGATTTGACCTGTTGTAGAGATCGGCCATTTATTCTAAGTAAAAAAACTTTCCTTATAATTCAGACTCCCAGGGGTAAAATTAATGAATACCGTTTTACTTTCATTTAGCAATAATTTGTCACTGTTAAATTTGGAGATGAAGGTATTAATTTTTTCTTGACTATTTTGTACTAAACCTAAGTGGTTATCTTTTGTAATCAATAGGGAATTGTCATCAGCAAACATAATTAAATATTCGCTAACAATGTTAGGTAAGTCAATAATAAATAGCACAAAAAGCAGTGGCCCCAGAATTGATCCTTGGGGTCCCCCAACAAGATATGAACAACTTAGATGACTTACTATGATCTATTTCAACGATTTGTTGACGATTAGACAAATACGACTCTAACCATCATGGTATCATGATGGCGTTTTAAGATCTTTTTATTCAGTTAATGTGAAATTCTTGAAACTCAGTTTACTGATTTAAGATACCATTGTCATTTAATGGGAACGTTAAGCGTTTCAATGATGTATCTGTGAAAAAATATAATTGTTGGTAATATGTGTTATTAACACATATTTATAGTTTATGACAAATAATGGAGATTTGTGTTTTGTAATAAATGATATTTTTAATCATTAACAATTTAATGGTCAAATAATGTGAATAACTGTTCGGTCGGATATGATGGTCATTTACTGCCATTGCTAAGCATTGGTATAAAATTGATAAAATGACATACTTAATTTTTGTTTTTTATGATAACTTACGTCATTAATGATGATTTACATTTCTTTATAATGAAACAATTTGCTATTATATTAACTAGATAAAAAAGTCTATAACTGAAAATTATTTTCGAACATACAGGGCGAGCCAAGACGAAATTACAGGATCAAGTGCCTTTTTGTTAAATGGAATGCTATGTATATCAGTACATTCTTTGAAGCCTCTTTCTAGACTCTATTCATTCCTATATTAGCATTGAATATCTCCCAACCACTTGGATGTAATCAATTTTTGTTGTTGAAATAATGCAATCTGCAGATGGATATTAAAAAAATCACCACAGTCACAATTATGGATTTTAAGAAAAACTTATGTGAATATCAGTTATAAGACATCTAATTAATGCTTTTGAATCATTTTCATTTCCTAAAAATGTACAGGGTGTCCAAGAATTATTTTTCAATTAAGAACACTTTAAATTGAATTTTCTCAAATTGAACACCCTGTATATTCTTCGATGATGTGATGTAGAAATGAAAAACGAACATTTTTTGTAAGTACTTCCCTATGGCTAATTGCAACCATTTTCGTTTTATAAATAAATAATTGTCAAATTCAAGAATAAACTTTAAAAAAGAGGTTCCATCAAATAATTCATTAGAAAAATTTATAATAGGTGTTCGACGTGTTGGCCATTGTGATTGACACACGTCTTTATGCAATTTTGAAATGAGGCCATTTAGTGGAACTGTTTCTTCCAATCCATTGAAATGTGTAAATTGTATTTAACCGGTCCTTTACTGTAGTGTTTTGTATGTAAATTTTTTGCTGTTTTCGTTATTCGACAAGCGATAAAAGCTCAGTTTGGTATAAATTGTCGTGTACATTTATCACACTTATCGGTCGTTACAATTTGTATTGAATTTAAAATATTTGGAATTTTACAATATGAATTTTAATAAAACGAAACTTATAGACACGACTTTTGTTTTGGGGGAGCCAGACAGAAATTGTTCACTTGCCAATAGAATTTATTACCAACGTTTTCCTGAAATAAGGATTCCTGATGTTAGCAGCTTCCAAAACCTTCTCGATAGATTTCCGTAAACTGGAAATATCGAATATAAAAAAAGTGAAAGAATAAAACGGGTTGTGAATGAAGAAAATGAGTATTCTGTGGTGCTGGCAACGGTTGAGAATCCCCATGTTAGTCAAAGAGAGGTGAGCTCATTAGTAGGAATAAGTAGACGGTCTGTGGGTCGTATCTTAAAAACAAATAAGTTGCATCTGATGACGATTTTTAAAAGCGCCTACAATTTTGTAATTGAGCCAGAGGTGAAATGCAACATGATGTCAACTTCTTCAATACTGTTTTATTCAGTGATGAGGCAACTTTTCATAAAAATGTATTTGTTAATAGGCACAATTTCCATTATTATGCTTAGGAAAATCTTCAGTTTTTTATGCAAGTTGATAACCAACACAGATGGTCTATAAACGTTTGGGAAGGAATTATTGGAGAACATGTAATAGGGCCACATTTCGTTGATGGTACATTGACTGGAGCTATTTACCTTCATTTTTTGGAAAACTATCTACCACAATTATTGATAAATCTCTCTGAAAGAATTCGAAATGGGATGTGGTTTCAGCAAGATTGTGCTCCACCACATTATTTAAATGCAGTTAGAGACCACTTAAATAATGCCTACACTAATCAATAGATTGGAAGTAATGGACCCACTAAATGGCCTGCTAGTTGCCCAGATCTTACAAAAATAAATTTCTTTTTATGGGGATAGTGAAGGAAGTTGTTTAGAGACACACCAACTACAGTACTGAGTTCAGTTCGAGCAACGAGGAGCAGCAGTAGGCAGCTTTCAGTGAGAACCTGATGATGGCAGATGAGATTCTGCCGAAACGTCGTTCAGACAACCGTGACTCGTGGAGGAGTCGACCATCGACGCGGGAGAGCACCCGGAAGTACAATAACACTTCATTTAACACCCGCGAAAACCTAAAAAACAACATATATATATATATATTGTAATGGTATTACTAATTGAAATGAAAAATTGAAAAATATAGATGAAATAGATTGATATTGAATAAAATTTGAATTTTGAAAAGTGAAATTTTGTAAATTGTGAAAAATTTAATTTCTTGCCAGGGCGCCAAATCTAAAATTGAATTACCAACTTCAGATTGAATAGAACACGAGAACAACTGTACCCACACTGCAAACAGTTTCTCTTAATCTCAAGTGCAGTTTCTATATATTTAAGGTTGTTACTCTATTTAAAACAACGAAAAGATATCAAGAAAATGCTTATATTACTAAAGAACAAATGGAACTGTTACTAGTGCTGAAATGATGTACAGAATTCCTTAAAACTAACTAAAATACAAATTTGTCTTTATTATCTTTGCTCGAGACTTTTGTAGATTAAAGCTTTTATTATTTATAAAGGTACCTTTTGCCCACGTAAATCACTTGATGACATCTTTCTTTAGTTTCCAAATTAATTTTCCACTACTCGCAATCCTTAACCAATTTATTTATTTTCCTTTTTTTTTTTCTCCCTTCCAAAATAATCCAATCTCAAAATATTTTCTTTTCGTTCATTTCATTTCGTTGCGTTCTCTTCCTCAGCAAAAAGCTTTCCTACCCTACATCAAAGGTGTCACAGACAAAATTTCAAAAGTCCTGAAATCGAATAACATAAAAACCATATTCACAACACACCAAACAATTTCCAATTTAATCAGAACCCCAAAAGACCAAATACCTAATGATTCCCACGGTGTATACGAAATACCTTGCTCAAACTGTCTCCAAACCTACATTGGACAAACCAACAGACGGATTAACAATAGAATATATGAACATCGTCTTGCAGTTAGAAAATCTGATCCCACATCATCACTTGCCCAACACCGCCTTCTAACAGGCCATAATATAGACTTCGATAACACCAAAACCATAGCACCATCATTTTTCCAGAAACCGCGAATCATCCGCGAAGCAATTGAGATTGAAAAACGTCCCAATTGTCTAAACAAAAGGGATGACGGTCATCGTCTTCCAGTCGCTTGGAAATCATTGATCTCCAGGCTAGCCCCACAATATTCATCCACACCTCATAATCCTGATAGCAGCCGTTCTGCTCTGATGCCTCCATCAACAGACACTCAACCCACCACCACTCTCCCACCCACAGACAGCTTTCGTATAAATAACACTTCGTCCGATACTGCCAGCGAGTTCGCTCTAAGGAGTAGGCAGATTGAGGCCTTAGAGACGGATCGTGGTGAAATCTGGGGAGTAGGCAGATTGAGACCCCGGAATCGAACCAGTTCCACGAACTCCTAGCATTATTTTCTTTCACAATTTTTACTTGACCCACTTTTTCTCTTGAAAATGGCTCGGGGAGCCGAAACGTCGAGACATTAACAATCTCAGACGCGGTTCAACCCGAGAACCTAGTATTTTTCATATATATATATATATATATACAAATTATTTAAAGTTTCTTCGACTACTTTCATGTTCTTTTCTTTCAGATGCAAATGTCACTGTAGCAGCAATGCGTGCGGAGCCGCGACCAAATAACGGTTTTCTCTTGGAATGGGACATAGAGAAGAAATGGGAACACTGCGTAGAATATTTCCGAGTGGTCCGCTGGGATCGTCTAAATGAGCCCTTTGATACATACGTCACGGATCCCTTTATCCTTGTCGAGGATTTAACGCCTTGCGCAATATATGAATTTACAGTGGTGCCTATTTATAACAATGACATGGAAGGAGGAATCGGTATTGTCCCATTTAGTACTCCTCACCAAGGTGAGTTATCAAAGAATAATCATATATTATATCCCATGAGCTGAACGTTATGGGGCAAACTGAACGTAGCTGCTCTTACGCAATTTTGTTTATAAAATGTTCGAAACTTGATGACTCAGGTAAAAGTCAAAGACCGGTAGAGGGGTTGCATCGAGATTATTTCTCAAATTAATACTTATACACTTTATATCAAATAGTCAACGCAAGTTAGACATTTTAGAAGAAATAATTAATAAAGAAATAATATTGGAGGTGTGTACTCTCAATAGGGTTTGAAATAGATATCCGAAAAGAGAGAGAAGAAAGACTGAACAAAACCTAACCTAAAAATCTTTAGTTCAAATGTGCTTTTAGAGGGCGGAATATTAAACATAATATTTTTAGTCGCAAACTCCTCTATAAATCCTTATTTTACTATAAGGAAAGTAACCAGACTGCAACCAAAGATTACAAATCTGGCGCGTTAAGTGTAATAATTGCATATTACCATCAAAACGCTAATACTTCGATTGCAACAAACACCAGACGAAAGACTGATCCTACTTAAAGGAGCTCCCTTGCCAGTCGTCACACACCACTTGCAGACTGCAGTTTCGAGCTGTTGGCTCTCGTCAGTGCAAGGTAGGTATGCGACGACCGACATGAGAATCCTTTGACTATAGCACATCCCGGTATTTTTACAATAGCGACATGTAAAACAAGGCAAGGGAGCTCCTTTAAGTAGGATCAGTCTTTCGTCTGGTGTTTGTTGCAATCGAAGTATTAGCGTTTTGATGGTAATATGCAATTATTACACTTAACGCGCCAGATTTGTAATCTTTGGTTGCAGTCTGGTTACTTTCCTTATAGTAAAATAAGGATTTATAGAGGAGTTTGCGACTAAAAATATTATGTCTAAAAATCTTTGTTTAGTTTCAGCATTCCCGACGTTGGAAAGTGTCAGACCAGGACCAACATTCCTTGACCTGATTTTGGACTTGCCACCGTACGTGACAAACCGATGTCCCATCAGTTCAGTTGTTGTGGATGGTTCACCATTTGTCAATCTGACAATTCCAATCGATGACTCACCCGCAAGACCCCCAGTTCATGTTCATATAGAATCTCTCCGACCTGACACCATGTATCTGTTCCATATAACTGTGATAAATAACGCAGGGGCCTCCGTACCACTACCGATAGCAATCCAGACTTTGCCGGCGACTGAATAGCTAACAATAACTGCCAGTTTGTTCCTGAAACATTACTTATTACTTAGTAATATAATTGTTATATCCTTACCTTGTAAAGACTGTTGTAAGACTACATTCTCAGTAAATATATTCTTTAAATATTTATTTATTTATTGGTACAAGTCTACAGCTTTCACATGCCAATTACAGACTGTATATACTTAAACTAGATTAAACCTAACCTAAGTTAAAGAAAGTATTCAACAGAGTTGAGATAAGTATTTTTAAAAAGTACTCCCAGTGCACAGTACAAGTATTGTACCAAGAAGTTTCATAACATTAAAACGTTGAAAACATTATATTATGCTTATGTGCGTAGTAAATTAGAGTGTGTTTTTCTTCAATGTCCTCCATATTACAATGCTCAACATTTGCTTTGTATGCTTTCGAAAGACTGGATATTTCGAAATTATACAAAGCAAATTTTGTATTTACATTACACAGAGTTTGGCGTGTACGGTCGTCTTATAACGGTATTTTGCTAAAATCTAGTTGTGTACATCTAACTTTAATTTTTGTGACATTGTCAGTTAGTTGTCATAATTTATTGCAAGTGTGCAAAAAACTAATATGCCTCATATAAGCGATTTAGTTAAATCTGGAGTTATTGCTAAAGCAGAAGATGGATGGTCAATGAGACAAATTGCACTGCGTTATAATATTGACAAAAATTCGGTGTGTAACATTTTAAGAAAGTGGAGAATAAACGGTACGATTAGTAGAAATCCTGGATTAGGGCGACGAAGGATATCAACTCAACAACAAGATTTGCAATTGGTAAATCTTTAGTAGAAAATCCATTTTACTCAGTTATTCAGGCTGCCGAAGAAACGAATTTTCCTGGATCGAGTAGTAATGTAATCTTTACAGACGAAAGAACGTTCCAGTCAACACACAGCGGTCGTATTCGTGTTTACCGACCTCCGAATACTCGATTCGATGAGAAATATATATCTAACAATGATAAAAGTGGTAGATTTTCCGTCAATATGTGGGCTTGGTTATAAGCACGTGGTCCTGGTGTTTTGTGGCATATGGAGGAACGATTTAATAGTGAAACGTATATTAGGATTTTAGACAATATTATGCTCCCTTCTGTGTCACAATTATTTCCTAATGAGTTCATATTTCAACAAGACAATTGTTCCGCTCATACTGCTCATGCCAACTAACTGGTTTCAAGATAACAACATCAATGTTCTTAACTGACCCAGTCATAGTCCAGATCTTAACCCTGTAGAAGGAGTATGGGGACTATTCGTAAGAAGTATCCAAAATCGATATGTGAGACCACGGAATGCCGAAGAATTACTGGAAATAATAAATAATGCATAGGAAAATATTATCACTAATGATTATTGCATAAGGTGATTTAATTGTAAGCCAAACAGACTTATAGAAGTTATAAATAGAAATGGTGCAATAACAAAATATTAATAATTAGTTTCTTGTTAAGTAGGATATCCTTTGATTCAGGATTTCTACTAATCGTACCGTTTATTCTCTACTTTCTTAAAATGTTACACACCAAATTTTTGTTAATGTTATAACGCAATGCAATTTGTCTCATTAACCATTCATCATTTACTATAGCAATAACTACATAATTAAAATAAAAAATAAATTAAAAGTGATATCAGTTTTATATCGGCTACTCATTAGATATTAAATAGAGACCGATTTACAATAGAAAAAAAAGTTTTTTCTCATGACAGTACCCTGGTTGAGACAATCCATATTGTTAAAACTTTATTTTCATCATTAGAATGGAAATGAGATGGATTTTTAAAAAAAATTATAAATAATAAAATAATGTATCCTATCAAAATAGTACATGGTCAAATAGATAACATAAATGTCCTTTCTCAGATAATAAATCTGTTATTATTATTATTATTTTATGCACCAGGAATTGATATTTATTTAATAATAAGTGTTTTTATTTAACTGTTGTATTGACTAGTTTTGTAGTGGTATACGTGATATACTTAAATTATACTTACTTGAGATAATGGCCCAATAAAACACATTTATTTATATAACTAATTGAATATTTTAATTTCAGAAAAATTTGTGGACCACTGACTATCTAATTTTAATCTCAAATGGATAGATCAAATTAATCTCGTTAAGACCTTTTATATCTAAAATGATTAACCTACATCCTTGCTGACGCCTTTACCTGTCCATATCTTATATAAATAGCTTTTCATACAGGTTGCATTTTACAGGTTACATAAAGAAAATAGTATTCACAATGTTTATGCTGTATTTATTCATATTGGCAGTGTTTCATGGTGCAAACACGCAAGATCGGTGCGGTAAGACCATTATGTTTTTTTATAACTCTCGACGTTTGTATTGGTATTTTATAGTGTTAAGTGTTTATTTACCCTTAGAAAACACGTAGGGGCGAGCGTGGATGCGTCTTTACTATGTACATACTTCGATATGCGATGTAAAGCAACTTAAGGCGCGGTTAGTAGTTGGATGGGTGACCGTTCCAACGAAGACCGCGTCCTCGCCTCACACATCTTCCAGCGGCTTGTATATATATCAGTGTATGCGCGGAAGCTATACAACCTTAGGCGAGGGTTGTATAGGAGATATACCATCCTTCGGAGGGGATGTAAAGCCGTCGGTCCCTTGTCTATTAAATGTTAGGCAAGTAAAAGATCCCTACTCTTCTTAAGAGAAGAGGTTCGGCAAAATTCCTGGTTGGGGGTAGCTCGTCTACAGGCGTCGGTGTTAGGCCTCAGTAGCGGAAATAGACCGACGTTAAATAAATGTATAAACAAAAAATTAAACACTTCCAAGCGTATAATTTCAACACAAAACTGATTTATTTATCACTGAATTACAATAGTTAGTCCTTATAATAACACACTAATCATAATTTTCATCTACTATACCGCCTGTCTATTTTACGAAGGTCACACCAAATATCTCGCTTTATACTATTGTAGGAAAATAAAGTTAATAGAAACAGTTATCCCATTTTTTTGTGAACTATACAATAGAATACAACTTTATTCATGTATACAATAAAATTTTACAATAAAATCTATGTTTACATTCGTCACACAGGTAAGTAATTAATATAATAGAAAAAACAATTTACAAAAACAAAAAGAACAAAGACAAAAAAAATATTGTATATAACGAAAGATCACATTGGGTGTATAAATAAAAGTACAGAAAATATAATCACATATTTTCCACATATCCATAGTAGGTGTATGCCAAAATAAACATTTAAAAAGAATAAGAACAAAACATAAAAAGGAGACAATTTAAAAATATTGTATATAAACATATAATTTCTGAAAGTACATGATATTAAATGAAGAGATAGACTGTGTATCTCCTTAGACAGGTGAAACATTTGACTGTGACGCCTCTTTGTCGGTTTTGCAACTTGCACTTTGAAACTAGTGCAAGCGGTTTTTGCCTCGAGCGCCAGTTTCTGATTTTAAGTGTAGAAACACAACTTTCTCTATTAGCGGTATAATAGAGGCCCCAAATAGAATCAGTGAAGACGGTTTATTACCAGGGGTCGAAACGTAGGCCGTCTTTCTCAAGGAATGGACAGCTGTAAAGATTTTTATATTTGTGACACTTTACTTTTCAGGACAGTCTAACTTAGAGGAGTGACTCAAAATAAGACACACAAAACGTTTTAATGATATATTGAAACTATGTACACGTCAAGAAGGAAAATCTTAAGATATATCATATAGAAATATATTTAAAACTTCTGGTACATTTATCTACATAAAAATAATTAATACAGGTAGTTGACATTCGTGAAAATGAAAAGAAATTTTCAATTACCCAAGTTTTGTAACCCTAATTTTATGCAAAATTTTTATTTTTACTCTCTGACTAGATTTACTACAAAATGATATTAAGTAAGTAGACGCGGCATATACAGGGCAAACAGAAAAATGAAAGCAAAATAACGGGTATGACTAGCAAAGCAAAACGGTGGCTCGACACGTTCAAATGTGAGTAATTTCGGACTGACTCCACGACAGACAGACAAGTTACTAAATCTCTATGGATTTTAACAAAATGAATTAATCTAGAATATTTCGGAGAAGCTAGAATTTACTACTTGACGTTGCGAACCTGGTTATCGAATTTTTACTGAATGAAACAAGTCGGTACGGCTCAGTTGGAGTGTCCCACTTAAAGGCAGCGTCCCCCAAAGAGCCTCAAAGAAAATAAGCTACTAAGCAAACAGGTTCGGACATCAAGTTTATCAGGAATTAATTGGTCTTTTTTATTTGCGATCGTGAATGCAAAATGACTTATTTCGTTAACGGTGTATCTTTTCTGGCAAAGTGACAGTGCGACTCAGGTGGAGTGTCTCACTTAAAGGCAGCGTCCCCGACTGAGAATTTCGCAGTCACTTAGTTAATTTGCAAAAATGAAGTTTTGAAAAAATTACTACAAGTCGCTGAAGGCGCAAATTATCGAAATGTAACAAAGACAAATTAACGGTATTCAAATGATTACGGCAAATATTCCAAAATTACCACAAATTGGATATGACTTTAAAATAGCAAATCCCTACCAAAAGTCGACTGGTCAGGTCGAGCGCGGAAAACCAAAGAGAGCCTTAGCCGGAGGCCGATTCAGGATCTCCCCGTGTTGAGCTAGAAATCAGAACGTTCAGCGCAGAATGCGCGGACACACCTCAGCCAAGCAGTCTTCAGTCGACGGTGAGGCAGAATGTTTATAACTAGTAGCGTTAATTGACATAAATGATAATTTTCTGATAATTTAGATGTTCGGAACCGCTTGCAAATAACTTACTTATATTATTTCGGAAAAAGAATGAATTTAATAGTCCCAGTATTAATAATTATTAATCTAAATAATTTATTATTAATTCGTTCCCAAATGAAATTTTAAACCTGACTTTTTCTTGAAATACTTTACTTCAAACAAAATACGGATATTTTAATTATGAAAGTATACCGGGTGTGCTTAAAAAGAAACGGAATTCTGTTTTCAAGAAAATCAAAATAAAAGTAATAGTGATATTTTCTATTCGAAAATAGCTTCATTACATGACAGTGACTCAAAATAATCAAAATGCTCATCGTGTGTGTAAAAGCAATTTTGTAAGAGAATATTCTTAATCTTATGTTTAAATTTATTTGTGCTCATTTCGGGATTTTTTAAGGCGTCAGGTAATACATTAAAAAATCTATAAGACAAATATAGGTAGGTATGCTGCGATGTTGATAACCTAAACTTGGGTAGTCTTAATTTTGTTTTACTCCTAGTATCATGGCAGTGTATGTGCCCCTGTTTAGTCACTTTGTTCTCATCATTTAGTTTTTTTATATAGCATAGACATTCATAAATAAAACAAGATGGTAGGGGTAGTATATTCAGGTATTTAAAAATTGGTTAGCAATGGTCATCATACTTAGATTGTGCCATAATTCTAACAGATTTTTTTTGGAGTTTCATCAACTTTATCAAATTTACACATTAAATTGCTTATGACCTCTAGGAAATAATCAAATTCATTTTCTGTCAGATTAGATGTTTCGATTTTTTTTTATTTTCTCTGTTTTTATTAATTATTTCCCAAGCGGCTTTTTGTTTATTTCAGGGCATGAGAATTTTTTCATTATTTGCCCTTAACTTAGAGTGCTTAATTTCATCTTTGTAATCCTTTTTTAATATATTATACACTTGCATATTATTTTTATTTTTAGTTGAACAAGCAACTATGTGAACTGCATCTAATGTATTTTTTAATTGCAGTATGTTACTATCACAGATGAAATTATTCTTTTCAAAGCTGGACTTTTTTATTAACTTCTCTTCAAAACATTGATTGTACAAAGAAGATATTGTTTGGACAAGATAGTTAGCACAAACATTGGGATTTTTTTTCTCATAAAAGTAATTATGTCTATTACACATTTAACAAACTTTCCTTTCCTATTTCCCGTCATTGGACTACACAAAATATATTCATTTCTTTAGCAGATATATTTATATCAAAAATAATTCCTTTGTAATCTGACATATGAGGTAGAACTACTTTCAGAGCTGCATCATCGCATCATATCAGTTCATCATATTTCAGTTAACAGAAAAATAGGAAAACCACAAACGGTTATAGCTTCCTTATTTGAGGAGATACGAGCTAAAGGGATGGAAGTTGACGGCAAAGACTCTTTTGAAAAAATGGAAAGAACAAATCTCAAAATAGGCCATGACACCATTAATTCCGTTTATTTCTTCTCTTCCCAACGATATAAAACATGTCAAATAAATTTTAACTGATAGTGTCGATATTTAACATTTTACGAAAACCATAATTCATATCATTGAATCGTAAAAATCAGCTATGCTATAATAGTAAAAACCGCTGCTCAATGAATCACTACTTCCACATCCAAACTATGTATCCAAGTTTTATACACACTAAATCCCAATGTAATATTTTACTAATGATAGGGTGGGGGTGGCAATGGGGGTGGTAAGAGGGGGTAGCTAACGCCAAAAATTTTTTTGAAACGTTTCATTCTTGTATACACACAACATCACATTTTAATTTTTTTACTTCCTTTAATATTAGTGTGGGGGTGATAGCGGGGGGTGGCTGACGCCAAAAAAATTGTTGAGACCTTGACTTTTCGTATATTCCCTAAATTACAATTTTATTAACTCTGATCTGCTTACTTTGCCTATTTACCCCGAACTCTTCAGCGGAATTAGATCAAAATACAATCTAGTTCCAGATCTCATTATAATGCATAAATGTACCAAATTTCAAGTCAATACCATAAACGGTTCCAGAGTAAATGTGCGCACAAGAAAATTTACAGACCGACATACCGACCGACAGACAAATTATTATTTTTTTCGCTCAAATTTAATATCTCGAAATTTCATGGCATTTTAAGTATATTCTTTCCTGTTATTTTGGTCTTCTACCACATGTATTATCCTCTTCGAAAACAAATCACCGAATCTACAAAATAATAGAATTATTGGAAAGAAGCCTCTGCGCCTGTGACGATTACGTCAAAGGAACAGTCAGATTATTTTTTACAAATAATATAATCGGAATAAACACAGAAATAATGAATTTTCCTGATGTTTCGGAAAGTAGTCTCTCTTTCCGTTTTCAAAGCTTTTTTCGGAAGAACTCTAATTTGTTGCGTATGTCAAATACACAGCTTTTTATGATTCTGTTTACGTTATTTCCATAGATACTTACTACTTACACAGAACTGATGATATTTTCTTTTTGATAATGTTGAGTTTGTTAAGTTCTTCTTTTAACATTGGTAGCTAGGTTGTACAAATATCTACAGAACAATTCGATACGCACTTATCTTCATTTAATAAGATTATTGCTGATTCTTTAATTTTTCTTCTTTTGTTATCCTCTTTTGTTAAAATTTTTGCCGAATCCCAGTTTATTGTCCGTTTTCCCAAGCATGTTCGCAAATCTTTGATTTCTGAATTTCATTATTTCTAATGTAATTCTTGTGCTCATCCAACCTCACACTGAGAGGTCTGGATGACTCACCCACATAACATTTATCACATTCGCACGGGATATTGTAAATACAGCTTTTGAATTCTGCTCCCTGTTTATCGGTTTTGGTTTTGATAAAATAGATCTTAAAGTGTTCCCCGTTTGAAATACCGTCCTAACATCAAATTTGTCACATATATGGCGTAGCTTCTCCGATAGTCCTTTTTTTTTTATACATTTATTTAACGTCGGCCTATTTCCGCTACTGAGGCCTAACACCGACGCCTGTAGACGAGCTACCCCCAACCAGGAATTTTGCCGAACCTCTTCCCTTAAGAAGAGTAGGGATCTTTTACTTGCCTAACATTTAATAGACAAAAGACCGACGGCTTTACATCCCCTCCGAAGGATGGTATATCTCCTATACAACCCACGCCTAAGGTTGTATAGCTTCCGCGCATACACTGATATACAAGCCGCTGGAAGATGTGTGAGGCGAGAACGCGGTTTCCGTTGAAATGGACACCAATCCAAGTACTAACTGCGCCTGTCGTTGCTTTACATCGCATACAGAAATATGTACATAGTAAAGACGCACCTACGCTCGCCCCCCGATAGTCCTTATCTATAAGGAATTATTGCTGTATAATGACGTTCAGGTTTTTGTCGTACCTGATTGTCCCTATTATCAACAATATGTATAAAAACAACCTATTTTCGATTGGAAAATGAGTTCTATCAGCAGGATTTTGGTATGGCTATGGGGTCTCCATTATCACCAATTTTAAGCAACGTATTTATGGAGAACTTTGAGAAGACGCATGTTCAAAATTGTATAAACAAACCGGTTGTCTGGTATATGAGATATGTTGACGACATCTTTGTAATGTGGTCTCATGGTGTCGATTTACTGGATAGTTTTTTAGAAAATATAAATAGTAAGGAACCGTCTATTAAATTCACGTTAGAAGTAGAAAGAATTAATGAACTACCGTTTTTAGATGTTTTAATTAGAAGGGTAAATAATACAATTGAAGCAAGCGTTTATAGAAAACCAACACATACTAATAGATATCTAAATTTTAACTCAAATCAGTCAATAAATGTTAAAAGGGGTGTTGTAAAATGTTTATACGATAGGGCCAAAATAATTTCATCTAATAATGAAATATTAAATAACGAGAAAAATTTTATCAAAGAGATTCTAGTACAAAATCAATATCCTGAAGCCTTTGTTGATAGAGTTTTCATAAATGTTGAAAATAAGGACAATCAGGTACGACAAAAACCTGAACGTTATTATACAGCAATAATTCCTTATGTATACGGACTATCGGAAAAGCTACGCCGTATAGGTGACAAATTTGATGTTAGGACGATATTTCAAACGGGGAACACTTTAAGATCTATTTTAACAAAAACAAAACCGATAAACAGGGAGCAGAATTCAAAAAACTGTATTTACAATATCCCGTGCGAATGTGATAAATGTTATGTCATCCACACCTTTCAGTGTGAAGTTGGATGAGCACAAGAATTACATTAGAAAGAATGAAATTCAGAAATCAAAGAATTGTGAACATGCTTGGGAAAACGGACATAGAATACACTGGGACTTGGCTAAAATGTTAACAAAAGAAACATATACCAAAAAAAGAAAAATTAAAGAATCAGCAATAATCTTATTAGCAATAATTTTATTAAATGAAGATAAGTGCGTATCGAATTGTTCTGTAGATATTTGTACAACCTGGCTACCAATATTAAAAGAAGAACTTAACAAACTCAAACAGTATCTAAAAGAAAATATCATCAGTTCTGTGTAAGTAGTAAGTATCAATGGAAATAACATAAACAGAATCTTAAAGCTGTATATTTAACATACACAACAAATAAGAGTTCTTCGAAAAAATCTTTGAAAACGGAAAGAGACTACTTTCCGAAACGTCAGCAGAATATATTATTTCTGTGTTTATTCCGATTTATATAATTTGTAAAACATAACCTCCGACCGTTCCTTTGACGTAAACGTCACGAGCGTAGAGGCTTTTCTCCAAAAATTCTATTATTTTGTATATTTGGTGATTTGTTTTTGAAGAGGATAATACATGTGATAGAAAACCCAAATAATAGGAAAGAATATTTGTAGAATGAAGCAAATAACTTTGAGAAAATATTTTAAGTCTATTTCAACAACAAAAAAAATATTATTTTTTTGCGTCACTATACTTCCACTGGACGTGGAAGTAAAATTCACTTTATGATAATTATCATTCACTAATTATTTATTACAATTTAATACAAACAAACAAATATCTCATAAATAAAAATACAAGTGCAAAATGAACATTAAAAAAATGAAAAACTATGTACAACAGTACTATCTACTACCATACTGAAAAGAAAATATGTGTATTTATTTTTCTAACTACAAATACGCAAATTGTGCACCATGCATTCTAATATACAAATGTGCTCTACGAGACACCTCACGCATTACATTTTGGAGCATTTCAGGAGTAATTGCCTCAAGTGCATTTTAATTCTGGTTTCGAAGTCTTCAATATTTTCACGTTTACGGAGACAGATTTCCAAATGCTCCGCAGCCAAACCTAACTATGTTTAGGAAGTTAGTTCAAAATCTAAGCACAGTTCATTTAAAAAAAAAATAGTAAGGCGAGGGCATGTTGCGGATAATGTAAGAAAAGTGAATAGAGTATTGAATTATGTTAACCAAAATGAAGAAACATCTTTGAGACAAATTCAGAGAAACTATCGCATAAAAAAATGGATTTCGATGCTACAAAATAAAGAAAGTTCAACATTTATGTAGTAAATATGTAGTAAAATTCTTTGGTCGGCCGAATCAAATTTTTCTAATAATGAATTTTTCAATAGAAATATGCATTATAAGTGGATACGAGAAAATACACATTAATGCAGAGAGACTGCTTTCCAAGAAAGGTTTTCTACGATCTTTTAGGGACTAAAGTAATTGGACCTTATTTTTATGATGGCAAATTAACCGCTCGTAGATGCCTTAATTTCCTGCAAAACGAATTTAAAAATTTTCTTTATGAATTAACAGTGGAAAAAAGATTAAATTATTCATATTTTCACACTGCTGTAATATGTACAAATTATTTGAATCAAGTTATGCCAGACAGCTGGATAGGCACCTATGAACCCCATTCTATGGCCAGCTCGATCACCGGATATTACTCCCTTGGATTTTTTCGTCTAGGTTTACATTAAAGACAAGGTATTTCAAACTGCCACTGAAAACGCATGTGAGGCAATTACTTCTGAAATGCTCCAAAATGTAATGCGTGAGGTGTCTCGTAGGACACGTTTGTGTATTAGAATATATGGTGCAGAATTTGAGCCAGCGTCGGCGGAACGTACAAGCGATACAAGCGACCGATTGGAGCGCCGGCCTAGCTGAGGCCCCAAAGCTTCAGTTAAAAAGCTTAAAGTTTGCAAATCTGATATAAAGTAGGGATGTGCGATTGCGATACATATCGATATTTCAGTGTTGATGCTTTCGATAATTCGATATTTTGTAGCGTAGCCATACTTGGGCCGAAATATATTCTCGGTATCCATGATTTTATGTAAATATTGTATGGTTATGTGTTGGTGGCGCCACCCATTACTCAATATTCGATAGGTAAAAGTTACATACAGAAACCTTCATTTAAGTTTATTCTTCGTCAAAAGTACAACCTGTTTAGGTTTGTTTAGAAATATGAATTGTGTAAAAAAAAATTTTATTCTCATTCCCAATACGTCTGTGGCACTACGAATTTTATTGACGTTACCGATGATCGTTGCAGTGGGTGAACGTTTATTCTCGAATTGATCAAAACTACTTTAGATCAACAATATCTCAAGAACGCCTAGATGGGTTAGCCAATTTGGCCATTGAAGGCGATATTTTAAATCAAATCAATATGAATGGCTATATTACTGAATTTGCGCGGAAAAAGTCAAGAAAGGTGTTTCTTTAACTTTTATTTATTTTTGTTTTGTTTCTTGTTTGATATAACAGCATAAACCAAAGAAGCTTTATTTTCTTTTTCGTTTTTGATGTTTGCAGATTGTATAATTATTTGTAGTTCTCTGTAAACAATAAAATATATATTTTGTTTACCCATTCATTTCAATCCGTTTCCACCAATTTTTATAACAAACGTTACGTCCCTAAATTAAATTTTACGATGAATATGAAACTTAACAAAATCGAGTTGATTCCTGCCATCCTGCCTAACCAAGTTTATCACTAATGAAAACTAAAAAAAAAATGTATACCTCTATGGGCACCGATCTTCGCTGCCGCCTGTAGCAAAATTTTACTTAGCGCCGGCACTGATTTGAGCATTTGTAGTTAGAAAAATAAATACAGACAACAAAAGTAAGAAAAAGAAAACGTAAAACATGGATCACGGGGGGTTTAATAACGTCAATAAATGAACGGGATCGGATGTATCGTCAACTCTTAAAAGAACCGAATAACAATATCCTCAAAGAAAATTATTTAGCATACAGAAATAAGACAAATGATTTAATTAGAAAAACAAAAACTGAGTACTTTAAAAATAAAATTAATCCTAATAAAAAAGACGCGAAAAATTTATGGGATAGTACTAGGAAAGAAATATGCACACTCAAAAAACACAACATAGAATAAACACAATCCTTAGTACTGGATAGGTCATAGATGATATTAAATGTATTACAAATTTGTTCAAAATCACTATGTTGCAGTCGAAAAAAATCTATCTGATCAGATAAGTCCTGACCCAAACTATATTGCACCAAAAAATAAAAATATTCGGAACACTATGTTTATATCACCAACCAGATCCGTAGAAGTGAGATGTAATTGCGTCACTAAAAAATGGGAAAGCAGCAGGAATTGACGGATTAAAAGCAGAACTATTGAAAATTATACCACCAATAATTCGCGACTTTTCTGGCGCCGTTCTCGAACTTTCTATGGCTCCAGTGGCGTAGTCATGCTCTTAACACCGTCAACTTTCATCCCTTTGACATATTTCGTATCTCATCAAACAAGGAGGCTATAACCGTTTGTGTTTGCCTATTTATCATGGTGTTGCATAAAGTAGGCTATGGATTTCAAATTTCTTTTCACTGAAATATAGCTCACAAAAATGGGATAACCGTTTCTAAAATTTTATTCTTCTACAATAGATATTGTAATAGACAGTCTGTATATCTTAGTCGCTTTTAGAGGGCGGAATATTAAAACATAATATTTTTAGTCGCAGACTCCTCTATAAATATAAACGTAACCAGACTGCAACCAACAGCTACTCTCCGGGCTATGTGCCCCGTAGAGCGCTGCGGTATCGATATCGAAATGTACTAAATAGTCAAGTGATCCTCGTGTCTGTCGACACATGGCTACCTTGCACTGACGAGAGCCAACAGCTCGAAACTGCAGTCTGCAAGTGGTGTGTGACGACTGGTACGAGAGCACACGAGACCTCTTTTAAGTAGGATCAGTCTTTCGGCTGGTGTTTATTACTATCGAAGCATTAGCGTTTTGATGGTAATATGCAATTATTATACTTAACATATCAGATATACAGATTTATGTACCGTAGAATTTTCCTTCTGTTCTATGCTGTTAATATTATAATCTTTTTAAGCACTTTCATCAAATTATACTTGCGATTAATTAACATTTCATTGTATATGCAATGGACTATCCGTCAATAAACTACACTGAACGTTTCCTGGTCATGTCATTTTGATATTTGGAATCCACTGGCCGGCACGGTCACCGGATCTTTCATCTTGTGATTTCCTTTTATGGGGCTACCTAAAGTCAAAAGTGTTCTCTAATCGACCGAATTTGGAACAACGAAAATATAATATTCGGACAGAAATTAACGCAATCCCTATTGTAATGTTGGAGTGTGAGATGAACTTTCGCGCTAGGCTTCAAGAGTGTCAGCAGTGAGGAGGAGGCTATTTGACTAATGTAATATTTAATCTCGTGTTCAATTTTTTAATAAAAATTCAGTCATTAATAAAAAATAACTCAATTTAAAATGAATACTGGCAATTTCTTCTAGTATTAACTAGGATAAGACATTATTCACCATAAATGTTAGGTGGGTTTATTACCTTTTGATTCCTACAGCCCTTTAATAACCAGCACTGATAATAACTTACTGTATATAGATACTTTCAATATTAATTTACGCTTTTCTATTTTTTAGTTCCTGATCCTATTCAAGGGCTACAACTAGAAGCAGACGGTATACTCCGTTGGCAAGAAGTCACGAATTGCGAAATTTATGTTTATGAAGTCCTAATCTATGACAAGGACGATGCTGAAACGCTAATTTCCAGCACCGTTGCTCCTTATATATATGTTACATGGATGGAGGCGTGCGAATATTACCGATTTATAATTTCAGCTGTTTCGCCGGTCGGCGTGGCGAGTGAACCAACTATCTTCGAAACCAAGCTACCAGCATTTCCAGGTAAACCCCTGCTAGAAATACTGCACTATTTATCATTATTATCCAATATAATAATAATAATAATAATATCTTTATTGTCCATTCGACCAGTATAAACACAAAGGTATTGGACTCGTCAAGAAACCTACAAACTGATTTTGGTAAAAACCTAAATTAAATTCGTACAACACAAATTAAATCATGGAAAAAAAATACATTGCAATATTTGATTTAATCATTTAACTCACAAAAGCACAAACATTTATTGATAAATATTGTTTATAACGTTAGACATTTGTTAGTAGTAGTAGTAATTGTTGGGGGAGGCCTAGTGCCTGGCAGGTAGGCCACAAATGAGCCCTTTTTACCTACCCCCTGACGTCCCCTCAACCGTTCACTTCTACTCGGCCTCCTACTCCCTCTTGAAACCTTCCCGATCTTCCAATGAAGGTCAGGACATATTTCCATTCGAGAGAGTCCATTTCCTCTTTTGGGAGCGTTGTGGCGCCGAAGAGTTCCGAACGCTTCACATTGTCCCAAGAAGTGAAACGATGTTTCTTCATCACTTCCGCATCTTGGGCAGGTGGGATCTTCCTCAACCCCTATCAGTGATAGGTGTCTTCTGAGCCTGCAGTGGCCAGTTAGGACTCCGACCAATTGGTTCAGAGTCCTCCGGCTTCTGCCTAGCAACCAGGCCGCCCTTGACTTGTTCGGCCCCGTTACGAAGTCTCGAGCCTGTCTGCAGCCACTGCTCAGCCTCCAATGTTCCCTCAATGTTGCTTGTGCCCACTCATTAAGGGCCGTAGCGACATGTTTCCTTGTAATTCCCAACATGGGTTCCGGGCCAAGACAGGGCTCCCTGGCTCTGAGCCTAGCCAATTTATCGGCTCTCTCGTTTCCTGGGACCCCGGTATGTCCCGGAACCCATATCAGGCTCACTTCCTTGTGCCCGGGAAGTTCCTCTAGAGCATCTCCGTACTCTTGGACGAGGGGGGACCTCGTCCTGGGAGAGCAGACCGCCCGAAGTGCTGCCTGGCTGTCGGAACAGATACAAATATTTTGTTCCGTACCGTTCCTCGTTTCTTCCTTATATGCCACTTTTAGGATGGCATATACCTCTGCCTGAAAGACAGTAGTGTACGATCCTAGAGCAAAGCTCTCCTGTACTTCCCTGCCTTCCAGGAATATTCCTGCCCCCGATGACTGCCTCTGTCCATTTACTAGAAGGGAACCATCTGTGTAGCACACCAGGGAGTTCGGGGGGAAATTAATCTTTCCTTCTGCCCACTCTTCTCTACTAGGTAGGGTTAGAGTGTACTTTCTTTCTAATCTCAAGCGGTCAGTTGCCTCCCTCACCTTAAGGGCGGAGATTGGAATTTCCGCCTCCGCCAATCTGACGATGGCTGCATGACCCTCTGTCCTTCCACTACATCGCCAGCTGCCTGAGTCTCGCATTCTTAGATGGGCCGCCATGGCTTCCTTCTTAATCCAGGCTGGAAGCGTTGGCAGCCCTAGCATTACTTCCAAAGCAGCCTCCTCAAAGCAGTCGTCCTCATTGCGCCTGTAATCCCAAGACAGGTAAGTCTTTGAACTTTTGCCAGTCTTCGAGACGTGGTGATGAGGTTCACACTCGGCCACCAGACCACCGACCCATATTGGAGTCTAGGTCTGATTACCGCCGTGTAGACCCAGTGCAGAATCCGTGGACTAAATCCCCAGTTCCTGCCCACCACCTGGCGCAACTGCCAGAAGGTTGCCGTCGACTTCTCTACGATTCTGTCGACCTGTGCTCCCCATGACAGTTTTTTATCCAGGATCACCCCTAAGTACTTGACCTCTTGCGATAATGCTAGGGGTCTTTCGTACATTATTGGTGCCCTGAAATTCTCTATTTTCCTCCTTTTGGTGAAGAGGATCAATTCAGTCTTGAATGGATTGGCTGAAAGGTTCGTCTCACCGCACCATCTTTCAATAATTCTGCAGGCTACCTGCATTCTGTCGCAGACGACGCTTAGGAACCGGCCAGTTACAAGAACTAGTTCGTCGTCTGCATATGCCTGCGCATAGAAGCCTTCTGACGCCAGCCGCTCCAGAAGACCATCCATTATTAGGCACCATAGATGAGGCGAAAGGAAGCTGCCTTGAGGGCAGCCTCCCTTCACCCCGATGTCAACCAGGCAGTCCCCTAGAGGTGCACTCACTCTTCTTTCCTCCAACGCAGACTGTACCCATCTGACCAGTATAGGGGTTGTACCCCTGGTCTGTAGGACCCTACAGATAGTCCTCGTACTTGCCTTATCAAAGGCTCCTTCTATATCGAAAAATACTACTAGGGCTACTTCCTTGTAGTGGAGGGCCCTTTCTAACTTGTGCACGACGGCATGCAGGGCTGTCTCTGTGGACCTCCCTTGCCTATATGCATGTTGATTCTGATGTATTAGGTATCTGGTTAACACCCCTTCCATCGGGTATCTGTCCACTATCCTTTCCAATGTTTTCAAGAGGAAGGATGTGAGACTGATTGCCCTAAAAGATTTTACGGCCGTGTAGTCCTTCTTTCCCACCTTAGGGATGAAGGTCACTTTGGCGTGTCTCCAGGCCCGTGGAACGTATCCCAGTGCCAGGCTGGCCCTAAATGCTCTCCTCATATGGGGTAGGAGTATTCCCAGGCCTTTCTGGAGCAAAGCTGGGAAGATTCCGTCTGGTCCTGCTGCCTTATAGGGATCGAACTCGTTCACCACCCAGGAAACCGCGCCGTCCGTTGTCATTCCCTCTGCGAGTTGCCAATCCGCTTGTGGGACCTGCTCCTTGGGCACGGCGGCGCCATTTTCGAGGAAATGAACATCCAAGAGTAGTCTTAGTGACTCCTCACTGGAGGTGGTCCATTTCCCATCCTGCTTTTTTAATGACCGTATGGTCTCTTTTTTTCCGCAGACATTTGTTACTTAAACAAAGATTTCATATACACTAAAACACAAATTCTAAAAATTCTCCCACATTATAAAAAACATGTTCCAGTAGTAAGGTACGTAGCTCATTTTTAAATTTAACTCTACCGTTAATCTGTTTTAAGCGGTCAGGAAGCTTATTGTACAGTTGTATTCCCATATAATAGGGACTATTTTCATAGAGTGACAACGAGTGAGCAGGTGTTAGTAAAGTATTCTGACCTTTAGTATCATAATGATGGTTATAGTTATTTATCAGAAATTTATCGGGATTAGATTTAACAAGCATAACAATTTCCATTATACATAGAAACAAGCGAGCGGTAATATTTTTAGTTCTCTAAAATATCTTCTGCATGATGTTCGCCTATTTACTGCTACTATATTACGTAGTGCTTTTTTCTGCATCCTAAAAACTCTATCAGAATAATGTGAACCGCAACAAAATATTATTCAGTAAACAATCCTTGAATAGAATTTTGCATAATAATACGATAGCAATATATTTCTATTTGTGACAGTTCGCAGTTTGCACAGCGCAAAGCATGCAGGAGACAATTTTTTGCATAAGTCTTAATATCACATTCCCAATTAAGTGCATTATAAATATGCATACCTAAGAATATAGTTGATTTGACCTGTTGTAGAGATCGGCCATTTATTCTAAGTAAAAAAACTTTCCTTATAATTCAGACTCCCAGGGGTAAAATTAATGAATACCGTTTTACTTTCATTTAGCAATAATTTGTCACTGTTAAATTTGGAGATGAAGGTATTAATTTTTTTTTGACTATTTTGTGCTAAACCTAAGTGGTTATCTTTTGTAATCAATAGGGAATTGTCATCAGCAAACATAATTAAATAGCATTCGCTAACAATGTTAGGTAAGTCATTAATAAATATTACAAAAAGCAGTGGTCCCAGAACTGATCCTTGGGGTCCCCCAACATGATATGAACAACTTAGATGACTTACTATGATCTATTTCAACGATTTGTTGACGATTAGACAAATACGACTCTAACCATTATGGTATCATAATGGTGTTTTAAGATCTTTTTATTCAGTTAATGTGAAATTCTTGAAAATCAGTTTACTGATTTAAGATACCATTGTCATTTAATGGGAACGTTAAGCGTTTCAATGATGTATCTGTGTAAAAATATAATTGTTGGTAATATATATGTGTCATATATATATTCAAAAAGTTATTGGACCAGCCTATAAGAGACAAGGCTTCATTACTATTTTCAAATACAAATTATTTAAGGTTTCTTCGACTACTTTCATGTTCTTTTCTTTCAGATGCAAATGTCACTGTATCAGCAATGCGTGCGGAACCGCGACCAAATAACGGTTTTCTCTTGGAATGGGACATAGAGAAGAAATGGGAACACTGCGTAGAATATTTCCGAGTGGTCCGTTGGGATCGTCTAAATGAGCCCTTTGATACATACGTCACGGATCCGTTTATCCTTGTCGAGGACTTAACGCCTTGCGCAATATATGAATTTACAGTGGTGCCTATTTATAACAATGACATGGAAGGAGGAATCGGTATTGTTCCATTTAGTACTCCTCACCAAGGTGAGTTATCAAAAAATAATCATATACTATATATCCCATGAGCTGAACGTTATGTGGTAAACTGAACGTAGCTGCTCTTACGCAATTTTGTTTATAAAATGTTCGAAACTTGATGACTCAGGTTAAAAGTCAGAGACCGGAAGCTACGTTCTTGAATTTGAGCTCGTTTCCACATCAACCTTGAGGTAGAGGTCTCGGTGTTTTTTAAGTGCCTATGGCAATTAGAGCACATTGTTGAGCAGCGAAATCCAACCTTAACACGACTGCATTATTTTCCGCAACGCTTTTTGCAGCTTACAGAACACAGGTTTATTTCGTGCCGATTAGTTTCGGGGTTAAGTCACTATAACATTGTATTTATAAATTGCATTTGATCTACATGAGACCGTAAAGTTCCCCTCTTTTGTTTTCTCTTGAGCTTTTAACCTATTCGCTCAGGGGTCTGGGCCACAAAATAATATTTAAGCCTACACTGAACAAAACTAACCTAAAAATCTTTGCTTAGTTTCAGCATTCCCGACATTGGAAAGTGTCAGACCAGGACCAACATTCCTTGACCTGACTTTGGACTTGCCACCGTACCTGACAAACCGATGTCCCATCAGTTCAGTTGTTGTGGATGGTTCACCATTTGTCAATCTGACAATTCCAATCGATGACTCATCCGCAAGACCCCCAGTTCATGTTCATGTGGAATCTCTCCGACCTGACACCATGTATCAGTTCCATATAACTGTGATAAATAACGCAGGGGCCTCCGTACCACTACCGATAGCAATCCAGACTTTGCCTGCTGTATAACGAATAATAACTGCCAGTTTGTCCGTGAGACATTACTTATTACTTAGTAATATAATTGTTATATTACCTTGTAAAGACTGTTGTAAAGACTACATTCTCAGTAAATATATTCTTTAAATATTTATTTATTTATTGGTACAAGTCTACAGCTTTCACATGCCAATTACAGACTGTATATACTGAAACTAGATTAAACCTAACCTAAATTAAAGAAAGTATTCAACACAGTTGAGGCAAGTACTTTTAAAAAGTACTCCCAGTGCACAGTGCAAGTATTAAAACATAATATTTCAATCGCAAACTCCTCTATAAAATCCTTATTTTACTTTAAGGAACGTAACCAGACTGCAACCAACAGCTACTCTCCGGGCTATGTGCCCCGCCGAGAGCTTAATTACAAGTAACAAGAATGGCGCGTTAAGTGTAATAATTGCATATTACCAACAGAACTGCGCTTTCGTCAGTGCAAAGAAGGCATGTAATGACTGACATGAGGATCCTTCGACTATTTGATACATCTCGGTATCCTTAGGATAGCAACATGCAAAATAGTCAGCAGGCGCCATCTAGCTGTTGGCTCTCGTCAGTGCAAGGTAGGCATGTGACGACTGACACGAGGATAAGTCCGACTGATCCTCGTGTCCAAATAGAATTGGATTGCTTACAAAATTCTAGGACCACTTGCCACTTTATGTAGCATGGTCATGATAGCATGATCATAATCCAAACTCAATAAATGATGAGACTGCATGTTTGATGGAATTATTTAACAAAATTATTCAAAGTAGAATAGGTAACCTTTTTAAGTTTTATAAAAAATGAATGAATATTTAAAATTACTTGGAGTAGTTTTTATACAAGTAAGAACTTGAATACTTTTTTATGTAAAAAGTATTAGTTATTTAGAAATAACTACAAGTATCCAGTACGTTTTAGTTAAAGTACTGGGAGCACAAGCGGCAGTACATTGATTTTAAAAGTACTTAGAGTAAAATACTAAAAGTAAAATATACAGCTTCCTTTACTTGGAGTACGTTTTAGTGTAGTTGCTTATCCACTACAGTGCCGTAGTTTTAATTCCATATAAGCTAAGTTTCGTCAAAAGTCTTTGGCGATCAATCATCTCAAAGGCACACTCAACTCACTCAAGGTCAATAAATACACTTATTGTAATTTTCCTTGGGGGGCGAGCGTAGATGCGTCTTTACTATGTACATACTTCGATATGCGATGTAAAGCAACGTTAGGCGCGGTTAGTACTTGGATGGGCGACCGTTTCAAAGAAGACCGTGTCCTCGCCTCGCATATCTTCCAGCGGCTTGTATATCAGCGTATGCGCGGAAGCTATGCAACCTTAAGCGAGGGTTGTGTAGGTGATATACCATCCTTCGGATGAGATGTAAAGCCGTGGGTCCCTTGTCTATTAAATGTTAGGCAAGTAAAAGATCCCTACTCTTCTTAAGGGAAGAGGTTCGGCAAAAGTCCTGGTTAGCGGTAGCTCGTCTACAGGCGTCGGTGATAGGCCTCAGTAGCAGAAATAGACCGACGTTAAATAAATGTTACAAAAAAAATCACCTTTCCGTCATTTACATCTTTTCTCCACTTGGTACACACAAATTGTAGAGCAGAATCACATGAATGTTGCTCCCGAAAACCTGACTGGCCACTATGAATCAACTGATCATTTTCGACTTATTCACAGTCCACAACTAAAAGTAAATTAATTGGTCTGGTTGAGACGGAGATCCAACTTTGGGTATTGGAGTTATTGTTAAAGAACACGATAAAACCCTCGATGTACTTTTCGAAACTGTAACAAAATCATTTCGCATGAAAATCGTGCTTCACGTAAAAATATCGTTGAAAGAGATTTTTATATTTTTAATCATATTCTCGCTCTACGGAGTGATTCGGTGTCAGAAAAGTATCTTTACCATGTACTCATATGTGCATGGGACCGCCTTGCCTTAACGTATGAATTTATAATTGCTATAATATAATTCAAAGTCGTTGAGATTCAAGCATTTTTAAGCTCCGAGGACCGATCAAAATTGATATTGAACTGAAAATACGTAAATAGACAGGCAAGCAAAAGTCCACCAAAAATTTATAAACATTGAACTTTTCTTGAATCTTTTTGTGTAATCGTTGCTCAAAAACCGCACATTGGTAGTTGGTACATTATAAGTCGTCCGTTCCTCATCATGTGTTGTACACGGGCCAGACTATAGTTTGTTAAATACATTTTTCTTGAAGTTGTTGTAAAACATGAATTTTTAAAGAGATTTAATATATATTTTTGAACTTTATATTGTCTTTTTCTTGTGTTTTCAAAATTCCCTTTCAGGTTTAATTTTAAGAAAGTGTTAGTACTTACTGTGTTAGATTTATAGTGTTACGACGTCCAATTGTTACCATCAGTTAAGCAGTTAAGCATAAACGAACAGTAAGTATAAATTTTTTATTATTCTCCGTCTGAAACAATCGTTTTGAACCCTTATTTGTGAACGTTAATATTAATTTTTGGAAAATATAGTAGAAGTCCTTCAGACGCGAAAAGATGGATTGTTCACATTTTGACTAGTTTTGTAGTCGTGTATGCATACTACCATATATTCAAATTGTTTTATCGTGTGCGGCATACTTAAAATTACATTTACATTACATCAAATAATTGTCCAAAAAGATATATTTATTTATATAACTCATTAAACATTTTAATTTCAGAAATGATTAAACAAAATTTGTGGGCCAGTGATACTTAATCTCAAATGGATAGATCAAATTAATCTCGTTAAGACATTTTATATCTAAAATGATTAACCCGTATCCTTGCTGACGCCTTTACCTGTCAATATCTTATATAAATAGCTTTTCATATAAGTTGCATTTTACAGGTTTCAGAGAAAATAGTATTCACAATGTTTATGCCGTATTTATTCATATTGGCAGTGCTTCATGGCGCAAATACGCAAGACCGGTGCGGTAAGGCTATTCTGTTTTTTACAACTCTCGGTGTTTGTATTAGTATTTAATAGTATATTGTGTAACGAGTGATGTAGCTAGAGTTTTACCGTACGTGCGTGAAATTACAAAAGGAGCTGAAAACGAGTGCGGTAAAAACAAGCTTACCACCCGTGTTATACACGATATTTTATCTACAATCGTATTTTTAGAGGAAATTCATTTTTTTATTATATTCTATAACTATTGAAAGTGTCCAAAATTCAATCATATCAATATATCTTAAGCCAATTGTATTGTCAGTATAGAATTTTGTGTTCCCTTTTGTTATCAATATTCTTATGAATATTCAATAAAAGTAAATAAACAAGCCCATAATTCTTTTTAATTATTTTAAAAAGCTTGAATAATAAATTTCTGAAACTAGAATCCTGATAATGAAGTGTCAACGAAATATAAAATTTTGAGAAAACGTTACATTTTGACATACATCTACTGTCAGGTTTCACTTTACCGCACACGTGCTGTAAAGAGGCATTTACCGCACGCAATTTGGTGTGGTATATAACTAATTACCGCACGATTGCAGAAAGAACTCCCTTTTAATATTGAAGTGGGTAATAGTAGCGATAACAGATTAATTGTGCCAATATACAGGGTATTATTTAAGTACGTGGCCAAACTTCAAGGGGTAATTCCTTGAGCGTTTCTAAGACGAAAAGTTTATATAAACATAGGTCCGGTAATGCTTCGTTTTCAAGATAGAGGATGTCAAACTTTCTTTAAAAAAATCTTTTTTTTCCTAAAAATGTTAATAATCCTTTAGCCGATTTTGTTGAAATTTGGCAGTGTTATTTATGGTAGAAAGGGACTAATTTTGCCCTAAGTAGATTAAAATTACTAAGTCTAGTGGCGTCCAGGGGGCACCTTAACCTATTTTTGACCAAAAAAATGTGCGCCACTGATTTTATTAAAACTGCTATAATTTTTATCGCATTAAGTATCTAAAAACAAAACTTTTTTGTCTATTGAATTTTTATCGTATCTTGCTTCGTTTTCGAGAAAAAAATTATAATCACTTTATTACATGTCCCTGGGACAACATAATAAGGAACTAAAACTACCAACTATCAGAAAGTGAGGTGTACCTGTTATTTGTTTCCATATCAACAGTCTATTCTAGTCTTAGAAATTGTTATAAAAATTAATGCTAGCTAAAGAAATTTTTTTGTTTTGTTAATTAAGTATTAAAACCACACTTGAGCAAATAGTACGCAATTTTTTTATTAAAAAAATATTTAACAATAAACAATAAGTAACACAAAACTTACAATGCTGAAAATGTTCGCGGCGTATATCTTATCTGATTACAGGAATCCCGTATCCGTTGGATTAATTCTTCTCTAGTGTTGATCGGAGTTCTATAAACGAGGGTTTTTAAATTCCCCCAAAGAAAAAAATCTAACGATTTAAATCCGGCGACCTAGGTGGCCATGACTGTGGACCCGCGCGAGCGATCCAGTTTTCTCCATAAGTTTCATTCAGAAATTGACGTGCTACTATGCTAAAGTGAGGTGGGGCCCCATCGTGCATGAACCACATTGTTTCTCTTTCTGCCAGCGGGACATTTTCTAATAGTTCAGGTAATACAAATTCCAAAAAATGACGATACTCTTGACCATTTAATCTCGGTGGTAAAAAATGAGGTCCAATGAGATAATCACCTATAATACCCACCCAAACATTCACGGAAAACTGTTGTTGATAATTGTTTTCTATAACCGCATGGGGATTTTCGTCAGCCCAGATATGATTATTATGAAAGCTCATAATTGAATTTCACACGCTTCATCGGTAAACAAAATATGAGATAGAAATGTCGGAGATGCTACCTATTGTTGCGAAAGCCAAGTACAATAAACAACGCGCTGGGGAAAATCGGCAGGTAACAACGCTTGAACACGCTATACGTGGTAAGCATACAGTTGATTCTCCCTTAAAATCTGCCATACAGTAAAGTGAGAAATGCCTAATTGTTGTGCAATTCTGCGTGTACTTGTGTCGGGGCTACGCTCAACTTCATGTAAAACTGCTTCCTCTACCTCCACTGTTCTCACTGTTGTAGGTCTCCCAATAGCAGCCGACCTTTGAAAAGTGCCTGATTCGCACAGCTTTTGATATACCCTTACAAATGTTTGTCTATTTGGTACAAGGCGGTAAGGATGTCTCTCTTCATAAATCCGTTTAGCCGCTCTGGAATTGCCTTGGGCCATTCCATAAACAAAATGCATATGGGCCATTTCCACGTTTGTAAATTGATCCATTTTCTAATCAGTAACAAATTTTATAGCTTAAAACTCTTAAAAACACTTCAAATAATTACGGTCAAATAATTACATACGCACTGTTTAAATTTATGTCAGTTATGTCAAAGTCAAATTTGTTTGATCAATTGATTTTCCTTCCACGGCAATCTTACTTTTTTGTTACTTTCAAATATTGTAGTAATAAATAAAGTTATGCATTTTATGTTTATTTGTTTTATCTAAGTGAAAAAATTCAAAAGATGGCTGGTGTAATTTTAATTGCTTAATCAGAAATAAAAATCAGTTTGTTGCATGTCCATGGACAAAAAAAAATTAATAATTAATAAAACAAAAATTTTTTTTAGCTAGCATTAATTTTTATAACAATTTCTAACACTAGAATATACTATTGATATGGAAACAAATAACAGGTACACCCCACTTTCTGATAGTTGGTAGTTTTAGTTCCTTATTATGTTGTCCCAGGGACATGTAATAAAGTGGTTTTAATTTTTTTCTCGAAATAAAAGCAAGATACGATAATAATTCAAGAGACAAAAAAGTTTTATTTTTAGTGGCTTAATGCGATAAAAATTATAACAGTTTTAATAAAATTAGTGGCGCACATTTTTTGTCAAAAATAGGTTAAGGTCTCCCCCTGGACGCCACTGGACATAGCAATTTTAATCTACTTAGGGCAAAATTAGTCCCTTTCTACCATAAATAACACTGCCAAATTTCAACAACATCGGCTAAAGAATCATTAACATTTTTAGGAAAAAAGACTTTTTTAAAGAAAGTTTGGCACCCCGCATCTTGAAAACGAAGCATTACCGGACCTATGTTTATATAAACTTTTCGTCTTAGAATCGCTCAAGGAATTACCCCTTGAAGTTTGGCCACGTATTTAAATAACACCCTGTATACAGAGTGACCCACTTAAATCAGGGCAAATCTCTACAATTTTTATTCGTTGACCGATTTAAACATTTTTTTAAAATGATAGAGGTAAAATAACTCTACCGTGGTGCAAAATTTCAGATCAAAATTCAAAATTTCAAGGCATGTATTAGCATTTTATTTACCTCAAATTTGACTACGCCACTGGGTTTGGGATACCTTCAAATGGATGTGACTGAAATTTAACAAAAAATATTGGTTTTTAACAGAAATATAGCATAATTAAAATTTATATTATGCTAGCCAAATAATTCGAATATTCGTCATGTAATTCACAATTGTTTAAATAATATTGTTTACAATGCGCTCGTTTAGATCTTTATCAGATCTATTCAGATTCAGATCAGATTATTAAAAATTATAACCATCATAATATTAATATTGGCAATATTTGTTTTCTTTAAACATGCTCCATATTAAGGATAATTATTTCTATTAGCAAGTTTTGCAATTATTTTTATCATCAAGGTTGGCGTTTGCGGATTACTCCAAATAATAATAAAGCCTATAAACAAAAAATTGTCAGACTTTAGAAAGAGGCGGTATTGATAAGACAATAATACATTGGTAAATTCTTAATTGTAATGTAAAGTATAAACGAACTTAATTGAAACCGTATAAAAACTAAAAGCCGGCAAAAACAGTCGGCATCTCTTTATTGTACATGGGCGGAGGTAAATAGAAATGCTTGTCATAACAAAATGATAAGATTTTCGGGCGTTATTACATTATCCTCTGTTTCAAATGGTCTCCAGAAAGCCATGATAAATTAGTAAATAATTAAAATATTTGACCTTTTATATAGTAGTAAATATTTCTAAATATGAACAATAACTAACTAAACTCCTACGCTTGATATTATAACAGGTATTTACGCACTGCACTGGCAAATCGACAGCACTCCACCGTTGACTACGGAGGAACGATCTACGAGTTTTTTATGCTAGTAGGCCTGTCCGTTTCATTATCTTTAAACCAGTGCAGTCGTAGATGGTTCATTCAGACTGATTACATTGCCAGTCTCGGACTCGCCTGCACAGTTTCAACTACCATTCGAATCTCGATACCATTGCTAAATATATAGGACAAAATATCAAGTTCAGTGCACACGGTCCTGTGCATTAACACTGACCAGTTTCAATTATCCTCGTTTAAAGTATACATGTTAACTGATCTTAATAAAACATGTGCACCGTGCACTTTATTTAATAAATACCAATTTATTAAAATTGTCTTCTCAATATCGTCTGACAATATTTGGTTTATGGGCTTTATTATTATTTACACAATCCACCAACTCCAGCTTTGATAATAATGGTGTAATGGGGTAGTGAAGCGCAAGTTATAGCCTCTCCTACTCAATTGTTAACCTCACCTTCGCGATGAGTTCAATTTGAACTTGGTGCACCCTGTTTTCACTAACGAGGCTCTAACGACCGAGTAAGGGCGGAATAACCCTTACCTTTTGCCGTGAGCACATCCACCTTCTCACGAAGAGTGCGGTAAAAATAACCCACCGCACACAAAGGTTGCTTTTAGAATCGTTTGGTTACCCCATCGTCGCAGTCTCCTTCTGTGCCATGGGACCACACCACTCGCCTTCCGCAACCGAGCTGGTCAGTTGCATACCTGCTCCAGCTAAAACTTCAAATGCAGCTTCGTTTTCAGTCGATTAAGGCTTTAAAACAATGATGGAGCGTTCAAGTGGGACAAAATCATCCGGAGGTAAAATACCCTCCCGATCGGATCTCCGGGGGAGGGTGCCCACAGGGACACCTCATCGAATGTCGAAAAAACACCGACAAGTTAAATCCAACAAAACTAATTCTTTCATCTACGGCGCTTGGAATGTTCGTACTTTGAACGACAGCACTCGCACCGATCGGCCTGAAAGAAGAACTGCTCTAATAGATAGAGAACTTCACCGACTCAATGTTGACGTTGCAGCTCTCAGCGAAACTCGATTTTTGGAGGAAGGCTCTCTCACAGAAAAGTACTACACCTTCTATTGGAAAGGTCTTCCCACCAATTCAAGAAGACAACATGGAGTAGGATTTGCCGTTCGGAATCAACTTGTATCCAACTTAACACAAGTACCACAAGGCCTATCCGAGCGTCTAATGCTGCTACGCTATGAGCTATCAGATGGCAACGCGGTAAATCTAATAAGCGCCTACGCTCCCACTCTGGATGCAAGTCACGAAACCAAGGAAAGCTTCTATCAACAGCTGGAAGAAACCCTCTGTAGAATACCTAAAACGGAACGACTCGTTATTCTTGGCGATTTTAACGCTAGAGTAGGGAGAGATGCAGACACCTGGCCAGGCATCATAGGCAAGAACGGTTTGGGCAACATGAACGCTAACGGTCAACTACTCCTAACTAAATGCGCCGAACATGATCTAGTTATAACAAACACCATTTTCCGACAAAAGGATAAATTTAAAGGCACCTGGCGTCACCCCAGATCAGGTCACTGGCATCTACTGGACTATGTTATCGTACGTAGGAAGCATCTCAAGGACGTCCAAATTACAAAGACGCGCATTGATAGCGAATGTTGGACCGATCATCGTCCTGTTGTCTCTAAAATGAAAATTGTTATGAGACCCAAACACCGAAGAACTCAAGTAAAACGTAGACCCCGTCTCTGTATTAGTAAATTGCGTGACCAACAAACCGTCGAACAGCTAAAGCAAAAAGTTCAAGAGAATTTGAGTGCACTAGAAGAAACACATTCTGTAGATGTCGCTGCTACCTGGACACAAATTAAAGACAGTTTAAAAAGTGCGAGTGAGGAAATTCTTGGCACTGCAGCAAGTAAAAAACAGGAGGACTGGTTCAATGATAATGAAGCTTTTATACAAGAACTTCTTGACCGCAAACATACTGCCTTCCAAAGCGCTATCAACCACCCCAACGACTCATCAAAAGCAGAAGCTTTTACCCAATCTAAGTATGAAACGCAACGCGAAATCAGAAGAATAAAGAACGAGTGGTGGGCAAGCAAGGCCAGAGAAATTCAAAGGTACGCCGATTCACACGACTACAGGAATTTCTTTCAAGGAGTAAAAGCAGTGTACGGCCCCAGTCGGAAAAATATGTGCCCTATTAAAGATTTAAATGGAAATCTCCTCAAAGAAGACCAGGAAATAAGAGCCCGATGGAAAGAACACTACTCTAACATTCTTAACCAGCAAAGTCAAGCCGATCACGATATTATAAATCTTATCCCTCAATATGACACCTTCGAAGACTTAGATAAACCACTAACAACGGAAGAGATCTTAACCGCCATTGGGCAGCTAAAAAATAACAAATCTCCCGGCGCCGACTCACTCCCACCTGAGATCTTTAAAGCTGTGTCGTCAGAGCTCATACCCTACCTCAAAAAACTGTTTGATGTCGTGTGGGAAAGTGGTCAAGCTCCGCAGGAGTTTCGTGATACCCTTTTAATCAACCTCTTCAAAAACAAAGGGAGCGCCGCCGACTGTGGAAATTACAGGGGTATAGCTCTCCTGGCTGTTGGAGGGAAGATACTCACTAAAGCGATGGCAAATAGGCTAACACCTGTTATGGAAAAGTTACTTCCTGAAACACAGAGTGGCTTTAGACCAAACCGAGGCACATCGGATTTAATCTTCACACTTAAACAGCTTCAAGAAAAAGCACTCGAACATCAAGGAGAAATTCACATGGCCTTCATTGATTTAACCAAGGCATTTGACTCGGTGGACAGGGAAGTGCTCTGGAAAATTATGTTCCGCTTAGGTATCCCTAAAAAATTTGTGGAAGTATGTCGCAGTCTACATACAAACAACAACGCCCAGGTTATGTATAATAATGAGGCAACCGAACCTTTCCAAACCCTCACTGGAGTTAGGCAGGGATGTGTCCTGGCACCCCTACTCTTTAATTTGTTTACCACTGCTCTAACAATTATTGTTGACAACAAACTGAAAGTCAGAGGAATAGGTCTCAGATACCGTTTTGATGGCGGTCTCTTTAACATAGGGCGCTTTAGAGCTTTCACGAAGACACGCACACGATTCATTTGTGATCTCCAGTATGCGGATGACTGTGCACTTTTAGCCTCTACGCCGGAAGAGCTTCAAGAACTTTTAGATGTGTATGCCCAGAGCCATGATTCCTTGGGACTTAAAATCAACATTGGAAAGACTAAGATTATGTCAACTCCTCATCAAGTGAACCAAATAGACATTACACTTAACGGAAATTCTCTTGAAGTGGTGGATCAGTTCAATTACTTAGGCAACGTTGTTAATGACAAAGCAAACATGGACAGCGAGATTCGCAATAGAATTAACGCTGCATCTAGAACACTCTGGGGACTTAGAGAGAGAGTATTTGACAACCACGACCTTGCTTTGTCAACGAAAATGGCTGTCTACAGAGCAGTTGTCATTCCAACACTGCTATATGGATGTGAAAGCTGGGTCACTTACCGTCGTCATGTGAAAGAATTAGAACGTTTTCAGCAAAGACACCTCAGAAGTATGATGAAAATCCGTTGGTTCCATCACATATCAAACGTGGAAGTACTCAGGAGAGCAAACAGCCTTCCAATTGAGGTGCTTATTTCAAGAGCACGCCTAAGATGGGCAGGTCACGTTCATCGTATGCATGATAACCGCCTTCCTAAATGTACACTTTATGGTGAATTGCTAAGCGGTAGAAGAAGGCGTGGCGGTCAACGAAAGAGGTTCAAAGACGCTCTCCATGAAAATCTAAAATCCTGCGGTATTGCAGACGAGCAATGGGAACAACTTGCAGCGGACAGAACCGAATGGCGAGGGGCTGTGGCCAGCTATCAAGAAAATGTTGCTGCAAGAAGGCCGAATCCAAGACCTAACCAGGTCTATGTTTGTCCTGACTGCGGTCGACATGTGCTCTCCCGAATTGGCCTCTATAGCCATAGTCGTGTGCACCGTAGATGAATGGGAAGTACAATAGACTACACCTTTTACTTGTTTTTTATTGTACACAATTTATCGACTGTAACATTTTTATACTCGGACTCGAGTAACGGCTAATAATAATAATAATAATAATAATAAATAAAAACAATTGCAAGACTTGTGTAACGGTCCATTTTTTAGCGTGTGTAAATTTAGCGAAATACTATAGTAAAATGTCATATATAAAACTGTTCAAACAAAGCCTATAGTGTGCGATCTATTTGTACTCATACTCTAAGGCTATAATCGGTGCATTTTTGAATCCGAGACTCTGATTGGTTGAGACGTAGAACGTCATTGAGATGAGAGAGAGAGAGACGATGGCCGAGCGAGATTAGGGTTGGAAACATAATGGTGCACACCGAGATCAACAGGTCAGAGAGGCGATAAAAGAGTGGTTAAAAAGCAGAATTGCAAGTGTTATATTATAGTGAAATAATGTGTAAAGTTAAGTCAGTTACTTGTAGATTCGTTTGATGTACAAGTCTGTCGATATTACCTTCATAAGTTCCAGTTTAAGGAGAAGTTTGTTTGGCTAATAAAAAACGCCATGATTTATGCTGTACACGGCACGTCGGCCATGCTTATTACGAAAATTTGACGTTCAATTTTGTTATCTATATTTACGGTATTAGTCAAATACTGTACTGTATTATCAAACTGTAAACCTTGGAAACTTTCCCAGCGAAATAAAGACTTTCTGTGGAAATGTTCCTTGTTTAGTGCGGGAACTCTTAGTGCCTTAGGGGTTAATTTGTATATTTTCGAGCTATACACCCTTTAAGTGAGTATTTGGAAGATTGCTGTCAGTGCCTAGTTAAGGTCTTCAGCGATAAAATGCAACGAGAATGTAAGTACGTTCTAATTAAATTACCTGAATGGTTTTCGGCTTTTTACCAAAAGTAAAATCCGTGGCGCCCAACTTATACTATAACTCAAACCCTTCATGTTACTGCTCTATAGATGTTCATGGGTAGTCATAGGGCTCTTTAAACGAACGACCCTGAAAACCAGAATGAACCTCCATAAGAAATAATAGGGGATTTTGGCGCCGTACGTCCATAGCATTACTATTAATAACTGATGGTTATAATATTTAAAATTCAACTGATAACGATCTGAATGAGCATTGTAAATAATACTATTTAAACCTCACAAGCATTGCCGGGTTATTGCGCGACGTTGATGTACCCTACAAATCGTGCGCCTAACTCTATAAGCAAGAGCATAAAGTGCGGACGGTCATACTCAGCGAGGTTTTTTCTCTCTGCTGAATTTGTGACGACATCCCAACTAGCAAGTATTATTCATAAAATCGCGTGCCAATTTTAAAGTTAAGGGAAGGCTTCTTTCTCGGTCGGTTTTCGGGATCTTCTCATCTATAAGCCCGTGCATCGCTTTATATCGTAGAGGGTTACTAGGTCGTTACGTTTTACTTGGTTGCAACTTTGTCATAGATACTAACAGATAATGTGTTCGTTACGACGATTCTAATTTATTTTTCATCGTATATATAAACTTACTTTAAATTACCAACCGATAAGTAACATTAGGATTCACCGTTACATTACACTTTATAGCCGTGTAATAATCAGCACTTGTAATAACTTACTGTATATGTGGATACTTCCAATATTAATCTTCATTTTTTTATTTTTTAGTTCCTGATCCTGTGCAAGGGGTACAATTAGATGATGACGGTAGACTTCATTGGCAAGATGTCACGAATTGTGAAATTATGTCCTATCAAATTATCATGTACCTCCAGGGAGAAATTGTAACGCATATTTTTCAGGTCCTTTTTCCTTATGTGCATGTTACAAATTTGCCGGCGTGCGAGAATTACCGATTTACACTTAGAGCAATTTCGACCGACAGCTTGATGAGTGAAGAAACTGTCTACGAAACAAAGTTGCCAGCATTTCCAGGTAGGCTTACAGATTTTTTTAAAATTTATTTAACATCGGCCTATCACAATATTGTCTGAAAGTTTTTTGTGGCATTCTTCGAATATTCTTTCCTATTATTTGGGTTTTCTACCACATGTATTATTATCCTCTTCAAAACAAATCACCGAATCTACAAAATAATAGAATTATTGGAAAAAAAGCCTCTGCGCCCTATCACCGGCAGCATAGCAAATTTCTTCCCATCCGGACTCTTCCACGCTCTCCTAAAAGACCATCTTCGAGCCTTACGGAATACCATTGCTCCCATAATGCCTTCGGTCCAACACTTTTTCTTGAAACGCCCTTCCATTCTGGTCGCGTTCCTTTTTGTTTCGCCCTTAATATGGGCCCAGTTCACTCTCATTCAATTGTTCTTGCCTTAGAATTTCTTTTGTCCAATCGTCTGGAACATCTATCTTAACCGTGTTCACTGTTACCATGCCCTGTGCTTTTTCTACTCGATAGCAGTGTTTGCAGTCATCCTTGCACAGTTTTCTAGATACAGCATCTGCATTTTTATGAGATTTCTCAAGTCGATGCTCGAGATTCTGAAGTCATACTGCTGCAATCTCTCTATTCAGCGAGTCAGTTGACCTTCCAGGCTTTTCAAATACAGTAGCCATTTTAACGCAGCATGGTCAGTCCTGGTTTTGAAGTGTTGTCCGTAGAAATGCTCGAGGAAATGGTCCACGATTTAACAATAGCTAAAAGCTCCCTCCTTGTTACACATTAGTTCCTCTCCGGTTTGGATGCATCTTACTGAAATACTCAATCACGTTTTCCTCCTCATTTTGAATTTGAAATAAGACACATTCAACTGCAGAGTTGCTAGCATCCATCTCAAGAGTATATAGGAATTTTTGCTGAGGATATGCTAGCACGGGACTACCGCATAACGCTGCATTTAGCTTTCTCCATGATGCTTCACTATATCCGTAAATATTCCTACAAAAGTCTATAGTAAGTACAGGGATCAAGAAAGCTTCGTAATTCGTGAACGTTTGAATCTCGTACTGCAGAAATCTTGTCCGGGTCTGCCTGTATCCTCTCCGAAGATACCACATATTCAAGGAACTTAACTTCTTTCTGGAACAGCAGACACTTCCTTGAGTTCATTGTCTTCCTTTATTTTTCTTAATTCTTCCTGACGTCTCTTTTCTTGTTCTTGTTGCCGCTTCTCCTGTTCTTCTCTTTCTTCTTGGCGTCTTTTCTCTTGCTCTCCGTCTAGCATTACTTCTCTTAATTCTGCGAACATATCTTGCATTTGTTTTTCAGTAGAAATGCCTCTTGTTTCCATCAAAAAGTTTTCGAAATAGCACTAATAAGCCTTATTTATAGTCTATATCCGGTACAAGTAAAATATTTTCACAAAGTTCAGAATAATATGTTCACGAAATTTTCCCAAAATGCCATAAATATCTCCCGTGGTTTCCAAATAGAACACTCTGGAACTTGTCCGAATTCTTCAGAAATCCTGTTGCACATCCACTTCTGACACCAATTGCTATGTGTTTACACCCTCCAGTAAACACCCCGACCACAGGTTCAACAATTTCAGCACGAATTGTCACTAACCACTGATTTATTTATCAGTAAATTACTTACAATAATTAGTCCTTATAACTACACACTAATTATAATTTGTATCTACTATCAATTAACTACTATAATTCCCAACGTTCCTTCTCTTGATTTGAACTGTTTACTCTCTCAACTAGAATTTAACTTAACTGCTGCTGTATCACTGGTCTCGTACCTTATATACACCGTGACCCTTATTCTAGAGTTTCCTCTTTAATTCTGGTTAATTGGTATAGAGCAAAACAATAATAGTTCTAGAATTGCCCAGATAAATTCGGTAGCGCTATCTCTGTGACAATTGGCGAACTATCATCACATGGCTAGCTCCTTTCTATTAGAGATTTAACCTCTCTTCGTAAGAGGGAGTGGGCATGCACATAGCAATATATTCTGAAAAAGTTCATAAAAATTTATAATTAACTGATTATACCTGCTGATGTATACCGAGTGGCCCAGAAAGTACCCCACCCCCCTCAATTTTTCTACAGTTTTAATAATAACATTCTGAAATTTGGGAAATCAAATATGGCCGCATTTTGGCCATTCAGTGGTAAAAAGATCACTTCCGGTATGGCCGCTTATTTCAGATTTAAAACTGGATGAAAAATAACCTTGGAAATGGCATTTATTTGGTATTTCTAGTTGGCTTTGGAATTCAGGAACAAATTTAAAAAATTTCGAAGTAGACTTTGAATTTGATTAAAAGAGTATTTCTCAATAAATTCAATGTAAAACAAAAAATCATTATCAACTTAGCAATTGTATTTCTTTAAACAATAAATTAAATTTATAAAAACATAAACTATTTTTTTTTTATCGTGATATCTCCGGAACCAGTCCAGTCGGAATATTTTAAATTCTTTTAGCCCATTGAATATTGAATCCCATTTAAAGAGGTAAATCTCTTGATTACTGTTTTCAAATACATGTTAATTAATACTACTCGACTATTTTTCATAATATACTTGTCTTTCAGATGCAAATGTCACTGTATCAGCAATGCGTGGAAATCCGCAACCAAATAACAGTTTTCTCTTGGAATGGGATATAGAGGAGAAATGGGCTTACTGCGTAGAATATTTCCGAGTGGTCCGTTGGGATCGTCTAAGTGAGCCCGTTGATACATACGTCACGGATCCTCGTATCCATGTCGAGGATTTAACACCTTGTGCTCTTTACGAATTTACAGTGGTGCCTATCTATAACAATGACATGGAAGGAGGAGTCGGTATTGTTCCATTTTATACTCCTTACCAAGGTGAGTTATCAAAGACCAATCATAGATTATATCTCACGAGCTAAATTTTATCGGGTGAATTACGTGGAGATGTTTTTTCACAATTTTGCTTAGATAATGTTCGATAATTCACGTTAAAAATCCGAGACAGGTCGGGGGGTTACATCTAGATTATTTAACAAAATAAATACAATGTATATTAATTACACTGTATCCCAAATTGGGGGTATACTTTATCTAATTATTTTTATCTCTAACTATGTAGCAAAAAGAAACCGATGACGTGCATCGTGCAATACTACCTTAAATATATCTGATCTTATGTATATTGGTGTAGTAGTGTGTCCTATAAGCGGGACAACGTATTTACAGTTCGCTCTGTGCAAGTGCTAGTTTTTGATAAAATAATTTGTTTTAGCTGTGTACACGTTTTAATAAGTTCACAACTCACTGATTTCCGGTGGGATAAGTGCATAACCCACAACGCATTGAGACTATTCATAAAAATAAACATTAAACTCTTGTAAAAATAGTAGTGGGTTAGTACTAATAAATTTCACTATCGCTCAATTAGTCTCACGCATTATCGATACGTCTAGGCTGTCCTGGCTGGACCGTCCACTGGTAGCTACCGCAGAATAATTACTTAGTGTTTGTCCACTGGAGCAATGCGCTAACTGTACCCGCATGATTCCTATGGAACAATGCATGCTCTGAATGCAATCAATAGATACATCAGGAATGTCTAGGCATGTCGGCAGACGATGCTAGACGGTTAACGAGGTCTACATCTAAATCAATCCGGGTAAATTGTAACAAGTGCCTAGCGAAAGAGAATAAACTAGCTGCTCTTATGAACCTTGTTCGGGGCATAAATGAAAAAGTGGAAAGTTTTGATAATCGTCTGTCCAAATTAGAAACTCAATTGCAAAGTAATTGCTCAACTCCCAACGAAGGAACGTTCGAAGACTGCGTGCAAGAGGCCTTAGCTAGGTTCAAAAAATTAAATAACCTTGTTGTAATTGGTATGCCCGAACCCACCGATGGAAATACTGAAGAAAAGGATAAGGATGCAGTCTCTGACTTGATTAGCAAAATTGATCATGCTGCAAATATCATCTCCGTTCGTCGCTTAGGGAAGGTACAAAACAACCGACCACGGCCACTTTTGTTAAACTTCTCCTCCAGTGATATAGTTAAAAAGCTTTTACGCAATAAAAATAAATTAGCGAGATTTGCTCTTCGAACTCCGCAGGCTTTATCCAGGCCATTCTGTTAAAATAGTTGTACTAACTATAAGAACCCTCGGTGGAGACAGACGCTGCTTTCAGAACTAAAGATCATACTGGCATGCCGAGATTCGGCAGAGATCTTAGCCGGCAGAATGCAGAAGGCTGTCATCCTCGGTTCATTGCGTCTACTCAGGGCACACGATTCACGAACTCGGTAGTCACTCTCTCCATGGGCGTGAGGAGTGGCTATTGGTATTTACTACCAGCTCCCCTCTGTGAGAGTCGGAGCCACAGAGTAGGGTGACTGGTTTTTGTAAAAAAAAAATAATAATAATATTAGGAAACAAGACAGGACCAATAATGGACCATTGAGAAACATCTAATGTTACTTTTTTAAAACCAGATAATTTTTCTGCAGATATCCTATAAAATCCATAATAGCTTAGCATAAAGAAGAGGGTTATCAATGGTATCGAAAACTAGTCTAAGCGCGTTAAAATACAAATGAAACATCAAGTAATCAGAAAGGATTACGCAAAAACTTTGTAAGAGCAAGATTTTTCTATATAAGGTTTGGTTCTTTAGAAAATCGATGAGGAAAGAAAGGAGGAAAGAGAAGGAAGAATATTGTTTGATTTTATTAGCCTAAATGGCGACAGATAACGTTTTTAACAGTTGGCAAAATATAGAATATTATGTCGGCTATCCATTGATGTTAATAACTCGAAAATTTTGAATAGTGCCTTTTTGCACAGGACAATTTTTGTATATCTGAATTTAAGCTATTAAGGGCTTTAGCTCTCGATTTTGCTATATATCAGACTTTAGCATTTTGTTGTCTACGAACTGAGAACTTAAAGCATAACGAGTAGTGTACTAATAAATACGCCCCCAATTTAGGACGCAGTGTCTAGGTTCATATACGGTGTAATTCAGAACTTTTTAGATGCATCTGTAACATTTCACCATTCCTTCACTTTCCACGAAAGCTGGAAACGGTAACTTCTTATCTCAATTTATTTACGTTATACATGAAATAAAGATTCTCCTATTTATTTGTTTTTTGAGCTTTTAGTCTTAAATTAGCTCAAGTGTCTGGGCCATGAGATACTATTTAAGACCACCTTGAACAACACCTAATCTATAATTTATTTGTTTAGTTTCGGCATTCCCGACTATCGAAAGTGTCAGACCAGGACCCACATTCCTTGACCTGACTTTGGACTTGCCACCGTACGTAACAAACCGATGTCCCATCAGTTCAGTTGTTGTGGATGGTTCACCATTTGTCAATCTGACAATTCCAATCGAGGACTCACCTACAAGACCCCCAGTTCATGTTCATGTGGAATCTCTCCAACCTGATAGGATGTATCAGTTCCATATAAGTGTGGTAAATAACGCAGGAACCTCAGCACCATTCCCCATTGCAATCCAGACTTCACCGGCGACTGAATAACTAATAATAACTGCCAATTTGTTACTGAAACATTGTCTATCATTTAATAAAATAATTTTCGTATCCTTACCTTGTAAAGACTGCTGTAAAGACTGCATTCCCACTAAATATATTCTTTAAATATTCACTAGGAATACGTTAATTTTATGTAAATATTCTAATAGCGTAATGAACGTGCTTTTTGGGGCGATAATGTCCAAGGTTTCTACACCGCTTTAACGAATATGTAATATTTAAATTTAAAAATTTCAAGAAACTTTTGTGATACTGAATGTACACTATCTTTGCTTTCTCCTCTATTAGATATAGATAGAGAGCCATAAAAAAACCCAAAATCCAGATTTTGATGAAAGTGAACGTTCTAAAACCAAAACATACCAAATCCTATATCAAAAGCGCCATGCCGTCTGTGTGATACGTTTTTCGCGAAGATTGCTTTCAGATATAAGACCTAGGAGGTGCTGATTGAAAGTTGTCAGACGAGCAGGACAGAAGCACTGCGATTGGAGCAAGGGTCACTTATCTGGTACACAGATTGATAGCTGAGGGGTACGAATGGGCGTAACAGGGCCTAAACGCAGGCTATCCAGAGCCCTCGGTAATACCCCAACCATCTTCCGCTACAGATCTGTGTGTCTAGGAATGCCTAAATAAAGGCATTCGGAGGGCAAAGATCTATATACTTTCAAATAGCCAGGCAACGTTAAAGGCTCTAATAAGGTCCTATACCTTCGAGTCTAAAATTTCCTGGGAATGTAGATAATCCCTGGAGCAACTGACTAATGACAACAAGGTTACCTTGATGTGGGTGCCAGGGCATGAGGGAATACAAGGTAATGAAGAGCCATTTTGTGGCCTATCCAAGGGACAAAACTAAGGCGATCCAGAAATGAACCAAGGAACAGAAAAAGTCCTACTGAAGAAATACTGCAAGCTAAAGACAATCTAACCTAAACTCTCCAACCTAAAACTAATTTGGGATAAGCTGATTTTAGCTGATTGTGTTCCCTAGGGGGTACTTTTTATGTGCCTAAAAATCCCCAGTAATATCCGAGCCAAACTACACCAAAACCACCCCAAAAATTTTTTTTTGCGATTTTCTCAAAAACCTTAAACTTTTCGATAAAATTTCAAGAAACATTCTTCATAGAGAATAAAGTGCCCTAAACAATGGTATATATAACTATTTTAATATTAAGTTCAGCAGCATCAGATTTAGGTGGTAATGTAGCTACCCCAAAATTTTGAAACAAATTTTGACGGGCAGTTTTGTGACAATATTTATAATACCTTAGTTCATTTAAATTTTCGTTTTTGTGACTGCCGTACCATTTTAAAATAAAATTTTGGCCTGCTTAAACCAGATAGATTCGGAAAATCGCTTTTAAATATGGAAAGATCGTTAAAAAGAGCATTTTATTATTTTTTAAAATTATTAATGCCGTTTTCTTGCCCTTTTAAAAAATGCTGACGTTGTATCGCAACCACCCAGAGCATGTAGAAATAATATATTTTGAAGAATTGATTTATCTAATATATTTTGTAATGCATACATATTATATTTTAACTTATTTGGCTTACCAGATGTACTGGGTCTCAGTATATAAATATTTTGAGTTGTACAATGCTCTAGAAGAAACACCATAATGTCTGTATCTTGTGCCGCAACAATTACGGCATTGTTAGCTTCTATGGCTGTTACCTCCTTTCCCTTATTATATATTTTTGGGAAAGAATTCAGGCAACATATGCGAACGACTAGCTAGTTTAAGTCGGAGCAGAGAGCCGTGGATCCAGAGTATTCGTAAGAGCGGAGAAACTTACCCTTTTCGAATGTACAGCATAAATGACAGATTCTTGTTTAGTTCGAGAAAAGGAGACAAAGAGAAATTGATGTTAAATTGGGCACCATCTATAGTGAAAATAAGTAGAGTTGTCTCTTTTTCTCGAATAACCAGTCTCCTATAGATTAGACTGAAATTGTTGATAAGAGAAATAAAAAGATGTAAAATCAATGACAAAATATATTACATGAATAAATAAATCAATTTGTATAATGTGAAATGTGAAATTTTAAGTTAATTAAAAATAATGAATATTAAAAATTAATAACAAAATTATACCAGGATATTAGATTACGGGATTGAGTATTGTAGACTGTGAAGGGTTCTGGAACAGCAATTCAGGCTCACAATTGTCTCTTGCTAAAATGGTATCTAAGGGTTTCCTTGGCAATTTAGTTTAAGTCTCTTAATGAAGTGAAATTTGAAGAATATAGAAGAATATAAATTTATAATTAATATAAATTCATGAGAAGCTTAAATTTACAATATAAAATGTAAAGCTTAAATATAAAGCATCAAGATTAAAGCATAAGCATTAAATAAACAGGTAAAGCTGAATTTCAATTTTGAATTATGTATAGCTGAATTTCAATTTGAAGAATATCAAATTTTCAATATGAAGAAAATTTTTAAAGAATCAATATGCAGAAAAAATATTTAAAAAGCCGATTCATAAACTACAAATTGCCAAAAAATGAAAAAAAAAAAAAAAAAAATTATAACCATGTGGTACGGTCGTGAGCAAAAAAAAATTGGACAAGTCAAGAAGGCTATCAATTCAACAACGAGATTTGCAATTGTTAAATACTTTAGTAGAAAATCCATTTTACTCAGTTATTCAGGCTGCTGAAGAAACGAATTTTCCTGGATCGAGTAGTACTGGTCGCCGGCGAGTAAGAGAATCGGAGCTACGCTGTCATGCAGCAGAACAGAAATACTTACTTAAAGCTGAACATAAAGAAGCTCGAGTAGGGTTTGCGCTTGAATTTTTAGCGTATGATGTAAATTTTTGGAACAATGTAATCTGTACAGACGAAAAAACTTACCAGTCAACACACAGCGGTCGCATTCGTGTTTACCGTCCTCCGAATACTCGATTCGATGAGAAATATATATCTAACAATAATAAAAGTGGTAGATTTTTCGTCGATATGTGGGCTTGGATATCGGCACGCGGTCCTGGTGTTTTGTGGCATATTGAGGAATGATTTAATAGTGAAACGTACATTAGGATTTTAGACAATATTATGCTCCCTTCTGTGTCACAATTATTTCCTAATAATGAGTTCATATTTCAACAAGGCAATTGTTCCATTCATACTGCTCATACCGTAACTAACTGGTTTCAAGATAACAACATCAATGTTCTTTACTGGCCCAGTCATAATCCAGATCTTAACCCTGTTGAAGAAGTATGGGGACTACTCGTAAGAAGTATCCAAAAACGAAATGTGACCACGGAACGCCGAAAAATTACTGGAAATAGTAAATAATGCATGGGAAAATATTATTACTAATGATTATTGTATAAGGTAATTTTATGCCAAACAGACTTATAGAAGTTATAAATAGAAATGGTGCAATAACGAAGTATTAATAGTTAGTTTCTTGTTAAGTACGATATCCTTTATCCTTTGATCCAGAATTTCTACTAATCGTACCGTTTATTCTCCACTTTCTTAAAATGTTACACACCAAATTTTTGTTAATGTTATAACACAGTGCAATTTGTCTCACTAACCATCCATCATTTACTATAGCAATAACTACAGCATTAAAATAAAAAATAAATTAAAAGTGATATCTGTTTTATTTAGGCTACTCATTACATATTCAAATAGACAGATTTACATTAGAAAAAAAAAGTTGTCCTATTTTTTCTGCTCACGACAGTACATATAGTATTTTAATTACATCAAACACAAAAATTGAAGATTACTGAAATTTAAATTAGTAATAAATGAAATTTACCTGGTTGTTAAACACTTGTTAACGCGGATATAAAAATGTAATATTAATTACTGGATGTCACACGGTTAAGCTTGTATATAGGCCAGAATCAGTGCAAAAGCTACAGACAAATGATTTCTTGTTGAATTTTACTAATAAGGTAAACTTTATTTATCCCACTTTCTGCAAAATAACACCAATAGTTAAAGTTGAAAAATCTATTTTCACTAATTAAATAGAAGGCTGTAAAACGTAGAAATGGTACACGTGCTGCCATCTGTTAGTGGGCATCTTAAGCGCACTTCTTTTGTACATTTCCTTTACTCAAGCAAAATTACGCAATCGATAAAAGGAATCTATAATTAATATTAATAATAGTTTGATATTGGTTGCATACCACAGCTGATTTACTTTTCTAGACATAACAAAAAATACGAACGCTAATCTGGTATAACTACTATTGCACAGAAAATTTTAATACCACACAGACTCAAACGTCAAGTTTTATTTTACTGGATATTAATTTGTATTTGCTTATTATTACGATGGTGTATGTTATTAATTTAGTACAGTTCGGCTTCGGTGGAGTGTCCCACTTAAAGGCAGCGTCCTCGACTGAGAATGTCACGGGAAAAAAATAAAATTAAAATTAAATCACGATTAACAGTACTAAAACTTCGATGGAACACCACTGAAGTGTGTTCAGTCAATGAATACATAAAAACAGAGTTTGAAGTTTTGAAACTTGGCACATACCTAGATTTTGAGGCCCTTAATGGCCACCTGATTTTGCGACGCTACTTGGAATAATGGCGCATGAAATTAGAAAATTAGCCATATCTTCCTTACCGTACGTTTTATTGGAAAAATACCTCTATTCAAAATTATTCCTTATAATATTATCTATTTTTTGTACGATCAATATTTACAGAGATATAGCTTCTCAAATTCGGAAAAAAGAGTTTTCCCGTCGTGTAATAAATATAAAGCAATTGTTTCATCAACTATTGTCAATGTTTGCACGATGTTAGCAAGACAATGTTTTATCACCTATAGCGACGCTATATGTGAAAAAATTGTAGGTTGTGATATTTTTCTCGTTTCCACGTCACCTATGAGGTAGAGAAATCGGCGCGTTTTTTTATGTGGTATAACCAGTAGGCCTAATCCACAGATCTGATTCTAAATCAAAGGCCAGACGGACCGCGCGCAATCATCACCCGACATCTCTGCATCTTCTATGACATCCTCAGCAACACTATTTATATTCTGGAGCACACAAGTTTGCCGTCATGGTCGTCATCCAGACATATGTCGGTTACATTGCTGCATGCATTCCGTTGGTTGCAAACAGCACACATTCTGGAGCATTTCAAAAGCACTATGCGGCAGCTAGCTGCACGCTGAACCACAACCTTTTTGACATTTGCAAGAAATGCAATTGAAAAGGTTATCTGGAGCAGGTTCCTTCCGCCTAGTTATGGCAATCAGGTCATCTCTGGATTTTTTCCACCCCCAATTGAGTGAATTTTCTGCACACCAAGCCACTGTTGAACTTGATGGTAAGTTCTATATGAATGCTGTAGGGCGGCCTCGTTTGTTGGTGGTAGAGAAGCAAGATGGAAAATACGTTTTGCTGCACATTCGGCAAAAGGGTTATACTGGAGTGAGTTGAGGATGGAAATGGTTTCAAAATTTTTCGCGTATAATTCAATAAAAAAAATTTCACCAGCTGCAGCTATCACGATTTTTGAAAATTCCAATAATGTCACTGAGAGACCGAGAGTTTCCGAGTGTTTTAAAAAATTTCGCTTTTCCTTGATTGTAGATAGACGATGTGGTATCGCAATCAGTGAATGCGTGAAGAAACATAACTACAGTTTCATCTTATTGTAAGCTGCGTGAGGTGTATATTTTCTCGGATTTTTTTTAAATTAGCTTCATTATAATATCCTTTATGGATTGGTGCCTATTGGCTTTTTTTTATGGCTTTGGGTCATAGACCATGCAGCCAGTCACAAGAGTATTAATAAAAATATTTAAAAAATCAGTGGGAAAAACAGGGTCACACGCTTCTCGCCCAGGGGTCTTTCAGGGCATTAAGAAAATAAACAAACAAGAGGGGACCACGGAAAATCTGGGAAAAACACAAGGTTAAACATAGGGATGTAAAGCTATAAACTAAGATTTGTTTTTATCAAGAAAATAATAATAGCTTCGTAAATTTTCTGTGTGTTGAGAGACAGTAGGTTCAGCATATTGAAAGGTGCCATGACATTGCAATTTAAGGCCTATTGGCTTAATAAATCTATTATTATTATTATTTTAAGTACTATGGATTAATTTTTATTTAGTGTTTTATTTTGGAATGATTTTATTAAAATAACTGTATTTATAAAGAAAAGCAAATATTGTTGTTTTGACTAGTTCTGTAGTCATGTATGCATGCTACCATCTATTTAAATTGCTTTATTGCTTGTAATATATCTACTTAAGATTATATTTACTTGAGATAATAGCACCGATAATAGCACAACAAAATACATTTATTTATATAACTTATTGAATATTTTAATTTCACAACAATTAGACGGCGGCCCAGTAAAAAAGTGGACCAATGATCGTTAATCTCAAATGAAAATATCAAATTAATCTCGTTAAGATCTTTTATATCTAAAATCATTAATCCCTGTCCTTACCGACGCCTTTACCTGTCCACATCTTATATATATAGCTTTTCATCAAGATTGCATTTTGCAGGTTTAAAAAAAAAAGCATTCACAATGTTTATGCTGTATTTATTCATATTGGCAGTGCTTCATGGCGCAAATACGCAGGACCGATGCGGTAAGACCATTTGTATCAGTATATAAATAATAGTATGAAACAGTATATTATGCAATAAGTGCGGTAAATCGTCTATTGCCCACCAGAGCGGAATCACATAGTTCGTGCGCGCATCCGCTCAAGTGGGCAAAATTACTTTTTTATACTTAAACATTATACACTTATACTTATACACTACTTTTTTTGCCCATTAACAAATATAGAAACATTTGCGCGGTTAAATGAAAAATCACGAAATGGCTTGAAGAGGTTAGTTCCCACCCCAATTAATTATAAATGAAATCCTGTTAATCATGTCACCAGTAAATTCCTTACTATCTATTTATCTGAAGGATAAACAAATAAATTTGGCCATTTGCGTGATCGTCTAGTTTTATTAGTGTAGGAGCCAAATTTTGTTGTGTGTGTATAGTAACCCTTTTTAATTTCCCCAGGTTTTTTTATATAAAGTTTAATATTACTAGTTTCGGTCTGATACTATATACCTTAGAAAATTTATCACTCTGTTAATTGAAATACCTGGTAAACTTGAACACACTGTCTATTAATTGAGAAACCTAGTTAATTATATATGTTATTTATGTAGTATCTTATTACTCAAGATTGCAGTGTACATTTATAGTTGAAGTTTGTCTTTATAACGAAAAGGTAAAGGTGAAAAAATAAGACAATAATTGATGGGAAAAAATAGTAAAAAAACCCATTTTACTTTATATCAATTGATGCAACAATAGTCGAACATGAAATCAAAAGTAATCTAAATATTTGAGACAATTGTCTAAATAGTATAATAGGAAAATTTGCGTCGCTATAGTAATGACCATACTATAAATATGCTGAGTGTTTTGATGCAATAACAAGAACTGAGATAGAAAAGTATGCTGTGTTATTTTAATAGTAATTAGAGTTGTGGCAAATGCCTGAATAAACATATCACATGTCTACATTGAGAAATTAATATAGACAAGAATAAGAGCAGTGACAATAGTCTATGTACATAACAATTAATAATTAAACTACACAGAAATTAGACAACCATTTCCTCCGACGGTGCCAAGGCCGGAGTCGGGATTCGAACCCAGTGGCGCGATACTCGTGTGATTAATACCGATTGCCACCTCGCATCTCAAACAACACGGCTATCGGCCAGACAATACTTATTTTAAACAGTTGTGACAATAGTCTGGGAATGATAATAACATGAGTGAACAAACGTCAAAGATGTTACTTGGAAACAAAGGGAACGCAACTGCAGTGTCAAAGTTTACGAACATAACAGAGAATAAGTGTTTCAACCTAACAAAAGTTTATTTGATATTTTCTGTAGTAGTTGGCTACGGCGCCAGGTATCAGTGAAAACACTCACCAGCTGTGGGAAATAAAATTTCCTTTTGCAAGTAATTAATGGTTGTGGAAATTTCCAGTTTTATTATAGTAGTGCCCTCGTCTACTGACAAGAAAGATATCAGGATACAGTATATGGCAATTACCGACTGCACCTAACCAATCGGTTTAAATAGTATTAGAAAGAACAATCTAAACAACGCTGGAAATTTAATTTTGCGTCAATTGGCTGATAAACTAAACAGCAGTAGTAAGTGTTTAGCACCGAACAGATGTTAACATGGCGTGGCCGTAAAGATCGACGACCTTACAGATTGGTGTAGACAAGTGTCCTTAAAAACAGCGGACTGTTAATTTTATATTTAGATCGAACCCCGATAGCCCGTAATGCACCCATTTTGCTGTTATGTTATGCAAACACAGTTCACAAACAATTACGCTCTCGTAGTCACGAGAACTTTACATCGTTGACAATTTAGTAGTTAAATAAATAACATTGGTTGAAGTCGACAAAGACTCTTATAACAGCTCTTATATCAGCGTAAAGCGCCTAAGAAAAAGTATTTGTAAACTTGTAGTGTATGGTCAGAAGCTATAGTTCTTGAATATAAACTTGTTATTTTGCAAACGCAAACTTCCCTAGTAAAATATTCAGAAAATGAAATTTTATGAATTAAAATCGTGAATAAAATCATAACTGAATAACCGGTAATATAATATTATGATAGTTAAAAATCAAAGCTAATATTCCATTTAAAATATTAATCTAATATTCTTTTGGTACCATAAATGCGTCATTTAAACCTTTCTTAAACACCCCATAACCAGAATATAAATGTAATTGCAAATAATAAAGTAGAGTCTCGAAATAAGAAAGTAATCACCTTTAGAAATGTATGCCAGCTGAATTTCTGTGCGCCCTGTATAGTGTTATATCGCCCATGAATGCTCTTCCCCAGCTTCTTCATGTTTAACGTACGCGTTGAGCAGGTTAAAAAGGCACTTCATAAAGAGTACGCCAAAGAATGGTTGTCCACGACTGAATAGCAAAATTAAGTGTGGATTTTCTTGGATCGTTTGACTTGTAGTTTAGATAATTAATCTCAATACTACCATAAGAACAGCTAGCCCAGAGGGTCAGCGATGTCTTAGGTCAAATATCCACACAATAATACCATAAGAACAGCGAGCCCGAAGGGTCAGCGATGTGACTTAGGTATATTGAAATGCAATTACTCAGAAGCACAGCGAATGATAGCATTCGTCGATGTAACTCGGGAGTGATAGAAGTGGCATCCCTTTCGGTAAACAAGCTGGTCTTCTTTTATATGGTTCCTGATGTCACCCTTCTACCCGGATTGTGCATCTCCGCTTGTTTCTTGTGGGAATATGTTTATTTTACCGCTATTATAATATTGGACACAACGTCACTTTAGAGTGACGCTCAACTTTCTATCTTTTTCTATGGTTAAGCTAGAAACGTGCAGGCGATTCCATACTATGGGAATACACGAAGTACTTGACGTTTATACGAATATACGATAAACAAACCCTGCGACTCGACTAGATTTTATGCAAATTCTGTCTCAAAATTGTAGCGTTTAACTTTGCTTTAAAAGAATATAACTTTAAAATTGCATTTCTGGTAACTTTACTGTGTTTAATATTTAATGACTAAATAAATGACAGAATGAAATAACATGAATTAAACTGCAATAATTACTTGAATTTGGAAACATAAATAGGAAAAATTTAAATTTGTAAATGCCCTATATACTGGGCGTTTCAGGCTCTAGCATAGATTTGCGTAGTTTGTTTAAATTTTGCGTGTTTTATTGTCAATTCGCGGGCGACAAGTGTGATTATCGCACGCAAATAAATATTTGATATACTCATAGGTCATGTGGTAAAGCTAAGGTTCCATTACGTGAAACTGACTCGCGCAACTGTTTCGCGAAACTAGATTTGCGTTGTGGATACCTAGTCCCCACCGCAAAAATTTTTGCGCGAGAACGTTCGAGGTGAGCGGGGTAGTCGGTTTTTGACTGCGCATCAAAGTGTTTCACGTTGTTTGTTTCGCTCCGTGTAAACGCATACTTCCCTTCAAAATGAACCAGAAGAAATGCATTCCCCTTATTGAACTGTATCAGAGCCAAGATTTTTGTGGGGTGCGAAAGAAAAGTCATAATAAGGCCGAGAGGGAGGATGCGTGGAATGAAATGAGCATCAACATGGGTCAAGCTGTCGGTACTCTTAAAGCAAAAATGGAAACTCTAATGGGGTCTTACAGAACTGAGAAATCAAGGGAAAAGAAGAGCAGAGTCACTGGATCAGGTATGCAGGTTGTTTTATTTTTTAAAACAACCTGCATACCTGATCCAGTGACTCTGTTACTGCTTCTCTCATATTAGTATCCATTATTCTTATTATAGGATCAACCTGTGACGGGGCGAGCGTAGGTGCGTCTTTACTATGTACATACTTTGATATGCGATGTAAAGCAACGTCAAGCGCAATTAGTAGTTGGATGGGTGACCGTTCCAACGAAGACCGCGTCCTCGCCTCACACATCTTCCAGCGGCTTGTATATCAGTGTATGCGTGGAAGCTATACAACCTTAGGCGAGGGTTGTATAGGGGATATACCACCCTTCGGAGGGGATGTAAAGCCGTCGGTCCCTTGTCTATTAAATGTTAGGCAAGTAAAAGATCCCTGCTCTTCTTAAGAGAAGAAGTTCAGCAAAATCCCTGGTTGGGGGTAGCTCGTCTACAGGCGTCGGTGATAGGCCTCAGTAGCGGAAATAGGCCGACGTTAAATAAATGTATTAAAAAAAACCTGTGCCAAGAGACATTCAAAGTCTTGTGAAGTCATCCGGGTAAAGTTATCGTATTATTGATGGGCTCTACTACTGTATCTCTGAGAAGCTGGTTTCTATATTGCAATCGCCGACGAAATAATTCTTTGGTCCACCACCGGTGTTTTCTTCGTTATTTCTTTTTATTCTTAACAGAAAGTATCGCCATGATAGCAAACGCTGATGCTGCAGTCGTTGTATATGCACGGCGCCGGCGTGCTTGTCTGGCACAAATTGGTGGTTCACTTTGTTTCGCCTCTTTGCGGCGAAACGTTCCTCATCGTGGAAATGGTTAGCACGAGACAGCCGCTTCGCGAGTGATTCTCGCGAAACAGTTGCGCGAGTCAGTTTCGCGCAATGGAATCCCAGCTTAATAATAGAGTAGGCAAACAGCTATTTACCGACCTAAAAAACAAACGAAAAGATAGTACTTATCCCCCATGAGTAATAAAAACTCCTTTTTATTATTTCTTTCTATAACCATTGAAAATGTTCAAAATTCAGTCATAACAATCTAATGTCTTAAGCTACTTGAATTGTCAGCATAAAATTTTGTTTCCCTTTCTGTTATCAGTATTCTTAAGAATAAATAAAAGTAAATAAACAAATACATAATTTTTTTTCATTATTTTAAAGAGCTTAAATAGCTTAAGTAATACTACTGAAGGTTTTCTAAAACTGGAATGTTTTAAATGAGTCATTGTCAACCAAATGTTAAATTTTGACATAATATACTAACAAGTTTCACTTTACCGCACACATGCGGTAAAGTGGTACTTACCGCACGCATATTAGTGTGGTAGCTATCCACTTACCGCATGGTTGTAGAAGAAACTATATTTTCATATAGAACTCGGTAATAGTAATGATAGCAGATATAATTGTAACAATAGATTTCATTTTTAAATACTTCTTCCAGGGATATTAATATTTTTTTCTTCAAACGTCAGAAAGTCATGATATTTCTTACTCATTTTATTACATTAAAGTTTGGCATTTCAAACGGCTGTGCGTTGTCATTAGCAACGGAAGTACTTTTTCTTCCCCTCGAGCGAACATTTACTTCCGTTGTTAACGGCAACCCGCTAATCGACGTTTGCAGAAAATTAACATGTCTCATTCTGAGTAAATGCAACTATTGCTCCTAATAAAATAATAATACTACTATTATCAGACATGGTAGTACAGTGGTCTAGAGCGTGTTATGTCGGTAACAGGCTTCTTACAACAACGTCGGTCGTGCCAACTCATATCTATAACAAATTGGTCAATAAAATATGGGTTGCTACAACGTCGGAGACTGACTTATAATTGTTGCAATTGTATTATTACGTCGTGCGTCGGTAATATTCTGGCCTAAATCTGGCAATGTTTAAAACATGGATATATCATAAAATATGGTTGCCATTCAGAATAATACGTTAATTTTAACTAGAAATTTCATGTGAAGGGAAGACCAAAGACCAAAATTCAAATAAAACAAATTATATTGATAAATGTATGTCGGCTAGGTCTAAAAAAATGTTACCCTTTGAGAATTAAGTACGTTTATCTTAAAAGTATTAAAATAATACTTCTATTTTCGTTGAAAAGGAATAATTTTTTTTTAAACACTGAGAAATATCGCATAAATAAAATTTAAGGAATAAATAAGTGCTTCTCAGCAATTTTTTTAAACTATAAATTTTGTAGTTCAAATGTGCTTTTAAAGGGCGGAATATTAACAAATAATATATTTAGTCGCAAACTCCTCTATAAAATCCTTATTTTACTATAAGGAACGTAACCAGGCTGCAACCAACAGCTACTCTCCGGGCTATGTGCCCCGCCGAGCGCTGAATTACAAGTTACAAGCCTGGCGCGTTAAGTGTAATAATTGCATATTACCATCAAAACGCTAATGATTCGATTGCCGAAAGACTGATCCTACTTAAAGGAGCTCTCTTGCACTGACGAGAGCCAACAGCTCGAAACTGCAGTCTGAAAGTGGTGTGTGACGACTCGAAAATTAAGACGGATTCTTCGTATCAAATTTTTCAAAATAATCCTTTCCTGTCCTGCTACACCCCCTTAAAAGCCCTATGCCAAAAATCGGTTTTTAATTTCTACCTCAAAATAGCGTATTCGGAAAAAAACGAAGTTTGGTACATCTCGGTTACTTATCAAAAGGCATCTAACGAAATCATTTCATCCACCTAGCATGTACACAAAGGGGTGAAATTAACTACCCTTCTTGAAATTTTGTAAATACCTTCCTGGCTGCTATTTTTTTTTCAATTAAAAAAATAATTGAACATTTTGATTCATTTAGAAACTTTTATCTCTTGAAAAAATTTCGCAAAATCGACCATTTTTGAGAAAAAAATTAAATTACATATGTCTAAGTAATCAGTCAAAAGCGCTGAGCACAATTATATTAGTGTAAAATACTAAAAGTAGGCTGGTGTCAGTATTTTAGCACTATTTTAAATTAAACACTTGGATTTAGAACGAAAATTAACAAGATATTTGTTAACGTTTAAAAACACAGAGTTGATTGAGTATTTAAATATTCGAAATTAAAATTTTATTTACACAGAAAATAGTGTAATGTATCGACACTGGAAGTTTGTCTAAGTCGGGGTTGGTTTTATTTGGTTTATTTAAATGAGTTATTTAAGACAGAAAATTCACTTTTATTGATTGCGCGATAGCGATTTATTTTTATTTATACGATTTAATGAAATGTACTTTTTTACTAGGATCTGCCCAGGAAGATGCACGGGCACTGAATTTATTTGTCGCTAGATACGCCGAAAACACAACTTGTCGGGGACTTGGCGCGCTCCCTTATTTATACTGACGATGGGGACTTGGGTTGCGGAAGTCTGGATGAAAGCCGGATCGGGTGCCAGCCGCTCTAATGGGCTCGCATTGCGCAATAAATGTTGAAATATTCGAATTTCGGGATGAAAATTATATCAGTAAAACGGCGACGAAAAATGGGACAATTTGATATAAAAATGTCAGTGGAATCTATTTTTGTTTTTGAATTATGAACGATAACTGTCTGAATAACATGGTAAATTGAATTGTTCCTGCGAAGTGTCGTTGCAAGTCTTACTTTGATCCATATTTGATGTTATATTAAGTCGTGTTAATCCATATTTAATGTTATATTATGCCATATTGCGGGTAATGTATCGCGACGTTGAACGGAGCGAGAGTCAATTTTAGGGTAAACTGAATGAAGATACCGTGCTGCCAGTACTCGATGGGAGGGAACATGTAAATTGGACTTATAATTTTTGAACGGAGCGGAAGCCAATTGTAGGGTAATCGAAATGAAGATAATGGCGAGTTGCTAGCACTCGGTGGGGAACGTGTAAACTGGGCTTATTTTGGGACGAATGTTTTATGGGTTGGTTGGAAAGGTGAATGAAAGATGTTTTGATATATTAATAGAAAGTTGAGTCTAGGGTTAAATTGAGGCGAAATGAGCTTGTAGAAAAATTTGTGAAGTTAACTAAAATATTTTAACTCAATATTTGGGGAGTAACTGAAAGTGATTCGAGTTATTGAAGGGGCTGTATTTTTTAGGGCAATCTTTTGTAAGGTTTTTGCTGCATTTTGGTGAAATTTCATATTTGAATGATTTTGTTGATAGATTCGGATTATTTGTGAATTATCGATGCTGCGTGAATTTTCTCAGAATTGTTTGTTGAAAATTGTGGTTTTTGAGCTTATTTTTATACATTTATTTAACGTTGACCTATTTCCGCTACTGAGGCCTAACATCGACGCCTGTAGACGAGCTACTCCCAACCAGGAATTTTGCCGAACCTACCTCTTTCTTTAAGAAGAGTAGGGATGTTTTACTTGCCTAACATTTAATAGACAAGGGACCATCGGCTTTACATCCCCTCCGAAGGATGATATATCCCCTATACAACCCTCGCCTAAGGTTGAATAGCTTCCGCGCATACACTGATATACAAGCCGCTGGAAGATTTGTGAGACGAGGACGCGGTCTTCGTTGGAACAGTCACCCATCCAACTACTAACCGCGCCTTGCGTTGCTTTACATCGCGTATCGAAGTATGTACATAGTAAAGACGCACCTACGCTCGCCCCCGGTTTTTGAGTTTTGTAAGTGTCTTAGTGAATTTTTTTATGTGTTTTGACAAGTTGACTTTGACGATTGAATTATTTGGAAAATTTTAGTAATTTTTTCAACGGCCATCTTGTTAATTCGCAGAACGTACTATAACAGTTGGAACGGTCATCCATCTAACACTAACCGCGCCTGACGTTGATTTACATAGCATATCGAAGTATGTACATAGTAAAGACGCACCTACATTCGCCCCGATGAATAGTCCATATTGTACATACCAGAAAAACTCACATATATCCACTATAAATTATATATTGAAAACAACCCGTTTAGGAAAAATTAGAAAAAGAACATTTTAATTTGTCAGATTTTGACATAAATTAACTTCTGGATAAATATACAAATTTTTACATGCCAGGACGTAGACAATGGAAAGCTAAATGAAATTTCTTAACGATTTAGATTCAAGTTAGAAATTTTGGAAGCTATTGGCAATTTAAGATATAACAAATTTAGTTGCCAATAAGATAAGAAAAATTCAGTTGCTTGTGAATTTAGTATAAATACAGACATATTTTTTTAGAAGTTCAGTTGCAAATTATTCAGCATACGAATAATAATAAGATAACAACCAAGAAAATCACCAGAAGGGATAAATGAAATAGCAGGTCAGGGGGCGAGCGCAGGTAAGTCTTTACTATGTACATACTTTGATAAGCGATGTAAAGCAACGTCAGGCGCAGTTAGTAGTTGGATGGGTGACCGTTCCAATGAAGACCGCATCCTCGCCTCACACATCTTCCAGCGGCTTGTATATTAGTGTATGCGCGGAAGCTGTACAACCTTAGGCGAGGGTTGTATAGGGGATATACCATCCTTCTGAGGGGATGTAAAGCCGTCGGTCTCTTGTCTATTAAATGTTAGGCAAGTAAAAGATCTCTACTCTTCTTAAGGGAGAGGTTGGGCAAAATTCCTAGTTGGGGGTAGCTCGTCTACAGGCGTCGGTGATAGGCCTCAGTAGCGGAAATAGGCCGACGTTAAATAAATGTATAAAAAAAATAGCAAGTCCAAATTATGCATTGTAACAAGGGAAGAGAATTAAGATAGGAAAATCCGGAAGGAAGAAAACCAAGTAAAAGTTTATAATATCTAGTTATTCTATTTAAAAAAATCGAGACATTTTAATTCGAATGTTCAAATTTAATTATCAAATTCTAAAAGAAAATCATATTTAAAGCACTTTTCATAAATTGTTTAGTTGTTTGCTTAAAAGTATTAAAAAATATGTTATATCTAATAAGTTAAATAAACCTCATATCTTATGGCTTAAATATAATTGAAGTGACCTTTGAACTTAAATAAAAAACATTATTTATCATTTAATTCGTTGAAAACATTTTAACAATAAAAACAATTATGAACATAAAACAATAACAATTTTTACAACTAAATAAATTAAGATAACTACCGTAAAAGATGTACAAAATAATTGCCACCTACACTAACACACATTATAAATCTATTAGTAGTTCAGATCTACAAGCTTTTGATACTAGGTATATACCGGTTAACAGTGCCACACTGCTTTCCATTTCATTGTAAATTTCCATATAGTCCTATCGATAAATTATTGTAGACTACATTTAGGGCGGTAAAATTTTTGACTTTAGGGATGGGTTCCTGATAGTTAGAAAGTAAACAATAAACATCCTAAAAGTCCCCGTCCGTAGAAAGTGAGCCTTGCAGGAAATAGCTTCCGGAAGGCCTTAAATTTTGGTTTCTCGCTAATAACTCGAAAACTATTGGTCCTAGTAGAAAAATTTTCTGAAAGCTCACAAAATTTCCTACATTCTTTAATTTCCGCGAAAAATTTCTATCTTCAACCGTTATCGAATTACCCGCTTCTTTTTAAAGAAAGAAAAAAACTGATCAATTTTCGGACTGGGGAATAGTTTATGGGATCACCACGCCAACAGAAGAGGAAAATGAATCCTCCAAAGGAACTATTATGCCATCGAATTCTTCATCCTCCTCACCCTCTGTTATGGAGACTTCATTGGCAGTTGAGGCATGCTGGCGAACAATTTACTGATGCTTTCTGCATCCGCACCTTCCGGAGTCACAATCTTTTTTGCAACGACAAAATATAACTTGCAAAATTTCATCGGGGACAGCATTTTTGTCTGTTAATTTGGGCACCAGCTCCCCATTTCTCTGCTCCCAACCAGGAATTTGAGGGCAGTATGGGTCCCATCCACTGCTGGATTTGGTAGTACATCCTGTAGGAATGGCACTTCGTGGCCTCCTCAGTTGGTAGGAGAGTGGAAATGTCTGGCTTGATCGAAGCGACTGATTTTAAAAGTGACCGATATCTGTAGCCATCTTCTTAGACGGAGCACCGTACCATCTAAGGATGCAATTATGTCCTGCTCTTTCGTCCTCAGATGGTGTCGATGATGAGCTGGTAAACACCTCGGTTTCTTCTTTGATCGATTTGTCTTGTTTGTATAATTTTGCAAACCTGACTTGGCTCTTCCTGAGGACGGCGGAGGTGGTATCACAGCCTGTGACAGTATGTACAAACAGAATGTGCTCCAGCCCCAGCTGCTGCAGCTCTTGTGAAGAGTATGTTGCTGTGCATACTTTTCCCTTTCCAGGTTTAACGATGAACATGTCACGCTGGGAGGGGGGCGTTTTAGCCAACAACAGGACTGCCGAGTCTACATCTTCGCTTATCACAGCTACTGACGAGAAAACCGACTAAATATACCAAATGCAACAACTTACAACAATAAATAGATTTAAAAAAGCCAAATGAATGCAATAAAATGTAGGTATGATTTCAAGCAATAACCCTATCACATTACAGCAAATAATCTTGAAATCCATTAATTATATGTAGAATTTATAATTTTTACGTCAATTTAATCCCCTTCACTGGATTTGGTTATATTTTATGTTACAAAGAAGGTAAGGAGGTGTTAGGAGCAGAGTACGATGAAAAAATGTGATGCTTCGTCGTTACTCTGCTCAAGGACCGGCGGTCAGTACCAGGCAGACCACAAAATAAACATGCTTGGGCGAATATGTGGCATCAGCTAATTTTCTTGTTTTTATTGGGTGCAGGCAGCGTCAACCCATTATTTATTGCTTTAGCTTGAGCTCTTCCCAATTTGGTGTCGTCAAATTTAAGGTAGCAAGTTTTATGCCAACATGCGAAGTTTTTCTGTAGAGTGTCCCTGATTCCAGACTATTAATTCGAAAATCAGAATTTAAAAAAAGTTCGCCACGTTCCCGTACAAAATAAATACTTCCCATATAAACCACACTTATTACATCATTTACTGCCGACGGACCATGACGCTCTATTCCTAACGAATGACGTCATTCGTAACTGATAGCGTTACGTAATTATTGTTAAAACGTTGAAACATCTAAAAAGAATGCTGTGGTTATAGATTAACACGTTAGAGATGTTATGAAATCGTTATCCCTCTTATTAACCATTAATTAATAACAAGATTAAGAATAACAGTGTAAGTTAGCAAATTCAGGTCAACTCAGTGACGTCAAAATGACGTCAAAACAATATCATTTCAGTCACGGGGTTTCGTTTACACAAAAGTTCAAATTTTTTAAATTATATTATCAACTTATATAGTACTCATTATGGAAAAATAAGAAAATTAAGCATTATTAAAATTCATGCATCTTCCTCATTACAAAACATAATTCTAGATATTGGTCGGAAAATAATCCAAGATGGATGATTAGAACAAGAAACCAAACTGTGTTCGGCGTAAATTATGGTGTAGTTATATTATAGGTCCGTTTCTATACCATGAAATGTTAACCGGTGTGCGTTAAGGTTTTTAGAAAATGAGTTACCAAGACTTTTACAAAATGTTCCCCACAACAGAGCTGAAATTTGGTTTCAGCAAGATGGCGCACCACCCCACAACTCTAATATTGTTGTAGATTATTAGATTATTTGAATAGCACGCTTCCAAGGCGCTGGATTGGCACCTCATGACCGGTTAGATGGCCCGCGCGTTCACCGGACTTGACCCCTCTGGATTTTTTCTTGTGGGGATAATAGAAGATATAGTAGATTTATACAATAAAATCTACGCTTGCGCTGGTGATGGTGCAGTTAAAAGATACACATTATTAAAGACATGTAACGAGGGATTGTTACATCGCTTTGATATGTGTATTCAAGCAAACGGAAGTAATTTCGAGCATTTATTGTAAATATTGTTGTCAAGATGTATTGTTCAAAAATAAAATTAACTTATTTGTTGTTTTTCCATTTAAATTTCCCAATCTAAAGTAATCTCCGGTAAAATCGGAAGTGCAATTTACAAAAATAATTTCCCACCAGTAAATAATTCTGTTATAGCAGGAAAAAGTGTTGCCAGAACCTATATCCGAAAACCAAGATTAAAAAATATTGTCCGAAAGTTATTTGTGGCATTCTACGAATATTCTTTCCTTTTATTTATTTTGGGTTTTCTACCACATTATCCTCTTCAAAAACAAATCACCGAATCTACAAAATAATAGAATTATTGGAAAAAAGCCTCGTGTCTGTGACGTTTACGTCAAAGACACAGGCAGGGGTCATTTTTTACAAATAATATAAATCGGAATCAACACAGAAATAATGTATTTTGCTGACGTTTTGGAAAGTAGTCTCTTTCCGTTTTCAAAGCATTTTTATAAGAACTCTTATTTGCTGTGTATGTCAAGTACAGAGCTTTAAGATTCTGTTTATGTTATTTCCATAGATACTTACTACTTACACAAAACATAGAATTGATGATATTTTCTTTTAGATAATGTTGAGTTTGTTAAGTTCTTCTTTTAACATTGGTAGCCAGGTTGTACAAATATCTACAGAACAATTCGATACGCATTTATCTTCATTTAATAAAATTACTGCTGATTATTTAATTTTTCTTTTAAATAAACTCTGACTTTTGCTTAAAATTTAATCCGTAATCGAGTTTAGTTTTCGAGATATCGGTTGTGTTAACTGAAACATTCTTTATTGTAGATACCTCCAATATTAATTTTCTCCTTTTAATTTCTTAGTACCTGATCCTGTGGAAGGGATACAACTAGATGAAGACGGCAGACTGCATTGGCAGGAAGTCACCAATTGTGAACTTACTGGTTATGTAATTTTCATGTCCCTCAAGGGCCAGGTTGTAACGCATCTTTTCGAGGTCGAGGATGCGTATGTGCATGTTACAAATTTACCGGCATGCGCGGATTACCGATTTACAATTAGAGCAATTTCGACGGACCTCCTGATGGGCGATCCAACTATCCACGATACCAAGTTACCATTATTCCCAGGTACGTATAAACAGAAGAAAATAAATTTGTGGTGCGTAGTTAGATAGAGCAGGGGGAAATATTAGAATAGCCAGATAGATTTCCCTCTATGAACTGTTACAATTTCATTCTATTCGTATTTTAGCTGTACCATTAATAAATCAGTGCTTGTCCCTGCCAAAAAAATCTCAGCCATACACAATCAAAACTTTAACAAATTTTTATCATTTTTGCAATTAATTGATGTGTTTTCTAATACATTGATGTCTTTAATTGCAGTTTGAAAGATATAAGAAATTGTCATATAGGCGAAAATCGCCTATCAATAGATGGCGCTGCTAACTTATGAATTCACAAATTGAGTAGTAAACAACAAAGTTTTGACATTAGTCATATAAGTATTTAACACATTAAACAAAATAGAAAGTTGTTGGGTTATGGTCTATTTTTTAAAGAAAACTATACTTTTTTAAATAGCTATCGTTTCGCATTATATTATGTCTTCCTAAGGGCCTACAATAAATATAAAATTATAAGTATAACTTAACAACAGACGAATTAAAAAATATATTTCTTTTACGTAGATTAGATTTATAAGTTAAAAGTCGTTAAAGTGATTGTTATTACATTAATTTAATTAAACTATTAACTGACAAAAAACATTCAATGGAAATTATGATATGGAAATCTTTAGTTTTCAGCATTGGATTAATTCTAAAGTAAATAAAACGCAGGTGCCATAGATAAGGGCTTCGGGAGTAAAATAATTTTGTTAATAAGACAAATTTTGTAGACAATTGCACTCTTAACGAACATTTGTTCGCAAGTGAGGATCAAAAACATTTAAGAATTTAAATATATAAAAAATATTCATCTTGCTTTTTGCTATGCAAAATTATTATAATATACTTTGCTTTCTAACTACTTTAGTATCTGTGAATGAAAAATTGTGTCCAAAATTGTTACATTGTTCCACCAATAACGTAGGATTTAATATATCCTTCTTTTTGACTCTCTTGCGCGTTTTTTAATTCGGATTTTTGTGTATCTACCCGTTTGTCCAACATAAGAATTATCGCAGTTTTGGCAAGGTATTTGATACACGACGTTTGACTTATATTCAAAAGGTGTTTTTGCTTTTAATTTCGAAAAAAACAATGTTCCTATTGTATTTTCATTCTTATTGGCAACAGTAACGCTATCATTGTCTAATATAGGTTTTAACTTTTCAGAAAGACCTTTCACATAAGGCAGTTTTGTATATACCTATACGGGTGTCTCACCGGGAACTGAATCGATCGATATAGAGAAAAGTACGCATCAGAAAATTTTAATAATTACTAATGTCGGTGTGGCCAATCCAACTAAGATAATTACAAGCAGCTGGCACGTCCGCTTATACCGGAAGTCGATACCAACTTGCGTGACAAGAAGCAAATGAGGACCTTTTACACGAAGAAAGTTATAACGGTTCTTGCAAACCGTTGGTTGCATCTGTCAGATTTTCTATAAAACCTCTCTGAAACGGCTAGGTTTAGGTATAAAATATGCTACATATTTTCGACTCAGAATTTTATTCTCTTTTCGAAACCTCTAAAATATATATGATGTTCTATTTGAAATAAGCAAGTTGGTATCGACTTCCGGTATAAACGGAAGTGCCAGCTGCTTGTAATTATTTTAATTGGATTGGTCACACCGACATTAATAATCATCTAATTTTTCAAAATATTCTGATGCGTACTTTTCTCTATATCGATCGATTCAGTTCCCGGTGAGACTCCCTGTATAACAATTTAAAAGATATATTAACAAAATTTTCGAGAGTAACTTTGTTACTTTCAGTATGCCGTTTGGAGTAACTAAAACATACTACTGTGTATTCGCGACGGCTGGTAAGAGAGTGGAATACACAAGCTGACGTCATTGCGTGAAACCAAAACATACTGCATGTAACCTACTTCGGAAGGTAGTTACTTATAGTTAGCTTGTTTTGTTAGTGCCGTAAAACTTTGAATACGTCAATTTGATTGTGTGAGGTTATGTTTCAAATTTGTCAAATCGTTTAAAACTATAGACTTGAATTCTTTAAACCTGTCTCCAATTGTATTTAGAGTATATCTTTTTGACCAACACAATGAAGAAAAATAAGCAATGGCTTTTCGGGAACCACTGGATAATTGCCACCTCTATATTTATTTATTATTATTGTGTAGATCATTTCAATAATTATATGTAGTAAATAAAAAAAGGGGTGTTCTGCATTCTAAAACTCATAAAATTTTATTTCTGTATATTTCACTACCCACTTCTCAAAATCCAGAGGTATATTGTCTTTATACCATCTTATTAGTAGATTTAAACATGTCAAGATCATATTATTATCTGTTGACACAACCACATCGTACAATTCGGGGATCCTATTGAAAAATAGGTTTTCCACTATTAAAAATAAATGTTCCGTCATTGTATAAGCAGTAAGAATTTTCAAAATTGATTCAAATAATTTTCGTTCACTAACCACAAACGTTTTCGCGACGAGGGCGACTTACTAATGCTAAAGGAGTGGGGAGACTTACTATAACTTATTGTGTCATACTTTTTGGTTAGTTGAAGTTACTCGCGAAAATTTTGTTATTATAACTTTTAAATTGTTTAAATTTCCCGATTTCTGAGAGTTTCCCAATCTCATATTTGTAAAAATGAGCCAAACTCATAAAAATAATGAGGAACAATCCAAGCCAGTTCCTAATATATCCAATAGATGACGCCTTGCGTACTCGGTTTAATGTCATTATTATCATTCTCTACTTGTATCATATATAATCTTTAAATAGTTTGTCGGAAGCGGTCATTTTTAGGAAATAAATGTCCTACTGTGTTAGAGCACTTTGGTATACAGCAACAAGTTTTCATTTTTCATCCTAAAGAGTAACAAGGACATATTTTTTCGTATTGACATTGACGGACAAACAACCGAGTACGATTGGTGCACTCTGGCAGATAAAATAAAAGAGAATGTTCTCCATTGTAGTTTAATACTGGACTGGTTCAATGATAATGAAGCTTTTATACAAGAACTTCTTGACCGCAAACATATTGCCTTCCAAAACGCTATCAACCACCCCAACGACTCATCAAAAGCAGAAGCTTTTACCCAATCTAAGTATGAAACGCAACGCGAAATCAGAAGAATAAAAAACGAGTGGTGGGCAAGCAAGGCCAGAGAAATTCAAAAGTACGCCGATTCACACGACTACAGGAATTTCTTTCAAGGAGTAAAAGCAGTGTACGGCCCCAGTCGGAAAAATATGTGCCCTATTAAAGATTTAAATGGAAATCTCCTCAAAGAAGACCACGAAATAAGAGCCCGATGGAAGGAACACTACTCTAACATTCTTAACCAGCAAAGCCAAGCCGATCGCGCTATTATAAATCTCATCCCTCAATATGACACCTTCGAAGGCTTAGATAAACCACTAACAACGGAAGAGATCTTAACCGCCATTGGGCAGCTAAAAAATAACAAATCTCCCGGCGCCGACTCACTCCCAGCTGAGATCTTTAAAGCTGTGTCGTCAGAGCTCATACCCTACCTCAAAAAACTGTTTGATGTCGTGTGGGAAAGTTGTCAAGCTCCGCAGGAGTTTCGTGATACACTTTTAGTCAACCTCTTCAAAAACAAAGGGAGCGCTGCGGACTGTGGAAATTACAGGGGTATAGCTCTCCTGGCTGTTGGAGGGAAGATACTCACTAAAGCGATGGCAAATAGGCTAACACCTGTTATGGAAAAGTTACTTCCTGAAACACAGAGTGGCTTTAGACCAAACCGAGGCACATCGGATTTAATCTTCACACTTAAACAGCTTCAAGAAAAAGCACTCGAACATCAAGGAGAAATTCACATGGCCTTCATTGATTTAACCAAGGCGTTTGACTCGGTGGATAGGGAAGTGCTCTGGAAAATTATGTTCCGCTTCGGTATCCCTAGAAAATTTGTGGAAGTATGTCGCAGTCTACATACAAACAACAACGCCCAGGTTATGTATAATAATGAGGCAACCGAAGCTTTCCAAACTCTCACTGGAGTTAGGCAGGGATGTGTCCTGGCACCCCTACTCTTTAATTTGTTTACTACTGCTCTAACAATTATTGTTGACAACAAACTGACAGTCAGAGGAATAGGTCTCAGATACCGTTTTGATGGCGGTCTCTTTAACATAGAGCGCTTTAGAGCTCTCACGAAGACACGCACACGATTCATTTGTGATCTCCAGTATGCGGATGACTGTGCGCTTTTAGCCTCTACGCCGGAAGAGCTTCAAGAACTTTTAGATGTGTATGCCCAGAGCTATGATTCCTTGAGACTTAAAATCAACATTGGAAAGACTAAGATTATGTCAACTCCTCATCAAGTGAACCAAATAGACATTACACTTAACGGAAATTCTCTTGAAGTGGTGGATCAGTTCAATTACTTAGGCAACGTTGTTAATGACAAAGCAAACATGGACAGCGAGATTCGCAATAGAATTAACGCTGCATCTAGAGCACTCTGGGGACTTAGAGAGAGAGTATTTGACAACCACGACCTTGCTTTGTCAACGAAAATGGCTGTCTACAGAGCAGTTGTCATTCCAACACTGCTATATGGATGTGAAAGCTGGGTCACTTACCGTCGTCATGTGAAAGAATTAGAACGTTTTCAGCAAAGACACCTCAGAAGTATGATGAAAATCCGTTGGTTCCATCACATATCAAACGTGGAAGTACTCAGGAGAGCAAACAGCCTTCCAATTGAGGTGCTTATTTCAAGAGCACGCCTAAGATGGGCAGGTCACGTTCATCGTATGCATGATAACCGCCTTCCTAAATGTACACTTTATGGTGAATTGCTTGCGTGGCGGTCAACGAAAGAGGTTCAAAGACGCTCTCCATGAAAATCTAAAATCCTGCGGTATTGCAGACGAGCAATGGGAACAACTTGCAGCGGACAGAACCGAATGGCGAGGGGTTGTGGCCAGCTATCAAGGAAATATTGCTGCAAGAAGGCCGAATCCAAGACCTAACCAGGTCTATGTTTGTCCTGACTGCGGTCGACATGTGCTCTCCCGAATTGGCCTCAATAGCCATAGTTGTGTGCACCGTAGATGAATGGGAATTACAATAGACTACACCTTTTACTTGTCTTTTATTGTACACAATCTATCGACTGTAACATTTTTATACTCGGACTCGAGTAACGGCTAATAATAATAATAATAATACCGTATATCATTTTTACATTATTCTTAATCACTATTGGATCACTAAATAAAAATATATTTTATGAACTTTTCTATTTTTTTGGTAGGGGGATCCTCTGCTTATTACACGTACTTGTTTATTTAAAATTACTTCGACAATTTTCATGTTCTTCTTTTTCAGATGCAAATGTCACTGTATCAGCGATGCGTGCGACCCCGAAACCAAATAGCGGTCTCCTCTTGGAATGGGATATAGAGGAGAAATGGGTATACTGCGTAGAATATTACCGAGTGGTCCGCTGGGATCGTCTAAGTGAACCTGTTGATTCATATGTCATAAATGCTACTATCCTTGTCGAGGGTTTAGCACCTTGTGCAGTATATGAATTTACAGTGGTGCCTATTTATAACAATGATTTGGAAGGAGGAGTCGGTGTGGTAGCATTTAATACTCCTCACGAGGGTGAGTTACCAAAGACTAATCATAGATTATATGCCGTGAGCTGAATGTTACAGGTGAACTACTGTTACGTGCTAAATGCTGTTTTATGCCTTTCAGGTAGACAGTAAGTAATCACTGAGAGGTGTATCGAGGGTTGCCGCTCTGTTAAATTTTGTAGCTGAGACAATGTAATTTCAATCCTTTGACTATACAGTAGGCATCTCGTAGGTGTGTTAGGAGTTGCGTCGTTAGATTTTGTCGGCTTGTAAGGTCACGAGATGAAGGAAGGAGTTGAGTTTGGAGACGGGTAGCCATTAGGTAGCAGTGCGCTTGGCGTTCTTCGTGAATTTTCCTTTTAATTGCCGTTAATGGGGCTTTCCATTTGATGTTTTCATGGGATATTGGAAATTCATGGTTGATTGTGCATGTTATGGTTGTTTAGAACGACACACCTTACTCGACTAGTTCGGATTCTTGAATTGTAAGTATGTAATTTTTTTTTTGTGAAGCAAGCATATGTTTCCCTAACGCATTTTCTGTGGTAATTGTAGAAAGCCGTCCCACGAGGAATTACTTCCAAGTTTGACCTCTTGGATCGCCAATTTTAAGCCGCCCTACACCTTTGAGTAAGGAATAAAGATCTTTTTCATTTTTTTTGGTGTACTTATGAAGTTATTTTTTTTAGGGCTTCTTTTTTTTTGTTTTATTCAACTTTTTTGTGTTTACGTTACTTCTTGTTGTTTTCGTAATATTCATCTCGAATTTTACGAATTCCCCCCACATATTTATTGAGCCTGGCGTTACCTATCTCCGGAGCAAGAGAGGCCTGGGTTTCGGTCACCTATTCTTGTTCTCCACTTGTGGACCCCTAATTGAAATTTTATTGACAACTTTTTGCTTTCACTTTGGACAACGATTCGGGGTTTTGGAAAACAGGTATGGAACTAAATTGGCAACTGCAAGCTTCGACGCAGGACAACGATTCGTGGTCTGGATCATTTTCGATGGATGGGAATTAACAACGACAACTTATGCGACCAATTTAGACAATGATTCGTGGTACTTCTTGGGAGGCAGCTACTCAGCTCGCCATACAGGTTTTTATACTTAGCGTATGAGTTCGGCATACATTCTGCCAATAATTTGTGTTTTTACTTTTGGCTATTTGAAAATTTTAAGTATTTGGGCACAGTTTTCTTTTATATGTAGTGTATGAGCTGTAAACATGTTATGCCTGTATTTTGTAAATAATTAATTTTTTTTGGCTATTCAACATTTTAAGTATTTGGATATGATTCCTTTTTTTATGTTAAATGTAAATAGACTCACATGCCGAGTAATTCAATTCAAACTTTTTATCATTTGGGGAGGTGTATTATATAAGTTATGATATATAAGTATATATAAATAAGTTCATATGCACGACTTTTATTATCTTCTGGGAACCTAATGTGAACCTTTCGTGATATCACGTACGGTAAGATTAAATTATATAAGCAAGGACCGGTTCAAATATATTTATTGTTTGTGAATATATATATCTACTCCAAATGAATACTCATTTACTGAATAAATTTGATATCCAAATTCTAACTTTGCATACTGGTTTTCTTTTAAATTCATACCTCGAATAAATATAGTGTAGCGTTTGGGTACCCTTGGAAATTTTGGGAGCCTTCTAGCTAGGTTGCAGTCATTTTATTAGCTAGTGGCGCCCTTTATGCATATACATGAGTAACTAATGTGTATATGCTTTATTATTTTTTTTGTGTATGAAACTTAACCTACCCCCTCACCGACTAGAGCTGAGCTAGCCCTCGGCACACCTGTTGCGAGCCTCTGCGACTCGAACACTACTGTTTATATTCACTTCATTTCTTCTTGTTATATAAATATTACTTTTTGCTTAGTGACGAAATAGGCTCGTCGTATATTTTTGGCACCCAACGTGTCATACTACGTGTAGCTGCTTTTTACGCACTTTTGCTTATAGTCGAATCAGTGAAGGTTAAAAATCGCCAAAATTTCGGAACTCTCAGAAGCAAGTCGGATATACATTGTGACCTATTTCAAACCTTGACGCTCTCATAAAAGTTGTATTTATTAATCAATTTTAAAAGGTTAGTTTTTTAAAAAAAGATACAGCACCAAAAACTGCACTTTTGGACAAAACATTATATTTTATTTTTTTGAATCATGGCCTACCGCGATTTTTTGAGGGGCTAAAATTTTAGAAATCGTATTAGCGAGTTTTTTACGTAAAATCTGAATACATTCCTGTATTCAGCTCCATCCCATAAATGGGTATGTACCAAATTTCATAAAAAAATACGAATTAATAAAATGTTTGCTGACAAATTTAAAAATGAAATTTTTTTTTTTTTTTGAAAAAAAATATATATATATATATTCTACTACAGACTACAGAACAAACAGTAACAGTACTTATATTTATACTAAATGACAAATGACAACATTGACAACAACGTTTTTCATTTAAACAAAACAAGAAACAACTGAAACAAGTATTAAAATTTAAAATAAAAAAACAATCCAGCCAGGTACCTAACAAACTAGTAACTACTAACCTAGCCGCAAGTAATAATACATATAAAATAATATAATTAAACCTAAACTTTGGCCATTACTCAACCTAAATAAACAATAACAAAAAGAAGTAACATTAAAATAACTAGGAGTCAAAAATTATTACATTTTTTTTTTTATACATTTATTTAACGTCGACCTATTTCCGCTACTGAGGCCTAACACCGACGCCTGTAGACAAGCTACCCCCAACCAGGAATTTTGCCGAACCTCTTCCCTTAAGAAGAGTAGGGATCTTTTACTTGCCTAACATTTAATAGACAAGGGACCGACGGCTTTACATCCCCTCCGAAGGATGGTATATCTCCTATACAACCCTCGCCTAAGGTTGTATAGCTTCCGCGCATACACTGATATACAAGCCGCTGGAAGATGTGTGAGGCGAGAACGCGGTTTCCGTTGGAATGGTTACAATCCAAGTACTAACTGCGCCTGTCGTTGCTTTACATCGCATACCGAAGTATGTACATAGTAAAGACGCACCTACGCTCGCCCCATTATTACATTTCTCTGTTGTGTTAACAGTCACTGTTTACTAATGGCTAATTGTGATGAAGAAATGTTAAATGTTCTGCTCGATCAGGAAGGAGACGTTTTCTTTTGGTCTCATATACATTGCCGGCCTCAGAGAATAGTCTTTCACTATACACTGTGATAGCTGGACAGTACAAGTACATTTTCGCGATAGCTGCCATTTCCGGAAATCTTTGGCCATTCTTTTGCCACCAATCGAATGGATCGTCATTTCGTTTTATGACAGGCAATGCACAATATGACCGAAGTTCGATAGCTGTAGGGGATTTGCCATCGTCTTGAATTTTTTTCGACACTATATCTTGGTAACATTTCCAAAAATTACGATGAACACTGTTTTCTGAATTAACTTCTTCGCGAATACTACGATTAGAATCTTCTTTCGCATTTTCTGCTTCAGGTTCAGAATCACAATCGTCATTTTGTAGCGCTTCCAATAGAAACTGTGATTTCACAATAGACACTGTGTCTGCGTCGAAGAATTGCAATTTGTATCTGGGATCTAACAACACACGTGCGAACACAAGTGCGAAAACTTTCTTTTCTTCCAAATCGAACACTGTTCTCAAGCTGTTTTCTAATTCTATTTTCATTTGCACTAGTTTTTCGTCTTTGACAATGTAAGTTTCTAAATATTTCAGCAAAGTCTTCAAATTGGGAATAACTTCAGAAATCGAGGAGCAGGCAGAACTAATGATTTTGGTCACCTCTTGAAATGGCTTCAATAAGGAAATGCATTTTTCCAAAAGTTTCCATTCATACGTCAATAAATTATCAAAATTGACATTATTTTCTGATATATACAAAGAAACTGCCCGTTTTTGTTCAACAAGCCGAGATAACATATAATAGGTAGAATTCCATCTAGTGCTAACGTCTTGAAGGAGTTGATGGCTTGGCAAATTTAATTCTATCTGAAAACTTCGGAGCTGCTCTTGGGCAGATCCTGAATGGTTAAAATGTGTGACGATTCGTCTCGATTTAATTATGAGTTGCGTTATACTGTCTTCAATTTTGAGAGCATCGTTAATCGCCAACTGAAGGGTATGAATAATACACGGCACTGCCAAGAAAACAGAGTCATTTATGGCTTTAACAATATTTTGACCATTGATTGATCGATGCTCCAAAGGGCAGGGATGTCTTCCAAATATTGTTTAATATTATCACCGGTATGAATCATTGTCTAACCAATGTGCCGTAAAGCTTAAAAAACTGTGAAAGTTATTAGTATTTGTCCACATATCAGTAGTGACAGAAATTGCGGCGGCACTAAGAACTCCCTTTTTTATTTCACTGTTCGTGTCGTTATATATACGAGGAATAATGTTATCCGCGAAATACTTTCTACTAGGCATATTATATTTTGGTTTTAATTTTCTAATCAAATTTCTGAAGCCTATATCTTCAACACACGAAATAGGTTAATTATCAAATGCAATCATCTTAGCAATTTAAATATGAATTTCTATCGATCTCGCGTCATCGATAGACCACACTGGAGTCAAACAGTCCCCTATTTTTTGTTGATGCTTAGAACTCTTAGAAGGACTTGTCATGCTTGCCACAGATAAAGAACTTTGTTATGAAGAACAGGACTCAGGTTCAGAGGAAGCTGGCACTGTTGAAGAACTCTTTCTTATCACGGTTAATAGTTGGGATAATAGTTCACTGTGTTTATATTTTATGTGATTTGTCATACTTGTGGTATTAGCTGCTTTCCCGCTGCCACCGCGAGAAGTTAACGATTAGCATTGATTACACCTCACTTTGCGATTGTCTCCTTCCATTTCGTCAAAAAATGTCCAAACACATGACTTTCTTTTCGAGATGCCTGTTTTCCAGTTAAATCCAATTTATTGCACACGAACAATAACTTTACAAGCGACCGGCGACCAGTGATCTAAGCCAAGTCACCAAACAAACTAAATAAAATACGTAATTAGGTAACCCATCGGCAGATCCGTTGGTGGCGGGCGACGAGCGAGGGCGCACGAGGTTTACCGAAAATGGGGTCGAAGGAATTTGCCGCGTCTTTCACTAGCAGTTAAAAATAGTCGGCAGCGCCGACTAGTCGGTCCTCCAAGAGGCCGATTACTCGGCGATTGACTAGTCGGCCAAAACCCTAGTCGGTACATCTATAATTTTAGATCTGTTTGTCCAACGGCATTTAGGGCAAAGGTGATAAATTTAGTTTTTGATTGATTTAATGTTAATAGATTGGCGTCTAGCCACTGTTTTATTTTGAAAAGACCACGTTCTGCTTTATTTGACATTTTGCCAACTCGAGTCTGAAAATATTAATACGGTATTAGCATATGAAACGATTTTCCCAGATATTTCTAGTTTTAACATATCATTGATATATAATAGAAATAAGATAGGTCCTAACACAGTTACCTGTGGAACTCCGTACTCAATAATTCTTTCTTCGCTGTAGACCAAATCAATTGACACAACTTGTTTTCTGTTTGTTAGATAATTTTTTATCAGATCGTTGAATATACCGCGAATGCCATAATTATTTAGTTTTTGGAGCAGTTTATTGTGTGAGACTGTGTCAAAAGCCTTTGCGAGATCCAAGAATATCGCCAAAGGCTTCTGACCAGTGTTTAATGAATTGTATATTTCATGAGTCAAAGCATATGTTGCATCAATCGTGCACATTTTTTCTCTAAAACCAAATTGAAGTGGTAATATTAAATTATGTTTATTGATATGTTCCAATAACCTAGACTTGATACACTTTTCTATGATTTTAGCAAAATTACTGATCAACGAAATTGGGCGATAATTTTTTACGTCAAGTGGATCTCCAGATTTTAGAATGGATTTTATGACAGCCTTTTTTAGTATTTCTGGAAATTTTCCAGTCTCAAATAATACATTAATTGTATGTTTCAATGGTTTTAAAATATATTGATATGTTTTTTTTATATCACTTGCTTTAATATTATCTAGTCTCGGGGTTCCATTAGTTTTTAACTCATTTATGCACGATATTATTTCATTTTCTTAAACAGGGTACATAAAAATTGAATTTAAGGTAGAGTTAGCATTCTGCTCACGGTAGGAACTTTGCGGATTATTGCTCATTATTTTTTCAGCCATCTTGCGTCCAATTTCAGAAAAATATATATTATATGTGTTACATATCTCCGTTTTATCTACCGATACTGTGCCATCTTCAAGATTAATTTTATCAATTTTATTTAGGGTTTTATTTTCATTTGTTGACTCTTTAATTATTGTTCACATTTTCTTAATATCGTATTCAACTTCTTGTATTTTTATTTTGTAGTAGTCATGCTTTGTTTTCTGTATTAATTTTGTCGTTAAGTTTCCAAATTTTTTATATTTTTGTTTTAATATAATATTATTTGATTGTTTTATTAATCTTTGTTTTATTTTATCTCTCTCTTGAATAGATACTATTAATCCTTGGGTGATCCAGGGTTTCAGTTTTTCTGTGTTTTTAGTTCTATTATAGATTGTTTCTGTACAGGATCTTATTGTATGTTTAAATTTAGTTATAAATATTTATTTGTGGCGTTTTCAATGTCAGGTTGATTGCATACATCATCCCATTTTTCTTTTTCTAGCATTTTTATTAGCTTTTCATGATCTACTTTTTGGAATTCAATGGAGTGGGTTTTAACACGTTTATTAAATTCTATTTGATTTTGCACCACAGTTAAAATAGTTGCATAGTAATATGTGATACTACTTTTTAGAATACAAGGTAAACTGATAAGATTAATTAAAGCAGACTGCAGTTTCGAGATGTTGGCTCTCGTCAATGCAAGTGGTGTGTGTCGACTGGCACGAGATCTCCTTTAAGTAGGATCAGTCTTTCGGCTTGTGTTTGTTGCAATCGAAGCATTAGCGTTTTGATGGTAATATGCAATTATTACACTTAACGCGCCAGGCTTGTAACTTGTAATTCAGCACTCGGCGGGGCACATAGCCCGGATAGTAGCTGTTGGTTGCAGTCGGTTACGTTCCTTATAGTAAAATGAGGATTTTATAGAGGAGTTTGCGACTAAAAATATTATATTTTAATATTCCGCCCTCTAAAAGCACATTTGAACTATGATGAGATTAATATTTCTTTTATTTTTAAGGAAAATGAGATCTAAACATGATGACGATATTTCTGTTTCCCTAGTCGCTTTATTTACTTGCGGATAATACCCTGATACACAAAGGTCGTTGAGATATTCTTGTACTAAATTATCAGTTGTGTCATTTATGTCTAAGTTAATATCCCCAATTATAAATTTTAGGTCACATTTGTCGTTTACTTCTATTATTTTATTTAGATCGATATTATTCACAAAAATCGTAGAGAATTAACGTGCCATTAAAAAATACAATAACATACAGAGCGTTCCATCTGAAGAAATTGAGAAAATGTCCTGAATTAGCGCTAGTATAAAATACACACTGTATAATTATAATTAGCTCAGGTGTCTGGGCCATAAGATACCTACTATTTAAGCCCACATTGAACAAAACCTAATCTATAATTTATTTGTTTAGTTTCGGCATTCCCGGCGATCGAAAGTGTCAGACCAGGACCCACATTCCTTGACATGACTTTGGACTTGCCACCGTACGCAACAAACCGATGTCCCATCTCTTCAATTATTGTGGATGGTTCACCATATGTCAATCTGACAATTCCAATCGACGACTCATCTACAAGACCCCCAGTTCATGTTCATGTGGAATCTCTACAACCTGATAGAATGTATCGTTTCCATGTAACTGTGATAAATAACGCAGGAGCCTCAGTGCCATTACCAATAGCAATCCAGACCTTGCCGGCGACTGAATAACTAATGATAAATAATTGTCAATTTGTTCCTAAAATATTCTTAATAAAAAAAAATTACATACCCTTACCTTGTATGTTGTAAACACTACGTTCCTGGTATACAGGCTGTCCATTTTATCAGGGCCCTCGAGAATATATCACTTAATATCGGTCGTACAAAAAAAAAATATTTTTACGAAAACTGTGCCGATTTATATAACCTACAAAATGGTTTAAAGACATTTGAAATCCATGGCCTATTTTAAAAGTTGTGGCGGAAAATATCGAAAATTCGGAAAACGTCTAGGCCAAATATCTTCGTTATTTGAAGAGATACGAGAAAAATTCTAAGGCGAAAATGTTTTGCAAAACAGAGTGTTTCAACGAGGTTTAAGATTTACTCTTCAGGCTGTTAAAAAACTTATTTTGAAACGGGCGGGAAATGGCGCCATTAAATAGAGTATTTTCCTACCTTTTCAACGATACATCACATGCCATATTTATTCATTGGTACTACGTTAGTAATTATAAAAACATTTTCTTTAAACCAATATTTTTTTTAACAAGCATTATACTTGCCGTGGAGAAGTATGATTAAATAAAACGATAAAATAATTCAATAAATTGTTCAAATCTTTGCTATAATAAAATATTAACACAATTAAGAAGAATAAAGTAAATTCAGGTAACAAAAACAAATTAATAATAAAAAGAATATAGCACACAGAACATTAATATTTATCTAATCCTCAAAATAATTTTTAAGGTATCATATGAAGTGTTCAAAGTGTCCACCGCGATTTCTTATGCACAATCGAGCGTGGTGAGCCACTACATTTAAAATATTACTCAGCATTTCGGGGGTAACTGTAATACATGCCTGTTGAATTCGAGCTTTTAGGTTCTCTACATTTTGCGGTGTCGTCGAAAACACCTTATCTTTAATATACTCCCATAGAAAAAATCCATTGGGGTTATATCTGGAGAACGAGGGGTCATCGAATAAATTCATTAGTACCTATCTAATGTTGAGGCAAAATTTCGTCTAAATAATCTAGGCAAATCTGGGAATTGTGGGGAGGAGCTCCATCTTGTCGAAAATATTGAAAGTTGTGTCAATTCTCTAAAGGTAGGTCATCTAAGAATTCATTAAATTCATTTCTCAAAAAGTTTAGGTACCTTTGACCACCGAGGTGACCATCATAAAAATAAGGACCTATTAAATTGGTCCCTAAAATACCTATCCACACATTTATTGAAAAACGATTTTGAAACCCAGTCGGTCTATGCCAGTGTGTATTTTCAGAAATCCATTTATAATGAATATTGCGATTAAAAAATCCATTATCGGAAAAATTTGCCTCGTCGGACCAAAGTATTTTACCACATATTAACGGATCGGCACGCTTCTTTTCCAACAGCCACCTACAAAAAGTCGTCCTCCTTGGTTTGTCCCCCGCTTGTAAATTGTTAACTTTTTTGGCTTTATAACACCGGTAACCATTTTTCTTTAAAATTTCTCTAGCACTTGTTTTATTTATATGACAAGCAATTTGAATTTCCCTTAATGATGTTTCCAAATTTTCTGTATTTTTATTTCTTATGTAATTAATAACTCGGTTTACTTTATTTACATTATCAGTAACACTGTTCAACCTTGTCTTCTTCTTTTTTATAACAGAGTCTTATTCAGTTGTAGTGCTTGTGGAAATCTGTTTCTATATTCTACTTGAGCTAATCCAGAGTTAAAATTGCATTGGCAATATGTAACGAACATATCAATGTGAATGAAAATCAGTTTTGAAATAGTGAAATCATGAAATACTAATAAATGGATATTATACTTAAATTATTTGGTAAAGACATTTTAACTTTCTGAGCAAGGAGTGAAGCTGTTATGGAGGACCTCTGTACATTGGCATAACTGCGAATACTCTTTCCTAATTGCTCCATGTTGCTTTCTTGATTATTATTTCGTTTTTGTTACCTGAACTTACTTTATTCTTCTTAATTGTGTTAATGTTTTATTATAGCAAAGATTTGAACAACTAATTGAATTATTTTATCGTTTTATTTAATCATACTTCTCCACGGCAAGTATAATGCTTGTTAAAAAAAACATATCGGATTTAAAAAAATGTTTTTGTAATTACTAACGTAGTACCAATGATTAAATATGGCATGTTATATATCGTTGAAAAGAGAGGAAAATACTCACTCTATTTAATGGCGCCATTTCCCGCCCGTTTCAAAATAATTTTTCTAACAGCCTGAAGAGTAAATCTCAAAATACAGCAGTTTTGAAAAAAATTAGATAAAACCTCGTTGAAACACTCTGTTTAGCAAAAAATTTTCGCCTTAGAATTTTTCTCGTATCTCTTCAAATAACGGAGATATTTGGCTTAGACGTTTCTCGCATTTTCGATGTTTTCCGCCATAACTCTTAAAGTAGGACATGGATTTCAAATGTCTTTAAATCATTTTGTAGGTTATATAATTCGGCACAATTTTAGTAATAATATTTTTTTTTCTACGATCCATATTAAGTGAGATATTCTCGAGTGCCCTGATAAAATGGACAACCTGTATATTTCTTAGATATTCACCAAGAAAACGTTAATTTTACGTAAATATTCTTATTAATAGAGTAATTAAAGTATTTTCTAGGTCTATAATATTCCAGGTTTCAACGTCGTTTCAACGAATATCACAATAGAACATATTTATGTATTTCAAGAAACGTATCTTTTGTAATGGTAAATGTACACCCCCTCGTCGGCTGAGTTAGCTGCAGAGAAAGATGTAACCTGACTTATTCCTATGTGTTACTGATATAAATCCTAGGTACTTTTGTGTACTCGGAAGTACCAACCGTTACTTTTTACCTAGTACTCGGTTTTTTGTAACGAGTCAATGATTACTTAGCTGTTAAATAAGTACTCGCAATTACTTTGTCTATATTCTTATGGAAACAATCCAATAGACAACATGTCAAACATGGAATCTCACAAGGCTTGGTTTTAGGTCCAATGCTATCTTAAATTTATATAGACGACTTAGCATACTGTGAAAAGACTTGCAATGTGATCTTATTTGTAGATGACACCATTATATTGAGACATTACAGCTCTCTGGAGTGTATCGAAAGAGTAGTCGGCCACACGCAGCCAAGTACAAATGAGTGGTTCATATGAAACAACTTATGCTGTAATAATAGCAAAACTAGGTCCACAATATTTAGCTTATATAATTTAAATATAAATGTATCAAACCCTGTCAATAGTAATTCTGTAAAATTCCTTGGTGTTATTCTGGATCTCAAATCGACCTGGGCAGAAAGCAAGAAACTCTCTCAGGGTATATATTTTTTTTTATACATTTATTTAACGTCGGCCTATTTTCGCTACTGAGGCCTAACACCGACGTCTGTAGACGAGCTAAACCCAACCAGGAATTTTGCCGAACCTCTTCCCTTAAGAAGAGTAGGGATCTTTTACTTGCCTAACATTTAATAGACAAGGGACCGACGGCTTTACATCCCCTCCGAAGGATGGTATATCTCCTATACAACCCTCGCCTAAAGTTGTATAGCTTCCGCGCATACACTGATATACAAGCCGCTGGAAGATGGGTGAGGCGAGGACAGGGTATATTTTTAAACGCAATCTAAAGGATATTGCATCAAATAAAAATCTATTAACTGCTTACTAGTTATAAACTTTCACTCAAAACTATCATATGCTATTCTTAACTGGAGGCACTCCCCTCACTCAGCCAATATCTTCAAGCTACAACAAAGATGCATCAGAATTATAACTGGGGTGAAATATCGCGAATGATGTACAGAAAAATTCAAAACTCTGGGTATCTAACCCTTCCGTGTGTTTAAATTTCAGAATGCTTAGTGTATATTAAACAGAACTTTCACCTACTCCAAAAACATAGTGAGGCTTTTGATAATTTTTTTGAAATATTCTCAAAATGTATCTCGGAATCAACACAAATTATAAAATTGAACCTAATAAAAAGAAAAAAACTATGGATTACGCAGGGATTAGTTATTTCAATTAAAAAAGAGATAAATTGTTTCAAAAACATATAAGGCATCCCCAAAATAAACAATTTAAACAGGACTACATAACCTATAGAAACAAAATTAACTGTTTAATAAAAAAAGCAAAATATAATTGTTTTAAATCCAAAATTGACCCTAATAAAAATTGTACTAAAACACTTTGGAATGTCGTAAGAGATTTTTCGAATAACTATAAAAATGAAGACAAAAATATAGAAAAAATCATAACAGAAAACGAAGATGAAGTGATAGATCCTGAAGAAATAGGTAACAAATTTAACACCCATTTTTCTCAAGTAGGCTTCTAAAATAGTGCAGGTACCGATGTTAAATGAAATTGTGAACTTTCCCCATTCTATGTATATAAATTATACAAATGTAACAGAAATTAAACAAATTGTAATAGAATTAAAAAATAATAAGGCACCAGGTCCAGATGGTATAAAAAATGAATTATTAAAGTCAACAATTGATTCTATTGTGGATCCACTATGTTTTATTATAAATAAATGCATTGAATGTGGACAGTTTCCTACGCATTTTAAAAAGGCAATCATTAGACCAGTTTTCAAAGGAGGAAGTAAAACAGATGTATCAAATTATCGTCCAATTTCTTTAACCTCTTCTTTCGCAAAATTATTTGAAAAAATTATAAAGTCACGTTTAGTTGATTATCTAAATAAAAATAAAATTTTATCTGATATGCAGTTTGGATTTCAAAAAGACCTCTCAACCCAAGATGCAATAGCAAAAGTGACATCAATAATATACGATACTATGGATAACAAGAAAGCATGTCTGGGAGTTTTTGTTGATTTAGCAAAAGCCTTTGACACCGTCAGTCATGGACTTTTGCTAGAAAAACTTGAAAATTTTGGAATTAGAGGTAATGTCTTAAAATTATTTTAAAGTTTTTTGGAGGAAATGAAACAAAAAGTTGAAATAAAAAATGTCTTAAGCAAAGAGCAAACTGTAACCTGTGGAGTACCACAGGGTACGGTTCTAGAACCTGTGTTGTTTACTATATATTTAAACAGCTTACTTACATTGAATTCTTCTGGAACAATAATATCATTTGCTGATGATACAGTTATTTTGTATACTGGGCATACCTGGGATGACGTGAGACATTTGGCTGAAAGGAATTTAAAGAAAATTTTTGATTGGTTTAGTGCGAATTTCCTAGAATAAATGTAGATAAAACTAGAATTATTCCCTTTATGTCTTACGAGAAATATCTACCTGGCTACAGCACCATATCAGTAAATGATCTTTTAATTTCACTAACTCGATCTATTAAATACCTCGGTATTTTTATTGACTCGCATTTAAGATGGACTATACATGTAAACAATACAATAACAAAAATTCGGGGCTTAATGTTTAAATTTTATCAATGTCGGCAGATACTACCCTTGAATCATCTTAAAATATTATACTATGCTTTTATCGAATCCATTATTCAGTATGGCATAATTGGTTGGAGAGGAGTAAGGAAAGCATATCTGATACCTCTCGAAATTATTCAGAAAAAAATTCTAAAAATCTTATATTTTAAACCCTTCCTATAACCCACGGAACAATTATTTTCGGAACTTGATATACTAGATTTGCGGCAGCTTTACGCTAAGAATATCCTGTTATTTTTGTTCCGAAACAAACAGTACATTAGTAGGATAAATCACGAACGTAATACCAGAGAACAAGAAGCGGCTCACTTTATTATACCCAGGACTCATAAAAGTATTGGTCAAAGATACTTTGTTTACATTGGGCCGAAATTGCTTAATATTTTGCCGATATCTCTAATAAACATAAAAACAAAACATCTTGTCAAGAAAAAAGTATTAGCGTGAATGACTTCAAATCATGGAAATATGCTCTATAATATTATTCATCCCATGTAGTTACTAAATTAATTATACTTTGATTGTGTATATCTCCTTGCGAATATTAATTTCGATATTTTCTGTTTTCTTAATGCAGTAGTTGTATAGTGTCTAATCAAATTATTAAACAATTAATACAGTTATATGTACAATTTAGTTTCTGTTCTCTCTCTTGTTTTACATTCACTGTTGTTAGTTATTTTTCAGTTTATTTTCTCATTCTTTGCATCTTAAGGCTTAAATAAGCGTAAATGGGTCTTCCATATTTATTTGCAAATGAAACCTCAAAATTGTGTATAAAAATAATTTCTATATTGTATAATATTGTAATACATTGTATAAACATAAATGGTTAACACATTGTACTCAAAATGAAATTTTAGTTAAGATAACTTATTGATTATTAATACCTGTAATTTTTGTGTGTACTTATTTGTGAATAAATAAAATTATTATTATTATTATTATAGTGACATCCATCAATATCTAACTGGAAACAATAATCAGATCACCCCAAATGTTCATCAGAAGAATTAAGGGTATTATCATTAAACTAGGGCCAATAATTCGAGTCAGTAAAGGAATGCTAGATGGCTCATGTATAGGCGGAGCGGCACATGCTTTTAGTATGCTTATGGCAGTGCGTGCGCGACCGTCTTGCTTGTCCGCTCCATACCTAAAGAATCAATTCAATTCAATTCAAAACTTCTTTATTACATATTATGAGTACAGTGCATGTTCCGCCCCAGAACCTATTCCGGGAACCAACCATGCAACCACCGCGTAGTTCGCGGTGGCGGGTTGCCTAAAGAATAAATTATTCTAGAACTTTTAGTACTGTCGTGAGCAGAAAAAAATAGGACAACTTTTTTTCTAATGTAAATCTGTCTCTATTTGGATATGTAATGAGTAGCCGAAATAAAACAGATATCACTTTTAATTTATTTTTTATTTTAATGCTGTAGCTATTGCTATAGTAATTGATGGATGGTTAATGAGACAAATTGCACTGCGTTATAACATTAACAAAAATTTGGTGTGTAACATTTTAAGAAAGTGGAGAATAAACGATACGATTAGTAGAAATCCTGGATCAACGGACAAAGGATATCCTACTTAACAAGAAACTAACTATAGTCTAGTATACTTTAACATGGCGTGTGTATGTATGAGTTAATATTTCCGTACGATTTCATTTTCTCCCATATTGTACACAAAGTTAAAGCAATAATCCAGAAACATTGTCTACGTGGACAATATTTCTGGATCTTTGTGTACAAGAGAAAATGAAATCGTACCGAAATATTAACTCATACATACACACGCCAAGTTAAAGTATACTAGACTATATTAATATTTCGTTATTGCACCATTTCTATTTATAACTTTTATAAGTCTGTTTGGCATAGAATTAAATAACCTTATACAATAATCATTAGTAATAATATTTTCCCATGCATTATTTATTATTTCCAGTAATTCCTCGGCATTCCGTGGTCTCACATTTCATTTTTGGATACTTCTTACGAATAGCCCCATACTTCTTCCACAGGGTTAAGATTTGGACTATGACTGGGCCAGTTAAGAACATTGATGTTGTTATCTTGAAACCAGTTAGTTACGGTATGAGCAGTATGAACGGAACAATTGTTTTGTTGAAATATGAACTCATTATTAGGAAATAATTGTGACACAGAAGGGAGCATAATATTGTCTAAAATCCTAATATACGTTTCACTATTAAATCGTTCCTCAATATGCCACAAAACACCAGAACCACGTGCCAATATCCAAGCCCACATATTGACCGAAAATCTACCACTTTTATCATTGTTAGATATATATTTCTCATCGAATCGAGTATTCGGAGGGCGGTAAACACGAATACGACCGCTGTCTGTTGACTGGAAAGTTTTTTCGTCTGTAAAGATTACATTGTTCCAAAAATTTACATCATGCGCTAAAAATTCAAGCGCAAATCCTACTCGAGCTTCTTTATGTTCAGCTTTAAGTAAGTATTTCTGTGCTGCTGCATGACAGCGTAGCTCCGATTCTCTTACTCGCCGGCGACCAGTACTACTCAATCCAGGAAAATTCGTTTCTTCAACAGCCTGAATAACTGAGTAAAATGGATTTTCTGCTAAAGCATTTACCAATTGCAAATCTTGTTGTTGAGTTGATATCCTTCATCGCCCTGATCCAGGATTTCTACTAATCGTACCGTTTATTCTCCACTTTCCTAAAATGTTACACACCGAATTTTTGTCAATATTATAACGCAGTGCAATTTGACTCATTGACCATCCATCGTCTGCTTTAGCAATAACTCCAGATTTAACTAAATCGCTTATATGAGGCATAGTAGTTTTTTGCACACTTGCAATAAATTATGACAACTAACTGATAATGTCACAAAAATTAAAGTTAGATGTAAACAACTAGATTTTAGCAAAATACCGTTATAAGACCCCTATTTTTTTTTTGCTCACGACCATACCTTGTCAACGATTTCACAGACCTAATCTGACGAAAATATTCTGAGAGCTTTGCTGGCTCTCAATATAATCAATATAATACAATATGATATTGTTTTTTGTATCTTTTTTGATTTATTAGGCTGTTTTTATCATCCAAGTTATTAAAGAATAAATAATAAGATTGCTGTTTTTTTATTACTGTTATTACTACAACATATATTGTTTATGTTCCTAGATCGTGTACATGAATATAATGGACAAAAAACTTCATCCCCAAAAAACATGTGTTGTGGCTGATTTTAAAATGTTATTTATTTATTTATACAAGTTCAATATGTAACATTTATTGCATTACTTATATTTATAATGCAATATTTTTGTTTCTTCAACATTCTGTGTAATATATCGAACATTACAGTAGACAAATACTATTTTTGAAACTAGAAAAATTTATAAAATATATATTTATTGGACATGAAATTTTTGTTCACTGTATCTATTGATTTAGGAATGCCTTGTATATAGATATACCTAAATACATTTGGCCATTGCTAAAAATATGCACTAGAAATGATGAAACTCGCTTGTCCGCCTACGTTTGAGCAATTCAATGTGGCATGACGGAATCTGTGGGTCATTGTTGGATGTGTTGTAAGGGCTCGTAAAATATCACTGCGCCGACTGACGGCCATGCAGACATCGGGTTGCCACTACAGGAACTTGTCCTGGCCCATTACAAGACGTGCTGTGCCGTGCCGGCAGCCAGATAGCTTGACGGTGACGGCTCACAAGTTTTCTGTTTGTGGGGTAGTATGTGAAACACAGCTCATCGGCATCTAGACAAACGAAATTGACATGAATGACTCAGAATAAATTTTAAATGGTAAAATCTAACATTGACTTTTCAAATATATAGAATAGTCAGAAAAGCACGAAAAATCAATGTAAAGGAACTTTTTTGTCAACAATTTTATGGTTGGACCTTGTTGGGAAGGTATTCAGAAGTACCCAAACAATTTTTGTACTTCAAAGATCCTCTGCTCCAATTCATATTAAAAATTTAATTTTTTTAACTGCATTTTTCAACCTAAAACTATGAATAACTCGAGATATATAGATCCGATCGGGACAAAAAACAAAACCAAAATCTTTGTAATTAAATTTTCTACACATCTACGTTTAGTATAGGTCTTAGAAGCTCAAACATAACCTACAGGAGTGAAAAAACTGGCTAAAAATCGTTGTTTTTTTTTTCACTTTGCTGCCCAGAGCCGCTGGGTGAACCAATCAATTTCAAACTTTCAGAAAAATCTGTCTTTTGCTCTAACAAAAAGATCCTAAAAATTTGGTGCAAAAATATTAAACCTAGTGGGCGCAATTAAATTTGTTATTTAAAATTTGAACTGGCCGCCATTTTATGCCAATAAATCCAAAACGGATAAATTTTTTTTAAAAGTAAGTTACTCATTGCAATGCAATTGGATGGCAATACCAAGAGAAAAAAATATGTGAGTCATAAATTCCAACAGAAGGGTGGGGCTCATATTGGTAGCTCATGATCTAACTGACGAATAGTTTAGTCAAGAAAATTAGTTTATTCTGTTCCATGAGGTAACTGTCCGCGATGGCGGCATGACCAAGTATTAAAAAAATATATTGTAATATAAAAAATAAATTTCAATATTTTCTATTTAATCTTGTTGTTTTTACGCTTCACCTGTTTCCGTTGTGTTGTGGTGCAATTTTAAGTCATTTACCAGAAATGGTCGCATCCCCTCGGTTTGGAGACGCGTGTCGGAGATATGTTTAAAATTCTAGGATCGGTCCGCTGATTAACCTCAAAATTCTATGAAATTTTCTCTGAATGTGCCTCAAAGTTTTTATTTTTAAATCTTTTTTTTTCATTTTTTCAGTTTTCATTTTTCAATTTTTCACTGTTTCAGTTCAGTTTTTCAGTTGATCAGTTTTTTGAATTTTTTGGTTGTTTAGTTCAATTCAGTTTTTCGTTCTTCATTTTTCAGTTTTTCATTTTTTAGTTTTTCATTTTTCAGTTTCAGTATATTTTTTCAGTTGTTTTTTAATTTTTCAGTTGTTTTGTTGTTCAGTTCAGTTTTTCGTTTTCCAGTTTTTCCTTTTTTTAGTTTTTAATTTTTCAGTTCTTCATTTTTCAGTATTTAATTTTTCAGTTGTTCAGTTTTTTAATTTTTCAGTTGTTTAGTTCAGTTCAGATTTTTGGTCCTTCAATTCAGTATTTCATTTTCCAGTTTTTCAGTATTTCATTTTTCAGTTTATCATTTTTTCAGTTTTTCAATTTTTCAGATTTTCATTTTCCATTTCTTCTCCCTTTAATAATAGCGTGGGTGGCAATGGGGATGGCAGAGGGGGTGGCAAATTCTCAAAAAATTTTAGAGTCTTTTGGTTCGCGTGTACACAGTAAATCTAAATTTAATTGGCTTTTCTCCCTTTAATAATAGGGTGAGGGCAGCAATGGAGGTTGATGTCAAAAAAAAATTTTGAGACCTTAACTTTTAGTACATGCCCTAAATTGTAATTTTATCTACTTGCTTTGCCTATTTACCCGTATTTACCCCCGAACTGGGGCGAGCGTAGGTGCGTCTTTACTATGTACATACTTCGGTATGCGATATAAAGCAACGACAGGCGCAGTTAGTACTTGGATGGTGACCATTCCAACGGAAACCGCGTTCTCGCCTCACACGTCTTCCAGCGGCTTGTATATCAGTGTATGCGCGGAAGCTATACAACCTTAGGCGAGGGTTGTATAGGAGATATACCATCCTTCGGAGGGGATGTAAAGCCGTCGGTCCCTTGTCTATTAAATGTTAGGTCCCTACTCTTCTTAAGGGAAGAGGTTCGGCAAAATTCCTGGTTGGGGGTAGCTCGTCTACAGGCGTCGGTGTTAGGCCTCAGTAGCGGAAATAGGCCGACGTTAAATAAATGTTTAAAAAAAAATACCCCCGAACCCTTCAACGGAATTAGATCGAAATATGCTCTAGTTCCAGATCTTGTTATAATACATAAGTGTACCAAATTTCAAGTCAGTATCATAAACGGTTCCAGAGTAAACATGCGCACAATAAAAAAAAAGTTACAGACTGACAGACAGAAATCTGTCTCTTTGAGAAAAAGAAACTAGCTGTAACCAAACGTATATATTTTAAGTTCGTATACGTTATAAAATATTGAAACGACATTCCTCAAATCGTTCGAGGTACGAATTTATGAAAGAAATATCCATAAAATGTAATGAAAAATGAGGAAAACCTATTTAAATTTTTTTCTACTCCCTTAGGTAAATTTGCCGTAACAGTCTATAGAATGGATATGAAATCGGTCAGTCACAGTTAATCTTCCCAAAAACTGTGGTACATCACCTAAAATGCTTTTGAAATCATTATACAGTCAAAATTTTAGACGTACGGCAAAAAAAGTAGCCGTGTGCGAAGATGGAACGCGTCGACTGTAACCGTCGGACCACCGTGTCGCCTTCATAAAGTCTTTCACCTACACCGTGAGATTAAGAAGAAATTATTTGACGGAGACAAAATGTCCGGTCTGTAAAGTAGCATTTTCTAAAGGCCACAACTTTCTTAATATTTATGGTAGAGAAATGGAATTATGCATAGACGTAGATAATTTATTGTACTATAATTTAGTTAGATACGGACATTTTGGCCCGAAACGGCCTATTTAGCGAGATATTCGGCTTTTAATGAAAACGCTACGTATTTTGGCCACCCGACGTCGTTTCCTTCAAAAGGCTGCAGCTCGGGAACGGCTCGTCGTAGGTGAGATTTGAAAAATGGAAAGGAATCCTCATTAAATAATCTTGTCCTTTGGTAGTTTTTACTTTTAAGAAATTTCCAGCCGCTTAGAAGTTATGCCACGAAAACCGAAAGCCTTTATAAATATACATTTCTGAAGAGGGAGGGGCAAGCACCTCTACAATATAACTAATGTATTTTCTTTATTATATTCTCATGTTGAATCGTCATTTATTAATAATACAGGGTCTGAAAATGTTAACATGATTTGTCATTGTATATTATAACCGCTAAGAGCCAATATAATTATGCCCGATTTACATAACTAAAATATCGCAAAAAATATCACGCGACTTGTCACCAATTTTATTGCACAGAAGTGTACCTGCGATGTTTTGTGCTATCTGGTAACTAATTAACTAATAGAAAATATTGTTAACTAAAACTTGGAAGAATTTGTATCATTAATACCTATTATACAGTGTGTCCCACTTCGTACTAAGCCACCCCTATAACTTGGCTATTTGTATTTGGATGTGTATATATTTTTTACAGCACATAACATCCATAATGAACCTTTGGAAGGTATAACTGTTACTCAATCTCCATTTCAAAGCTAACTGTGATGTTTTGAAAATGGGAATTTTGCAAACGTAACATTAGCGATTGAGATAGAGGAAGAATGTATTTGGAAAAGTCGTTCAGAAAAATTAAGTAAGTTCAAATATGAAGTTTCATTTGAAAATATTGATTTTTAGTTTTTTTTTTTTAAATATTGCGTCAGAAAAATTCGAGGTTTGGGCTAGTTTAGAGCATCCAGATTGCTATGAATCTCAATCTACTTACATCAATTATTGTAAACACCATAGATGTCAACTTTTACGTCAAAATGCCTTTGAAATTAACAATTCCAGAAAAAGTGGAAATTATTCGTCTCGTTGGAGATAATGTTCGTTCCTTCAGAGAGGCTGCTAAAATATTTAATGGTAGACATCCCGATCGTCCTCCAGTACATCATTGCACCGTAGCTGCCCTTAATAGGAAATTTGATCAAACCGGCACTATTGTAAAGCCAAAATTGAAACCTACCAAAAGGCATCCAGATGATGATATTATACTGGGTTTTGTTAATGGAAACCCACAAACCAGTGTAAGAGAAATTGCGCAGGAATTTATCAAAAAACAAGATCTGGCGTTGCCTTCGCAGGCACAAATTAAAACCCTTCAAGCCAAAATTTCTTCACACGTTGCAAGAAGGGGACCCAGAACGAAGATTAGAATATTGTTATTGGCTGCAAGGCAATTTTCTAGAGGACCGTCGTTTTATCTATAAAATACTCTTCTCAGACGAAGCCACATTTACCACTAATGGCGTGGTTTCGTCACAAAATTGTAGATATTGGGCTGCGGATAATCCAAATTGGGTAATCACATGCAAAAGTCAGTACTCCCAAAAAGTTAATGTATGGTGTGATATCCTGGGAACCCGGCTAATTGGTCCAATTTTTTTCGAGGGAAATTTAAATGCTGAGGTTTACTTGAATTTCCTTAACACAGAATTGTCCGATGCCATAGACGATTTACGCTTACATTGCAATGAGATATCCACTTCCAACAAGATGGCTGCTCAGTACATAATGCCTTGGTTGTGAGTGAATGGTTTAATTCAAATTTTCCTCTCGAAAATTGATAAGACGTAATAGTGCACTTTGCGAGTTTCCGTCCAGATCCCCAGATATTACTCCACTGGATTTTTATTTATGGGGTGCACTTAAAGAAAAAGTTTATAAAAGCAGACCACGCACACGACAAGAATTGTGTAATAGAATTTTGGAAGTTTGTCGATCAATATCTCCTGAAGAATTAAGAAAAGTATCGAATCATAATAAAAGAAGAATTTTAAAATGCATTGAAGTTGAAGGCGATCTATTGGAAAAATATTTCAGATAATTATTATTGTTAGCATTGTTAATATTGTGTTCGGTTTTCTTTGAATTAAATCCCAGATAGCATACGACGTCCCAGAGACGTCCAATTTTGGTTTTAATTTGGTCTGAACGTCTTAGGACCTAAAATGGACATCCTCAAGACGTCCAGAGTGGGACGTCTTTGTGACATCAAAAAATGTACATCTTTAGTATGTCCATATTAGGCCTCCTAGCTTTTTTTATTGTGTTTTGAAAAATAATGCATTCATATCCAAATCAATAATTCTTTGCGTGAAATAAGAATTTCGTCGTAGATGTAGAACTTGTAAATTCTAAAAAATAGCAAATTACTAACTTCTAAGTTTTGAATTTACCGCGCTTTTCCAGCGATAAATGTCATTCTGGCACAACCGCATTCGTTTGACTTAAGTTAAATTTTTGCGATCTCGCGGCTTACACTAATGTCTTTAAGCGCCTTGAAGCGGGACGCCATTTGCTAGCGTACTCCTGAAGCCGCGCGATACCGCTGCAAGTGGCTTTAAGCGTGACGTCATGACTTATTCGCTCGAATGGCACCGCTTATCGCGTCTAATGCGCAAAAATATAGCTTTCGTCATGTTTTCGGGTTGGCCTTATGTCTGACAGTTGAGTTGATCATTTCATTTCAACTCCTTTGTTTTGCAGAGTTTTATCCTGTGGTTTTATGTATAGTTGGCCAATATTGTCCTGACTTAATAATTAAGGTAATTTATTTCGATTATATCATGCATTTTCTGGCACAAAATTAAAATTTAGAAGAACAAAATTTTATTTCCCAGTACCAACTGTATTGTTATTCCATACTTGATTTAATTATAAGTTTGTTGAATATAAAGGACTAAAAACAGTAAAAATTGTGTAAACTTTTGAGTCGAGGCGGTATTGTTGGGTATAGAATTTGCCTCTAATTCAACCTTTCTAGTCTCTGTGGTGTAACTCGTGTATACAAATTGACCACTAACATGGCAGACAGGCAGGCAGTATACAATAAACAGAGGAAAGGCCGATTCATCACACAATGCTGCAGCCAAGCTGTATACAGAGTGTTGCATCATGAGAGGGACATAGCTTAATAGGAGGTAGAGAACATCAGTGGTAACCGGAACCTCCCATAGAAATGTCTCATTGGGCCTTCATTACGAAGTTACAGGGTGTTAAATAATGTTTGGCCAAACCTGTTTTTTGATTAAAAATTTTGTTATTTCATACCCGATTACTTATTAGGACCACAGTTTTTTACCAAAATGGACCTTTAAAACGTGCCGGAATTAGGATTCACCCAGACCACCTAGGCTCAATAGAATTTTTGCAAATTTTAGTTATAAAACTATTTATTTCACGTGCCTCTCATTTAATAGGGTTCTGTAATCCATTTTCTTGCACATTTAACAACGTATTTAAATAACCACGAAGGTGTAACAAAAAAATGAAATAGGCCATTTTGTTTGTTTTTTCTTGCTCTTTTCGAATATCGTATCGAAATTTCAAAAAAATATATACAGGGTGATGTTTTATTGATGCAAAGAAGAAACATAAATTATAGTGAGTCCGGACCTGGATATATTTTTTTTATACATGTACCTCTTGGGGCTCGTTAGTACATTAGCCGTACCAAATATGAATCCGTTATTTCATTCCCTGTCAAAGTTATGACAAAAACAGGTTTGGCCAAAAATTATTTAACACCCTGTAACTTCGTAATGAAGGCCCAATGAGACATTTCTATGGGAGGTTCCGGTTACCACTGATGTTCTCTACCTCCTATTAAGCTATGTCCCTCTCATGATGCAACACCCTGTATAATTAGGTAAAGTATACTTTGATATGTGGATGGGTTGATAATATGCGTACGATTTCGTATGTGTTGCACACAAAGTTATCGCAATAGCAGAGAAATTCAGTAGACTTATGCGACAATAATTTTTTGCTATTACAGAGTGTGCCGCCACACGTGTAATCGCATGCATATATTATCAACTCATTCACATGCCAAATTAGACTTTACCTGACTATATCGCTGCTAATAAAGATGACATTTTTTCACCTACTTGTGAATATCTCAATAATATCCCGTGAAGGTCTTTTTTGGGACTAGAATGGACCAGAATAAAATGTCTTAACAACGTCTCCGTAATGTCATATAAATGCCTTTTTTAGGCCTAAAATGGACTAAAATAAGGCGTCTTAAAAACGTTTTGATTAGTAACAATGGACATCCCCAAGACGTCTTCTGTACGACTTACGTCTTAAAATGGACGTTTTTAAGACGTCTCGAATGTCCCATGCAGACGTCCCTAAGACGTCTTTGGTATGTCTTAGTGCTATCTGGGATATCAGCATTATGTAAACTGGTTTATTAAATTAAAAATTTCCAACTATTTTCTGGAATTCATAGCAATCGGGATGCTCTAAACTAACCCAAACCTCAATATTTAAAAAAAAAACTAAAAATCAATATTTTCAAATGAAACTTCATATTTTAACTTACTTAATTTTTCTGAACGACTTTTCCAAATACATTTTTCCTCTATCTCAATCGCTTGTCACTTTTGCAAAATTCCCATTTTAAAAACATCACGGTTGGCTTTGAAATAGAGGTTGAGTAACAGTTCTACCTTCCAAAGGTAGTTCATTATGGGTATTATGTGCTGTAAAAAATATATACAAATCCACATACAAATAGCCAAGTTCTATGGGTGGCTTAGTACGAAGTGGGACACACTGTATAAACTACTACATACTAAATATAATATGATCGATTGTTGCGTTTTACTACATAATATAAGTTAAATGTACCTAACATTAACTCGAGGCATAATCCTACCTTTAGCTGTGATATACTCAGTACCCATTCCACTAAACTTTTACTGAAGTGGCTATTCTAAACCTTGATGTAAATGTTATCTAATACACTATATATTATCACGTATTTCACTACTACGCTTGGTATACTTTCTTATTATATATTATTTTGTGCTGCGCTGTTTCTGGATGTTCTAGTGGAGAATAAAAGTATTAATATAGTTATTATTAATATGAGTGCTATTTTCATGTGTCCTCCATTGTTATTTTCTGCATCTATCCCTCCACTATCGGTCCGGATACTTATTCCTATTTCATCACTGTCATTGATGCTATCTATCACGTCACGGCCACATTGGCAGCGGTGGTCATTTGACAATATTTCGAAATCTGAAAAACTGTCCCGACCTAGCAGGAATAGGAGTTCTTCGTCTGTTATTCTTCGTATCGTCATCCTAAAAACATTATATTTTGCAAAAAATATACATATACTTACCTAACTACTAAATATTACCTCATTCCAAGAAGTACTGCTAATAAAATCAAAAACAGAAATTTAACCGAAAAATAAATATTGGACCTAATTTTCTTGGTCCAATTAAGATAAAATTAAGTCAGATGGCTTCAAAAAACTTTGTACTTTACTAATGATATGAATTATGACATAATTTAAAATCAGTTATCAAAATTACGTCAATAAATTCATTACCAACAAAAAAATAACATTTCATTGATATGTCGATGTTTTCAAGAATAGACAAGGTTGAATGCCATAAAAACATCAAATTGGGAATAAATCTAAGAGATGTCGCCACCGAATATTGCTGTTAAACGTACTGCCTGCGATACAAAAAGTATCTTGGAGATTAAAATCACAAATTCTGTTTTATTAAAACTGAAATAATTGTACTGCCGAGCGCAAAAAATTTGACAAGTCCTTATAACGTATGTTTGCTAAGATCTAGTTGTGTACATCTAACTTTAATTTTTGTGACATTGTCAGTTAGTTGTCATAATTTATTGCAAGTGTGAGAAAAACTAAAATGCCTCATATAAATGATTTAGTTAAATCTGGAATTATTGCTAAAGCAGAAGACGGATGGTCAATGAGACAAATTGCACTGCGTTATAATATTGACAAAAATTCGGTGTGTAACATTTTAAGAAAGTGGAGAATAAACGGTACGATTAGTGGAAATTCTGGATCAGGGCGACGAAGGATATCAACTCAACAAGATTTGCAATTGGTAAATGCTTTAGTAGGAAATCCATTTTACTCAGTTATTCAGGCTGCTGAAGAAACGAATTTTCCTGGATCGAGTAGTACTGGTCGCCGGCGAGTAAAAGAGTCGAAGTTACGCTATCATGTAGCAGCACAGAAATACTTACTTAAAGCTGAACATAAAGAAGCTCGAGTAGGATTTGCGTTTGAATTTTTAGCGCATGATGTAAATTTTTGGAACAATGTAATCTTTACAGATGAAAAACACGCAGCGGTCGTATTCGTGTTTACCGCCCTTCGAATACTCAATTCGATGAGAAATGTATAGCTAACAATGATAAAAGTGGTAGATTTTTCGTCAATATGTGGGCTTGGGTATCGGCACGTGATCCTGGTGTTTTGTAGCATATTGAGGAACGGTTTAATAGTGAAATGTATATTAGGACTTTGGACAATGTTATGCTCCCTGCTGTGTCATAATTATTTCCTAATAATGAGTTCATATTTCAACAAGACAATTGTTTCGTTCATACTGCTCATACCGTAACAAACTGGTTTCAAAATAACAACATCACTGTTCTTAACTAGCCCAGTCATAGTCCAGATCTTAATTCTGTGGAAGAAGTATGGGGATTACTCGTAAGAAGTATCGAAAAACGAAATGTGAGACCACGGAATGCCGAAGAATTACTGGAAATAGTAAACAATGCATGGGAAAATATTACTAATGATTATTGTATAAGGTTATTTAATTCTATGCCAAACAGACTTATAGAAGTACGAAACATTAATAGTTAGTTTCTTGTTAAGTAGGATATCCTTTGTCCATTGATCCAAGATTTCTACTAATCGTACCGTTTATTCTCCGCTTTCTTAAAATGTTGCACACCAAATTTTTGTTAATGTTATAACGCAGTGCAATTTGTCTCATTAACCATCATCATTTACTATAGCAATAACTACAGCATTAAAATAAAAAATAAATTAAAAGTGACATCTGTTTTATTTCGGCTACTCATTACATATTCCAATAGAGACAGATATTTACATTAGAAAAAAAAAGTTGTCCTATTTTTTTCTGCTCACGGCAGTACACTGATGCCAAGACAACATTTGTTGGTTTGCCTGCCACCAAACATTCCACCTTCACGGCCGTTAGGTCAGATGTTGAGAGGTGTTGAAGTGGCTGGGTTTTGATACACTTAGTCTTGATAACCCTGTTATCCTAGTTTGAACTATTCAGGGTTCCTGAATTAGTGCCAGTGTGTCCTGCTCCACATCAAGTTGCCGGCACAGTACTGCCATCGCCGCCCTGCTGTGTTGCAGATTGCACTGTACTATGCTTACTTTGCTCTGTGTTTTTGGCGGAGCGTCCTTAGGGTGCCCGGCCCCCTTTGGGGGATGTGAATCCCTTGTAGGGACCGGCACGCATAGGGGGTACGCTGCCTTTGCTTTGAGCTGTGCTAGGGGAGATGCTCGGCCTGAGGGGTGCACTGCAGCAGCAGCGCAGTCCTCCTCTTCGCGTGCTTTCCTCCTCCTGCATTCTCCCTGTGGGGGATCGTATGCGGTGAGCCTTGTGGCTCCGCCGCATTTTGTTGCGGAGAGCGTTGCTGCTCATCTGCTGGTCTTTGCGGTGAACATGCCCGCTCTGCCGCAGTGGTTTTAGCTGATTGCTTATCCATTTGGTTGGTTTTATTTCATCCACTTAGCTCCTTACCCGCCACGGAGCCCCATGCTGGGGATGTCACACGGAAAGCCCGTGCGGTCATCAGGGTTACCAAGTGGAGAAGGTTGTGCATCCCCAAATAACGAGGCCAATCATAACCCGAGTCTGCAGTCCCCTACGCGCCCCCTGCCCCCAAGGACTTACCCTGCCGGCCCTCTGATGGGACGACGCAGCCGGTTGAGAGTGGGTTAGCTCTCGACCGCCCGTCTGGCCGAGCTCCAGACCAAAGTGATGTGTTGCGGGCACGGCCCGCTGAATCACCAGGCACCCTTCGTCCGAGGACACGGGTCGCCACGCACGGCACAAACACGTGGGAGCTGGTTCGCGGGAGTGCTTTCCGCTAGATCCGACCAGAATATTGGTCCCAGAGAATCCGCTTATGACACTCACTCACCATGGAGCCTGTAAGGACTCCATGGCTTACCCCTAGCCGCTACCCGGGGACGCGCCTGGTGGGTAGCTCAACCTAATAGGATTATAAAGGTGTGCCAAGCACATCCTAAATATTCCAACCAGGTTACTTAACCCTTAATCCGCAATATTTTTTTAACAAATGATATTTTAGACGATTTAATTAATTTATGGCGTTTCCTTGTTTTTATTAAATAAATATTTTATACAAAAAACGGCCTACTACAGAGAGCATCATGCATACTAAGTTACTTCAGCAAATATTTAGTGTCCGTGCAAGAAGAACCACACACGAATTTATCAATCAAGGATTAAATGGTACTAAACGTAATTCCGCTTAATCTACTGCCAAAAGCAATAAAAAAATGTATTTTCTGTTATGTGATGTAACTGATTAGGAATGTTAGTTGAGTTTTAGAAATAGTCTTGGTGGAGAAATGAAAGAAAAATAAATATATGTATTTGTTTATTTATTTATTACTGTAACAATTTTATTTTACAATTATATGTAACTGATATACAGCAAGGGCGTAGATAAAAGGAGGTAGAGGTGGTATCCCCCCCCCCTAGTGGCTTATCTGCATTATAATTTTTTAATTTTAATGGTTAATAATCCCTAATTAATTATTATTTTATTCGATATGCATGATACGATATAGCATTTCTGTGATTAAGAACAAAAAAAAATCAACTTTTTAAATTTTTCATATTAACTCCCCCCTTCAAGAAAAATCTGTTTACGCCCTTGATATACAGTGCGATCCATGTTATGTATGGAATAAATACACTTTAGGCGTAATTATGAAACAGGTCGATTTTTAATTTGAAATTGAAATTTTTCAGCATATAAAATAATAATTATGACTACGCCTCGAAAATATTAAATTAGAAAGGGGGTCGTGCAACACCTCGTACGAAAGGGATTTTGATTCTCTATTTAGCAGTATAAAGTATTTTTTTATAAATGTTTGCATTAATCATTAAGAAAATTATTTTTGAAAATGTAAAATTTATTTTATTATTGCATTAAATATACAGTATGTCTCACTTTTCATGACTCCCATAATATAGCTCCTTTATTAACCATGCGATTTTCTTAAAATTTGGGTGGCAGGTACTTACCCATAAGGAGATTGTGCCACGGTAAAATATATAAAAATATACCAGTGGGGTTCGTCGTTATGAAGAAAAATGGACCTAATTTAAAAAAAATATATATATTAGGCAAAGCTTAACTGAAAAACAATATCATAATCTTATTCATCGTTATTAAAAACTCACCAGTACCGAATTTCAAAAAGATAGTGTATGTGGTATTCATGTAGTAAGAACATGAAGTTTTACTTTTAAACAAATTTAACATTCTCAATTTTAATGATAAACACCATATGTGCAACTTTTACGAAATCACACTAATAAGGTTAGAATTTGACCCACCTTTTTCATGATGTTCGTAAACAAAATACAGCAAAGTCCATTTTTTGTGGGACTAAATTTCTACATTTGCCTTTTAAACATAAGTTGGCCATGATAATTCAAAATTACTTTGAAGTTTGGGTGACATTTCATTATTTTTATGTTTACACAAATTTCAGTATTTTTTTATTATTTAATAATGGCACGTTTAACAGTTCGTGAAAAAGTGGAAATAATTCGTATTTTAGGTGAAAATATATCATTCGCAGAAGCTACAAGAATTTTTAACGCATGGCACCCAGAGCGAGCAAATAGCCACGTTAACACAGTAGCAATTACTAATAACTTGTTCAACGATACTGGTAACATTCGAAAACCTAAGCCAAGAAATTATATTATAAACCATACTGTTAGACATCTCTAAAACGGACTGATAATTACATTATTTAGGCAAGATCCTCATGCCAGTATCAGAAATATAGCACGTCATTTAAACATTGACAAAACTAAAGCAAGGAAATGCAAAAAAACAGATTAAAAGTTCAAACCGAAATACCGAATACTTTGTTCGAAAGCGACAATTTGAGAAGGCCAGATTATTGTTTTTGGGCACAAGGAAATTTTCTCAATGATATGAATTTCTTAAAGAAAATAATGTTTACCGATGAAGCTACATTGAATACAAATAGTGTAGTCTGCAGCCAACATATCCGATACTGGGCTGCTGAAAATCCTAATTGGTTAATAAACTGTAAAAGTCAAACGATCGCAAAAAGTGAATGTTTGGTGCGTTATTTTAAATGAGCAGATTATAGGACCTTTCTTTTTTGAAACATTAAACGCCGAAACATTTTTAAACTTTCTTGAAAGAGATTTTACTGATATTTTGGATAACATGCGTCTTTAAATAATTCAGCATTTAATACTGCAACTAGACGGAGCAGCAGGTCATAATGCCAATGTAGTTCGTAACTGGCTTAACACACATTTCCCCCTGAAATGGATAGGTCCAAGAAGTCATCTTCAAGATGGCCACCCCGGTCTCCGATCTAACACCAAAAAGCTTTTGCTTTTGGGGGCGTATTAAAAATTTAGTATACAAAGAGAGACCTCAAAACACAGAACAACTACGGGATAGAATAATATAAGCTTGCGTACAAATAACCTGCAGTATTACGAAAAGTCGTGAGGCACAACAGAAAAGTTATAGAAAAATGGATTCACATGGATATGTTGAGCAAACTGTGATTTAGTTATCTGTGTAGCCCTTATTACGTGTTGAATGTTCATGAATTAAATTTGTTTAATATTTAACGTTTTTTGCCTCAAACGTAAACTATTGTTTGATTAAGTAAAGCTGACTGACGTCACGTGATTGATTCTAAATGGAAAGCCTGCCTTCTTCCATCTTAATCAACTCTTAATAAATAAATAAAATAAAGTTATGATTCTAATAATCGATCCCTTAAAAAGAGAAATTTTCTTTTCTTATTACACGAACACCACATACACTATCGGAGATGGACACGCTCCGCTATACAGGCTGTTCATTTTATCAGGGCACTCGAGAATATCTAACTTAATATCGGTCGTACAAAAAAAAATATTTTTACGAAAATCGTGGCGATTTATATAATCTACAAAATGGTTTAAAGACATTTGAAATCCATGGCCTACTTTAAAAGTTATGGCGGAAAATATCGAAAATGCGGAAAACGTCTAAGCCAAGTATCTCCGTTATTTGAAGAGATACGAGAAAATTTCTAAGGCGAAAGTGTTTTGCAAAACAGAGTGTTTCAACGAGGTTTTATCTAATTTTTTTCAAAACCGCTGTATTTTGAGACTTACTCTTCAGGCTGTTAAAAAAATTATTTTGAAACGGGCGGGAAATGGCGCCATTAAATAGAATATTTTCCTCCCTTTTCAACGATATATCACATGCCATATTTATTCATTGGTACTACGTTAGTGATTATAAAAACATTTTTTTTTAACCAATAAATTTTTTTTTAACAAGCATTATACTTGCCGTGGAGAAGTATGATTAAATAAAACAATAAAATAATTCAATAAGTTGGTCAAATGAGCGTAGCCCATTTCTAATGTTTTTTTTTCTTGGTGTTTTTTTTAATTGTTCATGTTTTCTCAAGATGGTGGCCAAAAATACGGATTTTGCGTGACGGTACGAGTGTATATTTTGATATGCTGAATAGGAGCGTATTACCTATCATTTACAACAAGAAAACTACAACTATTTTACTATTTCTACTGCACTATTAAGGATGCTATAGTTTATTTTGTTCTCAATTGCTTATTATTTTTATTTTATTTTATTAATTTTAATTCGATTGACATTTATTTTCTAAAATTTGAGATGAATTAGAAATTTGTCGCTTTTTCTTAAAAATTATTTAAAAAAATAAGCTAATTTCAAATACACATTTCTCAGAGTACCAATACGTTTCAAAGAAATTTTCTTGGGTTCGTATAATTGAAATATTTTATTTTATCAAAACACTAAAAATATACAGGGTGTCCGGAAACAAAGTAGAAAAAGATTAACCGTAGATTCCTTAGCCCAAATTAATTGGGGTTCTTCATATAACATTTTTCAAAATACCCCTTTGTTTTCAAGTTATAGCCAAGTTTACTCAAAAAATAAAATTCCAAAAAACTAAATATTTAGCATATCTACTATACTTATTGAAAGGCATCTTGTGATTTTTTTTCATTCCCTTGAGTGCTTCATCAAGGGGTGGAATGGGCAACCCCTAATATATTTTTAAACATATTTTTAAAATCCATTCATTTTACATTTCAGAATAAAATATTTTTTGATTTTCTTGTTAATTCTAAAACTTTTCCTTCTTTTTACAAAATGCCGGGTTACCAACCGTTACTGATACCGATAATGTTTTTAAAGTTTTAGTAGGCTGCTATAATCAAATAGTCTAAATATTCTTTAACAACTTCTATGCAATAATAAACGTACACATTTTTTAAATCAAATTGACGAATATTATATTTATTAATGGAATAATATATTCAATACAAATAATAATATTAAAGAAGTGAGACACTTTAAAAATTTATTAGGGCTTGCCTATTCCACCCCTTGGTGAAACACTCAAGGGGATGAAAAAACTCACAAGATGCCTTTCAATAATTGTAGTAGATATGCCAAATATATTGTTTTTTGGAATTTTAATACATTTTCGATTATAGCAGCCTACTAAAACTTTAAAAACATTATCGGTATCAGTAACGATTGAAATGTATGAACGTAAATTCTATTTTTTATCACGAAAACGATTGGTAACAGGCATTTTTTAAAGAAAATAAAAAGTTTGGCATCAACAAGGGAATCAAAAAATATTTTATTCTGAAATGTAAAATAAATGGATTTTAAAAATATTTTTTAAAATATATTAGGGGTTGCCCATTCCACCCCTTGGTGAAGCACTCAAGAGGATGAAAAAAATTCACAAGATGCCTTTCAATAAGTATAGTAGATATAGTAAATATTTTGTTCTTTGGAATTTTTTTTTTGAGTAAAAAAATGAAAATAGTTTTTAACGTACCCCTTGGGGCTATAACTTGAAAACAAAGAGGTATTTTGAAAAAGGACACAAAAATTTGATTTTTCCAAAAGAATAAAAACATATAAATAAAATTCAATCACCAGCAGTGTATAGTCTAAGTCAACGCATTCCTGCGAATAAAAAACGCAACAAAAACTTTACGACCTCATTAAAATACCATTACTTTTTGTGTCTCGATCGCAATTGACTCATTTACCTTTATAGGTTTTTAATGTGCGTCGGGTTGTTTGACAGGCATGCCGCATGGGCCGCGGCGACAATAACTATGTCGTAAAGTTTTTGTTGCGTTTTTTATTTGCAGGCATGCGTTGACTTAGACTATACCTAGATGTAATGTGTGTTGCTTCTGTCCTAGGTTCCATAAACAGCAAATCATTCGAATGCTACTCATTTTCGAGTACAGTAGAATATCTTTCGTGTATCCATAGGACAATGTTGTGATGTTCCAATTGGAGGAGTTTTACATGTAACGAAACTCCGTAAATAAGATATTTACCAAGTGCACTTGATCTAGCAAGCCTCTGGATCATTAGGATGGATTGATATGGTCTTTTATCAAACGCCGTAGAGATATCAAGAGCTTAGCTGTAGACAATAACTTAATTATTCCCGATGCCGTTGAGTTTAGTACTTACGCGTATCCGCTAAAGTTTACCGGTTTTCCTAAGCCCTAAAAATCTAATCTGACGATACGAAATCCAAACACTCGTGACTATTTTTTTTATTTATCGCCGATAAGCATATTATAATAACAAAGAGTCTATTTTTTTCTATCTTGAAGACTCATATTTTTTAATCAATCAAGTCAAAGTAGAAAATGGACACCCACCTATTATCGTTAATTCTAAATTTCTCGATAAATTGTCTTATTGTAAATAGTTTTTAATCTAACGTAATCCTTGTTATCCTCCACCTGTCAGTGCTTTATATAAATAGCAGCATCCAGTTATTACATCACAATTTTTAGAAAAAATCGTCATGTTTCGTGTACTGTGCTTGTTGGTGTTCGTTGTGTTTTGTGGTGTTAATAGTCAATATTGTGGTAAGATAATTATATGCAAAATACTAATGTTTATGGGGTAGTTCGAGGATATTTTCTGGCTAGTAATTTTCTTTTGAAAAAATTCAACAAACAAATTATCGAGATTCCCCTTTAGGTGTATAATTTCAATTGCACGTTATTCATTGTTCTAAATATATTAAAAAAACACGATCGAAAGGGGTGGGGGTAATAAACGATTGTCATAGAAAAATTAACCTCAATCTTAGGGATATCAATTTGCTTAAGCATCCAGTATAAATACATTATGATGACGTGAATGTTAGAAAAACCTGTTTGCCTCCAAGTTCTCTTTGTACCAAACTAATCTCATTGCTCAAAATACATTTTCTGTATACAAAAATCATACGATTGTAGACAGATTCAGTTTCTAGAGATTCCCTTTATAAAGTTTAGTATATTTTAACTTAGCGGATCTAAAAGTGGCTTCGCCGTCTGAACTAACAATGTATTGGATGGGTCAGAAATACCAGTGGCTCTCAAACAGTTTACGAATGATAACTGTAACGCGGTCGCTAAATAATTATAAAAATATTAAAGGTGTTATCATAAAATGTTAAGAAGCAAGCAAATCTCAGAGAAGAACACAGAGACGAAGCAGTTTTCATAAACACTAAAATATTTTGACATTACACTTAAACAATTAATCTACTCGATACGGGTTTCGCCATTCGTGTATTAAAATATAGATATTGTAATTGAAACTATAAAGCATATGCAATCGAATACTTTAGTCGGCGCGTTCCAAGATTGGTGTATTAAAAAATAAAATATGTAAACCCTTAACCACTTTCACTATTATTACTAGCATCATCACTATTAGAAGAGTCAGAATCGTCAAAAGTAATAATAGTGGGGTCGATCTGGCATTAAAAATGGCTTGAAAAGGATTCGTTTTTTTTTCGAATTTTTTTTGTGATGTTAGGAATCGTCAGGAAAATTTTCCGATCGAATTTTTTGCGGGGGGGGGGGGAATTTACATGTAAAAATAGGGAAAAACTTTAATAAAAACTGGTTACGAATCTTAAGTTTAAATATACGAAGTGAATTGTTTGAGAACAGAAATATCTTTTGCCTGCATTTCGGCGGCCTCCCGTATACCTCTCGAGGGATGGGTAAATGAGCGTAATTTCCAAATTGCGGTTGGCTATTGTAGTTGGCCATTACTGCCTCCAGCCTGTCGGCATTTTTGCCTTAAAGGTATGACCTTTGTTAGTTTTACGATTATGGTTTTTCCGTGCTTAATTGTGGGAAAGTACGCTACAATTAACATTAATATTTATATCAACAACGATCTTCTTGTCACTTTGACCGGGATTAAGCAAATTCACTCGATAGGCTGTTTCTGAATAAGAACTTTTCAGCGATTTCCATCTTACTGGACAGTGATACTTCTATATAACTTTCCGCTATCGTAATGAATTTCCAACCACCGTGACGCTTGACAGTAGTATTATCGCCTCCAGCATTGGCCAACAATGTTGCCGAAAAACGCCTCATTCCAAATCCTGTAAAACTTTCTGGATCAAGGAGCCCAAGAAATGAAGCCACTTTTGAAAACGTTTTCAAATTGTGTTGATGCCTACATGTTGTGTAGTACATTTTCCACCCGCATATCGCAAGAAAAATTTCCAATCGGCAGTTTTAGGTCGCAAATTGATTAATTTTCGACACATTTTTACAGTATTGACTGAAAAAGCTTCTTCCATGATCGTGAAACTTCTTGAAATGTTAGTCTTCGTATCCGAAATGAGTATGTACAGATAACTACCTTTGTCTTGTACTTGGCTGATATCCAAAAAGGTTAACTCATTACACCAACAAGCACCTGCAATTCACAGGACCGTTGCAATATGTAATGAGTTCAAAATAAAAACTCAATGTATAAATTGGAATATTTACATCGTGTATTTCCTACCTTAACTTGTAAATATTCCTCATCCGGTGCTTCTTTCAAAAAATTTTCGATTTGCTTTCTCTCCAGTATCTTTGCCTTCCTTGGTTTATAATTGCTTAATTCGGCTTTCAAATAAGAATTAAGTTTACCGTACTTTGAAATATCAATACCTTTGTGCATTTTCAACGTTGATTTTAACATAGAGTACTTTTAGGCTGTGGCCGTTACCTTTTTGAGATGAAAAAATTAATAGCAGGCAACGGCCGACTGGAATATATAGTTGAGGTCATAAAAAATTTTAAAAAAAACTTTGGAACTTGAGATGAAGGGAAGTAGTGAAATGGGGCGCTATTTAAGGGATGAAAACTGTTTTTCGTTATTTGTGGCGAAACGTGACTTAGAGAAAAGTGTTTCATACAAAAGTTGTAGATAATAAAAAAATCTAAAACTTTTATTCCATATATTTTTCGACATAACCTCAAAGTTTGCGAGAAAATGACGAAAAAAAATTATGGGAAATAAATATTTTTCTAGATTTTACCATTTTTCCGAAAAAACACCCCTACCTTCGGCGAACAACTTTATTGATTTTTTTTTTGATTTTGATGTTCTACTAGTGCTCATTTTTTTCGTCGAGATGTCTACTTTCAAATGGTACGTCGATGTTAGTGATTTATTGTCATTTAGCTGCTTAAAATTAAGAAAACCGAAAAAAAATTTTTGGAATCTCGAATTTGTAGATTTCTTTCATTATTTTCAATTGTTTAGCATATTTATGTTAATAATTCATAATATTTAAAAAACTTACTCTGGTATAAAATAAATAAAGTTGAATTAATTTCGTCACGGAAAGGTAGGGAAAACTTCATGAAACTTAACATTTACATGGAAATCAATAGTACTTTATTAATTTTCATAAGCTACAGTTAAGTTTCGAAAACTTTATATGCATATTAAATTATTCTAAATACATATGATAAAATACAACATACAATTTATCAATAAAATAATTGTTAAAATCTAATCAATTTTAGGCCATTTTTGTTGTGGTTCGTTTTCTTCATCGATCAAACTCTCAAATTCTATATTATTTTCAAAATCATTGGCATTTTCAGGCTCTTCAATTTCGATGTTATTATTCTTTATTATTCTAGCAAGAAGAAATGCTATTACACTTGTGTATGGTTCGTGTTTAAAACAATGGGACGTATAAAATGAATCTTTGACGTTGCTTGAGCCTGGTTTGTGAAAATAAATATCCAGCCCATTCGAATTTAATTGGTGTAAAAGAACTAGTAAATCGATGTCTTGACCCACGATTATTACAGTTTTATCATCTTGTTTAGCTAATTGAATCGCAGTATTAACAATCAGTGCGTCGGCGTTTTCAGGAGCTCGCTTACACAAAAAGCTCTCGGACTGTAATTTATTTGACATTGTGATAATTAAATTGTTTTTATTATTTTGATTTGATAAAAATTTTTCTTGTGAAAACGGTATTTTACTTATACTTTGATATTCAAATGTGGGGGCGTTCGCTGATTTATTGCGACGTGATCGTTCGGATTGTTTCGTGCCCGACGAAATGGAGACAGGTACGGTCGTATATGTAGGTGCAGTTGTATTTACTTCAGGGTATCCATCAAAAACCACATAACTATTATTCGCATAATGACTTCGAACATAATTAATTGAGATATTTCTGTGAGATTTCCTCATACTATCATACTCTTGCCAAATAACGTGCGTTTACAAAGGACGCATCACAAACTGAAAAAATACTTTTGCACAACTAGACGAATAGAGATTTACTACTACAACAGAACGAGCTCTGCTGCTCTTGTGCAGGCTCATTTTGTCCTACCCCTCTCTACCCCCTACCTTCGATCGTTTTGGGCGGGCATTTCAAATACCTGTATGCTGAGAAATTTCAAATTTTGTAAATTTTTTGTTTGTTTGAATACGTAACAGTATTTTTTTGTTTGTATTCAATTTTAGCGTGGTTTCCAATAACTAAATTCATTAAACTTTAGTTATTTTATACCAAAGTAAGTTTTTTCATTAAAATATTATGAATTATTAACATAAATATGCTAAAAAATTGTAAATAATGAAAAAATCGACAAATTCGAGATTCGAAATTTTTTTTTTTTCTGTTTTTCTTAATTTTAAGCTGCTAAATGGCAATAAATCACTAACATCGACGTACCATTTGAAAGTAGACATCTCGACGAAAAAAATGAGCACTAGTAGAACATCAAATCCAAAAAAAAATCAATAAAGTTGTTCGCCGAAGATAGGGGTGTTTTTCGGAAAAATGGTAAAATCTAGAAAAATATTTATTTCCCATAATTGAAAAAATTCATGCTTATTATATGCAAATAATTATGTACTTTCACAAAGTTTCATTTAAATTAAATAATTTTCGCGCGAGAAAAAAAATAAAAATAGAAAAATCGGTTTATCGTCATTTTCTCGCAAACTTTGAGGTTATGTCGAAAACTATATACAATAAAAGTTTTAATTTTTTTTATTATCTACAACTTTTGTATAAACACTTTTCTGTAGGAGGTCACGTTTCGCCACAAATCACGAAAAACGGTTTTCATCCCTTAAATAGCACCCCATTTCACTACTTCCCTTCATCTCAAGTTCCAAAGTTTTTTTTTATTGTTTATGATCTCAACTATATATTCCAGCCGGTCGTTGCCTGCTATTAATTTTTTTTTCAGCATTAAAAATCCGTAACGGCCCCAGCCTATTTGTCCACACTGAAGAGGCAGCAAACCGTTCCTCCACATTGAAAATGCAGGATAGTTAACACCTCTTGAGTAATTGCTCCTTCTCCCATGCCCCCTTTCTTCGCTGGTTGTCGACTTCCACCAATTCCTTCCCTTCTCGCATACACTTTTGCTCTTCGCTGGTAACAGACGTAATGCTGCTTCTAGAGCTTCTTGCATGATTTCAGCTGGAATGAAGAAATTCTCAGCATTCTCACTCATATTTTCTGTCGATTTTGCAAATTTTTTCGTTTTTGTCAACAAATAAATAAACTCTTGTCATAGAAACGATTTAAAAACCTTCTATTTTTTTGCTCAAAATCAAAAGATTCTTAATCAAAATAAATTTGTCAAATCTGACGTTTTCCAAAATTAGAATATTTCACCTCCTCTCATACGGCTTTCACGCTCCTAATTTGGCCGTGGTCGTTGATAAAACGTGGAACTACATTCGGGGATTAACAAGCTTTCAATCCATTCGAAAAAAATGTGACCCTCCCTCGGCTGCGCGTCGACTGCACATTTTTTCTCGTAGATTAAAGGCTTGTTAATCCCCTTATACAATGAATAACTATTAGATCTCATAGACCTTATTATATCGTCCTTTTTCGTTTTATTATTTGGTACTTTATTTAATAGTCGCGAATGATAAAAAGTGTTATTCATAACGATAACTGAATTTGGGGGAGTATTAGGTAACAGCTGTTAAGCGAACAATTTTCCAAACAAATCCGTGGTCATATCTTCGTGATAGTCAGCAGAACATTGTTTTACTTTTTTTTGGCTGACAAGAGTAGTGCGTTGGGTACGAACCCATTTTTACCTGCGGCATGCAGAATTATAATACGTTTTCCCCTTGAACATGGCGCATTTAAAGTACAATTTTGAGTCGCGCCTACCCAACCGTAATTAACAGTATCGTGCGTATCAAACCCCGTCTCGTCAAGATATATTACCGTCCAATTTGATTCGGGGTACTATTTTATTTTACGCAAATATTCCTATCAACTTCGGCGTAATTCCATTACTATTAAACGGTTATTAATTGTTTATATTTAAATCTGCATTCTAATAAAATACCTCTTAAATTTTCCAATGATTGATAATTATAATCAACGTATTACAACACAATTTATACGAAATCATTTTCAAAGTAGAGACTTCATTTTCTTGATAAAAATTATAAATGTTTAAAATGGGTTTGCACGTGTAAATCTTAGTTCTTAAACTCCCAGCTTGATTCGATCGACTCTGTTACCTCGTCTTCAACATTTTCATTATGTAAATTTTCTTCTGTATCGAATGGTCTCCAAAAAGCCATTTTAAAAATATTTTTTTAAAAAATATTACAGTTAATAATTATTTTAGGTAAATACAGGGTGTCTCAACAAGAGCGCCGGATTTGAATTTGCCGCCATTTGGTTTGTGTGATTAGTTCCGTGTTCATTTGTTGACAGTTGTCATGTACAAACCACGCGATTAGAAGTCATGCAGCACTAATCAAACGAGCAACGTATAATTATTGTGAAAACTCACAATAAAAGTAGTGAAAGTTTTGCGGAAGCAGTTCGCAGATTACGTGCAATTTTCGGACGCGACAATGCACCAAATGAGTCGACAGTTCGCCGTTTAATTAACAAGGTTGGGACAAAATTCACAGTGATGGATGAGAAGAAGTGAGGTACCGTCATCGGTTTAAGCGCTGAGAACTCGATCGGCGAAGTAAGCAGCGTTGGTCGAGTCCGTCACTTGGATGGGTGAACGGCATCTCTGTTATAGGGTATTCCCCCTATATGTCAAAAAACAGAAATCAAAAAATGCAAAATTAACAAAAAATTCATATTAGTTCGGGCATCATGGCAAACCATGATAAAAAAGCCAACCAGGCATAGTTTACCACAAAAAACCACATCCAAGGTCACCAAAATCAGAAAAAATTCACGCACAATCCATAATTCTCAAATAACGTAAAATCACCGAGAACACACTCCCAACATTCATTCCAACAATTTTATTAAAAAAAAAATCACAAAAAACGCCCCTTAAAAATATAGCCCCCGTATATTCATCAACATAACCAAAATCACTATCTAAATCCAAAGTTTCAACGCCTTGCTTCAATTAGTAAATTTTCTATAAACAATTTCAATTTCAAAATCTTATTACTTCTTGACGACCCCTCGTATACTTCAACTTACCTTCAAACACACCATTCAACTTCAATTCATTCGATTCTTGCATCCATTTCAATTTTTAATCTTATTACTTTTCAATCACCCCCTGTATACTTCAAATCACGTTCCTTGCCTCGAGCCTTAAAAGTACAAATTTCATTTCATCAAATTTCCGCAACCCGATTGCTATTTTAAATTTCACACATTTTGATCACTCCTTGTATAATAACATACAAGCATACAATATCTCCGTTCAACTCGACTCGTACCCGTTAGGAATATTTTAATGTCTTATCTTCATGCACTACGCACCTATCCGTTAATACCTTACTGGGTCGCGTCAGATTTTACTAATAACTTCTAAACCAAAATAGATCCAACTTTCATTCTAATTTTAATAAATTCCTATTTTCATTGTCGATTTTTCTATATAACTTTTATTTTCGAAACCTTACAATTTCCAGTATTGCGCAACATGGCGTAATAGATGACTCATCCTCGCCCGCACGGAGCGATTCCAAGCCTTTCCAGCTCTTTATAACGGGATGCGAGACTCGACGGGGCGCGAAAAACGAAACTTTCTCGTAACAGTATAAATAACGGCGTGCAACAAGCCGAATTTAAGTTCAGCTTTGGCAGTGACTCCAGTGTTAAGTATTCGCGTAGTGTTCTTGTGGAAAAAATAAGTTTCAAAAGTTAATCTTTGTGCTGTTGACGCTGGGTCCGGTTACTATTTAACTTATGTTGTAGATACTCCCGCCTAGCTAGGCTTTCTTATTCCCAGTCCCTGCAGTCTTTTCGTGACGAGCTGTTCAATTCTAGCTTCCCAGGCCGAAACCTGGTTAGAAAGAGTTAGTTTTAAGTAATCGCCTTAAGTGGCCCCTTCCTTTTTACATATTTATACTTCGCCTTAAGTGGCCCCTTTTTATGTTTAATTATAATAAAATACTTCGCCTTAAGTGGCCCCCCTTTCAAGTTTTTTCCCTTCGCCTACGAGGCTTAATCGTCCAAGTGAATTTTTTCAAATAAATTATTTTTCAATATTTTTTTTTATATATTTTAAACACAACATAAGACAGAATTTCTGTTGTCGATTAGTTTCAATTTCAAAAAGAAACTTGTAAAATAAAATAAATTCTTCTCAACTCTGTTCAACAATCTTTAATAAATAATTTTGTATTTCTTTTAAACTACCGTGTTATTTTTCAAGAATAATAATATACAGGGTGTAGCCGTCGACCCTACAATAGCTATAATAATCAAAACAGTGCTAATCTAAAGTGATAACAAATAGTGCAAACCACAATATACAGGGTGTAGCATTCGACCCTAACAAGCACTTCCAGAAATAAACCCTGAGATTCTACACATCGAAAAATAAGTGCGCGAACGCCTCTGGGGTCTCAGCTCTAAACCCCCACCGTACCAGATTTTTTATTTCACCGAACAGAGGTTGTTTCCGTGTTCATTTCATTTCGCCGTCCCGGTTGAGTGGAAGAGTAGCTGTGGCTAAATTCCGCCAGGACGTAAATATAAATAAGGCATTTTAAAAAAAAATAGAAGACCATTGCTTGTCGCCGTCCTTGTCGGTCGCTCGAAAACATAGCCGCAGTGAGAGAAAGTGTGGCCGAGAATCCAGGCACTTCCATTCGGCATCGTGATCAAGAATTGAACATTACCATACCCACTGTGCAACGAATTTTAACAAAAGATATTCATTTGCACGCATATAAGATTCAATTGACGCAAGAAATTAAGCCAAGGGACCATGCGCAGCGACGTGGATTCGTTGATTGGGGGCTGGAGCACTATGAAATTGATGCGGATTTCTCTAAGAAAATCATTTTCTCCCATGAGGCACATTTTCAACTAAACTGGTATGTAAATAGCAGAACTACCGAATTTGGGGTGCTGAAAATCCCCGTGCAATATTGAAGAAACCAATGCATCCACCGCGAGTAACTGTTTGGTGCGCATTTAGGGCTGACGAAGTGATTAGACCGTATTTCTTCCAAAATTCGGCTGACAATGCGCTAACTGTTACTGATGTGCGGTGTCGCGAAATGTTAACCGAGTTTTTGTGGCCCGAATTGGATCGAATTGATGTGGATGATATGTTTTTCCAACAAGACGACCTACCCCACAGCTCTCGAAACAATGGCGTTACTGCGGACCAGGTTTCCACACCGTGTCATTTCTCTGTTTGGCGATCAACATTGGCCACCAAGGTCGTATGATTTAACGCCGACGGACTACTTTCTTTGGGGTTATCTGAAGGACAAGGTGTATGAGAATAAGCCACAAACAATTGAACGCTTTAAAGAAAAAATACAGAGCGTTATTGCGGAAATTACGCCACAGGTATGCGAAAAGTTATCCAGAATTTTATGAAGAGAATGACCGTGTGCCAGAGGTCTCGCGGTGGTCATTTGCCGGATGTCGTGTTTCATGTTTAATCGCAACCCTTTCCCTTTACGTTGAAATATAAATATTCGCTTAATATAAATAAAGTGTTTTTTTAACATGCTTATCCGGTGCTCTTATTGAGACACCCGTTATAATACAAAGAACTTTTTTTTATTAAGAGAAAACCACCGGGTAACGTTAAATAAACAAACGTACGGCACTGCCCGGTTCCACGAAAACAGTCTCACACAGCACTTTCTCGTTTTAAAGCTGGTGATTCCTAACATCAGCTTGAACTCTTTATCGAAATGAGAGAAAAGAAATCGGCAGCTACTGGAAGCGGCTGGAACATCCCCACCCGGTGGGTCTTTAAAACCGAAAAGAGCATTAAATTGTGTTACAAAACGGCACTAAACGTAATCCGATCTCATCCAAAATCTTTTCTGATCTTCTGGGGCACTAAAAAAATCCTCAACTTAATGAATGTACAATCATCTGTGCGAGTTATTACCTACATTATCGCTCGTTGAATAATATACTATTAGGATATTAACAACTTTAACATCACTTGAATGACTAAGAAAGTCTAGTTATCCTAAATACTACAGATTTGTAAAGCAACAAACTGAAAATTATTAAAGTGATATTCTATAATAAATTCACCAACGAAGTTACAGAAAGCATATGATATTGATATTGTTACATCTACCTTTAAAATTTGTGACAATCCACTAAAAGTTACAAATATGCCGAAATCTTATTAACATGACATGACACCAACGTTATCGGATGACAAACGATGACAATGATAAAATATGCTAATTGCAATCCGATCGCTCGCGGCTGTCTTTGTTAAATGAAACATTAGCATTTCAGTAATTTTACTAGATTTTAGAGGAATATTTGTAGTTTAATTCTTCGATTTGTCTGTATATATATTTAAAAACGACACTAAACGTAATCCGCTCTACTTTTAGAGCAGTGACGAAACCCTCACACGTGAATTGACACGTGATGTGACGAGTTTCACGACGTAACGGCTACGCGCCTCGATCATGTCATGCGAAATGCGATCTATACCATATTTGCTTTGTTTTTAATTTTTTTCACGGAAACCTAATCGAAAGGGTGGAAGTGTGATATATCGGTGAAATCAAAATTTTAACTGCTTTTCAATGGTTCCATTGCAAATTGAAAGTAATTATAAAATAAACAATTTGTTGCGTCAAAATGACACTAAACGTAATCCGATCTCAACCAAAACCTTTTCAGATCTTCTGGGGCACTAAAGAAACGCACACGCAAAGTTTCATCCAAATCCGTTCAGTAGTTTCGGCACTATCGTGCTAACACACATACACACACACAGACATTTTTCAAAATCCACTTTTTTGGGTTCCTAGGACCTCAAAACGTAAAAATTTGATGTTATCTCAATTTTCGAACCTCACAATTTTATTGTAGAGAGGTTAAAATAAATATTAGCCACATTAGCCAGAAAATCAAATATTAAATAATATGTCATTTCTATCAGAATGTACGGTATTAGTTTCTTAACACTTACTTTTAGTTCCAGAGCCTATTACCGATCTACGGTTAAATCGAAGAAACAGTACTTTGCACTGGGCAGCCAGCTCAAACTGTGATGAGACCAGTTATCTGGTATACCTAATACAGGATACGGCTTTGGAGCACATTTACCAAGTTCATGATGCATGGTTGGACATTTCATTTCTGAGGGCTTGCGAGCCTTACCGATTTGTAGTTTTTGCAGTCTCAGATAACGCTCTAAGCCCAGAACGGCATCTTGACGCCAATGTACCAGCAGAACCAGGTAAATTTATTTTAGGGATTAACAAATGCAAATAAGAAGGTGTTTCTAATAGAGGATGAAATAGTTATTAATAATAATGCAAAACGTAATATTTTTACAAAAAACAAGACAATCGTGGACTATTTTCAGTAATTCTGAAGCACTATTGTGGAGGACTTGCCGGGTTTCCATATGAAATCTGCACTATCGTCGTTGTTGACATTGGGGCCTTTATTATGTTGGTAGTTATTGGAAATAATTTTGGGAAAATTATCAAACTTCTCGATTTATTCGTTTTTTGAAAATAGGAGTTGCAACCCCTAACTACAAAATCGTTTTTCTACGAAAGACGATCGATTTCTTAATGAAACCAAAGCGACATGGAAATTACTAATTAGAATTACATTACATATTTCTTTCATAATTTTCCAACCAACAATGAGGCAGGAAAAAATTAGGGGTGGTTTTTCGTGGTTATTTCTCGAGGTATACCGACCAAAGAAATCACGTATAATCAGCAAGTGTTCAACTATAATGCGTAGCAATTACATAAATGTGCGACTGGCGGAACATATTTGAAATAATAAAAATTCTATGCAGGTAGGGACATAGTGTATTCTGGCCAATCCAATAAGAGCCACTAAAATTAAAATCAGCATTTATCATAAAATACTACATTGACATTGGAGTTGTTCCTGTAAAGAATATTTTAAGATCGTTTTCAGTTAATTCTAAAGAAGAAAAAGTTGAAATAATTCCGGCGAAAATAAAACAAATAGGAACACAGCATCCCCAAAAGCCTGTTTCCCATTCAACAGTTGAACGTAATTTCCAAAAACTCAAAAGAAACCGGTTCAATTGGAAATCTTTACAAAAAGGCACACACGAATTGGAGAATTGATGGACATGAGGGAAGCGTTTTGCTTGATGTAATAGAACATAAACAAACTTCGATTGCCGCAATTTTCGACAGAACTAGTGCAGGAGGAACTACTGTAAGGAGAATTTTGAGGAAACACAAATTTGGCCCATACAAGTCAAAGTATATTATCATGCTTAATGGACGCGATTTTGATGTTGGATTATTTTCTTGTGCTTGGATACAAGAAGAAATAGAAGAAAATCGATCTTTTGCTACCCAGATCCTATTCACAGATAAAGCAACTTCTTCTTCTACTGAGATAGTAAGTTCCCAAAATTTCAGGTCGAGAGCTGACAAAAACTTTGGATTTGTGATTCAATGTAAAGACTTTTAAAACCAGTTTAATGTGATGCTCTTGATGGCAGACTAATTGTCCCTTATTTGGTCGGTAACCTCAATTCGGAAAGATATTTTAACTTTCTTAGGAATGAAATTACTGAAGTAGTTGACGACATGTCGTCAGAGAAAAGAGGTTTCAACAAGACGGCGCTTTAACTCACAGTACTATTAATGTAAGAAATCCCATGGCCAGCAAGATTCCTGGACATAACGCCCATAGATTTATTTTTATTGGGTTACTTAAAAAATAAAGTTTACCATAGAAGACCCCTTCAAAATATCGATAATTTGAAATAACCCCAAGAATTTTGAGAAATATAACCAAAGAACTTTGCAATAGGATAATAATGTTGTTTGCAAGCATGGTTTAAAGTAATTAAATAAATTCGTATTATTCACCCTTAAGGTTATTTAAGTAAACTTTAATAAGAATTTTGAGTTCTATTTATGTGGTCTAAATTTGATATTTTTAAAAAATGATTTCTCTTAAAATGTTTTCTTAACCGCCTCTCAAGTTACCGAGGTAACCCCCTGGAAGATCTCAAGAATCTTGTGTTAGGTAAAGAGAGAGCGGTCCAGTGTCTGTTGCAATCGACAAATAAATATAAATAAATAAATAGCCTGACTGGGCTTAGCATAGTTCAAATGTGCTTTTAGAGGGCGGAATATTAAAACATAATATTTTTAGTCGCAAACTCCTCTATAAAATCCTTATTTTATTATAAGGAACGTAACCAGACTGCAACCAACAGCTACTCTCCGGGCTATGTGCCCCGCCGAGCGCTGAATTACAAGCTAGATGGCGCCTGCTGACTATTTTACATGTCGCTATCCCAAAGATACCGAAATGTACTAAATAGTCAAGTGATCCTCGTGTCGGTCGTCACATGCCTATCTTGCACTGACTAGAGCCAACAGCTCGAAACTGCAGTCTGCAAGTGGTGTGTGACGACTGGCACGAGAGCACTTTAAGTAGGATCAGTCTTTCGGCTGGCGTTTGTTGTAATCGAAGCATTAGCGTTGTGATGGTAATATGCAATTATTACACATAACGCGCCAGGCTTGCAACTTGTAATTCAGCGCTCGGCGGGGCACATAGTCCGGAGTGTAGCTGTTGGTTGCAGACTGGTTACGTTCCTTATAGTAAAATAAGGATTTTATAGAGGAGTTTGCGACTAATTGCTGAAAATAGTACACATTTGTCTGTTGTTTTTTGTAAATATGTTCCTTTTTGAGATTATTAATTACATTTATAAAAAATGCAACAATTATGTATTTTTTGCATTGAAATATTTCAAATTAACTCAACTGTATATAAAAAATAAGGTAACAATTTTTATATCATTTCCCCGTATCACCGGTAAAAACTGTTTTCCTTATTTGTAATATTATACGCTGTCAGTAGCTAGCTAGTTAAGAGAGATTTTCAATGTTTGTATATTGTTTTGATAAATATTGTTTTACAAGTGAATAACAAATAAAAGTGTTTACACAGTCGATGAAAAAGATAAAAAAAAATACAACCAAAAACAAGGTGTAGTTAAACTTGTAAATAACAAATAGAATAATAAGTTTCACAAATAAACAGCAAGTAACACGATAATCTTGTCTATATTGCTTAAAATTACAATATTCGCCATACGAAGGCATTATTGACTAAATACAGGGTGTCCCACGACGAACTGCGGCGATCGATATCTCGAAAAGTAGACATCGGAAAATTTTGAAAATTTGGTAGTAAACTAATGTCGATGGGGGCAACTCGGCTAAAATATTTTCAAGATGGTGGCACTTCCGGTTATACCGGAAGTCTATACCAACTTGCTTATTTTAAATGGGACACCCTATATATTATTATATGTTTGGATTGTACGCAAAATTCTAGGCCGATTTTGTGTATCATGTCCTATACCTAGGTCTCTCCGTTTTTGAGATATTTCAATTTTTATGTTAAAAATGACGTTTGCGGGTCCTACAAGAATTGTCAATTTTTCCTATAAGGAGGCCTTTATTAACTAATTTGTGTTCGATTCTTTGTGGAAAAAGACCTACTTTAATAGGGCTTTTATAATATTTTGATAAGTATTAATACAGAGTGTTCAAAAAATAAGAATAAAGATGAAATTCAGAAAACTGCCAAAAATCAATTTTTTTCAAATGGAAGCCCCCAATTTTTATAATCTTATCTTATTCGCCATTAAAAATAAGGGTAAGTTTGTATATGGATGTCTATTCCGAAAATTTTTAGTTTTCGAGATATTCCCAATTCAATATTTCTATATGGGTATTTTGTTATGGATATTAAGTTAAATTACTCTTAGTTGGCTATGACGGCGTTGAGTGCTAAACAAATGTATGTAGCTGTCACTTACCATCTGACAAATATTAATTATCATGCCGGGGCGCTTAAATTATACGCACGAGGATTACTTAAATTTGTTTATAATCTATGGAGAATGTAACAAAGTTGTATCAAGAACGTGTAAAATATTTGCTAATAGATATCCAGATAAACAAAAACCGTCTCCGAACAGTATTAAACGAATAATGGAGAATTTCAAAAATTTTGGCACCGTTAAGGCAACAGTTCATAAAATAAAACCAATTGTCGATGATGAAAATATCGAAATTGCTATTTTGGGATATTTTGCGGCATATCCAATGACATCCTTAAGACAAGTGACCTTACAAACAGGAATCTCCAAGAACTCTATTCATAGAATTCTTTTGAAACACAAATTCCATCCCTATTCCATGTCTATGATTCAACACCTAAAGGACACCGGACACTTTTGGCGTGATTCAAATCCCCATGCCGTGAGATTGCGAAATTATCAAGAAACCTGGCAATTTAATGTATACTGTGCTGTGAGAAATGATGGAGGCATAAAACTTAATTTTTATGAAGAAAACTTAAATGGTAATGAATTAATACTTAAATAGTTTCTGTTTTTCAAATTACGTATCAACTTTTTTTTTGGTGAAAGATATTTGAATATATTACAAGATTTAGATAATGAACATTTGAACAATGTACCGCTAGCTGAACATAGGCAAATATTTTACCAACACGATGGCGCGCCACCACACAGCAGCTTCATAGTTAACAACTTCTTGGAAGAAACTTTTTACGATAAGTGGATTGCTAGCAATGGACCTATTCTGTGGCCTCCCTGTTCTCCTGATCTGTCTGTCTTAGACTATTTTATATGGGGAACAATAAAAGATATGGTTTATTTTAATCCAGTCACAACAATGGAAGATTGTCAGGCAAGAGTAAGGAATGCTTTTGAAAGATTATCTCCAGGTTCTAGTAGAGCGGCCACCAATGACGAACTAATCAAGAGGTACGAAAAATGTTTGGAAGTTCAGGGTGGACACTTTGAACACTTATTAAAATAAAATATTTTCCTGAGTATAAGTAGTTATACTGTTAGTATTTTATGTAAGAACCTTTTGTATCTAAGTTACATTTGTTTAATTATTTTATGAACTGCTGCAGTGCCAAATTTTTTGAAATTCTCCATTATTCATTAAATACTGTTCGGAGACGGTTTTTGTTTCTCTGGATATCTATTAGCAAATATTTCACATGTTTTTGGTAAAACTTTGTAACATTCTCCATAGATTATAAACAAATTTAAGTAATCCTCGTGTGCATAATTTAAGCGCCCCAGCATGATAATTAATACTTGTCAATTGGTAAGTGACGGCTACATTTGTTTAGCACTCAACGCCTTCATAGCCAACTAACAGTAATTGAACTTAAAATCCATAGCAAAATCCCCATATAGGAATATTGAATTGGGAATATCTCGAAAACTAAAAATTTTCGGAATAAACATCCATATACAAACTTACCCTTATTTTTAATGGCGAATAAGATAAGATTATACAAATTGGGGGTTTCCATTTGAAAAAATTGATTTTTTATTATTATTATTTTTGAACACTGAATTAATACTTACCAAAATATTATAAAAACTCTATTAAAGTAGGTCTTTTTCAACAAAGAATCGAACCCAAATTAGATAATAAAGGCTTCCTTATAGGAAAAATTGATAATTCTTTTAGGACCCGCAAACGCCTTTTTTGACATAAAAATTGAAATATCTCAAAAACGGCGAGACTTAGGTATAGGACATGATACATAAAATCGGCCTAGAATTTTGCGTACAATCCAAAAATATAATAATATATAGGGTGTCCCATTTAAAATAAGCAAATTGGTATCGACTTCCGGTATAACCGGAAGTGTCACCATCTTGAAAATACTTTAGCCGAGTTGCCCCCATTGACATTAATTTACTATCAAATTTTGAAAATTTTCCGATGTCTACTTTTCGAGATATCGATCGCCGCAGTTCGTCGTGGGACACCCTGTATTGTTTGGGTTTATTTTTGAATTGTTTTGGAGGTAACGTTTTATATTGAGTTTGAATCAAATTATAGAATTTAACTGCAATGTAACTCGGGTTTTTTTAACTATTAGTTAGTCCGTTTGCTTGTTTGTATATTCATCCTTTATAAAACATTACACTTTTTGAACATGTCAAATGTTTAATAAAGTATAAAACAGTAAATAGTTTAAACAGATTTTCTTAACAAACGTATTATACATTAAACATATATAGTACCAAATTTTGTTTTTAAGAAATCAACCGAAGAACTACTTCAATTTAGCTTTTGCCATATTCCCATCTTTTCTATTTTAATATAATGCTGAAGATTGTTGTATTGTATTGTATTGTATTATATTATATTTTCGGGATCTTTCATATAAGATTGTGTTATGTAGGAGGTATCTTAATCCATTTCCATTTCTCGTGTTGATTCCGTTGTTTTAAACTAATAATCAAATTATTACTTAGCTATTACTTATAAAGAAAATACACAGTCATTATATTCAATTTAATAAAGATAGAGCACGATTTTCTGTGCCCCCTGCATTAAGTATGGTCCTAACTATTCTTTTTTGGATAGTGAATACTCTTTCTACTTCAGATGATCCACCCCAAACTTTAAAACCATATGTCGGTCTACTCTGTACCGATATCTATATATCTCATCTACTACTACCTCCAGGAATTTTGTTATTGTCTCTACTTTAATGCATTTTTTTTATCTGCTTTTACTAATCTGTTTTTATCTTCCTGGTAGCTGTCTACTTTATTAAACTGTATTACCACTGACTTTGATGGATTGAGAGTCAAGTTATTATTTTTACACTATTCATGTTTGGTGCAGCTGTATTACAATTTTTGAACAATTCATTATCTGTGTTTACTTTTATTATCTTGAAGGAGTCATCTGCAAATTGGCGTAGGCTTTCATCTGAGCTTACAACACTTTCTGTTATAACATTACAAAATATGAGAAATAGAAATGGCGAACGTACACCTTCTTGTGGCACCCCGCTTACAATTTTTAAATTTGTTGAGTTAAATATCTCGTTTGCTATGCTCTCTCGTGAATCATTTAATTACACAAATTGGTGCCTATTCTCGAAATAAAATTTTATCAATTTGCCTGCTAAACCTGTTACTCCGTAGACCCCCAGTTTCTCAATCAATGAGTTATGTTCTATAACGTCAAACGCCTTTGTCAAACCAAAATAAACCGCTGCGGTTTTGTCTCAGTTGTCTATAGTCTCGTTAATTTCATCCATTTCATTAAATGGAGCTGTATTTGAAGCCATGTTAGGCGTCACTAAATGATTACATTTCCTCAGTTCAAAAAAAACTCACTGTCCGGAACATTTCCACCAACAGCGCGATTTCGCCCATAAGAAAAACCCTAAATAATTCACAAAATCAAAAATTTGTCCATAAATATTGAACCAAAGGACGGCACGACACGTAAATGAATTATTTAGTTAAAATTCTCAAATCTGAAATATTAAATCAGCTAACTTTATAAAATAAAATTACCTTATATCAAAGGGTTTTTCTCCAGTAAAAGCGATGAATATACAGCTACCACAGCTACTGTTCGAGTAGAAATGTTTCCTCCACCAATTCCTAGCTCTATAGTTTTTAGAAATGTGAAGGGCAGGTCACTAATTAAGAGAAAAACCAGTGAAAATAAGAAACCTAAGGCAAACAACACGTGGTACTTACGATATTAAAAAATAATCCCTAGAAGGAGTGACCTCCACGAAACTAATCGGCATTCAAAACTACACGGCCCTACTGGTGAAAAATCACTTAAATGACGGCAAAAGAATTTATCCCGCACTGGATGATCACAGATCAATTTGTTCTTAAGCCATCGACTCTCAATATCGAAAATAATAGAAAATAAGTACCCCTTTTTTTCCCGAATATTCAAAAAACCCCGTCCTGTGAAACTTTCCTGCTGCTAGATGTCTCTGACAAAAGACAAGATTGTACACATTATACTGGATTAGGAACATAGAGACGACAATAATTTCGCTTTAGGCGCGATGTTGAAGGTAGGTAAAATTTATTAATATATAATAATCCGTCAATATATTTGTAAACTTAGGTATTGCCGGGTGTTTGAAGAAAATGTTTCGTGGCCCCATATAAACTGTCACCACTGATTACAAGACTGCTGTTTAATTGCAATAGAGTATCGAAACTGGAGGAAAAATATCAGTTTAGAAGCGGTAAGTTGAACCTTCTTTATTTCCCTCATTACCAACCATAAATAATGGTGCTGCAAGTTAATTATTAATTCTAAAACAACATGTTTTAGCCACTAGACATCCCTGAATTCTTGTTCTATCAGTACTTCTGTGCTTCCCACATGTATATACAATCACTTACCCATTTTTTACGTTAAAAAAACTTTACATATTACTGCCTCTAATTACTTACATGAAATCTACATATTAATCATTCTTTTTTTTGATATTCCAGATGCCAGTAAACCAGCAAGAGAGAGGAAGAAAAATAACCTATATCGACCCATTGAAAATCGAAGAAACTAATACATTAAAATTCATCCAATTAATTTATCTTTAATAAAATCCACCTTACTATGCCGTACTATGTTATAATTACTATTAAACCATTTTCTTTTACCAACAAATATTATTTATCTTATAACAAAAATATGAATCTACTTAGTGTTAAAAGAAACCGTTACAAGGATTAAGACAAGGTAATGCAATATCCCACAAACTATTCGTTATAATGTTACAAACCGTGATGAATAAAGTGAACTGGGAGCACATGGGAATAAATATTGATGGAAAAAAGTTAAATCACCTTTGCTTCGCTGATGATATTGTATTAATAGCGGACAGTATGCAAAGTTTGAAAATAAATCTATCAAAAACCCAGTTCATGACAAAATCTTGTCCGAAGTGAAACTATAAAAATCAATAACAGAAATATAAATCAAACACACGTATATAAATACCTAGGCCATGAGATCAACATTGGATGAGATAACCAGACACATGAAATCCAGTCCAGAATAGGCTTAGCTTGGGTTTTGGTAAACTAAAATCTACATTCAAGTCTAACCTCCCAGCATTTTTAAAGAGGAAGGTCTTTAACCAGTGCGTGCTCCCTGTACTAACATATGTAGCGAAGACAGGCGAAATACAGGAGTACGAGATACTGTCGAAGATACCTTGGTTTTGAAATGGAACTGGGCGGGTAACGTCGCTAGAATGAAATACGGTAGATGGACAAAAAATATCATAGATTGGAGGCCAAGACTCGAGGCATTTATTGGCAGAGATAGACCGCCTAGCCGTTGAAGTGATGACATAAAAAGGCTCCCCGGAAACTGGACACAAGTTGCTCAAGACAGGAAAAGATGGCAAAATTTAAGAAAGGCTTTCGTTCAGCAGTGGACAGTATCAGCTTGGGAAGAAAGGAAGGATGTGTTATGATTTTTGGGGAAAATCTTGCATGAGATATTAAGTAATATTTCATTGCGAAGCAGAAGAAATATGTTTTTTATGCATGATGGCGCAACACCGCATTTTACCAGAACATGTAGAACATAGTTACACAATTATTATCGTAACAGATGGATTGCCCGGGGTGCAGATGCACCGATCAAGTGGCCTGCTCGGTCTCCTGACCTAACTCCTCATGATTTCATTGTGTGGAATTATCTAAAATTACAAGTTTATAATACTTAAATTGACATGATTGAAGAGTTGAGAGAAAAAATCGATCAATGCTACAGAATGATAAATGAATTTTGTAGGGTATTGTTACCTCCTTTCCCTTGTTATTTATTTTTAAGGAAGAATTGAGGCAACATATGCTGACGACTAGCTGGTTTAAGTCGAATCAGAGAGCCGTGGATCCAGAGTATTTGTAAGAGTAGAGAAACTTACCCTTTTAGATATGTACAGCATAAGCGACAGATTTCTGTTTATTTCGATAAAAAGAGACAAAGAAAAATTGATGTTAAATTGGGCACCATCTATAGTGAAAATAAGTACAATTGTCTTTTTTTCTCGAATAACCAGTCTACTATAGATCAGACTGAAATTGTTGGTAAGAGAAATAAAAAGATTGTTTAAAATGAATGTTAAAATATATTACATGTATAATAGACAAATCGGTTTGTAGACTAATTGAAATTTAAAGAAAAAAAAAAAATATATATATATATATATAAAACAAATTTATACCAGGATCCTAGATTGATTATTGTTGAGGTGACTGGTTCTGGGACAGCAATCCAGGCCCACAATTGTCTCTTGTTGCAAGAATGGATTCTAAAGTTTCCTTGGCAATTTACGTCTCTTAATGAAATGAAGTGAAAGTTGTAGAAAAATTAACCAACTAGGTGGTTTATGAAAAGTTAACGAAATTTTTTTTATATGAAAGATAAGCTGTGCAAAAGCTATGCAGGAATGAAGAAGCTATGCAGAAACGTATACAGAAATGAATGTATAAGTATATATGTGCATAAACATATAAGTACATAAGTACATATAAATATATAGAAATATATAAGCATATATAAAAGCATATATATATATATATATATATATATATATATATATATAGAATTTCTAAGAATTTAAGTATATAAGCATCTAAGCTGATTTCTTAAAACTATAAATTGCCAAAAAATGAAAAAGAAATAAAAAAATATTTTTAAAACCATGTGGTACATATAGTATTTTAACTACTTATTAAATTAAAAAGAATTGTCCTTGAATTTAAATGTTTTAAAAAAAAATGAAATTACATCAAAGACAAAAATTGAAAATTGATTAAATTTTAAATGAGTAATAAATGAAATTACCTGTACGTTGTTGTTAACGCGGATACAAAAAATGTATTATCAATTACTGAAGTCCAAAGTTAAAATTTATATACGTTCGAATCAGTACAAAGGCTGCAAGCAAATGATTTCCTGGTGAGTTTTACTGATAAGGTAAATTTTTTTTGTCCTACTTACTGGAAAATAATGCTACCAAATAAACTTGAGGAATCTAATTCCCTAATCAAATTGAAAGCTATAAAATATAAAAATAGTACAGGTATGGCCATCTGTCAATTGTTCAGTTAGGCGCAACAACCTGCAGGTCAAATTATACAATTTCCTTTACTCACTACTAAAATAGTGGCATATGATTGATAAAAGGAATCTATAATAATAGTTTTTATTACTTCCATACCACAGCTGATTTGCCTTTGCCTCAGTTTGTAATTTCTATTTTGGACATAACCAATAATATGAACAGTTGTAAATAAATAGTAAAACCAATTGACTATTGTGAGAACTCAGTAAATATATTACATCTGATAGGATATACTATATATAGTAACGCGAAAAGGTAAGGAAAATAACCATATGTACTTATATAGTAAACAAAAATATAAAAATTGAAATATAGGTATCTAATGTAAATAAATGTTTTTAGACAATCAACAATCGTTTCCTGGGATAATGCTGTATATAACGGAAATACATAATAGTTAATAGAACATGACTGAGTTCCTAAGATATAAAAATATGTACATAAAACAGTGTGAAATGGTTTAGCAGTTATACAAGTAAAATTCTGTTATGAAAACAGTTTCACTTACAAAAACTGAATCAAAATATTACACAGATCGTGCTAAATATAAACAAAACGCTAGTTTTTATATAAAACTGTTAAATGGACATAGGCCATGTAACAGTATTCAACGTTCCTTAAAAAAAGACTTAGATTGTGCATATGGTGTTACATGGCCTATGTCCATTTAACAGTTTTATTTAAAAACTAGTGTTTTATGGATAGTTAGCACGACCTGTATATTTTTTGGATTCAGTTTTTGCAGGTGAAACTGTTTTCAACTAACAGAATTTTACATGTATAACTACTAAACCATGTCACATTGTTTTATGTACTTAATTTTATATCTTAGAAACTTTTCTACACTATTATGTATCTCATTTCCGTTGTAAGACAGCATCCCAGGAAACAAACATTTAACAATTTGTCTACAACATTTATTTACATCAGATACCTATCTATTTTTCAATTTTTATATTTTTGTTTACTATGGAGTACATATAGTTATTTTCCTTACCTTTTCTTATTCTATATATAGTATATCCTATAAGATGTAATATATTTACTGATTTATCAATACGTTTTACTACTTATTTACATCTGTTAATATTTGTGGTTATGTATAAAATAGAAATTGCAAAGGCAAATCAGCTGATTTGGAAATAATAAAATAAACTATTATTATAGATTACTTTTATAGATTATATGCCACTACTTTAGTTGAGTACGGGAATCTATAAGGCAAGTTGGTGCGCTTAACGCAACCACTGACAGATGGCCATATTGGTATTATTTTTATATTTTATAGCTTTCAATTTAAATAGGGAATTAGATTTCTCACATTTTGTTGGTAGCGTTGTTTTCCAGTAAACAGGACAATAAGTTTATCTTATCAGTAAAACTGACCAGGAAGTCATTTTGCTTGCAGCCTTTGTACTGATTCATACGTTTATAATTTTTAACTGCGGACTTCAGTAATTTATATTACAATTTTTATATCCCCGTTACAAAGTGTTTAACATACAGGTAAATTCATTATACTTATTTAAAATGTAATTAATCTTCAAATTTTGCCTTTGATATAATTTCAATTATTTTTAAAATAAATTTTGAATTCAAAGTCAATTCTTTTTAATTTAATAAGTAGTTAAAATACTATATGTACCACATGGTTTTAAAAATATTTTTCTCTTTCTTTTTCATTTTTTTGGCAATTTATAGTTTCTAAGAAATCAGCTTACTTTTGTACTGCTAATCAGCTTACTTTTGTATAGCTTAAATTAATTTCCTGCAGCTTTTGTATAGCTAGCTTAATATTTCGTGCAGCTAATTTAAATATATTTGCATAGCTAACATTGCTTAAATTTTGCATAACTAACTTAGATATTTAAACTTTGAGATACTTATTCTACATTCCTGCATAATTTTTGCACAGTTTATCTTTCATAGATAAACTTTGGTTATCTTTTCATTAAACCACATAGTTGGTTAATTTTCCTACAATTTTCACCCCATTCATTGAGAGACGTAAATTGCCAAAGAAACTAGGATTCATTCTTGCAACAAGAGACAATTGTGGGCCTGGATTGCTGTCCCAGAACCAGTCACCTGAACCATAAACCATCTAGGATACTGGTATCAATTTGTCTTTTATATACATATATTTTTTTTACATTTCAATTTGTCTCAAACCGATTTGTCTAATTTTTTTATGTAATATATTTTGTCATTCATTTTAAACTATCTTTTTATTTCTCTTACCAACAATTTCAGTCTGATCTATAGCAGACTGGTTATTCGAGAAAAAGAGACTATTTTGCTTATTTCACTATAGATGGTGCCCAATTTAACATCAATTTTTCTTTGTCTCCTTTTCTCGAAATAAACAGAAATCTGTCGCTTATGCTGTACATGTCAGAAAGGGTAAGTTTCTCCACTCTTACGAATGCTCTGGACCCACGGCTCTCTGCTCCGGCTTAAACCAGCTAGTCGTCCGCACATGTTGCCTCAATTCTTTCTCAAAAATAAATAATAAGAGAAAGGAGGTAACAATGGGAAAATGGAAGACATTTCGAACAATTTTTAATAATAATTAGTAATTTTCTACCTTTAATTATATTTCAAAGCATTATTCAAATATTATGTAAAAGAATTTATTAATAAAATATTGTAAATGCATATTGTTTTTTAAACATAAATTACTCGAGAACGGCTTGATAAACCGAAATGCAATAAGAATACCTTTTTTATTTACAGTGACATAAAAATTAGTGTTTTATAATAATTTTTAGAAATACGAAAAAAATAAAGAGTTATGAGGAAAGTACTGACAGTCACCCCCTAAAACTACGCCTTAAACAGAAGAGATAGTTTGACTGATACTATGTAAACTAGTGTCCAGATAAATAAGTTCAAAATATGAATTTGATATTCTCGCCTCATATCTTCCAGCGGCTTGTATATCAGTGTATGCGCGGAAGCTCTGCAATCTTAGGCGAGGTTTGTGTAGGGGATATATCATCCTTTGGAGGGGACGTAAAGCCGTTGGTCCCTTGTTTATTAAATGTTAGGCAAGCAAAAGGTCCCTACTCTTCGGAAGAGAAGAGACTCGACAAAATTCCTGGTTGGGAGTAGCTCGCCTAAATGCGTCGGTGTTAAGTCTCAGTAGCGGAAATACGTCGACGTTAAATAAATTACTGAAATATATTATCCTCATTTTAAAGAAGGCTTTAAAGGCTACTATTATTTTTGGATGTACTACCAGCCGCAGAAATGATTTTGGACCATCTTGTATAACAAAATTTTCTACGCAAAATTGTCGCCGAAAAGAAATCAACTGTATTGCAGCAATAGTTCTAAATTTTAATTGCTTTATTTTTCAGGTACAAACCTCACCGTGAGCCGCCTTCTCGTCACCCAACAGGGTGATGATTCTGTCCTTCTGGAATGGGAACTAGAAGACAAATTTGTACCTTGCGTGGAATATTATCGAGTAGTTCATTGGGACGGTGAAACTGCTCCTTTAGATACATACACTTCGTACAATAATGTCATCCTAACTGACTTAGCCCCCTGTACAAGCTTTGAATTTACAGTGACGCCTATTTATAACACCGACTTGGAAGGAGGAGTTGGAGTTCTTAGATATGAAACTCCTCCACATAGTAAGTTACAAAATATTTTAAATCAAGTATGAAATGTTAGGGTCATAAGTGTTTTAGTTTTAAATGGTATATAATTGATTCTGTTAAGATTTAGTACCAGTTTCTGAATGATTTTCAAATCTTCTCAATTTTGTCCGACCAATTGGTTCAGAGTCCTCCGGCTTCTGCCTAGCAACCAGGCCGCCCTTGACTTGTTCGGCCCCGTTACGAAGTCTCGAGCCTGTCTGCAGCCACTGCTCAGCCTCCAATGTTCCCTCAATGTTGCATGTGCCCACTCATTAAGGGCCGTAGCGACATGTTTCCTTGTAATTCCCAACATAGGCTCCGGGCCAAGACAGGGCTCCCTGGCTCCGAGCCTAGCCAATTCATCGGTTCTCTCGTTTCCTGGGATCCCGGTATGTCCCGGAACCCATATCAGGCTTACTTGTGCCTGACAAGTTCCTCTAGGGCATCTCCACACTCCTGGACGAGGGGGACCTCGTTCTGGGAGAGCAGACTGCCCGAAGTGCTGCCTGGCTGTCGGAACAGATAGAAATATTTTGTTCCGTACCGTTCCTCGTTTCTTCCTTATATGCCACTTTTAGGATGGCATATACCTCTGCCTGAAAGACAGTAGTGTACGACCCTAGAGCAAAGCTCTCCTGTACTTCCCTGCCTTCCAGGAATATTCCTGCCCCCGATAACTGCCTCTGTCCATCTACTAGAAGGGAACCATCTGTGTAGCACACCAGGGAGTTCGGGGGGAAATTAATCTTTCCTTCTGCCCACTCTTCTCTACTAGGTAGGATTAGTGTACTTCCTTTTTAATCTCAAGCGGTCAGTTGCCTCCCTCACCTTAAGGGAGGAGATTGGAATTTCCTCCTCTGCCAATCTGGCGATGGCTGCATAACCCTCTGTCCTTCCGCTACATCGCCAGCTACCTGAGTCTCGCATTCTTAGATTGGCCGCCATGGCTTTCTTCTTGGTCCAGGCTGGAAGCGTTGGCAGCCCCAGCATTACTTCCAAGGCAGCTGTAGGTGTCGTTCTCATTGCGCCTGTAATCCCAAGACAGGCAGACAATTTCCAATAAAGAATTGTATAAATCAGGATAATGAGCTTTAGGATAGTTGAATCTTTTCATATTAGAACAACTTGAGAGATTTACAAAACCATCCTTAGAAATTGATATTTTGACTGGTAAGAAAGGATGAAACATCCTCTTTTACCAAAGCAATTAAATACCAACAACTTTACATTTTTTATTATCAATAACTAAATCCAACGTCCGACCGTAACTATTAGTTATATAATTATAGTTTTTTAAGTTACAGAGATTTATGAAGTTGTCTAATAATTGAGATTTGGCGTCATGTATGTCTTTCTAATGCGCTGAGAATATACCTACATATAGATAACTCACTCGATATTGGTTGTCGATCTGCTCAATTATACCCTTGATATTATTTGTTTTAGATGCACACTTCCCATCGATAGTACGCATCACCCCAGGGGTTACATACGCCGACATGATTTGGAGGCTACCACTATATGCGACAAACAGGTGTCCCATTGAGACATTCGTTCTAGACGCATCACCATTTGTTAATCTCACCATTCCAATCCATGATGACCCCGGAAGGCCGCCCATAGCCGTACGTGCGGCCCCTCTCCAACCCGACAAGATGTACTTGTTCCGTGTAACTATGGTCAACAGTGGAGGACCCTCGACACCTATCCAAATCGCGATCCAGACGTTGCCAGAGGGAGGCGTCTGATGATGGAGTTACCTACCACTGTTTTGATAAAATGTTTCTTATTTATTAAAGATTTGTCTAGTATTACTGCCTAATTTTGTTCTTCCAACACTAATTGAAGAGGTTGTGGGGTACTCTATTTAATTACTAAAAGAAATCCTGGTAATTATGCCACCAGTAAATTCATTACTATTTATTTATCTGAAGGATAAACAAATAAGATTGGCCATTTGCGTGACCGTCTAGTTTTTATTAGTGTAGTACCCAAATTTCGTTGTGTGTGTGTGTAGCAACCCTTTTTAATTACCCCAGGTTTTTTTATATAAAGTTTAATATTACTTGTTTCTATCTGATACTATATACCTTAGAAAATTAATCACTCTGTTAATTTAAATACCTGGTAAACTTGAATACACTGTCTATTAATTGAGAGACCTAGTTAATTATATATGTTATTTATGTAGTATTTTATTACTCAAGATTGCATTGTACATTTATAGTTGAAATTTGTTTTCTATTTTGCTTTTGAAATTAAAACATTTATTTAGTTTATTACTTATATGACGAAAAGGTAAAGGTGAAAGAATAAGACAATAATTGATGGGGAAAAAATAGAAAAAAACCCATTTTATTTCGTAATAATTGATATAGCAAATAGCTATACATGAAATCAAAAGTAATTCAAAGATTTAAGACAATTGTCTAAATATTATAATAGGAAAATATGCGTCGCTATAGTAATGACCATACTATAGATATGCTGGGTGTTTTGATGCAATAACAAGAACTGAGATACAAAAGTATGTGTGTTATTTTAATAGTAATTAGAGTTGTGGCAATGGCCTGATAATGATAATCCATAATTAGAGCTGTTAGCAATTGCTAGGTAATAATGGTTTATAATTAAAGTTGTTAGCAATAGCCAAATAACGAATCGAATGCAAAACAAAGGACAAGAATCATGTCATGGTTGTACATTATCAAAATTAAGTTGAAAAATGAGCGTTAAATACTCATGTAAAATATCATAGAATGTTGAGGAAAACCCCTTTGATTATAATTAAACAAGCAGTCTACCAAATTTTGTATGACTGTCCAACAACGTAAAACAGGGTGGGTAGATGTAAATCAAACAGACGAGACGTCCCGGTTCAGTACTCGACGAAAAGTAAACCCTTCTTAATGCGAACAAGTTTACGGGCTAATTAACCCAGTACTGACCGATGGCCTGTACAGTTTGTGAGCGCAAGGTAATTAAGTGGATGGATCGTTATTAAACAATCATAGAAAACCAAATAGATCGCTGGTGAGAAATCTCAGATAATAATTTGACAGGTAAACATTACTACAACATTTGACATGTCCAAAATTAGGCACACAGTAGCCTTAATAAGTACATCAAATGAAAAATAATGGCAGTGAAATTTCTTGTCATTGCATAAACGCAGAAAATATATAGTTCTTAAATATAAACTTGTTATATTGCAAACGCAAACTTCCCTACTAAAACATTTAGAAAATGAAATATTATGAATTAAAATCGTGAATAAAATGAATAACTGGTAATATAATATTATGATCAAAGCTAATCGTTTATAAAAAATCTAATATTCTTTTAGTACCACAAATGCGTCAAGTTTCCCCATTACACCCCGACGAAACCAGAATATAAATGCAATCGCCAATAATAAAATAGCGTCTCGAAATAAGCAAGCGATCACCTTTAGAAATTTATGCCTGCAGAATTTCCGTGCGCCCTGTATAGCGTTATATCGCCCGTGAATGCTCTTCCCCAGCTTCTTCATGGTGAGACTCCTCGGAGGGCATTGTAGAAATATTAAAATATCACTTCATAAGAGTACGCTAAAGATGTTAGTCTACGAGATGAATAGCAAAATTAACTGTGGATTTTCTTGGATCGTTTGACTTGTAGTTTAGATAAGTAATCTCAATACTACCATAAGAACAGCTAGCCCAGAGGGTCAGCGATGTGACTTAGGTAAAATATCCACACAATAATACCATAAGAACAGCGAGCCCGAAGGGTCAGCAATGTGACTTAGGTAGGTATATTGAAATGCAATTACTCAGGAGCACAGCGAATGATAGCATTCGACGATGTAACTCGGGAGTGATAGAAGTGGCATCTCCCCCGATAAACAAGCTGGTCTTCTTTTATATGGTTCCTGATGTGACCCTTCTACCCGGATTATGCATCTCCGCTTGTTTCTTGTGGGAATATGTTTATTTTAACGCCATTATGTGCAGCACTTTAGAGTGGCGCCCAACTTTCTATTTTTTTCTATGGTTAAGCTAGAAACGTGTAGGTGATTCCATACTATGGGAATACACGAAGTACTTGACGTTTATCTGAATAGACAATAAACAAACCCTGCGGCTCGACTAGATTTTATGTAACTTTTTGTTAAAACTGTAGCATTTAACTTTGCTTTAAAAGATTATAATTTTAAAAATGTATTTCTCGTAACTTTGCTGTGTTTAATATTTAATGACTAAATAAATGACAAGATGAAATAAAATGTAACTGCAATAATTATTTGAATTTGGAAAATAAATAAGAAAAAGTTAAATTTATAAATAGGATATATACAGGGTGCTTCATAATGTTTCTTTGCGAGAGTTAATTAAAGAAAAAATGGGATTTAAATGATTCGAAATTAATAAAATTAATGCAAGAAAAATGTCACTATCAAAAATCAGGGCCGTGGTTAATTTTTTTTTTAATTTTGGCTGTTACCTAAAAACATTACCATATATCTCGCTTAATATCTATTGTAGAAGAATAAAGTTTTAGAAATATTTATCCCATTTTTTGTGAGCTATATTTCAGTAAAAAGAAATTTGAACTCCATAGCCTACTTTGTGACATTTTAGTCCGGACATTTTTTTCGATACTTCCATGGTGTCGCAGTAATCGAAAAAAATGAACAAAAACATTACTGTTTCAAGAGTAGCGTCTTGTACCATTGGATTCGACTCTCCCACCCCTAATCCAGTGGGTGGGGCGTGGGGAAACATTGAAATATGTAATGAAAATCTATATTTTTATAGCGGATTCGGATTCTACGGCCAAAAATACATGAATTCTATATCGGGCATTTTTTTCGATTCTCGCAAGGTGTCGCTGCAATCGCACAAAATTGAAATAAACCTTAAGCGTCCATAAGTTTGTAAATATTTACAAACTCTAGCTACTCCTGTTGACAAAAACATTCAGTTTAAAAAACAATATCTGTGATATCTTGGTTTTTATGAATGTTTTTTTAAGTGTTCTTAATAACAGTATTTGTTTTGTGAAATTTCTACGAGAACGTTCAGTTCCTTCCAACTTTTGTAGAGGCAGGAGCGCACTTTTGTACGAGAAAAGTTATTTCATTTTTCATTACTTCTCGTGTTTTTTCTGTATAATGGCTGCTTTCTCTTTTAATGATGCAAGGGTGGGGCAATAAAGAAAGGTCCTATGATGAAGTTGTGATTTTATTCAACGAAACTTTCCGTGTAGATCAAGTGGGAATTTCGAAATCTACCGTGTCACGTACCCTCAAACGATTCCTAGACACAAGGACAAATAAAAATCGCCCAAAATCTGGAAGACCAAAATCTGAAACATCGGAAGCTCGACAAATGGAATTGGCAAAAGCATTTGTTGAAAATCGAAGGTTATCAATCAGAAAAGCCAGTCAACAGCTTGAAATGAGTGCATTTTCAGTTTATAAGAATTTGAAACTTTTGAATTTACAAAATTCACCTTCACCAAGAGTTAAATGAAGATGATTTTGATCGGCGACTTGAATTTAGTGAATTAATGATGGAAAGGAGTAACCAAAACCCAAATTTCTTGTCACCTCTACTTGTCTTCTCAGATGAAGCAACTTTCGAACTCAGTGGAAAAATTAATCGCCATAATTTCAAATATTGGAGTGACGAAAATCCTCACTGGATGCTTGAAACACACACGCAGTATCTACAAAAATAAAATATTTGGGCAGGAGTTTTCAGGGATCGAATCATAGGACCGTTTTTCATAGATGAAAATTTGAATGGAGAATAATACCTGAAAATGTTGACAAATCAAATAGTTCCCGCAATACAAGAGATTGCTGGTGATGAGTTCGATAATGTTTGGTTCCAGCAAGATGGGGCTCCTCCACACTATCGGGATATTGTAAGGGACTATTTGAATGATACTTTCAAAAATCGATGGATAAATCGAAGAGGAACTATTGAATGGCCAGCAAGATCTCCCGGCCTCGCGCCACTTGATTATTTTGTTTGGGGCTACGTGAAGGGTAAGGTTTATTTCACTAAATCTCGTGATTTGGAAGAGCTGAGGCAACGCATAATAAACGTTTTTGCAGAAATACTACCTCATCAAATGATTAGAAGTGCTATTGAAAATTTTTACGTTCGTCTCGGACAATGCCAAGAAGTCAATGGGCACCATTTTGAACACCTGCTATAATCTTGAAATTAAAACCTGCTAGTGTAGCAGTTAAGCTGTAAACTAATGGCCTCAACTGGCCGAAATACTCACCTTGCCTTAAATGGCTGAGTTACCTCCTTGCCTTCACTGGCTGGTATCAAGAACTTGTCTGAAGTGGCTGAATTAAGAGGTAAGACCACTGTTAGTTTTTTTTTAAATTGAGTTTTTTATTACCCTGTATAAGATGTAAATTGAAAGTTACTAGCTGCTAATAAATTTACAAAACGTTAATCGTAATTTCCGCACGACCGTGTAAAATCACTGTTCTCAAAACAGCTCTGAGATCAGTAGTTTTACTTTTCGTATTTTTTTAAGTATGCGTTCAAAACTTTCATGTTTCCACTAAATTTTTTGCGATTGCAGCTACACCTTCCGAGAATCGAAGAAAATTCCCGATATAAAATTCATGTATTTTTGGAATCCGAATCCGCTATAAAAAATAGAGATTTTCATTACAAATTTCAAAGTTGCCCCGCCCCACCCACTGGGTTAGGGGTGGGAGAGTCAAATACAATGTCATTGGATAGATTTCGTAAAAATAACAAATACGTGTTGTCAGTTTCTGAATTGGACGTTTTTTTATGGGCACAAGACGCTACTCTTGAAACAGTAATGTTTTCTTTTCATTTTTTGCGATTACAGCGACACCATGCAAGAATCGAAAAAAATGTCCAGAATAAAATTAACGTATTTTCTGCCGTAGAATCCGATTCCGCAATAAAAAATAGGGGTTTCCGTTTAAAATTTTAAAGTTGCCCCTCGCCCCACCCACAGGGTGGTCATTTGGGTATCAGTAGATAGTTTTTTGAAAAATTTTTGACACGTATTTTTTTATTTTTCGATTTGATGCAAACTGTTCGAGATTTTCCACCGTTCCCATACTTTTCTAACACCCGGTATAACTGTTCTTATCGTAAAATGAGTCGGAAAGGAGATATTGTTAAAAAACTGTTTTTAGGAGCCACTTTTAGAAATTCGGAAAGAGCACATCGAAATCTATAAAATCACCAATTTTCAAAACTCCCGGAAAACTTTCCGGGTAACCTCTTTTTGGAGCACCAAATGACTGTATTATATAGCTCACAAAAAATGGGGTAATTGTTTCTAAAACTTTATTCTTCTACAATAGATATTAAGTGAGATATATGATGTGGCCCTCGCAAAATAGACAGACGATTTTCTGGTGGCACTGTGTATTATTGAATATGCATACCGATAGATACACGCCCTTGATGTATGTACTGATGTAACTTTTGATTTTTAAAGTTAATCTTCGTAAGTTTAGATAAAAATCCCCGAAGCACTTAGTTCCATATCTAAAGTGTTCCATAATTAATTGTCTAGCTGATCGCCAAAGTGTCTCCTCATTTCAACACCTCATAACACAACGCAATAGAGAAATTTATTATAACAATCAAATTAGAGGAAAAATTTTTCATTGCAATGTTACGTGTTCTGTGCTTTCTTGCTTTGGTAGTTCATGGTGTTGTGTCACAACCTTGTGGTAAGTTTATCCCTTATATAGAATATGTAGAATAGTTGTTGAGTGGCAAAGACTCTTATAGTCCGGGCGAAATCAGTCATCAACTGGGAAAATTTATTCGGACGGAATATTTTTGTGCCATCTTGTTCAAAATGTGCTCCATTATAAAAAAGTACCTATAGTTTGCCAGATGGAAATGTGGTCAGGAATTTTTTAATCAAAATTTTTAAAAAAAATTTAAATTAGAAAAACTGACATTATCGCCTTGGAAAAAATATTGTCATATTTTTCACACCAAAACGAACAAAAAATGTTCTTAGACATTGAATTGAACAGGTATCCAACATAAAACCGTAAATCGCTCTAAAGAAATTTGTATGATTTATAACTGAAAACGAAGACAATCAGCTTATTGTGAATAAAAAGGACATTTAGGAGAAAGAATTCACAAGTCAAACGTTCGTCCATTTTCTTTTTATGTACGAAATACAATTTTGGAGATTTTTATTTAGTGTTTTTACGAAAATTGTATTTCGTACATAAAAAGAAAATGGACGAACATTTGACTTGCAACTTTTTTATACTAAATCTGCATTTTATATACAGTAAGTTGATCATTTTCGTTTTCAGTTATAAACCATAAAAATATTTTTAGAACGATTTACAGTTTTATGTTGGATACCTGTTCAATTCTTCTCTAACTTATCCGGGAGTGCGTTAGAAATTTCTTGTCCAGGACAAAGTCATATATACTGGGTGCCCACAAGCCGAGGTACCCTCCAAGTTTTTCTTTATTCTTCAAGATAGAAATTTGAAATTAGGGCATGGGACATTTGATCAAAAATGCATTTTTCGACATAACCAATATAACAACGATAATAATTTTGTTATCACTTACCCTATTACAGCAGACAATCCAGGACCCACCTGCGATCAAAAATAATAATAATATAGAAATGTATTCATCCATAACAATGTAAAAATTATAGTGAGTATATATATTTTTTTTTATACATTTATTTAACGTCGGCCTATTTCCGCTACTGAGGCCTAACACCGACGCCTGTAGACGAGCTACCCCTAACCAAAAATTTTGCCGAACCTCTTCCCTTAAGAAGAGTAGGGATCTTTTACTTGCCTAACATTTAATAGACAAGGGACCGACGACTTTACATCCCCTCCGAAGGATGGTATATCTCCTATATAACCCTCGCCTAAGGTTGTATAGCTTCCGCGCATACACTGATATACAAGCCGCTGGAAGATGTGTGAGGCGAGAACGCGGTTTCCGTTGGAATGGTCACCAATCCAAGTACTAACTGCGCCTGTCGTTGCTTTACATCGCATACCGAAGTATGTACATAGTAAAGACGCACCTACGCTCGCCCCACTAGTGAGTATATTAGTGTAGCAAAAATTCATTTGCTCTGCCGAAGTAGCTTCTGTTTATCCACGAATCCTACGTATAGACAGATGATCTCATGCAATCAAATCGAGCAAATTCGCAACAAAGATATGAGAAAGAAATACAATTAACTAAATATTTAATAGTGGATTTTGTGAGTCGGACGAACATGTAAGTATTTTCTGATGCGACCAGACCACCTCCCCTCCCCGTTTTCGAGGATGCCGAAAAGATGGCGACCCCCCAAACAGCCAAAAAACAACCCCCAAATTGGAGTGAAATGGAAAGGAGCGCGCTTCCGTCGGATAAACACCGGTATATCCCCGCTTTCGAGGATGCTGAGACCGACACCAGACTTCAAAATCATCCCCAATGCAAACCCACCCCCCAAACAGCCAAAAATACCTCGGAAAAGGGGGTGGAACGCGAAGGAGCGGACTTCCGTCCGACAAACATTGGTTTATCCCCGTTTTCGAGGATACTGGACCGACGCCAGCCTTGAAAATCATTCCCGATGCGAACCTACCCCCCCATACAGCCAAAGATGCCCCGGAAAAGGGAATGAAACGCGAAGGAGCGGACTTCCGTCCGACAAACATTGGTTAATTCCCATTTTCGAGGATGCTGAGACCGACGCCAGACTTGAAAATCATCCCCGATGCAAACCCACCCCCAAAACTTCCAAAAATACCCCGGAAAAGTCGGTGAAACGCAAAGGAGCGGACTTCCGTCCGACAAACATTGGTTTATCCCCATTTTCGAGGATGCTGGACCGACGCCAGCCTTGAAAATCATCGCCGATGCAAACCTACCCCCCAAACAGCCAAAAATGCCCCGGAAAAGGGAATTAAACGCGAAGGAGTGGACTTCCGTTCGACAAACATTGGTTTTCCCCATTTTCGAGGATGCTGAGACCGACGCCAGCTTTGAAAATCATTCCCGATTCAAACCCACCCCCCAAAACAGCCAAAAACACTTCCAAATTGGGGTGAGACGCAAAGGGGCGCGCTTCCGTCGGACAAACACCAGTTTATCCCCATTTTTGAGAATGCTGAGACCGACGCCAGCCTTGAAAATCATCCCCGATGCAAACCTACTCCCCAAACAGCCAAAAATGCCCCGGAAAAGGGAATGAAACGCGAAGGAGCGGACTTCCCTCCGGAACATTGGTTTATCCCCATTTTCGAGGATGCTGAGACCGACGCCAGCCTTGAAAATCATCCCCGATGCAAACCTACCCTCCAAACGGCCAAAATGCCCCGGAAAAGGGAATGAAACGCGAAGGGGCGGACTTCTGTCCGACAAACATTGGTTTATCCCCATTTTCGAGGATGTTGAGAACGATGCCAGCCTTGAAAATCATTCCCGATGTAAGCCCACCCCCCAAACAGCCAAAAACACTCCCAAATTGGGGTGAAACGCAAAGGGGCGCGCTTCCGTCGGACAAACACCGGTTTATCCCCATTTCGAAAATGCTGAGATGGACGCCAGCCTTGAAAATCATTCCCGATGCAAACCCATCACCCCAAACAGCCAAAAACACCCCGGTAAAGGAGGTGAAAAGCGAAGAAGCAGACTTCCGTCCGACAAACATTGATTTATCCCCGTTTTCGAGGATGCTGGACCGGCACCAGCCTTGAAAATCATCTCTGATGCAAACCTACCCCCCAAACAGCCAAAAATGCCCCGGAAAAGGGAATGAAACGCGAAGGAGCGGACTTTCGTCCGAAAAATATTGGTTTATCCCCATTTTCGAGGATGCTGGGACCGACGCCAGCCTTGAAAATCTCACCTGAGATGAGTCCATCTATCAAACGGCAAAGAAACTGTTACTTTGACGGATATCTGTGTACGCGGAGTATTAGAGATGCAAGGAAATCATCTATTCTTTCGTACTGCATACAACTAATATGTTTCTGGGTTAAGTGTCAAACAGAAAAAAATCGGCGTACACTGCGTCTGTAGGGTTGACGTGGAAAAATCATGTATACAGAACTGCACATAGATTTTACTATGGGTTCCAATACCATAAAATCTGCAATATCGTGCTCAGTATCGTTTTGGTTATCATTTTCAAAGTTCAAAAGTACAAGAATTTCACTTCTCGTCCGACATGCTCTCACTTAAACGGTCGTAAGTTCCAGAAAGCGACTCGCGGTCAGTAATAAAAAATTGAATGGCGCAAACCGGAACTCTCTATCTCATTCCTGCTTCGAGATATGTCCGTTGAAAGTTACCGAACGAGAAAATGGTGGATTTTTCGGACTATCCGAGATCAATATCTCGAAATAGGAACAAGCTAGAGAGTTGCGGTTTGCGCCACTTTAATTCTCTCCTTTTCTTATCCTTCTCTCATTTCAGATTTTTATGACATATGTTGATTTTGATTTTTCATAACAACCACCCGATGATGATACTTTTCAGATCGAAACCAGAATATGCCGGAAGGCAATGACACAATAAAATCAATCAATAATCACTAATCGATAGACAAAAAATATAATATTACCAAAAAAATAACCACTTGATAATGATACTTTTCAGACCGAAACCGAAATATGTCAGGAAAAGTAATACAATAAAATGAATCGATAATCATCAATCGGTAGACAAATAGAACACGAAATTAGGAAAAAAACAACCGCCTGATGATGATACTTTTCAGACCGAAACCGAAATATGTTGGAAAACAGTAACACAATAAAATTTATCAATAATCACCAATGTTTGTCGAAAGTCCGCTCCTTCGCGTTTCACCCCCTTTTCCGGGGTGTTTTTGGCTGTTTGGGGGTGGGTTTGCATCGGTGATGATTTTCAAGGCTGGCGTCGGTCTCAGTATCCTCGAAAATGGGGATAAACCAGTGTTTATCCGACGGATGCGCGCTCCTTTGCGTTTCACCCCAACTTGGCGGTGTTTTTTGACTGTTTGGGGGGTTGTGCATGCTTAAAAAGAATTTTGTCCACCACCATCGTTTTCAGCATCCTCGAAAACGGGAGGAGGAGGTAGTTTGGTCGCGTCCGAGGTCCAAGTTTAAAAATTCAAAATGGTGGATCTAATATGGCCAACTTTTAAGGTTAGATTGACATTTTTGTCCCAGTATGTCTATGCATTTCTGTAGACGATTTTCGAATGATCCTCCGACATGTCTTAAAATATCTTCAGTAATTTCCTGGAAAACTTGACTTATTCTTTCTTTCATATTATGTTCTGTAGTTATAGGAGCTTTGTACACTTCCTCCTTAACATAGCCCCACAAAAAAAAGTCTACTTTGGTCAAATCAGGACTTCTGGCGGGCCAACTATGGGGTCCTCCTCTTCCTATCCAACCTTGGAAAAGCGTCGATTAAATGTTCGTGAATAGCTGCAGTGTGGTGCACAGATGCTCCATCATGGAGGTACCACATTCTCTCCCTAATATTCCTGGGGGCATCCTCCGGTAATTCTTCCAAGCTATCTTGCCAAAATTCCAGATAATTTTGAGCATTCACACGTCTATCAAAAAAATGTGGTCTTATCACATAATCCCCAAAAATTCTTCCCCAAACTTTCAACGACCATCTTGTTTGGCTATTTATTAATAAGATGTAAAGATTGGTTGTATCGTAATAATGAAAATTATAATGATTAACATGTCCATTTTTATGAAACGTTGTTTCATCGACGAAGTCAAACAAATTTCTTTGTCGTATTTTTTGTTTTGCTCATTGACAAAATTGTTTTCGGTTTCCATAATCCCTATCAATCAGTTCCTGCATTAGTTGATTGGTAGGGATGAAATTTGTTTTTTTGTAGGATTCGATGGACTGAAAGATCAGCTTACATCGTTTTCTCTTGTCGCTTCTCTTATACTGCGATGAGGATCTTCAATCACGCTCAAAGCTATGACTGTTTCGTTTTCTTCATTTGCTATATTTTTTGTTCGTTCTTTTTCTCATATTCTGCTTTCCCCGTATTGTCAAATCGTTCGATCAACTTCTCAAATGATTTTTTAAGGGGCTGTCTTCTTTCCGGATATCGCTCCTTATAAATTCGAGTTGAAAGCAAACATTTGTATCACTCGCACCCAGAACATAAACCATATCGACCATTTCTTCTCTCGAAAAATTCATTATTAGAAAGTAATAATTTTAAACTAATTTATCATAAGTGTAAATACTTTGTCACAATAGTTAATAATTAATCGTCAGTAAGATAACTTTCAATTATTCTCACTTTATGTCAAAATCATGGCTACTAGATCAGTTGGAAATGAAAAGTGTTATAATTTAATGTTTTTTAACGAAAAAGTAAAATTGTAGATTTTAGGTATAGGATGTTATTCACAAAAAAACGTAGATAATTAACGTGCCAGTTCAAAAATACAATAATATGCAGTGTTCCATTTGAAAAAAATTTGAAAATTTACTGTGGAATGTCCTGAATTAGCGCTAGTATAAAATACACCCTGTATAATTATAATCAATATTTGGTGATTGTGTCGTTGTAGTACATCTCTTGTCTACATAATTGCAAAATAAATCTTCTTAATTAATAGTAATACACACACAGCGAATTCATTTGATAAACCTTGTTCCGACCAAAATTTTCATATTTTTTCAAATAACTCGGCAACGTCACGTCAAAAACCAAAAATCTGGAGGTCTTTGGAATGGCAATTGTACACTAAATTCATAAACGTAAAAAAATATAGGGTATTCCATTTCAAAAAATGACATTGAAGATGTCCACTGTAGCGGGTCACCCTGTATATTTCAAAACAGTTTTAAAATGTGCGTCTTCTAATAACGCTGATATTGGACTTTGACGCATTATTGTATTTTACACTTGCACTTTGCAAGTTCGAACAAACTAACAAAATAGAAACATATTACACTTCAGTTTTTATATTAAATTCGATCGTGTGTAAAATAACGTAGTAGAAAATAATTTCCATTGAATTGAAATATATTTTATTCCATAGTTATCACCAAACTACCAAGATTGCATTGTTTATTACTTATCTGCTAGCATTACTAAGTGTTTACTAAATGTGTTTATAAATTAATATTGAGTATATCCCTGTTTATATCGCTTTCGTTCGTTTGCAATTTTCAATTATGCATTATTATTTCTTAAAAGTTTTGTATAAGCTAAAGTACACAATAGCTCCTTATATTAAACTTTGTCGTGGCTATACGGGCTACGTTTCCAAAGCCATGTTCCTTTGGGAAAAAAAAATTAATTAATATTAAATTATCAGCGCACTTTCTAGATGGGAAATGGTAAAATAAGGACAATAAAAGGAGAGAAGAAGATTAACTAAGGGTGAATTAGGGTAATTAAGGGTATCTATTGGCAATGTAGGTAATAATGATGAACGATTAAGGGTAATTAGAGCAACCAATGGTTATTTAGAAAATGAATTAGGGTACTTAAGAAAGTAAATGAGGATTAATAAGGATAACGTATTACCAGTACCTGATGTAAGGCGCTAATCGTTATACCGGGTGTTAGAAAAGTATGGGAATGGTGGAAAATCTCGAACAGTTTGCATCAAATCGAAAAATAAAAAAATATGTCAAAAGTTTTTCAAAAAACTATCTACTGATACCAAAATGACCTCCCCACCCACCACCCTGTGGGTGGGGCAAGAGGCAACTTTAAAATTTGAAATGGAAACCCCTGTTTTTTATTGCGGAATCGGATTCTACGGCAAAAAATACGTAAATTTTATTACGAACATTTTTTTCGATTCTTGCATGGTGTCGCTGTAATCGCAAAAAATGAAAAGAAAATATTACTGTTTCACGAGTAGCGTCTTGTGCCCATAAAAAACGTCCAATTCAAAAACTGAAAAACACGTATTTGTTATTTTTACGAAATCTATCCAACGACATTGGATTCGACTCTCCCAGCCCTAACCCAGTGGGTGGGGCGGGGGCAACTTTGAAACTTGTAATGAAAATCCCTATTTTTTATAGCGGATTCCGATTCTACGGCCAAAAATACGTGAATTTTATATCGGGCATTTTTTTCGATTATCGCAAGGTGTCGCTGTAATTGTAAAAAATTGAGTGGAAACATGAAAGTTTACGCATACTTAAAAAAATACGAAAAGTAAAACTACTGATCTCAGAGTGAATGATTTCCCGAGCTGTTTTGAGAACAGTGATTTTACACGGTCGTGCGGAAGTTACAAAAACTATTAACATTCTGTAAATTTATTAGCAGCTAGTAATTTTCAATTTACATTTTTTACAGGGCAATAAAAAACTAACAGTGGTTTTACCTCTTAATTCAGCCACTTCAGACAAGTTCTTGAGTGAAGGCAAGGAGGTAACTCAGCCATTTAAGGCAAGGTGAGGATTTCGGCCAGTTGAGGCAATTAGTTTACAGCTTAACTGCTACACTAGCAGGTTTTAATTTCAAGATTATAGCAGGTGTTCAAAATGGTGTCCACTGACTTTTTGGCATTGTCCGAGACGAACGTAAAAATTTAGAACTTCTTATCATTTGAGGTGGTATTTCTGCAAAAATGTTTATTATGCGTTGCCTCAGCTCTTCCAAATCGCGAGGTTTAGTGAACCTTACCCTTGACGTAGCCCCAAACAAAATAATCAAGTTGCGTGAGGTCGGGAGATTTTGCTGGCCATGCAATAGTTCCTCTTCGACCTATCCATCGATTTTCGAAAGTACCATTCAAATAGTCCCTAACAATATCCCGATAGTGTGGAGGAGTCCCATCTTGCTGGAACCAAACATTATCGAATCATCACCAGCAATCTCTTGTGTTGCGGGAACTATTAGATTTGTCAACATTTCCAGGTATTTTTCTCCGTTCAAATTTCCATCCATGAAAAACGGCCCTATGATTCGATCCCTGAAAACTCCTGCCCAAACATTTAATTTTTGTGGATACTGCGTGTGTGTTTCAAGCATCCAGTGAGGGTTTTCGTCACTCCAATATCTGAAATTATGGCGATTAACTTTTTTCCACTGAGTTCGAAAGTTGCTTCATCTGAGAAGACAAGTAGAGATGACAAAAAATTTGGGTTTTGGTTACTCCTTTCCATCATTAATTCACTAAATTCAAGTTGCCCATCAAAATCATCTTCATTTAACTCTTGCTGAAGGAGAATTTTGTAAGGATGAAATTTCAAAAGTTTCAAATTCTTATGAACTGAAAATACACTCATATCAAGCTGTCGACTGGCTTTTCTGATTGATAACCTTCGATTTTCAACAAATGCCTGGGCCACTTCCATTTGTCGAGCTTCCGATGTTTCAGATTTTGGCGAGGATTTTGGTCTTCCAGATTTTGGGCGATTTTTATTTGTCCTTGTGTCTAGGAATCGTTTGATGGTACGGGACACAGTAGATTTCGAAATTCCCACTTGATCTACAAGGAAAGTTTCGTTGAATAAAATCACAACTTCATCATAGGACCATTCTTTATCGCCCCACCCTCGCATCATTAAAAGAAAAACTCTCTCTTCCTCTGTTAAAGTAGCCATTATGCAGAAAAAAACGCGAGAACTAATGAAAAATGAAATCACTTTTTCCGTATAAAAGTGCGCTCCTGCCTCTAGAAAAGTTGGAAAGAACTGAACGTTCTCGTAGAAATTTCACAAAACAAATACTGTTATTAAGAACATTTAAAAAAAAAACATTCATAAACACCAAAATATCACAGCTATTGTTTTTTAAACTGAATGTTTTTTTGTCAACACGAATAGCTAGAGTTTGTAAATATTTACAAACTTATGGACGCTTAAGGTTTATTTCAATTTTGTGCGATTGCAACGACACCTTGCGAGAATCGAAAAAAATGCCCGATATAAAATTCACGTATTTTTGGCCGTAGAATCCGAATCCCCAAAAAATAGAGATTTTCTTACAAATTTCAAAGTTGCCCCCTCCCCACCCACTGGGTTAGGGCTGGGAGAGTCGAATCCAATGTCGTTGGATAGATTTCGTAAAAATAACAAATACGTGTTTTTCAGTTTTAGAATTGGACGTTTTTTTATGGGCACAAGACGCTACTCTTGATACAGTAATGTTTTCTTTTTATTTTTTGCGATTACAGCGACACCATGCAAGAATCGAAAAAAATGTCCGGAATAAAATTTACGTATTTCTTGCCGTAGAATTCGATTACGCAATAAAAAATAGGGGTTTCCATTTGAAATTTTATAGTTACCCCTCGCCCCACCCACAGGGTGGTGGGTGGGGAGGCCATTTTGGTATCAGTACATAGTTAATTGAAAAATTTTTGAAACGTATTTTTTATTTTTCGATTTGATGCAAACTGTTCGAGATTTTCCACCGTTCCCATACTTTTCTAACACCCGGTATATAACGAGTAGCGCCGTACATCAGGTACTGATAATATGATATCCTTATTAATTAAAATGATATATCATTCACAAATGCCAATAAAATTTTCTACAACAAATGGTTTAATTGAACTATTAATCAAAAGATAACCTGACTTGACTGATATTATCTAATGCATTCATCATAAAATATAGAAAGGTGACTCGAATGAAACCATCGATAGTACTTTCTGTACTAAGATGAACTTAAGATTAAAGACTGTTTCCAAGATCATTGAAAAATATTAACTCGATAGGTCTGATAGTAAACACGCACTTATTTTAATGTATTTATTATTGCAAATATACAGGGTGTATCATAATGGGAGGTCATAAATTAATGACCCAAATTAAAGAAAATTTTGTCATATAAAGATTTGTCATTAGAGCATAAATTAAAATGGTATTTATCGCGGAGAAAATTAATCGCCAGTTATAATCTCTTGACTTTTTTGGGTAGCTAAGGCTATTAAAGGCCTTATCTTGTTTTAACTAATAGCGTGCCAAATTGATGAAACACAAATTCGTCCCAAATTATAACTTTTAATAAAAATTAAAATTAGAAGACATAAACGAAACAAGACATTTTTAACGCTTTTTTAAAATCATTTATTTATTTATTTATTTATTCGGGAAATAGCCTAATAGACAAATGTCCAATAATAGGGCTACACATGAACAGATTAAGTATAATATTACAAGAAAGAATTTCAATCTAAAGTAATTGTAAATGAAGTAAAAGAAAATTATATATGGATACTAGGCATTGGAATTAAAATTAGTAAGTAATAAAATGTATCAACTTTTAACAATATACCACCCCCACCCAACTAGCAATTTGATGTTTTGTAGAAGCTGAAAGAATATTTATGGAACATTTTTTATAAAACAAGATTGTTGATATAAACATTTCTAAAACGTTTATACAACGCTTGTAGACGCAAAATGGGCACAGTTTATAAAACAATGTAGTTCTTTAATTAAATTTAAACCTATTTTTGTAATATATCAATTATAAAATTTTATAAGCATTGAGTTATTATCATCATTGCTACTTTTTTGTTATGTGCAACAACAACAGAGGTTATTTATTTTTTAAGTGTTTTTGCAGACAATAATAATTCTCAAAATAGTTTTTAAATATTACAACGGTAGCTAGATCTTATGTGACTATATAGGGCGACGTAACTAACAACATATTTAGTGAAACATGAGATAAAAGTTAACTGATTAAGACTTCGTTTCGCCAACAGCAAAGCGATTTTGGACTGCGAAGAAAATTTTCCTGTGAAATATATGGTATATATACAATGAAATTTTTAAGCGTCTGAAGAATACGAATTTTTATCAAAATAGAAAAAAATAAAGTGAAAATAAATTTTTTGTATTTTATCTTTTTGTGGTGCTGCACCAATTGTGTTTCGTAGACGTATTTCACAATAATAGATTTGCTAAAATGCTTGTATCACAATAATTTTTATTTATAAACTATTTTTATTTTCCAAAATGGCCACTATAAAAATGGTTCAAACATAATAAAACTTTTTTAGCGTGGCCCCTACCACCCTATTATGAAAGGGAGTAAAAAATTAAATTAGGATTTGAACCAAGGCAATCTAAAATTTATTTTGGCATTAGTTACCCCCTCTACCACCCCCATCCTATTGTTTAAGGGAATAAAAAATTAAATTGGGATTTAGTGTGTATACGAGAACCAAGGACTTCTAAATTTTTTTTTACATTAACCACCCCGACTCTATTATCAAAGGAAATTAATTTTAATAAGTTAATATCCAAACTAGAGAGAACAGGGCTGCGAAATAACGTGTTAAACCGGTTTAAAAGTTACTTAAGCAACAGATCACAATCCTCCTTCGATCCTATAAAAGAAGAGTTTGTTCATTAGGAATTGAAACAGCATAAACATATATTTTAAAACGGCCCCATAAATAAAAAAAACAGTGGATTAAGATCTGGACAACGAGGCGGCCATGCTATAGGTTCTCCACGATCTATCTATTGATTGAAGCAAGTTTCACTGAGATATTCTCGCACGATAAGTGAGATAGAGCGCCATCATGCATAAAATAATATGTTGGGTTATGGCTAGTGGAACCAAACCAAGTGAGTATTCCTGTCCAAAATTTTTAAGCCTTAATTGACTAATTAATTTTCTAAATAAACGTGTTACTGCACTAGCAGTTTTTCATTCTACTGAAAAGAAAAGACGACCAGTAAAGTGATACTATTATTATTATTTACAAAGTGTTGGAAATTTAAATGAGTTTCGTGACTAATGAATATTTACATACAATTCCATTTTCGAGGTCAATTACGATTAGATTTTGATATTGAAAAAAATCATTGTAAAGGTAATTCAAATATCTGCCAGATAAGATTAAGAGATATATACGGTGGTCTTTAAAGTAAAAAAAAAGTATTACTGTCCCTGTTCGACCTGAGTATATTTTTAGGTTAGATCAAAAAATAGATTTTTATACCAAATACTAGAGATTTAATTTGAAGTTTTCATCATGAAAAATAAAGAATAAGTAGGAGAATCCGGAATAGGAGATACATAGCCACCACATAAACAAATGTATGTATGTTTATAGTACAGAGTTCTTTTTTTATATTTTACTCTATCAACATTTTTCAAGGTTATAAACAAAATTCCATGAAATCACCTTTCAACGTTATGACCAATGTATAAGTACCTAACAAAGTTACAAGATAAGATTAAATTACACTCAGACAAAATCAATGAAACAAAGTGATCTCTTGTACACGACGGTCAGAGAAAAACCTTATCTGAATATTAATTGCGATATTTTCTTAATTCTTCTTTGTGGAGTATTTTATTACATTTGTGTCACTGCATAGTATAATAGCTGTCGCTATATCCATTGTCGGTCCATTAATTCGAAACATACTACAGTTCATCTAAACCTTTCTTCAATTCGTGAGACATGGAGATCCTGGCCAATTTCCAAGTCCCTTAAAACACAGAATTTAACAGCTAACCAGTAACTTTCAATATAGTTATAAGCTTACAGTTACATCTTAAAAGCAAATTAAAATAATACTTTATTCTTTCACAACGAACTACAATCACAGACATTAACAATACCACAAGTAAACCTCAAAAAACTGCTACAGAAGAAATTGACATTGAAAATTAAAAATGAAACATATTTGGATCAGTGGTCACAAATGAACTAAAAGTGTTAGAACACAAATTTGTGCGCCTCATCTCTAATTCTGGAAGGTACACCTCCCTCAGAGACCTCTACGCACTTTGCCACGACATAACCCCAATAGCTGACTACGTCCAGGATATCTCCCAGAAATTCTACTCTTTCAAACTGGGCGATAGTCCACTAACAAGAAACATAACACCAATTAGACAGCATAATGCCCCATTTCGGATTAAACACACCCTACCGTACCAGACGTTACCGATCTTCCGGCAACCTCTGTAGCCAAACTTCAACAACTATAACTTTCGCTTACCCTATCCACCTTACTGATATTTCATACCTTTACATCTTTAAATCTTTCCTGTCCCCCTCTTCCTTTCTGTTTGTTTCTTTTTGTCTCGTTTGTTTCTTTTTGCATTTTTGTCTCTAAATTCATTTTCCATCAAAATTTTATAACAAAATCAAAGTTTTCCGAAATCCAAAATTTTTTTAAAACCAAAGTTTAGGCCAGCCTATGTGCAGCCCGGCATTTGCACGTCTCGCAGATAGTTCCTCGTCCAGATTGAGGTACCAGCGTCAACAGCCAAATTAGAAACAGTGAAGTGCGCGAGCTACTAATAAAAGTGTAATTTTAAGTTTTGTTGAATCTATTTTTTTTTAGATGTTTGTAAATTTGATCACCTTTTTTAATCTGCATTATGCAGAAGGAGCCTAGGTATAAGTTTTAATTATTTTAAAACCGAACCAGGCCTAGTCCGCCCGGTCCTGCAATCCGCCACAGCGAATAACGCAGTGGTTGCACGGTCGGACCCGGGTTGCATATTTGTATCGAGCGTATGCTATCGCAGAGACGCAAGTAACCGATAAGGCAGGGTCTTGAAGGGCAAGGGATATATACGATTATAAATAATACTTAACGCCGTCTGCCCCAAATTTAATAAGGTGCTAAGGACTATTATATATCCCTTGCCCTTCAAGACACGTTCGCGCCCATCGATGCTTCGAAATCGAGGAAAATTAAAAATCTATCAAAGAAAAAATCCAAGGCGCTTCATTCATTACGATCATACACGCTCGATATAAACAAATATTCGGGACCTCTCGTTCTGCGATAGCATACGCTCGATACGAATATGCACCCGGGTTAGGCCTTGTGGAGTAATTATTGTATAAATTACTGCTAAATAAGTTTTGAATTGAATTGGTCACAAATGACAAATAGTGGGGTCGATCTGGGTTTCGAAACGACATTGTTTTTTTAATTTTTTTTTATATACATTACGTAGTCGGGCCCCCTCTAGTATTCGGTTATATTTGCGGAGGGTGGTACAGGGGTGGGGGGGTGGTGGTTAAATTTACATGTAAAGATAGGGAAAATCAGTTTTTCGGGCATAACTCGTTTAGTTTCATTGGGATCGAAAAAAAAGTTTATGGGGATAAACGTAAACTGAATTTTAACTCGTCAAAATTGGTCCAGCCGTTCTCGAGATATTGCGATTTGAAGGTACGGATTTGCATAAGGATTTTTTTGCTGCGGCGGGAACGTACCGAGAACCGTTTTCGTGTTTTTTTCGGGGTAGAAATTGGCTTGGCGACTTTTTTTTCTTCTCCCGATAGACACTCAGAGCCTAAGCACTGTATCCAAATTTCAAGTCGCTAGGTTGACTAGGGGGGAGGGGGAAGGGCAAACGTAAATGAAATTAAAGCTACTGTAACTTCAGCAATCAGCAAAGGGATGGGGGAGATATTTTTTCGCCATTGAATGTGGAATTTTTTTCTCTTTGATTTGAGCTCAGTCTTTCCCCTGTAGAAGGGCAAGGGGCTTGGAGCCAGGCTCATCTTCAAGGGCAATCCTCTTTCAAGATTTTTTTACAACGAAGCTCTAACTTCGTTAAGGCCGGCAAGTGCGCGATACATTTATAAAAATCAGCGCGGCAATTCATCAGCCATACAACGAGAACTTTTCTCCCTTCTCTCTCACAAATACACGTCCCATTCTACTCGTTCATGTGTGTAGTCGAGTGTAGTAGTAACAAGTGCATTATACACTTTTATTAAACCCCAAATTATAATTATTTTGTACTCTAATATAAGTATAGATATATTAGTTATAATAATCCATGCAACCCATATATGTAAATAAAATAAATTATTATCTCCATATTCTGTTTGTGTTCATGGCTTTTCTTCAATACAACGAACGAAGCTCCGATGTCCTTGAAACCTTACTACAACGTTATTTAATTATAGTCGAGGTAAGAATTCAAGCGATGCACGTCACAGATCAATTCTATAAATAATACAATACTGCTAAGAATCATGAAGCCCCATTAAACTGTACCTATTTCTGAAAAAAGCTTTTTTTTTTTTATATACATTTATTTAACGTCGGCCTATTTCCGCTACTGAGGCCTAACACCGACGCCTGTAGACGAGCTACCCCCAACCAGGAATTTTGCCGAACCTCTTCCCTTAAGAAGAGTAGGGATCTTTTACTTGCCTAACATTTAATAGACAAGGGACCGACGGCTTTACATCCCCTCCGAAGGATGGTATATCTCCTATACAACCCTCGCCTAAGGTTCTATAGCTTCCGCGCATACACTGATATACAAGCCGCTGGAAGATGTGTGAGGCGAGAACGCGGTTTCCGTTGGAATGGTCACCAATCCAAGTACTAACTGCGCCTGTCGTTGCTTTACATCGCATACCGAAGTATGTACATAGTAAAGACGCACCTACGTTCGCCCCTGAAAAAAGCTTAATAATTAGGTGTCAAGAATTACTCTTTTTAACGTAATTAATGATTAAAAATTATGTTGGTATTAAAATTTCTTTAATGAGATCACTCGTGACGTGCATCGCTTGAATTCTTGCCTCGACTTTGCAGCTATAAGCTGTAGTCAGGCTCTCCCAGATATTATACCTGGGGAGGCTTGGCTATGAACATGCATCCCTTGTGTCGCCGACTGAAAGAGAAAGGGACGACGCGCCATCGCGTAGGTAAATAATGCTTGAAATATCGATGCGATGTAGTATTTTCCTCGATGATCCAGCCCGTGCTTGACTCGGCAAACACGCACACCAACAAATAGGCGCGCAGAGTAGGGGAAGGGGCGAGGACATGAAAAATAAATGGAGAAACGACAAGCCGTTGAAGAGATGAAGAAAGAGAAAAAAACTAATCAAGTCCGTCAAGAATCGATCTATTAAAAAATACGTTTGAACCGGCAGTTCCCGCTTAGCGGGACACACGGATGAGCGGAGTGGGACTTGTATTTATAAAAGAAAAGAGAGAGAAGTGGGAGCGCTAGGCTCCTCCCCGGCATCGCGCTGTACGGCTGCTGTATTGCCGCGCTCGTTTTTATAAATGTATCATGCGGACGTGCAGGTTCTAATGATCCGATCGCAATCTGGCTGGGCTCAAATCAAAGAAAAAAAGAATTCCACATTCGATGGCGAAATAAAATCAACTCCATCTCTTTCCTTCCTGGCGAAAAATGACTTTTTCTAAAAAATAATAACAACAACAAATTGGTTATTTCGCAACCATTTGTTTATTTATGGCGAAAACTGAAAATACATGAGCGGAACTCAAATTAGGTACATTAGTACACAAATTGACGTTTGCCGGGCGATGTGCCGAAAAAATTGCGGAAGTTACAGCAATTTTAATTTTATTTATATTTGCCCTTCCCCCTCCTCCCCTAACCAACCTAGCGACTTGAAATTTGGACACGATACTCCGGTCTTGAGTGCTTATCGGGGGCGGAAAAAAAAGTCGCCAAGTCACTTTCTTCCCCGAAAAAATCGCGAAAACGGCTTTCGGTACGTTCCCGCCGCAGCGAAAAATCCGTATACAAATCCGTATCTTCAAATCTCGATATCTTCGTATCTCGAGAACCGCTGGATCGACTTCGACGAGTCAAAATTTAGTTTACGCACATTCGCGAGCCCTTCATTTTATCCCTATACACTTTTTCGATCCAAATGAAACTAAGCGAGTTATGCGCGAGTTCTATATTTACCTGTAAATTTACCCCCTCCACCACCCCCGTCGCGCCCGCAAACATGACCAGATGATAAAGGGAGTCCGACTACATAATATACAACCAAAAAAAATCGAAAAAAACAGTCATTTTGGGGCTTTTTCAGTGCCAAATCGATCCCAATAAAAGTCCAAAAGGTATTTCCACAATACTTCGGTCGAAATCTCTAGTCAGTAGAGACAGGGGCGTGTGGATTTACAAGTTTTGTGAATTCCCTAATACAATATGTTTATGCTATTACCTATTTATTTTCCTTAAGTTTGGAGAATTTTGACGAATAACATCAATTTTGAAGGAATGAAAGTCCTCAGATTGAGTTACTATGCATGAACTACCATATCTTAAATTTAAAATATTATGCTTAAATCTGGCAACATTCTCCATGTACTCAGCGGTGTTTGGTGCGTTAAACCGTTATAACTCAGTTTAAAATCAGTGTTCATAGAGTGCGGTGGTTTATCAGATGGGCGGTATTAATTTGTTGTTTATAAATTACGTATTTGTGGTATCATAGCGCCTTAAAATTTTATTTGGTGTGAAATATTTATAGTGTGAAATGTTTATGAATTGGGCGACATTAATTTTTGTTTATAAATTACGTACTTGTTGTATCACACTGCTTTAAAGTTTTATTTTGTTAATGCTTTAGTGAAAATAAGTGTAATTGTGGGATATCGTAATATTTTTAAATGTGCAAAAATGGAAGCGGTTCCCAGTTGTTCAAAAGAAGTGGTAAAAATTCATACCCCTAGAAAGTCTCCATTAAGCTTCAATGAGAAGAAAATTATTTTGATTTCATATCATTCATTTCAGAAAGATCATCCCATGGTACAGAAATCAGGATCAACAGGTTTAGTTAACATGACTTCAAGGTATACCGGCGTGAGTGAGCGGACCATTTCCAGAATTTTAAGAGAAGAAAAAATGAAGGGGATGTTCAGAAACCTAAAGCGAAGTCTGGAAGAAGAAAAAATAATATTAGACAAATTCCAGAAAAATGGAATTCGACGTAAAGTTCAAAAATTTTTCTGATAATGAAATCCTTACTGTTAAAAAATGTTTACAGTCCCTGCATGATGATGAACATATACCCAAAATGGGCAAATCGACGTTAAAAAAATGTTTGTGTGATATAAACTTTGTATTTGCAAAAGGAAAGCGAAATAGCCCCCTACTTGAGAGAAATGATATTATTTGTTGGTGAAGGAATTATATTCGGACAATTAGAGCTGACCGTGAAAGAGGAAGAAAATGCTATTATTTAGATGAGACGTGGTTAAATGAAAGACATACTGTAACGCAATTTTGGCAAGACAGAAATGTAAAAAGTGTTCGTCAAGGCCATATGGAAGATTGGTCAACAGCATTAAAAATGCCGACAGGAAAATGAAAAGGCTTAATAATAACGCATATGGGAAATGATTCAGGATTTGTGGAAGATGGACTTCTATCGTTCGTGTCGAAAAAAACTGGACATTATCACGAGGAGATGAATGCGGATGTTTTCGAGGAATGGTTTGCAAAAATTTTCGCTAAAATTGAACCCGGATCTGTTGTTATTATGTATAACGCCCCGTAAAACAGTCAATTGCTGGAAAAATTACCAACCAGTGCATGGCGAAAAGCGCAAATTCAAGAATGATTAGATGGTAAAGGTATCCTATTCGATCGTGCTTCGCTGAAAGCCGAATTGCTAACCCTAGCGAAACAGCATTCGCTGATATATAGAGGAAATATATTGTAGATGAAATGGCTAAAGCTAGAGGTATTGAGGTATTACGGCTGCCGCCTTACCACTGTGAACTCAATCCCATTGAGCTTATTCGGGATGAAGTAAAGGAGAATGTTGCAAGAGAAAATAGAACTTTTAAATTAGAACATGTAAAAGGCCTTCTATCCAGTGCCTTAAAAAGAGTTACAGCTGATTATTGGCAAAAATGATAATAATAATAATAATCTTTATTCCCATAAGATTACGAAGAACATTGGATGTGTCACAAGTAGCTTGAATTAAAACTTTATGTGAATCCTAAATGTCTAAAACATATTGAAGTAGTCACTGTGACTATTTAAAACACTTTCTGTCAAGATATTTTTTTATTCTTTTTTGAAACTTTTTGGATTAATAATATTTTTTATGTGTTCAGGCAAATTGTTATACGCCTTTATTCCCATATATTGTGGACTGCGTTCATACATACTTGTTTTATGTATCGGTATGCTCAATTGGTTACCGTACCTTGTTCGTATACTTTTATTAACATCAGATTTTCTTTCGAAGTCCAAAATATTTTTCTTTGTGAATATAAGTAAATTAAAGAAGTAGAGCGCATAGTCTGTAATTATTTTATATTTTTTTAAAATAGGCTTACAGTGCTGCCGATATTCAGCGTTCGATTAAACGGACGATGCGCTTCTGCAGCAGAAACAATCTATCTATCTCCATTGTCGATCCCCAGACAATAATCCCATATGTCAGTCTACTGTGTACGTAAGCGTTGTAGAATAGCAGTATAGTTTCTAGATTTAGGGAAGTTTTTAAATTACCAATGGCAAAATATGCGCTACACAATTTAGTGGCAACGGAGGCAATGTGGTTGCCCCATACTAATCGATCGTCTAAGTGAGTTCCTAAGAATTTAGTTGTTGGCGGTTACATAACGACTTTTGCTCTGATCTAACTAACAATGATCTTGGTTCTTTCTCTAGTACTCAAGTATTTTTGAATGTCATAAGGACCGTCTTCTGCGTGGTTAACATAAGAGCATATTATGTTAGCTCTTTCCTGCGCATTTTCCAAATTTTTACTACTGATAATAGTCGAGATGTCATCGGCAAACTGACACATGAGAAAATTAGAGTCATTTGATACACTGTTATTAAGATCGTTTGAGAAAATTAGGAATAAAAGTGGTGATAATATTCCGCCTTGAGGAACGCCGTATTTTACTGGACATATTTCAGAAGAAAATTTGAAATTTGCGATGTTATTTGACTCGGCTGTTATTTGAACGTACTGTGATCTATCCAATACATAAGAAATTAGCCATTTGAGGTGGACCTGTGATACCATAACATTTTAATTTATGTGCTAACACCGATTTAGTCATGACATCAAAGGCTTTTGTGAGGTCGAAGAAAATCCCTACGGTGAACAGTTTTTCATCTATACATTTGTTTAGGAAATTAATGGATTCTACAAGGGCAATTTCGGTGGATTTTCCTTTTAAGAATCCGTGCTGTGTTTTTGAAAACAGCTTGAATTTATTAAAATAATCTACAATACGTTCATACATAAGCTTTTCAAATATATTAGAAAACACAGATAAATTTGAAACTGGTCGGTAATTTTTTATGTCTGAATGATCACACCTTTCTTAAAAATTGGTACAATTCTGGCTACTTTTAACTTAGAGGGAAATTCACCAACTGTAAAAGATGTATTGATTATGTTTTCTAGAGGTATTGCGATTATATTAGCTACTTTTTTAATATAAAACAACGTATTCCATCTGGTCCAGCCGATTTTTTCTTAGTAACTTTTATGATTGTATTGTATATCTTAGTTACACTCACTGGATGAAGAAAAAAAACATAGAGCACGTTAAAAAAATTGAAGAAAAAATGTTGAATACGGATATTCGAATTGACGCAGTGATTGAGCCAATAATAATAAATGTAGGAGCCAACAGTGATAGTGACAGGGGTGAGTGATAATCTGCGATAGTGTCATGTAGTGATTGTGATATTATGAATTATTTATTGTGAAAAATTATTGTTGGTAAGTTTTGTTTTTTATTATATTATTTTAACAAGAACGTTTATTCATGTTGTTATAGAACAGTTATTTATTTTTAACTTTGGTATGTCTTGTTTTTAATTATTCTATTTTAACAAGAAAGTTTATTTATGTTGTTACAACAGTTATTTATTTTTAAGTTGTAAGTCTATTTATTTATTTTCTTTTTTAACCTGTTACTCCCTAATTAACAATCCTGTCACCATCCTTTCCCGGCAAGGAATATCCTCATGCCTCCACGTTGGTCCTTGCTGGGTAATAAGAACAACTGGCATGGTTAAAATTTTTATAAACATCAACCTACAGTTTTAGTGTCGGATTACGTAAGTATTCTACTCCTAATAAAATTAGGCCTGCCATTAAAAATGTTCTTAAATGAACTCCAGTTTTTCTTTTTGGCTGAGTTGAGCGCGAAAACAAATTTAATTATATTTATTTTTTATTTTACGAAATATTATTATTTTATATATACCTACATAAGTACGTATGTGGCGTCACTGAATGGCGGGGATATACGTTTTCTTTCTTTCTTACCAAGTTTGTTTACGACTGAATAGTTAGTCGAGCAAATTATTAGGTATTAAGGCGGCACGTTAAATCATTACTCTATGCGGTCGACTAGGTCATTAAAATTGTTTGTGGTAGTCGTGGTTTCCATTTCATGTAGGCGGGTAAAACTTAATATATTTCCCTCGATTCAATCGGATTATATGGTAGAACGAGGTACCGCTTTAGTATCAAATAAGAGCTACTATCCTTTGACGAGAGTGCCGCTTATTTTTTGCGTTACTGCCTCGACTTTTCGGCCGAAGTATAGTTTTGTAATAGATTAATAGGAACCATGCCAAAAAAATGTATTTTAGTGTATCCAGATTCTTACATAAGATTTTTTAGTTCCAGACCCAGTTAGCGCCTTAGAACTAACTGCAAGTGACACTTTGCAATGGGGAGCCAGCACAAATTGTATTGGTACCGGCTACGTAGTTAACGTGTTGATTGGAGATTCGCTGCAGACCGTCTACCAGATTCAGGAAACATCGATTGATCTGTCCCATTTACGGTCCTGTGTGCAGTATATCTTCTTGGTCACAGCAGTTACAAACAACATTTTAAGCCGAGCAGTATTTATTGAGACCCCACTACGAGCACTACCAGGTAAATTAAATGAGCAACAGGTAATAAAGTGCCAAAATTCTTTTATTAAAATTAAATCAGAACTTTCAGCTATAATATCGGTCAAGCAACCCAGACAATATTTTTTGAAATATAAAAGTAATATTGTCTGAAAGTTATTTGTGGCATTCTACGAATATTCTTTCCTATTATTTGGGTTTTCTACCACATGTATTATTATCCTCTTCAAAAACAAATCACCGAATCTACAAAATAATAGAATTATTGGGAAAAAGCCTCTGCGCCCGTGACATTTACGTCAAAAAGGTACGAATTTACATAAATTTAGATACTTAATAAGGGAAAAACAGATTAGCCAATTACAAAATATAAATAATAATCCTTTAATTGACAGGACTGTCATTAATATGTCAAAAAGACTTTTGTCCATTTCAGACAGGCTTGTCTTATCAAAAGGTTTAAATTTTGCAATAAACTCGAAATCTGTTCATAAATTTGATATAGTAGCGGCAACAGAAAAAACGGCTCAAAATTTACCGACAGATAATGGGAATGAATATCGCATACGGGCAAAAATTGCTTTAGAGAAGCAATACAAAATTAAAGATAATTTAACTCCAGAAGAAAAGCTATCGATACATTCTTTAAAACGCGATGAAAGTATAAAAATATTGCCAGCAGACAAAGGCAATGCCACAGTCATTATAGGTAAATATATATATAATACAAAAATCATGACTCTTGTAAATGAGGGACCCTATTCAAAACTAAACAAAGATCCAATAAAATCAACAGAGAGCAAAATTTACAGAATTTTGTTTAAATACAAACACGAATTTAATGATTTTGAACCAAAAAACCTTACACCACATCATAGTAAGCCTCCTCATTTTTATGGCTTACCAAAAACACATAAACAAAATATTCCTTTAAGACCAATTGTTAGTTCTATTAATTCACCATGTCATAATTTAGCAAAATTTTTACTTAAAATTATTGATTCATTATCTGGAAACACTGATTCTTACATTAAAAATGGTTAGTTGTGATGTAGTTAGTCTTTTTACCAATGTTCCGGTAGATGAAACCTTAATAACAGTTAAAGTTAGGTTGCTAAATGATAATAATTTGGAAACTAGAACAAAATTAAGTGTAAATAGCATAATGGAACTCTTAACAATATGTACAAAAACAACCTATTTTTAATTGGATAATGAGTTCTATCAGTAGGATTTTGGTATGGCTATGGGGTCTGCATTACCACCAATTTTAAGCAACATATGTATGGAGAACTTTGAGAACACACATGTTCAAAATTGTATAAACAAACCGATTGTCTGGTGGAGATATGTTGACGACATCTGTGCAATTTGGCCTCATGGTGTCGATGTACTAGATAGTTTATTGGAAAATATAAACAGTAAGGAACCATCTATCAAATTCGCATTAGAAGTAGAAAGTAGGAATGAACTACCGTTTTTAGATGTTTTAATTAGAAGGGTAAATAATACAATTGAAACAAGCGTTTATAGAAAACCAACACATACTAATAGATATCTAAATTTTAACTCAAATCAGTCAATAAATGTTAAAAGGAGTGTTGTAAAATGTTTATACGATAGGGCCAAAATAATTTCATCTAATAATGAAATATTAAATAACGAGAAAAAATTTATCAAAGAGGTTCTAGTACAAAATCAATACCCTGAAGCCTTTGTTGATAGAGTTTTCATAAATGTTGAAAATAGGGACAATCAGGTACGACAAAAACCTGAACGTCATTATACAGCAATAATTCCTTATGTATACGGACTATCGGAGAAGCTACGCCGTATAGGTGACAAATTTGATGTTAGGACGATATTCCAAACGGGGAATACTTTAAGATCTATTTTAACAAAAACAAAACCTATAAACAGGGAGCAGAATTAAAAAAAAACTGTATTTACAATATCCCGTGCGAATGTGATAAATGTTATGTTGGTGAGTCATCCAGACCTTTCAGTGTGAGTTTGGATGAGCACAAGAATTACATTAGAAGGAATGAAATTCAGAAATCAAAGATTTGTGAACATGCTTGGTAAACCGGACATAGAATAAACTGGGACTCGGCAAAAATTTTAACAAAAGAAGCAGATACCAAAAAAGAAAAATTAAAGAATCAGCAATAATCTTATTAAATAAAGATATGTGCGTATCGAATTGTTCTGTAGATATTTGTACAACCTGGCTACCAATGTTAAAAGATGAACTTAACAAACTCAACATTATTTAAAAGAAAATATCATCAGTTCTGTGTAAGTAGTAAGTAAGTATCTATGGAAATAACATAAACAGAATCTTTTTTTTTTATATATATATACATTTATTTAACGTCGGCCTATTTCTGCTACTGAGACCTAACACCGACGCCTGTAGACGAGCTACCTCCAACCAGGAATTTTGCCGAACCTGTTCCCTTAAGAAGAGTAGGGATCTTTTACTTGCCTAACATTTAATAGACAAGGGACCGACGGCTTTACATCCCCTCCGAAGGATGGTATATCTCCTATACAACCCTCGCCTAAGGTTGTATAGCTTCCGCGCATACACTGATATACAAGCCGCTGGAAGATGTGTGAGGCGAGAACGCGGTTTCCGTTGGAATGGTCACCCATCCAAGTACTAACTGCGCCTATCGTTGCTTTACATCGCATACCGAAGTATGTACATAGTAAAGACGCACCTACGCTCGCCCCCACTTTAAGATCTATTTTAACAAAAACAAAACCTATAAACAGGGAGCAGAATTCAAAAAACTGTATTTACAATATCCCGTGCGAATGTGATAAATGTTATGTTGGTGAGTCATCCAGACCTTTCAGTGTGAGGTTGGATGAGCACAAGAATTACATTAGAAGGAATGAAATTCAGAAATCAAAGATTTGTGAACATGCTTGGTAAAACGGACGTAGAATAAACTGGGACTCGGCAAAAATTTTAACAAAAGAAGCAGATACCAAAAAAGAAAAATTAAAGAATCAGTAATAATCTTATTAAATAAAGATATGTGCGTATCGAATTGCTCTGTAGATATTTGTACAACCTGGCTACCAATGTTAAAAGATGAACTTAACAAACGCAACATTATCTAAAAGAAAATATCATCAGTTCTGTGTTCTGTGTAAGTAGTAAGTAAGTATCTGTGGAAATAACACAAACAGAATCTTAAAGCTATGTATTTGACATACACAGCAAAATAAGAGTTCTTCCAAAAAAAGCTTTGAAAACGGAAAGATACTACTTTCCGAAACTTCAGCAAAATACATTATTTCTGTGTTTATTGCAATTTATATTATTTGCAAAACATAAACCTCTGACTATTCCTTTGACGTAAATATCACGGGCGCAGAGGCTTTTTTCCAATAATTCTATTATTTTGTAGATTCGGTGATTTGTTTTTGAAGAGGCTAATAATACATGTAGTAGAAAACCCAAATAATAGGAAAGAATATAAAAAGTAATACCTAGATGCTACATTCATTTCTACAATAGTTTCGAGTTCTTTATGTTTTTATGTTTATGTAAGGTGATTAAAAACTTTCTGAACGTAACCATTACAATCAACATACTTTGTTTCATATGTACGTAAAGCTTGATCCTTGTTGTATTTCTAGTTTTAGAGACATCGTGAGTTATATTTCAAAAGGTACAAATATCGCTCATCACCGAAATGGGGAAAAATTAACATTCTGCAGAAAATTTTAGGCAATATGAATCTAACTTTGCAAGTATATCTTTTATATACAACTTTTACTCATCCTTTAGTATTGCAGAGTATAATTTTGTCGCATTAGCAGAAACTTGGTTGTCAAATGATGTTCAAAGCTCTGAACTATTTCGTGAAATACATCATGTAATGCGTAGTGACAGATATTTTCAAAAAACCAATAGTACCTATGGAGGTGGTGTATTATTAGCATATAGAAATGAATATATCATAGAGTCCCTAAACTTAGATGATATTGTTAACATAGTACCTCTCATATAGATAAATGTGCATTGAAAAACATATCTCTTTATATTTTTGTGGTATACAGGGTGTCTCACCGGGAACTGAATCGATCGATATAGAGAAAAGTACGCATCAGAAAACTTTGAAAATTACTGATGTCGGTGTGGTCAATCCAACTAAAATAATTACAAGCAGCTGGCACTTCCGCTTATACCGGAAGTCGATACCAACTTGCTTATTTCAAATGAAATACCCTATATATTTTGGGGTTTTCGAAAAGAGCATAAAATTTTGAGTCGAAAATATGTAGCATATTCTATACCTAAACTTAACCGTTTCAGAGATATTTGACATTTTATAGAAAATTTGACAGGTACAACGGTTTGCAAGAACCGTTGTAACTTTCTTCGTGTAAAAGATCCTCATTTGCTTCTTGTCACATAAAAAGAACACAAGGAGAACTACGTTCTACAACTCAAATAAATTCAATAATATCATAAGTGTTCCGTTTTTCGCGTTACATATTGTCAAATTCAAACCGCGGAAACTTGTTTAGGTCAAATGGAATAGCCTGTATTTTTTTACGTCAAGTTGTGTAAAATTGAATTCACTTTTTTCTGATATTAGCATTGTGGGGGTTAAAGTTACAACTTTTTGAAATATTTGCGATTTTATCAGAAATTCATGAATTGTTGTAATCATTTCATCAAAATAGCCATGATTAGAAACAATCAGTCATTATCTTACGTCAAAAAATGCCAGCACGTTTAAATTATACCAACGAAAACTTTTTAAATTTGTTTATTATTTATGGAGAATGTGATAAAGTAATATCATGAACTTGCAGCACATTTGCTACTCGATATCCACAAAAACGCAAAATAACACTAACACTGTAACATGTGTATTAATCGAATTGAAGATATGGCATGAACTAAGATAGCAGAGATAAGATCAATTTAAAATATGATTTCATCTTAATTTAATAATTGCTCAAAATTGCGCCTTCGAACCTCGACAACATTTTTCGCACCTTAGGATTAGTTTCTCATGGATAGCTCTTCTAATTGAATCCTGTGATATGTTTTGAAATGCATTTCTTACTCTTTGCATACAATCTTCAATGGTTGTTAATGGGCTCTCATAAACTTTATTTTTAATAGTTCCCCAAATGAAATAATCCAGAACTGATAAATCGGGCGAGCGAGGAGGCCATAAGAAAGGTCCATTATTGGCAATCCATTGATCATAAAAAGTTTCTTGTAAATAATTATTAATTAAATATGCGTCATGTGGGGAGCACCGTCGTGCTGATAAAAAATGTTTCTATGTTCGGCGAGAGGTAAATTGTCTAAATAGTTATTATTCAAATTTTGTAAGATACTCAGATATCTTTCACCTAAAAAAAAACAAAAATTTACCTATACATATTAGCAGAAGAGAAAATTTTATTTACCGTTTAAATTTTCCTGGTAAAATTGTAATGCCACCACTCTATCGTTTCTTATGGCACAGTAAACATTGAACTACCAACTTTCCTGAAAGTTTCGCTCTCTGAACATATGAGGATTTGAGTCACTCCAATAATGCGAATTGTGTCTATTAAAAAGTTCATTTTTAGTAAATTTTGCTTCATCTGTCCATATAATATTTCCCAAATAAGAATCGTGACCCTCAGACCTTATATCGGAAGTCGATACTTCCGATATAAGCGGAAGTGCCAGCTGCTTGTAATTATTTTAGTTGGATTGGCCACACCGACATTAGTAATATCTAAATTTTCAAAATTTTCTGATGCGTACTTTTCTCTGTATCGATCGATTCAGTTCCCGGTGAGACACTCTGTATATAGCTGTAACACCGCTATTTGGGTGCTACAACTTGCACTATACTAGTACAAGCGGGTTTTTGCCTCGAGCGAAATTTTCTGTTTAAAGTGCAGAAACACCATTTTATCTATTAACAATATAATAAAGGCCCCAGATAGAATCAGTGAAGACGGTTTATTACCAGGGATCGAAACGTAGGCGTATTCTCAAGGAATTGAGAGCTGTAATGATATTTATTGTTCGTAACAATTTTAATATTTTTCAGGACAGTACAAACTATAGTAAAGACTCAAAATAAGGCACTCAAAACAGTTTAATAATATATTGAAAATATTTACAGTTCAAATAAAAGTAATTCAAATTACGATATGTGATCTATCTTAAGAAATATGCATACACAGGAAAACTACAAAATAGTATAGATAAATTAATATTTCAAATGTATTAAAATTTTTAATTACCCAAGTCTCGGAAATATTCAGATTTTAGTTAGTTATAATTTTTCCCCTTTTTTATTTCTCTAATTCAAATTTCTACTAATATTTTTAACCAGGTATTTATACAAAGTGAACGCAAGCAAATAAATTATATCAAGTAAATGCAAAATAAAATAAAATGACAAGCAAAGCAAGACCAACAGTTTGGCACATGCAACAGAAATGAAATTTGGACTAAATTTACGACAGACAAATTGTGATTGAAATATTGAAATTTCTAACAAGAATAAAGTGACCTTTTGTATATGATGAAATAGCTAATTTTGTGAACTTGACGTGGTGAACCTGGTAATGGAATGTTTAACTACCAAATAAAACGGTATGTCTCAGCTGGAGTGTCCCACTTAAGGGCAGCGTCCCCGACTGAGAATTTCATGGAAAATTCTCCATGAATCTACTTTAAAAAATAACAAATAGCGGTACGTCTCAGGTGGAGTGTCCCACTTAAAGGCAGCGTCCCTGACTGAGAATTTCGCAGAAAATAACCTGGTATTACTCTATTGTCCTGCAAATTATCTAGCAAACAGGTTCAAACCTCAAGTGTTATTTTACTAGATATTAATTTGTCCTCGTTTATTTTTACGATCGTATTTAGTATTAATTTATTACAGTTCTGCTCAGGTAGAGCGTCCCACTTAAAGGCAGCGTCCCTAACTGAGAATTTCACGGAAAAAAATCATTTATTTGCAAAATTAAAATCAAATCACAATAAATTGTATCAAAATTTCGGCGTACACCTCTGGAGTGTCCCACTTAAATTAGTAGTAGTATTTTTTAAAGCATTTTTACATATATTTTTAACATGTATTTTTACTCCTGTAGAACTTGGACATGTAACAAACATAAATTGTAATTTTTTTTGTCACTGTTATGCAATGAAATTCTATTCTATTCTATCAACCGCAAAAAATAGAAAATTTGTATAAGTCTGTTTTGATTCCTTGTTTTCATGTTTCAGATCCAATCCTCACCGTGGGCAACATCACTGCCACCCAACAAGGTGATGATGGCGTTCGTCTAGAGTGGTCGTTTGTGCAAAAATTTCAGCAATGCGTCACAAGTTATCGAGTGGTTCTGTGGGATAATAGTGGGCTGCCACTGGATACAACCTACACCCTGAATACATACCTGGTTGTAGACGGACTGATACCCTGTACAGAATTTGACTTTGCAGTAACGCCTTTGTTTCAAACCCAGTACGATGGAGGAATTAGCTTGGTTTCGTATAGAACTCCAGCAGTCAGTAAGTTATAAAATGCACTGCACTAAGGTAACATGCCACTACGTTTTTTGCTAATAAATACAGATGGAAGTGTTTTAGGTAGCTAGGTACCAGGTTATCGGTAATAGATTTAAGCCATTCATTTGTAGAAGGTTATAAGCCATATGATAATAAGGGTAGTTACATCCAAAATGACGGAAGAAACGAAATAAATGTCCATTACACATTCATCGTTCAATTTATTTCATTTCATTTTAAGTACATACAGAATTTTGTTGATATTTTGTGATTATGCTTGCCTACTTTGTATCGGATGTAGCCACTTTAAACATTAATTATATCTGTCTTTGTCCATTACTTAGTGGTATGTTAATTTATGGTTCAACAGAGGACCAAGTTAATTTAATCTAACTTGAAACATACATTTTCAGATGTGCCCTTCCCAACGTTACAAAGCGTCAGACTGGGAAGCACGTACGCTGATACGATCTGGACATTGCCGCCATACTCAGCCAACCCGTGTCCAATTGCCTCGTTCATTTTAGACGCATCGCCATTTATAAACCTGACAGTACCGATTACGGATTCCCCTCAAAGGCCACCTGTTACGGTGCGTGCGAGCCCCCTTCGAGCTGACAGCTTGTACATGTTCACCGTGACTGTGATCAATAGCGGAGGACCGTCGCCACCTTACCCTATTGGGCTTCATACCCTGCCGGAAGAGATCCACCATCAATAATGGAATTTGGTCATATTTAGATAAAAAAATATATCTAAAGCTCCTATGAAGTTTTCTAATAAATAATATTTACGTTTATTGCATTTTTGTTTATTTATTTAGTTACTTACAGGTCGAGTAAAAAATAACATAAATCAAATCAAATCGAATCGAATCAAATCAAAACAAACCAAGCCAAATCAAATCAAATCAAATCAATGATGAATTCGCAGAAAATCAATTTTTATTCAAAACATTTTTGACAGGATGATATACAGGGTGTGGATAATAAGCCATTATTCAGGGGTAGATTATTTGGGCCAAAATATGAAGATATAACCAAATACCTATGCTTTAGCAAAATGTTGCTGTGGAAAAAGATGCAGGGTGTCAAAGTTCAACTTATTTTTTCGTTTTTTTTATAATAACTCAACAGCCTCTTGGCTGATCTTCGCCAAATTTGCTAGAGGAACTTTTTTATTCTAAGAAACAATAATTTATGTATTACATCACGTCAGATCAAAGAGGGCGCCACAGGAGCTGTATCTGATGAATTTTTTCATTTTTTTGACGAAACGTTGTGTGGTACTTCTGACCAGAAAATCTGATGAGGGCGTCATTTCCACGTATAAAAGATACACTTGGTAGAGCTTGATAACTCCAACCGTTGCCTAGGAAAGTGCCGTTAAACATTTCAATAATTTTTGAAAGACAAATTCAAATTTAGTGAAACAAAGTCTATTTATTGAAAAAAGTACAAAACGTAAGGGAAAATAAAATCGTAATGACAGCGTAAACTCTTTCTCACTTTCTTATGAACTAATGGATTATTTTCATGGTATTCAGATAAATACATAAATCAAAAGATTGTCTAAAATAAGGATCTAGTCTTGCTAGAAGACCAAAAAAATTACGTAAAAGTCGACTTAATGACGTAAACTTTTTAATTCATAGATTTTATTACTACTTATAGCAAATAAACTAACTACGTTGAACGGAGCCATCATATTGAAGCATGAACAGATATTTTTAACAAGTGAATCTGCCTTGTACTTATCGCAAGCGAAGAAAAGGTGATCAAGATCGCCGATAACACCACATAGATCACAAAGTTATGTGACTACACCAATTTTATACAAATGGGCGGGAAAGCAGGCATGACCAAATCTTAGTCTAATAATTGTGGTAATGTATTTTCGTGGAACGTTTAAACTATCATGCCAGAACTGTAGCGGGATAGTTGGCTGTATTTTACAATATATTGTTGAGCTCTTTAAAACGTATTGTTCCCAGGTGTGAATCCACTTATTTCTTAATAGAACTTTATATAAATTGGAGCAATCCGTTAGACACAGTTTGTGGTCTAATAGATTACCATTAATGGCGGCGTCTTTGGCCAAAATGTCAACGTGTTCATTATGTTTTAAGCCTATATGGGCCTTGACCCAGAAAAATGTGACGACTTTACCAGTTTGTGCGATATTGTAGACGGCATCTTTTATTTTCAAAATATATGGGTTCGTTTTGTATGAAAAGGAGTCAGTAGATTTAACAGCTGAGAGAACCGAAAGAGAGTCAGATAGAATTATCATTTCCTTTGAGTTTGTTTCTTTGATATAGCTTAAAGCTTTATAAATGGCAATTGCCTCAAAGGTAAAAATGGAGCAGTTTGTCAAGTTTGAACTTAATTTCTTTGTATACTAAGGGAATGAAGAAAGCGCATCCATTACCGTCTTTGGATTTTGAGGCATCGGTGTAAATAAGTGTTGGATTAATAAACCGGTTAAGGACATTAAGAAGCATTTTCTCATAAAAATGGAATTTTCGTTGTAGACGGGGATGATAACACTAGGTTTGAAACACATAGACTAGTAATTAATATCATTTACGGTAATTTTTTCAATATTATCAAACTGATCGTTAATGTTACGGAATGAAAGGCACATAGGCGGAGAAGGCTTCTTAATCCAATAGCTGTTGGTTAAATCAAAAGTATTGAGGACAGAATTTTTTTTTAGTAAAGGAGGGCTGTAGAGATTCAGCTTGACTAGAAATTTATTGCTTAAGAACTCTTTTCTTATTAGAAGCGGTGGCTCAAGTGCTTCAACATGGAGGGCTTCATTTGGCGGGGATTTCATCGCGCCTAGGCATATTCTCAGAGCTTTGCGTTGCATGATATCTAAGTTACTCAACAGGCTTTTGCTAGCTGAGCCATACATAATACAACCATAATCCAGTATTGATCTAATATAAGCTTTATAAAAAGAAAGTGCCGTTTTAACATCAGATCCCCACCAGCTGTTGGTGACAAATTTTAAAAATTTAATACCCTTCATGCATTTGTTTTTAATAGACTCTATGAAAGGTTTCCAGGTGAGTTTTTTATCGAGTATGACCCCCAAATACTTAATCTCAGAACGAGACGGGAAATGATAGCCAGCTAACTGAATTTCAGGAGTTTGTAAGAGGTTATGTGTGTTATGTCTTGTAAAAATGCAAAATGTTATTTTTTCTGTTGACGGTTCAAAGCCATTTTCAAATGTCCATTACTTCAAATACGATACGCCGGTTTCAAGGGTCTCAAGTGAATTCTGCCATGTTTTATTTTTTGTGTAAAAGCAAATATCATCCGCATACTGTACAATATTTAAATTTGCGGTCTTTGTATTGTAGATATCGCCCGTATACAAATTGAAAAGCAGAGGTCCCAATACAGAACCCTGTGGAACTCCAATGTTGACTAATCTTGGCTCTATTCTTTGATTCCTACTATTTCTAATGTATATTACTCTGTTTGAGTACATATTTACAATATTTATAGTAATAGCATTAGGTATGAGATAGAGGTTACTCAATTTTTTCCTCCAAAATATTCAAGTTTACTGACTTATATGCGCATTTTAAATCTATGAAGAGTGAACTCAGGTTGTTATTACGAGAAAAGCTCATTTGGATATCAGTAGTTACTGTTAAAATTGCGTCGAGCGTGCCGATTCCTTTCTTATAGCCAAACTGATTTAATAGAAGAACGTTTTGACTCGTCAGCCGCCATTCTACTTGAACATTTTGAAATATTATATTATGAATTATAGATATTAATTTCTACGCAAAAATAAAGTAACATACTGGGTGTTTCAAATGAATAATAAAATAAATAACAATTACTGCGTGACAATATTTAAAATATGTAACCATTATTTTTTACTTTCTAGTTCGTTTTGTTATTAAAATATATTTTTTAGTTTTTTGAATTACAATTTTTTTTGTCACGCCATTCATCCTGCTTTTCGAATCCGATAGTAGTACATAATTAATATTACATCATAATGTATATATTAAAGTTGGAACTAGCGTTTAGCAAGGGCTTATACAACAGCAAATACGTTATATTATTAACTGCGGCGCATCCGTCAAAATATCTACAATAGATTAGTCATCTTTTTTAAATTTTATTTTATCCTGATGATCCTGGTGAGGACATTAGGACAAAGTTGTCAAATTATTATATCGGTCCTTGATAAGTGTGCAAAGTTTCAGTTTAATATGACGTTTTGAAGTGGGTAAGAATCACGTTCAAAGATTGAAAAGTTTACATACTTACAAACATACAGATGAAGCTAATATAAAGCGTGTAAAAATGGATACATTTTACTCGAAATTGAAAAAATATATACAGGGTGTCTCGCCGGGAACTGAATCGATCGATATAGAGAAAAGTACGCATCAGAAAATTTTGAAAATTTAGATAATTACTAATGTCGGTGTGGCCAATTCAACTAAAATAATTACAAGCAGCTGGTACTTCCGATTATACCGGAAGTCGGTACCACCTTGCTTATTTCAAATGGAACCCCCTCTATATTTTAGGGTTTTTGATAAGAGCATAAAATTCTAAGGAAAATATGTAGCATATCATATACCTAAACCTAGTAGTTTCAGAGATATTTGACACTTTATAGAAAATTTGACAGGTGTGGTATCATCAGCGTACATAAATAACCCTCCGTGTTGTAATATGTAGTCTGGTAAATCGTTTACAAACAAGAGAAATAGTAAGGGGCCCAATATACTCCCTTGTGGCGTACCAAGGTCTGTATTATATAATTGGGAGTCCACCTCTCCTACTCTAACAACCAGAGACCTGTCCGTCAAATAAGATTTTACCCAATCATTAATCGATCCTACGATGCCTATTGCTGCTAATTTATTTGACAAAAAAATCGGGTTTAGTGTCAAAAGCCCGGGAGAGATCAAAAAACATACCAAACACATACTCGCTGGAGTCTATCTTATCATGAACGTACTGCACAAAGTCAATCGTGGCTGTTTCAGTTGAGCGACCAACTCTAAATCCATGCTGGCAAGTTGTTAATAATTTATTTATATTTAAAAAAGAATATATTCTATTGTAAACAGCCCTCACGATTAACTTTGAGAAATTGAAATGGCTCTGTAATATGACATTTTAAGTAATTTTGTAGGTACTTCATCAATCCCAGTAGATTTTTTGTTAGACAATTGATTTATAAGCTCAACTACTGAATCCTCTAACACTGGCAAAAATACTTAGAGTTGACGCTTGGATTTTTAGATATTGTACAGTTATTGTTCTGAGGTGCAGAGATTTGATCCGTAGGAGTTGTTACTGGGTTTGAAAAATATTCCCCAAAAGCATTTGAAATTTGCAAAGGATTGTTTAATGTTTTACCACTTGACATTATAATTTTAGGGACGGTTTGCTTACTGGCATTTCCCAAATTGTTGATAATTATTTTCCACATAGTTCTGCTTTTATTAGATGAGTTATTTATAATTTGAGAAAAATTATTTTTCTATTCATTTTGAACCGCTTTATTTACATCTCTTTTCAAATGTCTATACTGAATATCAATATGTGGGTCATTAATATTTTTTCTTAACCCGTTTAGTGATTTGAGATTATCTTCTCTCTTTTTTAATTCAGATGAAAATGTAATTTTTCTATTATTAATATTTTTATTATTGAGCAGAACCTTTTTTCTTTTAGAAATGCTGCATTAAAGCACCATTCAAAATGATCCCAGAAACACCCAAATGCCTCGTCTATATTATTATAATGGGAAATATCAATGTATGCTGAGTTGAAAAAGATCTTAAATTCGGATATTGCAGCGTCGGTAAAACATCTCTTTAAATTATGAGAAGATATTTCAATACCAGAACAAAGGGGCATTTTCCAGGTTATAATCTGAGTAGTATGGTCCAATAGACCAGGATCAAATACCTGCCATTTTAATAATATACTGCACGGTATTACAATTACACATTAAAATACTAATAATGTTATAATACTTTTTAAGAGGTAGGGTCCAGTCTAAATCTACAGGTACAGGTAGGTATTAACGTTGTCCTCTTTAATCTCGGGTCATCCATCTTGTAGTCAAACACAATGGGCCCTTTCTTCCTGGTGATCGTAATTATAAAACACTTTTTTATATTAAATTGCAATTTAAAATCACAACTCTATTTATAAATATTATCTATATCTTTCTAGAGATCCACACAATGTCCCATTGTGAATTTTTTTGTACAGCTTAAAATCATCTGCAAAAAGTAAACATTTTGAGAATTTAACAACCGAAGGCAGGTCATTAATAAATAATACAAAAAGTAATGGCTCTAAATTTGAACTTTGTGGTACTCCAGAATTTGCATAATACTTGCCAGAAGTGTTCCCATTGTGCTGTACTACAAAACATCTACTTTTTAAATAACTTTTAAGAGCAACATCATATTTGTAGACAAACCAAATTTATATAACTTTCCTAATAATCATAATCTACTTTATCAAACGCTTTGCTAAAATCTGTAAATATTGTATCTAGTTATATTTTTCTCCTCTAATGTTTCGTAACCATGATTGGTAAATATAAACAAGTTTGTGTTAATAGATTATATTTACTTTAGTTGAAAAATTATTATGCAATCTCCTCAAACGTTCTGAATTTTTCGTGCTATTACAATCAGTACTATATTCATCAAAAATTACACAATTCATAGTGGGACAAATTATTATAACTCATGTTTAAATTATGGCGGTTTATTTGATTTACATTATTTTTCAAATGCTGTTCAGTGCCGACAATTTTGAATTTGTAATCATGATAAATATTCATTTGTTTTTAATTGTTTAATTTCTTAATGCTATTTGTGCAGAATATAATTTTTTTTTTTTTCGAAAAATTAGATCAACATATGTCAAAATTGTATTATTAAAATTAAAAAAAAAAAATTTTACGAAAAGTACAAAAATCGGTTTTTTTCATATGTATGCGTAATATTTTTTTCTCTATAAATGATTTCTTAATGCTCTTTCGAAAAATTAGAGCAGAATATGTCAAAAATTATTTAATAATACAAAAAAATTGAGTTTTATCAAAAAAAGTTAAATTTTTCAAAAAAATTGACGAAAAAATACAAAAAATCGATTTTTTCCATTTTGTTTCAAGTTTAAATTTACGAAAAAGTACAAGAAATCGATTCTTTTCATATATATGTGTAATATTTTTTTATATGTATAAATGATTTTTTAATGCTCTTTCGAAAAATTATATCAGAATATGTCAAAAATTATTCAATAATACAAAAGAAAATTGAATTTTATCAAAAAAAAAGTGAAATTTTTTTAAAAATTTACGAAAAAATACAAAAAAAAACGATTTTTTCCATTTTGTTTCAAGTTTAAAAAATGTTCCTTGTTCACGATCATAAAGTGCATAAAAAACCTACTTTAAAAAAGAACCTCATATCATGAGATGCACAAAAGTTATTGGCCAATCAATTTTAAAATTTGAAGTCAATTTTTGAAACTTGTATTAGATATTTTGACTTGAAATTTTAACCAGTTATTTTTTACATTATAAAGTACAATTTTTTAAAATTTCATAAAATTTCACTTAAAACATCCGAAGTTATAAAAATCAAAATTTACGTTATTTCAGATTTTTTTTGAGGTTATGTGTGCGGATAAAAATGTCATATTGTAATCGCTAATAGCCTATATCATAACGAACAGCCTCAATTTTTTTAGCTTTTTTTGGACTTACACATACCGAGATATACTCATTCAGAAAGAACGACCAAAATGGTCGATTTTTCACAAAATGGCCGATAACTTGCGTAGCGGCGGTTGTAGAGTTAGAAAATGTCCATTTCGTATAGTATTCGATGTAACTAACATGTTTATTAAGTAATATTTCATTGCGCAGGAGAAGAAATATGTTTTTTATGCATTACGGCGCAACACCTATTTATACTAGAACAGAATTACACAACCACTATCCTAATAGATGGACTGGTCGGGGTGCAGATGCACCGATCAAGTACGCTCAGTCTCCTGGCCTAACTTCTATTGATTTCACTGTGTGAAGTTATCTAAAATCACGAGTTTATAATACTCAAATTGCCACGATTGAACAGTTTACAATGTTATAGAATGATGAAGGAATTTTAGGTACTCAACGTTCCTTAAGAAGAAGACTTGGATTGCGCATAAGGGAAAATGGAGGACATTTCAAACAATTTTTGTGGAAATTTATGGGGAAAATACTGACAGTCAACCCCCTAAAATTACCCCCTAATCAGAAGAGAGGGTTTGACTGATACGATGTAAACTAGTGTTCAAATGGTCTATGACTAAGTTTAAAGAGTCGGAAGATATTGTAGAAACACTGAAATTTATTATCCCCCTTTATATCTTCTTCTATTATTCATTTTCGGAAATAAGTTTATATAAAAACTACCTACTACCGTTATTTTTGGAAGTACCTTGTATAAAATAAAAATCGAAATACATTTTTTGTCATGACAGAAAATATTAGCCCAGTAGCCAAGTAGAAAAAAGAGGATTTGGTCCGAATAAGTGAGGAAGTTTTGATTTTTTGGGAATCCATAGATTTAGTGTCCTATTAAACATACTAGATTTGCCCCTTCGTACCTTTGCCGTTCGCGCCGCCATATGGCACCCAAAAAGCTTTTTTTCAAAATATCTCACTTTCAGTGCCTCCTAAAGCCAAAATAGCTATTACAAATTAAAGAAGAGAAAATTTGCTATAGAAAAGGTCCAATGCATTTTTCTCATATATTTGATAGTTTAGGCGCTACAGGCGATTCACTGCAGGCATGTATGTTATCGCTTATATTTATTTACCATTTTTATGCATCTACATTAGCTTTTATTTATGGATAAGTTCGGTGCTACTGCTTTAATATTCGTTTCCACACCAATTATACGAGGTAGAATATTCGGCGAGTTTTTTATGTGGTATCCCCAGTAACAATAATCCACAAGTAGGGTGCTTTTCAGTTGGACCTCAAGTTCATTGTTGTAGATATGGCAAACCATGGGAGACTTAAATCCGCGTTGAACTATCATAATGTTATCTCCGTATTTCTCCAATAACTTGCTTTTAACGGTGTCTATCTACATGTGGGCGATATTTTCCTTTGATTTGCCCCAACAACTCAGTTACACTAAATCGGATATTCTGTAGTTCCTCGGGTTCCTCGGTTCTAATTAGAACCTTGGTCCACAGAGCCAACACAATATGTGACGACGAGAACAAACCCGAGGAACTACAGAATATCCAACAAGCTTTAGAGAAGAACGGATACAGTCAAAGCAATATACAACGAGTAGTAAATAGCCAGAGGAGAACTACAGAAGAAGAACAGCAACAACCAACAACATATGCATGCCTACCCTACGTCGCGGGGGTCACAGATAGGCTGAAGAAGATTTTATTCAAAAAGAAAGTAGGTGTACGGTTTCGAACAGTGAAGAAAATACAGCAGATGCTTCCCTCAGTCAAAGACCCTGTCCCCAAACTGTTATCAAAAGGTGTTTATCAGTTAAAGTGCACATGTGGTAAGAGCTACATCGGACAAACAGGACGGAGTATCCAGTGCAGAATCAAAGAACACCAGAGAAATACCAGATTTGGATACACGGATAGGTCGGCGATAGCAGAACATGTCCATAATAACGAGAACCATAAAATCGACTACGAGGACGTCAATATATTAGACAGGAATACCGGCTATTATCCGCGAATTATTAGGGAATCACTGGAAATTATGAAAAACGTGAACAACTTTAACAGAGAGGATGGGTATCGACTTAGTAACACGTGGAGACTGGTATTGCCAAGTACCAGCACCGTAGTAAGTCACGGTCAACCAAACACGACGAATGAGCAGCGAAGCGAACCAAGCGCGACCAATGACCAGCGAAGCGAAGCGGTGCCTAGGTATATAACGAGGAGTGTAACACAACAGATTCAGTCTTTAGAATCCTTCTGAAGAAGCTGACAGGATGATCAGCGAAACGTCAAGTCAAGTTCGACGACCACGGCAAGACCCGGAAGAATCTACTTCATTAGACAACGGCCGTGAAAACCTGCATTCTACAATAAATTAATTATTTTTCATCATGAAATGGAACTGTAATATGCTGTTTTGCATTGGTCTCAAACAATTTTCTCGGCTCGTCAATAATTGATGTTAATCTTTGATTATAGAAAAGTATATAACCCTTTTTCTGCTTTGTAGGAACATCAGTTTATATTGTTAATAGCTGCTATAGTTGTCATAGTATTATCATGTCGAACTCAATTGAAATCCATGGTAAGTTCTTAATAAGTAGATATTTGTTTTTCTACATTATACTTTTTATCTTCTTTTTATGTAAAATAACTCTCGGTCGTTCTAGTATAAACTTTTGATTTTACCGTAGAAATTTTTATATATCAAAATTTTTAGATGCTCCTATATTTATTTTAATATTATTTTGTTATTTACAGTATCTCAATTTAATGCCAGCCTTATCTCATCTCATTTCTTCGCTGTGCCCCTCCAAATAGACGAATATATCCTACATTATGTTCGCTGCATTCTCAGACAAGGGGAGATTGCTATCCTTACCTGTTCTTATGAGTCTTGATATTTTTTTCATGCATAACATACGATATTTCGCCTCTACCGCGGCTAGATCTAATATTACTTCGATACGTTTAATGATCTGGTGACTTCAATCGTCGTTCTTTGTTCTTGCCGACTTCAAAACGGTGGCCTTGACGGTTAAACACTGGACATCACAACTAGATCACGGTCCTTTAACTTGGCATTCTTTTGATTTTCCAAGAAATCTGCCGTGATTTGTTCCGTGCACAAAAGAGCAGTGATTTTTGAAGTCAAATTCAGGTGCAGCTGACCTCAAAGAATATGTTTCTTTGTTTTCACGAGCAGACGGGACAGTATAGTTCTCTTTACTATAACGTTTGCGGCATGGTTCATGTACAATCACTGAAGTTAGTCCTTTTAAAAAATATATATTACTTTCTTTTCTCTTTTCACTCAAATGTCGGAAGGTCGTCAGACCTCTCGCCTTCACTTCGATAGTCCGACCCTCTGACAGAGTGTCGTTGCAAATAAAACAGTTTTCATAATCTATGGCATGACAAAATACGCAGCGTTGTTCACGGTGTGCTATATCGTGGCAATATTCACCTCGTAATTGGATGTGATGCAAACTCCCACCATACAGCGTGGGGAAGCACAGATATCAACCATAGAGGTGAGTCACTTTTTGATTATATTTTAGGTGAGGAACTAATTGTGAATAACATTGGAACCGCACCGATTTCTATTACTAGAAATAGGAAAGAGGTACTAGATTTAACAATCAGCTCAACTTTTGTGAGCAATAAGATAATTGACTGGCAGATATCCTCTAAACCTTCATGTTCAGACCACAGACATATTCCATTTAATATAGAAGTCGGTCCAAGACCTGTGGTGACGTACCGAGATATTAGATGCACAGACTGGGAAGGGTATAAACAATCTCTCCAGTCGCATCTGGAGTCCGCTCTCACCACAATCAGGAATCATGATGAAATAGAAATCGCAACGGAACAGATCCGCAGCGCAATTATTTCAGCATATCATGAAAATTTTACACTAAAGTCTAAAAAAGACAACAGAGGGGCATCTTGGTGGAACAAAATATTAGATAAAATGAGAAAAGACGTTCGACGCCTCTTCAATCGAGCTAAAGCTTCGGGCAACTGGAATACTATAGATCTGCTTTAACAGACTATAATAAAGAAATCAGGAGAGCAAAAAGGGAATCTTGGAGGAGGTTCTGCGAGAACATCACTGATGCACCTTGCAGCATTAGAATCCACAAGATCATTTCCAGAGAACGGGTACGGTAAAACAAACAGATGGCTTATTCACCGAATTTGGAAAGGAAATCCTAGAGCTTCTAGCACAGAACCACTTCCCAGGAAGTTCGATTCTGCCAGATAACCAACAGCTGCCACCATCGAGGAGCCGATATAAACGACCCTGTAAAAATGGGTTGGTAGCTAAACAAGTTATCACAGCAACAACTATTGAGTGGGCTATTAAATCTTTCCAACCAGTCAAATCGCCTGGTGAGGACGGTATTTTTCCAGCGCTGTTGCAAAACGGACTATTACTATCATTCCTCATCAGACTTCTCAGAGCTAGTTTGGTGTGAAATCATATACCATCCAAAAATCACTCAAACCCTTCAGGAAAAGGAGATTGCAGTGGCTGCTTTTCTCGACATTGAAGGGGCATTCAATAATGCACTGCCCGATTCCTTATACACAGCGGCAGCTGCTAGAGGAATCAAGCCAATCATAACTGACTGGATCCGAGCTATGCTGGAAAACAGAATCATAACGACAACCCTACAGGGGAAACGGTCAGTTTCAAGGCCGCGAAATGGTGCCCACAAGTTGGGGTCCTGTCCCCCCTTTTGTGGTCACTACTTGTGGATGACCTGCTGGCCATTTTATCTCTGTGGGAAGCCGATATTCTGGCATATGTAGACGACCTAGTCAACACGGTTAAAGGAAAATCTGAAGAGATACTCTCTCATACCCTTCAAGAGGTACTAGATACAGTGCACATCTGGTGTGAGGGAGAACAGATGTCTGGCCACCCCCGCAAAACTGTAATAGTACCCTTTACCAGGAAAAGGAAGCTGGATAATTTAGAACCGCCTTCCTTACTAGGTGAAACCATTCCATTTTTCGGAGGAGGTGAAATATCTTGGCATCACGTTAGATCGATCACTCAACTGGAATTCCCACCTGGAAAAGGTAATCCACGAGAAAAGGCTGACCCTGTGGACATGCCGTAGAATTTGTGGAAAATGGGGTATGGGTCCCCAACAAATATACTGGATATACGTTACAGTCAATAGACCAATGATAGCGTATGGCTCCATAGTTTGGTGGTTGGCCAAAGCCAAACTCACTGGCTTACAGAGACAAGCATGCCTGGCAATAACTGGTCGTATAAGCAACACACCGTCATCTGCTTTGGAAATCCTCCTAGACTTACCACCTCTCCATATTTACTTGGAGAGAGAAGCTAGGTGGGCAACATATAGACTCCAACAAACTAGGCTATCATCATGGAACGCAATGGATTGATTGATGACCTAAACAGTCACAGCATCCTAGGTATGGCCTCTGATGTGATGCCTACTAGAGTCAATGATGAACTGCCTTTTAACATCCTATTTCCTGAAAGAGATGAGTGGGATCGGAATAAAACCGACCTACAGAAGGCAGACAGCTGTTGGTATACAGATGGTTCCAAAATTCCTGAAGGGACAGGAGCTGGAGTTTATAGTCGCTGTCCAAAGGTAAGAATAATCTCGAGCCTGGGTGATACCGCAACAATTTTTCAGGCTGAAATATCTGCCATTGAACTGTGTGTGTACGGAGGCTGGAATCAATGCACCCTAGACACAGATCAATAAAGATTTTCTCAGACAGCCCTTAAAGCTCTTGGATCCTATCGCTGTAATTCTAAAATAGTGTGGAACTGCCAAAAAGTTCTAATCCAACTGGGTAGGAACTACAAATTGGTCTGGGTGCCTGGCCACTCTGAGCTGGAGGGCAATGAAATTGCCGATTGCCTAGCTAGAGAGGGCGCGGCATCAAAATTTATAGGACCAGAACCAGTTCTTGGCATATCTTCAAGAACTGCCAAAACAAATATCCTAGACTGGGCCGAGAGCAAGACTCTCTACCACTGGCAGGAACTATCAGGATTAGCTCATTCGAAGGAATTCATTACGCATCCTTTGAAATCAAGAGCTAAAAAAACTGCTAGAGTTGAATAGGTTACACCTAAGCACTCTAATCGGCCTATATACTGGGTACTGCACATTAAATCATCACCTACACAGGCTTGGACCGGTGGAAAACACCGAATGCCGTCTGTGTCTAGAGGAAGATGAAACGGCAAGGCATGTCCTGTGCACTTGTCCCGCTGCGGAAAGAACCCGGTTCTCATTATTTCGCAAAGGTCGGCTTTTGCCTGAGGACCTGGACAATTTCTCACCCAACAAGGTTATCAGCTTTATTAAAAAGTCGAACCTATTGGGTGAAATATAAATTAGGAGTACGCCACAATAGACCGATTAGTCGCGGTAGAGGGTCTGGTATAGATCCACTCACATTTCAACCTAACCTATATCCTGGCACACTGACCGCCCGCGCCCCGGGGCTATCTCATGGTTCAACTACCCCCACTCCTTACTCAATGAAATGGATGCTCCAAGGGGGCGAGAGGGCCCTAAACAACGCAAAAAATATACAGAAATGTATGAACGGTTCGATTTTTCCTATTTGGTACGTTTTTATACGCAGCAATAATACAGACGCAAATAACAACAATATACCGGACATAAATAAATAAATAAAGTTCCACCTAAAAGGTGCGGTGGATACGAATATTAAAGTAGTAGCGCCGAACCTATCCATGAAAACTAATATAGAATCAAATAAAAGCTAACGTACAGGCGGAAAAGTATATAAATACAAGCGATAACGTACATGCCTGTAATGAATCGCCTGTAACTATCAAACTTATGAGAAATATGCATAGAACATTTCTTATAGCCAATTTCCTCTTCTTTAATATTTTTAGTAACTATTTTAGCACTAAGAGGCACTGGAAGCAAACAGTTTGGGCGCCATCTTGGGCGAGCGGCAAAGATACGAAGGGGCAAATCTGGTATGTTAAATAGGATAATAAATCTATGGATTCCCAAAAAATCAAACTTCCTCACTCATTCGAATCAAAAACCACCTGGCTACTGGGCTATTTGAACCATTTGAATGCACCGAGCTCGTCGTAGATTCGACACGTGCTCTGCTTGACAGCATACGAACATTCACAGACAAAATGATCAAAGAAAACATCGAAAATCGTTCCGTAATGCTTAGAATCACTTTTGACTTTACTTCATTTTAAGTAGTAATATTTTGACGAAGATATCAAAAATGCAATTGTTTGTTTACACAGACAGAATAAAAATAAAAATATAAACATGTATGGAGTATTCATTGTTAATAGATAGAATGATATAACAATTTTATTTAATACACTATCTCTGTTTAAATAAATAAAAAGAAACGATAAAAATTTGCACGCTTTTGCAGTGTAATGTAAACAACGAAGATAATACCGACTACAAATAAAATAATAGTCATTGATAATGACTGACGCTTAATTGGCTGTCAGCCACAAATTGTTATATATTCAGGGCGTTATCAATATCTGCTTAAAGTTTGTTTGGATTCAGTGCATCTCACGACTTCAAACACATGTGAGTATGTCGCTCATTTTAGCAATAAGATTCCTATTCAACGACAAATTAAAGAAACATTCTCACACTATGTGGGCTATTCCAAAAACTAATATAAATAATTCAATATATCCAACATTTACATGTGAGGAGGAAATTGGAGAAATAATAAGGGAACTTAAACTTAAAAAAGCATCGGGGACTGGTAATATTCAAGCAGAAACCGTGAAAGAATATATCGATTACCTTGTACAACTCTTGGTTTATATCACAAACAGAGCGATGTATTCTGGTATATTTCCAAAAGCATTTAAAGTAGCTGCCATTAAGCCATTATACAAGTCTAGTGATAAACTTTTGCGCCAAATTACAGACCAATTCTCTTTTGTCAACTTTATCAAAAATATTCGAAAAAATTTTGTAATAATCATTTTCATCGAATATCCACACCAACATTACCAAGTTGTTGTTCTAAGTTACGTAATACCTATCGATAATGTTGTGATGTAACAACAACCATTAAGTCATGTTCCTTAAAGAAGAACAACCCAAAAATACTGCACACCACAAAGTAACATTTTTGCTATGAAGCGACAGTTCGTGCAATTGTGCAGGATTTTCCGTCGCCCAGTAGCAAAAGTTCTGTTTGTTGACATATCCGGAAAGATGAAAATGAGCTTATTAGTTATATACAAAAATAATTCGTTTTAATCCTGTTAAATATACTTGAACCGCCCCTGTTGGTCTTCAGAATGTTTAAAACTCAAATATGCTGACATACAACTGCTGTGACTATGATGAAATAGAATAAGTTTAAATTAGTTGACTTGTAACCAGAGCGAATTAAGGTGGTAAATATAGTTGTTTTAATAATATGCTTTCAATTTAATTTAGCTGCTTATGCCCAAGAAGCTGTGGGCTTCTTCCGAATAAAACAATTTAAATATTAGTGGAGTGAATACTGTGTTTTAACTAAACTGGCTAATGGTAATATAGTTGAGTACCTTAGTGATACAATGCTTGGTTTCGTAAAAAAGGAAGCAACTGCTCGGGAAATGATACAGAGTCTAGACAGAATTTATGAAAGAAAAAGTTTAGCAACAGTTAGCAGTTCAAAAAAAAATTATTAAGCTTGAAATTCACTGAAGATATGCCGTTAATTAACCATTCTCTCATATTCGACGATATGATGATTGAACTATTAGCTGCAGAGGAAACCAAAGAGAAATATCAAAAATTGCACACCTTCTTCTTACTTTGTCACCATCCTTTGATGGTATAGTAACTGCAATCCATACACTTAACGATGAAACCTCAAGTCTTGCATTCGTGAAGATGAAACTTCTTGATTACGAAATTAAACTAAAGAATGAGCAAAGTGATACTAGCAGCAAAGAATTGCAGGTTGATGTGCAACGGTCTGCAAAGTTCAAAGAACAATACTAAAAGATAAATGAAAAAGCTAATAGTTTTCAGAATACCAGAATTTTTTTTTCAAATCGTTATTCAAACAGAGCTTCCAAGAAATCACATTATTCAGTTAAGTGCAGGCATTGTGGGCGCAAGGGACATACCGGGTGTTAGAAAAGTATGGGAACGGTGGAAAATCTCGAACAGTTTGCATCAAATCGAAAAATAAAAAAATACGTGTCAAAAATTTTTCAAAAAAAACTATCTACTGATACCAAAATGACCTCCCCACCCACCTCGCCGGGTGGGGCGAGGGGCAACTTTAAAATTTCAAATGGAAACCCCTATTTTTTTTATTGCGGAATCGGATTCTACGGCAAAAATTACGTAAATTCTATTCCGGATATTTTTTTCGATTCTTGCATGGTGTCGCTGTAATCGCAAAAAATGAAAAGAAAACATTTCTGTTTCAAGAGTAGCGTTTTGTGCCCATAGAAAAACGTCCAATTCAAAAACTGAAAAACACGTATTTGTTATTTTTACGAAATCTATCCAATGACATTGCATTCGACTCTCGGCGGGGGCAACTTTGAAATTTGTAATAAAAATCCCTATTTTTTATAGCGGATTCGGATTCTACGGCCAAAAATACGTGAATTTTATATCGGGCATTTTTTTCGATTCTCGCAAGATGTCGCTGCAATCGCACAAAGTTGAAAAAAATCTTAAGCGTCCATAAATTTGTAAATATTTACAAACTCTAGCTACCCGTGTTGACAAAAAAACATTCAGTTTAAAAAACAATATCTGTGATATCTTGGTTTTTTATGATAGTTGTTTTTAAAGTGTTCTTAATAACAGTATTTGTTCTGTGAAATTTCTACGAGAACGTTCAGTTCCTTTCAACTTTTGTAGAGGCAGGAGCGCACTTTTGTACGGAAAAAGTTATTTCATTTTTCATTAGTTCTCGCGTTTTTTTCTGCATAATGGCTACTTTAACAGAGGAAGAGAGAGCTTCTCTTTTAATGATGCGAGAGTGGGGCGATAAAGAAAGGCCCTATGATGAAATTGTGATTTTATTCAACGAAACTTTCCGTGTAGATCAAGTGGGAATTTCGAAATCTACTGTGTGCCGTACCATCAAACGATTCCTAGACACAAGGACAAATAAAAATCGCACAAAATCTGGAAGACCAAAATCTGAAACATCGGAAGCTCGACAAATGGAAGTGGCCCAAACATTTGTTAAAAATCGAATGTTATCAATCAGAAAAGCCAGTCAACAGCTTGATATGAGTGCATTTTCAGTTCATAAGAATTTGAAACTTTTGAAATTTTATCCTTACAAAATTCACCTTCACCAAGAGTTAAATGAAGATGATTTTGATCGGCGACTTGAATTTAATGAATTAATGATGGAAAGGAGTAATCATAACCCAAATATTTTGTCGTCTCTACTTGTCTTCTCAGATGAAGCAACTTTCGAACTCAGTGGAAAAGTTAATCGCCATAATTTCAGATATTGGAGTGACGAAAACCCCCTCTGGATGCTTGAAACACACACGCAGTATCCACAAAAATTAAATGTTTGGGCAGGAGTTTTCAGGGATCGAATCATAGGACCGTTTTTCATAGATGGAAATTTGAATGGAGAAAAATACCTGGAAATGTTGACAAATCAAATAGTCCTCGCAATACAAAAAATTGCTGGTGATGAGTTCGATAATGTTTGGTTCCAGCAAGATGGGGCTCTTCCACATTATCGGGATATTGTTAGGGACTATTTGAATGGTACTTTCGAAAATCGATGGATAGGTCGAAGAGGAGCTATTGAATGGTCAGCAAGATCTCCCGACCTCGTGCCGTTTGATTATTTTGTTTGGAGCTACGTGAAGGGTACGGTTTATATCACTAAACCTCGTGATTTGGAAGAGCTGAGGCAACGCATAATAAACATTTTTGCCGAAATACCACCTCAAATGATAAGAAGTGCTATTGAAAATTTTTACGTTCGTCTCGGACAATGCCAAGAAGTCAATGGGCACCATTTTGAACACCTGAAATTAAAACCTGCTAGTGTAGCAGTTAAGCTGTAAACTAATTGCCTCAACTGGCCGAAACCCTCACCTTGCCTTAAATGCCTGAGTTACCTCCTTGCCTTCACTGGCTGGGATCAAGAACTTATCGGAAATGGCTGAGTTAAGAGGTAAAACCACTGTTCGTTTTTTTTAAATCGAGTTTTTTATTGCCCTGTAAAAAATGTAAATTGAAAATTACTAGCTGCTAATAAATTCACAGAATGTTAATAGTTGTTGTAATTTCCGCACGACCGTGTAAAATCACTGTTCTCAAAACAGCTCGGAAAATCATTCACTCTAAGATCAGTAGTTTTACTTTTCGTATTTTTTTTAAGTATGGGTTCAAAACTTTCAAGTTTCCACTCAATTTTTTGCGATTGCAGCGACACCTTGCGAGAATCGAAAAAAATGCCTGATATAAAATTCACGTATTTTTGGCCGTAGAATCCGAATCCGCTATAAAAAATAGGGATTTTCATTACAAATTTCAAAGTTGCCCCACCCACTGGGTTAGGGGTAGGAGAGTCGAATCCAATGTCATTGGATAGATTTCGTAAAAATAACAAATACGTTTTTTTCAGTTTTTGAATTGGACGTTTTTTTATGGGCACAAGACGCTACCCTTGATACAGTAAGTTTTCTTTTCATTTTTTGCGATTACAGCGACACTATGCAAGAATCGAAAAAAATGTCCGAAATAAAATTTACGTATTTTTTGCCGTAGAATTCGATTCCGCAATAAAAAATTGGGGCTTCCATTTGAAATTTTAAAGTTGCCCCTCGCCCCACCTACAGGGTGGTGGGTGGGGAGGTCATTTTGGTATCAGTAGATAGTTTTTTGAAAAATTTTTGACACGTCTTTTTTTTATTTTTCGATTTGATGCAAACTGTTCGAGATTTTCCACCGTTCCCATACTTTTCTAACACCCGGTATAAAGAAACATTATTATCATTATTTAATAAATTCTTAATTCTCAATAATTTTTAGTAGGTGAGGAAGTTAATACATTAGACATAGGGTCAATTACTTACATAACAGACTTTACCACAATAATTTTACCATTGTTCATATAAATATAAGATTTGTCAATAAAGATGTTGTATTTCTAGCATAATTAAACAGTTTCATTGAATATATTGTTCTTACAGAAACCTGGAAGGTAACAAAAATGAATTTAGAGTAACTGAAAATTACAAACCAGTGCATAATCTCTCTCAAGTTAATAAAAGTAGACGATTGTAAAATATGGCTAAAAAAAACATAAATTTTGCTCATGAATACAAGCAAATGACGAAGATTAATGCAACGGAAATTAATATACACTATAAATAAAAATGTTTGGCTATTTTAGACTACTTTCCATTTCTTCGCCATGATTTATTGAAAATTTTAATATATTTGACACCAACCAATAATCATGAAGTTTATAATACTATCTTAAAGTTAAAAGATGGCAGAGTACCTGGATTAGATAAAATAAATAATGAAGTATTATAAACATGTTTTGTTTATTTATAAACCACTCACATTTTTTATCATTAATATTATCTATCACAAATGGGCGTGTTCCGTCTCATTTTTAAGTAGCTGCCATCAAATCTATCTTTAAGGAGATAGATAAGCTCGCTAACAGATGTCACTAATATCGACAATTGCAAATTTTGAAAAATAATAAAGGCAAGGTTAAGCAATAATTTAGAAAGAAAACTATATATTTTATGACATGAAGTTTGATTTCCGTGAACACAGATCCCACAAGACGTTATATATTTATTTGGATATATGAAAATACTCCCGTTTGTGTCCAGTTTATAAAAAAGACAACAAATATAATGCTGAGAATTGGGTATAGACCAATAAGCATCCGTTTTGCGAAAGTTTCTGAGTTTACTCTGAACACGTCATCATCTAGGCACGTACAAATCCAAATTGTAAGAAATCAACAAGTACTGAAACTAATCTAATTTGTGTTACACAGTATGTTTCTGAAAAATTGGATGATAACAAACAGGTTGATTTTTCCAAGGTGTCTGATCGTCTAGATCACGGTATTCTGATACAAGAGCCAAGTAAATTCGATTTTTTGTTAGCATTATTATATTTAGTTATTTAGAACATAGGCGGCAATATGTATTATAGAATACCGTGGTTTCAGATCGTTCGATATCTTAGCTAGTTCAGGTGTTACTCTTTAACATTTTTATTAACGACGTTGTCTCAGATCTGAACGTACGGTCGTGAGCAAAAAAAAAATTCTTATAACGGTATTTTGCTAAAATCTAGTTGTGTACATCTAACTTTAATTTTTCTAACATTGTCAGTTAGTTGTCATAATTTATTGCAAGTGTGCAAAAAACTAATATGCCTCATATAAGCGATTTAGTTAAATCAGGAGTTATTGCTAAAGCAGAAGATGGATGGTCAATGAGACAAATTGCACTGCGTTATAATGTTGACAAAATTTCGATGTGTAACATTTTAAGAAAGTGGAGAATAAACGGTACGATTAGTAGAAATCCTGGATCAGGGCGACGAAGGATATCAACTCAACAAGATTTGCAGCACAGAAATACTTACTTAAAGCTGAACATAAAGAAGCTCGAGTAGGATTTGCGCTTGAATTTTTAGCGTATGATGTAAATTTTTGGAACAATATAATCTTTACAGACGAAAAACTTTCCAGTCAACACACAGCGGTCGTATTCGCGTTTACCGCCCTCCGAATACTCGATTCGATGAGAAATATATATCTAACAATGACAAAAGTGGTAGAATTTCCGTCAATATGTGGGCTTGGCTATCGGCACGTAGTCCTGGTGTTTTATGTCATATTGAGGAACGATTTAATAGTGAAACGTATATTAGGATTTTAGATAATATTGTGCTCCCTTCTGTGTCACAATTATTTCCTAATAATGAGTTCATATTTCAACAAGACAATTGTTCCGTTCATACTGCTCATACCGTAACTAAATGGTTTCAAGATAACAACATCAATGTTCTTAACTGGCCCAGTCATGGTCCAGATCCTAACTCTGTGAAAGAAGTATGGGTTCTACTCGTAAGAAGTATCCAAAAACAAAATGTGAGACCACGGAATGCCGAAGAATTACTGGAAATAGTAAATAATGTATGGGAAAATATTACTAATGATTATTGTATAAGGTTATTTAATTCTATGCCAAACAGACTTATAGAAGTTATAAATAGAAATGGTGCAATAACGAAATATTAATAGTTAGTTTCTTGTTAAGTAGGATATTTTGTCCTTTGATCCAGGATTTCTACTAATCGTACCGTTCATTCTCCACTTTCTTAAAATGTTGCACACCAAATTTTTGTTAATGTTATAACGCAGTGCAATTTGTCTCATTAACCATCCATCATTTAATATAGCAATAACTACAGCATTAAAATAAAAAATAAATTTAAAGTGAAATCTGTTTCTTATTTCGACTACTCATTACATATTCAAATAGAGACAGATTTACATTAGAAAAATAAAGTTGTCCTATTTTTTTCTGCTCACGACAGTACTAAGCATATTATATGCAGATGATTTGAAAATATATTGTGTAATAGAAGCTCAGGAAGGCTGCGGGAAGCTTCAGAATAATTTAATAATATTAATAATTTAAATAAGATAAATGATTGGTCTAGGTGCACTAAATCATTTACCTTCCAATGTATCTAAGTGTAGCGAATTTACGTTTTATAGAGTAGAGCACTCACGTCAGTTACAATTACTATCTAGATAATCAATAGTTATAAAGACCAGATACAATTAAGGATCTTGGTGTTACCTTTGACAGAAGCTTAAGTTTTAATGAACATGTAAATTTAATTGTATCCTCAGCATTAAAACGCTTAGGATTTGTAATTAGAATTGTGAAGGGATTTAATAATACAGACATAAAGAAATTGTTATATTTTTCCTTTGTGTGGTCAAAATTAGAATATTGCTCACTGGTATGATCCCCGGGATATGCTACATTCATAAACAATATAGAGAACATTCAGCGCCGTTTTGTTAAGTATTTGTGTTTTATTGAAGATGGCAATTATCCTACAATTGGGAATAGCCCACTCTATAACATTCCTATATAAAATTATTCACAATATCTTTGATTGCCCGCTTATTTTGGAGCAACTATGTTTCCGTATACCTCGTATAGAAAGTAGAAATCGTAAAACATTTTAGCTTGTTATTCCGAAGACTAATTTATTAAAAGTTTCACCTATACATTTTACGTGTAAAAATTATTTAACGGAAATCCCTACGCTCGGCAACAGATTATTCGTACTGCATATCTATTAACACAAATTTACTCTTCGCAGAAATTATGGTTATGTTCGTGGACCTGTTAATGAACGCACTAGGTATAGTCACAGCATTGTTGGCCATAGGATTAGCTTATTACAAGTGGTCGTTTCAATACTGGAAGAGAAGGAACGTTCCATATTTAGAGCCATCTATACCATTTGGTAATGTCGTAAATCAATTCAAAAGGACAATGTGTCTCGGAGAGGAATTTCAACAGTTGTATAAAGAGGCAAAAGCAAAAGGTATGGAGTATGGTAAACTAGGATACTTTTACTGAAATTGGGCGCATGCCTGTTGGATATTTTATAGTGAGAAGTGATTGGGGTCAAGTGGGAGAATATAGAATATTTGATGCTCAGCATATACTTTTATGAAAATTGTGCCGATTTATATAACCTACAAAATGGTTTAAAGACATTTGAAACCCATGGCCTACTTTAAGAGTTATGGCGGAAAATAACGAAAATGCGGAAAATGTCTAGGCCAAATATCGCCGTTATTTGAAGAGATACGAGAAAAATTCTAAGGCGAAAATTTTTTGCAAAACAGATTGTTAACGAGGTTTTATCTAATTTCTTTCAAAACCGCTGTATTTTGAGATTTACTCTTCAGGCTGTTAAAAAAATTATTTTGAAACGGGCTGGAAATGGCGCCATTAAAATTTTCCTCCCTTTTCAACGATATATCATATGCCATATTTATTCATTGGTACTACGTTAGTAATTATAAAAACATTTTTTAAAAGCAATAATTTTTTTTTAACAAGCATATACTTGCCGTGGAGAAGTATGATTAAATAAAACGACAAAATAATTCAATAAGTTGTTCAAATTTTTGCTATAATAAAACATTAACACAATTAAGAAGAATAAAATAAACTCAGGTAACAAAAACAAATTAATAATAAAAAGGATATAGCACACAGAGCATTCATATTTATCTAATCCTCAAAATAATTTTTAAGATATCATATCAAGTGTTCAAAGTGTCCACTGCGATTTCTTATGCACAATCGAGCGCGGCGAGGCACTGCATTTAAAACATTACTCAGCATTTCCGAGGTAACTGTATTACATGCCTGTTGAATTCGAGCTTTTAGGTCCTTTACATTTTGCGGTGTCGTCGAAAACACCTTATCTTTAATATACCCCCATAGAAAAAAATCCATTGGGGTTATATCTGGAGAATGAGGGGGCCATCGAATAAATCCATTGGTACCTAGCCAATGTTGAGGCAAAATTTCGTCTAAATAATCTAGGCAAATCTGGGAATTGTGGGGAGGAGCTCCATCTTATTGAAAATATTGAAAGTTGAGTCGATTCTCTCAAGGTAGGTCATCTAAGAATTCATTAAATTCATTTCTCAAAAAGTTTAGTTATCTTTGACTACTGAGGTAACCATCATAAAAATAAGGACCTATTAAATTGGCGCCTAAAATATCTATCCACACATTTATTGAAAAACTATTTTGAAACCCAGTCTGTCTTCTATGCCAGTGTGTATTTTCAGAAGTCCATTTGTAATGAATATTGTGATTAAAAAATTCATTAATGGAAACATTTGCCTCGTTCGGACCAAAGAATTTTACTACATATTAATGGATCGGCACGCTTCTTTTCCAACAGCCACCTACAAAAAGTCGTCCTCCTTGGTTTGTCCCCCGCTTGTAAACTGTGAACTTTTTTGGCTTTATAACATCGGTAACCATTTTTCTTTGAAATTTTTCTAGCATTTGTTTTATTTATATGACAAGCAATTTGAATTTCTCTTAATGATGTTTCCAAATTTTCTGTATTTTTATTTCTTACACAATTAATAATTTGGTTTACCTTATTTACATTATCAGTAACACTGTTCAACCTTGTCTTCTTCTTTAAAAATGAACCATTATTTTTCAGTTTCGTAGCTAATTTTCTGAACAGAGTTTTATTCGGCTGTAGTGCTTACGGAAATCTGTTTCTATATTCTACTTGAGCTAATCCAGGGTTAAAATTGCATTGGCAATATGTAACGAACATATTATAACGATCAATGTGAGTGAAAATCATTTTTGAAAATTCTAAATTTGAGTGATAGTTTAAGTATTAACTGAGATGCTGTCAAAAAATTAAATTGTCAAGTTATTGTTGTTGTTCATAGCCAACTATTTTAAAATAATTGAAATAATAGTGAAATCATGAAATACAAACAAATGGATATTATACTTAAATTAGCTGGTAAAGACATTTTAACTTTCTGAGCAAGGAGTGACGCTTTTATGGAAGACCTCTATACATTGGCATAACTGCGAATACTTTTTCCATAATTGCTCCATGTTGCTTTCTTGATTATTATTTTGTTTTTGTTACCTGAATTTACTTTATTCTTATTAATTGTGTTAATGTTTTATTATAGCAAGGATTTGAACAGCTTATTGAATTATTTTATCGTTTTATTTAATCATACTTCTCCACGGCAAGTATAATGCTCGTTAAAAAAAATTTTTTTGGTTTTAAAAAAATGTTTTTATAATTACTAACGTAGTACCAATGAATAAACATGGCATGTGATATATCGTTGAAAAGGGAGGAAAATACTCTAACGGCGTCATTTCTCGCCCGTTTCAAAACAATTTTTTTAACAGCCTGAAGAGTAAATCTCAAAATACAGCGGTTTTGAAAAAAAATTAGATAAAACCTCGTTGAAACACTCTGTTTCGCAAGAAAATTTCGCCTTAGAACTTTTCTCGTATCTCTTCAAATAACGGAGATATCTGGCCTAGACATTTTCAGCATTTTCGATATTTTCCGCCATAACCCTTAAAGTAGGCCATGGATTTCAAATGTCTTTAAACCATTTTGTAGGTTATATAGATCGGCACAATTTTCGTAAAAATATTTTTTTTTGTACGACCCATATTAAGTGAGATATTCTCGAGTGCCCTGATACAATGGACAGCCTGTATTTCATTTCAATAAAGACGTTTATTATTATTGTTAATATGATTTTTATGGGAATCACGATAAATTAAAAATAAGCAAGCGCACTAAATGTGTTTGACAGGAAGATAATAATATACAATACGCACATAAAGTATGGGTAGTTGTTAAGACTCTCATAACTTGGATTAATGAACGATGTATTGTAATAATTGGTTTAGATCCGGTTAATTCCGCGAGTTTGTGCAAGAATAGCTTTTTTGCTTGTTTTACTTTAAAACTATCAAAGAATCGTAATGTAATTCAGTGACTTGTCTGTAGGTACGTCACTGGACGTCAAAGTGCGTGGTCTCTGATTGCTTAAGATAGCCTTTATTTAGTCTAGTATACTTTAACTTGGCGTGTGTATGTATGAGTTAATATTTCCGTACGATTTCATTTTCTCCCATATTGTGCACAAAGTTAAAGCAATAGTCCAGAAACATTGTCTACGTGGACAATACTTCTGGATTTTTGTGTACAAGAGAAAATGAAATCGTACGGAAATATTAACTCATACATACACACGCCAAGTTAAAGTATACTAGACGATAGTAGAAGTTTACATACCAAAATGCGTACCCGAACTCTACTCCACTAGTGTCGGATTTCCTCTTTCGCAGTCGGCGGTCAAGTGTTACTATTTCGCTCACCAACAAGCAAATTTAGAGTGTACATGCATATCATATTATTTTTTGCAGGTATGAGGCATTGTGGAATATACAACACAGTCGTACCTACATACCTAGTTATAGATTTGGATATAGCAAAGCTTATCTTGACGAAGGATTTTTCAATTTTTGCTAACAGAGGACTGTACTCGAACGAAAAGTCGGACCCAATAAGTAAGTAGAGAATCTTTCCAATTTCAGTTGGAACAGCTTATAATAATTTTTTCCAAAAGATACAACCTGGTATAAAACAATAAAAGTTGTTGATTTATGCCATAATTTGTTGATGAATTTGACTGGAACACTGAACAAAACTTGGATGTCGTCCTTGTTCATTGGTGTACTTTGACATTACTTTATTGTTGAACTACACACTCTTCTTAATGTATTTCTATTAACACCGGCCAAAGTATTTCTTAGTTCTTCTAAAACTTATTGGACATTTTCTGGGGGATTGAATGTATACGCATAGAAACATGAGATTTGGGATCCCGTTGAAAATGTTAGAAATTGAGATATGTTGTAGTTTAGACCTTCCTGATGAGAAAAGTTGAAATGGGACCAAGGCTCGAGGACCTTTTATTTTGGAGTTACAGCGAGGGCAAAGGTCGAAAATTCGAATACATGGATATTGAAGGAAAACTGAAATTTATTATCCCCCTTTTAAGGGATATATTTCCATTAGTATTAATTTTCGGAAAACAGTTTATATAAAAGACTACCACTATTTTTTTGGATGTACTATCGGCCGTAGAAATGTTGGGAGACAATTTTGGAGCATGTTGTATGTTATTTACAAATTTTTTCGACATACCTATTTACTGTTATTGTGTCAACAAGTGGTGATTAAAGATATTATTATTATTCTTTCCTATTATTTGGGATTTCTACCACATGTATTATTATCCTCTTCAAAAACAAATCACCGAATCTACAAAGTAATAGAATTATTGGAAAAAAGCCTATGCGCCCGTGACGTTTACGCCAAAGGAATAGTCAGAGGTTATGTTTTGCAAATAGTATAAATCGGAATAAACACAGAAATAATGTATCTTGCTGACGTTTCCGAAAGTAATCTCTTTCCGTTTTCAAAGCTTTTTTTGGAAGAACTCTTATTTTGCTGTGTATGTCAAATACACAGCTTTAAGATTATGTTTATGTTATTTCCATAGATACTAACTACTTACACAGAACATAGAACTGATGATATTTTCTTTTAGATAATGTTGAGTTTGTTAAGTTCTTCTTTTAACTTGGTAGCCAGGTTGTACAAATAGCTACAGAACAATTCGATACGCACTTATCTTCATTTAATAAGATTATTGCTGATTCTTTAATTTTTCTTACTTTGGTATCTGCTTCTTTTGTTAATTTTTTTTGCCGTGTCCCAGTTTATTCTATGTCCGTTTTCCCAAGCATGTTCACAAATCTTTGATTTCTGAATTTCATTCCTTCTAATGTAATTCTTGTGCACATCCAACCTCACACTGAAAGGTCTGGATGACTCACCCACATAACAATTATCACATTCGCACGGGATATTGTAAATACAGTTTTTTGAATTCTGCTCCCTGTTTATCGGTTTTGTTTTTGTTAAAATAGATCTTAAAGTGTTTGAAGTTTGAAATATCGTACTAACATCAAATTTGTCACCTATATGGCGCAGCTTTTCCGATAGTCCGTATACATAAGGAATTATTGCTGTATAATGACGTTCAGGTTTTTGTCGTACCTGATTGTCCTTATTTTCAACATTTACGAAAACTCTGTTAACAAAGGCTTCAGGATATTGATTTTGTACTAGAACCTCTTTGATAAATTTTTCCTCGTTATTTAATATTTCATTAGTAGATGAAATTATTTTGGCCCTATTGTATAAACATTTTACAACCCCCCTTTTAACATTTATTGACTGAGTTGAGTTAAAATTTAGATATCTATTAGTATGTGTTGGTTTTCTATAAACGCTTGTTTCAATTGTATTATTGACCCTTCTAATTAAAACATCTAAAAACGGTAGTTCATTCCTACTTTCTACTTCTAATGTGAATTTAATAGACGGTTCCTTACTATTCATATACTTGGGAAAACGGACATAGAATAAACTGGGACTCGGCAAAAATGTTAACAAAAGAAGTAGATACCAAAAAAAGAAAAATTAAAGAATCAGCAATAATCTCAATAATCTTATTAAATGAAAATAAGTGCGTATCGAATTGTTTTGTAGATATTTGTACAACCTGGCTACCAATGTTAAAAGAAGAACTTACCAAATTCAATATTATTTAAAAGAAAATATCATCAGTTCTATGTTCTGTGTAAGTAGTAAGTATCTATGGAAATAACCTTAATAATCTTAAGGCTGTGTATTTGACATACACAACAAAATAAGATTTCTTCCGGGGGCGAGCGTAGGTGCGTCTTTACTATGTACATACTTCGGTATGCGATGTAAAGCAACGACAGGCGCAGTTAGTACTTGAATGGGTGACCATTCCAACGGAAACCGCGTTCTCGTCTCACACATCTTCCAGCGGCTTGTATATCAGTTTATGCGCGGAAGCTATACAACCTTAGGCGAGGGTTGTATAGGAGATGGGATGGAGGGGATGTAAAGCCGTCGGTCCCTTGTCTATTAAATGTTAGGCAAGTAAAAGATCCCTACTCTTCTTAAGGGAAGAGGTTCGGTAAAATTCCTGGTTGGGGGTAACTCATCTACAGGCGTCGGTGTTAGGCCTCAGTAGCGGAAATAGGCCGACGTTGAATAAATGTATAAAAAAAAAAGATTTCTTCCAAAAAAGCTTTGAAAACGGAAAAAGATTACTCTCCGAAACGTCAGCAAAATACATTATTTCTGTGTTTATTCCGATTTATATTATTTGAAAAACATAACCTCTGACTATTCCTTTGGCGTAAACGTCACGGGCGCAGAGGCATTTTTCCAATAATTCAATTATTTCGTAGATTCGGTGATTTGTTTTTGAAGAGGATAAATACATGTGGTAGGAAACCCAAATAATAGGAAAGAATATTCATAGAATGCCACAAATAACTTTCAGACAATATATTATTATTATCATACTTACAGGATTATATAGAAAAAATCGTCGGTAGCGTCTTCAATGTGGAGTATTTATATTTTATTGTAGATGGCATCTATTTTATCTTAGTGCAATATAATAGTTTTTCCTCAGACAACAATTTATTTTTTCGCCGATTAACAGCAAAGTACTAACTTTGCTGACTAATGTCAATCAGCAAAGTGTCATTTTCCCTGCATAGGCAGGGAAAGTGACACTTAGTTTCCATGGTAACCAACTAGTAACAACTGCGATTTTTAATGAATTTTTATTGAATTTGTTACAACAAAATTAAAGAGATTGAGAATTGTAATAATTTAATTATTTTAGAATATATTTAAACAATCGGCGAAAAAATTATATGTTCAACTCAGCAGCAAAATAGATTGACTGCCCTAGCGGCAATCAATCTACTATTTTTCTGCCTAGTTAAACAAATAAACTATTGTATTTTTAGGTGTCCATCTCTTTACGGTCAATAATCCTAGGTGGAGAATCTTAAGAACCAAAGTCAGCCCTTCATTTACATCTGGCAAACTTAAGGCCATGTTCCAGATTTTAACCGGCAGCGGAGAACATCTTCAAAATTTCCTTGAAAAGCAAGTTGAAATTAGCACCGAATCAATAGATATCAAGGATGCTTTAGGTAAGAAATGATTGATTGAGGAATATCTATATTATACTATACTATTGTGTGCCATGTTTGAATCATTTCAACTAAAAATTGTGTTCTAGTGATAGATTACTTTGTGACTAATATGCCAGCCTCAAACTATAAAGTACAATTATATGACTCTTTGCTAGCAGATCACGTTGCGACTTATTTTGCTTTAGCATTAGGACCTTAGTTAATAATTATAATGGTGATAAGATGTACCAATTAACTATAACAGAGTAAAACCTTCTTAACTTCAATACACAATTATCTAATATCGACTGGGGCTATTTTCTATACTAGATCTAAATGAAACGTTCAATACTTCTTTGAGTGACGTGCAGTTGATTTTAAAAAAAAAATGGTACACTTTCTTTTAGTTATGTAAATCATTCGTTCTTTGATAGATATTAATAATCTTACAAATGTGTCTTTGACGTTAATCAATGTCGTCATTATTAAAAATGGTTCGATATCTAACAGATATTCAAAAACTTCGAATTGTTTCTAAAATTGAAGATGGTTGGTTCATAAGAAGACTTACTGCTGAATGCAATGTGAGTAAAACCACGATAATGAGTGTTAAAAAACAATGGGAAACTAACCAAATGGTATCCCGGAAAATTGGTTCCGGTAGGCCCAGAAACAGCAATAATCAAGAAGATGAAAATCTTATAAATTACCTAAGAGAAAACCCTTTTCAGACTGCAGTAAAAGCAATTTCAAAGACAAACTTCCCTGCTTCGGTACCTACTTCTTGCAGAAGAATAAAACTAGGAAGCGAATTGAAGAGTTGTTCAGCGGCTAAAAAATACAAACATTCAGAAGAAAAGAAGCAGGGTAAGATTATTTTTGCACTGAACTATATAATCAATGATGAAGACTTCTGGGAACAAGTTGTCTTTTCTGACGAAAAGGTTTTTAAATCTTGTAACGATGGACATGTTCGCGTATACAGGCCTCCTTCCACTAGATACGCCGAAAAATATACTTTCGATCCACAAATATCAGGAAGGTTTTCAGTCAATGTCTGGGCTTGGATGAGCCTAAATGGGTTAGGTGTGTGTTGGAACAGTGGTGGTCATCTCAATTCCATTAAATATATTGAAATATTAGACAATATTATGTTGCCGTCAGTAATAGAGGTGTTTCCGGAAAATAATTTTATTTTCCAACAAGGCAACTGCTCCATACATACGGCCCATCGTGTCAGGCAATGGTTTCTTAATAAAAACATAGAGTTGATACCGTGACCATCTAAAAGTTCGGATTTAAACCCAATTGAAAATGTTTGGGGACTAATGGTGCAACATATAAGAAAATTAAACAACCATCCAAATAATGCCCAAGAATTGGACGAGATAATTGAAGATGCTTGGGAGAACTTGTCGCAAGAAGTTGACCTTGCAAGAAATCTGATTTTGTCCATGCTTGCAAGACTTCAGGCAGTTTTAGACGCTAATGGAGCAGTGACAAAATATTAGTTAATTCTGTATTACGTAGTTGAAGTTCATTTATTTTATTTTTTTATTGTATTTTTATGTTCAGTTTGCATTGTTTACATTTTTTTTAATCTCAAGTGGTATTTTTGTGTTCTTATTTTAAAAATAGAATTATCATTATTCAGTTAGTACTTTAATTACAACCATTAGTAGAATTATCCGTAACAAATATTATTTTTTTAAACAATAATATGGCAGGTTTGAAAATGTTTTGAAAAAGTTATTTTTTAATTATTTTTTAAAATTCCATTTGAATAAAATTAAAAAGAAAAGTATAATAAGTTTAAAAACACTAAGAAAGCCGGTCTCCTCCATAAAACCCAGGTCCGGGGTAAATCACCTCTTCTCCACCCCCCTCTCAACATGCCTGGCCAGCCCTATTTACAGACATATGCACACAACTACCGGTAGTGATATTTTCAATCCTGTTAGTCTAAAAGAAGCCCATTATTGTCTAATTCACGTGCACCAAAAACCAAATTTTTAAATACAAAAACAACCAAAATATTCGGGGCGTACATTGACTCGTGGCCACCCGGTATACTTAACACGTGTCATTGCAAACGGTGAATAAATTTATTTATTTATCATACGTACGAAGTCCTATTTTTAATGTCAATTTATTGTACCAATACACATTTGTTCTTGAATGTTTCAGCTCGTTATACCATAGACAATATTGGATCTTGTGCGTTAGGGATGGAGTGCAACAGCTTCGAAGTGCCACATGATATCAGGAAGTATGGGGACAATTTCTTTATCCAAGAAAATCTCGAAGGTTTGAAGACGGCTTTTAGTATAAATTTTCCTAAGGCTGCACGTGCCCTCGGTATCCGTGGCGTGCCGAGAGATGTCGGTGATTTCTTTATGAACATAGTGAAGGATGTTGTTTCCTACAGGGAAAAAAATAACTACACCAGAAACGATTTTTTGCAAACGCTCATTGAAATGAAAACCAATCAAGAGGTACCCCAGAATGGTAAAACAGGTAATTTTTTAATAATAAATAAACACCACAGAAATTAGACAACCCCCAATTCCACAAGCCAGGGCTTGTGCGGAAGGGAGTTACACATTGAAAAAACGCGGACATACAACCATTTCCTCCGACAGTGCCGGAGCCAGGATTCGAACCCGGTGGTGCGACGTCCGCGATTGCCACCTCGCGCCTTAACCCACTCGGCTATCGACCAGACTATAGTTATATACATACTGTTGAAATGAATAAAGTTGAAAATAACGCAGACATAAACAAAAATAGCCAGTCGTCACACACTACTTGCAGACTGCAGTTTCGAGCTGTTGGCTCTCGTCAGTGCAAGGTAGGCATGTGACGACCGACACGAGGATCACTTGATCATTTAGTACATTTCGGTATCTTTGGGATAGCGACATGTAAAATAGTCGGCAGGCGCCATCTAGCGGTCCAGTGTCTGTTGCAATCGAAAAATAAATAGCCTGACCAGGCTTAGCACAGTTAAAATGTGCTTTTAGAGCGCGGGACGAGAGCTCCTTTAAGTAGGATCAGTCTTTCGGCTGGTGTTTGTTGCAATCGAAGCATTAGCGTTTTGATGGTAATATGCAATTATTACAGTTAACGCGCCAGGCTTGTAATTTGTAATTCAGCACTCGGCGGGGCACATAGCCTGGAGAGTAGCTGTTGGTTGCAGCCTGGTTACGTTCCTTATAGTAAAATAAGGATTTTATAGAGGAGTTTGCGACTAAAAATATTATGTTTTAATTTCTCGTCGTAAAAACTCATAGAAAACAAAAAAAATAAAACTATATTGCCTTATTAAAACTCGTATATTTTCAATAAACCTTAGAAACTCTTGGAAATCATGAAACTTTGTAGAAAGTGTATACGGCAAATATACATTACATATAAAGATTATAAATCCTTAAAAATACTTATAAATTGTTTATATTTTTTATGTGTCTTAATCAGACATTTTTGGCAGGGCACTCATATATTTTTTCGTAGCCAACAGATTAAATTGCATAAGAAACAGTAATAGAATTTATCCTGGAAAGTTGTCGTAAAAAATAATAATCAATCTGATTAATAATAAATAATAACGATAAATAACACCACAGGTAGGCTCTAGAAGAATCTTGTGTGGAAGGGGACAATACATTTAGAGACAAGAAGTGTTTTCATTCCTCAAAAACCTCATAAGATCTATTTCGAGAAAATTGTAAAATGTTGTTGACTCATTGTTACACATCTCTTTTTAGTATCAAGGGGGTCAGGCTACGTAAATGTTGTATTTGTAGGTGATGGTAAGACACTAACAATGGATGAAATTGCTGCCCAATGTTTCGCTATTGTTCTTGCTGGATACGAAACAAGCGCCACTACTCTGACCTTTGCTGCGTACGAACTAGCACTTCATCAGGAAGTTCAAGATAAAGTGAGGGAAGAGGTTAGAACTGTTATGGCCAAACATGACAATCAGATTACCTATGATTCAGTGATGGAAATGAAATACATGTTGCAAGTTATTGAAGGTAACAACTTATGTGTCTAGTAATTTTTTAAACCCCTTAATTCATTCAAATTACCGCGTTTAACAGGATCAAGGTACACCCCCTTCTTCCTTTAGCTTTATAACTAAACGATTGAAATTTGAAGCAACCTATAAACTTAATAAGCGTCACTTTTTGAAACATAAATGACAGTAACTTTTTATTTTCAAGTCAGGTGGCCTACAAGACCATCTGATTTGATTCCCTTAGATTGTTTTGTTTGGGGTTTATATAATCAACCTTCCCACAAACATGTGTGACGCTCTTTTTCTCGTACGGTGCGAGAACTAAGGCTGTCACTTTGACACTCGAGCTTTATTCAGTACTCGGGCGCCAGTTCAAGTTTTAAGGTGATTGAACAACACTACCCACAAGTCGAATGAGCGAGACTAAGCAGCTCAGTGAAGAATCAGTTAATTCCAGTGGGTCAATAAGGGAAAATAGACTTCACAAACACAACAGTAAAACGCAGAAGTTCCAATAATATTTAAGTATATATTACAGTAAACCTGTGGTTACAGTCCTAAATAAACAGAAAAATCACAATTAACACAAATTCATGTACATATTAACAATAATAGTAGAGGGAGAGTAGCAAGCAATGTGGTAACGTTAGCGGCAAAAGCGTAGAAGCGGTTAATCGAGCAGTGAAAGCGTGCAAACGGGGGAATTAGCGAGTTTAGGATAAAACGATCGTTAAGCAGACAGTGTACGGATACCGGAAAATGCGAAGCAAGCAGAGTGATTTATAGTAATAAAAACAGTTTATAAAACAGACCGCAAATTTGGCTAGTGCTTATTAATAGTACCGAAGGGAAGTTTTACAATGAAATAAATACCAATAATATTTAAACCGCGTAAAAATTTCAATCAGAAAATATGCATAAAATTCCGGTGACAAAGTTAAAAACTATCAGTCAGTAAATATGAAATAAATACCAAAAATATTCAAACAGGATAAAAATTTCAATCAGAATAAATACGGAATAATAAATGCACTAGCCAAATATATATAAGTTTTCTTACCCTTTACAGTATCAGCGGTGGACCCTGGGCACTGGTAAACGTCTGGTTGTTTCGAGAATTGGAACACATTCTGATTCTACAGGAGTTTTCGGTCAGTTTTATAGCCAGATTCCCACTCGGGGTAGCGCGAGGAGTCCCACGTGCTCTAGTATCGCGCATGGCCCACTGTATTGAATACAAGCCAGCGAGGACGGCTATATTAAGTTATTAAACTACCGGTAAATTATTATTACGTGCGTTGGTTAGTATAAATAAAATATTCTGACTTTTATAATGTATGAAATCGGTTTCAAATAATTATTCTAACCAACTGCGAAAAAGAAACGGATTTAATCGGCCACAGAGAACTAATTATTGAATTAATTACTTCAAATAATAAACAATAATTCTGTTTATAAATATATCCCGGTGTTCAAATAGTAAATATTGCCTGTTAACATACTATTGTGTGCTTAAGGCGGTAGAATATGGTTTTAGTTGAACAGAAAATATTATACAGAGTTCATTAAACTTAAATCTTGTGCAGATTTCCGTAACGAAAAATGCTTCGTTACACATGGTCGCTCTATTTTCTAAATATAATTTCCATCATTGCTTATGTTTCAGAAACCTTACGAAAATACCCAGGGGCACCATTTTTAAACAGGGAATCGACAGCAGGGTATAAAATTCCTGGAGCAGACATTACTTTGGAAGCGGGTACCAGAATTATAGTTCCTGTGTATGGATATCACCATGACGAGGAATACTACCCCAATCCCGAGAAGTTCGATCCAGAACGGTTTAATGATGAAAACAAGAAGAAGAGGCATCCTTACTCTTACATGCCTTTCGGTGCCGGACCAAGACAATGCCTAGGTAAATATAATAATAATTATAGGTAAAGTGTAAACGAATAAACGAACAATAACTAACTAAACTCTTACGCTTGATATTATAACAGGTATTTACGCACTGCACTGACACATTAACAGCACAGCAGAAGTCCACCTTTGACTATTGAGAAGCGATTTACGAGTTTTTTTATGCTAGTAGGCCTGTCCGTTTTATTATCTTTAAACCAGTGCAGTCGTAGATGGTTCATTCAGGCTGATTACATTGCCAGTCTCGGACTCGCCTGCACAGTTTCAACTACCATTCGAATCTCGATAACATTGCTAAATATATAGGACAAAATATCAAGATCAGTGCGCACGGCCCTGTGCTGTAACACTGACCAGTTCCAATTATCCTCGTTTAAAGTATAGGATATACCTACTCATTTGTGTGAACTTAGCAGTACAACTTTGCAGAATTAAAAAAACAATAGGTCTATTATTTACCGCTAATTAATCGTGAAAGTAACAATTTTACCGTTCTTAATTTTTTAAAACATTTCGGATGTTTTGCTAACTTCACATGGAAGTTTGCAGAACATCTACCAAAAATTTTTTTTAATTAAATGCAGGTGGCAACAGAATTTGCCGTTTTTTAACCGTAACGAATGGTGAAAATGAAATTTCAACAAAATAAAAATTAAGGCGGTAAAACCAAAAAAATCATTTTTTAAAATCAGCAAAAACTTTCAGAATGAAAAACCCATAGGCCTATTATTTGCCGTTAATTATCCGCTAATTAATCGTGAAAGTATCAATTTTACCGTTGTTATTTTTTTTTTAATTTTTGAGTGTTCTGCTATCTTCACATGGAAGTTAGAAGAACATCTACCCAAAAATTTTTTAAATTAAAAGTAAGTAGCTCAGAATTTGCCGTTTTTTAACCGTAAACAAATGGTGCAAATGAAATTTTAAAAAAATAAAAATTATGGCGATAAAACAAAAAAATCATTTTTTAGAATCAGCAAAAACTTTGCAGAATTAAAAAACTATAGGCCTATTATTTGCCGCTAATTAATCATAAAAGTAACAATTTTACCGTTCTTAATTTTTTAAAAAGTGTTCGAGTGCTGCTATTTTCTATTCCCGCTTTTATAATTAATCATAACATTTTCGAATTTGTCTTGCGTATTTTGCAATTTTTTATTAAGAATTTTTAATTTTTTTCCCCGAAACTCAGCAGAACAGCCCTTAAGCTCGTTTGAAAATGGCTTTTTTCTACTCCCTTATGTAAATTTGCTGTTTTCCGTACAGTCTGTAGAATGGATAAGTGGGCCATTCCAGTTAACTGAACGGATATATTTCATATACGTTCTAGGATGGATATGAAATCGACCAATCACAGTTCATATATTAAGTACATAGGCAACTATTAGTTTTAAAAAATTCAAGTTAGTGAGTAAGCTGTCAAAGTAAATGTCAGTGTGTATTCGCGCAGTTTGAGCTAGAAAATAATTTAAAATGAGTGATTCCAGTGAAGAATCGATAAACGGTATACTACCTAAAATTTTATTGAAATTATTATATACAGACAAAATTTTAGAGATATATTATGACAAAAAAAAAGTAGCTATATGCGGGGATTGAACTTATGATACAACCGTTAGGCTACTGAATCTTATATAAAATGTTTCCACCTAGAGCATAAGATTTAGCAGAAGCTAAGTTTGTATATTAAAATTTAATTAAAACTATTATTTGTAGTTTTTTCTTAATCCGGTCGTAGAAAAAGTATACTGTACAACTCGAGTGGATTATCCATATCGCACTCGAAAGATTGAGGCACTCCGCCTACGGCGTCGTGCTCAAACTGCTTTCTCGTGCGATATGGCTATCATATCCACTCTTGTACAAAGTACTATTGGGACTCAGTTTTCGTTCAAGAATTTACCGTTCCCCTTTCTATAATTAATCGTGTCGTTCTCGAATTTGCCGTAATATCTTTACAATTTCCATTGACATTTTTTTTGATTTGTTCTCTCTGGAAGCGCTCAGTGTTCCTTCAGAAATTTATCGATCCCGTTCTTTTAAAAAAACGGCATATTCTGAGCCACCTGCTTTTAATTAAAAAAAGTTTTTGGTAGATCCGAAATTTTTAAAAAAATTAACAACGGTAAAATTGTTACTTTCACGATCAATTTGCGGCAAATTTACGGCAAATAATAATAGGCCTATGGGTTTTTCATTCTGAAAGTTTATGCTGATTTTAAAAATGATTTTTTTGGTTTTACCGCCTTAATTTTTATTTTTTTTAAATTTCATTTTCACCATTCGTTTACGGTTAAAAAACGGCAAATTCTGAGGCACCTGCTTTTAATTAAAAAAGTTTTTGGTAGATGTTCTGCTAACTTCCATGTGCAGAACACTTGAAAATTTTTAGAAAATTAACAACGGTAAAATTGTTACTTTCACGATTAATTAGCGGCAAATTAACAGCAAATAATAGGCCTATGGGTTTTTAATTCTGCCAAGTTTTTCTGATTCTAAAAAATGATTTTTTTTTGTTTTTCGCCTTAATTTTTTTTTTAATTTCATTTTCACCATTCGTTTACGGTTAAAAAACGGCAAATTCTGAGCTACCTACTTTTAATGAAAATGAATATTTGGTAGATGTTCTGCTAACTTCCATGTGTAGTTAGCAGAACACCCGAAAATGTTTTCAAAATTAACAACGGTAAAATTGTTACTTTCACGATTAATTAGCGGCAAATAATAGGCCTATAGTTTTTTTAATTCTGCAAAGTTGTTCTGCTAAGTTCACACAAATGATATACTCCTGTATATTCTAGGTATAGTCTGGCCGAAAAGAGTAAATAGATCCAGGGGCGTGTAAATTTACGAATTTCGTAAATTTCATAATTCCATAATATTCCGAAAAAATTAAAGGCTTCGGATTGGAGCCACCATGACTTAAATTAAAATGTTATGGAATCTGTATATAGTAAAAAAAATGTTGGCCCATTTTAAATCTGGCAACATGTTACTTGATATTTCTCTCCACGTATTATAACAGCGCAGCTGCAAGTTCTTTGGCGTTGTATCCGTTAACAATTTCAGTTTACAATCAGTGGTCTTTGTGTATAGTGTGTTGTTTATGAATTAAGTGGTATTAACTCGTTGTTTATAAATTACGTATTTGTTGTATCATGTTGTTGTGCCTTAAAATTTTATGTTTTAATTTTGTTAATATTTTTAATTGTGAAAAATGAAAGCGGTTCCCGGTTGTTCAAAAAAAGTGGTAAAAGTTCATATCCCTAAAAATTCTCCATTGAGCTACAAGAAGAAAATTATTTTGAATGTATATCATGCATTGAAGAAAGATTATCCGATCTTTCAGGATCAACAGGTTTAGTTAATATGACTTCAAGGTATACGGCGTGAGTGAGTGCACCGTTTACAAAATTTTAAGAGAAGAAAAAAATTAAGAGGATGTTCAAAAACCTAAAGCGAAGTCTGGAAATAAAAAAATTATATTAAACGATTTCGAGAAAAATGGAATTCGAGTTCCCATGATAATGGAATCCCTATACTGCAAGGAAAATTTTACAGTCTTTGAATGAAGATAAAGATATATAAAATGGGCAAATTGACGCTTAAAAGATATTTATATCATATGAACTTTGTATTTGCAAAAGTAAAGAGACTAACCTTCTACTTGAGAGAAATGATATTGTCTGTTGACGAAGAAATTACATTCGGGCAATTAGAGCTGTTCGTGAAAGAGGACGAAAATGCTATTATCTAGATTGAGACATGGTTGAATAAAAGACATAGTATAGCACAATGTTGGCAAGACAGAAATGTAAAAAGTGTTCGTCAAGCCTACTTTTGAAAGTAGAAATTTCTACTTTAAAACTAGAAATGTCTACTTTGAAAAGTAGAAACTTCTACTTGGCCCTTCAGAGCCATCGTACAGTGCAATGTTTTAGACAAATGTATTATTTTAGAGTTTGTGGAAAAGTGCCGATGATGGTCTCATAACGGTATACCGTTTAAGAACGCCATCTGTCTTCAATTAGTAGTAGCAGATACAGTAACTTGCTATCATTTAATTTCAGTTGAAGAGAGTTTTAAACGCTTTAAACCTGTTTTAAACATATCATTTAAAACATTGAAAAAAAACTGTTTAATACAAAAAACAGTTTTTTTGTTTAAAATGAAAAAAAAAACTGTTTTTTTCCCAACCCCGGTAGTCCAGTATTAAATAACAGCTAAATCCTTTAATGAAAATGCCGCTGATTTTTGCTCTACTATGTTAGTCTTTTTGGCTTTTAACTTTATATATTTTTGGACGAATATATTTAAATTTTCTTCACACTCATTCGTAATCGTGTAGTGTATAAAGAAACAAGTCCGGAATATACAAGATGGGCCCAAATAAATATTAGAGAAATATCATAAAAACTTCCATTTAAAATGAGCTTTGCTGTCACAGTAAATTAGGTTTTTTAGGAAAAATAATTTATAAAGTTTTAAAAATTTGGGCGCAGACTCTTAATACACATCCAAATACAGATCAAAAGAGTTCCCACCTCTCAGGAGGGTGCTTCATCCCCTTTTGCTTCAAAAACCACCCTCTAGTGTGACCTCGAGCTAGCTTTTTTATTTTTTCTCAAAAACTGTTAGTCTGACGAGGAAAATGAATAGGACCTAAAATATTCGGTATAAAATTCTACATCAATTATGTTCCATAAACTTTTTTCTATCTTTAACTCAACTCTCACAAATATGATTTGAAAAATTAGGATAATAGGCAAAATCGAGTAAAGTGACAAATATCTGGAAATACATTAGCCATAGAAAAATGTTACGTGCAAAGCAGATTTTCCTACACAAACCTGGCTAAAACTACAAAAAAATATGTCTCTTATATTCAAGCTCGTTTCCACACCACCACTGAGGTAGAGCTCCCGACGCGTTTTTTAAGTGGTTTCTCCTGGAGGCCTAATCCACTAAAAATTAACTATTGTTTAATCAATAATTGGATTATCTTCAGGTAATTCTTCCTCTTACACAAAATTAAGACATCCTTGACCATGACAATTGGAGCACATTGTTGAACACTTCAATCCAATCTTAGCACAACCGCATCATTTACCGCAACTCTTTTTACAACCGCGATGTATTAATTGAAGAATAAAATTAGGTGCTGGTATCTCAGTTGTAGGAATTGGCACCAAAATTTGGCTGATTGTTTTCCAACCCCATTAGTTAGGCTTCAAATTTTCTCCACGCCACGAATGAATTTGTTGAAAAACGCGATACGAATGTTGTTCTAAAGCAGCATGGTGGTAGTCTTGATAATATTACTTGATTAGATTGACCAACAAATTTGTTAAATGAAATGAATCTAAATTGATTTAACGATGTAACAGTTCGAGGTGCCTTGTATAAAGCTAGTGTGATTTTTTTCCAGCTCGTAGAATGTCTGGTTTCATCGATGATGGATTGTTAAATATATGCAAAGCATCATCCGAGTCCCATCTAGTATTTATCAAGTTTACAGTTAGTGCTTTTCCTTTGCCAAAAAATGCTGATGTAGTATCGCATCCACTGAATGCGTGAGCGAATAATATATTTCTTTTACAGTTAAGAAGGACTTCCGAATTCTGCAAATCGAGAGAACTTTATGGCCTTTCCGTGATGTTTCCTTGAATATCTCTTAAAAATCGAATGTCTTTATCAAGAGGACAAAGAGCAATTATGAGAATGAGAAGGTCAACATCCTGTCCCACGACAACTAACTGTGGGATTATTATGGGCTTCCTTAATAGCAGTTTGGACAATTAGAACATCAGCATCATCTATTGCAGAAGGAGCTTGGATACCGGCATATTCCAATTTTTCCATCAGTTGGTTAATCAAACGTTCTTTATTCGCTAAATTGCTCAGCAAATTTTTCTGAGGAACAGGCGTGTTTTTATTGAAAATATGTCAACAGACATTCGGTCTTTGTTGCCGTTCAATGTCTTTTGGCAAATAAAGCAATCGCCGGTTGATTCCACACCAAATCACAAAATTAATGCAGTATTACTTCTCACGGTATCTATAAGAGACTAAATGAAAAATAGATGTGGTTATTAAAAAAGAAAAGCACACGCGCGCAATACCGCAAGGTTCTACCAACCACTCCTCCGATAGCATGCGATGGATCGCTCCAAGGCGGCGGACAGCTAAGAATCCAACGACGCGATCATTATAATTAAGATTTTGTACTTACGATACGTTCTCATGTTTATGCATACGTTACATACTAAACATGTTTAAAGATACGTTTTATAGATACAATTTATACTAAATATTAAATAACGAAAGGTATAGCTCTCCTGGCTGTTGGAGGGAAGATACTCACTAAAGCGATGGCAATAGGCTAACACCTGTTATGGAAAAGTTACTTCCTGAAACACAGAGTGGCTTTAGACCAAACCGAGGCACATCGGATTTAATCTTCACACTCAAACAGCTTCAAGAAAAAGCACTCGAACATCAAGGAGAAATTCACATGGCCTTCATTGATTTAACCAAGGCGTTTGACTCGGTGGACAGGGAAGTGCTCTGGAAAATTATGTTCCGCTTAGGTATCCCTAGAAAATTTGTGGAAGTATGTCGCAGTCTACATACAAACAACAACGCCTCTTTAATTTGTTTACCACTGCTCTAACAATTATTGTTGACAACAAACTGACAGTCAGAGGAATAGGTCTCAGATACCGTTTTGATGGCGGTCTCTTTAACATAGGGCGCTTTAGAGCTTTCACGAAGACACGCACACGATTCATTTGTGATCTCCAGTATGCGGATGACTGTGCACTTTTAGCCTCTACGCCGGAAGAGCTTCAAGAACTTTTAAATGTGTATGCCCAGAGCTATGATTCCTTGGGACTTAAAATCAACATTGGAAAGACTAAGATTATGTCAACTCCTCATCAAGTGCACCAAATAGACATTACACTTAACGGAAATTCTCTTGAAGTGGTGGATCAGTTCAATTACTTAGGCAACGTTGTTAATGACAAAGCAAACATGGACAGCGAGATTCGCAATAGAATTAACGTTGCATCTAGAGCACTCTGGGGACTTAGAGAGAGAGTATTTGACAACCACGACCTTGCTTTGTCAACGAAAATGGCTGTCTACAGAGCAGTTGTCATTCCAACACTGCTATATGGATGTGAAAGCTGGGTCACTTACCGTCGTCATGTGAATGAATTAGAACGGATTCAGCAAAGACACCTCAGAAGTATGATGAAAATCCGTTGGTTCCATCCCATATCAAACGTGGAAGTACTCAGGAGAGCAAACAGCCTTCCAATTGAGGTGCTTATTTCAAGAGCACGCCTAAGATGGGCAGGTCACGTTCATCGTATGCATGATAACCGCCTTCCTAAATGTACACTTTATGGTGAATTGCTAAGCGGTAGAAGAAGGCGTGGCAGTCAACGGAAGAGGTTCAAAGACGTTCTCCATGAAAATCTAAAATCCTGCGGTATTGCAGACGAGCAATGGGAACAACTTGCAGCGGACAGAACCGAATGGCGAGGGGTTGTGGCCAGCTATCAAGGAAATGTTGCTGCAAGAAGGCCGAATCCAAGACCTAACCAGGTCTATGTTTGTCCTGACTGCGGTCGACATGTGCTCTCCCGAATTGGCCTTTATAGCCATAGTCGTGTGCACCGTAGATGAATGGGAATTACAATAGACTACACCTTTTGCTTGTTTTTTATTGTACACAATTTATCGACTGTAACATTTTTATACTCGGACTCGAGTAACGGCTAATAATAATAATAAATAACGAAAAGGATTATATTAATAATTTATCACAAAGCTATTAGGTAAAACTTTACTTTGTTATGTTACTTTTGTAGTCCAAAATCCACTGTTTAGTTTTTAGCACCGATATCAATTTTTCTCTAAAACCATCGTAATTTTAAGGCATTTGGCTTATCTTTACCAGCATTAACCAACTTCAAACGTCATTTGTGAGATTAGGGCTGGATATAGGAAAAAAATATATAGGACATAAATGATGTATAATTTCATAACAAATATTTTAGGTTCTATTTGTTTTCCTCGTCGAAGTAACAGTTTTTGAGAGAAATTAAAAAAACTAGCGCGAGGTCACACTAGAGGGTGGCTTCTGAAGCAAAAGGGGATGAAGCACCCTCCTGAGAGTTGGGAACTCTTTTGATCTGTATCTGGATGTCTATTAAGGGTCTGCACCCAAATTTTTAAAACTTTATAAGTTATTTCTCCTATTTAATAATAATAATAATAATAAACGTCTTTATTAGCCAACTTTGGTTGTACAATAAATTTACAGATTAATGTAATACATTTGGCATAAAAGGCGAAGTTTAATATCTATAATACAATTATAGATTTGTTCTACCACTTAACCTAAATTGCACCGCATGCTACAGTATTGATAATTTTTTTTTAGTGCTCAAATAGTATACTTAAAAAATTAAGAATACATAAAATCATATAGATGAAAATAAATATTAAAGGGCTAATTTTGTTCACATTGTTCTTTAAATAAAATCTTTTTATAATTTGATTTAAACTGACTCAGGCTCATTTCTTTCAAACAATTTGGAAGTTTGTTATAAACATTGCATATTTGGTAACTGAAGGACCGTTTAAAATATTCATGCTGATGAGTAGGTGGTGTTAATAAACCTTTGAATCTTATATTTATAGTATGAACATCTGTTCTAAACTGTATCTTATTATATAAATAATGAGGTATTTTACGTATAATAATTGTATGGTATAGACACGCTGAGTGTAACATTCTCCGACGCTCCATGTTTAACCATCCTGTGTGAGTCAGCTTATAAGTTATTCTCTCATGCCTACGAATACCGTAGATTAGACGCAGGCATGAGTTTTGAATTTTTTGTATTTTGTGTTTAAACACAGAGGTTAAGTTACGTCCATATATAGAGTCTGCAAAATTTAATAGTGACAACACTAAGCTTTCACATAACATAACTTTAGTTTGCCTTGTGAGATAGTGCCTGCTGCCATAAATTAACTTTATTTTTGCATATGATTTTTGCATAAGTTTGCTAATGTGACTGTTAAACCTGAGATCACTATCAATCACAACTCCTAGGTTTTTTACTTCTTCTACTATATGGATTTTATTTTGGTCTATAGTTATATTGATATGTTACTTTAGATTATGACGCATATTTTTTGGACCAAATGTAACAATATTAGTTTTAGTTGGATTTATGATCAAGCAGTGATCCCTGGCTAAAGCAACAAACATATTGAGGTCTTGATTAATTTGGTAGCAAGCTCTATCTACATCAGCAGACTTAAATGAAATATAAAGCTGAGTGTCATCAGCATATAAATGGTGTATACAGTAACGAAGGCATTTAATTAATTGGCTGGTGTATATGGTAAACAACAGAGGGCCCAGAATGGAACCCTGTGGTACACCAGACTGTAAGGTTAGATAATTTAATTCTTTATTTTGAATTGCAACTTTCTGTTGTCTGTTTTCAATATAATTTTGAATTAATTTAAGTGCACTATCTGTTAACCCTATATATTTTAATATTGATAATAAAATTTCAAAATTCAAAGTATCGAAAGCCCTACTAAAGTCCAGTAAGATCAAGATTGTACATAAACCTTGATCTGTCGCTCTCATGATGTCATCGACGATATAAAGAAGTGCCGTGGTGCAGCTATGTCCTGGCCTAAATCCAGACTGAGTTAGAGGCAGTACAGATATTTCACAAATATACTCCCTAATTTGAATATCCATAACCTTTTCAACAATTTTTGACAAGGTAGGAAGTATACTGATGGCCCGAAGATCTTTTAGTTCCAATGGATTTGGCTTCTTGGGCAATGCGGTTACCACGGCATTTTTCCACACAGTCGGGAAAACGCTATCAAGCAAACAAACGTTCACTATGTGTGTTAAGTAAGGAATGATATGTGGGCAGCAGAGACTAATCATTTTTATATTTAATCCATCACACCCTGTAGCATTAGTTTTTATTTCACTAATGAGTTTTAGTACAGTAAATTCATCTACTTTTTGGAATTTAAAAGTGAGATCAATTAATGTATCATTTTTATATTTGTCTAGAACAACGTTTGATATTGATGTGGCGGGTAGAGAGTTAACAAAAAAGTTATTAATTTGACCAGCATCGTTTAAGTGATCTGGAATGTTACTATTTTTGCAAGTAGGAATAATATTATTTGATTTTAAAATTTTCCAAGACTGTTTGGCGTTCACATTGTTAATATTAAAATTGAAATATGCTTTCTTCTCCCTACGTACTGCTTAAGTTGTATAATTACGTAACTGTTTGTAAAATAACCAGTGTTCGTTATTTTTAGTACGTTTATATTTACTTAATGCCCGGTCTCTTAACTTTATCATTATCTTTAGTACGTCGGTAAGCCAAGGTGCATATTGTTTTGTACATTTTGAAGTTACTAGTGGAGCGTGATGGTCAAACAATTGCATTAAATTGTCTACAAGGAAGTTAACTTTTGAGTCTATATCATTGAAATCAAAAATTCTGTAAAAAGGAATAGCAAATAAATATAGTTCAAAATTATTGTAGTTAAATTTTTTAAAGTTTCTGTACGTAACCATTTTGGGCTCATTATGTTTACCATATACCTTTACCTTGCAATATACCAATTGATGATCCGATACTTCATTATCCGTGACACCACTTTCAAAAATATTTTCTGCATTTAAAACAAGTATAAGGTCAATTAGCGTAGCGGACGTATTGGTAATCCTCGTCGGAGAATCGACTATTTGAGAAAGACTGAATTCATCTAGAATCGAATAAAAATTTTCAACATGTACATTATTTAAATTGTATAAGTTTATATTGGAGTCTCCAGTACATATAATATTAGTAGCATTACATGATATAATACCCAGAGCGTCCTCAAACTGAGACAAAAAATATTCGACATCTTGAGATGGTGGCCTATAGCTGACGCCAATTGCAATGTTTTCCCTTTTTTTCTTCAAAGATATCCAGAGTTGCTCAATATCATTATTTTTGTAAATTAATGATGTATTCAGGGAATTATTGGCGTATATGTACACCCCACCACCTCTGATTCCTCGATCATGCCTATACAGTTTAAACCCATCAATATTAATTAAAGTATCATCTATATCACTGTGCAACCAAGTTTCACAGATACAAAAAATGTCGAATGAATTGTATGATATTAACTGCTTTAGTTCATTCAACGACGGTAAAAGTGATCTTATATTTATACTGCCAATTTTAATAGATGAAAGACACATATTTTAAAACAGAATATCAAATATAATAAGAAAGAAATGAGTGAGTCCAGTAAAAAGCTTTAGTAAAGAATACAATTAACCTAGAGTTTGTTTTCAATGTCAGTGTAAAATATAGCCCAAGTATTTTTATATTGTATTTCTTCAATATATTTAAGCAGTGAGATAAAGATTTGAAATGTGAAAAGATACAATAACAAAAAAGAGAAAGAAAAAAAAACTTCTATTAATATTTCTTTAGTCTACGCTGTTTTTATAAAGTTACAAATAAAAACATATCAAGTGAAAGCAAATACTATACAAACTGAAAACATTTAAGTAGCTCATAAAAATTTTAAAAAAATACCAACATACACTATACTAAATTTAGTTTTTCTACATCTTCTATGGAGTGAATTTTTGTAATACTTTCCCCAACCTTGGTAAAAATATTCCCGTCTATAGTCCAGACCATAACATCAGTTCCATTCATTTTTATAATTATTACCCTCTGTGCTGTAAGGTCTTCCCTTATTACAGTTCCGCTTCCTTTCAGTACCTTCTTAGTTTTATAAATACTCTGTTTGATAGCAAGACGTGCAAATTTGACAAGGATAGGACGATTCTTACCCTGCATGAACTTTCCAATCCTATAGCAATCTTCTATATCAGCTTCATATACAGTTACTCCCAATTTTTTTGTAAATAAAGTAAGTACCATCTTTGCGCAGTTTTCTGTTTTAGATTCCTTACATCCATAAATTCGAATAGACTTACGTTTGATTGCTTGCTCATAGTATTCACTTTTTTCTAGAAGTTTATGGATTATTTTATCTTGATCATTTAATTTGGTTTGTAATTCAGTATTTACCTTTTCAATTGCTAATTTACTGTGACTATTGTTACAAACCTTCGGATTTACTGAGATTTGATTTCAATAATTTATGTTGCAGGTGAAAGATTTGGTATCTTACAAGTGCAAGTTGGATTGGCAAGTCTTTTGAAGTCATTCAAATTGACCCTACATCCAAAAACAGTGGTGCCTCTGAAATTCCACCCATATTCTTTTCTTCTTGGTATTCAAGATACAATTTGGATGAATATTGAAAAAGTATAAAAATTACAACCTCTGTTTGGTCAGTTTGTCTTTATAGCAGCAATATATTAAACACTTATATCTTTACAACCAGCTTTTATTTCAAACAATATACAATACGATAATAATAATAATAGCTTTATTTCCCAACAGAAGACCCATTTGCAGGACAATACATAATAACTAAATAAGTAAGTATAAGTTCTATTATTTTGTAGCTTCGGTGATTTGTTTTTGAAAAGGATAATACATGTGGTAGAAAACCCAAATAAAAGGAGAGAATATAAGTATAAGTAGTTTACATACCAAATATATCTATCTATGCTATAGGGTTTTAGGGCACAAGCAGTTAAATTAAAAGTATATTTAAAAAACTATATTTATTCCCTTAGTTCGCCTAACTTAAACTTAATTTACCTCATCAACAATCACATCATGCGCAGTGATATATTTATCTGTATTTGGATTAAATATTGTATAGCCATTTGCTTCATATCCATGCCTTTAAACGATTTTTCGTCAAATTTACTTTTTCTAGTTTTATCACAATTTAAGTTGGGCTTCTTTCCGTGCCACCGTTCATATTGTGTATTATTTGGTTAAAGTGCTTTAGTGGGTGATAGATTTATGAGATATGTGGCAGTTAGTACTGCATCCCCTCAAAAACTTATATCACAAACTAGTTACCAGACTGGCAACTTAATGTTAAATTCTTGTCCAGAAATCTATCGTTCTCTCTCTCTCTCTGATTAACGAAAGCCAAATTCAGAGGGCGCCAGAGTTGCATACGCGGGAGATTTGACCAATTATTTAATTTAACTTACAGTTTATGAATATATTTGCAGTTTAAAATTTGTGATCAAAGTGCAATGCCGTTTCATGCTTAAACTTTGATCACAAATTTTAATGGCAAATACGCTATATTATATGTACACTATAGGAAAATTAAAAGTCAAATATGTAATACATTAATATACAACTTTATTTTATCAGATATAAATAAACATATAATAAAAACTATGGCAAGGGAAAAAGTACATGGTAAAAGAAAACATAAGTATTAAAAATGCACATATCTTTAACCTAAATAGATACTTTAAAAATTACATTATAAAACTTGTATTTTTACGTAGTCGAGTGGAAGAGCAGCTTTGCTAAACTCCGCCACAAATAAGAGCAATTTATTAGTATTGTTATTATAAATATTTAAGGCACTTATGTATCAAGTTGACAATCTTGCTTTGTTTTATTATATTCAATTAAATTATCAATATAAAGAGAATCATATTTATATTTTACAATAACTCTTTTGCTGATTTCTTTTCGAGTGCATGAGTAAATACTTTTTGTAGTAAATACTCGCTTGGCAACCACTTACATGATAATAATTTCGAATTTTCAGCGATGACGAGGTTAGCACTTCAATAAAAAAAACTCAAAGCAAACTTGCCTACAGGTCTTGTTTATTATAAGAGTTTGTGCTAACACTTTTTACAAAACTCACTACTAGATATTTCCGAATGAAAGTATTCCAATTCTATAGTATGTACAGGAAGAGCACATGATGTAGATGGTAGACATACATAATCTCCTTTGCATGATTCCTCGACTTGTACGGTACAAGTTGCTTAGGCACAATCAGTTTCAGTAAGTACATGTTTCTGCTGTGTCTTTACATGAAAACCCGGTAGGAATTGCATTTCGATTAAGGACATAATCGGTATCATTTGAGTATGATTCTGGTGTTAAGTGCTTATTACATATCCTAAGATGACGTACAGTATTGTTTGACGCTTTCGTCCTCATTAAGTCCTGCCGCATTTGCGATCTGAAAATGATAACATTTATTTATTTGAAGTAGGTACTGTGGTAAAGCAGAGTAATAATTTAAAGTAATCTTACGAGGTTTGGAAATATGTAATGCACTGTACAAAAACTGAAAACATAGACTAGAGCAAATGCACACTTACTTTGACTGTTCCTGGGAAAATAATGCAATTTCTACGCATCAACTTCTTTAGTTCCACAAACAATGCAGAAAGCAGAAGAAATTTTGAGAAATAAGCCGATGGATAATCTGAAAAATATTACTGTGATCCAATGTATATTTGCACAATAACATCTACCTACCTCCTCTTTTGGAAATCTAAATTTTTAAGGGAACTAAAAACTAAGTAACCTATGCTAAAAAGCCAAGTTTCTACAAAAATATAAGTATTATCACAACACAATGACAGTAAACAATAACAATGAATGACATTTGAATACCTGACAAATGACATTTGCGCCAACGGGACATCTGAATTTGGCTTCTGTTATGCTCGACCTTGACCGGACAAATTTCTCAGGGAAGTTTCCAGTCTGTGCTTATATCTATTTTAGCACCATGAACCATATCACGGGCTTTTTCTGTTATTGACCTATTCATACGTTCCGCTACTGAATTTTGTTGCGGCGTATATGCGGCACTGTTAAATAATAAGTTATGCCCCTTTGAACACAATCTTTAAATTCCATTGAAAGGTGTTCACGGCCATTATCTGCATATAATTTTACAATTTTTAAGTGTGCTTCGCTCTTAGCTGCAAAATCCCTAAATACGTTAAAGACTTCGGATTTAAATGTCAATAAACAGGTGACTGTATAATGGTTGTATTCATGAACAAAAATAACTAAATACCTTTTGTTATCAATAGTGGGTGGAGTTATAGGGCCACACGCATCTGTATGTATTATGAGTAATAGTCTTTTAACATAACTTTTATCTTTAGCCTTTGAAAAAGGAGGTCTCGCTTGTTTTCCGAAAACACAAGCTTCACAAATTTCATTTGGGGGAAAAATATTTTTTAAATTATTCGTATCTTCTAACTTTTTAAGTTCTAAAAATTTGTGTTTTCTAATGTGCCCTAAACGTTCATGCCAAATTTTAAATTTATTTGACAATAAATTCGTATATGTGTCTATATACAGGTGTCCCGAAAATGGTGGGCAATCTCTCGGATTTGGGTAGAACTAGTGAAAATAAGGTCGCAAGTTCGTATATTTTTCTTTCCCTCGAGGTACCTCTACGAAGATATTCGCTCTTGAAGTTGGAAGGTTAAATATCGATTTTTCGCGATAACTTTTTCATTGTTCAATCGATTTTAATTATTTTTGGATCAGTATCATATTATTTCAATCCAGTTAGGTCAGTGTATTAGAGCCTCGGTTAATATTCTTGGGCGCTCGGGGGCAGAGCACCCATTGCCTTAATAAGTTGAAATAAAAATTTCAGCCCATTTTCTTTTATTTCTAAGGTTATTTTCAAATTTTTGAGTCATTTTTACGTAAAAAACGTATACTTGTTTGATGTCGGTAATATAAACCGTTTTCGAGATAAATGCACTTAACGATAAAATAGCGATTTTCAATCGCACAAATAATAGTAATTTTTAAAAATCAAATAAACACGAGGATTATGTACAAAACAACATTTATTTCTTAATGAGGTAGTAAGTACTTACCTAAACTTATAAAAACAAAAAATCTTGAACACACGAAACACAAAATTTGAAACCTTACTGTAGAAAACTAATTAGGGACGTTATGAAATTTCATAACAAATGCTCAATATGAGCACCTCCTTCTCTAATGCATGCTTGTCCACAACGAACTGACGATCGCTGGACTCGCCACAATATCCCTTCGTTTTCTCTAATTGCATTTGAATGGTACATAATTCTTCTCTTGTCTCTACTGGTGTGGCATATACGAGACTCTTTAAATGCCCCCACAGGAAGAAATCAAGGGGATTTAAATCGGGTGATCGGGGAGGCCAAGGAAGAGGCCCACCCCGACCTATCCAACTATTTGGATATTTGGATATACTCTATTCAAATGAACCCTCACTATAAGACTAAAATGCGGGAGCGCCCCATCATGCATAAACCACATGTTCTCTCGAGATGCAATGTCAACGTCTTCTAAAAGTTGAGGTAACTGCTGTTGGAGAAATTCAAGATAAAGTTGCCCATTCAATCGATTTAGTAACACGAATGGGTCCAACAAATACCGGCCAATAATTCCGGCCCAAATATTAATATGAAATTACTTTTGATGGCACGTTTGAATTGTGGCATGTGGGTTTTCTTCGCTCCAAACGTGTAAGTTGTGGGAGTTAATGACTTCATTTCTTCCAAAGCTCGCTTCATCCGTATACAAAATCGATCGAATGAAGGCACAGTTTTGTTCATATTTCTGTATAAACCACTGCGAGAATTGCACCCTAGCAGGAAAGTCATCTGGGCTAATGGCATGTACTTTCTGTATATGGTACGGATGAAGCAGTTGCTCTTTAAAAATTCTTCCAACGATCGATTTTGGGACATTCATTTGTAATAATAATGATCTGATACTGACAGATGAATTCGCAGCGACTGCATCCAATACGTTCTCTTCTACTTCAACAGTACGTGTTGTCCGCGGAGCACCCCTGTTTACGTCATTTGGCGCAAATCGGCCTAAGAAGAGATATAATGCTTAGATTTTTAGTTTTCGAAAAAATTATCATATTTTTTACCAGTTTCTCTCAGCCGTTGATCAACACGTTCAAAAGTTTTGCGATCAGGAACCCTTCGATGGCGATATCGTCGAGCGTATAGTCTTCGTGTTTTCGAGGCATTACAAGAAGCCATTCCATTCATTAAATGCATATCTGCGTATTCATTGTTAGTGTAAGCCATATTTCAACCAATTCATTACTTAATTAATGTCGGATTAAGCTAATACTGAAAAATTATGCCACTCCAATTATCTGACATTTTGATCCATGGCAATCATAAACTGTCATTATTACTCGTTTGGTTTTGTACATAAACAGCTACATCGTCTTATCTACATAGATGGGGCGAGCGTAGGTGCGTCTTTACTATGTACATACTTCGGTATGCGATGTAAAGCAACGACAGGCGCAGTTAGTACTTGGATGGGTGACCATTCCAACGGAAACCGCGTCTTCGCCTCACACATCTTCCAGCGGCTTGTATATCAGTGTATTCGTGGAAGCTATACAACCTTAGGTGAGGATTGTATAGGAGATATACCATCCTTCGGAGGGGATGTAAAGCCGTCGGCCCCTTGTCTATTAAATGTTAGGCAAGTAAAAGATCCCTACTCTTCTTAAGGGAAGAGGTTCGGCAAAATTCCTGGTTGGGGGTAGCTCGTCTACAGGCGTCGGTGTTAGGCCTCAGTAGCGGAAATAGGCCGACGTTAAATAAATGTATAAAAATAAAATAAAAAAATTAATATTAACACGTTCAATGCTGACCCCAAAACTTGGGCTTCAGCATGTGCGGCACCATTTTTTGTCGTTTTTTTTCTTCAAATATCGACGGGAAGATCATACATAATATGACAAAGTAATACTAAGTAAATAGTCATTGTTTATTTATTTTTAAAAGTTACTATTATTTGTGCGATTGAAAATCGCAATTTCATCGTTAGGTGCATTTATCTCGAAAACGGTTCATATTACCGACATCAAACAAGTATACCTTTTTACGTAAAAATGGCTCAGAAATTTGACAATAACCTTATAAATAAAAGAAAATACGCTGAAATTTTTTTTCTACTTATTAAGGCAATGAGTGTTCTGCCTCCGTACCCCCAAGAATGTTATCCAAGGTTCTAATACACTGACCTAACTGAATTGAAATAATATGATAGTGATCCAAAAATGATTAAAATCGATTGAACAATAAAAGAGTTATCGCGAAAAATCGATTTTTAACCTTCAACTTCAAGAGCGAATATCTTCGTAGGGGTACCTCGGGGGGAAGAAAAATATACTAACTTGTGACCTTATTTTCACTAGTTCTACCCAAAACCGAGAGATTGCCCACCATTTTCGGGACACCCTGTATATATTTTGTTTTTGTCCCATATTTATTTGTTATTTTACCAATATAGTATAATTTCAATTAAACTTTAAAATAATTTCTTGCCGTGCTAATATTTTCTATTGCTTGGTATTTCAAAACCCTACCTCGGCTCCGGAGGAAAACCCCGCGGCCAGGCAGGAGTCACTTGGCTATTAAGGATTTATACATACGTTCGTGTTGTTCGCTCTCTTGCTCTATTATTCAATTATTAAACATTATTCGAATTTGCTGTACCTTGTGCATATTACACTTTGTGAATTTTCTAACTTTTGTGTTCGGTCACCAATCTACAGTCCATTTCAGATCAAGATCCAAGAAATCCCGAGGCCACCAATATTGGACCATCAGGTAGGAATTGTCTTACCAAGCCATTTTTTTTTTCATTTTAAAAATTTAATTGGTCCGCAGACAATGCCAATTGGCCATTATACAAAACTCTAATAGAGGACCAATTTACAGAATTACCAGAATTTGATTCTACAAATCATATGATAACGTTTTTAATCCAGGCCATCACATCTGCAGCCGACATCGCATGCAAGAAAAAAGTACCATTTTCTCCTAATCATCCCAAGCCCCCAGTATGGTGGGACGTCCAATGCACGAGTTAAGCAGACAACGCAAAGAAGCTTTTAAAATATATAAACAGAATATGACGAATAATAACTTCATTGAATATAAGCGATTAGATGCGCTGTGTAAACGTACGTTTAAGAGTAAAGCCAGAGCAAACTGGAAACTTTTCTGTGAAAAACTCAACAGACAAACCAATCCTTCCGAAGTGTGGAGAAGGGTGAATAAAATACAGGGTAGTAAAAACAAAAACACATCCTTTAACAGAGATGTAATTGAAGATCTTTTAAATAAGTTAGCACCAGATTTTGTCCCTTCACTAGCAACACCTGTTCCCAGGTCAAAGGAGAGCACCCACTTTCTGGAATCTGCAATTGGTATAGAAGAATTGGAGTCTAGTATTAAAGTTTCCTCTGCTTCAGCTCCAGGGCTAGATGGAATTAACTATAAAATGATAATGAATTTACCCGATATTGCTAAGATATTTTTATGTCACATATATAATAACATCCTAATTAAAGGCGAAGACTGTGAAGTTCTTAAGGAAAGTCTGATTATCCCCATACATAAATCCAGCGATAATAACGCTGTTAGACCTATTGCGCTTATGTCTTGCCTTCTCAAAACACTTGAAAGGATTATTAAATTAAGAATGGAGTGGTGGTTAGAGTGAAATAATCTACTTCCAGATGCACAATATGGTTTTCAGAGGGGTAAAGGTACAATTGATTGTGCAGCTAAATTTGGTCACCGATATTCAGCTGACCTTTTCAAAAAATCATTATCTAGCAGCCTTATATCTCGACATCTCAAGTGCTTACGATAGTGTAACTCTTGACGTACTTCTAAACAAGTTACTAGAGATTAAACTACCAACTGACTTTGCAAGAAATGTCATTAATCTCTTTCGCGGACGACAAATTTTCATCCGCTACAACAATGAGTTAGGTTGGACCAAGACTCGTAAACAAAGGTCTACCTCAAGGATCTGTGCTAAGTCTATTGTTATTCAATGTTTACACCCTCGATTTACACAATATGGGTATGGAAGCTAATGTGCTACAGTATGCAGGCGATTTTTGTATATATATTTCCAATAAGACCTATAATCAATGCATCACCGATTTGAAATATATTATGTACTGCTGTGAAAGTTACTTCTTCCAACAAGGATTTGACATTTCTCCTAAAAAATCTGCAGTAGTCTTTTATTCAAGACATAGATTACCTCAGACCAACAATCTAAACTTAGCGGGCATAAACGTCCCAGTTTGTAACAGCTATAGGTATCTGGGTTTGACTATAGATAGTAAATTGACATGGGAAGCATATATCTCCGAATGTCTAGTCAAATGTGAAAAAAGTCTCAATATCTTAAGCCACAAATGGACGTTCTTGGGGCACGGATCCTAAAATAAGCCTTCTATTCTTTAGATCTTATACTCGATCTATTTTATATTATGGCTGTTTTCTTTATGGCTCTGCCACAAAATCAAGACTTACCAGATTAGACATGCTCCAATACAAAGCCTTACGACTAGTACTTGGCGCACTTAAAAGCACTCCGACTGCTGCCCTTCTAGCACAATGTAATGAACCCCCATTAACGCTAAGACGGGAATTTCTTGCCCAAAAATTTATAATGAAATATCGTAACCGAGCAGATAATGCACTTCTTGCTAAATTAGCTGAACTTTCTGCATACGATTTTACAATACCGTATTGGCTAAATAAAACATCTCTGGTTCTTGCAAACGCATTTACTAAATCTTTAAATTACACAAAACGTGGTAACGTAGATGCAATTATATTGTCAGTTCCAACAGATTCTGCAGCGGTTTCTATACTGGTAGGGATATTTATTTCAAGTAAGCTTTTTAATGAATCTAGAGCTCCATCAGACTCATCTAGTTCGCAGTTTGCCCCAGGAGAATGTGGAGCCATAAAGTTGTTAAAAAAGGGATGTAAAAGTTTGCCGAAACTAGGTACAAGTAGGATTCACGTTCAATTTTTTTTATAAAGCTGTTTATACGATATAATTTTTGGGCTTTCAGAGTTAGATCTGCTTCTCTACTTACTTTCACACTGCAAAGTAATCTTAACGGTCTTTTTAAATCTGCAAATTCAAATCGTTATTTATAAATTTATTCACATTTAATATAAAACATTCCTCGACTACTCTTTGGTGTATGTATGGGTGATGATAATTGAATATCTTGCCTCGTAGGAGATTCTATAGGGATGTTTGATGATGCTATGTTTTGCATTTCAAGTGTAAGTTGTGGTGACGTAACTTCAAATAAAAGCCGATCAGCCATAACATAGCCTTGTTCATCTCTACCTAAAGTAAAATATTTATATAGGTTCAGTACTAGACACGAAAGAACAATTCTTTAGAAGATAAATTAATCTCAGTATACTTGAGGATATTGGATGTACATATGCTCTCTTTAGGGATATAAATGACGGCTAGATTGCACGTACTATTTATTTTTAACCCACTTCTTATTCAATTTAAGAAAGAAGTCTGGTATTCTAAAAAAAAGTCCTGTTAATTTCAATAAACGTCAGTTATTTTCAACCGATATACCGAGTTCATTTATTTCATCTAACTTTGTAATCTTACCTATTCGCCATGAAGGTCCAGGCTGAGAGACTGTTACATCTTCATTCCAAGTTAAGAAAGAATTTTTTGCAGTGAGAGTTTGATGAAAATCTGCAAAAATTAAAAATAAAATCAGTTCCTGCTTGGCAGAAATAATTCTATTTATTTATTTACGCACTGAATATATTTTATAGTGGGCTTATCTAAACTTTTACATATATCTCTTAGTAATTGTGATAGATATTTTTAATCTCTAAAACGGAAAAACTGTATTCACTGTATTCACTGTATTGTACACAATATGGAAAAGTGAATAGCAATTTTAATTATAATAATGATAAAAGTACATAACCTACCTGGTAATCCAGTAGTTGGTTAACTATGATCCCTTAACATGCTTTTCTTGCGACCAAGAATATTGCAGTCTTCACTAAAATGATTATGGCAAACTCTGAAACTTTTATAGACTTTTTCTGGGTGCATTTTCTTTAACTTCTCATTTCCAATTCGATCTAACCAGATATTGTAAGCCTAAAAATAAAATGATACTATTTGTACTCTTATAATAGCGATAATTTCCTTAAATTTGAAAAAATATACCATATACTAGGTTAGGTATGTTCCTTTATTTTACCAAATTCAAAATTAGGCAATTTTATTTACATATTTCTTATGTTCCCAAGTTACAGTTTGCAGATAACCAACAATTCAGACTTTCGCAAGTATAAGATGTCTATTCATATTTTAACTTCAAATTTATTCAAGCATATACAAAATATGTTAAATCTGTGAAAATAAACTGCAATTTTATCTTATCAAAGTTCTTGAACTTTGGTAAGATAAAATTGCAAACCGATACTTGTATCGGTTTATTTGATATGATATAAGCTTGACTATGATGACAAATTCGGTGAAAAATAAACATAAAATTTAATAATACCCTTACCTCCTTATCTAAATATGGAAATCGATGCATTATAGCCTCTTTATTTGTATTGGGACAAAAGGAAACACAACACTTAAACACCACGTAGAATTTAACCTATAAAAACACATAAATCTTGAAACTCAAAACCACAACAAACGCGCGAATACAAGGATGACAGGGGATAATTAGCCGATTAGAGCGACAAGTGAGTGTAGTAAGAACTAAATTATATTTGATCTTCATCGTATAAGAAAAACATCTATATCATTAAATACATATATTCTATGGCTAGCTCCCGAGATATAAGTTAAGTTACTTAATATATAATTGACTTGTTACACTTATAATGATTATAAATGAATAAAATATGATTATATTTTTAAGCAATAAAAATTTATACTTGTTTTATCTATCCACATATCTACAATTATATAATCTAAAAACCAATTTAGTCATTTACAATAGTGTAGGAAGCCGCGTGCCTCATGATATGTAATTGATTTTTGCAAGGTTAGTGTGTGTCAATAACAAGGGCGTCAGTCTGTAAGTAGATAAATAGTTGATATAGTTTCTAACTCGTACTCCCTTCAATTAAAATCAGGGACATTATTATTTATTTATAAATACGAGTTTATAACCTGGTTAGTCCTACAGGTTTGCATACTTCAACAAGATTTTTGAAAAAGTATAGGTACCCAGTTAGTGTAAATAGACCAATTTGATGAAAAATTGCTAAGCAATTTCATTGAAATTTTCACAAAGGTTGTCTGTATGGCATTAAAATAATTGAATTCAGCACTGCGAATGAGCATATGCATCGCAGTATCGAATGCAATAAATAATTCACTTAATTAAGCATGTTATCAGTGAAATGATCAATGCCGCCTTGCCAAGCCTCGCGTTAAGATCCTAGATCTGAAGTTTGCATACAGGGTGTCTTCACTGGGAACTGAATCGATCGATATGGAGAAAAGTACGCATCAGAAAATTTTGAAAATTTAGGTAGTTACTAATGTCGGTGTGGCCAATGCAACTAAAATAATTACAAGCAGCTGGCACTTCCGCTTATACCGGAAGTCGATACCAACTTGCTTATTTCAAATAGAACACCCTATATATTTTAGGGTTTTCGAAAAGAGCATAAAATTCTCAGTCGAAAATATGCAGCATATCCTATACCTAAACCTAGCCGTTTCAGAGATATTTGACATTTTATAGAAAATTTGACAGGTGCAACGGTTTGCAAGAACCGTTCTAACTTTCTTCGTATAAAAGATTCTGATTTGCTTCTCGTCACGTAAAAAGAACATAAGGAGAACTACGTTCTACAACTGAAATAAATTCAATAATAATACCAAGTGTTCCGTTCTTCGCGTTACATTTTGTCAACTTCAAACCGCGAAAACTTGTTTAGGTCAAATGGAACACCCGGTATTTTTTTACGTCAAATTGTGTAAAATTGAATTGCCTTTTTTCTGATATTAGCATTGTGGGGTTTAAAGTTATAAGTTTCTGAAATATTTACGATTTTATTAGAAATTCATGAATTGTAATCATTTCATCAAAATAGCCATGATTGGAAACAATCAGTCATTATCTTATGTCAAAAATGCCAGCACGTTTAAATTATACCAACGAAAACTTTTCAAATTTGTTTATTATTTATAGAGAATGTGATAAAGTAATATCAAGAACTTGCAGCACATTTGCTACTCGTTATCCACAAAAACGCAAAATAACACTAACACTGTAACATGCATATTAATCGAATTGAAGATATGGCATGAACTAAAATAGCAGAGATAAGATCAATTTAAAATATGATTTCATTTTAATTTAATAATTGCTCAAAATTCCGCCCTCGAACCTCGACACATTTTTCGCACCTTCGGATTAGTTCCTAATGGGTAGCTCTTCTAATTGAATCCTGTGATATGTTTTGAAATGCATTTCTTACTCTTTGCATACAATCTTCAATAGTTGTTAATGGGCTCTCATAAACTTTATTTTTAATAGTTCCCCAAATAAAATAATCCAGAACTGACAAATCGGGCGAGCGAGGAGGCCATAAGAAAGATCCATTATTGGCAATCCATTGATCATAAAAAGTTTCTTGTAAATAATTATTAATTAAATATGCGTTATGTGGGGGAGCACCGTCGCGTCGTGCTGATAAAAAATGTTTCTATGTTCGGCGAGAGGTAAATTTTCTAAATAATAATTATTCAAATTTTGTAAGACATTCAGATATCTTTCACCTAAAAAAAAAACAAAAATTTACCTATACATATTAGCAGAAGAGAAAATTTAATTTACCGTTTAAATTTTCCTGATAAAATTGTAATGCCACCACTCTATCGTTTCTTATGGCATAGTAAACATTGAACTGCCAACTTTCCTGAAAGTTTCGCCCTCTGAACACATGAGGATTTGAATCACTCCAATAATGCGAATTGTGTCTATTAAAAAGTCAATTTTTACTAAATTTTGCTTCATCTGTCCATATAATATTTCCCAAATAAGAATCGTGACCATCAGACCTTGTTAGAATAAACTCACAAAAATTCTGTCTTCTTAGGAAATCTGTTTTCTTTTACCTTGAACCATATGGAATGAAAACGGGTGAAACTTATGTTTTAATAAGATTCTATGAATTGAATCCCTGCATAGTCCCGATTCCAGAGCAGCTTGTCTTAATGACATCCTTGGAAGTACATGAAAATATCCCAGAATGACTATTTCAATGTTTTCGTCATCAACAATAGGCTTTCTTCTTTGAATTTTTGCCTTGACAGAGCCATAATTTTTAAAATTTTCCAGTATGCGTTTTACAGTGTTTGGTGACGGTTTCCGTTTTTCTGGATATCGAGTAGCAAATGTGCTGCAAGTTCTTGAAATTACTTTATCACATTCTCCATAAATAATAAATAAATTTAAAAAGTTTTCGTGGGTGCAATTTAAACGTGCTGGCATTTTTTGACATAAGATAATGACTGATTGTTTCTAATCATGGCTATTTTGATGAAATGATGACAACAATTCATGAGTTTCTAATGAAATCGCAAATATTTCAAAAAGTTGTAACTTTAACCCCCACAATGCTGATATCAGAAAAAAGGGAATTCAATTTTACACAACTTGACGTAAAGAAATATAGGGTGTTCCATTTGACCTAAACAAGTTTTCGCGATTTGAAGTTGACAAAATGTAACGCGAAAAACGGAACACTTGGTATAATATTATTGAATTTATTTCAGTTGTAGAACGTAGTTCTCCTTGTTTTCTTTTTATATGACAAGAAGTAAATGAGGATCTTTTACACGAAGAAAGTTATAACGGTTCTTGCAAACCGTTGCACCTGTCAAATTTTCTGTAAAATGTCAGGTATCTCTTAAACGGCTAGGTTTAGGTATAGGATATGCTACATATTTTCGACATAGAATTTTATGCTTTTCGAAAACCCTAAAATATATAGGGTGTTCCATTTGAAATATGCAAATTGGTATCGACTTCCGGTATAAGCGGAAGTGCCAGCTGCTTGTAATTATTTTAGTTGGATTGGCCACACCGACATTAGTAATTGTCTAAATTTTCAAAATTTTCTGATGCGTACTTTTCTCTATATCGATCGATTCAGTTCCCGGTGAGACAACCTGTATAATTGTCTTCATGTCTTCGATTCAGCCCGAAAATAGCAGCATAGGTGTATTTAATGCACTGAATTTGTACACACAAATTGTTTATGGAAACGGTTCGGAAAATGGAATAGAGTTTTCAAATTTGCAACAATAAGCTATAAGGTACTAACCTGTGTGGAAACAGCAACGGTTTTTTAAAATGATGTATATTGAATTTCATTACGTGAGTCTATTGAGAGGGACACAAGTAGTTAGTGTAGTAGCATGAGACAATTTTCCGCCCCGTATTAAGGGTGCAGGCCACCCCCAAAATACAAGAAAAATCATTTCTCCATTGTTTGTTGATATCTGTTGAATTATTTTATGTGATTCTGTTAATCGGGACACTAGTAGTTGGAAAAATAGCATAAAACAATTTTCCACCCCGTGCTAAGTGTGCAGGCCACCCCCAAAATACAGAAAAATCATTTCTCCATTGTTTGTTGATGTCTGTTAAATTTTATTACGTAAGTCTGTTAAGAGGGACACTAGTAGTTGGAAAAATAGCGTGAAACAATTTTTCTAAAAATGAATCTCACTATTTTCAGAAAAATCATGGTAGACTTCTCAGGATTTCTTTGGAACTTTTTAGCGGTAGCTACAGCACTGCTAGCAGTTGGTTACGCTTACCTTAAGTGGTCTTATCAGTACTGGAAAAGACGAAACGTACCCTTCTTAGAACCAACCATACCGTTTGGTAACTTTGGCGGTTTGTTGAAGAGGACCGAAGCTTTTGGTGACTGGGCCCGTCGAGTATATACTGAAGGAAAATCAAAAGGTAAAATTTGACGGGCAAAACCATTTTTCTTCTACCAAATCTATTAACAATTTCTGTCTAGTTATAATACCTTCATTTATTTATTTATTGTTATTGAAGTACGTAACAGGTTAAGAAAATCCAAATAGTACAATATTAATAAATAGTCACACCCTATACAGGGTGTTATTTAAGTTCGTGGCCAAACTTCAAGGGGTAATTCCTTGAGCGATTCTAAGACGAAAAGTTTATATAAACATAGGTCCGGTAATGCTTCGTTTTCAAGATACAGGGTGTCAAACTTTCTTTAAAAAAATCTTTTTTTTTTCCTAAAAATGTTAATAATCCTTTAGCCGATTTTGTTGAAATTTGACAGTGTTATTTATGGCAGAAAGGGACTAATTTTGCCCTAAGTATATTAAAATTACTAAGTCCAGTGGCGTCCAGGGGGGCACCTTAACCTATTTTTGACAAAAAAAATGTGCGCCACTGATTTTATTAAAACTCTTATAATTTTTATTGTATTAAGCAACTAAAAATAAAACTTTTTTGCCTCTTGAGTTTTTATCGTATCTTGCTTCGTTTTCGAGGAAAAAATTAAAATCACTTTATTACATGTCCCTGGGACAACATAATAGGGAACTAAAACTACCAACTATCAGAAAGCGGGGTGTACCTGTTATTTGTTTCCATATCAATAGTCTATTCTAGTCTTAGAAATTGTTATAAAAATTCATGCTAGCTAAAACAATTTTTTTTGTTTTTTTAATTATTAAAATTTTTTTGTTATCTGTGGACATGCAATGAACTGATTTTTATTTCTGATTAAGCAATTAAAATTACAATTTGGCGCGTTATAAAAATGTTTTTGTAATAATTTTCTCTGTTTATTTTTTATTAATTCGTCAATAAGTAACTCATCATAGCCATTGTTTTTTGCTAGCGTTTTAAGAATTCTAACTTCTTTTTCAAAGTTAACCCTATTTAAATTTAGAGATAATAGTCTGTGTACCTAGCTATTAAACGGTAACATTTTTATCTTCCAAGATTGATTATAATTTGCATATGTAAGAGTGTCAGTAAAAGTTGGCTTTCTGTAAATATCAACTTCTAGCCCATGTTCTTTACGTGTCAGCGTAATATCTAAAACGTTTATTGACCGTTCTTTTTCCATTTCAACCGTAAACTGAATTTCGTTGTTTAAGGAGTTAATAAAATGGATGAAATGTAACAATTGTCTCTCCATATACAAAACACATCGTCAACATATCTTACCCAAAAATGTATGTATTTAAGGAGATTATTGTATGTGGTAAAAAGATTGTTTTCAAAATTTGCCATGAATATTTCAGCTAATAATGAGCTTAACGGACTACCCATAGGTAAGCCTTTTACTTATGTATACATTTTATTATCGAATTAAAAATAATATTGTTTGATACACATATTAATTAATGTTTGTAAATCTTTTTGTTCATTTTGATTCAATTCACTATTTGAGATAAGATGTAATATATCCTTAAGCTCATGAATAGGGATAGAGGTAAATAAACTTTTAACATCAAAGGAAACTAATTTGGCATTTTCGGGTAAGGTTATGTTTTCCAATTTGGTCACAAGTTCTAAAGAATTTTTTATACTGTAAGGGGATTGAAACTTGATCAACTGTGATAAAGTCGAGTTGAGTTTATAAGCCGGTGCATTAATATAAGACACTACCGGTCTCATAGGAAAACCCTCCTTATGAATTTTTGGTAAACCATAAAGTACGGGGGCTGTAGCATTCATTAATAGAAGGTTGTTTGTTTGAAAATTTGTTATATTGGGTGTATTTTGTATTGACAATGGTCGCAAGGCCGAGACATATGTCAGAGAAATCTGAACAAAACTAATGAAACAATAAACCAAGTGCGTATTGTAGCTATTCTTTTGAATATTAATTATTAAAATACCTCGTATTTCGTATGATGAACCGTCCTAGAACTCTTCAAAGACTTGTATATGAAATAAGTAACGTTAACAGATACTAATATTTTGTTTGTTTTGTTACAGGTTACAAATATATTGGAATATATGTATTATCGACACCTATGTTAGTAGTGGTGGATTTAGACTTGGCCAAGCATATCATTACAAAAGACTTCAGTAATTTCATAGATCGTGGTGTTTACAGAAATGAAAAGGATGACCCAATAAGTACGTTTGAATATTAGAAAATAGTTATTTTTGTATCTAGGTTGGTGATATAGAAGAGAAGAGTTTTTTGATGAAGCGCAGCAGAGTCAAAAAATTTTGGATACTAGATGTAAACAATATTTTTTCTACAACTATAAAAAAAACTATGTTTGTGCATTAAAATTATAAAAAGTAGTTAATAATAGTAATAATAGGTATGTGACGTACGAAATATTTTGCACCCTAATACGGAAAATATTTTGCGCACGGTATCATCGTAACGGAAAAAAAATAGTGTCAATGAAAAAATGTCACATTTTAGACACTGACGTTAATGCGCAAACATGGCTTTTTTTGACAGTTGTAGAAAAAATGTATTTTTACTACTGTGTAAACTATATTTTCTGATTTCTTTCCTTTTAAATTATTAGCATTTAAATGTTGGGGTTGAGAATATGGTCAGATTTCGAATTTTCGTCCCTCACTTATTACTGTTTCAAATCCTTAGTGTGACGTCTCAAACTTTCGGGCGTTAGCAGTACCAAACATCACTGTACTTGGCAATTTTCACAGAAATTAACAGATTTCGAGAAAACACATGAAGAATATATTGTTGGGCTTTGGGGTGAACACCGAAAGATATCTTGCTAGAACTACTTCCTGTTTATAAGTCCTAAAATATAGGGAAGAAACCGAGGTCACCAAACAACTGTTTATAAATGCATTATTTTAGTGGGTTATAATAAACATTTTCTTATATTGCATAGGTGATCACCTGTTCGCAACCACCGGAAAAAAATGGAGAAATTTACGGGTAAAACTGACTCCTACATTTACAACTGGGAAAATGAAGGCGATGTTTCAGACTTTGGTGGACTGTGGATTAGTTTTGGAGAAGTACATTGAAGATCATGCCGATAGTAAGGATGCAACTGATATTAAAGACATTTTAGGTAAGGAACACATTTAACGGTTTATCTTTCAACCAATCCTAATATTAAACACACTATTTAAAAGATACCAACAGAGGACCTTATCTTAAATTATTTTTCTTTGGTGAAACTGGAGCATAATATTCTTGCTTGCTTCGCTAGAATGGACCTTTATTTTGGAGTTATCAAATTTTGGAAATATAAGTACATGAGTGCCAAGAAGGCTGTTGTGTCAACAAGGAAGATTAGTGATTTTATTCGCACCTCTATTCTAAATTTAATACCTTTAAATCTTTAACTCTTTCCTGTCATCTTCCTCGTTTTTGTTTGTTTATTTTTGGTCTATGATTTTCCCCTTCTAAATTCCCCTTCCTAACAAAAATATTTATTAGACAGAACATTGAAATAACTCAAACTTCCGGGCCGGGAATCAACCTTGCATCAGTTGTTTCCAATAGGTATTTTCGTCTAGAACCATCCCTGGTACCCATATTTGACCAATATCCCCTGTGGTTCTTCATTGGACCTCCCAGAGGTATTGTACCCAAAATTTCAGCTTTCTACTTTAAACCGTGTTCGAAGAAGATTTTTATACATTTGCTATTTTCTGATCTTAAAATGTCCATTTTCATCATAAAGCAGACAACACTTTTAAGCAATTCTATAAAAAAATATTATATAATAAGACCTGTTAGAGGTGCATTTGGTTCATACAACACGAGAGGTTAGGAAAAGGTACATCAAGCTATAGAAAAGTTTTTTTAAAAAATATTCAGCTCAACAGGTCTCATACTTTTCGAGAAATCGAATTTTTAAAGCGTTTCATTTTCACAGTGAATATAATGTGCCGAACCCGCGAAGTCGCAGCTGTATTTTGTAACAACGTTCGATGATCAGCCGTACAGTGTTTATGTATTGAGCAAATATATAGGGTATTGTAATGACTCTCTTTCGTGTTTATTATTAACCTTTTACAATTTGGCAAATAGAATTTCGTAAGTAAGTTCTTATATGAAAATTAGGCGAAGACGAACAGTTTTAGTTCAAAATAATTGCAGTTTCTTTTGAAAATGGAGCAAAATTTGTTATGTATATTTTGTGGGAATCTTTGTGACGCTTCTAAGGACATGATTGTCAACAAACCAACAAAAAAAGGATTATTAAGTATAATAAAAGCAGCTGAATTTCGACAAGATGAATTTGCCAAGAATATTCATATTTATAAAATGCAATATTGTCTGGTATGAAAAGCTAATAGTCCAGCCATTGAAGCTTAAATATTTTACTACGAACCGATTTACATGGAATTTTGGAATTAGGCTTATCTTACCCTTAACTTCAAAAGTGATATTGACCCGACCTCCGTTCTTAGCCTGGGGGTGGTTGCCACTCTTCTCGTTAGTGGAAATTTTTTGGTCAAAATAACCTCGGGAATCGATAGAAGACCCAATTCTAAGCAAAAAGTGTTCTATAGAGTTTTTTCAAAAACTCAATACTTTTCAAGTTATTGGCGATTGAAAATTCGGAATTTTCCCACGTTTTTCAACGGTTTTTTGCAAATATCTCAAAAAATGTGCGTTTTAACGATAATTTTATAATAAACAAAATTGTAGAAGATAAGAATATGAACAAGTTGGTTTTTTAAAGAGTGTTCTAAGTGTAATATTAAGCGAGATATTGAAGATAAAACCCTTTTTTTTTTTTTTGTCTGAACTTTAATCGATGTATTCAATGCCATCAAGCGGACAACGGATACATTTTATCCATATGACAATGAGAAACTTTTTTATAGTGCTTAAAATAATCTTTAAAATTAGCAGTGTTAAAAGTCTTTTGCACGTAAAGTGAGTGAGTTGTAATGAAAAAAAGAGGGACATCTAATATATATATTTTTTAAATCGATGTGTTTCATAAGTGCCATTTCCACCAAAATTAAAATTAATCGTATTCCGTCTAGATTTAACTTTAATATGAAGAGTTTATTGGATTCGAGCCGTTTGGCTGCTTTGGAATGCATACTTTTTAAAAAAATCACGATTTTAAGAAAAAAAGTTGTTTTCATTTAAAAAAAACCACTTTTTTTCATAATATTTCAAAAATAATGAAAGATACGTAAAAAACTGTAATGATAAAAAATGCAGGTCTTTTTTTGACAAAAATTTTGTTTTTTTTTTCTGTCAGACCAAAATTGACGGAGATATGACTGTTTAAAGAACGCGCGGTAGCGCAATCACAGTCTCTCTCGGGCCCTTTGAACCTTCAAAATGAAGGGTTTTACACTACATGTCATAATAAAAAAGTTGTAGCTCTTTTAATTACCTTTAAAATGTTTTTTTTTAAAGTTGTGATAGCTTTAAAATTGAAGGAGTTATGGTCCAAAAACTAAACGTTTTTTTTTTCTATTTAGTAAAATGAAAATTTCGGAGCACAAAAATTTGGTGCAGAGTGAAAGTAAAGAATAATATGAACCCAAAACTATTGTCTTATATATGTCCATATACGAATACATACAAACGTTCATATATGTTCATATATTCATATATGCAGTGGAGATAACTGCCAGAATAGCCCTCCAATTGACTCAAAAGAAGATCTTAATTACGACAACAACTCCGATATTGAGTCATGAACGATTGGTGTAATAGTTTTTTTATGTATTGTAATGCTCTTGTTGCAGAATTTTTTATAATTAATTACTAATTTAATCTAGTACATTTCCAGATAACTTGTAAGTTTATACTTACTCTATAATTAAATTATTTTTAATTGTATAAACATATATTTTCAATGTTTTAATTTAGGGGTAGTTTTAAGGGTTGAAAAGCTAAACATATGATAGTCATTTTCGAGAACATGGAACAACATTTAAATCATTTTGAGTTCATCAAAAGAAATTTTTTTATACAATTTTTAATTGAGGGGTTGTTTTTAAGGATTGAAAAGGGGTTAAAAATATGATAATTAAGGTAGAGAACGTAAAACAATATTTACTCTATATTTAAATCTTCTTAAGTTATACAAAAGTACTTTTTTGTAATTTTTTTCAATTTCGGGGTCGTTTGCAGGGGTTGTAAAGTTTTTTAGGGGTTGAAAATGGGTTAAACATGAGATAATTGTGTTAGAGAACACTTTACGATTTCACTCCCTATTATTAAATACGTTTTCTCGCGATAAAATGGCTCAATGTCAATTTTTTCATTAAGGGGTCGTTTTCACCCCTTAAAAATAAAAAACGGAGGTCGGGTCAATATCACTTTTGAAGTTAAGGGTAAGATAAGCCTAATTCCAGAATTACATGTAAATCGGTTCGTAGTAAAATATTTCGGAGGTAAGACCCTATTTTTCGCTTGAATGACTGGATTATAAGGGATACGCTCATCAGTGTCTGTGTAGGCACTAGGACCCTTAACCTGGAAATTTTGCCGAATCCCCACAGTTTGTCGTGGGGTAGGGATCTTTAACGCGCTCACATCGTAGATACACGGAACCCACACTTTTACATCCGCTCATCCACTATATCTCATTGACTTGCTGTGACCCGGTTTTGAACCCGAGCCGTCTGCGTGGAAGGGCGCGCCACTGTCCGTCACACCACCAAGCCGACTTTTCTTCGAGTTTGAGACTTATTATGCAAATTTCACTTAGATACAATATATTTTGAATTTATAACAAACTAACTTTTTGTCTTTTAGAGTGTTATACAACGGATATCATTGGATCCTGTGCTTTTGGTCTGGATTGCAACAGTTTTAAGGAACCAAATTCTCCATTTAGGATATTTGGTAAAAGAATCTTTGTCCAAACCGCTCTTGATGCCATAGTAAGTGTATTTAGCACTAGTTTTCCTCACCTAGCGCGAGCTCTACATGTGCGTGCCGTTCCAAAAGAGGCTAGTGATTTCTACAGAAAAACTGTAAGGGATACGATTGAGTACAGAGAGAAAAATAATTATAGAAGAAAGGATTTCTTGCAACTACTTATTGACATGAAGAACAAAAATGGAGGTGAACCCAATGAGCACAAAGGTCAGTGGCCGTTCTCACAGAATGTTTGAAAGTATAAACCTAGAACTTCTTTAATAGTAATAGTAATAATAGTAATAGTAATAATAGTAATAGTAATAGTAATAGTAATAGTAATAGTAATAGTAATAGTAATAGTAATAGTAATAGTAATAGTAATAGTAATAGTAATAGTAATAGTAATAGTAATAGTAATAGTAATAGTAATAGTAATAGTAATAGTAATAGTAATAGTAATAGTAATAGTAATAGTAATAGTAATAGTAATAGTAATAGTAATAGTAATAGTAATAGTAATAGTAATAGTAATAGTAATAGTAATAGTAATAGTAATAGTAATAGTAATAGTAATAGTAATAGTAATAGTAATAGTAATAGTAATAGTAATAGTAATAGTAATAGTAATAGTAATAGTAATAGTAATAGTAATAGTAATAGTAATAGTTTTTGTTTTTTTTTTGTGAGGGCGTAGTCGGCGCCTTAGCTAACCGAAACAAAAGGCCCTCTTGAAATCCCTAGTGGGAGATCAGACCGGGACCGCTTTCGCATTACTTCAGTCTGATCCGTGCCGTCTTTTGACGCCGCCTGTCTTCGTTGTCTTCCTCTGTGGAGCTTTCCTACGTCCCCCTTCTATCGGTGTGGTTTGGTGTTCGGAGGTAAGAGGTAACTTCAATCTTGTTGCTCCTCTTGTTTCTTTTGCCGGAGCACTGTCTCTGTGAATCTTGATACGGCTTCCCAGTAGTGTTTGCTACGTATCATGTTGTCCACGATGTTATCGGGTGTTATCCGGCCGCCCGTTGCCGCTTCTAAATGGAAACGTTCTCTTATCCATCTGTTGCATTCAAAAAACGTGTGGTATGCATCGTCTTCGGATCCCTTCTCGCAGTAAACGCACTCCGGACTTTCCGTTTTTCCCATCTTATACAGATAGGACTTGAAAAAACCGTGCCCGGTGAGGAACTGGGTTAGGTAGTAGTTCACCTCTCCATGTCCGCGGTTTGCCCATACAGCTTTCCGTCCTATCAATCTGGCTGTCCATCTTCCTCTGGTTTCTGAATTCCAGCGTTGTTGCCACTCATCCATAATGCGGGCTCTTTCTTCTCTCTTTATCCTCTTCCTATCCATCTCTAACCTCCTTGAAAAAATCCTCTTACGTTCTTGTGCCAGCAGATCAATCGGGGGTGTTCCTGCTATTACCAAGACGGCTGGTTCTGATACCGTTCGGTAAGCGCTCACTCACACTCACAAGTAATAGTAATAGTAATAGTAATAGTAATAGTAATAGTAATAGTAATAGTAATAGTAATAGTAATAGTAATAGTAATAGTAATAGTAATAGCAATAGTAATAGTAATAGTAATAGTAAATATTTCTGTAATCAAAACTCCCGATTACATCAAGTTGTTGTTGAAGCAGATAAGCGGTATACCCCCCTTGACCTTCAGCATGCCAATCCAGAGAACATAGAAATGGACAATACTAGAGTAGCCAACATCAGACGTCGATGGGCTGAGAAGCAACTGCATGGGCGGCATGCTTATGACCTAACTCGACCCCAAGTGGACGAGGAAGCATCAAACGCGTGGCTACAGAATGGAGACATTTTCACAGAGACGGAGGGCTTCATGATGGCGATACAAGACCAGGTGATTGCCACGAAAAATTACCTTAAATATATTGTCAGGGCAGATATGGAGAACGATATATGTAGAAGATGTCAACCGGTTCCTGAAACCATTCAGCATATAACTGGGGCATGTCAGGTACTGGCCGCTTCCGACTATCTTAAGCGCCATAATCAAGTGGCAAAGACCTTACACCAATCAATGGCAATAAAATATGGGTTACTCCGGGATACATTACCTTACTACCAGTACACGCCAAATCCAGTCGAGCAGAATGAGTCCTATAAGATGTACTGGGATCGATCAGTCATCACCGATAGACCAACCCCCAATAACAGACCAGACATTATCATTGTTGATAAAGTGAACAGGATGGCCTTTCTAATAGACGTAGGCATTCCCAACACTCACAACATCGAGCAATATTATAATGAAAAGATCACCAAATATCTTCCGTTGGCTGCCGAAATTAAAGATCTTTGGCGTCAAGAAAAGGTGGTGATTCTGCCAATGATAATGTCTACCACAGGAATCGTAACAAAAACGCTGATAAAGAACCTCCAGGTACTAGGGATCTCAGATAGCATAAGGAGTCAAATGCAGAAGGCAGTTATTCTTGGAACCACATCTATAGTCAGGTCATTTCTTAATATTCCCGTTTGAAGAAGATATCATCTTGCTGGAAAAGCCGATGATATTTTAATAACCCACTGAAAAGTGGTGCGAAACAAAATAATAGTAATAGTTTATTTATTGTGCGTGACAATACAATATTGTTTACACTCGCCAAGTACACAGATAATGAATATAAAACATACACTTAAATACAATGATACAAAGCAATGGCGTCAGAATGTTGGACATAAGTACAATAATTATAAAATACAGTGATTACATTAAAATAAAATAAATATTAACAACACAGATTACTTTTTTAAAAATCATTAAAATATGTGATAAATTCGTTAATCTCATAAAAAACGTTTTCGACTTTCTTGGCAAAAGCAATATTATTAAGTGTTTTCCAGTTATTTGGTAGTAAGTTGTAAAATTTGATCGATAAATATCTAAATAAATTCATGTTTCTTGTCAGACGAAAAAAAGGAGCTATGAGAGATCTATTCCTAGTATTGTAGCAATTTTGAGTTTGATAATGAGAGAGATGATTTCTGGCATAAAGAATGCATTCAAAAATATATTGATTTGTACAAGATAGAATACTTAACTTTTTAAACAAGGGTCTGCAGCTTTCTCTATGCTTTGCATTAGTAATAACCCTAATAGCCCTCTTTTGCAATTTTAAAATTTTGACAGTATGTGCAGAGCCACCCCACAGTAGAATTCCATAGCACATTATGCTATGAAACAGTGTATGATATGCAAGCAAGATAATGTTTTGGTCGATTTGATTTTTAAGTTTCTTCAACAGATATATTCTACTACACAGTTTTTTGGACAGGCAATTTATTTGGCTTTCCCAGGTCAGTTTGCTGTCTAAGGTGATACCTAAGCACTTAACGGGATTATTATTGTCAATACAGATACGTGTGTTCAGATTAAATATTAAATTTTGAGTTTTTTGTGTGTTAAGGCTTAATTTTACATTGGAGAAATATTGCTTAGCTTGTTGTTGTGCATCAGCTGACATATTAATGAGGTTATCCATATTATTATGGGCTGAAAGTAGAGTACTATCATCTGCATATGCAACCATTTTGCTAGAAATGTGATCTGATGTCGTTGATAAGAGGATAAATAGTGTTGGTCCTAATATTGACCCCTGAGGAACACCGAATTTGAGAGACTTTAAGGAAGATATTTGACCATTACTGCAAACACACTGATGTCTGTCTACCATATAACTTTTAATGAAAGACAGGGCAGGTTCCCTTATACCAAAACTCTCTAATTTTATTAATAATATGTCAGGTGACACACAATCGAACGCTTTGGACAGGTCCAAGAAGGAAGCAACTACCATATCCATTTTCAAGTGCATCTGTTATATACACAATCATATCGGTTAATGCCTTAGTAGTTGAAGAATCTTTACTGTAACCATATTGAGAGGGAGAAGTTCTTATTTTTCAAGTAGTGCATTAATCTTATGTTAAAGACTAATTCAAGCAATTTGGATAAAATTGGAATAATTGATATTGGTCTATGATTACTGACTTGGTTCTCATTTCCTTTTTTAAAGATAGGGGTCACCTTAGATTTTTTTAGACAGTAAGGAAATATTCTGTTTTCAAAACAGAAATTGATGAAATAAGTTATGAAAGATAAAAGCTCATTTTTGGCCATTTTAATGGTGTCACTGTTTAGACCATAATAGTCTCTAGATTTAGATGTACTTAATTTGCCTATTAGATCACTAACTTCATATTCTGAGACTGGTTCTAAGAAAAAGGAAAAAGGTACACTGTTATTCTTACATAGATTTATACAATCAGAATTATTACAATTTAAATTTCCCAGAATTTCATCAGCTATGTTAACAAAATTGAGAATATACTTTTTTTTTAACATTTATTTAACGTCGGTCTATTTCCGCTACTGAGGCCTATCACCGACGCCTGTAGACGCGCTACCCCCAACCAGGGATTTTGCCGAACCTCTTCCTTTAAGAAGAGTAGGGATCTTTTACACGACGTGCGTTAAGTGTAATAATTGCATATTACCATCAAATGTTGTTGTTGCAATCGAAGCATTAGCGTTTTGATGGTAATGTTCAATTATTACACATAACGCGCCAGGCTTGTAACTTGTAATTCAGCGCTCGGCGGGGCACATAGTCCGGAGAGTAGCTGTTGGTTACAGTCTGGTTACATTCCTTATAGTAAAATAAGGATTTTATAGAGGAGTTTGCGACTAAAAATATTATATTCTAATATTCCGCCCTCTAAAAGCACATTTGAACAATAATATAGTTATAGATATAGATTTACTTATAAGCAATTTTATTATATTACTTTGTCCTGTAAATGGTTATGTACTGTTGGACAAATAAACGATTATTATTTATTCAGGTGATGGTGGCACATTGTCGTTGGACGAAATTACGGCTCAGTGTTTCGTATTCTTCTTAGCCGGCTTCGAGACGAGCTCCAGCACTATGACTTTTGCGCTTTACCTACTGGCAACACACCAACAACTTCAGGAGAAACTCAGAGATGAAATCAATACAATTTTGGAAAAGCATAACGATCAAGTCACATATGATTCGCTTAGTGAAATGAAGTACATGGGCCAAGTTGTCGACGGTAAGTTGTCACCATTCATAAATTCACATCTAAAGGTCTTACCCTCATTCAATTTGCGTCCCTGAAATTTTTAAAATTAAAAATTTAATTCAAATTCTCGCCAATTAATTTTTTACTTAGGTCTATATTACTTAACTTAAACGAGTGATAAATCTGCATAACATCCACATACTGGTGACTAGAAAGATGTTTTAAATGATTACTAAAGTTTGCAGTGTAAACAGCAAATAACAAGGGACCCAATACACTTCCCTGTAGCACACCTTTATTCAAAACTTTAAAATCCGAGGTTTATTATTGCTCTTTGTGGTCGATTAGCTAAATAATTGTTAATAAAATCCAATAAAAAGGGATTTTTGCAGTGTGACGCGTTTTTACCCACCCCACCCGGTGACGAGGAGGAAAAGCCACTCTTTGACACTCGAGCTCCGGAAACAATTTTTCAATTTAGTCGGGCTCCAGTCCTAGTTTAAGTGATAGGGCACAATACCCTCAAGCCGAGTACGCGAGGCTGAGTATCTCAAGTGGAGAAAGTATACTCCAGTGGGTCAATATTTGTGAAATTAGACGTTTACACATAAACAGTAAAATTCAAAGTTTTTCAATAATATCAGTATGTTCGGTTAATCCTACAACTTCACTTTTCTAACTAGTTACTTTCTACAAAAAAATCTACTAATTACCGGGAGAAGCAAGCAAAAATACTATTACCAGATTACTCAAGCGATAGGGAAAACAAGTCCTAGGTATAATTCGGGTACATCTGTTATCTGGAACGGTCAAATCGGACTGACCATCTTTTCGGCTTCACAGGAACTTTTCTATCAATGAAACAACTTGCTGTGGGAGTGGGAGTAGACGCCAGACGGATGTGCTGCTGGTCGATGACGTAGTGCGGCTTGGAATATAATATGTGACAATAACGGTACGTTAGGTCCAAATCTTGGGGTGAACACATCTACTTGCGATGGCTGACTGCCAACACAGCACAAATTTAATTACTTCCTTCAAATATGTGGGAGAAACAGCGGAAAACAGATGCACGACGGATTGACGTGACATCAAATTACCTGATTTTTTAAGGAGCACGCACCAGGACAGTGTTTCGCGTGTGAAGGCAGCCAGGGAAGTACCGAAAGAACGTCGTCGCACAGGTGACGTCAGATCGACTTAGAAAATATTTTCATTACCTTGCTTTGCCACTTACAATATTTTGTATAGACCGATACAGGACGGAGAGCTCAACACATCTAATGCGTTCGGTAGCTGAGAATATTAGTCCAAGAAATCTGTCGAGAATATCGCGTTTTTCTGCAAAAATTATTAACAGCAAACCAAGGTATGTAAAAAATAGGAAATTTTTCGTAGAATTAAATGTACTATTTTTAAAACAAATGACGAACATACGTCCTTTTCAAAATGGCGGACAAAGTTGGCGAAAAACAGTTTTTTACGTTAAAAAAAAACTTGGCATTGTACAAAAAAATGTAGCATGGCAAAGTTATGTAATTTTTTAATACGGATCCGGTCTCAAAAAACTGCAATATTAGTTCTGGCTCTAGTGCTAGTAATAATATTTTTTTAATTCTGTCCATATTGTCACAATTAAAATTTCGATTAAACAGCAACAAAAAAGTACAATAATAACTAACTCCACATTAAATATTTACAGGGAACCAACTGGCATGAAATTATATTTATCCAAATGAAACCTTGGAACTTGGTTCTGTTTATAGAAATACATAAAATATCAGTTTTAGTTTGGCATTTGGTCCATTTACTAATAGATGGCGCATATATGAATTGGGAATTGGATTTTTCTAGAGAAATTGAAGTATTCGTTTGTCGGTCACTTGCCTATAACTCAAAATTGCTGGTTTGGTGGTTGGTTCCGTTTGGATAAGCGCCATCCGAATTATCTGTTAATTTTTTCTACATCATGCGCTACACTAAATCCACCTCTAATTATTAAATGAAAGTCTTCATCACTACTTTAATTTACTCATCTGTTTCGTCTCTCAGAAACCCTGAGGATGTATCCACCTCTACCGTGTCTAATGCGACTGTCCGAGCAGGACTACAAGATACCTGGAGAAGACGTCATAATCGAAAAGGGCACCACAATTTTCCTCCCAAACATTGGATACCAGCACGATGAAGAATATTTCAGCAATCCTGAGGTTTTTGATCCAGAGAGATTCAACGAGGAAAACAAAAAGAAAATACGGCAGTATTCTAATATGCCTTTTGGGGAGGGTCCGAGAATTTGCATAGGTAAGTAAATGGTAAGGATTGACTGCCGAAAATACTAATATTGACATCAACGTCGTGTAATAGCGGGTGACACAAGCTAGTGACTCATCAATATATTTCCTTTATTTTTTTAATTTATCCAGTTGAAATTTGGGGTGCATAAATTACCGTAGTGGATTTTTAGCAGATAAATATCATACATTCAAAATTTAATCTATTGTTATTTACATATACTGTTGATTCTGATCAAACTAAGCATATGTTTATTGTCTCAAAATGCAATGCGGACACTGTATAATAAGCTTTTATGACTATCTTCTATTTCCAAATAGACGCTGGAAAATCTCGAACAGTTTGCATCAAATCGATCCCACCCTATGGGTGGGGCGAGGGGAAACTTTAAAATTTCAAATGGAAACCCCTATTTTTTTATTACGGAATCGGATTCTACGGCAAAAAATACGTCCATTTTATTCCGGACATTTTTTCGATTCTTGCATGGTGTCGTTGTAATCGCAAAAAATTAAAAGAAAACATTACTGTTTCAAGAGTTAGCGTCTTGTGCCCATAAAGAAACGTCCAATTCAAAAGTTGAAAAACACGTATTTGTTATTTTTACGAAATCTATCCAATGACATTGGATTCGACTCTCCCACCCCTAACCCAGTGGGTGGGGCGGGGGCAACTTTGAAATTTGTAATGAAAATCCTAATTTTTTATAGCGGATTCGGATTCTACGGCCAAAAATACGTGAATTTTATATCGGGCACTTTTTTAGATTCTCGCAAGGTGTCGCCACAATCGCACAAAATCGAAATAAACCTTAAGCGTCCATAAGTTTGTAAATATTTACAAACTCTAGCTACTCGTGTTGACAAAAAAAACATTCAGTTTAAGAAACAATATCTGTGATATCTTGGTTTTTATGAATGTTTTTTTTAAAGTGTTCTTAATAACAGTATTTGTTTTGTGAAATTTCTACGAGAACGTTCAGTTCCTTCCAACTTTTGTAGAGGCAGGAGCGCACTTTTGTACGGAAAAAGTTATTTCATTTTTCAATAGTTTTCGCGTTTTTTTTCTGCATAATGGCTACTTTAACAGAGGAAGAGAGAGTTTCTCTTTTAATGATGCGAGGGTGGGGCGATAAAGAAATGTCCTATGATGAAGTTGTGATTTTATTCAACGAAACTTTCCTTGTAGATCAAGTGGGAATTTCGAAATCTACTGTGTCCCGTACCATCAAACGATTCCTAGACACAAGGACAAATAAAAATCGCCCAAAATCTGGAAGACCAAAATCTGAAACATAGGAAGCTCGACAAATGGAAGTGGCCCAGGCATTTGTTGAAAATCGAAGGTTATCAATCAGAAAAGCCAGTCAACAGCTTGATATGAGTGCATTTTCAATTCATAAGAATTCGAAACTTTTGAAGTTACATCCTTACAAAATTCACTTTCACCAAGAGTTAAATGAAGATAATTTTGATCAGCGACTTGAATTTAGTGAATTAATGATGAAAAGGAGTAACCAAAACCTAATTTCTTTGTCATCTCTACTTGTCTTCTCAGATGAAGCAACTTTCGAACTCAGTTGAAAAGTTAATCGCCATAATTTCAGATATTGGAGTGACGAAGACCCTCACTCGATGCTTGAAACACACACGCAGTATCCACAAAAATTAAATGTTTAGGCAGGAGTTTTCAGGGATCGAATCATAGGACCGTTTTTCATAGATGGAAATTTGAATGGAGAAAAATACCTGGAAATGTTGACAAATCAAATAGTTCTCGTAATACAAGAGATTGCTGGTGATGGGTTCGATAATGTTTGGTTCCAGCAAGATGGGGCTCCTCCACACTATCGGGATATTGTTAGGGACTATTTGAATGGTACTTTCGAAAATCGATGGATAGGTCGAAGAGGAACTATTGAATGGCCAGCAAGATCTCCCGACCTCGCACCACTTGATTATTTTGTTTGGGGCTACGTGAAGGGTAAGGTTTATTTCACTAAACCTCGTGATTTGGAAGAACTGAGGCAACGCATAATAAACATTTTTGCAGAAATACCACTTCAAATGATAAAAAGTGCTATTGAAAATTTTTACGTTCGTCTCGGACAATGTCAAGAAGTCAATGGGCACCATTTTGAACACCTGCTATAATCTTGAAATTAAAACTTGCTAGTGTAGCAGTTAAGCTGTAAACTAATTGCCTCAACTGGCCGAAATCCTCACCTTGCCTTAAATGGCTGAGTTACCTCCTTGCCTTCACTGGCTGGAATCAAGAACTTGTCTGAAGTGGCTGAATTAAGAGGTAAAACCACTGTTAGTTTTTTTTTTAAATCGAGTTTTTTATTGCCCTGTAAAAAATGTAAATTGAAAATTACTAGCTGCTAATAAATTTACAAAATGTTAATAGTTGTTGTAATTTCCGCACGACCGTGTAAAATCACTGTTCTCAAAACAGCTCGGGAAATCATTCACTCTGAGATCAGTAGTTTTACTTTTCGTATTTTTTTAAGTATGCGCTCAAGACTTTCATGTTTCCACTCATTTTTTTGCGATTGCAGCGACACTTTGCGAGAATCTAAAAAAATGACCGATATAAAATTCACGTATTTTTGGCCGTAGAATCCGAATCCGTTATAAAAAAAATAGGGATTTTCATTACAAGTTTCAAAGTTGCCCCCCGCCCCACCCACTGGGTTAGGGGTGGGAGAGTCGAATCCAATGTCATTGGATAGATTTCATAAAAATAACAAATACGTGTTTTCAATTTCTGAATTGGAGGTTTTTTTATAGGCACAAGACGCTACCCTTGAAACAATAATGTTTTCCTTTCATTCTTTGCGATTACAGCGACATCATGCAAAAATCGAAAAAAATGTCCGGAATAAAATTTACGTATTTTTTGCCGTAGAATCCGATTCCGCAATAAAAAATAGTGTTTCCCATTTAAAATTTTAAAGTTTCCCCTCGCCCCACCCACAGGGTGGTGGGTGGGTGTGGTTATTTTGGTATCAGTAGATAGTTTTTTGAAAATTTTTTGACACGTATTTTTTTATTTTTCGATTTGATGCAAACTGTTCGAGATTTTCCACCGTTCCCATACTTTTCTAACACCCGGTATATATTCCGTATTTATATCCCACAATTACCTATTATAAAACAAATTGTTGCAGGTGAAAGATTCGGTATAATGCAAACGAAGGTAGGACTGACGAGCATTCTAAGGAGATTCCGAGTAACTCTGAATGAGAAAACGAGAGTTCCCTTGAAATTTGCCCCTGCATCTGGTATGCTTAGCGCTGAAGGAGGCGTTTGGTTAAATTTTCATAAAGTGTAAAAAATATAATGATATTATGAATTTGTCACATGTTTTCTTTTCTTAATATATAATTTAGACAACTGGTTTTGACTAGTTTGGTTTTCATTATTATGGAAAAAATTGTTTAGGTTTTTGTGTATTGTAATAAATAAATGTTTACGTATATCATTTATAACGTTTATCATTTGTACGGAACAACAGTGTCAGGCACAAACATTTTTAGGAGAAACTTTCAAATTCGTTTTAACAAACCTGACTTTTCTCGTCCAATTCTATGAGAAGATTTCATTATCGATAATTTATGTAATAATCGAGATATTATACACCTATGAAAGATCTTATATCCACTGAAATTACAAACAATCTACCATGTGATCATATCAATGAGTTATCAGAATCAGATGCTATGAAAGTGATAAAAAAACCTACAGAATAAAATTACATCTGGGAATGATCTTATTCCTAGTTTTCTAGTCAAAGACTGTTCTAACGTATTTATTACCCCACTTTTAACTTTATTTAATTTGACTCTTAAGTATCTCTACTTTCCCGGAAAGTTGGAAGTCACCAAAAGTTTGTCCTATTTACAAAACTTAAGAGTGATCGAGGTGTGCCCAATTATGTTATATACAAAAATGAAAATTTTTATGAATCGGCTGAAATATCAAATGCATTCGCTGATTACTTTCAAGAATCTTATACCAAACCAACTAATCTTAATATCACTTATGACACTTCATACAGTAACAATATCCTCACAATAAAAGAATTCAATGAAAATGACGTTTTAAAGTCGCTCAATATATTTAAACCAAAAATGACAGCCGGTCCAAATTTAATACCAGCTTTTATTTTAAGAGATTGTTCACATATTTTCGTAGTCCCACTTACTATTACATTTAATTGAATCTGTCTGTCAGTACCAGTTCTTTTCCGAACGTTTGAAAGAACTCTAAAATAAGTCCCGTTTTTAAAAAAGGAAGCAAATTTGATATTACCAACTACAGGCCCATTACAATAATATGCAACTTTGCAAAAGTATTCGAGTATTTATTACATGACAATACATATAATCATGTAAAACCTAACATAATAACACAATAGCGTGGCTTTATGAAAGGTAGATCTACCACAACAAATCTATTTTGCATAACCTAATTTTTATCGCAATCATTAGATGAGAGGGTCCAAACAGAAGTCATTTATACAGACTCTTCTAAAGCATTTGATCGATTGGATCACGAAATCTTACTGCACACACTTGATCTTAATGGCCTCGCTAATGGACTGCTTCAGTTATTTAAGTCATATCTAACCGGTAGAACCCAATTTGTACACTATAATGGCTATAAATCTCATGAAATAACAGTCGAATCTGGAATTCCACAAGGATCAGTCCTAGGACCCCTGTTCTTCAATATATTTGTAAATGACATAAATAAAAACCTTAATTGTAATACCCTACTCTATGCCGATGGCATGAAACTATTTACAAACATTCGAAAATCTAATGACTGTCTAAATTTGCAAAGTAACCTCAGCAGATTAAATACATGGTGTGTAAACAATGGCTTACGCCTTAATGCGATAAAATGTGATGTTATTACCTTCAGTAAAAGTCCGAAAAAATTATATTTGATTATGAAATTGACGATATATTTCTCAACAGACCTGATACGTTTACAGATCTAGGTGTTGTCTTTGATAATTAATTACCTTTTATTCCTCATATGAATCACATAATCCAGCAACCCTTCAAAACGTTAGGCTACATATGCAGAACTAGTCGTAGTTTTACAAATATCGATACTATAGAAATGCTATTCAATACGTTCGTAAGATCTAAATTAGAATACGCCTGTATAATTTGGAGTCCAGGATATAAGACCCATGTGAAAAATTTAGAGAATATTCAAAGACGATTAATGAAATTTCTTAGTTTTAAAACTGATGGTTTTTACCCGGCTATCGGAACACCGCAGGACCAACTACTAGAAAGATGGTCATTTAAATCTTTGGAAGGGGCGAGCGTAGGTGCGTCTTTACTATGTACATACTTCGGTATGCGATGTAAAGCAACGACAGGCGCAGTTAGTACTTGGATTGGTGACCATTCCAACGGAAACCGCGTTCTCGCCTCACACATCTTCCAGTGGCTTGTATATCAGTGTATGCACGGAAGCTATACAACCTTAGGCGAGGGTTTTATAGGAGATATACCATCCTTCGGAGGGGATGTAAAGCCGTCGGTCCCTTGTCTATTAAATGTTAGGCAAGTAAAAGATCCCTACTCTTCTTAAGGGAAGAGGTTCGGCAAAATTCTTGGTTGGGGGTAGTTCGTCTACAGGCGTCGGTGATAGGCCTCAGTAGCGGAAATAGGCCGACGTTAAATAAATGTATAAAAAAAAAAAAAATCTTTGGAACATCGAAGAATTTATTGCATGTGTATGTTTCTCTTTAACATTGTAAATAGCACAATAGACTGTCCAGAAATTCTCGACCAAATTAATTTCAGAGTTCCATCTGTATCGACATATAACCGCGTAACTTTTTATTCACCAAATATGCCCATTAAGATGTATCTTAATTAAGATACAAGTGTGCCATACAACGTTTTATCTTTGATCTTTCCAATTAGTGTAAGAAATGGGCAATTTTTCATGAATATTTGTAAAACTGTGTCAACTTTTTGTGAATGTCACTTTAACGGTTAGTATTATTCGAGTTGTAGTTGAAGTCTCCATTCTAATTATGTTACTTCATAGTCGTGACTGAAAATCTGTGATGATGTTAAAGAACGCTATAACCCCCGATATACTTTTCGACGTTGTAACAAAATCCGACTTAGGAAATACTTCGTAAGAAAAGCGTGCTTCACGTAAAAACGCCGTGGAAGAGGTTTTTAATTCTTGGAAACATATTTTTGCTCTTCGGAGCATTTTTTTTGCCAAATTTTCGCTAATTCTTCAAGGAGCGTTAATTTAGAAAGTGTAGTAAATGTCGCTGCACAGGGACGTAATGTCGCCCCGACCACCCAATTTTAGAAAGTATACTAAAATTTCCAAGATTAAAAACCCTTTTACGAATCCACGTTGTCAAGCACTGCAACTCTTACGAGGTATTGAATATGAGGACAAGTTAGTCCAACGACTATTCAAAGTATATCGGAAGTTATAGCGAAAATAGCCCTTAGCGACATGGGACCCCCATCGTTTCCTAGCAGTCGACTTTGACGGGGAAATGATGGGTTTTGACGGGGTTTGCCCTAAACCGGTTCCTCAGTGATTCGGAATCAAAAAAGTATCTATACCATGTACTCACACGTGCATGGGATCTGCCTTGCCTGAACGTAAAAGTTGTTATTGCATAATACAACCGAAGTAGAGACGCTTCAAGCAATTTTAAGCTCCGAGGAGCGACCAAAATTTATGTGAATTAATAAATACGTTTATATGACAGGCAAGCAAAAGCCCACCAAAATTTCAGTTACATGAAACTTTTCTTGAATCTTTTTGTGCATCGTTAGCTTATCAAACTGCATATTGGATGGTAGTTGGTACCGTATGAATCGTCCCGTTCCTCACCATGTGTTGTACACGGGTCAGACCATTGTTTGTTAACATTTTCTCTTGAAAAAAGTTGTTGTAAAAACATAAATTTTTTAAAAGATTTAATCTATACATTTTGAACTTTATATTGTCTTTTAGTTGTGTTTTCTAACAAAATTCCTTTTCAGGTTTAATTTTAAGAGAGTGTGATACAGACAGTGTTAGATTTATAGTGTTACGACGTCGTCCAATTGATACCATCAGAGCAGCAGTTAAGCATAAACGACAGTAAGTATGATTTATCCATTGTTCTCCGTCTGAAACAGTCACGTTGAACCCTAAAAAATTTTGTGAACATAATATTTATTATCTAGAATTAAGAAAAGGTTGAGGAAAAAGAAAATTAATTTTTTCTTTTTCCTATTTTTTCGAGCAGAAAATACGTCCTTCAGACTTCCATCAAAGCATCGATCGTTCACAATGACAGTAACAAAGGAAACGATATTATAAATAAACTGGCGTAGTTTTTTAATTTTCTTATAAAAGGCCACTTTTTACACTCAAATTACGTAAAAAACTGTTACTTTTTACCCGATCATAGATAAATAACTATTATCTACTCATATTGGATTATATATTCATTAACGAACTGCTTTTGAACAAGTAATAGTATCCATAAACAAATAGCGTGAGTTATAATAACTCCTTCTGTCTGTAAAAACCACCTCTTTAAAGCAAAAAACAGTCGCCACTGATTTTTCCGCGCTATTTGGAGGGGTTGTAACTAAAAAAAAGATCGAGGAGGATGAGGGTGTTAAAAATCAATCACCCAATCCCTTATTTCCAGTCAAGGGGGTGAAAACTACCCCAGGGCTAAAAAACATTTCTTCATCCATTTTTTGGAGCGGAAAATTGATTCCGATAGGTCCGAGGGTGAAAAACACCTGCCTTCATCCTCTATTAGCCAATAACCACCCCCAAAAGGCGTAGCAAGTGAAGCCGCAGTTTTTATGCGGAATTTTTTCTGTAAAATGATTTTTTATATGGGGCCACCGAGAGGCTTGATCAAAGAGGGTGAAAGCCACTCCTTTGAAACAAAAAACGGTCGTAACTGATCTTTTAGGGCTGTTCGGAGGGAATGTAATTAAAAAAAGATCGAGGAGGATGAGGGAGGTAACATCAACCACCCACCTCTTATTTCCAATCAAAGGGATGGAAACTACCCGCTGCAGGGACCACGGGCCCCCTCTATTTTTCTGCCGTTTTTCCAACAGGAATTCGATTGGGGGGTGATCATAATAGATTTGGTGATCTACCAGCTAAGAAACCATGCTGATATACTGAAATTTGAGATTTAACATGAAAGGATAAAATATCACGTAAAATAACTTGCCAAAATTATAGAGGTCACTAAATTGGGAAATAAGTGTTCCAAGTTTCAAAAAAATTAGTTCATAAATACAGAGGCTATAAACCTGAGCCGGGTCTAGTGGCCACCCGGTATATGGAGTGTCCTGGAATCAGCTCTCAATAAGCCATGTACAGTTACACGCGGAACACTCTATATACTAGATATAAGAAGGTTATAATTAATAAATATTACGCACAGTGCCGGATTAATCGCCCCCTTGAAAATTTATTTTATTACTATTTTATTGCAAATAAAAGAAATGAATGCTTCCTGTGCTGAGAACTATTATTGACATCTAAAAAAAGGTCCTCATGATTTACACTGTAGAAGCCTACCACAATTTTGCCTACAGGCCTCCGCCCATGTTAATCCGGCCCTGATTACGCAGGTGAGTGTTTGACGTCTAACATATAAATATTTTTATTAAACATCTAATCTAAATTGTCATTTTCATCATGAGTATAATATTTAATTGGAAGAATAGACAGATTACTTTTATCAATATTTTTAGCTCCTCTTATCAATTTGAAGTAGGAACAAAAATATTATGTTATCAATTTTGTAAGCCGTGTTCAGTAAAGATAAATATTATGCTTGTATATAGTATCTCTCTGCTGATTAACAATCGTGAATGTAATGTATGTATCTGTAAAGACGCAACTTATTATCAGACAATAATATCAACACAAAACTTAGCTGTAAATTATTATCTATTTGCGCATATAATTTTATTCCGGTAGGAACGAATTTCTCCTTCTGTACGGTTAAAAGAAGATATAGTGGATACTATACACAATACAGCGACATAAATAAGCTCGCAAAAAACGTAAAGAAGACCGAACGCATATCAGTTTCAGTTTAGTTATAAAAAGGGCATAAAGCAGATATTTCATTTATTTTACATCATCGCAAAAAATGGTCATACATATTTTCTAACAAGTTGAGGACGTAGGCCAATCCCACTCTTATCTAGTTGCTCAATTTGCGCAACCGATTTGATGATTCTTCGCGTCGAATGAACTAGTCAACGTGGACTAACTATTTCTTTGCCATTAAAGTTTAATGAAAAATTTTATTGTATTTTCGCATTATTGTTGAAGTAAATAGGTTATCTTGAAATTGAACGGTAAAAGTAAATTACTTAAATGTTTTCTGTGATCCAATATGAATATTATAATAATGTATTTTTGGGAGGATTTTGGGATCATAAAAATGAACAAATTTTCATTTTTAAACTTGTCGGCGTTTTGTTAAATTTATTAACTTCTTCAGGACACTAAAAGAAAACGTATGAATGTAGGTATAAATAAAATTCAACAATTGTTGTTTGTCACTTGGTATAAATATGGCCAAAAAAATAAAACGAAATAAAAATTACAAGGAAAAAAAAGTTTTTACGAATATCAACTCTATGTTTTTAAAGACTGCAAATCGGAGCGAAGTAAAGAATTGTATATTAAGATTAAAGCCAAATAAATCGCCAGGAATAGACAATATAAAATCTATAACGCTTAAAAACATTGCCGACCAGAATTCTGAAGCATTTGCATATATTATTAATCGAATGTTTTCGGTAGGGCGCTGTCCTCTTAATTTTAAAATGTCAATAGTAAAGCCAATATACAAAAGCGGAAATAAAATATTGGTTACTAATTATAGATACATTTCACTTATCACAAACTTTGCTAAGGTGTTTGAAATGCTATTAAGAACGAGATTATGTAAAAATGTTGAAAATAGGGACAATCAGGTACGACAAAAACCTGAACGTCATTATACAGCAATAATTCCTTATGTATACGGACTATCGGAAAAGCTACGCCGTATAGGTGACAAATTTGATGTTAGGACGATATTTCAAACGGGGAACACTTTAAGATCTATTTTAACAAAAACAAAACCGATAAACAGGGAGCAGAATTCAAAAAACTGTATTTACAATATCCCGTGCGAATGTGAAAAATGTTATGTGGGTGAGTCATCCAGACCTTTCAGTGTGAGGTTGGATGACCACAAGAATTGCATTAGAAAGAATGAAATTCAGAAATCAAAGATTTGTGAACATGCTTGGGAAAACGGACATAGAATAAACTGGGACTCGGCAAAAATTTTAACAAAAGAAACAGATACCAAAAAAAGAAAAATTAAAAAATCAGCAATAATCTTATTAAATGAAGATAAGTGCGTATCGAATTGTTCTGTAGATATTTGTACAACCTGGCTACCAATGTTAAAAGAAGAACTTAACAAACTCAACATTATCTAAAAGAAAATATCATCAGTTCTATGTTCTGTGTAAGTAGTAAGTATCTATGGAAATAACATAAACAGAATCTTAAAGCTGTGTATTTGACATACACAGCAAAATAAGAGTTCTTCCAAAAAATAGCTTTGAAAACGGAAAGAGATTACTTTCCGAAACGTCAGCAAAATACATTATTTCTGTGTTTATTCCGATTTATATTATTTGCAAAACATAACCTCTGACTTTTCCTTTGGCGTAAACGTCACGGGCGCAGAGGTTTTTTCCAATAATTCTATTATTTTGTAGATTCGGTGATTTGTTTTGAAGAGGATAATAATATATGTGGTAGAAAACCCAAATAATAGGAAAGAATATTGCTACATTCTTTCAAACTGTTTGGCAAATTATTAACTTCTTGTAGACCTTGTAGAAATAATCTATTCATATATTTCCTGTAGTTTCTGTTGTACATGTAGATCATGATGTCTTCTTGTTAAATAAATATGAACTTGGTCATTAAACAATACATACTGATTAAAATATGAAGAGAGTAGTCCTTTTATAATTTTGAAAACAAAAATTGACATAAAATATCTCAAACGAATTCTGACATTAAACCAATTTAACACTTCCAACATTACGGCAATTGATGTTATCTAAAAACTATAGAATGCTTGAGCAATAATCAAAGTGAAGCTGAATAATTGTTTTAGAAACTGTAGTATTAGCATTTATTGAAAGAAAGTTAGCCACTCTAGAGAAAAAGAATATTTTTTAAACATTTCTTCTGCATATAAATAAAATGAAGTTTCAGTGAGACATTATTGTCAAGAATAAAGCCTAGATATTTTATTTCAGTAACTATTAACTATTTCTATTTTTAAATTTTCAAATTATAAATTAATATTATCAATATTTATCTTAGAGTGGTTATATGGCTTAGTGATAATCATGCCTTTAGTTTTATTTAAGTTTAATTTCAATTTGTTATTATAAAGGTATGCATATAATTTTACTAGTTCTTCATTCGTCCTTTCAATTGCTACATCAACATCACAATGATATATTGCAGTAAGTGTATCATCTGCAAATAAATTCACAAAGTCACACGATAGAGAATAACTTATGTCATTTAAATAAATTATGAATAACAATGGGCCCAATACACTTCCTTGCGATACACCTGTGTCATTTATTTCCAAGGGAGATATGGGATTGATTATTTTTGTACATTGAGATCTATTGTGCAAGTAACTTTTGAACTAGTCAAGAACTGATCCCCAATACCATAGTATTTTAATTTATCTAAGAGCATCTTTCTGTCAAACGTTTCAAAAACACGCCTGATATCTAAAAACACTGCAACAATGTATTTATCTTTATCAATTTATTCATTTTGCAAAAGTTAATTGTAGAGCAGTTTCACACGAATGTTTAGACCTAAAACCCGATTGATTTCCTATAAACAAATTATTATAATTGAAATATTCGATTAGTTGGTGATATACTGATAATTCAAGTACTTTTTCAATTGTGGGAAGAATATTAATTGGTCTAAAGTCACCTGCATTGTTAGTTTGGAATTTTAGCAACTGGTACAATAATACTACATTTTAATGATAAATAAATAAAAAATGAAATGAATTAACTGCAATAATTACTTGAAATTGGAAAAATGAATTAGAGAAAACGGGCGAGAAATGGCGCCATTAAATAGAGTATTTTCCTCCCTTTTCAACGACATATCACATGCCATATTTATTCATTTTTACTACGTTAGTAATTATAAAAACGTTTTTTATAAACCAATAATTTTTTTTTAACAAGCATTATACTTGCCGTGGAGAAGTATGATTGAATAAAACGATATAATAATTCAATAAGTTGTTCAAATCTTTGCCATAATAAAACATTAACGCAATTAAGAAGAATAAAGTAAATTCAGGTAACAAAAAAGTAGGGTGCTTATACCGGAGCTCACTCCTCCCCCTACCACTTTTCTGTGACGTCACAGGGGGCGTGGCCGGGGGGCGGGGCGCGGGGCGCGGGGCGCGGGTAATTAGGGTGGAGGGGGGTAATTAGGGTGGTGGGGGGTAATTAGGGTGGTGGGGGGTAATTAGGGTGGTGGGGGGCAATTAGTGTGGTGGGAGGTAATTAGTGTGGTGGGAGGTAATTATGGTGGTGGGGGGCAATTAGGGTGGTGGGAGGTAATTATTGTGGTGGGAGGTAATTAGAATGGTGTGATGTAATTGTAGTGGTGGGGGGCAATTAGTGGAATGATGGGTAATTAGAGTAATTGCATGATGGATAATTATTGTGGTGGGAGGTAACTAGAGTGGCCTGATGTAATTGTAGTGGTGGGGGGCAATTAGTGGAATGATGGGTAATTAGAGTAATTGCATGATGGATAATTATTGTGGTGGGAGGTAACTAGAGTGGCCTGATGTAATTGTAGTGGTGGGGGGCAATTAGTGGAATGATGGGTAATTAGAGTAATTGCATGATGGATAATTATTGTGGTGGGAGGTAACTAGAGTGGCCTGATGTAATTGTAGTGGTGGGGGGCAATTAGTGGAATGATGGGTAATTAGAGCGGTTGGTAATTAGAATGGCGGATAATTAGAGTGGTGGGAGGTAACTAGGCTGGTAATAGGTAATTAGATGTAGTGCTGTGTAAGTATTGGAATAGGGTAATTGTTATGGTGGGGATAAGCTTATTCAGATAAAAGCGAAGGAGGAGGAAAATTGCTGTCATTGAATAGACCAGTTGTCTATATTCAGTATGCATTTGTGTACGCTTTGTGGTAAAAATTTTACTCGTAGTGACAACTTGCGGCGCCATCAATTGCAGTCATGTCTAGGGTCACAGAATGAAGGGCCCCCTGCAAAGCAACCTAGAGTTGATTCAACGCCTACAAACATGCAAACATGTAATGACTGTAATGTGACTTTAACGACAGCACAGATGAATTCACATAGAAGAACTCTACAACATAGAAATAATTCATGTGTTCCAAGGGTGGATGGTGTGTTTATTGTCCAAAGTGCATTCAAGAATAGAATTGTCACGTATCGAGTGCACAGCGAAAATAATTATTTAGATTTCATATTGTTCTTCAACGAAATCAGACCGAAAATTATAAATCTCCTCGAAGAAGTATTGAGTGTCCATAGAGCAGTTAAAGTAAATATGGAAACTTTCGCTAGGTATACATTACCTACGCAAGACGTGAGCGATATGAAGTCATTTAATACTTGCAACATAATTTTGGATGAAGGTGTGAATCTAGACGATGTTGTGGATAGCTTTGTGGATTCTATGGTCACGCAAAGTTCAGAGTTTCAAGAACGTGATTCAGGTATGTTTTCATTTGTTAAATTATAAAGATAAAAATTAATGATTATATCATTTTTAGGGTGGGCCCTCGAACGAATTGCTTTTGTAGAAATAAACGTTAATAAGTATAGTCCTCTTCGTGGCTCATCATATATCAAATTGCCGAAGTTCATCGAAAATAAGAAAGCAGTGGTAAATGTACAAAATCAGGATCAATGCTGTTTTGTTTGGGCTGTAACATCATCGCTGTACCTCCCAACTGGTCATGTATCGTTGACATCATCATATCCACATTTTTCAACAGTGTTAAACATAACAGGTATGAGTTTTCCAGTAAAGTTAAAAGATATTTCAAAATTTGAGGAATTGAACAATATCTCGGTTAACGTATACGGGTTAGAAGAAAAATTTGAAAATAACAAAGTAATATATGAAATAGTTGGGCCTTTGCGTTACTCGGGGAGGAAATTGTTTAGACATGTAAATTTACTACTAATTTCTGGTGAATGTAATGTTGATGAAAATCACCGTTGTAACGTAGATTGTGCGAATAGTCACTATTGTTGGATCAGAGATTTGTCCAAGTTAGTTTCAAGTCAAGTTTCCGGTAGCGATCATAAAAAACATTTTTGCGATGGTTGTTTACTATACTTTAATACTGAACGTCACTTATTTCAACATCAGAGAAACGATTGTAACCATATTTACACAACAACACCCACAACAAATATACGTATTGATAAGTTCGGAAAGGATGTACCTGGAAATATATTAAAATTTGAGAATATCGAAAAACAAATGCAAGTACCATTCGTGGTATATGCCGACTTTGAGTCAATATTAAAACCTATCGCCACCTGCGAGCCAAACCCCGAACGCTCTTTCACGAATAAAACGTTTATACATGAATCTTACTCTTTCGCATATTATATTAAGTGTTCTTTTGACAATTCTTTATCTAAATTTGAATTGTACCGGGGGACTCATGCATCTCAAGTTTTTGTAAATCATATAGAGGCAGATTTACGAAATATATATAATCAATATATGAAAGATATAGTCCCAATGGATACACTCACAGCACAAGAAAGGCAAGATTTTGAAAGTGCGACGCTATGCGGTATATGTGCAAAATCTTTCGAAGGAGCGGACGTAAAAGTTAGAGACCATTGTCACTTAACGGGTAAAGTAAGGTTCGGTGCGGCACATTCCATCTGCAATCTTAATTACAAGTTACCGAGTTTTGTGCCGATAATTTTCCACAATATGAGTGGATACGACAGTCATCTGTTTATCAAGGAGTTGTGCAAACATAAGGATAAAATTAGTGTAATAGCACAAAATAAAGAAAAATATATATCTTTTACAAAACATATTTATATGCACGACTATGTCAATAATAAAGGTGAAATAAAAATGAAATATTTACAACTACGATTTATCGATAGTTTTAAATTCTTATCAGCATCATTACAAAATTTAGGTGCAAATTTAAGCGATGATCAAATGGAGACAACGCGGAGTTTTTATAACGATAGCGATAAGTTTAATTTAATGAGGCAAAAGGGTGTATTCCCATATAGTTTTATGGATAGTTTAGATAAATTAAATAAAACGGAATTACCAACAAAAGAGGAATTTTATGACACTTTAAATAAAGAACATATATCAGATGAGGACTATCGGCGTGCTAACCAAGTGTGGAATCTATTCGAATGTGACAATTTGGGTGATTATTCAGATCTTTACTTAAAATCAGATGTGCTTCTGTTATGTGATGTTTTTGAGAATTTTCGTAGAATTTGTTTAGATAAATATCAATTAGATGCAGCACAGTATTACACAGCCCCTGGATTATCGTGGGACGCTATGTTAAAATGTACCGGGATAGAGCTTGAATTGCTAACTGAAATAGATATAATTCACTTTTTTAAGAAAGGCATACGTGGTGGAATAAGCCAATGTTCGGAAAGGAAACATATTGCAAATAATAAATTTCTACCAAATTACGATCCGAATGAACCATCGTCATTCATAACATATCTAGATGCCACGAACTTATATGGAAATAGTATGTCGAAAGTACTGCCAACAGGGGGCTTCGCATGGTTGTCCGAAATAGAAATCGATGATTTAGACATTATGAGTATTTCAGATGAAAGTCCCCAAGGGTACGTTTTTGAGATTGACATACATTATCCACAACACTTACACGACTTGCATTCAGACCTCCCCTTTTTAGTTGAGAGCATTGCCCCTCCCGAATCAAAATTAAAAAAGCTGATACCAAATCTTAACGATAAGAGAATGTACGTGGTACACTACGTAAATCTAAAGCAAGCTATTAATAATGGTCTGATAATTACGAAAATACATAGAGTTCTTAAATTCAATCAATCGGCATGGTTAAAGAAATACATCGATTTGAACCCCGACATGAGAAATAGAGCAACAAATAAATTTGAAAAAGATTTTTATAAATTAATGAATAATGCGGTGTTTGGTAAAACGATGGAAAATGTCGACAATAGATTGGATATAAAGTTGATAACTCATTGGGAGAGTATTAGACGTAGTATGGGGGCAAATGCATTCATATGTAGACCGAACTTTAAAACTTGTTCAATATTTACCGAGGATTTTGTGGCAATCCATATGGGCCAGCAAAAGGTAGTTTATAACAAACCAATTTATGTAGGTTTTTGTATCTTGGAATTGTCAAAGACGGTATTGTACAACTTTTTGTATAACGTGATCAAAAAAGAGTTTGGGGATAAGGCGTCTCTTTTATACTGTGATACTGATAGTTTGATTCTAAAAATAATGACAGAAAATTTTTATGACTTTATAGTAGATAACCAGGACAAATTCGATACTTCAAATTATCAAGAAGGAAATATATTTAATATCCCGAAGGGTCCATCAATTTTAGGAAATTTTAAAGATGAATTCCCGGCAGATCCAATAATAAGTTTTTATGGCACCGGAGCAAAAGCATATTACGTACAATCTGTAGGTAAAGAACTAAAGAAAGCCAAAGGCGTGAAAAGATCAGTTATTCAAAAAGAGCTATCGGCACATGATTACAGACAAATTGTTGAACAAGGTGGTGTAGTAATTTAGAAAAATGAACACGTTTCGCAGCGTTTTGCATGATATTTATACAGAAATGAAGAACAAAGTAGCTTTGTCTTACCACGACGATAAACGTTTTCTTATTCCCAATACAACAAAGACTTTACCATGGGGTCACTCTGATATACAATTTTTTAAAACCGAACCAGAACAAAACATGCGGTGGTTAATGGCAGCCATAAATGATGTTGAGCGTAGTTCTGTAGAAAACAATAAGTTAGATGTATTACTCGCAGCAATGGCGGAGTTAAATCCACCTAACTAAAGAATGAAATAAAATATATGTACATTGAACGCAAAGGTTCAGAACAGTATAAATAAATTATATGATCAACTGGAGAACTCATTGACTTGTCAATTTGTGCACATCGACTTTTTAATTATTTCTTTTGTCATTTTTACGGTTTTCTTGTAATTATACTGTACATGTTTTTCTACTTGTATATAATAATTTGTAAGTTTCAGTTTGTAATTTTAAAGCAATGAGGATGAACCACACCCGTCCCCCACGCTCATCCCCACTCCTCGAGTGGGGGTATGCCTGGTTAGCAAAGCCGAAAGACTCTGCCAAACATTCTCTTTGCTTTTCATCGTCGTCGAGTGTAGTTTGTTCTCCGTACTCTCCGTGATTTCTGCACCTCACTGGGTTTTTTAATTCTTTTCGACTTGTGCTCCATTCGACTTGTGTTCTTTTCATTTGTATTTTCTTGTATATTGTCGCGAAACGATGGCCAGAGGTAACAAAAAATCATCTGGAGATGGTCGTCGTGCCAATAAGGCCAGAAACGCCAACGCCAATGCCGAAGCAGCAAATGCTTCAAATGTATTGTCCGGGTTGACACCGGTCCCCGGGTGCAGCCAGAGCTCCGATGATTCTTCTGACGCGGATTTTTTGAAGAACATGGAGGACAGGGAGCTCATGCGGATGGCTCTTATGTCCCTATCAGGAATATACAAAAAATATTACGATTTACATGAGGCAAATGTTGCGGCCTGCCAAAACGACCGCGAGGAAGACGTTAGAGCTAGGGCGATGATAGAAGAGGGTGAGGCCATGATTGCAAGAGCTAATGCAATGGTAGCAGAGGCTGGCACAATTTTGGCCAATATACAGACGCGTCGCGCCGATTTGGCAGAGTCGCAAGCGATGGTGGATGGTATTGTCCGGAAAATAAAAAAATTAAATTAAGGCGCGATAAACAGTGAAAGGCAAGGTGAAATTTTTTGTTTTTTTTTTGTATGTATGTCTTTCATTTTTTGTATGTATTTTTTAGTATTAAGTTAAATTTTTTACATCTTTTTTTTGTATATATTTTTTTAAATTTTTTAGCACTAAGTTTATTTTTATACATCTTTTTCTATATAATTTTTTTACATTTTTTTAGTATTAAGTTTATTTTTTTACATATTTTTTCTATATAATTTTTTCCTATACAATTTTTAATATTAAGTATTTACTTTTTCCTTTTTAGTTGTATGTATGATATTTCTATCATTTTTTTTTTGTATGTAATAACTTCAAAATAATGTAATAAAAATAACAATTGAAATGTTTATTTTATTGCAAGATCTCTACCCCAAAGATTTAATTACAAAAAAAATGATTTCTAGATTAAGAAAGTGTTAGTTAAGTAAGAGTGTTAGCTTTAAGACAGTGCCATGACGTGCAAGCAGTTAAGCAAATTAAAGAGTAAGTACAAATTTTGTAATTTTTGTCTGAATCAGCCGTATTAAACCCTTCAGGTGAACATCCTATCAATAAAACCTATGTATGCCGCTACGCGGGCAAGGGGCGCAAAAGTCAGAAATTCCATCTTAGTACCTTATATGTAAGAATAATGACTTTTACACTTATGCGAATTCGCTACATATAAACGTATCCCTGAGGGGATAACTGCTTCTGAAACTTCGATACTAGGCTTCTAGAATAAATAATTCCATTAAATATTAAAGTTAAAGCGAATGCTAAAAAAAATCGAACTTTCTTAAATAACGACTTGTCTATTGATTTTGTGAGAAAATTATAACAGACAAAGGTTATTCTAAATTAAATTTTCTAAAATGTCTCTTTACGTTTTTTGAATTAATTTATATTATTGTTGTACATGCAATATTAAGGACATAAATAAAAACAAACATTAATGGAGTGCACATTTATTATTCATTTGCTTATACATAAGTAAATACATCATCTATCTATGCATATATTTTTATTAAAGAAAGTAAATAACTTTAAACAAAAGCAGTATTTCGAATCCAGCTGTTATTTTCTTCAGAAAATCCCAACCATTTGACAAAAACCTTATTCCCTCTCTTTTTTAAAACCTTCTCGACCAGATAAACGTCTGGGTACTTAGCTTTTTGTAGTTCCATTTCATAAAAACATCCCTTTATTGGTTGACCATGCATATCTTGAATTAAATAAGTCCCCGGATAGCTCACGTTTACTTTAACAACTTTGAACAGTTCAGTTGAGTAGTTTGGCGTATATCCTTTGTCAAATACACCTTTGTATTTGCTTATTCGAACTATGTCGCCAACATGAAATTTAGGTTTTAAAGCAATCTTAATTTGATCATATGCTTTTAAACGTGTAGTTGGTTTCACATCAGTCGGTTTCATACCAATTGTACGATGTACTTTATTATTGTACATATTTGTAATGTTGGGCAGAATGTCAACCCATTTGTATTTACCTCTAGCAGAGAATTCTTTATAGAGCCAATTTTTTAGTGTTCTAATTACTCTCTCAGCGATAGCAGCTTTTTTCGTACTATACGTAGAGTAATGATTTATATTGTATTTTTTCATTAAAGCAGAAAATTTTGTATTGTAAAATTCTGTACCTTGGTCGCTTTGAAGATTTTTAGGTGAATAGTTTGATTCTTCCAATATGCCTCTCATGCCCTTCGTAATTTCCATACCTGTTTTATTTTTTACAGGTCTAGTCCACACATATTTGGAGTAACAATCTATCACGACAAGAATATAGTGACATCCTTTATTATCATGAGCATATGGTCGCATCTCAATCAAGTCCATCTGCCATAAATCGCCATACCCTTTTATTATTGTTCTCCTTCTACGGAAATTTTTACGAACTGGTTTGTGTAGCTCCTCAACGACTGCTCTTTTTATAATACTGGACTCCATCATAAAGTACCTGACTGGTAGGTGTTCACAAGTAAACTAATTTTTAATAAGTCAATTCTTCTAATATACTAATGGACTTTGTTTATAGTTAATCCTTTTTTATTTTTAATATGTCCCAATGCAGCAGCGGTGCCCGCAATTTCATCCATCATCTGCTGTTTATCTTAACATCAAGTGATTTGGTTTGTGAAGGTGCGCTTATCAGACGGGATTCTTGAATAGTGCTGAATACCTTCTCTATTGCATTGGTATTGTCTTCAACTAATTTCTTAACATCTGAAATTTCTGTGTTGATATACTGTCGCACTTCATTAATCATCTCGGTAATTTTGTTGTGTACAAAAGTCTGTTGGTTCTCGAAAAAGGCACTATGTAACTCTTTCATGCATTTTTCTACATAATTACGAGTTACACCATCACGACTATCCACTGGCTCTCCAATATTTTTTAAACGTTTATTTTGAATATCAAAGTGATTGTCTACGGTTACAATAAAACCAACGCCTGGTGGTCCACGTACAATCATTGACTTATTTAAGGCACTTCTTCGTCTCCCGAACTTGTCAATTGTGTTTACAGCTGCCATTTCTCTTTGCATTTGAGATAATTTCGACATTTCGGCGTTCTATATACTAGTTATGGGAGCAGTCAGATTAAAAGTAATATTGCTAATAGATTATTCCCTCTTCTCGAAGTTCCTGGACTAAACTAACAATTTCGTTGTCGACATTGTTGTTACCTGCCATTTTTGAACTATAGAGCAGACGCAAACGATCAACCAATTCTTTCGGTTTGTTCCAGTAGACATAGTCCACACCTTTGCTATTGTATAGTTTGTGAGTAGGCATTTGTGGAAAGCCCGATCCAGCCCTAGATCTTGTCGTTACTGTGGAAGATACCAACGGTTTTATAATATCATTGAATTTCTTCCATTTTTTCCTATTCAAGCCCTCTTTTGAATCATAATTTATATATGGTGCATTTGTTTTCTTTAATATTGTCCCGTATATTTTATGCTCTTCGTCGTCAGTAGTGGCTACATCACTACGTAGAATTGATGGATATTTCATAAATATTATATCATACAACTCAGGACTGCCAGGGTAAATTCCCAGTCTCTTATCGCCACGCCACAAAATGATATTTCCCTTATCAAAGCGTACTTCACTATTACCTATACGTAGTTTATCTGTCTGAGGGTCTAAACGAACACCATATACTGTATCATATTTGGGATCGTTAGACTTTAGATTTTCTAAATGATTTTTGAGTACATCGTGTTGTTTCTCTGTGCGGTAAGTGGAACTTGCTGTACTTGGGGTGCTCATTAACGATGATTTCGGTGGTGTATCCATAAAATATGTTACTTCATCACTAGTTTCAGGCACTGCACTGGTACTAGCTCTTACACCCTCTTGGGTCTGTGTTGGCGATTTCTCTTGTGATTTTACTTCTGAAGCGGATGATATGACCTTTAAAGGTTTCGTTATGGGCTCAAATATCTTCTCCATCGTTAATGTATTCTCCACATCTCTATTCTTGAGGGAATTGAATTTCTTACGTACAGAATCGGTAGCCTCAATTAGTTGACGTTTTATATTTATTTCAATTCCTATGTCTCTATCCATATGAGTGTTTTGCTTCATATCACCAGTAATCTTCATTTCTTATAAATCATCGGCGAAGTAATCCCGATGCTGTCTTCAGATCGATTGAAGTCCTTATTAAAATACATTACGGATATATGAAACTATCAAGACCTTTCCTATATCGCCCCTCATTCACTTCTCTCTCCTTATCAATTACAAGAAATCCATATTTTTCTTTCCAACATTCTGCACACATATCTTGAAATTGCTTAAAATGTACGTCTGGGGAGACATGATCAGAGAAAATGTGATGTAAATTCATATCGTCCTGTTTGAAGATTGCTATGAAATTACTATTGTCCCTTACCAGTTGTTTAGGCACGCGAGAATATGTTTGCGCTAAATAAAAACAGTCTACATTTTTATGGCGCCCCATGGAGAAAAACGCACGAATTACATCTTGCTTTTCACATATAACGTCATCAAATATAAATATAGAATCAGGTTTAGCGTCGGATGGTTGCACTATTTCTGCATTATTACTAAAGGTGTAAAATCCTAGTCCCTTAATAGGTTCTAATATCTTACGCAAATACTCATACTTGGGTTGATAAAGAGACTTGGAATAATAAATAATAATAATAAATAACACCACAGAAATTAGACAACCCCCAATTCCAGAAGCCAGGGCTTGTGCGGAAGGGGGTTACACATTGAAAAAACGCGGACATACAACCATTTCCTCCGACAGTGCCAGTACCGGAGCCAGGATTCGAACCCGGTGGTGCGATGTCCGTGTGAGATTAATCGCGATTGCCACCTCGCGCCTTAACCCACTCGGCTATCGACCAGACGAATATAAATATATATTTGCAAAGCGTAATCCAAGGGGGTGAGTAAGCAGAGATATAAGTAAATTTGTTTTGCCACAGGCACTTGGACCGATTAATAGACCGCGAATAGTTGAGGGAAGTAACGGACCATGGCGCGGTTCGGTTTGTAACCCACTTCCAACTTTTTCATCCAAATTGTCTATAGAAAATTTTTGTCTCTGCTTCACAATGCGCATCGTAACACGGTTGAATAATATATAAATGAATGTACGTAATGCAATAGTTATTTAAATGTTGTCAGTCAAGCAACACACATCTAAAAACTGCCAACGTCATCGTTTAAAGGCAGGTAAAGGGATAGTAAACTCACTAATAAATAAACTTCCCTTTGAATTGCATTTACCGGGAGGTTATCAGTATTGTGGTCCAGGCACCAAATTAAAAAAAGGTTAGCTCGAGGTGATCCAGGTATAAACAAGCTCGATACTGCATGCAAGGAGCACGATATTGCATACGATCAAAACTCGAGTGATTTAACTGCCAGACACAAAGCAGACCATAAACTTGAACACGCTGCCTGGAAAAGAGTTCAATCTAAAGACGCAAGTATTAAAGAGAAGGCTGCTGCGTGGTTGGTTACCACCATAATGAAAGGAAAACAGCGTCTCGGCATGGGTTGTGGGTCAACAACATCCCGTGTAATAAAAAGAAAAAATACTAAAAATAAAAGGAAATGTGAGAAGAAGATGAGAAAGGTGGCTTTCGGTGCTGGAATAGTGCACAAAGTGCGGGATGACCTGCGTAAAGCCGGTGGCAGGCGGTCTATTGCTAAGGACACGAGAAAAGTTACACAAATAGCACTTCAAGCAGCGCGACGTCACATGAGGGCTTCTGGTGGAAAACGGAATATTCGTACACCTAGAATCATACCGATTCCGAAAGTTGGTGGAATTCTTCCTTTAATACCTATTTTTGCTGGATTATCGGCGTTAGGTAGTTTGGCTGGAACTGCGGCAGGTATAGCTAAAGCTGTAAATGATGTTAAAACAAGCAGAGAGGAATTGGCTGAAAAAAATCGACATAACAAACAAATGGAGGCCATTGCAATAGGAAAAACTGGCAAAGGGCTATACTTGAAACCATATCGTAAAGGATTAGGTCTTTATCTAAAACCACAAAGTTCAAAAAACTATTAGACACCCTGCCTCGAAAGCCTCTCACCAACTACGACCTTAAATATTATGCTGAGAGGTTGAGTGTGCCCTATTTTCGAGGTATATTTATGCGCGACAATCTTCCAAAATCAGGACCACGTTATAATGAATCCGTCATCATAAATTTGGATAGTATAACTGGTCCTGGGACACACTGGGTGGCATATAAAAAACGTGGTAGCATAGTGACATATTTCGATAGTTTTGGTGATTTACCCCCACCTAGAGAATTAGTTTTATACTTGCGCAAGGGTCCAAATTTCACCGATAAAATCCACTATAATTACGAGCGCCTACAAAATTTCAACACAGTGTGGTGTGGTCATTTGTGCTTAAAGTTTGTTTCTTCAAAATTTAAATAAAACTATAATGGCTTCTGTGACACCATCAATGGATCGAGATACTATTAAACGGATGGGTCACTCATTGATTGCATTCTCTAGACTACGCAGCCTGTTGAAGATGAGCAAAGAACAACTTTCAGATATGCCTAAAGAGGTAATGATTGGGTGTGCTGCACATGAAATTGCGTTAGTATGGGATAACTTCCCGAACATCTTCAAAATGATATTGATATCTTAAAATATCAATACTGCCAAGAGCATTATTCGAGCGATGATAAAGATGTTGATGTTAATGATGGTCCATCACCTCGAAAAATATTTTGTTGTTACTGCAAAATACGTGATGTGAATATAGCGTCAAATAATGATATATCTCCATCACCACTCAAGAAAAGAAAATTATACCATAATTATTGCTGTAAACCGCAATAAATTCACACAACAATGCCTAAATAACATCAGTCATGTCGCACACTTTTACACTATCGAGCCGCTCAAGCGTGCTCAGTGCAGAATTTTATCCTCCAATTCAATTAAGTATGGGTAGCCGATATGGACTGGGATTAATTGGATTCTATTCGTACAACTCTATATTCAATGTTGACGAGACAAATAATAGTTTCTGTTATAAAACTGGACCAAAAGTAACCCCTACAATTCTCCACATACCATACGGGGCCTATGAAATTGATGAAATATACCGGGCAATACTGAAAGCTATGCCAAATGGCAAAAGCAAGGAAGAAAAGGAAAAGTTATTTCGGCTACAAGCAAACAACAATACGTTGAAATGTGAAATTTGGTCAAAATATGGGATTGACTTTTCACAAAAAAACTCTATTGGTAGTTTGTTGGGATTTGAACCGACGTACTTAAATCCAAACAAGAACCATGAATCAACACTCCCTGTTGATATTATGAAAGTAAGGATGATACGTGTGGATTGCAATATTATTTCTGGAGCGTATTTAAACACCATTAGATCCCACACTCTTTTCGAGTTTGACATAGATGTTGAACCTGGTTACAAACTTACTAGGGAGCCAGCCAACATCATATATTTACCTGTTACACCCGAAGGGCGCCAGTACATCGATAACATTACACTACGCATATTGGATGACAATGGTGATTTAATTAATTTTCGGGGTGAGAAGATTATTGTAAAGCTACAATTGAAGCAGTTTTGATCTAACTGTCAAGAAAATGGGTTTCCGATATAACCAACAATGGCGTAATGTGATCTACGATAAAAAGAATAGTGAGTGTGAAAAGCGATTCATTCAGCGTGTACATCTTAAACACGTAAGACCTAGATTGTCGGCTGCAGACCGCATATTTCTCCAGTCCGTTGGATTAAAATTGAGAGAAGATTAAATAATGGCGACTATTACATCTAGTGATAAACTTGACGTGTTCGACGAACCTGTGTTTGATCAGTCTCTTGTCAGTTTACATGAGCATACGTATAAACCATATGGATCGCCATATTATAGGAACTCTGATGAAATACGTATTCCTATTAATTTTCAAGATCTCATACTTGACATTGCAGACAGTTATATTTATATAGAAGGAAAATTTACACCTAGCGACATTACCAAACGGTGTTATCTATCTAATAATGCACTAGCTTTTCTCTTTGAGGAGATCAGATACGAAATGGGTGGAGAACAAGTGGCCGTCGTTAGAAAGCCTGGTATCACTACAACAATGAAAACGATGGTATCATATGGGCAAACACATCTCCGATCCCTGTTAACCACAGGTTGGGGTCTCACCCAACAGAAGCAGGATATTTTAGATACTACCAGTCACGTGTTCAGTGGTAGACTTCCTCTTAAATATCTCATGGGATTTGCAGAAGATTATACCAAAGGTATTTTAAATGTAAAGCAAGAATTAATTTTAATCATTTCTCGATCCTTCAACGATTGTTATATTGGTGAAGTTGATGCAGAGCTGGAAATTAGCAAAATTGAGTGGAAGATTAGACATATTGTTCCTGAAGATAGACAAAGGCTTAAACTATTAAGCCGCATCAATAAAAGCAGTAATAATGCTAAAATTAAGATGGCTTATCGTATGTGGGATTTATATGAGTTACCTACTTTACGCGATACTGCTTCTGACATATGGGCTGTTAAAACCAATAGCAGTCTTGAGAGACCTCGATACATCGTTATCGGATTTCAAAACAATGACAATTCCAATAATAGGAACCAGGATGCCACAAAGTTTATACCTGCAGATATTAGTAATATTCGACTATATCTGAACGCTGAAGTATTTCCATATGAACGTTGGAATTTAGATTTCGTTAAAAAACTCGACTCTGCAGCCTACTATGCCTATGAAAACTTTCAACGTAGTTACTATGATAAAGATATGGGTGAACCTATGATGGATCTTAGCGAATTCAGAAAAAATCCATTGTTTGTTATTGATTGCTCTCGTCAACCGGACGCAATTAAATCATCCACTGTCGACATAAAAATAGAATTTGAAACACGAAAAACGAAATTCCCCGAGCAAACTCGAGTATATGCTCTTATACTTCACGATGCTTATTTAACGTACAGCGCATTGGATGGTTCAGTCCAGAACGGCTTTATTGGTGCTAAGTAAAAGACTATAATATGGTGCGTTTAAGTAGTACATTTCCTACTTTGATCATTGACTTACAAAGTTTTCAATATAATGACAATGAGTTTATAGTGAAAGAATTGGCTGCTGTCTGCTGTAACACTAAACAACAAGCACATTATATTTTCAAACCACCATATACATTCTCATTTAGCACGTGGTGAAAAGGTGCAATACCAGTGGTTGGAAAATAATTTCCATGGTTTAAAATGGAGTCATGGATATATTCAACTGGAAAAATTGCCACTAATCTTTGAACGACTTTGTCAGAATGCTGTTAACAACTATCGACATAATTTACAATTAAACAATGTAATAATACTATGCAAAGGTGTGACGAAGAAGAATTTCCTATTACAATATCTGCGGTGGAATAAAATTTTAGTTCTTAATGACTATTCACCGCCTCTACCTAATCTTAAATCATTGACTATACCAGAATGTTTGGAACATTATCACTATAATAATTGTCATTGTGCTCTCGCAAATGTTCACTTTCTTTACAAATGTATTGTAGATTTAAATATAAAATTGGAATAAAAACTCTTTAGGTTTATTAAGGTATATCTTTTAGTTATGTAATCAAGAATAGGTAATAAAATACACGTATTATTTTAATATTTGTTTTATTTCTAACCTCATCGTAGTACGAAAATACAAAGAAAAATTTTAAGATACTATAATTGTATATTGCATAATAAAATAATACAATAATTGTTTATATCTAATAATAAATACAACACATAGAATTATTTAACTGCTTGTATCATCATCAGACTGGTCCAGTTGATATTTTTCAATAAGTTCCTTAGGCAGGTACTTTACTATGTCATATAGAAGGTGTCTTAGTTCTATTCTAACCATATGCTCACAAAATTCGTCCAAATTTAAAAAGCCTCTTGAATATTTGTAACATAGATTTGCACCAGCAGCATACATCCTGCAATCTTTTTCAACGCGTCTTGTTTCTTCAACATCGTAGAAGACATTTGTATCATAAACTAATGAATGCTGCGAATCCTTGATTAAGTCACTTAGTTCACAAGACAACCTTTCAATGGCCGATTTAATGTCTTCTGCCCGTACCCACCGTTGAGCTGAATATTGCATCCACATTGTGCCAGTTGGACTAAACTAAAAAAATAAAAAACAAACATATTAATCATACATATTCAGAAAGGATAATTTTTTTATCAACTTACACAAAATGTGATGATGAAAATATATTGTAGAAGTCCATTTGTTATTATTTACTATATAACAATTATTTCATATATTTGCAAGTGAATCAACAATATTACTCCCAGCATACTTTCAACTGTATTCCATTTACTAATATAAAATTAAAATTAATAACTAACGCAACCATGCTCTTTACTAATATAAAATTAAAAATTAATAACTAACGCAACTATACAATATCTCAACTAACAGCCAAAACGTAACATTACACTGGGTTTTGCACCATTATACACCGGAGAACTCTGACCTAGATATGTCAGTGTGTATTTACCAGATAAATTGATTTTGCTCATAAGATCCTCACTCACAATTTCAACAACTCGTTTTGGTAGAAATGATTTGAAAGATGTAATTGTGCTTTCCTCAAATAAATGTACTACTATTGATTTTCCAAATCGCGTATTGACAGCAGAAATTTTCTTAATGATATATGGTTTATGTAAAATTAATGATGAAATAGACTTTTGTTCTAAGACCTCTGTAGATTCATTGATCATTGCATTAAGCGCAAATAAGTCGTAATCAGAAATTGCCATAATTAAATCGAATGTATACAGTGAAAGAATTACAGAAAGTAATATAAAATATTGCTCACTTGAAATAATTCGGATAGTTGCACAACATTCACTTGCTAGCTCTTGACTTATCGGCGATAGGTTTTAATTGTGTGATGCAGAAGCATTGCATTCTATTTATATTAGTAGAGTCATCCCCACCACTACAATTACATTAGGCCACTCTAGTTACCCCCCACCACTACAATTACATCACACCACTCCAATTACCTCCCACCACCCTAATTGAGTCATCCCCACCACAATAATTATCCATCATCCAACTACTCTAATTACCCATCATTCCACTAATTGCCCCCCACCACTACAATTACATCACACCATTCTAATTACCTCCCACCACAATAATTATCCATCATGCAATTACTCTAATTACCCATCATTCCACTAATTGCCCCCCACCACTACAATTACATCAGGCCACTCTAGTTACCCCCCACCACTACAATTACATCACAACATTCTAATTACCTCCCACCACAATAATTATCCATCATGCAATTGCTCTAATTACCCATCATTCCACTAATTGCCCCCCACCACTACAATTACATCAGGCCACTCTAGTTACCCCCCACCACTACAATTACATCACAACATTCTAATTACCTCCCACCACAATAATTATCCATCATGCAATTACTCTAATTACCCATCATTCCACTAATTGCCCCCCACCACTACAATTACATCAGGCCACTCTAGTTACCTCCCACCACAATAATTATCCATCATGCAATTACTCTAATTACCCATCATTCCACTAATTGCCCCCCACCACTACAATTACATCAGGCCACTCTAGTTACCTCCCACCACAATAATTATCCATCATGCAATTACTCTAATTACCCATCATTCCACTAATTGCCCCCCACCACTACAATTACATCAGGCCACTCTAGTTACCTCCCACCACAATAATTATCCATCATGCAATTACTCTAATTACCCATCATTCCACTAATTGCCCCCCACCACTACAATTACATCAGGCCACTCTAGTTACCTCCCACCACAATAATTATCCATCATGCAATTACTCTAATTACCCATCATTCCACTAATTGCCCCCCACCACTACAATTACATCAGGCCACTCTAGTTACCTCCCACCACAATAATTATCCATCATGCAATTACTCTAATTACCCATCATTCCACTAATTGCCCCCCACCACTACAATTACATCAGGCCACTCTAGTTACCCCCCACCACTACAATTACATCACACCATTCTAATTACCTCCCACCACAATAATTACCTCCCACCACCCTAATTGCCCCCCACCACCATAATTACCTCCCACCACACTAATTACCTCCCACCACACTAATTGCCCCCCACCACCCTAATTACCCCCCACCACCCTAATTACCCGCGCCCCGCCCCCCCGCCCACGCCCCCTGTGACGTCACAGAAAAGTGGTAGGGGGAGGAGTGAGCTCCGGTATAAGCACCCTACTCAAAAACAAAATAATAACCAAGAAAATTATGGAGAGTATTCGCAGTTATGCCAATGTATAGAGGTCCTCCATAAAAACGTCACTCCTTGCTCAGAAAGTTAAAATGTCTTTACCAATTAATTTAAGTATAATATCCATTTGTTTGTATTTCATGATTTCACTATTATTTCAATTATTTTAAAATAGTTGGCTATGAACAAACTTGACAATTTAATTTTTTGACAGATCATCTCAGTTAATACTTAAACTCTCACTAAATCACACTCGTTTAAGAATTTAGAATTTTCAAAAATGATTTTCACTCACATTGATCGTTATAATAGGTTCGTTACATATTGTCAATGCAATTTTAAATCTGGATTAGCTCAAGTAGAAACAGATTTCCACAAGCACTACAGCCGAATAAAACTCTGTTCAGAAAATTAGCTATGAAAGTGAAAAATAATGGTTCATTTTTAAAGAAGAAGACAAGGTTGAACAGTGTTACTGATAATGTAAATAAGGTAAACCGAGTTATTAATTATGTAATAAATAAAAATACAGGAAATTTGGAAACATCATTAAAGAAATTCAAATTGCTTGTCATATAAATAAAACAAGTGCTAGAAAAATTTTAAAGAAAAATGGTTACCGATGTTATAAAGCCAAAAAAGTTACAAGCAGGGAGAAACCAAGGAGATAGGCTGTTGGAAAAGAAGCGTGCCGTTCCATTAATATGTAGTAAAATACTTTGGTCCGACGAGGCAAATTTTTCCAATAATGTATCTTTTAATCGCAATATTCATTACAAATGAACTTCTGAAAATACACACTGGCATAGACCGACTGGGTTTCAAAAAGAATCGTTTTTCAGTAAATGTGTGGATAGGTATTTTAGACATCAATTTAATAGGTCCTTATTTTTATGATGGTCATCTCAGTGGTCAAAGGTACCTAAACTTTTTGAGAAATGAATGTAATTAATTCTTAGACGACCTACCTTTAGAGAATCGACACAACTTTCAATATTTTCAACAAGATGGAGCTCCTCCCCGCAATTCCCAGATTTACCTAGATTATTTAGACGAAATTTTGTCTCAACATTGGATAGGTACCAATGGATTTATTCAATGGCCCCTTCGTTCTCCAGATATAACCCCAATGGAATGGAATTCAACAGGCATGTATTACAGTTACCCCCGAAATGCTGAGTAATGTTTTAAATGCAGTGCCTCGCCGCTCTCGATTGTGCATAAGAAATCGCGGTGGACACTTTGAACACTTGATATGATATCTTAAAAATTATTTTGAGGATTAGATAAATATGAATGTTTTGTGTGCTATATTCTTCTTATTATTATTTTATTTTTGTTACCTGAATTTACTTTATTCTTCTTAATTGTGTTAATGTTTTATTATAGCAAAAATTTGAACAACTTATTGAATTATTTCATCGTTTTATTCAATCACACTTCTCCACGGTAAGTATAATGCTTGTTAAAAAGAAATTTATTGGTTTAAAAAAAAGTTTTTATAATTACTAACGTAGTACCAATGAATAAATATGGCACTGATATATCGTTGAAAAGGGAGGAAAATACTCTATTTAATGGCGCCATTCCCGCCCGTTTCAAAATAATTTTTTTAACAGCCTGAAGAGTAAATCTTAAAATACAGCGGTTTTGAAGAAAATTGGATAAAACCTCGTTGAAACACTCTGGTTTGCAAAAAAAATTCGCCTTAGAATTTTTCTCGTATCTCTTCAAATAACGGAGATATTTGGCCTAGACGTTTTCCGCATTTTTGATATTTTCCGCCATAACTCTTAAGGTAGGTCATGGATTTCAAATGTCTTTAAACCATTTTGTAGGTTATATAAATCGGCACAATTTTCATAAAAATATTTTTTTTTGTACGACCGATATTAAATGAGATATTCTCGAGGGCCCTGATAAAATGGACGGCCTGTATATATATTTCGTCTTTCTCCGATTGTGTTATTTTGAGATAGAAATTAAAAACCGTTTTTTGGCACACCAAGGGGGTGTGTAGCTGGACAGGAAATGATTTTTTTTTAACATTTATTTAACGCAAGTCTATTTCCGCTACCGAGGTCTATCACCAACGCCTGTAGACGAGCTACCCCCCACCAGGAATTTTGCCGAACCTCTTCCTTTAAGATGAGTAGGAGGGATCTTTTACTTGCCATGCATTTAATAGACAAAGGACGGCTTTACATCCGCCCCGTAGGTGGATTATTTTGAAAAATTTTATACGAAGAATCCGTCTTAATTTTCGACAGGGAATCTAGAGTTACATTTTTTGCACGTTATTACGGAACACCCTGTATATGTCTAATTATAACGGAGGTCGCAATGTATTCACGTCCTTGTTAAGACACAGAGTAAATAGATTATTAGGCTTCAAAGAAACCACAATTAGTGATGAAAAGCAATATTTCGATAAACAATTTATTGCCGCAAGTGACTCAACATTATTTACATCGAGTGTTCCCCATTAGTGAATCCTGTAGATGCGTATTAAGTAGCACAATGATAGGTTATTATATTATCGAAGATACTGACATGTAATAAATACAACATCATTGATGAAGAGTGGGGAGAAGATCCTACAACCTACAACATAAACTTGATAGATAGATCATACCAAAATATATGTGCCTTACACATAGGTGTTGTTTGTGAAAGATTAGTGCGGCTGATAACATCAGCATGTAAGTGATTAGAATTAGATATTCCTGTGAAATTTAATTAAAACTTATAAACAATCCCAGAAGTTAAAATGATGAAATTTTAAAAGCGAAAAATAAATTATTCTTTAATGTAATAAGAGTTGTCTACCAAAAAATTCCCAGTGCGCCAAATTTAATATAATACATTGTGGTATGATATTGAAAACACTAAAAAGTCTACTGAGTATTTCCAATACTGTATCCGCACAATGGCGATCCCAGAATTTAGACATGGGGGGGGGGGCATTAAAGATGGGCAGCACAGCTGTGTACGCGTAGCATCAGCTGCAAGGGGATCAGTGGGCGAAAATTTTTTGAAAGATCAAAATTATTGTAATTTTCAAATGTATGGTAGAAGGATCTTAATAAAACCATCTCTTGAAAATAGACACGACCATATTGAACACTATAATCGTCAACGGTCTGAAGAAATTGTATTTACTTTGGATGTACCCCAAGGTTCAGTGTTAGGCCCGTTATATTTCATTAACTCTTCTGACACAGCAGCCGACCTGGGTGCCAAATGTATCTTTTACTACAAGTTGTTACATGGCCTATGTCCATTTAACAGTTTTATATAAAAACTAGTATTTTGTAGCACGATCTGTGTAACATTTTGATTCAGTTTTTGTAAGTGAAACTGTTTTCAACTAACAGAATTTACTTGTATAACTGCTAAATAATTTCACACTGTTCTATGTATATATTTTTATATCTTAGGAACTCAGTCATGTTTTTTTACACTATTATGTATTTCAGTTCTATTATAGCATCCCACGAAACGATTGTTGATTGTTTAAAAACATTTATTTACATCAGATACCTATATTTTTATTTACTATGAAGTACATATGGTTATTTTCTTTACTATTGAAATTGAAAACAATTGTTCTCTCCCTTTCCTAGACATCCTCATTACAAAACAAAACGACAATCAACTCTCCTACTCTGTGTATAGAAAACCAACCCACACCAACCGTTACCTTAACTCAAAATCACACCACCATCCATGACAAATAAATTCCGTTGTCAACACTCTTGTAACCAGATCCCTCAGGCTAACAGACAATCACAAGAGACAATCCGAACTACAAACATTACAAGAAGCACTTCTACAAAACGGTTACGACAAAGGACATATAACGCGATCCATACACAAAGTACAAAATCCTTCCCAAATTCAACAGACAGAAACTCTTCCTCAGCAAAAAGCTTTCCTACCCTACATCAAAGGTGTCACAGACAAAATTTCAAAAGTCCTGAAATCCAATAACATAAAAATCATATTCACAACACACCAAACAATTTCCAATTTAATCAGAACCCCAAAAGACCAAATACCTAATGATTCCCACGGTGTATACGAAATACCTTGCTCAAACTGTCCCCAAACCTACATTGGACAAACCAACAGACGGATTAACAATAGAATATATGAACATCGTCTTGCAGTTAGAAAATCCGATCCCACATCATCACTTGCCCAACACCGCCTTCTAACAGGCCATAATATAGACTTCGATAACACCAAAACCATAGCACCATCATTTTTCCAGAAACCGCGAATCATCCGCGAAGCAATTAAGATTGAAAAACGTCCCAATTGTCTAAACAAAAGGGATGACGGTCATCGTCTTCCAGTCGCTTGGAAATCATTGATCTCCAGGCTAGCCCCACAATATTCATCCACATCTCATAATCCTGATAGCAGCCGTTATGCTCTGATGCCTCCATCAACAGACCCTCAACCCCCCACCACTCTCCCACCCACAAACAGCTTTCGTATAAATAACACTTCGTCCGATACTGCCAGCGAGTTCGCTCTAAGGAGTAGGCAGGTTGAGGCCTTAGAGACGGATCATGGTGAGATCTGGGAAGTAGGCAGATTGAGACCCCGGAATCGAACCAGTTCCACGAACTCCTAGCGTTATTTCCTTTGACAATTTTTACTTGACCCACTTTTTCTCTTGAAAATGGCTCCAAAACGGGAGCCGAAACGTCGAGACATTAACAATCTCAAACGCGGTTCAACCCGAGAACTTAGTATTTTTCATATATATATATATATATATATATATATATATGTTAGATAGTGGATTGTTTGATTAACTTTTTAAAAAGATTTATTCACTTATAATGGAGTCAAGCTTGACTCTTGCAAAAATAACAATAATAATTTTGAATGTGTTTAATCGAAAATGAGTATAAGACTGAGGTTTACAATGGCAGTGGGTAATATTTATAATATCTGGAGAACAAAGAACATTGGATTTGCAATTCAGCATGATAACAGATTACTGAGAAAGAAATGTTAAGCTCAGCTAGCGTGAGCGGTTATTAGAGAAGAGCTGTTACGCAATTTGTAATGTGATATGTCTGAGAAGGTTAAGCCTGTCTCGGTGATATTATATATCATGGTATATTTCTAATATAACAGCTTCCCCCTTATAAAAAAAGTTGGTGTTTTATGCAGCAACTTTTGAAATGAATATAAAATGTATATAAAAGGAATGGTACAATTTGGAAAAATATAAAAGATACAAAAATGTTAAATAGTAAGGTTTAAAATACAGAATATAACCTTAGCGTCTAAAATATGAAATGCAAGCACAATAAGCTTGATTCATAAAATAATATAACATAAAAATGTTAGAGTTAAAATATAGCTTTAGCAAGAAAGCGTAAAATACAAACATAATAAGTTTGTTGTAAAATGGGATAATATAAAAATATTCCCAGGGTTAAAATATGGCTTTACCGTGAAAGCCTAAAATATAAGCATGATAGGTTTAAATGAAAATGGTATAAAAATGTTAATGCAATTGAAATTAACAAGGGATAAGTAAAATAATGAAATGTAATGATTAAATGAATAAAATATGGTTCACTGAAGAGTCCAGCACTAAAAGTCAGTAAAAGGCACAAAACAGTTCATCTTTATGTAAGTTCTATGTCTTCGGCTTCGTTGTCTTCTCTCCTTAAGGTAGGTCGTCTTCGTGAAGGGAATAGGTTAGCAAATGTCCTGTGGGGTTTGCTAGGCCTAGGTGGAGATGGGGGTGATGCAGAAACATCGATGGCTAGTCTTCGTCTTTTTGTTCTGCACTTACAAAATAGGTACAGAAATAACAGTCCAAATATTAGCACAATGATGAAGTAGGTGAACCAGGATATGTGTTTTGTTACGAATGGTTCGTTGATTAAATCGTCTAGATCTCTGGAATATTGGTCCAATTTGTGTTTGGCAATTTCGAGATCTTCTGTGTTAAGGTTGTTTAATTTTAATGGTTTAAGGTTTGGTGCTCTAATGTTGTTTGGAATTTTGTTGCAGCATTCGAATGGAATTTGGATGGGATGAGTGTCGTCGTTTACGTCGGTTACTTCGTTGGTACTGGCTTGGATTTTTGTGATGCCTATAAAGGCGTAACAATTAGGTTGTAATTTCACTATTGAGTTTTTGTAGATGACTTCAGTTTTCGAACTTCTTTCTGGACAATTGATGGTTGCCTGTAATGGTTCTGCGTTGATAACCAGCCACGTATTTTCGTCTATCTTTTGGACGTTGTATCCTTGGCCGATGATGAATGATGTCTGGCAGCTTCCTGGCAGAGTTTTGAGGTTCTTGAAGAGACGGGCTTCGCAAATGGCATTATCATCAATGGGGTATGAAAATAGATTTAGACATAATTTAGTGTTGAAGTAGAGTGGTTTGCATTCTCTGAGGTCCGGGATGGTTAAGTACATTAAAGAATCATCATCTCTCGCGATATATTTCTGAGAGGTTGACAAGATATGATATAAGCCAGTTCTATTATCCAAAATAGGGATAGGATATAATTGAAATACTGAATAGGTTTGAGGGTCTACCAAAGGTATGTCTAATACGAATATTAAATCTGAATTTGTTTGAAAAGCTTTTAGTTCTATAATGTCTAAATACTGTGCAACTTTTGATAATTTGATTGGAAGTGGCAAATTGTTCCTTTGTAGGTTCTGTGAGATTTCCTGTAAGGAATTTACCAAGTCTTTTGGGTTTATAATCGATGTGTGAATTATTTTGAGCCTCGCGAAAGTGATAGAATTCAGGATATCGTTTAAGTTATCTTCGATAAATAGATAGCTTGCCATAAGCTGTTCGCAGATTTCTATAAATTTTAATTTTGCGTGAATATTTTCTATGTCTTTAGTCATGTCTAGAATTGAAGTTTCGATTTCTTTAATATCTTTATTGAAAGTTTCTTCATCAACCTGCAGTTTTTGAATGGTTGCGTTGAAATTTTTGATTACTGAAGTTGTGACAGATATTTGATTTTTGATTAAATTTTCGAGTTGGTGCTCGTCATTACTTAATTTGTTGATGCAATCAGAATAATACTGACCATCTTCTGCATCTAAATTTCCAGTTATTGATTTGAAAATTGTTCCAATACCGTTTAGTATTCCTCGCTTGTATCGTTTCGTGTCAAGGTAAATTTCGTCAAATTTTGATTGTATTGATTGAGAAATTTGTGTCAATAAACTGAGGTGAGTTTTTACGTCTCCTAAAAAGACGTTCATGTAATGATACGTTGGGTCGAGTGTGTTGTATAGTGTCTGTAAGATCTTGTCGTTTTTGTCGAAAGCTGTCTTAAAGGTAGATATGTTTTTGTGTACCAGTAAAGTCCATTTCTTGTGAGAAATCACAATGTCTGTGTCTCGGTGATAGTATACTCCAATTGTATTGTTAATTGGTGTTATTTTAAATTGAGCAAGTGCTGATCCGAACAGCAGGAAAAACCTGAAAATAAATTTAATTTTCAGTATAAGGTTTCATTCGGTCAAAGTTTACTTTAGTCGTTTGGTTTGTTTCCGGATTCAATAATGTTGCAGAATTTTGAGAAGTTTCTAAAATTTCGAAGGGGCCGTTAAATTTGTTCTGTAATTTGTTTTTTATCTGTGATTCTTTGACGTACACTTTGTCGCCAATATTATATGTGTGTCGATTTTCGGGAATGTTTTTGTCGAATCGAACTTTGGCTTTTTGTTTTTGTGCTTCTGTTCGACTTCGCGCAATTTTGTAATAGTGGGATATCCGGTTGTTAAGGTCTCTAACGTATTTGGTAATCAGGTCTTTCTGGTTATAAAGAGTTTCGGGTGGTCGGTTAGCTGTATGTCCGAAAATAAGCTCGTATGGCGTAAAGCCATGAGTTTTGTTTACCGAGTTGTTATAACATATTACCGCGTATGGTAATATTGTGAAAGGATGTTCGTTCGGATTCTCTGTTTTATGTATTCTGATCATTTCTGCTAGGGTGGCATGGAATCGTTCGATAGATCCATTGGATTGAGGGTGTCCTACGCTGGAGTATGTTAATTTTATGTCGTAGAGAGTACAAAGATCTTTTAATAAATTATTATCGAATTCACCGCCGTAATCACAATGAATTCTTAATGGGGTGCCATAGTGTTGGAAATATAGCAACAGGGTGTTTACAACTGATTTTGCACTTTTGTCTGGGACAGCATAAGCTTGAGTAAATTTCGTTAACTCGTCGCGGATGGTTAGTGCATAGTTTCTCGTGGGAAATTCGAATAGATCGATATTAACTCTCTCAAATGGAGTTTTAGGGGTTTCGGTAATTACTAGGGGATTGTTGAGGTTTTTACGACAGACTTTTGTTCTTTGACATGTTTCGCAGTTTTTTATAAAATTTTCGACATCTTTTGTTAAACCTTGCCAATTATATTTATTTTTGATTCTACGTATTGTTTCGTTTATTCCACGATGTAAATTATTTTTTCCGGTGTGATGCTGGTCGAGAATGATCGGACGTTGGTCTTCATCGGGAGTTCGTAATAAATTTTGACAAATGATTAGTTTTAAATCTTTTTCTGCAAAAATAAATGATAGGATTTCGAGAATTGGAAAGTCTAGATTGTTTTCAACATGGTAAGTTTTGGAAAGGTCTAATTTGTTTCGATGTTTGTAAAGTGTTAAAAATAGATGTTCTACCACAGACTCTGGGTCGAAAGGTAGAGCGATAATGTAGTAGTTTCTTTGTCGGGTCGATTTGCTGGAAACGATATTAATTGTATTGTTATAGAATTCGGGGTTTTCTTCGAAAATATCCTCGATAATTTGATGGTGAAGGTCTGTCAAGTTGTTTTGTTGGAAAAACGTTATGATATTTTTATTTTCTCGATCTAATAGTTGTTTATTTGTGATTTGAATTTTGGAATAGTCTATTAGAGATTTGGTTTTGTAAAGTCGGGAAAATGTGTCAAATTCTCGGGCGATTTGTTCGTCGGTAATTTCGTCATCGTTGTCTGAAATTTCGTCTTCGTCTGAGTCTTCGTTCGCGGCTAGAATTTTTGAATAAAATTTGGAACATTCTGAAAAGTGATTAATTTTTATTCTGGACAACGCGTCCGCGTTTTTATTGATTTTTCCGGGTTTGTATATTATTTCGTAATCGTATTCTTCGAGTTTTAAGCGCCAACGCGCTAGTCTACTACCTGGGTCTTTTATGGAAAATAACCAAGTGAGTGGTCGGTGGTCGGTGACGAGTTTGAACTTCCTTCCGAATAGATATGGCCTAAAATGCTTTACACTCCAGACCAAAGATAAAAGTTCACGCTCAATGGTTGAATACTTAGTTTCCGCGCCGCATAAAGTTCGAGATGCGTATGCGATTGGCAAATCTTTTCCTATACTTCCTTGTGAAAGTACAGAACCTATTGCAAATGCACTAGCGTCTGTAGTTAGGACAAAAGGTTCATCAAAGTTGGGGTAGATCAATATCGGAGTAGTTGTCAAAGTTTGTTTTAGGGTTTCGAATGAATTTGTACAGTCATTGTCGAAATTGAAAGGTATATCTTTTTGTAGCAACTTAGTTAAGGGTTTTGAAATTTTGGAGAAATTAGGAATGAAGCGTCTATAGTAGCCTGCTAGACCTAGAAAAGATTTAATTTCTTTCTGATTTTTGGGTTGAGGAAAGTTTAGAATTGCTTCGACTTTGGCAGGGTTTGGTTTTACACCATCCTTTGTAATAAGATGCCCTAAATAGGCGACTTCCTTGCGAAGGAATTCGCATTTGTCTGGCTGAATTTTGAGGTTGGCTTTTTGTAGACGTTTGAAGACTTCTGTTAGTCGAGAAATATGTTCATGGATAGTAGGGGAATAAATAATAATATCGTCCATGTAGACGAGACAGCGTTCATTTTGGATGCCTAATAGAATATTGTCCATGACCCTCTGGAAAGTGGATGGAGCATTTTTTAGACCGAATGGCATACGTACAAATTCGTAGTGGCCATTCTCTACCGTGAAAGCTGTTTTTTGGATGTCCTTAGGATCGATTTCAATTTGGTGGAAGCCAGAGGCCAAGTCTAACGTTGTGAAATATTGGCATTTGCCTAATTGATCTAAAAGGTCGGAAATGTTAGGTAGAGGATATTTATCACCTATTGTTACTTCGTTTAATTTTCGGTAGTCCACTACGACGCGCCATTTCTGTTTACCAGAAGCGTCTAGTTTTTTGGGGACTACCCAAACTGGGGAGGACCAGGGAGAAATTGAAGGCTGGATAATGCCTTGGTCGAGCATTTTGGAAACTTGTGATTTTACTTCTTGTTTGTGAATTTGGGGGTAACGATAAGATTTAGTGAAAATTGGTTTAGAATCGTTAGTGTCTATTGAATGCTTGATTTCGTTGGTAAATGTCAAGTTGTCACCTTCTAGATAAAATATGTCTGAAAAGTCTAAACAGAGTTGAGTAATTAATTCACTCTCCTCATCGTTCAAGTGGTCTAAGCGTAATTGATTTTTTATTTCGTAGTTTCGGTCTATGTATTGGGAATCCGGATTTTGAAGATTTACGTTAAATATTGATCTAAATTTTTGAACGGGTTCAAGTTTAAGATCCGAGAAATGTATTGTTTTTGGAATCGCGTTTGCGTTTATTATCGTTGTCAAAAATTCACCATTGTTGTCTATTTTGACAATGGCATTCGGTAAACGTACCTTTTCATTTTCCTGGGCTATTAGTATAGCTTCGGTATTTTGTAAATTGCATTTAAGTTTAAAAATCTTTTCTGTGCGTGGTTCGATAGAAATTACATTTTGGTTTTTAACATTTAAATTTGGGTTTGAAATTCTAATACCTGTATTATTGTTTTCGTTAGAATTATTGTGGTTCCTGATTGATGTTACCTCAGTCACCTCAAATAGTGGTACGGTTTTAAAGTTGGTAATAAGTTGATTATTTTCAAAGTCCACATGACACTTATAATATTTTAAAAAGTCTGCACCTAATAGTCCATCGAATTCTATATCTAGGTCGTGAACATAAACCTTGTATGGGTCATTTATATTGAATGGTATTAGTACAGATTCGGTGATATTAATTTTTTCATCTGTTATACCCTGTATAATTACGTTTTCAGGATATCTTTGTTTGTACCTTTCCGCTGTTTTGGTTTTAAATACAGAAATACCTGCACCTGAGTCGACAAGAATTTTGAAACGATTTGTGAAGTCTTTTATGTAAAATAGATTTTTGGAATTTACGACATTTAGTTTGTAGCGGGGTGTTTTTACATGAATTGGTTTTCCGGGAAGTTCAGGTTTGGGTCGAAACTGTCCTGGAGGTTTATCGCTTGGACTTGGCGAGAAATTTGGTCTAGTTCGTCCGTTTGTTGTGTTGGAGTATTCGTGGAATACTCCGGGCCTGTGCAAAAATCCGGAGGATTAGCAGTATAATCCTCGTATTGCTGAGAATTAACAGTATAATTCTCATGTTCCTGGGATTGGGAATTAGCAGTATAATGCCCATATTGTCCGTTTGGAAAATCGTAGTCATCATTATTTTGAGATTGATAATCAGGAGAATAATTGGTAGAATAATTTACGGATTGATTTGCAGAGTAATCTTCGTATTGGTTTGGGTAATCTGAATAATTATCATAAGTTTCTTGGTTTAGGTGATGGGTTTTTTGTTGGTTAAATCTATTGAAATTCGGGTTCGGTTGTATGGCAGAAGGTCTCTGCTGGTGGAAGTTAGGATTTGGCCTGATAGCTGAGGGCCTGTTTTGTTGTGGATAATTGCGTTGTTGATTAGAAAAATTTTGGGAATTCTGTGGTCTAAAGTTTGCTTGATTAGGTACACTCTGGAAGTGCTGTCTAGGAGCTTGTGCCTGATTGGAATAGGCGTTTGGTGTGAAATTGGGTTGTGAAAATTGGTGGTTTTGCCTCGTGCGGCATTCGTTAAAGCTGTGCCCATTCCTTTTACAGAATGTGCAAAATGGTGGGAGATTTGGGCGTCTTTGTTGATTTTGAACGGGACTTCTATTTTGAATTTTATTGGAGAATTTTTGCGATTCGAAGTACGACAATTGCAACTCACGTTTGATGCGATTTATTGCATCTAACATATCACTAGGGTTGCCAGCCCTGATAATTTGCCCTAACTTGGGTTCTAGTCCAGTCAGTAAGGTGGTCAAAGTCATGTTTTCGATGAGGTTACATTGAGCGGTTTTTTCCTCTAAAGTTAGAGTCTGCTTTTGCACTGCTGCGTGCATTTTCGCGTTGTGCGTTTGTAGTCTTGATACGAATATTAGTGCGGTTTCGTTGGGTAGTTGGTGAATGCGTTGTAAGTCCTGTATAAGGGCTGTCAAGTCGCGGGAGTCACCGAAGTGGGCCTCGAGTAGGCTTTTAATTTCTGCCCAGGTGGCAGGGTTCCTGGAGTTTACTAACTCGGCGGCTTTTCCCCGAAGTTTATTTTTAATGTGCAGAGCAAGTAGAACACGTTGGTCTTCTATAGACATTCCGTTCGCGTAAATACACGCACTAATAAAGGTTTGTAAAAATATCGGATTTCCATCGAATTCCGGGACTATCGAAAAAATCTCACTTAACCTGTAAGGTTCAATATTTATAGTTTCGTTCGCCGTGATTGAATTGTTTGCATTGGAATTGCTTACGTTTGTGGTGGTAGCCATTTTGTTTATATTATTTAGATAATTAAATAACTTAAAACACTTTTTTCAATTTGAGCTAGTACGCTACTGACAATTGATAATTTTATATTATATGTAAAAGAATGTGTTGTTTATTTTAAAATATTTCAAAATTTAATTACAAGGATAATTGGATTAATTTAAAAAGTGTTTTTAGTTGGGAATAATGTCACTGAAATTTCATATACTAATGTGCATTTAAACAGTATAGAACATGTGGGTTTTATTTTATTTCACAGTCAAGTAAGGCGTAAACTTAACCTTTATATGATATATGATATTATGATAAAAATAATGTTAAGATAAAAATGGTATGTGATTATAATTATTTATGTAGGAAATGTAGATAAGTTCGTACTTAAAGAGTATATGACATTACGATAAAACAATGTTAAGATAGGAACGGTATAGTTATTTATGTAGGTCACATGAATTTTAAATAAAATATTATATTACTTCTGAATGAAATTATTATTTGAATATTAGAACTGCTGTTCGTTAAATTGAATTGTTTTTTTATAAGAAAAATATGCAAAATAATCGAGATGATTCTTAAAATCTACTTACATTAAAATTTCCATTCCACACGTCTGGATTGAAGTTGAATGCTGCTCCGTGAACTTTGTTACAATGCGGTCTTCTCTGCCAGGGCCGTTACCAGGTATTCCTTCCACAGAGGTCTCCTACACTGCCGAAGACACCAACTTCTCGACTGGGATGAATTCTTACTTGCTAATTTGTTGATTGATTGATATGTTGCTTTGTTGCTTGTTGAATTATTATTATTGTTTCTTTGTGAACGTAGATTCTTCTGAGTAAAGGATTGGGATCCACCACGACAGCTAAGGAATTTCTCCTTTTTCCAGGGGCTCTTTTCTTCAGGTTAGGCACCTTTTCCAGATGAACTCCTTGTTCCTTCCGATATGTTTTCCACTGGTTAGGCTCCCGAACTGTGCGTGTTCTTCAGATCCGCCACGACTGCGCCAATGTTAGATAGTGGATTGTTTGATTAACTTTTTAAAAAGATTTATTCACTTATAATGGAGTCAAGCTTGACTCTTGCAAAAATAACAATAATAATTTTGAATGTGTTTAATCGAAAATGAGTATAAGACTGAGGTTTACAATGGCAGTGGGTAATATTTATAATATCTGGAGAACAAAGAACATTGGATTTGCAATTCAGCATGATAACAGATTACTGAGAAAGAAATGTTAAGCTCAGCTAGCGTGAGCGGTTATTAGAGAAGAGCTGTTACGCAATTTGTAATGTGATATGTCTGAGAAGGTTAAGCCTGTCTCGGTGATATTATATATCATGGTATATTTCTAATATAACATATATACATATTTAAATTTCAATTAGTCTTTATAAACCGATTTATCTATTATTCATGTAATATATTTTAATATTCATTTTAAACTATCTTTTTATTTCTCTTACCAACAATTTCAGTCTGATCTATAGTAGACTGGTTATTCGAGAAAAAGAGACAATTCTACTTATTTTCACTATAGATGGTACTCAATTTAACATCAATTTTTCTTTGTCTCCTTTTCTCGAACTAAACAGAAATCTGTTATTTATGCTGTACATTTCAGAAAGGGTAAGTTTCTCCATTCTTACGAATAATCTGGATCCACGGCTCTCTGCTCCGACTTAAACCAGCTAGTCGTTCGCATATGTTGCCTCAATTCTTTCTCAAAAATAAATAATAAGGGAAAGGAGGTAACAAAATAGTACAATAAAATGTATTATGAATAATTGTGTGCATTTCAAATTGCCCTTTATAAAAATCTAAGCACGTACAAAACCAAATTGTAACAAATCAAGATGGATTAGTACCAGGCGGATCCACTGAAACTAATCTAACTCGTGTTACACTGAAAAATAGAAAGGAAATTATACATTTTAATTTTATTTTTCAGAGAAATCATGTCTGCCTACTCGGGGTTGCTTTGGAACTTACTGGGTATAGTGACGGCATTGCTAGCTATCGGTTATGCATATTTCAAGTGGTCTTTTCAGTACTGGAAAAAGCGAAATATACCCTACTTGGAACCCACCGTACCGTTTGGCAATTTCCTTAACTTTTTTAAGAGAAGAGAGGGATTCGGTGACTGGACTCGTCGCATGTATAACAAAGGGAAGGCAAAAGGTTTGTATTTTTAATTATAATAATATCCATTTTACCAATTACATAACAAAGTATTAAAGTAATATTACCATAACTACAAACAACACAGAATATAATAAAAATTGAATATTTAGATAATACAAGCAGACAAAAAAATTAGTACTAATAAATTACCTATGATAGTTAATTTACACATTAATAACATTAAGTGACAGTTTTTAAAATAAAATTCTGAAATTTGGGAAATCAAGTATAGGTATCAATGGCCGCATTTTGACCAAAAAATCACTTCCGGCATGGTCGGAAATTATCACAACTTTTTTATTTTAAATATCAACCTGTATATTTAAGTCACTTTTCTCATAAAGCTGTAATTTCTCTTTCCAACGCTTTTATCAGATTTAAAATCGTATGAAAAAGAACCTTGGAAATGTCATTTATTTGTTATTTCTAGTTGGCTTTGGAATTCAGGAACAAATTTAAAAAATTTCGAAGTAGACTTTGAATTTGAATAAAAGAGTATTGCCGAGGTATTGCCCAACAAATTAAATGTAAAATTGGCCTATTTTGTTTATTTGCTTGGATTTAGAAATGATTTTTCCATTTCGTCGAAATTCAATTTGTCATACCTCCAATTTTTCAAATAGTATCCTGTATGTTTTATTTTTTATCAGATAGAGTGGTAAATTTGCTTTAGACTGATTTTCTCGATTAAAAATTGAATATAAATTAAAATAAATATTAAGATTTTGTAGAAGAGTTTCGAATTATGTGTCCATATCTTGCAGTAAGCTATGAGAAACAGATGAGTTATTTGTAATTGGAGAAAATTTGTTTTGATAAATATAACAAAAATGTTGATGAATCATTAACAAAAAGACAAAAATTCACACAATCGAAACCAATTTATAAGTTATGATACGTATCTGGACAGCAACTTACTAAATTTTTAAATGTTATAATTAGAACAATTAATACAACACAACTAAATACCAAAGATATAACAGGTGCTCAAAATGACGCCCACCCATTTCAGAACTCTTGTTCACTCTTCGAACAGTTTCTCTCATAACACTTTGTAAGATGACTCTAGTTATGGATTCAAAGGCATTTAAAATTTTATTTTGGAGTGTTTCTAATGTTGCAGACGGCGTTGAGTATACTTTGCCCTTCAAATAACCCCAAAGAAAAAATCAAGTGGAGTTAGGTCTGGTGATCTAGCAGGCCACCTAATAGTTCCAGTAGTAGATATTACCTGGTTGTCAAACTTTGCACTAAGGTATTTTCCCACAATACCAGCATTATGCGGCGGTGCTCCATCTTGTTGGAAGTACCATGTTTCTGAATCTTCCAAGGAAAGTTCATCCAGTTCGTTTTCTATTTCATTTTGCAAAAAGCTTAATTAAGTAACGCGCGTCGGTTAGTGGTCCTTGAAATAGTATGGGACCAATACTTTTTGTATCGAATATTCCAGCCCACACATTCATTCCTAATCTATCCTGATGGTTACCTTCAAACATTTCGTGTAAATTTTCTTTAGACCAATAATATAGATTCTGTCTATTGCATATACCATCATTATTCGTAAAACGAGTCCTCTAGCGGCGAAACTATAGGAAATTTTATGCTCTACAACTTTGTTCTCTTGATATTTTTCACCAAAATGCATAGTATTTCCTGAAAACAGAGAAAAAGGCGAAAAACCACTAAAATTCATATATATACAGGCTGTCCATTTTATTAGGGCACTCGAGAATGTCTCACTTAATATCGGTCGTACAAAAAAAATATTTTTACGAAAATTTTGCCGATTTATATAACCTACAAAATGGTTTAAAGACATCTGAAATCCTTGGCCTACTTTAAGAGTTTTGGCGGAAAATATCGAAAATGCGGAAAACTTCTAGGCCAAATATCTCTGTTATTTGAAGAGATACGAGAAAATTCTAAGGCGAATTTTTTGCAAAACAGAGGGTTTCAACGAGGTTTTATCTATTTTTTTTCAAAACCGCTGTATTTTGAGATTTACTCTTCAGGCTGTTAAAAAAATTATTTTGAAACATGCGGGAAATGACACCATTAAATAGAGTATTTTCCTCCCTTTCCAACGATATATCACATGCCATATTTATTCATTGGTACTACCTTGGTAATTATAAAAACATTTTTTTTAAAACCAATAAATTTTTTTTAACAAGCATTATATATACTTGCCGTGGAGAAGTATGATTAAATAAAACGATAAAATAATTCAATAAGTTGTTCAAATATTTGCTATAATAAAACATTAACACAATTAAGAAGAATAAAGTAAATTCAGGTAACAAAAAAACAAAATAATAATCAAGAAAGCAACATGGAAATGGAAAGAGTATTCGCAGTTATGCCAATGTATAGAGATCCTGCATAAAGGCGTCACTCCTTGCTCAGAAAGTCTTTACCAATTAATTTAAGTATAATATCCATTTGTTTGTATTTCATGATTTCACTATTATTTCAATTATTTTAAAATAGTTGGCTATGAACAAACCTGACAATTTAATTTTTTGACTCAGTTAATAATTAAACTCTCACTCAATCACACTCGTTTAAGAATTTAGAATTTTCAAAAATGATCTTCACTCGCATTGATATAATATATTCGTTACATATTGCTAATGCAATAATAACTTAGGATTAGCTCAAGTAGAATATAGAAACAGATTTCCACCAGCACTACAGCCGAATAAAACTCTGTTCACAAAATTAACTACGAAACTGAAAAATAATGGTTCATTTTTAATGAAGAAGACAAGGTTGAGCAGTGTTACTGATAATGTAAATAAGGTAAACCGAGTTATTAATTATGTAAAAAATAAATATACAGAAAATTTGGAAACATCATTAAGAGAAATTCAAATTGCTTGTCATATAAATAAAATAAGTGCTAGAAAAATTTTAAAGAAAAATGGTTACCGGTGTTATAAAGCAAAAAAAGTTCACAATTTACAAGCAGGGGACAAACCAAGGAGGTGGCTGTCGGAAAAGAAGCGTGCCGATCCATTAATATGTAGTAAAATTCTTTGGTCCGACGAGGCAAATTTTTCCAAGAATGGATTTTTTAATCACATTATTCAATACAAATGGACTTCTGAAAATATATATTAGCACAGACCGACTGGGTTTCAAAATCGTTTTTCAATAAATGTGTGGATAGGTATTTTAGGCACCAATTTAATAGGTCCTTATTTTTATGATGGTCACCTCAGTGGTCAAAGGTACATAAACTTCTTGAGAAATGAATTTAATGAATTTTTAGATGACCTACCTTTAGAGAATCGACAAAATTTTCAATATTTTCAACAAGACGGAGTTCCTCCTCATGATTCCCAGATTTGCCTAGATTATTTAGACGAAATTTTGCCTCAACATTGGATAGGTACCAATGGATTTATTCGATGGCCCCTTCGTTCTCCAGATATAATCCCAATGGATTTTTTCTAGGGGGTATATTCAAGATAAGGTGTTTTCGGCGACACCACAAAATGTAGAGGACCTAAAAGCTCGAATTCAACAGGCATGTATTAAAGTTACCCCCGAAATGCTGAGTAATGTTTTAAATGCAGTGCGTCGCCGCACTTGGGACACTTGATATGATATCTTAAAAATTATTTTGAGGATTAAATAAATATTAATGTTCTGTGTGCTATATTCTTTTTATTATTAATTTGTTATTGTTACCTGAATTTACTTTATTCTTCTTAATTGTGTTAATGTTTTATTATAGCAAAGATTTGAACAACTTATTGAATTATTTTATCGTTTTATTTAATCATACTTCTCCCCGGCAAGTATAACGCTTGTTAAAAGAAGATTTATTAGTTTTAAAAAATGTTTTTATAATTGCTAACGTAGTACCAATGAATAAATATGGCATGTGATATATCGTTGAAAAGAGAGGAAAATACTCTATTTAATGACGCCATTTCCCGCCCGTTTCAAAATAATTTTTTTAACAGCCTGAAGAGTAAATCTCAAAATACAGCGGTTTTGAAGAAAATTAGATAAAACCTCGTTGAAATACTCTGTTTTGCAAAAAATTTTCTCCTTAAAATTTTTCTCGTATCTCTTCAAATAACTGAGATATTTGGCCTAGACGTTTTCCGCATTTTCGATATTTTCCGCCATAACTCTTAAAGTAGGCCATGGATTTCAAATGTCTTTAAACCATTTTGTAGGTTATATAAATCGGCATAATTTTCGTAAAAACATTTTTTTTTGTACGACCGATAATAAGTGAGGTATTCTCGAGGGCCCTAATAAAATGGACAGCCTGTATGTATATATTTCTCAAAAACAACCCTTTTTTGGAACTGCGGGGAGTGAAAATCATGTTTAGGCAACCCATATGCTTAACTTTTTGCAGGTCTCATAAATGTGGAAGAATTTTCCATAAAACAGCGATTTCTTGTCTAATTTGAAGGGACTAGTAAGGCATTTCAATACCATATCTATACACAAATTAAAAAGTCGAGAGATCTTTTTTTGGAAGTGTATGCAGATGCATCTCAGATATACATTTTACTTAAATTCTTGACGATTTCAAACATTATCAACAATTTTATTTTTGCAGGTTACAGATATTTTGGAGTATATATATTATCGACACCCACACTGGTACTGATGGATTTAGAATTGGTGAAGCACGTAATGACGAAAGATTTCAGCAATTTCGTAGACCGAGGTGTCTACATAAACAAGGAGGACGACCCATTAAGTATGTACCTACATAGAACATTAAAAACTAGTTCATATAGAATCCGCAAAAATTCTGGTCTTACATTAGCGGTAAAAGAGGTAGCAGTTCCATTCCCGATAATATTACATATAATGATACTCAATGTACGAATCCCCAGGATATTGTTAATGCCTTCGCTACATTTTTTCAAACTGCATATTTAAAACCTAACAATAATGAAGATAAATGTCACTCCTACGAAAACGCCAGTAGTAATAGCATCAATTTGTCTCTAACTTCTTTTTCTGAAACAGAAGTATTTAAGTCATTGAAGAAAATCAAGCCTAAGCTTACTAAAAGACCTGATAACATTCCCGCATTTATCGTCAAAGACTGCGCAACCATCTTCGCCAACACTCTCACAACGATATTCAATTTATCACTAAAAACGCGTACATTTCCAGATGTCCCGTTTATAAAAAAGACAACAAGTGCATGGCCGAAAATTATAGACCCATTACAATTATCTGCAATTTCGCTAAAGTCTTTGAGATCACTTTGCATATGTCATTATGTATGATATGTGTATATGATTTGTTCCCGGTAGGTCTACTGAAACTAACCTTGCATGTATCACTCTATTCATTTCTAAGGAATTGGATGCAAACAGGCAAGTCGATATTATCTACACTGATTTCTCCAAGGCCTTTGATCGCCTAGATCACTGTACTCTATTAGAAAAATTGGGTAAGTTTGGATTGACAGGGATGCAGTTAGAATTCTTCTCTTCATATCTAGAGAATGGGCGTCAGTATGTTGAATACCGCGGTTACAAGTCATTTGATATCCTAGCCACCTCCGGTGTACCCCAGGGTTCTCTACTGGACCCGCTTATGTTTGTTGTTTTTATAAATGATATTGCAGATAATCTTAATATAGAGAGTCTCTTATATGCCGCTGAATTGAAAATATATTGTGTAATAGAAAACGAACAAGATTGTGAAAATTTTCAGAATAACCTAAACTTGGTAAATGGCTGGTGCCAATCTAATAATCTGCCTCTTAACATATCTAAATGTAACCCATTTATCTTCTCTAAAATGCGTAACCCTATCAATTCCGATTATCATATAAACGATCAAATTTTGCAGAGACCGGATACAGTAAAGGATCTTGGAGTTATATTTGATAAGTGTCTAAGTTTTAAGGATATATTAAGGTCATATTAATTTCACCATCGCATCGGTTCTAAAGAGTCTAGGTTTTATAATTAGAAATTGCAAGGGGTTCAGTAATACTGTGTTACCTCCTTTCTCTTATTATTTATTTTTGAGAAAGAATTGAGGCAACATGTGCGGACGACTAGCTGGTTTAAGCCGGAGCAGAGAGCCGTGGGTCCAGAGCATTCGTAAGAGTGGAGAAACTTACCCTTTCTGACATGTACAGCATAAGCGACAGATTTCTGTTTATTTCGAGAAAAGGAGACAAAGAAAAATTGATGTTAAATTGGGCACCATCTATAGTAAAATAAGCAAAATAGTCTCTTTTTCTCGAATAACCAGTCTGCTATAGATCAGACTGAAATTGTTGGTAAGAGAAATAAAAAGATAGTTTAAAATGAATGACAAAATATATTACAAAAAAATTAGACAAATCGGTTTGAGACAAATTGAAATGTGAAAAAAATATATATATAAAAAACAAATTGATACCAGTATCCTAGGTGGTTTATGGGTCAGGTGGCTGGTTCTGGGACAGCAATCCAGGCCCACAATTGTCTCTTATTGCAAGAATTCTAAATTTTTCTTGGCAATTTACGTCTCTCAATGAATGGGGTGAAAATTGTAGGAAATTTAACCAAATATAAGCACATACAAAATTTATGCAAGTTATTTATGCAGAATTTAAGCAATGTTAGCTATGCAAATATAAGCTAGTTAGCTGTACAAAATATATTTGAATTAGCTGCACGAAACATTAAGCTAGCTATACAAAGCTGCAGGAAATTAATTTAAAGCTATACAAAGATAAGCTGATTAGCAGTACAAAAGTAATTTTAGCTATGCAATAGTAATTATTAGCTATGCACGAGTTGTTATTAGCTATGCACGGGTTATTATTAGCTATGCACGAGTTATTATTAGCTATGCACTAGTTATTATTAGCTATGCACTAGTATTATTACTAGCTATGCACGAGTAAGCTGATTTCTTAGACTATAAATTGCCAAAAAAATGAAAAGGAAAGAGAAAAATATTTTTACAACCATGTGGTACATATAGCATTTTAACTACTTATTAAATTAAAAAGAATTGACTTTGAATTCAAAATTTATTTTAAAAATAATTGAAATTATATCAAAGGCAAAATTTGAAGATTAATTAAAATATTTTAATGAGTATAATGAAATGAAATTACCTGTATGTTCAACACTTTGTAACTGGGATATAAAAATTGTAATATCAATTACTGAAGTCCACAGTTAAAAATTATAATGTTTGAATCAGTACAAAGGCTGCAAGCAAATGACTTCCTGGTGAGTTTTACTGATAAGGTAAACTTTTTTTGTCCTGTTTACTGGAAAACAACGCCACCAAAAAAATGTGAGAAATCTAATTCCCTATTTAAATTGAAAGCTATCAAAATATAGAAATCGTACAAGTATGGCCATCTGTCAGTGGTTAATTTAAGCGCACCAACTTGCCTTGTAGATTCCCATACTCAACTAAAGTAGTGGCATATAATCGATAAAAGGAATCTATAATAATAGTTTATTTTCCATGCCAGCTGATTTGCCTTTGCAATTTCTATTTTATACATAACAACAAATATTAACAGATGTAAATAAGTAGTAAAACGTATTGATATTATTGATAAATCAGTAACATATTACATGTTATAGGATTTACTATATATAGAATGAGAGAAGGTAAGGAAAATAACCATATGTACTCCATAGTAAACAAAAATATAAAAATTGAAAAATAGATATCTGATGTAACTAAATTTTGTAGACAAATTGTTTCCTGGGATAATAATGCTGTATTACAACGGATATGAGATACATAATAGTGTTAATAGAAAAACAGGACTAAGTTCCTAAGATATAAAATTAAGTACATAAAACAGTGTGACATGGTTTAGCAGTTATACATGTAAAATTCTGTTAGTTGAAAACAGTTTCACCTGCAAAAACTGAATCCAAAAAATATACAGGTCGTGCTAACTATCCACAAAACACTAGTTTTTAAATAAACTGTTAAATGGACATAGGCCATGTAACAACTGATATTATGAAACTGCTATACTATTCATTTGTACGCTCAAAATTGGAATACTGCTCGTTGATAAGGTCCCCAGGATATGCTATTTACATAAATAGTGTTGAGAATATTCAGCGCCGTTTTGTCAAATATTTGTGCTTTATTGAAGATAATATTTATCCAATAATTGGATATCCGCAAAATGTTATGTTGGAAAGATTTCGCATGTCTAATTTGGAAAATAGAAGAATAGTACATTCAATAATTTTTCTTTACAAAATTATGCATAACACGTTTGATTGCCCTCTCATTTTGGAGCAACTGAATTTTCATATACCTCGTACAGCAAGTCGGAATTGTGAAACATTTTACCTTCCTACACCTCGAACTAATTTATTAAAATTTTCCCCTCTATATTTTATGTGTAGAAATTATAATCTACTGTAAGATTAGCTTGATATATTCAACTGTAGCATTCGTTCAATTAAACAACTTGATATATAATTTATAAGTTTCGCTCTCTATACTAGTCTGCTGTAGTTCTGTTTTAATGTGTTTTTTATGTTACTTTATTTCATTTTTTTTATTATTGTAATTTGTGTTTTTATATTGTAATACCTGTTTATTGTAATGTTCCCACCCTGTAAATGGTTACCTGTTGGGTGGTAGTATCCAAATAAATAAATAAATAAATAATAGAAGCAAGGCTATTATTACATAAATTGCTTTCAGCAATAGTAATTCATTTGCTCAACACGATAACCCTAATAACAGGAAAAAGTATGAAAACAATCTTTGATAATAAATATAAAAATTATAACACACTCAATTTTAACAGCATATCCCGTATATTTTCTCAATACCCTCAACGAACAACAGCAGCTCCTTACCTTTCCAAATGAATGTATGTAACGCCTGGTCGTACCAATTTTGGAGCCAGTTTAGACCATTTATTTGAAAATAATAAAATAGACCCTAAAGACGTTGCCACTTAATACCTACTAGAACCTTCAATCATGGGATTCCGGAATACCTCAAAAAAATCCATTTCACCGAATCAGTTAATAGTTAAAAAACAAAGGCCATGAAGTAATATTGGCAGAGGTTATTACTGCTACATTTTTTTCGTAAGTGTATAATAACAAATGCAAATATTTCTTATTCTCTTTAGGTGATCACCTCTTCGCAACCACCGGCAAAAAATGGAGGAATTTAAGAATAAAACTGACTCCGACATTCACGTCTGGCGAAATGAAGGCGATGTTTCAGACTTTGGTGGACTGTGGGCTAGTTTTGGAGAAGTATATCGAGGATCATATCGGTAATAAGGATGTCATTGACATTAAAAATGTTTTAGGTAAGAGGTTTGTTTTGATTCAATGTAATATTTTCTTTATTTATACTATTTGTTCTTCTCATTATAATATTCTCTATAAAATTTATCTTAAGTTTGACAACTGTTTATGACTTCCTAAGACAAGCAAAATTTTTATAATGAATCACTTTTTCTCGGCAAATCAAAAATAAGAAAATTTACCGGGAACAGATTATACAGGGTGTCTACCAGGAACTGCAACGATCGATATAGGGAGAAGTACGCACCAGAAGATTTTTAAAATTGGCTAGTGTGCTAATGGCAGTGTAGTCAATCCAACTAATATAATTATAAGCATCTGTCACTTCCAGTTATACCAGAATTCGAAACTAACTTGCTTATTTTAAATAGAACACTCTATATATTTTAGAGTTTTCGAAAAGACCATAAAATTCGAAAACATTTAGGATACCCTATGCCTAAACCCAGTCGTTTCAGAGATATTTTGACATTAAAAAGAAATTGAGGGGTGTAATGGTTTACAATAACCTTTATAACTTTCTTCGTGTAAAAGATTTGGCATGTAGAAAGAAGATTCAATAATACTAAAGGGTTACATTTTTGGTGGTAAATTTTGTAATCTTCAAACCGCGAAAACTTGTTTAGGTAAAATGGAATACTCTATATCTTTTTACATCAAGTTGTGTAAAATTAAATTCCTTTTTTTTCTGACATAAGCATTATGGAGGTTTAAGTTACAACATTTTGAAATATTTGTTATTTTCTTCGAAATTCAAGAATTGTTAGTAAAAATTTTATCAAATTAGCCATGATTAGAAACAATCAGTAATGTCAGTCGTCAAAAAATACCAGGACATTTAAATTACACCAACAAAGACTTTTTGAATTTGTTTATTATTTATGGAGAATATGATGAAGTAATATCAAGAAATTGTAGTACATTTGTTACTAGATTTTTTGTTTTAAACAACTGATAATATGCTTGTTAATTTAAATTTAAAAAAAGTAAGCAATACATTTTTATTTATCTTAGGTGTTTATAAAGACCTCCCGAGATTCAGATACGGTGATATGAAAGCCTAGAATACTAAAGGATTAAAAATTTTCAAATGTATCGATTTGTCTTCGGGATTACTTAATTTCAAATTATGAACTCGTTCTTCGTTTGTCGTTAAAAGGAAATTCAATTGTTCAATGTGCCCTTACAAAAATGGGAAAGTGTGGAAAAAATATTGAAACATCAAAATTTAACGTCAGAAGGATTTTTTATTAGTTCAACAAATGCTCAAATTGTTTCTTTTTAAGAAGCCTGTAGTACACATGTTTTTGTTAAGAAGTAGGTTTCGTTCTGTTATCGCAATACGCAGATAATCTTTTATTTTATTAACTAGTATTCGATGAATCCTGAAGCAGCATAGATTTCATCCGTACAAAATTCATTTAGTACATTAGCTGAATGAAGATGATTTCGATAGACGACAGCAGTTTTGCGAAGTTATGACAGAGGGAATTGCGGACGCGAATTTTCATTTCAATATCTGTTTTTCTGACAAGTGTACATTTTTCTTAAACTCTACTGTAAATCGCCATAACTGTCGATTTTGGTCGGACGTGAATCTAAGAATTTTCCACGAAGTGCATACTCAACATCCACTAAAACTAAATGTTTGTGAAGGTATTTTTGGAGACCGCATGATTGGTCCCATTTTTCTTGATGGCAATCTGACGGGCGAACGTTACCTCAAAGTGTTGGAAGATCTTGTCCAACCATTGCTTTTAGATATCGTTGAAAATGATGATCGTTATCTAGAAGACCATTTGACTTTCCAACAAGATGGAGCTCCACCTCATTATGCGCTTGCTGTTCGGGAGCATCTGTACAGAGTGTTCCCGGGACATTGAATTGGACAAAGAGGTGCTCTGGAATTGCCGGCCCGCTCACCAGAGTCCTCTGAACTTTTTCTTGTGGGGTCATCTCAAAATTTAAATTTACGCAACGGAATCAGGGTCCCTGGAAGCGTTACGTCGACGCATTGTTGAAGAATGCCGCCAAATTACGCCACAGATCCTCCAAAATATAAGGAAACGTTTCGAGCAGAATTTGTATTATTGTATGGAAGTTGGTGGCGCATAATTTGATCATTTGTTGAACTAATAAAAATTTCGTCTGACGTTGAATTTTGATGTTTTAACTTTTTTCTACACTTTTCTCATTTTTATAAACCTAACCTAAATCGCATTGACAATCAAAAGACCTTTAAAATGAGGGACCTTACCGTAATTTTTGATTTTGTTGGGGGGTTGCTGGGGCTAGGGGGTTGACCTGACAAAGTCAAATTTCACATCAAAATGTGCCGTTCAAAAGGTAAAAGGCGACATGTTTCAGGATTTTTCCCAAACAACACCCCCACCTTAGTTAATCTAGAGGGTGGTTTTCATGGGGACGAAAAAAAAATTGAAAAAAAACTAATTTCGACCATACTGTCGCATAGAGAATAGAAAGACGCTTCAAATACATCAAAAGACAAAAAACTCTGCTAGTAAAAACTAAATAAAATAAATAGAATATATTTTTTCCCAAACCGGAATTTCCGTATCGCAACATTATCATCTTTACAACTCGTGTAAAAAATTGAATATTTAAGTTTTAAAAAAAGAAATTCATACTTTATTAATTTCTCTAAATACATATACTAATTAATAATTTCGTTTAAAACAGAAGTGTTTTAATTCAAGAGAATCATATACAGGGTGTTCAAAGAATCCTGTTACAGACATTAACTAAATCATAGTGTCTTTAAGCTAAACATTCAAAATCAAGTGTACTTAACGCTCAAAAAGCTTCATATACTGGATGTACCAATTGACCCTAACCAGAATTATTAAAATCAAACGCAGACAACCCAGAGTATAAACCAAGACCCAGAGGGACTTATACAGGGTGTAGCATTAAACCCTGTCCGACATTTTAGGCGCAACCCTCCCGAACCTCTTCGAATAAAAAAAAAAGCACACAAAGGCCTCCAGAGTCTCAATTATTAAGCTTTAAAGGTCAATCTAAATTTTTTATTTCTTAATATACGAGGCACGTTGTGTTCAAGTTTTCTCAGGTGGCACTTTGATTGTAAACTAGGTTAAGGCATATTGCCTTGCTTTTGTAAAATTTGTTGCAGTAATAAATAAAAAAATAAATAACTAAATAACCAAATAAATAAATAAATAAATAAACAACACAGAAATTAGACAACCCCCAATTCCAGAGGCCAGGGCGTGTGCAGAAGGGGGTTACACATTGAAAAAACGCGAACATACAACCATTTCCTCCGACAGTGCCGGAGCCAGGATTCGAACCCGGTGGTGCGATGTCCGTGTGAATTATCGCGATTGCCACCTCGCGCCTTAACCCACTCGGCTATCGACCAGACAGAAATAAATGAATAAATAAACAAACAAACAAATAAATACGTAAATAAAAACATCTAGATTTCTTACATGCAGTTATACAGAGTGGACCATTAATAATAAACCATAATTCAGGAGTAGACTCTTTGGGCCAAAATATGAGGACATAACAAAATATGCTTTAGTAAAATGTTGCTGGGGGCGAGCGTAGGTGCGTCTTTACTATGTACATACTTCGGTAAGCGATGTAAAGCAACGACAGGCGCACTTAGTACTTGGATGGGTGACCATCCCAACGGAAACCGCGTCCCAGCCTCACACATCTTCCAGCGGCTTGTATATCAGTGTATGCGCGGAAGCTATAGAACCTTAGGCGAGGGTTGTATAGGAGATATACCATCCTTTGGAGGGAATGTAAAGCCGTCGGTCCCTTGTCTATTAAATGTTAGGCAAGTAAAAGATCCCTACTCTTCTTAAGGGAAGAGGTTCGGCAAAATTCCTAGTTGGGGGTAGCTCGTCTACAGGCGTCGGTGTTAGGCCTCAGTAGCGGAAATAGGCCGACGTTAAATTAATGTATAAAAAAAAATGTTGCTGTGGAAAAAGATACAGGGTGTCAAAGTTCAAATTATTTTTTCATTTTTTTGCAATAACTCAACAGCCTCTTTTTTATTTTATTTTAAGAAACAATAATTTATGTATCACATCACGTTAGATCATAGAGGGCGCCGCAGGGCCTGTATTTGATGATGAATTTTTTTCATATTTTTTTTGACGAAACGTTGTGGTACTTCTGACCAGAAAATCTGATGAGGGCGTCATTTCCACGTATAAAAGATACACTTGGTAGAACTTGATAACTCCAACCGTTTTCGAGGACAGTGCCGTTAAACATTTCAATAATTTTTTGAAAGACAAATTCAAATTTAATGAAGCAGTGTTTTTATTGAAAAGTGTGGTTTGGTTACGTTTAAGTCCTGCCGTTTACGTTATTTAATCATTTTATTTTGTTCTCGTGTTCCTCGAGCTAATTTCGAAGCAAGAAGGACTGGTATAGATAAAGAGAAAGGGACAAATTCATATTTTATAAGCAATGGAATGAATCCGAATAAATTCTATAGTATATTGTGTTTGTGATGCAAACCATTTTAATTAGGGAATCTGTATGGATAGTTATTGGGTTTTATTGCTATTTTAAAGCAAATTTTAATATTTGGTTTTGACAAAAGTCAAATAATTTCTTAATTTCCATACAATTTCTTAATTATATAAGCAATTAGAGATTATATAAACTGTTTAAGAAGAGTTGAATTATGATATGAATAGTTTTTATACATATCTGGGTATCTGCATCGAACAGTCATAAAACTGAGACTACTCAAAATCATCGTTAGTGATCATAATTCTACTTCTAAACGATCTCTAATTGTTTATTGCATTTTTATTGTTCTATTACTTTTAAATTTGTAAATTAATTTGTGCGTGAGTGCGAATTTTGACACAAAAAGGATCTAAGCTGTACCAGGAAATAAATACTTACAGAATAAGATAAAAATTAGCACAAAAGATGTGTAAGACTCTCGGTCACACATTTTATTAAGGAATGTCAACCCCAATTTAAAAGGGGTAGACAGAAAACGTATTGTTAGAATTGTAACATTTGCGTTGCTATGGCAATATTAAACGTCAAACCGACCCTATATAAAGAACTGTAATAGCTGAAAAAAATGTTTTTTCAATTAGACCACGAATCTGAAAACATCTAACAACGTAACCTGAAAATTGGAGATTTGACAAAAATATAATTTTGAAGAAAAGTCTAAACATTTTGAAATTGGTATAGTAATTTAATATTGGAGTGGAAACGAAATAGAGTTGGAGTTTTTTTTTAATTAATAATTTTGGAAAGCCAGGAGAGAGTACATAGACGTTTGGAATTTATTTTGAAATCTAATATCCTTTTAAAACATTCGTGAGTTTTATTAATTTTAATACTGAACTTTTATCCATTTGTTGTCATTTTTATATTTTATATTTTAAGTTAGATCAGGCACATTAAGTTAATATTGTTATTTTTATATTTTACATTTTTATAAAAATACAATATATTGTTAGATTTGAATTCGAATTTGTTTCTTTGTATGTATGTCGAGTGTCAAATTTGAAGATCAGAATTCATGCTCTGAGCATTAAGAGTATTTTTTCATGCTCTGAGCATTAAGAGTATTTCTGTTAATAATAATTTAGAGTGGGAATTTAATTCCAGCACATTAATAAAGGGGTTTGTTTTTTTTTTGAAAGGGTTGTACAGGTGTAATTTGCATTTCAGATTGAACCGGGGTGTACACGGCAATATATATAGTATAATGCCAATAAATCAACTTTAGATCCTTATTTTAGACAACCTTTTGATTTATGTATTTATCTTAATACTGTTATGTGCTGCCGCCTAACAGAGGGGAGAGTTGTAATTTCTCCCTGGCCAGTAGGGTGGCGCCATCTGTGGACCAACTGGCGGACCGCCATTTAGTAGTGCCTAAGAAAACTGTAGAGGATTCCAGTATATTCTGGAAAGTTCTACAATGAGATTCTAGACATTTCAAGTGTGTATATAAGGCAGTGAATCCAGCAGATGGGAACAGTTCTGTTAAGTATACAGTATGGTTCTGGTATACAGAGACAATTTTTAGGTTAGATAAGAGTTGACAAGTCTTTGAAGAAAAGTAAAGTACAGTTGTGATTTAAAAGTAGTGAATTTATATCAGATTAAAGTTATTATTAGTTGTGTGATTCTTAAGTATTTACTATTGCAATTTAAGTGATTAATAAAATAGTGGTTTGTGAAGATTCTTGTTGCAAGTTATTTGAACCTACAGAGTGTTTACTGAAGACTGTAACACGTAACAATACCATATAAATAATTCATTAGTTCATAAGAAAGTAAGAAAGTGAGAGAGAGTTTACGCTGTTATTACGATTTTGTTTTCCCTTACGTTTTGTACTTTTTTTCAATAAATACATTCTGTTTCATTAAATTTGAATTTGTCTTTTAAAAAATTATTGAAATGTTTGATGGCACTTTCCTCGAAAACGGTTGGAGTTATCAAGTTCTACCAAGTGTACCTTTTATACATGAAAATGACGCCCTCATCAGATTTTCTAGTCAGAAGTACCACAACGTTTCGTCAAAAAAATAAACAAAAAAATTCATCACCAGATACAGGTCCTGCGGCGCCCTCTATGATCTAACGTGATGTAATACATAAATTATTGTTTCTTGGAATAAAAAAGTTCCTCTAGCAAATTTGGAGAGGATCAGTCAAGAGGCTGTTGAGTTATTGCAAAAAAAGGAAAACATAATTTGAACTTTGACACCCTGTATCTTCTTCCACAGCAACATTTTACTAAAGCATATCTTGGCCCAAATAATCTACCCTTAGGGCCGGTCATAGGCCCAGGCAACCCTGGCAACACGATTAGGGGAGCCAAACGCCGAACAAATCTCGAGTAGACAATTGAAAAAAAAAGCAAAATGTTTTCTGTATCAAGTATTTAGGAAAAATCCGACAACACTCTCCGGTATGAATTAGAGAAGAAGTTATTTTCAATTATGTATTTTAAAAACAAATTGCTTGCCTTGTTTTAGTCTAGTGCCTGTTGAACTAATGTTAAGATTATAACATTGATAAGTAAGCCTTGCTCTTTGACCTCTTTAACCTCTCCACAATGAAATTGTGAGAGGTTACTAAAATTGGTTCAAAAACGAAAATTGAGATAACATCAAATCTTTACGTTTTGAGGTCCTAGGAACCCAAAAAAGTGGTTTTTGAAAAATGTCTGTGTGTGTGAGTATGTGTGTATATGTGTTAGCACGATAGCGCTGAAACTACTGAACGGATTTGAATGAAACTTTGCGTGTGCGTTTCTTGAGTGCCCCAGAAGATCTGAAAAAGTTTTGGTTGAGATCGGATTACGTCTAGTGCCATTTTGACGCAACAAGTTGTTTATTTTATAATTACTTTCAATTTGCAATGGAACCATTGAAAAGCAGTTAAAATTCTGATTTCAACGATATATCACACTTCCACCCTTTCGATTTGGTTTCCGTGAAAAAAATTAAAAACAAAGCAAATATGAAGCATAGATCGCATTTCGCATGACATGATCGATGCGCGTAGCCGTTACGTCGTGAACCTCGTCACATCACGTGTCAATTCACGTGTGAGGGTTTCTGCACTGCTCTAGAGGTAGAGCGGATTATGTTTAGTGCCGTTTTTAAATATATATACAGACAAATCGAAGAATTAAACTACAAATATTCCTCTAAAATCTAGTAAATTACTGAAATGCTAATGTTTCATTTGACAAAGACAGCCACGAGCGATCGGATTGCAATGAACAAATTTTAACGATTGTCATTGTCATCGTTTTTCATCCGATAACGTTGGTGTCATGTCATGTTAATAAGATTTCGGCATATTTGTAACTTTTAATGGATTGTCACAAACTTTAAAGGTAGATGTAACAAAATCAATATCATATGCTTTCTGTACCTTCGTTGGTGAATTTATTATAGATTATCCCTTTACCAATTTTCAGTTTGTTGCTTTACAAATCTGTAGTATTTAGGATAACTAGACTTTCTTAGTCGTTCAAGTGATGTTAAAGTATATCCTAATATCCTAATAGTATATTATTCAACGAGCAATAATGTAGGTAATAACTCGCATAGATGATTGTAAATTCATTAAGTTGAGGGTTTTTTTAGTGCCCCAGAAGATCTGAAAAGGTTTTGGATGAGATCGGATTACGTTTAGTGCCGTTTTGTCACACAGTTTAATGCTCTTTTTGGCTTCAAAGATCCACCGAGTGGGGAGGTTCCAGCCGCTTCCAGTAGCTGCTGATTTATTTTACAAAACGATTTAAAAAGAGGGAGCGCCAGAATTGAACTTTCCTTAGGCTGAAAATGGTAATTGGACCGGCCCTGTCTACCCATGAGCTATGGCTTATTATTAATGGTCCACCCTGTATACATAAATTACCACATGAAGTTTTAATCAAGCTTCCTCTCAATAAATTTATATTTCGATATTTCAGAATGCTACTCCACTGACATAATTGGATCCTGCGCCTTTGGTATAGAATGCAACAGTTTCAAGGAACCGAATTCTCCGTTCAGATATTACGGCACAAGGATATTTATCCCAACCACCCTTGAGTTCATCAGGGCGATATTCAGCATCAGCTTTCCTAATGTTGCACGCGCCCTTCATTTGCGAGCGCTTCCGAAGGGTTCCACTGATTTCTTCAAAAATATCGTAGAGAGCACGGTTGCTCACAGAGAAAAAAACAATTACAGAAGAAAGGACTTCTTGCAGCTGCTTATTGATATCAAGAACAAAAATGGGGATCAGCCGAATGAACACAAAGGTAAAGATTATTTAATTTGTTATAGAATAATTCTTACGAATAATCAGATTTATACGCTTTTTAGATATTGTCTGAAAGTTATTTGTGGCATTCTACGAATATTCTTTCCTATTATTTGGGTTTTCTACCACATATATTATTTTCTTCAAAACAGAAATTAGAAGTATGGGCTAGATGTCCCACCGTCAATTTTGGTACATATGCCAGATAAATAGCTATTTCAAATGTGCTTTTAGAGGGCGGAATATTAAACATAATATTTTTAGTCGCAAACTCGTAAAAATATCGGGATGTACTATAGTCAAAGGATTCTCATGTCGGTCGTCGCATACCTACCTTGCACTGATGAGAGCCAACAGCTCGAAACTGCAGTCTGCAAGTGGTGTGTGACGACTGGCAAGGGAGCTCCTTTAAGTAGGATCAGTCTTTCGGCTGGTGTTTGTTGCAATCGAAGCATTAGCGTTTTGATGGTAATATGCAATTATTACACTTAACGCGCCAGATTTGTAACTTTGGTTGCAGTCTGGTTACTTTCCTTATAGTAAAATAAGGATTTATAGAGGAGTTTGCGACTAAAAATATTATGTTTAAATAGCTATTTGTATGACAAGGGAGAAAAGTGCGTAATTTCCTCCCGCGGATAGATAATATCCAAGGGAGGAAATGGCACTTTGCTCCTGTGTAATACATATGATTTTTTCTACGACCATTTACAGTGTTTTACATTGGTTTTACATATATTTTATTATATTTTCTTATGCATGACAATCAAAAAACCAAATATGTCAAAATGTCATAATAGGTATTTCGATAAGTAAATATTGTTAAAAATCAAAGTACATGGAACGTTGCTAAGGTTGCTTCTTGTTTACAAAATAAACAAACTTCCAAAAATGATCTTTTCCATGTGGGATAGGTTGACTCGCATTTTAATTTGCCACATAATTCGTATTTCGTAATGAGCATCTGTACGAAAAATGTACGAAAAAAATGAAAAGTGAGAATCTTCGAGCCACTGTCATATTATTTTTCGCAAATACCGGTTATGCTTCTCTCGAAAAAGAATCTAACTCTTTCCCCGGCAGACACCATTTTGGGGCGATTTAATAATCCAATAATTTGACAAGTTATACATCTTTTTCATTTGCTACATCATATGTTTTTCAGCAGTGACAATGTTGTTTAAAGCCATGACACTTATGTCATCGCCAATAGTCTCTGGAGAATACATATGTAATTTTACGTTTGAGTATTTCTTTTCCCACCAAGAAAACACACCAAAACAAAAGAGCTCTGCTTCAGATGTCTAATATCTGCCACTCATTTTATATCTTTTGAAGGAGGTCACTGATGGAATTTGTTCCTTTTTCCATTTTTTTGCTGTAGTTTCTTTCTCTTCGGGCCAAAAAATTGCTTTTTAAAGGGTGTGCGTACAATCAGCAGAGGATATTGATCTTGACCTATAGTATTTATATTGGCAGGCAACAAGAGCTCTCCTCTTATATTGTAGAGGAGTTGAGTCATATGTATCTCAGCAGCTCTCGGTAGCAGCATTCTGTTAGTCTCAGTGTAATATTTAGCGGAATTTCAACCAAAAGAAGTACGTAATGAAGTACTTGGGGGTCAGACTGGACCACCGACTGACGTTTAATACGCACATCAATTGACAATACGGACATTCTACTCCCTGTCCAGGACTCTGCATCCGCTCGTGGTAAGGGATAGCATACTTAACCAACAAAATAAAAAGTTGTTGTACACAATGGTGGTCAGGACGTCCATTACACGCCCGGCGCCGGTGTGGTGCAGCATACCGGTCACGACAATGAAAAGCTAAAAGCGCTTGATCACAAACTTATGCGCCTCATTTCGAATTCTGGAAGGTACACCTCCCTCAGAGATCTCTATGCACATAACCCCTATAGCGGACTACGTCCAGCATAATATCTCTCAAAACTTCTACTCGTTCAAGCTGGCCGATAGTCCGCTAACAAGGCACATAACGTAAATTGCCCCATTTCGGGTCAAACAGGGGTGTTAAATCCAGTACCAGACGTTACCGACCTTCCGACAAACTCTCTAGCCAAATTTCACTAACTATATCTTCCGCTTACCCTATCCACCTTTACTGATATTTCATACCTTTGTCTATCTTTAAATCTCTCCTGTTCCCCTCTTCCTTTCGGTTTGTAACCTTTTTGTCGCGTTGTTTTTCTTGGTTTCTTTCTCTACATTTTTGTTCTTAAATCCATTTCTCACCATTACAATCTTTTGCCAAATCAAAACCTGTTCGAAATCAAAGTTTAGGCCAGCCCTGCGCAGCAAAACATAGACTAGTTACACGGTCGGTCCCGGGATGGGTTCTGGGGACGCGCTATTGTATTTTAACATGAATAAAACCTTATTGAATTGAATTGTGTTATGTTTGATGAGGTTTGTTATCGTCAGTTCTATTTTCAGTTGGGAGCTCAAAATGTTTAATTTTTTCCAAACTGTGTTTCTTCAATTTCACCTTCCCAAATACGTGTGCAGGCTCTGAAATCGGACAGTCTTTCTTCTCCAATAAAACGCTCTAAGATTTCCAGGCAATGGTTATGGCTAGCTTCAAGATTTTCATTTGTCTTTATTTCAGTTAAGAGATCTAATCTAACAGATCACAAACTGTAACAGTTAGTTGATCCAGGTCGGGTTAAATTGCTGCTAGATCTAGAATGACTCAGGGCCCACATGTGGGCCATTGTTTCTGCTATATTGGTACACATTCTATATTTTTCAGGTGATGGCAACACTCTGACAATGGATGAAATTTCGGCTCAGAGTCTCTTGTTCTTCTTGGCCGGTTATGAGACTAGCTCCACCACGATGACGTTCGCCCTCTATTTGTTGGCAACACATCAGGATATTCAAGATAAAGTCAGGGAAGAAATTAGGATAGTTTTAGCAAAGCATAATGACCAAGTTACATACGATTCACTTAGCGAAATGAAGTATATGAGCCAGGTAATTAATGGTAAGTCAATCCTTATACCTTATTTGACTTCATGGTACAGTTAATGGATGGTCTGAGACTTTTTTTTATTATGTGAAAACTCCAATTTTACAAGAAATGAAAAATTAGCAAAATTTTACATTTAAATTATTTAGAACCTTTAAAAAAATAGACGAAAATGCAAAGGTCGAGTTCGATATAGTAAAACGTGGAGTTTCGATTGTTATTTATTTATCTCTTTTATCACACAGAAACCTTGAGGATTTACCCACCTGTGCCAATTCTGCAAAGAATAGCTGATCAGGATTACAAGCTACCAGGTGAAGATGTCGTAATTGAGAAGGGCACAACAGTCTTCATTCCAGCATATGGTATTCAACATGATGAAGATTATTTTAGCAACCCAGAAGCTTTCGATCCAGAAAGATTTAGTGAAGAAAACAAGAAGAATATAATTCCATATTCCCATATGCCATTTGGAGAAGGCCCGAGAATTTGTATAGGCAAGTACCAAAATGATAGTATCTTGTTATTATACACCGGGTGCCACAAAGTACTGGCTCGCGCCTATAACTTTTTTATTTGAATATATCGAAATGAAACTAGTAGGCCAGTCATTACGGACTTCGATAATGGAAAGTTCGACGATAATTGCAAACATTTTTTTTAATTTTGAGACAACATTGGTGAAGGTAAAAATATAACAAATCCAGTTTTCCGCCCTTTTCCGCCCCCCTGAACATTGTTAAATTAACAAAGAACGTAATTTTTTCATAACATTTTGAAAAAAAAATGCAAACTTGAGGTGGTATTTCTGCAAAAATGTTTATTATGCGTTGCCTCAGCTCTTCCAAATCACGAGATTTAGTGAAATAAACCTTACCTTTCACGTAGCCCCAAACAAAATAATCAAGTGGCGCGAGGTCGGGAGATCTTGCTGGCCATTCAATAGTTCCTCTTCGACTTCGGGAATTATTTGATTTGTCACCATTTCCAGGTATTTTTCTCCATTCAAATTTCCATCTATGAAAAACGGTCCTATGATTCGATCCCTGAAAACTGCTGCCCAAACATTCAATTTTTGTGGATAATGCGTGTGTGCTTCAAGCATCCAGTGAGGGTTTTCGTCACTCCAATATCTGAAATTATGGCGATTAACTTTTCCACTGAGTTCGAAAGTTGCTTCATTTGAGAAGACAAGTAGTTTTGGTTACTCCTTTCCATCATTAATTCACTAAATTCAAATCCCCGATCAAAATCATCTTCATTTAACTCTTGGTGAAGGTGAATTTTGTAAGGATGAAGTTTCAAAAGTTTCAAATTCTTATGAACTGAAAATGCACTCATATCAAGCTGTTGACTGGCTTTTCTGATTGATAACCTTCGATTTTTAACAAATGCCTGGGCCACTTCCATTTGTCGAGCTTCCGATGTTTCAGATTTTGGTCTTCCAGATTTTGGGCGATTTTTATTTGTCCTTGTATCTAGGAATCGTTTGATGGTACGGGACACAGTAGATTTCGAAATTCCCACTTGATCTACACGGAAAGTTTCGTTGAATAAAATCACAACTTCATCGCTTTCTTTATCGCCCCACCCTCGCATCATTAAAAGAGAAACTCTCTCTTCCTCTGTTAAAGTAGCCATTACGCGGAAAAAAACGCGAGAACTAATGAAAAATGAAATAACTTTTTCCGTACAAAAGTGCGCTCCTGCCTCTACAAAAGTTGGAAGGAACTGAACGTTCTCGTAGAAATTTCACAAAACAAATACTGTTGTTAAGAACACTTAACAAAAAACATTCATAAAAACCAAGATATCACAGATATTGTTTTTTAAACTAAATGTTTTTTTGTCAACACGAGTAGCTAGAGTTTGTAAATATTTACAAACTTATGGACGCTTAACGTTTATTTCAATTTTGTGCGATTGCAGCGACACCTTACGAGAATCGAAAAAAATGTCCGATATAAAATTCACGGATTTTTGGCCGTAGAATCCGAATCCGTTATAAAAAGTAGGGGTTTCATTACAAATTTCAAAGTTGCCCCCGCCCCACCCACTGTGTTTTAGGGGTAGGAGTCGAATCCAATGTCATTGGATAGATTTCGTAAAAATAACAGATACGGGTTTTTCAGTTTTTGAATTGGACGTTTTTTTATGGGCACAAGACGCTACTCTTGAAACAGTAATGTTAATGTGAATCGAAAAAAATGTCCGGAATAAAATTTACGTATTTTTTACCGTAGAATCCGATTCCGCAATAAAAAATAGGGGTTTCCATTTGAAATTTTGAAGTTTTCCCTCGCCCCACCCACAGGGTGGTGGGTGGTGAGGTCATTTTGGTATCAGTAGATAGTTTCTGAAAAATTAGTATTTTTGTATTTTTCGATTTGATGCAAACTCTTCGGGATTTTCCACCGTTCCCATACTTTTCTAATACCCGGTATGTAAGTTTAGGTAGAATGTTCCTCATGACTTCTGACTTACACTATATTATTTACTCTACTATAACTATATCAGTGCCCTTTATATTATTTATCTTTTCATATGCATTTATGTTTGTATGTATGTCAGAACACTAAGATGTATTTTTTATGACCAATAAAATGATTACTTTTATTATTATTGCTAAACGTTTGTTCCAGGTGAAAGGTTTGGTGTTATGCAAACAAAGGTTGGTCTGACAACCATTCTGAGACGATTCCAAGTAACCCTTAATGAGAAAACGACGGTACCTATCAAAATGGCAACTGACAGCAGCTTGCTCAGTATCGAAGGAAAGCTTTGGTTAAATTTTCAGAGAGTATAGGAACATATAGAACGAAGTTTTCAATATTTTATGATGTAGTCATACACCCGTTTAATAAATACTCCTAATTTATGTAATATTATAGAGATTCCTTTATGTTTTACTTTGTATTTCTATATTCTTACAATAACTATTATATTTACTGGAGGTTCAAATAAAGTAACCTTGGCTAGACTTACACCTTACGTCTATAATATGTATCATATGTTATGATACACAATAAAGTCGGTTTTTATTATTACTATTATTTGCTCATCCAATTTTATAAAACATATTTTTTCCCAACCACTTTGTAATATCCCAAAAACTCATTGATCGTACGACACTGCTTGAGAACTTTATTTAAGATTAGTTCCACGGTCGACCAATAGGTGTCGCCTCCGATTCCCCGACACTAGAGACCCTATAAAGTTGAGTCTTGCCACTAGAGTGGGAGGCACTGATTGGTCCGTATGAAAAGTGGATGCATAATGGCGGCGGAGTTGCTTTAATTTTGACGAGCATAGTGTCATTAGACTCATGTAATAGGTTAAAATTAAAATAACAGTCCGTTATGACTGATTTGGTCACGAAACAATTAATAGTAACGTTGTTACTTACATATATTTTTCCACTTTGTCAAAGCAAATACTGCAACCTGCACTTGCGTTACGTTGTAAACACACTGATGCCACCACTACTAGGTGGTGCCACTGATGCACACGCGCTAGAGTCCCTATACAGGCGCATACTGAAACAATCGCATCCATGATGCATCCAATTGGGTGGAGTGGGGGCCGAGTGACCCTCTACTTTATAGGGTCTCTAACCTACACCTTCAAAACCCAATTAAAACATAGTTGCACTTTTTATTAACAGATGGCTATATTTTTATTTCGAAGAATGTAATTATGATCCGTGTGAAAACAGCAACGGCTTGCCGGTAACGGTTTTTAAAAATGATGTCTTGAATTTTATTACGTGAGTCTATTGAGGGGGACACTAGTAGTTAGTGTAGTAGTATGAGAAATGATTTATTTTATATTTTGGGTGTGACCTGCACCCTTAGTACGGGGCGGAAAATTGTTTCACGCTATTTTTCCAACTACAAGTGTCCCTCTTAACAGAATCACGTAAAAAAATTCAACAGACATCAAGGAACAATGGAGAAATGATTTTTTTGTATTTTGGGTGTGACCTGCACCCTTAGTACGGGGCGGAAAATTGTTTCATGCTATTTTTCCAACTACTAGTGACCCTCTTAACAGACTCATACTCATATTCCTGTCCGACTTACAGAATACACTAGTGCATTCTGTGAGTCGGATAGAAATTCGAAAAATATGAATATTTTCTAACCTAACGGGACTATGTCGCCCGCTCCTTTTTGAGGATGCTGAACACAATAGCGGTGGTTAAATCACCTCGTCTCCCAAACGGCCAAAAATCACCCCGAAAAGGGTAAACCGCGTATCCGTCACCTCCTACCAGCCAAACCTGTTTTGCCCCCGTTTTCGAGGATGACGGTGATGTCGAGACCCCTCCTCGACTCCCGCCAACCCCTAAACGGCTCAGAACTACCTCCAAAAGGGGTAAATCGCGGATAGACCGTCTTCTCTCGGCTAAACCCGTGTTACCCCCAGTTTTCGAGGATACTGAGCACGATGATGATGCCGAGACCCCTCCTCGACCCCCCGCTGAGCGAGGAGAGATCGCGATATTTTTTTCATGCTCTGCATCCTCGGAAACGGGGGGGGGGTAACACGGATTTGGCTGGTAGGAGACGGCGGAAGGAAACTGTTTATAGATACACACCAACAACAGTACAAAATATGAAGGAAAGAATAATAACTGCCTTTACATTTATCACACCGGCAGTTTTAGGAACAGTGGGAACCTCATTTCAAAAGCGCATAGAGATGTGTTTCAATCAAAATGGGCAACGTGTGGAACATTTATTATAATTTTTTCTACTGAGTACTTTTTTTTTAAGATTATTTTTGAATTTTGTAATTATTGTTTAATAAAACGAAATTGGTTGCAATTAGCCAAAGGGAAGTACTTACAAAAAATGTTCGTTTTTCATTTCTACATCACATCGTCGAAAAATATACAAGGTGTTCCATTTGAAAAAATTGAGAAAATTCAATGTAAAATGTTCTTAATTGAAAAATAATTTTTGGCCGCCCTGTACATTTTTAGGAAATGAAAATGATTCAGAAACATTAATTAGATATCTCGTAACTGGTATTGATATAAGTTTTTCTTAAAACCCATAATTGTGATTGGTGATGGTGATTTTTTTAATATCGATCTGCATTATTTCCAAGTGGTTGGGAGATATTCAATGCTAATATAGGAATGAATAGAGCATAGAAAGAGGCTTCAAAAAATGTACTGATATACATAGCATTCCATTTAAAAAAAGGCACTTGATCCTTCGTCTTGGCTCGCCTTGTATGTTCGAAAGTATTTTCCAGTTATAGACTTTTTTATCTAGTTTGCTTGCAATTTTTTAAAAAATTTCCAGCTATCGTAGAACTAGAGATATCCAGGTCCGACGCACTATTGCCTGACCCTGTATACATTGAAGAGTATTGGTCCTAATACTGTACCCTGCGGCACACCAATCTGTACATTTTTTGGATCGCTTAGTACGTTTCTAATTTTAATACATTGAGTTCTATTTGTTAAGTAGGATTTAAAGACTTTCAGCACAATGCCCCCGACTCCGTAGCTTCCAAGAACATTAAGAAGTTTCTCATGATGTAGAGTGTCGAAAGCCTTAGCTAAATCTAAAAAAACAGCTATACATCTTTTACTTGTATCTAGGTTATCTGTTACCATATTTATTACTTCATACATTGCGTCGTCAGTGCTTAATCCGTCTGTAAATCCAAATTGGTGGGGAGAGACTAATTTGTTATTCTTTGTTAATTAGTCTTTCCTTAAGACATGTTTCAAACACTTTTGCAATATTATTAATTAGGCTTATTGGTCGGTAATTACTAATTATTTTAGGATTGCCAGGTTATAAATAGGGGTTATAGTGGATGCTTTAAATTGATAGGAACTACACCGGCTTTAAAGACTAAATCTATTATATGTTTTAATGTGGAAATAATGTATAAGTGTATGGTTTTTAAGGTTTTCGAAGTAATCTCATCTCATAGTAATATCTCTCACGACATAACCCCGATAGCCGACTACGTCCAGCATATCTCCCAAAACTTCTATTCGTTCAAGCTGGGCGATAGTCCGCTAACAAGACACATTACGCAAATTAGACAGCATAATGCCCCATTTCGGATTAAACACCCCTTACCTTACCAGAAGTTGCCAATCTTCCGGCAGCCACTCTAGCCAAACTTTCACCAACTATACCTTCCCTGATACTATCCACCTTTCACTGATACTTCATACCTTTCACCCGCTTTAAATCTTTCCTGTTCCCCTCTTCTTTTGTTTTTGTGTCGCTTTTTTTTTTTTTTTTTTTTTTTGGCATCGGATTTTCTCCATTAGCCAATTACATATTATTGTATTTTATATGTGCAACTATATGGAGTATATGAAATATTTTATGCTTTTACTGCCTAATCGTTTCCTAAACAAATTAACCTAATACAGCCCTATAAGCATGTAAAGAAATAAAGAAAATAAATTAAAAAAAAAAACGCCAGGATATTACACAGGGACACTCTCTTCTTGTCCAGGGGTCTATCAGGACTTTTACTATAACGTAATACAGGTAGACCACGGTAATGGGGGTTTATATTACAACAGGAGAAACATAAGGAGTGCGAAGCTAACCTAATAAACAGACAGATGATAGTTAAAGAGACAGTTTTATAGCATTTAGAAAGTCAACTAATACATTGTAAATTTTAATATTTTTAAACGACAATAGATTAGTAATATTAGTGGGTAGCGGAACATTAATTTAACATTTTTGTCTGTAAATTCTTTCTTCCGTCACTAATATTGTAACAGTATCCAAATTTTTTATACCAGAACAATCAAAATTTAGGATCACAGTTTAGGCCTGCCTTGCGCAACCCGTAGTTGAAGCAACTCGCGGACGGCACTTCGTACGAGTTATGATGTCGGCGTCAGTACAAAAATTTAAAAAGTTCAGTGCTCCAGCGGTAATACCATGTTTAAGTGCCCAGTTTTTATGCTAAGCTTTCTTTTTTAAGCACCTTTTATCATATTACTTGTTTTAATTTGCCCTTTTGCAAAAGGAGTTCAGGTTGTTTTATTTTTTGTATTGTTCAATTTTCACTTTCGCCAAACCAGTCCCGTCTCGGCCCGGCCTTGCGATGCACCACCGCGTTAACGCGGTGGTCGCAGGGTCGGTCCCGGGATGGGTGCTGGGGAGGCAGTGTTTATACCATTTTGACCTTGAATAAAGACTTTTGAATTGAATTGAATTGAAGTAATCTCATCCGATCCAGGAGAACTATTGTTTTTATTATCAACCTGTTTTTTTTCTTTTTCCCAATGGCTTTGGATCGTAAACCATGCAGCCAATAACAATTTGAGTATGCAATAAAAAAAACAAAGAAAAACAATTTTTTTTTTGTACCTAAAACTGAACCTAACTCAAACCGACAAAGATATTAGTTAATAACGACAGGAAAAGACAGGATCACACGTTTCTCGTCCAGATGTCGATCAGGACATTATTGTAACCTAGACAAGACTGGGTAGATCTCAGTAAGTAGGGATAACCAATACAGGGAAAAACATAGGGTGTACGAATTTAACCTATAACTTAACTTTGGTTTCTTTTATAAAGTCTACAATGCAGTTGTATATCTTATTTGATCCTATCACCAAATCAACCTGTTTAAAATATATTGATTTATCTATACTACTACTATATACAGGCTGTCTATTTTATCAGGGCACTCGAGAATATCTCACTTAATATCGGTAGTACAAAAAAAAAATATTTTTACGAAAATTGTACCGATTTATATAACCTACAAAATGGTTTAAAGGCATTTGAAATCCATGCGGAGAACGTCTATGCCAAATATCTCCGTTATTTGAGGAGATGCGAGAAAAATTCTAAGGCGAAAATTTTTTGCAAAACAGAGTGTCTCAATGAGGTTTTATCTAATTTTTTTCAAAACCGCTGTATTTTGAGATTTACTCTTAAAGCCGTTAAAAAAATTATTTTGAAACGGACGGGAAATGGCGCCATTAAATATTATATATACATATTTTTATTTTTTATACATTTATTTAACGTCGGCCTATTTCCGCTACTGAGGCCTAACACCGACGCCTGTAGACGAGCTACCCCCAACCAGGAATTTTGCCGAACCTCTTCCCTTAAGAAGAGTAGGGATCTTTTACTTGCCTAACATTTAATAGACAAGAGACCGACGGCTTTACATCCCCTCCGAAGGATGGTATATCTCCTATACAACCCTCGCCTAAGGTTGTATAGCTTCCGCGCATACACTGATATACAAGCCGCTGGAAGATGTGTGAGGCGAGAACGCGGTTTCCGTTGGAATGGTCACCCATCCAAGTACTAACTGTGCCTGTCGTTGCTTTACATCGCATACCGAAGTATGTACATAGTAAAGACGCACCTACGCTCGCCCCCCCCCCCACGATATATCACATGACATATTTATTCATTGGTACTACGTTAGTAATTATAAAAACCTTTTTTTTTAAACCAATAATTTTTTTTAACAAGCATTATACTTGCCGTGGAGGAGTATGATTAAATAAAACGATAAAATAATTCAATAAGTTGTTCAAATCTTTACTACAATAAAACGTTAACACAATTAAGAAGAATAAAGTAAATTCAAATAACAAAAATAAAATAATAATCAAGAAAGCAACATGGAGCAATTATGGAACGAGTATTCGCAGTTATGCCAAGGTATAGAGGTCCTCCATAAAAGCGTCACTCCTTGCTAAGAAAGTTAAAATGTCTTTACCAATTAATTTAAGTATAATATCCATTTGTTTGTATTTCATGATTTCACTATTACTTCAATCATTTTAAAATAGTTGGCTATGAACAAACTTGACAATTTAATTTTCTGACAGATCATCTCAGTTAATACTTAAACTCTCCCTCAATCACACTCGTTTAAGAATTTAGAATTTTCAAAAATGATTTTCACTCACATTGATCGTTATAATATGTTCGTTACATATTGCCAATGCAATTTTAACTCTGGATTAGCTCAAGTAGAATATAGAAACAGATTTCCACAAGCAGCCGAATAAAACAGAAAATTAGCTACGAAACTGAAAAATAATGGTTCATTTTTAAAGAAGAAAAGGTTGAACAGGGTTATTGATAATGTAAATAAGGTAAACCGAGTTATTAATTATGTAAGAAATAAAAATACAGAAAATTGGGAAACATAATTAAGAGAAATTCAAATTGCTTGTCGTATAAATAAAACAAGTGCTAGAAAATTTTTAAAGAAAAATGGTTACCGGTGTTATAAAGCCAAAAAAGTTCACAATTTACAAACGGGGGACAACCCAAGGAGGACAACTTTTTGTAGGTGGCTGTTGGAAAAGAAGCATGCCGATCCAATAATATGTAATAAAATATTTTGGACCGACGAGTCAAATTTTTCCAATAATGGATTCTTTAATCGCAATATTCATTACAAATGGACTTCTGAAAATACACACTGGCATAGACCGACTGGGTTTCAAAATCGTTTTTCAATAAATGTGTGGATAGGTATTTTAAGCACCAATTTAATAGGTCCTTATTTTTATGATGGCCACCTCAGTGGTCAAAGGTACCTAAACTTTTTGAGAAATGAATTTAATGAATTCTTAGACGACCCACCTTTAGAGAAACGACACAACTTTCAATATTTTCAACAAGATGGAGATCCTCCCCATAATTCCCAGATTTGCCTAGATTATTTAGACGAAATTTTGCCTCAACATTGGATATGTACCAATGGATTTATTCGATGGCCCCCTCGTTCTCCAGATATAACCCCAATGGATTTTTTTCTATGGGGTATATTAAAGATAAGGTGTTTTCGACAACACCGCAAAATGTAGAGGACCTAAAAGCTCGAATTCAACAGGCATGTATTACAGTTACCCCCGAAATACTGAGTAATGTTTTAAATGCAGTGCCTCGCCGCGCTCGATTGTGCATAAGAAATCGCGGTGGACACTTTGAACACTTGATATGATATCTTAAAAATTATTTTGAGGATTAGATAAATATTAATGTTCTGTGTGCTATATTCTTTTTATTATTAATTTGTTTTTGTTACCTGAATTTACTTTATTTTTATTAATTGTGTTAATGTTTCATTATAGCAAAGATTTGAACAACTTATTGAATTATTTTATCGTTTTATTTAATCATACTTCTCCACGGATTGTTAAAAAAAATTATTGGTTTTAAAAAAATGTCATTATAATTACTAACGTAGTACCAATGAATAAATATGGCATGTTATATATCGTTGTAAAGGGAGGAAACTACTCTATTTAATGGCGCCATTCCCGCCCGTTTCAAAATAATTTTTTTAATAGCCTGAAGAGTAAATCTCAAAATACAGCGGTTTTGAAAAAAATTGGGTAAAACTTCGTTTGTAAAAAATTTTCACCCAAGAATTTTTCTCGTATCTCTTCAAATAGCGGAGATATTTGGCCTAGACGTTTTCCGCATTTTCGATATTTTCCGCCATAACTCTTAAAGTAGGCCATGGATTTCAAATGTCTTTAAACCATTTTGTAAGTTATATAAATCGGCACAATTTTCGTAAAAATATTTTTTTTTGTACGACCGATATTAAGTGAGATATTCTCGAGGGCCGTGATAAAATGGACAGCCTGTATATTACGTGTTTTTTTATTTCTGTACTCAGAAAGTGTTGAAAAACAACATTGTTGATATATTTCCTTTTGAAAAAATTTCTATTTGTACTACTTATTTTTTTCAATAAACGTATTGTATTGTATATCTTTTTCTATAAGTTATAGTCTGGCTACTCAAATCGTGAGCTTCCACTATATTCGAACTACGAGTCGCCACTGTTTATACTATTAGGGAATTTATCGCTGATCATTATCAATATCATTGTCATCGCTGTAATATAAAAAACTTGCTTTATCTCACAATCTTCTATAATTACGATTACGAGTTTAGCGCACGTAAGTTTAAAAAATCATTCACCAGTGACTAAGTGTTTTGTTAATGACATTATTAGCATCAGTATTCCCTTTGCAAATAATTATAATATTCACTCTACAATCTTTGTTTTTTAAAAAATAATTCCAGGTAAGTAAATTGAATATACATACACCTTTCAATTAATGAACGCTAATTTACGTTTAATTCTTGAGTAAGTTCAGTCAATCAAATAAAGTTATTAGCATAGAATAAATAAATATGTTTGCGTAAGCTGACTGACTTGCACGTGAAAGCGAGATTTTTTTAAACATTTATTTAACGTCGGCCTATTTTCACTACTGAGGCCTAACATCGATGCCTGTAGACGAGCTACCCCCAACCAGGAATTTTGCCCAACCTCTTTTCTTTCGAAGGGTAGGGATCCTTTACTTGCCTAACATTTAATACACAAAGTACCAACGGCTTTACACCCCCTCCGAAGGATGGTATATCCTCTACACAATCCTCGCCTAAGATTGCATAACTTCCGCGCATACACTGATATACAAACCACTGGAATATGTGAGGTGAGGACGCGGTCTTCCTTTGTGAACACGAAGGATTCTACGGGAATAAAAAGAAAATTGAGCGTAGTATGAGACTCTTGGAGCACCTCGTGCATCTTTTGTAGTAGTAGAAGTCGAAAAACACTTGTTACATTTTAGTTGAATTGGTCAGGGTCAAAAACTTCACCCTGTATATGGATTTCTCTTTAAATTGTTAACAACACTGAGTTTAACGATTAACCCAATTTATTTAAAGTAAGTTACACAATTTTTTAATGAAAATCAAACTATTTGATTTAACAACATATGCAGTAAGATAACTATTCGGCTTCCAGCAATTTGTCCAGAAAAAAATAAATACGAAGAAATAAAAAAATAAATAAAAACAAATAAGATATACTGAAACTGAACAAAATCACTTTACGTGCAAAACGCGACGATGAAGGCGTCCAGGTGCTCTTTTTACTTGATCGCGCAAGGATGCAGTAGTAATAACTCGGTTATAGGGAAATTCACTCGCGATAACGAGGTGGTGAATCGCAGGTACAGAAAATGTCCTAGGCAGGACGGCACTAAAGGATTATTAGTTAAAACCAACATATCATCTAGAATACACTTTCTTGAAGTTTAGCAAACTACACACACGAAGATATATAACACTTAAGCGATCACTGTCGACCTGACATCATGTGTAAAAATCTCGGCCTCATATACTCGGAAACGCGTTTCGATTCGACGGTTCCAGTAGTCTCGTCCGATCGTTGATACCAGTGTTTGCCGTGCATAGTCCATTCCTTTCGGCGACGGAGCGTTACTCATATTTTTTTTATACATTTATTTAACGTCGGCCTATTTCCGCTACTGCGGCCTAATACCGACGCCTGTAGACGAGCTACCCCCAACCAGGAATTTTGTCGAACCTCTTCCCTTAAGAAGAGTAGGGATCTTTTACTTGCCTAACATTTAATAGACAAGGGACTGACGGCTTTACATCCCCTCCGAAGGATGATATATCCCCTATACAACCGTCGCCTAAGGTTGTATAGCTTCCGCGCATACACTAATATACAAGCCGCTGGAAGAAGTGTGAGGCGAGAACGCGGTTTCCGTTGGAATGGTCACCCATCCAACTACTAACTACGCCCGACGTTGCTTTACATCGCATACCGAAGTATGTACATAGTAAAGACGCACCTACGCTCGCCCCGTTACTCATATTGAAAACAGAATTTTTTGAAAATTATATAGAAAATTGGACCTTAATAAGTGGCATCTTTTGAAGTAAATCTCGTGATTCTAAATGAAATGGCTATTGAGTTATTTGAAATTAACATTAACGCAGATTTTTTTTTACCACTTTCTTAATGAATCTACCAAGCGATTTCTGGCAAAAATACAAAAGTTGAAATAACTTTTGAATTATCAATATTTATTCTGTACAAAATTACCCTCTGGCTTATTTATTTTAGAACAAAGACTATGGCAATCTTTACCGAACTTCTTTGGAACTTATTTGGTATAGCCACAGCGTTGTTAGCAATAGGTTATGTTTACTTCAAATGGTCTTTCCTATACTGGAAGAGGAGAAACATACCATACATAGAACCAACCATACCATTTGGTAGTTTCTTCAATCCATTGAATAAGGTCGAATCTTTTAGCGACGTCATCCGAAAATTATACACCGAAGCAAAATCTAAAGGTTTGTTATCCAGCTTTTTAACCGTAATGCAGACATTTCTCTAAATATTTTCTACTGTTTTCAGGATATAAACAATGCGGTCTGTACGTTTTGGCCTCCCCTATATTACTTGTGACTGATTTAGAACTTACAAAGCTTGTGATGACCAACGATGCTCATAACTTCATTGACAGGGGAGTTTACACAAATGAGAGGGATGACCCGTTAAGTATGTAATTAGAATATCTTACCACTTTAACACCCCTATTGATAACTACATACGGTGGTGTAACGTATGCAGTTATCACCGCGGTGGTTCAAAATTGTTACCTCCCGATATTTTTCTGGCTCATAATACACCAAAAAGTTAGGAAGATTCTGTTTAAGGTAATAAAAATTCTTAGCAGTATACGAATGGTCGGAAAATGTAGTTAATGGTGTAAATAATTAAGGAAAAACCGTCCAGACTGAGTAAAAGTTCGGGAAGGGGGGTTGGGGTGGTAATATATACATTTTTAGGGGTTGGTACTCGTTTTTTGAGATTTGTGGCTAAACTATGCATCCTATCGAAAAATGTTCAACATAAAAGTTGTAGATAATGAAAAAATCTAAAACTTTCTAATTGATCATTATTGACCATAACCTCAAAATTATCGAGAAAAATGCAAAAAACCGTTTATCGGTTTTTAATTTATAACTATCGCAAAAATGTTTATATTTTCATGAAAATTAGTGAAAATGTTCTCTTTTGTGTTTCAAACAAGCCCAAATTTTTTCAAAGCGAAATATTTAATTTTCGATGTTTTATGAAGAAAATAAAGAAAAAAGACCTAATTTTCAATCGAAAAATTTGGTTAGCAAATTTTCGATTAATGAACTTTACTAGTGCTCATTTTTTCGTTGAAATCTCAACTTTAATATAAAATTAAAATATAATATTGTTTATATACAAAAATATCGTTAAAAAAGCGAAAAACTCAAAAACTACTTTTTAAAAATCGAGTTTTCGGTGAAAATCATGAATGTCTTTTTCTTTATTGTAAGTAAACGTTTACATTCATAAAAAGCGTTAATTCTCATACAATCTTTTTCTTTAACGATATTTTTGTATATAAACAATATTATATTTTAATTCTATATTAAAATTGAGATTTCAAGGAAAAGAATGAGCACTAGTAAAGTTCATTAATCGAAAATTTGCTAACCAAATTTTTCGATTGAAAATTAGGTCTTTTTTCTTTATTTTCTTCATAAAACATCGAAAATTAAATATTTCGCTTTGAAAAAATTTGGGCTTGTTTAAAACACAAAAGAGAACATTTTCACCAATTTAAAAAATATAAAGATTTTTGCGATAGTTATAAATTAAAAACCGAAAAAACGGTTTTTTGCATTTTTCTCGATAATTTTGAGGTTATGGTCAATAATGATCAATCAGAAAGTTTTAGATTTTTTCATTGTCTACAACTTTTACATTCAACATTTTTCGATAGGATGCATAGTTTAGCCGCAAATCGCAAAATACGGGTACCAACCCCTAAAAGCGTATATAATACCACCCCAACCCCCCTTCCAGAACTTTTACTCAGTCTGGACGATTTTTCCTTAATTATTTACACCATTAACTACACTTTCCGACCATACGTATACTGCTAAGAATTTATCGTCTATTACGATATTTTAAACGGTTTGGCCCTGGTCTACTATAGAAAGGGGGATAATAACTATCATTTTGCAACGTCTCTTATGCCCAATTCCCAATTCTTCAGCATTAATATTTTTGATTTATTATAATTTATAAGCGCCTTATCTACAAACATCTGCTTTTGTTGATAATTACTCTCCTTTAATAAATTTTGACCAATATCTCGTATTCGATCAGTTATACCGTCTGTCTATTGTACCAGGGCCACACCAAATACCTCGCTTAATATCTATGGTAGAAGAATAGAGTTTTAGAAACAGTTATCCCATTTTTTGTAAGCCATATTTCAGTAAAAAGAAATTTGAAATCCATAGCCTACTTTGTGAGATATACCGGGTGGTTACGAGTCAATCTACACCCCCAATATTTTAGTTGTTTTTGTATTTAAAAATTTGGTTTTTGGTACACATGAATTAGACAATAATGGGCTACTTTTAGACTAACAGGAATGAAAATATCACTTCCGGTTAAACCGGGAGTGACATCAATTTTTTTTTCTTAAATGGAATGACTATATTTTTTTGATGATTTCTCATTAAGCATGCATTTATAAGTGCAACTGTTTTTTCACAAGTAAAAAATTCCAAAAAATTAGTGAGATACGAAGAATTTTTAAATTTTTTCAAAATGGCCGCGTCAGATGAATGTGAAAGAAAATTACTAAGTAGGCTATGGAAATTATTAATAAGGTTGTAGACTTGTCTGTAAAGAAGAAAATAGTTGTTTGAATTACATAGGTACCAGTAATTTTAGTTTTTTTTTTTCAAAAAACGGAATTTCATTTTCATTTTATTTCCGTAGGGGTCCTACGGAATTTTTTTTAATGTAACTGTGTTATTTTCTTTATTAATCAGATATAATGATTCATAAACTATAATTTTTTCGCCATTAATCATTTCTTAACGATATTCTTCATAATAATAGAAATATTTTTAAAAAGTAAGCGCCAACAAATCATTTTAATAAGGTACCAATCTACATTTAAATCCAAAATTGCAGATAGCCATGAAAATTACAGACATTTGCACCAATTGAATTGTTCTTGACTTACTCACTAATTTTCTGAAGCAAGTGTATTAAAGTTGTTATAAACAAGGAAATTAATATAAAATAGCTGAAAAATATTCAAGAGATGAAAAAGTTGACATGTTCATTATTTATGGAGAGACTCGACGTAATGCAAATAGAGCACAAACTCTGTATGGACAGAGATATCCAGAAAGAAGACAACCTCCGAGAAACTATTTCGCCCGGTTGGAGCATCAATTTAGAACTGAACCTAATATAGAAATTGAAGAAAGATTTATTGTGGATGAAGAAACAGAAATTAATGTATTAGCTTTAGTGCATGTTGACCCAACCATTTCGGTAAGACAAAGTGAACATGAATTACCAGTTTCCAAAGAATCAGCCAGGAAAATTTTAAAGAAACACGGCTATCGTTCTTATAAATACGAATTGCATCAATTTTTGTATGAGAATGATTATCAACGAAGAATAACCTGTTGTAATTGGTTACAGTTACGCCAATTAAGAAATGAGAATTTTATTAAAAACATTTTGTTCACTGATGAATCGAGATTTACAAACCTTGGGTTATTTAATCGAAACAACACTCGATATTGGGCCATTGAAAATGCTTCTTATATTATGAGACAGGGGCGGTTTCAGGAGCGGAGTGGCTGGACCACACAATGCTATTATCGTCAGGGATGACTTAAATCAATTATTTCCATATCGTTGGATTGGGACCCATGGTCCAATCACATGGCCTTCGCCTGACTTAACCCCGCTCGATTTTTTATTATCTATGAGCTATGTGTCTGAATCGAAATGCCGCTATCAATTTTGAAACATCCCCAGTCATGCTTTGCTGGAACATATTTATCTGGTTTTATTTTTGCAGTCGTCACAGCATGATGATCCGAAAAGGGATAGATAAAATATTACAACTCACTGCCTTAGGTGTTAAGTCACGATTCACATAAACTCTATCTATCTAATCTGGAGGCTGATTATCCCCTTGACTACCTACTACCATACTGAAAAGAAAATGTGTGTATTTATTTTTATAACTACAAATAGTGGAGTAAGGCAAATGTCGGAACGTTGTTTTAAACTCGAAAAGGGGTAAATTATCCCTCTTTTGGGGAAATTTTGGATTTAATTTTTTTTGGACCCCTTAGGCTCTAAATTAAGCAACGAAAATGTGGTCCCTTTATTGTCAATGTTCAAGAAACCTCCACTTAAATTTTCGTGATGTTACGTCCCCCCCTCCTGTAATTCATATGTATGTACGTTTTCTTTTCCAAAAAATTGATTTTGGGATAACTTGGGCAAACTTTGCCCGAACCAGATGAGATTTTAGGTGAAGATACCTACAATAGCCTGCCACATTTCAAGTCTAAAGCCCCATTAGTTTGGCTACAACGCCATTTTTTCGATAATATTAGGAAATTTTTAAAATGCTGTAACTTTATGGCTGTTTATCGTACGACAATCATCTCCCCGTCAAAATGTAGGTTTTTTATGTACTTTCGGGTGATATGACTCAAAAAACCTTTAATATAAAAATTCGATCCATTTTCGGCCACTTACGGCATGCATATACTTGCGCGCAATGATTTTCTGTTGCACAAGGTACAAATAACTATTCAGTCTTTAGAATCCGTCTGAAGAAGCTGACAAGATGATCAGCGAAACGTCAAGTCAAGTTAGACAACCACGGCAAGACCCGGAATAAACCACTTCATTGGACAACGGCCGTGAAAACCTGCATTCTACTATTCTAATATAACTATTTGTATAGGTATATATAACTCGTTTGCCATACAAAACATATTTGTCAAGTATCCAGAGCTGATCCAAGACTACATAATTTCTATAATGAATTAAAATCGAAAATTGTTCCAAGAAAGGGTTAATTTACCCATTTTTTGAGTTTAAAACAACGTTCCGACACTTGCAGAAGGTAGATATTCTAGGAGTATATTCTTTCTTATTTTTAAGGCAAATAACATCTACCCAAAGTTTGGAATCTCTACGAAAAATTGTATAACACTTCGATTGCCGTACTCCACTAAAACGGACAAATTGTGCACTATGCACTCTAATACACAAACGTGCTCTACGAGACACCTCACGCATTTTGGAGCATTTCATGAGTAATTGCCCCACATGCGTTTCTAATTCTGGTTTTGATGTCCTCAATAACCCTAGACGAAAAAATCCAAGGGAATAATATCTGGTGATCGAGCTGGCCATAGGATGGGTCCATAGGTGCCTATCCAGCTATCTGGCATAACTTGATTTAAATAATTTGTACATATTACAGTAGTGTGAGGTGGAACCCCATCTTGTTGAAAATATGAATAGTTTAATCTTTCTGCCACTGTTCATTCATAAAGAAAATCTTGAAATTCGTTTTGCAGGAAATCAAAGTATCTATGAGCAGTTAATTTGCCATCATAAAAATAAGATCCAATTACTTTAGTCCCTAAAAGACCCACCCCAACATTCGTAGAAAATCTTTGTTGGAAAGCAGTCTCTTGCACCAATATGTATTTTCTCGTGTCGACTTATAATGTATATTTCTATTGAAAAATCCATTAAGTATTAGAAAAATTTGATTCGTCTGACCAAAGAATTTTGCTACATACAGCGGGTCATTTCCTTTTTTTATTTAACAACCATCTACAAAATCTTATTCTCCTCGACTTATCTTTTCTTTTAATATTTTTCTTGCACTGTATTTTTTTATGCGACAGTTTCTCCTAATTTGTCTCAAAGAAGTTTCTTCATTTTGGTTAACATAATTAAATACTCTATTCACTTTTCTTACATTATCCGCAACATGCCCTCGTCTTACTACTTTTTTTTTTAAATAAACCGTGCGTTTTTAGATTTTGAACTAACTTCCTAGATATAGTTTGATTTGGCTGCTGAGCATCTGGAAATCTATCTCCGTAAACCGTGACTGCCATCTCAACGTCAAAATTGCACTGACAATAAATGCTAATCATATCGAATTGGTTATTATTAGTGTACACCATAAGTACTAATATAAAACTTGTCTTAGAACTCCACAACGCAACATACAACAGTGACAGTCTGTCTTTGTTAATAACTGTATACATTGTTTGTCACTAATCATGGCATAGCTGATTTTTACGATTCGATGATATGAATTGTGGTTTTCGTAAAATATTAAATATTGACAATATCGGTCAAAATTTTTGTGACATGTTTTATATCGTTGGAAAGAGAAAAAATAAACGGAATTAATGGTATCATGGCCTACTTTGAGATTTGTTCTTTTAATTTTTGCACAAGAGCGTATATAAAAGCCAACTGAATTTTTTTGATACACATTATTATTCCTATTGTCTTTGCCGTCAACTCTCATCCCTTTAACTTGTTTTGTATCTCCTCAAATAAGGAAGCTATGACCGTTTGTGGTTTTAAAGTCATATCATGCTTTGGTCGAATCAATTCTTAGATATGGAATAATAACATGGGGAAGCGCATATTCGACAAATTTAGAATTTTTAAGTATACCGCAAAAACATTATCTTAGGAGAAAATAAATACTACTCCACTGAACTACTAATTACTATTCAAACAATTTAATGTATTTAATTTGCAACTCTTACATACCAAGTCTGGTCTAATATTTACACATAAACATACAAATTTACAGAGTACAATACAGCACGTTCGCAACACAAGAAAAAATATAATTTAAATGTCACAATACCTCAAATTAGATACACAACAACACAAAGATTTATGACGCATTATGGTCCAAAATTTTATAATATTTTACCTGCCCATTTTAAGCAATATTATAATAACATAGGAGTATGCTGTGATAAAACAACTGAATACTTAATAAATAACAAACAGAAATTCACGAAAGTTTTGGTAGGTGGTTAAAATAGTTAATATAAAAATAATATAATAATGTCATCTTTTTTTTTTAATCATTTATTTAACGTCGGCCTATTTCCGCTACCAAGGCCAATCACCGACGCCAGGGAATAAGCTCATCAGTGTCTGTGTAGGCACTGGGACCCCTAACCTGGAAATTTTGCCGAACCCCCACAGTTTGTCGTGGGGTAGGGATTTTTAACGTGCTCACATCATATATACACGGAACCCACAGTTTTACATCTCTTTCGAAAGATGGTGACGCGAGCAGATCCGCTCATCCACTATATCTCATCGACTTGCGGTGACCCGGTTTTGAACCCGGGCCGTCTGGGTGGAAGAACGCGCCACTGTCCATCCCACCACCAAACCGACATAATGTCATCTACTGATCGCATATTTCGCGTACGATTGTTGTATGAGGAAATTTTAAACAAGGTTTTACAACATAATCAAGTTGTTGCTAATACACACACATACTGTTTATGCAACCTAGGTGTACTGCATAAAATTAACGATTAGGCAATAACGATAAATACTAAACATGTATTGTTATTAGTTCTTAAATAAGTACTTTGTAATTATTGCATTGCAATTGGAAAATAAGCAATAAATTTAATTGATTTGATTTGAATTGATTTAACTTTTAGATGCCACAGAAACATTGATAGACAATTTTGGACCACGGTGTATTTTTTATCAGAATATTTTTATTAAGTTTAACTGGCTGGAAGATATCTCAGTGGAATTTTAACTTTAATATAAAAATAGAGTAAGGTTACAACCACTGCGCCAATTTGTATTATTGCCCCACGCTGGGCGCCAATTTTCGCAACAATTCTATTAATCGCCCCTTTTTCCTTGATGTATAAAATTAATATGAATCTTTCAATAAAGACTTCTTAAGCCTTATTTATCTTTTAAATTTAAATATTTTCTACACTGTCAAGGTTGTCACCTGTTTGCAATTACTGGTCAAAGATGGAAGAATCTAAGGGTAAAACTAACTCCAACGTTTACATCGGGTAAAATGAAGGCGATGTTCCAGACCTTAGTTGATTGTGGTTTGGTTTTGGAAAAGTATATGGAAGATCACTCCAGTGGCGATGAAGCAATCGATATTAAAGAGGTTTTAGGTAAGCACAAGTCTACCTTACACAGATTTCACAAATTTTAATAAAAACGTAGGAAATAAAATCGGAACTTAAGTGATTTTATAATAGTCCATTTAAAGAGCCGGGATTTATGACGAAATTACCGAATGTTCGCGCCTTGGACTAGACAATATCTCTCCCCGTTTTCGAGGGTATTGAATCGATTCCTGGGGTCAAACCAATTTTTCCACCTCGGCAACCCCCTCAAATTGGCCAAAAACTAACCCCAAAGTCCCATTTTCTGTGGACCCGTTTATTTTCTCCAGTTTTTCAACTAATTATTATTTTCTCGAGTACCCCTACCCCAGGCTTCCAACCCTTCTAGGGGGTGGACAATTGATATTTGTTTTTGTGGGAAAAAAAATGACATTTTATAGCAGCTGTTTTTTTGAGGAAGGTGGTAGATGACCAGGGTTGTTTTCACCATTCATAGGGGGTGGAAAATTGACTTTCTTTCCGGGGAAAAAATTAATATTTTGTAGGAGGCGTAGGTGACTAGAGTTGTATAACCGGCCCCGGGGGTTATTTTCACCCTTCAACGGGGTGGAAAATCAATTTATAAAAACACTTTAATAAACATACTGTTTTTCAATTATAGATAAGAAAAACTTCCACCCCCACGAAGGGTGAAAACAACCCCCGGTGGTGGTGACACAACCCTGGTCACCTACCACCTCCTGCAAAATACTAATTTTTTTTGTCGCAAAAACAATTATCAATTTTTTACCTACTACAAGGGTTGGAAGCCTGGGGTAGGGGTGGCTAAGGGAACAAATAAAGGGAAGTATGGGGATGGTTCTTGGCCCATTTGAGGGGGTTGCCAAGGTGGAAAAATCGATACAGTAACCTCAAAAAGGGAGGGGGGGGGGATATTGTCTAGTACGAGGCGCAAACATATAATACTATGTCTTTTATCAGCTCCCACTATGGTAAGTAGACTATTGTCACATCGTTTTCAAGTAGGTAAGTTGATTTTACCGGTAAAGTGCTAGTTGCTATTGTAAGTGAGGTACTTACCTACCTTGGGAAAATAAATAAGTGATTTCGAATCATGCAAATCAAAAGATGTTGAACTTGAAATTTTATTAATTCTTAATTAATATTTATAGTAATAGTACAATTAATTACAATTAGTAACATTATTCACAAAATTTGGATAATGTCAAAAAATTACTTAGTATCACTGTCAAAATAAATTGATCAAGAAATGTAAAATCTGATTTTTTATTTCATGAGCAGTTAGGGGAACAGATAAAATGTTATACACCACCAGTAAGTTTTGACCAGTCTCGTACTTTGTTGCCAGCCCTCACTACGATCGGGCGCAAAATCGTCTTCGACTGGTAAAACCTGTAATATACAGAGCTTTCAGTAATGATCACAGGACACGATGGTATTGCACTAAACAGAAATACCCTAAACCCATTGATGTTCTAGTTAAAGGTAGAACATTTATGATAATTCATTTATTCATCAAATTTAAGATTTTTTTAATATTAAAAGCTAATTTAAATGGGATTCCTTTTATCTGAATAAAAAAATGTTAGCAAGAAATAAATTATTACACCTAAATCAAAATAATCTTTATTTCCACAGACAACATGAATATAAACATTCGAATCGAACAATTCACAGTAAATAAAATAAATTACATAATAAAAACTTTTGTTACATGAGATTTAAATTAGAAAATGAATGAATACATTTTAATACGAAATGCCAAGAAATTATAACAAATGCTCAAAATGGCTGCCTTGAGTTTCTAAACACACATGGACTCTTCGTTTCATATTTTCGAATACGTTCTGTTAACTGATCAACAGTAATATTGCGGATTTCTCTTTCTATTGCCTCTTTTAATTCGTTCATGGTATGTAATCTATTTTTAAAAACATTGTTCTTCATGTGTCCAAATAAGAAATAATCACAGAGCGTTAGATCTGGAGACCGTGCAGGTCATAGTCCCTGGCTGACTAACCGGTCATTGTAAAACTCCCGTAAAAAATCAAGTGAAGCTCTTGCTGTATGGGCAGTAGCGCCGTCTTGCTGGAAATAATCATCTTGCAGTTCATCATCATGCAACTGCGCCAGAAATGGCTCGAAAATAGGAGTTTGATACCTTTGGGCATTAATTGTTTCACGAAAAAATATAGGGCCTATAATTCGCCTTCTGGATATTGCCACCCATACACCAACTTTTAAGGGGTGTAAGGGTTACCTTGTATGGATGCAAATGGAGTTTTTTGAGTGCTTTATGGGTTGCTCCAACTGAAAGACCTAAAAAAAATACATTTCATTGATTTGTCGTTTAGGTATATTAAGACATCTGAAGAGAACCGATTCCCAGTTTTATATATATTTTTTATTTGCATTCAGGTTTTGTATATAAACAAGAGTTTTAGTAGGTATCGTTATTAGTTATTGATAATAATTTTCACTAAAAAAATTCATATTTTATATTTTCAAGAAACTAAATATAAATGATATGTAATGTATTCAGTAATTAAAAAATTTAGTGTAAAAGTACCTACCTGTTTGAGCGGACAACTTTGGTATGGATTTTGTCGGGCTTTGATTCATTCTTTCTCGAACGTCGTTCATAACCACTTCAGTTAAAACAGTTGGCCTACCAGTGGATTTTCCTTTGCAAAGGCAGTGTTTCTTTGCAAAACGATCAACGAGTACATATTTACGATTTGAAAATGTGTCACATGGAATATTTGCGTCAAGAAATTTTTCCATAAATTCTTCGATGCATGATTGCAATGAATACTTCCCTGATCCATCTTCGTTGCGAGATTTCATGCAACTTTGTCGGAAAAAACCGTCAGCAAATATAATTGAAAACGCACCCTTAGATACATACGAATTAAAATATCCCTAGTATGGAAGGTTCTGACATGGCTAAAACATGACAAGCCTAAAAGATGAACTAAAAAATCACGTGTCCTGTGATCATTATTGAAAGCTCTGTATTATTAATAATTAGATGGTATATTTGTATTTAAATGGATGTATGTGGAAATCAATGCATTTTATAGTAACTATGTTGATATTCACAGTCTACGGCACTAATTTCAAATTCTGTCTTCTAGGTTGTTATACTACAGATGTTATTGGATCCTGCGCTTTCGGTCTGGACTGCAACAGTTTCAAGGAACCGGATTCCCCTTTTAGGATATTTGGAAAGAGGATTTTTGTCGAGACCGCCATTGACTCTATGAAGGGCTTCTTTAGTCTCAGTTTTCCTAATGCTGCACGACTCCTTCGATTGACCGCACTACCAAAAGAAGCCACCAATTTTTATAAGAAGACCGTAGAGGATACCGTTGCCTATAGGGATAAAAATAATTACATACGAAAAGACTTTTTACAACTGCTTATAGATATCAGAAACAAAGATCAAGAGACTGGACATAAAGGTACTAGTATGGGTAGCGTAAGGCTAATTTTGATTATTTATTGCAAACGTCTTGCAGAATCGTGTGTATAGGTTCTCAATAGGAGAAATCGAAAAAAAATTGAATTTCGTCGATTACACCCAAGTAACAATTTTAAGATACTTTTGATTTGTTTAGGATTTAAAAGTGCTTTAGTATGTTCAATAAAACGGTATTGGTTTTAAAATTACCTTAAGCTAAACTAAAAGTTCTTAAAGACCACTTAATCTTATGTAAAGAATTTAATGTACTCTTTAAATTACAATAAAAAAAACTATTTGTTTTTAATGCCCTATTGATCTTATACTGGTTTTATAATACTCTTGACATTTACTTACTTTAAAACTGGTTTGCGTTTTTAAGAGATTAAATAGCCAGTTGGTTTTAAAACAATCCATTTTGGAACAAATAGTTTTAATGTAGTTTTATGGAGTACCCTTGATGTACTCATTAAAACCCATTAAGAAAACTATTTTATCTTAAGCCATCAGCCATCAAAACCATGATGTAAAATCATGCACTGCAAGTAAAGAGCAGTTCAAGTGCAGTAACTGTGTATCTGTTAAACAAAAACAGAATGTTGATATTGATGTGAACCATGCAGTGTGGGATTATGGCAGATATTTCGCTTACAAAAAAGTTTATGAAAAGTTTAAGTTTGACCTTTTCGGCTCGAAATAGCAACTACCTAATCCTAAACAATTATTGCCACCCACATTGTACTCATTATGGATCAAGCTCCAGTTCTCCTATTTCGTCCTTTTCTACGGCACATCAAAAACGTCGATCTTTGTCAGTCTACTACCAAAATGTGAGAGGTCTAAAAAGTAAAACTAATGTTCCTATTAACGCATCTGTCACTTGCAAGTACGATGTCTTAGCCCTTTCTGAGACCTGGTTAGACAATAGTGTAAATAACACGGAATTGATAAGTCCCAAATTTTCAGTTTATAGATCTGATAGAGAGTTTCTTAGAACTGGCAATTCTAGAGGTAGAGGGGTACTTATAGTTGACTCCTCCTTCTCCACTAGTCGATTAGAATTAAAAGCAAAATTTAATGATTTATTCTTTGTTGATGTTGTTGGAGTAAAAATAGTATTGGACAATAATACGTTATATCTATTTGCTATTTATATACTTCCTAATATAACTATTAATGATTATCATTCGATATTGATATAATCAGCTCCATATAAAATATACAGGGTGTCCCACGACGAACTGCGGCGATCGATATCCCGAAAGTAGACATCGGAAAATTTTGAAAATTTGGTAGTAAACTAATGTCGATGAGGGCAAGTCGGCTAAAATATTTTCAAGATGGTGGCACTTCCGGTTATACCGGAAGTCTATACCAACCTGCTTATTTTAAATGGGGCACCCTATATATTATTACATTTTTGGATTGTACGTAAAATTCTAGGCCGATTTTTTGTATCATGTCCTATACCTAGGTCTCTCCGTTTTTGAAATATTTCAATTTTTATGTCAAAAATGACGTTTGCGGGCCCTAAAAGCATTATCAATTTTTCGTATAAGGAAGCCTTTATCATCTAATTTGGGTTCGATTCTTTGTTGAAAAAGACCTACTTTAATAGAGTTTTTATAATATTTTGATAAGTATTAATATAGAGTGTTCAAAAAATAAGAATAAAGATGAAATTGAGAAAACTGTCAATAATCAATTTTTTCAAATGGAAACCCCCAATTTTAATAATTTTATCTTATTCACCATTAAAAATAAGGGTAACTTTGTATATGGATGTCTATTCCGAAAATTTTTTGTTTTCGAGATATTCCCAATTCAATATTTCTATATGGTTATTTTGTTATGGATATTAAGTTAAATTACTCTTAGTTGGCTATGGCGGCGTTGAGTGCTAAACAAATGTATGTAGCTGTCACTTACCATTTGACAAATATCAATTATTATCATGCCGGGGCGCTTAAATTATACGCACGAAGATTATTTAAATTTGTTCATAATCTATGGAGAATGTAACAAAGTTTTATCAAGAACATGTCAAATATTTGCTAATAGATATCCAGATAAACAAAAACCGTCTCCAAACAGTATTAAACGAATAATGGAGAATTTCAAAAATTTTCGCACCGTTAAGGCAACAGTTCATAAAATAAAACCAATTGTCGATGATGAAAATATCGAAATTGCTATTTTGGGATATTTTGCGGCATATCCTATGACATCCTTAAGACAAGTGGCCTTACAAACAGGAAACTCCAAGAACTCTATTCATAGAATTCTTTTGACACACAAATTCCATCCCTATTCCATTTCTATGGTTCAACACCTAAAGGACACCGATTTGACCAGAAGAGTTGACTTTTGCGAATTTATTTTAACAATGTTACAAGGCGACTTTCGATTTTTGGACAACATAATTTGGACTGACAAGGCAAAATTTACGAAAAATGGACTTTTCAACAGACATAATTCCCACTTTTGGTGTGATTCAAATCCCCATGCCGTGAGATTGCGAAATTATCAAGAAACCTGGCAATTTAATGTGTACTGTGCTGTGAGAAATGATGGAGTCGTAAAACTTAATTTTTATGAAGAAAACTTAAATGGTAATGAATTAATACTTAAATAGTTTCTGTTTTTCAAATTACGTATCAACTTTTTTTAGGTGAAAGATATTTGAATATACTACAAGATTTAGATAATGAATATTTGAACAATTTACCGCTAGCTGAACATAAGCAAATATTTTACCAACACGATGGCGCGCCACCACACAGCAGCTTCATAGTTAACAACTTCTTGGAAGAAACTTTTTACGTTAAGTGGATTGCTAACAATGGACCTTTTCTGTGGCCTCCCCGTTCTCCTGATCTGTCTGTCTTAGACTATTTTATATGGGGAACAATAAAAGATATGGTTTATTTCAATCCAGTCACAACAATGAAAGATTGTCAGGCAAGAGTAAGGAATGCTTTTGAAAGATTATCTCCAGGTTCTATTAGAGCGGCCACCCATGACGAACTAATCAAGAGGTGCGAAAAATGTTTGGAAGTTCAGGGTGGACACTTTGAACACTTATTAAAATAAAATATTTTCCTGAGTATAAGTAGTTATACTGTTAGTATTTTATGTAAGAACCTTTTGTATCTAAGTTACATTTGTTTAATTATTTTATGAACTGTTGCAGTGCCAAATTTTTTGAAATTCTCCATTATTCATTAAATACTGTTCGGAGACGGTTTTTGTTTCTCTGGATATCTATTAGCAAATATTTCACATGTTTTTAATAAAACTTTGTAACATTCTCCATAGATTATAAACAAATTTAAGTAATCCTCGTGTGCATAATTTAAGCGCCCCGGCATGATAATTAATACTTGTCAATTGGTAAGTGACAGCTACATACATTTGTTTAGCACTCAACGCCGCCATAGCCAACTAAGAGTAATTTAACTTAATATCCATAACAAAATAACCATATAGAAATATTGAATTGGGAATATCTCGAAAACAAAAAATTTTCGGAATAGACATCCATATACAAACTTACCCTTATTTTTAATGGTGAATAAGATAAGATTATAAAAATTGGGGGTTTCCATTTGAAAAAATTGATTTTTGACAGTTTTCTCAATTTCATCTTTATTCTTATTTTTTGAACACTCTGTATTAATACTTATCAAAATATTATAAAAACTCTATTAAAGTAGGTCTTTTTCAACAAGGAATCGAACCAAATTAGATAATAAAGGCTTCCTTATAGGAAAAATTGATAATTCTTTTAGGGCCCGCCGTCATTTTTGACATAAAAATTGAAGTATCTCAAAAACGGAGAGACCTAGGTACAGGACATGATACACAAAATCGGCCTAGAATTTTGCGTACAATCCAAAAATGTAATAATATATAGGATGTCCCATTTAAAATAAGCAAGTTGGTATCGACTTCCGGTATAACCGGAAGTGCCACCATTTTGAAAATATTTTAGCCGAGTTGCCCCCATCGACATTAGTTTACTACCAAATTTTCAAAATTTTCCGATGTTTACTTTTCGAGATATCGATCGCCGCAGTTCGTCGTGGGACACCCTGTATACAACCAACAAGTCATGATACTAGGTGATTTTAACATTGCAGATTACTCTAATTATCTAATAACAAACAAACCAGTAGGACGTACTGTATGTACCTTTATTAAATTTTCTTAGATTTAACTCAACGCAATTTTATAAAAAACTCTATGGAGAGACTATTAGATTTGGCACTTACAAATATCGACAGTAAAATCGAAAAAGCTGTGGACATTCTGATCAATGAAGCTAGCCATCACCCGGCCTTAACTGCGTTCATTATTAAATGTTACTTTGCAGTGTGGCATCAATAAACAGAAAACTAATATTATTCATTATAATTTTCGTAAGGTCAACTATATTGATCTCTATCAATGCCTGGCTGAAGTCAATTGGAACTTTCTTAATGACTTTAGCGACATAAATTTAGCGTGTGAGCAATTGTATGACAAAATTTATAAAGTACTAGACACATATGTTCCCAAAACCAAAAAACATAATAGAAATTATCCTCCATGGTTCTCATCTCAAATAATTAAAGATATTAATTCGCATGGAAAAAATACAAAACACATGAGGATATTCAGTCGCTAAATGAATTTAAATCTCTTAGAAAACAAATTAAAAAATCAATTGATACCGCTTACAAAGAATACTGCACTGGGGGAAAACATTTGTGATAATCCACAGAAACTTTGGCAATTCATAAATAATAACAGAAAAGTGTCCAGTATACCCACATCGATGCATTATAACGGTGCTAATATTGAGGGATCAACAGAATATTGCTAATGCGTTCGCAAACTTTTTCCAAAATTCTTTTATACTGCCCGACCCACTAAATATTTGAACATAACAATGATGTTACCGCTGATAATTTCTATCTGAATCTGATTTTTACAAAAGTCTAAAAAAACTAAAACCTAAATTTACCACTGGTCCAGATAAAATACCAGCATTTCTCATTAGAGATTGCGCCTCTGTAGTAGCTCAACAGTTAAAAATACTCTTTAATCTTGCCATTGAAACTACATTTCCAAATATATGGAAAACGTCCAAAATTGTACTCATTTTTAAAAAAGGCGAACGGACAAATATCAAAAATTACAGACCGATCACGATAGTCAATAACTTTTCTAAAGTATTCGAAATCCTATTATATGAACATACGTATTTCTATATGCACAACCGCTTAAGTCAATTTCAACATGGGTTTATTAAAGGTAGATCCACTGTCACAAATCTCTTCTGGGGGGCGAGCGTAGGTGAGTCTTTACTATGTACATACTTCGGTATGCGATGTAAAGCAACGACAGGCGCAGTTAGTACTTGGATTGGTGACCATTCCAACGGAAACCGCGTTCTCGCCTCACATATCTTCCAGCGGCTTGTATATCAGTGTATGCGCGGAAGCTATACAACCTTAGGCGAGGGTTGTATAGGAGATATATCATCCTTCGGAGGGGATATAAAGCCGTCGGTCCCTTGTCTATTAAATGTTAGGCAAGTAAAAGATCCCTACTCTTCTTAAGGGAAGAGGTTCGGCAAAATTCCTGGTTGGGGTTAGCTCGTCTACAGGCGTCGGTGTTAGGCCTCAGTAGCGGAAATAGGCCGACGTTAAATAAATGTATAAAAAAAAAAATCTCTTCTGTATCACACAATTAATAGCTGAATCTATAGACACAGGCCTTTAAACTGATGTTCTATATACTGATTTTTCTAAGGCCTTCGATGGATTGGACCACAGCATTCTCATTGCAAAACTTCAGATTCATGGTTTTTCAACGAGTATGTTAGAATTTTTTAGATCGTACCTTACACATCGTAGGCAATATGTTGAATGCTTTGGTTATCGGTCTGTCTAAGTCTTAGTAACACCTGATGTTCCTCAAGGGTCCAACCTGGGCCCTCTACTCTTTCTATGCAGAAAAAAACGCGAGTACTAATGAAAAATGAAATAACTTTTTCAGGGGCGAGCGTAGGTGCGTCTTTACTATGTACATACTTCTGCTGGATGAATGTCTAAATTGGAAGATCCACTGTGAAAGTGTTATATCTAAATTAAATTATATAGTCTTTCAGTTTAGAAGTATAAGAAATGTACTAAATATTGATCAGTTGCTAAAGCTATATTACGCTCAAGTCGATTCAAGACTTTGGTACGGTATTTGCTTCTGGGGCGCCTCCACCTCATCACTTAATGTTTTTATAGCTCAGAAGCGGGTTATAAGGTGCATGACTGGTATATCAAATACTGACTCGTGTAAAAATATATTTAAAAAATACAAAATTTTATCATTGCCGTCTCTTTTTATATATGAGCTTTGTTTGTGTATATTCAAAAATAAGTATAGATTTTTATATAACAAAAATATGCACGCTACTAATACAAGACAAAAACATGATTTTCATATACCATTTCAAAGATTAAATGTAACGTTCAATTCCCCTAATAGTCTGGGACTTAAGATTTACAACAAATTACCTCTTGACATCAAAGAAAGTAGTACTTTTTTTGAATTTAAGAAACGCTTAAAAACATACTTAGCTGATAAATGTTTTTATAGATTGGATGAATACTTCTGTATGTAATTTTAATTGGTTTATACGTTGTATACATTATATATCATATTATTATTTATTTATATTTCGACCGATTGGTTTATACTGTGCTGTTTATATTTCTTATACATTACTTTGTGCGTTCTGTAATTTACAATATTGACTTGTTCTATCCAATATTCTGTAATTGGCCTTGGAATTAATAAAGTATCTAACTATCTATCTATTCGATATGCGATGTAAAGCAATGTCAGGCGCGGTTAGTAGTTGGATGGGTGACCGTTCCAACGAAGACCGCGTCCTCGCCGCACACATCTTCCAGAGGCTTGTATATCAGTGTATGCGCGGAAGCTATACAACTTTAGGCGAGGGTTGTATAGAGGATCCTTCGGAGGGGATGTAAAGCCGTCGGTCCCTTGTCTATCAAATGTTAGGCAAGTAACACCATGCGAGAATCGAAAAAAATGTCCGGAATAAAGTTTACGTATTTTTTGCGTAGAATCCGATTCCGCAATAAAAAAATAGGGGTATACATTTGAAATTTTAAAGTTGCCCCTCGCCCCACTCACAGGGTGGTGGTTGTTGAGGTCATTTTGGTATCAGTGGATAGTTTTTTGAAAAATTTTTGACAAGTATTTTTTTTTTAATTTTCGATTTGATGCAAACTGTTCGAGATTTTCCACCGTTCCCATACTTTTCTAACACCCGGTATGTATCAATAAGTTCTCTAAATGCTCTTTTGATTATCTGTCGCCACCTTTCTATTTCTATTTTTTACTTTTTTGTTTCTTTTCTTTGGTTTAATTAAATTGACAAGCATTTTATTTTAATTTGTAATTTTTATAAAAAAATTCAGATTGTTAAGTTACACTACTCACTCACAAACAAGGACTCATCAAAGTTTTTCGTGTGTTCAGCTGGTTTATTCACACCTGTTTATGGTATTATGTAAGAAATGTGTACTTCCTTCCCTCAACTCAGTTTTAAAATGAGAGTAATAAAACGATGTTTTAAGTCTTGTAAGATTTAAAATGTTCTATAAACTTGCAATCAGTTTTAATCAAGATCGCGCCACGTTTTATATAAAATACAGACTCCGCCATGATGGACATTTTCAATAGCCAGAGAAAAAAATATTATTATTAAAATATATGCGCCTTGCATCCTTAAATAACTAAAGAACGGTGTGTCCAAACATGCAATTTAATTAAAAAAAATGCATTCAGATGTTTAAATGCAAAATAAAATTTGACAAAATTTTGAAATGTTTTTTAAATAATAAAAACAAAACATTAAATTGATGGCGCTCGAGTTATGTAGGAGTGTTTTATTATATTTTGTTAGAAAAGTGCCATCCGTTGTTAAATTCTTTACCAGAATAGTTTGCATTTTAATATTATTTTTTTTTTATACATTTATTTAACGTCGGCCTATTTCCGCTACTGAGGCCTAACACCGACGCCTGTAGACGAGCTACCCCCAACCAGGAATTTTGCCGAACCTCTTCCCTTAAGAAGAGTAGGGATCTTTTACTTGCCTAACATTTAATAGACAAGGGACCGACGGCTTTACATCCCCTCCGAAGGATGGTATATCTCCTATACAACCCTCGCCTAAGGTTGTATAGCTTCTGCGCATACACTGATATACAAGCCGCTGGAAGATGTGTGAGGCGAGGACGCGGTTTCTGTTGGAATGGTCACCCATCCAACTACTAACTGCGCCTGTCGTTGCTTTACATCGCATACCGAAGTATGTACATAGTAAAGACGCACCTACGCTCGGCCCTTGAATACTATTTATGATCTGCTTTACCACTTGAGTTGCCGTTTTAACTATTTCACACAAAAGTTGTCCGACTTTAGTAAACAAAATAAAACCCTTTTAGGATTAATTATTATAATGATTCTCAAGGTAATTTAGTCTGCTGCAAGTATATTTTAAATGCAAAATATCAGTTAATAAGTTTTAATACATAAATTTAAAGATGCCTTGAAGAACTTTTTAAGAAGATAATAAAACCAAATGGTTTTAATATAGTTTTAAAGTTTAGTCTTGAAGACCCTTTTAGGATGGGCCCTTTTTGGCTAGAAGCTGCTTTATGGTGGTCCTAAGGCCATCTTGAAGATCATTTGGTTTTATTCGAAGTTTTATTGTATAGTTTTAAAGCGACCTTGGATATCGCAATAAAAGCATTAGTGTTAGTTGGGCAGCGCCATCTATCATGAATCGAAAAAAATTCTTCAGGCAAATCGTATTTTTACCCGTAGAATCCGAATCTGCAATAAAAAATAGGGGTTCCTATTTAGAAGAGAAACTAATTTTTTAACACTTTTTGACGAAATGTAAGTTTTCAGTTACATGTATTTTTAGGAGACGGAAAATCATTAACGATGGATGAAATTTCGGCTCAGAGTTTCGTGTTCTTCCTCGCTGGTTTCGAAACGAGTTCCAGCACTATGACGTTTGCGCTGTACGAATTAGCAGCTCACCAGGACATTCAAGAAAAAGTTAGGAAAGAGATTAACACAGTTTTGACGAAACACGAAGGTCAAATTACGTACGACTCGCTCAACGAAATGAAGTATATGGGCCAGGTTATTGACGGTAAGTACTATCAAAGACTATATACTCTATCCAATGCCAGTTTAAAACGGTATAAAAATAAAGAGCCCGGCATTCCTTTGTAAACCGACCTCAAACGCGTACCATCCATAGGCGCGCGAAACTTATTTCTCAAGGCAATACATATCCTCCAATATTTTAAAAATCGTTTATAATCACGTAACGCTGTTTCGCAGACTTATTAACTAATAAATTATGTCTAAAAATGGTGAAATGATAGGTAGGTAGATGTAAACCTATTGTATGTTCGTTTGTATAAAGGATTGTAATATAATAATACTTTTATATAAAAGAAAATCTTGATATTATAGAAAATGTCACCATCAAGCAAAACCAACAGGAAGGTGTGAGTAGTTTTTGACAGGATGGGAAGAGAAAAGGTGTCCCAACCAAAAGTAGGCACCCTGAATAATTTTGGATAAAATATTTTTGAAAAATTGGTGATACACGTCGACTTTGTTTCCAAGGGGGACACATTCTAATGTAATACTTGTATACCTATCATCATCCCTCTACCCTACACGGTCACCCTCTCAAAAAATTCAAATGGCAAAGGGGTCGAGTGATACATATTTTGAGAGGTTTGAAAGGAATTTCCTACAAAACTGTGTATTTTTAAGCTTTTATCGATTCGTTCTTAAGGAAAATAAATTTTATTTTTGATGATTACACACAATCGAAATCGTTTAAAAAATCTAAAGTACACACAAATTTATAAAAAAAAAATTACATTTGTTAGTGCTCTCAAATCAGCACGAGTTTTTTTCTTCGACAAAAAACACTTTTCCTGTCCTTTAGTTTTAGAATAATAAAAGACGAGTAAGTATTTGATAGTTCTTGAACATTAATATGTTCACAACCAATTTTAAATCGAGCTTGAATTCTGTGAGATTTTTAGTGAACAGAAAAAAAAATTATTGCTGAAAACTCACGTAAAACAATGATTTATGGCATATTTATTATCTTATTAATTTTACTAATAGTAACAAAAAAAAACCTGAAGTTTGAAAAATATTGGGTTAATTTTAAACAGCCATAAATTGGCGCGTTGTGACGTCAACACCCTGAAATCCAATCACAGAGGTTGTCTCTGTTCAAGATTGTTTATTAATTTTGGTCTCTGTTAACATAACATAACCTCTATTATTGACAGCACTCAGCACTTTTCTATTTTAGGTAAATTATCAGCGGCACCTTTAACATATCCCTCTTCCACTTGATTCCATTTTGATTGTAGAATTAATAAAACATAAACCAGAAACTGATAAAATAATATTTTCACTCCAAACAATACAAACATAAAAATATAAATTTAACGTTTTAGGTTAGTCATCTGATGTGTAATGTCGGTGAAGGTTAAACCTAAACTACAGTACAAAATATTAACGTCCGACGCTTTCACGAATAACTTGTGCGGCATTTATCTGGATTCTGATTGGCCAATATTTACACGTCCACTGCTTTAGACCAATCACAGTACAAGTATTATAAATTGAAATTCTGAGAAGTTTTAGAGGAAAGCTTTCTTTAACACACAGTCAGAATCTAATTATATCCATAATCTCATTGGTTTTCCGGGTAGATACGTAATTCTGGCGCGTAAAAATGCCCGTTTTAAAAAGCAGTGAAATTATCAGCAGGTTGTTTTAACGATATTTTCTTAGAAATAATTCTTATTAGAAAAGTAAATTGTTGTAAATAAATAAAATGTTTTATTATATCATTTTCACGACACAAATTGTTAAAATAATATTAGTGGGAAAACCCTATTAAAGAGTAATGCCAATCTGATGAATCGACATTTTACTTAAATGGTGAGGTAAACAGGCACAATAAGCAGGTTCAACATTTTTTATTTTAACTGAAATCGAGAGATTTTATGATTAAAAAACAATAACAAAAAAATTGAGCGCAAAATTTTAAGATTCACGTTTGCTGTAAGCGTTTTAAAACCAAGGATCGACGCGAGGCTAGAAAACGTACCTGTGCACGAGACTAGGCCGCGTGACGTCAGTAGCCAGACACGCCGGGCCAGCTGGCCCTCTGCATTTACGATAACACACTTAAACACACAACAAGGCCGCAGTAATCAGTTTGATGTGGTTAGAATGGGTACGATATTAAAATGCCAAACAGAAAGTGGTGTTTTGTACCAAAATGTACAAATACGTCCACTACAACACCCCAAAAAAATTTTGTAACTGTTCGAAAAGCTCCTGAACAACGTAAAAAGTGTTTTGACCGAGCTCGGCGAGATGTAAAAACAGTGTCACCCACATCGACCCTGTACTGCTGCGAAGATCATTTCGACTTAGAAAAAGATATAGAAAATTATATAGAATACAAGAACAGCGAGTGCTCAGCGAGAAAAGGGCAAGGCAGAAAGACATCGCGAAATATTTGCAGCCAGTGGCGCCGGCGGGGCCCTCAACCGAAAATTCCGAACCTGCAATCGTGGAAGTAATCGAGGTGGAGCATGAACAACTGCCTGAACCTTTAGCGGTAAAAATTCAGCTACGATTATGTAACAAGGCATGCCAAACAAAACAGGTACATTTTAGAAGTAGGTCAGTTCAAATACCACAAAAACTGAAAGTAACGGATGCTGCTGTATCGCCGGTAAAATTTCCAGCGCCCGCTAAACCTATTTCAGAGCCGACAAAAAAACGTTTGCGGCTGGAAAATGAACGGGCAAGTACTGATAGTCCCACAGTAACAGAAACATCCGAATGTGATTCGCATGAAGCCGGTGACAGCAGCACTGAAAATAGTAACAGTGAAACTGACCAGCTTACTGTCGAGATCAAACAGAGCCAATATAAGGGAATTATTTTTTAATATGACTGGTATATGACTGGTGGTCGAGAGGTGAGCGCACTTGCCTCATGTGTAGCCCCTTCCTGCACAAGGCTCTTCTAGAGATAAGTATACATTATTATATGTACACTCTGTACTATTATGGTAAAACTCACTTCATTTGATGATGATTCGCTAATATACAATAATTTCGATACTTCCCGTTGTTACAATTAAAATTAAATGGGAAATAACAACGTCAACGCACCATCATGTGCATAGAAACAATCGGAACTATTTGAATTGGGCAGGCACGGTGACGCGTTCCCGCGCCGGGCGCTGATTGGGTGAAAGTTAGTAGGCAACCTCCCTCTTGTTTACTAATCTTGACCTAGGCGTTCCGAAAACATCCGAGGTTCTCCGAGACTATCCGCTGTACCACCCCGCCATTAGCGGTCTGTGCAATACGCTGGGTGTATGGTGTATGTGCTTTGTGCCCTAGTTTGAATATTTAAGTATACCTATCAAATAAATTTTTACAAAGGCCAAACCTGTTTTTTGTCATAACTTTGACAGGGAATGAAATAACGGATTCATATTTGGTACGGCTAATGTACTAACGAGCCCCAAGAGATACATGTATAAAAAAAATATATCCAGGTCCGGACTCACTATAATTTATGTTTCTTCTTTGCATCAATAAAACATCACCCTGTATATGCTTTTTTGAAATTTCGATACGATATTCGAAAAGAGCAAGAAAAAACAAACAAAATGGCCTATTTCATTTTTTTGTTACACCTTCGTGGTTATTTAAATACGTTGTTAAATGTGCAAGAAAATGGATTACAGAACCCTATTAAATGAGAGGCACGTGAAATAAATAGTTTTATAACTAAAATTTGCAAAAATTCTATTGAGCCTAGGTGGTCTGGGTGAATCCTAATTCCGGCACGTTTTAAAGGTCCATTTTGGTAAAAAACTGTGGTCCTAATAAGTAATCGGGTATGAAATAACAAAATTTTTAATCAATCACAGTAGGCTTGTTCAAAGAATAAAAGTGACAGATAATTTAAACCATTTAGGCCTAAGCAACCAGTTACTTTGATCAAGGAAATCATCAACATTTTATACTTAATAAAAATTGGAAAAGAGAACAAACTAAAATCTAAATAAATAAAATATTTTCCATTCAATTAACAATAAATAACAAAACAATAACTAAATGTGTTTAAAAATAAAACGTAATTGACACTAAAGTAAATTTTCAAAATGTCCTCCCCCACATTCTGTGCATTCTCTTGCGCGTTTAGAAAGGTCACCAATTGCTCGACGTATCATTTCTGGATTATTCCGTATTTCGTCGCAGGTTGTAACGATGCGCTGGATTAAATGTTGTCTACTTTCAATTTCAATGCTATAAACCTCGTTTTTTAAGTGGCCCCATAAAAAGTAATCACAAGGGTTACAATCAGGAGATCTTGGTGGCCATTCATGTGGACCCCCGCGTCCAATCCATCTATTAGGATATACATTGTTTAAGTGTTCTCTTACTTGAAGGTTAAAATGTGGTGGGGCCCCATCATGCTGAAACAACATGCCTCTTATACCGATATTTTCTAACATATTCGGTAAATTGTTTTGAAGAAAATCAAAGTAAATTTCAAAATTCAATATTTCTTCAAAAAAATGTGGCCCTATCAAATGTCTATTCACAAGTCCGACCCAAACATTTACAGAAAACCTGTGTTGCAAACGGCGTTGGCGTACCGCATGTGGGTTTTCCTGTGCCCATTTATGATTATTTCGTGAATTGTTTACTCCATCCCTTGTAAATAAGGTTCTGTAAATGACTGGGCGATGGTTAGACAACCAATGAGCTGTGTCTCACAGAAAACTTTAATAACAGCATATTTTGGTCTAATTCACTCTGTACTTATCTATGCAATTTTGGTCTGGGGTCACTCTCCACATGCTGCAACTGCTTTTGCGATACAAAGAAAAGCAGTAAGGGTAACTGCGGATTTAAGTTACAGAGAAGATTGCAAGGAATCTTTTAAGAAACTGAAAATCCCAACTGTGTATAGTATTTATATTTTGCAATGCCTCCTATATATCAAAGATAATGAAACAAAATATGTATCACGCGCTCGGCTACATTCCCATCATACCCAAAGTATTGGGAACTTACATATTGATTGACGCAATGGGACAGCATACCATGCAATAAATTTTTTTAACGCGTTACCACATAATATTAGGAAACTAGATTATACACATTTCAAAATTGTAATAAAATCGTTTTTAATTGAAAATGCTTTCTATTCGTTCAACGAGTTTTTTGACGCAGATTTTTCTACTTTATGTAAGTAACATATTCTTATGTTTTTTTTGCACCTTAAATTATATTTGAATGTTATCTATCTCAGATCTGTTTGTTTTTTATCTCATATTTGTTTGTTCTGTATATCATATTTGCTATATATTTATTAATTTCTTTTGTATACATGTAATACGACTGCAATTTCTTGTATTTTGGGTATATATATATTCACTTTTTTTTTTCATTTTTTATATCTGTATTGCTGACTTGTGTAAATACTCATGTATAATGCACCAATAAATACTTACTTACTTACATACTTACTTACTTACTTACTATAAAACTATTTATTTCACGTGCCTCTCATTTAATAGGGTTCTGTAATCCATTTTCTTGCACATTTAACAACGTATTTAAATAACCACGAAGGTGTAACAAAAAAATGAAATAGGCCATTTTGTTTGTTTTTTCTTGCTCTTTTCGAATATCGTATCGAAATTTCAAAAAAATATATACAGGGTGATGTTTTATTGATGCAAAGAAGAAACATAAATTATAGTGAGTCCGGACCTGGATATATTTTTTTTTATACATGTACCTCTTGGGGCTCGTTAGTACATTAGCCGTACCAAATATGAATCCGTTATTTCATTCCCTGTCAAAGTTATGACAAAAACAGGTTTGGCCAAAAATTATTTAACACCCAGCAACCTCGTAATGAAGGCCCAATGAGACATTTCTATAGGAGGTTCCGGTTACCACTGATGTTCTCTACCTCCTATTAAGCTATGTCCCTCTCATGATGCAACACCCTGTATAGACAGATTTGAAGGTAGATAATTATTATTGTACTTATATTTTCTGTTGCATTTGCTTATTTACTATGCTGTCTTTGTACGCCATGATACTTATGTCGATTATTTTATTTAAGACTTATTTAATAAATCTATTATACATATATACTGAATCATTTTTTCCTGTACCCCTTATAGAAGTTTTAAAGTGTACCGTATCTTCACTTTGGAAAATAAGACCCAAATCAAATTCGAGACAAAATACCTTTTACTAACCTTTATTTTAAACATAATATTAAAAATAGTAATATTTCCTAAACGCCAAGTAAAATTATCTGCAACTTTTATTAAAGAGTCCCTGTTACTGCGTGGTCTTTTTCAATTTTTCTTTAAATTTAGAACGTAAGAAATGTACATATATTTTTCAAAGTTAAATGGCCTGATAAAATAAATAATTTACAGACAAAATCATTGACTCATTTTCCAAAAATTTAAATACGAGATACCCTAAAATCTTGTATCAGCAACTGGATTTTCTCAGCACACTATGCCGCTGTAAGATACCACAATGTGAGATGTCATTAAAGTCTCGGCAAATTGTTTTAAATAAAGGCTCACTCACCAAGAAAACTATTACTTTGGTAAGCGAGCCTCCATTTAAAACAATTTGCCCGTCGGGGCTTCAAAGATAACTCGGGTAATGGTATCATCATACCAAGTGACTGAATTACCGATTCTAGGTAGTTTTTCACTAGTCACAAGTGAATTAGTTCAATAAAGGTAAGTAAACTGTATGTTTGCCTTTTATTTATTTATTTTTAATTATAATACTTTAATATTCGCAAGTGAATACTTAAATTAAGACAGGTGTAGTATTTCATAATGATATGCAAACAGATTAATAAAAGTAATGTTGCGGACCTCCAGCGTATGCGACCCACCATACGCCTTAGCGTTTTGTGGGCCGCATAATATCAACCGCTACGTCCCTACTGTCCACGGGAGCGCGATCTACTTCGAGTTGGTGAGGAAGGCAACCATTTTTAATGGCGTATACAGTTGATAATCATACGAAACTCGGTTTATCCAAGGCATCCTGGTGGATTTTGGGATTATCAACACAGAAAAATTTTCTCCATCTGCTGTTGTTTCGTTTAGCGGAATATTTTGTTGTTGTGAGTAAATTTTAACTGCGGAAGCAGGATATTTAAGTATACAAGGCTTTCCTTTGGAAGTATCGTGTCGACTTGAAAGACGGACTCGACCCCATTCATCCAACTGTGGCTTTCTAGGAACATCGGTGGATTGTTCCCTCATCAGTGAAGTTCCACGGACGGGGCATCCACACACAGTAGAAAGTTCCAGGGCTGGAGAGACTATTATCAACCCCCATCCTCGGGCCAATTTTTTTCGTCCCGAAGACACCTCCGTAGGGCTTAAGGTTCTCCAACGTCGAAGTCGGTATCGTACCACTCTAGATAAGTGTGTTGTTTTTATTTACCGGGGACCACCTTCAGTGGTTCGGCGCGGTTATATCCATTCATACTTACTTTTGTATTTCAACTTGTACATATTTAAAGATTTTATGCATTTATATTTATTTAAGGAGGTTCTCTAAATCAGACCCATTGTGGCAGAATTTATTACCATTAACCCTCACGTTGTAAACCGATGTGTAGCTACACGAGGCATTTTATTAATGTTGTAACTTATTAATCAAGAAATTTGCCACATCTTTTGAACATCGCCAGGTTACATGCTAGAGAACCAATATTTGTAAATGCCGTAATATAGTGCATTTCATTTTTAAAGAAAGTGTCATTATTTCGTCTGCGACCACTACGTATGGAACCCTCAGTGATTTGTGTAAGTAAGTAAACTAATAATGTGTCATAGTTTATGTAAACTTGGGCTTAACGCCCTGAGATAGTGTGAGCTAGAGAAATTTTATCGTGGGCACGTTACATCACTTATCCGGGTTAAGTTGTGCCTGCGATATCTGCTACGCTACAGTAGCCCAAGTGATTTCTTTATGTAATATCTTATAACCACTAATATCCAACGTATTCATTTGTTTATGTACGTGTAAATCGTAGCAGTAAGTCAACACTTTAATCATAGCGGCTGCAATGCTTACTTATTGCTACCTACCTCGGAAAATAATTTAATTACCCTAGCTGAAACGTTCAATACCACTAAAACATAGCTTAGTGACTCTAGCCTTCACTTATCACTATTAAAATATTCGAATTATTTCCAATTAAAGTTGTTCACCTGCGGCAAGTCATCAGTTTTAGAAATCTCCATTTACCTACCACAATTAACCCGTTTACCTGTCCCACATAGTATGCAACTTTTTAGCAGCTATAATTAAATTTTCACTTGCCACTACTAAATTTTTTTCTCAGTGTACGTTATTTAATAGTAGCGAATGATAAGAAACGTTATCCATAACTATAACTGAATTTGGGAGAATATTAGGTAACAGCTCTTCAGCGTACCATTTTTCAAACAAATCCGTGGTCATATCTTCGTGATAGTCAACAGAGCAGTTTTATATTTTTGGTTAACAAGAGCAGTGCGTTGAGTTCGAACCCATTTTTACTTCCGACATGCAGAATTATAGAATCTTAGTTAATTCAAGCATCCTTTTTATAATACCTGTATCAGTCAGTCTCCAAAAAACCATTTTAAAAATATTTTTTTAAAGAAATATTACAGTGAATAATGATTATATTAGGTAAATATAACACAAATGACTTTCATTTTTTTATTATCAGGAGAAAACCACCGCGCAAAGTTAAATAAACTGCCCGGTTCCACGAAAACAGTTTCACACAGCACTTTCTTGTTTTTAGAACTGATCACCCGAACATCAGACTACATATCTCACATACGAGGGGATAAATTATATCGAAAACGCGAAATTGCCTGCTGTGTACAAGCGATTCACTATAAATGCATCCCCCCCCCCCCTAACTTGGTTATTTCTGGACCGATTCGAGAATTTCAAAAATCAGATTAAATCACTTTCTAGCAAGTTCTTATACGTCATATTGAGAAAATAATGACGTCCAAATCTATCCATATACAGGGTGTTACTTGATTTTTTTTTAATGGAACACCCTATATCTAACTCGAGAATCGCATTCCTCATTTTTCTCTGGTTTCAAAAATATAATATTTCACCCTGAATCACCCTGTACCATTGTAGAGAGGTATAGCAACGGACATCCCTGGTAAAGACGCTGAATGTGTAATATTTAAACTGACATTGGATAAATCTTACTATCAAAGACTATACCAAAGAAATTATACACTAGTCTAAGAAAATTAGGTACTTATTTGGAATGAATTGCGACAAAAAAAATCTGCACAAATGTATTGGCCTCCCTGATTAGGATACCAAAAATCCCCATTAATAGACGTTGTGCTACGGCCGTAATTGCTCTTCAGTGGTTTTTTCTGTTTTAAGTACTCAAAAACCATTAATTTTTTGGAAATTTTAAAAGCGACCTTTTTTGTAGGACATGAAATTCTGTATAAAATGATTGATCACTTGAACTAATTATAATTAGCGTATGATTTCTTATTGCTGTTTTAGAAACCTTGAGGATGTACCCTCCTTTACCAACGCTAACAAGAAAAGCCGAGAGGGACTACAAGATACCAGGCGAAGATACTATCATAGAGAAGGGTACACCACTATTTATTCCGATAATTGCATTCCAACATGACAAAGAATATTTCAGCAACCCTGAAGTTTTCGACCCTGATAGATTCAGTGCGGAAAACAAGCATAAGATACGGCAGTATTCTAACATGCCATTTGGTGAAGGGCCGAGAATTTGTATAGGTAAGTCAAATTAGGATTTTATGTGGGAATATTGTGGTCAGTCATAAACAAATTAAATTTTAACCAACAAAGATACTTAAAATATAAAATGTTTTTATAGACTTTAATAGTCTAATCAAGGTGAATATTTTTTCTCTAATTTTTTTAAGAAACGTTGGGACACCTTTGACTAGAAAATCTCATGCGGGGGGCATGTAATTTCAACCGTTTTCGAGAAAACTACCGCAAAAGATTTCAATAATTCTTTGAAAACAAACTCAATTTGAAAAGAACAGATTGTATTTATGGAAAACAGTGCTTTGGTGACGTCTTACCTAGTTCTGTCATTTACATACAATTTCATTAGTTTGATATTTTATTTTTCTCTCGTGTCCGTTAAATTTAAATTTTTTATGTGAAATGTCTCAACATAATAATTTTTCCGATAGAGAAATGAGGGATATGATTTGTGTTTTCGCACAAGAAAATTTCTCTGGACGTGCTGCAACTAACACAAAGAAATATAATGAAATGTATCGAAATAGAATGCAGCCAGATCATAGGATTTTTAAAGATCTGTTTTTGTTTCTAAGGGTAGAATTTTGCCAATTTGTTATCATTAAACACAACAAAGATCGCCAGTTTATTAATAACATTTTATTTACCAATGAAGCAACTTTCACTCGTCTAGGCGTTTTTAATTGGAGGAACAGCCAACAGCCATTACTGAGAAATAGAAAATCCCTATGCTCTAAAAGAAAGGCATTTTCAGCACAATATTATCGGCGAGCAGTTATTGGGAACATTTGTTCTCCCTGCAAATTTAAATGGTGAGTCTTATCTATTTATCGATATATTAGATGATTACTCATTAGACATAAGGGGCAAAATGTGGTTTATGCAAGACGGAGCCCTCCTCATTTCTCCATTTCAGTCAGAAATCATCTTGATGACACATTCCCCCACAGATGGATCGGTCCAGGAAGTAAACTTAATTGGCCACCAAGGAGTCCTGATTTGTATGTATACAAATTCCATCAATTCATGCATTTTTTAATCCGAGGCCCTGATTGGTTGAGGGATATAAGGTGATTGAGATGAGAGTGAGAGACGATGGCCGAGCGAGATTCGGGTAAGAAGCAGAATGGTCCACGCCGAGATCAACAGGTCAGAGAGGCGATAAAAGAGTGGTTAAAAAGATGAATGAAGTGTTATATTACCGTGAAATAATGTGTAAAGTTAAGTTAATTACTTGTAGATCGTTTGATGTTCAAGTCTGTCGATGATACCTTCATAAGTTCCAGTTTAATGACAAGTTTGTTTGGCTAATAAAAAACGCCATGAACTATGATGTACACGGTACGTCGGCCATATTTAGTACGAACATTTCACGTTCAATTCTGTTATATATATTTACGGTATTATTCAGATACTGTATTGTATTATCAAAGTGTAAACCCTAGAAACTTTCCTAACGAAATCAAGACTTTCTGAAGAAATGATCATTATCTAGTGCGGAAACCCTTAGTGCCTTAGGGATTAATTTGTACATTTCCGAACTATATACCTTCCAAGTGGGTATTTGGAATATTGCTGTCAGTGTCTAGTTAATGTCTTCAGTGATAAAGTGCAACGAGAATGTAAGTACGCTCCAATTAAGTTCCCTGAATGGTTTTCGGCTTTTTACCAAAAATAAAATCTGTGGCGCCCAACTTTCCTTCCGAGATATTGACTTTAAAAATTATATTATGTGCTAACGTCGAAGTATCTACCTATTTATAGTATCTACTCCAGATTTTGTCGCGCTTGTATATTAGCCTGTGGTATTATGAAAATGGTAGATTTTGTTCATATTTGTAAACTACCTTTTGTTGCGATAAAATTCTATATATTAGTTTAGTTATTGTTGTATGATTTGATTACGTATTCGAATACTGTAGATTTTAAAGAACTCTTATTTTGATTTTGACATTGATGTCATTTTATGTACCATGGTCTCGGGGTCACCAACTTTTTTGCAACAGGATTAAATTTTACGTTGTCCGTGTCTTATTAATTCAGTTTTCCCTCACACCCGGCTCTTAAGCTAACTAGGGACTTTTAAGTATTGGCATTTTTACAGAAATTTTATAGTAACATTTTTAAGTTCTTCCGCTGTTTACTTTTTATTTGCGTTATGTATTTTTTTCAATAAATACAATTTGTGCTTTTCAAATTGAGTTTGTTTTCAAAGAATTATTGAAATCTATTGCGGCAGTTTTATCGAAAACGGTTGGAATAATCAAGTTCTATCAAGTGTACCTTTTTAACGTAGAAATGGCACCTGTATGGGATTTTCTAGTTACAAGTTCCACAATGTTTCTTAAAAAAAAGATAAAAAATATTCATCATCAGGTATAGCTCATAAGGCGCCTCCCGCGGCCTAAAGTCATCACTTTAGGCCGCATCGCATCGATGCATAAGTTATCGTATTTTGGATTAAATAATGTTTTCATAGCAATTTTGGAGAAGATAGGTCCAGAGGTAACTGAGATAAGTAGGTATACTAGGCCGGTTCTGCGCCACTTTCAAGGTCAATCGCTCCAGTTACAATGACGTCATGAACTGCATGGCATGTGTCCATCAGGATATAAAACGGATCTTAAACAGGTCTGTACAGGTTTTAAACAGCTCTGAACAGGTTTTTAAGAGGTCTCGAACAACTACAAACAGTTCTGTACAAAAAATAAACAGGTCTCAAACAGGTCTGAACAGGTTTTAAACAGATACAAACAGGTCTGAACAGGTTTTAAACAGATAAAAATAGGTCTTAACTCACAATGACTCCTGATGGACACATGCCATGCAGTTCATGACGTCATTGTAACCGGAGCGATTGACCTTGAAAGTGGCGCAGAACCGGCCTAGTATATCTACTGAGATAATGCAAAAAAAGAAGACAAAAATTACAATTTTGATACCCTGTATCTTTTTCAACAATTTACTAAAGCATGTTTGATTATATCCTCATATTTTGCTCCAAAGAACTATAACCTATTATTAATGGTCCAGCCTGTATATTAAATACCGGGGGACCAATAGTATTTTATAAAAACTGATTTAAAATAGCTGTTGCAGTCATTTTGTGGCTCGATTTCAATTATTAAGCTAAGTGGGCTTTGAAAGTTGAAACAATGGAATAATAATGAGCGTTCAACCCCTTCCTAACGCTCCTGCTCCTTTAGGAAGCATTTTCGGACATGTTTATCAGAACTATTTTTCATATTTTTACGAATATCTGTGTACGTGGAGTTTTCCGTAACTTCTTCAATAACTATATCGTCACAATCTTTATTTTAGGTGAACGATTTGGTGTGATGCAAACAAAAGTTGGACTGACAAGCATTCTGAGAAAATTCAAAGTAACCCTTAATACCAAAACGGCTGTCCCTTTGAAAATGAATCCCGAGTCTTTTTTCCTTAGCGTAAAGGGTGGAGTCTGGTTAAATATTGAAGCATTGTGAAACAACTAACAATTTTTATAAATAAAGCGTAGACAATGACAGGAACTCAATTATTTATTTTTTTAAACCTCTTATCTATATTAACGTCTTAATGAAATTTAGCGACACTTTTACACCACTCAAAGGGCACAGGCAGTGAAGGTCCCAAGGGGGGGGGGGGGGTCATAGGAGCCCGGGCCCCCCACGAACACATGAACTTTGTAACTCGATTACCAATTATTAAGATCTCTCTAACATACATTTACTTTCCAACAGATCACAATAAAATCACAGTAATTTTAATCTTTCAAAAATTTTTCGCTCATCGCTCCCTTTGCAGCTGGTGCTACTTATAGACAGCTGTGCTGGCTATCTTTGTTGGTCTCCTCCATGTCGAAGTTCTGGGATCACCACTGAGCATGTTAAAGAACACGCCAAAACCCTCGATAAACTTTTCGAAACTGTAACAAAATCCGACTTTCACATGAAAAGCGTGCTTCACATGAAAAATACCGTTGGAAGAGGTTTTTATATTTTAAATCATATTTTCGCTCTACGGTGCGTTTTTTATGCAAAAATTTCAGAAACTCATCCAGGACCGTAATTTTAGAAAATGTAGAAAATATCGCTGCACAGGGACGTAATGTCGCCCCGACCACCAACATTTAGAAAGTGTAACTAAAATCGACTTTAATTTCGGAAATTTCAAAATTAAAAACCATGTTACGAATCCACGTTGTCCAGCACTGTAACTCATGCGTTGTGTAAATATGAGGACAAGTTAATCCAGTCTCTATTCAAAGTATATCGAGAGTTTTAGCGAAAATAGCCTTTAGCGACAAGGATACCCTATCATTTTCTAGCAGTCGATTTTGACGGGAAAATGATGGGTTTTAAGGGGATTTGCCCTAAACCAGTTCCTCACTGATTCGGTGTCAGAAAAGTATAGTTACCATGTACTCATATGTGCACGGGACCGCCTTGCCTGAACGTATGAATTTATAATTGCTATAATATAATTCAAAGTCGTTGCGATTCAAGCATTTTTAAGCACTGAGGAGCGAACAAAATTACAATTGAACTGATAATCCGTAAACAGACAGGCAAGCAAAAGCCCACCAAAAATTTTTAAACATTGAACTTCTCTTGAATCTTTTTATGTAATTATTAGCTATAAACCGCATACTGAATGGTAGTTGGTACATTATAAGTCATTCCGTTCCTTACCATGTGTTGTACAGACTATAGTTTGTCAATACATTTTTCTTGAAGTTTTTGTAAAACATAATTTTTTTAAAGAGATTTAATATACATTTTTTGAACTTTATATTGTCCTTTTCTTGTGTTTTCAAAATTCTCTTTCAGGTTGAATTGTAAGAAAATGTTAGTACTTACTGTGTTAGATTTATAGTGTTACGACGTCCAATTGGTATCATCAGTGAAGCAGTTAAGCATAAACGAACAGTTTGTATTATTCTCCATCTGAAACAGTCGTTTTGAACCCTTCTTTGTGAACGTTAATATTAATTTTTTGGCAAATATAAGTCCTTCAAACGCGAAGATGGATCGTTCACAAGCACAGGCGCATGTAGATAATATCTGTTTTATAGTTCGGGAACACCACACTTTATCAACAAGATCACAGAGGCACAGACAGCTGCAGATAAGACGCGGTCATGTTCAGGTTTCAAAGGTGGCTAACTTTCAGTTTTGAAGAAATGGACAATAATAAAATCAAGTGTCTCAATAACGAAAAGTTTATTTTAACTATCTAACATTTACATAATTCGTATTCAATTCCAGGCGTCTTAAATCCTTAATCTTACACGAAGTTAAAACTTTTGATATAGCATTGATATGACGTAGTTTCCACAAACACTAAGACGTTTGAAGAGTACACTCGAGTACTCTCCCGACGAACGTTTCGAGAACTTTACCTCTCAAAAGATATTACTACCTATAATGGAATTATGGAAGTTACTTAATTCCAATTCAAAGTTATTGCATTTAATAATTACTTCATCATCTGTAAACATGACCGTAGTTCATGGTATGGGTCCACTTGCCGAGTGGGATGCACATCATCCATCATTACCAGGGGAATCTTCTATTTCGAATGACGTAACTCTTCCTAACTTCCTAATCAATGAAACCCAATCCTATAACTTTAGAAAATGTGCTTTATACACTGCATTACAAACTGCGAACTGGAAATCTCTCTTTCAAATAAATGATGTAAACGCAGCTTCTGATTATTTGTATGAAGTGCTCTATAACCAATTTGATAAATATGTTCCTAAGAGAAGAGCGACTTCGAAGCGTAAATATCCTGTATGATATACTGGACAAATTATACAAATGATCAAACAAAAAACGCATCATCATAAAAGATATAAGGAAACTAAATAATTGTTAGTCAAAGGCAGTCAAGTTTGAAATTAATAAAGGCCCTTAACTAACTTTATCCATGCAGCTGAAAACAACATGGATCACGATCCTTCTCAACTGTGGCATCATATTAATGCTAGAAGAGATAGCACAAGGATACCTGGATGAATGGTGTATAAAGACACGGAATATACTGCTGCTCATGACATCGCAAATGCCTTCTCTTCTTACTTCAGCTCGGTGTACTTACATCCATCAACTGTAGGTATTCATGCTGATTCATATGTCTTTAATGATAATGTGCGCTCTGTTAATGAAGTGAGTGTTAGTGTCATTCTTGAAGCAACCAAGGAGCTTAAACCTAAAATAACTATGGGTCCAGATTTAGTTCCAGGCTTTATTGTAAACGACTGTATTTCATGTTTTGTTAAGCCCTCTATTAGATCTATAATTTGTCTCAAATCTGCCACATTTCCAGATAAATGGAAGTTATCTAAAGTAGTTCTTGTATTCGAAATAGGTGATAAGTGCCAAATAGAAAATTATCGATCTATTATTGGTGTAATTTGCAACTTCGCCAAATTGTTCGGATCCATTATTGCATGTTATTTGTACAATCACGTATCACATTGTATTATAGTACAACAACATGGTTTTATGAAGGGGCGTTCTTAATAGAACGCCCCTTCATAAAAACATATATTAATATACAAATTTTTGTAATTTTAAACAATATACTTCTGACGCTCTAGATGACAAAAGGCAAATTAATGTTATATACACGAACATATTAAAAGCTTTTGATCAAGTGGATCACCCTACCTTACTTCGTTGCGTGGTTACAGTGTCTCTGATAATCTAATAACATTTTTAACTCTTATTTAACTTATAGGATGTAATGTGTCGACTGCATGGGATAAAGGTCATTACCCTCTGCATTAACGAGTGGTGTCACCCAAGGAAGTAATTTGGACCCATTATTATTTTTGGTCTTTATTAACGATCTTGTTATGGCTATTAAAGCGCCTAAATTATTATATGCAGGTGCCTGAAAATTTTTAATATCGTAGATAACTTCGACAGCTGTCTGTCACCGCAGAATGATCTTAATGAAGTAGTTCAGTGGTGTGCTAAAAATAACCTGAAAATCAACATAGGAAAGTGTAAGTAATGACTTTTGCTCGGAAATTAACTCTTAGTGGGTTTAATCATCAAAGTAACGACCAAAACGTAACTAGAGTAACCGTAGTTAAGGATTTGGGTGTTATATTTGACCAAAAGTTATCTTTTAACTAAACCTATAACGGGAGATGAAGATATTGAAATTAACGCTCTGGGATATTTTCAAGCATATCCACGTGCTTCCATCAGAACGGCACTGCTGATTTGGAGATTTCTTATACCTCGTTGCAAAGAATTCTTTGTCGTCCTTATAAATTTATAAGGCTACAAAAAACTACATCCCAGGGACTACATACACAGAACTTTTGCGAAGAATTTTTGACAAGGATTCTTGATCGTAATTTTTGACAAAAAATCATCTAGACAGACGAAGCAAAACTTTGTCAACGAGTGGTACTTAATCGAAAATATCGACATTTTTGAGCTCACGCAAATCCTAGTGCTGTAATGGAGATGGAAAATCAAATTCAATTTCGTATTAATGTTTTCCGTCTGTTAATGAACAGTGAGGTGCGATATTTCATGTACGATGAAAACTTGCATGGCGAGGGGTATTTAAGAATCTTAACAAACACCAGCCAGTTTGTTGCAATCGAAGCATTAGCGTTCTGTTGGCAATATGCGATTATTACACTTAACGCGCCAGGCTTGTAACTTGTAATTCAGCGATCGGCGGGGCACATAGCCCGGAGAGCAGCTGTTGGTTGCAGTCTGGTTACGTTCCTGGAACGCAGTTAGAGACCACTTAAATAATACCTACCCTCATCAATGGATCGGAAGAAATTGACTCACTAAATGGCCTGCTAGATCCCCAGATCTTACAAAAATGGATTTCTTTTTATGGGGATACGTGAAGGAAATTGTTTATAGAGACACACCAACAACAGTACAAAATATGAAGGAAAGAGTAATAACTGCCTTTACATTTATCACACCGGCAGTTTTAGGAACAGTGAGAACCTCATTTCAAAAGCGCATAGAGATGTATGTCAATCAAAATGGGCAACATGTGGAACATTTATTACAAATTTTTCTACTGAGTTGTTTGAAGAACCCTCTTTTTTTAAGTTTATTTTTGAATTTTGAAATTATTGCTCAATAAAACGAAATTGGCGTTGCAATTAGCCCTAGGGAAGTACTTACAAAAAATGTTCATTTTTCACTTCTACATTACATCGTCGAAAAATATACAGTGTTCCATTTGAAAAAAATTGAGAAAATTCAATGTAAAGCGTTCTTAATTGAAAAATAAACACTGATTTATTTATAAAACGAAAATGGTTGCAATTAGCCATAGGAAAGTACTTAAGAAAAATGATCGTTTTTCATTTCTACATCACATCATCGGAAAATATACAGGGTATTCCATTTGAAAAAATTGAGAAAATTCAGTTTAAATGACTCAAAAACATTAGTTAGATGTTGTTGTCGAAGCCAAAAAAGGCTATTTAATTAACTTAAAATTAACAAAAAAGTCACAATTTGCATTTTTACATAGTCAGTCATCGATATCCCAGCTCGAAATAAATACGACGCAATTACACCGCCAAGTGTATATCCACGTCTAGGATCCCGTCCGCCTCGGCATGACTGGGCGGTTCCGAGATGACGCAGCCAACGGCCCCAGCCGCTCATTTGGCGAGCGACGTTCAGAACGCCAGCCAACCCAACGTCCAGAGCCCCGTCCGTCCCAAAGTAGACAGTACAGCGGCCAGGTTTCAGCGCCGGCACTCCAGTTCGATCAGTGAACGCGACTACATCAAGTTCAGTTCGAGCAGCCAACAAGTCAACATAGCTACAAGAACTTCAAGCAAACCATCATTCTACAAGATCTTCAACCCGACGAACCGATACCTAGTACGGCGTCTCAGTTACCAGTCCCTGCACTGTAGCTGAACCCTACTTGCGTTAGGAGAAGGGCCAACTCCGTCAACGCGACGCGAATTTTAATCGTTATTTAATAGTGTTAGCTAGTAAAGTTAGGGTTAAATTCAAATTAAATAATTGTGCATCGTACAGCCTAAGAATTCTGCTTCGTTACATTTGTTTTGGAGCAATTTGTTTTATTACCATTCTACGCTTCGACAGGCAAAAGCGCCTAAAATTAAAGCACAAGTTGGGTACCTTATCGGCAAAAGCGGCATAAGCGTATTCTAACTCACACCACAGCCATCCAAGGGGAAGTAGCAGTACCTACATAACAATAAAATCGTTTACCATCTCACAAATCTTCAAAATCGACCCTGAGAGCTCGTCCGATCCTGTATCTACGAACCACTACCATCGAGGCTGCTGGCGCCCACTCTAAATTCGTAGCCTCCGATGCCTTCAACAATCATTTTATAAACCCTCAATTTCGTAGACATATCTTTTTTTAATTCGTAGACAATGTCTCGTAACTGGTATTCATATAAGTTTTTCTTAAAATCCATAATTGTGACTGTGGTGATTTTTTTAACAACCATATGCAGATTGCATTATTTCAACAAAAAAATTAATTACATCCAAGTGGTTGGGAGATATTCAATGCTAATATAGGAACGAACAGAGCCCTGTATGTTCGAAAGTTTTTTATCTAGTTTACTTGTAATTTTTTTAAAATTGTACACTGTATATAAAATAATAGTTAGGCAGATTTCAGTAAAAAAACACAACAATTGTGCTATTAATGAAGAAAGCATGAAACTTTCAGGGATTGTTCTGTATACAATTCTAATCATTTAAAAATAAGGAGCCGTCAAATATGTCTTTAAATAACAAAATGGCGGCCATTTAAAGGATACGCCTACTCGCACATATAATACTTTAAATATCCTGGTTTCAGTTTGTTCGATTTTAATAATCTTTTTAAATTATGATTTCTCTTTAATGGAAATTTATTTTCAGTTATTAGAACTTTCTTCCCAAGTTTGCAATTTGAGATAAAAGCCTCGAAAAAAAGAATAATTTACAATAGGTATATTATTATTATTATTATTATTATTAGCCGTTACTCGAGTCCGAGTATAAAAATGTTACAGTCGATAAATTGTGTACAATAAAAAACAAGTAAAAGGTGTAGTCTATTGTAATTCCCATTCATCTACGGTGCACACGACTATGGCTATAGAGGCCAATTCGGGAGAGCACATGTCGACCGCAGTCAGGACAAACATAGACCTGGTTAGGTCTTGGATTCGGCCTTCTTGCAGCAACATTTCCTTGATAGCTGGCCACAACCCCTCGCCATTCGGTTCTGTCCGCTGCAAGTTGTTCCCATTGCTCGTCTGCAATACCGCAGGATTTTAGATTTTCATGGAGAGCGTCTTTGAACCTCTTTCGTTGACCGCCACGCCTTCTTCTACCGCTTAGCAATTCACCATAAAGTGTACATTTAGGAAGGCGGTTATCATGTATACGATGAACGTGACCTGCCCATCTTAGGCGTGCTCTTAAAATAAGCACCTCAATTGGAAGGCTGTTTGCTCTCCTGAGTACTTCCACGTTTGATATGTGATGGAACCAATGGATTTTCATCATACTTCTGAGGTGTCTTTGCTGAAAACGTTCTAATTCTTTCACAAGACGACGGTAAGTGACCCAGCTTTCACATCCATATAGCAGTGTTGGGATGACAACTGCTCTGTAGACAGCCATTTTCGACACTTGATGAGGAGTTGACATAATCTTAGTCTTTCCAATGTTGATTTTAAGTCCTAAGGAATCGTAGCTCTGGGCATACACATCTAAAAGTTCTTGAAGCTCTTCCGGCGTAGAGGCTAAAAGTGCACAGTCATCCGCATACTGGAGATCACAAATGAATCGTGTGCGTGTCTTCGTGAAAGCTCTAAAGCGCCCTATGTTAAAGAGACCGCCATCAAAACGGTATCTGAGACCTATTCCTCTGACTGTCAGTTTGTTGTCAACAATAATTGTTAGACTTGTTAGAATTGTAGTTCATTGTTAAACTAGGTCATATAACAAAAAATTAAATAACGTAAGTGGATTTATTTAGTACCTTTCTGATGACGGCAAAAAAAGTATTTTTTGTTAAATACTCAAAAGCAATTGCACGTTGTCACATGTCGCCGCGAACTCCGTCCACGCTTACAAATTAGGCGACGTATCTCAGTATCTATCTGTTTTATACTTTTACACAACCTGATTGTGTGTGACAGTCATTTCATTAGAACTATCCAAAGCTAAAAGTGCTCTACGATCAATATGTAATGACTGCAATCTATTTGCTCGTTTGTATATAGCGTGTAAAGCCAGAGATGGTGATCTGAGTGATTTTTTCCGAGACGAGAATCATGCGTAGTCTCCATCACTTGCCGAATACGGGCATCTTCGAATATCGAAAAAAAGTGATATCATAGGTTGAGTGGGACAGCTGCTCCAGGAACATGGCCAACCTGAAACATTGGACACAATATTGCTTGATGGTGCTGTACTCGTAAATATCATTAGACCGACCGAAAACTTTGCGGATTACGCAGAACAAGGATTTATTTCCTACGTCAAAACATATTTTAGACGTACTTCCAGGCTAGAAGTTATTTGGGATACTTACCGCTCTGATTCATTAAAAACAATGGCTCGTCAGAAACGGGGAACCGATACTCGAACTCATGTTACATCGAAAATGCCCCTGAGAAATGGAGCGAATTTTTGCGAGTGGATGACAAAAAGGTAGAGTTATTTAAGTTCCTCGGAATGTATGTCAAAAATATAACTCCTGATGTTGGAACTACCATAACAACAATGGAGGAAGATGTAGTAAGTAATACAGACAACTGTCTTGCACCAGTATGCCCGTCTACTCATGAAGAGACGGACACCAGGCTTATCCTGCATGCTCATGCTGCCGTTGAGCACGAATGTTCTCGAATACCTTTAAGAACCGTTGATTCTGACATACTAGTATTGGGCATTGCTTTCGCTAGTCAATATCCAGGTGTAAAATTATGGATTGAATTAGGGACAGGGAAGAACATTCGAATAATTTCTGCACATGGGGTTGCTGCAGCGATGGGATTTGAAAAAGCATCGGCGCTACCAGGCTTTCATGCTTTCACTGGATGCGATACAGTGTGTGCCTGCATTTGCTTCACGTGGAAAAAAACGGCGTGGAAGGCATGGGAAAGATACCCACAGGTTACAGCAGCTTCCAGTTCTACATCACAACCATCCGAAGAGATAGAGCTAGATGTTTTCGACAAACTTCAACTCTTTGTAATTTTAATGTACGACCAAACATGTTCAGAAACTGATGTTAATGTTGCTAAACGGTATCTCTTTACCCAAAAAAACCGTCAGGAATACCTCCTACACGAGGTGCACTTCTATTACATATTAAGAGGGCAGCTTATCAGGCTGGTCATGTTTGGGGCCAAGCAAACACTAAACGGCCAGTAATACCTTCATCTACAGAATGGGGGTGGGAGGCTGGTACAATAGGTTGGGAACCAAAATGTATGACACTCCCAGAGGCTTTAAAATCCTGCAAAGAAATAATCGCTTGTCGCTGTACACGTAAAATATGTACAGGGCATTGCAAATGCGTGAGTTATATTCAGTGTACATCAATGTGACAATATGTAAGTGTTGGGGCAATTGTGAGAACTAACTCTATCACGTGTATACATAACTTTTTCACCGAAAATAATTATTTAAAAAGTATAGTTGTATTTTTGTACTAAATAAAACTGATATTGGAACATTATGAGTTACCATTACGTTGCATTACCAAATGTGTAACAACTCTGTTGTAGTTAATGTTACAGCAACTTTTTTTAACAGCTAAAAGATACTAAAATTATCTCATTTTAAACTTTTTTTTCACCCAGTTGGTCATTTTCCAGGATATCCACTTCTCACTTATCCAAAAACTAAAAATACTGAAGGATTCTACGTTATTCCAGGATTACAGTCCACATAATATTATGTTGTGCAAACGAAGTTAAATACCGCAAATTAATTATTTAAAATGCCCATGTGTCAACAATGGGCCGCGTTCACGGTAATCGTCTTATCACCTGTTACTGGCACTACTGCTCACAGGTTGCCTAAAGTACATATCAAAGTTGCCGTTTTACACACTACATAGGTACCTGACTGTTCTACAAAATTCATATCGAAAAATAAATCACTCTAGTACAATAAATACACTTACCGACGTGTAGGTACATCAATGAGAAGCACTGTTTCTTCCTCCACTAATTAAATTACTCACAATATGTCCATTAAGGTCACAAATTCGACCTATAACAATATCATAGGCATTATACCTACTACGTCTGTTGTAACCCTCTTCGTTTTGCACTGACCAATAAATAAATAAATCCGTTATTTTCCTACATTTTTGGATGGTACAATGTCTGTTCAACCACAAAAACGACTTCACAACCTCGGGCGACACTCCGTTTTGAAAACAAAACGCTGCTATATAACAACGGTCAGCGTACTTTAACTGTGAAAACAATATTTTCGTGCGTAACACTCTGTTTAACCTAATGGGCACATTATTTATAACATCACAAAAAAAATTCCACGAAACAACTGCTTCTCTGGTGGCCATTACAAAGTCACAATCGTATAAGCTCCGTATGCCGTATTGCTAAGTCTACCTCACAATTTGGGAAATATATTCAGTTACGAGTACGTCTATATGCAGCCAATTATACGCAAGCCGTTTACCTACTCACGTGTATCACATAAGCCCCGCCTTTTCATTCCTTACCTGTTGATATCGACAGACTCACCTGTGGGATTCACACGTAACTTCTGTACATTCATTCGGGCGAATTTACAATTACTGTTGTACTTCTACTTTACATAAAATTATTGTAATTAACAATTTCACAATAACATAAACAAAATGCCCTGCTGTTATTGGCTGTTAACAACGACACTTCCTCAAGTACCTTCTTCAGCATTTTTCTCTATTCAGTTAGTCCTCTACACCTTGCGTGCATCAATAGAGAACCTAACATTTACTGCCATTTACACTAATAACTAATTTGCAATGTGTTCGGTCAGTGCGCCATCAAGTTCAAACGGTGGTGATTTGCCAGTTTGTGCTTTTAACACTTGTGAGAATTGTGAAGTGACTTGTGCCATATTCTATAAAATTGTCGCCGCGTCAGATGAATCTATACATGCATTTTTTAATCGACATGGTGTCATTCCATGCCACCATAAATGTCCAAAGTGTGGAACTTTATGAGTCCCAACAACTTCCGGTAACATGTCAGTTTTCAGGTGTCAGCGACGATACTCGGACAAACACAAGCGTAAGTGCAACGTCAATGTTAGTGTATACAATAAAACTTTCTTTCACAACATTATGATTCCAATAAACATCGTTGCAGAGTTAGTTTTCATGTATTTGACTAGACCACCTCCGCGTTGCAAATTTATTAAGCGGGAACTGAATTTAGCCAACTGAACCATTATTGGCTATTTTAGTTTCATAAGGGAAGTCTTCATTTATTGGGCGAATCTGAATAGTTCAGTGATCGGCGGTGATGGAAAAATTGTTGAGATTGATGAGGGTAAGATCGGGAAGCGTAAATATAACAAGGGGCGCTACTTAGAGGGACAATGGGTATTCGGAGGAATCGAAAGGGGGATACGGAAATTTTTTTTAGTGGCTGTCGAGGATCGCTTCGCTGACACCCTTGTAAACATTATTAAAACAAAAATCAAACCGGGTACCACCATTTACACTGATTGTTGGAAATCATACAACAATTTGGGTAAACAAAATTACACACACCTTACCGTCAACCACTCCGTTAATTTCGTTGATCCAAACACGGGCACGCATACTCAGAATATTGAGAGACTTTGGCTTGAAGTACGGAAATTGGTTCCGCGGTTCGGTCGCAGAAAACAACACTACGAGGGATACCTGTCGGAATGCCTGTTTATGATGCAACATCCCGATCATACGAGACGTTACCATGCGTTTTGGAAAATGGCTGGCCAATTGTATACCCCCCCTACCACATTAAAACGCCAACATACATACATGTAAGTACATCCAAATTAACATCTACACATTACAGTGAGACACCGCGACTTAATTAATTCGAGGCACAATTTTCCTACAATGATTCTTTTTCGCCTTATACGACAATCACATCCACCAAAGATTTACCTTGCCCTACAATTTCGACACATATTTACCTACATTGCAATTTTGCTGTCGCATGCGACTTTCTTTTCTTTCAACGACGATTTTCTTCAAAGATTTGTAATCTCATGCTATTTTATGTCGCATGAAATTATTACAGTGCAACCCCGCGACTTAATACATTCGAGTCACGCATATTCCTTCTATAACGCTTACTTTCCGCATCATGCGACAATTATATTCACCAAAGATTTTCCTTGCCCTACAATATCCAATTATATTTACGTCCATTGCAATTTTACTTCCGCATGCGACTTTCTTTTATTTCAAGGACGACTTTCTTCAAAGATTTGTGATCTCATGAAATTTTTTGTCGCATGACAATATTACAGTGCAACCCGCGACTTCATACATTCAACTCACGCATATTATTTCTATAACGCTTATTTTTCGCATCATGCGACAATGACATTCACCAAAGATTTTCCTTCCAATACAATGTCACCACAAATTTCACTTCATTGTAATTTCCCATTCGCATGTGACTTTCATGACAATTTCGTGGTCTCATGACATTCTCGGTGGCATGCGATTCTATTCACTATTCGGCTACAAACAACATTTAGTTGCGACTTTCAGGAAAGACTTTTTCGTCGGATGCGACTCTCGTCTCAGTTACACTACGTTCGCGCCCGTTTTCGCCGCATTTTCTTAGTGGCATGCGACTTTTTCTAACATGCGACTTTTATGTCGCATGCGATTTTTTGTCGCATGCAACTTTTTTTCACATGCGATTTTTGCCAAATTCGACTTTTCCTGTATTCGATGTCGCATGCGACTTTTTGTCGTATGCGATTTTTGCAAGTAACGATTTTTCCTTCATTCGGAAAGAAAAAATAATTGCGACTGTAAGTCACGCGTTACGTAATGTCGCACACGACTGTTTTGTCGGGTGCGACTTTCGTCATACTTACACTGCACTCCCGACCCTATTTTACCCACCCAGCACCCCTATTCACTCCACCATCCCGTATGCTTGTTGCTTATTACTATTACTATTATTATTATTATTCATTTGCACAACATTTCATTGTCACCAAATGATTCATAAGACAGTTTACTAAAAGATTGCGAAAAAAATTCGCCAAAAAACGAGAAGTGGATTCCTGGAAAATTACCAAATTTGTAAACTTAGCAGGAAAGTTCTAATAACTAAAAATAAAGTTCCATAAAAGAGCTACCATAATTTAAAAAAATTATTAAAATCGGCAAAATAGGAGGTGTATTACACTAGCACGTAGGCGTCATTTTCAAATGACAGCCATTTTGTTATTTTGTGACATATTGAAGAGCTCCTTATTTTTTTATGTTTAGAATTGTATACAGAACAATCCCTGAAAGTTTCATGCTTTCTTCATTAATAGCACAATTTTTACTGAAATCTGCCTAACTATAATAAAGTTTTATTTTCTAAAAAACGTGTCTAATCATTTTTGTAATGCACAAATAATTGTATCAAGGAAATAACATTTCGGTAAAGTAAAAAAATGAATATTTCCTAACGGTTATATTTCTTTGCCTGGCAACGATTAGATGCACTGGAATATTTACTTTTTCTTACAGAAATTGTGTCAGAAATGTCAGTAATTTCAAGCGATTTGCGGACAAAATAGTCTCCCAATAATTGAAACATCAATTGTTGGAAATAAAACAGTTTGGGGTTAATTACGGTGTCCGTTGATATTTCCGGAGATAAAGACATCATCAGATCTACGTCTAAGTACTTATTAAGAAAACATTAGCAGTAGACAAATAAATAAACAGTAAATAAATAAATGGGAAGTTAACGTATGTACGTAAAGCAGCTAAGAACCTTGAATTGCCAGCACAGGGTCAGGAGCAAAGTGAACGGCCTTCGAAATGGATAATTTGAACCATAGGCGTGCCGCTTCCTGGTTCTCACAGAGCGATTCAAAATTGCTGTGACAGCCCGTCTCCAGGCGTGGGTGATAAGCCCATCGGTTGCAGAAATAAGCCGATTTTAAATAAATGTATTAAAAAACATTGCAGGAGTTAAGGTTATTACGTCGCGTTAAATAATTTAGAAAAATTACAAAATCGAAATCCCGTTGAAAATACTAAATTATATGACTTCAGTAAAAATAAGATAATTGTTGAATATGGTGTAACTCAAGGTACTGTTTTGGGCCCATACTTTTTAGCTATATTTAAATATCTCTTTAACTAGAGATACGGCTGGGACTATTATAAGCTGTGCTGACGACACCGCGATATTTATAAGGGAAGCAATTGGGGCGATTTAAAAACATGAAGTAGAAACTGACCTGGAGAGTATAATTGATTGGTTCAGTCGTAGGATTCTTACCATAAATTTCGACATAACGATATTCTTTCCAATATCTTGCAACAAGAGCACATTACCAGCATATAAAAAACTTAGAAATCAACAGTCATGGTAAATTAATAAAAATTGATGCATTCAATTTATCCAAGGAGGTGAAATTACTGAAAGTGCCTTTAATGTTAAGAGGATACAAAATATTTGGGAATAACCATTGACGAACATTTAAGATGGGAGGAGTACGTAAGTAATATAACGATTACTTTAACAAGACTACTGTGTAAATTTAAATTCAACAAAAAGTTTCAGATATATTTCACCTAAAGATGCTATACTATGAACTAGTAGAGTCACGATTAAGTTATGGAATTCTAGAGTAGGGTGGACTTACGAGTACCAATTTACAAAAACTAGAAATCTTACAAAAATATTTTTTGAAAGTTTTACTTGGTGTATGTAAAACTTACCCCTCATACTCTACAAAGAAACAAAACTGTTAGACTTTGAACAAAATAAATACTTTTCTAGAAATATGCATTACACAATACAAAAATAAATGGTCGTATAAGACGTATTTAGTTCATACACGAAATAAATTCAAAGCCCGTTTCAAAGTGCCTATTTCTGGAAAGACTGTAGGACAAAGATCACTCGCATATCTTACACCTAAAATATTGAATCCACTCCAAGAAGAAACTAAAATGACTACTCTATTCACAAATTAAAAAAAGATGTAAAGAAACACAGTGAAAGATCTGAAATTGGAAAACTAATTGACATGAAAAATTATTATTAGATAGAGGGTTATTAATGTCTCTTAATCTATAGAATAGTTCATCAAAGTATTCTTGCAAATACATTGCATCCTTTTTTTGGTATTTGGGGGTTTACCCCTGCTTATCTAAAAAGTAATTTTGAGTGAACTTTTGTTTTTAAAATAACGTAGGCCATGACAGTTATGCAAAAACCAATTTCTTATGGTCCCAAGGTATAACTTCAATAAGAACTTTCAATACCAGACAAGGATGACTGGAAAAACGGTCCGCCCATAACAGCACAAACAGTCTAGTACAGTGACGTCTTCAAGATAGAACAAGGAGTCGGAGCCGGAATTTACGGGACAAGGTCAAAAGTCAGTATGATAAGTCTAGGGAATACCCAACGGTGTTTCAGGCTGAAGTGATCGCCATACACTGTTGTGCAAGGGAGATAATAGGACAAGGTACTGTTAACACTCGATTGCTATTTTCTCTGATAGCCAAGCGGCATTAAAGGCAATCAGCTCCCTCAAGATTGGTGTGCGATTGCTTGACGGCCTAATAGAGCTGGGAAATCAAAACAGCGTGACCTTGGCAAGGGTACCAGGACACGAGGGACACAGAGGAAATGAAAAGGCTGATAAACTGCCCAAGGAAGGTGCACTCAAAGCTCCAATAGGAACTGAGCCCTTCTGTCATGCATACGATACGAGCAGCCACTAAGGAATGGGTGCAAAATAAATCTCTGGAATGGTGGAGGAATCTCCCACGACAGAAACATGACAAAGTGTTCATTAAAGAACGTTCGGCCAAATTCACGGAAGATCTACTAAGCCAGAGTAGGAAGACCATCAAAGTTATAATAGGCCTTCTAACTGGGCACTGCCGACTCAATAGACACATGAGTCTAATGGGCCTGGCAGAGGACGCAACATGCAGGTTCTGCCAAGAGCAAAAGGAAACCTCAGTTTACGTATTGTGCCACTGTGAAGGCCTGGCGAGACTGAGATTCCAAATACTCGGAGAAGAAAAACTAAAGTCGGACAGCTATACAAAAGGACCTTTATCAAAGCTGTGGAGTCTAGTACAAAAGACAAAGCTGGATGAGGTACTATAAGTAATGTATTCTAGGAGCAGCACAATAGATCTGAAAAGGTCGCGGTGCTAAAGGCTAAATAACCAGCTCCTCTGTTTATCTATCTATCTAACAGATAGGGGTGTTAAAAAAATAGTCGGCAAATTTAAAAGAACTGGTAATGTATTAAATATAAAGAATGAATGAAGATTATGTTGGCACTTTAATTGCAATGGATTCATTGTGTGAGTTCCCACAATTATCTGTTAGAAGAAGAGCAGCCCAAACTGAAATTCATAAAAGTACTGTAAGTATAAAAAATATTCAAGGCCAATAAAATTCATCCATATAAATCAAAATTTGTACACACTCTTGAAGAAAGTGACGACGCCAAAAGATTGAATTTATGTTTATGGATGGGTGAGAATATTTTAAGTGATCACGAAAACATAATTCTTTGACGAGGCAATGTTTTCCACTAATGGTACAGTAAATACAGAAGGTAGATATTGCTCCTCGGAAAATCCAAATTCTCGTATACGAAGTAGACGGCGCAATACTCTCAAGAAATGAATGTTTGGTGTGCAATTACATACTTTGAAGTAATTGGTCCATATTTCTTTGAAGGGAATGTAAATCAACATTCTTACCTGGAAATGCTAAATACATTATTTTTGAATGACCTCGACAATATACCATATTGCAAATGATGAAAATGTTCTTACAGCAGGACGGCTGCCCTGCACATTCTACAAATACTGTCAGAGAATTTTTTCATAGGAATATAGCTTTTTAATCTGAATAACATTATAAGTTTATTATAACCTGTAATATAATATATAACAATGTACAAACTGTAATTTTATATCTCAGATCTTCCCTGACGACTGTGGCGCCCATGTATCTAACTCAAGCATGAACACAAGAACGTAACTGAAACCAGAAGACGACTGTGCGCCAAACGTAATCATCATTTTACAGTGTAAACTTAGAAGTGGCTTTGGAAGCACAAACATTTACGAGCATGACGATATACGGGAAGCTGGTGCAAATTATCGTGAATTCACCGGTAAAAGATGGTAAGCACAGTGATTTTTTTTTTAATGGTGGCTTGAGTGAAGTGGCGGTATTTTTATATTTCGAATTTTAAGAAGTTTTGAACAACAAATTTTCCAAAACCAATGAAAATCAATACTTAGAAGTTTGAGGAAATACAAAATTGTTTATACAGAGCGACTTTTTCGGAATTTGATAAACGATAATTTTTAGGTAGATTTAATCTACCTATCGCAGAGTGCAGCATGTCACGACTTCGGGAAATTTTCACAATAGTTTATTCGATTATGGTCCCCAGACCCCAAAAATAGCCCCGTTCAAAAATTTATATATGCTATATAAAGAAATTTGTGAACACTCTGGAGGGCGCATTTCTCAACGGATCAGAACGAAATTTGGCAGGCGTATACTTTGGGCCCATATCTCGTTTAAGTTCGAAGATGGGCAAAACCCCCCTCTACGTTGGCGGCGGATCAAAGTTTTTAAAAACTTCTCGCAATTATTCGTTGGATAGTGCTCAGCTAGCCCCACAGCTTTTGTCTAAAACATATCTTGTTAAAACGCATAGGAAAAATTTTTAAAATGACGGCGGTTCAGTCTTAAAAAAATTCTCAAAATTTTATTTCGAATCACATATGTATAGTTCAAGTAATAAATTCCCGAGACAGAAAAACCCAACAAAAATTTTACGACATTATTATTATCGCCGCGGGCCATGGCGCTAGTTGAAATAAATAGATCCCAGTAAATAAAAAACGCAACAAAAACTTTACGACATAATTATATCGCTGCGGCCATGGCGCCAAGCCTGACATGAAACATTCCCGACGCACATTAAAAACCTATGAAGGTAAGCGAGCTGAAACCGCTGAATAGGATCATTTTCCTTGACCTGCCCGGAGAGCTGCCACCCGGGAGAAACCAAACCCCAGCCACCAGAGATTCTACCAGGACGTACAAGAGAATTAAATCCGATCTAATTATTATCGACACCTTCCGTGTCGAGACATTGTACTTTGAAGAAGAGGAGCATATGTAACGTTAAATTAGAATTCAATCATATATATTTGTATAGAATTTTAAGTTTATAAATAACTAAAGCTACAATTGGGTTTGTTGAATGATTGCAGAGCAAGGATTATTTCTAGTAGGTATTCCTCTAACTTTGTTGACAGCATTAGGACAGAGTACCTAATTTTGTGTTGGTTAGGTATTGCTTGTTTGAGTAAAAGTAGTCTCGGAAACATTCTTGTTTTCGATAAATTTTATTCAGGTAGCAATATACTTAGGTTGCATTGTTTTGATGTGTTAGTAGTTGCTATAGGCTTGTTGTACGTTAGCTTCTTCTGATGCAGGACAACCTCTCCGTTGTCTAACCTAAAACCAGTACAAACATTTAAGTAGTGGTTTTCACCGAGGGGTATATTATTGTATGACTTACTTTTTATTTGACGAGCTATTTAGATTGTTCTTTTTCCTTACTAGATACTTTGAAATTCGGTTCCTGTAGAGGATGTAACCATCTTTTAGAATGCCGATATGTGTAGGCAAAAATACATATTTCAGAGGGTGCTGGCTGGAAAGCAATTTGGTTAGTCATTTGAAGGGTGGATAATACCAATAATATTCACTTACTTGTACTTTGCAGGAAGGTTTTAGTTTTAAATAAATAAGCTTGGTGAATTCTCTGTTTATTCTTTTTCGTCAGCTGTCATATGTCATATTTCACTGGGGAAATTGTTACCAACATTGATATAGGAAACTGCTCAGTCGTCATTTAATTTATTAATTCTAGGTTTATTTACTTTATGGACAATTATTGTTTAAAATGGTGATTTGCACTCATGGGATTTCTTTGTAATGTCTGTTTTAATATTTCCATGTCAAGAATTATTTTCTGTGTCGTTAAAATTTTAATTGTAAATATGCGCGCGTCTTTAGGAATTGTGGGTAATTTCGTAGGAGTTGTCAAATGGTGATTGGTGCTCGAAAACATGTGGCTGAGGAAAAAAACAACAAGTGGTTTTTCCGAGTTTCCGGATCCTTCGATTCAGCAGCGTGTCGTTTAGCCGATAAGACGAGATTTTCCTTTTGAATGCTTTTAGAGCAACCCATTCTGAGTTTTGGGGATTATACTGGAAGTCTTTAAATTTGGAAGTGCCGTTTGGTATGTTGAGCTGTTTGAAGCCGATTTTGTTGTGTGGAACTTCTAAATAGGCTTGGAAACGAAGCTATTGAATCCTTGTGTTTTTTTTTTGTGTGCCCAGGCCATTTTGTTGGGTAAGCAAGTTTCACCAAATTTCATAGAAATACCGACTTTTAAAACGCTATTTTATTTATAGGCAAATTTTGTACGGGTATTAAATCTACCCTAGACTTGGATTTCTGTAAATTCCTGGTTTTGGGGAGTTACGATATTTTTTTTGGATGGACGTTTTTATGCTGGGAAGCCACGTGTCGATTTGGACGGGACTTTTGCTGTTTTGGTTGAGGACATCACTGGAACATATTGTTTTGGGACTGGAGTGGAGTCGGAGAGCCTTCTGCAGATATAATACAGGAGTTTCGAGTGAGGAACTGGGAATGTCGTTATCAGTTGTCACCCTTAAAGGCGTTAGAGGTGGGATAAGTACCCTTAGTATTTACCATGTGTATTTAGAATCATTATTTTCCTTATGTCTATGATTTTTAATTATTCTATAAACGGCCATTTTATAAGCCTAGCTGGTATGGACAATAATAGTTCCCTACTAGTATGAATTACCTGTAAGTAACTGCGCAGTTATATATCCAGATGTTTTGATAATTATATGTATAATTTTTTTTTGTATTATGTGATGTATAAGGTCATATTGGAAAACTTATTTAGTTGGGTATATTGAAGGATGGCTCCCCACCACTAACCTGTCCTATTTAAATTAGTTATTTTGTTGAATGTAACTTGGCCTAAAATATTCATTTTTCACTTAGAAAAGACATCAACAGTAAATCAGAATTAAATCAGAAGTAATTTAGAATTAAATAAAGATGAAATTAAAATTAAATCAACATTACATCAAAGTCAAGTCAAGATCATGTATATAATTTAATAATGTGATAATTAGGAAAACACTGTCAGTAATCTGGTAGTTCTTAATTTGAAAGTCACCGGTAATCAGATTTTGTTAATAAATGTTATAGGAATTTTAACCTCGTTTTTATTTCTCGCCGTTGACTTAAGGTTGAAAATAAGTAACACTGAATTTGGTAATTTATTTAGTCAGTGTGTCTGACAATTCGCTTGAGGTTGGTATATTAAAATTACCTGGCGCTCACTATTTCACCTTGGCAAACTTTAGGAATCGTTAAAAAAATAAACGAATCTCACCCCTGGAGTCTCCTGTTGGAGCTAGCTGACCTTAAGTTTTTTTTATTCGTCTTATTTTTAGACTTTTAGTCGTAAATTGAGTTTAACACGTAACACATATTCACAGCCAAGAAGTGTAACTTAATTCCCAGCGAAATGCGAGACTCTGAGGAAGTTCCCCAAGACAACAACGTGGCTAACGAGAGAGATTGCAATTTGTCCAGGTGAGGCTGAAATGCCGTCCCACAGCCTTACCCATTTTTCAAATCAGTTAACTAAATTTCAACATTATTACTGGCTTTTCTAAATTTATCTGGCAACAATATCAGTAATCCAGGGGAGGATCTGTAGACATATACATGTAATAAGAAAACAGTCCGGAAAGTTGTTTAGCAACTTTTTCCGGCTCTGATCCCGTAATAACCCATTTTCCGAACTTAAATTAATGACGTAATCAAACATGACATAATCAAACAATACATGACAGTATGAAATAAAATGTTATACGTTACACATCCGTTAAGTGATGTTACAGTACTCGTTTAGAAATTCCATCCAACTCGTACCGTAACATCACTTTCCGGACTTTTAACGTAAATAACTATTACGTGTGAAAAAGTGATGTTTATTCAGTATATAGGACGTTTCAAATTTCAATCGTTTAACTTTAACAGTAAAGGAAAAGTAGGATGTTGTACGTCGTATAAAGCAAAAAATTCATACTCAAAAATCTCTAAAATTTAATGTTTTGTGTAGTACTCTAAGAGATAATATTGTTGGACTTTTTTTATCGGCGTAAATCTAAATGGTGACCTCCTTGCATTTCAACAAGACACATTTTGCTGTGATTGTCCGTCAATTTCTTAATGATACAGAGTCGTTAGGTAGGAAACATCCAATTATAGATGATCACTTCGGTCGCCAGATTTGACTCCTTTAGTCTTTAATGTGGGGATATTTGAAGACAGAAGTTTATGCAAGTCAACCAGAGTTAGATAATTTCCCAAGCAGCACAATTTGTTGGATTTAATTTAATGCCACAATAACCTGAGATAGTCGATATGATGTAATTGCAACCATTATACTCATCTTTGAATGCACGTGGACTTATCAGTAATTTATTAAGCCATAATCAGGTAAAATTGTTTTAAGAAATGTGTGATAAGCCACATTGGCTCTAGTGTAAGAAATTCACCTTATTATTTCTTATAATTCAACCATAAAGTTTAAAATTAGTATTAATGTGGCCTTCACATCACATTTTTAAAGATTTTGTGATACCCAAAGTATCCAAATTGCAAAGGAAATTGTTTATTGTGTCACCTTACTAAAATTTTATAGAGAGATATTAGGTCCTAACCTAACTCTCGATGGTGGTGTGTCCAAGTTCTTGAGAGAAACGTTGGCTAGCTTACAGCCGGAGCTGGCCGTGCGGTTATTTAGAACTACTCAATATACAACTGAGCAGCTCAGGGCGCCAGTAACCTAAATTGCCCTACGTTTCCAAGTAGTGGCTTAAAGTTCGGTTACAAAACTTCAAGCACCCCAAATAGAAATATATATAATTGGACCACGAAATCGATATCAGGTGTCAATTGCCTTAATTTTCTCTACTGAATATATTTTGAACGCATATTCTACAAAAATAAATGATTCCCAAAGTATATAAAATCTACTTTAATTTTCTACCATTCTGAAATATATATATAAAAAAACATAAAGTTGTAAGCTAATAATAATGAATGCCCGCTCGTGAATGTTTAGGTTGAAATATATATAGATATATAAAAAAAATTTATATAGTGGTAAACCAATGATTAAATGTCCGCACGTGATCACGGTTGGCGCACAATATAATTTATTTAAAAAAAAAATGACGTAATAATTATATCTGCAAAATGCACTACTAATATGTAACAGATTATTTGGTACACAAATGAATATGAATAAATGCAAAATATTAAACTAGTATATAGAAAATACAGAAAATTCAAAAAAATACAGCTTATCTGCTTAATGTCGTCCTCGCACGAGATTACTGCAAATGGCGGCTCCAATGGTCGATCGTCCAGGACAGCCGGTATACTGCGTCTATTTCAGAAATTCCAAAATAACGAACTGGAACGCAGGAACTTCAATAGGTCTTCTAACGGTAGCTTGATATCAGAAATATCCCAAATTAGAAACCAAAATTACTGCACCAAAAAGTGAAAGAAGCCAGGGAAAAGAAGAAAAGCCCTATAACAAGGATTCACGAAATTACCATTAACCAGTCATTTAAAAGAAGAAAAATGTAATAACTTACGTAGATGGAGGGTGGCTTGAAGTGACCAAACTTATAGGCAAGAGCTTGGTTGATTACCACGTGTTGACGAGGGGTTACAAATGCCCTCAAATCCAGCAGTACAGCCGAATTGTGCGCCGTCCAACAACTTTACATAAGCATACGGCCACAATATAAACACAATCTTTCTAATTATATCCAAAATGAACACCTCAAGGTGTTAAACATATAGAAAAATGTGGATTGCACTCATTAACACACCAGAAATACGTGGTAACTGACTCGAACCCCTGTTTTTATCCTTCGCTCACAAAAACTTCGCGATAGAATACGAAAAACTATACATGATAATGGCAGAAATATAATGGCAATACCTATTAATTATATATAATATGATGCTTATTTTTACGGATATTCCTTATATTAAGACAAGCTTGATGTATAAAATTGAAAGGATTTAAAATGACCAATACGAAATTTTAAGGTGATTATTTCCTGATTTTCCAAATATACGATTCCGTAGCGCACCGCTGGTTGCATACTTTTAGGCGCTCTAACTCTATAAAATTAACATATAAATCCAAGGAGCGGCATATACAAGGGGTTATATTAAAATTAACTAAATTAAACAAAATTGAAACGTTACAATTGGTGTCTGACATTTTTTATTGTATCTATGCTGCATTGCCTTATTCTTCAATTACACAGGACGTTTTATTTACTTTTTCTATTAAAATACTATTCAGAACATTGCATACAACTACTTCTTATATAATTAATCGATCAGTGTACTTATAATATTACGCGATATTTTGAAAACAGTTGTGCAGTTGCAGTTTAGCAAAATTAATGAAGCTTTGCACTAAAATAATTATTTATGTCGACCTGTCTATTAAAAAAAACATATAATTATGCTTACTACATAATATGCAATTTCTACATTGGTTCCGAATATTAAACTGTCAAATGTTGGTCAATCAGTTCAAGATAAAATTAGCATAATACGCGGAGAAGACTATTTAGTCAAGAATATAATGATAATCTTTATTCATAATATAGACAGGCCCAATATAAATGAGATATAGACCAGGGCCAAACCGTTTAAAATATCGTAATAGACGATAAATTCTTAGCAGTATACGAATGGTCGGAAAATGTAGTTAATGGTGTAAATAATCAAGGAAAAATCGTCCAGACTGAGTAAAAGTTCTGGAAGGGGGGTTGGGGGTGGTAATATATACGTTTTTAGGGGTTGGTACTCGTTTCTTGCGATTTGCGGCTAAACTATGCATCCTATCGAAAAATGTTGAATGTAAAAGTTGTAAATAATGAAAAAATCTAAAACTTTCTGCTTAATCATTATTGACCATAACCTCAAAATTATCGAGAAAAATGCAAGAAACCGTTTTTTCGGTTTTTAATTTATAACTATCGCAAAAATATTTATATTTTCATGAAAATTGGTGAAAATGTTCTTTTTTGTGTTTCAAGCAAGCCCAAATTTTTTCAAAGCGAAATAATTTATTTTCAATGTTTTATGAAGAAAATAGAAAAAAGACCTAATTTTCAATTGAAGAATTTGGTTACCAAATTTTTCGATTAATGAACTTTACTAGTGCTCATTTTTTTCGTTGAAATCTCAATTTTAATATAGAATTAAAATATAATATTGTTTATATACAAAAGTATCGTTAAAAAAGCGAAAAACCGAAAAAACTAATTTTTAAGAATCGAGTTCTCGGTGAAAATCATGAATTTCTAAATGTAAATAAACGTTTACATTCATAAAAAGCGTTAATTCTCATACAATACTGTTATACAAGTAATTTACATGTACCTAACAATTCTCGGCTTTCAAAGTCTCGAAAACATTGTTTAAACTGCAATGGGAATGTTAAACAATTTGGGCCTAGAAGGTACCTACGTACTTTTCATTATGAAAAGGGTACTATTTATCATTGGCGTAAGGATTTGACGTAGATCTTTCCCATTACTTTGACAGTTGAAATCCCAACGGTCGTTCTACTTTTGCTCATTTGCATGTGTTTAGTAAATCTTGTATTTTGTGCTGTTTTTAAACGTTATTATCTGTGTTTTTGACAACTATTTATTTCTTATATCCTCATTTCATTTGAAAAAATTACCTCCAACTGAAGGGCAGCTAAGCAACATTGTTACAGGGTGTATTTTCAAATACAAAGTTGGCTTGGTAATCAATTAACAGCTACAGATTGGGGATGGAAACATCACGTTAATGGCATCGTACCTATATTTACAGAACAAGAATTAATTTATTGAAAATTATCTGCTGCAGCTGCGAAACAGGATGCGGTAATAACAAATGTGGGTGTCGCAAGCATGGCTTAAAGTGCACAAATTTGTGCTCAAATTGTCACGGTTCTGATAAATGTTCTAATGCCGAAAAATCGTTGTACGAAACAAATTGTAATCTCGAGGACATGGAAGACGAAGACAGTACCCACTGTCTAATAAATAATAATAAAAATAATGATACTGAACTGGACAATCCAGAAGAACTCCAAGAGATTGATGATATAGAAAATGAACGTGAAAAAACCGAAAGTTTGATCGATTCTGGCGATGAAGAATTGCCCACGAAGAAAAAAAAGTTTCAATAAAATTATTTTACTTTTAATTTTTGTATTTTATAATCAAATATAAGACTTTGATGTGATAATTTGTAAATACTTACGAATCACAAGAAATAATTAACAAATTTTCTCAGTTCACAGCCTTTGTCTTTTTTGAATTTTTACCTATTTAATTGCAGTTTAAATAATGTTTTCGGGACTTTGAAAGCCGAGAATAGTTAGATACATGTACATTACTTGTATAACATAGTATTGTATGAGAATTAACGCTTTTTATGAATGTAAACGTTTATTTACAATAAAGATAAAGAAATTCATGATTTTCATCGAAAACTCGATTTTTAAAAAGTAGTTTTTCGGTTTTTCGCTTTTTTAACGATATTTTTGTATATAAACAATATTATATTTTAATTCTATATTAAAGTTGAGATTTCAACGAAAAGAATGAGCACTAGTAAAGTTCATTAATCGAAAATTTGCTAACCAAATTTTTCGATTGAAAATTAGGTCTTTTTTTTATTTTCTTCATAGAACATCGAAAATTAAATATTTCGCTTTAACAAAATTTGGGCTTGTTTGAAACACAAAAAAGAACATTTTCACCGATTTTCTTAAAAATATAAAAAAATTTGCGATAGTTACAAATTAAAAACCGAAAAAAAGGTTTTTTGCATTTTTCTCGATAATTTTGAGGTTATGGTCAATAATGTCCAGTAAGAAAGTTTTAGATTTTTTTATTATCTACAACTTTTATATTTAACATTTTTCGATAGGATACATAGTTTAGCCGCAAATCTCAAAAAACGAGTACCAACCCCTAAAAACGTATATATTACCACCCCAACCCCCCTTTCAGAACTTTTACTCAGTCTGGGCGATTTTTCCTTAATTATTTACACCATTAACTGCATTTTCCGACCATTCGTATACTGCTAAGAATTTTTATTGCCTTAAACAGGATTGGCCCTGGTCTAAAGTGATATAATAAAAATTGTACTTAATACATAGTTGTTGCATGTATACCGGGTGGGACAATAGTGCGTCCCACCTCGATATCTCGAGTTCTACGATAGCTAGAATTTTTTTTTAAAAATGCAAGTAAACTAGATAAAAAAGTCTATAACTGGAAATTATTTTCGAACATACAGGGCGGGCCAAGACGGAATTACAAGACCAAGTGCCTTTTTTTAAAATGGAATGCTATGTAATCAGTACATTTTTTGAAGCCTCTCTTTAGGCTCTATTCATTCTTATATTAGCATTGAATATCTCCCAACCATTTGGATGTAATGAATTTTTTTCTTGAAATAATGCAATCTGCAGATGGATATTAAAAACATCGCCACAGTGACAATTATGGGTTTTAAGAAAAACTTATATGAATACCAGTTACGAGACATCAAATTAATGTTTTTGAATCATTTTTATTTCCTAAAAATGTACAGGGTGGGCAAAAATTATTTTTCAATGAAGAACATTTTCAATCGAATTTTCACATTTCTTTCAAATGGAACACACTGTATATTTTTCGAGGATGTGATGTAGAAATGAAAAACGAATTTTTTTTGCAAGTACTTCCCTATGGCTAATTGCAACCATTTTCGTTTTATAAATAAATGTGTCAGAATCAAGAATAAACTTAAAAAAAGTGGTTGCCTCAAATAATTCATTAGAAAAATTTATAATAGGTGTTCGACGTGTTGCCCATTTTGATTGACACACGTCTTTATGCAATTTTGAAATAACGCGGGATCATTTCTTCCAATCCATTGAAATGAGTAAATAGTATTTAACCGGTCCTTTACTGTAATGTTTTTTTGTATATTTTTTTTGCTGTTTTCGTTATTCGACAAGCAATAAAACCTCAGTTTGGTATCAGTGGTCGTGTACAAAGAAGCATTTATCACACTTATCGGTCGTTACAAGTTGTATTGAATTTAAAATATTCGGAATTTTACAATATAAACTTTAATAAATCGAGCGAGCGTTTGGGCGAGTTAGACAGAAATTGTTTACTTGCCAATAGAATTTATCACCAACGTTATCTTGAAAGAAGGATTCCTCATATTAGCAGCTTCCAAAACCTTCTCGATAGATTTCTGGAAACTGGAAATGTCGAATATAAAAAAGTGAAAGAATAAAACGTGTTATGAACGAAGAAAATTTGTTTTCTGTGGTGCTGGCAACGGTTGAGAATCCCCATGTTAGTCAAAGAGAAGTGAGCTCATTAGTAGGAATAAGTAGATGGTCTGTGGGTCGAATCTTAAAAACAAATAAGTTACAAAAAGTGATCAAAAAGCGACATGTACTCTCAAAAATAACAGACATATTAAAACTGTGCGGAACGTGTAATCCTGCCCTTCGCGGACACGACGAGAAAAATGTCTCTTCAAATAGAGGGGTATTTCTAGAATTGGTTGATTTTTTAGCAAACGCTGATAGTGCCTTTAATAGCCATATTCAAGAAGCAACAGTGTTCAAGGGCACATCAAAATCTATTCAGAATGAATGAATCTGCGTATCCCGCTTATGGCTGATGAGACTACAGATGTATCAACTCAAACTCAAACTGAAGTTGTATTACGTTATGAACTAAATGGAAAAATATTTGAGCGGTTTTGGGAGTTTGCAAATGTCAAGATGCAGATGGACTGTCTCAATGCATTTTAGAACAGATTTCGCCAATTTTGCTAGATTGCCCAGAAAAACTGATTTGTCAAACATATGACGGAGCTGCTGTTATGCGTGGTCATTTAGGTGGTGTTAACGTGAAAATTCGTCAGCAGTACAAAAACGCACATTTTGTATATTGCTACGCTCATCAGCTTAATAAAATACTAGAACAAGCAGTTTCAAGCATCAGTAGAGTACGGATATTTTTTTCAAATTTGAATGGCATATCAACTTTTTTTTCTCAATCGCCAGAGAGAATGGCAGCTTTGCAACATGTTTATGACAAGCGCATTCCAAGAATTTCTCAAACACGATGGAATTTTAACTTTCGTATAGTACAGAGTGTGTACAACAATAAAGGCAACCTTACTGAATGCTTTGAAAATATAATGTCAGGAATTCCAAAACAATACAACTCTGAAACAGTGACTCAAGCGGCTGGATTTATAATGGATAGATAATTTTAAAAAAGAAATTGTACAAATTAGAAATAATTTACCTCCCTTAACAGATGAACCAATGAATGTAGAAGTTCCAAAAAAGCGATGTAGACTGAATCAAGAAAATATTAACATGTCTGTAAGAGAGGTATGTGATATAATTACTTCAGAAGTGAGAATTCGGTTTTCTTTTAAAAATCATTTATGTGGTGCAAAATTATTTTTAAAGGAGAAGTATAAGGAATATGAAAAAACACCACCTTTGGAAGATATCAACCAATTTTGTGAAGCATACCCTATGATAGATAAGGAAATACTAAAAATGCAACTAAGTATATTTTACTCCAGGAAAGAAATAACAGGACAAGATTTTTCTGGGTGCTTGCAAACATTAAACTTTCTCATATCTTTCGGTTTAGACGTTGCTTTCGGGGAAGTCGTTAAAGTTTTGAAAATTTTGGTTACTATTCCAATGACGACATCTAAAACGGAAAGATGTTTTTCGACATTAAAATTAATTAAGACGTACGTAAGAAATACTATGAAGTGAGAGACAGACTAACATCACTTGCAATGCTTTCAATTGAAAAGACAATGGTACGAGAAATACCAAATTTTAATGAAAAAGTTATTGAAAAGTTTATCTCCGACAAAAATAGAAGAATGGGGAATTACACTTCAAGAAATAATGGTGAATACTTAATTAATCGCTTTAATTTATATTTGCGAACTTTTTAATGATTTAATTAGAACCTCAAAAATGTTTCGCGGTGCTTTTGTTTATTGACCTTACTAATTTGATACCCGCGAGCCGCCACTGCGCCCTCCCAAGTACATAAGGCACGAGCCGCCACTGTTAATCAGCTCTTAAACTTTTACCTGAACTAATAATTTAGTTAATCAAATCACCTTCCAAAACAATTCCATATACGACAAATTTTAGATAGATTGACTTCACTGTTTATTTATTCGAAAACGAAGTGTTGAAGTTGGTAATCGTAGTTTCTCCAGTGTCAGTTTGCCGATTATTTTAAGAGACACCTTGTATATCTCTGAAATGTATCTGTGTTACAATTTACACATGGCTATTTCAGTAAATTTCCAAACGAGTCTGTAATTTTCCTATTTGCACAACAGTTAATACCAAAAATTGTCCAAAAACCAGCTATTATATACGATCCGATAGATTTATTATATAGGTACTATATTATAATAATCTTAGTTGTAACTACTGGAGAAAGCACATATTAGTTAGATAAGTATTTAGGTTAATTCTGGTTATTATGAATTTAATGTCCTAAGACTGTTAAGCGTATATTGATGAGGATCGTTAACATTAGTTAAGATTTATTTGATATTTAAATTAATTGTGCAATAAAATAGTAATTCCTAGATCGATAACGTTTACCTGCTTCCACAAATTTAACAGTCTAAAGTCCCGTGTCGTTAGCACGTCAGCGGTTATTTTCAATTTAGTACTTTTCTGTGTCTATTGTCCCAAATTTTACAATTAAATAACAGATCAATTAATTCCAAATGAATTTTAAAACATTGAATAATTTTTGAATGGCTGTTTCTTAAAATAAGGGAAAGACGGTCGACCTATTTACGCAAAACTAAGAAAATCAGTGCCACGAAATATTAATAATATTATAATCATTATACTTAATATGATTTGAAAAAGTAGCCTTGGCCACTTCCATTTGCTATTACCGAAGTTAATGTAAATAAATTAATAACCTGCCAGTGACCTAGTTATCTTACACCTGCGTAGAGTCATGGACCGGAGGTACTGATCTAGATCTATACATTTCGGAAAAAACCGGAGGTTTGGTCATTTCTTTTCGTTGAATACAATTTAATATTAATGATTGTTGCAATGAACTAATTAAAATGTATTTGCATTACGATATTGTTGTTCTTCAGATTGGCCATGATCTTTCTCGAATGTTTCGGTTCACTGTAAACAACTAATAGGACTTCAAGTAAAGAGGCAATTTGCGAATCAATGAAAATATTATGAAAGCTGGGTTCTGACGTAATTAAAAAACCGCGTGGTGTCCATTCGTTGTTGAAGGCAAACAAATCACACATACAGCCAAATATGCCTTAGAAAGTGATTATTGCGAGCTTTGAGGCAGTATAATTTCAACTGCCCGATAGGTGTAGGAATAGTATACAGGGTGTCCCATAAGTAATGGTACACAGAACAATGGTAGATTCCTTACGTAAAAGTATTACGATTTCAAATTTACCTTAGCCTAAAAGTTGATATAAACAGAGATACAGGGTATCAAATTTACATTTTTGTTGTTTTTTTTTTTAAATAATTTATTTAAAAATTAAAACATTGTAACAGAATTTGGTGACGGTTTCTTGAGGCGAGGATTTAAATCTATTCATAGTTTTGTTATTTGTAGAGGGCCTCACCTACGGTAGTTTGAGCGCCGCTATCTGTGCTGTTTATACTTCTTATACAGGGTAGACCATTAATAATAGGCCTTAGTTCAGGGGTAGATTCTTTGGGCCAAAATATGAGGATATAACTAAATATACTTTAGTAAAATGTTGCTGTGGAAAAAGATACAGGGTGTCAAAGTTCAAATTATTTTTTCGCTTTTTTTTTCAATAACTCAACAGCCCCTTGACTGATCTTCACCAAATTTGGTAGAGGAACTTTTTTTATTCTAAGAAACAATAAGTTATGTATTACATCACGGTGGATCATAGAGGGCGCCGCAGGACCTTAATAATAATGACAATCTTTATTTAGCACAATGTGTAGTACAGTACATTTACCTACATTTAACAATACTAATAATTTATGCAACATACCTATAATAAGCCTAATGAGTAAAATAGAACTAAGTTATTTATACATGAATTTATATAAATATTTTTTAAACAGAAAGACATTCTTAGCTTGTTTTATAAATTCTGGTAATTTGTTAAATTCGGCCGTTCCCTTGTCGTATATGGAGGTTGTAGTTAAATGTTTACTAACACGATAGGCGAATCCCAGTTTTTTTAATATCTTTTTACATATGTAGTTTATATGGTCGTTAAATATTAGTTTGTTATCTATGATTATCCCTAAATATCTCATAGTTATGACCCTTTCAAGATTCTCTCCGTTGTATTTTACACACATATTATCAATGTTTTGATTTAAATATTTGTTGGAACCTATTACCATATATTTGGATTTTTTGGCGTTTACCATTAATCCGTTCGTTATAAACCATTCATTAATTAATTTCAGTGTCATGTTAACTTTTTGGATAACTTAGTTCCAGATAAATATATTATAGTATCATCTGCAAAGAGATGTATTTTGCACTCCTCTGAGTTGATTAGAAGTAAATCATTAATAAATATCGTGAAAAGCCTAGGCCCTAGTACACTACCTTGTGGAACTCCATTATTATTCAAAAGTTTTTCAGATTTAATTTTATTTATTTTGGTTTGCTGACTCCTTCCATATAGATACGACTTAAACCATTCGTACGCCGTGTCAATAATCCCAAAATATTGGCATTGTTTTTTTAATAAAAGCTCTCTGTTGACAACTTCGAATGGTCTTTTTAAATCGAGGAAGACGGTTATCACAACTTCACCTTTATCTATGGAATATTTGAAATCATTGATTATTTTTTTGTAAAGCCGTTTCACACGAATGATTTTCTCTAAATCCGGATTGGTTTTCATGTAATAATTTGTTATTGCCTATAAATTCAGTGAGTTGGTCATGAACTGCTACTTCTAAAATTTTTGCCAATGAAGGCAATGTATTTATGGGTCTATGCTCTTCCGCTAATTTTGTACCTGGAACTTTTGCTACAGAAGTTATTAATGATGTTTTCAATATGTCTGAAAATGTTCCACTACTTAGCGATGTATTAATAATATGTAATAATGGATAGCCAATGACATCAAACGTATTTTTTATTAATTTAGTCAATTTCATCATCAGAAAATTTATTCTGCTATTTAAATACAATTTTGCGTAATTTAGTGAGATTTATAATATTAAATTCTTTAAAATATATATCTGGCTGCAATGCTCTGTTCTCAAATAAAGCATATCTATTAAGGTAATACCTACTATTTTTTAACCTATCTATAATTAGATCAACACTAGAAATAAAATATATATTAAGTTCTTTTTCTAAATGCTCATTTTTTTCAATTCCTCGTATTATAAGGGAGGATATATTGTGATTGTCTTTTGGTTTTATTATATTTTTCAGCGTCCGCCACATTAATTTTGGATTATGCTTTAAATTATCTATTTTATTTTCATAATAATTTTGTTTTTCCTTTCTTAACACTTTTACAACCTCATTACGATTATTAGTATAGGTTCGCCAGTTTTCACCATTTTTGTTTGTTTTAAACTGTTTATACGCTAGATCTCTTTTTTTATTGTTTCTTTAATAGTATCATTAAACCATTCATTATATTTCATTGATCGTTTTTTGATAATCGGACACTCGTTATCCAGTTCAGTTTTTATGTTATTCATGAATGATTCAAATCCTTTATTAGTATTAGTACAGCCATATAACCAGTTAGCATGAATTAAGTTTAATGAAATTTTCCTGTGTCTGATGATGAACTTTTTTCATATTTTTTATTGACGACACGTTGTGGTATTTCTGACCAGAAAATCTGATGAGGGCGTCATTTCCACGTATAAAAGGTACACTTGGTAGAACTTGATAACTCCAACCGTTTTAGAGGAAAGTGCCGTTAAACATTTCAATAATTTTTTGAAAGACAAATTCGAATTTAATGAAACAAAGTGTATTTACTGAAAAAAGTACAAAACGTAAGGGAAAACAAAATCGTAATAACAGCGTAAACTCTTTCTTACTTTCTTATAAACTAATGGATTATTTTCATGATATTGAGATAAATACATAAATCAAAAGATTGTCTAAACAAGGATCTAATCTTATTAGAAGACCAAAAAATAACGTAAAAGTTGACTTTATGAAATATAAATTTTCCTCCATGCAAAAATCCCATTGATGAATCTTAGAGTAAATGTTCGATATGGTCTCCACCTAGTTCTATGCATTTTCTAATTCTATTCATAAAAGATCTTCTTGCATTGAAAAATACATTTTCCTATCCTCTAATAAAATTCTCTGCGTATTGTATTTTGTCCCACAGTTCTTCTCTTTAGTTGATAGTAGTTGCATAGACTAAGGACTTCATATGTCCCCACACACATAATAATCCAAAGGATTATAATCGGGACTCCTTGGTGGCCAAGCAAACTCACTTCCTCGACCGATCCATCTGCGTGGGAGTCCCATCAAGATAATTCCTGACTTCAATGGAGAAATGAGGCGAAGCTCCATCTTGCATGAACCACATTCTGTTCCGTATGTCTAGCATGAAAGGTGTAATATATCAGCGAGAGTATTTTGAAGAAAAAACAGATAAAACTGTCCATTTAAATTTGGAGGAAGGACAAATGTTCCCAATAATTGATCGCCGATGATACCACACCAAACGTTAATCTTAAATTCTTGTTGAAAATGCCTTTCTTTAACGGCATGAGGATTTTCTACTTCTCCCAGTAACGGGTATTTTTCCAGTTAAATACGCGACGGTAAGTAAAAGTTGCTTCGTCGGTAAATAAAGTGTTCTTAACAAAATATCGATCCTTGTTGTGTTTATTTAGAACAAATTGACAAAATTGTATCCTTCGTGGAAGATCCCTTCGAAGTAAATTTTGTACAGGAGTGAGATGATATGGGTAGAAGCGCTCTTTACGTAAGACTCTTAGGACAGATTGTTTGCCGCTGTTAAACGACTTAGGCTGACTTCAGGACCTTCATCCACACGAACTAAAATTTCTAGTTCTTGATCTGGGTAATTCATTTCGGTCGTCCTACATCGTTTTTATGGCGAAATGAACCCGTTTCTCCCAAACGACAAAACAGATTTTTGAAAATCTTATTGGTCGGGTTGTAGTCTATTTGGATATTGCAATGAGTATCTCCTGGCTGCAGCACGTTCGCTAAAATTATTTTGTGTGTAAAACATATCATATCCCTCATTTCCCTATTTGAAAAATTATTATGTCTAGGCATTGTAAATAAAGAAATTAGCTCGAGGAACCCAAGAACAAAATAAAATGATTAAATGACGTAAATGACAGAACTAAAATGTAACCAAAAGCACATTTTTCAATAAATTCACTTTGTCTTATTAAATTTGAATTTGACTTTCAAAAAATTTTTGAAATGTTTAACGGCACTTTCCTCGGAAACGGTTGGAGTTATCAAGTTCTACCAAGTGTACCTTTTATACGTGGAAATGACATCCTCATCAGATTTTCTTGTCAGAAGTACCACAACGTTTCGTCAAAAAAAAAAAATATGAAAAAAATTCATCATCAGATACAGATCCTGCAGCGCATTCCATGATCTAACGTGATGTAATACATAAAGTATTGTTTCTTAGAATAAAAAACAGTTCCTCTAGCGAATTTGGAGAAGATCAGTCAAGAGGCTGTTGAATTATTGCAAAAAAACGAAAAAATAATTTGAACTTTGACACCCTGTAACTTTTTCCACAGCAGTATTTTACTAAAGCATATTTGGTTATATCCTCATATTTTGGCCCAAAGAATCTACCCCTGAACTATGACCTATTATTAATGATCCACCCTGCATATGTGTGTAGATATATTTTAGCACCATTTTAAGTGTAAACAGTTTTATGTTAATAATTATGTACATCATATAACGTTAATATTTTTTTAAGTCATTTTTGTAATTTTGGTAACCCTTTCCAATTATTGTAATCTTTGTAATTATCCTAAAATTGTGTAATATTTTGTCCTTTTATTGGGATATCCTGTGGGGCAAATAAAGATATTATTTAATTGAAAGTTTATAGACCACTTATAATAGATTGGTGAAAATCTTTTGGGGTTAGGCCCAAGTATATTAAAGAAAACTACTTTATTAATTTGCCGACGTTTCGATATTTTTTAATATCATCCTCAGGGCACTGAAAGATATAGAATCATCTAATAGTACATAAACAACCATTCAATATAACAAACAAACATAAATATATATTAAAAAAAATAAAAAAATAGCGTATTGAAATTTTAAATTTTTTTTACTTATTTTAAGGTCACTATCTAAAAATAATCACAAAATATAGTTATTAAATAAATAAAATATATATTATAAAATTGTTTATGTAGGTATATATAAAAAAATAATTAATTAAAATTATATAAGCATAAAATTCAACATAATAAACATCAAGATACTACTTACATTAATATTTAGTTTTCCGTGTGTAGTATAAAAATAAATAAATAATTTACTGGAACATCACAGATACACAGGTTTAATAAGCATACAGTAAAATTACTATCTTCTTGCGTGGATAGCAGTGACACGAATGTTATTACTACTTTAAACCGTAAGAATAAAAATAGGGTATGTACGAAAAACATTGGCTATATCATCCTAGACATATCACAGGTTGTTTCTATTAATTAGATTAAAATAACAAGAGTTTAAATTCTTTCCTCGAATTTACAGACTTTGATTTTTTTATATTGATCATTTGTTGAAATTTTCTTTTTTCTAAATTATTTTGTCTACCTATTGGTTTAGTCTCCTCGAAATTAAATTCATGATCAAAATCTTTGCAATGCTCCACTGTTAGACGTGATATTCATTTTGTTTTTATTCTTAACATCCCTAATGTGTTCTTTTTTCTAGTATTTAAGTATCTACCAGTTTGACCTACATACCTTTTATCACAATTCTTACATGGTATTTGATAGATTACGTTAGACTGCAGATCTATAGGTGTTTTTGATTTTAATTTTGTGAAAACTTTTTTTTAAATTGTGTTCACTTTTAAAAGCAACATTAATGCTCTCAGATGTTAGTGTTTTTCTAATTTCCTCAGAAAGGTGTCTCACATACGAAATTTTATTAAACCCTGTGTATCTGTGATGTCCCAGCACATTATTTATTTATTTTTATACTACACACGGAAAACTAAATATTAATGTAAGTAGTATCTTAATGTTTATTATGTTTAATTTTATGCTTATATAATTTTAATTAATAATTTTTTTATATAAGTACCTACATAAAATTTTTTATAATATATATTTTATTTATTTAATAACTATATTTTGTGATTATTTTTAGATAGTGACCTTAAAACAAGTAAAAAAATTTTTAAATTTCAATACGTTATTTTTTTTAATTTTTCTTAATATGTATTTATGTTTGTTTGTTATATTGAATGGTTGTATATGTACTATTAGATGATTTTATATCTTTCAGTGCCCTGAGGATGATATTAAAAAATATCGAAACGTCGGCAAATTAATAAAGTAGTTTTCTTTAATACACTTGGTCCTAACCCCAAAAGATTTTCACAATCAAAGATATTATTATTTTATATTCTGGCCAATTTTTTTAAATTAAAAATGCCTGTCTTTTTTACGTAAAAAAGGAAAACGAACTAAATGTCGTTACAAGTAACCGTTTTCGAGATATTCTGTTTTAAAGTATTCAATGCAACCAATTTAAATTATGATTAAAGGTTGTACAATTTCCGAAGTAGGCTTTGATTAAAACAAAAACGATAAGGAATGCTTTCAAAATTAATATTTGTCAAACCTACTTGTTGTTTGTCAGCATTTTGTTTGTTGTTAAAAAATATCTAATAACACAGGGTGTTGCATCATGAGAGGGACATAGCTTAATAGGAGGTAGAGAACATCAGTGGTAACCGGAACCTCCCATAGAAATGTCTCATTGGGCCTTCATTACGAAGTTACAGGGCGTTTTATAATTTTTGGCCAAACCTGTTTTTTGTCATAACTTTGACAGGGAATGAAATAACGGATTCATATTTGGTACGGCTAATGTACTAACGAGCCCCAAGAGGTATATGTATAAAAAAATATATATCCAGGTCCGGACTCACTATAATTTATGTTTCTTCTTTGCATCAATAAAACATCACCCTGTATATATTTTTTTGAAATTTCGATACGATATTCGAAAAGAGCAAGAAAAAACAAACAAAATGGCCTATTTCATTTTTTTGTTACACCTTCGTGGTTATTTAAATACGTTGTTAAATGTGCCAGAAAATGGATTACAGAACCCTATTAAATGAGAGGCACGTGAAATAAATAGTTTTATAACTAAAATTTGCAAAAATTCTATTGAGCCTAGGTGGTCTGGGTGAATCCTAATTCCGGCACGTTTTAAAGGTCAATTTTGGTAAAAAACTGTGGTCCTAATAAGTAATCGGGTATGAAATAACAAAATTTTTAATCAATCACAGTAGTCTTGTTCAAAGTGACAGATAATAAAAAGAAATCTCCTAAACAGTTGAATAATTGTTTGTTAGTAATTTAATGTGTCAATAATCCGCATTTAGTTAGTGAAAACTTGTGAAAATATTTTAACTATGCCAGTAAAATTTACAAACGTGGAATATGCTGACATAATATTCATCTATGGTTTCTGTAATGGAAATGGTAGGTCGGCGGAAAGAGAATATCGGCTGCGTTTTCCTGGTCGTCGATGCCCTAATCATAAAACCTTTAGTACCGTGTTCCAGTATGCAAGACAACACGGAAAGTTTCCTAATTCTGCAGTTGTGGAGCGTGTTTTACAACAAGGTGTGCAGGAACAAAACAATATTATAAACGTAGTTCAAGAAAACCCAAATATGAGCACTAGACGAATCAGTTTGGCAACTGGTATTCCTCATTGGCGAGTATGGAGAACCCTAAAAAGAGAACGTTACCATCCATATCATATCCAGCAGGTACAGCGTCTTCAACAAGGCGACGATATCCCCCGCCTGGCATTTTGTCATTGGTTGTCTAACCATCGCCCAGTCATTTACAGAACCTTATTTACGGATGAGGCACAATTTACAAGGGATGGAGTAAACAATTCACGAAATAATCATAAATGGGCACAGGAAAACCCACATGCGGTACGCCAACGCCGTTCGCAACACAGGTTTACTGTAAATGTTTGGGTCGGACTTGTGAATAGACATTTGATAGGGCCACATTTTTTTGAAGAAAGATTGAATGGTGAAATTTACATTGATTTTCTTCAAAACATTTTACCGAATATGTTAGAAAATATCGGTATAAAAGGCATGTTGTTTCAGCATGACGGGGCCCCACCACATTTTAACCTTCAAGTAAGAGAACACTTAAACAATGTGTATCCTAATAGATGGATTGGACGCGGGGGTCCACATGAATGGCCACCAAGATCTCCTGATTGTAACCCTTGTGATTACTTTTTATGGGGCCACTTAAAAAACGAGGTTTATAGCATTGAAATTGAAAGTAGACAACATTTAATCCAGCGCATCGTTACAACCTGCGACGAAATACGGAATAATCCAGAAATGATACGTCGAGCAATTGGTGACCTTTCTAAACGCGCAAGAAAATGCACAGAATGTGGGGGAGGACATTTTGAAAATTTACTTTAGTGTCAATTACGTTTTATTTTTAAACACATTTAGTTATTGTTTTGTTATTTATTGTTAATTGAATGGAAAATATTTTATTTATTTAGATTTTAGTTTGTTCTCTTTTCCAATTTTTATTAAGTATAAAATGTTGATGATTTTCTTGATCAAAGTAACTGGTTGCTTAGGCCTAAATGGTTTAAATTATCTGTCACTTTTATTCTTTGAGCAAGCCTACTGTGATTGATTAAAAATTTTGTTATTTCATACCCGATTACTTATTAGGACCACAGTTTTTTTTACCAAAACGGAGCTTTAAAACGTGCCGGAATTAGGATTCACCCAGACCACCTAGGCTCAATAGAATTTTTGCAAATTTTAGTTATAAAACTATTTATTTCACGTGCCTCTCATTTAATAGGGTTCTGTAATCCATTTTCTTGCACATTTAACAACGTATTTAAATAACCACGAAGGTGTAACAAAAAAATGAAATAGGCCATTTTGTTTGTTTTTTCTTGCTCTTTTCGAATATCGTATCGAAATTTCAAAAAAATATATACAGGGTGATGTTTTATTGATGCAAAGAAGAAACATAAATTATAGTGAGTCCGGACCTGGATATATTTTTTTTTATACATGTACCTCTTGGGGCTCGTTAGTACATTAGCCGTACCAAATATGAATCCGTTATTTCATTCCCTGTCAAAGTTATGACAAAAAACAGGTTTGGCCAAAAATTATTTAACAGCCAGCAACCTCGTAATGAAGGCCCAATGAGACATTTCTATGGGAGGTTCCGGTTACCACTGATGTTCTCTACCTCCTATTAAGCTATGTCCCTCTCATGATGCAACACCCTGTATTGACTTCAAAATGCCAAGGCATGATTTAATTTCAAACCAACAGATGCGCGATATGATTTACGTATACACGCATGAAAATTTTAATGGACGCAAAGGTCATCGTCGATATTTAGAAATTTAACTAAATAGGAGGCAGAGGGAGTTTAAGTTATTCCATAATATTTACAGTAGATTGCGGGGAAACTGGCTCCTTTCATCTGAAACGAGATACCGTGGGACGCCCAAAAAATATTACTGTGGAACAGGAGGAGAAAACCTTGGTCCGTGTTGCAGAAAACCCAGAAATAAGTACGAGGCGTATGGCTGCTGCTACTGGAGTGAGTCGTCGATTTCAAGGATTTTTCATACAGAAAAGCTTTATCCGTACTATTTTACACCTGTTTCAAAATCTGCGGGAGATCGATCTTCCAATCAAGTTACCATTTCATCGTTTCTCTCTTGCCCAGCAAAAAAGAGATCCAATGTTTGTAAATAAAGTGTTGTTTACGGACGAAGCCACCTTTACACGTAGAAGTGTATTTTAACTATAGAAATAAACGTGCGGAATATAGAAAATCCGCACTTAGTAGCCGAACGTCACTTTCAACATAAATTTAATATAAACATTTGGTGAGGAGTTCTTGATAATAACTTTTTTGGGCCATATGAGTTACCACCTAATTTTTTTATACATTTATTTAACGTCGGCCTATTTCCGCTACTGAGGCCTAACACCGACGCCTGTAGACGAGCTACCCTAACCAGGAATTTTGCCGAACCTCTTCCCTTAAGAAAAGTAGGGATCTTTTACTTGCCTAACATTTAATAGACAAGAGACCGACGGCTTTACATCCCCTCCGAAGGACGGTATATCCCCTATACAACCCTCGCCTAAGGTTGTATAGCTTCCGCGCATACACTGATATACAAGCCGCTGGGAGATGTGTGAGGCGAGGACGCGGTCTTCGTTGTGAACACGAACGGTACCTCAGGTTTGGGAAAAATAGAATTATTTCAGCTAGAGAGCTTTATATGAGACTCTTGAAGCCTTCCGTGCACTTCATTTTATTTGATTTGAGTTCGGGGTGGATAAACTTGAAAAGGTTGGAAATAGAAAACTGCTTCGCCCTATATATAGTCAGAGCTTAATTTGCACTCGAATATAATCTAACTTGATTTGTTTAACACTTTACTGACTATTCTCTCAGTTGGCAGGGTCAAAAGCTACACCCTGTATAGTATAGTAGCTCGACTTTAAATTAAACACTTTAATTTAGAACGAAATTAACAAATGATTTATTTTCAGCTAACACACAGAGTTGAATATTTAAATAGTAAAATCAAATTTTTATTCACAAAAATTATTTTAACGTATCGACACTTGAAATTTGCCCGAGTCTGGTTTGCTGTATTTCATTTAATTTAAATTTATTTTTATTAATGAGAAAATTCACTAAAACTAGGGCCGCGAAGGCGATTTAAAATGGAGCACTGGGGCTGAATAATAAAGTACTTTTTTACTAGGATCTGCCTAGGAAGGTGATGCGGGCACTAATTTATATTAATTTCACTAGGTACGCCGGAAACACAACTTGCCGGGGGCTTGGCACGCTCCCATATTTATACTAGTGATGGGGCACGACGCACGCTGAGAGCTGGAAAAGCCGGAAAGGGAGCCAGACCATCATATGGCGCTCGAATTATGAAATATTGTACAAGGGTTGTGGAAATTTTAGAAAATGGGGTCGAAACTTATATCATTAAATCGGCTGTAGAAAATGTAATAGTTTGATATGGAAATGTCAGTGGAATCTAATTCGATTTTAGAAATATGAGCGATAACTGTCTGAAAATTGGTTAAAATTTGAATTGGTTCCGTAAAGTAGCGTTGCTAGTCGTAATTTTAATCCATATTTAATGTTATATTAAGCCATATTGAGGGTATGTGATTGTCTGCATCGAGCAGAGCGAGATCCAATTTTAGGGTAATATGAAGTGAAGATAGTGATGAGTTGCTAGCAACTAGTGGGAACACGTAAACTGGACTTGTTTTTGAATGAGCCTTTTATGGGATGACTCGGGAGATAAATGAAAGACGTTTTGAGATATTATTGGAATTTGAAATTGGACTTTGAATTGAAGCGAAAGGGACTTGTAGAAATTTTACGGAAGTGAAAGAAATTATTCTAATTTGAGATTTGGGGAGTCATTTGAAAGCAAATTGAGATGATGAGGAGGCTGTACTTTTTAGGACGATACTTTGTAAGTTTCTTGCTATATTTTGATGAGTTTTGATTTTGGGGGTTTTTGACGTTATATTGATTATTCGAGAATTATAGATGTGGTGTGAATTTTATCAGAAATATTATTTGAAATTTGGGGTTTTTGAGTTCCCCAGGTGCTTTAATGACTGTTTTCATATGTTTTGCCAAGTTGACCATAATTATTTAATTATTTGTCAAATTCTAGTGATTTTTTCGTCGGCCATCTTGGTAATATGGACAACGTACGGTGACAGTTGGAACGGTCACCCATCCAACTACTAACCGCGCCTTACGTTGCTTTACATCGCATATCGAAGTATGTACATAGTAAAGACGCACCCACGCTCGCCCCACCACCTAATTTAAATGGTACATTATACTTAAATTTTTTATGAACTCAGCTACGCGAGTTCTTGGATGAAGTACCATTAAAGTTAAGAAAAAAATATGTTAATTTTAATGAGCATTTTTATACTTAGTTATTTAAAAAATGAACTATTTATCTTTACTACGTCTAATTGAAGTCTAATTTACTTGGACTTCTATTTCCATGATTCACTTCAATGCAAAGAAATTGTTTGCGGATGTTATTATTTGTATTATTCCTCGCTCATGTAACATTATGAATTGTCCAAATAGTACTATCCAAGGTGACCTCCACATTTGTTGCCACCATTAACATAATTATTAGCTGCATTACATCCTTTTGTCCATTATTAAAAAATATTTCATATCATTATTTACGGTTTTCCGTGCCGTTATCCTCCGTTTGTTCTTATAATAACACCAGTTACCTTGAAGAGCTAGTAAAGTTGTTTAACGTAATAATATTAAGTAAATGAGAGTAAAATTTACATTTAGTTGACTTAGTGCCGCCTGTTTGACTAAAAGACTTGAATGTGGTGCAGTGGTAGTCAGATATTTTAATTTAGAAAAATTGTCACATGGATTTTTTTTATACAAAGTGGTCCAAAACACAATAGTAGATCATTGCTATACATTAAGCTATTTACTTATATATACCTACAACAACTAGTCTCACACACATTCATTAAAGTACCAAAAGTAGTTAATAGCAAGTAATCGTTATTTGTATTATTCACTAACAAATGTTACAAATAACAGACTTTAATTAGTATAATTTACTCTGTTTTCATTGATAGCGTCCCAAAAACTTTAGCTAAAACTAATAAATACCCACCTTGGTTTAATGGTAATATCATTCGCAATATAAAGGCAAAATCAAAACACTGGCGCAACTTTAATGAAAATGGTAACTCATATGAATTGAATCAATTTAAAATTCTAAGAGCAAACATAGAAATCGATATTGATAACGCGCACAAAGAATATCTCGTCAATATTGAGAACCAAATTAGGTCCAATTTAAATCACTTCTGGTCATATGTAAACAGCAGAAAAATTATATCCAGTATTCCTAGCGTTATGACCTATAATGACCTATAATGTCTTTACTATGTACATACTTCGGTATGCGATGTAAAGCAACGACAGGCGCAGTTAGTACTTGGATGGTGACCATTCCAACGGAAACCGCGTTCTCGCCTCACATATCTTCCAGCGGCTTGTATATCAGTGTATGCGCGGAAGCTATACAACCTTAGGCGAGGGTTGTATAGGAGATATACCATCCTTCGGAGGGGATGTAAAGCCGTCGGTCCCTTGTCTATTAAATGTTAGGCAAGTAAAAGATCCCTACTCTTCTTAAGGGAAGAGGTTCGGCAAAATTCCTGGTTGGGGGTAGCTCGTCTACAGGAGTCGGTGTTAGGCCTCAGTAGCGGAAATAGGCCGACGTTAAATAAATGTATAAAAAAAAAAAAAAAACCACAAGTAATAGTTGGCGCATTTGCTAATTACTTTCAAGAGTCATATTCCGCATCTACAAGCTTATGATATAAATAGCACTCATCGTAATACTAACAATTTATGCATTCCCTATATTACCGAAAATGTAGTACTCAAGGCACTTAAGAAAATTAAACCCAAAACAACTACAGGTCCTGATGGTATTCCGGCCTTTCTCCTAAAAAATTGTGCCATTTTATTTGCAAAACCGCTAGCTAGTATTTTTAATTTGTCTATTAAAACTGCTACTTTTCCAGAAGTCTGGAAAATATCTAGGATCTGTCTGGTGTTAAAAAAAAATTATAGATGTGCTATTGAAAACTATAGGCCAATAGTAATATTGTGCAATTTTAGTAAATTATTTGAAAACGTAATATACGATATTCTCTTTAATCACGTTAAATCTCAAATTTGCCTCGATCAACACGGATTCATGCCAAATCGCTCTACCACCAGCAATTTGGTGTGCATTACTCAGTTCATAGCTGAACAGTTGGATGCTGGAGGCCAAGTAGATGTCATTTATACAGATTTTTCTAAAGCCTTCGACAGACTGGACCACAGAATTTTGCTGAACAAATTATCCGAATTTGGACTAACTGAGCACTTCCTAAACTTTTTCAATCCTACTTGGTAAATAGACGACTAAATGTACAATACCGTGGATTTTGGTCTATGGATATCTCAGCGACATCAGGTGTTCCCCAAGGTTCTGTGCTTGGGCCATTGCTCTTTAACATTTTTATAAACGATATCGTCATTGGCTTACACTGCAAAACATTACTTTATGCCGAGGACCTAAAAATTTTTACATCTATCACTAGTACAGAAGACTGTTGATTTGCAAAACGATCTTGTACAACTATGGTCTTGTTGTAGCGTAAACAATTTACAGTTAAATATCTCAAAGTGTAGCTTTATGACATACACTCGTGCACAAAATCCAATAAAATTTATCTATACAATTAATGATGAAGAACTGAAGAGCTGTGTGGTCATTTCAAAGATCTAGGAGTAATATTCGATCCAAAGCTATCTTTTATTAGCCATATTATCATCAATCAAATCACCGCTAATTCCTTCAAAAATTTAGGCTACATTATCCGTAATTATAAAGAATTTAACGAAAATACACTGAAACTTCTCTTTAATTCATTTGTGAGGTCGAGACTTGAATATGCTTCAACAGTCTGGAGTCCTGGTTATGAAAATCATAAATATAGCATTGAAAAACCTCAGAGGCGTTTCCTTAAATACCTCTGGTTCAAAAGTTCTGGAAATTATCCAGAGAGAGGTTTGCTACATTGTAACTTATTACATAGATTCAACACGAGTGATCTTCAACTACGTCGGGCGTATCACTCTCTTGTATTCCTTTTTAAGATTTTAAATGGCACTGTTGACTGCCCTGAAATTCTTAGTTGCATTAGATTTCATGTTCGTAATTTGCAGACTCGCTCGCATTCGTCTCTATTCTATTTGCCTACACTAAGAACAAATTTGCTGTTATTTTCTCCCCTGCACCGTATGTGTTCCAACTATGATTCTTTATATAATAATATAGATATTTTTAATACTAGTATATCCAAAATGCGAAATGTGGTTCTCAATTCTGCACAACAACTGTAGCTTCTAAACTATTAGATTACAACTTTTAGGACTATACTAATCATAGATTTATTTTGTTAATTTTTAAACGAAGAATCCGTCTTAATTTTCGACAGGGAATCTACAGTTAAATTTTTTGAACGTTATTACGGGACACCCTGTATAAAACAGTTTCACTTACAAAAACTGAATCAAAACGTTACACAGATCGTGCTAAATATAAACAAAATACTAGTTTTTATATAAAACTGTTAAATGGACATAGGCCATGTAACATTTCTTCTTACTTTAAAAATGCTAAGAGATAAAATTAACTATTATCAAGGTTTCAAATTGCCCTTCCTTCTCTTTGTAGCAGAAATTAAGATGCAAACAATCTGCGACTTCATATTTTTTAAATAAACATATTGCCAATTTGTTACTGTACTAAGGGAAAATAAAAATCTCAATTACTGCTTTTCCCTATTTACAAAAGATTGCCTGTAGATTAGAGGTTGGATGGAATGTTGAACCAGATAATGGAGGAAGAATGGTAGAATTGTTATTTTCACTAGATAAGGCGTTGCAAGGTCAATTAATATTGAAATCAGTGCAATTGAAAGTCGAAGACTTGCATCCCTCTCCTTTAAATATCCCAATTGCTCTACCGATTATTCAGTTTCTGAATATTATTATTCTAATTGTACTCCAACTTGGGAAATTTGGAATATGTAAAAACCTGATTAGATCATTTTATTCTATATTAACAGATAAGAAAAACTGTGTAAAATAAAAAGGTTTTAGATCAGATATACACAATGCAACAAACGGTATTACTCAAGGGTCAAACTTAGGTCCCATTATGCTTCTGATGCATGTTAATAACATCGCATGAGCTTTAAACTCACGTACTTCCCTTAGTGCCGATGATTAAAAAGTTTGACGATTAAAACACTATATTTTGTTTCTATCACTAATTTGTTGCAACTTGAACGTTACTACAGTTTCGGTACTTAACGTACCATTATCAAGCGAATGATTCAAATAAATGAATTTACAAAGGGATGCCAAGATATTTATATACATTCTGAAAGTAAACATTATAAATATTATCATTAAAGTTATGTACATTAATTTTCAGAAAATTAAATACATTGGAACAGGACAGATTGATATAGGTCTAACTGGTCATTTAGAAGATTACTGTCGGCACTTTTACTGAATTTAATAATTTCTATTGCCTCTAGTAAATTTAATTTAACACATTTTTCTTTCACGTGTAATATATTTAGATTGTTTATATTCGGAAAATTATGACTTGTCTATAGAATATGGTTTGCAAAAGTTGAATCCGTTTTTTGAAGTCTAAAAGAGCTTAAGTGTTCCTTGTACCTGATTTCAAATGAACGACCAGTTTGACCTACATAGGAGACATTACAATCCGGACGTACTAGTTTATATAATTTTTAAGTTGGTTGGTTTCATTTTGGCGTTATATATAATAGGTACGTTATATTATATATAATATATCTGTAAGCTCAGATGGTGACTTAATGCTAACTTTTAGATTAGGTGATGACAACATTTTTCCAATTTTTCCAGAAATGTTGCCATAATACGTTAGATATACATAATTATCATTATTGTGATCTTTAAAGTGGATATATGTACTAAATCAAGCTAATTTAAATTGTTTTTTGTTAATTAGATTTTCTATTGTTCCGAGTATTGTTCTTACTTGAAAACCTTTATTCAGTGCTATTGTTTTTATGGTGTCTAATTCAATTTTTAAATGTGCCTTTGAAAGGGGTAGTGATAAAGCTCTATGTATCATACAGTTATTTATATGCTGAACTATATCGACTGTAAATTCAATATTGGGATGAATGCTATGTATGTAATTTAAAAAATATATATTTTTAATGCTCTAAAAATTAAAAAATAAACTTTGAAGTAAATCAATCCCATCATATTGTTACATTATATAATTTTTTTTAAGATATAAAAGCTTTTCGCGAGATTTTTCTGTATTGCTCGCGACAAGCTTTTATACTTTTTAGAGCATTTAAATAAAAGCTTTTTTTAAATATTTTTTACATAATTTTATTTTTTAATTTTTAGTCTTCTGATATGCTGTAACCCCCAGATATCGATTTTGAGACGAATCGGATCATAAACGGTAAAGTCGTCCGCCATCTTGAAGCCGCCATTATGAACTAAATTTTTTACTAGAAATTCGTAATCGACGAACCCGAAACCCCCAGATATCGATTTAAACCGATTTGGATCTAAATGACAAAAGTCGTCAGCCATATGGCTCCGCCATTTTGAATTTCTGAATTTCAACCTAGAATTCATAATTGACGATCTCGAAAACCCCCAGATATCGATTTTAAGTCGAATCGGATCATAAACGATAAAGTCGTCCGCCATCTTGAAGCCGCCATACTGAACTAAATTTTTGACTAGAAATTCGTAATCGGCGAACCCGAAAACCCCCAGATATCGATTTTGATCGATTTGGATCTAAATGACAAAAGTCGTCAGCTATATTGCGCCGCCATTTTGAATTTCTGAATTTTAACCAAGATCGAATCGGATCATAAACGATAAAGTCGTCCGCCATCTTGAAGCCGCCATTATGACCTAAATTTTTCACTAGAAATTCGTAATCGGCGAACCCGAAAACCACCAGATATCGATTTGGATCTAAATGACAAAAGTCGTTAGCCATATTGGCGCCGCCATTTTGAATTTCTGAATTTCGACCAAGAATTCATATGACGATCTCTAAAACCCCCAGATATCGATTTTAAATCGAATCGGATCATAAACGATAAAGTCGTCCGGCATCTTGAAGCCGCCATTATGAACTAAATTTTTGACTAGAAATTCGTAATCGGCGAACCCGAAAACAACCAGATATCGATTTTGATCGATTTGGATCTAAATGACAAAAGTCGTCAGCCATATTGGCGCCGCCATTTTGAATTTCGACCAAGAATTCATAATTGACGATTTCGAAAACCCCCAGATATCGATTTTGAGTCGAATGGGATCACGAACGATAAAGTCTTCCGGCATCTTGAAGCCGCCATCCTGAACTAAATTTTTGACTAAAGATTCGTATTTATTTGATTTTTGAAAATTGAGTTAACTTTGGTGCAAATTTTTGTGTATATAAAACTACTGGTCTTATGGAAGCATTTTCTTTAAGATTTTTGATGAGGCCGTAAAGTTTATCTGAACTATTAAATAATGTATTATTTACTGACAAAAATTGTTTTAATTTGGATTGAAAGATATCTGTGGGGGTTTTCGGCTACCACAACAGAATTTATTAAAAAGTCTGCTTAAGGACTGTTTTTGCATGTTGGATAGTTGAATAAATCTATTAATAATATTATTCTATGTTATAGTTATTGTATTAATATTGATTTTTTTTTTTTTTTTCAGAACTCAGGACCTAAATCGCTACAGCAAATCGACACTTCAAAGTGGCCATCCAATTGACTTGCCTTAGATTAATTTTAATGACATAATGGGACTTTCGCAATATAATTACCTACCTTACATTTATGTAAGATATCGAAATGTATAGAAGATTAGTTGCGTACTATATACCTATTCATACATTGTGTACAATATTATTAATTATTAAATAATATTTGTACAGCCACTGTTTAAAAATGTGATATCAATAAATTATGTGAATACTAAAAATATGTCGTAGTCACATTTATTTTATCGAGTTCTGCATGCGTGTGATAGATCATTTGAAAGGGTTTTCGTCAAGAAAATTAAATTTGAAAATTTTTAAATGTATACAATCAAATGTAGGTATCCTAAACTATTTTATCTTCTGATGCGTCAAAATAACTTAATTATAGACATCATTTTCAGTGTCAAATAATATTCTTTATCGGACTGAGTACTATAATGATTTCATTATAACTTTTAACGAACCGAAGGGGATAAACCGAAGATCAATAGCCCATACCTGCAGCTCTAAATTAGAGTTGTCCCTATCATACATGATAATTATACCGATTTTAGAGCTCAAATGAGCTCAGTTTCATGGTCGAATATATCGGTGATAGATTTTGGAACTTCAAGTTTAAAAATAATCATAATTGACCATAATTTGAAATCATTCAGATTCAAATCCATCAATGTCATAGGACAAAAATCCATCTACTATGACCCCTAAATTTCAGTATGTCAGCATTTATATATTTTATGGCTTTTATCCAATTATTTAGTGAGAATAAAAGTGCATCTCAATCTCTCATCTGCATAAAGGTGAACACGAGAATGAGTAAGTATCTTGGGAGATCGATGATAAAAACTGGGAATAATATTTTTGTGATCTTTGTTTGTTCTTTAATCATTCAAGATAATCCACATAAACCTACAAGACAAGTTGCCGCCGATAATAATGTTAGTAAAACGTCCACATGGCGTCTTCTAAATAATGAGAAATACCACCCATATAAATTCATTCTTTTTTCTGATGAAGCAACATTCGTCTTAAATGGAACAAACAGAACTGTAGATGCTGGAGTACAGAAAATCCACATCCACATCCAATATCCTGAGAAGGTGAACGTTTGTGTTGGAATTATAAATTCTCAAATTATCGGACCATATTTCTTTGATAGCACATTAACTGGCGCCCGATACTTGGATTTCTTGCAAAATTTCTTAGTTACAGAGTTGCATTAAAAGAGACCGTAAACGAACAGGAATTACCACCGCCGTCCGTAACGCAAGAAAATAATCCCATACCGCCGCGCCGCCGGAGAAGAAATTAAGACGACTCCTCGAAATGAAATTCAGGGAGAAGCCCTCGACGTCGGGGTCCACCGGTGCCCCTTTGTGGCTTTACACAAATCAGGTGGAAGAAAGGATCGCCCGATTTTTAGAAGAAAAAAATATTTTTTTGCGTTACTATACTTCTACTGGACGTGGAAGTACTCATAAAATTATCCCGTTTTACCTCCACGTATAGTGGAAGTATAGTAACGCAAAAAAATTAAAATGTTGTTGAAATAGGCTTAAAATGTCGTGAAACGTCGAGATCTCAAATTTGAGCAAAAAAAATTTCCTGTCTGTCGGTCTGTCTGTCTATAACTTTTTTGTGCGTACGTTTACTCTGGAACCGTTTATGATATTGACTTGAAATTTGGTACACTTATGTATTGTAACGAGATCTGGAATATTTTGATCTAATTCCGTTGAAGGGTTCGGGGGTAAATGGGGTAAGTCTATAAAATTGCAATTTAGAGGGCAAGTACGAAGAGTCCAGGTCTATTTTTTTTTGTATCAGCCATCCCCCACCCCCACTGTCACCCCCAATACCACCCCCACACTATTATGAAAGCGAGTAAACAAAAATTAAATGTGATTTAGTGTGTATACAAGAACGAAACGTTTCAAAAAATTTTTTTGGCACCAGCCACCTCCTCTACCACCCCCACCCTATTATTAAAAGGAATAAAAAATTAAATTGGGATTTACTGTGTGTACGAGAACCAAGGGCCTTTAAAATTTACTTTGGCATTAGTTACCCCTTCCACCACCCCCATTGCAACCCCCACCCTATTGTTTAAGAGAATAAAAAATTAAATTTGGATTTAGTGGGTATACGAGAACCAAGGGCTTCTATTTTTTTTACATTTACCACCGCCTCTACCACCCCCACTCTAGTATTAAAGGGAATAAAATATTACATTGGGATTTAGTGTGTATAAGACTTGGCTACCAAATCTGGATGTGGAAGGATACCTTGAGCAGCGGTTTTAGGATTTTACTCATAAATTGTTAATTACGTAGATAATAAATTTATCCTTTACTTATGGACCTCACTGTATATCTTTCGGGGCCCCATTTTGTATAGATAAGTTAGGTGGAATCGTCATATACTTAGGTAATTAAATTTACTAATTTCGTATAACAATTTGTTTTTATAAAACACAAAATCCCTTTCTTTTAGGGGTTATTAATAGGAGGAAAATTGTAAAATTTTGGTTTTCATAAGTATGTCACTTATTTCGTGAGCAAATTTAATGTTTAGGACTCAAAAGTTGGCCTCGGATCGGACTTTAAAAGTACTAAAAATTGTTATACTTGATGACTTTCACAAAAATTAACGGGCTTCAAGAAAAACACGAAAAAATGCATTGTTTTTTTTGGGGTGAATTTGAGTGTGTACCCCCTTAAAGCCATTTGCTCGAACTTTTTTTCTGTTCATTAGTACTCCAAATGCTACGATCGAGGCTACGATGGAAAGCAAAAAAGAACTAGTCCACAAAAAAAATTATAAACCAAATAAAGTTTATTTTCACAGGTTTTCACGGCCGTTGTCTAATAAAGTAGATTCTTCCGGATCTTGCCGTGGTCGTCGAACTTGACTTGACGTTTCGCTGATCATCCTCGGAAGAAGCTGACAGGATGATCAGCGAAACGTCAAATCAAGGTCGACGACTACGGCAAGACCCGGAAGAATCTACTTCATTCAACAAAATGAAATTAAGCTCACTTGTAAACATTTTTTTCGTTAATTACAATGGCTTCGATTGCGTGTAGTTGATATGCGGAAGTATATTTCTTTAATAATTATATGTTATTTTGATACAACACGATGTGTTTTTAGAAAATTTCCGTTATAATTAAGCAGCCGGTTGAATAAATATGTAGTCCTGGTGCATAATAATCATAAGAAATTAGATAACTTTTAAAGGCATTTTGATGAGACCCAAACGGTTATGAGAGGTGGACTGGCCATAAGGGAGTTCGGCCAAATACTGGAAAGACCCAGTGCTAAAATGCTAAGTGGGCCGGGCCGGGCCTGACGGCTTCTTCATTTTGTGGACCATTCTATAGAACATCCCCATCTGCAACTTTGCAGTGCATTTTTTTCATAGGCGTGTTCTACGTTGTAGGAAGCATTTGTGACTTACGGAACTTCGGACAAATGCAATTTTTTATCCTGGGGGGGAGGGGGGTTAAATTTTCGACCGAATTTTTTTTGTTTTATTCCTTGCCCAAGCCCTTCAACAAACACAACAAGGACAAGAACACGTCTATGAAAAGAAAACTGCAAAATTGCAGATTGGGATGTTCTATAGAATTACCATTTTATGCAGCAAAAAGCACTTGTTTTTTCTAGAGATTACATCAATTTTTCTCCTTAATGAAAGTGGGGTATGAAATGCCCGAGCATAATTCTAGGCCCAGTCCACCCTGACGGCTATTATTTAAAAAATAGCGATTTTAAAGTTTCAATCAATCAATACATCGAAAATATGCAAGATATAGAGTAAAAGACTATACATACCTTTTCTGTAGGGCACAAAATATCTGCAAATGATCCTTACAGCTATCCTCGTCGGCGTCGAATGAGTCAACACTAATTTTTCATGGCACTACACTATTTTATAGTTTTTTTTTCCTCATTCTATAGATATAGAAATAAAAATATGACCTTTTTTGTTATTAGGATACAGCCTATTTTCAATTTAAAAAGTGATATATGACTATTAAGGAACACGGTCCAAATATGAAAGGAGGGTATTGAGGAAGAAAACAAACTAGAGTCACTCACTGAACAAGTCACAGATTGGTTTATATGATTTAAGTTTTGTCCATTTTTATTGTAACGGCTAGAACACTAATAACTAGAATGGTAAAAATGCTATTTGAAACAATTAAGTATTCGCGGTAGTTTAGCACAGAGGTCAGCGGCGAACAGCCGCAGCCGCATATAAACACTTACTTGCGGGTTGCATACTTAGTGCCAGAGTTAACGTCTTCTTCTTCTTCTTAAGAAAAGTTATGTGAAGTGATTTGGACGTGTTCCGAATGGTTCAAAATTTATCTTAGATGTATTCTTAGGACGAACGCTGATTTTTTAACTTGTCATAGATATATATATTGTATTGGGTATCGACTCGACGTTGTGAAAACTGAAAATTTTATCTTATGAAAATTAACGAGAGGGGCTAATAACCAATTTACGTTGAATCGAAAAATGGAGTACCTATTAGCAGCCGCCGTCACAGCCAGCTGCAATTTCAGGGGCGTAGGCGTCAGAAGTTTTTGTGGCTCTTTTTTAAAAGATTTTTTGTATACAATTAATTATTAGTTTTTCCTTCTACTAGATTAGGTTAACAAAAGAGTTGGTTATTTAGCCTTTACCACCGCGATCTTTTCAGGTTTATTGTGATGCTCCCAGAATAGCTTCCTTATAGTACCTCATCCAGCTTTTTCCTTTGTACTAGACTCCACAGCTTTGATAAAGGCCCTTTCACATAGCTGTCCGCCCTTGGCTTTTCTTCTCCGAGTACTTGGAATCTCAGTCTCGCCAGGCCTTCACAGTGGCACAATACGTGAACTGAGGTTTCCTTTTCCTCTTGGCAGAATCCTTCTACTATACGCTTGGTGATTTGTTGAACTGACTGTAATTTATTGTTTTATTTGTGTTTTTGAACGAACGTGTTTTTTTGCCTACTATCAAAATGGTATATTTATTTTCGAAATGGTGAGTTAACTTTAGCAGTTAGGATTGTTTAATTTGTTAGAATTTGATCTATGCATTTAATTTTAGTGTCACCACTATTGTGGTCTAATCACAAACCATTATTAAAACTGATTAAGTGTGAATGATTGCGTTCATCACGGTGAGCGATCAGGTAGTGCTCACTGATCACATGCTTAAATTACGCTTCTTGCCCTGTCCCCATTGGCTTCTTGCATAATGATACGTGATCGCTCAGTTAGCGCTACCGCCTGGATGAACGCGACCTCAGATAAACAAAGACATGTTTGTCTGAGAACGCGACCAATGTAATTTTTATTTTAGACTCGACATTCTCACAAACCACAGAGTAAGTAATCTGTGCACAGACTGTCAGATTTTTCTATAATCTATACTGTTGACAAGGTTTGTAACTTTACAAACCTTGTACTGTTGATCTGTGTCTATACATTTGTATTTTATGCTGTTATGATATTTCAGAAGTTAATTATAACGGCTTTACAAATTATATACAGGTGTATGTTTCTTAGAACATGTAAAATATGTCATTAAAAACGACAAAATCACTGTATACCCATAAACTAAATGTTTTGCTCTATGCTGTTCTATCTAAATTGAATATATTGTTATTAGATGCATGCCACGTCCTCTTACGGAGAGAGATTTAATCGTTTAGTAGAGAGAAGCGAGCAATAGAATGATAGTTCACCAGCCGACCCAGAGATGGCGGTAATATCGTACCTTAAAACTTCATTTATCACATCCCAAACAAAAATATGTCTATTCACGTCAGGCCGTCCATCACGTACGTCACACGTGGCGCCGGTGTGGTGCAGCATACCGACCACGACAATGAAAAAACTAAAAGTGCTTGAGCACAAATTTATATGCATCTCTAATTCTGGAAGGTACACGACATAACCCCGATAGCGGATTACGTCCAGCAGATCTCTCAAAACTTCTACTCTTTCAAGCTGGGCGATAGTCAGTTAACAAGACATAACCCAAATTAGACAGCGTACGTTTTTTTTTATTATTTTTTTTATACATTTATTTAACGTCGGCCTATTTCCGCTACTGAGGCCTAACACCGACGCCTATAGACGAGCTACCCCCAACCAGGCAACGACAGGCGCATATGGGTGACCATTCCAACGGAAACCGCGTTCTCGCCTCACACATCTTCCAGCAGCTTGTATATCAGTGTATGCGCGGAAGCTATACAACCTTAGGCGAGGGTTGTATAGGTGATATACCATCCTTCGGAGGGGATGTAAAGCCGTCGGTCCCTTATTGTCTATTAAATGTTAGGCAAGTAAAAGATCCCTACTCTTCTTAAAGGAAGAGGTTCGGCAAAATTCCTGGTTAGGGGTAGCTCGTCTACAGGCGTCGGTGTTAGGCCTCAGTAGCGGAAATAGGCCGACGTTAAATAAATGTATAAAAAAAAAATTGTTTTTTAACCGAACCAGACCCGTTCCGCCCGACCCTGCAATCGGCCATCGCATAACGCGGTGGTTGCACGGTTGGTCCCGGAATGGGTTCTGGGGAGGTTCTTAATATTATAATGTTAATAAAGCTATGTTGAATTGAATTGGAGGAGGAAGTAATTGAATCGGAGAAGTACCTTTCAAATTTCCCGTCAGAACATCAGGGGCGATCCCAGGAAAGGTCTAAACACTTTAAAAAAATTTATTTGTGGTCGAATAAAAAAAAATATGGCAAATAAAAATTGTACAGGATAGCAAATTGCATCAAAAAGATGGCTTCTGTAAATTTCTTACCAGGGACAGGACTGATGAGGACGGCCTAAAAGCAATTTTTTGACGAATCAAAAATTTCAAAACAGAAAATTATATACCCCGGGAGGTATAAGAGTCTTTTTTGACCTAATCATCGCATGCTGGCTTATATTAACAGACATAGCAAAACGACCGTCACTTGCTCCAGTAGGGGTGGAGATGGGTGGTTGTGGGAGGGTTTGGAAGTTGCCGAAACATTTTTTTTTTAATTATTTCAGGAAAGCTAATAAAAATAAATGATTGACGTTATATAGCGTTAAAAAAAATAATCAGCCGCATCATGGGGGAGGGCGATTGCATGTCAGCTGGCCGTATGAACTTGCAAAAAAATGAATAAAGTAAAATCATTTCAGGCCGTATGAAATTTTTTTACATGGCTTCTGACACAGAAATGTGAAAATAATAAACAGTGGGGAAAAGACCATCAGCTGGAGCAATAACATATGGTTGCGCTAATAAATCCATATGATGCACGATATTTTTAATGGTCAAACTGACGGCCTTTATCCCAAATACGCATGCAGCTGACTAGAATTTTGTTTTATTAAGGCCAGGCCATTTGAAATTTGGAAATATAATAGCCTTAACAAAAATTCGAAAACTCTAATCAGCTGCATGCATTTGGGGTAAAGGTCGTCAGATTGACCATTAAAAATACCGTGCCTCGTATGGATTTATGGACGTAACCATAGCCTGCTTTGTGAGATATATTACAAAAACGTGAAAAATAGAAAAACCACAAACGGTTATAGCTTTCTTATTATTTGAGGAGATACGAAAAAAGTTAGTGATAAAAGTTGACGGTAAAGACAAAATGAATAATGTGTATCAAAAAATTCGAAGAACGCAGTTGGCTTTGAAAAAATTCTGCTACATATCAGCGGGTCATTCCTTTTTTTATTTAACAACCATCTACAAAATCTTACTTTCCTCGGCTTACCTCCCTCATGTTAACTTCCCTCATTTTGTAGCATCGAAATCCGTTTTTTTTTAAATATTTTTCTTGCACTGTCTTTTTTTATCCGGCAGTTTCTCTGAATGTGTCTCAAAGAGGTTTCTTCATTTTGGTTAACATAATTCAACATTCTATTCACTTTTCTTACATTATCCGCAACATGTCCCCGCCTTACTACTTTAAAATGAACCGTGCCTTTTTAGATTTTGAACAAACTTCCTAAATATAGTTTGATTTGGCTGCGGAGCATCTGGGAATCTATCTCTGTAAACCGTGACTGCCATCTCAGCGTCAAAATTGCACTGACAATAAATACTAATCATATCGAATTTGTTATTATTGGTGTACACCATAATTATTGATATAGAGCTTGTCTTTGAACTCAACAACATAACATACAACAGTGACAATCTGTCAAATTTGTTAATAACTGTATACATTGTTTTTCACTAATCATGGCATAGCTGATTTTTAGGATTCAATTGTATGAATTGTGGTTTTTGTAAAATATTAAATATTGACAGTATCAGTTAAAATTTTTGTGACATGTTTTATATCATTGGAAAGAGAGAAAATAAACGGAATTAATGGTGTCATGGCCTACTTTGAGATTTGTTCTTTTCATTTTTGTACAAGAGAAGCCAACTATTCCCTCAAATAAGGAGGCTATAACCGTTTGTAATTTTCCTTTTTTCACCCAAAAACTACATATATAAGTAACAAATGAACAATCAGTAAAGTGTTAATGTTCTAGAAACTCTGTAAGAGAGTAAAACACTTCTCTGGTCAACAATTTTCTTACCCTACTGGAGGAATGCCCCAAAATTTTTGTTTCTTATCTCGAGAGGAATTTTACTATATAATTTTGGACCCCAGTAGTCCACTGATGCGGAATTTGCAGCTGTTCCCTGTTTCTTGTGTTATAGTGGTGATTTTCAAGATTCGGACTAAATTTGTCTTTATGCGTGAATGTACATACTTAAGGCAACTGAGTATACATAAACTTGGCATAGTAAATATACCTTGTTCTTTGAAGGCATCTCTGCAGCTCTCTATAATTCACGCCACATAATGTTCTGATGGCTTTCTTTTGTAGGATGAAGACTTTCTGAGCGTCAGATGCTGTTCCCCATAGCAGTATTTCATGTTTGCGACGCTATGAAAATTTGAATAATATGCTATTTTTGCGGATTGGTTGATGGGTTTTTTTTTACACAATTAGATACTGTTATGTGCTGCCCTCTAACGGAGAGAGATGTGATTAAGCCCCTGGTCAAAGTGAAGGGAAACCTGTTATTCTGTTACTCCCTGGCTAGTACGGTGGCGCCATCTATGAGCCAATTGATGAACAGTCATCTAGCACATAGTAGAAAACTCTGTAGGATTCTAGAATGTTATGGAATAGAATTCTGGTACATTCTATGGGTGGATATAAAGAGGTGAATCCAGCAGATGGGGGACAAAGAGAGTTTTTCGGTTAGACAAGAGTTGACAAGTTTAAGAAGAAAAGTAAAGTACATGGTGTTTTAAAAGTAGCGAATTTATATTAGATTAAGTTATTGTTAGTTGTGTAGTTTACTAGTATTTACTAGTGTAATTTTAGTGATTAATAAAATAGTGGTTAGTGAAGATTCTTGTTGCAAGTTATTTGAACCCACAGAGTGTTTACTGAAGACTGTAAATATGTAACAATACATTGGATAAGACGTGGATAAGAAAAATATGGGGTCCTTTAATATGTTTCATATCTCTGGAACATGTATGATACATATATAAATAAGAACAACTTACATATCTAACACACCATATAATAGCAATACGAAAACGCCATGTTTCTTGTGCATAAAAAAAAATCAGATTCAGAAAACATAAAGAACATGTACATACTAGCCACATTTACTTTACAAAATATATGTCTGCCATGTAACAATGAGAGGATAACAGTGTTACATGACTCATATTTGCTACATTAATGTTATATCGAAAGAGTACGAAATTTCTAGGCACATATGCAAGTTATATTTATTTACCTCGATATGTCTGACACTTCCTATATAAACATAATTATGCAAATATCTGGTATGTATTTGTGTTTACTGGGAAGTTAGGTACTGTTCTTCAAATTTTAGAAAAAACAGCTTTCTTCATATGAACTTCTTTATAAGGACTTTTAACTTCCTTAGGTGTGTGTTTAAGGTGAAATATTCATAAGAACTTCTTGAAAAGGACTACGCACTGTAGAAGTGTGGAATCTTATTTTAGAAACACTGTATATAGGCACCTGGCGTCACCCCAGATCAGGTCACTGGCATCTACTGGACTATGTTATCGTACGTAGGAAGCATGCCAAGGACGTCCAAATTACAAAGGCGCGCATTGATAGCGAATGTTGGACCGATCATCGTCCAGTTGTCTCTAAAATGAAAATTGTTATGAGACCCAAACACCGAAGAACTCAAGTAAAACGTAGACTCCGCCTCTGTATTAGTAAATTGCGTGACCGACAAACCGTCGAACAGCTAAAGCAAAAAGTTCAAGAGAATTTGAGTGCACTAGAAGAAACCAATTCTGTAGATGTCGCTGCTACCTGGACACAAATTAAAGACAGTTTAAAAAGTGCGAGTGAGGAAATTCTTGGCACTGCAGCAAGTAAGAAACAGGAGGACTGGTTCAATGATAATGAAACTATTATACAAGAACTTCTTGACCGCAAACATATTGCCTTCCAAAACGCTATCAACCACCCCAACGACTCATCAAAAGCAGAAGCTTTTACCCAATGTAAGTATGAAACGCAACGCGAAATCAGAAGAATAAAGAACGAGTGGTGGGCAAGCAAGGCCAGAGAAATTCAAAGTTACGCCGATTCACACGACTACAGGAATTTCTTTCAAGGAGTAAAAGCAGTGTACGGCCCCAGTCGGAAAAATATGTGCCCTATTAAAGATTTAAATGAAAATCTCCTCAAAGAAGACCAGGAAATAAGAGCCCGATGGAAAGAACACTACTCTAACATTCTTAACCAGCAAAGTCAAGCCGATCACGATATTATAAATCTTATCCCTCAATATGACACCTTCGAAGACTTAGATAAACCACTAACAACAGAAGAGATCTTAACCGCCATTGGGCAGCTAAAAAATAACAAATCTCCCGGCGCCGACTCACTCCCAGCTGAGATCTTTAAAGCTGTGTCGTCAGAGCTCATACCCTACCTCAAAAAACTGTTTGATGTCGTGTGGGGAAGTGGTCAAGCTCCGCAGGAGTTTCGTGATGCACTTTTGATCAACCTCTTCAAAAACAAAGGGAGCGCTGCGGACTGTGGAAATTACAGGGGTATAGCTCTCCTGGCTGTTGGAGGGAAGATACTCACTAAAGCGATGGCAAATAGGCTAACACCTGTTATGGAAAAGTTACTTGCTGAAACACAGAGTGGCTTTAGACCAAACCGAGGCACATCGGATTTAATCTTCACACTTAAACAGCTTCAAGAAAATGCACTCGAACATCAAGGAGAAATTCACATGGCCTTCATTGATTTAACCAAGGCGTTTGACTCGGTGGATAGGGAAGTGCTCTGGAAAATTATGTTCCGCTTAGGTATCCCTAGAAAATTTGTGGAAATATGTCGCAGTCTACATACAAACAACAACGCCCAGGTTATGTATAATAATGAGGCAACCTAACCTTTCCAAACTCTCACTGGAGTTAGGCAGGGATGTGTCCTGGCACCCCTACTCTTTAATTTGTTTACTACTGCTCTAACAATTATTGTTGACAACAAACTGACAGTCAGAGGAATAGGTCTCAGGTACCGTTTTGATGGCGGTCTCTTTAACATAGGGCGCTTTAGAGCTTTCACGAAGACACGCACACGATTCATTTGTGATCTCCAGTATGCGGATGACTGTGCACTTTTAGCCTCTACGCCGGAAGAGCTTCAAGAACTTTTAGATGTGTATACCCAGAGCTATGATTCCTTGGGACTTAAAATCAACATTGGAAAGACTAAGATTATGTCAACTCCTCATCAAGTAAACCAAATAGACATTACACTTAACGGAAATTCTCTTGAAGTGGTGGATCAGTTCAATTACTTAGGCAACGTTGTTAATGACAAAGCAAACATGGACAGCGAGATTCGCAATAGAATTAACGCTGCATCTAGAGCACTCTGGGGACTTAGAGAGAGAGAGTATTTGACAACCACGACCTTGCTTTGTCAACGAAAATGGCTGTCTACAGAGCAGTTGTCATTCCAACACTGCTATATGGATGTGAAAGCTGGGTCACTTACCGTCGTCATGTGAAACAATTAGAACGTTTTCAGCAAAGACACCTCAGAAGTATGATGAAAATCCGTTGGTTCCATCACATACCAAACGTGGAAGTACTCAGGAGAGCAAACAGCCTTCCAATTGAGGTGCTTATTTCAAGAGCACGCCTAAGATGGGCAGGTCACGTTCATCGTATGCATGATAACCGCCTTCCTAAATGTACACTTTATGGTGAATTGCTAAGCGGTAGAAGAAGGCGTGGTGGTCAACGAAAGAGGTTCAAAGACGCTCTCCATGAAAATCTAAAATCCTGCGGTATTGCAGACAAGCAATGGGAACAACTTGCAGCGGACAGAACCGAATGGCGAGGGGTTGTGGCCAGCTATCAAGGAAATGTTGCTGCAAGAAGGCCGAATCCAAGACCTAACCAGGTCTATGTTTGTCCTGACTGCGGTCGACATGTGCTCTCCCGAATTGGCCTCTATAGCCATAGTCGTGTGCACCGTAGATGAATGGGAATTACAATAGACTACACCTTTTACTTGTTTTTTATTGTACACAATCTATCGACTGTAACATTTTTATACTCGGACTCGAGTAACGGCTAATAATAATAATATGTACAAGCCTTATCCATGCTTGCCACAATAGGTTAATACACAAACTTGTCACATTGTTGATGCAAGCTTGCAACAAACCTTGCTCCGAGGTAACTGTAGGAAGTTTGATGCAAACTTGCATCAAGTGTGCAAGCTCCCATGACATTTCTAGTTCAGATAAACAAAGTGAACGGATCAAAAGAAAGAACAAAGTGAACAGGCAACAGGCTAGTAAAAAGTAGTGACAAATAATAAGTTACAGTAGTTAAAAGCTGCTAATTTATAAGGACTAATTATTGTAAGTTAATCTAGTAAATCAGGTTCTAGTGCAATTTGTGTTACAATCATTGAATCCTCGTTTGGGGTGTTTAATAAAGGGTGTAAACACATAACAATAGGTTAATTCCACATAAGAAGAAAATGATATGTTCCTAGCACAGTTACTTTATTAATGTATATAAAGTACAAAAGTTACAAATTATTTCTTTAGTCGCACAAAAAATCACATTTAAATATCACAGAGTAATAAAATATGTATTACATCAGTCTTAAAAAATATAATAAGAGCTTTTTTAACATTTCTTAAAAAATATATACGAATGCATATTCAATAGTTGTGCGAAAACATCGGATCTGATAATAAAAATACGAATGCCTATTTAAGATTAATAAAAATATCTGGAAATGATTAATAGGCCTAGGGTTCTAGGCGGTGTTTATTAATTCTATTAACATAATTATTATGTTTTGTCGTGTTTTTATAAACCAGAAACAACTATTTTAGTCATCTTTTGAGTCGTGATTTAACTACAACAAGAAGACACGAATAATAACGTGAACATCGTGCTATATCATATGTACCTAAAAGTAATAATATACGGAAATTCTTTAGTTAATAGTACATTCACTTTGAAATTCATCACTCCCCACCAATTCAGTAGGTAACCTTAATTTGATACTTAATAAAATAATTAGTGTCTTGTAAAGACTTAAAATTGCATAATAATGACATTTTATGCATCAAATGCAGTATAGTCAATAGATAAAAGTAAACTTGCATACTTTTTGACGTTTAAGTAACAATACAACCGCAAATGATTAATATACAGTAAAAACGATAAAATACTAATATAAACAAACTTACAACAACAAACACACAAACATACATAAAAACAAACATCACATGCTTTGAGTTTCAGTCAAGTAACAATAATACCTAGGTTTATATTTAAGTCTGAGCACCCAGGAGGATGTTGTTTAAGATTAACTACCGTAGAATATTACTCTGTGAATTAGTGGCATACCTACTAATTCAATGGCCACATAGCCTATGTTATGTCCCATGCATAGCCATTGATAAGCAGATTGATACTGCAGCAACAGTGTTTTCCTGAAAAAAAAAAAAAACATATGTAATTGTTTTTTTTGCTGTGATGCCAAAAAAACTCCACCTTGGAATTTACCCAATGGTAATTTTCCAAACCGGAAATTTTGCATTATTTACATTTAGCGCTATGTGCTGCGCCAATTTGCATAAAATAATCAAAAAAATTTACTTTTATTATTTTGCTACAAGTCTAAGCATATTTTTTTTCTTTGTTACTTATCGTACAATTTAATTGATTATTTTTAGCGACAAATTTCCAGGACAATTTTATTGATGATTTTTGCATATTTTGGCGATTATGATATTCCCCGAAGTGGAGCTTACCAAAACTTGGTTACAACCAAATGTTTTAAGCTCTGAATTTATACCTGATAAGTATGTAACGTTACGAGCTGACCGAAGAATAAATGAATTGAGTACTAAAAGAGGGGGCAGAGTACTATTAGCTGTTGATAATTCTTTTTCCTTGACTGAAATTGACTTAAATTTTATTCGTAATGAACTTTCTTCAATAGATATCCTTGGGGGCAGGATAATGATTAATTATATTCCAATCTTTATATCTGTGCTTTATATACCTCCAAATCAGCAAACAGCTTTGTAAACTGACTCTTCAAACTTCTAGAAACTCTAGATTGTATGTTGAGTGATCACATTTATTTTGTTGGAGATTTTAACATACCTGAGTTTAATAACCTTAGTGAATATGTAAATCCTCAGATAAACTATATTATACCTAAACACAATCTGCAGTTTTTTTTTAACTTGATCAATATAATAGCATATCAAACGTTAATGGTAGATTTTTAGATTTAATTTTAAGTAACAAATATTGCACTGTTGCCAGAGCTTATGACATTTTTTTGCCTGAAGATCCTCACCACCCTGCACTGCGTATAGCTGCCACAGAGATCTCATTTAAGCGTGCCAAAAGTTTATGGTTAAGGTGCCAATCGGGAAAAATTTTGCTGATACATACTTTCTCCAAACTTTGTGTATGGCTTCATTGGACCTAGTCTGACAGCATTTTCCTCTATCATTTTTTTTATTTTTGGGGCGTTTTCCCGCTAGATTTTCCGAAACATGTCATTTCAAGTATGCTTACTTCCTAATCGGAAAATAATTTTCGTCAGACAATACGAAAACTTGTTTTTGTATGTTTTAATAAATTAATACAGTGAAAATCAGCTGGTTATTAATAAATTTTCTTATAGTCGTTTTTCGGACATGTTCGAGATAGCGGACACGCCCAATGACCCACATTTATTGTCAGACAATTATTTTTTCAAGTTTCAATTCACGTTTTTCTACTTGGAAAAATAACAGTAGCTATACATTTTTTATATGCCGTCAAAATGACATATTTCGGAAAATCTAGCGGGAAAACGCCCCAAAAACAAAAAAAAATGATAGAGGAGAATGCTGTCAGACTAGGTCCAATGAAGCCATACACAAAGTTTGGAGAGAGTATGTATCAGCAAAATTTTTCCCGACGGACATCTTAACATCGAGAGTACCTATAATTTTCGTAAAGCTAATTTCTTTCTTCTATACGAACAGTTAAGTTTAGTTGATTGGTCATTTTTAGATATGACCTTACCGACTGCAATGAGGCTTGTGAGCAATTTTATAAAACAATATTTTTGATATGTGCATGTGCATTCCAAAAAAAATTTCTAGCCCTAGCAAATATCCACCTTGGTTTTCTAAAAACATTATTCATGATATAAAAATCAAGGAAAAGTTATGGAGAGCATACAAACATACCATGGACATGAATTTGTACAATGATTTTAAAATATTATGGGCTAAAGTTAAGAAAGATATTTCTACCACATATAAACTTTTCCTAAGTAACGTCCAAAATAATGTTCGTTCTGATCCTAAAAAGTTTTGGTCAATGTTAAAGGGAAAAAATGTGTGAATTCTTACCTGACTCACTGACATTTGAAAAGTTGAGTTTCATCAGCCAGCTTTGGTTACAAATAAACCTAATTTAAAACTCATTAATCTGCACACATCCTAATGTCTCGGGGTGGCATCACTGAAGATATTTTGTGTGATTTTTTAATTCCGACTAAACTGCTTTACAGCTTATTGTAAACTGTCAACAATTCTTATAGAATATTGGTTCACTAGGATACCTCAAAATACATACCGTGACTGCAATTTCGGCCATGGAATAGGTAAAACTCTCCATCTCCATCAAACTCCATCTATTATTTGGGAAGAGCAGGTACACCTATACACTCCATCGACTTGTAGAACCAGCGGGTTGGTCTGTTGGTAACAAACATGGTATGGATCAAGACGGAATGTGAAGGTATGGACACATGACTTTAATGTAGAGTTTCACCGACAGTGTCCTTGATGTAAAAGAAAGACGGAGTAAGAATTACTGATGGAACGGTTAGCATAGGTCCCATGGACTACACGCACTTTGTGTACACGAAGCCAGAGGAGAAACTAGTGGGCTTGTAGACTACATGGGTTACTCTACTGATGACACACTTGGCGTAGGCGTTGGGGGTCTTTCAGGTTGTTCTATTGACGACCCACTACGTGTAGATGAAGGTGGGGAAGGAAATAGGTTTGTAGACTCTTCAAGATATTCCGTTGGTGACATATTTCCTGTAGACAAAGGTGGGGACACACTTCCTATAGACATAGCTGAGAAATGATGTATTAGGCTTCTAGACTTTTCAGGTTGTTTTGATGATGACACACTTCCTGTAGATATAGCTGAGGAATGATGTATTAGGCCTCTGGACTTTTCAGGTTGTTTTGATGGTAACACACTTCCTGTAGATATAGTTGAGGAATGATGTATTAGGCCTCTGGACTTTTCAAGTTGTTTTGATGGTAACACACTTTCTGTAGATGAAGCCGAGGAATGATGTAGTAGGCTTCTAGACTTTTCAGGTTGTTCCGATGATGACACACTTGATATAGATGAGGGCCAAGAGTGAGCAATTAGTTTTTCAATCTTAAGCTGCTCAGTTTTTGGCCTAGTTCGTACAAGGCCTGATAAACTAGGGTCACGAAATACCGAAGGAGTGAAAGTTACCACGTGATTGTTCAATGGCACACAAGGAATTGAAAAAATGTCCTGGGGACGTGGTGGCAGCAGCTCCTCATTTACCAATCGAGATCGGTAATCATTTACTGGTGGTAAAAGTAGAGCACCTGTTGAGAACGATACAGTAAAAATAACAGATCATTGAACAATTTTAGTAATTTTTTCAAATGCAGTTTCTAGCTATAGTCCAGTTGCCAGAGACTAATTTTGATGAAAAGTTAGAATTAATTGTTACCTCTTGTTTTTTTTTACCTATAAGCCTTTTTGACAGTTTCAGTTTTAAGGTATAAACAAACTATATCTACAAGGATTTTTTTAAAATTAGTATTTTATTTAATATAGAGTGGGAAAAATTATAAAGCTTAACGTTCACGTGCAATTTATAAGAAATAAAAATTAAAAGTAAATATGCCATTTGGAAAGCTGAATTCTTCCTCTTCAAAATGCTACCTTTGTTTTTTTTTTTTTTTGGTTTTTAATAGGTACTGTCGTGAGCAGAAAAAAATAGGACAGCTTTTTTTTTCTAATGTAAATCTGTCTCTATTTGAATATGTAATGAGTAGCCGAAATAAAACAGATATCACTTTTAATTTATTTTTTATTTTAATGCTCTAGTTATTGCTATAGTAAATGATGGATGGTTAATGAGACAAATTGCACTGCGTCAAAGAGTAGAGATTAATAAGAGAGCACGATTAGAAAGAGTAAATAAAATTAGAGGGAGACAGGAAACGTACTCCAATTTAGTCCGGGAGGAGAACAAAATAAACGCACAGCTATATATACAAGAATGCGTATATATTATCTTTTAAAATAGAGCAATTTAAATTTTAAAAGTACGCCAAAAAAGAATAGAAAAATTACCATATTAATGAATCTGCAAATATAAATGTATTAGATGCAATATAAAATTATTTTTAAAGCAATTTTTTATTTTAACGTCTAAATTCAATAACAATGCATGTATCCCACTGAACTCTATTACAGTAAATGGAACGCCATTATAGACATATGCGCGTGAACAAAATGTGATAATCATGCGATTTAAAATGCATAGACAAGCGCCGACGCAGTAGAAAATCTAAGGTTAAAAGTATGTCGGAGCTTGACTCAAACAGCTATGTACGGAAGTTATGTGCTGACGCAAGTTTGTATTTTATTTGTTTCTAAAGCGTAGGTCTTAAATTGAATGCGAATTACAGAGTCGGTCTTCGTGATTTTATCCTTTCGTTTGCGAAAAGTTGTGAGATATATTGGTTATTTTGTATATAATTTTGTGACTTATAAACAGTGTGTATCTTAATTAAGACAATAGGTGCGCACTTGTATGGTACTGTTTTGTAAGAACCGGGGCGAAATCCCGGGTTTGTTATATTTTAAGTAAGTATACCTACTCAACTTTTGTCTGTTGTATTAAAATAAGCTACCATCTAAATATTGGCAAGACAGTCCGATTTTAGATTATATTTCTTTTAAAATTAGTACTTTTGCCCACTTAAACACGAATATTTATTAAAAATAGGCTGTATATACTTCCCGAGATATCAGGATGTAAAATATTCTAACCTCACATTTTTTCATTGCTGCGATTTTTAAGATTATTATTTGTGAATTGTTACCTAAATAGTATTAATATAAATACGTATCCAACATAGTCGGGATAATAATACTGATTCCAAGATCTTTTTGAAAACACATAACGTTATCATACTTTTTTATAAATTAATATTACAATTTTATGAAACAATCAAGTTCAAACTGTGAAATGTGAGTCCAGTCAGCCAACGTGGTAAAGTTGACAATAGGAACACTCAAGTATATTACTAGTAAGTTTAATAGAGTGCGGCAGCAAGGCATCTCAATTATTTGTGTATTATGCGAAATAAATAAGGAACCCACATTACCCTCCTTTGCTTAGCGCAGTCGGTTAAAAGTAATGCAAATATGTGCCAAATGTTTATGGAAATACAAACAGAATGACAATGTTTGACATATAACAAAGCGTTTTGTGAATAAAAAGAGAATTTCCTGCAAATTTTATAACTGTGTTAATTTATCTTTTTAATTATGTAATAATTTATTTAAAAATTTTGTTTTAATTTATATATTTTACTACCGAGACATTTTGTAATATTCAAAAACCAAGTTCTGCGATTTTTAAGCAGAAGTTTCATTCATTAAAATTTTTAAATATTTTTTGTACACCATGGCAAGATACCACTGAAATCTATTATAACAAAACAGTTAAGGACGAGCGCAGCTCTGTCTTTATGGCATTGTACTGCGATACTAAATATAAAGCAAGAGGAGCCGCAGTTAGTGCTTGAATGGGTGACTTTCAGAGAAACGCAGCAATCTTGACTCACCTTCTAGCGGCTTGTATTTCAGTGTATTAACAAATGCTATTTAATTCTAGATGGGGATTGTGTAGTGGATATACCATCTTTGGGAGGGTATGTAAAACAGTTAATCCCCTGTCCATTAAATACTAGGCAAGTAAAAAAAAATCCCTACTCTTTGATAGAGGTTTGGCAAAATTTCCAGTTTGATGGTAGCTTGTCTCCTGGTATTGGTTTTTGCCCTTGGTAGCAGAAATATACCGATGTTAAAAAAATCAAGGAAAATAAAGCAATAGAGTTTAGTGCAAAATACTTAATAAAAAGTAAGAAAATTGTTGCTTCCCTTGGTTCATATTTACATTGTATTTGTCAAAAGTACAGTACAAGATTTTATCAGATTTTCCACGTTTCAGACGAAGTATATTACGAATTTTAGTTATTCAGTTACTTTGTCAGAAAAATTATTTAATGTAGCAAGTAAACATTTGGTATATGTACACTACTACCGGGGATGAAACCACATACTTTTAGCCAAAATATAAATGGATATTATACTTTAATTTTCTCTTGCAAATAGAGAAGGAAGTTTTACGTAAACACCTTTACATATTCTTTTACAATTCATTGTCTGATGAGTATGTCATATTTTTATAAACAAACGAGTAAAACAATCTATCACTTATATATCAAGGCATTTGATCTTAAACAAAAAAGCTAAGTTATCTTGAAATTCAAATAATAATACCACACCAATTATTTGAAAATAGTTAATTATTACCTTTTCTTCATTTCATTTGTCAATTCAAACATGTGAATATAAAATGCATGATTTTAGTTTTCAATAAAAATTCACTAGTACCTACTCATATATTTACTGATTGATCGTAGAAAAAAAGTATAGGTTTTTTCAGGCCTCAATTTTAGCTTTTATTAATTTTGAAATCATATTTCGACCCCAGAGATAGAAAACATATGACTGTTTTGTGAACTATATATTGAACTTATGATCATACATATTCGACATTTGCTACAAGAAATTGAAAATAAAATGATTGTTTTGGGAATAACGATAACTTTGATTTTTTTTATAACTATCAAGGCAAATAAATTGTTATATTTATTTATGCGATTTCTAAAAAAAGTTAAAAATATGAAACACGCAATAAAAATAAGGCCGGCCCTGACGGATTTCATAGTGCGATTGCGCGCTACTATGTGGCCGCCATACTTGCGCGATATTCAATTGTACGTAGAAATTTTTGTGGGCATTGGCATTCCATTTACTGTAATAGAGTTCAGTGATGTATCCTCCATAAATATTCGTTGACTCCTTAATTATACGATAGTTAGTTTTATGAAAAAAACACATTTTTTTACCCAAGTACACGGACTATAATGTAGGCGGGCTTTGATCTCGCTTCTACCGCGTTCTACTCCAAACAACGTTGCCAACACTAATGTAGTTTCCCGTCTTGAGAATTTAACCGTCGTTTGTGGGTCTTGCCTAACAATTACCGCTTCGCGAAGAACACGTATCGTTTGCTGAATATAATGGTTACCAACGAAATTATACGCAATTAATGAATAATAATTTTTGAAACACTAGTATTAAATATTTGAGAAAAAGTAAATACATATGTTCTTTAAGAATATGTACACTTGGCAACGGTATTTGGAGTACGGCACGATTTGAGGTCAATGAAAATAAATTAGCAACATAAAAGGAAATATGCCGGCTTCTCCTCTTATTATCTCTACTCTTTGACTGCGTTATAACATTAACAAAAATTTGGAGTGTAACATTTTAAGAAAGTGGAGAATAAACGGTACGATTAGTGGAAATCCTGGATCAGAGGACAAAGGATATCCTACTTAACAAGAAACTAACTATTAATATTTCATTATTGCACCATTTCTATTTATAACTTCTATAAATCTGTTTGGCATAGAATTAAATAACCTTATACAATAATCATTAGTAATAATATTTTCTTATGCATTATTTACTATTTCCAGTAATTCTTCGGCATTCCGTGGTCTCACATATCGTTTTTGGGTATTTCTTACGAGTAGTCCCATACTTCTTCCACAGGGTTAAGATCTGGACTATGATTGGGCCAGTTAAGAACATTGATATTGTTATCTTGAAAACAGTTAGTTACAGTATGAGCAGTATGAACAGAACAATTGTCTTGTTGAAATATGAACTCATTATTAGGAAATAATTGTGACACAGAATGGAGCATAATATTGTCTACAATCCTAATATACATTTCACTATTAAATCTTCCTCAATATGCCCCAAAACACCAGGACCACGTGACGATATCCAAGCCCACATATTGATGAAAAATCTACAACTTTTACATTGTTAGATATATATTTCTCATCGAATTGAGTATTCGGAGGGCGGTAAACACGAATACGACCGCTGTGTGTTGACTGGAAAGTTTTTTCGTCTGTAAAGATTACATTGTTCCAAAAATTTACATCATGCGCTAAAAATTCAAGCGCAAATCCTACTCGAGCTTCTTTATGTTCAGCTTTAAGTAAGTATTTCTGTGCTGCTGCATGACAACGTAGCTCCGATTCTCTTACTCGCCGGTGACTAGTACTACTCGATCCAGGAAAATTCGTTTCTTCAGCAGCCTGAATAACTGAGTAAAATAGATTTTCTACTAAAGCACTTACCAATTGCAAATCTTGTTGTTGAGTTGATATCCTTCGTCGCCCTGATCCAGGATTTCTACTAATCGTACCATTTATTCTCCACTTTCTTAAAATGTTACACACCGAATTTTTGTCAATATTATAACGCGGTGCAATTTGTCTCATTGACCATCCATCTTCTGCTTTAGCAATAACTCCAGATTTAGCTAAATCGCTTATATGAGGCATATTAGTTTTTTGCACACTTACAATAAATTATGACAACTAACTGACAATGTTACAAAAATTAAAGTTAGATGTACACAACTAGATTTTAGTAAAATACCGGTATAAGACTTGTCCTATTTTTTTTTGCTCGCGACCATACAAATTGTCTTTATTACTTTATTATGTAGCGGCGGTCGAGAAATGCTCCATTTCCCTATGCGACGCGCTTGAAATATTGCCGAACTAGCAAACTGTAATAATGTTACTTGTTTACAGTCTTCAGTAAATACTTTGTGGATTCAAATAACTTGCAACAAGAATTTTCACTAACCACTATTTTATTAATCACTAAAATTATTAAATTTATATACACATTTGGAATCTTCCAGAATTCTATTCTAGAATCCTCCATAGTTTTCTACTATGTACTAGATGATTGTTCGTCAATTGGCTCATAGACGGCGCCACCCTACTAGTCAGGGAGTAACAGAATAACAGGTTTCCCTTCACCTTCAACAGGGACTTAATCACATCTTTCCTCGTTAGAGGGCAGCACATAACACTGCCCCTTCCTTAAGCCTGAACGTCCTGGTCAGGCAATTCAGATACTCTTTGCCAACCTGTCCAGGTGCACGATCTTCATCTTGGACTTCTTTCTACGTTGAATCCTATAAACAACATCGTTGATCCTAGTGATGACAGAATACGGTCCTTCCCAAGGTGAGCGAGGCTTGGAGAATCCTTCTTCACTCCGCTGTGGGTTATACAGCCCCCACCTTGAATCCCGCCGAACTGGCATTGCGGTCATATCTAGCCTTCATTCGGTCACCACTCCCTGTAGGTGACCTCTTGGCAGCCACATTCGCACAAACCTTGCAACTGCGACACCAAGCCTCTACATCCTGACAGCTATTTATCCAGTAAAATCGTTCCCGTACTCTAGCCAAGGTCTTATTTCTGCTAAAGTGCTCTCTGGATATTCCCTCGTGCACTTCCCGAAGTACTTTTGGTACTCGGCACCTGGGTATCAGCAACCGCATGGTAACTTCTTTCCCATCTGGGCTCTCACATGCTCTCCGTAATAGTCCATCTATAACGCTAAAGGAATCCCATTGCGCCCATAAAGCCTTCAATCCAACACTTTTACTGGAAACGTCCTTCCATTCCGGGCGGATTCCTTTTTCTTTCGCCTTCAACATTGGTCCAATTTCATCGTCGTTCAGTTGTTCCTCTCTTAGAACTTCCTTTGACCAGTCCTTCGGAACCTCTATCTTAACTGCCTTCACTTCTGCTATATCCTGCTGCTTCTTTACATTCTCGGCATTCACTTCCTTAGGGCTCCTCTGGCGACAGTACCTCTTGACATGCCCCAATTTGCCGCAATTATAACAACGGATTACTTTTGTCGGACCTCCAGCACTTCGCTGCTGCTTCGGCTCCTATTTCGGCGGTTGCGGTTCCTGTTTCAGCTCCGGTCGCGAACTTAATTCGTTTAGTACTTGTGCGACCATTTTCTGTACGTCTGTTAACATAACAATCAATCTCATCTTATCAGAGCGGACTTCCTCTTTTTTTGCAGTGTTTACTTCCCCAGGACTCCGTTCTCGACACTGCCGCATCATATGTCCTGGTTTACTGCACTGATAACACCGAATCACCTTCCTTGGCTGTCCATTGCTCTGTTCTCTTTCCTGCTTCCTTGGAGCATCTGGTTTGGTCATCAACTGGCTTATCATTTTGTGTATGTCAGCCATCAAAGATTCCATATTTGATTTTTCTAAATGGTTCTCTTCTTCTACTTTCATGGCTCGTACTCTCGGATGTAGAGTCTCTTCATAAGCTGCTTGAACTTCGAGGGCATGGATCAAGGCTTCACTACCAGTCTTAGCTCGAGTTAATTTAAGGATTCGCCTGATCTCCTCATCTCTTATGCCATCGATGAAAGTACCAACTGTTAACTGTTCCTGGAATTCTTTGGGTGCATCCGGGTAAGCCTGTCGCTCAACAGCTGCTTCAAAATCTTGTAAACTTTCCCCAGCCTTTTGTGTGCGTGATTTGAGCTGAGTCCGGTATACTTGGGCGAGGTGTTGGTCCCCATATCTTAGATCTAGTGCAGGCTCCAAAACTTTAAAATCCCGTTGCTGCGTCACAGGAATAGTCTGAAGCAACTCTGATGCGTGACCTCTTAATGCTAGCACCAATGCCATAGCCTTGTCTTCATTGCTCCAATTGTTTGCGCATGCCACTGCCTCAAATTGTCTTTTGTAGGTTGACCAAGAAGTTTGACCATCAAAGGATGGCGGTTGTAATCGAGGACCTGACGATGATAATACTAACTGGCCTCCTTGCGCTCTCAACTATCGCTTAAGTTGTTCTACCTCTCCCTTAACTACCTGAAATTTTCCTTCTATATCGGTAACTTTCCCTTCGACACCAGTAACTTTTTCTTCAACGCCAGTAACTTTTTCTTCGACACCAGTAACTTTTTCTTCAACGTCGGTAACTTTTCCCTTAATGTCACTAATTTCTCCTTCGACGTTACCAACTTTTTGTTCAACTTTATCTACTTTTTCCTTGACTTCATTAGTGGCTGACAGGATAGCATCTTGTTGCACCTGTATAATTATTCTCAATTCTGCCTTTTCTTCTTGACGTCTTCTTTCTTTTTCTTCTTCACGTCTCTCCTGTTCTTCTTTATCTTCTAGACGTCGTTTTTCTTGTTCTTTTTCTTTCTGACATCTTTCTTTTTCTTCTTGGCGTCGTTTCTCTTGTTCTTCTTTTTCTGCCTGACGTTTCCTTTCTTTTTCTTCTTCGCGTCTCTCTTGTTCTTCTTTTTGGTCTAGCATCATTTTTCTAAATTGCTCGAACACGTCTTGCATTTGTTTTTCAGCAGCCATGCTTCTTGTTTCCATTCAAAAACTAACAAACAACACTAACAAGTCTTATTTAAAGTCTATGCCAGGTACACGTCAAAATATTTTCACAAAATTCAGAATAGAATGTTATATAAATTTTCTCACACTAACACAAATTAGTCTTGTCTAATCTCTATATCACTTTCCAGTTCAACTCACTTCACTATCTCCAGTGGTTTCCAAATAGAACACTATGGAACTTCGTCGAATTCTTCAGAAATTCTGTTGCAATTCCGTTTCTGACACCAATTGTTACGTGTTTACAGCCTTCAGTAAGCACTCTGTGGGTTCAAATAACTTGCAACAAGAATCTTCACTAACCACTATTTTATTAATCACTAAAATTACACTAGTAAATACTTAAAAATCACACAACTAATAATAACTTAATCTAATATAAATTCACTACTTTTAAAACACTATGTACTTCTCTTCCTAAACTTGTCAACTCTTGTCTAACCCAAAAACTCTCTGTCTGTTTACTTCACTGAACTGTACTGCATACTTCACTCAACTGAACTGAACTGTTCCCCCATCTGCTGGATTCACCTCTTTATATACACACTTGGAATCTTGCAGAATTCTATTCTAGAATCCTCCACAGTTTTCTACTATGTACTAGATGATTGTTCGTCAATTGGCTCATAGACGGCGCCACCCTACTAGTCAGGGAGTAACAGAATAACAGGTTTCCCTTCACCTTGAACAGGGACTTAATCACATCTTTCCTCGTTAGAGGGCAGCACATAACAATAATTTCTCATGCCAAGGGTAACATTTATTTAACAAAACTTTTATACTATTTTCATGTAAAATTTCCCGCTCTTTCACATGGTGCTATCCGTTTTTAATTATTATTATTTTTCGAGTTATTAGCAAAAAACTGAATTTTTCCGCTTCCCAGGGTTGTTTATAAAGGATCGTGGGGGTAGATTTTGGTAAACTTTTTTGAGCCACTTTCTACTAGCAAAAAACTAGCCTTTCATGAAAAAATTAGCGAGGTAACTATTAATTCCGACTTAAAACCCTTGGCAACTGAGCTACTATGCCGGTAATGACACCAAAAAAAAATTTAGAAATCTCATGAACAAAATTCATTTAATATAATTATCAATTTTTCATTTTACAGTGCCCAAGCAAAACATGATGCTTTAATAAACTTTTATTATATGAAATTATGGTTTAAATTTCGTTATCGTATATTTAATCGACCTCTATGAACAGCGTTTATTTCATAAGCGATTTTTCTACGTATATTATAAATGTATTTCTCCGAAATTTTTTGGAGTAATGCAGAATATTTGAGAAATAATTAATTGAGAGTTGAGACTACACTTCCGTCAAATGTTTAAATTGTAAATTGGTGAAATTGACACTACTTGCATTTATTCAGCCATATTATAGTTTTTAATATACGATTTTTAAATGTATACGATAAATATGTATTTGCGCTATGCGCTACATTTTTTATAGGAATGCCATAAACAATTGCAACTAACAGTTCGAAGATTATAACAATATCTGGAAATATCAGTAAAATATTTACATTAATCAAAATTTGTTATAGGTAGATGATGAATGAAAATATTTGTTCAGTAATATTGCAGTTTATAATATACGGTTTTTAAACTGCATCGATTCCGCAGTCGCCAGCAACCGGGTTAGTATTGTTGTCTTTGTTGCAGAATACATAAGCATTTCTCATAAATATATGCATTTCTCTCATTGTCTCAACAGTATAGCTGGTGAGCAACCGCGGATCGTCGTGTTAATTGCTGTTGTGTGTAGTGGTAGTCAACCTTATTAGTGTGGCCTTGTGATTGAAAAAAAGAATATTTACTTGTTTGTTTTTGCGTATATATTGTTTGATTGAAATTCAACAAGCGTTGTGTTGATGAGCCGCCCTTATCCTTGAGTTATCACGTTGTAGTGCCTTAAAGTTACAAGAATGAACCAACTTCTGACTGGTAAGAATTATTGTTTATCTGAGCGATTTCATAGTAACTGCATTTTTTTTATCACAGAAGGTGTAAAACTCTGCATGGCTAGCGTTGAATGCGTGGCTGAGACCAGTGACAATAAAATTAGAGGGACGATTCAAGATTGGTTGAAGCTTGCCAAAAGCCACTAGAGTTACAATAATGATAATAAATAGACTCTATTTTGGATTTTAATAAAGAGTAATGAACAACGTTGTGTTTTGTTATCGTTGTCAAACATCCTAGGGCCCCAAGGGTGAAATAGTAACTGATAAAATAGTTTTACGTATTTAGCCAATCCCGCAGAATAGGTAAAGCTTAATATTACATAATATGCCGGCAGTTCATGTGCTGCCTAGGCTTTTCATGAATTGACATATTTCACCATGAGACTACGACATAAATACTATTGTACATTTTCCGCAATAAATTTTATTCTATTTTATTGGTTCAGAGGACGAGGCGACCTTTAGACCCGCCAAGTTAAAGTTTACTAGACTTTAGTTTATCACTACCACACAACTCATTTAAAACTTCTTCCAACATTTTCTTTTTCGATATTTCATGAGATAACAAATTCCTTGTTGCCCCACATCAATTTGCTTTGCACAAAAAATAACTTACCTTCTAGTGGAAAATGTGAATGTGGCGTAGAGGGAGCTGCTTGAACTCCTGGAGCTTGTGGAGGTAAAGACGGTGTTGGTGGAAGAGTGCCTGTCAAGTAATAATATTCTTCATCAAAAGAGTTCCCCAGTGTGACTGGAACCATAAATTCTAAATTGGAATGCTTGCCTGGCAGTACAAGTGTCACCTAAATACACAACAGTGTGTCAGGATTACATTTTAAAATTGGCAACTTACAGCCACAGTATAAATAATATACAAAACAATCTTGTCTATTTCAAGGAATAGAAAACTGTTAATGTCTCATGAGGGATGTATAATAATTTTTTTATGACTCCTATCGACCTTACATATCATATACAGGCTGTCCATTTTATCAGGGCCCTCGAGAATATCTCACTTAATATCGGTCGTACAAAAAAAAAATATTTTTACGAAAATTGTGCCGATTTGTATAACCTATAAAATGGTGTAAAGACATTTGATATCCATGGCCTTAAGAGTTATGGCGGAAAATATCGAAAATGCGGAAAACGTTTAGGCCAAATATCTCCGTTATTTGAAGAGATACGAGAAAAATTCTAAGGCGAAAATTTTTTGCAAAAGTGTTTCAACGAGGTTTTATCCAATTCTTTTCAAAACCTCTGTATTTTGAGATTTACTCTTCAGGCTGTTAAAAAAATTATTTTGAAACGGGCGGGAAATGGCGCCATTAAATAGAGTATTTTCCTCCCTTTTCAACGATATATCACATGCCATATTTATTCATTGGTACTACGTTAGTAATTATAAAAACATTTTTTTTAAACCAATACATTTTTTTTAACAAGCATTATACTTGTCGTGGAGAAGTATGATTAAATAAAACAATAAAATAATTCAATAAATTGTTCAAATCTTTGCTATAATAAAACATTAACACAATTAAGAAGAATAAAGTAAATTCAGGTAACAAAAACAAATTAATAATAAAAAGAATATAGCATACAGAACATTAATATTTATCTAATCCTCAAAAAATAATTTTTAAGATATCATATAAAGAGTTCAAAGTGTCCACCGCGATTTCTTATGCATAATCGAGCGCGGCGAGGCACTGCATTTAAAACATTACTCAGCATTTCGGGGGTAACTGTAATACATGCCTGTTGAATTCGAGAGCTATTAGGTCTACATTTTGCGGTGTCATCGAAAACACCTTATCTTTAATATACCGCCATAGAAAAAATCCATTGGGGTTATATCTGGAGAACGAGGGAGCCATCAAATAAATCCATTGGTACCTATCCAATGTTCAGGCAAAATTTTGTCTAAATAATCTAGGCAAATCTGGGAATTATGGGGAGGACCTCCATCTTGTTGAAAATATTGAAAGTTGTGTCGATTCTCTAAAGGTAGGTCATCTAAGAATTCATTAAATTCATTTCCCAAAAAGTTTAGGTACCTTTGACCACTGAGGTGACCATCATAAAAATAAGGACCTATTAAAATTGGTGCCTAAAATACCTATCCACACATTTATTGAAAAACGATTTTGAAACCCAGTCGGTCTATGTCAGTGTGTATTTTCAGAAGTCCATTTGTAATGAATATTGCGATTAAAAAATCCATTATTGGAAAAATTTGCCTCGTCGGACCAAAGTATTTTACTACACATTAAAGGATCGGCACGCTTCTTTTCCAACAGCCACCTACAAAAAGTCGTCCTCCTTGGCTTGTCTCCCGCTTGTAAATTGTGAACTTTGACTTTATAACACCGGTAACCATTTTTCTTTAAAATTTTTCTAGCACTTGTTTTATTATATGAAAAGAAATTTGAATTTCTCTTAATGATGTTTCCAAATTTTCTGTATTTTTATTTCTTACATAATTAATAACTCGGTTTACCTTATTTACATTATCAGTAACACTGTTCAACCTTGTCTTCTTCTTTAAAAATGAACCATTATTTTTCAGTTTCGTAGTTCATTTTCTGAACAGAGTTTTATTCGGCTAGTGCTTGTGGAAATCTGTTTCTATATTCTACTTGAGCTAGTCCAGAGTTAAAATTCCATTGGCAATATATAACGAACATATTATAACGATCAATGTTGAGTGAAAATTTCACACCTCTACTTTTTAACCAATAAGATACCTTAATTTTGACTAGTTACCATGGCAATTAAAAAAATTTCCGGAAATTTTTTCGAGGCGCCACGATAATTAAGTGAAAATTTTTTGACAGTTGAAAAGGTAAACATATGATCTACAACCATTAAATAATGTAGATTTTTTTCCAAATTATGGTGTTAAGTGGTGTGAAATTTTCTTACCGACTACCACGCAAGCTTAAATTATTCTTGGAAATTTTCTAAGTTCTTGTGATATTATAAGTGAAAATCATTTTTGAAAATTCTAAATTCTTAAACGAGTGTGATTGAGTGAGAGTTTAAGTATTAACTAAGATGATCTGTCAAAAAATTAAATTGTCAAGTTTGTTCATAGCCAACTATTTTAAAATAATTGAAATAATAGTGAAATCATGAAATACAAACAAATGGATATTATACTTAAATTAATTGGTAAAGACATTTTAACTTTCTGAGCAAGGAGTGACGCTTTTATGGAGGACCTCTATACATTGGCATAATTGCGAATACTCTTTCCATAATTGCTCCATGTTGCTTTCTTGATTATTATTTTGTTTTCGTTAGCTGAATTTACTTTATTCTACTTATTGAATTATTTTATCGTTTTATTTAATCATACTTTTTAAACTTATTAAAAGTCATTTAATTATATTGAGTTAGTGGACTTTCTATTTCTGTTGAACAAAATCTTAACATTTAAACATTATTTTTTACTTTTTAGTTCGGTTTGCTATTGAAGTGTTTTTTTAGTTTTCTTAAACTACAATTTTTTTAAATTTATTGTCTAAACACGAATAACCCAATTACAAGACAAATTAACAACAGATAAACAAAGGTATAGTAGTGAATATAACTAAAGGCTAACAACACAGTATGTTAGATTTTGGGATAGGGAGGTAAAAGCAATGTTCATTTCTGCCATGCGATGGGTGACCGTTCCAACGAAGACCGCGTCCTCGCCTCACACATCTTCCAGCGGCTTGTATATCAGTGTATGCACAGAAACTATACATCCTTAGGCGAGGGTTGTATAGGAGATATACCATCCTTCGGAGGGGATGTAAAGCCGTCGGTCCCTTGACTAATGTTAGGCAAGTAAAATATCCCTACTCTTCTTAAGGGATAGCTCATCTACAGATGTCAGTGTTAGGCCTCAGTAGCAGAAATAGGCCGACGTTAAATAAATGTACAAAAAAAATTCTGCCATGTAAACGTGGAACTCGGAAGTTTAGTTGAAATAAAAGGTCAGGCAGCCAATGCTTTTGTGAACTAGCTTGTAAATAAATATGCAAGAGTAAAATAAATCCTCTGATTTTCAAGAGGCAAAAATGAAAATCTATTAAATAATATGGCACTCTCCATTCCTTGCAGTGGGTAGATATTGTCTTCCTTATATGCCAGATATTTCATAAGGATTCTTTGAGGAGCTTCCAGCTGATTCATATATTTATGGTATACTGGACATCAGATTAGTGAGCCATATTCTAAACGTGAGCGAACATATTATGAGTTACATAGTGTGAGATAGGTATCTCGATTAATAAAGTTCTTGCAGTCCCGAAAAATGAAGCCCAGCATTTTCTTAGCTGTCACTGTAGTCGTATCGACATAATGTAAGAAATTTAATTTTGGGTCAAATTGCCAAGATCCCTAACCAAGAAGCATCTATCCAGAAGTGTATCATCAAGTAAATAATTAAATTGAACATAAGTCTCTTTAATAGTAAAAGTCATAAACTTACATTTATTAATATTTAGATATAGAGCTTATTGTCAGTGCACCAGTTTTGCAAATTGTTTAAATCGTTCTGTAGTATTACACAGGGTGTCCCACGACGAACTGCGGCGATCGATATCTCGAAAAGTAGACATAGGAAAATTTTGAAAATTTGGTAGTAAACTAATGTCGATTGCGGCAACTCGACTAAAATATTTTCAAGATGGTGGCACTTCCGTTATACCGGAAGTCGATACCAACTAGCTTATTTTAAATGGGACACCCTATATATTATTACATTTTTGGATTGTACGCAAAATTCTAGGCCGATTTTATGTATCATGTCCTATAACTAGGTCTCTCCGTTTTTGGGATATTTCAATTTTTATGTCAAAAATGACGTTTGCGGGCCCTAAAAGAAATCAATTTTTCCTATAAGGAAGCCTTTATTATCTAATTTAGGTTCGATTCTTTGTTGAAAAAGACCTACTTTAATAGAGTTTTTATAATATTTTGTTAAGTATTAATACAGAGTGTTAAAAAAATAAGAATAAAGATGAAATTGAGAAATGTCAAAAATCAATTTTTTCAAATGGAAACCCCAATTTTTATAATCTTATCTTATTCGCCATTAAAAATAAGGGTAAGTTTGTATATGGATGTCTATTCCGAAAATTTTTAGTTTTAGATATTCCCAATTCAATATTTCTATATGGGGATTTTGCTATGGATATTAAGTTCAATCACTGTTAGTTGACTATGACGGCGTTGAGTGCTAAACAAATGTATGTAGCTGTCACTTACCAACTGACAAGTATTAATTATCATGCTGGGGCGCTTAAATTATGCACACGAAGATTACTTAAATTTGTTTATAATCTATGGAGAATGTTACAAAGTTTTATCAAAAACATGTGAAATATTTGCTAATAGATATCCAGATAAACAAAAACAGTCTCTGAACAGTATTTAATGAATAATGGAGAATTTCAAAGAATTTGGCACTGCAACAGTTCATAAAATAATTAAACAAATGTAACTTAGATACAAAAGGTTCTTACATAAAATACTAACAGTATAACTACTTATACTCAGGAAAATATTTTATTTTTATAAGTGTTCAAAGTGTCCACCCTGAACTTCCAAACATTTTTCGCACCTCTTGATTAGTTCGTCATGGGTGGCCGCTCTAATAGAACCTGGAGATAATCTTTCAAAAGCATTCCTTACTCTTGCCTGACAATCTTCCATTGTTGTGACTGGATTATAATAAACCATATCTTTTATTGTTCCCCATATAAAATAGTCTAAGACAGACAGATCAGGAGAACGGGGAGGCCACAGAAAAGGTCCATTGTTAGCAATCCACTTATCGTAAAAAGTTTCTTCCAAGAAGTTGTTAACTATGAAGCTGCTGTGTGGTGGCATGCCATCGTGTTGGTAAAATATTTACCTATGTTCAGCTAGCGGTAAGTTGTTCAAATGTTCATTATCTAAATCTTGTAATATATTCAAATATCTTTCACCTAAAAAAAAGTTGATACGTAATTTGAAAAACAGAAACTATTTAAGTATTAATTCATTACCATTTAAGTTTTCTTCATAAAAATTAAGTTTTACGACTCCATCATTTCTCACAGCACAGTACACATTAAATTGCCAGGTTTCTTGATAATTTCGCAATCTCACGGCATGGGGATTTAAATCACACCAAAAGTGGGAATTATGTCTGTTGAAAAGTCCATTTTTCGTAAATTTTGCCTCATCAGTCCAAATTATGTTGTCCAAAAATCGAAAGTCGCCTTGTAACATTGTTAAAATAAATTCGCAAAAGTGAACTCTTCTGGCCAAATCGGTGTCCTTTAGGTGTTGAACCATAGAAATGGAATAGGGATGGAATTTGTGTTTCAAAAGAATTCTATGAATAGAATTCTTGGAGATTCCTGTTTGTAAGGCCACATGTCTTAAGGATGTCATAGGATATGCCGCAAAATATCCCAAAATAGCAATTTCGATATTTTCATCATCGACAATTGGTTTTATTTTATGAACTGTTGCCTTAACGGTGCCAAAATTTTTGAAATTCTCCATTATTCATTTAATACTGTTTGGAGACGGTTTTTGTTTATCTGGATATCTATTAGCAAATATTTCAAACGTTCTTGATAAAACTTTGTTACATTCTCCATAGATTATAAACAAATTTAAGTAATCCTCGTGCGTATAATTTAAGCGCCTCGGCATGATAATTGATATTCGTCAAATGGTAAGTGACAGCTACATAGATTTGTTTAGCACTCGACGCTGTCATAGCCAACTAAGAGCAATTTAACTTAATACCCATAACAAAATACCATTATAGAAATATTGAATTGGGGATATCTCAAAAACTAAAAATTTTCGGAATAGACATCCGTATACAAACTTACCCTTATTTTTAATGGCGAATAAGATAAGATTATAAAAATTGGGGGTTTCCATTTGAAAAAATTGATTTTTGACAGTTTTCTCAATTTCATTTTTATTTTTATTTTTTGAACACTGTGTATTAATACTTATCAAAATATTATAAACACTCTATTAAAGTAGGTCTTTTTCAACAAAGAATCGAACCCTAATTAGATAATAAAGGCTTCCTTATAGGAAAGATTGATATTTCTTTTAGGGCCCGCAAACGTCATTTTTGACATAAAAATTGAAATATCTCAAAAACGGAGAGACCTAGGTATAGGACATGATACACAAAATCGGCCTAGAATTTTGCGTACAATCCAAAATTGTAATAATATATAGGGTGTCCCATTTAAAATAAGCTAGTTGGTATCGACTTCCGGTATAAGCCGAGTTGCCCCCATCGACATTAGTTTACTGCCAAATTTTCAAAATTTTCCGATGTCTACTTTTCGAGATATCGATCGCCACAGTTCGTCGTGGGACACCCTGTATAGTCATCGATTGTTTGTATAGTTGTGAAGATTTTTAAGATCAACAGCAAACAGTAACTTTTTCACTAATAATACAATTATACCAGGGTCAATAATTCGAGTCAGTAATTGTGACCAACAAGAATGAAGCGGACAAACAAGACGGCCGCGCACGCACTGCTATAAGCATACTAAAAGCATGTGCCACTCCGCCTATACACGGGCCATCTAGCATTCCTTTACTGACTCGAATTATTGGCCCTAGTTGAGTTATGTCATTAATATACAAGAAGAATAGTAACAGAGCCAAATTACTACCTTGGGGTGCTCCACTGGTGGCTACATACCGATAAGATTTATGACCTTTATATTTGACATATTGCGCTCTATTGCATAAGATTTAATAAGTAAAATCAGCTTATTATTAAAACCAAACTGTTCCAGTTTATTCAGCAATAATTTCATGGTCTAACTTACCGAAGGCCTTCGAGAAGTCAGTAGAAGCCATTTGCAATAAAACGATTACAAAAAAAAAACAGTGCAACTGATTAAAAGTAAACCGACATATAGATGACGCTACACAAGTTTTAATAATGAAGGCAGGACAGTATTAAAAAAAATAATAATAAACTTTAGAACTTTTATTGTTGAGTTGTTTAAATAAAGCTATTTGAAGAATGTGTTTACTTTAATGAGTTCTATATACAGTAAAAAAAAAAAACATCAACTTGGCATCGCTCTGTATAGTGTTAGCACTTACCCAAATTGCAGCCGTGTGTCGGAGAAATTTACAACCATAGAAATTAGGCACCTCAATGTCTGCTGGTACCCTCACACCAAACAGTAAACCTCCAAATCCGTTAGGTTCAATGCTGAGACAGCTAGCAGTGTTCAATACTTCACTCTCGATTTTGGATGTGAAATCGGGGAGATATGATTTGAATTGAATTGTCTAAAACAATGAATATCATCATTAGATCTACATTTATGAAAGACCGGTGGTATTCATTAAATATAAAAACAAAAAAAATATATTTAAAGAATTTTTAAAGAACAAAAAAATTCATAAAAAATCAATATCGAGCAAGAATGTAGTTGACACTGTAAAGAAGTTTTTGAGTCATATTATTTTAGTGGGGACTTTAGTTTCGATACATTTAGACAAATTGGAAAACATTCTTTTTTTTTAAGTTGCTTATAATAACGTCTGTAAAATATTTACCCTGTCAAGTCTAACTTCAACCCTTGAAATTTCTATAGTAGACATGTTCTTTATATGCACTCTAACTCTGATCATTTCGTACAGCAGAAATGCCGGTTTCTCCATGTGAACTTTCATCATAATAGTGCCACAGGGTACGGAATCAATAGAATAATCTTTTTTCATCGAATAACTGAGAGGTACCTAAAAGAAAAAATCAGCTAGACTGTAGGTTGTTCTCAGATGGTACTATCTATACCACAAATGGGCCTAAATTTTAATTAATGTTTGTTCTTAAAAAATATTGCTCGTTAAAAAATAAGATATCTCTTCAGAACATTTATTTTTTTTATTCAGGATGCTCAAAAATTTCAGAAATATGAATTTTACCCAAGAATAAACTACGATATTGTTCTCATTTTTAAGGAAAATATTTCAATAGAATTTGACCGTGTTTAATAATCCAGGCGTTTTAGACTTTTGCTGCCAAATTCGTGCCCTACGAAAAAAAAAGTTTTTATTGTGTTCATTTGGATGTCTTGAATAACACTTGGTAGTTACTCCATGATGCACCTGGAGGATTTCGTGAAAACGACGTCACAAGGTGGCAGAAACCGCCGATTCGCTATTAAGTCAGTTTTTATGGCCCAAACGGGAACAATACCTATTATAAAATCTGTACATCTGTAAATTCTCTACCTTAAAGGTTCTATACATTTTTTTCATACGCCTAAACGTTTTGGAGATACGAAGCGGACTAAGTGAAAAATGCATTTAGTTCCGCCAAACCTCTTTCGCATCACATACTTCGCAATTATCTTGCTTTCTATGTCTCAGAATGAATATTAAATATTGCTGTTATAGAGCTCGGTGATCTTTATTCTCCACTAGAATATCTTTATACATTTTATTTACAGTGAATAAGTTAAAAAATGTATTAATTTCCACACCACCTTAGAGGTAGAATGCTCGGCACACTTTTTTTTACATGGTTTCCCCAGGAGCCCTAATCCATGCCGGATCTTAAATTAGTCAATATTTCCGATTTCTTCGGTATCTGAAATGTTATTGTCCAGTGACAAATCATTGTCATTACTTTCATTCTGAGAAGATTCTACGCCGTTCATTTCCTCATTCATAGCAATTATAGATGCGGTATTCAAGCAGGAGTGACCGTGACAATGTCCACAAGCTGTTGAACAATTCAGTCCTAATTACCTACGGCTACATTTTCCTGCACAACCCTTCGTACAGTTGCAAAAAATTTAATTTAACAATATGTCCAGTACTGGTGGTAACTGCGTTCGTGCTGACTGCAAAATATTATTCTTCCTAATCCAGCCCCACTGCTCAGGATCAGCGTCTTTTTCCAACTATGTTTGAATGTCTCAACAATTCTGTGCTGTCCGATATAACAAAAATATTTCAAAAATATTAAAAAAAGGGGAACTAAATGCATTTTTCACTAAGTTCGTGTCGTATCTCCAAAACGTTTAGGTGTTCGAAAAAAATATAATAATATAGGACATTTAAGGTAGAGAGGTACAATTTTTATAAAATCCTCCAGGTGTATTATGGCGTAACTACCAAGTGTCATTCAAGACGTCCAAATAAACATAATAAAAAAAAAAATGTCATAGGGCACGAATTCATCATCAATTTTACAGCTAAAACGCCTGGAGTATAAGCGAAAACTTTACAAATAAAGTATAGCTGATCACATACATCCATTTTTATTTCATTGTATATAATGATACAAAAAATATCAACTTGAGATATTTTGAATATGAGAAGTATAAATAATAAATGCATCCAAGAGAGAAAACATATTTGCGTCACAGAAGAGACTGAGAAATAAGTAACTGTAATCTGGTGACAGAAACACTACCAACAGAATTATATGCAAAAGTTTATAGGGTTAACTAAAATGCTCATGTAACTACGTTTCATCACCACCAAAAGTAATTATCGAGTTCTACGATAGCTCGAAATTTTTAAAAAAATTGCAAGTAAACTAGATAAAAAAGTCTATAATTGGAAATTATTTTCGAACATGCAGGGCGAGCCAAGATGAAATTACAGGACCAAGTGCCTTTTTTTTAAATGGAATGCTATGTATGTCAGTACATTTTTTGAAGCCTCTTTCTAGACTCTATTCACTCCTATATTAGCATTGAATATCCCCCAATCACTTGGATGTAATGAATTTTTTTGTTGAAATAATGTAATCTGCAGATAGATATTTAAAAAATTGCCACATTCACAATTATGGGTTTTAAGAAAAACTTATGTGAATACCAGTTTCGAGACATCTAATTAATGTTTTTGAATCATTTTCATTCCCTAAAAATGTACAAAGTGGCCAAAAATTATTTTTCAATTAAGAACATTTTAAATTGAATTTTCTCAATTTTTTTAAATGGAACACCCTGTATATTTTTGGACGGTGTGATGTAGAAATGAAAAACGAACATTTTTTGTAAGTACTTCCCTAGGGTTAATTGCAACCATTTTCGTTTTAAAAATAAATAAGTGTTTATTTTTCAATTAAGAATATTGTCTGAAAGTTATTTGTGGCATTCTACGAATATTCTTTCCTATTATTTGGGTTTTCTACCACATGTACTATTATCCTCTTCAAAACAAATCACCGGATCTACAAAATAATAGAATTATTGGAAAAAAGAGCCTCTGCGCCCGTGACGTTTACGCCAAAGGAAAAGTCAGAGGTTATGTTTTGCAAATAATATAAATCGGAATAAACACAAAAATAATGTATTTTGCTGACGTTTCGGAAAGTAATCTCTTTCCGTTTTCAAAGCTATTTTTTTGAAGAACTCTTATTTTGCTGTGTATGTCAAATACACAGCTTTAAGATTTAAGAATCTTAAAGCTGTGTATTTGACATACACAGCAAAATAAGAGTTCTTCAAAAAAATAGCTTTGAAAACGGAAAGAGATTACTTTCCGAAACGTCAGCAAAATACCTTATTTTTGTGTTTATTCCGATTTATATTATTTGCAAAACATAACCTCTGACTTTTCCTTTGGCGTAAACGTCACGGGCGCAGAGGCTCTTTTTTCCAATAATTCTATTATTTTGTAGATCCGGTGATTTGTTTTGAAGAGGATAATAGTACATGTGGTAGAAAACCCAAATAATAGGAAAGAATTTTCAATTAAGAACTTTTTAAATTGCATATTCTCAATTTTTTCAAATGGAACACCCTGTATATTTTTCGACAATGTTATGTAGAAATGAAAAACGAACATTTTTTGTAAGTTCCTCCCTATTTTCGTTTTATAAATAAATGTCAAATTCAAAAATAAACTTAAAAAAAGAGGTTCCCTCAAATGAGTCATTAGAAAAATTTATAATAGGTGTTCGACGTGTTGCCCATTTTGATTGGCATGCGTCTTTATGCAATTTTGAAATGACGCCATTTAGTGGGACCATTTCCTCCAATGCATTGAAATGAGTAAATAGTATTCCCAAATAGCACACGACGTTCCAGAGACGTCCAATTTTGATCTTAATACGTCTTTAGTATGTCCATATTAGGCCTCCTAGTTTTTTATATTGTGTTTTGAAAAATAATACATTCATATCCAAAACAATAATTCTTTTTGTGAAATAAGAATTTCGTAAACTTTTGAGTTGAGGCAGTATTCTTGGATATAGAATTTGCCTTTAATTCAACCTTTCTAGTCTCTGTGGTGTAACTGGTGTATACAAATTGTCCGCTAATATGGCAGACAGGCAGGCAGTGTACAATAGACAGAGGAAAGGCTGATTCATCGCACAATATTACATTCAGCATTGGCAGCCAAGCTCTGTATATAATCAGGTAAAATCTATTTTGATGTGTGGATGAGTTGATAATATGCATACGATTTCGTATGTGTTACACACAAAGTTATCGCAATAACAGAAAAATTCAGTAGACATTTACGACCTCAGATAAACGTATGCGACAATAAGTTTTAGCTATTACAGAGTGTGCCACACATATAATCGCATGCATATATTATATATTATCAACTTATTCACATGCCAAATTAGACTTTACCTTACTATATCGTTGCTAATAAAGATAACATTTTTTCACCTACTTGTGAATATCTCAATAATATCCCTTGAAGGTCTTTTTTGGGACTAGAATGGACCAGAATAAAATGTCTTAACAACGTCTCCGTAATGTCATATAAATGCCTTTTCTAGGCCTAAAATGGACTAAAATAAGACGTCTCAAAGACGTTTTGATTAGTAACAATGGACATCCCCAAGACGTCTTCTGTACGACTTACGTCTTAAAGTGGACGTTTTTAAGACGTCTCGAATGTCCCATGCAGACGTCCCTGAGACATCTTTGGTATGTCCTAGTGCTATCTGGGTTTAAACGGCCCTTTACTGTAATGTTTTTTTTGTAATTTATTTGCTGTTTTCGTTATTCAACAAGCAATAAAACCTCAGCTTGGTATAAATTGTCGTGTACAAAGGAGCATTTATCACACTTATCGGTCGTTACAATTTGTATTGAATTTAAAATATTTGGAGTTTTACAATATGAATTTTAATAAAGCGGAACATGTAGACATGACTTCTGTTTTGGGCGAGTCAGACAGAAATTGTTTACTTGCCAATAGAATTTATCACCAACATTATCCTGAAAGAAGGATTTCTGATGTTAGCAGCTTCCAAAACCTTCTCGATAGATTTCTGGAAACTGGAAATGTCTAATATAAAAAAAGTGAAAGAATAAAACGTGTTGTGAACGAAGAAAATGAGTTTTCTGTGGTACTGGCAAATGTTAGTCAAAGAGAAGTGAGCTCGTTAGTAGGAATAAGTAGGCGGTCTGTGAGTCGAATCTTAAAAATAAATAAGTTGCATGCATATCATATTCAAATGCACCAGGAATTATCTGATGATGATTTTCAAAAGCGCCTACAACTCTGTAATTGGGCCAGAGGTGAAATGCAACATGATGTCAACTTCTTCAATACTGTTTTATTCAGTGATGAGGCAACTTTTCATAAAAATGGATTTGTTAATAGGCACAATTTCCATTATTATGCTTCGGAAAATTCTCAAATTTTTATGCAAGTTGATAACCAACACAGATGGTCTATAAACGTTTGGGGATGAATTATTAGAGAATATGTAATAGGGCCACATTTCTTTGATGGTACATTGACTGGAGCTATTTATCCTCATTTTTTGGAAAACTATCTGCCACAATTATTGGTAAATCTCCCTGAAAGAATTCGAAATAGGATGTGGTTTCAGCAAGATGGTACTCCACCACATTATTTAAATGCAGTTAGAGACCACTTAAATAATACCTAGCCTAATCAATGGATTGGAAGAAATGGACCCACTAAATGGCCTGCTAGATCCCCAGATCTTACAAAAATGGATTTCTTTTTATGGGGATACGCAAAGGAAATTGTTTATAGAGACACATCAACAACAGTACAAAATATGAAGGAAAGAATAATAACTGCCTTTAACACCGGCAGTTTTAGGAATAGTGGGACCCTCATTTCAAAAGTGCATAGAGATGTGTGTCAATCAAAATGGGCAACATGTGGAACATTTATTATAATTTTTTTGAAGAAACCTCTTTTTTTAAGTTTATTTTTGAATTTTGTAATTAGCCATAGGGAAGTAGTTACAAAAATGTTCGTTTTTCATTTCTACATCATATCGTCGAAAAATATACAGGATATTCAATTTGAAAAAATTGAGAAAATTCAATTTAAAATGTTCTTAATTGAAAAATAATTTTTGGCCACCCTGTACATTTTTAGGAAATGAAAATGATTCAAAAACATTAACTAGATGTCTCGTAACTGGTATTCACATAAGTTTTTCATAAAACCCATAATTGTGACTGTGGCAGAGCTGGTCCTAAGCACTGTGCTTAGGAGCACTTTTTAAAAACGGTGCTTAGTGCTTAGAGCACTTTATGAAAGGGCTTAGTGCTTAGTAATCGCATAAAGTGCTCGCGAGCACTCTGAAAGTGCTTACGAGCACTTTACTCGCGAGCACGCCAAAAACTCCCAAGCACTTTAGAAAACTAACAAGAGAGGCATTATTTTTACATGACACTTGTATACTGGACATGGATATACAAACGTCGTGACTCACATCCAATTTAAGAGAAAAAAATTAGAAGAAAGTACTTTGAGAAAAATTTATATATATATATTGTCCTTAGTCTAGTATAAGACTAGCAGGTTGGCCACTATCATTTATTTGTCTGTTTCATTATTTTGTCAAGTGTTTTCAAGGATTTGGCGTAAAATTAAATTTTTCATCATGCCACTCTGATGAACTAGATGATGAAGAAACACGAGCTGATAGCGAGGAACATACAACTGCAACTGATAATGAAGAACTAACAACTGACGAGGAAACTGATGCCGAAGAAGATATGCCGGTATACGTTGAACTTCTTAAAGAAAATAAAAATCTGGAACTACCAAATCACAAACGTTGTGCAAGTCATACATTAAATTTGATAGCAGTAACCGACGTTAATAATGCAATTCAAAGTAATACACTTGCCAGAATTAACACAGCTGTGTTGCATAAGTGCTCTACTTTGTAGAAAAAATGTCCATACCCAAAGTCCGCTGAAATTATTAAAGAATTTTTGGGCCAACATTTAAGTACACCTGGTGTTACACGGTGGAATTCTATGTATGACTCTATAAAACAAATTTTGCATCACTCAGAAAAATTAAATGAATTGTTTCAGAGGTTAGATATTAAAATGTCCTTCAAAGAGATTGAATTACATTATTTACAAAACTATTGTCACATACTAGAACCTCTAGCTTCCACTTTGGATATTCTACAGGGTGAGAAACACTGTTATTATGGGTACTTAGTCCCTTGCTTAGTATTGTTACGTGCTTACAAATTTTCAGTAAACACTCCGTGGGTTTAAATAACTTGCAACAAGAATTTTCACTAACCACTATTTTATTTATCACTAAAATTACACTAGTAAATACTTAACAATCACACAACTAATAATCACTTAATCTAATATAAATTCACAACTTTTAAAACACTATGTACTTTACTTTTTCCCTTAAACTAGTCAACTCTTGTCTAACCTAAGAACTCTCTGTTTGTTTACTGAACTGAACTCTTCTTTATATTTCACTAAACTGTACTGTTCCCCCATCTGCTGGATTCATCTCCTTATATACACCCATAGAAATGTACCAGAGTATTCTACGATTTTCTGGAATTCTACAGAATTTTCTACCATGTAATAGATGATTGTTCGTCAATTGGCTCATAGACGGCGCCACCCTACTAGTCAGGGAAGTAACTAAGCTTCTGAGGAAAACTTTGAACATGAACTTAATCACATCTTTCCTTGTTAGAGGGCAGCACATAACACTGCCCCCTCCTTAAGCCTGAACGTCCCGGTCAGGCAATTCAGATTCCCCAACATACTTCATACTTCGCCAACCTATCCAAGTGCACGATCTTCATCTTGGACTTCTTACTACGTTGAATTCGGTAAACAACGTCATTGATCCGAGTGATGACTGAATACGGTCCTTCCCAGGGTGGGTGAAGCTTCGGAGATTTTCCCTTCTTTCGCTGTGGGTTATATAGCCAAACCAGATCGCCCTTCTTGAATCCTGCTGACGTTCCCTTCCGGTCATAGCGAGCCTTCATTCTGTCACTAGCTATGCTAACTTGGTTTCGAACCAATTCGTGGACATTCCTCAGCTGTTGACTAACTTCGTCTGCGTAGTCATCCACGGACAGTGGCTTCTTATCTGGTGTACCAAACATCAAATCACATGGCAGTCTGATCTCGTGCCCAAATATTACACGAGCCGGTGTCTGTTTAGTCGTCTCATGAATGGCAGCCCTGTATGCCATTAAGAAAAATGGTATATGTCGATCCCAATCTCGCTGGTTCTTGTGAACTACCTTAGAAAGATGTTCCTTCATGGTTTTATTATGTCGTTCCACCATTCCATCTGACTGGGGATGGAGAGGGGTTGTCCGAGTCTTGTGAATGCCCAGCAACTCACAAATTTTCTGAAATACCCCCGACTCAAAGTTTCTCCCTTGATCGGAATGTAGCTCCAGGGGTACACCAAATCGGCATACAAGGTTATCCACCAAAACTCGAGCAACAGTAACTGCTTCCTGATTCGGAATGGCATAGGCTTCCGGCCATTTACTAAAATAGTCCATAGCGACCAGGATGTATTTATTCCCATCATCTGTCACTGGGAATGGGCCCGCTACATCTATAGCAATCCTCTCAAAAGGAGCTCCGACGTTATATTGCTTCATTTGGCCCCTGCTCTTCGTCTGTGGCCCTTTGGTGGCTGCACAAGCCTTGCATTTGCGGCACCAAGCCTCCACATCTTGACGGCTATTGATCCAATAAAATCGTTCCCGTACTTTAGCCAGTGTCTTATTCATACCAAAATGTCCCCCGGACACTCCATCATGTATTTCCTGAAGTACTTTTGGGATCCGACAGCTGGGTATCACTAGACGCATGGTAACTTCCTTCCCATCTGGACTTTCCCATGCTCTCTTTAATAGTCCATCTACAACCTTAAGGGAGTCCCATTGTGCCCACAATGCCTTCAGCTCCACACTTTTGTCTGAAACATCCTTCCATTCCGGTCGCGTTCCTTTTTCTTTTGCCCTTAATATAGGACCAATTACGCTGTCATCCATTTGTTCTCGTCTTAGAACTTCCTTTGTCCAATCATCTGGAACATCTACCTGAACTGTGTTTACTATTATCGTGCCCTGTGCTTTTTCAACCCGATAGCAGTGCTTGCAGTCATCTTTGCACGGTCTTCTTGACAGAGCATCTGCATTTTTATGAGACTTTCCAGGTCGGTGTTCGATTGCGAGGTCATATTGCTGCAGTCTTTCTATCCAGCGAGCCAGTTGACCTTCTGGGGTTTTCAGCTGCAGTAGCCATTTTAATGCAGCATGGTCGGTCCTGATTTTGAAATGTTGACCATAGAGGTACTTGTGAAAATGGTCCACGGACTTAACAATGGCCAATAGTTCCTTCCTTGTTACACAATAGTTCCTCTCTGGTTTGGACAGTACCTTACTGAAATACTCGATTACTTTTTCCTCTCCATTTTGGACTTGAGATAGTACACATCCAATTGAGGAGTTGCTAGCATCCGTGTCAAGAATATAGAGGCCCTTTTGTTGGGGATATGCTAGCACAGGACAACTGCATAACGCTGCTTTCAGCTTCTTCCATGATGTTTCACACTCCGGTGTCCACTGATATTTAACTTTCTCCTCCGTTAGCTGGTGTAGTGGCTTTGCTATATCCGCAAATCCTTCCACAAAACGTCTATAGTAAGTGCAGAGGCCAAGAAAGCTTCGTAATTCGTGTACATTTGAAGGTCTTGGCCAATCACGCACGGCAGAGATCTTGTCCGGGTCTGTCTGTATTCCCTCCGAAGATACGACATGTCCAAGGAATTTCACTTCTTTTTGGAAAAGTAGACACTTCTTTGGATTCAACTTTAGATGTGCATTTCTGATTCTCCCAAATACTTCTTGAAGATTTTCCAAATGTTCCCTGAAGTTTCGTTCCATAACCATTACGTCATCAAGATAAACTAAGCACGTCTTCCAAGTTAGTCCTCGGAGTACAAATTCCATCAATCTTTCAAAAGTAGCTGGCGCATTGCAAAGTCCAAAAGGCATCACGGTGAATTGATATAAACCACTACCTGTTGAGAAGGCAGTCTTTTCCTTGTCGTCAGGGTGAAGTCCCACCTGCCAATACCCACTTCGAAGGTCTAGAGTTGAAAACCATCGTGACCCTGCCAGCGTACTTAATGTATCGTCAATTCGTGGTAGTGGATAGCTGTCTTTCTTCGTAACATCATTCAGCTTCCGGTAGTCGACACAAAATCTCAAAGTTCCGTCCTTCTTGGCAACTAAAACTACCGGTGATGACCAGGGACTGGTTGATTCCTCAATTACTCCATCTTGTAGCATCTTTTGAACCATCGCAGCAGCTTCTCCCTGTTTAGCTAGTGGCAACCTCCTAGGTTGTTGGCGGATTGCGGCTGAATCACCAGTATTTATCCGATGCTGTACTGTATCAGTTTTCATGAGGATGTCTGTGTTTTTGGCAAATACCGCACTTTCTTTCTCCAAAAACTTGATTGCCTCTCTACGTTCATCCTCAGATAGGTGTTCAAACTGGGAACTCAACAAAGTCACAACTTCCCTGTCTACGCTGGTTGACAAACATTTCTCCCCTTGTTCCTCGCACCTTGCTATCCACTGGACTGGTTCGTAGGATCCTATTGCCTCGCCTTCCTTGAAAGTTACCGAGTGGGAATTTAAATTAGCCACTCTAATTGGAATTTTGTCTTTTGTCCGGGTCAGAGTTCTTGCTAAGATTACGTTTTCTGTCTTAATTGAATCATCTTTTTCAACAAGGCCAACACGGTATCCACCAGAGTTTCCTTCCAGAATGGCCTCGATTATTTGTTCAGAACGAGCAGGAATCTTGATTGTCTGAGCCGTCAGTAGCCTCACTTTTTGAAATCGGTCATTTGCTGTTGACAAAATAAATTCTTCATTTCCAATCTTTAGGACTCGTTCTACCACGTCAAGTACAAATTGATCTTGTACTCCCATAACATCCAGCCCCAAAATGAAATCATCAGTGATGTCAGCCACAATAACCCTATGACTAAAGCACAGGCGTCCAAACTGCAGATCTAGGTCAACTTCTCCATGAACCCTTACCCTGTCTCCTGTGGCTGTTCGAACGACCAATCCATTTTGGCTTTTATCAACTTTTATTCCTGATAAAAATCCGGGCCGCACTATTGACGACGTGGCACCTGTGTCGATAGTGAAGATACATCTCCTTTTGTTTACATAGCCATCCAAAAGCAGACTACTCGGGACTCTTCTAATCTGGGAAACCCGTATCTCTCTGGGGGCACCGTGTTCACCAGCCAGCACAGCCCCCAAGGTGCTGGCTATCTTTAGTTTTCCTGCGGCTCTTCAGTCATTGCGGCATTTACTCTCTCAGGGCTCCGCTGCCGACAGTTTCGCTTAATATGCCCTGGTTTGCCGCACTTATAACACCGAATCTCCTTCCTTGACTGTTCATCACTCTGTTCTCTTTCCTGCTTCCTTGGAGCATCTGGTTTTGTCATCAACTGGCTTATCATTTTGTGCATGTCAGCCATCAAAGATTCCATATTTGATTTTTCTAAACGGTCCTCTTCTTCTACCTTCATGGTTCGTACTCTCGGACGTGCAGTCTCTTTGTAAGCGGCTTCAACCTCAAGGGCATGGATCAAGGCTTCACTACCAGTCTTATCTCGGGATAATCTAAGGACTCGCCTGATCTCCTCATCTCTTATGCCATCGATGAAAGTACCAACTGTTAATTGTTCCTGGAATTCTTTGGGCGCATCCGGGTAAGCCAGGTATTTCAGTCGCTCAACAGCTGCTTCAAAATCTTGTAAACTTTCCCCAGCCTTTTGTGTGCGTGATTTGAGCTGAGTTCGGTATACTTGGGCGAGGTGTTGGTCGCCATATCTTAGATCTAGTGCAGCCTCCAAAACTTTAAAATCCCGTTGCTGCGTTACTGGGATAGTCTGAAGCAACTCTGAGGCTTGACCTCTTAATGCTAGCACCAATGCCATAGCTTTGTCTTCGTTACTCCAATTGTTTGCGTATGCCGCTGCCTCAAATTGTCTTTTATAGGTTGACCAAGAAGTTTGACCATCAAAGGAAGGCGGTTGTAATCGAGGACCTGATGATGATAATACCAGCTGGCCTCCTTGTTCTCTTAACAGTCGCTTAAGTCGCTCTACTTCTCCTTCAACTGCACGAAATTTTCCTTTGACTTCAGTTATTTCCTCTTCAACCTTAGTAACTTTTACTTCAACGCCAGTAACTTTTTCTTCGACACCAGTAACTTTTTCTTCAACGTCGGTAACTTTTCCCTTAATGTCACTAATTTCTCCTTCGACGTTACCAACTTTTTGTTCAACTTTATCTACTTTTTCCTTGACTTCATTAGTGGCTGACAGGATAGCATCTTGTTGCACCTGTATAATTTTTCTCAATTCTTCCTTTTCTTCTTGTCGTTTTCTTTCTTGTTCTTCCCTTTCTTCTTGACGTCTTCTTTCTTTTTCTTCTTCACGTCTCGCCTGTTCTTCTTTCTCTTCTAGACGTCGTTTTTCTTGTTCTTCTTTATCTTCTTGACGTCGTTTCTCTTGTTCTTCTTTATCTTCTTGACGTCGTTTCTCTTGTTCTTCTAGCATCATTTTGCTAAATGCAGCTAACATGTCTTGCATTTGTTTTTCAGCGGCCATGCTTCTTGTTTCCATTCAAAAACTAACAAACAACACTAACAAGTTTTATTTAAAGTCTATGCCAGGTACAAGTAGAATGTTCTATAAATTTTCTCACACTATATGGCACAAATTAGTCTTGTCTAATGTCTATATTACTTTCCAGTTCGACTCACTTCACTATCTCCAGTGGTTTCCAAATAGAACACTATGGAACTTCGTCGAATTTTTCAGAAATTCTGTTGCAATCCCACTTCTGACACCAATTGTTACGTGCTTACAAATTTTCAGTAAACACTCCGTGGGTTTAAATAACTTGCAACAAGAATTTTCACTAACCACTATTTTATTTATCACTAAAATTATACTAGTAAATACTTAACAATCACACAACTAATAATCACTTAATCTAATATAAATTCACAACTTTTAAAACACTATGTACTTTACTTTTTCCCTTAAACTAGTCAACTCTTGTCTAACCTAAGAACTCTCTGTTTGTTTACTGAACTGAACTCTTCTTTATATTTCACTAAACTGTATTGTTCCCCCATCTGCTGGATTCATCTCCTTATATACACCCATAGAAATGTACCAGAGTATTCTACGATTTTCTGGAATTCTACAGAATTTTCTACCATGTAATAGATGATTGTTCGTCAATTGGCTCATAGACGGCGCCACCCTACTAGTCAGGGAAGTAACTAAGCTTCTGAGGAAAACTTTGAACATGAACTTAATCACATCTTTCCTTGTTAGAGGGCAGCACATAACAGTATCGTTGAAAGTAAAACTCAATAAATTACAGAAAGATGAAAATTTTAAATCTGAACCTGCAGTTACTATTCTGAATGCATGCATTAATGGTTTAAATCGAAGATTTTCAGCGTTTTTAAAGGTTACCACAGATGTAGATGATGCAATTCTGGCAACATTCTGCATTCCTCAGTTTAAATTGCGATGGTTTGGAGGTATAAAGGATGTGGCTACAAGGGATTTAGAATCAATAAAAAAATGATAACTACTGCAGCAGAAATGGTAAATTTGGATCAAAACATAATTACAGAAACTGGTAGCCCTTCTTTGATTTTGAATTCGAAGAAACGACCTCCCAACATTGTGCTCAAAATAAGCAAGAGTCACATTCTTCATTAAAAAATATTGACGTGTTAAACTTGGAAGTTCTAAGATACTTGGAAGATCATAGAACAGAGTTAGATATTGTTAACGAATATCCAACTATAAAAATTTTTTTTTTTAAATTCAACACTGTACTACCATCAAGTGCACCAGTAGAACGAATGTTTTCATTTGCAACAATAATAAATGCACCCAAACGCCATTCTCTGTGCGATACAAATTTTGAAAATTTAGTGCTTCTAAAAGCGAATGGAAATTTTTGAGAACTGCTTTCACAATTACCAAAAAGTTACTTATTATTTTTCTAATTATTACATAACGAATTTTTATTCATTTTATTTTAGTTCAAATTAATTTTTAGTTCTTCTTTTTATGTACGTCGGACGTCATTATTTATTATTGTTTGTTCACTCTGTTGTCTGTTATTATATGAATAAACATTTTTTATACATATTATAATTTTATATCACACGAATCCTAATATCCCTGCAATAAATAAAAAATTATAGAATACTATCAAATTGTCAAATAAATAGTTACAACCAATTATGTCCCCTTTGTAAAATAAATATTACAATAGTTCGGACGCTAAGCATAAAAATATATAAACAGAATTAAAAACTGACCTAAGAAACGAAGATTTTAGAGAACTGGAACATATAAATCCTGATGATATGATAGATATCTTCATAAAAAAATACAGTGTTATATAACAAAAAATACAAAATTGTCAAACAAAATATAGTCCGAAAGTGGAAAGAGTGCTGCATTCAGCAAATTATATTTATCCTATATTATTTTTCTGGGCTGCTTTTGTTGTCTTTCATCCTTTTTTTTTATAAATAACACTGAATTCAATAGAGTTCTAGCCTTAGTATATAGCTACTACATGATTTTTTAAAAGTGCTTAGTGCTCGTGAATTTTAAGCACTTTTTCAGAGTGCTTAGTAACTACAAGCACTTTATTATTAACAGTGCTTAGTGCTAGAAAATTTAAGCACTTTTTGTCAGTGCTTAGTGCTCGCGAGCACTTTTGGTCAGTGCTCGGCACAGCTCTGGACTGTGGTGATTTTTTTAATATCCATCTGCAGATTGCATTATTTTAACAAAAAAAATCATTACATCCAAGTGGTTGGGAAATATTCAATGCTAATATAGGAATGAATAGAGCCTAGAAAGAGGCTTCAAAAAATGTACTGATATACAGCGTTCCATTTAAAAAAAGACACTTGGTCCTGTAATTTCGTCTTGCTCGCCCTGTATGTTCGAAAATAATTTCTAGTTATAGACTTTTTTATCTAGTTTACTTGCAATTTTTTTTTATTTCTAGCTATCGTAGAACTCGGGATATTGAGGTCCGACGCACTATTTCCCCACCCTGTATACTATATTCTAAGTTATCGTAAATGTTTCTGTCACTATTAGTTATAAACTCTGAAGTTTATATACTGTTACTAAACAAAGGTTTTGGAAACCCTTATAAACTGCTCCTAAGTACTTTAAGGGAGTTATCAGTTATATTTAAGCTTAGTGATAGTAAATTTATGGTTACTATTACATAACCAAAAATATTTATTGAGAAACCTTATACAGACTGCCAAAAAGTTGCTTTTATGCATCTTAAGTGGTAGTGAATTTATCGTTTTCTTAAATAGAAAAAAAAAAATATGTATATTTGAGCTCACCATTGGAATATTTAGCATATTAAAATCAATTGGTGCCATTATTCTAATCAGCTTTGAGTACGTATGATCAGAACGAAATGGTATGATTATCATGCCAGTAACTTTGTATATGATGCATCCGTAGGAACCATAATAAGAACCAGGAAGGTCGTCCCGTAAGGTAAAAGAAAAGTAGTACGTATAATCACCAGGAGCGTGGCACACTAAAAATAAATAGATAAATAATTATTAATTGAAAAACATGTATATTAACACATTTCTACAGATAAGGATGGCACCCGTAAACATTTTTTTAGCTCTGCATGTAATTCAAAGTTAATTTAAGTTATCTATATTAACAAATTATAATCAGGTAATTATGTTTTTCTATATGCAGGCAGAACTAAAGTATATTTAGACTTTTCAGTTGCCTAAAATAGTTATTACAAATACCAAGGCCACGTTTCCCAATAATATACAAATACCAAGGCCACGTTTCCCAATAATATATTGTTCCTTGGTGATAGTTTAGTTCTTTTTCTAAAATTATTACATATTGTCAAAGTCAAAGTTATGATTATGTTCTAAAAGCCGGGAGGCAGCGCTGCATTTGAACGAGTCATTTCATACCGACTGCAAATCATAACAATAGTTTTCCCCTAATACTAAGCGATCTGAACGTCAGCTACTCTAGTAGCGGTGGAACTAAAGGTGACAGCATATTAAAGTTGCAAAAAAAATTATGTTACGAGTATTTTCATACCGTGCCAAAATTTATGAATGATTTCTTAGATCATTTTCAACAAAAAAATAGTCAGCTATATTGAAAAGAGGGGATTATACGTCAGTCACCCAAGCAACACATGATGGTTTAATAAAAGTTTATTATATGAAATTATAGTTTAAATTTTGTTATCATACATTTAATCAACGTCTATGAAAAGCGTTTATTTCATAAACAACTTACATACGTATATTATAAATGTATTTATCCGAAAATTTTCGGAGTAATGCAGAATATTTGAAAAAATAATTAATTGAGACTACATTTCTGTCAAATGTTCAAATCGAATTGGCGAAATTGACACTTTCATTTTTTCAGCCATATTATAGTTTTTAATATATGATTTTGAAATGTATACGATAAATATGTATTTATAACAATTACATCTAAAAGTTCGAAGAATATAACAATACTTGAAAATATGAGTAAAATATTTACATTAATCAAAAACTGCAAAAGACAGATGATAAATGAAAATATTCGTTCAGTAATATTGCAATTTATAACATACGGTTTTTAAACGTATATTATTCTGCATCGATTGTACAGTCGCCAGCAACTTGTTTAGTATCGTTGTCTTCGTTGCAGAATACTTAGGCATTTGTCATAAATATATGCATCTGTCTTCATCGATTCATGTCTTTCTTATCAGGCACACTGTAAAGAGGCATTTATTGCACTATCTATCTTAACTCTACCTTTACTTTATATATATCTAATTGTTACAAATATAAAAAACAAGAAACTCTGTTTTTAAGAAATAATGATGTTCACAATTACCACACACGCAGCCACACTGAACTTAGGATGCCATTTTCTAGATTAAGTGTGGGCCAAAATTCGCATGTTTTTCAGGGAATCTACTGTTTTAATAAATTTACCCGACGCTTCGGTAATTTTAACAATTTTAATACTTTTAAAAATACTTTGTTAAACTACTTACTTAACAATGCTTTTTATTCCTTAGACGAGTATCTACAATCTTAGTATTTATGACTATATTATTGGTATTATTACTCTTTAAGATATTCACTACTCTTTTTAACTGTTATTATTTTTTAACTGTATTTATTTGTTTTGACTAGTCTTATAAGTTTCACTATTGTGTAACTTAACACGATGAATAAAGAACTTACTTACTTACTTACTCTCTCTCTCATTGTGTCAACAGTACAGCTGGTGAGCAACTGCAGATCGTCGTGTTAATTGCTGTTTCGTGTGGTGGTAGTCAACTTTACTAGTGTGCTCTTGTGATTGAAACAAAGAATATTTACTTGTTTGTTTTTGCATATATATTATTTGATTGAAATTCAACAAGTGTTGTGTTGATGAGCCGCCCTTATCCTTGAGTTATCACGTTGTAGTTCATTAAAGTTACAAGAATGAATCCACTTATGATTTGGAAGAATTATTGTTTATCTCAGAAAGTTTTCATAGTAACTGCATTTTTTATCACAGAGGGTGCAAAACTCTGCATGGCTAGCGTTGAAGGCGTGGGTGAAACCAGCGACAATAAAATTAGAGGGGCGATTCAAGATTGGCTGCAGCTTGCCAAAAGCAGCTATAATTACAATAATAATAATAAAGACAATATTCTTGGATTTTCGCAAACTCCTCTATATAGAGGAAGGACTAAAAATATTATGTTTAATATTCCGCCCTCTAAAAGCACATTTGATCTATGCTAAGCCAAGTCAGGCTATTTATTTTTCGATTGCAACAGACACTGGACCGCTGGATGGCGCCTGCTGGCTGTTTTACATGTCGCTATTGTAAAAATACCGGGATGTACTATAGTCAAAGGATTCTCATGTCGGTCGTCGCATACCTACCTTGCACTGACGAGAGCCAACAGCTCGAAACTGCAGTCTGCAAGTGGTGTGTGACGACTGGCAAGGGAGCTCCTTTAAGTAGGATCAGTCTTTCGGCTGGTGTTTGTTGCAATCGAAGCATTAGCGTTTTGATGGTAATATGCAATTATTACACTTAACGCGCCAGACTTGTAACTTGTAATTCAGCGCTCGGCGGGGCACATAGCCCGGAGAGTAGCTGTTGGTTGCAGTCTGGTTACGTTCCTTATAGTAAAATAAGGATTTATAGAGGAGTTTGCGACTAAAAATATTATGTTTAGTGTAGTAAATCGTTCTGTTGAAGTAGACGAAGAAGTTCTAGAATTACTAGAACAAGACCCTTCAATAAGTACCCTATACGCGAGAATCGTTTTTACCCATACCACATAAGAAAGGAAATGATTTTGTTGTACCGTATTACGTCAGATTGGTTAGTCATAGGCGGCAAACTTCAAACAAAAAAAAATAAGGTAATTTTTTTTCCAAATTTTTTATTTCATAATTTTTTTAACTCCTTTTGGTGGTGACAACCCACTGAATAATTTTCCGCATGTTTAGGTAAATCACTCTGTAGGTTGAGACAAACGTTATATATACCAGTCGTATAAACGAAATCAAAACGTTTATTAAACCATGTGGTGTTGCTTGGGCAGCAGCTGGCAACATGTATTCTTGGGTTCCTTAGGGTCTCAGGTATACGAATCAGTCAGTAAATTCCGTTACTCATATTTTCCAAACTTAACTACCTACCAGCACCTGCACTATTTACCTCGTCCGTTTAAATTAATGCAGGTATTCAAAAATATTCTGGTTCCTTCTTGATGAACTGTCCGAAGGGCCTTCTGTTGTACAGATCGAACAGATGATGTCTCTGGCCACCACGTGTACTCTGTCCCCTTAAGCTCCACTCTTATATCTAAAAAAAATATATATATATATTTTCACTACAACGGTATGGGAAATAACCTTCACCTGGGTGGTGAAATTCTTAAGCAACAAAACTAAAAGTTTGGTCCTGAAATACGTTGGAAATCAGGATATTTCGCAGATAAAAAAGAGAAGAGAGGAGAGAATAAATAAATAAATAATAAATAAACACCACAGTAATTAGACAACCCCCAATTCCAGAAGCCAGGGCTTGTGCAGAAGGAGGTTACACATTGAAAACACGCGGACATACAACCATTTCCTCCGATAGTGCCAGAGCTAGGATTCCAACCCGGTGGTGCGATGTCCGTGTGATTAATTGCGATTGCCACCTCGCGCCTTAACCCACTCGGCTATCGACCAGACAGAATGAATCAATAGAGAAAATAAATCAATATTATTACAAGTTAACAAAGATATTTAAAACAGGATATCGTTACCTATTAATATTATCACAATACATAGATTTGAGACTTGAAAAATTTATATCACAGTTATTGCTTAAATTACTATAGTCTGTACACATGGTATTAATTGAAGACTTTAACATCATATTTGTTAAACATATACTTGGTTGAAATGTAGTCGGATGCCTTGTAGATAGTCTTGGTATATTAAATTTGATTTCACTTAACAAGTTGGGGCAGTCAAAGAGAAATATGGTCTGCACCTTGGGGTGGATATGTCCGATCCACTCTGTAGGCCAAAAATTTGACGAATTTACGTTGAATCGATTCAACTCTAGTTATGAAGCAGTCATAAATTGGATGTCAAATTAGTGAGCCATATTTCAACTTAGATCGAACATAAGAGAAGTATAATGTTTTTAAGCAATGTTAATAAAAGATTTAATGTTATGTATTAAATCCCGTATTCTAGATGCGGGCTTTCATATCTAATCAATATGTGTACATCAAGTATATGCCCAGATGCTTAATCCATGTGTATCTTGTAAGAGAATCATTATTAATTGCGTAGTTGTACAACAATGACATACTTCTATGAGTGAAAGTTATTATTTTACATTTTGAGACATTTAAAATCAGTTTCTTCCAATTACATCCTTGATTAATTTTATCTAAATTAAGTTTCAGGTCATCTGCAGTACAAATCGAGGAATAAACTTTCAAATCATCAGCAAACATTAGTCTATTACGATCTAACAACTTAAGTAAATCATCAATAAATATAAGAAATAGTAATGGCTCAAGCAGGTTTAGACACTTGCAGAACCCCAGATGTTGATATAAACACAGCTGATTTAAAACCGTTGTACCTAATAAATATATTACTCTCTGTCCAATAGATATTGTATTATTATTCCTGTTATTGGTCTGGACTTAATAACACACTGTTTAGAATCAAAAACCTTTTATTGTTCACAGCACAAAGCAAAGCATACATTGAACATTGAACCTAACCTGCATGACGTGACTTTACCACCTGTAGCTCTGGCTACCATCTTGCACTGTCTGTCCCCACCCCCCTGGCCACTCTCATAGTTCCTTCTTTCTCATGCTCCTAGGTGGCGCACTAACAACAGATACGACTCTAATTCATCAGATTTAAGCTAAAACCGATTCTATCGAGTTTTTCTAAAAGATATAGTGATTTGGTCAAACGCTTTCTGACTGTCAGTATAAATAGCATCAACTTGACCTATAGTGTCCAATATTTTAACGGTATATTTAGTAACCATGAAACCATGCTACCAGGGATATAACCCTATATAATATGATCTCCAATAATTTGGATGTTACAAATTATTGTAGCACGAAAGATATTTACATAGTTTGAATCACCAGTTTTAGGAAAAGGACATAGCTTAGCTATTTGCTTGGGAAAATAGATGTTTCTAATACTAAATTGTACAATGTACAGAGGAGGAAAGCCAAAACACCTATACAGTCTTTCACCAGTAAATTGAGCACTCTGTCATCGCAGCAGTTGGACCATTTTCCAGTTTTCTTGCTGCTATGATAATGTCATTCTCAGAGATATTCTTAAGGTTTATGTTTTGCAAAGCATAAGGTTCGATTACTGGAACGTCTAAGAGGTGAGATTGCCTAAAGACACTAAAAAAATACTGGGCAGAAGCATTAATTATGTCCTGGGATCCATGTAAAGTTACATTCTGGAAGTTCATTTTGCCAGAGATTCTAGTATTACCTTTTTTTGAAGTTTATGTATGACCAAAATGGTTTTGAACCGGAGTGGATACACTTATCGATACTGATTAGGTGCTGTCTATATGCTTCGGATATACTGTTTTTTATTTTGGCATGACGAATTAATTTGAATTCATTATGATACTAGATGTCATTAGTCTGTCTGTATTTTTTTAGCATACTTTCTTTTTTCTTAATATCATTTAAAATAATTTTAGTGTACGGTCTTGAGCAAAAAAAAATAGGCTGTCTTATAACGGTATTTTGCTAAAATTTAGTTGTGTACATCTAACTTTAATTTTTGTGACATTGTCAGTTAGTTGTGATAATCTATTGCAAGTGTGCAAAAAACTAATATGCCTCATATAAGTTTAGTTAAATCTGGAGTTATTGCTAAAGCAGAAGATGGATGGTCAATGAGACAAATTGCACTGCGTTATAATATTGACAAAAATTTGGTGTGTAACATTTTAAGAAAGTGGAGAATAAACGATACGATTAGTAGAAATCCTGGATCAGGGTGACGAAGAATATCAACTGAACAACAAGATTTGCAATTGGTAACTGCTTTAGTAGAAAATCAATTTTACTCAGTTATTCAGGCTGCTGAAGAAACGAATTTCCCTGGATCGACCAGTACTGGTCGCCGGCGAGTAAGAGAATTGGAGCTATACTGTTATGCAGCAGCACAGAAATACTTACTTAAACCTGAACATAAAGAAGCTCGAGTACGATTTGCGCTTGAATTTTTAGCGTATGTTGTAAATTTTTGGAACAATGTAATCTTTACAGAAGAAAAAACTTTCCAGTCAACACACAGCGGTCGTATTCATGTTTACCGCCCTCCGAATACTCGATTCGATGAAAAATATATATCTAACAATAATAAAAGTGGTAGATTTTCCGTTAATATGTAGGTTTGGATATCGGCACGTGGTCCTGGTGTTTTGTGGCATATTGAGGAACGATTTAATAGTGAAACGTATATTAGGATTTTAGACAATATTATGCCCCTGTCTGTGTCACAATTATTTCCTAATAATGAGTTCATATTTCAACAAGACAATTGTTCCGTTCATACTGCTCATACCGTAACTAACTGGTTTCAAGATAACAACATCAATGTTCTTAACTGGCCCAAACATAGTCCAGATCTTAACCCTGTGGAAGAAGTATGGGGCCTACTCGTAAGAAGTATCCAAAAACGAAATGTGAAACCACGGAATGCCGAAGAATTACTGGAAATAGTAAATAATCCATGGGAAAATATTATTACTAACGATTACGGTATAAGGTTATTTAATTCTATGCCAAACATACTTATACAAGTTATAAACAGAAATGGTGCAATAACGAAATATTAATAGTTAGTTTCTTGTTAATTAGGATATCCTTTGTCCTTTGATCCAGAATTGCTACTAATCGTACCGTTTATTCTACACTTTCTTAAAATGTTACACACCAAATTCTTGTTAATGTTATAACGCAGTGCAATTTATCTCGTTAACCATCCATCATCTACTATAGCAATAACTACAGCATTAAAATAAAAAATAAATTAAAAGTGATATCTGTTTTATTTCGGCTACTCATTACATATTCAAATAGAGACAGATTTACATTAGAAAAAAAAAGTTGTCCTATTTTTTTCTGCTCACGACAGTACCTGTTTGACCTCTAATCAAGTGTACTCACTACACACATTGTTTCTATTTCTAGTATCGTGTTCATGAATATCTAAATGTATATGGAATTCATTTATATGGTTGTGTACACATTGCAGAGCATACATACTCGGTAGCATTAGTATTTTTAAGTTTATGTATAAATATATAGATCCATCGCGATATCCTACCCCTCCTACAATTCAGACAGCCCTCCTTTGCAGGCCAGAGACTACATTTCCCATAGTATGCCCCCAAGCAAGCATTGCCTATGACAGTCTGGAATGGCACAAGGCAAAACATGCCGTTCTTAAGACTATCTTTTATAGAGAAAATTAAAGCTGTCTCAAAGCATAAATACCTTTTGATTACTAATATCTACTAATATACATAATTTCACAAAAATTAGTTCAACAGTTTTCGAGATATGGATATCGTGCATTACCTCCCGGCTGGACCTATAATCAGTTATTTAAGCATATATTCTCCATAATTCTATCACTTTTTCTAAACAAGACTATGTGTTAAGTGACCTGAAGTCTTCAGCCTCGCATATTGATGATAACTTTAGGAATGAGAGTGATAGTATTCGTATTTAATTCAACTGGAATAATTCTATAAATTTCAAGTGAAGTATTAAATAAATTTAAAATAACGTGACCATACTTAAAATATCTTTTTGAGAATTTTATTATTAATGATTACTACAAAGTAAGTAATGGTAATGCTTTTGTAACGAACGATTTTTTCCAAAGCACACTTGAGCACATTTTCCCTCAATTGATTATTAAAGATATACGATGAATATATTATGTTTTATCAAATTTTTTAAATTCGTTTATGATTTTCATCTTTATTTCTTATTAATATATTGCTTACATATTACCTAGAAACTAATTTACATGCATACAATTGTATAAAAACGAAATTTCCATATTTTACTGTAGGTTTTACCTAAAATTTAACTACGTCTAATTTCTGTGGTGTTTATTTATTTATTATTTATAGCCGCCATGTAACATTTTCAACAAAGTATAGGGAATCAACATTATCTCCTTGCAATAGTTAAAATCAAAGAGGATTAGTTTGGTTAAAATTTATTGCCAGATTAAGTGCATACCTGTAATGTTTGTAGGTCTAGAAAATGAGCAAATTACTTGTCCACTTATCTCTTGCCCTGAATTATAATGTCCTGGCACTTGTTTTGGGTCGTTGTGGAGTCTTAAACTACAAGTTGCCACCATATTGTTTGCAGTAACTAAAAAATATATATTCAAATTATGCAAGTTATTCGAAATATAATATCTTATTGTGTTCAAACTATTATACTGGTTAATTATTTACAAATACTGAACGCAAGAACATAAACTGTCTTTTTTAGGACACCTTATTTTTCGGTTGCAAAAGAGGACTAGTTTTTATACCTACACGCACTGTTTTTTACAAAAATCTGATTGTTTCTAACCACTTGCGCTTTTTACCACTTTGTATACATTTAATTTCTATATCACAGTAACAAGGATGAGTTTGTAGAGTTAATGGTTTAAATATTTAGGTATTTATTGTACCTAACAACTAACAAATAAGCGTGATTGTGACTTGACTAAACTCAAAAACTAAAAACTTCAACAAAAAAATCAAAGATGGACATTAGTAATGAGTAATGACGTCAAACTTGCCAAAGCGTGTGAGCAGGGTGTACTCCTTTAGCAGCGTTGCCAACCGCGACTAACCAAATTACCTCACAAATTCATGACAAAGTTTGAGGAAAACACTCCGCTTTTCCCAAGACAGGGACAAATAACTTGGAAAACAGTTGTCCAAATTGAAAAAAAAAGTTTCATATTTGTTCAGAACAATGTGTTTTACTAGTTTGATTTGAATTTGAAACTTGTAATTTTATAATGCAGAAGTTCGAATAAACAAAAATACAGACAATCATTTTTATTTGCAAAAAGGACTGACCCAAGGACTGTTACAATCGTTGCTTTTGACCAAGTTCATCGGCAGATGATATTTGTAGAGGAAAAACGTACTGCATGAGACAACCTGTTTATAATACTAACCTTGACCTCAGACTAATCTGAGACCTTCACATCGTCTACATGGCGCATAGTTCAAATTCAAAATGTAGTAGGCCTATTCTATCACTGAACACCTTCTACTAATGTACACTTTTTTTCAAGTGCTTGGAGCCCTGAAGGTTTCAAAATTGATACTGTGATTGGTGCATAATTGACAATTGTCAGGTTACAACTTTCATCAACCAATCAGCGTCCCTGTTTTAAAAAACTCAGGGCTTCAAGAAGTTGAAAAGAAAGCGGTCAATGTCACAGATCAACGTCTTTATGTGAATATGTGATCTACTAAAAAATTTGCGCTTACTGTTTGCGGAAAAAACATGAAATGGAAAATGATGAGAAAAAGGAAAGCAAATATTTTGTAAATGTTAGGTTAGGTTGTTTGCGCAGCAAGTTAGTGAATACGAAGACAAGACATTCTTCTAATTTACTAATTTTTCTGATAATATAGTGAATAGTAGGTATGAGCTAGTTTAAATATTTCAAGTAATAATTTCTTGTATTTATCAAGGATATATTTTTGCAAAGTATGGACTAATAAGGGGGTTGGGGTAGATTAGTCATATTTACATGTCTTATTTTTATCTACATAGATCCTACACCGATACTTTAATTCGTAAATCGGACTCAGATTGATTTTATGCATTTTTGTGTACTTATTTCAAAGTTTTGATATACAGAATAAAATCAATTTGACTAAAAAGTGGATGAATTAGCCAGTTTGCAAATTAATAGGTTTTGATTCCCCGTCAAAAAATAAATAAGGACTTAGAATATCCTATTACAATTTAGGACCTATGGGTAATTGTTCCTATATAAAAATTCAGGAAATATGGAAAAACACTTTTCAATTAAATCGAACATTTTGATTAAATTTAAGTTAGGGTCTATCAAGAACAACAACTAGCCATATACATTTTAAGCTAGGCCCACAGGACCAAGAACTACGTGACTTAATACGGGCACTATTATTTTGTTATTTTTTTCTTTTGTTTACAGTATACCTTACTTTTGTTTTTAGTAGCTTCTCTATAGTGACTTTTTAAGTATTTTATATAATTGTCTATGCCAAACCTATTGTAAATAAAATTGCTGTATTATTATTTAATTTTGAACATTATTGTGTGGGACATAATATATATTTTGTGATAACACATGAGTTATTAAGTGTAAGTACTTAGAATTATTCTCTTGTTTTCAGAACAATGACTTGCATCGTCCAACTGGATAATTTCCAGGGGCAATATTATCCGGGAAATAGCATAATAGGAAAAGTCATTTGCTTGTTTTCTAAAACGATAAAAACTCGTGGTAAGTAATTTTTATTGCCTTGTGTTGTTTTGAATTAAAATTCGTTCATCTCAATATTAAGGTGGGCTTCAGATGGTTTAGGTGTTGTTTTTAAACTACTGAATATATATTTTTTAATTCTTAAAATTCAGCTTACAACTGGAATAGGTAATACATTTTGAAACTTGAGTAATGGTGAGAGGTAAGTGGATCCTCTCATATGGCCAATTGCTACAATACACCATTGATGTCTCCATGGTGCATAGCGACTTGCGATTCTGCAAGTACCTGAGAGTGGCAGCCTTTTAGTCGTAGGTGGACATAACCTACTGTTATAATATATGATTTGCAGGAAACAAAGGTATTTTTCCTAGTAAATTAAAGCTAGCAACAGTAATTCCCCTTTTCGAAAAAGGTGATACAAATGCTTATGCCAATTATAGAGGGATTTAGTTTAATTTCTAGTATCTCGAAACTATATGAACTAACTATTAAAGAAGAGTTAACCTCATTTTTGTATCGAAATAAAATACTCTCTTCATCTCAGCATGGGTTTACTCAGAATAGGAATACAGAAACAGCGCTATGTGTTTTCCAAAATATCATTATGAATGCATTAGACAACAAAAAACAAGTTTTAGGCTTATTTATAGACTTCTCTCGTGCTTTTGATTGTGTTAACCATGACCTATTATTAGCAAAATTATCAAGATATGGGATTAGGGGCATTCCTCTAGATCTTCTAACTTCCTATCTAAAAGGCAGAACACAAATAGTCAAAATAAATAACATCACTAGTATCTCTTGTGACATCAAACAAGGTGTACCACAGGGATTGACACTAGGACCACTGCTATTCTTAGTATTTGCAAATGATCTAATTAATTTTCTAAATGGTAACTCTCCAACGATTCACACCATTTGTTATGCTGACGATACTAACATACTGCTAGTAGGAGAGGATCTTGATACCCTTAAAACTACGGCAGAATATGCCTATCAAAAAGTAATCATGTGGCCAGAGACAAATTTTTTGCAATTAAATAAAAGTAAAACAAATTCCATGTTATTTAGAATGCGGGGACAGCTACATGAATTTTGCCTTTTTGAGAAGAGCGACTTTCAAGTTACTTCCGCAGGCTCAGCAAAAATGTTAGGGATTGTCATGGATTACAAATTAAACTGGGTTTCACATGTTGATGCGTTATGCATAAAATTACGCAGAAGTTGCTATGCTCTGAACTTCATGGCAAACATTGCAGTTTTAAAATACTATTAACATTGTACTATGCTAATTTTCAATCACATTTGCGATATGGTATTCTAAACTGGGGAACAGTACACAGGTCAAAAGAGTATTCATAATTCAAAAGTATGCTATACGAATAATGGCAGGGCTTGAATATCGTCAGTCATGTCGTGCTGCTATCCAAAATTTAAAGATTTTAACAGTAGTTGGAACATACATTTTCGAAGTTTGCACTTATGTCTACAAGAATTTTACAATGTTCTCGTCCAACCAGCAAGACCATCGTCATGATACTAGGTCGAGAGGGCTACTAGTACCAAACATTATACCAACAAAATTTTCATTACATGGGATGTAAACTTTACAATGCACTGAATTCTGAGATTAAAAACTCTTTCAAAAAAAAGTTAAAAGAATTTTTATTACAAAAGAACTGTTACACGCTGCAGGAATTTTTTTAGAAAAAAGAAACTACAATTTTTCTGTTCTTTGTCTTGACAAGTATTATAAATATTGTATATTCTATTTATTTTTGTTATTGTACCCTTTACACCTTTCTGTTTCTTTATGTTTCTTTATTTTGACTTTCTCTTCTGTTACTGTACTTGTACTTTTAAATGGAAGAAATAAAAAATATATATATTTTACAAAAAACCAGTCACTATTCTGTGGCTCCAACCCTCACAGAGGGGAGCTTGGAATAAATACCAATAGTCACTCCCCACGCCCGTGGGGTGAGTGACTATCGGGTCCGTGATTCGTGTGCCCTGAGTAGACGCAATGAACCGAGGATGACAGCCTTCTGCATTCTGCCGGTTAAGATCTCTGCCGAATCTCGGCATGCTGGTATGATCTTTAGTTCTGAAAGCAGCGTCTGTCTCATTCCACCGAGGGCTCCTATAATCAGTACCACTATTTGAACAGAACCGCCTGGATAAAACCTGCGGAGTTCGAAGAGCAAATCTAGATATTTTGTCCGTTTTTTCTCCTCTTTCAAGACAATGTTGCTCTCAGCGGGAACTGAGAATTATTGTTTTTTTTTTTACAAAAAATCAGTCACCCTACTCTGTGACTCCGACCTTCACAGAGGGGAGCTGGTAGTAAATACCAATAGCCACTCCCCACGCCCGTGGGGTGAGTGACTATCGGGTCCGTGAATCGTGTGCCCTGAGTAGACGCAATGAACCGAGGATGACAGCCTTCTGCATTCTGCCGACTAAGATCTCTGCCGAATCTCGGCATGCCGGTATGGTCTGTAGTTCTGAAAGCAGTGTCTGTCTCATTCCATCGAGTGCTCCTATAATCAGTACCACTTTTTATTATTATTATCATTGCTGTTATTAACGATTTATTAGAGTAAAGTGGTGCGCTTGAATGATCTAAGCGCAGTTTGTATTTTTTCATGATTTTATAATTATCTCAAAAAATCGTACATAGTGAAATCGGCCATATAATAATCCATAAAATCTGACCGTCTGAACCCCATATAGTACAATGGTGCAAAGTAATGGTGCATTGTTTAAGTATTTTACTTTTAGGAATACGAATATCACTTGAAGGAAAAGAACATACCGAATGGACACAAACCAGCAGCAGCTACGACCGAGATTTGAAAAAAAGTGTCACAAAGTCAGTGTCAATTTCGGGAAACAATAGTTTTTTGCAAAGAGAAACGACACTGGCAGGAGAAGGTAAGGGAGAATCTTGGATATTCATAAAAAAAATTTTTTTGTTATTATGTAAACAAGTTAATTTAAGTCTCATCAGGGAGTTGAAAATGCGTAAATGCCGCTTACAAGGGTTTGTTTTGTACCAGTGTGCCCAAACACTAGTGGAAATTCTACCAATTTATTTTTGTGTGTCCCAACAAATTTGGAAATGCGAAAATTGTGGTGGAAAGTTGCAAAAGTTTCTGGTGTTGTTTACACTGCTTCTGGATTTTTCTGTTTTAAAGATAATTTTAATGTATGTGTATATTGTTATTAACTTTCTTTTACTGGGCTTGATTTTATACTTTATTTGTCTCTTTATATTGCAGAAGATTCATGTTTTTAATAGAATACACTATACAAAAACAACTAAATCACATTTACTTTTAGGCAATGTCAATCGGGATCATAAACGGACGTTCTCAATTAAACGTTAGCACTTTACGAGATTCTATTGGTGGTTCCTCATAAATGTACTTCAGGCACCAATAGAATTGCATGATATGGAAATCAGAACACAAGTGAGATTGTTTGGGAATGCACCTTTATAGCCTCGTTTATAGCTAATTCCGGCAGCGGTTTAGGATCATACTGATTGGTGTAGTTTATGATGACGTCACATTGCCGCCCTAATGACTCATTTGAATCTGCTGTTGATTTGGGGAACATTTGAATATTTTCTGTAGTATTTTATGCGTTCAGAAAAAAAATGAAATTCATTTTTAGTAATATTTTGATAGGATCTTTCTAATAACACAATAAAAAAAAATAGCGGGAAAGGCCCATTTTAAAGCACCCGCCCCTGTATATTATTATACAATATTGAATAAAAATATGTTCAATGCATTTTAGCAACCATAGTAGCAATAACACCGAGAATAACACTATTTATATTTCTTTCAAAACAAACAGTTTGTACTGCTTAATTTTACAATAAACGTATATTGTACATTTTCAGGGAGCTACCCTCCTAATCGATATGAATACCCATTTTCTTTTGTTTTACCAAAGTACCTTCCTGCCACTTATGTAGGAGCACACGGATGGATCAAATACTTTATTAAAGCTGCTGTGGTCATACCATTTGGTTTTGATCACCGTGATAACAAAGAATTGAAAGTTATGTCACCTATCAACTTCAATGAGCTTCGCGGCCTTCAACTGGTAAGCTCAAAATTCATTTTTGTTATGTATGAACCTTTTAACTGAAAATAGTATATTATTTTATTAGGAGTGAAAGTGATACTTTTGTGACGAGGCTGTAGGTTTGCCGGACTCACTTTGTTCGTCTGGCAATCACAGTGGCTTTTACTCCGAATAAGACATGTTATTTTTTGCTTCAAACGTCAATTAGCTATAAAAAAATAAAGATAAAAAATTTAGCTGTGTGTTGCTATTAGCAACAGAAGTAAAACTCCGCTCGAAAGGAAAGGTACTGTCGTGAGCAGAAAAATAGGACAACTTTTTTTTCTAATGTAAATCTGTCTCTATTTGAATATGTAATAAGTAGTCGAAATAAAACAGATATCACTTTTAATATATTTTTTATTTTAATACTGTAGTTATTGCTATAGTAAATGATGGATGGTTAATGAGACAAATTGCACTGCGTTATAACATTAACAGAAATTTGGTGTGTAACATTTTAAGAAAGTGGAGAATAAACGGTACGATTAGTAGCAATCCTGGATCAAAGGATATGCTAATTAACAAGAAACTACCTAGAATATTTCGTTATTGTACCATTTCTATTTATAACTTCTATAAGTCTATTTGGCATATAATTAAATAACCTTATACAATAATTATTAGTAATAATTAATTTACTATTTCCAGTAATTCTTCGGCATTCCGTGGTCTCACATTTCGTTTTTGGATACTTCTTACGAGTAGTCCCCATACTTCTTCCATAGGGTTAAGATCTGGACTATGCCTGGGCCAGCTAAGAACATTGATGTTGTTATCTTGAAACCAGTTAGTTACGGTATGAACAGTATGAACAGAACAATTGTCTTGTTGAAATATGAACTCATTACGAAGAAATAATTGTGACACAGAAGGGAGCATAGTATTGTCTAATATCCTAATATACATTTCACTATTAAATCGTTCCTCAATATGCCACAAAACACCAGGACCACGTGCCGATATCCAAGCCCACATATCTACCACTTTTATCATTGTTAGATATATATTTCTCATCGAATCAAGTATTCAGAGGGCGGTAAACATGAATACGACCGCTGTGTGTTGACTGGAAAGTTTTTTCGTCTGTAAAGATTACATTGTTCCAAAAATTTACATCATGCGCTAAAAATTCAAGCGCAAATCCTACTCGAGCTTCTTTATGTTCAGCTTTAAGTAAGTATTTCTATGCTGCTGCATGACAACTTTGCTCCGATTCTCTTACTCGCCGGTGACCAGTACTACTCGATCCAGGAAAATTCGTTTCTTCAGCAGCCTGAATAACTGAGTAACATGGATTTTCTACTAAAGCATTTACCAATTGCAAATCTTGTTGAGTTGATATCCTTCGTCGCCCTGATCCAGAATTTCTACTAATCGTTCCATTTATTCTCCACTTTCTTAAAATGTTACACACCGAATTTTTGTCAATATTATAACGCAGTGCAATTTGTCTCATTGACCATCCATCTTCTGCTTTAGCAATAACTCCAGATTTAAATAAATCGCTTATATGAGGCATATTAGTTTTTTGCACACTTGCAATAAATTATGACAACTAACTGACAATGTCACAAAAATTAAAGTTAGATGTACACAACTAGATTTTAGCAAAATACTGTTTTTTTTTGCTCACGACCGTACCTTTACTTAGAAATCAAAGTCACTCAACATTTTTAAAAAACATCGCAAACCACTTATAAGACAAACCCCCAGAGAACACATTCACAGGCAAATTGATCTGAAAAACTTTCCTTAGCTAAGATATAGCAGTCATTTGTTTTATCTATGAATGCTTATTTAGACCTAATTTAAGGTTTAAAATGTTTTCCCACTAATTTTATTTTAACAATTTGTGTCATGAAAATGATATAATAAAACATTTTATTAATTTACAACAATTTACTTTTCTAATAAGAATTATTTCTAAGAAAATATCGTTAAAACAACTTGCTGATAATTTCACTGCTTTTTAAAACGGTCATTTTTACGCGCCAAAATTACGTATCTACCCGGAAAACCAATGAGATTATGGATATAATTAGTTTGTAATAGATTCTAACTGTGTGTTAAAGAAAGCTTTCCTCTAAAACTTCTCAGAATTTCAATTTGTAATGCTTGTACTGTGATTGGTCTAAAGCAGTGGACGTGTAAATATTGGCCATCCAGAATCCAGATAAATGTCGCACAAGTTATTAGTGAAAGCGTCGGACGTTAATATTTTGTACTGTAGTTTAGGTTTAACCTTCACCGACGTTACACATCAGATGACTAACCTAAAACGTTAAATTTATATTTTTATGTTTGTATTGTTTGGAGTGAAAATATTATTTTATCAGTTTATGTTTTATTAATTCTACAATCAAAATGGAATCAAGTGGAAGAGGGATATGTTAACGGTGCCGCTGATAATTTACCTAAAGTAGAAAAGTGCTGAGTGCTGTCAATAAATATAATAATAATAATAACTTTATTTTTAATCCAATTTTACAATATTATTATTACAGTTATTCTTTATTTATAAATGCACCTGATTTCACAAGGAAATCGTTTTGTGTCTTAATATTTCACTAAGATATTATTATTAACAATATTAATGTACATATCGTATTCGTTATTAACTAAAAACTAAAACTAACAAATAAAAGACTAATAATGAATTATTAATAATTATTATAAAATTATGGAGATTAATTGCAATAATTGAATTAGAAGTTATGAGAATATTTGTTCAAATAAATGTAAATTATGCATGATAAATATTGACAGCTTTTTACAGAATAGTTTGTAATTATTTATTGCTTTTATGTATTCGGGAATAATATTATATATCTTTGGACCAGTGACGCCAAGAGATTTTTTGTATAAATTAGAATTTGGTCTAGGTGTAAAAAGCGCATTGCGTTCATTTTGCCTTGTATTGTGTATGTAGTTTGTTGGTACTCTTAGTTCCCTATTTCTGTAGATAAATTTTGCTACATTAAGGATATATAATCCATTTAAATTGAAGACATTACTGTCTAGAAAAAGTTGTTCTGTAGAATATCTTCGATTTTTCCACAGCATTACTTTAAGTATCCATTTTTGTGTTATTTTTATATTTTTCAATTGGCTGTTATATGTCCCACCCCATATTATAATGCCGTAGGTAAGTATTGATTCTACCAGCGATTTATATGTCATTTTTAAAATATTAATTGGAAGAATGTTGCGAAGCTTATAGAATACATGGACAAGTTTTCTTAGTCTTGTATTAAGATATTCGGTATGTTCATTCCATCTCATTGTCTCATTTATTATAAGGCCCAGATATTTAATGTTTGTAGTGTTCCCAATTACATTCTCGCACGTGCAGTTTATTAAGTCACATTTTTCGTGGAATTTTAAATTGTCATGTTTCGGTTGTAGTCTTGAACTATTGCTGAAAGTAATGAACTTTGTTTTTGCATGATTGAGACTTAACAAGTTATTGTCCATCCAGCATTTAATTTTATACAGTCCCTTTTCGCTTTTTTTGGTGACCTCAGACCAGTCTGTACCAGTCTGTATAGGTTATGTTATGTTAACACTGTTAACGCATTAGACGCGATAAGCGGTGCCATTCGAGCGAATAAGTCGTGACGTCACGCTTAAAGCCACTTGCAGCGGTATCGCGCGGCTTCAGGAGTACGCTAGCAAATGACGTCACGCTTCAAGGCGCTTAAAGACATTAGTGTAAGCCGCGAGATCGCAAAAATTTAACTCAAGATTAATAAACAATCTTGAACAGAGACAACCTCTGTGATGTTAATTCTGTGATTGGATTTCAGAGTGTTGACGTCACAACGCGCCAATTTATGGCTGTTTAAAATGAACCCAATATTTTTCAAACTTCTTCTTTTTTTTGTTACTATTAGTAAAATTAATAAGATAATAAATATGCCATAAATCATTTTTTTTTACGTGAGTTAAGTATTTCAGCAATAATTTTTTTTTCTGGGAAAACCCTATTGTATTAAATGATGATATGAATAAATGGTTTATACGAATGTGTAAATGTGTGTACATATCCTCTCTTATTTCATACTAAACGTTGTTTTAATTCAGTTGGTCAGAAACTTTAATATATATTTTTATTAAATGTCGTGGGGATGAAATTGTTATTCATGCGGTACTTTTAAAGCGTTTTGGTGAGATATATCCATTCTTAAACCTAATCTTCTAGGACTTATCTTAGGATCTTCCATTACGTTTCTTGTACGGCCAGCGTCTCTGTTTTTCACTTGAAGTCTTCTTGTTTCCTGAAGTCGGCCAGGGTTTCCACCAACCTGGAAACCTGGAAAAGTCAGGGAATCTAAGAAATTTAAGTAAAATCCTGAAATTTCAGTAATCACATAAAATACTTTGAACTGATTACTAATACAAGAATTACCTAAAAGCTTTGAATGATCTATTTGAATAGAATTTGGTAAAAATTTTTTATGTAGGAACGTCAATTTGGCGTCGAAATATGTCCCTAAATCACGTATTACTCGTACATTTTCAGTTAGGATAACATTCATAACGCACGAATTTGTTGTTTGAGATGTCATCTTACTGAACCGAATATATTTACATTTTGTAATATTAAGCATCAATTTTTTACCCTTGCACCAATTTTAAAATCTAGTAATATGATTTTATAGTTCAGCCGTAGAAATAGGATCTTTTTAAATAACCTGTGGCTAACACTGCCAGGACGTTAATACAACTAAGGCCATAAAAAAATATGTTAATGAAATCCTATTTATGCTTTAGGAACCAATGACTTATAGAACGGAACAAGAAGTTAGTTGGTTATTCCGTTCTTGCGGGAGAGTAACTATGGAAACCCACTTGGAGAAAGAAGCATTTACGCTAGGAGAATCTGTGAAAATTAAATTGGAAATAACGAATATGTCTACTAAGAACATTAAGAAAGTCGAGGCTGAGGTTGGAATGGTAAGTAAATTTATGAATTTTTCAATAGACAAAGAAGAATATCAGAACAATTGTACTATACAGCTGTTGAATAAGTTAAGAGAGTGATTTTCTCATATGTATGACGAGTACTTTTTGGTCAGTGCTCGGCACAGTTCTGTCTCATCGCTACCCGGTACCTTCTGTAGGGCTGTAAATTGGTAACGATTACAGTTGCATGATAAAAACAAATACCGTCTGTCTATTTTACGAGGGCCACACCATATATCTCGCTTAATATCCATTGTAGAAGAATAAAGTTTTAGAAATAGTTATGCCATTTTTTCTGAGCGATGTTTCAGTAAAAAGAAATTTGAAATCCATAGCCCACTTTGTGAGATATATTACAAAAACCTGAAAAATTGGAAAGCCACAAGCGGTTATAGCTTCCTTATTTGAGGCGATATGAAAAAAGTGAAAGGGATGAAAGTTGACGGCAAAGACAATAAGAATAATAATTTGTATAAAAAAATTCGAAAAACGCAGTTAGGTTTGACATACGTTCTTGTGCGAAAATGAAAAGAACAAATCTCAAAGTAGCATTTGATAGTGTTTGGCATCATGGACTTTTGTATAAATTACATCATATTCAATACCCAGACTATATCATTGGAATTTTAAAACACTATCTTTCAAACCAAACTCTACAAGTAGGAGTTAAAATTTTTTTTTAGGTTTTTGTAATATATCACAAAGTAGGTTATGGATTTCAAATTTCTTTTTACTGAAATATAGCTCACACACGATGGGATAACTGTTTCTATAACTTTATTCTTCTATAATAAATAAGTGAGATATTTGGTATGGCCCTCGTAAAATAGACAGACGGTATAATATATAGCTATCCTTTATTTTAGGAGATTGAATTTTATGCAACCTCTCCCACTCGGGAGTCCAAATCTGAGTATGAAAAATTAGTAGCAACCAGCGATACAGGCGTAGGAGCTCATGGTGCAAGAGTTTACATGTTTGATTTGCAAATACCATCATCAGCTGTGCTGCCCAATTTGAGTGCGTGCAAATTATTGAAGCTCATTCCTAAAATTGTCGTAAGTACCATTAGTGGAGTGTATCCACCGAATTATTACAATCAATAAAAAAAAATTCGGAGCAGGTTATTTTTTATTATTTTTTTAGCTTGTAAACACTAGAGAATACGTTTTCTGGTTCTGGAATGTTCCGCGCCTCGTCCCACACACGGTTTTATGACAGTATGCCTGACGTTTTTTAAAGTCTCTTTGAAATTCTCGGCTTCTATTGACCGGATTGACCTAAAACAAACGATAGATTATCTGTAACGAAATTGTCTGACACCCTGAATTGGCTTCAAGCATAAAATCAAACAACATAACCTTGAAATTACCGAAAAAAATTGCTAACCTAAATTTCTTCATTTTTATTAATAACTCTAAGGGATGGACAAATTAAACTGTAGTTTTTGGAATGAATGTGGTTTATGGTTATAAAAAAGTTTGCCCAATTTCAAGACGAGACCTAACCGATAATTGCTAATAATAATAATAAAAGTATTTTATTGGTAACACCAATAGGCCATCGACCGAAGTTCTTCAGCCTGTTACAACTATATAAAGATTTTTTATATATAAACATTTTATAAACTTATATTCATGTTATGTAAAAAAAAGAACAAGTCCACTAGAATGGAAAATATAAAAATGTTTCATTGCCCATTGTTCATAGAACTGATATGTTCCCATAAAGTTAGCTCTGGGTATTTTCTTCTACTGGGTATTCCTTGATTTCTTATTTTGCAGAGTGGTTGGATGATTTCTATGTTATAATCTTCTTTAGCGAATTTTGTGGTTAGGGATTGTAATCTTTGGTTGATAGGGGTTATTTGTGTGATTTCATAGAGAAGGGTGTTGGGGGGATTATGAGGAAGATTTCTGGGGTGTGATCACAATGCTGTTGTTTCTGTTATTTCTAAGTTTTTTCTGATTTGTCTTCTGGTATTGAGGCATATTCCAAAATGGGTCGGCAGATCGAACTGTAAATATGGGCAGCAGTTTTTTTGTTAATCCCCTGGTTTTTATATATTAAGCTGCGGAAATGTCTACTTCTTGTAATGCATTTTTTCTTAATTATTTTAACATGCTTGTTAAAATTAAGCTTATTCTCTATTGTGATCCCAAGATATTTTACCTCAGTTTGACAATATATTATTATATTGCCTATAGTCATTGTTGGGGTGCTTGGGGATGCATTCTGGTTGAACACTATATATTGTGATTTTAGAGGATTTGGTTTCATTCGCCATTTGTTGAACCATGTTATTATTCTGTCCATCAGCTGCTGTAGTGCCCCCACTGTCTTAGGGATATTCTTATTGTGGCTTACGAGAGCTGTATCATCGGCATATTGTAGGATATATGAGTCGAGATTTAAATATTCGGGATCCAAATTATAGTTATATATATCATAACAATATATATATTGTAGAGCAGGGGCGAGAGTGGAGAGCCTTGAGGGACACCTTGCTGAATTGTAATGTTTTGCGAAAAAATATTGTTAATTTTAACTTGGACAGTCCTTCCATTTAAGAAGTCTTTGAGAAGGAAAAGTAAATATTTGGGGCAGTTGATCACCATTAGTTTATATAGTAAGCCATGATGCCAAACACTGTCAAAAGCTTTATGTATGTCTACAAAGATGGCAGCGCTGCATTGACCACTAAGTTTTGCTGTCTGTATATTAGAAGTCATGATTGTTAAAGGATGAACAGTGGAACACTTTTCTCGGAGTCCGAACTGCTAACTTGGAATAACGTGTCCTACTTCGCTGTGCAATATAGTTTTGATAATTTTTTCGAAGTTTTTCCTACAACAGATAGTAACGTAATAGGACGATAGTTGTTAACATTTGTATGATCGGTGTTGGGTTTGGGGATGGTAATTAAAGTTCCATGTTTCCATTCTGGAGGAAAGTAGTAGTGGTTGAGGCAATATTCGTATGTTTTTTTAATGTATAAGTGTATTTCGTAGTTAAGTTTTCTTATTATGTTTTTCGTGTTATTATCATATCCTGGTGCTGTATTTTTACCCTTATAGAGTATTTGGAAGTAGATTTCTTCATCTATTTCTTTTGTGTCTGGCACTGGGTTCTCAGAAAAATATGTCTTGTACCAGTTGTTAACGTCTTCATACTGTACGTCATCAAATTGAGGGTTGTTGTTCTCCCTGTAGGTTTCTTTGAAATGTTCTGCAAATAATTCTATCATTTCTTGATCGGAATTATATGTATTATTGTTTTTTTTTTCAGAGTAGTTAGTTTCTGGTGTGGTTTATGTTGTGTCATTCGTTTGATTTGTTGCCAGTAGTTTTTCTCTTGCTGCTTATTTATTTCGCTACATGTTTTCATCCAGTTGTTTTCTTTGTATTGCCTTATCAGCTTCTGAATATCCTTGTTGTAATTATTGATTTGCCTCTTGTAGTCCTCACTTGGACGATTTAGGTAATCTCTATACATCCTTCTTTTATTTTTTATCATTCGGATGATATATGATGGCAGTTTATAAGTATAATATTTCACTTGTTCTTTGGGTGTGTTTTCCCTGATTGTTGTCATCAGTTTTTCGTTGAATTGCTTGATTGTGTCTCTGTTCATTGATATATGCTGTATATTTTTGATGTATTTTGTCATAGTATTGTTTACCTCTTCCGTATTACATTTGTTGTAGTTAATTCATTTTTCCTCTAGGTCCTCAATTTTTCTACTCAGATTTATTGATATTTCCATTGCCGAATGATCAGAGTCAATGTCAGGGTGTGTTTCGATTTTTTCTATATTATTTTCCAAGTTATTTGTATAGAGGATTATGTCTGGTGTTGTGTCCAGATTGTTTGCCATGTGGAAAGCAGGAGGTGTATTTGCCTTTGTAAAAGTGGAATTTTCCAAGAAATTGTTCAGCTGCTTCTGTTTGTTCCTGTTAACGTTGAAATCTCCTATAATGACACAATATTTGTACAATGCTGCTTTCGTGAATATAGTTTGATCAATGTTCGCTGTTGGGTGGATGTATACAAGAAATATGTGTAACTTGTCATCCAGAAATGGTATAGTGAAATGGGTAGCTTCGCATAGGGGATTATTTATTCTCGGTGGATTGTCTTTCCTCATATTTAAGCCAGGGTAGGGTGTATTTGTACTAGATTTCCTCCTCTCACATTGTTGTTGACAATATTACCATCAAATTGTAGGATATTCCAGTTTTTGTATCTTGTATTACTAGTACTTTTAGTTTTTGTTTCTACAAATAGTGTACAGTTAATGTGATTTTTTTCTATAATATGTTTGATAATATGTTTTTTTGGTATATAGCTGTTGACATTTGCATATAAAATTTTAATTATCGATGTGAACTTGGACATTGTTAATTCCTTGGATTGGTTTAGTTGGGGATATTGTTGAGGGCTGCTCAAGATCGAACATCAGAATGTACATTCTGTTTCCTGAAAAATGTGTAACTGTGTCGATATTGTATTGTGCTACAAATCGTTTTCTAAGGTTAGAAATTAATTCTTCCATGTTAATGTATTTTTCTTTGTTTAGTTTGTTTAAGTAAGTGTTGATGATCATGTCGTGTATCGTGACTGGGGAGTGTATCTTTGAATTTTTGATAATTTTTGGGTCTATTTCGTTTGACTTTTTGTTTAGCGATTTCATTTGATTGTTGGGTATGCCTTCAATTGGTTTCATAGGTCTTTTAGGACATTTTAGTGACCAGGCACTGTGATCTTCTGCACCACATCCTGTACATTTTGGTGGAAGTTGTGAATTACATTTACTGTGGTGGTGTGGTCCATTGCACTTAATGCATTTTGTTGTTGTGGTACAATTATCTCGCGTATGTGTAAATTGTTGGCAACGAGAGCAGGGTTGTGGTATTGGAGCTGGCGGTAAACTTGGGTAGACTGGGTAGTGTCTATGCTTATAAAAAAGGCCCTCGTTTAATAATTTTTCTGAGGAGCTCATGCATCCTGTTATAATTCTAATAAGGTATGTAGCTTTATTAGTAGCTTTTGCAACAATTCTTTTGCAATATCTGTGAATGATACTAGATTGTGTGAGAAATTCACTTATTTCCTCTTCTGTAATGTCGTGTTCTACAGATCCAATGACCACGCTCTATGAAATGTTAGAGACATTTGAACTTGTTGGCACAGTTGAAGATTGAGTTTCTTTATAATTCATAACATGTTTTTGGCCAATGAGCTTATTTAGTGTTTGAATGACTGCGTTTTTGTCAGTATTAGTTTTAAGAAGGAATCCTATTTTTGTTTTGAGTATCATATCGTCCATATTGGGGTGTTCCTTATCCCATATATCTGACATCATTTTTCTTGTAAGTGTCTCGGTTGTTTTTAAATAGAATAGTGTTTTAAAAGGTTTTTGTGATATTTCTCGCATTTTGGCTGATACATTTTTTGATCTTACATATCGTTCTTTTTGTGTAGATGTCTCTTCGTTTAAATTAGTGTTGGGCAGTGTATGCGGATTTGGTATATTCCCAATTGTTTGGTTGTTTGAGTTGTTCTGTATTGTTGAGGAAGGTCCAGGTCTGCTATCATTTATAGAGTTTTTTTTGATGATTTTGTTCCTGTGGTTTTTATTTGATGTGTTTTTGATATATCTGTTTTAGTTTTTTTGTGCGTACGAGTTTTTTTGTGTAGAGGTTTATCAACTCCTATTATCTTGTATATACTTTCTCTCTCTTGTTCATTTGTACGTATACTGCTGCTTTCCTCTGATTCTGACTTTTCTCTTGATTTTCTATCTCTTTTTTAGTACTCTGTTTGGATTTCCCAATCCATTTCGCCATTGTCTTCATTTTCATCAGTTGTATTCCCATGTTTACTTTTCGCACTTATTATTAATCATATATTACTAATAAATCACAGAACTGCTTATAAGGTGCGACCTTTACAACCGCTTCCAAAGACCTGATAATTGCTAAATAATGCATTTTTCTCTAAAAATTGCCCCGCTGTATTTTAAGGTGGACGATCATAGGAAACTTTTTTTGTAATTGTAGGTGTCTTTATGCACTTTTTGACGCTTAAAATTGTTTTTTTATACGGTGTGTTCAATTTAATACTGCTACACCCTGTTATTTTGGAACTCGCTGTCAGATTTAATTTTTTTTTTTTTTTGGGACATGGTACTCAATGAGCTCTATGACCATTAATAAAAAAATCAGTTTCATATTTTCAAGGCCTACTAAAGTCCCCAAAATGGGTTGAAATTTCAAGATCAACTATTACGCATTTTTTTATTGGAAAAGTGGATAGCGTATTCGATTCACAGTTATATCAAATAGTCTTATGCAAACTTCTGATCATTAGTGCTTCATTACCTTTGAAAATATTTGCCGCAGATGAAATGCATGTTCAAAAGCATCCGGACCATGGCCCACAAGCCTGGACTCATACGATACTGAATTAAGGCAGTTTAATTTTTTGCAAAAAACATTTTTTTTACTAAAGATAATTTGACATCACATAAATCTTAAGATAATTGTTATAGCAGATTGTGTACTGGTCTTTATTTGTAGGTGACTGCTGAAACGGAAGGATTTATCCCTGACATAGTTATTCCTTATGATATAGAATTGGGGCACATTCCAATAACGACACGTGAGCAAAATGTGCATTATCTGCTAGATTCACCAGAAGGTAATTATGCAATTGTTATCATAGTAGAGATTATTTAAAAAGGACTCGACGGCAATAAAACGTGCAACAATCAGTCTTTCGGCTGGAGTTTGTTGCAATCTAAACATTAGCGTTTTGATGGTAATATGCAATTATTACACTTATCGTGCCAGGCTTGTAACTTGCAATTCAGCGCTCAGCGGGGCACATAGCCCGGAGAGTAGCTATTGGTTGCAGTCTGGTTACGTTCCTTATAGTAAAATAAGGATTTTATAGAGGAGTTTGCGACTAAAAATATTATGTTTCAAGTAGTTATAATGTTTTGATAGAGACTTAATAAGTTGAATTGTAGTAGAGGTGGGGGCGTTCTCATTGCTGTGGAAAATACTATTAACTCAGAAGAAATACAGATTAACCTAAAAGACTTAACTTCTATAGATCTAGTTGCCGTTAAACTTTATATCCGCGGCAAAATATTATATATATTTGTGGTATACATTCCACCCAATATGTCGATTGCTCTATATCGAAATTTATTTGAATTCTTTTTCTCTCTTAAATATATTTATAACACCGACATTTTGATTCTGAGTAATTTTAATATTCCAAATTTTTCTTCAAATATCATCGAGCACCGTAACATCTTACTACAAAATTTCTTAAACTTCTTTGACTTGAAGCAATTCAACTCGGTGTAAAATCAAAATAATCGAATCCTGGACCTGGTTAGTGCAAAAAATTATTGTGAAGTAGGAAAGACAATTGACGTTTTACTTTAAGGAAGACTTACATCACCCTGTGTTGAGAATAGTTAAACAAAACATTAAAAATGTTGGTAATAAAAAACAATTAAACACTGAGCCTCGATATAATTTTCATAAAGCAAATTTTGCAACTCTCTATGAGCAGTTATCATTAATTAACTGGGATTTCTTAGGCAAATTGAAAGATGTGAACAAAGCGTGTGATGCATTTTATAATAAATTATGGCAAATTTTCAATTATTGCGTACCCAAAAAAGTTAGCAGAATGCATGATTATCCGTCTTGGTATACGACAGATATAATAAATAAAATTAAACATAAATCTAAATTATTAAAATTATATGATACAACAAAAAACACAGAGTATTTGACTGAATATAAAATACTTAGGAAAAATATAAAAAACGATATAAAAAGATCACATAGAGAATACATCAATGATGTTGAATGCAATATTTGCAGAGAACTGAATAAATTCTGGTCATTTGTGAATTCACTTATTTTTTTTTTTTATACATTTATTTAATGTCGGCCTATTTCCGCTACTGAGGCCTAACACCGACGCCTGTAGACGAGCTACCCCCAACTAGGAATTTTGCCGAAACTCTTCCCTTAAGAAGAGTAGAGATCTTTTACTTGCCTAACATTTAATAGACAAAGGATCAATGGCTTTACATCCCCTCCGAAGGATGGTATATCTCGTATACAATCCTCGCCTAAGGTTGTATAGCTTCCACGCATACACTGATATACAAGCCGCTGGAAGATGTGTGAGGCGAGAACGCGGTTTCCGTTGGAATGGTCACCATCCAAGTACTAACTATGCCTGTCGTTGCTTTACATCGCATACCAAAGTATGTACATAGTAAAGACGCACCTACGCTCGCCCCTGTGAATTCACTTAAAGAGTTATCGAGATATGTCCAATTATGTCGCATACAAAAATGAAAATTTTTATGAATCAGCTGAAATATCAAATGCATTTGCTGATTACTTTCAAGAATTTTATACCAAACAACTAATCTTAATATCACTAATGACACTCCATACAGTAACAATATCCTCACAACAAAAGAATTCAATGAAAATTACGCTTTTAAGTCGCTCAATACAGGGTGTCTCACCGGGAACTGAATTGATCAATATAGAGAAAAGTACGCATCAGAAAATTTTGAAAATTTAGATAATTACTAATGTCGGTGTGGCCAATCCAACTAAAATAATTACAAGCAACTGGCACTTCCGCTTATACCGGAAGTCGATACCAACTTGCTCCCTTTTTTCCCATATTGTGGGGGTTAAAGTTACAACTTTTTGAAATATTTGCGTCGTTATCTTATGTCAAAAAATGCCAGCACGTTTAAATTACACCTACGAAGACTTTTTAAATTTGTTTATTATTTATGGAGAATGTGATAAAGTAATATCCAGAACTTGCAGCACATTTGCTACTCGATATCCACAAATCCACAAAAACGCAAAATAACACTAACACTGTAACATGCGTATTAATCAAATTGAAGATATGGCATGAACTAAAATAGCAGAGATAATATCAATTTAAAATATGATTTCATTTTGATTTAATAACTGCTCAAAATTCCGCCCTCGAACCTCGACACATTTTTCGCACCTTCGGATTAGTTCCTCATGGGTAGCTCTTCTAATTGAATCCTGTGATGTTTTGAAATGCATTTCTTACTCTTTGCATACAATCTTCAATGGTTGTTAATGGGCTCTCATAAACTTTATTTTTAATAATTCCCCAAATGAAATAATTCAGAACTGATAAATCAGGCGGGCGAGGAGGCCATAAGTAAGGTCCATTATTGGCAATCCATTGATCATAAAAAGTTTCTTGTAAATAATTATTAATTCAATATGCATTATGTGGGGGAGCACCGTCGTGTTGATAAAAAATGTTTCTATGTTCGGCAAGAGGTAAATTTTCTAAATAGTTATTATATTCAAATTTTGTAAGATATTCAGATATCTTTAAATTTACCTATACATATTAGCAGAAGAGAAAATTTAATTTACCGTTTAAATTTTCCTGATAAAATTGTAATGCCACCACTCTATCGTTTCTTATGGCACAGTAAACATTGAACTGCCAACATTCCTGAAAGTTTCGCTCTCTGAACATATGAGGATTTGAGTCACTCCAATAATGCGAATTGTGTCTATTAAAAAGTCAATTTTTAGTAAATTTTGCTTCATCTGTCCATATAATATTTCCCAAATAAGAATCGTGACTCTCAGACCTTATTAGAATAAACTCACAAAAATTCTATCTTCTTAGGAAATCTGTTTCTTTTAATCCTTGAACCATATGGAATGAAAACGGGTGAAACTTATGTTTTAATAAGATTCTGTGAATTGAATCCTTGCATAGTCCCGATTCCAGAGCAGCTTGTCTTAATGACATCCTTGGAAATGCATGAAAATATCCCAGAACGACTATTTCAATGTTTTCGTCATCAACAATAGGCTTTCTTCTTTGCATTTTTGCCTTGACAGAGCCATAATTTTTAAAATTTTCCAGTATGCATTTTACAGTGTTTGGTGACGGTTTCTGTTTTTTTGGATATCGAATAGCAAATGTGCTGCAAGTTCTTGATATTACTTTATCACATTCTCCATAAATAATAAACAAATTTAAAAAGTCTTCGTGGGTGTAATTTAAACGTGCTGGCATTTTTTGACATAAGATAATGATTGATTGTTTCTAATCATGGCTATTTTGAAGAAATGATTACAACAATTCATGAATTTCTAATAAAATCGCAAATATTTCAAAAAGTTATAACTTTAACCCCCCACAATGCTAATATCAGTGAAAATGGAATTCAATTTTACACAACTTGACGTAAAAAAATACAGGGTGTTCCGTTTGGCTTAAACAAGTTTTCGCGGTTTGAAGTTGACAAAATGTAACGCGAAAAACGGAACACTTGGTACGATATTATTGAATTTATTTTATTTGTAGAACGTAGTTCTCCTTGTGTTCTTTTTACGTGACAAGAAGCAAATGAGGATCTTTTACACGAAGAAAGTTATAACGATTCTTGCAAACCGTTGCACCTGTCAAATTTTCTATAAAATGTCAAATATCTCTGAAACGGCTAGGTTTACGTATAGGATATGCTACATATTTTCGACTCAAAATGTTATGCCTTTTCGAAAACCCTAAAATATATAGGGTGTTCCATTTGAAATAAGCAAGTTGGTATCGACTTCCGGTATAAGCGGAAGTGCCAGCTGCTTGTAATTATTTTAGTTGGATTGGCCACACCGACATTAGTAATTATCTAAATTTTCAAAATTTTCTGATGCGTACTTTTCTCTATATCGATCGATTCAGTTCCCGGTGAGGCACCCTGTATTTGTATGCCTGTTATAAAGCCTTATGAAAATAAAGATATTATTTTTATCCTTTAGAATCAAAATGTAAAAGTCGGGAAGAAAAATTTAATTGAATTGAAGACTGTTGAAGATTATTGAAGTTATTAGTTAATGAAATGTTGATTTATTAATAATCAATTGATAACGATAACCTTAATAATAATTTCATCATTAATTAACAAGTTTTGTTCTGCTGTTTCAAAAAATCGCAATGCAATGAGATAATAATGCAAACTGCTGTCCTGTTATTTTCAAATATCCTTCCAAATTTCAGGTGCATCTCAGTATGCAATATACATTGTACAATGTGTTATTTGTTTTTCGAATGAGAGGAGAGCAAAATATATTTAGAAATTTTTACGTAATACCTATTCCCCGTTTTGGTGAATACTTCTTAAAATTATCGTTCCCAATACATAACAGTCGTTAGTTGCTGAAACCTTTACAGTCCCCCCGATGGCAGCCACCACGTAGAGAATAATTTAGTGCTGCTTGGGAAGGAACAACCAGTATTGTGTGCTTCATCTAATGTTATAATATTTACAGCACATACAAATGAGCAGCCCATTATAGCGTAAGCGACACATTGGAATAGTCTATGTTTTATAATAAAAAAGCGACGTCTTTCAGGATTTTATATAAAAGCTGTAAATTACATAGACAGTGAATTTATATGCTTTACTTATGGCCGTCACTGTTTAATTATTGTTATGTATCATCCAATAGATGCACCTTACTCACGTGACACTTCACCACCTCCAACCATAACCAGAGAGCGGCCCCCTCCATATTCAGAAATTGATAGAGACCTTCCCTGTCAGATTGGCTCGCCGCCCTCCAATTATCCTGTGATTCCTCAACGTGGTCCTAATACTGCCATTTACCCGCCATTGCCACAGCCGAGTGCACCTGAGGAGTCTACAAATCCATCAGCCCCTGCCGAAGAAGAATTGGACGATGATTTTGTTTTAGTGTGAGGCATAGATTTTCTTCATGAGGTAAGTTATTGTGAAATTGATGTGGTTACTGTATTGAATAATCGGACGTTGTCTATGAAAGAACTACTATATCTCTTCCCTCTGTTCAAAATGTTTAAAATTATTCTTTGCCCATGAATTTTTTAACCTCTATACCTACTTCCAGATATAAATACATTAGTCATAACAGTATATCGTCCTCCTCCAGGTATTAATAAAAACAATGTAAGCACAGGTAACGGATATTTTTCTAAATTGGAAAAATAAAAAATAGTAAAAATAGCATAATAATTAACGGAGATTTTAACTTAAAATTTAATCTAAACAATAAAGAGAGTAGGAAATTTAAAGATCTTATAAATTCGTACAATTTCAAACCATGCATAATTAGTCATACACGTAAACAAAATTGCATTAATAATATACTATTAAATTCGGACTTATCATTTAAAACTAAGGTGTTTGACCCTGGCCTTTCAGACCATCGAGCATTGGATATAACATTAAATTTAAACGAAGTAAGTAACAATCAGGAGAGTGTCCAGCAATATCGTGCCTTTACAGAAAGCGGAATGCATTTATTCTATAACTATGTAGAACAAAGCAACTGGTCATTTGTCGACGACAAGAATTTAGATATAAATAGCAAGACGAACACATTTTTAGGACATCTCTGTAATGGTATCGATAATTGTTTTCCTCTGAGATTTGCTACTAATAAAAAAAAGGAAATCAAAGCGCACAAAAAGTGACTGGTTTACCCCAGATTTAGGAAAAATGAGAGATCACTTACAACTATTGGCAGAAATGTGTCATATTATAAATAGTCCTCAATTAAAAAATATAAAAAACAATTTTAAGAAAACATACAGAACCGAAATAAAAAAAGCAAAGTACGATTACAATGAAAAAGTATTAAATAAATCAGGAAATACTCCAAAAGCATACTGGGATATTATTAATAGACACAGAAACACCAAATCAAATACTCAAGTGGACTTAGAACCGGATGTATTAAATAATTTTTTTGTAGAGGTGTCGCATAAGTTAACCAAAAATTTACAAAACAATAAAAAGTACTCAGAATACCTCAGTATTACAAACAATCCAAAATTTAAATTTCATGAAATAACCTATAACGATGTTAGAGATATAATAAACAAATTAAAAAATAAAACTAGTCGTGATGTCTATGAAATGAATATTGAATTAATAAAAACTATAAAAAATATTATAGTTCCGTTAACAAAATTAATAAACGAAAGTATTGCTAGTGGCGTATTTCCTGATGCATTAAAGTTTGCGAAAGTAGTTCCAATTCATAAAGGGGGCTCGGTCCAAGAGGAAAACAATTATAGGTCCATTTCATTGTTACCGGTATTGTCAAAAATTTTTGAATCTGCTCTAAAATTACAAATAACCAAACATTTTGAAAGCAACAGTGTATTTTACCCGAACCAATACGGTTTTAGAGCAAATAAATCTACAAGGGATGCTATTTTATATTTAATCAATAAAATAACAGACAGTTATGAAAATAACCATGTATTGGCAGCTGTTTTCTGTGACTTACAAAAAGCATTTGACTGTGTGTCGCACACTTTGCTGATCGAGAAATTAAAATATTATAAATTTGATGATAAAAGTACTGAATTAATAAGAACTTTTCTAACTAATCGAAAACAATTCACAACTATTAATGGCAAGAATTCTGAAATTGCAAATATCACAAATGGCGTACCTCAAGGATCGACCTTAGGACCCATACTGTTCCTTATTTATATCAATGACATAAATTTTGAATCACCCGATATCAAACTAGATAAAATCTTATCTGCAGATGACAGCACAATAACTTTCGAAGAACCTAATTTAGATTTGCTCGGCCAGCATTTGTTCGATACACAGTTACAAGCAAAAATATGGTTTTGTAAAAATAAACTATGCCTTAATGACAAAAAAACCAAGCAAATTATGTTTACTCACAAATCTATCGATATAAAAAATGATGAAGAGGTAAAATTTTTAGGGGTGTATTTAGACCCAACTCTGTCATGGGATATACATGTGGACAAATTAGCTGGTAAACTCGGTAAAAGCATATTTGCCATCAGATGTTTAATAAATATCATGCCAAAAAGGGGTATTATTACTGCATATCATTCACTTTTTATGTCTCAGTGTTCGTATGCTCTTCTTGGATGGGGTCATTCACCACATGCTAAAAGAATATTCGGCTTACAGAGAAAGGTAATAAGAATTATGACCAATCTAGGATATCAGGACGATGTAAAATATAAATTCACAAAACTCAAACTACTCACGCTGCCTTCTTTATATATCTACCTGTGCATTACGTATGTTAAGGAAAATTTAACAAAATACGAGTGTCTTAATAGAATACATGAACACAATACAAGAGAGGGACACAAAATAAGAATAAAGTGTTTAAAACTTACAAGTAGTAGAAATGGAACCAACTATTTTGGACCATTATTTTATAATAAACTACCCACAGACATCACTGCTCTTCCTCTGAATAAATTTAAATGTGTTATAAAAACGTTTTTAAGAGAAAAGGCACTCTATAGCACCCAGGAATTCATGGATTGTAATGTATCTACCTACCTGCAGATGTAATATGAATTGTGAATGTAATTATACAATATTTATTTTATTACACAGTATCTTATTACTATATATTATATAATGTATGTATCATTATTATACAATGTTTTTTTCCATTGTATTTTCTATGGACGTGTGTATATATACTTTGTATGTTTAACACAAATAAATATGTCTATGTCTATGTCTATCCCTTTCTCCCGAAAATCAACACATACAAAATAGATCTTTTATTTATTAAAAATAAGTGCTTGAAATATAATTCACTGTTATTAATACACGCTTGAACTCTTTTTAGCATGGAATCATGTATTTTTAGGAAACACACGATTCATGTTGCGGATCTGTTGTGCCGTCGTTTATCAATTTGTAAAGAATATATGAACAATTTTTTATTTACAGATGTACGACATCGACTATCTACTATGTTCCAACATATGGATGCATAATTAAAATTAGTGGCCTTTCGCCGTTTTACATATAGAAATTATGTCTTTAAAAGTTCATATATAGAACAGTTACCAGCCAAGTGTTTATGGCTTGTCCAATTTCCGTTTCAATTTTCAACTTTTTTAACATTGTATTATATATAGTTTTATTTTGAGAATCGAAAGTCTGTTAATTTAAAATCCATTTCAAAGGGATGGGATAATTTTACATCAAAATGTAATGATTCTGTATTAATTGTTAAAAGAAATACGAAAAATGTAATCCTCTTTTCAAAGTTTGACTGAATGTACATGATGACAATAATTACATGTTATTCTTACCATATAAATAATGTTCCTCTTTGAATAGATATGTCCTCTTCTTCAGTTGTAGTTAGCCAAGTTTTGATTTTTATTGGAGATATTTTAAGCAAAAACATTGATAGAAAATATGTATATGATTATAAAGCCTACTGATTCTCCTTTAAAAAATTATTATCTCTCTCTTATCGCTCGCTTTTGGATACGCAATATTTTATAATCCTCCGCATAGGGAATAACTATTGGAAACCATATATTGTCCCTATAACGTAGAGCTGTAATTTATAAAAAAAAAGTCCTGAAAACCGTATTTCGATATTCCAAATCATTTAGAAGACATATGATTTCAATATTACCTTAAAAACTTGCATTATTTCAACCTATTTGTCCAGAAGTGTACGTAGGAAAGGCAATGTCTACAGCTCCGGGTAAATCCGTATGATTAATTTTTATTATTCCTCCGTCTAAAACCGGGCATGCGCATGATTGGCTGCCGTCAAGGGCAAGGGACATTATCTATCATAAGCAACTATACTACATCAAAAAATATTAACATATTTAACACAACGAACTAACCTAAAGAAATATTCGTATTACGTATTTTAGTTAACAAAATGTGGTAAAAAAAAAATTGTAGCAAGCGGATTCGAACCCTCAACCTCACGTGTGAGAATCGGGAATCCTAAGTATTACACCACAGACTGTTGATGGGTAACCTTATAATTCTTACTATATCAATATGTTTGAACGTCATCGCGCATGTGCGGCGTGAATTGCCTGGACGGAGGAATAATAAAAATTAATCATACGGATTTACCCGGAGCTGTAGACACTCCCCGTAGGAAAATGTTTACGTTTTTTTATTGGTTCAGTGTTGCATTTTTTACATTGAGCTAAGGTTTTTGTCATCTTAAACCAATGTTGGTTTAATATTAGTGTTCTTCATGAGATGGAACTGTCAATTGACAGAGGTTTGTCTACTCAAAGGAACACATTCGAAACACACTAAGCATTACTTTTTGAAAATAAAGCTGTTTGAAAAACCTTAAAGTGTCACAATGACTGGGCAGATTAGCACTCAGGAACATGTTTCTAGATCTCTTAGTCTTTCGCTTAACCTATTGGGCAATTTGTTAGAGTAGGATACAAAATATATATTACATTAAATTGTTAATAGACTTATATAGTATATTTTAATATTTTATAGCATTGTGATTATGCAGAAGAGCATTTATTAATAGGGGAGAGTCATCGACCAGGATTTCAATAATTTATATCTCCGAAGAAAAAGTTCCATTATCACTGACATTTCTGGCATTACTAAAGGGATAAATTCATTTATTGAACATGTAAAAATAAATGATGGGAGTATTGGTATCTCGTAAATTATAGAAGATACAGGAAAGGTTAGATGGGAAAAAAGTTGCGCGCAATTTCGGGACAAATAAAACGACCTCTTGAGGTTCCTAATATCTTTTATAGTTTTCGAGATATCTTAAAAAATGGAAAATTTAAGATTTTCGTTTTTTTACTTTTTTTGTCCTTTATTAACAAAATATCGAAAAAATCTTATAATAATAGGTTTCTTATTAGGTGTTAATGTAACTATAACTCTGTATAATTAGATATTAAATGAAAAGTTTAGTTTAAGCTGGGCCACCAGCAACTTTTTTTAAATACGGGCCTGTATTTTTTAAAATTTTTTTTGGTATGACCCCAGCAATACCAAACGGTTTAATAAACGTTTTGATTTCGTTTATACGACTGGTATATATAATGTTTATCGCAACCTATATTCAACGTTCGAATGTCCGCGCTACAAACGTATATATTTGTCTTATCATATATTAAATATAGACGTTTTAAAAAAACGTATATATATGGTACATCATATTCTAAATATATATGCATCTTAAGAAAACGTTATATTGTTGTCGCATCATATACGAGATATATACTTTTATGTGGAACCTCAAATAAACGTATTCCATATACGTCGATAATACATATGATGTAAAGGTTTTCCTCACGGTTATGAAAAACCTTTTCTCCAGTTGTAATTCATTTTTTATAGTGTTGCTTCAGCTTATCGAACTTTTTTTGGCAATGCCAAAATTTACGTAATATATTCAGAGAATATAAATATCTGACTTCGCGTGAGGTGAACATATTTCAGATTAAAATTATAGAAGTTTCAAAGCTTCATAAAGCTGGTGAACTATATAGTTAAAAGGAAATTAGATGTAATCGTAAATTATAATTGTTTTTATTTAAATTTTTTTTCTTTTGAAAATCTGAACTTTTTCTGAAGAATGTAGAATAAAAAGATAGAAAATATCCAGAGATTTTTTAAAGGGAATCCACCTTTGTATCTTTGTTAATGAATATACGCTATAAGTTCTTTAGACCTTTTTTTATATTATTTTATAAACTAGGAGCTTAATTAATAAATGATTAAATAGTTTCCATCATTTTATTTTTACCAAAATTACCTTAACTTTCAAAATTCAAATGGGAAATTCTGTTATACAGTATTATAGACTAATCGATTTCAAATAACTTTGCAAGTCAAATCATGTCTTAAATCAGAAATCATTTGCTACTTATGATAAAATTGTTAATGTATATTGCTGCATAACAATAATAAGATATTGAAACAAATTAATTTCTAAGTGCCTTATTTTGTAAAATATAATAATTTTTCTTTAATTATAACAGGGAACTTAGAATTAAAGTTTTTTTTTTTTGACTTGCGATACATTTCCCTTTGCAAAATTATTTAGAATTGATCGGTCTACAATACTATAAAAAAGTTAGAAGGTACCCGTTTTTAAATTCGAAAGTTAATATTATAATGATCTCCAATTTTTTAAATGTACATATTTTAAACCTCCTACCTATATATAACTACTGATACCAAGGAAAAATAATTCAATTGCATATATGTGTGCAGATAGTAATTTTTTAAAAATATTTATTATTTAGTACTAGCTTTTTTATGCTATATTAAGCCTTACCTATTCTGCGGGATTGGCTAAATACGTAAAACTATTTTATCATTTACTATTTCACCCTTGGGGACCTAGGATGTTTGACAACGATAACAAAACACAATATTGTTCATTACTCTTTACTAAAATCCAAAAATAGAGTCTATTTATTATTATTATTGTAACTATAGTGGTTTTTGGCAAGCTTCAACCAATCTTGACTCAAACTCCTCTATAAATCCTTATTTTACTATAAGGAACGTAACCAGACTGCAACCAACAGCTACTCTCCGGGCTATGTGCCCCGCCGAGCTCTGATAGCCCGGAGAGTAGCTGTTGGTTGCAGTCTGGTTACGTTCCTTATAGTAAAATAAGGATTTATAGATGAGTTTGCGACTAAAAATATTATGTTTAATTATTCCGCCCTCTAAAAGCACATTTGATCTAATCTTGACTCGTCCCTCTAATTTTATTGTCACCGATCTCACCCACGCCTTTAACACTAGCCATGTAGAGTTTTACACCTTCTGTGATAAAAAAAATGCAGTTACTATGAAATCGCTCAGATAAACAATAATTCTTACCATCACAAGTTGGTTCATTCTTGTAACTTTAACCCAGTACAACGTGATAACTCAAGGATAAGGGCGGCTCATCAACATAACACTTGTTGAATTTCAATCAAACAATATATACGCAAAAACAAACAAGTAAATATTCTTTGTTTCGATCACAAGGCCACACTACTAAGGTTGACTACCACCACACGAAACAGCAATTAACACGACGATCCGCAGTTGCTCATGAGCTATACTGTTGAGACAATGAGAGAGATGCATATATTTATGAGAAATGCTTATATATTTTGCAACAAAGACAACAATACTAACCCGGTTGCTGGCGACTGCGCAATCGACGCAGATTGATATGCGTTTAAAAACCGTATATTATAAACTGCAGTATTACTGAACAAATATTTTCATCATCATCTATCTATAACAAATTTTGATTAATGTAAATATTTTACTCATATTTCCAGATATTGTTATAATCTTTGAACTCTTAGTTGCAATTGTTTATGACATGCCTATAAAAAATGTAGCGCAAATACATATTTATCGTATACATTTAAAAATCGTGTATTAAAAACTAATATGGCAGAAAAAATGCAAGTAGTGTCAATTTCACCAATTTACAATTTAAACATTTGAGGGAAGTGTAGTCTCAACTCTCAATTAATTATTTCTCAAATATTCTGCGTTACTCCGAAAATGTTCAGAGAAATACATTTACAATATACGTAAAAAAATCGTTTATGAAATAAACGCTGTTCATAGACGTTGTTTAAATATACGATAACGAAATTTAAACCACAATTTCATATAATAAACGTTTATTAAACCATCATGTGTTGCTTGGGGACTTGTCATTGTCAATACGGCTATCGTCAAAAATATTGAAATATCTCGAAAAAGAACATTTGAATTAATACTGTGTATTATTTATTTCAACAATAATAACAAAACACTTGTTTAATTTAGTACAAATAATAATTTATAAAACTGTTCAAATTGTCCATCGTTATTTTCAATACAAATACATAGGTAGGCTGTGAAAAACAAATAATGGACTGAATGTTATAGCAACTTGTTATCCCTCTACCTAACGGGTCGCTGTAACTAAATGATATCGATTTTTTTTGACCGACTGAAAATAATTTTTCACCTCTGCCGCAACAATTTGGGACTTTGCTGCAAGGAAAAAAGTTGTTTATTTTTATTGAAGCTAAACGTTCTTCATGAATTTAGTTATGCCGTTATTCACGAAATTTTGGTCAAGGGCTCCTCTCTATGTAGCTTGTTTTTAATTTTTGTTAAAGCACTGATTAATTTTATATAATCTTTGTTTGTAATGTGATTTATTACTTATAACCCCATATAAAGCGAGTTGTATCGCACTGAGATAGAGCAAGAATCATACAATCAGAGGTCGATGGATCGGTCCAATGTTCTTCTAAGAGATTCGCCATCACTCGAACTAAGTCCGGCAGGACACCATATAATGTGTCCCAGACTTATGGAATCGGTTCACTTTCATAACTCGGTTGCAAGAAATTCTTTCAATTTGACAAATTCTGCAAAATTCGCTCTTATAAAAGTCGTGACAAATTTAGTAATTAATTATATAACCTCGTTAATCAACTGATTGCAAGTTAACGGTGAGTTATGATTTAAACAAATAATCAACACTGATTGCTTTGTTTTGTAGCCTTTGATCAAGCTGATTTTGCTTTAAAATCACATGATGCAACTCGGTCCATTTCTAAGTGCCAAAAATTAATTTGTGATATTTTATATTTTCTTACTATTGTAGCCATATATATATTAGTAAAATAAATGTTATAAAAGATTGTACAGACTGTAAATAAAAGAACACCCTCCTATATTACAGAAATTTGCACACTCGTTGGAAAATGCAACAACCTCTTCACTAATACCTTGTGACCAAAGTTTACTGATTAATAATAGCGCAGTAAAAAGTCAAGAAAAAGCCGCTTCCTTCTAGAAAAAAATTTTTTTGAGGCATAACCAGATCAAACCTGCATGACATCCTTAGATAGGTCACTGGACATCCGAAAAGGCCATTTACGACTTTTTTAATGGTACCGATTTTTTTAAAATTAAGAAATGTGTAGAATTTGTGAAAATTAGAAAACGTACTTTTTATTACTCACTTCGTCGTATTTTCGAAACCGTATGACACATTTTAATGAGCTTTTTTGAGTTTGAAAGCAGACACATAAGCGCAGGTGACAGCCTAAGAATTATATTTAAAAAAAAATTTTTTATTAGAAAAAATAAAAGACAATCTGATAGATTCGTTTACATTGTAATGACTTTTTCATTAATTGAAAAACTTTCTTATTTAAAGGAATTTTGCCATAGCATCTGCGTATGAATTAAAGTAAAAATATGGGAAGAGTTTTTAAAACAAAAATCAACATTCTGTGGCAAATAATTTTGTACTTATCGTCGTTTAAAATTATTAATATTCGCGCGCGCGATGTGCTTCTCGGTAGCGACATAAAGCACACCTACCGTATCATATACTATAGTGGTCAGAATATGTGTGCTTGTCAAATGAGTAACAATATAAATGAACATGTTTCTTCTTGTTCTAAAATAAGAAATAGTGACACAGTTTTTGATATACGAAGAATATGTTTAATTTGCAATTCGTCTGGAGTGAGAAAAAGCAGAAGTTAACTTCTATTCAAACTGGTAAGTGATTAGGCTTTTTATTTAATTTCATAATTTTTCTCTCTCCTTTCTTTGGGATTTTCATTCATCTGTCAAAATGAAGATTTCAACAATGAAATGACAAGTTTTAATTATTGATTTAAACCAATCAGAGCAAGGTTACGTGATAATCATGCACTAATTAGTCGCATTAATGCGATTATCGGATAATATAGTGCATGATTATTGATTATGTCAAAAATGACTTATTTCGGAAAGCTGATCTGTCTTAGGATTCTAAGGCATTCCCATATTGTGTGTTCTGGGTGTTTTCTGTGGTTGCGATGTTCTTCATTTCGTGTTTTGCAAAGATGTTGGAATATTTCTATGTTGTAGTCTGACGAGGAAAATTTTGTGGATAGTTTAACAATTCTTTGGTGAATGGGTTCAATGTTTGTGATTTGATAGAGAAGCTGATTAGGGGGATTATGAAGAGGATTTCTGGGATGTCGAACTTTTGTAATAGATCTGATGGTGGAAGTTTCAGCCACTTTTAGATTGCGGATTGCTGGTGCCCTTGCGTTTAAGTATGTGGTGGCTATATTCCAATATAGGTCTACATATCGTTTTATATATGTTTGCAGCAGTTTTTATGTTGATCCCTTTATTTTTATAGGTAAGACTTCTGAAATGTCTGCCTCTAGAAATATATTTCTTTTTAATTGATTTTGTATGACTGTTCAGATTCAATTTGTGATCCACGGTAACTCCAAGATATTTAGCTGAAGTTTGGCTTGTTAGTAAATAGTTATTAAATCTTATTTTTGGAGAGTTTGCTTTGATCTGGTGGTTAAAAATAATGTACCGTGACTTGGATGGGTTTATATTGGTACACCATTTGTTACTCCATACTATGATTGCATCTAGAAGTGTACTTCAAACGTGACGAAAATTGCCTGTTTGCTAAAAATTAAAAATCAACCGCATTTTCAATCGTCAGTTCCTTGTCGCTACTTACTGAAAATCATACACGAAAAAGTGTTTTTTGTAGGAAATTTTGCAAGCTTTCATTTAAGTCTTATGATATATACAGGGTGGACCATTAATAATAGGCCATAGTTCAGGGGTAGATTCTTTGGGCCAAAATATGAGGATATAACCAAATATGCTTTAGTAAAATGTTGCTGTGAAAAAAGATACAGGGTGTCAAAGTTCAAATTATTTTTTCGTTTTTCTGCAATTACTCAACAGCCTCGACTGATCTTCGCCAAATTTGCTAGAGGAACTTTTTTTAATTCCAAGAAACAATAATTTATGTATTACATCACGTTAGATCGTAGAGGGCGCCGCAGGACATGTAGATTAGATTAGATTAGCAAAACAGCTGGTTGTTTAGCCTTTACCACCGCGACCTTTTCAGGTCTATTGTGATGCTCCCAGGATATCTTCCATATAGTACTTCATCCAGCTTTGTCCTTTGTACTAGACTCCATAGCTTTGATAAAGGCCCTTTTATATAGCTGTCCGCCCTTGGTTTTTCTTCTCCGAGTACTTGGAATCTCAGCCTCACCAGGCCTTCACAGTGGCACAATACGTGAACTGAGGTTTCCTCTTCCTCTTGGCAGAATCTGCATGTCACGTCCTCTGCCAGGCCCATTAGACTAATGTGCCTATTGAGCCGGCAGTGGCCAGTTAGAAGGCCTACTATTACTCTGATGGCCTTCCTATTCTGGCTTAGTAGGTCTTCCGTAAATTTGGCCGAACATTCTTTAATGAACTCCTTGGCCTGTCTCTGTCTTGGGAGATTCCTCCACCATTCCCTTGCGCAACAGTGAATGGCGATCATTTCAGCCTGAAACACCGTTGCGTATTTCCCTAGACTTATCGGGATATTGGCTTTTGACCTTGTCCCGTAAATCCCGGCTCCGACTCCTTGTTCTGTTTTGGAGCCGTCATTGTACCAGACTGTTTGTGCTGTTATGGGAGGACCGTTTTTCCAATCCTCCCTGTCTGGTATAACAGTCTGAAAGTTCTTATTGAAGTTATACCTGATGACCATTACATCCGTGGGCATGCCTAGAATGGGATCTGCCCTCATCTCCGAGTATAACTTCTGGTACTCCGTCCCATGTTGCTGGCTAATTGGCGTTTGGCCTTGCATTAACCTATGCACCACTGACCGAGCTTCATGTTTCTGATGATGAATTTTTTTCATTTTTTTTTTTTGACAAAACGTTGTGGTATTTCTGACCAGAAAACCTGATGAGGGCGTCATTTCCACGTATAAAAGATACACTTGGTAGAACTTGATAACTCCAACCGTTTTCGAGGAAAGTGCTGTTAAACATTTCAATAATTTTTTGAAAGACAAATCCAAATTTAATGAAACAAAGTGTATTTATTGAAAAAAGTACAAAACGTAAGGACAAATAAAATCGTAATAACAGCGTAAACTCTTTCTTATGAACTAACGGATTATGGTATTGAGATACATACATAAATCAAGAGTTTGTCTAAAATAAGGATCTAATCTTATTAGAAGACCAAAAAATAACGTAAAAGTTGACTTAATGACATTATAAACTTCCCTCCATGCAAAAACCCCATTGCTGCAACTTAGAGTAAAAGTTCGATATGGTCTCCACCCACTCCTATGCCTTTTCTAATTTTATTCATAAAAGATTTTCTTATATTGAAAAATATATTTTCCTGCCCTCTAATAAATTTCGCTGCGTTTTGTATTTTGTTCCACAGTTCTTCTCTTGAGTTGATAGTATTTGCATAGATTAAGAACTTCATATGTCCCCACACATAATAATCCAAAGGATTATAATCAGGACTTCTTGATGGCCAAGCAAACTCACTTGCTCGACCGATCCATCTGCGTGGGAAAGATAATTCCTGACTTCAATGGAGAAATGAGGGGGAGCTCCATCTTGCATGAACCACAATCTTTTCTGTATGTCTAGCATGAAAGCATGTAATATATCAGCAAGACTATTTTGAAGAAATAACAGATAAGACTATCCATTTAAATTTGGAAGAAGGACAAATGGTCCCAATAATTGATCGCCGATGATACCACACCAAACGTTAATCTTAAATTTTTGCTGAAAATGCCTTTCTTTAACGGCATGAAGATTTTCTACTTTCGAGTAATGGGTATTTCTCCAGTTAAAAACGCCTCGGCGAGTAACAGTTGCCTCGTCGGTAAATAAAGTGTTCTTAACGAAATCCCTGTTGTGTTTATTTAGAACAAATTGACAAATTTGTAGCCTTTGTGGAAGGTTCCTTCGAAGTAAGTTTTGTACAGGAGTGAGATGATATGGATAGAAGCGTTCATCGTTACGTAAGACTCTTAGGACAGATTGTTTACTCATCCCTGTTACCACTGCTAAACGACTTCAGCTGACTTGAGGATCTTCATCCACGCCAACTAAACTGTCTAGTTCTTGATCTGGAGTAATTCGTTTCGGTCGCCCTACACCGTTTTTATGGCGAAATTAACCCGTCTCTCCCTAACGACGAAACAAATCTTTGAAGATCTTATGGTCTGGCTGTATTCTATTTGGATATTGCAATGAGTATCTCCTCGCTGCAGCACGTTAACTAAAATTATTTTGTGCGTAAACACATATCACATCCCTCATTTGAAAAATTATTATGTCAAGGCATTGTAAATAAAGAAGTTAAAGAAATTAGTTCGAGTAACACAAAAGCAAAATAAAATGATTAAATGACGTAAATGACAGAACTAAAACATAACCAAAGCACACTTTTCCATAAATATACTTTGTTTCATTAAATTTGAATTTGTCTTTCAAAAAATTGGAAAATTTAATGGCACTTTCCTTGAAAACGGTTGGAGTTATCAAGTTCTACCAAGTGTACCTTTTATACGTGGGAATGACGCCCTCATCAGATTTTCTGGTCAGAAGTACCACAACGTTTCGTCAAAAAAATATGAAAAAAATTCATCATCAGATACAGGTCCTGCGCCGCCCTCTATGATCTAACGTGATATAATACATATATAATTGTTTCTTAGAATAAAAAAGTTCCTCTAGAAAATTTGGCGAAGATCAGTAAAGAGGCTGTTGAGTTATTGCAAAAAAACGAAAAAATAATTTGAACTTTGACAACCCTGTATCTTTTTCCACAGCAACATTTTACTGAAGCATATTTGGTTATATCCTCATATTTTGGCCCAAAGAATGTACCACTATGTCCTATTATTAATGATCCACCCTGTATATATTATACACATATAGGGTCATCAAATAATTTAATTTGACATTAATGCTATTGCAGTAACGCTAATACGTCACTCTTTGACATCTGTAACATGAAATAATAATAATATGTCTATTCATTATTGAATACAATAATAAAAAGGCGAAGTTCAGTAAAGTGAGACACTCTCTGCTCTTCCACTTAACTTCACATTTTTTTTTTACCTGATGACCTTGTTATGTTCAGTCCTGCTTTTTTGACTATTTTAAGTGTATACAATGCTTTGTACTTATATTATTATTACTATTATTTTGTACTATATTATTAGATAACAGCACTTTGTACATAATATACTGACTAGTCATTTAAAAATTCGAGTATAAAATATTGTACTTTCAGCATTTAACAATAATTATTAACATATACCTAACACATTTACTTGCATATAGTTTCAAACACTAAATTTATATTAAAAACATGTAACAAGTAACTAAAAAACAATCAGAATTTACCAAACAAGTTACAGCTACTTTCAGAAATTACTGAAAAAGGATCCCCAAGCAGCTATTTTCTTTTAGGTCAATGCGCAGCTCCTTCACTCATAAGCATTTCTATTTATTTAAGAACCATGCAAACATTTTTAGAGTAAAAAAATCTTATCTAGACCCTTCGTTATGATATTAAACCCTCTGCAAGAACAGCTTACTTTTGACGACCTTGCAAAACACATTTTCCCATATTAACCCTTTCGGCGACACAAAAAATTGCTGTCAATCTAGCATCTTAACTTCATAAAGGTACTCCTTCCGATGCAAGTGACAGCGACCGGAGACCGAGACATGTACCACGTGACAAGTACAGACCAACAACAGGGAGGGCTACTAAAGGTGCTCTAGAGTACCCCCCCTGTCGTTGATTTCTGCTTGTCACGTGGTACATGTCTCGGTCTCCGGTCGCTGTCACTTGCATCGGGATACGACTTTAAAAGCCACGTATAAGCAATATCTCGATCTTTGACAAAAAGGTTTCATCTACCGTCATGGTTCTGGAACCCACTTTTTCGGAATTTCCAGAAGTTGGACCTGGGAGCCAGACGTAGCCACCGAAAATGCTGTCAATGGTATTGTTATTGGCAAATAGACAGCAAAAAAGCTAGTGACAGACATTTTTGTAGCAGTATCGTGGTCTATTGCCTACTAAGTACTAGTAATGCAGTCAAGTGGAACTTTTTCCATTGTGGATCCGGTTGAGCAAGTGCTCAGGAGTATCCAAAAAATTTTTTTTTAACTGCGGTTTTAGACTTAAAAATGTGAATAACTCGAGATATACAGGGTGTTTCATGAAGGACTGTACATACTTCCAGGGGCGGTTGAGGACCACTTGGGTATTTAGGAACGGCCATTGAAATTTTCCTGTCCCTCCTAATTTCTGAGATACAGGATGATAAACCGATTTTGGTCTAAATTTATTTTGGCCAGAAAGTCCCCACTATTGATCGGATTTTAGTTAAATTTTATACGCTTTCTACATACACTTATCACAGTGGATAGATTGGTTATTATAATTTTTTTTAAATTCCAGGGCCGGACTTTTAATTTGTTTTTTTCGATTCCTGTAAAAAGGATCACCCTGTATATGTATTTTTTAACATCCAGTTGCCAATTGTAAAGGCCCATACAACACTTAACAAAACCATGTAATTAGATTTTTTGTCGCATCTTTATTGATGTATTTTACAAGCGATTGGATTTACACGGTTTTGTTTAGTGATGTATAGGTTTTATAATTGGCAACTGAATTTTAAAAAATATATATACAGGGCGAACTTTTTTAAAGGAATCGGAAAAACAAATTTAAAAAGTCCGGCCCTGGAATAAAAAAAAATATAAACTGATTTAGATCTAAATTTATTTTGGCCAGAACGTCCTTACTATTGAGCGGATTTTGTTTAAATTTTAGACGCTTTATTACACTTATCACAATAATTGATAGATTGCTATGGATCGATCTAGAATTTTGCGCACAATCCAGAAATATAATAAAATTAAAATAAATAAAAAAATTAAAAAAAAAAAAATTATTTTTAATAGTTCCCCAAATGAAATAATCCAGAACTGATAAAATCGGGCGAGCGAGGAGGCCATAAGAAAGGTCCATTATTGGCAATCCATTGATCATAAAAAGTTTCTTGTAAATAATTATTATTTAAATATGCGTTATATGGGGGAGCACCGTCGTGCTGATAAAAAATGTTTCTATGTTCGGCGAGAGGTAAATTTTCTAAATAGTTATTATTCAAATTTTGTAAGATATTCAGATATCTTTCACTTAAAAAAAACAAAAATTTACCTATACATATTAGCAGAAGAGAAAATTTCATTTACCGTTTAAATTTTCTTCATAAAAGAACAACTTCGCCAATTACAGACCCATAGCCATTTTATGCAATTTCTGTAAGGTATTTGAGATTATCTTGCACAGCTTTATACCGCCTCATGTTTTCAATATAATTATGCCAGAGCAACACGGTTTCATACAGGGTCGTTCTACAGTATCCAATCTTTTGTGTGTGACTCAATTTATATCTGAAGTTGTTGATGAGGGAGGTCAGGTAGACGTCATCTACACTTACTTCTCCAAAGCATTTGATAGACTTGATCATGCTCTACTTTTAAACAGTCTCAACAGAGTTGGACTTTGCACAGACCTAGTAAGTCTTTGCCAGTCATACCTTACGGAACGCTTTCAATTTGTGCAATATCGAGGGTTTAGATTAGATTAGCAAAGGAGCTGGTTGTTTAGCCTTTACCACCGCGACCTTTTCAGGTCTATTGTGATGCTGCTAGGATATCTTCCTTATAGTACCTCATCCAGCTTTGTCCTTTGCACTAAACTCCATAGCTTTGATAAAGGCCCTTTTATATAGCTGTCCGCCCTTGGTTTTTCTTCTCCGAGTACTTGGAATCTCAGCCTCGCCAAGCCTTCACAGTGGCACAATACGTGAACTGAGGTTTCCTCTCCCTCTTGGCAGAATCTGCATGTCGCGTCCTCTGCCAGGCCCATTAGACTCATGTGTCTATTGAGCCAGCAGTGGCCAGTTAGAAGGCCTACAATTACTCTGATGGCCTTCCTATTCTGGCTTAATAGGTCTTCCGTAAATTTGGTCGAACGTTCTTTAATGAACTCCTTGGCCTGTCTCTGTCTTGGGAGATTCCTCCACTATTCCAGGGATTTATTTTGCACCCATTCCTTAATGGCTGCTCGTATGCATGGCTTTGCCACGCCACAAAAGGGCTCGAGTCCTATTGGGGCTTCAAGTACGCCTTCCTTGGCCAGTTGGTCAGCCTTTTCGTTTCCTCTGTGTCCCTCGTGTCCTGGTACCCATGCTAGGGTCACTCTGTTCTGACTTCCCAGCTCTGTAAGGGCCGTCAAGCAGTCCTACACCAATCTTGAGTTGATTTGTATGGAACTGATTGCTTTTATTGCCGCTTGGCTATCAGAGAAAATGGCAATCGACTGGTTTATTAGGTCTAACTATTTCCCTCAAACTTCAGGCGTTCCTTAAGGATCAATTTTGGGACCCCTCTTCTTTATAATATTTATTAACCATATTGCCGAAGATATCAATGTTCACTATTTGCTATACGCCGATGACCTCAAATTATATTGTAGAATTTCTTCCGTCTCTGAGTGTGAGAACCTTCAAAATAATATCACTACACTTGATAATTGGTGCCGTAATAACAAATTGCCACTAAATCCAAACAAGTGCAGTGTTATGTCCTTTTTTCGTAAAAAGGCACCACTTTTATTTGATTATGAACTTGACGGTCAAATTCTCGAGAGGCCTGACTATATTAAAGATTTTGGAGTCTTCTTTGACTCTGACCTCAGTTTTTTCCATCACATAGATGTATGTTTGGCTGGTGCATACAAAAGTCTTGGTTTTGTTTTACGCAATTCTATGGATTTTAAAATCATTTCTATTCTGCGCTTGCTATTTATTACTTTCGTAAGATCTAGGCTTGAGTATGCTTCAGTAATATGGTGTCCAATATATACAACGTACATAACATTAATTGAAAGAGTTCAACGAAGATTCTTCAAATCAGCTGTTTTTCTTCTAGATGGTGTCTATCCTGCCAGAGGGACACCTCATAATCAGTTCCTCGAGCGATTTGACATGCAAAGTCTTGTCATTAGACGCACACTGCATTCTGTTATTTTTCTGTTTAAATTAATTCACTATAGGATAAAATGTGAGCCAATTATTGCAAAGATTATATATCGAGTCCCTAGAATCAATAGTAGACATAACAGCTTATAAATTGCTCCCCCAGGCACGCACTAACCTAACCAAATATTAAATAACTACTCAAATATTGAATATAATTTGGATATTTTATCTTGTAGTCTTAATGATGTCAAAAAATGTTTTATGTAACGTGTTATTTATGTAATATCCCCGTTTTTATTTTCATGTATTTTTTTAATATATTTTTTTACAATCCTTGATGTATGTACTACACTAGGATACTTATCCTGTAATTGGGCACTTGCCCGTTGGATATTTTATAGTAATAAATAAATAAACAAGTTTTCGCGGTTTGAAGTTGACAAAATGTAACGCGAAAAACGGAACACTTGGTATGATATTATTGAATTTATTTCAGTTGTAGACCGTAGTTCTCCTTATGTTCTTTTTATGTGACAAGAAGCAAATGAGGGTCTTTTACACGAAGAAAGTTATGACGGTTCTTGGAAACCGTTGCACCTGTTAAATTTTCTATAAAATGTCAAATATCTCTGAAACGGCTAGGTTTAGGTATAGAATATGCTACATATTTTCGACTCAGAATTGTACCATACGCATTTGATGCCAACCAGGTGGATAGGGAGCAGGTGCTTGTCCAACCGATGAAACTATATTCTGCCCTGTAGGGGAATAGTTATAAAATGGGTATCCTACTACTCTGTACGATATTGAATTGGCAGCAACATATTGATTAAGTGCATGTCTTTGCTGCGACAAACGTAAATTTTGCTCTCTGGTGGGCGCTTTATAAGGCGAGCGATGTGGTCTGTGCGTGTTGGGAGTAAGGTTGATTCCATTCTCTGTGATCTCACCCGGGATAGAATTGTCACCGGGTAGTGAGTATAGTGGGCGCCGATGCTCAACAGGCCTCCTGCTAGCTCGTGTTGGTCCATGCGATGTTTCTAGCCCTGAGTTATCTAGTTTTGATTGATCAGGTGGACCAGAGCCTGAGCTAGAGGAATTATTTTGAAACAGACTTCTCTGGACACTGGACCGAAGAGAAGTTTGTCTATTACCGGCTGAGACTGATGATTTAATTTCGTCTAAAACAAAGAAAAAAATGTTAAATCATTTATAGCGAAAATACTGGTGTATTATGTAAATGCAAATAAATATGGCCTTACCCCGTGAAACCATAGGACGGATTTCATGCGATGTCTCTGTTGTCTCTCCTGTAGCAGGCTCCTTATCAAGAGAAACGAGAAAAAGAGAAACGAAAAAAATTTTAGGGCGAAATTTTTTTGCAAAACTGCTTCAACGAGGTTTTATCAAATTTTTTTCAAAACCGCTGTATTTTGAGAACTACTCTTCAGGCTGTTAAAAAAATTATTTTGAAGCGGACGGGAAATGGCGCCATTAAAATTAGCTCGACTGGCTATTTAAGGTTAAAATTTTAAAATTTAAACTTGGGTATGCACCCGTGTGGCTCCACTGAACTCTATTTTACTGTAATAGAGTTCAGTGTGTGGCACAAAAAATTAAAGAAAACTCTTTATTTCTGTTCAAGCTTTCGAGGCTTTATTGTCTCTTCATCAGGAACGCTACAAAGTATGATATATTACACTTAAATTAGGGTTGATATTAGAGTACTTACGATATTTTGAGGTTATATAGAAGTTGCACATGTGAAACAATTTTTCAAAAATATGGACCAACACTTATCACTAATAGTAGTTAACAAACTTACAATTTAGTTAATTAGGTAATTTTTAACTTGTAAGTTTGTTCAATGTACCCTTAATAGTTCTAAGAAAATACTAGTAAAAATAACACAAGTAGTACGAATTTTATTTTTAGATAAACAGTAAAAAACATTTTAAAATTTAATTCTTCATTAATTTCAAAGTTGTACTTTATTTTTTATATGTCTTGCTCAAAATGGGAGCCCCTATTCCGTATACAGACACGGCAGCGTCTTCTTATTTCCGTCCTTGTTACTCTGGTTGTCAAATTATGCCTTATGTGTTGGGCAGCATCGACTATCCTTTGTCTAAGGTTTTCATAGTATTGACTGGTGTGGCATAGACCATCTCCTTCATATGACCCCATACGTAATAATCAAGGGGTGTTAAGTCAGGGCTTCGCGCTGGCCAAGGTATTGGGCCCGGTCTTCCAATCCAACGGTTAGGGAAACGTTGATCAAGTAACTGTCGTACTGTCAGCCGATAATGTACTGGACAACCGTCGTTCTGAAACATCATTCGCTGTCTAACGGCGAGAGAAACATCTTCTAAAATCACCGCCACATCATTTCTTAAAAAATTTTCATAGATTTCCTCGTTTAAATTTTGGGGAAGAAAATGTGGCCCTATTAAATAGTGGCCAATGACTCCCATCCACACATCAATAGAAAACTTCATTTGGAAACTAGTTTTACGTGTTAACTTGGGATTTTCCTCTGCCCAATAATGTAGGTTGTGGAAATTTGTTATACCCTCGCGATTAGATTTCGACTCGTCCGTCCATAAAATACTTGTTAAAAAATTTGCACTTTCTGCATCTGAATTTAACATAAAGCGGCAGAATTCCACTCTCCTTCCAGGATCACCTTACTCCAAGCCTTGGACAGGAGTATAGTGGTAAGGATGACATCCAACTCTACGTATCGTAGACCAAACTTTTCATTGTGATGCTCCGGTTAGTCTTGCGACTTTATTAGTTGAAATAGTTGGGTCTTCCTCAAAATACCTCAATATTTCTTCCTCATCATCTGGTTCATAAACGGGAGGAGCACCGGCGTCACTTCTTCTACATTTCACGGAGCCAGTTTCAGCGATATTTCGATATGCCGTACTGAATACACGTGCTTTTGGTAAGCGGCGGTTAGGGTACCAAAGACCATATTCTCGGCGAGCTTCAGCAGCGTTGCCGCCACAGTATCCATAGACAAACAAGATATCAGCGTATTCTGCGTTGGCATACGCGGCCATGGCACAGAAAATACAATAACAACAACTAATAACAAAATCTTCGATAACTAACTTAACAAGACCAACAAACTTAAGGGACACGGAGATAAGAATGTCAGTTAATGACATATATGCACAAACGTCAAAGTCAAGGACTGACTGACTTAAATAAAAATGAACGATTAGTCGTTTAATAAATTCCGCCACCAGCATTATCTTTACTAATTTTTTATTAAAACTATCAAGGGTACATTAAACATTTCTACCTAGTTAAATAGCTATTGAAATAACGAAGTTTTTATAATAATTTGTACGCGTGCTACGTTAATATTTTTTTGAAAAAACCTAATAGGTAAATTTCATAACTGATTTAAAAAAAAAATTTTACAAGTTTTTATTTTAAACGTTCACATGATCGAAATGTTTCCGGATATTTTTCATTCCAAACGGATATCTATAATATTGCAATATTGGACAAGTAATCCAGTAACAAAAATTTTAAAAATGTCGAGTAGATTTTTCGGAAATTAACTTTTAAGACATTAAGATCTACTTTTTTGAGAAAAACAAAAAAATTGAAATATCTCAAAAACTATTGAGTTTTGCATAATGTATGTTAGGGCTAGATTTACTCCTTAGCTCATGCCCCATCACATCTCCAAAGGAATGTATCGAATTACCAGTAACCCTGTATATATATATATATGCTTTATCTCTCATTTTCATCACTAGTTTCAAATTTTCGGTTAGCCATGATGCTGGTGGTTTTGATATTCGTACAGTTTTATAAGGTGCATGAATATTCAATAAGTCTATAATATTTAGATTCCAAAAATCAATTATTTCATCTATAGATTAATAAGAATAAATTTTAGCCCAGTCTATAATCAACAAGTCTACTAAAAAATTGTTATAATCAAATTTTGAAAAATCCCTGAAGTTGTAAAAAAAATTGCTGCTGCTTTTCAGTTTTAATTTTTGATAAACAGTCAAGTGATCCGAAGTACCTTCCATACTTATAACATTAGTACTATCTGCTAAATCCTCAGCCGAACATACTATTAAATCTATTAAAGAGTTATCATGTTCTGTATTACATGTTGGTTGTGTAGCTAATTGACTTAAACCATATTTATTTAAAAAAACTGATGAGTTGGCTGGTATTACCATCATTTAGAGTAAAAAGTTTACATTAAAGTCATCACCGAATAATATAATATCGTGCTCTGGTAGAAATTGTGTTAGTGTATTTTCTAAAGATTCCATACAATAATTGAAATTTGCTGTAGGTGGCCTAGATAATGTTCCCAAGCATACACTTTTACCTGATATTTTTGTGGTTATCCAAAGTTGTTCTGGAGGACAGGCATTCTTTTCTTCCTTTTATCGTTTTCTGTATCACACGTGTCTTCCGAAAAATGACAAAATTTACAAAATATAACTAAATTAATTAGTATATTAGGGACGATAGTTTAAAGGGTTAGTGCATCTAGTTTTCTCTCTGTGCGTACCTAACGAGGTGGGTTCGACCCCCACCTATGCGAAGTAATTTTCAAATATAAATTACTCCCAAGAAGTCCATTATAAACTATTCGTGTATTATGTGAATGCAAGTAAATGCGACCTTACCTGGTAAAACTGATGCCTTAGAATGGATTTCATGCGATGTCTCTGTTGTCTCTCCTGTAGCAGGCATGTTATTAGGTAGATTTGGATCAGAACTATTACCACCTGGTTGTGCTTCATGTGGGGAATGTGGAGCACAGTTATCCTGTAAGGATGGCCTAGGTGCAACGGCCTGAGAAAGGATTTGTTCATGTTCCATTCGCAATACTTCGGCAAGACCAATTAATTCAGTTTTATCTAAAACAAAGAAGAATATGTTGTCTAAGCGATAAGTGTGATGTTCTGTCTTTATTACTTCGTTCAGTAATTGGTACAAGCTATATAGCGTAATATGAGGGCGACGTTCAACTATGTTGCTCTTCCAGGTAAGCCCCGAAGTGGCAAGTAGCAGCACATAGTATAATATAATGAATACGACTGTTTTCCAAGATAAATTAAACTGAATTGAAAATAAAACACAGTTAAATATATCAGTAATAACAGGAATAGTAATGACAATAAGAATTCCGCAAAGCCTAAGACATAAACATATTTAATTAACTTCTATTTGTTAGAAGTTAGGATTTGACTTCCCTTCTAAAAGGACGGACTTTATTCTACATGGTAAATGATTAACAATTTTTAAAGCATTGCAAGTAAAAGACCTTTCATATTGAGCGGTGGTATGCACAGGAATATACAGGGTGTCTCACCGGGAACTGAATCGATCGATATAGAGAAAAGTACGCATCAGAAAATTTTGAAAATTTAGATAATTACTAATGTCGGTGTGGCCAATCCAACTAAAATAATTACAAGCAGCTGGCACTTCCGCTTATACCGGAAGTCGATACCAACTTGCTTATTTCAAACGGAACGCCCTATATATTTTAGGGTTTTCGAAAAGAGCATAAAATTTTGAGTCGAAAATATGTAGCATATCCTATACCTAAACCTAGCCGTTTCAGAGATATTTGACATTTTAAAAAAAATTTGACAGGTGTAGTGTTCTGCAGGAACCGTTATAACTTTCTTCGTTTAAAAGATCCTCATTTGTTTCTTGTCACGTAAAAAGAACACAAGGAGAACCACGTTCTACAACTGAAATAAATTCAATAATATCATACCAAGTGTTCCGTTTTTCGCGTTACATTTTGTCAAATTCAAGCCGCGAAAACTTGTTTGGGTCAAATGGAACACCCCTGTATTTTTTTACGTCAAGTTGTGTAAAATTGAATTCCCTTTTTTCTGTTATTAGCATTGTGGGGGTTAAAGTTACAACTTTTTGAAATATTTGCCATTTTATTAGAAATTCATGAATTGTTGTAATCATTTCATCAAAATAGCCATGATTAGAAACAATCAGTCATTATCTTATGTCAAAAAATGCCAGCACGTTTAAATTATACCAACGAGAACTTTTTAAATTTGTTTATTATTTATGGAGAATGTGATAAAATAATATCAAGAACTTTCAGCACATTTGCTACTCGATATCCACAAAAACGCAAAATAACACTAACACTGTAAGATGCGTATTAATCGAATTGAAGATATGGCATGAATTAAAATAGCAGAGTTAAGATGAATTTAAAATATGATTTCATTTTAATTTAATAATTGCTCAAAATTCCGCCCTCGAACCTCGACACATTTTTCGCACCTTCGGATTAGTTCCTCATGGGTAGCTCTTCTAATTGAATCCTGTGATATGTTTTGAAATGCATTTCTTACTCTTTGCATACAATCTTCAATGGTTGTTAATGGTCTCTCATAAACTTCATTTTCAATAGTTCCCCAAATGAAATAATCCAGAACTGATAAATCAGGCTAGTGAGGAAGCCATAAGAAAGGTCCATTATTGGCAATCCATTGATCCTAAAAAGTTTATTGTAAATAAGTATTAATTAAATATGTGTTATGTGGGGGGGAGCACCGTCGTCCTGATAAAAAATGTTTCCGTGTTCAGCGAGAGGTAAATTTTCTAAATAGTTATTATTCAAATTTTGTAAGATATTCAGATATCTTTCACCTAAAAAAAAAAAAAAAATTTGCCTATACATATTAGCAGAAGAGAAAATTTAATTTACCGTCTAAATTTTCTTGATAAAATTGTAATGCCGCCACTCTATCGTTTCTTATGGCACAGTAAACATTGAACTGTCAACATTCCTGAAAGTTTCGCTCTCTGAACATATGAGGATTTGAGTCATTCCAATAATGCGAATTGTGTCTATTAAAAAGTCCATTTTTAGTAAATTTTGCTTCATCTGTCCATATAATATTTCCCAAATAAGAATTGTGACCCTCAGACCTTATTAGAATAAACTCACAAAAATTCTGTCTTCTCAGGAAATCTGTTTCTTTTAATCCTTGAACCATATGGAATGAAAACGGGCCAAACTTATGTTTTAATAAGATTCTGCAAATTGAATCCTTGCATAGTTCCCATTCCAGAGCAGCTTGTCTTAATGAAATCCTTGGAAATGCATGAACATATCCAGAACGACTATTTCAATGTTTTCGTCATCAACAATAGGCTTCTTTGCATTTTTGCCTTGACAGAGTCATAATTTAAAAAAATTTCCAGTGTGCATTTTACAGTGTTTTTTGACGGTTTCTGTTTTTCTGGATATCGAGTAGCAAATGTGCTGCAAGTTCGTGATATTACTTTATCACATTCTCCATAAATAATAAACAAATTTAAAAAGTCTTCGTGGGTGTAGTTTAAATGTACTGGAATTTTTTGACTGATTGTTTCTAATCATGGCTATTTTGATGAAATGGTTACAACAATTCATGAACTTCTAATAAAATCGCAAATATTTCAAAAAGTTGTAACCTTAACCCTCACAATGCTAATATCAGAAAAAAGGGAATTCAATTTTACACAACTTGACAGAGTGTTCCATTTGACCTAAACAAGTTTTCGCGGTTTGAAATTGACAAAATGGAACGCGAAAAACGGAACACTTTGTATGATATTATTGAACTTATTTCAGTTGTAGAACGTAGTTCGCCTTGTATTCTTTTTATGTGACAAGAAGCAAATGAGGATCTTTTACACGAAGAAAGTTATAACGGTTCTTGCAAACCGTTGCACCTGTCAAAATTTCTATAAAATGTCAAATATCTCTGAAGCGGCTAGGTTTAGGAATAGGATATGATACATATTCTCGATTCAGAATTTTATGCTCTTTTCGAAAACCCTAAAATATATAGGGTGTTCCATTTGAAATAAGCAAGTTGGTATCGACTTCCGGTGTAAGCGGAAGTGCCAGCTGCTTGTAATTATTTTAGTTGGATTGGCCACACCGACATTAGTAATTATCTAAATTTAAAAAAATTTCTGATGCGTACTTTTCTCTATATCCATCGATTCTTTTTTTAACAGAGCCAGCCAATAAACAGTATTAGAATAGAGATAAAGAGACACAATTAAAATATCACAAAGTTTAAGTTTTAAATCTAAGTTAGAATTTCCTTATGCATGTATAAAAGTAGTTATAATATGATTTTTGAATGAGATTACTAGCATGTTTAATAAGTCCATATCTAACAAAACACCGAGGTTTTTACAGCAACCTCTAAATTTTAAAATTTGGTTATTAATAAGAATTTTATTAAAGCTAAGGCCTTTTTGTTTTCTCAAATAGTAAAACCTCTGTTTTGGTTTCATTTAAAATTAATCCAAGAGCTTTAGAGACGATTGAAATTTGATCTTAATCCGAGTTTATTGCAATGATAGCCCTAATCAGATCATGAGGAAGGAAATATAAATAAATTTGTGCATCATCCGCATACTGGTGCATACTGCAGTTTGTAAGATAACTATTATAGTCAGCGGTATAGATTGAGAACAATAAGGGCCCAAGGATACTACCCTGCGAAACACCTTTAGTGGTACGTTTTATGTTGTACAAATTTCCATTAGCAGTAACTCCTTGAGATCTATTCGAAAAATAATTTTCAAAAAGTAAAACAGAAGAATGACAACCTAAAATACCTCAGTTTTTTGCATAAAATAACGTGGTCAAGAGTGTCAAAGGCTTTACTAAAGTCTAGCAATGTTAGAATTGTACTCATATTTTTATCAGGAGCTCTATAAATATCATCTGTTAATTTTAGTAATGCAGATGCCGTACTGTAATTGGTACGGAAACCCGATTGAATACTTGGCAAAATCTTTCTTCTTCTTAAAAAAATATTTATTGATTAGCAAAAATTTTCTCTAATAATTTAGATATGGTTGGTAAAATGCTTATGGGTGAAAAATGGCAATATTCTGTAGAGTTGCTAGTTTTCGAAATAAGAATTACGTATGCTCTCTTCCACATGCTAAGAAAGGTATTTTGGTTGAGACACGTGCTAATTATGTATGTTAGAAATTCACTCGAATGTGGCAGAACTAAAGATAACATATTTAGATCAATACCATAGGGCACCTTTTAGCATTAGCTTTTATACATCGAAATATTTTTTCAAATTCTTCAATAGAAACTTTGACAAAATTAAATCCTGCATCAATACTTAAATTATGGTTACGATATTTTTCCAATATTAAAGAATTACTGTGAGTTGGCGGTAAGTTGGGCATACTATCAACAAAATAATCATTAAGTGAATTAACATCAATAACATGAGATGAAGTATGCTTGTCTTTATAATGTTCAAATATTTCAACGTTTTCCAAAATTCTTTTGTGTTCGTTTTAGATTTATGTTGTAACTTTCTTTTCTAATTTAACAGTTGAGTTGACTAAATTTCTTATATTTTTATAATAGTTCCAAGTGGCTGCTGCTTTTACCTTTTACAACGTATATATACAGGCTGTCTATTTTATTAGGGCACTCGAGAATATCTGACTTAGTATCGGTCGTACAAAAAAAATATATATATATTTTTACGAAAATTGTGCCGATTTATATAACCTACAAAATGGTTTAAAGGCATTTGAAATCCATGGCCTACTTTAAGAGTTATGGCGGAAAATATCTAAAATGTGGAAAAGGTCTAGGCCAAATATTTCCGTTATTTGAAGAGATACGAGAAAAATTCTAAGGCAAAATTTTTTTGCAAAACAGTGTTTCAACGAGGTTTTATCTAATTTTTTTCAAAAGCGCTGTATTTTGAGAATTACTCTTCAGGCTGTTAAAAAAATTATTTTGAAACGGGCGGGAAATTGAAATTAAATTAAATAGAGTATTTTCCTCCCTTTTCAACGATATATCACATGCCATATTTATTCATTGGTACTACGTTAGTAATTATAAAAACATTTTTTTTAAACCAATAAATTTTTTTTTAACAAGCATTATACTTGCCGTGTAGAAGTATGATTAAATAAGACGATAAAATAATTCAATAAGTTATTCAAATCTTTGCTATAATAAAACATTAACACAATTAAGAAGAATAAAGTAAATTCAGATAACAAAAACAAAATAATAATCAAGAAAGCAACATGGAGCAATTATGGAAAGAGTATTCGCAGTTATGCCAATGTATAGAGGTCCTCCATAAATGCGTCACTCCTTGCTCAGAAAGTTAAAATGTCCTTACCAATTAATTTAAGTATAATATCCATTTTTTTGTATTTCATGATTTCACTATTATTTCAATTATTTTAAAATGGTTATGAACAAACTTGACAATTTAATTTTTTGACAGATTATCTCAGTTAATACTTAAACTCTCTCTCAATCACACTCATTTAAGAATTTAGAATTTTCAAAAATGATTTTCACTCACATTGATTGATTGAAACAGATTTCCACAAGCACTACAGCCGAATAAAACTCTGTTCAGAAAATTAGCATGAGACTGAAAAATAATGGTTCCTTTTCAAAGAAGAAGACAAGGTTGAACAGTGTTACTGATAATGTAAATATGGTAAACCAAGAAAATTTGGAAACATCATTAAGAGAAATTCAAATTGCTTCTCATATAAATAAAACAAGTGCTAGAAAAACTTTAAAGAAAAATGGTTACCAGGGTTATAAAGCCAAAAAAGTTCACAATTTACAAGCGCGGGACAAACCAAGGAGGACTGTTGGAAAAGAAGCGTGCCGATCCATTAATATGTAGTAAAATACTTTGGTCCGACGAGGCAAATTTTTCCAATAATGGATTTTTTAATCGCAATATTCATTACAAATGGACTTCTGAAAATACACATTGGCATAGACCTACTGGGTTTCAAAATCATTTTTCAATAAATGTGTGGATAGGTATTTTAGGCACCAATTTAATAGGTCCATATTTTTATGATGGCCACCTCAATGGTCAAAGGTACCTAAACTTTTTGAGAAATGAATTTAATGAATTCTTAGATGACCTGACACAACTTTCAATATTTTCAACAAGATGGTACTCCTCCCCATAATTCCCAGATTTGCCTAGATTATTTAGACGAAATTTTGCCTCAACATTGGATAGGTACCAATGGATTTATTTGATGGCCCCCTCGTTCTCCAGATATAACCCCAATGGATTTTTTTCTATGGGGTATATTAAAGATAAGGTGTTTTCGACGACACCGCAAAATGTAGAGGACTTAAAAGCTCGAATTCAACAGGCATGTATTACAGTTACCCCCGAAATGCTGAGTAATGTTTTAAATGCAGTGCCTCGCCGCGCTCGATTGTGCATAAGAAATCACGGTGGACACTTTGAACACTTGATATGATATCTTAAAAATTATTTTGAGGATTAGATAAATATTAATGTTCTGTGTGCTATATTCTTTTTATTATTAATTTGTTTTTGTTACCTGAATTTACTTTATTCTTCTTAATTGTGTTAATGTTTTATTATAGCAAAGATTTGAATAACTTATTGAATTATTTTATCGTTTTATTTAGTCATACTTCTCCACGGCAAGTATAATGCTTGTTAAAAAAAAATTATTGGTTTTAAAAAAATGTTTTTATAATTACTAACGTAGTACCAATGAATAAATATGGCATGTGATATATCGTTGAAAAGGGAGGAAAACACTATTTAATGGCGCCAATTCCCGCCCGTTTCAAAATAATGTTTTTAACAGCCCGAAGAGTAATTCTCAAAATACAGCTGTTTTAACAACAGATTTTCGCCTTAGAATTTTTCTCGTATCTCTTCAAATAACGGACATATTTGGCCTAGACGTTTTCCGCATTTTAGATATTTTCCGCCATTACTCTTAAAGTTGGCCGTGGATTTCAAATATCTTTAAACCATTTTGTAGGTTATATAAATCGGCACAATTTTCATAAAAATATTTTTTTTTGTACGGCCGATATTAAGTGAGATATTCTCGAGGGCCCTGATAAAATGGACAGCCTGTATATACATGCTTTATCTCTCATTTTCATCATTAGTTTAAAATTTTCGGTTAGCCATGATGCTGGTGGTTTTGATATTCGTACAGTTTTTTATGGTGCGTGAATATTCAATAAGTCTATAATATTTAGATTCCAAAAATCAATTATTTCATCTATAGATTGATAATTATAAATTTTAGCCCAGTTTATAGTCAACAAGTCTACTAAAAAATTGTTATAATCAAATTTTGAAAAATCCCTGAAGTTGTAATAAAAATTACTGCTGCTTTTCTGCTGCTTACTTATAACATTAGTACTATCTGCTAAATCCTCAGCCGAACATACTATTAAATCTATTAAAGAGTTATCATTTTCTGTAGTACATGTTGGCTGTGTAGCTAATTGACAAACCATATTGTCAAAAGGAAGGGAAAAAATTTCATATATTTTTAAAAGATAAATTATATTCAATAAATTTAAAGTACAAAGTCATCAACCTAAATTCTATAATTTGTTTACATTATTTCTTATACATTGCAAAATTAACAAACATTAAATTCAAACAAAGTATTGCAAAACAGGTGTGTCAGTTTAATTAAGCAATTGCATAGACTGCAATAATTTTGAGGAACAGGTCATAACTAAATTTTAATATCATTGGCGTTTGGGGTTTGAGAGAGTGCAGTTAAAAGTACAGAAAAAATATCTCCTTGGCCTGATGGAGTGCTGGGCAGTGACAATAATTATGTAAGTAAGATTTGTTCATTTTCATTAGTTTGAAGTTCACCCATCTCATATTGTCTCAAATTAAATAAATGTCATTTATATATTTTTTAAAGCTGTCTTTTACTTTCTGCCATCCGAGTTACCCCCCAGTGCGTATATGGCCTAGAGGAGGCCGGTACGTAACAATATTTATTTTAAAAACTGATGAGTTGGCTGGTATTACCATCATTTAGAGTAAAAAAGTTTACATTAAAGTCATCGCCGAATAATATAATATCGTGCTCTGGTAGAAATTGTGTTGTAAGATTCCGTACAATAATTGAAATTTGCTGTAGGTGGCCTAGATAATGTTCCCAAGCATACACTTTTACCTGATATTTTTGTGGTTATCCAAAGTTGTTCTGTAGGACAGTCATTCTCTTCTTCCTTTTATCGTTTTCTGTATCACATGTTTCTTCCGAAAAATGACAAAATTTACAAAATATAACTAAATTAATTAGTATATTAGGGACGATAGTTTAAAGGGTTAGTGCATCTAGTTTTCTCTCTGTGCGTACCTAACGAGGTGGGTTCGACCCCCACCTATGCGAAGTAATTTTCAAATATAAATTACTCCCAAGAAGTCCATTATAAACTATTCGTGTATTATGTGAATGCAAGTAAATGCGACCTTACCTGGTAAAACTGATGCCTTAGGATGGATTTCATGCGATGTCTCTGTTGTCTCTCCTGTAGCAGGCATGTTATTAGGTAGATTTGGATCAGAACTATTACCACCTGGTTGTGCTTCACGTGGAGAATGTGGAGCACAGTTATCCTGTAAGGATGGCCTAGGTGCAACGGCCTGAGAAAGGATTTGTTCATGTTCCATTCGCAATACTTCGGCAAGACCAATTAATTCAGTTTTATCTAAAACAAAGAAGAATATGTTGTCTAAGCGATAAGTGTGATGTTCTGTCTTTATTACTTCGTTCAGTAATTGGTACAAGCTATATAACGTAATATGAGGGCGACGTTCAACTATGTTGCTCTTCCAGGTAAGCCCCGAAGTGGCAAGTAGCAGCACATAGTATAATATAATGAATACGACTGTTTTCCAAGATAAATTAAACTGAATTGAAAATAAAACACAGTTAAATATATCAGTAATAACAGGAATAGTAATGACAATAAGAATTCCGCAAAGCCTAAGACATAAACATATTTAATTAACTTCTATTTGTTAGAAGTTAGGATTTGACTTCCCTTCTAAAGCTGATAATACTAAGGACGGGCTTTATTCTACATGGTAAAAGATTAACAATTTTTAAAGCATTGCAAGTAAAAGACCTTTCATATTGAGCGGTGGTATGCACAGGAATATACAGGGTGTCTCACCGGGAACTGAATCGATCGATATAGAGAAAAGTACGCATCAGAAAATTTTGAAAATTTAGATAATTACTAATGTCGGTGTGGCCAATCCAACTAAAATAATTACAAGCAGCTGGCACTTCCGCTTATACGGGAAGTCGATACCAACTTGCTTATTTCAAATGGAACGCCCTATATATTTTAGGGTTTTCGAAAAGAGCATAAAATTTTGAGTCGAAAATATGAAGCATATCCTATACCTAAACCTAGCCGTTTCAGAGATATTTGACATTTTAAAAAAAATTTGACAGGTGCAATGTTTAGCAAGAACCTGTTGTCGAGGCCAAGAAAAGGCTATTTAAATTATTTAAATTCAATCAATTGTCATCGGCAGATGAGAAAAAATCGCGAAAAATTCGGGACCAAAATTATTTTTTTCACACAAAATTCATTATAACTTTCTAAACATTAAAGTACGCGCATTCACAAAATCATTTTCGAAAACTACAGGAAAAGACCTTTCATTTGACGTATCGTACAGCCCGATACGATAAACACCAAAAAAGTTATAGGGCAAAACAGCCCCAACACATAGCACAAAATAGCCACGTGGCGAGGCCCTGCAGCGCAACAGCTCGCGGCCGGCAAAGCCCGTGCTACGTCACACCGCCGGGAAACTATAAATATGCGCACGCCCGCTAGCCCTGCATCAGTTCGTTCGTGACCAGCATCGAGTAAACATCGAACAGTTCGCGCCTGCCTTTGACACCTCTACCTGAGGACTCTATTGTATTATAGTAAATAGTTATTTTTTTCCACAACCTGCCTAATTAGTAGTTTGGAGTGCACAGTAGGGGTGAAAGTGAAGTGGGTGTTACTATATCATAAAAGAAATCGTTATGAACACCAGGAGTCGATCTAGGCAGAGGGACGGCGTCCCATCTAGCCAGGTAGACTCGCCACCAACACAGAGCCGTTCGCCCCAGGTCCCGGACGCTCTCGTTACTAGTCAAGAGGACTCAGGTCTGGTAGGGGAAATGGTGAACCCCTTGTCGCCCAACGTCGCGGCCCGTCAAATTCTCATCAGTCAAGAGGACTCAGGTCTGGTAGGGGAAATGGTGAACCCCTCGTCGCCCAACGTCGCGGCCCGTCAAATTTTCATCAGTCGAGAGGACTCAGGTCTGGTAGGGGAAATGGTGAACCCCTTGTCGCCCAACGTCGCGGCCCGTCAAATTCTCATCAGTCAAGAGGACTCAGGTCTGGTAGGGGAAATGGTGAACCCCTTGTCGCCCAACGTCGCGGCCCGTCGATTTTTCACCGGTCAATGGGATTCAGCCCCGGCCAGCCAGGGGGCTGCCCCTAGCCATAGTACATATACAAACCTAGGAAGGGGACAAGAAGCACAGCCCTTCCTCACACCATCCACTAGCCAACGCCGACCTACTACAACCACGGACTCCACAACCAGAAGCCTTCAAGGAGTGCAGCCACCGCCATTAGTAATGCCTGCTACCCCTGCTCTCACCCCAAGTGGGAGGAACCCAAGCCAAGCTGATGCAATAACCCAGGCACTCACACAAGCATTGCAACAGCTAACGAACACCACAGAAATACTCCTGCAGCACCTAGCCCTACAGACGAGGACAAGCCACGACCCTCCGGCTTCGCCCCGGGCCACTTCGGGCCCTATGCAAACAACCTCACAGCCACTTCTGGAATTGGAAGGAGAACATGGCATACCACCGATACAACCACAGCCGGCATCGTACGGGGCGGAAACGGGCCCGGCCCACCAAACAGCCGCAGACGCCGCCGTTCGTAGACATGGCTCCCAGCAACGTGGGGCTTCAAGAGCTTCCACACACGCAGCGGAAGGATCCCTGGATGGGGATGCTCATGACCCTGAGCACAAATCAAAACTATCAAACAAAATTCTGGGAGAACAAGCCCAGTGGCGCCCAACTGAACAACAACCAACAGTGCAGCTAGTACCACAACAAGGTCCCACAACCCAACAACAAACAACGGTGCAGCTAGTACCACAACAAGACATCACAAACCAACAACAACCAACGGTGCAGCTAGTACCACAACAAGGTCCCACAACCCAACAACAAACAACGGTGCAGCTAGTACCACAACAAGACACCACCAACCAACAGCAACCAACGATGCAGCCAGTCCCGGCCGAACCTCCAGCAGAGCAAACCACACGACCAGCTCCCCTGATGATGCCAACAGTGGAGTCGGAGCCAACAGCGCAAACGGTGCTACAACAGGCCATGCACAAGCAACTCATGGAAGTCGTGGCTACAGCAACAAAAGCAGCAGTTCAAGCGGCCACGGAAGCTAGGACTGGGCAGCTAGATGTAAGGACCCTACCCACATTCGCAGGAAGGGAATGGGAAGACCCAGAAAAATTCCTAAATACATTAGAAGAAGCCATGGACAGGAACCAAATCCAAGCAAGAGACAGGGTGAGGATCACTCTTGGACAACTGGAAGGCCACGCCAAAGGGATGTTTGAGGTGTTCCAGCCCCTCAACCTGGACTTCGAAACTTTGAGGCACCGCTTGATCCTCAAATACAACGATCCTTCCCTCTTGGGAAGTTTGAGGTCTCGCCTGCACGGCGAACGACAAAAGGAGGACGAGCTAGCTGCAGTGTTCATTCAACGCAAGATGGGACTGCACAAAAGAGTAGAGCCGTACACTTCGGAAGAACAAATCACATGCGAGGTACGGGAACTGCTTCGACCAGAAATCCGATATGCTACCAGGACCATGACAATCAAAACCCTAGAGGACTTAGGTCGGGCCGCCGACTGGGCCGAGGTCGATTTCCAAGAGCTCCAACGCCACCTGCGACCAATACCAAGGCCAGCACCACCTACAACTCGACCACCCGTCAATTGTCAATCTGAACTACCACAGGAGCCCCCCAGTCCATGCAGAGGATGCGGTGGATGGCACTTCCACCGGGACTGCCCAGTACTCAAAGAACAAATAAGGCAACGTCAGCAACAGCCACCTCAACAACAGCAACAGCCATCAAGACCGCCACAGCAGCAACAACAAGGACCACAACCCGGGCCCTCTAACGAAGCGGCAAGGAACCAGGGAAACGCGAACAGGGTCGGCGCAAGCCAGGGCGCGCGACCCCAACAATCGTAGACGCCACCATCAGCACCACATCCGCCATTGGCCCTTCATCACGGATATGGACGGAAGTCAATGGACGTAGACTACTGGCACTACTGGACAGTGGTGCCACCCATAGCTTCATAAAAAAAGAGTACGTACAACCCGAAGCAATCCAGCCCACCCAGATGCGCGTACGATTAGCTGCCACTGACCAAGTTTACTACTCCAGGGGAAGCATCCAAGTTAACCTGGTAGCCGGAGAATACACAGCAACCACAAAATTCCATCTCCTAGATGCCATCACCGAGGACGCCATTCTAGGACAAGACTGGCTACGTCAACACCAAGCGATCATGGATTTCCAGCGAGGTTGCGTTCATGTGGGCCTGCACCAGAGGCACACACTATTTTGGCTCATGGACCGTCAAGCACCAACCCAAGCTAGCGAGTTCGACGTCAGCCCTGATCAGCTACCCACCACCCACCAGGAAAAATACATTCGCCTGATCCACAACTTCCAGGAGGTCTTTGACGAGGCGCTTCATCAACCCACAACGAAGTTGGCCATGCACGAGATCCGCCTGAAGGAAGACGCTCCTTTCAAGATTCGACGATACCAATACTCCGCCAACAACAAAGCAATCATCACGGAAGAAGTGAAGAAAATGTTAGCCGCTGGGGTCATCCGACGAAGCCACAGCAGGTATTGTTCGCCAATAGTCATTGTCAACAAGAAAAACGGCCAACCAAGGTTCTGCGTGGACTACCGTAAACTGAACTCCCAGACCTATGAGGAAGTGAGTCAGCTGCCGCCCATTCGAGAGACGATAAGGGAACTTGGAGCTGCGAAGATTTTCACCTCCCTCGACCTCAAGAGCGGGTACTGGCAGGTACCCATGGCCGAAGCCAGTATACCCCTCACCGCATTCAGTACCCCGGACGGGGCAACGTACGAATTTTTGGTGATGCCATTTGGACTCCGTAACGCACCCTCAACATTTCAGAAGCTGATGACGGAAGTACTCGCCGACTACGTGGATGTGTTCGTCAAGGTATATCTTGATGATATAATTGTCTATTCTGAGACCCATGAAGACCACATCAGACATTTGACGTTAGTCCTGGAGAGGCTCCAGATCCACGAGCTACACTGCGGAATTCAGAAATGTCGCTTCGGGGCAGAAGAACTGGAATACTTAGGGTATCGAATCACCGCAACAAAGAACACACCTCAAGAAAAGCATGTCATCCAGATCCAGGAATTCCCCACACCCAAGACTAAGAAGGAACTGCAGGCCTTCCTAGGAACCGCAAACTGGCTCCGTGAATTCGTCCCGGAATTCACCGAAATCACAGCACCCATGACAACCCTCACCGGAAAACAGCGCTTCCAGTGGACACCGGAGGCAGACGCAGCATTCCAGAAGGTGAAGGAAGTCCTCTCCAAACCACTTTCGCTCTTCAGACCAGAACCAGGGCTCCCCTACGTCCTCCAGACGGACGCCAGCACCATGGGGATGGGCGCAGTCCTGTTCCAGCGTACTCCGCAAGGTGAAAGGAGGATCATCTCGTGCTCCAGTGCCAAATTCACAGGACCAGAAAAACGATATCATGCAAACGAACAAGAGACATTGGCAGTAGTGTGGGCGTGCCGGAGGTACCGCCACTGGCTGGAAGGCCAGACATTCACACTGGTCACCGATAGTCGAGCACTCACCTGGCTCAACCAATTCAAGGATGAACGTGCAAAGCTAACCAGATGGGCGCTCCAACTCCAAGAATACAACTTCACTGTGGAACACTGTCCTGGTAAACAAAATCAACTCCCAGACTTCCTGTCAAGACACCCCAGGGAGCCCATGCCAAGCTCCATCGGCGACGATGACCGCCTGCTACCTCCCGAGGACCACCGCGACGTCCCAGCTACCATGGCAGAGGTCATCCCCGATGTCAACGGCTACACGATCCCAGGGAAAATCAACGCCGCTCGCCGAGAACCCCCCGATGTTCCCGAGGTAATCTTCGATTCGGACGACGAAGAAGACGAGAAGCGATCGTACTCCACCACGGACACCGAAACCAACTCAGAGGAAGACGACGAGGAGGACCTACCTAATCACAGCCCACCTCAGCCCCCAGCTCCAAGGCCAACTGGCGAACACGCTCCGCTGCAGGAAGCAGCGCTGAACCAGGTCGAGGAGCGCAACGACGAGGACAACGACGAGGAGGCTGACGACGAGGTCAACAACGAGGAGAACAACGACGATAGGCCAGCAAATCTTTTCCAACAAGTCCAGCAGGAACAACTCCGTGACGAGACCATCTCAGCCGCTATCCATTTCTGGCGAGTCTTCCAGCAGCAGGACCCAGACATACCAGTGGAACCATGGGAGAGACGACTGCGAGACGACTTCATCGTAGAAGACGGCCACCTCTGGCACAAAACAACGGACGATCGAAGGCAGCTCGTAGTACCAGAAAACCTATGGGCAAGAGTTATCCACACTTACCACGACTCCGTCTTCGCAGGTCACCCAGGTCGTGATGAAACCTTCCGAGCCATTGACAAACTCTACCACTGGACAGGAATTCGCCGCCACGTACGATCCCACGTCCGCCTGTGCATGGTATGCACGGCAACCAAAAGAGGCCCACTCCAAGAAGCCGCCCCACTGCGTCCCAGGCCACCAACCAGGCCGTGGCAAGTCCTCAGCATCGACGTCATGGGCCCTTATGTGCCTACTGTTGCTAAAAATCGCTTTCTTATTGTTGTTACAGATACCTGCTCAAAATGGGTTGAGGCCAAAGCCGTTCCAAATGCCACTGCAACTACCATCCGCAACTTCCTGGAGGAAGTCTGTCAAAGATGGGGATACCCAGAAGCAGTCATTTCGGACAACGCCACCGCCTTCCTCGCCAGGGCATTTTCCAAATTTCTGACGGACCACGGTATCCAGCAGTATACATCCCCAGTATACCAACAAAGAGCCAACCCGGTCGAACGTCGCTGCCAAGAAATCAAGAAGGCCCTTAGGGAGAAGCTCCGCAACAAAGACGCCAGAAAATGGGACGCAGTCATCAACCAAATCCTTTTTACCCTCCGGAACAGGCAAAATGCCGCCACTGGATACTCGCCAAGCGAAATGTTGTTGGGAACGTCATTACCCAGGCCAGGCGAATGGCAGCATCCTCAGCAACGCCAGCCGTTACCAGAGCCCAAACAAGCCGCCGAGGAAAGAAGGAAGCAAGCCAAACGACGCCAGATAATATTCCAGAGGAACCTCTACCCCAGGCCCAGACAAGCCAAAGTCCATTTCGAAGTAGGAGATATGGTAATCACGAGAGGATTCAAGGAAGCTCGGCCAGCCTTCGGCCCAACATGGGAAGGTCCATACCCAGTTGTGAAAGTGTTGGGAGATAACACTTACGAAGTAGATCGCAACGGAATCCAGGCCCCAATCCATATCGATGACCTCAGGCCGATGCCCAGACCACAGCAACGTGTCCAGGTACCTCCCGAGGTGCAGCAACTTTTCCAACCCGAGGAAGGAAACGCCGAGTCCGACCAGGACGAGGCGCAACATGACCCTGGGGGGCAACCCTCAGAAGACGGATTTCAACCCAACCCTGAGGGAAAGGGACCCTCAGACGAAAGGCAGCCAGAACCAGGCCCATCCCGGAACCAAGACCTCACCCGCGACATCCTTGCGATTTTGTGAGCAACCCAATCCAACATATTTATTTTTGTAAAATAAAATACATTAGTTTAAGTTGAGTTACATTAGTTTAAGTTGAGTTACATTAGTTTAAGTTGAAATATCTTAATCCTATCTTATCTTGTACATTATCTATTACTCATATCCATGCCTTTTATAAATAAAAGTCACAATTTAGGGGGGTGGTGTCATCGGCAGATGAGAAAAAATCGCGAAAAATTCGGGACCAAAATTATTTTTTTCACACAAAATTCATTATAACTTTCTAAACATTAAAGTACGCGCATTCACAAAATCATTTTCGAAAACTACAGGAAAAGACCTTTCATTTGACGTATCGTACAGCCCGATACGATAAACACCAAAAAAGTTATAGGGCAAAACAGCCCCAACACATAGCACAAAATAGCCACGTGGCGAGGCCCTGCAGCGCAACAGCTCGCGGCCGGCAAAGCCCGTGCTACGTCACACCGCCGGGAAACTATAAATATGCGCACGCCCGCTAGCCCTGCATCAGTTCGTTCGTGACCAGCATCGAGTAAACATCGAACAGTTCGCGCCTGCCTTTGACACCTCTACCTGAGGACTCTATTGTATTATAGTAAATAGTTATTTTTTTCCACAACCTGCCTAATTAGTAGTTTGGAGTGCACAGTAGGGGTGAAAGTGAAGTGGGTGTTACTATATCATAAAAGAAATCGTTATGAACACCAGGAGTCGATCTAGGCAGAGGGACGGCGTCCCATCTAGCCAGGTAGACTCGCCACCAACACAGAGCCGTTCGCCCCAGGTCCCGGACGCTCTCGTTACTAGTCAAGAGGACTCAGGTCTGGTAGGGGAAATGGTGAACCCCTTGTCGCCCAACGTCGCGGCCCGTCAAATTCTCATCAGTCAAGAGGACTCAGGTCTGGTAGGGGAAATGGTGAACCCCTCGTCGCCCAACGTCGCGGCCCGTCAAATTTTCATCAGTCGAGAGGACTCAGGTCTGGTAGGGGAAATGGTGAACCCCTTGTCGCCCAACGTCGCGGCCCGTCAAATTCTCATCAGTCAAGAGGACTCAGGTCTGGTAGGGGAAATGGTGAACCCCTTGTCGCCCAACGTCGCGGCCCGTCGATTTTTCACCGGTCAATGGGATTCAGCCCCGGCCAGCCAGGGGGCTGCCCCTAGCCATAGTACATATACAAACCTAGGAAGGGGACAAGAAGCACAGCCCTTCCTCACACCATCCACTAGCCAACGCCGACCTACTACAACCACGGACTCCACAACCAGAAGCCTTCAAGGAGTGCAGCCACCGCCATTAGTAATGCCTGCTACCCCTGCTCTCACCCCAAGTGGGAGGAACCCAAGCCAAGCTGATGCAATAACCCAGGCACTCACACAAGCATTGCAACAGCTAACGAACACCACAGAAATACTCCTGCAGCACCTAGCCCTACAGACGAGGACAAGCCACGACCCTCCGGCTTCGCCCCGGGCCACTTCGGGCCCTATGCAAACAACCTCACAGCCACTTCTGGAATTGGAAGGAGAACATGGCATACCACCGATACAACCACAGCCGGCATCGTACGGGGCGGAAACGGGCCCGGCCCACCAAACAGCCGCAGACGCCGCCGTTCGTAGACACAATAAGTCACAATTTATAGCTTAGCATCATTACACATTCATATCTCAGCTCGAATTAAATACAACGCAATAGACGCGCTAAGACTATATCAACGCTTGGGATCCCGTCCGCCTGGGCATGACTGGGCGGGGACGACACGACGCAGCAGGCGGCCCCAGCCGCTCATCCGGCACACAGCGTTCCAAACGCCAGCCGACCTAACGCTCAGAGCTCCGTCCGCCCCGATGTCTACAGGATCGCGGCAAGGTTTCAGCAGCAGTCAGTTCACTCCGGGTACTCATCGATACAACTACTACATCATCAAGCAGTCCAGTTCCGGTGCTCAACGAGTAAACATCAACAAGCAGTCTACAGAACTTCAAGAATTTCATCCGACGAACCGAGACACAGTACGGCGTCTCAGATACTAGTCCCTGCACTTTATCTGAACCCTACTGGCGTTAGGAGAAGGATCATATCCGTCGACGCGACGCGACTTTCAACCGTTCTACGTTACTATTTATTTGTGTTAGCTAGTAAAGTTAGGGATAAAATCAATATTAAATTAAATTGTGCAACGACGTCGACAGAGTTCTGCTTAACGTTACAATTAATTGGTATCCAGTCTTTTATTTCGTCGCAACGACCTATATCAGGCAAAAGCGCCTGTTCATTTGCACAAAGTGGGGTACCTTGCACCAAAAGCGGTGCCTGTGTATGACAGCTTACAAAGTTGCAACAAGGGGGTAGCAGCAATACCCTCCGAAAATCAGAAAATCGTCAAACCCATCACAAAACTTCAGAAATCGGCCCTGAGAACTCGTCCACCTATCACAGATCTACGAAACACTACTGTCGAGGCTGCTGGCGCCCATAAATCTCAAAATTCGTAGTCTCCGACAAAAAACATTTTTTTATTTTTTCACAACCACAACCCCTATTTTCGTAGACAAACCGTTATAACTTTCTTCGTGTAAAAGATCCTCATTTGTTTCTTGTCACGTAAAAAGAACACAAGGAGAACCACGTTCTACAACTGAAATAAATTCAATAATATCATACCAACTGTTCCGTTTTTCGCGTTACATTTTATTTATTTATTTATTTATTTATAATAGTACACTGTTCTACAGGTAAAGAACCCAATTACAGAACAGGAAGATAAGAAAAAAAACAAAAACACTAATAAATAAGCTCTATACAATAAGAAAGATAAAATATTAAACATGTCAAAATATCAACTATGCATTAATAGAACAAGAACATAGATTAAGTACGATTATGTACAACATAAAGACGGTTAAAATAAATACAAAAACTATACAGGACTCAACAAAATAGTAAGAAAAAACAAAGCAAAAGAACAAAGCTCATTTTAAATAATACATTCCAATATCATTGAGACTGCAACTAAATATATCAAGACGGCTACCATTAGCATTACAGATATTGCACACTGTATAAAGCGGGGAGTGTTTAAGAACATTAGTACGAGATGTTGACAGATAAAAAGTTAGGCTATTCCTTGAGTTTACCCTGGGTACCATAGAATTTAATTTAGCCAATAATTCTTGGCAATCAATAATATTATGTATTATTTTAAAAAGGAATGCCTGAGAAAAATATTTACGCCTACTCTCAAGACTTGTCATGCCATGTTTATGAAGCAGCTCCTCTTGCGGAACACCTAAGGGTGGGTAAACACCGTCCGATTTAAAACTAAGGGACTTTAAAAATCGACGTTGGACTGATTCCAAATTATTGATATAAGTGATGTAATATGGGGACCATACAAGAGAAGCGTACTCGAGCTTAGATCTAATAAAGGTAAAATAGACAGGTTTAATTGCGTCTAACCGAGTAAAATCACGACAATTTCGCACCAAAAACCCATACGTCTTACTGACTTCTAAGGTAATGGTGTCAACGTGAGCGGCAAAAGAAAGCTTGGTATAAAAAATTACGCCAAGATCGCGAAAGGTGGAGGAGCGGTTCAGATTGACATTATCCAGGTTGTAATCAAAACTTATATGCGTGGATTTTGTAGAAAAAGACATGACATTGCATTTGCTGACATTTAATGACAACTTGTTTTCGTGACACCAAACTTTAACACTGTCAAGTTCCTTTGAAGACGCAGACAATCATTGAAGCTGTTAACGTTATCATAAATCTTTAAATCATCCGCATAAATAAGACAATTCGCATCCAACACATCTACAATATCGTTTATAAAAATAATAAACAACAGGGGGCCAAGGATGGACCCCTGTGGAACTCCAGATGTTACCGTATATTCAGCAGACTTAGAACCATTGGATACAACATATTGAGTCCTGTCATATAGGTATGACCTAATAAAGTTTAATAGGGAATCAGATAAGCCGAATAAATGCAGTTTGTGAAGTAGCATTTTGTCAAATTCAAGCCGCGAAAACTTGTTTGGGTCAAATGGAACACCCCTGTATTTTTTTACGTCAAGTTGTGTAAAATTGAATTCCCTTTTTTCTGATATTAGCATTGTGGGGGTTAAAGTTACAACTTTTTGAAATATTTGCGATTTTATTAGAAATTCATGAATTGTTGTAATCATTTCATCAAAATAGCCATGATTAGAAACAATCAGTCATTATCTTATGTCAAAAAAAAAATTATACCAACGAAAATTTGTGTATTATTTATGGAGAATGTGATAAAGTAATATCAAGAACTTGCAGCACATTTGCTCCTCGATATCCACAAAAACTCAAAATAACACTAACACTGTAACATGCGAATTAATCGAATTGAAGATATGGCATGAACTAAAATAGCAGAGATAAGATCAATTTAAAATATGATTTCATTTTAATTTAATAATTGCTCAAAATTCCGCCCTCGAACCTCGACACATTTTTCGCACCTTTGGATTAGTTCCTTATGGGTAGGTAGCTCTTCTAATTGAATCCTGTTTTGAAATACATTTCTTACTCTTTGCATACAATATCTTCAATGGTTGTTAATGGGCTCTCATAAACTTTATTTTTAATAGTTCCCCAAATGAAATAATCCAGAACTGATAAATCGGGCGAGCGAGGAGGCCATAAGAAAGGTCCATTATTGGCAATCCATTGGTCATAAAAAGTTTCTTGTAAATAATTATTAATTAAATTTGCGTTATGTGGGGGAGCACCATCGTGCTGATAAAAGTTAAATTTTCTAAATAGTTATTATTCGAGTTTTGTAAGATATTCAGATATCTTTCACCTAAAAAAAAAAAAAACAAAAATTTACCTATACATATTAGCAGAAATTTAATTTACTTTAAATTTTCTTGATAAAATTGTAATGCCATCATTCTATCGTTTCTTATGGCACAGTAGACATTCAACTGCCAACTTTCCTGAAAGTTTCGCTCACTGCACATATGAGGATTTGAGTCACTCCAATAATGCGAATTGTGTCTATCAAAAAGTCCATTTTTAGTAAATCTTGCTTCATCTGTCCATATAATATTTCCCATATAAGAATCGTGACGCTCAGACCTTATTAGAATAAACTCACAAAAATTCTGTCTTCTTAGGAAATCTGTTTCTTTTAATCCTTGAACCATATGGAATGAAAACGGGTGAAACTTATGTTTTAATAAGATTCTGTGAATTGAATCCTTGCATAGTCCCGATTCCAGAGCAGCTTGTTTTAATGACATCCTTGGAAATGTATGAAAATATCCCAGAATCATGTCAATCATATCAATGTTTTCGTTATCAACAATAGGCTTTCTTCTTTGCATTTTTGCCTTGACACAGCCATAATTTTTAAAATTTTCCAGTATGCGTTTTACGGTGTTTGGTGACGGTTTCCGTTTTTCTGGATACCGAGTAGCAAATATGCTGCAAGTTCGTGATATTACTTTATCACATTCTCCATAAATAATAAACAAATTTAAAAAGTCTCCGTGGGTATAATTTAAACGTACTGGCATGTTTTGACATAAGATAATGACTGATTGTTTCTAATCATGGCTATTTTGATGAAATGGTTACAACAATTCATGAATTTCTAATAAAATCGCAAATATTTCAAAAAGTTGTAACTTTAACCCCCACAATGCTAATATCAGAAAAAAGGAAATTCAATTTTACACAACTTGACGTAAAAAAATATAGGGTGTTCCATTTGACCTAAACAAGTTTTCGCGGTTTGAAGTTGACAAAATGTAACGCGAAAAACGGAACACTTGATATGATATTATTGAATGTATTTCAGTTGTAGAACGCAGTTCTCCTCTTGTTCTTTTTATGTGACAAGAAGCAAATGAGGATCTTTTACACGAAGAAAGTTATAACGGTTCTTGCAAACCGTTGCACCTGTCAAATTTTCTATAAAATGTCAAATATCTCTGAAACGGCTAGGTAGGTATAGGATATGCTGCATATTTTTGACTACATATTATGCTCTTTTCGAAAACCCTAAAATATATAGGGTGTTCCATTTGATATAAGCAAATTGGTATCGACTTCCGGTATAAGCGGAAGTGCCAGCTGCTTGTAATTATTTTAGTTGGATTGGCCACACCGACATTAGTAATCATCTAAATTTTTAAAATTTTCTGATGCGTACTTTTCTCTATATCGATCGACTCAGTGCCCGGTGAGACACCCTTTATAATATTCCCAAGCATACACTTTACCTGATATTTTTGTGGTTATCCAAAGTTGTTTTAGAGGACAGTTATTCTTTTCTTCCTTTTATCGTTTTTTTTTTATAACAAAATGTACAAAATATATCAAAATTAATTAGTATATTGGGGACGATAGTTTAGTGGGTTAGTGCGTCTAGATTTCTCTCTGTGCATACCTAACGAGGTGGGTTCGAGCTCCACATATGCGAAGTAATTTTGAAATAAAAATTACTCACAAGAAGTCCATTATAAACTATTCGTGTATTATGTAAATGCAAGTTGGCCTTACCTGGTAAAACTGATGCCTTAGGATGGATTTCATGCGATGTCTCTGTTGTCTCTCCTGTAGCAGGCATGTTATTAGGTAGATTTGGATAAGAACTATTACCACCTGGTTGTGCTTCACATGGGGAATGTGGAGCACAGTTATCCTGTAAGGATGGCCTAGGTGCAACGGCCTGAGAAAGGATTTGTTCATGTTCCATTCGCAATACTTCGGCAAGACCAATTAATTCAGTTTTATCTAAAACAAAGAAGAATATGTTGTCTAAGCGATAAGTGTGATGTTCTGTCTTTATTACTTCGTTCAATAATTGGTACAAGCTATATAACGTAATATGAGGGCGACGTTCAACTATGTTGCTCTTCCAGGTAAGCCCCGAAGTGGCAAGTAGCAGCATATAGTATAATATAATGAATACGACTGTTTTCCAAGATAAATTAAACTGAATTGAAAATAAAACACAGTTAAATATATCAGTAATAACAGGAATAGTAATGACAATAAGAATTCCGCAAAGCCTAAGACATAAACATATTTCATTAACTTCTATTTGTTAGAAGTAAGGATCTGACTTCCCTTCTAAATCTGGTAATACTAAGGACGGATTTTGTTCTACATGGTAAATTATTAACAATTTTTGAAGCATTGCAAGTAAAAGACCTTTCATATTGAGCGGTGGTATGCACAGGAATATAATATACAGGTCACAGGAGTGTATGTTGCAATTATGAATGTCTGTTCCTCTCCCAGCTTTTCAAATATATATATTGGTTTACCATTTTTATTTAAATTATATACGAGACAAGCCATGTGTAGCTGATATCTTTCAGCTAAATTTAGCCAGTGAATTTCATGAAATCTATGAGATATGTGATCAAATTTTCAGATATTCAAACTAAATCTTGGATCTTTTGTAAACTTTCCTGATTAACAGAGCCTGTCAATACGCAGTATTACAATAGAGAAAAGAAGACACAATTAAAATATCACAAAGTTTAAGTTTTAAATCTAAGTTAGAATTTCCTTATGCATGTATAAAGGATTTAATTTAAAATATAATTTTTGAATGAGTTTACTAGCATGTTTATTGAATCTTAAGTCCATGTCTAACAAAACACCGAGATTTTTACAGCAACCACTAAATTTTAAAATTTGGTTATCAATAATAATTTTATTAAAGCTAAAGTCTTTTTGTTTTCCCAAATAGTAAAACCTCTGTTTTGGTTTCGTTTAAAATTAATCCATGAGCTTTAGAGATTATTGAAATTTGATCTAAATCCGAGTTTATTGCAATGATAGCTCTAATCAGATCATGAGGCAGGAAATATAAATAAACTTGTGCATCATCCGCATACAGGTGCATACTGCAGTTTGTAAGGTAACTATTAAAGTCAGCGATATTAATTGAGAACAATAAGGGCCCAAGGATACTACCCTGTGAAACACCTTTCATGGTAGATTTTACGTTGGACAAATTTCCATTAGGAGTAACTCTTTGACAACTATTCGAAAAATAATTTTCAAAAAGTAAAACAGAAGAGTTAAAGGATTTATTGTTCTATAAAGGCCATAGTGTGATCTTAATAAGGAAAAAGGCGATATACAAGTGCTGTTGGTGTATAAATAGGTGCATGAAATCCTGAAAAAATCACGCAAAAATTCGAGGTTTCCGTTCTCCTTTAGAATTACCAAAAACATTTTCTATACTTCCAATATTATTGCACTGAACATTTACAATTTTTTTTGCTGATTTGTCGTTCTAGCCCGAGGTTACGCTTATGAGATAATTTCACCTACCTGTGAAAAGATCGATCCAATTTTAAAGAGACATCTACATACAACACAATATTTTCCCATTGTTTATTCACAATAACAAATTCTATCTTCAAAAACACTACAAAACCACTGTAATTACAACGTTTAACTTCGGTTTATCACAAATACTTTAATGGCGGCCAACGCTCCAACTGAATTGTAAACAAAACGTGTTGAGAGGGACTGCGTGCGCATATACCCACGTGCCTTTAGCCAATAGATCGCTGAGTACCAGTATTTATTTTTAAAGCAATGTAAACAAATAAATGATACATAACAAACCAAGAGGGTGCTTTGTCTATCCTATTCTGAAGTCATTGGTAGAGACCATATCGAATCTTTACTCTAAGTTGCAGTAATGGGGTTTTTGCATGGGGGGAAACTTTGTAATGTCATTAAGTCAACTATTACGTTATATTTTGGTCTTCTAATAAGATTAAATCCTTATTTTAGACAATCTTTTGATTTATGTATTTATCTCAATACCATAAAAATAATTCATTAGTTCATAAAGTGAGAAAGAGTTTACGCTGTTATTACGATTTTGCTTTCCCTTACGTTTTGTACTTTTTTCAATAAATACACTTTGTTTAATTAAATTTGAATTTGTCTTTCAAAAATGATTGAAATGTTTAACGGCATTTTCCCCGAAAACGGTTGGAGTTATCAAGTTCTACCAAGTGTACCTTTTATACATAGAAATGACGCCCTCATCAGATTTTCAGGTCAGAAGTACCACAACGTTTCGTCAAAAAAATATGAAAAAGCCATCATCAGATACAGGTATTGCGGCGCCCTCTATGATCTAACGTGATGTAATACATAAAGTATTGTTTCTTATAATAATAAAAGTTCCTCTGGCAAATTTGGCGAAGATCAGTCAAGAGGCTGTTGAGTTATTGCAAAAAAAAAAACGAAAAAATAATTTGAACTTTGACATTCTGTATCTTTTTCCACAGCAACATTTTACTAAAGCATATTGGGTTGGCCCAAAAAATCTACCCCTGAATTATGGCCTATTATTAATGATCCACCCTGTATAAGAAAAAGAACGCCTGTGACGCATATGTCAAGGGAACAGCCAGAGGCTATTCTCTTGCCAACTAATACATATTATAACAAAAGTAACGATAAAGTAACTAGCTTAAAGTAATTCGATGACGTTTCGGAAATAAAATCTGTTTATTTTTCAAAGGTACTAAAACAATTCTTATTTTCTGTGTATACTTTATAATGTCAGTTTGAAATATTATAAATTCAGTGTCTCTACCAGGGATGTCCGTTGTTATGCCTCTTTACATGGTATACAGCAGGCAGTGCCGCATTACCGATATAATTCATCCCCTCTATATGGAATGAAATCGAGCAGATGTACAATTGCGCCGATTTTTTTCTATGGGGTATATTAATGATAAGGTGTTTTCGACGACACCGCAAAATGTAGAGAACCTAAAAGCTCGAATTCAACAGGCATGTATTACAGTTACCCCCGAAATGCTGAGTAATATTTTAAATGCAGTGCCTCCCCGCGCTCGATTGTGCATAAGAAATCGCGGTGGACACTTTGAATACTTGATATGATATCTTAAAAATTATTTTGAGGATTAGATAAATATTAACGTTCTGTGTGCTACATTCTTTTTATTATTAATTTGTTTTTGTTACCTGAATTTACTTTGTTCTTCTTCTGTGTTAATGTTTTATTATAGCAAAAATTTGAACAACTTATTGAATTATTTTATCGTTTTATTTAATCATACTTCTCCACGGCAAGTATAATGCTTGTTAAAAAAAATTATTAGTTTTAAAAAAAGTGTTTTTATAATTACTAACGTAGTACTAACGGACACGGTCTCAAATTATATTTGTTGCCGACGGGGCCAAATGGGCCAGCCCGACACTGAGGTTAGTTCGGCAGATTCATAATAATTTGAAGTAAAATTTTAACAACACAATTTATTTATTCCTAAATAGGGAAATTTGTCCCAGTTTTCCTGGATCGATTTGTTCAGAATTTTCAGTGCGACAGGAAAAGCAAAAACTAATAAGAACTGAAAATCACGTTTCCTTCTGCAACTAGCCCAATAGTAGGGGTACAATACAAAGTTAAAATTCAGCAGAAATCGTTTATTTATATTATAGAGAGCTAACAGACCATGCACACAAAGTCCAATTTGATTTTGGAGCAGTTCCGGCCAAAGCCCTTCAGGAAATTCGGAATTATTTTGAGGTTCTTATGTGCTCCATTTTGTTACTCGACTATAAGTGAAATAAATTCTAATAGGAATAATTTAAAACTTACCTTGGGTTTCAGAAGAATCACCCATATTTAAACTAACAAACAGCCACTATAATTACGTAAAACCCTGAACACTTCTCTTGTTTCCGATGTTTATTTTTCATGTGGTATTCGCGCTGTCAAAACCGTGCAAACTAATTTATCTGAATATCTGCTGTAATAAAAACATACCACTAAAAACTAAAGTCCATGATAAAGGCGGGTTTATACAGGGTGTCCCAACCAAAAGTAGGCACCCTGAATAACTTTGGAGATACAAATTTTTTGAAAAATGGGTGAAACACGTCGACCTTGTTTCCAAGGGGGACATACAGGGTGTCCCACAACGAACTGCGGCGATCGATATCTCGAAAAGTAGACATAGGAAAGTTTTTAAAATTTGGTAGTAAACATGTCAAAAATGACGTTTGCGGGCCCTAAAAGAATTATCAATTTTTCCTATAAGGAAGCCTTTATTATCTAATTTGGGTTCGATTCTTTGTTGAAAAAGACCTACTTTAATAGAGTTTTTATAATATTTTGATAAGTATTCATACAGAGTGTTAAAAAAATAAGAGTTGCTCCCATCGACATTAGTTTACTACCAAATTTTCAAAATTTTCCTATGTCTACTTTTCGAGATATCGATCGCCGCAGTTCGTTGTGGGACACCCTGTATATTTTAGGAAGTTATGCATCTATCACAAAACACAACTTTCATTCAATAAACTATTTTGTTTAACGTTTTAAATACTTAAATGGCTAATGTCAAAACTTTATTGTTCCCTACTCAATTTGTTAATTCAGAAATTAGCAGCGCCATCTATTGGTGGGAGATATTCTCTTATAATAACAACTGTTTAGCCGTTGTTTTAACTTAAATTTTCCATAACAAAAAAGGAATACTTGAATAATTAAACAATCAGGTGCAGTGTGTTTCAATGTAACAAAAAAATAATAGGTATATGATAAACGTTCTTTATTAAATTTTTTTTAAATATAGGTATCACAAATATAAAACATCATTTTTCTAAAAACATTATAACAAATTTACTAACATTATTTAAAATATTAACAAGAATTAAGCTTGTTCATAATATATACACATATTGTATAATACTAGCGTCAGTTTCAAATTTATAGGGGCCTATAAAAGTTTCCAAGATAACTAGGAAAAGTGGGTAGTAGAAGCAGGCTTTCACAGCCAATGGATAGTTTCTTCTGAGTTTTCCATGGTCATCGAAAATGGCTTGACCTTTCGCTGATCATATTGACTTTGAAAGTCTTTGAAATCATTATGAACAATCTGACAGGCAGTATGATCACCGGAATATCACGTCAAGTATGACAACCAAGGCAAATCTAGAACGAAACTAATTTATTCGGGTTGGAAAAGGTCATGTATTTGCAGTCATCAAATAACTTAATTTGAAATCAAAGCTATCGCACTAACGGTAATACATCAGTCTATGATATAAAGTTTATAAAACACGATATATGAAAATGTCTGTAAAGGGTACAAACACTTTCGGTGGCGATAGAAATAATTTCATAAAATTGAGTACCTGATGATCATGTTATTTATATTCAGCCCTGTCTTCAACTTAATCTATTTTATATCCACATAGTGGAATAAATATAAATTTGTAGAGAAAATTTTACACGGAGCAACACGACATAGACACAAAAGTTTGTTTTGGCGAAACTAAGAATACCTTGAGTTTTCAACTTAGAGTAGATGGGGAACCCTTTTTTTCTCGAAAAAGGGGAAAATTGGTCATTTTTAAGGGTGGTTTTTCAGTTTTAATTTATTTTGGACCCTTTAAAATGTTAGTTAAGAAACGAGATTATTATCGATGGTCAAGGAACCTTCAGTTCAAAATTCGCGCGAAAATCGGTTCATCATTCCCCACGACATGTACATATATATGTTGAAAAAACGTAACAAATCGAATTACGGCTAACTTGGCTAAAATTCAACCGAATTAAATATATAACTTATATAACCAAGAAATAGCCCGCCAAATTTTAGCAAAAAATATCCAATAGTTTGGCCGCAATGGGCCTTTTCACTAAATTCTTAAACCTCAAAACAAAAATGTTTATTCGAAAGCTAACTGATAGATATTCACCTTGTGCAACTCTGTTTCGAATATGAATCTCACAGTGTTTATCAAAAAATAGACAATTATTATGGCAATTCGAACACGAATTTGACCTTGGACTTAGTGACGTCATACGCCCGGAATTATATTGGCAGCATTTGCCAGAACGCCTTATGACATCACACCACCTCTGACATCACACCACAGCTGACACATGCTTACATTTAGTTTTGTGGTTATGTTCAGTGGTGCGTGTTCCTGGTTTTGGTCAACTTCTTCTCAACTTTGGCAATTTTAAACCATAATTTTCGTCTGCTTTCATCTCGTGGAACGAAAAGGAATATTTTGCTTGGACAATTTATGTTATTATTTATAGATGTTGGAACAAAGCACTCTTTAAACATTTTCCAAACGCAAAAATCCAATAGAAACGACTGTGAAAGTGTCAAAGTCAATTTTAACGTCAACTGTCAAAAAACAGGTAACCAACTTTGCAATATAGTAATAATACACCCGAATGTCCTGTTCAAGGTCGTAGGCTCTTTGACGTCACTAAGATGGGTGCGTGACGTCACGTTTAAAGCCCGCGCTTTATTTCCGCACTATTGATATGTTTTTTCGATAGAAATCGTGCTCAAAAAAAAAATATAAACAAATACGGCGAAATGTTTTATAAAATACTATCACATAAAGCAATAAAAAAAATTCAATGAAAAGGCCCATTCTATTTTTACTCCAAATTCCACAAAATTTCCAAAACGTTCCCCAGTTTGTCCAAATGATCGTACGATTTTTTTTTTACCAAAATGAAGGTTTTTTATGTACTTTCACGTGATGTAACTAAAAATAACTTTTTTGTAATTTAGCCGATTTTTTGTCATTTTTTGTGTATATTTGCGCACGGTAATTTCCCGTCATTTTCGGTATTATACGTATGCGCACATAATGTCACCTCCTTTCCCTTGTTATTTATTTTTGAGAAAGAATTGAGGCAACATATACGGACGACTAGCTGGTTTAAGTCGGAGCAGAGAGCCGTGGTTCCAGAGTATTCGTAAGAGTGGGGAAACTTACCCTTTTTGGTATGTACAGCATAAGCGACAGATTTCTGTTTATTTCGAGAAAATGAAACAAAGAAAAATTGATGTTAAATTGAGCACCATCTATAGTAAAATAAGTAGAATTGTCTCTTTTTCTTGAATAACCAGTCTACTATAGATCAGACTGAAATTGTTGGTAAGAGAAATAAAAAGATTGTTTAAAATGAATGTTAAAATGTATTACATGAATAATAGACACATCGGTTTGTAAAGACTAATTGAAATTTCAAAAAAATATATATATAACAAATTTATACCTATTGTCGAAGTGACTGATTCTGGTACAGCAATCCAGGCCCACAATTGTCTCTTGTTGCGAGAATGGATTCTAAAGTTTCCTTGGCAATTTACGTCTCTTAATGAAATGGAGTGAAAGTTGTAGGAAAATTAACCAACTATGTGGTTTATTAAAAGTTAATGAAATTGTATCTATATGAAAGATATGATGTGCAAAAGCTATGCAGAAACGTATACAGAAATGTAAGTATATACGTGCATAAACATATACGTACATATAAATATATAGAAATATATATGTATTTAAGAATTTAATTATCTAAGTATATAAGTATATACAAAAGTTGATTTCTTAGACTGTAAATTGCCAAAAAATGAAAAAGAAAGGAAAAAAATATTTTAAAACCATGTGGTACATATAGTATTTTAACTACTTATTAAATTAAAAAGAATTGACCTTGAATTTAAATTTATTTTAAAAATAATTGAAATTACATCAAAGACAAAAATTGAAGATTACTTAAATTTTAAATGAATAATAAATGAAATTACCTGTATGTTAAACACTTGTTAACGTGGATTTAAAAATGTAATTCAATTACTGAAGTCCACAGTTAAAATTTATATAAGTTCGAATCAGTACAAAGGCTGCAAGCAAATGATTTCCTGTTGAGTTTTACTGATAAGGTAAACTTTTTTGTCCTTACTGGAAAATAATGCTATCGAATAAACTTGAGAAAGCTAATTCCCTAATTAAATTGAAAGCTATAAAATATAAAAATAGTACAGGTATGGCCATCTGTCAATGGTTGAGTTAAGCGCAACAATTTGCAGGTCGCAAATTCTACAAGTTCCTTTACTCAAAACTAAAATAGTGGCATGTGATCGATAAAAGGAATCTATAATAATAGTTTTTATTACTTCCATACCACAGCTGATTTGCCTTCGCCTCAGTTTGTAATTTCTATTTTGTACATAACCAACAGCTGTAAATAAATATTAAAAACGTATTGTGATAACTCAGTAAATATATTACATCTTATAGGATATACTATATATAGTAACGAGAAAAGGTAAGGAAAATAACCATATGTACTTAGATAGTAAACAAAAATATAAAAATTGAAATATAGGTATCTGATGTAAATAAATGTTTTGTAGACAAATTGTTAATTGTTGTTAGTTGCTGTATAGAACGGAAATACATAAAGTTTAGAAAAACATAATTGAGTTCCTAAGATATAAAAATATGTACATAAAACAGTTTGAAATGGTTTAGCAGTTATACAAGTAAAATTCTATTAGTTGAAAAAAGTTTCACTTACAAAAACTGAATCAAAAATGTTATACAAATCGTGCTAAATATAACCAAAACACTAGTTTTTATATAAAACTGTTAAATGGACATAGGCCATGTAACAATAAGTATATGTGTAATTATTTATTATAAAAATTTCAATATTAATAATAAAAAGTGATTGCGAGCAGGTTTTAAACATTTAGATAAAAAAAATTCTCGAAAGTAAGATATAATTTTTTTTCGAAAATTCACTTGATTTTTATTAAACTTTATATATATATTGATTATTATTTTATTTTATTCATGTTTTATTTTTCAAGTAGTTGTACTAACTCCAACATTGAAATGATTTTGGCTGGCAGCAAACAACAGATAATGGACTCATACCGATAAGGACTGATAAAGTTCGTCTTCCTAATAAATTAGAAGATGTTTGTACTTCAAAGAATATCTCAGATGTATATGATTTTAGCGGTGACCAGGGTGTAGAAAAAATATTCGACATTCCAGTTACCGATTCTGAGTAGACACTTCTTGTAGTAGCACATCTAGTACAACTACTAGAAAAAGAAAACATGAATAGAATAAAATAATATTCAATATATGTAAAAAGTTTAATAAAAATCAAGTGAATTTTCCAAAAAAATATATATATACAGGGTGTCCCGAAAATGGTGGGCAATCTCTCGGATTTGGGTAGAAATAGTGAAAATAAGGTCACAAGTTCGTATATTTTTCTTTCCCCCGAGGTCCCCTACGAAGATATTCGCTCTTGAAGTTGAAGGTTAAGAATCGATTTTTCGCGATAACTTTTTTACTGTTCGATCGATTTTAATCATTTTTGGATCAGTATCATATTATTTCAATCCAGTTAGCTGAGTGTATTATAACCTTGGATAATATTCTTGGAGGCTCGGGGGCAGAGCACCTACTGTTAATAAGTTGGAACAAAAAGTTCAGCCTATTTTCTTTTATTTCTAAGGCTATTTTCAAGTTTTTGAACCGTTTTTACGTAAAAAACGTATACTTGCTTGATGTCGGTAATATGAACCGTTTTCGAGATAAATGCACCTAACGATGAAATTGCGATTTTCAATCGCACAAACAATAGTAACTTTTAAAAATAAATAAACAAAGACTATTTATTTAGTATTACTTTGTCATATTTTGTATGACCTTCCCGTCGATTATTTGAAAGAAAAACGACAAAAAATAGTGCCGCACATGCTGAAGCCCAAAATCTGGGGTCAGCACTGAACGTGTTAATATTAATTTTTTTAAATATTTTAAAAAACAGCTACATCGTCTTATCTATGTAGATAAGACGATGTAGCTGTTTGTGTACAAAACCAAACGAGTGATAATGACAGTTTATGGTTGCCATGGATCAAAATATCAGATAATTGGAGTGACATAATTTTTCAGTATTAGCTGAATCCGACATTAATTAAATAATTAATTGGTTGAAATATAGCTTACACAAACAATGAATACGCAGATATGCATATAATGTATGGAATGGCTTCTTGTAATGCCTCGAAAGCACGAAGACTATACGCTCGACGGTATCGCCATCGAAGAGTTCCTGATCGCAAAACTTTTGAACGTGTTGATCAACGGCTGAGAGAAACTGGTAAAAAATACGATAATTTTTTTGAAAACTAAAAATCTAAGAATTATATAGTTAGGTCGATTTGCGCCAAATGACGTAATCAGGGGTGCTCCGCGGACAACACGTACTGTTGAAGTAGAAGAGAACGTATTGGATGCAGTCGCTGCGAATTCATCTGTCAGTATCAGATCATTATCATTACAAATGAATGTCCCAAAATCGATCGTTGGAAGAATTTTGAAAGAGCAACTGCTTCATCCGTACCATATACAGAAAGTACATGCCATTAGCACAGATGGCTTTCCTGCTAGGGTGCAATTTTCGCAGTGATTTATACAGAGATATGAACAAAACCATGCCTTCATTCGATCGGTTTTGCATACGGATGAAGCGAGCTTTGGAAGAAATTGAGTCATTAACTTCCACAATTTACAAGTTTGGAGCGAGGAAAACCCACATGCCACAATTCAATCGCGCCATCAAAGGCAATTTCATATTAATATTTGAGCCGGGATTGTTGGCCGGTACTTGTTGAGCCCATTCATGTTACCAAATCGATTGAATAGGCGGGCAACTTTATCTTGAATTTCTCCACAGTTACCACAACTTTTAGAAGACGTTGACATTGCATCTCGAGAGAACATGTTTTTTATGCATGATGGGGGCCCCTGCATTTTAGTCTTATAGTGAGCGGTCAGTTGAATAGAGTATATCCAAACCGGTGGATAGGTTGGGGTGGGCCTGTTCCTTGGCCTCCCCGATCACCCGATTTAAATCCCCTTGTTTTCTTCCTGTGGGGGCATTTAAAGAGTCTCGTATATGCCACACCAGTAGAGACAAGAGAAGAATTATACGAGATAATTGTCCCATTCAAATGCAGTTAGAAGAAACGAAGGAATGTTGTGGCGAGTCTAGCGATCGTCAGTTCGTCGTGGACAAGCATGCATTAGAATAGGAGGTGCTCATATTGAGTATTTGTTATGAAATTTCATAAATTTTCATTTTTCCATGTCCCTAATTAGTTTTCTACAGTAGGGTTTCAAATTTTGTGTTTTGTGTGTTCAAGATTTTTTGTTTTTATAAGTTTAGGTAAGTACTTACTACCTCATAGAGAAATAAATGTTGTTTTGTACATAATCCTCGTGTTTATTTAATTTTTAAAAATTACTATTATTTGTAAATTTTATCGTTAAGTGCATTTATCTCGAAAACGGTCCATATTACCGACATCAAACAAGTATACGTTTTTTACGTAAAAATGGCTCAAAAATTTGAAAATAACCTTAGAAATAAAAGAAAATAGGCTGAAATTTTTTTTTCAACTTATTAAGGCAGGTGCTTTGCCCCCGAGCCCCCAAGAATGTTATCTAAGGTTCAAATACACTGACCTAACTGGATTTAAATAATATGATACTGATCCAAAGATGATTAAAATCGATTGAACAATAAAAAAGTTATCGCGAAAAATAGATTTTTAACCTTCAACTTCAAGAGCGAATATCTTCGTAGGGGTACCTCGGGGGAAAGAAAAATATAGGAACTTGTGACCTTATTTTTACTAGTTCCACCCAAATCCGAGAGATTGCCCACCATTTTCGGGGCACCCTGTATACAGGGTTACTGGTAATTCGATACATTCCTTTGGAGATGTGATGGGGCATGAGCTAAAGAGTAAATCTGGCCCTAACATACATTATGCAAAACTCAATAGTTTTTGAGATATTTCAATTTTTTTGTTTTTCTCAAAAAAGTAGATCTTAATATCTTAAATATTAATTTCCGAAAAATCTACTTGACATTTTTAATTTTTTTTTACTGGATTACTTGTCCAATATTATAGATATCCGTTTGGAATGAAAAATATCCGGAAACATTTCGATCATGTGAACATTTAAAATAAAAACTTGTAAATTTTTTTTTTAAATCAGTTATGAAATTTACCTATTAGGTTTTTTCAAAAAAATATTAATGTAGCACGCGTACAAATTATTGTAAAAACTTCCTTGTTGTTGTTCTAATGTGCTTTTAGAGGGCGGAATATTAAACATAATATTTTTGGCCGCAAACTCCTCTATAAATCCTTATTTTACTATAAGGAAAGTAACCGGACTGCAACCAAAGTTACAAATCTGGCGCGTTAAGTGTAATAATTGCATATTACCATCAAAACGCTAATGCTTCGATTGCAACAAACACCAGCCGAAAGACTGATCCTACTTAAAGGAGCTCCCTTGCCAGTCGTCACACACCACTTGCAGACTGCAGTTTCGAGCTGTTGGCTCTCGTCAGTGCAAGGTAGGTATGCGACGACCGACATGAGAATCCTTTGACTATAGTACATCTCGGTATTTTTACAATAGCGACATGTAAAACAGCCAGCAGGCGCCATCTAGCGGTCCAGTGTCTGTTGTCAAAACGCTAATGCTTCGATTGCAACAATGATGGTAATATGCAATTATTACACTTAACGCGCCAGATTTGTAACTTTGGTTGCAGTCTGGTTACTTTCCTTATAATAAAATAAGGATTTATAGAGGAGTTTGCGACTAAAAATATTATGTTTAATATTCCGCCCTCTAAAAGCACATTTGAACTATGCTAAGCCAAGTCAGGCTATTTATTTTTCGATTGCAACAGACACTGGACCGCTAGATGTCGCCTGCTGGCTGTTTTACATGTCGCTATTGTAAAAATACCGGGATGTACTAAAGGATTCTCATGTCGGTCGTCGCATACCTACCTTGCACTGACGAGGGCCAACAGCTCGAAACTGCAGTCTGCAAGTGGTGTGTGACGACTGGCAAGGGAGCTCCTTTAAGTAGGATCAGTCTTTCGGCTGGTGATTGTTGCAATCGTAGCATTAGCGTTTTGATGGTAATATGCAATTATTACACTTAACGCGCCAGATTTGTAACTTTGGTTGCAGTCTGGTTACTTTCCTTATAGTAAAATAAGGATTTATAGAGGAGTTTGCGACTAAAAATATTATGTTTCCTTGTTGTTATTAGTTGTTGTTATTGTATTTTCTGTGCCATGGCCGCGTATGCCAACGCAAAATACGCTGATATCTTGTTTGTCTATAGATACTGTGGCAGCAACACTGCTGAAGCTCGCCGAGTATATGGTCTTTGGTACCCTAACCGCCGCTTACCAAATGCACGTGTATTCAGTACGGCATATCGAAATATCGCTGAAACTGGCTCCGTGAAATGTAGAAGAAGTGACGCTGGTGCTCCTCCCGTTTATGAACCAGATGATGAGGAAGAAATATTGAGGTATTTTGAGGAAGATCCAACTAATTCAACTAATAAAGTCGCAAGACTAACCGGAGCGTCACAATGGAAAGTTTGGTCTATGATACGTAGAGTTGGATGTCATCCTTACCACCATACCCCTGTCCAAGGCTTGGAGGAAGGTGATCCTGGAAGGAGAGTGGAATTCTGCCGCTTTATGTTAAATTCAGATGCAGAAAGTGCCAATTTTTTAACAAGTATTTTATGGACGGACGAGTCGAAATTTAATCGCGAGGGTATAACAAATTTCCAAAACCTACATTATTGGGCAGAGGAAAATCCCAAGTTAACACGTGAAACTAGTTTCCAAATGAAGTTTTCTATTAATGTGTGGATGGGAGTCATTGGCCACTATTTAATAGGGCCACACTTTCTTCCTCAAAATTTAAACGGGGAAATCTATGAAAATTTTTTAAGAAATGATCTGGCGGTGATTTTAGAAGATGTTCCTCTCGCCGTCAGACAGCGAATGATGTTTCAGAACGACGGTTGTCCGGCACATTATCGGCTGACAGTACGACAGTTACTTGATCAACGTTTCCCTAACCGTTGGATTGGAAGAGCGGGCCCAATACCTTGGCCAGCGTGAAGCCCTGACTTAACACCCCTTGATTATTACGTATGGAGTCATATGAAGGAGATGGTCTATGCCACACCAGTCAATACTATAGAAAACCTTAGACAAAGGATAGTCGATGCTGCCCAACACATAAGGCATAATCTGACAACCAGAGTAACAAGGACGGAAATAAGAAGACGCTGCCGTGTCTGTATACGGAATAGGGGCTCCCATTTTGAGCAAGACATATAAAAAATAAAGTACAACTTTGCAATTAATGAAGAATTAAACTTTTAAAATGTTTTTTATTGTTTATCTAAAAATAAAATTCGTACTACTTGTGTTATTTTTACGAGTATTTTCTTAGAACTATTAAGGGTACATTGAACATTTGTACCTTGTTGCTTGTAGCTATTGAAATAAGGCAGTTTTTATAATATTTTATACGCGTGTTACGTTAAAATTTTTTTGAAAAAACCTAATGTAAACTTCATAGCTGATTTAAAAAAAAAATTTTTTAAAGTTTTTATTTCAGATGTTCACATGATCGAAATGTTTCCAGATATTTTTCATTCCAAACGGATATCTATAATATTGGACAAGTAATACAGTAAAAAAAAAATAAAAAATGTCAAATAGATTTTTCGAAAATTAACTTTTAGGTCATTAAGATCTACTTTTTGAGAAAAACAAAAAAATTAAATATCTCAAAAACTATTGAGTTTTGCATAATATATGTTAGGGCTAAATTTACTTCTTAGATCATGCCCCATCACATCTCAAAAGGAATGTATCGAATTACCAGTAACCCTGTATATCTTACCTACGACAGTTTTTTTTAAATCTAAATATTTAAAACTTGCTCACAATCGCTGTTTATCATTAATATGGAAATTTTTATAATGAATAATTACACGTATACTTGTGCGCACATACGTATAATACCGAAAATGACGGGAAATTACCGCGCATATATATATATATACACCAAAAATGACAAGAAATATATATATACACCAAAAATGACAAGAAATCAGGTAAATTACAAAAAAAGTTATTTTTAGTTACATCACGTGAAAGTACATAAAAAAAACTTTCATTGTGGTAAAAAAAATTCGTACGACCATTTGGACAAATTGGGGAACGTTTTGAAAATTTTGTGGAATTTTTACTAAAAATGGAATTGCGAACAAATTTTTGGATATTTTTTTGCTAAAATTTGGCAGGTTATTTCTTGGTTGTATAAGTTACTTTCATCTAAAATTTCATCAAATTCGGTTAAATTTTGGTCAAGTTAGAAGGAATTCAATTTTTTTACGTTTTTTCAGCATATATATGTACATATCGTGGGGGGCGGTGAACCGATTTTCACGAAATTTGAACTGAAGGTTCCTTGACCATCAACAATGAAAGGCTACTACTCTCGTTTCTTAACTAGCATTTTAAAGGGTCCTAAATAAATTAAAACTGAAAAACCACCCCTAAAAATGACCCCTCTTCCGCGAAAAAAAAAGGTTTCTCCTCCTACTCGAAGTAGAAAACTCAGGGTATTTTTAGTTTCACCAAAACTGTGTCGTGTTGCTCCATGTAAAATTTTCTCTGTCACCTTATTTTTGGCTATTTTTATTCCACTAACAGTATATACATTCTTTTTTGTACATATGTTATTATTACTATTATTCTGTACTTGTATTATTAGATAATACCACTTTGTACATATATGTTGACTAGTCATTTACAGTGGCGGCTCGTCGGGGGAAGCAGGGGAGGCTGAGCCTCCTCCACAATTTTGGGAGAAGCAGAATATCTCCAAACTAATATTTTGTACAAGCAGAAAATATTTTTTACAAGTAGAAAATAGAGAATATCACGAGAATTAAACCGACTAACATGAAGAGAAAATTACATACATTTGCGTAATGATAGACATTTTTTAAATGCTAGAAAACACAATGACCTTGAATTTTCTGATAATTTTAGCCTACGGCTCGCGGACCACCCCCCACCCTCCTGCTTCCTCACTTTGAAAACTCACGAGCCGCCCCTGGTCATATAAAATTCAAGTATAAAAAAATGTACTCTTCATCATTTGAAAATTATTCTTAACGTAGAACACAATAATTAAGTTCCTGTTAGTAAATTCTCGTTGCATATACTCTCAAACACTATATTTCATACTAAAAACATGCAATAAATAACTAAACAACAATTAGAATTTACCCAACAAGTTACATCAACTTTAAAAAATGACTTAAAATGTATCCTAAAGCTGATATTTTCTTTTCCGTAAACGTCTAGCCTCCTCGTTGATACGCAGTTCTGTAAAAAACATTTCTATTTAGAAACTGTCATATGGATATCATAAGAGCGTATGTGTGGCCTAGATCTACAAATATCCATGCATATTTAAATAGTCGGGCATACACGAGAGGACTATTTAAAGAACAGGATCCTCGAAAGACCAAGTCCGCAAAAAAGTCCACTGGTGTGTGGATAACGGAGGGCCACCGAATCAAATCCGACAACTGCTGGATCGGTGGCAGCGGTCTACGTTGGCCATCTTTTTGAGTAAATTCGTTAGAAAATTTACCAGACGCGAGTTTTGGATTTATCTTTATAAATTCAAGTATTAACCGTTTTTGTTCAGTAGAAGCAGTAGCAGTTCTGCATGGAGTCTCCATTACACAATCAATTATTAGCAAACAAATATTTTTCTTTGTAAATACAAATATAACCTACAACAAACTAACATGAGCTAACAATCAAGAAATGTCAGTCGACAATGCTGTCCTGTCAGCCCTAACAGAGTGAAATTAGATATTATTCGAAACTGAGATGTTGCCAAGTGCTATTTAACGTACGATTAATTTCGTTCGTGTACATATGCGAAGTGCAGTCGAGAATACCATCTGTTGAAAGTGTGCGCAAATACATCACTCGCATTAACACGTATACGCGCAACTGCGAAGGATGTCAAGAATAGCGCTGCAGATCCGTAAGATCTGCAGCGCAAGACAGCATTGTCGACTGACATTTCTTGATTGTTAGCTCATGTTAGTTTGTTGTAGGTTATATTTGTATTTACAAAGAAAAATATTTGTTTGCTAATAATTTATTGTGTAATGGAGACTCCATGCAGAACTGCTACTGCTTCTACTGAACAAAAACGGTGAATACTGGAATTTATAAAGACAAATCCAAAACTCGCGTCTGGTAAATTTTCTAACGAATTTACTCAAAAAGATGGCCAACGTAGAAAGCTGGAGGAGGGCCCCATAAAATAAATACATTTTTTTTATTTTCAATGTTCGCAATATATCGTAAATCGTCCATTATCAACAAATTACAATACAAGAGACTTTTTGATTTATACCATATCACGAACATTATAAATTTAAAGATTTAGAAATAAAAAATTAGGTTATGTCATCGTTCGCATATTTACCGATTGTCAAAATCCACTCGCTGTTTAATGCGAATACTCGAATGTCTTGCGAATGATCAAGAATGTCTAGTATGAATTTTCATTCGCATTATGTTGGTATGCGAGTAACTTTTAAAAATGCGAACAGTCAAGAATAGCGCTGCTGGTATGTACTATCGTGAGCAAAAAAAATAGGACAAGTCTTATAACGGTATTTTGCTAAAATCTAGTTGTGTACATCTAACTTTAATTTTTGTGACATTGTCAGTTAGTTGTCATAATTTATTGCAATTGTGCGAAAAACTAATATGCCTCATATAAGCGATTTAGTTAAATCTGGAGTTATTGCTTAAGCAGAAGATGGATGGTCAATGAGACAAATTGCACTGCGTTATAATATTGACAAAAATTCGGTGGGTAACATTTTAAGAAAGTGGAGAATAGACGGTACGATTAGTAGAAATTCTGGATCAGGGCGACGAAGGACATCAACTGAACAACAAGATTTTCAATTGGTAAATGCTTTAGTAGAAAATCCATTTTACTCAGTTATTCAGGCTGCTGAAGAAAACGAATTTTCCTGAATCGAGTAGTACTGGTCGCCGGCGAGTAAGAGAATCGGAGCTACGCTGTCATGCAGCAGCACAGAAATACTTACTTAAAGCTGAACATAAAGAAGCTCGAGTAGGATTTGCGCTTGAATTTTTAGCGCATGATGTAAATTTTTGGAACAATGTAATCTTTACAGACGAAAAAATTTTCCAGTCAACACATAGCGGTTGTATTCGTGTTTACCGCCCTCCGAATACTCGATTCGATGAGAAATATATATCTAACAATGATAAAAGTGGTAGATTTTCCATCAATATGTGGGCTTGGATATCGGCACGTGGTCCTGGTGTTTTATGGCATATTGAGGAACGATTTAATAGTGAAACGTATATTAGGATTTTAGACAATATTATGCTCCCTTCTGTGTCACAATTATTTCCTAATAATGAGTTAATATTTTAACAAGACAATTGTTCCATTCATACTGCTCATACCGTAATTAATTGGTTTCAAGATAACAACATCAATGTTCTTAACTGGCCCAGTCATAGTCCAGATCTTAACCCTGTGGAAGAAGTATGGGGACTACTCGTAAGAAGTATCAAAAAACGAAATGTGAGACCACGGAATGTCGAAGAATTACTGGAAATAGTAAATAATGCATGGGAAAATATTATTACTAATGATTATTGCATAAGGTTATTTAATTCTATGCCAAGCAGACTTATAGAAGTTATAAATAGAAATGGTGCAATAACGAAATATTAGTAGTTAGTTTCTTGTTAAGTAGGATATCCTTTGTCCTTTGATCCAGGATTTCTACTAATCGTACCGTTTATTCTCCACTTTCTTAAAATATTACACACCAAATTCTTGTTAACGTTATAACGCAGTGCAATTTGTCTCATTGACCATCCATCATTTACTATAGCAATAACTACAGCATTAAAATAAAAAATATATTAAAAGTGATATCTGTTTTATTTCGGCTACTCATTACATATTCAAATAGAGACAGATTTACATTAGAAAAAAAAGTTGTCCTATTTTTTTCTGCTCAGTACATACCCACTAACGTATCGTCGGGCAAGTAGCCACTTGTAGCGCGTCATCGATCTAAATTCACAGAACTATTTTCCGTATTATACATTACACTTGAAATTTGTTGTTGTTGTTTATCAATATAATCAAAAAGATAAAATGAAATAGAACTATAATTGAAACGTTCATAGAAATCTATAAAAGACATGACGTAATTCATTCAGTAAAGGCTGTGCGCGAAATAATTCCTTCTGACAATCCAGTTCTTTATCCATTTGCCTCGATTTCTTCTATTCAATATGGTACGATAATAAATAACAAAAATACCCGCTGCGGCTGTAGCAACTTTTGATTCATACATGATGATCACAGATCACGATCTGAGGTGATGACTGAAATCCGCTGGTCCTTCAAACATGTTTGAAAGACCGCGGATATGCACCTTTTACAATAAAATTAGCGGATTAGGTCCGCCAAAGGAGATGATCCGTCAATTCACGAGAGATTTAGATGTCTACGTTAGTGGGCAAAATAAAGGACCAAGCCCGACGGATCAATTCCTTCATGGACCGCGGGATCTGATCCATTGGATCCGATCCTCTAAAAAAGTCCTCTCGTGTATGCCCGGGATATTTATAACATAATGCTTAAATACAATATCAAATGTGTTAAGTTCTACTCTTAACATTGGTAACAAGGACGTACAAAAACCTACAGAACACGTGGATATAAAGTCGGGGCAAGAATTCAGGCGATACACGTCAGAGTGACATAATCGAAAACACTTTAATGCCAACATAATTTTTAAGTATTAACTACATTAAAAAGAGTAATTCTTGATACCAAATTATTAAGCTTGTTTCAGAAATAAGTACAGTTCAACGTGGCTTCATAATCCTTAGCATTTTTGTCTTATTTTTAGAAATAGAAGTTAATTAAATCGTATTTCGTCGCGAAAAGTTGGTAGTATAAATTTACTAAATTTACAAAAGCACCGATATTTTAAATCGATTTACTGTCGATTTTATTGAATGCTGCGTTGATTGATGATGTTATTGCTGATTTCATTCTTGTGCTTTTAATTAATTGTTGTTTCCTTATTTTATTTACCATCAGTTCTTTTCATAACTAATATAATTGTATTATTAGTGTTATTCTGGTAAGTGGAGCAAGATTTATTTGTGTGAAAACAAATTAATGCATTATATTTTTAGGTTACCTATCATAATGCCGAAGGCATTTGGTAAAGATATCCAGGAATTAATTTAAATTATTTTGAGAGAGAACGTGGTGCCGGTTACCATTAACAGCTGTAAGAGAGGCAATATAATTCGAGAAGTTAACTATATATCATAACATAACCAGTAAATTTCAGAGAGTTGCTAATGATTTAAACATAAGTTTGAGTGCTGTTAGTAACGTTTCCAAAAAAAGCAGACTGGGGAAGCCTTAGATAGCCCTAGAAGAACTGGATCAACAACAAAGTCCGTATGCGACATTGATAGCTTTGATCAAGCAGCAATTCGAAATGTTATTTATGAAATATACAGAAACAGTGAGTATTTATTAAAATAACACATGGAAACATTTATTAAAGTATTTATTATTGTTTTAGACCAACATATTACCAGACAATCCCTTTCAGAGCTGTAGATTGAACGTGACATTTACAAAGGAAGTTTGGGTAACTTGGGCAAAATATTGAAAAAAAAATAGGTTTCAAATTTCTAAAAGACAATCCACGTAGAGGATTAATGGAATTGCCAAATATTGTTTTCAGCCGCGTCACTTTTTTGCAGAAATATGTAAAAAATATTGCATTGGGGTATCCTCGACAATTTGTGTATTTAGATGAGACGTGGAGCTTTGAGTATGGTTCTGTACAAAGATCATGGCAAGTTGGAATAAAGAATGTGTGAAAAAACCAAAACTGAAGGGAAAAGGTGTGTAAATGTCTGTTTTAACCTCTCCACAATAAAATTGTGAGAGGTTACTAAAATTGGTTCAAAAACGAAAATTGAGATAACATCAAATCTTTACGTTTTGAGGTCCTAGGAACCGAAAAAAGTGGTTTTTGAAAAATGTCTTTGTGTGTGTATGTGTGTTAGCACGATAGCGCCGAAACTACTGAACGGATTTGAATGAAACTTTGCATGTGCGTTTCTTTAGTGCCCCAGAAGATTTCAAAAGGTTTTGGTTGAGATCGTATTACGTTTAGTGCCATTTTGACGCAACAAGTTGTTTATTTTATAATTACTTTCAATTTGTAATGGAACAATTGAAAAGCAGTTAAAATTCTTATTTCAACGATATATCACACTTCCACCCTTTCGATTTGGTTTCCGTGAAAAAATTAAAAACAAAGCAAATCTGAAGCATAGATCGCATTTCGCATGACATGAGCGATCGGATTGCAATGAGCAAATTTTGACGGTTGTCATTGTCATCGTTTGTCATCCGATAACGTTGGTGTCATGTCATATTAATAAAATTTTGGCATATTTGTAACTTTTAGTGGATTGTCACAAATTTTAAAGGTAGATGTAACAATATCAATATCACATGCTTTCTGTAACTTCGTTGGTGAATTTATTATAGATTATCACTTTACCAATTTTCAGTTTGTTGCTTTAAAAATCTGTAGTATTTAGGATAACTAGACATTCTTAGTCGTTCAAGTGATGTTAAAGTTGTTAATATCTTAATAGTATATTATTCAACGGGCGATAATGTAGGTAATAACTCGCATAGATGATTGTAAATTCATTAAGTTGAGTGTTTTTAGTGCCCCAGAAGATCTGAAAAGGTTTTGGATGAGATCGGATTACGTTTAGTGCCGTTTTGTCACACATTTTAATGCTCTTTTCGGCTTCAAAGATCTGTCGAGTGGGGAGGTTCCAGCCGCTTCCAGTAGCTGCCGATTTTTTTTTTTCATAAACGAGTTTCACATACAGGAGATTTAAAGAAAATGCATTTTTTTGTACTTTACACGTACAATCATAGATAAATATACAATGTAGCTAAAATTCGTTTCTGAAATGATGGGACCCCTGTATATAATAAAAAAGGGACTTATTATTATTAATGTAGAAATATTTAGGTTTATTATAATGATGCTGGTAATGGAAATGATTTTATTCCTGGGGCTTCATTATTATTTTCATCAACAAAAATTCCTGATTATCATGGTGAAATGAACAAAACAAATTTTTTGAAATGGTTTGAATACCAGTTATGAAAACATTGGGAAGAATCGTCTTTAATAATCCGATACAGGAATGAATCCGATACAGACGACAGTTCATACGAAGAAGAAAGTATGTGAAAGATTTCAATTTGCTTAAATATGTAAATGTTTTTTCTCTTATCATGAATAGTAAATAACTAAAAAATGTATAATTGTTTAATATTGTAGTCATTTTATTTAATTAGCAGAATTTAATTATAATTATGATTGTACTATATTATATATTATAAAACTCATTGTCCAGTTATTAAATAAAGTTCATTTGAGAAATTATTTATAATCTATTTTTGTTCCAATTAATCGAATTTTGATAGATTTTTGTTATATGTATTGTGGGTTGCAGACGTTGCAGTTATCACAGGCACAGCATAAAGCTTTATGCTGTCACAATTCATCATTTTAATGATACATTTTCAGTTGTGGCAATACAATTTGCATGTGACCTGGATTGGGGGTTGCAGCTATTTCAGGTGCAGTCGCTTTGATTGACTTCATATAATTATAGTAATTTTGTCGATCTGTGACGTGCATCGCCTGAATTCTTGCCCCATTTCATTTAAAAAAGGCTTTTTTATGTAGTTTATACTTGCAATTACTATTGCCTCACCCTGTGTATTGTAGAGAGTATGTAGAATTCAAGTTTACCCAAAACCCTTGGCTAATTTTAGTGTGGCCGAAAAGCCACGAATTTTTGTTACTGTTTTCAGTTTGTGGCATTGTGGCCTATAAGTAACTTAAAAACAACGTATCCAATCGAAAAGTCATCCATTATCAAAGGTAAAGAGCAATAAGTTTCGCTTCTAATGAGTACCTCAAAGTTGAAATTTAATCAAGAGGTATGGGCGTGATTGGCAGTCGAATAACAACAATTCTCGTACTTCCGACTTTCAGCGATGATAATTAATATCAGGAGCCGCCAAAATATTTCGTGCCCCCATCATTCGATTGGAAATTTAATTTTAAATCAATCTCGCGCAAAAAAGTGTATCAATTTTTTCATTCAAAAGTTACAGTGGTTTAAGTAAAGATATGCTAAAATCCGATAAATATTACCTTCACTTTACCTTAAAAAAAATTCCAAAAATCAACGTATCGTAGAAATCTGAAATAATTCACAGATACGTAACTGGACGAGAAAATTAGAATGACGCAAGTCGCATCTCTCTACATTGGCTCCTATGTCGAGATATCGACTTCGGATAGTCCGAAAAATCCATATTTTTTTCGTTCGGTAACTTTCAACGGCCATATCTCGAATCAGGAACAAGATAGAGAGTTCTGGTTTGTGCCATTAGATTTCCCGTTCAATTTTCTATCAGCGACCGTGAATCTTTTCTGGAACTTACGGCCGTTTAAGTGGGAGCATATCGGGCGATTAATGAAATCCTCGTACTTCCAACTTTGAACGATGATAATTAATATCAGGAGCCGACAAAATAATTCTTTCCCCACATCACTCGATTGGAAATTTATTGCTCTTTATTTTTGATAATAGATGACTTTTCGATCGGATGCATTGTTTTTAAGTTATAGGCCACAAACTGAAAAAAGTGACAAAAATTCGTGGTTTTTCAACCACACAAAAATTAGTCAAGGATTTTGGATGTTTAAAACTTGGATCCTACATACTCCCTACAATAGTAAATAAATAAATACTACAGGAATTAGACGACCCCCAATTCCAGAAGCCAGAGGCTTGTGCGGAAGGGGGTTAAACATTGAAAAAACGCGGACATACAACCATTTCCTCCGCCACCGTGTGATTAATCGCGATTCTTAACCAACGCGGCTATCGGCCAATATGTATAAGATGATTTAAAAAATCTACTACCTCGTTTAATTAACTATCACTCCCTTTCGATAACGCCGTTCCCGGACTAAGCATATAAATAAAAGCTTTTTCTAATTTTTTTTAAATATAATTTTATTTTTTACTTTTTATCTTTTGATATGCTGTAATCCCCAGATATCGATTTTAAGGCGAATCGAATCATAAACATGACATGACAAAAGTCGTCAGCCATATTGGCGCCGCCATTTTTAATTTCTGAATTTTTGGCTAAAAATTCATAATCCGCGACCTAGAAAACCCTCAGATATCGATTTTGAGTTGAATCGGATCTTAAATGGTAAAGTCGTCCGCCATCTTGAAGTCGCCATCCTGAACCAAAATTTTTGGCTAGAAATTCGTAATCTGCGAACCCGAAAACCCCCAGATATCAATTTTGATGAATTTGGACCATAAATGATAAAATTCGTCCGCCATATTGGCGCCGCCATTTTGAATTTCTAAATTTGTATCAAGAATTCATAATTGGCGATCTCGAAAACCCCCAGATATCGATTTTGAGTCGAATCGGATCATAAACGGTAAAGTCGTCCGCCATCTTGTTTTTTCCTTATATGAAAATGTTAAAGTGTATTGTCACCGGACTTATACACATGTGCAAAATTTCAAGGCCCTAGCTTAATTACAACTAATCGAAATTTTAATTGCAAGGTTTGACCTAAACAAACTAACAAACAAACACTGCAAGTTAAATAAAAGCTTTTAAAAAACATGTACCCTCGTATTTTGAAATGATTCCTTGATAGTAGAAAGAAATATTTATTTATTATTACATGAAGTAAGCGAGTTTTGATACGTATCAGGGGTATACAGGGTGTCCCACGACGAACTGCGGCGATCGATATCTCGAAAAGTAGACATCGGAAAATTTTGAAAATTTGGTAGTAAACTAATGTCGATGGGGGCACCTCGGCTAAAATATTTTCAAGATGGTGGCACTTCCGGCTATACCGGAAGTCGATACCAACTTGCTTATTTTAAATGGGACACCCTATATATTATTACATTTTTGGATTGTACGCAAAATTCTAGGCCGATTCTGTGTATCATGTCCTATACCTAGGGCTCTCCGTTTTTGAGATATTTCAATTTTTATGTCAAAAATGACGTTTGCGGGCCCTAAAAGAATTATCAATTTTTCCTATAAGGAAGCCTGTATTATCTAATTTGTGTTCGATTCTTTGTTGAAAAAGACCTACTTTAATAGAGTTTTTATAATATTTTGATAAGTATTAATACAGAGTGTTCAAAAAATAAGAATAAAGATGAAATTGAGAAAACTGTCAAAAATCAATTTTTTCAAATGGAAACCCCCAATTTTTATAATCTTATCTTATTCGCCATTAAAAATAAGGGTAAGTTTGTATATGGATGTCTATTCCGAAAATTTTTAGTTTTCGAGATATTCCCAATTCAATATTTCTATATGGGTATTTTGTTATGGATATTAAGTTAAATTACTCTTAGTTGGCTATGATGGCGTTGAGTGCTAAACAAATGTATGTAGCTGTCACTTACTATTTGACAAGTATCAATTATCATGCCGGGGCGCTTAAATTATGCACACGAGGATTACTTAAAGCTGTTTATAATCTATGAAGAATGTTTACAAAGTTTTATCAAAAACGTGAAATATTTGCTAATAGATATCCAGAGAAACAAAAACCGTCTCCGAACAGTATTTAATAAATAATGGAGAATTTCAAAAAATTTGGCACTGCAACAGTTCATAAAATAATTAAACAAATGTAACTTAGGTACAAAAGGTTCTTACATAAAATACTAACAGTATAACTACTTATACTCAGGAAAATATTTTATTTTAATAAGTGTTCAAAGTGTCCACCCTGAACTTCCAAACATTTTTCGCACCTCTTGATTAATTCGTCATGGGTGGCCGCTCTAATAGAACCTGGAGATAATCTTTCAAAAGCATTCCTTACTCTTGCCTGACAATCTTCCATTGTTGTGACTGGATTAAAATAAACCATATATTTTATTGTTCCCCATATAAAATAGTCTAAGACAGACATATCAGGAGAACGGGGAGGCCACAGAAAAGGTCCATTGTTAGCAATGCACTTATCGCAAAAAGTTTCTTCCAAGAAGTTGTTAACTATGAAGCTGCTGTGTGGTGGCGCGCCATCGTGTTGGTAAAATATTTGCCTATGTTCAGCTAGCGGTAAATTGTTCAAATATTCATTATTTAAATCTTGTAATATATTCAAATATCTTTCACCTAAAAAAAAGTTGATACGTAATTTGAAAAACAGAAACTATTTAAGTATTAATTCATTACCATTTAAGTTTTCTTCATAAAAATTAAGTTTTACGACTCCATCATTTCTCACAGCACAGTACACATTAAATTGTCAGGTTTCTTGATAATTTCGTAATCTCACGGCATGGGGATTTGAATCACACCAAAAGTGGGAATTATGTCTGTTGAAAAGTCCATTTTTCGTAAATTTTGCCTCGTCAGTCCAAATTATGTTGTCAAAAAATCGAAAGTCGCCCTAACATTGTTAAAATAAATTCGCTAAAGTGAACTCTTCTGGTCAAATCGGTGTCCTTTAGGTGTTGAACCATAGAAATGGAATAGGGATGGAATTTGTGTTTCAAAAGAATTCTATGAATAGAGTTCTTGGAGATTCCTTTTTGTAATTCCATTTGTCTTAATGATGTCATAGGATATGCCGCAAAATATCCCAAAATAGCAATTTCAATAATTTCATCATCGACAATTGGTTTTATTTTATGAACTGTTGCCTTAACGGTGCCAAATTTTTTGAAATTCTCCATTATTCGTTTAATACTGTTCGGAGACGGTTTTTGTTTATCTGGATATCTATTAGCTAATATTTCACACGTTCTTGATAAAACTTTGTTACATTCTCCATAGATTATAAACAAATTTAAGTAATCCTCGTGCTACATACATTTGTTTAGCACTCGACGCCGTCATAGCCAACTAAGAGTAATTTAACTTAATATCCATAACAAAATTCCCATATAGAAATATTGTATTGGGAATATCTCGAAAACTAAAAATTTTCGGACTAGACATCCATATACAAACGTACCCTTATTTTTAATGGCGAATAAGATAAGATTATAAAAATTGGGGGTTTCCATTTGAAAAAATTGATTTTTGACAGTTTTCTCAATTCATCTTTATTCTTATTTTTTGAACACTCTGTATTAATACTTATCAAAATACTATAAATACTCTATTAAAGTAGGTCTTTTTCAACAAAAAATCGAACCCAAATTAGATAATAAAGGCTTCCTTATTGGAAAAATTGATAAGAATTATCAATTTTTCCAATAAGGAAGGGCCCGCAAACGTCATTTTTGACATAAAAATTGAAATATCCCAAAAACGGAGAGACCTAGGTATAGGACATGATACACAAAATCGGCCTAGAATTTTGCGTACAATCCAAAAATGTAATAATATATGGGGTGTCCCATTTAAAATAAGCAAGTTGGTATCGACTTCCGGTATAACCGGAAGTGCCACCATCTTGAAAATATTTTAGCCGAGTTACCCTCATCGACATTAGTTTACTACCAAATTTTCAAAATTTTCCGATGTCTACTTTTCGAGATATCGATCGCCGCAATTCGTCGTGGGACACACTGTATACGTATAATTATTACAGGTCGGCCTTTTGGAACAATAAAAATCAACCTAGTAAAGAAAAATCAGTATCTGAACAAACCTAATAATGCGGTAGCCAGTCTCAGCTCGGAGTCACTGTCCGACGACGTATTTTCATTAGTCAATGGAGCAGTTGGAAACAATTCATCATTATCAGACTCACTCGGGGTTTCTGGTGTATAATCCAATGTTGTTTTTTGAGGAACCAAAGTGAAACTAGGCAAATATGAATTAGTCGAGGTAGAAGGGTCCATGTTAACATTACTACCAATTGAATCAGGGTGTCTGACCTCGGGGGCGCTTTGAACTTGATAATTATGGGATGGATAGGAAGGTTTAAATCCCGAGGAATATGAGGGCCTCCTTGTGTTTTGTGAATATGGTACAGAGTTTTTGTAGTAAAGATTTGATTCGTTTAGAGTGTTAAGATGTGGTTGGTATGGTATAGAGTCTACTTCGGGTCTACTGGTAGTGTCGGTGTGACCTGAATGTGGAGTGTATGTGTTGCCTTCCCCTTCAGGCGGGTAGAGCGCAAGACCTCTACTGTCAGATGGACCTGGCGTAGGTTCATTTTCAATCAATGGGATTACATTCTGCCCTGCAGAAGGCTCGTTATAAAATTGGTGTATTACTCCACTGGTTTGAGGTAGTTGAAAACCAGGTGGATAGGGAGCGATATTACTATCATCAATTGAATCTGGTGTAAGTGCATATCCAACCAATGGAGCTATATTCTGCCCTGCAAAGGGCTCATTATAAAATTGGTATGGTACTCCACTCGTTTGAGGTAGTTGAAAACCAGACGGATTGGGAGCAATATTACTATTATCAGATGAATCAGGTGTAGGTGCATATCCAACCAATGGAATAACATTCTGGTCTGCATAGGGCTCGTTATAAAATTGGTATGGTACTGTGTGCACTTGAGGTAGATGCAAGCCAGTCAGAGAAGGAGCATAGCTGCTAGTATTAGATGGACCTGGGGTAGGTCTATATTCAATCAATTGAAGTACATTCTGCCCTGCGAGGGGCTCGTTATAGAATTGGTACGGTACTCTGTACGTACTATCAGATGGAGTAGGTGGATGTTCAATAATATTCTGCCCTATAGGGGGCTCGTTATAAAACTGGTGTGGTTCAGGTAGTAGATGCGAATCGGGAGCAGTCCCACTTATAGATGGGTATGAGGCAAGATTACCACCTATGGTATGGGGTGAATATTGGTGAGGTGAATACTGCGAAGCTGAGTTATTTAATGACCATGACTGTGCCGCAAGATTGCGTATGGTACCGATATCGAGATTTGGATTGCGGGGTTGGTAGTATGGGATGTGAGGATTAACATTTTCAGATGAATTGGGGGCAAGATTATGACTATGTGTGTATTGTATTTCGGGCGAATATTGAATAGGTGCCTGTCCCTGCGATAACAGTAGATTTTGCTTCCTGGTGCGCGCTTTATAAGAGGAGTAATGTGCTTCGTTCGTTTCAAGTTGTGATTCAAGGGATTCCAAAGTACGGTCGATACCATTCAGTCTCTCCCTGATCTTATCCATGGTCACGGGGTGCTAGTACAGTTACCACCGGCGTCCACTGGTCCTACTACTACCTGGCATGGTTTCATGCCATGTCTCTAACCCTGGGTTACGTGGTTGTGACTTATCGAGTGGATCAGAGCCAGAGCCAGAGGAATTATGTTGAGAGGGATGTCTCTACACATTAGATTGAACAGATATTTGTTTCCGACTGGCTGAGGCTGGATGTTTAGGTTCACTTGGTGTAACTGTTGAATTAGTTTTATCTAAAGCAAAGAAGAAATATTAAATCACTTTTTGTAATGAAAATAATTGTGTATTATATAAATGCAAATCTTATATGTATTAGAACAAATACTGCTAGCTTCATATCTCTCCTTTGCTGTAAAATTAGGCCAAGACTTAGCGTACCGCCAACCTTCATACTTATGCGCCAAACTTTTGGCGGCCTGTTTTCATGGTATATGTATGTAAATGGTTGGTGTATGCCTATTATTAAATTACAGATGTGCTTCGCTATGACAAGATTACTATGACATACATTATTAAAAGTTAATTAGCACTAATTGCAAGTTTCATAGGTTTGTAATACGCCTCTGAATATGTGGACTATCCAATACAGTATTCACCCAATCAACACTCGACGTCCAATGAACATCCATTTTATATCCATTACAGGTCCAGATGTCCAGCGACATATTTTGGATATCCATTGGACTTACATACATGGACATCCATTGGACACGTATCCACTGGACATCCATTGGACATCCATTTAATATACATATGATTAAATTTCTGGACATGGTATTCAACCAAAGGACCATGGACATATTCTGGACATCCAATGGACTTCAATAAATTGGACGTCCATTTAATGTCCATAAAATTTGTTTTTTGGTATATACAGGCTGTCCATTTTATCAGGGCACTCGAGAATATCTCACTTAATATCGGTCGTACAAAAAAAAATATTTTAACGAAAATTGTGCCGATTTATATAACCTACAATATAGTTTAAAGACATTTGAAATCCATGGCCTACTTTAGGAGTTATGGCGGAAAATATCGAAAATGCGGAAAAGGTCTAGGCCAAATATCTCCGTTATTTGAAGAGATACGAGAAAAATTCTAAGGTGAAAATTTTTTGCAAAATAGAGTGTTTCAGCAAGGTTTTATCTAATTTTTTTCAAAACCGCTGTATTTTGAGATTTACTCTTGAGGCTATTAAAAAAATTATTTTGAAACGGGCGGGAAATGGCGCCATTAAATAGAGTATTTTCCTCCCGTTTCAACGATATATCACATGCCATATTTATTCTTTGGTACTACGTTAGTAATTATAAAAACAATTTTTTAAAACCAATAAATTTGTTTAACGAGCATACTTGCCGTGGAGAAGTGTGATTAAATAAAACGATAAATTAATTCAATAAGTTGTTCAAATTTTTGCTATAATAAAGCATTAACACAATTAAGAAGAATAAAGTAAATTCAGGTAACAAAAACAAAATAATAATCAAGAAAGCAACATGGAGCAATTATGGAAAGAGTCCAAACTTTTGGCGGCCTGTTATTGGACAGGCTGTATAATAAACAGAAATTGACCCATTTCCTACATATCGAGATCGGCTCGTGATGAGACACATTTTAAAATAACCCGCCGGAATTAAACCTGCTTTACCGGTCAGCAAAATTCTTATAATTCTTTAGATATAAGCGTTATTTTTGAGGACGGCCGCCCGCTAATTCATTTAAACTTGGTGGGCGTACTTAGTATTATTCGTTACAAATCGGTTAGATACTAGCGCCACCGATGTGCGTCCATCTGCAATACTATTATTACTACCTGTCGAATGTGTTGGAATTAGTCAAAGCCAAAAAACTTCGATTTTGTTAATTAGTTAATTGTATGATATAACATTTATTTTTATTGTTCAGTGTACCTATATAAAGTCATTATACGTACGTATTTGTTCTGGCGGAACCCTTTAGTAGAGGTAAGTACATTTTATATTGACTTTTAATAAGAAACCCTGCAAAATGCCTAAAGTGTCAAAAAGATATTACGAAATTTCAAAGTTAAAATTCAGACATGGTCATAAAAAATAACTATTCTATATCAAAGTTAGAAAGTAATTTAATATATAAATTCGGTAGATACAAACTCGAATGAAAATGATACGGTTTCTGATCAATCTCTCGATGAAAATCTGCAAATAACACAGTGGGCTCATAATTTTTATAAACGAATTTTTTTTTTTCTTTTGGACTAATCACATATTGTGTTTCTCATTTGTTTCAGGGGCCTCGGAAATTTTTGACAGTAAAGTAACGAAGAAAGACATAGAAGTATTAAGAAGATGGTTGAGGCGAGCCAGAGAAAGAAAAGACATATTGAACATATTTGAAAGTAAAAACTAATATAGAATATAAAAATGATTTTATATTATATAAAATATATCGGTAATTATATGTGTTCTGTATATATTGGCACTTACCTAATACCTTTGTAGAATGTTCAATTTTTAAAAAATCATTTCAATATGATTTTTATTTTGTAAATATAGTTAAAAATATTCATCCAGATTTCTAAAAATTCTTCGTAGCAAATAATTGAAAAAGAAACGACTTACTTTTGAAAGGTTTTCGAATTTGGTATATGGACTTAATTTTTTATTTTGTTTTTTATATAAAACACCAAGAAAAATATTTAATGCACGAAACTACCACCATTATAATTCGGCCTTTTGGAAGTTAATAAATTTATTTAGCTTCCAAAAGGTATTACAAAGGTCATAATTTCATACATTAGATTTTTTATTGATGTATATAAAAAATTAAAATATATACCTAGCAATTTGTTTACCTCCTTTTAAACTTCATTCATTTTTTTCTCAATTATTTACTCTGGAAAATGTTTAGAAAATTGGATAATTATTTTTGTCTTCTAATATTTACAAACATAAAAATTACATTCCTAAACAGCACAAAAAGTCCAATGGAGTTCCATTGAATGTCCACCAGACAAACAATGGACACCCAACGGACATCCAGTAGAGCCCAGAAATGGACATTAATGTACATTTCTGGTTCATACGTGGACCAGTTTTGGATGTCCATTTCATGTGGCAAACTGTCCGTACTGAACATCCATTGGACGTCCATTGTTTGTCTGCTGGACATCCCTTGGATGTCCATGATTTTAAATGGGTTAGTTCAATGGATGTCCATTGGACCTTATTGTGCTGTTTGGGCATTTATAATTTATGCTATAACGAACATCCTAAAATTATTTTTATTAATTTTATACTCGACGAAAATGATGATACGCATCCTGATTTGATCATCTGTCAGAGATCAGTATATGCGTATAAGTTATCGAGTAGGTACGCTAGAGCCTTGGCTTAACAACATATTATAAACTAACAGTATTGGTCTAATAGATATATGATGGAAATGTAGAGCGGCCTTACTCGTGGATTACAAGGGGAAGGCCTGGGTACATCGGATTGAAATGATTGTTGTTTCTGTTTGTAATCTATTCGGGTTAGTTCGTCAAGGTCACTTAAACGCATACGGGCTGAATAAGTTTCGTCTAAAACAAAGAAAAATATATTGCGTAAACGATAATTAATAATTGTGGCGCTTTGTTCATATTCTTTTCTTCTCGTTATAGGTTTTTAGTACAATCAAATAGTACTTTGACATGGAATAAATTGCACACTCGAGTTTGTCATGCTTAACGTTATCGGAAGATCTAAAATTAAAAAGGTGCCCTCCCCCGTGACGCCGAGAAGTTAATATATCGAGCGGTAGAGGGCGCCCAAGTTATTACCAAAAAACATTTTTTTTTCAAAATTTAATTGGAAATCTAAAATCAATGGAATCGAATTTATTTGGATATGTGTGTATGGCTAATATTTTTACCTAAACAGCTGGTAAGTTGAATTTCACAACACTGCTTTCAAAAAAACTGGAATTACCTTTCTTCTGCCTAAAACTGGCCACATCCTCATCCAAGTAAATACCGCCCTATAACATGCCTCCCTACCATTTACAAACTACTGACATCCGTCATAACCGAGAAGGTATATAAGCATACCCGTAACTGCCAATTGGTAGCGGAGGAGCAAAAAGACTGCAGCAAAAACGCTAAGGGCTGCAAGGAGCAAATCGTTATAGACTCGGTTATAACTCAACACGCAAAGAAAACTAATAGCCCTCTTCATGTGGCATATATCAACTATCAGAAGGCTTTCGATAGTGTCTCGCACTCCTGGCAGCACGAAGAGCAGCCGATGAACCTGGTTCCATCTTCGACGTCGAGCGGGTAAACCCCGACTCTGTCACCGAGTTCGACTAAAAGCCCACATTAGAGCTGCAGAACACAACATCCTTCTGCAGCTCCATAAGGATAAGTCATTGCACGAAGTCTTCTATAAAAATATAGAAGATCTCGGCTTATCCGAAAGGCTGACCTTCGCCTTTTTAAGGCCAGCCGGGCTGAAGTCCGAGACCTAGGGATTCATAATGGCTTGCCAGGATGGTGTACACCCTCGTCTATTGACGTCGTGTCATGGGTATGGAAATTCCTGATGTCCGCTACAGGGCCTGCCGCAGGGCGCCGGAGACTGTAATGCACTTACTCTCGGTTTGCCCGACATACGCAGTCTCGGCCTATATTCATAGACACAACGCAGCATTACGAGTGCTTTACTATCATCTAAGGCACTCGTATGGGATAGACGAAACACCAGTGCTGCCTTACGCTCCGGGGGATATTGAGTCCGTCGTGGGGAATGAGAAGTGTCTAATTTATTTGAACTACTCGTTTCCCACCGTCATGCAAATACAGGTCAACAAGCCTGACATAGTACTCCTCGACCACCAACTCAAGACAATGTATGTCGTGGAATTCTCAGTCCCCGCTGAGAGCAACATTGTCTTGAAAGAGGAGGAAAAACGGACAAAATATCGAGATTTGCTCTTCGAACTCCGCAGGCTTTATCCAGGCCATTCTGTTAAAATAGTGGTACTGATTATAGGAGCCCTCGGTGGAATGAGACAGACGCTGCTTTCAGAACTAAAGATCATACCGGCATGCCGAGATTCGGCAGAGATCTTAGCCGGCAGAATGCAGAAGGTTGTCATCCTCGGTTCATTGCGTCTACCCAGGGCACACGATTCATGGACCCGGTAGTCACTCACCCCACGGGCGTAGGGAGTGGCTATTGGTATTTACTACCAGCTCCCCTCTGTGAGTGTCGGAGCCACAGAGTAAGGTGACTGGTTTTTTGTAAAATATATATATATATTCAAGTCATTTAATATAGGATTCGAATTGAAATAAGCAATTTTAATGTAAATAATGAAGTTTCCGGTGCAATTATGAATATAAGAAGACGTTACTAATTATGCATTGACAATAATGGTGGACATATCGAACATCTTTTATGAGATCATTTATTTATATTTAAATTTCTGAATTAAATCTTTGTTATAAGTATATTTTGTATAAATATTTGGTTTCTTTCTTTCTCGTTTTGATTATTTCATTAAACAGAAACATAATAGTTGTCATTTTCATAGCTCATTTTAATAATGTTAACTTTTCCATATTTACAGTAACTAGTTTAACTAAGATATCCGACGTTTAATAACTCAAAAACGGTATATGGTAGTAACGTGTGGTATATTTTTGAAATCAGGAAAAAGGACCATTCCAAAAACTTAATAATATACAGGGTATCACATTTAAAAAACATATTATTTTTTGTATCCCCTGAAAGCACGCTACTGTGCTTTTGGTAGCATTATAACAAATTTCAGTCATAACCACACAACTTTTATTTAAAACTTTTTTTTCTATAGGCAATAATAATGTTCATAAGAGGTGTGTGACGTGACTATTAAAATTGCTTGTCAATGATATTGTTGGAATTTTCAGAACACCTAAAAACATGTATCATATAGCCAGCAAGAAACCCCTTTAAACATCCGCTGTCAAATTTAAATTCGTAGAAACATGACTGCTTCGATCGCCCCCAGCTATGATCCCTACTTTTCCGCCTTCCCCTGCACCTACTGGCAAATAGCCATCAAAAAAGCTAGCGAAAGAAATTTTTGCAGCAGCATCACGGTCTATTGTAGAAAGTTCGGAAATTTTTTGAGGTTCTTATGTGCTAGATTTTGTTACCCGACTATAAGTGAAGTAAATTCTAATAAAGACAATTTACAACTTACTTTTGATTTCATATTTAAACTAACAAACAACTATTATAATTACGTAAAACACTGAACACTTCTGCGGTTTAAGATGTTATTTGTCATGCGGTATTCGTGCTGCTGACACCGTACAAACTAATTGAAAAAAATTAAAAAGTATCTGAATATCAGCTGGAATAAAAACGTACCAATAAAAACTAAATTCGACGATAAATCACGATTAAATTAGAAACACTATCGAGAAAACTGATTGTCTAACATTATGTGACATATTCTGAATAACTAGGACACTTTTTTTGAAATTAGTGCACATTAATAAATAATAATAATAATAAATAAACACCACTGCAATTAGGCATCTCCCAATCCCAGAAGCCAGAGGCTTGTGCGGAAGGGGATTACACATTGAAAAATTATAGCTTAAAAAAACGAAAAAAACATGCTTTAATAGCAATCCGAACTAAAAAGTAAAAAATAATGTTTAAATATTATAGGACAATCGGATTATACATTGAGCGATGCATCAAATCAGGTATTTTTGCTTTTCTGATATGTTTTTTACGATGGAAAGGCAATGTTAAATCAACCTCGGCAGATGACCGGGTCATTGTCAAAACTCAAAAAAATCTCGAAACTTTTTACCTTTTTTCAGTTTTTGAAGTAGATTAAATTTGCAACAATTTACTTGAGCGGTTATAGTAGGTCCAATAGTTTCGAAGACAGGGCTTTTCAAAATTTGGCAAATTTTTCAAGTTACGCGATTTTTAGCAAAATTTTATCATTCAGCGTTTATTGTTTAATTTGACTGAATTATTAAGATTTTGTTCAACAGCGATAGAAAGTCCACTAACTCAATATAATTAAATGATTTTTAATAAGTTTAAAATAAGAAAAAATCATTTAGTTGTAAAAAGCGTGGGGTGCTTGATTTAAAATATTATAAATATATTATTGGTAGCTTATTGATAAAAGTAGAATTATAAAAATACAGGGTGTCCCACGACGAACTGCGGCGATCGATATCTCGAAAAGTAGACATCGGAAAATTTTGAAAATTTGGTAGTAAACTAATGTCGATGGGGGAAACTCGGTTAAAATATTTTCAAGATGGTGGCACTTCCGGTTACATACCAACTTGCTTATTTTAAATGGGACACCCTATATATTATTACATTTTTGGATTGTACGCAAAATTCTAGACCTACTTTTTGTATCATGTCCTATACCTAGGTCTATACTTATGTCAAAAATGACGTTTGCGAGCCCTAAAAGAATTATCAATTTTTCCTATAAGGAAGCCTTTATTATCTGATTTGGGTTCGATTCTTTGTTGAAAAAGACCTACTTTAATATAGTTTTTATAATATTTTGATAAGTATTAATACAGAGTGTTCAAAAAATAAGAATAAAGATGAAATTGAGAAAACTGTCAAAAATCAATTTTTTCAAATGGAAACTCCCAATTTTTATAATCTTATCTTATTCGCCATTAAAAATAAGGGTAAGTTTGTATATGGATGTCTATTCCGAAAATTTTTAGTTTTCGAGATATTCCCAAAGCAATATTTCTATATGGGTATTTTGTTATGGATATTAAGTTAAATTACTCTTAGCTGGCTATGACGGCGTTGAGTGCTAAACAAATGTATGTAGCTGTCACTTACCATTTGACGAATATCAATTATCATGCCGGGGCGCTTAAATTATACACACGGGGATTACTTAAATTTGTTTATAATCTATGGAGAATGTAACAAAGTTTTATCAAGAACGTGTGAAATATTTGCTAATAGATATCCAGATAAACAAAAACCGTCTCCGAACAGTATTAAACGAATAATGGAGAATTTCAAAAATTTTGGCACCGTTAAGGCAACAGTTCATAAAACAAAACCAATTGTCGATGATGAAAATATCGAAATTGCTATTTTGGGATATTTTGCGGCATATCCTATGACACCCTTAAGATAAGTGGCCTTACAAATAGGAATCTCCAAGAACTCTATTCATAGAATTCTTTTGAAACATAAATTCCATCCCTATTCCATTTCTATGGTTCAGCATCTAAAGGACACCGATTTGGCCAGAAGAATTCACTTTTGCGAATTTATTTTAACAATGTTACAAGGCGACTTTCGATTTTTGGACAACATAATTTGGACTGACGAGGCAAAATTATAATTCCCACTTTTGGTGTGATTCAAATCCCCATGCCGTGAGATTGCGAAATTATCAAGAAACCTGGCAATTTAATGTGTACTGTGCTGTGAGAAATGGAGTCGTAAAACTTAATTTTCATGAAGAAAACTTAAATGGTAATGAATTAATACTTAAATAGTTTCTGTTTTTCAAATTACGTATCAATTTTTTTTTAGGTGAAAGATATTTGAATATATTACAAGATTTAGATAATGAATAATTGAACAATTTACCGCTAGCTGAACATAGGCAAAAATTTTACCAACACGATGGCGCGCCACCACATAGCACCTTCATAGTTAACAACTTCTTGGAAGAAACTTTTTACGATAAGTGGATTGCTAACAAAAGACCTTTTTTGTGGTCTCCCCGTTCTCCTGATCTGTCTATCTTAGACTATTTTATATGGGGAACAATAAAAGATATAGTTTATTTTAATCCAGTCACAACAATTGAAGATTGTCAGGCAAGAGTAAGGAATGCTTTTGAAAGATTATCTTCAGGTTCTATTAGAGCGGCCACCCATGACGAACTAATCAAGAGGTGCGAAAAATGTTTGGAAGTTCAGAGTGGACACTTTGAACACTTATTAAAATAAAATATTTTCCTGAGTATAAGTTATACTGTTAGTATTTTATGTAAGAACCTTTTGTATCTAAGTTACATTTGTTTAATTATTTTATGAACTGTTGCAGTGCCAAATTTTTTGAAATTATCCATTATTCATTAAATACTGTTCGGAGACGGTTTTTGTTTCTCTGGATATCTATTAGCAAATATTTCACATGTTTTGTAACATTCTCCATAGATTATGAACAAATTTAAGTAATCCTCGTGTGCACAATTTAAGCTCCCCAGCATGATAATTAATACTTGTCAATTGGTAAGTGACAGCTACATACATTTGTTTAGCACTCAACGCCGTCATAGCCAACTAACAGTAATTGAACTTAAAATCCATAGCAAAATCCCCATATAGAAACATTGAATTGGGAATATCTCGAAAACTAAAAATTTTCGGAATAGACATCCATCACAAACTTACCCTTATTTTTAATGGCGAATAAGATAAGATTATAAAAATTGGGGGTTTCCATTTGAAAAAAATTGATTTTTGACAGTTTTCTCAATTTCATCTTTATTCTTATTTTTTGAACACTCTGTATTAACACTTATCAAAATATTATAAAAACTCTATTAAACTAGGTCTTTTTCAACAAAGATTCGAACCCAAATTAGATAATAAAGGCTTCCTTATAGGAAAAATTGATAATTCTTTTAGGGCCCGCAAACGTCATTTTTGACATAAAAATTGAAATATCTCAAAAACGGAGGTATAGGACATGATACACAAAATCGGCCTAGAATTTTGCGTACAATTCAAAAATGTAATAATATATAGGGTGTCCCATTTAAAATAAGCTAGTTGGTATCGACTTCCGGTATAACCGGAAGTGCCATCATCTTGAAAATATTTTAGCCGAGTTGCTCCCATCGACATTAGTTTACTACCAAAATTTCAAAATTTTCCGATGCCTACTTTTCGAGATATCGATCGCCGCAGTTCGTCGTGGGACACCCTGTATAAATGATATAGTAACAAACTCCTTCAGATCTCTTGGCTTTGTGATATGGAATACACGCGAATTTAATATATTAATACCATCAAGTTATTATACTGCGCACTTGTTAGACCTCGCGTTGAATATGCCTCCATCATATGGTGTCCTCACTACAATATTCATGTGCAAAATATAGAAAGAGTTCAGAGACGTTTTTTAAAATATCTCAGCTTCAAGAATGATAATTTATATCCATCAATTGGATTTCCGCATAAAGAATTACTGTCTAGGCACTCTTTCGACGCTCTTGAAAATCGCCGTATTATTGCCCAACTAATTTTCTTACGCAATCTAATAACTAATGACATTGACAGTAAGGAGATTCTCAGCCAGTTTGAATTTCTCAATTTCCCATGTAATATTATGGCAATCTCCTACTTTCAATCTCCAAACACTCCGTATTAATGTACTGAAATTCTCACCGCTTCATCAAATTTGCAACAATTATAACTCTGTCCAAACCAAGTTTGATTTGTTCAACTGCAATGTGGCCTTGATAAAAAACCTAAAACTATAGTGTGTACCGACGTTTATTATATCCGACTTCTAATAATTTAGCGGCACTTAGTTTTTAATTCTTAGCCCTTTTTGTATTCTCTTTTTTAAATTTTTTTTTGTTACTGATTATTGAGTATTGTTAGTTAGTATTGTTATAAATAGTATAACTCTGTATTGTAGCCATTCAGTGATTGGTGTTATACTGTTGAATGGTGTAAGTTAAATAAAATAAATAAATACCTAACCATAGCCACAAAAGAGATTGTCCGTAGACAGACTACGGGCAAAACAATTAGGATCTACACAGATTGTAGATAGATAGATAGATTATTGGTGCTTGCAACAAGAATGTTTTACACACGTCAGATATACAATGTAAATAATAATATACATTCTATTGGAATAAGTACAATTAAAACTAAATATAAATATAAAAAATAAGACATATAATAAATAAAAACACATTAAAATATTCAAGTTAAATGGTATCAGGTACATTACGGTCTAAAAATGCATTAATAGTGTAGAAGGCTTGTGAAATAAGAATTTTTTAATACATTTCTTAAAAACATTAACTGGTAGATATCTAATTGAATTAGGTAATTTATTGAAAAACTTGGGGCCATAATAATTAGGACCATACCTACTAGATTTTAATCTTAAATAGCTCATTCTAATATAATTTCCGTTACGATTATTATGGTCATGTAGCGATTTTTGAGTAATATATTGTTCATGGATTTTTTTGACATGCATGAGACAGGTGTATATATATACAAACAAGGCAAGGTAAATAATTGTAGGTCGACAAATGTCTGTCTAACATCTGCTTGATAATCCATATTGGTTATAATACGGACGACCCTTCCTTGGAGACCAAAAATTCTACAGGTACAAGGGGCATGACCCCAACTTATTAGATCATAAGATATCTGAGACACTATCAAACTATGATAAGCAATTAGTAGTACCTGTCTGTGGACTAATTTCGAGAAACTCCTTATTACAAATATATTCTTCGACAACTTTTTGGATAAAAATTCAATATGCTGTCCCCAATTCAACTTCGGATCTAGCATAACACCTAAAAACTTTACAGTAATCGGGCTACTAATCTCATAAGTGGATCTATATGAGAAAAATACATGAAAAGTTTTACTATCATTTAAATTTAGCCTGTTAGCAACAAACCAATCCTGGGCAGCAGATTGTGTAACAGACATGAGCTCTATAACCTTGCTCAACTCCCTGTGCTTTGTTAATAGTGTGGTGTTATGGGCAAACGTTATAAGGCTCAGCTCTGGGAACACTCTTTCTAAGCTCATTTATATAGACCAAGAAAAGGATAGGTCCCAGGACCGACCCTTGAGGGACACCTTGTTTAACATTGCGTAAGTTAGAACAGTGTCCATCCTTAAATGTATATTGTTGTCTGCTGGAAAGATATGAAGATATTAGTTGACAACTGGTATCCAGTAGAATATAATGCGACACATAATCAAACGCCTTTTGTAAATCACAAAAAGTTACTCCGGCATACTCTCCATTTTCTTGTTTATCAATTATATTATTGATAAGGTGAGTAATGGCGTCATTTGTGGACTTATGTGATCTGAACTTAACCTGATAGCAATAGAATAAATTATTATTTTCAAAATGTTTGGTAATTTGAATTTTTAATACCGTCTCAAATATCTTCAATATAATAGGTGTTAGTGATATGGATCTGAAATTATTTGATGTTATGGGTCCACCTTTATTAATAGCATTAACTTTAGAAATTTTCAAAATGTCATGGAAAACACCATTGTCGATACATTCATTTATAAGTTTAGTTAACGGTTTTAAAATAATATGTTTTATATATTTTATTGTACTAATTGACATACCAAAATGATCGAAACTACTTTTAAGTTTGATTTTATCAATTATATCTCATATCTATATCATTACTAGACCTGAGAAGTCACAAAATTACCACAGGAGCAGTATGGGAATGTCACCAAGCACTTGTGGATGCCTCCAGCATGAATAACATACTGGTATGCTGGGTGAAAGGACATGCACAGAGTAGTGGCAACAAAATAGCCGACAGACCGGCCAAGAAGGCAGCAGGCCTAAGCATCTTTGAACCTGGCCCGGCTAGTCTGTTACCCATCACGGCGATAATACAAATAATTAAAGAGAACACCCACAATGAATTCAAGAAGCTGTAGGATGAAACAAACAGCTGTCGGCTTGCTCGGGAATTACTAAAATACCCCAACAAGAATACAGCAATGAACTACCTGGCAATGTCTAGAAGGAACCTGCGTTTTATAACGGGAATCCAGACTGGACACTGTTCGCTAAGAAAACATCTCCATAATATGAGATTAAGCAAAACACCTCTTACTAGAGGTTGTGAACAAGAAGATGAGACGGTCCAACATGTACTTTAGACTGTTCTGCCGTCTCATCAATTAGAGAACCCATCTTGGGAGAACGCTGGGTTACTGTAAGGGAAATGTTCCTAGGCAGCATCACCACCTATTTCGCAAGATTAGGTTGGTTGGAGGCCTAGGCGAGGGTCTGCCTACAGGGAGAATTACAAGGAGCCCAATGGGGCCTAAGTGCTGTGGCACAATAATTCTTATTGACCACCCTTCCAACCAATTCCAATTGCACAGGTACAGTTCGAACAAGTGAAGAAAGGTCCAGGCTTAAACTTTATTACCCTAATGTCGGGTAAAGTAAGAGAGACACAAATTGTTTGCTTGTAATGCTTTAAGTTTAGTCGTTGTTAGAAGTAGAAATTATTGAAATTTTGAAAAACAGAAAAGAAACACTTAGATAATTAATTAAACGTTCTTTATTACAGTCTTTTAAAATATATCACAGATATCATAAAACAGTGTAACAATTCAAGTTTACCATTATAAAAATTTTACTAATATTATTTAAAATATTAACAAGAATTAAGCGTTTTGATAAAATATATGTACATTGTGTACTACTAGGGCCAGTTTCAGATTTGTAGGGACCCATAAAAGTTTCCAAGATAACTAGGAAATTTAGTAGAAGCGAGCTTTTACAGCCCTAGACCAATGAATAGTTTTTCCATGGCTGTCGAAAATGGCTTGACCTTTCGCTGATCATATTGACTTTGAAAGTCTTTGAAATCCTTCTGAACAAGCTGACAGGCAGTATGATCACCGGAATGTCATGTCAAGTTCGACAACCAACTTTACTCAAGTTGGAAAAGGTCATGTATTTGAAGTCATCAAATAAGTTAATTTGAAATTAAAGCTATTCGGTAATACAGTTTATAAAACATGATGCATATGAAATTGTCTATAAAGTGAGAAACATTTTCGGTGGCGATAGAAATTTCAAAAAATTGAGTACCTGATGATCCTGTTATATTCAGCCCTGTCTGCTACTTGACCTTTTTATATCCACAGTTTATACATTCTTTTGTACATATATTATTATTACTATTATTTTGTATTTGTATTATTATATAATACCACTTTGTACATATATATTGACTAGTCGTTTAAAATTCAAGTATAAAAAATTGTACTCTTCATCATTAACAGTTTTTCTTAACATATAACACAATAATGATTAAATTTTCATTGCATATACTCTCAAACAGTACACTTTATATTAAAAATATGCAACAAGTAACTAAACAACAATCAAAATGTACCAAACAATTTACAGAAACTTTCAAAAATGACTGAAAATGTGTCCCCAAGCAGCTATTTCCTTTTCGGTAAACATGTAGCTTCTTCGTCCATAGGCAGGTCTGCAAAAAAAATTCTATTTAGAAACTGTCATGAGATATCGTAAGAGCGTATGTGTCTGTCGCCTAGAGCTAGAATTATTCCGTGGATATTTAATAAAATGGAGTTTCTACTTTTTTGAAAATTTGCCGGTGTGATCGACGGAAAGGCAGATATTATTCTTTCTTCGTTTTGGTTTGAAGAATAGTAGAAACTTATGTCAAAAACGCATAGACTTACTTTTTCTTCACTAAAATGAGATAGGTTTAGGATCTTTTAACAGAAAAAGGGATAACGTTACGGGTAAAAAATTTAAAAGTACGATTCCACCTTAAACAATGCTTATGTGGCGCCTTCTAGGATCTACATAAAAAATTGGAGCAGATTTGAATTTTTCATTTCAAAACCCCCATTCACCAATTTTCACAACAATATTTGAAAAACTTCAAAAGTTATATGAAAAAATTAAAAATATAATATTGGCTTTAACACCGTTTATCTCTGAATATCAACTTTTGTACTAATAAGAAGTCAAGAAAAAGCCGCTTCCTTCTTGAAAAATTTTTTTTTGAGGTATAACCAGATGAAACCTGCATGACATCCTTAGATAGGTCACTGAACATCCTAAAAGGCCATTTACGACTTTTTTTAATGGTACCGATTTTTTTAAAATCAAGAAATGTGTAAAATTTGTGAAAATTAAAAAACGTATGTTGTATTACTCACTTCGTCATATCTTCGAAACCGTATGACATATTTTAATGAACTTTTTTTAGTTTGAAAGCAGACACATAAGCGCAGGTGACAGACTAAGAATTATATTTAAAAAAATGTTTTATTAGAAAAAATAAAAGACGATCTGATAGATTCATTTACATTGTAATGACTTTTTCATGAATTGAAAAACTTTCTTATTTAAAGGAATTTTGCCATGGTATCTGCGTATGAATTAAAGAAAAAATATGGGAAAAGTTTTTAAAACAAAAATCAACATTCTGTGGCAAATAGTAGTGTACTTATCGTCATTTAAAATTATTAATATTCGCGCGCGCGATGTGCTTGTCGGTAGCGAGATAAAGCACACCTAGCGTATCATAGTGGACAGAATATGTGTGTTTGTCAAATGAGTAACAATATAAATGAAAATGTTTCTTCTTTTTCTAAAACAAGAAATAGTGACACTGTTTTTGATATACGTAGAATATGTTTAATTTGCAATTCGTCTGGAGTGAGAAAAATGCAGAAGTTAACTTCTATTCAAACCGGTAAGTGATTAGGATTTTTATTTAATTTCATAATTTTTCTCAAAATTCCTTTCTTTGGGATTTTCATTGATCTGTCAAAATGAAGATTTCAACAATGAAATGACAAGTTTTAATTATTGATTTAAACCAATCAGAGCAAGATTACGTGATAATCATGCACTAATTAGTCTCATTAATCTGATTATCGGATAATATAGTGTATGATTATTGATTATGTCAAAAATGACTTATTTAGGAAAGCTGGTCTTTTATAATAATAATAATAATAAAACTTTATTTCCGTAGACTTATACAAGCATCAGAATATAGTCAAAATTGGTAAAAATTGGCAACAATTCACAAAAATATCTATTTATACAAATACAAAACATTCAGTTAAAAAAGTAAAACGACAAACAAACATTGTGAAAATTAACAAACAAGGGATTACAAAAAAAATAGTTTTACAAGAGGGAAACAAAAACAAAGCCATAGAAATATTTCTCTTATTAGCTGGCATTTGTGAGATCGCAGCATAATAATAATAATAATAATAATAATGTGTTTATTGCCAATTCAAATCTACATTATAATACAATAATTGCAAATGATATATAGAAGCTACAAACAGTATATAGAAATAATTCCAACATGTAGGAAATAAACAAAATGGGACATTATATGTCCCTGCCCCACAGAAGTAGCAACTACTAGTGAGTGGGTGTGGTTATTTCACATAGAATACACAGGGAGGTAAGAATAATTATTAGTATGAGTATTAGTATGAGTATATTCGTATATATATTTTTAGTAAAATTATATAAATATGTAAACACAAATAAACAAAAAAAAAAGAAAGAAAAGAAAAAAGAAAAAAAGGAAATATTTATTTAAATGAAATTCTTTAAGTCAATGTAGTATTGATGTATTTGTAACCGTGGGGTATTGATAAGCCATTTTTTTATTGATTTTTTATAAGTTGTTATAGATTTGGAGTCTCTTATATTTTAAGGTAACACCGAATAAAGTCTTGGGGCAAGAAAACTAAAGGATCGCTGTCCAACAGTTTTGCAAGCCCTATCCCTTTGTGTTTCACATTGAAATTTGTATCTCGTATTATATAAATGTTCTATGGGTTTAAGGCTGTTCTTCATTTTATGTTGTAAAATTAATGTTCTGTAGCAATATAGCTGTCGGATGTCAAATAAGTTACTTTCTAAATACAGATTGTCAGTTGAAAATGTTCGTTCTTTGTTCATTATTATCTTTAAAAATATTTTTTGTATAATTTCCAAATTCTTTAAATGATGTTTTAAAAGCCCTCCCCACCCCGTTATGCCATAGGTTATATGTGTTTCAACAAGCGAATAGTAGATGATCTTCAACTGTTTTGTATCCAAGATATTTTTTAGTTGTATGAATTTGTATAAAATTGATCTTAGTTTTTTTATGACTGTATTGACATGTACATCCCATTTTAGATGCTGGTCTATTTCAATGCCTAAATAGCGCATACTTACAACTGGGAAAATGATGTTTTCTGATTTTTCCATTTTAATGGTTAATTGATCAAAAGGAATTGTACACTTATAACACGTGAAGGGTATGTATTTAGTTTTTTCAAAGTTAATAGATAAATATTTTTCATCGAACCAAGTTTTAATTTTTCTTAGATCTTGTTCGGCTTTAACTTTTAATTCAGCCCAAGTACTCGCCACATACATTATCGTTGTATCATCCGCAAAAGAGGTGATGCTTCCTGTAGTTTGTAGCGAAAGTAAGTTATTAATATACATGATAAAAAATATTGGCCCCAAAACAGTACCCTGCGGTACGCCACACTTCACTATTCTGGGGTCACTCGTATCATTTTCAATTTTCACATATTGTTTTCTGTTTTGCAGCTAGTTTTGAACAAATCTTAACGCCACACCACGAAACCCAAGATCTTCGACTGTTTCAATCAACCCCACATGATCTACAGTGTCGAAGGCCTTCGCTAAGTCGAGAAATACACATAAAGTGGGTTGGCTTTCATCCAGCGCATGGTATACTTTATTTGTTAAATCAGTAATGGCATCTTCGGTGGATATCCCCTGTTTAAACCCGAATTGTTTTTTAGAAATTAGATTAAATTTATTAAGATATGATGAAAATCTATATTTTATAATTTTTTCTACTACCTTCGCTACGTTTGAAATAAGGGATATCTGCCGATAGTTTGTATTTCCACTTTACTACCTTTTTTATGAAGTGGTTTTATTATCGCTGTTTTAAAAATATTGGGGAAGTCGCCAGTTTCGAATATTTTGTTGATAATGTATTAACATACATACGGTTCTTTAATAAAATGTATAATTAATTTTAAATGTTCTGTTTTTATATTATCCAAACCTGGAGATTTATTAGGTTTTAATTCATTTATATAACTTGCCACTTCATTTGAATCGGTTGGAGTAAAGAAGAATGTTTGATTGCAGGTATTTCTGTTCATAACTGAAACTTCCGGTATTCTAATTTTTTTGGCCATACTTATGCCTACATCTGCGTAAAAATTATTGAAACAATTTGTTATTTCCTTATTATCTGTAATTAATTTATTATCAATCCGAATTTCTTTGATTATTGTTTTTCCGTTTTTTTTATTTGTGTAATTATTTATTGTTTTCCATAAACATTTGCTATTATTTTTATTTTTATCGATTTCCTTCTTGTAATAATCATTCTTTGTGACTTTTATTAACTTGTTTAATTTGTTTTTGTATTTTTTGTACTCATTTATAATTGTTATACTATCAGGATGACAAGTGACTTTTTTGTATAATTCTTGCTTTTTGGCTACAGATTTAATTAGACCTTGAGTAATCCATGGATTACGTTTTTTTTTGTTACTTTTCAATTTTACTATTGTACTCGCATGATCTATTGCTTTTTGTATTTTATTTATAAATATGGTGCTTGCTTTTTCGACATCATCCGCTTCATATAAGTACTCATCAACATAATTCCATAATTACTAAGTTTATCTAGCAGTAACTTATGATCAACCGTGTCAATGGCACGCGTTAAATAAAAAAATAAACAAGCTGATTTAGATTTGTTTTCAAAACTGTCTAATATGTAATTGCAGAGCGATAAAACAAACAGCATCTTTCGTTGACAAGCCTTTCCGAAGACCAAACTGATAAGATGATAATAAATTTTGTCTAATTATAAAATCGTTTAATCTTACATAATAGGCTTTTGCAAAGGTTTTAAAGAAAGCAGATAAGAGAGCAGTGCCTCTATAGTTTGAGATAGGAGATTTATCATTCCTTTTGTGAATTAGTAAAATTAAGATTTTTTAAGATATCAGGAAAAATTCCCTCAGTAAAAGATAGGCTTACAAGAAAAGTTAAAGGGTCAATAATGAGTTCTGCTACTTTATTAAGGAGTGAATACGGTATATCGTCATAGCCAGATGAATTTTTTGTGGAGACAGATTTTATGATGTCCAGCATTTCACTCGAACTGAATGGTAACAAAAAAAATCGGCAGCTACTGGAAGCGGCTGGAACCTCCCCACTCGGTGGATCTTTGAAGCCGAAAAGAGCATTAAATTGTGTAACAAAACGGCACTAAACGTAATCCGATCTCATCCAAAACCTTTTCAGATCTTCTGGGGCACTAAAAAACCCTCAACTGAATGAATTTACAATCATCTAGTTATTACCTACATTATCGCTCGTTCAATAATATACTATTAGGATATTAACAACTTTAACATCACTTGAACGACTAAGAAAGTCTAGTTATCCTAAATACTACAGATTTGTAAAGCAACAAACTGAAAATTGGTAAAGTGATAATCTATAATAAATTCACCAACGAAGGTACAGAAAGCATATGATATTGATATTGTTACATCTACCTTTAAAGTTTGTGACAATCCACTAAAAGTTACAAATGTGCCGAAATCTTATTGACATGACATGACACCAACGTTATCGGATGACAAACGATGACAATGACAATCATCAAAATTTGCTCATTGCAATCCGATCGCTCGCGGCTGTCTTTGTTAAATCAAACATTAGCATTTCAGTAATTTTACTAGATTTTAGAGGAATATTTGTAGTTTAATTCTTTGATTTGTCTGTATATATATTTGAAAACGGCACTAAACGTAATCCGCTCTACTTCTAGAGCAGTGAAGAAACCCTCACACGTGAATTGACGAGTTTCACGATGTAACCGCTACGCGCATCGATCATGTCATGCGAAATGCGATCTATGCCATATTTGCTTTGTTTTTAATTTTTTTCACGGAAACCAAATCGAAAGGGTGGAAGTGTGATATATTGTTGAAATCAGAATTTTAACTGCTTTTCAATGGTTCCATTGTAAATTGAAAGTAAATATAAAATAAACAACTTGTTGCGTCAAAATGGCACTAAACGTAATCCGATCTCAACCAAAACCTTTTCAGATCTTCTGGGACACTAAAGAAACGCACACGCAAAGTTTCATTCAAATCCGTTCAGTAGTTTCGGCGCTATCGTGCTAACACACATACATACACACATACACACACACAGACATTTTCCAAAAACCACTTTTCTGGATTCCTAGGACCTCAAAACGTAAAGATTTGATGTTATCTCAATTTTCGTTTTTGAATCAATTTTAGTAACCTCTCACAATTTTATTGTGGAGAGGTTAAAAATGGTGTTATGATTAAAAAATTTTTTATCATCGTTTAAAACACGAGGCATTTTATCAGTCAATGTTTTTATTGAGTCGATAAAAAAGTTATTGAAAGCCTCTGCAGCACTTTGCAGTTTGCTAATAACGTTGCCATCGGAATCAACAAAGTTTTTTAGGGAATTCCTGTTTGGCATTACTATTATTGATATTTTGCCACGCCGATTTTGATTTATTAGCCGAATTAAGAAATTTTAAATCGTAGTAATATTTTTTTAGCCTGTTCTATTTTAACACGATGATTTTTTAAAAAATATATTGTATCTTAAATAAATCCCATTATCACCCGATGTTTTATAGGTTTTATACAAGTCCCTCAAAAATACTCCTTCATTTACAATGTCCTTGGTTATCCATGGTGTATTGTTTTTGTTATTAAGCTTAATTTTACATTATTCTAACGGAAAAGCTCTATCCATCAGTTCTAAAAAGATATTATAAAATATAGTAAAATTAGTCTCACAGCTCATATCAGTAATAAAACTCCACTTTTCATGAGATAGTAAATATTTGAAATAATTTAAGTTGTCAGCATTATTAAAAGATCGCTTCAGTTGATAAGCACATTGTTCTTCATTAGTATTGAAGTTACAGCAAAACATAACTAATTGCATGAAATTATCAGAGAAATCCGAATATATGATTTTTGGATCTAATAAAATTTTATCGATATTAGAAAAAACATTATCAATGATAGTTTTTGATTCACCCTGTATACGAGTAAAATCAGTAATACATTTATTCAAACCAAAACAACGCAATATATTTACATATACAGAGATTTTTTGCATTAGTATCCTCAACACAGTCATCAAAATTGAAATCTCCAGAAAGAAAAGTGGGATAGTTACTATTGAAAATGTAATGCATTCGCTGGCGTCGAGATCTACACTTTGAAAAAATAGTTTTTCATTTTGGACTTAGTGGCATAAAATCGGGGGAATTTCAAATTTTAGATAACAAATGCAATTTTGGCCAATGGGTTCAATATTTTGACACCAACTTTTCAGTCTTTTTATTACATCAAAAGTATATTTTCTGAAAGTTTGATGCAAATTGGTCTAGTTAACGGACTTGGGCAGTAAAATGAAAAAAATACTGTTTTTTTCTCTCGTTTTTTCAGTTTTGTAGGTTATGTACGTCCTTCAGAGACTTGAAACCAATGAGTATTTATCGGCAATTTTATTACGAAGAAACTGGTTTTTTTAGTTTGCCCCGATCCGAGTTATTCACATTTTAAGCTATAAAAATGCGGTAAAAAAAATTTAATTGTTTATAAAAAAAAGTAGCACAAGGTTTTCGAAGTCCAAAACTTAGGAATATACTCCGGGTTATACCTAAAACAGGATCCAGTATCCAGACTGTGCAAGTTAACAAACCTGATCATTAGAGTAAGCCTTTTACTTTCAGTTCGATTGTCTTTTGTGATTTGCCCTACATCTTGTTGTTGCCCAGGATTCCAAGACTTTTTACAAAGCTTGTGATTTTCCTGGGGGCTAATTTCCCTATGTCTTCAGGCGTTAATTCCGCCTGTTCTAGGAATTTTAGCCTAGTGCGGACTAACACCTTGCATTCACAAAGTATATCGTCGACCTAACCTGCAAAACCAGTAAGTCACAAAAGTGAAATTTTATAGGAAGGACAAAAAACGTATTAAAAATCAACAAAGCAATTTCTGAAATATTTTTATAGTAGGGATCAACTGTGTACATACATTTTTCATGTTTGAAGGTGAATTTTTTGATTATTGGTTTTTATTTCGATTTTAAATGGACATATGTGATTTTCCAGCTTAATTCTTCAAACGATTAGGACTTACGTTGTTTTATTTCTTTCAATAAAACTAAGAAAATAATAAGTAACTATAACTATAATACTTTTATTTATTAATAAATAAATTCATTTTTAAAACATACTTGTGGTATATTATAAAACACTTTTTTTAAAATTTTTATTTAAAAGGTAAATTGTCATAAAAATTATGGTAATCGCGATTCAAACTTCTCATCAAATCTTGTAGTTGCAAGTATTTCTCATGTTTGATTGGTATTGGTTCTTTATATAATGGTTCAATTTCCTCAATTTGACACATCAATTTCTTTTTCTTATCTATACTTACTCGGCTGTATACTAATTCCTGAAAGTTTTCTGAATGCCTTAATTTATAAAAAAGTGAACTGTCTGGTAAATATCTCAGTGCCCGTATATTAGTGACAACTGGATCTCCAACTTTTTTTCCAGGACGTATGGATTTCAAAAAACCCAAGTTCTGAAAATTTTTGAAAAAATCAAAATTTAAATAGTACACTTTATATGGTCTTGGCTTCTCACGAGCTCTCGAGCAAATGTTTACATAGTCAGCTGGTACATTAATGTCAGTGTGACGCATCTTTCTCTCAATTGTCGAATGTATCGAATCGGCCTCCATCTGAGTATGGCCTTTTTCCAGAAACTTTTGTTCAATAGTGATACCTAGAAGCATAGATAAGTTAATAAGTGCATTCGATAAAATGGCATTTCTGTTTTGTGAAGTACAGCCATCACTGTATAGTATTATTTTTTGTTCTGCTACTATATTGTCAAAAACATTTTCTTTAATAAATTTACAGATAATAGATGCATAGTCATTAGCTGTTACACCTCCAGCAGACTCGTGCCATAGGTAGCAGTACCCATCTTTGGTGTGCAAATCAAAAAACGTAAGGTTATGTACCATTAACTTTTGTTTGAAGTAAAGGGCTGAAGTGTTTGACTTAGGTGACAGGAGAACTGATTACAAGTCCATGCAGAACACCATATTTGTTGATTCTTTGTCTCTATTCTTTTCTTCCCTGGCTTCCGTCTTTTTTTTCTGATGTACATTGTAAATTTCGTCTGACAGATTTCCTGTTCTATGAGCAACGCATTGGTCGCACTCATCTTTCTTTGGCCGAAAGATAGACAAGTTCATTTGTTCAAAAACATAATCAAATGAAGCAGATGATAGGAAACGATAATTTTTCTCGTGACACCACTCTTTGTAAAATTTATAAAGCGATGCCTTACTTTTCCAGATTGGTTCTAGGTAGAGTTTACTTGATGAAGACCTGCAATAATGTGATTCGACTTTAGCTATTGAATTGAAAAATTGTTTCAAGTTCTCTTTCATATTTTGGTATCGAACAGGAGTTTCTTCTTTTTTGCTTTCTTGTTTATTTGTCTTTGTCAGCTTACTCTTACCATTCTGTTTTAGCCAATCCAAGACCATATTTTCTTTTATGCAATGTGTTTTCAAAAACATCTGCTTGCAGACCCGTAATCGTTTATCACCCTTTTTCAAAAAATAGATCAAAGTCTCTGTTCTTCTGGACAAATCTTCCTCTTTTCTATTTCTATGTCTCTCAACAGGTTTAGATTGTATCAACAACGAAACATACATTTTTCTCTCAAGCCAACTAATATCGGACCAAAAACGTTTAAATATAGTATTCCGTTCTTCATCAGAAAATTCACGACACTTTAAAACAGATGTATTTTTGAGTGAGAGTTTGCAATTGCAAGGTTCTCCTAATTTCCTTTCTTCCTTTTTCACATCATAAATCCAGATGCCATTAATTTTTTTTCTGCATAAGTACTCTTCTCTTTTTCGCGGCATAATTTTCTTTTATTTTCGCTCCATTGCATTTTGTCCACCAAATTTCTTTTTCGCTTTTGTGATTCATCTGCTGGTGTCAATTCAGTGTCAAATACACAATCAAATTCGTCAGCTATTTGATTATCGTAAGGCTCATCTATATAATCCGGATCATTTTCTTTTTCACATTCGTCTAAAGTCTGTTCTAAATTAGAACTTGACAAAATTATCTAATAAACAAGTTTTCTTCGGTAGGTACTAAATTAAAAACGTCAGCTAATGCATTATTATATTCAATTGGTTCATTATCACCTAGTAGAAATGGAGTATGGTCACTTGGAAAATCTAGTGGTTCAGTTATTTCAGGAATATCTAACAAAATAATTTTCTCCTGCTCATTACTTAACAGAGCCGAACATACATTTAAGGTGTCTTCATTTTCTGTCGTATTTGCAGTGGTTGTGCAGTTTTCCCCTGTTTCTTGGCTAGGAGGTACCATACCCATTATTCTAAATGTTCTGCTACTAATATGTTCCATATTATTATTATTATTATTATTTCCTAAAACAATACGACTTTTTAATTTAAAAAATAAGTGATAAGTTTATAGTATTGTTAAAGTAAAGACCCCAGAAATTCCCATAAGTCCATGTATCTCGGAAATATCAAATTCAAGAAAAAGCCGTAAGTCCCGTAGTGGAATAAAATATTTAATTGTACTGGTATATGTTAAAATATATTATTTCAGAAATATAAATAATAATTGGAGGAACTTACCTTATGCTAGACACAACAACATATAATAAATAAACACCTTTATACACATTAAAGTACATTAAAATTGAACACACTACTGTTTTACGTCATTCACAACCAAATACTGAGGACTTACTGGTATTACCTTTTGATTTCTAACAGTTTGGACTTACGGGGAAAACAAAAATCAAATTTTAACGGATTAGTAAGTTTTGTAGGGATCTGTAATTTTGTTAGCTGATAGATTTATTTCTTCTGCAACAGATGGTGCTAAAATGTGATTTTTGGTAAAAGTGGACTTACGGGTTTTGCAGATTAGGCCGACGATATGTTCCGCAGTTTCAGTTGCACTATCGCAATATCTGCATTTGTTGTCTACCGCCTTGTCCATATTCTTGAGATGATATCTCAAGGGGCAGTGGCCAGTTAGAAGGCCTGTGGTTAGCCTTAATTCGGACTTTTCAAGTTCGAGAAGCCTTGTGGCATTCTTTGTCGAATAAGTTATAAACTTTTTCGCTTGTCTTTGGCCTGGAGTAGTTGAAGTTTTTGTGACATGTCTTATATCGTTGGAAAGAGAATAGAACACGCTTTATAAACCGAACTAAAAAGTAAAAAATAATAATGTTTAAGATGATCTAATTTCTGTGTAAATAACTAAGATAGAAATATCAAACAAAATGTATTGGAAAGAAGAAATATTGTTTTATGCCTCCCGTGTAAAATTTTTTTAATTTTCTCATAGTTATTGGCTATTTTATACGATTGAATTTAGGAAAAAAGGTGATTATGGCTGATTTTGTACGCTTCAAAACGTATATTTAATGACAAAATGAATTATTTCTGCCACAAGACGGGCTTAGATTGATGCTTTGTGTAATTAAAAAAAATACATTTTAGTAAAAAAATTATTGTATTCCGTTAATCTATACACAAACTTATAGGCGTCTTGCTAGCAAATATGGGATATTTTATAAGTGGAAAGTAGTGCCCTCATTGACGTCGTTATCTACTAACACCCTCCTAACTCTATTTGTAAATACCAGTCTATGTATGACTGGTGGTCGAGAGGTGAGCGCACTTGCCTCTCACTTTAATTAGGGATTATATTATAGAAACTGCTCAAAAATTCTTTAAACATAAGATACATAAATCCCCGCTCACCACACATATGGTAGACATACGGGAACATCAAAACATTGAACATACACACAAGTTCATACATGAAAATCTTCCGATTTATTCGGAGAGATAACAATAATTTTAAGACTCATAATTTGGCGATGTCATGTAGAATCCTAATGAAATGTAATCCGAATGTAAATATGTACATAAACCCTAAAAAATTTTTTTATCAATTATTATTAACTCATTGTAAATAAAACGAAAATGCATTTATTTTTATTTTCCTTTAGCACCCACACAATCGGTGTATTTTTATTTTTGTAAATAGATTTCTTTAAGCAGGTTTTCCTTAGCTAAGTTTCCTGTAAATTACACATCTAATTATATACAATAGATAGAATTTCATATTATTTTAATTTTTCAAAAACCGTTGGTAGAAAATTGATTAATTTGTTAAAACTGTGGAGAGCAATGTTATAGATAAATTTTAATTTGTTATTGTTAGGCTATTTTGGCATGTTATCAGCCCCCCGTCCCGTGTATTTGCCATGAGCAAAATGTAACGCGCCGGGTTTTAATAATGAATGTATACTGAATAAAATAAATGGCATAAATATAATAACAAAAAATGACATGTACTTATTAACAAATAAAGATTTTTAAATTGTAATTGCACTTGCCTCTCACTCAAAAGTTCCTGGTTCGATCCCCGGTCGTGGCAGTGGAAAATACTGTGAGAGGGATTTTTTCACTATACACGGATATTGGGTGTGTGTCCCTTGTCTCTAAATGTGTAGCCCCCTCCCACACAAGGCTCTTTAGAGCCTTCCGGGATAAAGGGGGTCGTAATTACCTGTGGTGTTATTTATTTATTTAGTTATGTAAATACCTGTGGTGATGTAATCAGTTTCAGGAACGGCTTCTGTTTTTTATCTATTATGTGATTTATGCAGTTTATTATTGTGGCGTTTCGTGCGTTATATTTCAATAAAACGGTTTCAGCTAAACGTAAAAAAGTCTAATATATATTATGAATTCAACAGGTAGAACATATTAACACGATATTATGTACAGACTAACAGCGGTTATTATCTTCTTGGAAATTCTCTCGCTATAATTCTGTCTGTATAGTAACTCGAGAATCAGTTTTGAGCAACTGACGAAATTTTACATACGTGCTATTGCGGCAGAAAAAAAAGTAATCGACTGATTTTTCCGTTGTAAATATGGTTCTGACCAGTGACGCATCAATCATACTATATTTTATTATTTTTATTAGTGTCAATGTCATTGTGTGATACCCACCAATGATTTCTTGTTAAAATAATTTAATTGACATGACTGATATAAAAATTTCCATCTGCAACAGACTTTTTTGAAAAAACATACTACTTAATAAAAAATCGATTACTTCAATTCGACCGCAATAGTATATTCTAGAGGAAAATTGTAGTTTCGAGTCGTAGATAGACCAAATAAGACTAACAATAGGCATTGACTAAATATACAGGGTGCACCAATAGAAACTCCCAGGCGTAATATGTTGGCAAATAATATAGGTATTTGAGTTCTCCAGAAGCCAATTGCTAGAATCTGTAAATTGCTTCAGTTTTCGATCAGATCATTTATTAATATGTTAGAATGTAGATGGTTCTGTACTGCAAAGACGTTCTTCAATGACAGACAGTTTGAAATAGAAGACATTTTAAAAAGCTTTATTCCGGAGTGTGAACAACAAAAAATTTATTAACATTCAAAATTTTTCTGCATCTTTTAAGACAAAAATGGTTCCTAAACTAAATCATTTTCATTATAATTGTTTATTGTCTGAAATCATTTATCCCAGACATAGCAAAAACATGAAAATTAGAAATTCTGATTACATTATAAATGTCAAAGACGCTAAATCTATAAAATTTTTAAAAAGGCTGAAATGATTACTTCGTTACTTTCTAATTACATTTTTTCAGTAATCTTTATCTATCCACTTCATTTATTATTTAGGTACATATTTTGAATCTCAATGATGGTTTTAAAAAGTTTTGTAATTTTCTACAATATAACACTGCTGAATAGTTAGCGTGGTTTGATTTATTGTGGGTTGACCTTTTTTTATTTTTTTATATATATGTATTTATAATTAATAAAAAAATCAGATGCAGACGATATTTGAAAAAACTTTTTGAAGACAAATGGTTTCGCTTAAAATTTATAGACAATAATATTTTTAACTATCACAACATTTTAAGGCTGTTATATGTTTAAAATAAAAACATGGGGCATTACATGTTGTACGGAATATTTTACTGTCTCCGTTGAGAAAATTTTTGCACTTTCTGAATTGCCTATGTTTTTATTTTAATTGTATTAAAGCCTGACTCTACTGTGATAGTTAAAAACATTAATTTCTAGTTTTTAATGTATATGCTAAAACCTTCCCTTTAGAAATGTTTCTTAAATATTTTATTTTAAACTTTTTAGGCATTAGCCGTTTTGTAATCAATATTCAACTACATGTCTGTTTCTTCGTCTCATTTATGCAATGCTCCTCCCCCATATACTATGGTGACACTTTATTAAATAAAGCCGTGAACATTAAAATTCCTCGTTATTATCTGTATTTTGAATCTGCTATTTGCTATTTGTAAAAACTGATTTCATGTTCATATCAAACAACTCTATATACCTTAGGATAATGATTTTGATTAAAATCGGAAAACATATTTGAAACGTCAGCCATTTTGAAACCGTTACCTTCAATTTTTTGAGTATTTTTTTTATTAAAAGTAAAGAATGTTTCTATCAACTATATGTCAAATATTATCCTCTCTCATATTATTTTACTAATTATTTTCTAAGATGTTCACCCTGTATATTTTTTCACTAAGTATATATCAAAGTTCTTCCTTAGCAATGCTGGCCAAATTTTATTTATTTTTCTTTATCACATACATTTCACCGCGTAGGTGTAGAATTTCAAAAGTCCTTCTAAGCTAGGTACTGCGGTTCGTGCTGGGCTTTGCTGTGTCAGTCATTTCAAACGTCCGCCATTTAAAAACCGCCATCTTGAACATTAAAGATATCGAATTTTTTCTTGTATTTTCACCAAGAATATACAAATGGAAATTATTGGACATAGGGATGTGAGTTAAAATTAAATAAATAAATAAAATAAATAAATAACACCACAGGTAATTACGACCCCCTTTATCCCGGAAGGCTCTAGATGAGCCTTGTGTGGGAGGGGGCTACACGTTTAGAGACAAGGGACACACACCCAATATCCGTGTATAGTGAAAAAATCCCTCTCACAGTATTTTCCACTGCCACGGCCGGGGATCGAACCCGGAACTTTTAGGTGAGAGGCAAGTGCGCTCACCTCTAGACCACCAGTCATACAATTAATTACAATATTTGAGGGTAACCAACCTAAAGCCAGATGAGAGGAGAAAATGATAAAATTAAAAAACATGATCACGCAAACCAACAACTCTATTGTGCAATATATTTAGTACGGACCTGTACATTGTTATGAACGTATAGCGAAATCGTCCAAAAGAACCTGGCACCTGACCTTCGAAGGCGGTCTTTACTATAATTTTAATACGTCTTCGTCTCTCACCCCGCGGAGAGTCATACCCTAGAAGTGTGGGGAAAATATCCTCTTAAAGTACCCCACGCTTTTTACAATCTATCGCTGTTGAACAGAATCTTAATATTTAAACATTATTATTTTTTACTTTTAGTTTTTATTTTATACATTTATTTAACACCGACCCGACGCCTGTAGACAAGCTACCCCCAACCAGGAATTTTGCCGAACCTCTTCCCTTAAGAAGAATAGGGATCTTTTACTTGCCTAACATTTAATAGACAAGGGACCGACGGCTTTACATCCCCTCCGAAGGATGGTATATCTCCTATACAACCCTCGCCTAAGGTTGTATAGCTTCCGCGCATACACTGATATACAAGCCGCTGGAAGATGTGTGAGGCAAGGACGCGATTTCCATTGGAATGGTCACCCATCCAACTACTAACTGCACCTGACGTTGCTTTACATCGCATCGCGGTATGTACATAGTAAAGACGCACCTACGCTCGCCCCTTACGTTTTAGTTTGGTTTTTAAAGTGTGTTATTACTGGTCTATCTTTTGAAACAACCAAAATCAACTTAGTAAAAGAAATCGTAAAAACAAACAGTACCTTAACAAACCTAATAATGAAGTAACCGGTCTCTAATCGAGGTCATGTTCCGATGTTGCATATCCATTGGTCGATGGAGTGTCTCCAATTAATACAGAAGTTTCAGACTCAGTCTCAGACGGCGGCTCTGGTAAGAAATAAGTTGCAGATTCTGGCAGGGCAGCAGCACCATATTGCCATGGTTGAGGTTGAGGATGGTTCATGCCAACATTATGAACAGGTTGTTCGCTACCGGAGGGGTATTGAAATTGGTAATTATGGTATGAATAGGAAGGACCTGCTGTGTTTTGTGAATATGGAACAGGATTTGGGTAACGAGCATTTGATGTCCCTGGCAGGATCTCGTAATACGGTGCGGGCTGGTTATAATGTTGGTATGGCACCTGTCCTTGAGGTGGATGTGAACCAGACGGATAAGAAGCATGATTACCATCACCAGATGGATATGGTTCAACCGGTGGAACCACATTCTGCTCTGTAGGGGGCTGGTTGTAATATTGGTATGGTACCATATACGCATCAGATTGATGCGAACCAGATGCATGTCCATCCGATGGAACTATATTCTGCTCTGTAGGAGGCTGGTTATAAAATTGATATGGTACCATGGGCGGTTGAGGTTGATGCGAACCAGACGGATAAGGATTATCAGATGGATATATAGGAGGCTCATATCGATATGCTGGATCTATATTTTGACCTGTAGGGGGCTGGTCATAATATTGGTATGGTGCCATGTACGCTTCAGGCGCATAGGGAGCAAAATTACTATTATCAGCTGGATATGGTTCAGCTTCATATCCATACGCTGGATCTATAGAGGGGACGTTATAATATTGGTATAGTACGATGTTCGTTTGGAGATAGGAAGCAAGATTACTTTCATCAGATGAATATCCATACTCAATCAATGCATCAGTATTCTGCTCTGTAAGATGCGAATCGGAAGATATTGTCAATGACGACAATCGTGTCATAAGAAAGCGTATGGCATCGTTATCGCGATTTGGGTTGCGTGGCAAGTAAAATCTAGATTTGTTGAAGTCAGGTAAATGTGCATTGGGCTTGAAGTGAGGTAGCCCATCAGGATTAATATGTTCAGATAGACTGGAAGCAACATTTTTAGTAGGTGCGTTCTTTTTCTTTCTGGTGCGCTTTTTATGAGACGTACGACGTGCTACTTGTGCTTCAGGTATACGTGACTCAGAAGATTCAGGATCTTCCGGAATTATTTTCAATCCCTTCATGAAGTTGGCCGGGGGCGAGGGTTCTACTGGTGATTTATCAGGTAACCCAGAGCTAAATAAATTATTTTGAGTCGGACGTCTCTGCACATTGGACTGAAGAGAAGTTTGTTCATGATCGACTGACGCTGAATGATTAGATTCAATTGATATAACTGATGAATTAATTTCGTCTGAAACAAAGAAAATAATAATAATATTTATTGTACATTAGATCAAGTTACAATGGTACGGGACTCGTCAGGAAAAGGCCACGCAATTTTTCTTATAGAAAATGGTTCTCGATTAAATTGAATTTTTTGTATGTTATAGATCTTAGACCCGATCTCCTAATTACAAGTAACATGGGCCCAATCTAATCCGATGACTAATTTTTGAGATACAGATTAAAGTTAGAAAGTGGCAATTTTTATAAAATATATTCATGACAATTGAAGGATTTAATATTTTTTTCGCGAATATCATTCTTGTAACGTCAGATAATATATTGTGATAAAAATATGCGCTTATACCGGGTGTAATAGGATCATGGTATACTCCTTTTTCTCCTTTAGTTTCGAAGATAATTGATTGAAATTTAGGAAATACTACATACATAATGAGCAGCACTTTTTGACATACAATTGATTTTTTTTTCACTTCCGGTATCGCCGGAAGTGACACAAACTTTCGATTTTTAAATGGAATACCCTGTATATTATTACATTTTTGAATTCTGCATAATTTTCTGAATCCAACGATGCCAAATATGTGACATTTGAAATATCCTTATTTTTTTTATAATATAATTTTTAGTTTTCCGTTTAAGTGTGCCATGACGGTTCCGATTTATTCTAAATGACCCGCATAATGCTAAAAAAATCTAAATCCCGTTAAAAACACTAAATTACGTGATTTATGAGCAAATAAAATTCACCAAAATCGTTTTTGGGGCAAAACTCAATTTTTTCAAATGGAACCATATCGGCACCGTGGTACCATTATTTATTATATTACTATTAATAAGGAATTTATTCATATGTCATATTAAAATGTGCGATAAATACAAACAAAATTACAGCTAAAAGAAAATAAGAAAATTCAATTTTGTTCTAATTAAATGTTAAGACGTAACTAAGATGGCTTTGAAAACAATGAAATATTTAGCTTGTCAAACATTTGTTGGTTTAACGGTGTTTTTATTGTGTCTTTAAAAATTGTTTAAAGATATGAAAAAGTGGGCATGTTAATTATTTATGGGGAATGTAAAAGAAATGCAGTTGCAGCTACCTACATTTATGCCCAACGATATCTTGATAGACAATGTCCAGCGAAAAATTATTTTAAACGTGTTGAAAACCAATTCCGAAGAAAGCCCAACAATGATCCCGAAGAAAACTTCATTATGACGAAGGGACGGAAATTAATGTTGTGGCTCGAATAGAAGTTGACTCGACTGTTTCTTTAAGGCAAGTTGGGTTTGAATTGAACATCAGTCACCAAACAGTAAGTCGAATTTTACACAAATATCACTATAAATCTTTTAAATACCAATTGCACCAGCATTTGTACGAAAGTGATTACGAACATAGGATGGAATATTGCAATTGGATTTTGTATAATAACGTGCAGCCGAATAATGATTTTTTGGGACTGATTTTATTTTCGGACGAGTCTAGATTTACAAATTTTGGATTATTTAATCGACAAAATACAAAATATTGGTCACAAGAAAATCAAAATTTATTACGGGTGGGTAACTTTCAAGTGCGGTTCGGTTTCAATGTTTGGCTTGGAATAATCGGTAGTAGAATCATTGGTCCAATAATATTTGAAGAACCTCTGAGTGAAGTCAGATGCTTGAGATTCCTGGAAAATGAGATTGAGGGAGGATATTTTAGACGAATTACCTTTAGATTTAGGACAGGGAATGTATTTCCAACAAGATGGCGCTTCTCCCCATAATTTAAGGATGGTAATTGATTACTTTCAACGGAGATTCGGAGAAAGTGTGATTTCGATGAATGGTCCTGTGAGGTGGTCTCCAAGGTCACCTGATTTCACGCCCCCTGATTTCTTTGTTTGGGGTCGTCTAAAAAATATTGTCTATGCAACCGCCGTTACAACCCGTGAAGACCTGGATCTACGAGTAAGACGAGCAATTAATAGCATAACGGCCCAGCTATTGGCGAATGTTTTTCGAGAAACAGCTATGCGAGTTCAGAAGTGCATTGACGTTAATGGGCCGTATATTGAACAACTACTGTTGTAATGTTTTGTGTTTATTTTCTGTATTCCAAATCCGCCTTATGTACAGCTTCAAGAAAAAGCACTCGAACATCAAGGAGAAATTCACATGGCCGTCATTGATTTAACCAAGGCGTTTGACTCGGTAGACAGGGAAGTGCTCTGGAAAATTATGCTCCGCTTAGGTATCCCTAGAAAATTTGTGGAAGTATGTCGCAGTCTACATACAAACAACAACGCCCAGGTTATGTATAATAATGAGGCAACCGAACCTTTCCAAACCCTCACTGGAGTTAGGCAGGGATGTGTCCTGGCACCCCTACTTTTTAATTTGTTTACCACTGCTCTTACAATTATTGTTGACAACAAACTGACAGTCAGAGGAATAGGTCTCAGATACCGTTCTGATGGCGGTCTCTTTAACATAGGGCGCTTTAGAGTTTTCACGAAGACACGCACACGATTCATTTGTGATCTCCAGTATGCGGATGACTGTGCACTTTTAGCTTCTACGCCGGAAGAGCTTCAATAACTTTTAGATGTGTATGCCCAGAGCTATGATTCCTTGGGACTTAAAATCAACATTGGAAAGACTAAGATTATGTCAACTCCTCATCAAGTGAACCAAATAGACATTACACTTAAAGGAAATTCTCTTGAAGTGGTGGATCAGTTCAATTACTTAGGCAACGTTGTTAATGACAAAGCAAACATGGACAGCGAGATTCGCAATAGAATTAACGCTGCATCTAGAGCACTCTGGGGACTTAGAGAGAGAGTATTTGACAACCACGACCTTGCTTTGTCAACGAAAATGGCTGTCTACAGAGCAGTTGTCATTCCAACACTGCTATATGGATGTGAAAGCTGGGTCACTTACCGTCGTCATGTGAAAGAATTAGAACGTTTTCAGCAAAGACACCTCAGAAGTATGATGAAAATCCGTTGGTTCCACCACATATCAAACGTGGAAGTACTCAGGAGAGCAAACAGCCTTCCAATTGAGGTGCTTATTTCAAGAGCACGCCTAAGATGGGCAGGTCACGTTCATCGTATGCATGATAACCGCCTTCCTAAATGCACACTTTATGGTGAATTGCTAAGCGGTAGAAGAAGGCGTGGCGGACAACGAAAGAGGTTCAAAGACGTTCTCCATGAAAATCTAAAATCCTGCGGTATTCCAGACGAGCAATGGGAACAACTTGCAGCGGACAGAACCGAATGGCGAGGGATTGTGGCCAGCTATCAAGGAAATGTTGCTGCAAGAAGGCCGAATCCAAGACCTAACCAGGTCTATGTTTGTCCTGACTGCGGTCGACATGTGCTCTCCCGAATTGGCCTCTATAGCCATAGTCGTGTGCACCGTAGATGAATGGGAATTACAATAGACTACACCTTTTACTTGTTTTTTATTACACACAATCTATCGACTGTAACATTTTTTTATACTCGGACTCGAGTAAAGGCTAATAATAATAATAATAATAATAATGTGTAACAAGGTAATTAGAATAAAATTGTATTTCTTATTTTCTTTTAGCTGTAATTTTATTTGTATTTATGGCACATTTTAATATGACATATGAATAAATTCGTTATTAATAGTACTAATAGATGGTACCACGGTACCGATATGGTTCCATTTGAAAATATTGAGTTTTGCCCCAAAAACAATTTTGGTGAATTTTATTTGCTCATGAATCGCGTAATTTAGTGTTTTTAATGGGACTTCGATTTTTATAGCATTACACGGGTCATTTAGAATAAATCGGAACTGTCATGCGACACTTGAAATGTCACTTATTTGGCATCGTTGGATTCAGAAAATTATGCAGAATTAAAAAATGCAATAATATACAGGGTGTTCCATTTAAAAATCGAAAGTTAGTGTCACTGTTAAAGAACACGCCAAAATCCTCGATAAACTTTTCGAAACTGTAACAAAATCCGAAACATTTCTCATGAAAAGTGTGCTTCACGTAAAAATGGCGTTGGAAGAGGTTTTTATACTTTAAATCATATTTTCCGGAGCGTATTTTATGCAAAAATTTCAAAAACTCATCAAGGAGTGTAATTTTAGAAAGTGTAGTAAATGTCGCTGCACGGGGACGTAATGTCGCCCCGACCACCAACATTTAGAAAGCGTAACTAAAATCGACTTGTGCAGCACTGCAACTCATGCGTTGTGTTAAATATGAGGACAAGTTAATCCAGTCTCTAGTCAAAGTATATCGAGAATTTTAGCAAAAATAGTCGTTAGCGACAAGGGTAACCATTCATTTTCGAGCAGTCGATTTTGACGGGAAAATGATGGATTTTAACGGGATTTGCCCTAAACCGGTTCCTCAGTGGTTGGGTGTCAGAAATGTATCTTTACCATGTACTCATATGTGCATGGGACCGCCTTGCCTGAACGTATAAATTTATAATTGCTACAATATAATTCAAAGTCGTTGCGATTCAAGCATTTTTAAGCTCTGAGGAGCGAACCAAATTATAATTGAACGGATAGTACGTAAACAGACATGCAAGCAAAAGCCCATCAAAAATTTTTAAACATTGAACTTTTCTTGAATCTTTTTGTGTAATCGTTAGTTATAAACCGCATATTGCATGGTAGTTGGTACATGATAAATCGTTCCGTTCGTCACCATGTGTTGTACACGGGCCAAACTATAGTTTGTCAATACATTTTTCATGAAGTTTGTGAACGTTAATATTCATTTTTGGAAAATATAATAGAATTCCTTCAGACGCGAAAAGATGGATCGTTCACAACACTTCCGGCGAAACCGGAAATGAAAAAATCAATTGTATGTCAAAAAGTGCCGCTTATTATGTATGTAGTATATCCTAAATTTCAATCAATAACACGAGTGAATTGTCATCAGCGAACATAAATAATGAAGATTTAATGACAATATCAATATCAGGCAGATAATTAACAAAAAGTATAAAAAGAAGTGGCCCCAGTACAGAACCTTGGGGACACCACTAGATGATATAACCTAACTTTTCTTGATTTAATACCAATACAAGTTGATTGCGATTTGACATATATGAGCTTAACCAATCCGCGAAGACCACATTTATTTAGTTTTTCCAATAGTAAAGCGTGATCCACCAAATCGAAAAATTATATTAAATCATTTATAACGAAAATAATTGTGTATTATGTAAATGCAAATGTAGAGCACACTTACTCAGTAATGCTGATGCCTCAGAATAGGTTTCATGCAATGTCTCCCCTGTGGTATCTTCCGAAGCAGGCTCGTTAGCAGATAGATGTGAATCAGAGCTATTACCACGTGGTTGTGATTCACTTGAGGCATGTGGGGCACAGTTATCCTGTACGGATGGCTTAGACACATCGGATTGAGAAGGGGTTTCTTCATAATCAGTTAAGCGATTCTCGTCTAAAATAAATAAAAATATATATTGTCTAAATGATAATTGTAGTGTTCTGTTATGTTTTTTCTTCCTTTTATGGTTTTTTTACCACATGTATCTTTCTACAGAATATGACAAAATTAAACGCCTGTGACGTATAGTCAAAAAAACAATCAGAGGATCTTTTCTTGCCAACTAATACAGATTATAACAAACATAATGGCAAAGGAACTCGCTTAAAATAGTAAAGGAAATGAATGCATTTCGTCTTAATCGTTACTGCTTCAATGTAAAAACTGGAAACCTTTAGCATTATGTTAAGTTTCGGCAACGTATTAGGCGAGCGGGAGCAACCCCTAAAATGACCCTATAGTGACCATGACAATCCTAATCGTCAAAAACAGTTTATTTCTATGTTTTCGAGGTCGCTGGATACGAATCCGATGTTATTAAAAAAAATAATAATGGGGTGTTTATGTTTAAATCAACTTTTTAGTGAAAAATCAAGCAAACATTCTTTCACAATTTTTCACCTCAACTCGCTATATCTCCGGTGGATTTCACGATTTCTTTTCGAAATTTTAATTACATATTCCCGATGGCAGTAGCAAGAAATAAGCCCTATCCTATATTTTTAGAGCATTTTATATTGAAATTACGAATTTTTAAATTTGCACGGACGCATTTTACGAGTGTTCACGTTCTATCGTAAAAGTGGTGTGACGAAGTTTCGAATTTCGAGAAACGAATCGTTTAGTATTAAAATATGATTAATAAGGAAGTTTTTTGTAAAGTTTCAGCCCTTAATGTTTTATAGAAAATCAAATATGAATTTTTAAAGTTGAGCGTCGAGTCCGGGCGCGCGCGCTTGGCGCGCGCTAATCACATCGGTAGGCGTAAAAAAGCGTTTAAGGTTTTTATTTACTGACTTCCGTCATTTTAAAATATAAATAGGATACATATATGTGTGTATAGGCTGTCCATTTTATCAGGGCATTCGAGAATACTCAATATCGGTCGTAGGAAAGAAATTATTTTTACGAAAATTGTGCCGATTTATATAACCTACAAAATGGTTTAAAGACATTTGAAATCCATAGCCTACTTTAAGAGTTATGGCGGAAAATATCGAAAATGCGGAAAACGTCTAGGCCAAATATCTCCGTTATTTGAGATACGAGAAAAGTTTTAAGGCGAAAATTTTTTGCAAAACAGAGTGTTACAACGAGGTTTTATCTAATTTTTTTCAAAACTGCTGTATTTTTAGATTTACTCTTCAGGCTGTTAAAAAAATTATTTTGAAACGGGCGGGAAATGGCGCCATTAAATAGAGTATTTTCCTCCCTTTTCAACGATATATCACATGCCATGTTTATTCATTGGTACTACGTTAGTAATTATAAAAACATTTTTTTAAAACCAATATTTTTTTTTAACAAGCATTATACTTGCCGTGGAGATGTATGATTAAATAAAACGATAAAATAATTCAATAAGTTGTTCAAATCTTTGCTATAATAAAACATTAACACAATTAAGAAGAATAAAGTAAATTCAGGTAACAAAAACAAATTAATAATAAAAAGAATGTAGCACACAGAACGTTAATATTTATCTAATCCTCAAAATAATTTTTAAGATATCATATCAAGTGTTCAAAGTGTCCACCGCGATTTCTTATGCACAATCGAGCGCGGCGAGGCACTGAATTTAAAACATTACTCAGCATTTCGGGGGTAACTGTAATACATGCCTGCTGAATTCGAGTTTTTAGGTCCTCTACATTTTGCGGTGTCGTCGAAAACACCTTACCTTTAATATACCCCCATAGAAAAAAATTCATTGGGGTTATATCTGGAGAACGAGGGGGCCATCGAATAAATCCATTGGTACCTATCCAATGTTGAGACAAAATTTCGCCTAAATAATCTAGGCAAATCTCGGAATTGTGGGGAGGAGCTCCATCTTGTTGAAAATATTGAAAGTTGTGTCGATTCTAAAGGTAAGTCATCTAAGAAATCATTAAATTCATTTCTCAAAAAGTGTATGTACCCTTAACCACTGAGGTGACCTTCATAAAAAGAAGGACCTATTAAATAGGTGCCTAAAATACCTATCCACACATTTATTGAAAAACGATTTTGAAACCCAGTCGGACTATGCCAGTGTGTATTTTCAGAAGTCCATTTGTAATGAATATTGCGATTAAAAAATCCATTATTTAAAAAATTTGCCTCGTCGGACCAAAGTATTTTACTACATATTAATGGATCGACGCGCTTCTTTTCCAACAGCCACCTACAAAAAGTCGTCCTCCTTGGTTTGTCCCCCGCTTGTAAATTGTGAACTTTTTTGGCTTTATAACACCGGTAACCATTTTTCTTTAAAATTTTTCCAGCACTTGTTTTATTTAGCAAGCAATTTGAATTTCTCTTAATGATGTTTCCAAATTTTCTGTATTTTTATTTCTTACATAATTAATAACTCGGTTTACCTTATTTACATTATCAGTAACACTGTTCAACCTTGTCTTCGTCTTTAAAAATGAGCCATTATTTTTCAGTTTCGTAGCTAATTTTTTGAACAGAGTTTTATTCAGCTGTAGTGCTTGTGGAAATCTATTTGAGCTAATCCAGAGTTAAAATTGCATTGGCAATATGTAACGAACATATAACGATCAATGTGAGTGAAAATCATTTTTGAAAATTCTAAATTTTTAAACGAGTGTGATTGAGTGAGAGTTTAAGTATTAACTGAGATGATCTGTTAAAAATAAAATTTTCAAGTTTGTTCATAGCCAACTATTTTAAAATAATTGAAATAATAGTGTAATCATGAAATACAAACAAATGGATATCATACTTAAATTAATTGGTAAAGACATATTAACTTTCTGAGCAAGGAGTGACGCTTTTATAGAAGACCTCTATACATTAGCATAACTGCGTATACTTTTCCATAATTGCTCCATGTTGCTTTCTTGATTATTATTTTGTTTTTGTTACCTGAATGTATTTTATTCTTCTTAATTGTGTTAATGTTTTATTATAGCAAAGATTTGAACATCTTATAGAATTATTTTATCGTTTTATTTAATCATACTTCTCCACAGCAACTATAATACTTGTTAAAAAAAAATTATTGGTTTTAAAAAAATGTTTTTATAATTACTAACGTAGTACCAATGAATAAATATGGTATGCGATATATCGTTGAAAAGGGAGGAAAATTGTCTATTTAATGGCGCCATTTCCCGCCCGTTTCAAAATAATTTTTTTAACAGCCTGAAGAGTAAATCTCAAAATTCAGCCGTTTTGAAAAAAAAAATAGATAAAACCTCGTTGAAACACTCTGTTTTGCAAAAAAATTCCGCCTTAGAATTTTTCTCGTATCTCTTCAAATAACGGAGATATTTGGCCTAGACGTTTTCCGCATTTTCGATATTTTCCGCGATAACACTTAAAGTAGGCCATGGATTTCAAATGTCTTTAAACCATTTTGTAGGTTATATAAAAAATGTAAAATGTACATGTAAAAACAATTTTTTTTTGTACGACCGATACTAAGTGAGATATTCTCGAGAGCCCTTATAAAATGGACAGCCTGTATATACAATGTCTTCACGGCAAAGCCGTATTATAGATGTAAATGACAACTTTTTTTGGATTACAAACACAATTTTTTGTATTCTGCTCTTACTTCATCCAAAAACTATTTTTAGTATGTTAGACTTTAAAAAATTTATAGAGGGCGCTGGTAACAGCTTAAAAATAAAAATCGCATCAGTTAAAGTGCCTTTTCTGTGCGATTATTTAAATAATTGATAATTTCATTAAATTCCGGGACATTTACGAGGTTGCAAATTCAGATTATGTCAGTTATTAATATCACAAACATTCGCAACCCGATTTTTGCAATTGTTTAAACTCTCATTTATTGTTTAAACCATCAAAATCGTCACCGTGCCAGATAAAAGAATGATAAAAAAAATCTTCCGGGGTAAATAAGTTATACAAAACTATAAGCGGGTTATGTGACATATATTGTGCCGTATAAACAATCATTTGCATAACTTTCGTGATTTTTAATCGACAAAATATATCAAAGTAAAGTAAATAAACAACTATTTGCACAGTTCCGGTCATCGTAGCAGGATGCAAACTTGACAGAAGATGTTTTGATTATTAAAGCGTTCTCCAAGGTTTGCATAAACATCGGACTTTTTTTTCCAAAAATTTATTACGAATTTATGCTCTTTGTTAATTTTAAAATGTTCCGGGGGCGGAAAAGGATTTTTGACTAACTTTTCACTATCGAAGTCCGTGGTGACTGGCCTAAAAGTTTGTCCGAGTTGTCCCAGACCGATTTTTTTCAAAATTTTCAATGCAACAGAAAAAGCAAAATTAAATAAAAACTGAAAATCACGTTTTGCTCTGCAACTATCCCAATTGTATGGGTACGAACTTGAAACTTGACAGAAATTGCATGGATTGTCGTGAGCAGAAAAAAATAGGACAACTTTTTTTTTCTAATGTAAATCTGTCTCTATTTGAATATGTAATGAGTAGCTGAAATAAAACAGATATCTCTTTTAATTTATTTTTTATTTTAATGCTGTAGTTATTGCCATAGTAAATGATCGATGGTTAATGAGACAAATTTTTTTTTTTTTTTTTTTAATACATTTATTTAACGTCGGCCTATTTCCGCTACTGAGGCCTAACACCGACGCCTGTAGACGAGCTACCCCCAACCAGGAATTTTGCCGAATCTCTTTCCTTAAGAAGAGTAGGGATCTTTTACTTGCCTAACATTTAATAGACAAGGGACCGACGGCTTTACATCCCCTCCGAAGGATGGTATATCTCCTATACAACCCTCGCCTAAGGTTGTATAGCTTCCGCGCATACACTGATATACAAGCCGCTGGAAGATGTGTGAGGCGAGAACGCGGTTTCCGTTGGAATGGTCACCAATCCAAGTACTAACTGCGCCTGTCGTTGCTTTACATCGCATACCGAAGTATGTACATAGTAAAGACGCACCTACGCTCGCCCCCAATGAGACAAATTGCACTGCATTATAACATTAACAAAAATTTGGTGTGTAACATTTTAAGAAAGTGGAGAATAAACGGTACGATTAGTAGAAATCCTGGATCAAAGGACAAAGGGTATCCTACTTAACAAGAAACTAACCATTAATATTTCGTTATTGCACCATTTCTATTTATAACTTCTATAAGTCTGTTTGGCGTAGAATTAAATAACCTTATACAATAATCATTAGTAATAATATTTTGCCATGCATTATTTACTATTCCCAGTAATTCTTCGGCATTCCGTGGTCTCACATTTCGTTTTTGGATACTTCTTACGAGTAGTCCCCATACTTCTTCCACAGGGTTAAGATCTGGACTATGACTGGGCCAGTTAAGAACATTGATGTTGTTATCTTGAAACCAGTTAGTTACGGTATGAGCAATATGAACGGAACAATTGTCTTGTTGGAATATGAACTCATTATTAGGAAATAATTGTGACACAGAGGGGAGCATAATATTGTCTAAAATCCTAATATACGTTTCACTATTAAATCGTTTCTCAATATGCCACAAAAACAAGGACCACGTGCCGATATCCAAGCCCAAATATTGACGGAAAATCTACCACTTTTATCATTGTTAGATATGTATTTCTCATCGATTCGAGTATTCGGAGGGCGGTAAACACGAATACGACCGTTGTGTGTTGACTGGAAAGTTTTTTCGCCTGTAAAGATTACATTGTTCCAAAAATTTACATCATGCGCTAAAAACTCAAGCGCAAATCCTACTCGAGTCTCTTTATGTTCAGCATTAAAAGTATTTCTGTGCTGCTACATGACAGCGTAGCTCCGATTCTCTTACTCGCCGGCGACCAGTACTACTCGATCCAGGAAAATTCGTTTCTTCAGCAGCCTGAATAACTGAGTAAAATGGATTTTCTACTAAAGCATTTACCAATTGCAAATCTTGTTGTTGAGTTGATATCCTTCGTCGCCCTGATCCAGGATTTCTACTAAATTTCTATTTAAAATATTACACACCGAATTTTTGTCAATATTATAACGCAGTAAAATTTGTCTCATTGACCATCCATCTTCTCGTTTAGCAATAACTCCAGATTTAACTAAATCGCTTATATGAGGCATATTAGTTTTTTGCACACTTGCAATAAATTATGACAACTAACTGACAATGTCACAAAAATTAAAGTTAGATGTACACAACTAGATTGTAGCAAAATACCGTAATAAGACGTGTCCTATTTTTTTTTTGCTCGCGACCGTACCTACACGAAGTCGAATTTGATTTTGGGGCATTCTCACTCTGCTTATCCGGCAATATCCTTTCATGAAGTTCGGAATTCTTTTGAGGTTATTATGTGCTACATTTTGTTACCCGACTATAATTTATAGCTTACCTTGATCTCCAGGGTTATCCATATTTACATTAAAAAAAGACGATCACTATAATTACATAAATCACTTAACACTCCTCTGGTTTTCGATGTTATTTTTCATGCGTTTCTCGTGCTGCCAACATCGGACAAATTAATTAGAAGAAATTAATATCTGAATATCTACTGTGATAAAAAGCATATCAATAAAAACTAAATTCAATGATAAACCACGACGAAATACTTTGAGGTATGGGAATGTAAATAAGTTTGAGACGACTTATAGAAAAACTATCAACAAAATTGATTGTCTAACATTTTGTCGTATTTTGAGAAACTAAGACACGCTCTATTCTCGATACAAATGTTCAAAGGTCTGTGGGTATCATTGGGACGTTGCCGAATGCTATTGTAAACGTCGTTTGCACTAGTAGGTGTAAAATGAAGCTAGGATGTTAATATATAGTAGATTGCTTATTGTTTAGTAGTAGTAGCTTAAATTGAATGTTTTAAACATAAATATAAACACACCATATACAAGGTGTTTCAGTCAACATTCCCACAACCGAGATCTCGGAAGCTAAAAGATATATTTTTATCCTATAATATATCCTTCCATAAGAATAGAATAGCATTCATTCACCATAAATTATTTTTTTATTTATTGATACACTGCCCAACAGAAAAACCAATTACAGGGCAGGGATATACAATTAAATGTATATAAGTATATACGTAAGTAAATACACATATTCATATACGAATACAAAACATTAATTCATACAATAATATAAATAATATATAATTCAATACAATAGTAAATAATAAAAAAAAGAATATATACTTAGTAATAATATATAGGCAAGGGCCAATCCTGTTTAAGGCAATAAAAATTCTTAGCAGTATACGAATGGTCGGAAAATGTAGTTAATGGTGTAAATAATTAAGGAAAAATCGTCCAGACTGAGTAAAAGTTCGGGAAGGGGGGTTGGGGTGGTAATATATACGTTTTTAGGGGTTGGTACTCGTTTTTTGCGATTTGCGGCTAAACTATGCATCCTATCGAAAAATGTTGAATGTAAAAGTTGTAGATAATGAAAAAATCAAAAACTTTCTAATTGATCATTATTGACCATAACCTCAAAATTATCGAGAAAATGCAAAAAACCGTTTTTTCGGTTTTTAATTTATATCTATCGCAAAAATATTTATATTTTCATGAAAATTGGTGGAAATGTTCTCTTTTGTGTTTCAAACAAGCCCAAATTTTTTCAAAGCGAAATATTTAATTTTCGATGTTTTATGAAGAAAATAAAAAAAAACCTAATTTTCAATCGAAAAATTTGGTTAGCAAATTTTCGATTAATGAACTTCACTAGTGCTCATTTTTTTCGTTGAAATCTCAACTTTAATATAGAATTAAAAGATAATATTGTTTATATACAAAAACATCGTTAAAAAAGCGAAAAACTGAAAAACTACTTTTTAAAAATCGAGTTTTCGGTGAAAATCATGAATTTCGTTTTCTTTATTGTAAATAAACGTTTACATTCATAAAAAGCATTAATTCTCATACGATACTATGTTATACAGGTTTTGTACATGTACCTAACTATTCTCGGCTTTCAAAGTCCCGAAAACATTATTTAAACTGCAATTAAATAGGTAAAAATTCAAAAAATACAAAGGCTGTGAACTGAGAAAATTTGTTAATTATTTCTTGTGATTCGTAAGTATTTACAAATTATCACGTCAAAGTCTTATATTTGATTATAGAATACAAAAATTAAAAGTAAAATAATTTTATTGAAATCTTTTTTTCTTCGTGGGCAATTCTTCGTCGCCAGAAACGATTTCTTCACGTTCATTTTCTATATCTTCAATTTCTTGGAGTTCTTCTGGATTGTCCAGTTTAGTATCATTATTTTTATTATTATTTATTAGACAGTGGGTACTGTCTTTGTCTTCGATATCCTTGAGATTACAATTTTATTCGTACAACGATTTTTCGGCATTAGAACATTTATCAGAACCGTGACAATTTGAGCACAAATTTGTGCACTTTAAGCCATGCTTGCGACACCCACATTTGTTATAACCGCATCCTGTTTCGCAGCTGCAGCAGATAATTTTCAATAAATTTTCAGGAATTAATTCTTGTTCTGTAAATATAGGTACGATGCGATTAACGTGATGTTTCCATCCCCAATCTGTAGCTGTTAATTGATTACCAAGCCAACTTTGTATTTGAAAATACACCCTGTAACAATGTTGCTTAGCTGCCCCTTAAGTTGGAGGTAATTTTTTCAAATGAAACGAGGATTTAACAGTAGCCGTTCGGCAGAGTTCAAATCTTTTGTAAATCGAAGCTATTATTTTTAATCCGTTTTCGGTAATCGTTTGTTTGTCTGCATTTGTATTGTAAAAAATTTCTGCAAGATTAGGTAAATGTTTATCGGCCAATAATGATTTTATAAGTTTTTTTTTTCCTTTCCCAGCAAAACGGGAAGTTGTATCGCAGCCAGAAAAACAATGCAAAAATGCTACAATATGTTTATGTGTTTGATTTAAAAGAACTAAAAAATCTATGTCTTGACCAACAACTACCACTATTTTATCTGAGTTTTTTGCTACTTCAAGGGATGTATTGATAATTAGGGAATCTGCATCTTCTTCATATAACTATTTTTTGCGTAGTTGTTTTGTACATAATGTAAACATTTTTGTGTTATTTCATTAATTGTATCGTTTTTTTGCCAGACTACTTTGTGTAAGAGAAACCCGCCATCAACAACGTGTACAATATTGCTCGAAGTTGGTAACGACTCGATGCTCGCAAATTCTGTATATAAATGTGACTTAACATTTTTTCTGAAGCCATTCTCTGCCATTCGATTTATATAACCTACAAAATGGTTTAAAGACATTTGAAATTCATGGCCTACTTTAAGAGTTATGGCGGAAAATATCGAAAATGCGGAAAACGTTTAGGCCAAATATCTCCGTTATTTGAAGAGATACGAGAAAAATTCTAAGGCGAAAATTTTTTGCAAAACAGAGTGTTTCAACGAGGTTTTATCTAATTTTTTTCAAAACCGCTGTATTTTGAGATTTACTCTTCAGGCTATTAAAAAAATTATTTCGAAACGGGCGGAAAATTTTCCTCCCTTTTCAACGATATATCACATGCCATATTTATTCATTGGTACTGCGTTAGTAATTATAAAAATATTTTTTTAAAACCAAAAAATTTTTTTTAACAAGCATTATACTTGCTGTGGAGAAGTATGATTAAATAAAACGATAAAATAATTCAATAAGTTGTTCAAATCTTTGTTATAATAAAACATTGACGCAATTAAGAAGAATAAAGTAAATTCAGATAACAAAAACAAAATAACAATCAAGAAAGCAACATGGAGCAATTATGGAAAGAATATTCGCAGTTATGCCAATGTATAGAGGTCCTCCATAAAAGCGTCACTCCTTGCTCAGAAAGTTAAAATGTCTACCAATTAATTTACGTATGACATCCATCTGTTTGTATTTCATGATTTCACTATTATTTCAATTCCTTTAAAATAGTTGGCCATGAACAAACTTGCCAATTTAATTTTTTGACAGATCATGTCAGTTAATACTTAAACTCTCAATCACACTCGTTTAAGAATTTAGAATTTTCAAAAATGATTTTCACTCACATTGATCGTTATAATATGTTCGTTACATATTGCCAATGCAATTTTAACTCTGGATTAGCTCAAGTAGAATATAGAAACAGATTTCCACAAGCACTACAGCCGAATAAATCTCTGTTCAGAAAATTAGCTACGAAACTGAAAAATAGTAGTTCATTTTTAAAGAAGAAGACAAGGTTGAACAGTGTTACTGATAATGTAAATAAGGTAATCCGAGTTATTAATTATGTAAGAAATAAAAATACAGAAAATTTGGAAACATCATTAAGAGAAATTCAAATTGCTTATCGTATAAATAAAACAAATGCTAGAAAAATTTTAAAGAAAAATGGTTACCGGTGTTATAAAGCCAAAAAAGTTCACAATTTACAAGCGGGGAACAAACGAAGGAGGACGACTTTTTGTAGATGGCTGTTGAAAAAGAAGTGTGCCGATCCATTAATATGTAGTAAAATACTTTGGTCCGACGAGGCAAATTTTTCCAATAATCGATTTTTTAATCGCAATATTCATTACAAATGGACTTCTGAAAATACACACTGGCATAGACCGACTGGGTTTCAAAATCGTTATTCAATAAATGTGGGGATAGGTATTTTAGGTACCAATTTAATAGGTCCTTATTTTTATGATGGTCATCTCAGTGGTCAAAGGTACTTAAACTTTTTGAGAAATCAATTTAATGAATTCTTAGATGACCTACCTTTAGATAATCGACGCAACTTTCAATATTTTCAACAAGATGGAGCTCCTCCCCACAATCCCCAGATTTGCCTAGATTATTTAGACGAAATTTTAACTCAACATTGGATAGGTACCAATGGATTTATTCGATGCCCCCCTCGTTCTTCAGATATAACCACAATGAATTTTTTTCTATGGGGGTATATTAAAGATAAGATGTTTTCGATGACACCGCAAAATGTAGAGGACCTAAAAGCTCGAATTCAACGGGCATGTATTACAGTTACCCCCGAAATGCTGAGCATTGTTTTAAATGCAGTGCCTCTCCGCGTTCGATTGTGCATAAGAAATCACGGTGGACACTTTGAACACTTGATATATTATCTTAAAAATTAGATAGATAAAGATTAGATAAATATTAATGTTCTGTGTGCTTAATTCCTTTTATTATTAATTTGTTTTTGTTACCTGAATTTACTTTATTCTTCTGTGTTAATATTTTATTATAACAAAGATTTGAACAACTTATTGAATTATTTTATCGTTTTATTTAATCATACTTCTCCACGGCAAGTATGGCAAGGCTTGTTAAAAAAAATTATTGGTTTAAAATGTTTTTATAATTACTAACGTAGTAACAATGAATAAATAGATAGAACCTCATTGAAACAGTCTGTTTTTGTAGGCCATGGATTTCAAATGTCTTTAAACCATTTTGTAGGTTATATAAATCGGCACAATTTTCATAAAAATATTTTTTTTGTACGACCGATATTAAGTGAGATATTCTCGAGGCCCTGATAAAATGGGCAGCCTGCATATACAGTACAGAAATAGAAACTTAATACTAAATAATTTACAGAGGAATAATTACTATTAAAAATAAAACTAAAGAGAGGAAGCAACAAAGAAAGAAAAATATATATGAGGACATAGTTTAAACGGTGGCGTAGTAGAAAATTGAAGGTTAACTTAAGAGTGGTTTAAAATACATTGTTTTATATTATTAATGCTACAATTGAAAATATCGAGGTTCGCCTGATAGTTTAGGTAATTTGAGCACATCCTGTGAATAGGAGAAGATTTTAGTATATTTGTTCTTGGTGTATCCAAATAGAATAGAGCGTATGAGCGAGTTTGAAAAGATGGAATATTAAATTGGATGGAGCTAAGAATATCCGGACAGTCTATCTGGCTTGTTAAAAGTTTAAATAGGAACAGCACAGAAAGTAGACTCTAAGCGTTGCTAAGCGTTTAAATTAAAACTGGCTAGCAAGTCAGATTGTGGTATGCCCCTGGGAGGATAAAATCTATCAGCTTTGTAAGAAAGATGTTTAACGTGTCTTCTCTGAACTCGTTCTAAATTAAGGATATAATTATTGTAATGTGGATTCCAAACAATACTACCGTATTCCAATTTTGGCCGTACAAAAGCATTAAATAGGAGAGAAAATGTGGAAATATCTTTAAAGTGCCCTGAGTTACGCGAGATAAAGCCTAGATTTCTGTAGGCATTAGCAGTTATGTAATCAATATGGGGAGCAAAAGTTAATTTTGAGTCAAAGATGACTCCAAGATCCTCGAACTGAGTGCATCTTGTAACCATTTCATTGCCTATTGTGTAGGAAAAGTTTATTGAGTTATTTCTCCTCTTAAAAGTCATCACATTACATTTGGATATATTTAAAGGTAGCCTATTGATTTCACATCACGAATTTATTTTTGAGAGGTTATGCTGTAATCGACGGCAGTCTTCTTCGGAATTATTAGATGCAAACAGTTTAAGGTCATCGGCATAGAAGAACATTGCTTTTCAAATCTCGGCAAATATCATTGATGAAAATTATAAAAAAAAAACAGTGGGCCGAGAACAGAGCCCTGCGGAACTCCTGACGTCGCTAGTACTTCGATAGATGACAATCCATGATACTTGACGTTTAATGCTCTGTTACAAGATTACGAAAATAAAGGATTATTCAATTTCGTCGGTATGTCTGTCTGTCTTTTGGGGCTATAACTAAAAAACTAATCCATATAATAATATCTGGAATCTTGTCTGGCATATAGTTCACGCTATTGCCAAGGAAGAAATCGAATGTACATTGTGACCCACACTTTCAAAAGAAACATTGCTGTAAAAAATCTGTTTATTAATCGATCTTAATGGTTTTTTAGGGTTCCGTAGCCAAATCGCAAAAAACGGGACCCTTATAATTTCGTCACGTCCGTCCGTCCGTATATTACAGCCTTATAACTCCGCTGTCTTTCCACCGATTCTAATGAATTTTACAGACAAGTGTCTTATGTGAACCGCCACAAAATTATGTAATGAAATTACAAAAAAATAATTTAGGATTAGCTTTCCATACATAGAACAGAGGGATGAAAATTTTTATTTTGGCGCACCCCATTGTGTGGGGCATGGTTGAACAGGTCTTTAAAAATGCAATAAGAGTTCTTAAGTGACTTTTTTCCTTAGGTAAATATTTCACGACATATATGCTCCTAAATTCGTTAATAATGTGTCCTCCGCCACTCTTAACTTTCCCACCTTGTAGCAGTTTATAAATACTTTGAACGAAAATTATTTTAAACAAGATACTCGACAAGCTATGTTAACAAGTATTTGGATATCCCCAATTTTCAGTTTTCAATAGCAGCACTATGGAATCCTTTGTACTACACTCACTTGGCTGATTTTTTAATAAACCATCAGTCTTTATCTTCTGACAAAAATTTAGATGATTAAATTTTCAAGGCCTGTTACGATTCCTTTCAATGTCAAGTATTAAAAAGTTTGATTCGCGATTTTTCAGTAAGCTCTCAAATGGGTTAATCCCAAATTTCATGAAAAAATATTGAATATTGACACATTTAAAACAAATTAAATGTAGACGGTTATTTTATACAGTGTGTCCCAAAAGAAATGCATAAAATAAAAAATACAAAAACGCGTCACTAAGTAATATCAAATTGGGATTTACCCATTTGAGAAGTTACTGAATTCAGTAGTGTAGTTAATATTTCAATTAAAAAAATCGTTCATTAAATTTGTTAATTTTTGACATTAAAAAGAAAGTCATAATGAATTAAAAGAATGATTGTCATAGATGCAACTTCAAAATCCAATATTAATGTAGAAAAAAATCAAAGGAAATGATGAGAGGAAATCAGGGGGAAATCAGAGGAAATATTTTTTGCAACATCCGGAGTCCCTCAAGGATCCAACCTAGGGCCACTTTATTCTTAGTATTTATTAATGATTTATCCCTCACTACGAGTTCTACACATTTATTTTTCGCGGACGATTTGAAAGTCTACTCTGAAGTAAGCCAAACGACTGTTCTGACTTGCAAATAACGTTAGACTCAGTTAACAAATGGTGCGAGAATAACTACTTAAAACTAAATACATCTAAATGTAAGATAATGTCCTTCTATAATAACAAAAGGCCAGTATATTCGTATATACGATTAATGATACCGTCCTCGACCGATGTACAAATTTTAAGGATCTTGGAGTAACGTTCGATTCCAAGCTCAGTTTTTCTACTCATGCAAGCCCAATTGTTACTTCGGCTTCTAAAGTACTCGGGTATTGTATAAGGAACTGGGGCAGCTTCACGGATATCAACACTCTGAAATTAATACATATCATTTATACGAAGCACACTTGAATATGCTTCTGTCATCTGGTCACCTGTATATAAAAACTCTAAAATGCAAGTTGAGTCCATACAAAGACGATTTCTTAAATATATATATTTCAAATCCCATGGGTTCTGTCCTGTTAGGGGCTTTGATCACAATACACTACTAAATTCGTTCAGTTTTGACTCGCTTGAACTTAGAACGAATTGCACAGCACTACAATTGTTATATAAAATGCTGCATAACCAATTAGATTGTATTCACTTACTAAATAGAATTAACTTTCATGTACCAAGGCAGAACGCTCGTCTGCATAATTCATTTTACGTCAATACCAGCAGAACTAACATTCAGATTAAGTCTCCAATATTCAACATGTGCAAGATATTTAATGAAGTCGCTCATATGTGCGACCTCAACTATGATACTCTAAATCACATTATTCGTATTTACAAAGATTCTTTTAACTGATTAAGTCTAATTATAACAATCTAATCTATAATATCTATCTATCTTTTTTATAATTAATAAATAATAAATTAATGTAATATATGTATGTATTTTGTATGTATGCATATATGTATTATGTAATCTAATGTAAATTGATGTAATTTTGTAAATTTCTATCTCATTATTGTTATTTTTATATATTTTGTTCGTTATTTTCTGTAATTCGGTGTAAACCTGTTGAAAATAAACGTATTATTATTATTATTATTATTATTATTATTATTATTATTATAAATCAGGGGGAAATCAGGGTAAATCATACAAGATTTCTCCAAAAAGGGAAATCCGGTGTACAAATTGGGCCTAGGGGTTTACCCCTCGATATTTACAGTAACTAGTTTAACTAAGATATTTGATGTTTAATAATTCAAAAACGATAATATGGTAGGGGGTAACTTATGGTATATTTTAAAAATCAGGAAAAAGGATCATTCCAAAAATTTAATAGCATTCGGGGTATCCCATTAAAAAAAAAAAAAAATTTGTACCCTGAAATATGCACGCTACTGTACTTTCGATAGTATTTTAACAAAATTCAGTCATAGCCACATAAATTTTATTTCAAACTTTTTTTCTATAGGCAATAATAACATGATAAGGGGTGGGTAATTTATAATCAATAACTCTGTACATTGTTTATAATAAATGAGGTAGAGAAAATATTTTTTACAGTTTTATTAACAAATGGACGAACACAAACATACAAACAATAAAAAAAATGAAGTATCTACTTGGACAGCAATCGGTAATTATCTTATAAGTAAACTTATAATATATTTATTTTGTTGTAAATGTTGTTTTAAAAATATTATTATAAGTGATGGTGTTTTAAATAATCATAAATATATGTTTAGCAATGGCATACGTATGTCTTTGTTTGACAAGAAAGTGAAAGACTCGGATACCCTCGATGCTGCCAACTCCTGATGTTATATATATATACAGGCTGTCCATTTTATCAGGGCCCTCGAGAATATCTCACTTAATATGGGTCGTACAAAAAAAAATATTTTTACGAAACTTGTGCCGATTTATATAACCTACAAAATGGTTTAAAGATATTTGAAATCCATGGCCTACTTTAAGAGTTATGGCAGAAAATATCGAAAATGGGGAAAACGTCTAGGCCAAATATCTTCGTTATTTGAAGAGATACGAGAAAAATTTTAAGGCGAAAATTTTTGGAAAACAGAGTGTTTCAATGAGGTTTTATCTAATTTTTTTCAAAACCGCTGTATTTTGAAATTTACTCTTCAGGCTGTTAAAAAAAAATGGCGGGAAATGGCGCCATTAAATAGAGCATTTTCCTCCCTTTTTAATGATATGTCACATGCTATATTTATTCATTGGTACTACGTTAGTAATTATAAAAACATTTTCTTAAAACCAATATTTTTTTTTTAACAAGCATTATACTTGCCGTGGAGAAGTATGATTAAATAAAACGATAAAATAATTCAATAAGTTGTTCAAATTTTTGCTATAATAAAACACTAACACAATTAAGAAGAATAAAGTAAATTCAGGTAACAAAAACAAAATAATAATCAAGAAAGCAACATGGTGCAATTATGGAAAGAGTATTCGCAGTTATGCCAATGTATAGAGGTCCTCCATAAAAGCGTCACTCCTTGCTCAGAAAGTTAAAATGTCTTTGCCAATTAAGTTAAGTATAATATCCATTTGTTTGTGTTTCATAATTTCACTATTATTTCAATTATGTTAAAATAGTTGGCTATGAACAAACTTGACAATTTAATTTTTTGACAGATCATCTCAGTTAATACTTAAACTGTCACTCAATCACACTCGTTTAAGAATTTAGAATTTTCAAAAATGATTTTCACTCACATTGATCGTTATAATATGTTCGTTACATATTGCCAATGCAATTTTAACTCTGGATTAGCTCGAGTAGAATATAGAAACAGATTTCCACAAGCGCTACAGCCGAATAAAACTCTGTTCAGAAAATTAGCTACGAAACTGAAAAATAATGGTTCATTTTTAAAGACAAGATTGAACAGTGTTACTGATAATGTAAATAAGGTAAACCGAGTTATTAATTATGCAAGAAATAAAATTATAGAAAATTTGGAAACATCATTAAGAGAAATTCAAATTGCTTCTCATATAAATAAAACAAGTGCTAGAAAAATTTTAAAGAAAAATGTTTACCGGTGTTATAAAGCCAAAAAAGTTCACAATTTACAAGCGGGGGACAAACCAAGGAGGACGACTTTTTGTAGGTGGCTGTTGGAAAAGAAGCGTGCCGATCCATTAATATGTAGTAAAATACTTTGGTCCGACGAGGCAAATTTTTCCAATAATGAATTTTTTAATCGCAATATTCATTATAAATGGACTTCTGAAAATACACACTGGCATAGACCGACTGGTTTTCAAAATCGTTTTTCAATAAATGTGTGGATAGGTATTTTAGGCACCAATTTAATATGTCCTTATTTTTATGATGGTCACCTCAGTGGTCAAAGGTACCTAAACTTTTTGAGAAATGAATTTAATGAATTCTTAGATGACCTACCTTTAGAGAATCGACACAACTTTCAATATTTTCAACAAGATGGAGCTCCTCCCCACAATTCCCAGATTTGCCTAGATTATTTAGACGAAATGTTGCCTCAACATTGGATAGGTACCAATGGATTTATTCGATGGCCCCTCGTTCTCCAGATATAACCCCAATGGATTTTTTTCTATGGGGGTATATTAAAGATAAGGTGTTTTCGACGACACCGCAAAATGTAGAGGACCTAAAAGCTCGAATTCAACAGGCATGTATTACAGTTACCCCCGAAATGCTGAATAATGTTTTAAATGCAGTGCCTCGCCGCGCTCGATTGTGCATAAGAAATCGCGGTGGATACTTTGAACACTTGATATGATATCTTAAAAATTATTTTGAGGATTAGCTAAATATTAATGTTCTGTGTGCTATATTCTTTTTATTATTAATTTGTTTTTGTTACCTAACTTACTTTATTCTTCTTAATTGTGTTAATGTTTTATTATAGCAAAGATTTGAACAACTTATTGAATTATTTTATCGTTTTATTTAATCATACTTCTCCACGGCAAGTATAATGCTTGTTAAAAAAAAATATTGGTTTTAAAAAATGTTTTGATAATTACTAACGTAGTACCAATGAATAAATACGGCATGTGATATATCGTTGAAAGGGAGGAAAATACTCTATTTAATGGCGCCATTTCCCGCCCGTTTCAAGATCTTTTTTTTAACAGCCTGAAGAGGAAATCTCAAAATACAGCGGTTTTGAAAAAAAATAGATAAAGCCTCGTTGAAACACTCTATTTTACAAAAAATTTTCGCCTTAAAATTTCTCTCGTATCTCTTCAAATAACGGAGATATTTGGCCTAGACGTTTTCCGCATTTTCGATATTTTCCGCCATAACTCTTAAAGTAGGCCATGGATTTCAAATGTCTATAAACCATTTTGTAGGTTATATAAGTCGGCACAAGTTTCGTAAAAATTATTCTGTTTGTACGACCCATATTAAGTGAGATATTCTCGAGTGCCCTGATCAAATGGACAGCCTGTATATTAAAATGTCTAATGTATGTGTAGAAAAATATGAATTTATTTGAGACGCTAAATAGAAATCACGATTATGACACTAGACATGGTGACTACTTAAGTATACCTAGATGTCTGACGGCTTTTTTAAAAATATCACCAAAGTACAATTGTATTGTACCTTTTACAATAACTTACCTGTAGAAATACAGCATATTACTATGATAAATATAAAAAGTCGATTAAGTAGATGTTATTCGAAGGAAAATATTATAGTTTTAAAGAGTTTTTACGAAGATTAAATATATTTTTTTATTCTAGTAGGCATTTTGTGATTTTATGTACATGACATCTTTTGACCTAAAGATTATGTTCCTAGATTTTGGAACGATTCCGTCGACAACAAATTACCCATGCATTTGGTGCGGAGTCCTTTAAAATTTAAGTAAGAAAATTATTCATCGCCTATAAGACATTACTTAAGATTTCTATTGATGATTTTTCGTGCAAACAATTTAGATAAGCCTAGTGGTCATGTCATTTTCATGAATAACTAAACAACAATCAGAATTGACCAAAAAAATTACAGGAACTTTAAAAAATTACTAAAAATGCATATAAGTAATTATCTTCTCTTCAGTGGCTTTGTTATTGGCGGCAAAGACATAGCTTCTTCGTACGTAGGCGGGGCTGCAAAAAAAAACATTTCTGTTTAAAAACTATTACAAGAATATCGGCATATACGTAAATAGAAATAATCAGGTTATGACAGAAATTTGAACGTTGTTACACAACACTAAATTGCAAGAACCGTTATAACTTGCTTCGTGTAAAATATCATAATTTGCTTCTTGGCACATAAAAAGAACACAAGTAGAACTATGTTCTACAACTGAAATAAATTCAATAAGATCATATCAAGTGTTCCGTTTTTCGTGTTACATTTTGTCAACTTCAAACCGCGAAAACTTGTTTAGGTCAAAAGGAACACCCTGTATTTTTTTACGTCAAGTTGTGTAAAATTAATTCCCTTTTTTCTGATATTAGCATTGTGGGGGTTAAAGTTACAACTTTTTGAAATATTTGCGATTTTATTAAAAATTCATGAATTGTTGTAATCATTTCATCAAAATAGCTATGATTAGAAACAATCAGTCATTATCTTATGTCAAAAAATGCCAGCACGTTTAAATTATACCAATGAAAACTTTTTAAATTTGTTTATTATTTATGGAGAATGTGATAAAGTAATATCAAGAACATGCAGCACATTTGCTACTCGATATCCAGAAAAACGGAAACCGTCACCAAACACTGTAAAACGCATACTGGAAAATTTTCAGGCAAAAATGCAAAGAAGAAAGCCTATTGTTGATGGCGAAAACATTGAAATAGTCATTCTGGGATAATTTTACACAACTTGACGTGTGACTTGACGACAGGGTGTTCTATTTGACCTAACTAACCTAAGTTTTCGCGGTTTGAACACTTGGTATGATATTATTGAATTTTTTTCAGTTGTAGAACGTAGTTCTCCTTGTGTTATTTTTACGTGGCAAGAAGCAATGAGGATTTTTTACACGAAGAAAGTTATAACGGTTCTTGCAAACCGTTGCACCTGTCAAATTTTCTATATAATGTCAAATACCTCTGAAACGGCTAGGTTTAGGTATAGGATATGCTACATATTTTCGACTCAGAATTTTATGCTCTTTTCGAAAACCCTAAAATATATAGGGTGTTCCGTTTGAAATAAGCAAGTTGGTATCGACTTCCGGTATAGGCGGAAGTGCCAGCTGTTTGTAATTATTTTAGTTGGATTGGCCACACCAACATTAGTAATTGTCTAAATTTTTAAAATTTTCTGATGCGTACTTTTCTCTATATCGATTGATTCAGTTCCCGGTGAGACACCCTGTATATAGAACACTTTCAGACTTAATTTTAACAAAACCGAGAAACCAGGAGCAGAATTCAAAAAATCGTATTTACACAGTATCCCATGCGAGTGTAACAAATATTATGTCAGCCATCCCGGCCCTTCAGTGTAAAATTGGATGAACACAAGAATTGTATTGAAAAGAATGAAATTCAGAAATCAAAAATGTACAAGCACTCTTCAAAAAACAGACACAAGATAAAGTGAGTTTCCGTAAAAATTTTAAAAATTTCTCAGTTTAAATCAATTTTTTAAGAATGAAATACGGAAAAGCTGATTATTGGAAACTTTGGTGCCTTCTATATTTTCTGGAACTAACTACAGAGAGTTCGGCCTCAGACCAAAAATGTTACATATTTCGAGATCTATTATTTTTGTCGTTACACTTTTTCCTCCGACGAATAGGAAGCGAGATAAATCGATTCTAAAACAGGTGGGGCTACGTTATAAAACCTTTCCAAACCTGGAAGGCCAGCACAACTGTCCTTCAGCGCCTAGACTATCACAAAGCCTAGTTTCACAGTGCGATCTACTGGATGGCCAGTTAGCCAGTTGCTGGCCTTATTACTGGGTAGAGAGCTACTGGACCGTGAAAGTACTGACCTGTACCATTTACACGATGCTAGTAATTTCATGCCAGAAGAAAAATTGTCAGTACAAAGATAAACTGTCATTTCAAAAATGTATTTTGTAAATAGATGTGCTCTTATCATAATACGGTCTTTCTCTCTAATACTGTGCGATGAAATTACGGAAATACTAATTCAGGAAACTAAGAGAAAGAAAAGAAGGGTCTGGGTAAGAGAGTGATGTACCATATTAAAAGGACTCTATGATCATGACCCACTTGAATATAAAGCTGTGATAAGAATGACACCTAATCAATTTGAGGAACTTCTGAGTTTAATAGCCCCAACTATTCAGCACAAAGACACAATGATGCGTAAGGCTGTGCCAACAAGAGTGAAATTGGAAATAATTCTGTTTTTCCTTGCCCCTTACTATTCTTGGGGAGAACTCTATTTAAACCACGTGCACTAACTGTCTACTGTCTAATCAGCTGGCTCATTTACGTGGTGGGGGAGGGGTCAGTGGACAGTAGAAACAAAAATATTTAAAGTAGCTGGCTATGCCAGTTACTGGCCCACTCGTACGGTCAGTAACTCGCCCGTTCTGTTTTCATAAGGTCAGTAACTGGCAGTCGGTTACTGACTCAGTCAGCTCGCACGCCAACTCGCACTGTGATAACTAGCCTTAAGTCTTCATTTAGACGCCAAAATAAAATACTTACGTGTAACTACTGGGTCGCCGCCTTCTGAAACAACAAAAATTCAATTCAGTAAAAACTGGCAAAGTCAAACAGTAACTCATACAAACCTAACAACGGAGTAGCCGATCTGACCTCGGCCTGATCATGAACTAGTGCGTCATCTCCTATGGGTGGAGCGCTTGGGGAATGCGTGGGAGAGTATGGCGCAGAAGGTACAGGTACAGGTACAAATGGCACAGCATGCAGTAATTCTGACGAGGAAGTCGTAGAAGTTGAACCAATTAAACCATATCTCGGCAGTGTTGTTTGAGGAAACAAAGGAAAGGCAGATGAAGAGAGATTAACCGAGGTAGAAGGCTCTATGTCAACATTACGATCAATTGGATGAGGATGTTTAGGCTCGAGAGGGTATGGAACTTGGTAAGTTTGGAATGAATAAGAAGGTTTGAATCCCGAGGAGTATGGAGGCTTTGTTGTGGTTTGCAGATATGGTAAGGCGTCACTTAAATGATCAGGCTTAGGTATGGTCAATGGATATGGAGTGGAACTGCTGCTACATGGGTAAGGGATACTTAACTCATCAAGAGAAGGTACAGAAATTGGGTAAGGCGGGTTTGATCTTTGTGCTTGCGGCATGACAGACGGATATGGGTAGTTATTTCCGGGCGCATTAACAGAACTGCCACTGGTAAACTGTGATCGATATGGTGTAGGCCTACTAACTCCTAATAATAATGGTGCTTGCGTTTCCCCTGGAGCTATATCGGGTTTCATGATAGACGAATATGGTGGTGGCTTCGATATGGTTTTAGATTTAGGAAAAGCAGGTAGATATGGAACTGGTCTATCGTGGAACAGTGTGATATTTTCAACTGAACGTATAGCAGATGTGCTGCCTTCCTCTTCGAGCGGATACGGAGCATGGTTGCTACTGTTAAGTGGATATGGAGTAGACGTATGTCCAACCATTGGAATTATACTCTCCCCTGTGGTAGGCTCGTTATAAAATAGGCATGGTACTCTGCGCGTTTGAGGTACATGCGAATCAGGAAATTGCCGGCCTATGGGTGGGTATGGGCAAAGATTATCACCTATAGGGTATGGTAGAGGTTTCACGAGTGAATATAGGGGAGGCGGATCCTGCGAAACTGAGTCTGAAGGATCCAATAACTGCTCTCTTGTGGCGGGGTTATCATGGGATGGGTATGGTGGTGTATGCCTGTCAAATAGATTTGACTGTCTACGTTTGGGGAAGCTAGGTAAGCGTGGAATGGGCCTATCGTGAAATAGGATGAGCGAATCGGCATTTTCAAGTAGATAGGGAGCAAGATTACGATTATATGTGTAAGGCGTTTCGGGTGCGTGTTCCTTCGGTGGAAGTAGATTATGTTCTTTAGTGAGCTCTTTATGCGATAAGTTACCAAGGTCACCAACCGCAGGTTTGATTCCATGCAATCTATTCATTATCTCGCTCGTGGTAGGCTCGTCATGAGCTGGCAGACACCGTTGGGGTTGATGTGCTCCTGAGCTGCCACCAGCTGGTTGTGGAAGGGAATTATTCTGAGTTGGGGCTTTAGGCACACCGGAGGCTTGCTTATAACCGATTGAAACTGCATTCTGCTTTTTGATGAGGGCAGGCGTATCCAATGAATCTGGTACCAGTGTAATGCCATGCAATGCCTCTATGGTCTTATGTAGTTGTACGCCTGAGTCAATTGGTTGTGATTTATCAGGTGGATGTCTACGAAAATTATTGTGAGATGAAGTTCCATGTACATCGGATTGAAAAGAAGTTTTCTTATTACTTGAGGCTGGATGTTTAGGTTTGCCAAAAGCATTTCGTGTAACCGATGAAGTAGTTTCGCCTAAAACAAAAAAAATCATTAAGTCATTCTTTATAACGAAAATAATTGTGTTTTAGGTAAAATTATATAAATCCAAATATAGGATGCCCCTACCCACAGGTTTAATTCCATGCAATGTATCTATAATCTTTCCTGTGGCAGGCCCGCCATGAGGTAGACGTGGACTTCGGTTATTACCAAATGGTTGTGATTTATCTGATGAATGTGAAGCGCAACTACCCTGAGAGGAAGGCCTAGACACATCGGATTGTAAAGAGGTTTGTCTATGACTGGATGAGGCTGGATATTTAAGTTTAACAGCACTTGGTGTAGCTAAAACAGAGACAAAATTATTAGAGCATTCTTTACAACGAAAATAATTGTGTATTATGTAAATCCAAATGTAGAGTGGCCTTACCCGGTGCAACTGATACCAAAGTTTTAATTTCACATAATGTCCCTATGGTCTCTCCTGTCGCAGGCTTGTTATCGGACAGATGTGCATCAGAGTTATCACCACCTAGTTGTGACTTATTTGATGAATGTGAAGCGTGATTTTCCTGAGAGGAAGGCTTAGGTACATCGGATTGAATGGAAGTTCGTTTATAACCGTCTGAGGTACTTAGCTGCATAACTGATGTATGAATTTCATCTGAAATAATGCAAAACATGCTGTCGTTATTTTTGTAGCGAAAAGAATGTGCGCTTTTTAGTCGACTTAAAAAAGGGGGGAGGAGGTTCTCTATTCGACTCGTATGTATGTATAGTTTTGTTTATATTTATTAACAAGCTATGTGATTAAAACTTTTTATTGTTGACGTTCAAACAATTCGACTACAATTATACCACAGTACTTGTTGAAGATGTTATACTCTGTTAGTTAGAAGATACTTCAAAACATTCCTTAAAGAGGCGATCGCTTCGGATAGGTATTGTAACGTCGTTGGTTTTGCAACTTGCACCTTGAGATCGATGCAAGTGGGTTTTGCCTCGAGCGCCAATTTCTGATTTGAAGTGTAGGAACACCACTTTTTCAAAGATATGACATATGGTATGAAGTATGATAGAGGCTCTCTAGGTAGAGTCGGTGAAGACAGTTTATTAACAGGAGTCGAAGCTTTGGTTATCGTTCTCGTCGAATGGACAACTGTAATAACTATAACGTCTTAACACTAACAAAGTCGGTAATATATATTTCTGAAAAATATTAATTAGAGAAACTCAAAATAAACCAAATATGTTTTAATAGCATTTCAAAGGACTAAATATACAGGGTGTGTCACCGGGAGCTGAATCGATCTATATAGAGAAAAGTACGCATCAAAAATTTTGAAAATTTAGATAGTTACCAATGTCGGTGTGGCCAATCCAACTAAAATAATTACAAGCAGCTGGCACTTCCGCTTATACCGGAAGTCGATACCAACTTGGTTATTTCAAATGGAATACCCCATATATTTTAGGGTTTTCGAAAAGAGCATAAAATTCTGAGTCGAAAATATGTACCATATCCTATACCTGAACCTAGCTGTTTCAGAGATATTTGACATTTTATAGAAAATTTGACAGGTGCAACGGTTTGCAAGACCCGTTATAACTCTCTTCGTGTAAAAGATCCTCATTTGCTTCTCGTCACATAAAAAGAACACAAGAGGAACTACGTTCTACAACTGAAATAAATTAAATAATATCATACCAAGTGTTCCGTTTTTCGCGTTACATTTTGTCAACTTCAAACCGCGAAAACTTGTTTAGGTCAAACGTAACACCCTGTATTTTTTTATGTCAAGTTGTGTGAAATTGAATTCCCTTTTTTCTGATATTAACATTGTGGGGGTTAAAGTTACAACTTTTTGAAATATTTGCGATTTTATTAGAAATTCATGAATTGTAATCATTTCATCAAAATAGCCATGATCAGAAACAATCAGTCATTATCTTATGTCAAAAAATGCCAGCACGTTTAAATTATACCAACGAAGACTTTTTAAATTTGTTTATTATTTATGGAGCATGTGATAAAGCAATATCAAGAACTTGCAGCACATTTGCTACTCGATATCCAGAAAAACGGAAACCGTCACCAAACACTGTAATACGCATACTGGAAAATTTTAAAAATCATGGCTCTGTCAAGGCAAAAATGCAAAGAAGAAAGCTATTGTTGATGACGAAAACATTGAAATAGTCATACTGGGATATTTTCATGCATTTCCAAGGATGTCATTAAGACAAGCTGCTCTGGAATCGGGACTATGCAAGGATTTAATTCACAGAATCTTATTAAAATATAAGTTTCACCCGTTTTAATTCCATATGGTTCAAGGATTAAAAGAAACAGATTTCCTAAGAAGACAGAATTTTTGTGAGTTATTCTAAAAAGGTCTGAGGGTCACGATTCTTATTTGGGAAATATTATATGGACAGATGAAGCAAAATTTACTAAAAATGGACTTTTTAAGACACAATTCGCATTATTGGAGTGACTCAAATCCTCATATGTTCATAGAGCGAAACTTTCAGGAAAGTTGACAGTTCAATGTTTACTGTGCCATAAGAAACGATAGAGTGGTGGCATTACAATTTTATCAGAAAAGTTTACATTTTTTTTTTTTGGTATGGAATATCTTACAAAATTTGAATAATAACTATTTAGAAAATTTACCTCTCGCCGAACATAGAAACATTTTTTATCAGCGCGACGGTGCTCCCCCACATAACGCATATTTAATTAATAATTATTTACAAGAAACTTTTTATGATCAATGGATTGCCAATAATGGACCTTTCTTATGGCCTCCTCGCTCGTCCGATTTATCAGTTCTGGATTATTTCATTTGGGGAACTATAAAAATAAAGTTTATGAGAGCCCATTAACAACCGTTGAAGATTGTATGCAAAGAGTAAGAAATGCATTTCAAAACATATCACAGGATTCAATTAGAAGAGCTACCCATTAGGAACTAATCCGAAGGTGCGAAAAATGTGTGGAGGTTCGAGGGCGGAATTTTGAGCAATTATTAAATTAAAGTGAAATCATATTTTAAATTGATCTTATCTCTGCTATTTTGGTTCATGCCATATCTTCAATTCGATTAATACGCATGTTACAGTATTAGTGTTATTTTGCGTTTTTGTGGATATCGAGTAGCAAATGTGCTGCAAGTTCTTGATATTACTTTATCACATTCTCCATAAATAATAAACAACTTTAAAAAGTTTTCGTTGGTATAATTTAAACGTGTTGGCATTTTTTGACATAAGATAATGACTGATTGTTTCTAATCATGGCTATTTTGATGAAATGATCACAAGAATTCATGAATTTCTAATAAAATCGCAAATATTTGAAAAAGTTGTAACTTTAACCCCCACAATGCTAATATCAGAAAAAAGGGAATTCAATTTTACACAACTTGACGTAAAAAAATAGAGGGTGTTCCATCTGACCTAAACAGGTTTTCGCGGTTTGAAGTTGACAACATGTAATGCAAAAAAGGAAAACTTGGTATGATATTATTGAATTTATTTCAGTTGTAGAACTTAGTTCTCCTTGTGTTATTTTTACGTGACAAGAAGCAAATGAGGATCTTTTACACGAAGAAAGTTATAACGGTTTTTGCAAAGCGTCGCACCTGTCAAATTTTCTATAAAGTGTCAAATATCTTTGAAACGGCTAGGTTTAGGTATAGGATATGCTATATATTCTCGACTCAGAATTTTATGCTCTTTTCGAAAACCCTAAAATATATAGAGTGTTCCATTTGAAATAAGCAAGTTGGTATCGACTTCCGGTATAAGCGGAAGTTTCAGCTGCTTGTAATTATTTTAGTTGGATTGGCCATACCGACATTAGTAATTATCTAAATTTTCAAAATTTTCTGATGCGTACTTTTCTCTATATCGATCGATTCAGTTCCCGGTGAGACACCCTGTATGTGGTATACGTATTTTACAATATTTGTATATATACAAGGCGGTCCAAAATAGTTTACAGATATATCTGCGGCTGGTAGTACATTCATAAATAATGGTAGTCTTTAAACTTATTTCCGGAAATAAATACTGCGTGATCTTTTTCAATTTTACATACAAATATTATGCTCCAATTGTCAAGGGTCCGAAAAATGTTCTAACGCTGAAACAGAACCGTTAAAGTAAATCAACGATTAGGAGAAAAGTGATGACGAAGCAACTACAAATTTTAAAATTAATAGTGGAAATGAAGATCTTGATGAACTTGAAGACCTTGATGATGTCGAAGACCTTGTTGGAGATCCTGAAGAAACAAAATTATGTTGAATCTGACGATGTAGTGCAGTTTTCAAAAAAATGAGGTTAAAATAGATTTTTGATTTTATATTCCTACCTTGTGAAATGAAATTATTTTAAATATTTGTTTTAATAAACTTATTTTTAATTTACTTCTGTCCATGAAGCATAAAAAAATTTCTTGAACAAAAACTGTCATTTCTAGTAATTTTTTTATGTAAAACTACTGCTTAAACAATTTGTTTCTCAACAGCCCGAACCTTAAACGATTAACGAAGGTTCCCTTATTTGATATTATAATATGAAATTACCATTTTGCATCACTCTCAACATTTCACTTCAATAAACAAGGAACAATTCGTGACAATTATACGGAAAAATCGATCTTGAAAAAATCTTTGTTTTGGTTTTCCCATTTTTGATAATGTTTTTCCTCAGTAACATATGATTTTTTTACACCATCTTAAATTAGAGGTTTCAACGAAAAAAAATCCGTCCTGAAATTTTTATAAATCAAAATTTCGTTCATTAACTTCTTTGAATGAACATTAAGCCTTTTTTCAAATTAAATTCGCATAAAATCAAAAAATATATATTTCGCTTAAAAAATTACAGCCTATTTGAGACATGACAATGTCCATTTTCACTAAATGTCAAACTCGAGTCATTTCTGTGGGAGATAGAAATAAAAAATCAAAAAATTTGTTTTTGACGTTTCTCTCAATAGTTTTTAGGGTATGTTGAAAAATAAGAGAAAGAATCTAACAACAAAAGTTGCCGGAAATCGTAAAAAACACATTTCACCCCTAAAAGCACACCTTTTCCACCCCCAACAGGGACTTTTGAATCAAATTTGAACATAATTTTACTTGGCGCTTAGGAACAAATACTATGCATATTTGAAATACAGGTTAGTAAGAAATATTTTGCCTTGAATTTGATTTGGGTCTTACTAATAGATAAATCTTCTGATTACAAATCTCTTACTTCTTCGTCAACTCAGTCATCGCTGTTAAACGAGTCACCAGGAACTATGGTATCAGGTTACATCAGATACACTATGAGATGCACAAACATAAAATGGAAATTTGAGACGTGCCATGGAAATACAGCAAATTATATGTGATGAGAACCGCATAAACTTAATATTGAAAATTACGATCAACAACGACAAAGCACGTGTCATTTGTGGACGCGCGGAAAATCAGGAATAACTGGGTTACATGCAAGCTAGCACAAACAAACAGAAAAGAGCTGCGCGTGCACTCGAGACCACGTAGCATAAGAACTGCCCCGGCATTTCAATCATTTGAAATATTTATTTTGATGACATTATTTTTAGTTTATATTGGTCCTTGAAGCATAAAAAAGTTCCCTTATTTGATATTACATTGAAATTATCATTTTGTATCACTCTCAACACTTCATTTCAATAAACAATGAAGAAATTCGTGACAGTTACGGAAAAACGGACCTTGAAAAAAATCTTTGTTTTGGTTTTTCCCATTTTTGACAATGTTTTTCCACAGTAACAGTATGGTTTTCTTATACCATCTTAAAGTAGAGGTTTCAACGAAAAAAATTCCGTCCTGAAATTTTCAAATATCAAAATTTCGTTCAACAACTTTTACGATTGAACATTTGACCTTTTTTCAAATTAAATTCGCATAAAATCAAAAAAATATATATTTCGCTTCAAAAAATTACAGCTTATTTGAGACATAATAATGTCCATTTAGAAACAAAAAACCAAAAAGTTGGTTTTTGACGTTTCTCTCAATAGATTTGAGGTTATGTTGAAAAATAAGAGAAAGAATATAAGAATTAGAGTTGTAGATCTCTCAATTATCTACAACTTTTGCATTTAACTTTTTTCGATAGGATGTCTAGTTTTGCCAGAAATCGTAAAAAACACGTTTCCTAGAGTGTAAAAAGTATGCAAAATTCTGATAATCCGGCTCTGGATGTCAATATACAGGGTGGGGCAATAATGTGTCGGTCCTCGATATCTCGAGTTCTACGATAGCTAGAAATTTTTAAAAAAATTGCAAGTAAACTAGATAAAAAAGTCTATAACTGAAAATTATTTTCGAACATACAGGGTGAACCAAGACGAAATTACAGGACCAAGTGCCGTTTTTTAAATAGAATTGCTATGTATATCAGTACATTTTTTTAAGCCTCTTTCTAGGCTCTATTCATTCCTATATTAGCATCTCCCAACCACTTGGATGTAATGAATTTTTTTGTTGAAATAATGCAATCTGCAGATGGATATTTAAAACATCACCACAGTCACAATTATGGGTTTTAAGAAAAAAATATGTGAATACCAGTTACGAGACATCTAATGAATGTTATTATTATTATTATTAGCCTTTACTCGAGTCCGAGTATAAAAAAATGTTACAGTGGATAGATTGTGTGTAATAAAAAACAAGTAAAAGATGTAGGCTATTGTAATTCCCATTCATCTACGGTGCACACGACTATGACTATAGAGGCCAATTCGGGAGAGCACATGTCGACCGCAGTCAGGACAAACATAGACCTGGTTAGGTCTTGGATTCGGCCTTCTTGCAGCAACATTTCCTTGATAGCTGGCCACAACCCCTCGCCATTCGGTTCTGTCCGCTGCAAGTTGTTCCCATTGCTCGTCTGGAATACCGCAGGATTTTAGATTTTGATGGAGAACGTCTTTGAACCTCTTTCGTTGACCGCCACGCCTTCTTCTACCGCTTAGCAATTCACCATAAAGGGTACATTTAGGAAGGCGGTTATCATGCATACGATGAACGTGACCTGCCCATCTTAGGCGTGCTCTTGAAATAAGCACCTCAATTGGAAGGCTGTTTGCTCTCCTGAGTACTTCCACGTTTGATATATGATGGAACCAACGGATTTTCATCATACTTCTGAGGTGTCTTTGCTGAAAATGTTCTAATTCTTTCACATGACGACGGTAAGTGACCCAACTTTCACATCCATATAGCAGTGTTGGAATGACAACTGCTCTGTAGACAGCCATTTTCGTTGAAAAAGCAAGGTCGTGGTTGTCAAATACTCTCTCTCTAAATCCCCAGAGTGCTCTAGATGCAGCGTTAATTCTATTGCGAATCTCGCTGTCCATGTTTGCTTTGTCATTAACAACGTTGCCTAAGTAATTGAACTGATCCACCACTTCAAGAGAATTTTCGATAAGTGTAATGTCTATTTGGTTCACTTGATGAGGAGTTGACATAATCTTAGTCTTTCCAATGTTGATTTTAAGTCCCAAGGAATCATAGCTCTGCATACACATCTAAAAGTTCTTGAAGCTCTTCCGGCGTAGAGGCTAAAAGTGTACAGTCATCCGCATACTGGAGATCACAAATGAATCGTGTGCGTGTCTTCGTGAAAGCTCTAAAGCGCCCTATGTTAAAGAGACCGGCTAATTAATGTACAGGGTGGCCAAAAATTATTTTTAAATTAAGAACATTTTAAATTGAATTTTCTCTATTTGTTCAAATGGAACACCCTGTATATTTTTCGACGATATGATGTCGAACATGTGAAAATCGAACATTTCTTGGGAGTACTTCCCTAGGGCTAATTGCAACCAATTTCTTTTATTGAGCAATAATTACAAAATTGAAAAATAAACTTAAAAAGAGGTTTCTTCAAATAATTCATATGTTGCCCATTTTGATTGACACACATCTCTATGCGCTTTTGAAATAGGGTTTCCACTGTTCCTAAAACTGCCGGTGTGATAGATGTAAATGCAGTTATTATTCTTTCCTTCATATTTTGTACTGTTGTTGGTGTGTCTCTATAAACAATTTCCTTCACGTATCCCCATAAAAATGCGGGGTCCATTTCTTCCAATCCATTGATTAGAGTAGGTATTATTTAAGTGGTCTCTAACACCATCTTGCTGAAACCACATCCTATTCCGAATTCTTTCAGGGAGATTTACCAATAATTGTGGCAGACAGTTTTCCAAAAAATGAAGATAAATAGCTCCAGTCAATGCACCATCAAAGAAATGTAACCCTGTTACATGTTCTCCGATAATTCCTCCCCAAACGTTTATAGACCATCTGTGTTGGTTATCAACTTGCATAAGAAAGTGAGGATTTTCCGATGCATAATAATGGAAATTGTGCCTATTTACAAATCCACTTTTATGAAAAGTTGCCTCATCACTGAATAAAACAGTATTGAAGAAGTTGACATCATATTGCATTTTACTTCTGGCCCAATTACAAAATTGTAGGCGCTTTTGAAAATCGTCATCGGATAATTCCTGGTGCATTTGAATATGATATGCATGTTACTTATCAACCGTTACCAGCACCACAGAAAACTCATTTTCTTCATTCACAACACGTTTTATTCTTTCACTTTTTTATATTCGACATTTCCAGTTTCCACAAATCTATCGAGAAGGTTTTGGAAGCTGCTAACATCAGGAGTCTTTCTTTCAGGATAACGTTGGTGATAAATTCTATTGGCAAGTAAACAATTTCTGTCTGACTCGCCCAAAACCAAAGTCATATCTACAAGTTCCGCTTTATTAAAATTCATATTGTAAAATTCCAAATATTTCAAATTCCATACAAATTGTAACGACCGATAAGTGTGATAAATGCTCCTTTGTACACGACAATTTATACCAAACTGAAGTTTTATTGCTTGTCGAATAACGAAAACAGTAAAAAATTTTACAAAAAACATTACAGTAAAGGACCATTTAATTACTATTTACCCATTTCAATGGATTGGAAGAAATGGACCCACTAAATGGCCTCATTTCAAAATTGCATAAAGACGTGTGTCAATCAAAATGGGCAACACGTCGAACACCTATTATAAATTTTTCTAATGAATTATTTGAGGGAACCTCTTTTTTAAGTTTATTCTTGAATTCGACACTTATTTATTTATAAAACGAAAATGGTTGCAATTAGCCATAGGGAAGTACTTACAAAAATTTTCGTTTTTCATATCTACATCACATCGTCGAAAAATATACAAGGTGGTCCATTTGAAAAAATTGGGAAAATTCAATTTAAAAAGTTCCTAATTGAAAAATAAACACTTATTTATTTATAAAACAAAAGTGGTTGCAATTAGAAATAGGGTACTTACAAAAAATGTTCGTTTTTCATTTCTACATCATATCATCTAAAACTGTACAGGGTGTTGTGTCCATTTGAAAAAATTGAGAAAATTCAATTTAAAATGTTCTTAATTGAAATATAATTTTTGGCCGCCCTGTACATTTTTAGGAAATGAAAATGATTCAAAAACATTAATTAGATATCTCGTAACTGGTATCCACAGTTTTTCTTAAAACCCATGATTGTGACTGTGGTGATTTTTTTAATATCCATTTGCAGATTGCATTATTTCAACAAAAAAATTCATTACATCCAAGTGCTTGGGAGATATTCAATTCTAATATAGGAATGAATAGAACCTAGAAAGAGGCTTCAAAAAATGTACCGATATACATAGCATTCCATGTAAAAAAAGGTGACTGTAATTTCGTCTTGGCTCGCCCTATATGTTCGAAAATAATTTCCAGTTATAGACTTTTATTTAGTTTACTTGCAATTTTTAAAAAAAATTCTAGCTATCGTAGAACTCGAGATATCGAGGTCCAACGCACTATTGCGCACCGTCCTGTATACTAATCAGAGAATTTCTACGCATCACAAACCCATAAGCTATTAATTTCATCTACAAGGTGGCAAGCTATTTTTACCGAAATGATCTAAGTGCAATAGATTCTAATAAGTGCAACTTACCTTAGATTATAGAAGTATTACTCACATCTAAGAAGGCAAACTAACAACAACGTTTACGTAAACACTGAACACATGTCTGCGGTTTGAGATGTTTATTTTTCACGCGGTATTCGCGTTGTCAACATCGAACAAACTATAAATAGGTAATTGGAAAAAAATATTACCTAAATATCTGCTGTATTTAAACTAAATTCGACGATAGAACAAGACTACAATACCGATGTACCTATGTGAAATGTGGTTAAGATTACTACAGAACCAGTAAACTGGTTGCCTAATATTGCGTGTGTGTTCTGATAAACTAAGCTACTACTTTGTTTTTAAATTAAGATTATAAACGAGTATTGCGAACGCGACGAGCTAAAGTCAAGGTCAATAGGGCAGTGGCTTCCATGAAAAAGAATGGATTATTCACAATTATCGATATAAATATTGGAAATATCATTGTAATATGTTATTGGAATGTTGTCGGTTGTCGAATGCTATTCTAAACATAATAGTGAGGATGTAAAGGATATTGTCTGTAAATACGTTTCCCTGTGACAGCTGCCATTTAACGTAGAACGTTATACCGGAAGGCCACACGAGACACAACCAGACTTAGGTGTTAGTCCCAAGTTAGTCCATTCCCATATACAGTGGTGGCGTAGCATAGGTTGGCACCGGGGGCGGTTTTCTATTGAGCACTCTCAAAATTAAACAACAAATGAAATACTAAACATGCTATGTGACTTTATTTTGCTAAAATATTCGATCACATTATCAAAGTTTACTTTCCTGTCTTTTTCAATGGACAATATGGCAAGGTTGGTAAGTCGCGCTTGGCTCATTGTGGATCTTAAGTAAGATTTTATCAACTTTAATTTTGAGAAACTTCTTTCACAAGAAGCCACCGAAACACAAATAGTTAAAAAAAAATCTAAGACACAGCTAGACTCGGAACATACTCAGAATTGTCCCATTGTACAATGAATTTCAGAAGCTCCAAGGTAGTCCATACTCACTCCTTTATTACACATTTAGTACCTATTGACTTTCGACTACCGTGAGGCGACGCGACGATTGTAAACAATAACACTGACTGACACTCAGACAAACAAACATATATAGACAAGTAACAGTAAACCCATCAGCACAGACTTTATTTGTAATACACATATACAAACCATTATGGGTGAGAATGGCGTGCGTGGCATGAGAGGATTTGCCCGTTCCACCAGTGGCGTAGGCGTTAAAAGGGGCTCATATCGAAGATATTATTTTAATTTGTAATTTATGAAATATTGACGTGAATTTAATTCAATTGATATTATTCTTGCCTTAAATACTGTTTCCAGATATGCAAGACATAAAATTCTCAGGTTCATCTTTTATTATATTTTTTTACCTTCAAGAACGACAGGATTTTTTATAATTTGAATGCACAATTTTGTCAATACATTATCAATAGGTATAAGAAAGTTGAAAGTTATAACTTTCATGCCTTAACTTGACTTATTTAGATTAATGGAGTTTATCATTAGCTATTTCACCACTCAACCAGAGCACATACACAACGGCCATTCCCTACTACATTGCCATCTGCCATAGCTGAGACCCAAACTCAGGAGTGGTTCTACTACTACCAACTCGATAACACATGAAAAAACGCCACTAAATATCCCATGTCCTAGCCATGGTTTGAACGTAGTCTTAGTCTTCAGCCTAAGGTTGCGCCGACAATAAGAAACTACATTTTAAAAGAAAGAACTCCAAGAATCTCGTATATTTTTAATTAGACGTAAGGGACTAATATTCGCCAATTGTCAGCGTTACAGTTTTTTAAATCTATACAGTTATTGGTTTTCTACCCACAGAGGTTAAGTAATCACTATTATTACTGTTAGCCCACTATAGCAATTATGGGTTATTAACAGTGGATAAAAAGCTACAGATATATAATAAAATAAAAACAAATTCTTTGGAAATTTCATATAAACATAAATGAAAATATTTAATAAATTAAGGTATTGCAGCAGCTTTTGTCATGTACGGATGAAGGGTATATACATAAAGAAAACAGATTGGTATAAGAAAGAATTTATTGATGTCGAAATAATATTGCTTTTGTAAACAAACTTCTTACATTTTTCTCATCATTTTTCTTCTCACATTCATAATGTAATCTTATATTAAAATAAATTTTCAAAATTAATTTTACCAATATATAACAATATACCATAGTTATCAAATAACTCTCCATCGAATATGTGATTACCGAATACATCAAAAATACAAAATGGTATACTTTCACACGTTTTTGTAACTAATATATTATTAATATTTCTTTTTTTATACCTGGTACTTAAAAAATTATCAGTTTTACTGAAAAACCTAAAAGATTTTTCAGCATTCTGACAGACCACATTGACCCAGTTTGATGCATTGACTAAATTACCAGGGTGTAATGGGGTAGTGAAGCGCAAGTTATAGCCTCTCCTACTCAATTGTTAACCTCACCTTCGCGAAGAGTTCAATTTGAACTTGGTGCACCCTGTTTTCACTAACGAGGCTCTATCGACCGAGTAAGGGCGGAATAACCCTTACCTTTTGCCGTGAGCACATCCACCTTCTCACGAAGAGTGCGGTAAAAATAACTCACCGCACACAAAGGTTGCTTTTGGAATCGTTTGGTTACCCCATCGTCGCAGTCTCCTTCTGTGCCATGGGACCACACCACTCGCCTTCCGCAACCGAGCTGGTCAGTTGCATACCTGCTCCAGCTAAAACTTCAAATGCAGCTTCGTTTTCAGTCGATTAAGGCTTTAAAAAAAATGATGGAGCGTTCAAGTGGGACAAAATCATCCGGAGGTAAAATACCCTCCCGATCGGATCTCCGGGGGAGGGTGCCCACAGGGACACCTCATCGAATGTCGAAAAGACACCGACAAGTTAAATCCAGCAAAACTGATTCTTTCATCTACGGCGCTTGGAATGTTCGTACTTTGAACGACAGCACTCGCGCCGATCGGCCTGAAAGAAGAACTGCTCTAACTGATAGAGAACTTCACCGACTCAATGTTGACGTTGCAGCTCTCAGCGAAACTCGATTTTTGGAGGAAGGCTCTCTCACAGAAAAGTACTACACCTTCTATTGGAAAGGTCTTCCCACCAATTCAAGAAGACAACATGGAGTAGGATTTGCCGTTCGGAATCAAATTGTATCCAACTTAACACAAGTACCACAAGGCCTATCCGAGCGTCTAATGCTGCTACGCTATGAGCTATCAGATGGCAACGCGGTAAATCTAATAAGCGCCTACGCTCCCACTCTGGATGCAAGTCACGAAACCAAGGAAAGCTTCTATCAACAGCTGGAAGAAACCCTCTGTAGAATACCTAAAACGGAACGACTCATTATTCTTGGCGATTTTAACGCTAGAGTAGGGAGAGATGCAGACACCTGGCCAGGCATCATAGGCAAGAACGGTTTGGGCAACATGAACGCTAACGGTCAACTACTCCTAACTAAATGCGCCGAACATGATCTAGTTATAACAAACACCATTTTCCGACAAAAGGATAAATTTAAAGGCACCTGGCGTCACCCCAGATCAGGTCACTGGCATCTACTGGACTATGTTATCGTACGTAGGAAGCATCTCAAGGACGTCCAAGTTACAAAGGCGCGCATTGATAGCGAATGTTGGACCGATCATCGTCCTGTTGTCTCTAAAATGAAAATTGTTATGAGACCCAAACACCGAAAAACTCAAGTAAAACGTAGACTCCGTCTCTGTATTAGTAAATTGCGTGACCAACAAACCGTCGAACAGCTAAAGCAAAAAGTTCAAGAGAATTTGAGTGCACTAGAAGAAACCAATTCTGTAGATGTCGCTGCTACCTGGACACAAATTAAAGACAGTTTAAAAAGTGCGAGTGAGGAAATTCTTGGCACTGCAGCAAGTAAAAAACAGGAGGACTGGTTCAATGATAATGAAGCTTTTATACAAGAACTTCTTGACCGCAAACATATTGCCTTCCAAAACGCTATCAACCACCCCAACGACTCATCAAAAGCAGAAGCTTTTACCCAATCTAAGTATGAAACGCAACGCGAAATCAGAAGAATAAAGAATGAGTGGTGGGCAAGCAAGGCCAGAGAAATTCAAAGGTACGCCGATTCACACGATTACAGGAATTTCTTTCAAGGAGTAAAAGCAGTGTACGGCCCCAGTCGGAAAAATATGTGCCCTATTAAAGATTTAAATGGAAATCTCCTCAAAGAAGACCAGAAAATAAGAGCCCGATGGAAGGAACACTACTCTAACATTCTTAACCAGCAAAGTCAAGCCGATCACGATATTATAAATCTTATCCCTCAATATGACACCTTCGAAGACTTAGATAAACCACTAACAACGGAAGAGATCTTAACCGCCATTGGGCAGCTAAAAAATAACAAATCTCCCGGCGCCGACTCACTCCCAGCTGAGATCTTTAAAGGTGTGTCGTCAGAGCTCATACCCTACCTCAAAAAACTGTTTGATGTCGTGTGGGAAAGTGGTCAAGCTCCGCAGGAGTTTCGTGATACACTATTAATCAACCTCTTCAAAAACAAAGGCAGCGCTGCGGACTGTGGAAATTACAGGGGTATAGCTCTCCTGGCTGTTGGAGGGAAGATACTCACTAAAGCGATGGCAAATAGGCTAACACCTGTTATGGAAAAGTTACTTCCTGAAACACAGAGTGGCTTTAGACCAAACCGAGGCACATCGGATTTAATCTTCACACTTAAACAGCTTCAAGAAAAAGCACTCGAACATCAAGGAGAAATTCACATGGCCTTCATTGATTTAACCAAGGCGTTTGACTCGGTGGATAGGGAAGTGCTCTGGAAAATTATGCTCCGCTTAGGTATCCCTAGAAAATTTGTGGAAGTATGTCGCAGTCTACATACAAACAACAACGCCCAGGTTATGTATAATAATGAGGCAACCGAACCTTTCCAAACCCTCACTGGAGTTAGGCAGGGGTGTGTCCTGGCACCCCTACTCTTTAATTTGTTTACCACTGCTCTAACAATTATTGTTGACAACAAACTGACAGTCAGAGGAATAGGTCTCAGATACCGTTTTGATGGCGGTCTCTTTAACATAGGGCGCTTTAGAGCTTTCACGAAGACACGCACACGATTCATTTGTGATCTCCAGTATGCGGATGACTGTGCACTTTTAGCCTCTACGCCGGAAGAGCTTCAAGAACTTTTAGATGTGTACGCCCAGAGCTATGATTCCTTGGGACTTAAAATCAACATTGGAAAGACTAAGATTATGTCAACTCCTCATCAAGTGAACCAAATAGACATTACACTTAACGGAAATTCTCTTGAAGTGGTGGATCAGTTCAATTACTTAGGCAACGTTGTTAATGACAAAGCAAACATGGACAGCGAGATTCGCAATAGAATTAACGCTGCATCTAGAGCACTCTGGGGACTTAGAGAGAGAGTATTTGACAACCACGACCTTGCTTTGTCAACGAAAATGGCTGTCTACAGAGCAGTTGTCATTCCAACACTGCTATATGGATGTGAAAGCTGGGTCACTTACCGTCGTCATGTGAAGGAATTAGAACGTTTTCAGCAAAGACACCTCAGAAGTATGATGAAAATCCGTTGGTTCCATCACATATCAAACGTGGAAGTACTCAGGAGAGCAAATAGCCTTCCAATTGAGGTGCTTATTTCAAGAGCACGCCTAAGATGGGCAGGTCACGTTCATCGTATGCATGATAACCGCCTTCCTAAATGTACACTTTATGGTGAATTGCTAAGCGGTAGAAGAAGGCGCGGCGGTCAACGAAAGAGGTTCAAAGACGCTCTCCATGAAAATCTAAAATCCTGCGGTATTGCAGACGAGCAATGGGAACAACTTGCAGCGGACAGAACCGAATGGCGAGGGGTTGTGGCCAGCTATCAAGGAAATGTTGCTGCAAGAAGGCCGAATCCAAGACCTAACCAGGTCTATGTTTGTCCTGACTGCGGTCGACATGTGCTCTCCCGAATTGGCCTCTATAGCCATAGTCGTGTGCACCGTAGATGAATGGGAATTACAATAGACTACACCTTTTACTTGTTTTTTATTGTACACAATCTATCGACTGTAACATTTTTATACTCGGACTCGAGTAACGGCTAATAAATTACCAAATTTTTTTCTAATTTGTAATTGGGAGGGAGCAACGTCGCCCTCCAAAATTTCCAAACATTTTGTGCAAGAAAATATAACGAGGAATAAGTTATATAATCATGGTCATTCATAATAATATTGGAAATATCTTCAGTATCATAAGTTATATAATCGTGGTCGCTCATAATATTGGAAACAACTTCAGTATCATCATCATCGGTATTCTGAGATATCATCAGAGTATTTCTAGAGGTACATTGTAAAATAAAATTGATGTGCTATCTAATGCCACTGCATTAGCAGTGCTTGCTCCTTTTATTTCAGCATGAACTAACAACTTTTTATAAATAGTTTGAAACTGTCTAGGTGTTGGGTTATTATTGAAACCACCTTTACTCCTGACAATACTAAAAAATATTTCCAAATGATCCTGACTAATTTTGTAAGTCAGAACATATTTTAGTAAAGGCTTATCACATTCCACGTAGGTAGAATAAAAACTTTTCAAACTTTCAGCACAAACTAAAAATCCGAGAAAACCCGTGTGCCTCACACTTTCTAAAATTGGTGTTCCATTAAGACATAACGATTTTATAATGTAACAGCTTTTTCTATGAAATCGAAAAAAGTTTTCTTAGTGGCTGGTGACAAAGGTTTTTGAAATGAATATTTTGCAAATCTGCTTCTGCTAATCCTGAGAAAATTTGCCGTTTCTTCAGCTCCAATGAAATCTTCATGTTTCAAGTCATTGCATAAAAATAGAAGTGCATCAGAGGCACTTTTGCTCAGGGTTTGTGTAGCAAGCTTCACTCTCATTTTTTCACGGACCCATTGGAGATGTCTCTTCTTCAATTTCGTAGCTGCATGAAGTCCCTCGTTTTCCTGAAGGTTCACCAAATTTTCCAAATATTCCCATTTGATGGTTTTATCCTTCACTGTTAAAACCTTTTGGCTTCCCAAACAATTCCTAACTAATTTCACCATATGACACGGATCCAAGAACACAAATACTTTCTGTTGAGTGATGGGATGCAAAAAATATTATTTTATTACCTCTGCATTGTGCAGTGATGCACCTAAATGACGACACATGCTCATATTTGTTGCAGTGCCATCAAAAGTAATGGAGCTTACAATAAGGTCAGATTGATGTACAAACTCTAGACATTTCCGTATTAAGTTTGCCCTTTCTGTGGCACATAATCCATCCAGTAAGAAATAACCCACAGGTATTTTCCAGTGGTCATTATTGGCTACCAGCATATATACTAGTGCCTTCTTAGCCATTGGAATGTCATCTGAATTTATACCAGTTCCTATATCAATATATCCCACTGTTTTGTCTCCAGTCCACTCGACACGTTTTCGGATAGCTATTTCGTCCATAACAAGGTTACAAATCACCTTCATTCCTCTATTTTTTGCTTCCTCAGCTTTCATATTCAGTGCATGGATGGCTTCTTTTGTGAAACCTGGAGCTCCGTTTATTGACTGGTACCATTTGGTTATTGTACTGGGGTGGGGAAGAGATTGTACGCTTTCTGAGAATAGAAGTTCAATGTCAAGGCAAACGATCTCAGTTGGGGAACATACTTTTGCCGGGATGGATCTTTCAATACTCTCTGCAACAAATTTCTAGCAGCACCAGGAAGTGAAGCCTGTTGAAGTAACATCAACATTAAAATCATAATAATTGTAAATACTATAATATACAACATTCAATAAGAATTCAACCTTTGACATACACTTAAAAATTATAAGTACCCTCAGAGAAATGTTTTTTTGTATGATTAGAATAAGTGTTAGCAATTCCAGAAAAAATAACTGGCTCTGCAAAACAGAAGTGCCAGTCGAACAAAAAGTAATAATTTATGTTAAACGCAAAACATGGATTCCAATCATATAAAGTACTAATTCGTTTCCATTGTAAAGAAAGCAAGGCAAGGTTTCCCGTATCTTGCAGTAATTTCTCATGTACAGGGGTCAGAAAGAAGAAAAAACAGGGATTGGTAAAAGCTCTTGCCAATCCCTGATAGCCATTTCCCTATCTTGGCCCATAAAACGTTAATTTATGGCAGAGAAATTCTCATGAACTGTATTTTTTTTGATCGGTTGTAAAAAAAATGCTAAATGAAAAATTAAATAAACTGAGGGTTCCCCTACATCATACAATTTGTACATTATTTTTAAGCAGTAAACTACACCTAGTCGGGTACAGTTTAACTGGGCAGTCAAAACATGTAACAAAAACTTTACGACCTGTCATCAAACAAGCCGACGCACATTACTAACCTATAAAAATAAGCGATTCATTTTGCAGGTGAGATAGTACAGAGTAACAGTATTTTTAATGATTTCGTAAAGTTTTTGTTACATTTTTTGTCTGCCCAGTAAAACTATACCCGACTATACCACCCCCTTAGTGCTTAAATAGCTATTGTTGCCCCAGGTGCACTTTGTCACCTTGGGGCCAAAAATGATATTTATGGTTGGTCGTGTAAAAAAGTAATCATTATTTGAAATTTTTCTTATCTCTTACTTTTGAGAACTGTTTTTTATTATAATTATGCAGGCAGTTATATCTTTTCCCCAATTTTTTCACACAGGATAATTTCTCCAAATTATAAAAATAATTCATAGAAGTTCGATGAAAATTAAAAATTAATTAATATTAAAAAATTTGATGAATGACATTTATTTATATTTTTAACCAACCTTTTTGGTGCGGGTTTTTCTTCTGATGAAGAGTCTGATACTGCAATGTCACTTGCAGTCTCTGTGTGTCCTGATGAAGAAAAGGATGCAAGGTTTTCTTTATCAGAGTTAGAACTTTCTCTATTTTCTTCCAGCAGAGGTAATTCAACATCAACTTCAGGAAAATTTCGAATGTTCACAGAATCTTGCAGAATATTTGTCCTAAAAAAGATTACATGAATTAGTAGGTGCTATCTTCAGATAAAGACTATTCCACGTTCTGTAGAGAATATCCAGTGGAGGACTGCGAAATCTGACAAAAAAACTTCTTTGCCTAACGCAGTATTAGAATAATTAATTATGAATGGTATTTATTTCAATTAAAAGCGATTGTGTCTTATACGATTATTAGTTTCTGGATATTTATAAATTATTATTTACATCCACTTACATCTGTAGCATTGCCAATATTGTACAATAAAAGCCACAAAATTGGCATCTGTTCATTTTCTCCAGGTTTTGCAGTACAGAGTAAATATAGGTATCAGTCACAAACAGTTAAGTAAACAGAAATAGAAGGACCTTTATTTTTGTTGCTTGCTTACCTTTGTCGTGAAGGTCCCGGTTCAAGTTCTTTTACTATTGCAGTAGCTCTTTGAGGAACTGCTCCTTTTTTCAAACACCTTTTGCCAGAAGGAGTGGTATAAAAATCTTCAGGTGAGAAATGAATCGCACAAATATAAGTGTAAACACTCAAATCACATGTACTATGAATATCAATACCCATAATACTTAACCACTTTTGTTTTGTTTGAAAATCCTTAGGAACCCTGTTAAAAGCAGAGCAATATTATAATCATTTCAGAGAGTTCGCAGGAAAAAAAAAACCACTTAAACTACGCTCATGTGAATTGTTTACTTACTGATGTAATGACAGAGCATCTCCTACGACGTACTTTCTCTTACAAATAAAGCACTCTCTAGTCATATTGCAGTTGATTAAAGACACGAAAAATCAAAAAATCAAGATACACAACACTAAAATCACCAAAAACCAAGCTAAAGCTTCAGATTAGACGGCTAAAACCAAACGAGAAAAATGGCGGCCGTCGGCATTTCAGAGTTCGCACGTTTCAACCCCTCCAAAATAACAAGAACCAATGAGAGCGAACGACTTGGTAAACATTTTTCAGATTAGTAAATATTACATTTATTCCGGGATGTCGTTTATCTATATGTCTTTGTTTATCTGAGGACTGACTGGCCGTGATTGTTTGTTTTAATTGACACATGGCGCGGCGCGGCGGTGACGGCGTGGGTTGAGGGAGGGGCAGAAATCATTTGCGCCTTCCGCTCGCGCCGTCCTCGTCGTGCAGATGTATCAGTGGCTGGCTACTAAGCTACGTGAGTGAGTTGTCACCACGTTATCACCCCTTGGTGCTTGACACCCGGGGCGAACCTCCCCCGCCGCTCCCCCTTTACGCCGCCACTGCCCATATGGTCAAAAATCCTCAAGGGGAGATCATTTCAACACGTATAGGTATAAAAATTTAATCACTTACTAAACAAAATTTAAATCTAATAAAATGAAATATATAATAATAATAATAATCTATTTATTGCCCAACAGATAAAAATCCAATTACAGGACAAACTTGAACAAAATAATACTAGTAGTAAGTATAATATAATACAGCTGTGACAGTAACAAAAAAAAAACTTAATATTGTATTTGTAAACAGTAGTAGAGTAACATGTATATAATTAAGTTATAAAATAAAATGGAATGGAACAGAATTAAAAAAAATGTAGAATTGAAGTAAAATACATAATAAAATAAAACAAAACCTATATATCTATATATGTGTAAAAATACCTATAAATAATCTGGCAATACGTAGGTTTAGTGACAGTTAAGTACTATTGGTTGTGAAAGTTATGATAAATGCATTGGTAATTTCCGAAATCGTGCTACAGTTGATATCACATACATCTGATATTTTATTGAAGTTATTGCACATACCATGAAGTGGGGATCTAAGAAGCACATTAGTTCGAGATGTCTTGCAGTAAAACGTGTGAGTTTGACGTGAGGTTATTCGAGAAACATGAAAAGAAAACATGCCTAAGAGCACCGGACTGTCTAATTTGCTGTAAAATAGATTATGTAACATTTTCAGACTATTTAATGCACGTCGCAATTCCAAAGAATTAAGATTTAAATCTCTCTAGTAAAAGGGAGTGTTGGTAACCTCTTTCTGGATAAAAACCATCAATTTTCAAAGATAAAAATTTCAGAAACTTTCTCTGCACACTTTCGATGGCGTTTTTATAACAGGTATAGTGCGGGTACCAAACTATTGAGCAGTATTCAAGTTTGGATCTAACATATGAATAGTAGCGTTTTTAGAGCAAAGTCATTAGAGAACGAGTGACAGTTTCTAACTATAAAACCTAACATTTTCATGGCTGATGATGTTACTAGTGCTATCTGGTTCGAGAAAGTAAATTTCTGATCAAATACTACCACTAAATCTTTTATTGTTGCAGAACATTCAAGTACTTGCGAATTTAATGAGTAATGAAATACCACTGGGTTAGATTTTCTTGTAAAAGAAACAACCTTACATTTTGATGCATTCAAATGAAGATTGTTTTGATTGCACCAGTTTTCTACTATTTCTAGCTGTGCTAGAACGTTTTCACAATCATCTATACTGCTTATTTCTGCGAAGATCATCGGCAAAAAGTAGTTTGTCACATTGTACTATGTTTGTGAGATCATTTATAGATAATAGAAAAAGCAGTGGTCCGAGATTAATGGTGTCATGGCCTACTTTGAGATTTGTTCTTTTCATTTTTGCACAAGAGCGTATGTCAAGGCCAACAGCGTTTTTCGAATTATTTGATACACATTATAATTCTTATTGTCTTTGCCGTCAACTTTCATCCCTTTAACTTTTTTCGTATATCCTCAAATAAGGAAGCTATAAACGTTTGTGGTTTTCCTATTTTTCAGGTTTTTGTAATATATCTCACAAAGTATGCTATGGATTTCAAATTTCTTTTTACTGAAATATAGCTCACAAAAAATGGTGTATAGTATAACTTTCATTCATTAAGGAATTTTTTCAAATTTCATACTAATAAAAATTTTTATAGGGATAAAGGATTTACAATAATAATCACTATGTATAAATTAAAAATAGAATTTATTGTACATGTATAGGTAGACTAATGCTATATATCAAAAAACGTATATGAACGTGTAAGTAAACCCCTAATTATAATTAAAAATCGTTAAGACACAAACAACACACGAGAACAAGTACAACAGGAAAATATATCGGCAAGACATTTGAAAAAGAACTAGTGCTTGTGCATACATACTCTTGGCACTTTATTTTTTAGGATACTTCCTTGCGCCTTTTGTGTGATGTTATAAAATCACAATAGAAATATTAATACATAAAAGGTATACATTTAGGTATAAAAAATTAAAAGAATTATCAAAAAATGTAAAATACCTGTGTAAAGAATAAATATGTCTATTTAAATATAATGCACATATTATTACCTTTACGGCAAGATTAAAATTACCCAGGGTATGCCACAGCCTTTCAAAATGTATTAAACTGTTGTTAGGTTACAATAATAATGTTTATAAATTAACATTAATTGGATGGAGTCTGCGGTAGGTTCTTGATGAAACATATTCAATAGAATAATTATAAATATTCAAAAGAATAGTTATAATACGCACTTGGTTTATTGTTTCATTAGTTTTTTCCAGAATTTCTCTGGCATATGTTTCGGCCTTGCGACCATTATCAAAGAGTCTTAAAAACTCTTTGATAATGGTCGCAAGGCCGAAACATATGTCAGAGAAATTCTGGAAAAAACTAATGAAACAATAAACCAAGTGCGTATTATAACTATTCTTTTGAATATTTATAATTATTCTATAAATTAACATTTATGAAAAATTAAATACGTACGAAATGTATGTCTACTTGCACTACCTAAAATATTACGAAAGAACACATCTATAATTTTAATAAATTACATAATAATGGCAATCTATTTTACTTATATAAAATTAAAACTATTCTTAAATCTAATACTAATAGTAGGTACATGTTAGTGCTTTTAAGAGCCCAGATATGGACGAAATCTTAACATATCTTTACTCAGCTGTACCAAATATTTTTTCTTCAATTTCAACAATAGCCGAGAAATGCTAAGAAATTTAGAAATTTTCTGTTCCTTACTATTATTATTGTGGTAAGTTGCCCCAATTTCTTTGGCTATACCCTTCAATATATTGAAAAATGTAGTAGTTCCCTAGGGGAGCATATTGTACCCCTGTCGAAACTAGTTCATTTACTTAAATTATATGTTATCTAGCGGGTAAAGATCCCTAAAAAAATATAAGTAACAATGTACAAATGTGACTCTTGTTTATTTGAGTTTAAGAGTTGCTTGCATTTTTAACGCAATTCAGTGTCTACGTATACGATATCTTGTAAATGTATATACAGAGTGTTCGATTTTAACTTTTCCAACAATCATCGTTTATCATGAGAGCTACAACATCGGTAAAATCAGAGAAAAGTTGCATATTATATTTCTTGATATAGCCCTAGCTACAATAGAATTTAGTAGTTATATAGCGAGAAACTGGCTCAGTTGCTTCAGTAGAATATCCAGGAGGGTTCTTAATGACTTCATTATTATCTGCGCTATTGGGGTGTGCTCAGGAGAGTTTCTAATTTCTAGCATCTAGTATGCAGGGAGTAAGAAGGGAGGTACGAGACTTACTTAACTCTATTCTTCTTTAGCCGTATTCTTATATCCAAACTTACTTCTGGAATACAAGAATGGTACGCGAACACACAATTCGTAAAAATGTCGCTCATAAGAACCCCTATTATCACTCTACTCAAACATATGAGGTAGTTTCTTCAATATATAACTATTATTTGGTTTGATACTTTAGATATCTGGAAATCACTTACCCTAGGATATTTTTATAGAATATAGTAAACTTCAAATCCTGCAGCACGAAAACACCCCCCCCCCCCCTCGAAAGCACCGCAGTAGTATTTATTATTCAGAACCCACATCGTCACTCTACTCAGGCAAATGAGGCAGTTTTTTCACAATATCTGGTTTGCTGTTTTAGATATCTGGAAAAGCTTGCGCCGACAGAACTTATCTACCTGGTGTAGTTATGTTGCAGGAAGACTGACTCGTTGCCTTAGTAGAGCGACAAGAGAGGTTCTTAATGATATCACCTTTATCAGTGTCACTGGGGTGTATCCGGGAGCGTTTTAGGATTTAAGTCTTAGTATAGTGGGAGCGAGAAGAAAGGTTCGTTTTCTCAGACATATTTTTAGATTCACAATCCGCTTCCCCGACACTAAGTCCCACGTCCGGAAGCACGGAAACGCTCTACGAACACACTAAAGTGGTATATATAATATCGTTGTTCAGAACCTCCATTGTCCCTCCACTCAGGTAAGTGAGGCAGTTTTGTCGCAATGCCTAGATTTTGTTTTAGATATCTGGAAAGAACATATTTTAAGGATATTTTCCCAGAATTAAGAACGTATGGAAGAAAAATAAAATTTTTCACTTTTCTGAAATATTTCAAAAATTAAAATAATGAATATTTGTGGGCGGTAGGGCTGTAAGAAAAGAAATATCCAACTCAGACCTGGACTTCGAATCCTGTTATATGGGATATTTTCACAGAATTAAGAAAATATAAGAGAAAACAAAATATTTTTTCAATCTCATTTAATTTGCAAAAGAAATTGCATATATTTCTCGATATAGCCCTAGTGCCATGATAATTAATTATCTGGTGTAGTAATGCAACATAGTTCACTTGTCTCAGTAGAGTGACAAGGAGGGTTCTTACTGATATCATTACCAGTGCCACTGAGTCGTGTCTTGCAGCGTTTTAGGACTCAGGCTTTAGCATAAAGGAAGTGGGAAGTTAGATACGAAACTTTTAACTTCATTTTCTCACATATTCTTAGATTTTTAGATCCACGCCCGCTTGCCTGACACTACGACCTGGATCTCGGAGCACGGAATCGCTCCCCGAAGATAGCAGAGTGGTAGTTATGATAATGCCGTTGCTAAGAACTCCCATTGCCGCTCTACTCAGGTAAGCGACGCCATTTCTTCACAAATTTGGTTTGTTATTTTAGATATTTGGAGAAAACTTGTACTAAGGACATATTTCCAGAATTAAAAAGTATGGAAAAGCCAAAAAATAAAAACAAAACAATTTTTCAAATACTTGAAAAAAAAAACAGAACTTCTGTTAGCGGTATTGCTACAAGAAAAGAAATGCACAACTTTCTACTAATTTAACCGGCAAAATAAACGAGATCCAAGTGTTGCGAATGTTAAAGCCTAACACCCTGTATATGATTTTTTTTTAAATTTGAATCTCTGGACTATTAATTTTCCTCGAATCAAAAAGAGCAACTTCTACGATCATCTACTAATTAGGCTTAGAATTTGTATAGCCATTTATTTATTTATTTTTTACAAATATTATTTACAGTAGTCTGAGATTTAAGAAGTTTTCAAGCTTTTACAGTTGTGAGGGATTTTTAAAAAGTTTTCGAACTTTGGTTTAATTTTCTTAAGGCAGAATTGTTTTAAGTTATGATAATGAGGTAGCACTACGATCGAGATGAAAAAAATTAAACTACATTGAAAATCTAGGAAAATAGGAAATTCAACTTGTATATGTCATTCCCACCAGAGCAGTGGACTCGTTATAGTAAAATATTTAAACCATTAGTTATGACAGGTTATTTATTAAGCGATATGGCTGAGCTTTATGACACTAGCTGTAATTTAAGTTATTGGGACAAACAAGATGTGTAACTATAACTAGATTTAAGGAGCATAAAACCGATTTCAAATAGTGTAATGCCCAATATCTCTATTTCAAATTTTAACTCACATGAAATGTGACAGAAATACGATGCATATTTAAATCTACTTATATTTATTTATATTATCTGGAACTATAGTTCCGCTTTGAAGAAATCTTAAATTAACACACTATAAAAAATTACCCTGGCTAGATACCTATAAAGACGGGTGGCTCGAGACGGCCGTCTTCGTCTAAATCTCTACCGATTCACAGTTAATTGTAAGTAAGGCAATTAAGTACCTGTTTTATAGTCCCTTAATACTGCGTATAAATAAGTTCTTCCGATTTGGAGCAATTAATTGGTAACCCACAGCTACAATGATTAACAAAATGCCCATGTTCAAAATTTCCATAAATCCGTAATTATTTGCTATAGACTAGTCGACAGGTGAATATCACAGACATATTGTACGTTAGGTTGTTGTAAAAAAATTGGGCAAATTATTTGGTGCTAAGTCGATAAATAAAGAAGGTTCTGTTCTTTAATTCCTGGAAAAGTTTGCAGTCTTGACCTCTGGTTTTAAAATAAGGCAATTATTTTAAACACGTGCGTAAATGCAAGAAATTACGTGAATGTCAAAAATGATGTGCTTTGATCCTTTTGTTGGTTCATTTGGGTGGATAAGGTGGAACATGAACAGCGTCGTTATAGGAAGGAACTGTAACAAAATTGTAGTGTTAAAATGTTTCCAAAAAATATCCAGCTATTTGCATATTACTGGAGCAGTTAAGCCGTTCTAGGACGTGTAAGAAATGGGCAACAATTAATTGTTTAAAAATGAAAAATGTAGAAAATAAATTTTGAATATTGCAAATAATTACCGATTATTATCGACTGATCAGATTCCATATAATACTTGGCCGTGAACTTGTTGCTTATTTTTATAGCGCCGTCGCCAAGTAGTAACTAATCTAGTAGCGACTCTCTCCATCGATAGTTTACGTACAGATCTCAACATGTTAATAGCGAATTAGTTGACTAGTTTCTAAAGAAGAATTTTGCAAACATTGAGTGGACAAACATTGTACTATGCTATGGTGCGACAGGTGAAAATGCTCTTCCAGCTCGCATATTTACACGGAACGGTATCCGCGTTCCCCATGAAAGAACTATTATGTCAGCTGTCCAACATTTAAGGAACGTTCCCAACAAAAAAGTTTTCTTACGATTTTCTTCAAAACCTGAGAGCTATTAGAAGGAGAGAGGAATATTTTTTTCTAAAAAAAAATTACTGCAAGCGGTATTCATTTCTCTGTAAAATATGTTGAAAATTTGTAACTTTCCTCAGATAAGTTGGTGAGCAGAAGTTCGCGACTTGGCAACATTGCAATTACGCGGTAATATTAAAAATGCTGTCAATGCACAGTTTATGCCAATAAATGCGAGTAATTCAAATGCGAGAATTCAAGTTCATTCTGAACTTGACCATTAGATATTCTACTGTTATCCGTTTATTTGTTTTGTTGTACCTAAATGTTTGTTTGTAAATTTATTTATTTGTTCAACCATAACACGGAAAACTTTCCTGATTAGTACTGAGGATGATTTAATAATAAATCGAAACGTCGACAATAATCAGAAATTGGTTTTCCATAATTTATTGGCCTATTCCCGTCAACACAACCTATACAGGGTGTCTCACCGGGAACTGAATCGATAGATATAGAGAAAAGTACGCAAAATTTTGAAAACTTAGATAGTTACTAATGCCAGTGTGGCCAATCCAACAAAAATAATTACAAGCAGCTGGCACTTCCGATTATACCAGAAGTCGATACCAATTTGCTTATTTCAAATGGAACACCCTATATATTTTAGGGTTTTCGAAAAGAGCATAAAATTCTGAGTAGAAAATATGTAGCATATCCTATACCTAAACCTAGCCGTTTCAGAGATATTTGACATTTTATAGAAAATTTGACAGGTGCAACGGTTTGCAAAAACCGTTATAACTTTCTTGGTGTAAAAGATCCTCATTTGCTTCTTGTCACGTAAAAAGAACACAGGAGAACTGCGTTCTACAACTGAAATAAATTCAATAATATCATACCAAGTGTTCCGTTTTTCGCGTTACATTTTGTCAACTTCAAACCGCGAAACCTTGTTTAGGTCAAATGGAACACCCTGTATTTTTTTACGTCAAGTTGTGTAAAATTGAATTCCCTCTTTTCTGATATTAGCATTGTGGGGGTTAAAGTTACAACTTTTTGAAATATTTGCGATTTTATTAGAAATTCATGAATTGTTGTAATCATTTCATCAAAATAGCCATGATTAGCAACAATCAGTCATTATCTGTCAAAAAATGCCAGCACGTTTAAATTATACCAACGAAAACTTTTTAAATTTGTATATTATTTATGGAGAATGTGATAAAGTCATATCAAGAACTTGCAGCACATTTGCTACTCGATATCCACAAAAACGCAAAAAAACACTAACACTGTAACATGCATATTAATCGAATTGAAGATATGGCATGAACTAAAATAGCAGAGATAAGATCAATTTAAAATATGATTTCATTTTAATTTAATAATTGCTCAAAATTCCGCCCTCGAACCTCGACACATTTTTCTCACCTTCCTCATGGATAGCTCTTCTAATTGAATCCTGTGATATGTTTTGAAATGCATTTCTTACTCTTTGCATACAATCTTCAATGGTTGTTAATGGGCTCTCATAAACGTTATTTTTAATAGTTCCCCAAATGAAATAATCCAGAACTGATAAATCGGGCGAGCGAGGAGGCCATAAGAAAGGTCCATTATTGGCAATCCATTGATCATAAAAAGTTTCTTGTAAATAATTATTAATTAAATATGCGTTATGTGGGGGAGCACCGTCGTGCTGATATAAAACGTTTCTATGTTCGGCAAGAGGTAAATTTTCTAAATAGTTATTATTCAAATTTTGTAAGATATTCAGATATCTTTCACTTACAAAAAAAAACAAAAATTTACCTATACATATTAACAGAAGAGAAAATTTAATTTACCGTTTAAATTTTCCTGATAAAAGTGTAATGCCACTACTCTATCGTTTCTTATGACACAGTAAACATTGAACTGCCAACTTTCCTGAAGGTTTCGCTCTTTGAACATATGAGGACTTCAATCACTCCAATAATGCGAATTGTGTCTATTAAAAAGTCCATTTTTACTTATTTTGCTTCATCTGTCCATATAATATTTCCCAAATAAGAATCGTGACCCTCAGACCTTATTAGAATAACTCATAAAAATTCTGTCTTCTCAGGAAATCTGTTTCTTTTAATCCTTGAACCATATGGAATGAAAACGGGTGAAATTTATGTTTTAATAAGATTCTGTGAATTGAATCCTTGCATAGTCCCGATTCCAGAGCAGCTAGTCTTAATGGCTAGGCTCAATAGGCTTTCTTCTTTTCATTTTCTTCCTTCACAGAGCCATAATTCTTAAAATTTTCCAGTATGCGTTTTCCAGTGTTTGGTGACGGTTTCCGTTTTTCTGGATATCGAGTAGCAAATGTGCTGCAAGTTCTTGATACTACTTTATCACATTCTCCATAAATAAAAAACAAATTTAAAAAGTCTTCGTGGGTGTAATTTAAACGTGCTGACATTTTTTGACATAAGATAATGACTGATTGTTTCTAATCATGGCTATTTTGATGAAATGATTACAACAATTCATGAAGTTCTAATAAAATCGCAAATATTTCAAAAAGTTGTAACTTTAACCCCCACAATGCTAATATCAGAAAAAAGGGAATTCAATTTTACACAACTTGACGTAAAAAAATACAGGGTGTTTCATTTGACCTAAACAAGTTTTCGCGGTTTGAAGTTGACAAAATGTAACGCGAAAAACGGAACACTTGGTATGATATTATTGAATTTATTTCAGTTGTAGAACGTAGTTCTCCTTGTGTTCTTTTTACGCGACAAGAAGCAAATGAGGATCTTTTACACGAAGAAAGTTATAATACAATAAAATATATAGTGTGTTCCATTTGAAATAATCAAGTTGGTATAGACTTCCAGTATAAGCGGAAGTGCTAGCTGCTTGTAATTATTTTAGTTGGATTGGCCACACCGACATTAGTAATCATCTAAATTTTCAAAATTTTCTGATGCGTACTTTTCTCTATATCTATCGATTCAGTTCCCGGTGAGACACCCTGTATACAATAACAAGGCTATTATTATAGTCAACGTAAGTAATAATACCCAAGAACAATTAAGGCAGTGATTTGATATGGCGGCACAATGAATCCGGAACATGCCTATTGTATTTTCAAAAAGGCGTGACTCTGGTAAAAAGCGCGGAGCATTTACTTTAAGTAAACTAAATATCAACTTTGTGTGCATATTCGTTCTCAGTTTTAAGTATTTATAATTTGATCATTTTGTGCAGATCTGGCAACACTGTAAACTCGGCTGTAATAAGAGTTAATAATTTCGCTATATGCGTCGGAATTGGAGTGAATAAAGATGAGTCTAAAAATTGTATTTTTTCTTTGAATTCTCAAATTTGAAAAATCGTAATAATCTTCACATTTCATTGGGAAGCACAGGAAAAAGTATAAACATGTATTTCAAAAACACCCTGTATAGTATAAACGGTCTTGTGTCCGAGTTTTCTTTTCCGCTAGTCTAGCTTCTGAAATAAATATCAAGTACATCGAGAAGAATGAAAGATCAAGGACAGAGGCAATTGTTTGATTTGAAACTATTTTTGTAGGACTTGCAGTTCTCGAGAAAATCGTATGTGAAAATACGGAACGTCTTTTTGTTCTTATCTCTTGTCTCAGCTAATCAAAAGAGTCGTATTTTTTGTTCAATCGAAGTTTAAGTTCCTGAAAACTTCCGTTAAGGTTGCATTACTTCATTTTTAAACAGTTTTTATGTGCTCTAGAGCAGCCTAACCGCTTCGATACAAGTTGAGGTTTAGCGGCCTCGTTTCTTCCCATAGCAATCCGGCCATAAATTACTCACCCTTTATCATTGTTATTATTCCCTATAGAAAAAGTTTTAAATAAAAGTTGTGTTAATTGTACCATTATTCCCTATCCGTATTGGGAACTAATTATTCAAATGATCTCGAACGGGTAGGACACCATGTGGAGTTGCCCCATCCTGCATCCGAATCATATTATATTAAGTTCGGGTTCCGGAAAGTTCTGCAAAAGAATATTTTCTGTTTCTGGGAAAATTATTTCCCGTTAGGTAACTCCAGTTAAAGTATTCATAAAATATAGACCCAACAATTTTTGTTACTGAAAATTCCACATCAAACGCTAATAGTTTTTCTTTCTGATATTTTTATGTGTTTTACCAATCTTTTTCTGTCGTGCTTGTTTTCCCAGGACCTTCGATTTTTCCTATTAAAAACTCCTGTCGTAGAAAAGGATGATTTATCAGTCCGTAATATTTTAGTAAAAGAATCGGGATCTCCATTAAACTATTGAATCATCTGGCGGCAAAAGTTCAGCCTTTTCCTTTTATGAGCCTCTGTTAAAACTTGTACGGGTAAAATTTTATATAGTCTGTGTAGTTATTATTGTTTAACGTACGTTGGATTTTTTACCTAATTGATCGATTGCATTATTTTAGAATTAATGCATATGCGACCCCCAACACACCTTTGTGTTTCGCGGGCCACTTATCACCAAAATGCGGGCTACATATCGCCAAGACACGAGTTACAGATATCGCCAAGCCGCGAACCGTGGGTGGCAGAGATTTGGCTAACGGTGACGTGACTTCCGTCTTGTCAAAAGGTAGAAGGTGCTCCTGTGTTGTACGCTGCCGTAAATTCCTAAAACTAACATTTTAGTGGATTTTGGGATTATCGGCAACGATAAAATTTCCTCCGTTTTGGTTGTTTCTGTTTGTCAGAGTATTTTGTTGTTACGAAGGAAAGGTTCTAGTACAAAATCAATATCCTGAAGCCTTTGTTGATAAAGTTTTCATAAATGTTGAAAATAGGGACAATCAGGTACGACAAAAACCTGAACATCATTATACAGCAATAATTCCTTATGTATACGGACTATCGGAAAAGCTACGCCGTATAGGTGACAAATTTGATGTTAGGACGATATTTCAAACAGGGAACACTTTAAGATCTATTTTAACAAAAACAAAACCGATAAACAGGGAGCAGAATTCAAAAAACTGTATTTACAATATCCCGTGCGAATGTGATAAATGTTATGTGGGTGAGTCATCCAGACCTTTCAGTGTGAGGTTAGGTGAGCACAAGAATTACATTAGAAAGAGTGAAATTCAGAAATCAAAGATTTGTGAACATGCTTGGAAAACGGACATAGAATAAACTGAGACTCGGCAAAAATTTTAACAAAAGAAACAGATACCAAAAAAAGAAAAATTAAAGAATCAGGAATAATCTTATTAAATGAAGATAAGTGCGTATCGAATTGTTCTGTGGATATTTGCACAACCTGGCTACCAATGGTAAAAGAAGAACTTAACAAACTCAATATTATCTAAAAGAAAATATCATCAGTTCTATGTTCTGTGTAAGTAGTAAGTATCTATGGAAATAACATAAACAGAATCTTAAAGCTGTGTATTTGACATACACAGCAAAATAAGAGTTCTTCAAAAAAAAAAAAGCTTTGAAAACGGAAAGAGATTGCTTTCCGAAAGTCAGCAAAATACATTATTTCTGTGTTTATTCCGATTTATATTATTTGCAAAACATAACCTCCGACTTTTCCTTTGGCGTGAACGTCACAGGCGCAGAGGCTTTTTTCCAATTATTCTATTATTTTGCAGATTCGGTGATTTGTTTTGAAGAGGATAATAATACATGTGGTAGGAAACCCAAATAATAGGAAAGAATATTCGTAGAATGCCACAAATAACTTTCAGACAATATGTACAGGCTGGTTGGCCACTTTTCTTTGGATATATCTCGTTTGCTAGAAAGACGGACTCGCCCCTTCAATTGAGCTGCAGTATTCTATCAGAATTTTATGTTGATTGAATCCTCGAGGAGGGTCCACGGACTAGGCTGAAACATTCCACGGATTAGAGAGGTTATAAACCAACCACTATCGTCTGGCCCTCCCGAAGTCACCACTGTGGGGCTGCAGTTTCGCCACTTGTTGCCGTCTGGGTATCATACCATCTAGATAAGTGTCACTGTTTCCTCTACCTGGAAACCACCTTCAGTGGTTCTGCGTAGCAGTATTTGTTTTCTCTTTTATCTTACGCTTGTATATATTTAAACAAATATTTTACTCATTTATAATTAATTAAGTACGTTCCCTAATAACTACACATCGCCAGGTTCATATTAGAGAACCATAAGTTGTAAATACTGTAATATAGTCCATTTCACGTAGAGGGAAAGTGTCATTATTTCGTCTGCGACCACTAAGAATGGAACCCTCAGCGACTTTGTGTTAAATAAACTAAAAACTTCTAATAATTTACATTAAACTTGGGCTTAACGCCCTGAGATTTCTGAGATAGGTAGTGAAAAATTTTGTCGTGGGCACGCTACATCACTTATCCAGGCTAGGTAGTTTCCACGATCTGCTACTCACAGCAGCCCAAGTGTATTTTGTATTATCTTGTAACCCCTACCGCCTCACAGTAAGGGAAGAAAAAACTAGTAGCAATTTTTTATCTTTTTTTATCCCTTGAAATCTGCACGTTACTGTACATTTGATAGCATTTTAACAAAATTCAGTCATAGCCACCTAACTTTTATTTAAAACTTTTTTTTCTATAGGCAGTAATAACGATGATAAGGGGTGAGCATAGTGAGCATATGAGCATTGAAATATTTTAATACTTACGTAAATGGCCATCTTCCTCTGAAACAGAACAACAACCTTAGACATACATTCACCAAAAGAAATGAAACAAATACTAACCGATGGCACTACCATCCACCAATACAAAGTCTGATCCCAGTTCTGCCAATTCAGCCTTGGAAGGTGCAGACGCTTTATCATCATCCACAGGAGGGGCGCTAGGTCCGGACTGGCTGCTTGCGACCTTTGTTGTAGGATAGGGCGCAGAATCTGGCTGAGGCATCGGCGGGTGAGCGCCAGGTGGTAAGCTTGGGAATTCGGCAGGATGAGTAGTAATGGACTGTGGCACAGCAAAGCCCATGCTGCCGCTGCTTGGTGGTGGAGCGACAGGGGGATATGGAGTGGGGTTAGCGTTTGGAGGGTAAGGAGCAGGATTAGAACTAGGAGGATACGGAGGAGGTTGATTATTAGGCGGATAAGGTTGAACGCTAGGGGGGTATGGGGGTTGATGAACTGATGGAAACTGAGCAGAATTGTTACCGGATGGGTATGGCGGTTTGTAGGGGTCAGAGGGTGGATAGGGACTAGCAGTGGGCGGATATGTTACACCTGGAAAGTAAAACAATTATAATTTGAGTATCATTCACTCAAGTAGCAATTGATTTTGTCAAAAAACTCAAAAGCATGTCAAAAATTCATATTCTTATGAATAGACGTAGAATAGATCCAACCCTAAAATTTTTTTAATGGAATACCCCATATATCTTTATATCGTTAATAATATCGGGAAAATTTTCGAAAAATGTCTGAACCATAGGCTTCGTTCATATCTTGAAAGAAATAAAGTACTCTCAAAAAATCAGTATGGATTCCATAGAAATTTAAGCACAGAAGATCCTCTCCAGTTACTAACAGATAAAATTACAACAAACTTTGAAAAGAACGAAAAATTCATAGCTATTTTTTGGATCTACAAAAAGCCTTCGATACGGCGTCACATTGCCAGTTATTGGACAAATTAAACAAGATGGGAATTAGAGGTATTGGCCATAACTTATTAAAACAGTATCTGTCAAATAGACCCCAGCAAGTAAAAATTGGCAATGCTCTTAGCACTAAGAAAATAATAAAAACTAGAGTCCCACAGGGAACAGTCTTAGGTCCTACCTTATTCCTGTCGTTTATCAACGATTTACCGGATAAAAACTTTGGATGCAACATCATATCATATGCAGATGACATTGCAGCTAAAATTTATAATATTACTCATCCCGGAAAAAGCAACACAAAAGTACATAATATGTATGTCTATGTTTATGGAAACGGGATCAGTTGTTAATCGAAAGTATAACCCAGCGCGAGTAGTTAATGTCAAAGTTAAAGAAATTGCAGTTTTAGGAGTAATTACTTTAAAGGATCAAGCCTTTATCGTAATTATCTAGACCACCAGATGATTCACATACACAGGCAGTGTTTTCAAAAATTTAGACTTAAAAAAATTCCATCCCTAGAAAATAAAATTAGTAAAGGATTGTGACATCACGTTTTCTCGAGTTTTGTGAAGTAATTAATGAAAGTTTAATTACCACTCCAAATTTTCTGTATAACATTTGTTTCTCCTACTTATTATAATTTGAAAATGACGAGTTTCAGATTTTTTTTTTTACTCAAATACCTCTTCTCGTTTAAAATTTATGAGAATTTTCAGATGGACCAATGAGAGCCAGATTTTCAATTTGTGTATCAACAAAGTAAACAGGGTGGGGAAACGCTGAGAAAAAGATTATTCCAAAAATTTAAATATCTAGTGGTTCCAAAGTTATAGAGTTTTTACTGACTAATCGATCAGAGGCAGTTCTTTTGTGTGCGTGGAAGGTTAGCAGAGTGGGGGAACGCAGAATGTAGCTTTCTCACTACTTACATTTACTGGCAATGGGGACTAGTCACATATATTAAGCCGAGAGTGATCCACATATAAGTTTGATGTGATATCCTCGGAGGTCATATTTTTGGACCCTAGTAGGTTCAATGACCGAGTGGCTACCTCGGTGACCAGATTTGGCTCCTTTAGACTTGCATGGATGTCGACGGAAGTCAGTTTGAACACCCAATAACGTAGTTTTTGGTATTGAATCGTTTATTACTTACGGTAAACAATTTTTTAACGGAAAATAATTTATACATTTTTGTAGGGAAAACTAATGATGTTCCATTTAAAAAATTGTAAGGGTGGTTCTGAAGGTGGTGGGATAGAGCTTATTTGACTTGCAAAGTTATTTGAAATCGATTAGTCTATAATACTGTATAACAGAATTTCCCATTTAAATTTTGAAAGTTAAGTTAATTTTGGTAAAAATAAAGTGATGGAAACTATTTAACCATTTATTAAATAAGCTCTTAGTTTATAAAACAATATAAGAAAAGGTTTAAAGAACTTATAGCGTATATTCATTAACAAAGATACAAGGGTGGATTCCCTTTAAAAAATCTCTCGATATTTTTTTATTTTAAATTTTTTGAGAAAAACTAAATTCTTCAGAAAAAGTTCAGACTTTCAAAAGAAAAAAAAATTAAATAAAAACAATTATAATTTACGATTACATCTAATTTCCTTTTAACTATATAGTTCACTAGCTTTATGAGGCTTTGAAAGTTCTATATTTTTAATTTGAAATATGTTCACCTTATGCGAAGTCAGCTATTTATATTCTCTGAATATATTATCTAAATTTTGGCATTGCCAAAAAAAGTTTGACAACTTGAAGCAACACTATAAAAAATGACTTTCTGAAAAAATTGAAAATAAAAAAGTTAAAAGTATTAGATATTCCATACAGGGATACCCTATGTATGTATGAATTACAGTGGATAATAAAGGTTTATTACCCGTATACCAACAACTGGAGAAAAGGTTTTTCATAACCGTGAGAAAAACCTTTACATCATACGTATTTTCGACGTATATGGAATACCTTTATTTGAGGTTCCACATAAAGATATATATCTCGTATATGAAGTGGCAACAATATAACGTTTTCTTAAGACGTATGTATTTAGAATATGATGTACCATATACAGGGTGTTGCATCATGAGAGGGACATAGCTTAATAGGAGGTAGAGAACATCAGTGGTAACCGGAACCTCCCATAGAAATGTCTCATTGGGCCTTCATTACGAAGTTACAGGGTGTTAAATAATTTTTGGCCAAACCTGTTTTTTGTCATAACTTTGACAGGGAATGAAATAACGGATTCATATTTGGTACGGCTAATGTACTAACGAGCCCCAAGAGGTACATGTATAAAAAAAATATATCCAGGTCCGGACTCACTATAATTTATGTTTCTTCTTTGCATCAATAAAACATCACCCTGTATATATTTTTTTGAAATTTCGATACGATATTCGAAAAGAGCAAGAAAAAACAAACAAAATGGCCTATTTCATTTTTTTGTTACACCTTCGTGGTTATTTAAATACGTTGTTAAATGTGCAAGAAAATGGATTACAGAACCCTATTAAATGAGAGGCACGTGAAATAAATAGTTTTATAACTAAAATTTGCAAAAATTCTATTGAGCCTAGATGGTCTGGGTGAATCCTAATTCCGGCACGTTTTAAAGGTCCATTTTGGTAAAAAACTGTGGTCCTAATAAGTAATCGGGTATGAAATAACAAAATTTTTAATCAATCACAGTAGGCTTGTTCAAAGTGAAGTTGAATAATTGTTTGTTAGTAATTTAATGTGTCAATAATCCGCATTTAGTTAGTGAAAACTTGTGAAAATATTTTAACTATGCCAGTAAAATTTACAAACGTGGAATATGCTGACATAATATTCATCTATGGTTTCTGTAATGGAAATGGTAGGTCGACGGAAAGAGAATATCGGCTGCGTTTTCCTGGTCGTCGATGCCCTAATCATAAAACCTTTAGTACGGTGTCCCAGTATGCAAGACAACACGGAAAGTTTCCTACTTCTGCAGTTGTGGAGCGTGTTTTACAACAAGGTGTGCAGGAACAAAACAATATTATAAACGTAGTTCAAAAAAACCCAAATATGAGCACTAGACGAATCAGTTTGGCAACTGGTATTCCTCATTGGCGAGTATGGAGAACCCTAAAAAGAGAACGTTACCATCCATATCATATCCAGCAGGTACAGCGTCTTCAACAAGGCGACGATATCCCCCGCCTGGCATTTTGTCATTGGTTGTCTAACCATCGCCCAGTCATTTACAGAACCTTATTTACGGATGAGGCACAATTTACAAGGGATGGAGTAAACAATTCACGAAATAATCATAAATGGGCACAGGAAAACCCACATGCGGTACGCCAACGCCGTTCGCAACACAGGTTTTCTGTAAATGTTTGGGTCGGACTTGTGAATAGACATTTGATAGGGCCACATTTTTTTGAAGAAAGATTGAATGGTGAAATTTACTTTGATTTTCTTCAAAACATTTTACCGAATATGTTAGAAAATATCGGTATAAGAGGCATGTTGTTTCAGCATGATGGGGCCCCACCACATTTTAACCTTCAAGTAAGAGAACACTTAAACAATGTGTATCCTAATAGATGGATTGGACGCGGGGGTCCACATGAATGGCCACCAAGATCTCCTGATTGTAACCCTTGTGATTACTTTTTATGGGGCCACTTAAAAAACGAGGTTTATAGCATTGAAATTGAAAGTAGACAACATTTAATCCAGCGCATCGTTACAACCTGCGACGAAATACGGAATAATCCAGAAATGATACGTCGAGCAATTGGTGACCTTTCTAAACGCGCAAGAAAATGCACAGAATGTGGTGGAGGACATTTTGAAAATTTACTTTAGTGTCAATTACGTTTTATTTTTAAACACATTTAGTTATTGTTTTGTTATTTATTGTTAATTGAATGGAAAATATTTTATTTATTTAGATTTTAGTTTGTTCTCTTTTCCAATTTTTATTAAGTATAAAATGTTGATGATTTTCTTGATCAAAGTAACTGGTTGCTTAGGCCTAAATGGTTTAAATTATCTGTCACTTTTATTCTTTGAACAAGCCTACTGTGATTGATTAAAAATTTTGTTATTTCATACCCGATTACTTATTAGGACCACAGTTTTTTACCAAAATGGACCTTTAAAACGTGCTGGAATTAGGATTCACCCAGACCACCTAGGCTCAATAGAATTTTTGCAAATTTTAGTTATAAAACTATTTATTTCACGTGCCTCTCATTTAATAGGGTTCTGTAATCCATTTTCTTGCACATTTAACAACGTATTTAAATAACCACGAAGGTGTAACAAAAAAATGAAATAATCCATTTTGTTTGTTTTTTCTTGCTCTTTTCGAATATCGTATCGAAATTTCAAAAAAATATATACAGGGTGATGTTTTATTGATGCAAAGAAGAAACATAAATTATAGTGAGTCCGGACCTGGATATATTTTTTTTATACATGTACCTCTTGGGGCTCGTTAGTACATTAGCCGTACCAAATATGAATCCGTTATTTCATTCCCTGTCAAAGTTATGACAAAAAACAGGTTTGGCCAAAAATTATTTAACACCCTGTAACTTCGTAATGAAGGCCCAATGAGACATTTCTATGGGAGGTTCCGGTTACCACTGATGTTCTCTACCTCCTATTAAGCTATGTTCCTCTCATGATGCAACACCCTGTATATACGTTTTTTAAAAACGTCTATATTTAATATATGATAAGACAAATACATACGTTTGTCGCGCGGACATTCGAACGTTGAATATAGGTTGCGATAAATGTTTTATATATATATATATATATATATATATATATATATATATCAGTCGTACAAATGAAATCAAAACGTTTATTAAACCATTTGGTGTTGCTTGGGCGTGTTCACATTAAGAAAATTTTGAGTATTTCACAAGGAGTCAACCACAGAATCAATTCAACGTATCAAAGTTTCGAATTACCTCCAGGTGGAAACTGGTTACTTTGCTGTGGTGGGTAAAAGCCATTTTGTTGCAGTGAGCTATTTATGAATTGCTCTCGCTGTCCTCCAATTGGAATATGGCCCATTATTATCCTGCTAGATATACTCATATTCCCGTGCATGGATGGTAGAACTGCTTTCACCTAAGAAAAAATAAAGAAAAACAAAATAGAAAAGGTCCAAGTATGGTTAATTTTTAAATCCCTTATAAATTACAGTTTTTCAATTTAGAATGTGTACATTATACGCGCGTTAAGTGATCTTTGCTTAATATACAGGGATGCGCCGCCTAAATTTCCTAGACCGGAAATTTTTTTACTTAAAGAAACTTATGTATGTAAGGTAGGTAAATTGAAATGGTTTTTAGAGTACTACTTTTTTTAACCCCTTTCAAAGTCACCAGAATCACCCTCTTAAACCTAGGAGATCTAGATTTGTCTGAGTAAAGGAGATGAGGCCGTAGATATGGTTTATAGTGGAATCCGAACCACTCTTAGGGATAGTTCTACAATTGAAAATGACTTCGCTATAAGAGGTTTTCAAAACCTCCACTCTATAGGTATGCTCAGAGAGAAAGCTAGGCGCGCTAACCACTGAGCTACCTATGGTTCAATATACCCAAAACAATGATTATACCGGGTGACCCTGAAAGTATCTACCCCCCACTTTTTTCTACAGTTTTAAAAATAAAATTCTGAAATTAAGGAAATCAAATATGGGTATCAATAGCCACATTTTCACAACTCGGTGGTAAAAAGTTACTGAAATTGCCACAACTTTTTTATTTTAAATACCACTCTGTATACTTGTCACTTTTCTCATAAAGCTGTAATTTCTCTCCACAACGCTTTTTTCAGATTTAAAATAGGCTGGAAAATAACCTTGGAAATGGCATTTATTTGCTATTTCTAGTTGGCTTTGGAATTCAGGAACAAATTTAAAAAATTTTGAAGTAGAGTTTGAATTTGAATAAAAGGGTATTTCTCAACAAATTAAATGTAAAATTGGCTTATTTTGTTAATTTGTTTGGATTTAGAAATAATTGGATTAGTTTTTAAGGCTCTTTGATAATGGTCGCAAGGCCGAAACATATGTCAGAGAAATCTGAACAAAACTAATGAAACAATAAACCAAGTGCGTATTGTAACTATTCTTTTGAATATTTATAATTATTCTACTAGAAATATGTTTTTCCCAATTTTCCATTTCATTTAAATTCAATTCGGATGAACTTTCCTTGGGAGATCTCAGAAATATGTACTTCCAACAAGATGGGACACCGTCGCATAATGCTGGCTTTGTGGGAAATTACCTTAGTGCAAAGTTAGACAACCGGGTAATATCTATTAAAGGAACTATTAGGTGGCCTGCTAGGTCACCAGATCTAACTCCACTTGATTTTTTCTTTGGTATTATCTGAAAGACTTAACGCCGTTTGCAAGATTAGAAGAACTCCAAAATAAAATAGCACAACTAAATACAAAACCTATAACAGGTGCTCAAAATGACGCCCCCCTATTTCAAAACCCTTGTTCACTCTTCGAATAGTTTCTACAAAAATTTTAAAATTTATTTTAATTTATATTCAATTTTTAATCGGGAAAAACCAGTCTAAAGCAAATTTACCACTCTATCTGATAAAAAAACAAAACATACAGGATACAGGCTACTATTTGAAAAATTGAATTTTCATGAATTGGAAAAATGGGAAAAACATTTTTAAATTCAAGCAAATGAACAAAATAGGCCAATTTTACAACTAATTTGTTGAGAAATGCCTTTTTATTCAAATTCAAAGTCTACTTCGAAATTTTTTAAATTTGTTCCTGAATTCCAAGGCCAACTAGAAATAGCAAATAAATGCCATTTCCAAGGTTATTTTTTCATCCGATTTCAAATATGAAAAAAGCGTTGGAAAAAGAAATTGCAGCTTTATGAGAAAAGTGACTTAAATATTCAGGATGCTATTTAAAATAAGAAAGTCGTGGCAATTTCCAGTGATTTTTTCTGGGTTATCCGGTATGTTTGACTGTTAAAATAGGCCCAATATAGCGAGCAATGCCACATAGTTTTGAGGTGATAAACTAACTATTTATAGTACTATCAAAATAAAGTAAATTTATTATGGCCACAAAGCACTTCTTTAAGTAGTAGTAAAATAAAATTAATATTATAATACTAGCATTCTAAAGAGATACATTACGGTCGTAAAACTATGCCGTAAAAACAGTAGTACATAAATATTGTCGCAAAATGCCACCAAATCTTTAATTGGTGGTTAAGATAACATAACGACATCTTAGAGACTTACATTTAGATTGGACCACTGCTTGAATAACGAACATGCGTTAAAATTGGGTACTATAGCGGATTGTGGTATTTCCAGCTCAAAGTTGTAAGTCCTCTCACCATGGGCGCCCACACCAGTGTCATTGTAAGCTGCTAATAATTCGTAGTCAATTTTTCTTCGCCTACTTGGAAAATTTACGCTTGATTCAATAGACTGCAATAAAAACACAATTTAACCAGGCGATTTCAAGGTATAAAATATGATACAGACAAAAATGAAAGTTGAAATATTGGTTTGTAATAATTTAAGATGTAACAAATTTTAAAAATCAGCTAAATTTTTTAATTATTTTTTCCAATGTAACAAGAGAAACTACTAGTCCAGTGCTGATAATTTTTGTCCAAAATAAAATTGTTAGCAGTAGATGGATGGACGGAAAATTAGGTTTGATGGTATATACATGGGGAAAAATCGATTGGACCACAACAAATAACGATTTCCGGCAGAACTAGACATCTTATCGAAAAGTTGTAGATAATTGAAAGGTCTACAACTTTTATTGCTATATTCTTTCTCTTATTTTTCAACATAACCTCAAAAAACTATTGAGAGAAACGTCAAAAACTAATTTTTTATTTTTATCTCCCACAGAAATGATTCGATTTGAATGAAATTTGGTGAATTTAATTTGAAAAAGACCTTATTTTCAATACAATACAAAATCAATACCCTGAAGCCTTATTTGTTGATAGAGTTTTCATAAATGTTGAAAATAGGGACAATCAGGTACGACAAAAACCTGAACGTCATTATACAGCAATAATTCCTTATGTATACGGACTATCGGAAAAGCTACGCCGTATAGGTGACAAATTTGATGTTAGGACAATATTTCAAATGGGGAACGCTTTGAGATCTATTTTAACAAAAACAAAGCCGGCAAACAGGGAGCAGAATTAAAAAAACTGTATTTACAATATCCCGTGCGAACGTGATAAATGTTATGTGGGTGAGTCATCCAGACCTTTCAGTGTGAGGAGATTGGATGAGCACAGGAATTACATTAGAAATAATGAAATTCAGAAATCAAAGATTTGTGAACATGCTTAGGAACACGGACATAGAATAAACTGAGACTCGGCGAAAATTTTAACAAAAGCGGCACATGACAAAAAAAGAAAAATTAAAGAATCAGCAATAATCTGATTAAATGAAGATAAATGTGTGTAGAATTGTTCTGTAGATATTTGTACAACCAATGTTAAAAGAAGAACTTAACAAACTCAACATTATCTAAAAAAAAATATCATCAGTTCTGTGTAAGTAGTACGTATCTATGGAAATAGCATAAACAGAATCTTAAAGCTGTGTATTTGACATGCATTTGAAAATCTGGCTCAGATCGTTAGGTTAGGACCCCAGAAACAGAAGAGGAAATATTAAATGCAGTAAATGTGAATCCCCAAATCAGTACGAGAAGGTTAGCGTTACAGGAAGGTTTGTCAGAATCGTCTGTTTGGAGGTTGACATGTATCCCTACTACATGATAAGGGCGCGCTCAAACCAAAAGACCTACCAAGAAGGGAGGCCTTCTGCCGATGGCTTGTGCGAAGATGTGAAAGAAATGCTGAATTTATTTTAAAAAATTTGTATACAGAGAAAACGGGATTTACCCGGGATGATGTTGTCAACAGAAGAAAATCCTCATGCTTTCTTCGAGTCCAGGTAACAAGAAAAAGTTTTCATTAACATTTGCGTCGGTATACTTGGCAACAGATTATTAGGACCATTTGTTTTGCCTAATAGATTGGATGGGTTAAATTTCTAGATTTTTTAAGAAACAATTTAAGAGATCTATTGGAGGATGTGCCATATGAGACCAGAAGGACAATGCGATTCATGCACGATAGTGCACCTCCCCATTTTAGAATAGTTGTTCGAAATTATTTAAATGCAGCTTATCCCAATAGACGGATTGGCAGAAACAAACCAGTAGCTTGGCCACCCCGATACCCCGACCTAAATCCTCTTGACTATTTTGTCTGGGGTTATTTGAAAAGCCTTGTCTACTCATCTCCTGTGACATATCTTGAAGAATTACGTGAACGTGTAGCGATGGGGTGCGAAATTACCAGGAACATGACAGAAATTTTCAACAGGACCTAATTTTCATAAAATTGGTGCCGGATCTTTTGAGTTAAAACACTTTAACATACTTTAGATTTTGCTATATTTTAGCTTTTAGCATTTTGGGGTACCCCGAACCATTTTTAAGGGACTTGCTGAAGGGCGAGCACTGTACTATTAGAAGAAGCTGAAAAACAGCTATTTGAAAAACATTCATTACCGTTCCCAATTTTAGTTCAACTCGTTCAACATTTTCGTTGGACAGGTTCGTGATTTCCACCTTAATTCTCGCTGTTTCGCCTATTACGTACGCCTCTTTATCCAAGTGAACGTTCATTGTAATCGGACCACTGGCACAACAGCAGCAACAGATCGTCTTGTCGTCCGAGTAGACGATGGGGTTCTGGAGAAAAAAAAATACATTTAATTTACACTAAATACAAGGTGACAATAAGTTTATCATTAAAGTCTTATATTGCAGCCCAGTAAAATGGGAAAATTTGGATGAAATAATTCAGAGCGGGCTGAAATTTTGGGAACGGGCTTATTTTGTAGTATTTTTTAACGTATCAAAAGTCCTCACCCGTAGACGCCGGCGGAGGAGAGGGAGGAGAAAATAGGTAAAAAAATTTGGATTTTCGCAAACAACTCGGAAAGTATCAAATTTGCTGTAAAATATGTACACATAAAAATTATAAGTAATAAAAATCCGCACATTTTTTTTTTAACTTCATACGACCTATACTCTAGGCTTTTAGCTGTAAAATTGACCTCTGTGCTAAATTCGTGCCCTACGAAAAAAATTTTCTTATTGTGTTTATTTTTACGTTTTGAATAACACTTGGTATAGTTCGGAACAAACATATACGAGACTGTTTACATTTCTATAATTAGCACAAAAAGTTAAACTGAAGCGTAAAGTATATAGGACCGGAATTGAAACTGTATAAAAACTAATAGCCGGCAAAAACAGTCGGTATCTCTTTATTGTACATGGGCGGAGGTAAATAGAAATGCTTGTCATAAGAAAATGTTATAATTGTATTCATTTTTATTATTTTTTGTTTATTAGGTTCATTTCGCCAATAACATATTTTTGAGGTATTATATCAGTTTTAGATATAAAGTATAAATATTTAAATTTATTGGTTTTAGTTTTAAAGTTAACCCATATTATATTGAAATATGTTATTGCTCAGCAAGGACCAACGAGAAGGTATGAACATATCTTGCCAGGAGGGGATGGGACAGGTTAGATTAACGAGGGGCAACGATTTCAGTCAAAAATAAAATAAAAATTTAAGTTTCTTCTAAAATAAAAACGTAAGTTTCTTGAACAAAGCAAAGAATTATTATATGAAAACAAAAATAAATATTTGTTTTTTATATAATAAATCATAAATAAAAACAAAATTAAAATATTTCTCTAGAATGAAGTAACTTAAATTAAAATTTCTTGTCAACTAAATAAAATATATTCCACGAAATGTAACAATAAAAAAGTGAATGAAAAAATAAAGAAAAGTTAAATGTTAATTGACGCGTCCGAATCTTCACTTTCTGAGGAGGAATCAGTATCCAGTTGAATTAAAATCGGCGCACTAGGGGGTAGCGTTGGATATCGATTTTCTTCTCCAACTACATGCCTAACGCAATTTTTCCGTAAATCAGTATTATTGTCAATGTCATTTATAACTTACGCTTAACGTTGGAGAGAGATTTTCGTAAACGTACTTTTAGTGTTCCCCAAACCATCTCGATAGGATTAAATATGCAATAGTATGGAGTTAACCGCAAAAGTGTATGATCGTGTATATTGGATAAGTTATCAATAACATATTCCTTTTTGAAATTCTATTCTTTTATTCTTTTCAGTAATTCGCGTCTTATTGGAACTTTTACAGGAATTTCCATATTTTTTTTCTCTCATGAATTTTAAAATATCTTCCTTTTTTGTGCTGTTATTTGGTATTTTATTTGATATACGCGAGTGATAAGAAGCATTATCTAATACAATTACCGAATTTGGTGGAATATTTGGTAGAAGCTGTTGAGAAAACCATTTTTCGAATAGATCGGCTGTCATGTCTTCGTGATAGACTGCAGAAGACTGCGATATTTTTTTGGCCGACAAGAGCAACGCATTGGGTACAAACCCATTTTCACTTCCCGCATGAAGTATGATAACGCGTTTTCCTCTAGAACACGGAGCATTTAAAACACAATTGTGCGAACTATCTACCCAACCATACTGAACAACATCATGCGTGTCAAACCACGTCTCGTCTAGATACACTATATGCCTGTTTAGTTTACGATATTCTCTAATTTTTTCCAAATAATCTACTCGAAGTGAAACTATACCTCGCGATTCCATAATTACCATACGACTGTCAAGTTTTTTATGTTTAAAACCGCATTCTAATAAGACATTTCGTAGTGTATCTAAAGACCTATGATTATAATCAGGATAATCGCTCAATTTTCCTTGAATCATTTTTAACGTAGGAACTATATTTTCTTCATACATATTATAAATTATACGCCGTATTACATCTCTAGTGGCATCATCAATATTTTTTAATTTCGTATTTTTCCGTTTTCTCTTCGCACTGTGTTCTATAACATCGCCTTCTTGAATTACGCGATAAATTGTTGATTTTGATATTTTAGTTAATTCGTTAATACGTCGTATTATTTCTTTCTCACATTGTTCAGGATTTTCGCTTTTCAAACATTCATGTATATTTAAAATAATACGTTGACTTTGTACGTGTAAATCTTGGTTTTTAAACTCTAAATTTATTTCGGCTTTTTCGACAATAACCGGTTCAACTATTTCGGGATTTTCGGGCGTTATTATATTATCCTCTGTTTCAAATAATGGTCTCCAGAAAGCCATGGTAAATTAGTAAATAATTAAAATATTTTACCTTTTCTACAGTAGTAAATATTTATAAATATGAACAGTAACTAACTAAACTCCTACGCTTGATATTATAATAGGTATTTATGCACTGCACTGGCACATAGACAGCACGTTGTTAGACTTCCACGTTGACTGATAAGAAACGATTTACGAGTTTTTTTGTGCTAGTAGGCCTGTCCGTTTTATTACCTTTAAACCAGTGCAGTCGTAGATGGTTCATTCAGGCTGATTACATTGCCAGTCTCGGACTCGCCTGCACAGTTTCAACTACCGTTCGAATCTCGATACCATTGCCAAATATATAGGACAAAATATCAAGTCCAGTGCGCACGGTCCTGTGCTTTAAAACTGACCAGTTTCAATTTTGGCCGTATTTACTACACCGCTCAAAATGCCGCGTTTTTGCTATACCCACAAGCCGACCGAACTCCTAAAGCAAAAAACGCGGCACGCTTCAATTTAACTTTTTGTGCTAATTATGGGAATATAAACAGTCTCGTATATGTTTCTTCCCAACTATGGTTACGCCACGATACACCTGAAGGATTTCGTGAAAACCGCGTCGGAAGGTCGCGGAAACCGCGGATTCACGATTAACTCAACTTTTATGGCCCAAACTAGAACAACACCTATTATAAAATTATACATCTGTAAATTCTCTACCTTAAAAGTCCTATACATTTTTTCGTACCCTTAAACGTTTTGGAGATACGACGCGGACTAAGTGAAAAATGAATTTAGTTCCGTTTTTTTTTTATATTCCTGACAACACAAAACATAAAAGCCATGGAACAGCGATGACGAACCGTACTTGTTTCGCATCCTTGCAGTTCGTTTCGATGAAACCATGGAAGTGCAGATGAACCAGAAGAAGTTTCTAGCTAATAGCTCGAATAAAAGCTGTTAATTGAAAAGCTTATGAAACAAATAATACCAACATTGGAGTCAAACAAGCCCGGGTTGATGCCGATGTCCTCATTGTTGAGGCAGCAATTGAACAACCAACTCAAAACACCCCCGCCTCGTTGGAGAAGATATTGACTTGTTGGCCATTTTATTTGGGCGCATAACTTCTAGCAGTAATCATTTTCGAAAAACCAGGCAAAGGAAAAGTGAAAATAAAACATTATTACAGTATTCGACTATTTTATTTTTGCACGCCCTGACAGGATGCGATACTATCTCCGCCTTGTTTCACAAAGGGAAAACTCAAGTGTTCAAAATTTTGAGAGACAGCCGGATTTACAGCCTGCCAGGGCCGTTCCTATCAGGCTTGCCTGCCGATTTTAGGGAGCGGCCGACTGCGGTCGAAAACAGAACAGCGCAACCGACCGCAACCAATTATGTGTCCGCCCCGCGTTCCGCGCGAATTCAGTCAATCAGATCAGCACATCAGTAGAGACGCCGACGCGGCGCAAAGCCAACTGCCAAGGGAAATCGCTGATAGCTCATTCTCCACCCCCGTTTGCCCATTCCACTATTCGCAAATTCGTATGCAGTATTGCAGCATGTACGCCGAACGCAAACAACGAGGAATCTTAACAAAAAAGCGAGAGAGAGCCAGCGCACAAAGCTAGGCACTAGGAGTGCGTTAGTGGTTGGGACGGCCGTGTTGGTTATCTAACAGTGCTAATTAAACTGTTGCAATAACGAACGCATGCGTTGTTCAAATCGATTTGCACCTGTCACTGTCAGTTTTATTTTGATCCAAGTTGATGGCTTGACAGAAACAGAATTGTTTTAAGTAGCTCTTGGCTAAAATTTTATATTAGGAATTGCGAATTGTCAAGGTGAGGGTGGGGGGCGGCGAAAAATTGCTCAGCACGCAGGCGGATGTACACCTAGGAAGCTCTGCACCCTGCAGTACATGTGTTCATGCAAGAAAATTGCAAATAAATGTAAGTAAAATATATAAGATATTCTGGGAGAGAATAGAGATCACCGAGCTCTATAACAATATACAATTTTCATTTTGAGACATAGAAAGCAAGATTATTGCGAAATATGTAGTGAGAAAGAGGTTTGGCCGAACTAAATGCATTTTTCACTTAGTCCGCATCTTATCTCCAAAACGTTTAGGCGTACGAAAAAAATGTATAGGACCTTTAAGGTAGAGAATTTATAGATGTACAACTGTTATAATATGTGTTGTTCCAGTTTGGGCCATAGAAAATGAGTTAATCGCGAATCCGCGATTTCCGCGACCTTACGACGAGATTTTCACGAAATCCTTCACTCTATTCTGTAAAAGCGTTAAAGCACATTTCCGTGAGAAGTGGGCGGAGAAAATGTATAAAAGTCTATTCTGCAACTATGGGAGTGATCACATCGTGCGAAAAATGCGTGAACTTACTTCTACTGGTAAATCGTGAGAGAATCAGCCAGTTTCCCGGGAGAACGGCGATCCTAACCGTGCTTTTATGACAGTTTGCGTCGGCTAAAAATTATTATTGTCAAATCTGTGAATCAGACTGGATATTGCGGATTGTAATAATAACATAATTTTTAGCAAATATTACAATTACTCTTTTAGTTTATTATAGTCAAATATAAAAAAAATATATATTACCAATAACGAGCGTATATCCTTATGGAAATATTGATCAACAAAAAATTATTCTGTCACATTTTACCTAATTTAATTAATGACATGTGTGACATGATAATGACAACAACTGAGCACTGAACAGCTGATGCTTTTGCGGTAACCTAATTGGTTGTAAATTCGGCTGAATCCCTTCACGTTCACCCCCTATTCACTGCACTTACAGAATACAGTCTAGGACGGTCGGGTGAGATGCGTGTGATGTGAGTTCTCGCTTCGCACGATGAATGCTCACTCCCCCATAATTACAGAATAGAGGTCCTGGTGTATTGTGGCGTAACTACCAAGTGTCTTTCAAGACATCCAAATAAACACAATAAAATAAATATTTTTCGTAGAGCACGAATTTGGCAGCAAAAATTTAAAACACCTTCATTACTATTGGAGGCGAGATGATTTGAAATTTTGACAGTTTTGCGACGCAACGGGAACGCGCGTTTTTCGCTAAAATCTCGAAAATGGTCATTCAGAGCTCAAAATGTTTCAAATGAAAGTCGTAGAGAATTGGATTACGAACAATGAAATGGAGATAAAAGGGAAAAACATGATAAATTGTCATTTTCAAGTGCATTGTGGCAAATAGCTATATTTGAATTAGCTTTAGGCAATAATGACGCTAAAGGTTTTTTGAAGACAATTAGGTTATCTGTAAAATGAGCTCCAATTGAAGTACATACGATGAATGATTCACGAGTTACAGCTGTTTAAAGCTATGAGCAAAAATTTCGTTTTTATTATAAATTAAGATTTTCCTGCAAGAACTGTGCATAACAATTTTTCCGATTGATTTCCGAGTTTTTTGCAAAAATCGATTTTTAACCTATTTTCTCCCCCGCCCTCCCCTCCGCCGGCGTCTACGGGTTGGGACTTTTGATATGTAAAAAACTACCACAAAATAAGCCTGGCCGCAAAATTTCAGCCCCCTTTGAATTATTTTATCCAAATTTTCCCATTTTACTGGGCTATTGAGCAAAAATCAATGTGCGGGTTATTTAAACTTTTATGAAACAATATGTTTGTAGATATTATTAAACAGTAGCCTAATCTTCCTAAACATACACTTCTTTCACATTTTATTCATGACATAATTGAAGTGATTTTTGGAATTAAGATATTCATCAACGTTACTCCTAAATGATTGATATCCTTTATGTTATCTGTTTTATTTCCCATAATTCCGATAACTAAATTAATTCCTCGTAAATGATTGATTTATTTCACCTTATATAATTTGGTTCCCATAATTTCGATAGTTAAATTAGGATATCATAGATTTTATGTTGAATTTAAATTTGATTAAAACATATTTAGACTTACAGTTGTACGAAAGATAACTGAGCTGATAAAATATTGACCAAATGACTTCCAATTTAAATAAACTTGCGTCAAAAGTGGCATGGCGGTTTGGTTTTTAACATTTGTTACACGCATAGGTAGTGTGGACAATTATTATACAGGGTGTCTCACCGGGAACTTAATCGATCGATATAGGGAAAAGTACGCATCAGAAAATTTTGAAAATTTAGATAATTACTAATGTCGGTGTGGTCAATCCAACTAAAAAATTACAAGCAGCTGGCACTTCCGCTTATACCGGAAGTCGATACCAACTTGCTTATTTCAAATGGAACACCCTATATATTTTAGGGTTTTCGAAAATAGCATAAAATTCGAGTCGAAAATATGTAGCATATCCTATACCTAAACCTAGCCGTTTCAGAGATATTTGACATTTTATAGAAAATTTGACAGGTGCAACGGTTTGCACGAACCGTTATAACTTTCTTCGTGTAAAAGATCCTCACGCGAAAACATGTCCTGCAAGTTCTTGATATTACTTTATCACATTCTCCATAAATAATGAACAAATTTAAAAAGTCTTCGTGAGTGTAATTTAAACGTGCTGGCATTTTTTGACATAAGATAATGACTGATTGTTTCTAATCATGGCTATTTTGATGAAATGATTACAACAATTCATGAATTTCTAATAAAATTGCAAATATTTCAGAAAGTTGTAACTTTAACCCCTACAATGCATATCAGAAAAAAGAGAATTCAATTTTACACAACTTGACGTAAAAAAATTCAGGGTGTTCCATTTGACCTAAACAAGTTTTCGCGGTTTGAAGTTGACAAAATGTAACGCGAAAAACGGAACACTTGGTATGATATTATTGAATTTATTTCAGTTGTAGAACGTAGTTCTCCTTATGTTCTTTTCATGTGACAAGAAGCAAATGAGGATCTTTTACACGAAGAAAGTTATAACGGTTCTTGCAAACCGTTGCACCTGTCAAATTTTCTATAAAATGTCAAATATCTCTGAAACGGCTAGGACTAGGTATAGGATATGCTACATATTTTCGACTCAGAATTTTATGCTCTTTTCGAAAACCATAAAATATATAGGGTGTTCCTTTTGAAATAAGCAAGTTGGTATCGACTTCCGGTATAAGCGGAAGTGCCAGCTGCGTTAATTTTAGTTGGATTGGCCACACACAGTTATCTAAATTTTCAAAATTTTCTGATGCGTACTTTTCTCTATATCGATCGATTCGGTTCCCGGTGAGACACCCTGTATAAAATAACATTGTTTATATGGTCGTTGTCCCAACTTTACAATATGTGTATTAAAACGATGTCTGCTTTTTCCTTCAATATTGACTTTCAGTGTACTGAAAATGACATATTCACCAGAAAATTGTTTTGGCGCCATTTTTCTAATATAGCGCCTTTTAGGAAAAAGGTACAAGGTGGCAAAGTTGAAATTAAAAGAGCACCTCAAACTATAAGAACAACAATTTTTCAAGGTCCTATAAAACTTACCACCTATAAAAACTTAATAAACTCTAAACCGATAAAAATATTTGACAAAAAATTTAGCTCACCAGTGCAAGACGGTCTCTGATTTCGTTAAAATCTATTGGGGCTACTACAACAAATTCCTTCATATCCTCGTAGTCTATCTGGAGAGACCTATCTACGGTGGCCTTAATGGAATACCTGATGTGTCCATATTTGCCGTTGAAAGAGCCGGGAAGGTTGCTCGGCAGTAAGAAGTTGAACGGGTATTCAAAGCGGCCAGGTCCTACGTCGCCTAATAACATAATTAATTAGTAGAGGAAATGAATACGTTTCGGTCTTAATCGTTACAACTTCAATGTAAAGACTTCAAACCTTTTGCATTTTGTTAAGTTTCTGCAACATATCAAATATATACTTTTTAAAATTAGTGCAATCACCCCAGGGAGGTTGTAGTCCCCATTTTACACCCCCAATTGAATACCATTTTGCATAAGAATACACCACTTTGGTAACCACATTATTTCACCCTTTCGCTTCTCCCCCGTGGAAAACCTCCTACGCCTTTTTTGCAAAAAACTGCGATAAAAACTCTTTTTAAATTTTTTTATTATAGTTTGATAATATTGTCTGAAAGTTATTTGTGGCATTCCACGAATATTCTTTCCTATTATTTGGGTTTTCTACCACATGTATTATTATCATCTTCAAAAACAAATCACATAATCTACAAAATAATACAATTATTGGAAAAAAGCCTCTGCGCCCGTGACGTTTACGCCAAAGGAATAGTGAGAGGTTATGTTTTGCAAATAATATAAATCGGAATAAACACAGAAATAATCTATTTTGCTGACGTTTCGGAAAGTAATCTCTTTCCGTTTTCAAAGCTTGTTTCAAAGAACTCATATTTTGCTGTGTATGTCAAATACAGCTTTAAGATTCTGTTTATGTTATTTCCATAGATACTTACTACTTACACAGAGCTGATGATGTTATTTTCTTTTAGATAATGTTGAGTTTGTTAAGTTCTTCTTTTAACATTGGTAGCCAGGTTGTACAAATATCTACAGAACAATTCGATACGCACTTATCTTCATTTAATAAGATTATTGCTGATTCTTTATTTTTTCTGTTTTTGGTATCCATTTCTTTTGTTAAAATTTTTGTCGAGTCCCAGTTTATTCTATGTCCGTTTTCCCAAACATGTTCACAAATTTTTGATTTCTGAATTTCATTATTTCTAATGTAATTCTTGTGCTCATCCAACCTCACACTGAAAGGTCTGGATGACTCACCCACATAACATTTATCACATTCGCACGGGATATTGTAAATACAGTTTCTTGAATTCTGCTCCCTGTTTATCGGTTTTGTTTTTGTTAAAATAGATCTTAAAGTGTTCACCGTTTGAAATATCGTCCTAACATCAAATTTGTCACCTATACGGCGTAGCTTTTCCGATAGTCCGTATACAAGGAATTATTGCTCTATAATGACGTTCAGGTTTTTGTCGTACCTGATTGTCCCTATTTTCAACATTTATGAAAACTCTATAAACAAAGGCTTCAGGATATTGATTTTGTACTAGAACCTCTTTGATAAATTTTTTCTCGTTATTTAATATTTCATTATTAGATGAAATTATTTTTACCCTATCGTATAAACATTTTACACACCCCTTTTAACATTTATTGACTGATTTGAGTTAAAATTTAGATATCTATTAGTATGTGTTGGTTTTCTATAAACGCTTGTTTCAATTGTATTATTTACCCTTCTAATTAAAACATTTAAAAACGGTAGTTGATTCCTACTTTCTACTTCTAATGTAAATTTAATAGACGGTTCCTTACTATTTATATTTTTCAAAAAACTATCTAGTAAATCGACACCATGAGGCCAAATTGCAAAGATGTCGTCAACATATCTCCACCAGACAACCGGTTTGTTTATACAATTCTGAACATGTGTGTTCTCAAAGTTCTCCATAAATATGTTCCTTAAAATTGATGATAATGCTGACCCCATAGCCATACCAAAATCCTGCTGATAGAACTCATTGTCCAATTGAAAATAGGTTGTTTTTGTACACAGTGTTAAGAGTTCCATTATGCCATTTACACTTAATTTAGTTCTAGTTTCCAAATTATTATCATTTAGCAACCTGTCTTTAACTATTTTTAAGGTTTCATCTACCGGAACATTGTAAAAAGACTAACTACATCAAAACTCACATGCCTACCTTGCACTGACGAGAGCCAACAGCTCGAAACTGCAGTCTGCAAGTGGTGTGTGACGACTGGCAAGAGAGCTCCTTTAAGTAGGATCAGTCTTTCGGCTGGTGTTTGTTGCAATCGAAGCATTAGAGTTTTGATGGTAATATGCAATTATTACACTTAACGCGCCAGACTTGTAACTAGTAATTCAGCGCTCGGCGGGGCACATAGCCCGGAGAGTAGCTGTTGGTTGCAGTCTGGTTACGTTTCTTATAGTAAAATAAGGATTTTATAGAGGAGTTTGCGACTAAAAATATTATGTTTAATATTCCGCCTTCTAAAAGCACATTTGAACTATTAAATTAAATGTTGAAAATTCCCTGACATGTTCAACAACAATACAGAAATTAAGTGCATACAGGGTGGGCCATTGAAAACGAAACACGCCTATTTTGGGGACACTTAGACTAGTTTCTTGAAAAAAAACGCTTGGACAGGTCGATTCTTGAATTTTGGGGGACAACTTTTGATGTCAAACTTGACATTAACACTTCAACCCCCTAGCCTCAACAACCCCTAATTCAAGAATTTAAATAGGGAAAGGGGGTCGAGCGACCCCTCATTTAAAGCGTCTTTCAATTCTCTATGCGACAGCATGGTCGAAATTATTTTTTTTATTTTTTTTTTCGTCCCCATGAAAACCACCCTCTAGATTAACCAAGGTGGGGGTGTTGTTTGGGAAAAATCCTGAAACACGTCACCTTTTACCTTTTGAACGGCACATTTTGATGTGAAATTTGACTGTCAGGTCAACCCCCTAGCCCCAACAACCGCCAACAAAAACAAAAATTACGGTAAGGTGGTCGAGTGACCCCTGATTTTAAAGGTATTTTGATTATCTATGCGAGTGCATGATTGTTTTTAAGTTTATAAAAATGGGAAGTGTAGAAAAAAACTAAAATATCAAAATTCAATGTTAGAAGGCATTTTTATTAGATCAACAAATGCTCTAATTGTGCGCCACCAACTTTTCCATATACAAATTTTGCTCGAAACGTTTTCTTGCATTTTGGAGGATCTGTGACGTAATTTGACGGCATTCTTCAACAGTGCGTCGACGCAACACTTCCAGAAATCCTGGTTGCGTAAATTTTACTTTTCAGATGACCCCACAAGAAAAAAATCCAGAGGACTTAAATCTGGTGAGCGGCCCGGCCATTTCAGAGCACCTCTTCGTCCAATCCAATGTCCCGGGAACACTCTGTCCAGATACTCCCGAACAGTAAGCGCATAATGAGGTGGAGCTCCATCTTGTTAGAAAGTCAAATGGTCTTCTAGATAACGGTCATCATGTTCAACGATAACTAAAAGCAATGGTTGGACAAGATCTTCCAACGCTTCGAGGTAACGTTTGCCCATCAAATTGCCATCAAGAAAAAATACCGGTCCAAACATTTAGTTTTAGTGAATGTTGTGTATGCACTTCGTGGAAAATTCTTGGATTCGCGCCGACCAAAACCGACAGTTATGGCGATTTAGAGTAGAGTTTAAGAAAAATGTATACTCGTCAGAAAAACAAATGTTGAAAAGAAAATTCGCATCCGCAATTCATGTATTAAATGAATTTTGTACGGATGAAATTTATGCTGCTTCAGGATTCGCCGAATATTAGTTCTAGGATGTTGGTTACAGAGGCCAATTTCCTCGTACTTAGAGTTGGGTCTACAGCCAATCACAGTAGCCTCATGTGACACTGGGAGTTCATGTTGAGGGTCCCGTTTTTTATTGGGTCCTGTTTCTTTAAACTTCGTGACCAATTCCAACGCGTATTTTCTTTGTAAGTGTTTATCAGGATGCTCTTGATTAAATAAATCTGCCACATATTTGCCGCACCCTCTCCACAATAGAGTAAACAATATTTGCACAACCAATGTCTATTTTGAATCACAACGACAATGATAATTCACAAACCTGCTAAAACTGAAAACAAATGAGATATGTTAGGTGGTATAGGAGGCTAATAAAAAGTAGAATAAAAATGACATGACACCAACGTTATCGGATGACAAACGATGACAATGACAACCGTCAAAATTTGCTCATTGCAATCCGATCGCTCATGTCACGCGAAATGCGATGATCTATGCTTCATATTTGCTTTGTTTTTAATTTTTTTCACGGAAACCAAATCGAAAGGGTGGAAGTGTGATATACCGTTGAAATCAGAATTTTAACTGATTTTCAATGGTTCCATTACAAATTGAAAGTAATTATAAAATAAACAACTTGTTGCGTCAAAATGGCACTAAACGTAATCCGATCTCAACCAAAACTTTTTCAGATCTTCTGGGACACTAAAGAAATGCACATTCAAAGTTTCATTCAAATCCGTTCAGTAGTTTCGGAGCTATCGTGCTAACACACATACACACACACATGACCTCAAAACGTAAAGATTTGATCTCAATTTTCGTTTTTGAACCAATTTTAGTAACCTCTCACAATTTTATTGTGGAGAGGTTAAAATTACCTGCGTATTCCGATAACAGAACAAAACCTACGTCTTAAAAAACATGTATACTACAGGCTTCTTAAAAAGAAACAATTTGAGCATTTTTTGAACTAATAAAAATTTCTTCTCACGTTAAATTTTGATGTTTCAATATTTTTTTCTGCACTTTTCCATTTTTGTAAGGGAAGATTGAACAATTGAATCTCCTTTTAACGACGAACGAAGAACGAGTTCATAATTTGAAATTAAATACTTAATCCCGCAGACAAATCGATAAATTTTAATCGTTTAGTATTCCGGGCAGAAAGGGCTTATAAATCACTGTATCTAAATCTCGGGAGGTCTTTATAAAGACCTAAGGTAAATAAAAATGTATTGCATACTTTTTAAAATTCAAATTGATAATCATATTATCAGTTGTTTAAAACAAAACACGAGCAAACCTAAAAACAATCATGCACTTGCATAGATAATCAAAAGATCTTTAAAATGAGGGGTCACTCGACCACCTTACCGTAACTTTTATTTTTGTTGGGGGTTGTTGGGGCTAGTGGGTTGACCTGACAAAGTCAAATTTCACATCAAAATGTGCCGTTCAAAAGGTAAAAGGTGACGTGTTTCAGGATTTTTCCCAAACAACACCCCACCTTAGTTAATCTAGAGGGTGGTTTTCATGGGGACGAAAAAAAAATTGAAAAACTAATTTCGATCATTACATGCCGTCGTAGTTAAATTCTTGAGTTAGGGGTTTTGGGGCTAGGGGGTTGATCTGTCAATGTCAAGTTTGACATCAAAAGTTGTCCCCCAAAATTCAATAATCGACCTGTCCGAGCGTTTTTTTTCAAGAAACTAGTCCCAAAACAGGCGTGTTTCGTTTTTAATGGCCCATCCTTATAAACTCTATGGGCCTAAAAAATTATTTTGGTTCCTTTGATAGCCAAAACCATTTTTTTTCAAAACGAAATTGTGCGCTTTTCAGCCCTTTAAACACGATTTAATCTATTTTTAAGGGTGTTCATCCGTTATTACTAATAATTTGATAAAAATAGACACTATTAGCAATATTTCCATATTTTCTCCCATCAGTTTGTAGTAAAAATTTTGGAAGAATCGTATTTTTTGGGGAAAATAAAAAAAAAGTTTTTATCGCAATTTTTGCAAAAGAAAAGGTCAGAGGAAGGGGGTTTTTCACGGGGGGAGGAGCTAAATGGCCTTCTAATCACTTTTTTACTCTACATATTTTTCAACAAAATCAATAGAAACGCCGTAAATCAGGAATAAATTCTTAAAATCAGCGATTTTAGGCTCGCCATTTTGAATTTTTCAATTTTCACTTCGGATTCATAATCAGCGAACCCACGACCCCAAAAACCTCCATCATAGGAATTTTAGCCGATTTCGTTGAAAACTTTGCGAGTTATTGAATTAGGGGTGTAAAATGGAGGCTGTAATCCCCCCCCCCACTCCCCGGGATGAGTGCATTAATTTTCAAAGGTATACATTTCATTTGTTGCCGACACTTAACATAATGCAAAAGGTTTCAAGTTTTTACATTGAAGTAACAATGATTTAGAACTTATACCCGTTTTTTTGGATTCACTTCCTCTATTAAATGAGGACAAAGGACAATCTGTTCAATTTACCTGATCCTCTCAGAGACGTGTCTACTTTCAAGAAAGTATTATCGCCATAATATTCCACTTCTCTGGTTAATGTTTGCTTTCGTTCGTTATCATAGTAAGATTCGGTGTCTCTCCAGCTGGTGTGTTCCTTCCCTCTAAGCTTAAGTCGTATTTCTGAAAAAGATTTTATATTTTCTAATAAAATTATATAAAAAATTTTTCTTAAAAATGCTTTTATTTAAATGCTTTAAAAAGTAGAAAATAAACTTTGAAGTAAATCAAACCCATCATTTTGTTACATTATACAGGGTGTCTCACCGGGAACTGCATCGATCGATATAGAGAAAAGTACGCATCAGAAAATTTTGAAAATTTAGATAATTACTAACGTCGGTGTAGCCAATCCAACTAAAATAATTACAGGCAGCTGGCACTTCCGCTTATACCGAAAGTCGATACCAACTTGCTTATTTCAAATGGGACACCCTATATATTTTAGGGTTTTCGAAAAGAGCATAAAATTCTGAGTCGAAAATATGTAGCATATCCTATACCTAAACCTAGCCGTTTCAGAGATATTTGGCATTTTATACAAAATTTTACAGGTGCAACGGTTTGCAAGAACCGTTATAACTTTCTTCGTGTAAAAGATCCTCATTTGCTTCTTGTCACGTAAAAAGAACACAAGGAGAACTACGTTCTTCAACTGAAATAAATTCAATAATATTATACCAAGTGTTCCGTTTTTCGCGTTACATTTTGTCAACTTCAAACCGCGAAAACTTGTTTAGGTCAAATGGAACACCCTGTATTTTTTTACGTCAAGTTGTGTAAAATTGAATTCCCTTTTTTATAATATTAACATTGTGGGGGTTAAAGTTACAACTTTTTGAAATATTTGCGATTTTATTAGAACTTCATGAATTGTAATCATTTCATCAAAATAGCCATGGTTAGAAACAATCAGTCATTATCTTCTGTCAAAAAATGCCAGCACGTTTAAATTATACCAACGAAAACTTTTTAAATTTGTTTATTATTTATGGAGAATGTGATAAAGTAATATCAAGAACTTGCAGCACATTTGCTACTCGATATCCACAAAAACGCAAAATAACACTAACACTGTAACATGCGTATTAATCGAATTGAGGATATGGCATGAACTAAAATAGCAGAGATAAGATCAATTTAAAATATGATTTCATTTTAATTTAATAATTGCTCAAAATTCCGCCCTCGAACCCCGACACACTATGGGTAGCTCTTCTAGTCGAATCATGTGATATGTTTTGAAATGCATTTCTTACTCTTTGCATACAATCTTCAATGGCTGTTAATGGGGTCTCATAAACTTTATTTTTAATAGTTCCCCAAATGAAATAATCCAGAACTGATAAATCGGGGGAGCGAGAAGGCCATAAGAAAGGTCCATTATTGGCAATCCATTGATCATAAAAAGTTTCTTGTAAATAATTATTAATTAAATATGCGTTATGTGGGGGAGCACCGTCGTGCTGATAAAAAATATTTCTATGTTCGGCGAGAGGTAAATTTTCTAAATAATTATTATTCAAATTTTGTAAGATATTCAGATATCTTTCGCCTAAAAAAAAACAAAAATTTACCTATACATAATAGCAGAAGAGAAAATTTAATTTACCGTTGAAATTTTCCTGATAAAATTGTAATGCCACCACTCTATCGTTTCTTACAGCACAGTAAACATTGAACTGCCAACTTTCCTGAAAGTTTCGCTCTCTGAACATATAAGGATTTGAGTCACTCCAATAATGCGAATCCATTTTTTAGTAAATTTTGCTTCATCTGTCCATATAATATTTCCCAAATAAGAATCGTGACCCTCAGACCTTATTAGAGTTAACTCACAAAAATTCCGTCTTCTTAGGAAATATGTTTTAATCCTTGAACCATATGGAATGAAAACGGGTGAAACTTATGTTTTAATAAGATTCTGTGAATTGAATCCTTGCATAGTCCCGATTCCAGAGCAGCTTGTCTTAATGACATCCTTGGGAATGCATGAAAATATCCCAGAATGACTATTTCAATGTTTTCGTCATCAACAATAGGCTTTTTTCTTTGCATTTTGCCTTGACAGAGCCATAATTTTTAAAATTTTCCACTATGCGTTTTACAGTGTTTGGTGACGGTTTCCGTTATTCTGGATATCGAGTAGCAAATGTGCTGCAAGTTCTTCATATTACTTTATCACATTCTTCATAAATAATAAACAAATTTAAAAAGTTTTCGTGGGTGTAATTTAAACGTGCTGGCATTTTTTGACATAAGATAATGACTGATTGTTTCTAATCATGGCTATTTTAATGAAATGAATTCATGAATTTCTAATAAAATCGCAAATATTTCAAAAAGTTGTAACTTTAACCCCCACAATGCTAATATCAGAAAAAGGGAATTCAATTTTACACAACTTGATGTAAAAAATACAGGTTGTTCCATTTGACCTAAACAAGTTATCGCGGTTTGAAGTTGACAAAATGTAACGCGAGAAACGGAACACGGTATGATATTATTGAATTTATTTCAGTTGTAGAACGTAGTTCTCTTTGTGTTCTTTTTATGTGACAAGAAGCAAATGAGCATCTTTTACACGAAGAAAGTTATAACGGTTCTTGCAAACCGTAGGATATGCTACATATTTTCGACTCAGAATTTTATGCTCTTTTCGAAAACCCTAAAATATACAGGGTGTTCCATTTGAAATAAGCAAGTCGGTATCGACTTCCGGTATAAGCGGAAGTGCCAGCTGCTTGTAATTATTTTAGTTGGATTGGTCACACCGACATTATTTCAAAATTTTCTGATGCGTACTTTTCTCTATATCGATCGATTCAGTTCCCGGTGAGACACCCTGTATAAGAAAAAAGCAAGAAGTACTTACCACGTATATCTTTAGATTTTGTAAATGAGCAGACCACCTTGCCTACTATATTGCCTCCGGGGTAGTACTGCCCCTGGAAATTGTCGAATTGCACTATGCAAGACGACATATCCAGTCACTGTAAAATAAAAATCGATCGATTATTATACGAGCAACGTTGAACTTAAAAATAAATTTTATTCGAAGCATTTTTAAGACTCGTCGAATTTTTTTTAAAGTTTCTCCTAGAGCCAGCCCCACTTAGCACATTGGTTTAATCGTTTTAACTTCGTTAATTTTTCAGAATCAATCAAATATGTAGATGATAACCTAATTTCTATGTAATTTATAATACATACACTTTTATGAATTTCTTTGGAGAAATATAACTTCATTTCATTGAAGATAACAGACAAGTAAAGAGATTGCGAGTAATATCTAATCATTAATATTGAGATTAATACATTAAAAAATATATTTCAGTAGTTTATAATATTTTTATAATGCTTGATACTTTAATGGTTCTTGAATTATTTTAGAGCATATTCCGGGACATGCTCATAATACATACCGGGCGTTAGAAAAGTATGGGAACGGTGGAAAATCTCGAACAGTTTGCATCAAATCAAAGAATAAAAAAAATACTTGTCAAAAATTTTTCAAAAAACTATCTACTCATACCAAAATGACCTCCCTACCCACCACCCTGTGGGCGGGGCGAGGGGCAACTTTAAAATTTCAAGTGGACACCCCTATATTTTATTGCGGAATCGGATTCTACGGCAAAAAATACGTAAATTTTATTCCGGACATTGTTTTCGATTCTTGCATGGTGTCGCTGTAATCGCAAAAAATGAAAAGAAAACATTACTGTTTCAAGAGTAGCGTCTTGTGCCCATAAAAAAACGTCCAATTCAAAACCTGAATAGCAGGTATTTGTAATTTTTACGAAATCTATCCAATGACATTGGATTCGACTCTCCCACCCATAACCCAGTGGGTGGGGCGGGGGGCAACTTTGTAATTTGTAATGAAAATCCCTATTTTTTGTAGCGGATTCGGATTCTACGGCCAAAAATACGTGAATTTTATATCGGGCATGTTTTTCGATTCTTGCAAGGTGTCGCTGCAATCGCAAAAAATTGAGTGGAGACATGAAAGTTTTGAACGCATATTTAAAAAAATACGAGAAAAGAAAAACTACTGATCTGAGAGTGAATGATTTCCCGAGCTGTTTTGAGAACAGTGATTTTACACGGTCGTGCGGAAATTACAACAACTACTAACATTCTGTAAATTTATTAGCAGCTAGTAATTTTCAATTTACATTTTTTACAGGGCAATAAAACACTCACTTCAGACAGGTTCTTGATCCCAGCCAGTGAAGGCAAGGAGGTAACTCAGCCATTTAAGGCAAGGTGAGGATTTCGGCCAGTTGAGGCAATTAGTTTACACTGCTACACTAGCAGGTTTTAATTTCAAGATTATAGCAGGTGTTTAAAATGGTGCCCATTGACTTCTTGGCATTGTCCGAGACGAACGTAAAAATTTTCAATAGCCCTTCTTATCATTTGAGGTGGTATTTCTGCAAAAATGTTTATTATACGTTGCTTCAGCTCTTCCAAATCACGAGGTTTAGTGAAATAAACCTTACTCTTTACGTAGCCCCAAACAAAATAATCAAGTGGCGCGAGGTCGGGAGGTCTTGTTGGTCATTCAATAGTTCCTCTTCGACCTATCCATCGATTTTCGAAAGTACCATTAAAATAGTCCCTAACAATATCCCGATAGTGTGGAGGAGAGCCCCATCTCGCTGGAACCAAACATTATCAAACTCATCACCAGCAATCTCTTGTATTGCGGGAACTATTTGATTTGTCAACATTTTTAGGTATTTTTCTCTATTCAAATTTCCATCTATGAAAAACGGTCCTATGATTCGATCCCTGAAAACTCCTGCTCAAACATTTAATTTTTGTGGATACTGCGTGTGTTTCAAGCATCCAGTGAGGGTTTTTGTCACTCCAATATCTGAAATTATGGCGATTAACTTTTCCAGTGCGTTCGAAAGTTGCTTCATCTGAGAAGACAAGTAGAGATGACAAAAAATTTGGATATTGGTTACTCCTTTCCATCATTAATTCACTAAATTCAAGTCGCCGATCAAAATCATCTTCATTTAACTCTTGGTGAAGGTGAATTTTATAAGGATGAAATTTCAAGTTTCAAATTTTTATGAACTGAAAATGCACTCATATCAAGCTGTTGACTGGCTTTTCTGATAGATAACCTTCGATTTTCAACAAATGCCTGGGCCATTTCCATTTGTCGAACTTCCGATGTTTCAGATATTGGTCTTCCAGATTTTGGGCAATTTTTATTTGTCCTTGTGTCTAGGAATCGTTTGATGGTACGGGACACAGTAGATTTGGAAATTCCCACTTGATCTACACGGAAAGTTCCGTTGAATAAAATCACAACTTCATCATAGGACTTTTCTTTGTCGCCCCACCCCCGCACCATTAAAAGAGAAACTCTCTTTTCCTCTGTTAAAGTAGCCATTATGCAGAAAAAATCGCGAGAACTAATGAAAAATGAAATAACTTTTTCCGTACAAAAGTGCGCTCCTGCCACTACAAAAGTTGGAAGGAACTGAATGTTCTCGTAGAAATTTCACAAAACAAATACTGTTATTAAGAACACTTTAAAAAAAACATTCATAAAAACCAAGATATCACAGATATTGTTTTTTAAACTGAATGTTTTTTTGTCAACACGAGTAGCTAGAGTTCGTAAATATTTACAAACTTATGGACGCTTAAGGTTTATTTCAGATTTGTTAAATATCGACTTATAACTCGTAATTTTGTTAATCTTCGATTTACAACTCAAAGTTTTCTTAAATTTCCTGTTACAAGTCGAAGATTTGTTAAATTTCGACTTATAACTCGTAATTTTGTTAATCTTCGACTTACAACTCGAAGTTTTCTTAAATTTCGTGCGCCTTAAAAAAACCTACAAAATTAGACATATTTCATCATAGTAGGTTAATTTGCTTATGAGTCATTGCAAAAAACATGCTAAAATGGCTGTTTTTTCAATTGTTAATAAACAATAGAAAGCATGTTTCAAATACTTCTTACCACATGAAAAGAAGGCTCTTGTAACATAGAAAAGGTATGCGAAATCGGGAGTCATGTAGTCATATGTGTAGTTTTTGCATAATCAATTCGTTAATAAATTTTGACTTTTTTTAACGTTTGTTTATCAGCTCTATAGCAATCTGCGGGTGCGCAAATTAAAATTCATGATTTATACTATCAATATCAAAAAGAACCAAACGAAGTATCGGTTTTAAATTGTTGAGAACAATTATCAAAGTCAGCATTAATTTTTTCGTTATAAACAAAAATAGAATATCTCTTCGGCGATGCATGGTATCGAAATGCCGACAAAAGCATCCGATAGCTGACATTTTTTCACGAATTTAAAAAACCAGAAACGAAAATGCGAATTTTCGTTAAATTAACAAGTGTAAAAATAATATTTTAGAGAAAATATACATTCTATTTTTCATATTTCATCGAGATAACCCAATTAAAAAAACTGAAGGTTCTAGGTTCAATCTTTGCTGAGAAAATGCAAATTTTTCCGGCGAAACGAATTTGAAACGCCCGAGACTCGTTTACGGCCACCACAAAGTTAATTAGAAAAGTCAGACAAATCTTAATATCTATCAAAATAGATATTTGGTACTTAAAATAGCTTAAGATACATTTGATTGTATACATTTCAAAAAACCTTATATTGCTGGATAGAGAATTAAAAACCCTTTCAAATGAGCTATTACACGCACCCTTGTTCCATTTAAGAATTTTAAAGGGGTAGCTGACACTCCAAGGAGTTGAAGGGGGAGGTATAAAATTATGCTGAAAAATGTCATTTTAGAAATGAAAATTGACGTGTTTTATGCATTAATTGTTAATTACGTATTGTTCAACATTTAAATGAGGGAGATAAGCCGAGGAGAGTAAGATTTCGTAGATGGTTGTTAAATAAAAAAAAGGAATGTGGCAAAATTCTTTTTTCGGGCGAATTAAATTTTTTTAATAATAGATTTTTCAATAGAACTATGCATTATAAGTGGACACGAGAAAATACAAGAAAGATTCCCAAGAAAGATTTTCTACGAATGTTTGGGTGGGTCTTTTAAGGATTAAAGTAATTGGATCTTATTTTTATGATGGTAAATTAACCGCTCGTAGATACCTTAATTTCCTGCAAAACGAATTTCAAGATTTTCTTTATGAATTAATAGTGGCAGAAAGATTAAATTATTCATATTTTCGACGAGATGGGGCTCCACCTCACACTGCTGTAATATGTACAAATTATTTAAATAAAGTTATGCCCACGGACTTATTCTATGACCAGCTCGATCGCCAGATATTACTCCCTTGGACTTTTTTCGTCTGCGATTACATTAAAGACAAGATATTTCAAACTGCCCCTGAAAATATTGAGGACATCAAAACCAGAATTAGAAACGTATGTGAGGCAATTACTCCTGAAATGCTCCAAAGTGAAATGCGTGAGGTGTCTCGTAGAGCACGTTTGTGTATTAGAATGCATGGTGCACAATTTGAGCATTTGTAGTTAGAAAAATAAATACACACATTTTCTTTTCAGTATTGTACATAGTTTCTCGTTTTTTTGGATGTTCATTTTGTATTAGTATTTTTATTTACGATTTATTTGTTTGTTTGTATTAAGTTGTAATAAACAATTACTTAATTATAATTATTATAAAGTGAATTTTTACTATTACGGCATAGCTGATTTTTACGATTCAATTATATGAATTGTGGTTTTCGTAAAATATTAAATATTGACACATCAGTTAAAATCTTTGCGACACGTTTTATATCGTTAGAAAGATAAAAAATAAATGGAATTAACGGTGGCATGGCCTACTTTCAGAGTTTTCTTTCATTTTTGCACAAGAGCGTTTTTCGAATTTTTTGATATACATTATTATTCTCATTGTCTTTACTGTCAACTGGTCGATAGCCACGTGGTTTAGGTGCGATGTGGCCAACCAAAAAATCATCAAAAAAATCGAACAAATTCCGCAAGAAATTACGGATTTAATTAAAAATAAAAATAAAATTAAAAAACGTTGGAATAAGCATCGTCGAGACATCGACGGTGTTAATCTCCGAACCATGCAAAATTTAATTAATAGCAAACTATCAAAACACAGGGAGGAGTCCTGGAACGATAAAATTGCGGCTTTGTCGAGACAGGACAATTCTCTGTGGAGAATCACTAAGTTATTAAAAAAGCCATATTTTACAACACCAACGATAATCAGTAACAACACCCCCTATTTTACAGACAAGGACAAAGCTGAAGTCTTTGCTGAAAACCTTAAAAATAATAATACTGCTCGCCCTAATCACACACCACACCATGAGGAAATCACTCAACCCGTTAACAGCTACCCTTCCCGATATGCCATCCCCCCCAATAAACTTATAAAACTTTTTACCAATCCATCCGAAATTAAAAAAGTCCTAAAAACCCTTCCCAACCTAAAAGCTCCCGGACCCGACGACATCCCCAACCTCCTCCTTACCCCCCCCCCCCTTACCCCCCCCCTTAAAGGTCTGGTGCAATTGACATATATAATAAATGCAATCATTAAATTACAATACTTTCCCGAACAATGGAAAACTTCCATAGTCATCCCAATCCTGAAACCAAATAAACCCCCCACACAATACAAACAATTATAGGCCAATCGCATTATTAAATACTCTATCGAAATTAACTGAAAAAATCATCCTGATTTGATTACAATATCACATAACTAAAAATAAAACATTGCCGAAACATCAATTTGGTTTCAGAACTTGGCACAGCACCACTAGCTATTGCAAAGGTGGTGCAAGACGTAATAATTGGTTTCACTAGAAAGCAATGTACTGCATTATTGCTACTCGACGTGGAGAAAGCTTACGACACGGTCTGGCACAATGGACTTGTCTTAAGCTTCAGGTAATATGCAGACTCCCCCCCTAACCTCACTGCCTTAATCAGAAGTTTTTTATTTGGTAGGAAAATTATCGTCCGAATTAATATTACATTTTCAAGCACTGAGCAAATATCGGCTGGCGTCCCGCAAGGGGCGATACTTTCCCCTCTCCTATATAACCTTTTCCTCTCAGATATCCCCTCCCATCCCTACACAACTTCCCTGCTTTACGCAGATGATGCCGTAATCTGCGGGCGGTCTTTTTATGCTCAGACGGCCGCCCAAAAGATCCGGCAGTATCTAGGGGTAACCCTAGATACGAGACTCAGGTTCGGACCTCACGTGACAAACACAATACAAAAAACTTAGTCTGCAATGAACAAACTATACTGCCTTATAAATCGACGGAGTAAACTTACGGTTGATAATAAGCTCACCTTGTTCAAAATCATCTTCAGGCCAATTCTAACGTATGCCTGCGCATCTTGGATTAACATTTCAGATGCGCAGTGCAAACGCCTTCAAATATTGCAGAATAAGTTATTACGATTACTCACCAACGTTGACAGGTATATTTCGATAGCTGATCTACACACACGTAACAGCATCCCAATGATGAGAGCATATATTAACGAAGTCGCTCAATAATTCTTCACAAATAAGATTCAGCTATCGGAGATTACGCAAGACTTAGCAGACAGACGCAGACATAACGACCCAATACATGCACACCGACTTTTACATCAGAATCTACCAATTTACGACGACATACAATAACAACAACTAAACACACAAAACTCACACTTACGGACAAAACTACCCTGACTTCCTCCCCCTTCCTTCCCTAAACTTTACACCCCTCTGCACTCAGTGCACTTGAATACTATTTCTATTTTTCAATTTGTAAATATTTTGTACATACCTTTTAAACCAGACTTTTAGACTTTTTATTTTTATCTTTAACTATTTGCACATTTAAAGCAGGTTTTTACAATACATTTTCCTGCAATACTCAAAACACAACAAATGAATGTATCGAGACTTGTCATTACATAACTGCATTGCAGCAGAAAAACTTATAATTTGCTTAATCTGTGTAACAGGAGAGCAGCAACTGTAAGAGGAAATTTGGACCAGGCTATAAATATTTTATTAACTGTCAACCAACGACGGGCTCTATGTGATCAACACATGTATATATGCGGTTTATGTATATATGAATTATATATAATAATCAATAAAGACATTTCAATTGGCAATTGGCGATGTGGCAATAGCGATCAATCACACGGGCATCGCACCACCGGGTTCGAATCCTGGCTCCGGCACTGGCACCGTCGGAGGAAATGGTTGTATGTCCGCGTTTTTTTTCAATGTGTAACCCCTTCCGCACAAGCCCCTGGCTTCTGGAATTACGGGTTGTCTAATTTCCGTGGTGTTTATTTATTTATTTAACTTTCATCCCTTTAAAATTTTCGTATCTCCTCAAATAAGGAAGCTATCACCGTTTGTGGTTTTCCTATTTTTCAGGATTTTGTAATATATATCTCACAAAACAGGCTATGGATTTCAAATTTCTTTTTACGCAAATATAGCTCACAAAAATGTAATGTAATTTTTCCTAAAACTTTATTATTCTACAGTAGATATTAATAAGGAAGGCCCTCGTAAAATAGACAGACTTTATACTAAAAAAATACGTTGCTCAGTAATTTACGAGTTGGAAATGGATATCGATTTTCAAATCGGCCATATTCATTCTGCCATTTTGAATTTCGGTTCGATGGCATTCGTATTCATAATCAACGGCTTTAAAAACTATCAAATATATACTTACACGGCTTTGTTAAGTACATTTTTTTAAACGTTATGTTACAAATAATTTTATTTAAAAAAAACACACTTTTTTGCTTTCCAAAAAATGTTGAAGACCCCGTTTTTATTGGGTAAATTGGTCGTTTTTAGAACACATTGTAAAAAGTTTTATTTATTCAAGTCGCTAAATGAAAAATCTCACGAAATCAAGACACTTCTTTTCTAATTGCAATCGACTGAATTATTTAAGTTATTTTTGTTTAGCCGATTATGCTCCAATGAGCGATCTCGCGTCGGCGTCGTCTGTATCATTTTATTAACATTTGCAGATAACTCATGACACATGCATAACATTAACACGTAATCTAATGACAAACTCAAATTATTGTATTATTTACCTAATAGTTCTGCACCAACGAGAATATGACTCTAGATCGGATACACTGATATAAAATTATCACTTCTCACGCAGTTAATGTTACCAATGCTACAGAATAAAGCATACTAACTGCCTATCAGCTTCCCCCTCAGCTACGATGCTAGTAAATATAAAAGGTGGGTGAACATTTGTCCGTAAACTGATCTGAAATAGTAGAATTTTGTAAAGGATCGTTCCAGGTAGAAGCAAAGATCTAAGCAGGTAAATATTCGGCTTAAAGATAACAAAACTGGGCAATCCTAAATATGAGATAAGATAAATCTCCCTTCCGCAGTGGAGTGTCATTAGACTCGAAAATAAAAAACTTCGTAGGTAACACAGTCTCTTCTGTGAATCGATATCAGATCAGTTATCTTGTTTGGTACATAGAAGTATACAATTCAAATAAATTTCAAGTCTGACTTAGGAACAGTTTAGTTTGTAAAAATATATGCACGTAGACACCTTAATAAAGAAAGTATTAATAAAATAATAGCAGGTCTATTTGAGAAAAACTGTGATTACATTTCTACTAACATAAACGTATACAGTGTGGGGCAAAAGTGCGTCGGACGTCGATATCTCGAGTTCTACGATAGTTAGAAATTTTTTAAAAAATTGCAAGTAAACTAGATAAAAAAGTCTATAACTGGAAAGTATTTTCGAACATAGAGGGCGAGCCAAGACGAAATTACAGGACCAAGTGCCTTTTTCTTTAAATGGAATGCTATGTATATCAGTACATTTTTTGAAGCCTTTTTCTAGGCTCTATTCATTCCCATAATAGCGTTTTTTTTATGGCTTTGGGCCAGAGGCCATGCAGCCAGTCACACTATGTTAAAATTATCTAACCTAGACAAAATGGAGAAAAAGAGTGAAGAAGAGTAACGAAGGAAAATACAGGGAAACACGCTTCTCGTCCAGGAGTCTGTCAGGACATTGAGTTTGACATTACAAAAAAAGACCACGGTAGAGTAGGTAAAAACATAAGGTTAAAACAAGAGGAAAACAAATCTAACCTATAGTGTGATATTAACGTCTATCAAAAAACCAATGATTAATTCATAGATTTTATTACTACTTATAGCAAGTAAACTGACTACGTTGAACGGAGCCATCATATTGAAGCATGAACAGATATTTTTAATAAGTGAATCTGTAGCTGTCTTGTACTTATCGCAACCGAAGAAAAGGTGATCAAGATCACCGAGAACACCACATAGATCACAAAGTTGCGATGTGACTACACCAATTTTATGCAAATGGGCGGGAAAGCAGGCATGACCAAATCTTAGTCTAATAATTGTGGTAATATACTTTCGTGGACCGTTTAAACTGTCATGCCAGAACTGTAGCGGGATAGTTGGCTGTATTTTACAAAACATTGTTGAGCTGTTTAAAACGTATTGTTCCCACGTGCGAATCCACTTATTTCTTAATTGAAGCTTATATAAATTGGAGCAATCCGTTAGACACAGTTTGTGATCTAATAGAGTACCGTTAATGGCGGCGTCTTTGGCCAAAATGTCAACGTGTTCATTATGTTTTAAGCCTATATGGGCTTTAACCCAGACAAATGTGACGACTTTACCAGTTTGTGCGATATTGTAGACGGCATCTTTTATTTTCAAAATATACGGGTTCGTTTTGTATGAAAAGGAGTCAGTAGATTTAATAGCTGAGAGAACAGAAAGAGAGTCTGATAGAAGTATTATTTCCTTTGATTTTGTTTCTTTGATATAGCTTAAAGCTTTGTAAATGGCAATTGCCTCCAAGGTAAAAATAGAGCAGTTCATGTCAAGTTTGAACTTAATCTCTTTGCATTCAAAGGGAATGAAGAAAGCGCATCCATTACCGTTTTTGGATTTTGAGGCATCGGTGTAAATAAATGTTGGATTAATAAACCGGTCAAGGACATTAAGAAGCATTTTCTCACTAAAAATGGAATTTTCGTTATAGACGCATAATAGCGTTGAATATCTCCCAACCACTTGGATGTAATGAATTTTTTTGTTAAAATAATGCAATCTGCAGATGGATATTAAAAAAATCACCACAGTCACAATTATGGGTTTTAAGAAAAACTTATGTGAATACCAGTTACGAGACATAAAATTAATGTTTTTGAATCATTTTCATTTCCTAGAAATGTACAGGGTGGCCAAAAATTTTTCAATTATGAACACTTTAAATTGAATTTTCTCAATTTTTTCAAATGGAACACTGTATATTTTTCGACGATGTGATGTAGAAATGAAAAACGAATATTTTTTGTAAATACTTCCTTAGGGCTAATTGCAACCAATTTCGTTTTATTGAGCAATATGTTTCCCATTTTGATTGACACACATCTCTATGCGCTTTTGAAATGAGATTCCCACTGTTCCTAAAACTGCCGGTGTGATAGATGTAAAGGCAGTTATTATTCTTTCCTTCATATTTTGTACTGTTGTTGGTGTATCTCTATAAACAATTTCCTTCACGTATCCCATAAAAAGAATTTCATTTTTGTAGGATCTGGGGATCTAGCAGGCCATTTAGTGGGTCCATTTCTTCCAATCCATTGATTAGGGTAGGATTATTTAAGTGGTCCCTAACTGCATTTAAATAATGTGGTGGAGCACCATCTTGCTGAAACCACATCCTATTTCGAATTCTTTCAGGGAGATTTACCAATAATTGTGGCAGATAGTTTTCCAAAAAAAGAAGATAAATAGCTCCAGTCAATGTATCATCAAAGAAATGTGGCCCTATTACATGTTCTCCAATAATTCCTCCCCAAATATTTATAGCCCATCTGTGTTGGTTATCAACTTGCATAAAAAAGTGAGGATTTTCCGAAGATGATAATGGAAATTGTGCCTATTAACAAATCTATTTTTATGAAAAGTTGCCTCATCACTGAATAAAACATTATCGAAGAAGTTGACATCATGCTGCATTTCACCTCTGGCCCAATTACAAAATTGTAGGTGCTTTTGAAAATCGACATCAGATAATTCCTGGTGCATTTGAATATGATATGCATGCAACTTATTTGTTTTTAAGATTCGACCCACAGACCGTCTACTTATTCCTACTAATGAGCTCACTTCTCTTTGACTAACATGGGAATTCTCAACCGTTGCCAGTACCACAGAAAACTCATTTTCTTCGTTCACAACACGTTTTATTCTTTCACTTTTTTTATATTCGACATTTCCAGTTTCCAGAAATCTATCGAGAAGGTTTTGGAAGCTGCTAACATCAGGAATCCTTCTTTCAGGATAACGTTGGTGATAAATTCTATTGGCAAATAAACAATTTCTGTCCGAACAAAAGTCATGTCTACAAGTTCCGTTTTATTAAAATTCATATTGTAAAATTCCAAATATTTTAAATTCAATACAAATTGTAACGACCGATAAGTGTGATAAATTCTCCTTTGTACACGACAATTTATACCAAACTGAGGTTTTATTGCTCGTCGAATACCGAAAACAGTAAAAAAAATTTACAAAAAAACATTACAGTAAAGGACCGGTTAAATACTATTTACCCATTTCAATGGATTGGAAGAAATGGCCCCACTAAATGGCCTCATTTCAAATTGCTTAAAGACGTGTGTCAATCAAAATGGGCAACACGTCGAACACAAATTTTTCTAATGAATTATTTGAGGGAATCTCTTTTTTTAACTTTATTCTTGAATTTGACACTTATTTATACAGGGTGTCTCGCCAGGAACTGAATTGATCGATATAGAGAAAAGTACGCATCAGAGTCGATACCAACTTGCTTATTTCAAATGGAACACCCTATATATTTTAGGGTTTTAGAAAAGAGCATAAAATTCTGAGTCGAAAATATGTAGCATATCCTATACCTAAACCTAGCCGTTTCAGAGATATTTGACATTTTATAGAAAATTTGACAAGTGCAACGGCTTGCAAGAACCGTTATAACTTTCTTCGTGTAAAAGATCCTCATTTGCTTCTTGTCACGTAAAAAGAACACAAGGAGAACTACGTTCTACAACTGAAATAAATTCAATAATATCATACCAAGTGTTCCGTGTTTCGCGTTACATTTTGTCAACTTCAAACCGCGAAAACTTGTTTAGGTCAAATGGAGCAACCTGTATTTTTTTACATCAAGTTGTGTAAAATTGAATTCCCTTTTTTCTGATATTAGCATTGTGGGGGTTAAAGTTACAACTTTTTGAAGTATTTGCGATTTTATTAGAAATTCGTGAAATGTTGTAATCATTTCATCAAAATAGCCATGATTAGAAACAATCAGTCATTATCTTATGTCAAAAAATGCCAGCACGTTTAAATTACACCCACGATGACTATTAAATTTGTTTATTATTTATGGAGAATGTGATAAAGTAATATCAAGAACTTGCAGCACATTTGCTACTCGATATCCAGAAAAACGGAAACTGTCACCAAACACTGTAAAACGCATACTGGAAAATTTTAAAAACTATGGCTCTGTCAAGGAAAAAATTCAAAGAAGAAAGTTTATTGTTGATGACGAAAACATTGAAGGAGTCATTCTGGGATATTTTCATGCATTTCCAAGGATGTCATTAAGACAAGCTGCTCTGGAATCGGGACTATGCAAGGATTCAATTCACAGAATCTTATTAAAACATAAGTTTCACCCGTTTTCATTCCATATGGTTCAAGAAGTAAAAGAAACAGATTTCCTAAGAAGACAGAATTTTTGTGAGTTTATTCTAATAAGGTCTGAGGGTCACGATTCTTATTTGGGAAATATTATATGGACAGATGAAGCAAAATTTACTAAAAATGGACTTTTTAATAGACAATTCGCATTATTGGAGTGACTCAAATCCTCATATGTTCAGAGGGCGAAACTTTCAGGAAAGTTGGCAGTTCAATGTTTACTATGCCATAAGAAACGATAGAGTGGTGGCATTACAATTTTACCAGGAAAATTAAACGGTAAATTAAATTTTCTCTTCTGCTAATATGTATAGGTAAATTCTTATTATTTTTTTTTACGTGAAAGATATCTGAATATCTTACAAAATTTGAATAATAACTATTAAAAAAATTTACCTGTCGCCGAACATAGAAACATTTTTTATCAGCACGACGGTGCTCCCCCACATAACGCATATTTAATTAATGATTATTTACAAGAAACTTTTTATGATCAATGGATTGCCAATAATGGACCTTTCTTATGGCCTCCTCGCTCGCCCGATTTATCAGTTCTGGATTATTTCATTTGGGGAACTATTAAAAATAAAGTTTATGAGAGCCCATTAACAACCATTGAATATTGTATGCAAAGAGTAAGAAATGCATTTCAAAACATATCACAGGATTCAATTAGATCCATGAGGAACTAATCCGAAGGTGCGAAAAATGTGTCGAGGTTCGAGGGCGGTATTTTGAGCAATTATTAAACTAAAAAGAAATCATAATTTAAATTGATCTTTTCTCTGCTATTTTTAGTTCATGCCATATCTTCAATTCGATTAATACGCATGTTACAGTGTTAGTGTTATTTTGCGTTTTTGTGGATATCGAGTAGCAAATGTGCTGCAAGTTCTTGATATTACTTTATCACATTCTCCATAAATAATAAACAAATGTAAAAAGTTTTCGTTGGTATAATTTAAATGTGCTGGCATTTTTTGACATATGATAATGACTGATTGTTTCTAAACATGGCTATTTTGATGAAATTATTACAACAATTCATTAATTTCTAATAAAATTATTTTAAAAAGTTGTAACTTTAACCCCCACAATGCTAATATCACAAAAAAGGGAATTCAATTTTACACAATTTGACATAAAAAATACAGCGTGTTCCATTTGACCTAAACAAGTTTTTGCTGTTTAAAGTTGACAAAATGTAACGCGAAAAACGGAACACTTGGTATGATATTATTGAATTTATTTCAGTTGTAGAACGTAGTTCTCCTTGTGTTCTTTTTACTTGACAAGAAGCAAATGATGATCTTTTACACGAAGAAAGTTATAACGGTTCTTGCAAACCGTTGTTGCACCTGTCAAATTTTCTATGAAATGTCAAATATCTCTGAAACGGCTAGGTTTAGGTATAGGATATGCAACATATTTTCGACTCAGAATTTTATGCTCTTTTGGAAAACCCTAAAATATATAGGGTGTCCCGTTTGAAATAAGCAAGTTGGTATCGACTTCCGGTATAATCGGAAGTGCCAGCTGCTTGTAATTATTTTAGTTGGGTTGGCCACACCGACATTAGTAATTATCTAAATTTTCAAAATTTTCTGATGCGTACTTTTCTCTATATCGATCGATTCAGTTCCCGGTGAGACACCCTGTATATAAAACGAAAATGGTTGCAATTAGCCATAGGGAAGTACTGACAAAAAAATGTTCGTTTTTCGTTTCTACATCACATTGTCGAAAAATATACAGGGTGTTCCATTTGAAAAAATTGAGAAATATTCTTAATTGAAAAATAATTGTTGGCCACATTTTTAGGAAATGAAAATGATTCAAAAACATTAATTAGATGTCCCGTGTAACTGGTATTCACGTAAGTTTTTCTTAAAACCCATAATTGTGACTGTGGTGATTTTTTAAATATCCATCTGCAGATTATTGTTATTATTTCAACAAAAAAATTCATTACAAGTGCTTGGGAGATATTCAATGCTAATCTAGGACTAGCTATCGTAGAACTCGAGATATCGAGATCCGACGCACTATTGCTCCACCCTATATAATATTAATATTTGAAGTATTTTTTTTTATTTCACAGTCTAAACTAATTTATACCCTGCATACATTCAATAATCATTAATAGTGCTGTTAAAACAGTTTGGTAAAAAGAAGAAAAAACGTGAGACAAAATGACTCAATGTGAAAAGGATAAAACAAAAATAAATAGTCGGCGTCGGCAACACTGAGCTACTTGAATAAGTGCATTCCAGTATTACCACAAATTAAAAATATATATTATTAATCTTTTAATTGACGAACACCTAATAGATCGATGCGATATTGTAAAAACGTGTAAAAAAACCCAAAGACTAGGTCAAGTTTCTTAATCTATGTTATACATACTATTTACTAATAAATAGAACATTTAGCACCAAAATTATTGTCTTATAGGTAAAATTACGAAAACAAATGCTTAACCTACCTTAACGTCTAGACTAAGCCTCACACCACAGTAACGAGGTTATTATATTATGAGGCATTCACCCTGTATTGTTTTTGTTTATAGACACTCAACACAACTTTACTTTCATTTTCAGAAATGTATTTGTAACACAACAAAAGTACAAAATGAATCAGCTTGGAGCCTGGGCCTTCCTCACTGTCTCACCTTCGCTCGTAGAGTAGGATTAGGAATTAGGGGATTTGATATTCTCTGTTTAGATGTAAGTTCGACTGTACTTCAGAAGCACAGACTACCAGACTGGCAACTCAATGTTAAATTTTTGTCCAGAAATCTATCTCTCTCTCTCTCTCCGATTTGCAGAAGCCAAATTCAGAGGGCGCCACAGTTGCAGACGCGGGAGATTTGACCATTTGTTTACTTTAACTTACAGTTTATGTACATATTTGACATTTAAAATTTGTGATCAAAGTGCAATGCCGTTTCATGCTTAATCTTTGATCACAAATTTCAATGTCAAATACGCCATATTATATATATACTATAGGAAATTAAAAGTCAAATTTGTAATACATCATAGAACTTTATTTTGTCAGATATAAATAAACATGTAATAAAAAGTATGACAAAGGAAAAATACATAGTAAAAGAAAGCATAAGAATTAAAAACACACATATCCTTAACCTAAATAGATACTTTAAAAATTACATCATAAAACTTGTATTTTTATGTGGTCGAGTGGAAGAGTAGCTTTGCTGAACTCCGCCACAAATAAAGACAGTTTATTATTATTATTAATATTTAAGGCACTTTTGTTTTATTATATTCAATTAAATTATCAATATCAAGAGAACCATATTTATATTTTACAATAACTCTCTTGCTAATTTCTTTTCGTGTGCATTTATTAATTGTAGTAAATACTCGCCTTGCAACCTCTTACATGATAACAATGTTCTCCAAATTCGAATTTTCAGTGATGACGAGGTTAGTACCTCAATAAAAAAAACTCAAGGCAAACATGACTACAGTGGCCGGATTCTAAGTTCCTATCGAATCGAATCGATATGATGGCAACGAATTTCAAACACGTGTCGTTTGAAATTCTAAGTTGTTATAGAGTAAACTGTTATAATATCGTAAGACTGAAACAATAACTTCTTTGGTATCAAGCGTATTCTGTCGATTAAGAGTTAAAATTGTTATAAGATACGTACTTAGAACCAGTAGTATCGTATCGACTTAATACGATAGCAACTTAGAATCCCGCCGCTGGATCTGATGAAATATATGGTTTTGCACAGTGTGGTTGAGATATTAAAAAGTCAACAGTACTTGACTTTAGGTCCTTAAAAATATTTCTGACAACATCAGAGTTACTCAGGTCACACATTTCTTTTATTTTATTTGCTCGCTCTTTACACAACTTTTTTAATTTTCGTATGTGATCTGCCTTTCTTGAAATTACCTTAAACATAACTTTCTTCCTTGGGGTTGTTCTTCTTGACACAATTTTTTAAAAATTGAACTTTGGCCTCTGAATCCCCCAGATTTGGTATACGATGGTAGAGGTGTTGATGAACGATCAACTGGAGTACTTGGCACACTACTAGATGTGTCTGGATGCGGGTTTTCTAATTCCTCATTATGTGCAGAAGAAACACGAAGACCACGTGATGTCGATGGTAGACATATACCTTCTTTGGGTTCCTCGACCTGTATGGGTACAGGTGTACAATCCCTTTGTGTTTCTACTGTGTCTCCACATGGATACCGGGTAGGAACTGCATTTCTATTGAGGATGTAATCGGTATCATTTGAGTATGACTCTACTGTGAAGTGCTTATTACAAATTCTAAGATGGCGTATAGTATTTTCTGACACTTTCATTCCCATTAAGTCCTGCCACATTTTCGATCTGAAAACGATAATATTTATTTATTTATTTGAAGTAGATACTGTGGTAAGGCAGAACAATAATTTGAAGTAGTCTTACGATATTTAGAAATATGTATTGCACTGTGCAAAAACTAAAAACAAAGACTGGAGCAAATGCACACTTACTTATGAAGGTTCCTGGGAAAATAGTGCAATTTTTGCACATCAACTTCTTCAGTTTCACAAACAATGCAGAAGGCAGAAGACATTTTAAGAAATAATTTGTAAAATGCAATATTATATATTACTGTAATCCAATGTATATTTGCACAATAACACTCACCTAACTCCTCTTTGGAAATAGAAATTGTTAAAGGGCACTAAAAACTACGTACTCTATGTTAAAAAGTCAAGTTTCTACAAAAATAATATCACCAGCACAACACAATCACAGTACACAATATAAATAACATAATAACAATGGACGACATTTGACGTTTCAAACGACATTTGCGTTAAGAGCGACATCTGAATTTGGCTTCTGTTGCCTCGACCTTGACCGGATAAATTTCTCAGGGAAGTTGCCAGTCTGGTAGTCTGTGTTCAGAAGTAAACTAAACACAAAAATGGACGATTCCAAAGTGCGGATGACCTTCAGCTGGCGCCATGTGGTTATAAGCGGTTGATGGGTTGATTATTGTTGGCTGTGGCTAGGCTATTAAATGATAATATGGATGATGGCTTTGGACATAAATTTTCTATTAAATTCTCATTAAGTCATTATACTTAAAACGTTTCTAATGTGTTTGTTTTGTATCTGTCTAATGTCTTATTCTATTTACGCATTCATTGTCTATCATGTAATTAATGCATAATGTCACGTATCTGATCGTGCTTGTAGTTGGCCTATATTCGTATTCGTAAACACTAAACAGCTGTCTGAGACTGTGGGAGAAACTGGGGCAAATAAATTAATTTACAATGATTATACGACAGAGACGGCTTTGCAACAATGATGACATACAGTGGGCCAGATATTAGTTGCGTTGCGTTACTATGATTTTTATATAGTAGTAGATAGTAGTACCCACTTAACTAACATTATTTTTAGTACTATTGAATCATCGAATTAAGGCTTATCTTGTTTTATTAGACTAAAAATTGCACAGAATACAGGCTGTCCATTTTATCAGGGCACTCGAGAATATCTCACTTAATATCGGTCGTAGAAAAAAAATATTTGTACGAAAATTGTGCCGATTTATATAACCTACAAAATGGTTTAAAGACATTTGAAATCCATGGCCTACTTTTAGAGCTATGGCGGAAAATATCGAAAATGCGGAAAACGTCTAGGCCAAATATCTCCGTTATTTGAAGAGATACGAGAAAAATTCTAAGGCTAAAATTTTTTGCAAAACAGAGTGTTTCAACGAGGTTTTATCTATTTTTTTTCAAAACCGCTGTATTTTGAGATTTACTCTTTAGGCCGTTAAAAAAATTATTTTGAAACTGGCGGGAAATAGCGCCATTAAATAGAGTATTTTCCTCCCTTTTCAACGATATATCACATGCCATATCTATTAATTGGTACTACGTTAGTAATTATAAAAACATTTTTTTTAAACCAACAATTTTTTTTAACAAGCATTGTACTTGCCGTGGAGAAGTATGATTAAATAAAACGATAAAATAATTCGATGAGTTGTTCAAATCTTTGCTATAATAAAACATTAAGACAATTAAGAAGAATAAAGTAAATTCAGGTAACAAAAACAAAATAATAATCAAGAAAGCAACATGGAGCAATTATGGAAAGAGTATTCGCAGTTATGGCAATGTATAGAGGTCCGCCATAAAAGCGTCACTCCTTGCTCAGAAAGTTAAAATGTCTTTACCAATTAATTTAAGTAAAATATCCATTTGTTTGTACTTCATGATTTCACTATTATTTCAATTATTTTAAAATAGTTGGTTATGAACAAACTTGACAATTTAATTTTTTGACAGATCATCTCAGTTAATATTTAAACTCTCACTCAATCACACTCGTTTAAGAATTTAGAATTTTCAAAAATGATTTTCACTCACATTGATCGTTAGAATATGTTCGTTACATATTGCCAATGCAATTTTAGCTCTGGATTAGCTCAAGCAGAATATAGAAACAGATTTCCACAAGCACTACAGTCGAATAAAACTGTTAAGAAAATTAGCTACGAAACTGAAAAATAATGATTCATTTTTAAAGAAGAAGACAAGGTTGAACAGTGTTACTAATAATATAAATAAGGTAAACGTGATTAATTATGTAAGAAATAAAAATACAGAAAATTTGGAAACATCATTAAGAGAAGTTCAAATTGCTTGTCATATAAGTGCTAAAAAAATGTTAAAGAAAAATGGTTACCGGTGTTATAAAGCCAAAATAGTTCACAATTTACAAGCGGGGGACAAACCAAGGACGACGACTTTTTATAGGTGGCTGTTGGAAAAGAAGCGTGCCGTGCCGATCCATTAATATGTAGTAAAATACTTTGGTCCGACGAGGCAAATTTTTCCAATAATGGATTTTTTAATCGCAATATTCATTAAAAATGGACTTGGACTGACAATACACACTGGCATAGACCGACTGGGTTTCAAAATCGTTTTTCAATAAATGTGTGGATAGGTATTTTAGGCACCAATTTAATAGGTCCTTATTTTTATGATGGTCACCTCAGTGGTCAAAGGTACCTTAACTTTTTGAGAAATGAATTTAATGAATTCTTAGATGACCTACCTTTAGAGAATCGACACAACTTTCAATATTTTCAACAAGATGGAGCTCCTCCCCACAATTCCCAGATTTGCCTAGATTATTTAGACGAAATTTTGCCTCAACATTGGTAGGTACCAATGGATTTATTCGATGGCTCCCTCGTTCTCCAGATATAACCCCAATGGATTTTTTTCTATGGGGGTATATTAAAGATAAGGTGTTTTCGACGACACCGCAAAATGTAGAGGACCTAAAAGCTCGAATTCAACAGGCATGTATTACAGTTATCCTCGAAATGCTGAGTAATGTTTTAAATGCAGTGCCTCGCCGCGCTCGATTGTGCATAAGAAATTGCGGTGGACACTTTGAACACTTGATATGGTATCTTAAAAACTATTTTGAGGATTAGATAAATATTAATGTTCTGTGTGCTGTATTTTTTTTATTATTAATTTGTTTTTGTTACCTGAATTTACTGTATTCTTCTTAATCGTGTTAATGTTTTATTATAGCAAAGATTTGAACAACTTATTGAATTATTTTATCGTTTTATTTAATCATACTTCTCCACGGCAAGTATAATGTTTGTTAAAAAAAAATTTATTGGTTTTAAAAAAATGTTTTTATAATTACTAACGTAGTACCAATGGATAAATATGGCATGCGATATATCGTTGAAAAGGGAGGAAAATACTCTATTTAATGGCACCATTTCCCGCCCGTTTCAAAATAATTTTTTTAACAGCCTGAAGAGTAAATCTCAAAATACAGTGGTTTTCAAAAAAAAAATAGATGAAACCTCGTTGCAAAAAATTTTCGCCTTAGCATTCTTCTCGTATCTCTTCAAATAACGGAGATATTTGGCCTAGACGTTTTCCGCATTTTCGATATTTTCCGCCATAACTCTTAAAGTAGGCTCATGGATTTCAAATGTCTTTAAACCATTTTGTAGGTTATATAAATCGGCACAATTTTCGTAAAAATATTTTTTTTTTGTACGACCGATATTAAGTGAGATATTCTCGAGGGCCCTGATAAAATGTACATCCTGTATATGGAGTCTGCCTTGTTGTTTACGGTTGTTCCACAATCACATGTTGGTTGGAGATAGTATATTGCATAAAGCATCACATGACTAACTTTTCAGTCCAGATTCTAAAGTACTAAAAAATATTATCAATATCTGCGTCAGGATAATGGCACAGTAGATGGTAACGATGGCATTGTACGGCTCATTCTTAGGTACCTTGTCTTAAATCTTTGGATTGTTTAACTTCATGTTTGGCTATTTGCTGCAACAATTGTTATAAAAATAAAATAGCTTATTTGGCTGTAGTGTCCTCACACTGTACAGTAGATTTAAAAAAAAAACTGGTACACTTTCTTTTAGCTATGTAAATCATTCGTTCTTTGATTGATATTAATAATCTTACAAATGTCACTTTGACGTTAATCAGTGGCGTCATTATTAAAAATAGTTCGACATCTAACAGATATTCAAAAACTTCGAATTGTTTCTAAAATTGAAGATGGTTGATCCATAAGAAAACTTGCTGCTGAATGCAATGTGAGTAAAACCACGATAATGAGTGTTAAAAAACAATGGGAAACCCTTTTCAGACTGCAGTAAATGCAATTTCAGGGACAAATTTCGCTGCTTCGGTACCTACTGCTTGCAGAAGAATAAAACTAGGAAGCGAATTGAAGAGTTGTTCAGCGGCTAAAAAATACAAACTTTCAGAAGAAAAGAAGCAGGGTAGGATTATTTTTGCATTGAATTATATAATCAATGATAAAAACTTCTGGGGACAAGTTGTCTTTTCTGACGAAAAGCTTTTTAAATCCTGTAACGATGGACATGTTCGCGTATATAGGCCTCCTTCCACTAGATACGATGGAAAATATACTTTCGATCCACAAATATCAGGAAGGTTTTCAGTCAATGTCTGGGCTTGGATGAGCCTAAATGGGTTAGGTGTGTGCTGGAACAGTGGTGGTCATCTCAATTCCATTAAATATATTGAAATATTAGACAATATTATGTTGCCGCCAGTAATAGAGGTGTTTCCGGAAAATGATTTTATTTTCCAACAACTGCTCCATACATACGGCCCATCGTGCCAGGCAATGGTTTCTTAATAAAAACATAGAGTTGATACCGTGGCCATCTAGAAGTCCGGATTTAAATCCAATTGAAAATGTTTGGGGACTAATGGTGAAACATATAAGAAAATTAAATAACCATCCAAATAATTCCCAAGAATTGGAAGGGATAATTGAAGACGCTTGGGCGAACTTGTCGCAAGAAGTTGACCTTGCAAGAAATTTGATTTTGTCCATGCCTGCAAGACTTCAGGCAGTTTTAGACGCTAATGGAGCAATGACAAAATATTAGTTAATTCTGTATTACGTAGTTGAAGGTCATTTATTTTATTTTTTTATTGTATTTTTACGTTCAGTCTGCATTGTTTACATTTTTTTAATCTCAAGTGGTATTTTTGTGTTCTTATTTTAAAAACAGAATTATCATTATTCAGTTAGTATTTTAATTACAACCATTAGTAGAATTATCCGTAACAAATATTATTTTTTTAAACAATAATATGGCAGGCTTGAAAATGTTTTGAAAAAGTTATTTTCTAATTATTTTTTAAAATTCCATTTGAATAAAATTAAAAAGAAAGGTTTAATAAGTTTAAGAAAACCGGTCTCCTCCAAAAAACCCAGGTCCGGGGTAAATCACCTCTTCTCCACCCCCCTCTCGACATGCTTGGCCAGCCCTATTTACAGAACTAAACTATTAAGATTTTCGATTACAAGAGTTGTGCCAGTTTTTTTTAAATCAACTGTACAATATATGTATTAAAACGATTTCTGCCTTTTCTTTCAACTTTGAGTCTGGAAATACGAGTAATAAACTAAATAAATGATAATAATTTTATTTCAATCAACCAAAATATGAGATAAACTTGCAACGTAAATTCACAGTGCAATATGGAGTAATAAAATATAAAATAAATGATCACTATTATGGGCAATATCTGTATTTCTTCACATTTTTTTAATTATTTTTAAGATAACTTGTACATACAATAGGTTTTGGACAAATAGTTTTATAGTGAATAGTGTTTTAAATTTTTTATTTTTATTGCTTTCACATAAGAATTCGTGCGACCCAAGAACTTCAGTGTGTCTTTTCTTTTACAATTGCAGATCACATTGTGTTTCACTATTTCGGTAGAAAAGGCGGAAGAGCTATAGCCTCATCATACGTAGGTGGAGCTGCAACAAACATTTAATAATAATAATAATATGTCTTTATTTATTATTGAATACAATAATAAAAGGGCGAAGTTCAGTAGAGTGAGACACTCTTTAAATTTGAACATTACTTAAAGCAGCTAAAGATGTTGTGTCTGTATAAGTTTTTCATCACCCGCTTCAACATGCAAATGGGGTAGCGTTAATCTCTGTCGGAATTGTTCCAAAGTTTGCGATCGATTAGAAAACACGTTTGACATTAAGTAGCCCCATAAAGAAAAATCACAAGCTGAGAGATCGGGTGACCGTGCCGTTTAGAACTTCGTAGCACAGCTGCTTTTACCCTTTCAGCATTTTCAAATGTGCGTACAGAACGAGTTCTTCATTATGGTTTTTCTCTGGCACATGGAGCAGTACTGCGAAACATGTGATTGTATAGGTATCCACTCTTTAATTGTTATTCGACTAGGAACTGGATCTCGCGGATTTAAATGAAAGTGACCACGAAATAAACGTTGAGCGATTACAACAGAGTGGCCATTTTTTAAATAAGCTTCAAACGCAAAAGAATATTTTATCAACGTTCCATATTCACAGCTAAACTGACATTTGTCGCAAACGCTCGCTTGCTCGCACATTTCTTATGGGAAATGGCCCCCGGTGAAACTCGCTGGAATCGATATATGTTATTCCTCTTGAACTCCTGATCAAAAGCCCTCATGGTCACAAGGTCGGAAAATGTACAGTTATCCAGATAAGGGGCGGGGAGTCGATTTTTCGGGATTTTTTCACTAATAGTATGGAGCCATGGTCCTTTCAAGGCGGCTTCAGTGTTCTACGGAGGTTTTTCGGGTCGCCGATTTCAAATTCAATGTCAAAAGTAGCATTTGACAGTTAAAAGCTGTCAACGGCACTGACTGTCAACTCGCCGTACTTTCCGGAAAAGGGTTTTTTAGGTCGTTGATTTCAAATCCGATGTCGAAGGTGGCATTTGACAGTTGACAACTACCAGTAGCCAAACAGTCCTTGTTCAGCAGCACAGTCTGGGCTGTATTATCCGGAAAAGATTCATCACAGTGTTCCCGGGCCACGCTAAAAGTCGATGCAAACAATCCAATTAATATTTTCTCGAATGAGGGAACTAGAAATTGTTTAATTATATGATTTATTGAGAGAAAGAGAGAGAGAGAGAGAGAGAGAGATGTTGATTCATCCATTTATTCACAGACAACCAGAAAGAGATTAATTGACACAGAGGAACAAAGAGATAGATTGATTGATTCATTGATCGATCTCACAGAGAGACACAAAGAGAGATTGGTTGATACAGTGGGTCTTTGAAAGACAGATACAGAGTGGTTGATTGATTAATTCACTTATTGAGTGAGAATGTGTGTGTGTGTGAGAGAGAGAGGGATAAGAGAGGGTGAAAGACAGTAATATTTCCTTTTTTTATTTTTTCTTTATTTCATTTTTTTTGTTTTTTATTTCTTTAATTTTTGTAACATCATATTAATGAAATAGGCCATGAAAAGTTGGACAATAAATTAACTTTTAAAACATATTCAAACAGTGAGATCGGTGATTTGGAAATAATGATCACCGGCGGCGTTTTTCTCGCACAAGTTCTAAATAAACTTCTTCACTGACCAGCACTGTTGAATGCGTCAAATGTAAAATAACGTTATAATTCTGTCAGCAATCAACAAAAATAATTTCACCTCGTACTGGCGTGTTGAATAATATACTATAAAAGTACTCAAACATATTTATTGGATTGTTTGCATCTACTTTTAGCGTGACCCGGAAACACTGTGATAAATCTTTTCCGGATAATACAGCTAACACTGCCACTGACAGCTGTCAACTGTCAAATATCACCTTCGACAGCAGATTTGAAATCAGCGACCCAAAAAACCCTTGTATATATTCCGATAAACCTTTTCCGGAAAATAAGGCGAGTTGACAGTGCCATTGACAACTGTCAAATGCTACCTTCGACATCGGATTTGAAATCGGCGACCCAAAAGACCCTTTGCATATAAATCTTTTTCGGAAAATAAGGCGAGTTGACAGTGCCATTGACAACTGCCAAATACTACTTTTGACATTAGACTTGAAATAAGCGACCCAAAAACCCCTTGTATATATTCTAGTAAGTCTTTTCCTGAAAATAAAGCGAGTTGACAGTGCCATTGACATATGTCAACTGTCAAATGCTACTTTTGACATCGGATTTGAAATGAGCGACCCAAAAAACACCTTGTATATATTCTGATAAACCTTTCTCGAAAAACAGGGCGAGTTGGCAGTGCCATTGACAGCTGTCAACTGACAAATGCTATTTTTAACATGGGATTTGAAATGAGCAACCCAGAAAAACCCTTGTACATATTCTGATATATCTTTTCCGGAAAATAAGGCGAGTTGACAGTGCCACTGACAGCTGTCAAATATCTAATGCTACTTTTGACATCGGATTTGAAATGAGTGACCCAAAAAACCCCTTGTATATATTCTGATAATTTTTTTCCGGAAAATAAGGCGAGTTAACAGTGCTATTGACAGCTGTCAACTGTCAAATGCTACTTTTGACATCGGATTTGAAATGAGCAACCCAAAAAACCCCTGTATATATTCTGATAAAACTTTCTCGGAAAATAAGGCGAGTTGACAGTGCCTTTGACAGCTGTCAACTGTCAAATGCTACGTTTGACATCGGATTTGAAATGAGCAACCCAAAAAACCCCTTGTATATATCCTGATAAATTTTTTCCGGAAAATAAAGCGAGTTGATAGTGCCATTGACAGCTGTCAACTGTCAAATGCTACTTTTGACATCGGATTTGTAATAAACAACCCAAAGTACCCCTTGTATATATTCTAATAAATCTTTTCCGGAAAATAAGGCGAGTTGACAGTGCCATTGAGAGCTGTCAACTGTCAAATGCTACTTTTGGCATCGGATTTGAAATCAGCGACCCCAAAAACCTCCGTAGAACACTGAAGCCGCCTTGAAAGGACCATGGCTCCGTATTATTGATGGAAAAATCCCGAAAAATCGACTTTCCCCACCCCCATATCTGGAATACTGTACATTTTCCGACCTTGTGACCATGAGGACTTTTGATCAGGAGCTCAAGAGGAATAACACATATCGATTCCAGTGAGTTTCACCGGTTCTTTGCATTTATGGCGAAAGCATGTGCGACTTGATTTGAATTCATATCTCATTATATTATGGCATGCTAACTTTGAAAATGGATACTTCATTCTTCAAGACCCATTACTTGAATTGATTTTATCATGACCAACTCGTAATTCGCTTAAACAGACAGAGCATCTCGGGGTAAACGAGGTAAATACTTACGTAAGGGATTGCTGCCATTTCCCCCTGAAATAGAAAGTTATACTTAGTACAGAGTGCACAGCTTATTAAAGACGGTATACAGTATAGACTAAGCCTAATTTTTGCCGAGCATAGGAATTTTTGTTAGAGAAATGTGCCTATGAGTGAAGTGAGTGGCTGCTATCGCTGCGATGACTGACCGACTGAAATCTCAGTAATATTTTGTCTGAGGACTGATAAAGCATGTTTCAATTTTATTTTTAAAGAAAATACGCGTACTTAATCATTTTCAATAATAGAATAATTTTTTGTCTATTTTTTGTATTAAATTAAAATAAGTTATAATAAATGTTCAAAAAATGTTCCCATATCGAGCCCAACAATGACCCAGTCTATCATAAAAAATTTGTCTCTCATGGAAAAACATTTGAAGCGTAATAGAATTTTTATCCTCAATTTCTCCAAACTTTCAGCTCTGTCTCCCTGAATATTTGAATTTTCATGTAACCCCACAAAAATCATTAGGAACTTAATCAGGCGACCTAGCTGACCAAGCAATGTCCCAATGTGTACTTATAACCCGTTCAGGAAAAGTTCTATTTAAATATTGTTGAACAGGTGCAAAATTATGAGCCCCACATTCGTCTTGTTGAAATCAAGTTTCGTTAAAATTAATATTGGGAAGTTTACGGAGGAAAGGATGATATGGTTTCGTAGAAAATCGATGTATTTTTTACCATTCCGATTTCCATTTACAACAAATGGCCCAACAATATGTTCTCCAATTAGCCTAGACCAGACATTTAATTTTTGGGCGTATTGTGCCCTAGCGATATAAGTCTTATGTGGATTTTCCGTAGCCCAATAGCATACAACAGATGGATTAGGTTTCCCCTCTAATGGAAAAGTTGGCCCATCAATAAAAAGTATCCTCACAGGAAAAGCATTTGCTGCGTTAGCTTTTTCTATGATGGTCTCACAAAATTTCATCCGTCGTATTGGATCATCGGGAGGAAGCTCATTAACTTTTTGAATTCTGTAGGCGTGGTACCCATATTTCTTTAAAACAGAAAGGACTGTCTGCTGGCAAATACCAAATTGTTGAGATATTTCTCTATTAGTTGATATCTTGGTTGTTCTGAAGTTGCCGCATAAACTTGTTCTTGGCGTAGATTTTTGGATGTCTATGAATATTATGTCCGACTTGAGGCAAAATATTTGGCACTTCTCTGAAAGAGTCTTCGATCGAAGTAAACAGTATTAAGAGTGAACTTCTTCTCAGAGACAAGCCCTTGACAACCTCATTGCTAGTAAAAGAGAATTAATGGGTACCACTCTGGGCAGAACTCATCTTGTTACCTATGAAATTAAACTCGATTCTTTTGTAAAGGAGGGCGCCCTAGGAAAAAATATAGGTACTTTAAGTGTTACTTTCACCGAAACTATACACTCTCGAAGTATTGCCCTGTACTCCTGGATCACTTTGTATACCACCACTACACTTTGTGTATTCCACTAACACATCTATTCAGTACGCTTTGAATTTCGCCTTCTGAATTTGAAGAGAAACGGCACATATAGCCAGTCTTTAAATGATTTATTACTTACTTCTTCTAAAGCGAACAGGTATGCAATTTATAATATTTATACAAACCTGAGGAACTACTAAGAATATTTGCCAGATGGTGATCTTCCCTTGTTCCTATTTCTACTCTGGAAGTCGCCGATGCGTTATGTACCATAGGAAGAAGATTTGGCCTGGACGTACCGCTTGATGCAACAGGGTATGGTACAGCGCCACTACTTGATAGATCGCTAGGCGAATATAAAGTAACACTGAGGGGGTACGAAGTATTGTGTAAAACAGTGTTATCTCCAAGTGGTCTGTTCGGGTCCCAGCCTGAAAATTGAAAAGCAGTCACAATATTAAAAACCTGAGAAGATGATAGAGCGTTATGTAAAACATCAGTTCCCTTAAATGATTACAAGACACAAGGTTTTAAAAAGATTTTTCGTGTAATGGGGTAATGTGAAAAATTTTTAAAAATGTCTTTTTTTAAGTTTTTAATATCACAGAAATACTATATAACAATTAATTAGAGATTATTAACCATTAAAACTAGTAGTTCATAAGTATCTGCTGATAAGCCACTCTAATACTCACCTGGCTTTTTATGTCCTAGCCCTTCTTGGGGGGGGGGCACCTCTAACCCCCCCTTTGTACGCCCTTGGCAAGCCAAGTGATTTAATATAAAAGATAAATTATATTGGCATTATCACTAATTTACTGCCGTTTTGGTTAATGAGTGCAAACTGAATTTAAATATGGCTTTACTGAATTAGAAAATATCGACAACACACAGCGTCAATAGAACTATTGAGAAATAGAGCTTATGTCTACGTAATCATTTGTGAAAGCCACATTTTACAAAAATCACTACAAAATTTATAACCTTTGATGTTACCTTCATTTGAGAAATTGTTATTTTCTTGCGGCAAATAAGGTAATGTATTTTGCTGAAGAATAACATTTTGAAATTGTCCTCCAACTTCAATGTGTCCCAGCACTATCCTGGCAGAAACGCTCATAGATATATGGAAGCCCGGTAGTACGGCTGTCACCTAGATAATATTATTACTAACACTTAGCCCAGTAAAGTAACATAATTGTAAGTAGTTGTATGGAGACATCGGATATCAAATAATAGCACTTTAGGTACTTATAAACAGAAAAAAGTCGAGCAAATTATCTTTGGAAGTTCACCTCCAAAAAAAAGAATGCATATTTTTCGTTGTTTTTTTTGTCGTTGTTAATATTTTTGAAGACCGTTATTTTGAGACCTCATAAAGTACTCAACTTCACCACCATGTCTCTGGCTAATCTATTCGGTCTTTTATCCACTGCACGCTACTAAATTGACAGAGAACTGATAGAATGCTGAACGTTGGTTGCGGCTACAACTAACGCTTGTAATATTCATTTGTAAAACGCATCGTTATGTTCGGAACTTCTGTTGTAGCTGTAACCGATAAACCTACCCCCTGCCACCGCAGGAACCCTCTTTCCTTCCAGGTGAGAGAGGGAGAATCGTTACTTGGAGAAGGGTAGCGTGTTTGTTGCCACCAGGTCAGGATATTATCCTATCACCTGACCCCAGAACAGATGCCGCTGTGTGTTCCATTCTAACAATTAAGCAACCGACTATACTTCCCTTCATCAGCACAAAATACTTACAATGTATCTGAAAACGTACACTGAAACCTCTTCTTAAGCATGATAAGATAAGCTTTAAGAATGCGGCTACTTCCGTTACTAGACAACAATACTTATCGCCGGGCGACTTAAATGTTGTAACGATCCCTTCAGAATAAATACCTAATAAATACAAAAATACGCTTCCCATATTCAGGTTATTAAACATACATGATTATAAATAATATGCTCAACGTAGTATCTTTCAGAATAATAAATCTGTATAGAACATTTCTATAGTACAGGCAAGATTATGATAAACATTAATTTTTATTTAATGTTAATATTCAAACCATATACCCTTTCAATTACAATATAATCCAAAAATACAAACCATAAAGTCTTAAATTCTATCACAAAAGAATTTCAATTACTTCACAAAAATGTTTTTTACAAAGATAGAAAAAATCGCTGGTCGTTGGTAAGTACATAAATTGATAACGCGAATGACAACATTTATTTGTGATTGTAACTATATTAAAAATTGTTACAAATGATAGTTTTCACAAAGAATTCAAAGATTAACCCGAAAATACGCATTGTCTTTATTTGGGGAGAGATTTGACCGTGAACCCCTAAAATATTCGCTCGAACACGTTCTTCTCTTCATTAGTAGTACCCCAAATGCTATGACGGAAAGCAAAAGAAAACCAAAGTCCCCTAAAAAATTTTTATAAGCCCAAATAAATGCTAACTGTAACAGTAGAGTGAAAGAAAAATAACGTTCAAGTGCATTTATAAAAGTCAGAGCTGAGCACAAGCAGTTGGAGGGGATAAGTTTATTTAGTAGTATTTAGGGTACTTTGGATTCTTTTTTTAACAAAAATTAAACTCTAAATTTTTTAGTAAGAGAGTTATTTGCTCCATTACGTCCTATTAGAACACCCTTTAATATTTTCTTCAAGCTTTGTCTCTTTTCACGTATAGTACTTACCTTGAGATTCGTCCACTGTTTAAACAATGTACAGAGGTTAAAGTTGTGCACCACAGTAGACCGAGGTATCTCCAACTGGAAGTTGTAACTCCTATCAGAGTGGGCACCGACTCCGTAGTCACTAGCAGACGCCAACAATTCATAGTCATATTTGTGGTCGATGGTTGGTGAGGTTACTACAGACTCAGTCGTCTAAAAAGAACCCAGATGTTGTTAAATAAACGATTAACGTAATATGGTAAATGGACAAAAATGATCATGAGCAAATGGCTCACAAGGCGGAGGAGAATATGTTAAGTGGTTAATGGATTGGATAACCTAGGTAAAATTAGAATAATCGATTATGTTAATGATTGATGGTAGTAGTGGTGGTGGTGGTTTAACGAAGTATTTTTCGTTACGGAAATCTGCATAAGATTTAAGTTTAACTGAACTCTGTATAATATTTTCTGTTCAACTAAAAACCATATTCTACTGCCTTAAGCAGACGATAGTATATTAGCAGGCAATAGCAGGTATGACTGATGGTCGAGAAGTGAGCGCACTTGCCTCTCACCCAAAAGTTCCGGGTTCGATCCCCGGTCGTGGCAGTGGAAAATACTGCGAGAGGGATTTTTCCACTATACACGGATATTGGGTGTGTGTCCCTTGTCTCTAAATGTGTAGCCCCCTCCCACACAAGGCTCTTCTAGAGCCTTCCGGGATAAAGCGGGTCGTCATTACCTGTGGTGTATTTATTATTATTATTAATATTTACTATTTCAACACCGGGATATATTTATAAACAGAATTATTGTTTATTATTTGAAGTAATTAATTCAATAATTAGTTATCTGTGGCCGATTAAATTCATTTATTTTTCGTAGTTGGCTAGAATAATTATTTGAAACCGATTCCATACATTACAAAAGTCAGAATACTTTATTTATACTAACCAACGCACGTAAGAACAATTTACCAGTACTATTAGTAAGTTAATACAGCCATCCTCGCTATCTTGTAGTCAATATATTTATTCATGCGCGAGTCTGAAATAGAGGGGGCCCTGGTAGGGAACGGCTATAAATTAAACAGCACCAGGTAGTTATCCTACAACTTGAAGAAAGCAGTCGACTACCAGTGTACTAGTGCCCACCGAAGTTGGAAAGAGTAAGACCTTTTTAAAATACTTGGCTAGTGAAATTATATTTTACTGTTAATGAAATTTTTATTCCGGGATTAACTGTTAGTAAATTTTTGTATACTTATGAATATTTTCTTTTATTCTGCTTATTTTCTGATTGATATTTTTCGAATATTTTACTTATTTTACTGTTTGAATATTTTACTTTAAATTATTCATTTCTGTGAGTTTCTTTCTTTTCTGAACCTGACTTTGGCCCTGTGGCGACAGCAGGTTCTTTCTTTCTTTTGTTAACCTGACTCTGGCCCTGCGGCGACAGCAGGTTCTTTCTTTTCTGTCCACCTTTATCTACGCCTAGTCACGTTACTGTCAATTTCGCGTCCTTACATATTTTCTCGAGTCCGGGATTAAAACCTTGTGAGAAAATATTTGCTCGTCGACATTTATTTCTACGTACTGATAACGTCGTAAAACACTAGCCAAGTTTCCGGTCTATTTTATAACTTGTTTGTTTGTAACACTCTAAATAATTCTGCTTGCTTCGCATTTTCTGGTATCCGTACACTGTCTGCTTAATAGCAATTTTTATATATATAAACTCGCTAATTTCACCGCTTATACGCTTTTGCCGCTAATATTATTATATTGCTTGCTACTCTCCCTCTACTGACTAAATATGTGTAAATAAATTTGTGTTAATTTTGCTTTCTGTTCTGTTTAGGATTGTAACCATAGGATTACAGTAATATACACAAATATTATTGAACTTCTGCGTTTTACTGTTGTGTTTGTGAAAGTCTAAGTTCCCTTATTGACCCACTGGAATTAACTGTGTCTTCACTGAGCTGCTTAGTCTCGCTCATCGACTTTTGAGTAGTGTTGTTCAACCACTCTAAACTTGAACTGGCGCCCGAGTAGCAAATAAAGCTCGAGTGTCAAAGTGACAGCCTTAGTCCTCGCACTGTACGAGAAAAAGAGCGTCACAGTGGCGGTGGTGGTGGTAATAGTGGTTGAGGTAGTGGTGTGGGAGAAGGAGCGACAGTGGCAGTTGGAGACGGCGAAGAGAAAAGAAGAAGAGTAGGGGTAATAGTAATAGTAAGAGTAATAAGGGTAGGAGTAATAGCAATTCTGGTACCACCACATAGGTCGGTGGTGATGTGATGGCAGTGAGGGTGGGAGTATTGGGAAGAGCAGGAGGAGAAGAATTGGGAAACAGGTGAAGTAGGAGCAATAGCAATATGTTTTAATTAAGAATTTTTCTCAAAGGATCAAATCAGTTTACTTCGATCTTTTATTGCAAACAAGTTCGTATTCTTTTGTTAGCATAAATCGTTTTCATATACTAACACATAAAATTACCTTCGTTATCTTAACATCAACCCTTTCAACGTCTTCAAGCGACATATTCGTTATTACAACTTTAACCTTAACTGGCTCACCCGGTACATAAGCTTCCTTTTCCAAGTAAACGATCATTATTATGGCACCTCTGGAGCAGCAACAACAACGGAGTGTTTTATCTTCTGAATAGGCAATAGGTCCCTAAAAACGGGAATAAAAATTTCGGTAAGGGTTATTTAATATACAGGCTGTCCATTTTATCAGGGCCCTCGAGAATATCTCACTTAATATCGGTTGTACAAAAAAAATTACTTTTACGAAAATTATGCCGATTTATATAACCTACAAAATGGTTTAAAGACATTTGAAATCCATGGCCTACTTTAAGAGTTATGGCGGAAAATATCGAAAATGCGGAAAACGTCTAGGCCAAATATCTCCGTTATTTGAAGAGATACGAGAAAAATTCTAAGGCGAAAATTTTTTGCAAAACAGAGTGTTTCAACGAGGTTTTATCTAATTTCTCATTTCTTTAAAACCGCTGTATTTTGAGATTTACTCTTCAGGCTGTTAAAAAAATTATTTTGAAACGGGCGGGAAATGACGCCATTAAATAGAGTATTTCCCTCCCTTTTCACGATATATCACGTGCCATATTTATTCATTGGTACTACGTTGGTAATTATAAAAACATTTTTTTAAAACCAGTAAATTCTTATTTAACAAGCATTATACTTGCCGTGGAGAAGTATGTTTAAATAAAACGATAAAATAACGATAACGATCAATGTGAGTGAAAATCATTTTTGAAAATTCTAAATTCTTAAACGAGTGTGGTTGAGTGAGGGTTTAAATACTAATTGAGATGATCTGTCAGAAAATTAAATTATCAGGTTTGTTCATAGCCAACTATTTTAAAGTAATTGAAATAATAGTGAAGTCATGAAATACAAACAAATGGATATTATACTTAAATTAATTGGTAAAGACATTTTAACTTTCTGAGCAAGGAGTGACGCTTTTATGGAGGACCTCTATACATTGGCATAACTGCGAATACTCTTTCCATAATTGCTCCATGTTGCTTTCTTGATTATTATTTTGTTTTTGTTACCTGAATTTACTTTATTCTTCTTAATTGTGTTAATGTTTTATTATAACAAAGATTTGAACAACTTATTGAATTTTTATCGTTTTATTTAATCATACCTCTCCACGGCAAGTATAATGCTTGTTAAAAAAAATTATTGGTTTAAAAAAATGTTTTTATAATTACTAACGTAGTACCAATGAATAAATATGGCATGTGATATATCATTGAAAAGGGAGGAAAATACTCTATTTAATGACCCTATTTCCCGCCCGTTTCAAAATAACTTTTTTAACAGCCTGAAGAGTAAATCTCAAAACACAGCGGTTTTGAAGAAAATTAGATAAAACCTCGTTGAAACACCCAAAAAAATTTTCGCCTTAGAATTTGTCTCGTATCTCTTCAAATAACGAAGATATTTGGCTTAGACGTTTTCCGCATTTTCGATATTTTCCGCCATAATTCTTAAAGTAGGCCATGGATTTCAAATGTACTGTAGGTTATATAAATAGGCACAATTTTCGTAAAAATATTTTTTTTTGTACGACCGATATTAAGTGAGATATTCTCTAGAGCCCTGATAAAATGGACAGCCTGTATATATATATATATATTTGCGTTAGGTACTATACTTCCACTGGACGTGGAAGTAAAACATATTTATTTCGTATCACTTAAGCTATGCATGATATTGTTTTTTTTTATCATGTTTCGATAAAATATTGGTAAGATTCTGCAACTTTTACACGAAACTTTTTTTCTATTTTCAACAATAACAGAAATAAAGGGGCGTTAATAGTGAATAACCTTGTACAACAGTTGATGACGTAAAATGAAGGTACTTCGATTCAAATGAATACGTAAGCGGAGTTAGGGCAGTGTGTCGCTATGTGGGTGGGTGGGGGGACGCTCCTAGGTTTGTATATCTCAATATTACAATATAAAAATTTTAAAAAGCAGTTGGCAAAATTTCTGTAATGAGAGATGGGAATTATTTCCTTTCTAGCTCTCCCCCCTCAAAACCCTAGCAACAATACGGACACCCTAGAGTGAGGGCAGTTCAACTGTGCCTCTCCGGCTACGGCTTTTGGTGATGAGTTAGCAAAAGTTAACACCATTGTTGTTCTGGCCGGTTATTAACATTAAATATAACAAATAAACTTACCAAATTAAGGTTATCAATCATTGTGTTAAGGTCCACAAGGGCGATGACGACAAATTCCTTCTCGTCCTTATAATTATGTCCAATAGTTCTGTCAACGATGGCCTTAACTGTAAATTTAATCGACCCATAACTGCCGTAGTAAGATCCTGGAATGTTCTCTGGTAAAGTCAGCTTAAAATGATATTCGTATCGACCGGGATTTAGGTGTCCTGCAAATGACAGCGCGATAAATGATTCTTCATTTTTTTTTTAATGCATTTATTTAACGTCGGCCTATTTCCGCTACTGAGGCCTATTACCGACGCCTGTAGACAAGCTACCCCCAACCAGGAATTTTGCTGAACCTCTTCCCTTAAGAAGAGTAGGGATCTTTTACTTGCCTAACATTTAATAGACAAGGGACCGACGGCTTTACATCCCCTCCGAAGGATGGTATATCCCCTATACAACCCTCGCCTAAGGTTGTATAGCTTCCGCGCATACACTGATATACAAGCCGCTGGAAGATGTGTGAGGCGAGGATGCGGTCTTCGTTAGAACGGTCACACATCCAACTACTAACTGCGCCTGACGTTGCTTTACATCGCATATCAAAGTATGTACATAGTAAAGATGCACCTACGCTCGCCCCTGATTCTTCATTTATGTGTGTATAATCTTGTATAATTCTTAATAGTCCAGTAACCGCGTGAATTTACGTGAAAAAATTTAATATTTGGTGATTCTATGTATATTGAACTGGTTTTTTTATTTTTTTATTTTGCTACCACGTATCTTTGCCACTGGCGTCGCTATTCAAAGAGAAACGTGACCTGCAACCATTTTTTGGATATATCTTGTTTCTGGTTGATTTTACAACAAAAATGATTTTGTAATAAATTGAACTACATAATTTTCTCTACAAAATGGCCCCTATAATTTTTTTCACATAACTAACAGTTTTCCACATAAGAGAATTGCAAAGTTTACCAAGTACGCAACCTGTAAAACAATACATATGCTTCCTCGTAGCATTCGAACATTCCAAGTCATTGTATTCTAGTGCTAACTGTGTTTAAACAAATTATGGCAAAATTTTACCATATAATTCAGCGCTCGTAAGGGGGAATAGCTGTTGTTGGTTTAATTTTGTTGCGGATCTCTAGAGTATGCGACCCACCATACGCCTTAGCGTTTTGTGGGCCGCATAATAACAACCGCTATGTCCGTAGCAGAGTTTCGCTATTGTCCACGGGAGGGCGATATACTTCCGGCTCGTGAAAAGCAGAGAGATTTTTTTTTTGTTGGCGTATACGATTGATAATCTCACAAAACTTGTTTTATCCAAGGCATCCTGGTGGATTTTGGGATTGTCAACACACAAAAATCTGTTGTTGTTCCGTTTAGCGGAATATTTTGTTGTTGTACACAAAGATCCAGAAATATTGTCCACGTAGACAATGTTTCTGGACTATTACTTTAGCTTTGTGTACAATATGGGAGAAAATGAAATCGTACGGAAATATTAACTCACAAATACACACGCCAAGTTAAAGTATACTAGACTATAACTATGTTTAGACAAAATACGACAAAATTTTACCATATAATTCAGCGCGCGTAAAGTGGAATAGCTGTTTTGGTTTAATTTGTTGAGTCCTTATTTATATAAGGCGCTTGCAGATAGGTTGGAAGATTATAATTCCTGTATTTTATATTTTTATAAAAAGTTACAAGTCAAAGGTTTGTCCATTTTCTTTTCATGTACGAAATACAATTTTTAGTAAAAAACTCTAAATAAAAATCACCAAAATTGTATTTTGTACGTAAAAAGAAAATGGATGAACGTTTGATTTCTAACTTTTTTCTACTAAATGTGCACTTTATTTACAATAAGATGATTGTTTTTGTTTTCAGTTATAAACCATACACATTTTTTAGAGCGATTTTACAGTTTTATGTTGGATACCTGTTCTTTGACATTTTGATCGTACCCTTAGGCGTACCGCTAGGATGCAACAGTTGACCATTGACCTCGACCTCCCCACCACTACGACCTTATCAACTGAATAACCAGACATATGAGTCATCAGTGACTCCTGAAGAATATGAGTCTTTCACAGATGGATGGTGCTTTACAATTAAACGTGCTGACAAATTTTGGTGTGGCACATGGTCAGACATGGTCATTGAGCAGCCGTCAATATGCGAACGATGAAAACCATGGGTAGATTAACTCATGGGCGAGGAGTCCGGGAAAGCGTGCTTTCCAGATGAAAAACTTTGTAATGTAGATTGTGGCAATTCAAAACGCATGTTGAATTAAGAAGTTCACGGATTAATCGTGATAATAACTACCTAAAAACTTAATGGATTGGATCTCCCAACATTCGCCGTTTCCTGAAATGAAGGAACTTATATCAATAAATACTGGAGTCGTTGGTGATGAACACATCAACTGTCACTTGTCACCAGAACTTGGCACTAAAGGCGTCTTAAGAATCATCGATCTTGACTTTCATACTGTAAAATTTAAGCGAGAGGGCAGAGCGAAACCACATGCCGTTATGAACACCGGTCTACGTGTAGATAATGAAGTTGTCACTGTATATCCCCTTTTTGATTTTTCAAAGAATGTGTATAGCAAAAAATCGGACGAAGAACTCGAACAACTCCGTTCGTACGAACTTGCTCCGTTCCTGTTATCACTTTTTAATGAAGGATACATGCGCAAAGGCGTAAAATCTTCCCTGTATACAACTTTTCAAGAATATGCTACTAATATTGATTTCAGAAACCTTATACATATCATAGATGGAGGATATTTATTGCACCACGTTGTCTGGAATCGCGAAGACTCATTTGCATCTATTTGCAACAGTTATGTTTTTTTCGTTGAGTCACATTATGGAACTAACGCCAAAGTCATATTTGGTGGATATCCTGAGGATCTTAAAGTTCATCGCATAAAATACATGGAGCGATCACGACGGTCATGAACGCATGCTTCAACAGACATATTTGATGAGACGATAACCCCAACCGTATCGCAAGAAAGGTTTCTTAAGTAACGATAAAAATAAAAATCGTTTTATTGAACTGTTACAGAAAAAATTTTAAGCTGCTAACATCATGGTAAAGCAAGCCACGGAAGACGCGGATAGGTTCGTAATAAGCCCAGCAATAAGCATGTCCCATTTGTTTGACTCTGTAATAGTTGTTGGAGAAGATATTGATCTCTTAGTCATATAGACATTCATAAGACGGGCATATCAACACAAGCGAATATCTATTTCCTGTACTTGATAAATGAAAAATTGTGCAACGTATATACTCAACAAACAACGTAGCGGATAAAATTATTGTAGAAAACATACTATTCTTGCATGGATTTGGCGGCTGTGACACAACGTCGTCTCTTTTCAATCAAGGCAAGCTCAAATTTCTTAATGTGTTGCGAAAAAACCTTAATCTTCACAAAGTTTTAAAAGTATTTAAAGAAAAAGATGCCGACAAAGAAAGTGTAGCTAAAGCTGGAGAATACTTTCTTAGACTTTACGGCTATAATAAAAAGGAATTTATGCACCAATGCTTCATAATGTCAGCGTACAGGAATAAATTTAACATCGCTTCATTGCCTCCTACAGAAGCAGCAGCAAGACAACATTCGTTTCGAACGTATCATCAGGTACAGCAATGGATTGGTAGCGAAAAACCTGCAGATCAATGGGGATGGAAGAAAGACAAAAATGGTCTTGTCCCTCTGACTGCACTCCAAGCCCCTGCTCCAGAAATTCTTCTTAAACTAATTTCTAGTAAATGCAAGAAAGGATGTCGAGGAGCATGTGGATGCAGGAAAGCAGGACTCAACTGTTCTATAACTTGCTCGAACTGTGACAATAGATGTAATAACATGCCTCAAGCATTGAAATATAGGGATGAAGATGAAGACACTGATACAATCTTAGAACCACTGTGTAATGAAGTTGATACAGAAAGTAGAGAAGAACCTACTGCGCCAGAGGTATTGATCCCACACGACTCTGAGATTTCGATGTCTTCAACTCGCAAAAACATCGATAAAGCTGATCCCTCAGGAGTATCAAAGCGAAAGAAGTTAGTGTAATTTTCATTTATCAATTATTAATGTTTAGATTAGGCCTACTGGGGAAACCACAGAAAAAAACGCGCCGTATACTCTGCCTCATGGTGGTGTGGAAAAGGACATTATTTTCCACTGACGTTAAATGGTGACCTTTGTTAGTCTCCTATCAAAACGGGTCGGTTTTATGAACAAAATGGTTAGAACCTATTTCGTAGCAAATTTCCTGGTCTTTAATTTCTTACATAACTATTTTTGTTGTAGAACCAGCGAGTAACGAGTTATCTTAATTTCTTTTATTTGCAATTTACTTCAATATGGCTGCGCCGGTGGCAAAGATACGAGGTGGCAAATTAAAAATTTGTAATGAGAAGCCCAAAATACGTAAAATTGCAGAATATCAAAATTTTCCAGCTAAAGGTAATTTGCAGCACGTAATTACTAGACTATAAGTCTGGCATTTAAAAAGCATTGTAGGCACTGTAGGTGGGTATTAGCGATAGTTCGTTAAAATACGTTCACACCCTTGAAACACCTCCATCCCACCCCAATTAATTATAAATAAAATTCTGGTCACGTGAACCAATGAAACATCGCAACCCCAGGGATGTTAATTAACATCAAAATCCTTGATCGTAAAGCAATCAAGAACTTATTAATTCCTACCCAGTAATTATTATCTCAATTTTATCACAAGATAAATAAACAAATTGGCCATTAACGTGATCGTCTAGTTGTATGTGGTTAGGACCTTAATTACGTTGTGTGTGTGTAGTAACTCTTTATAATTACCTCAGGTTCTTTGATATAAAGTTTGGTATTACTTGTTTCTGTCTGCTACTGTACCTGAGAAAATTAATCACTCTGTTATTTTCAATACACTGTAAGTTTGGATACACTAGCTATTATTTGAGAAACCTGGTTAATGTTTTATGTTATTTATGTGTTGTTTTATTTCGCAAGATTGCACTGTACATTTATAGTTGAAGTTTGTTTTCTAATTTATTTGATTGGAATGGAATCATTTATTTAGTTTATTACTTGTGTGATGAAAAAGGTAAAGGTGAAAGCAAAGACAATAATTGATGGGGAAAAATAGTAAAAAGAACCCATTTTATTTTATATAAATTGATGCGGCAAATGGCCGTACATGAAATCAAAACAATCCGAATATTTGAGACAATTGCCTAAATATTATATAGGAAGGGTTACGTCGCTATAGTAATGACATACTATACATGTTTCAAAGCTGATTATGCAATAACAAGTACTAAGGTAATACAGTCGTAGGCCGTGTTATTGGTAGGTGTAATTAAAGATGCGGCAAATAGCCGATTAAAATGTAATTAGAATTTTGATGTTAGCAATCGCTCTGATAAAATAATTTTACTGCAAAACAGAGGACAAGAACCATGTCCTGTTCGTGCATTATAGAATGGAAGTGATAATGAGACTTTAACACTCATGTAAAAGATCATAGAATGTTGAGGGGAAGCTCCCTTAATTGAATTAACAAACTGCAAATACCAAATTGTATATGACTGTTCAACAACGTGAACAGGGTGAGTCGATGTAAATCAAACAGACAAGACGTCCCGGTTCAGTACTCGACGAAAAGTATACCTCTAAAAATAAAAGCAAGTATATAGGATGCGGGGACCCCAGTACTGACCGTTGGCCTGAACAGTTTGTGGTCCACAAGGTAGAAAAGTAGTTGAGGACAAACCCACAATCGCGGTGTTTGTACTAGAGCCAGGGGACTCTTTATTAATTTGATGGATCGTTATTAAACAATCATAGAAAACTAGGCATTCGCAGGTGAGAAATATCACAATAGTTTGATTGGCGAACATTCTAGTGAGACCTTACATGTCAATCCAGGCGCACGGTAAGCCTTTGATAGTACACAACTGAGGTATAATAATAAATAAAAACGTAACGGCGCCGAGTCGAGTCAAGAGTAATGCAGTAACAGCTGATTTAAAAGTAAAAGTAATGTATTGGGTCCGGTTCTCTCGAAATACACCTATTTCAGTGAGTCCTCTAGACAAACAAATGCCCGCAGCAATGCAGCCTGTTAGTTATTGCTAAAAACTTGTTGTATAGATATTATTAAAAGCCTGAACTAACCAGTAATCAATTAAAGTGTATTCACATTGAAAAATTAGTTGCAACGAACCTGTCATAAAATGAATATCTTTGATACCACAAACAAGCCAATTTCCCTTATTCCCCCTCCCCCCAAACCAGAATGTAAAGTCAATAACGCAGAGAAGTAAATAGGTTTGATACTTAGATAGTTATGTTGGTGAAATTGTCATCGTGTAAATTGCGAAGTTATGTTCTAGCAGCCCAAATCTTTTAGTAGCCAGCCTGGATTTATTCGTAGATTTAATTGATGTCTTTAGAGAACCAAGAGGGCTCGAATATTTGATCGTCGACAAGCATCCTGAAATCAGTTCTCTAATTAGCAAATTCAGAGGGTTCGAAAATCGACGACAAACATCCTCGATGAAATTTGCTACAACTGGAATAAGTATTCTTCCGGGCGAACTGAGAAGGCTCGTGAACGTCGGCAAGCATCCTCTATCAGTTCTGCCTCGAAGTATAGCATCGTCTGACTTTTATTCTGTTCTTCCAATAACGCGGTTCCAAAATCACAGTGCCAATTCCCCCATATCCTGAACGTGGTCCTGTATATTCAACACATGGGATGTGGCTCCGGTATCCTGCCCTATCTTCGTCTTATACGTTTGCTTAAAATCGCCATATTCACTTCACACACAATTCTCGACGCTTTGCTGGTTTTACTAATGCATTAGTCTTGTTTTTAAAACTGCCAAGTTTTAGATAAGAAGTAATAACCATGTTATAAACAATTGACTGGTGGTCGAGAGGTGAGCGCACTTGCCTCTCACCCAAAAGTTGCGGGTTCGATCCCTGGTCGTGGCAGTGGAAAATACTGTGAGGGATTTTTCCACTATACACGGATACTGGGTGTATGTCCCTTGTCTCTAAATGTGTAGCCCCCTCCCATACAAGGCTCTTCTAGAGCCTTCCGGGATAAAGGGGGTCGTCATTACCTGTGGTGTTATTTATTATTTATTATTATTATTTATTATTTTAAAGTGGCACTTGACATATGTACAACTTTCTACCCCAATAAATTAAAACGTAACGGCGCCCTGAAGTCGGCTATCATTTGGTATTGAGAAAATGATTTCTGTTGTAAAATTAATATTTGCGTAAATTTGGAATAAAAACAAGAATTATTTATAAGTACTAATCGTCGAATGCTTTGATAATTTCTAGCTAATTGTCGTACAAACAATGTTTACCTGATTTTAAAACAATATAAGACTGATTTTTTAAAAAGTAGACTGGCTCCAGGGGCGGTCCGTTTCACCCTACAGTGGCCGAAAAGGCGCTCCCATAACTGTAAAATAATAATAATAAAATCAATAATTCATAATACCTTCTTCTCTTATTGTAGTTTCTAACGCAAAAAACTTATTGATTCCTTTATGCTGTCTAGGGTGTCTTCTTCTTCCTTGTCTTGTTAAAACCCAGCTAGTGTGCTCGGTACCTTTGAGTTTCACTCGAATTGCTAAAATAAAAATAAATGTCTGACTGCATTAAACGAGAAATGTGAATTAAATTAATTCTCCATTTTGATACAACATTATTGATAAATAAACGTCGGGCAAGTGAATTTTTAACTTAGATTGCGCATCTTGTGGTACAGCGATATCATACTGCGTGCTCATCCATCGTGTTCGGTTTTGACAGGAATTAAATACCCATTTGCTTTGGAGTCAACTTGTTAAATCTTTATTTGGTGTGCGATTTTCACACTTTCCTTTTTAAATTATAGAATTTATTGAACTGCATTTTTGGAGCAAAAAGCGGGAGATTCCTACAAAAACCAAGGCATACTACGTCAGTTTTTACGAGTAGAATTTTAATAATTCATATTAGCGTTTGATTCTGAAAAAATCTATGCACGTCACTGGATTCAACACCCCTCAAAATGGGCATGTGATAAATTTTGTCGATTTTTTTTTTTTATATATTTATTTAACGTCCGCTACTGAGACCTAACACCGACGCCTGTAGACGAGCTACCCCCAACCAGGAATTTTGCTGAACCTCTTCCCTTAAGAAGAGTAGGGATGTTTTACTTGCCTAACATTTAATAGACAAGAGACCGACGGCTTTACATCCCCTTCGAAGGATGATATATCCCCTATACCACCCTCGCCTAAGGTTGTATTGCTTCCGCGCATACACTGATATACAAGCCGCTGGAAGATGTGTGAGGCGAGGACGCGGTTTTCGTTGTGAACACGAACACGGCCTCCGAGTTGTGAAAATAAAAATCTGGTGCAGTGGGGGTTTAGAGCTGAGACCCTGGAGGGCGCTCGTGCACTTTATTTTTATGTGAGAAGTCTTTTTGTTATAATTCGGTGGTGATGGTTAGGGTCAAATACTACACCCTGTATCTTGTAGTCTGGATCTGCTAAAGCACTGTGGTTTGAATTTTATTTTTGATTAACACTGTATAGTTCTTTGAGTTTTTTGACAGGGTCAATGACTGCACCCTGTATATGGTAGTACAAAAAAAAAATAACACTAGTTTTTTAAATTGCAACGAACAATTATTTATTTAAGCTTTTGCTTTGAACAGAGTTTGGAAAAATATAGTGTAGATTTTTTATTTAACAAAGTTTCTTTTGTATAATGAAACTATTCGACAGCATAAATTCTGGCAGTAGAATTTAGCAAAGAATTAATTATTGAAATATTTTTTATTTGAATAAATCTGAAAAAATTCACTGGGTTTAAAATTAAATGGGCCGTAAAGGCGAGAATAAACGTTGTCACTTGGGAGGAAATATAAATATTTTATTTAAAAAGAAAAGGGGCCACTTAAGGCGGATACTTAAAACTACTCTTTTTAACCAGGTTTCGGCCTGGGAAGCTAGTCCTGGACAATTAGTCACGAGAAGTATGCGAGGACCGGTGGTTAAGAAAGCCTAACTAGACGGTGGGTATCTACAACTTTAGTTAAATAGTAACCGGACCGGAAGCACTAGCAAATTAGCTTATTACACTTAAAATCACTTTTAAATAACTTGTTCCACTAAATCACGTCGCGAGTACTAAACTTAGGAGTCACTGCCAAAACGGAACTTAACTGCGGCTTGTTGCACGCCGGTATTTATACTGTTTCGAGAAAGTTTCGCTTATCGCGCCCCGTCGAGTCTCGCATCCCGTTATAAAGAGCTGGAAAGGCTTGGAATCGCTCCGTGCGGGCGAGGATGAGTCATCGATTACGACATGTTGCGCAATACTGGAATTTTTTTTATTTCGAAGATGAAAGTTATATAGAAAAATCGACAATGAAAAGGGGAATTTATTAAAATTTGAATGAAAGTCGGATCTATTTTGGTTTAGAAGTTATTTGATTTTTATTAGCAAAATCTGACGCGACCCCGTAAGGTATTAACGGGGGTCCGATGTTAAAAGTTGTAACGATATGATAATGTTCCCGATAGGTGCGTAGCGCCTGAAGATAAGATATTAAAATGTTCCTAACGGGTACGAGTCGAGTTGAACCGAGATATTGTATGCTTGTATGCTATTATACGAGGAGTGATCAAATTGGGTGAAATTTAAAACAGCAATCGGGTTGCGGAAATTTGATGAAATGAAGTTTGAACTTTTAAGACTCGAGGCACGGAACGTGATTGAATTATACAGGGGGTGATCGAAAAGTACGAAGGATAAAATGCGAAGCGGTTGCAAGAAAGTTGGGAAACGAGCTCGAAGGTTAATTTTGAACGTAGTTACGTATACGAGGGGTAGTCAAGAATTTTGAAATTTTGAAAATGAAATTGTTTACAGAAAATTTACGGACTGAAGTAAGATGTTGAAAATTTGGATTTAGATAGTGATTTTGGTTAGGTTGATGAATATACGGGGGCTGTATTTTTAAGTGACGTCTTTCTCAGTGAATCGGTTACGAATGAGCTTGAATGAATGTTTGAGGTTGGAATTTAGTGAATTTACGTTATTTATGAATTATCGATTGTCTGCAAATTTTCTCAGATTTCTTTGGGTTTGACTGTGGTTTTTTGGTGTGAATGGCGTCTGGTTGACTTTTTTGAATCTGAATTTTTTGTGATTTTTGGAATTTTTTATTTTGGACTTGTAGGGGACATAGCCTACAACAGTTGGAACGGTCATCCATCCAACTACTAACCGCACCTTACGTTGCTTTACATCGCTTTTTTTTATTTTTTTTTATTAAAGCCGTTTTTGTAGACACTATTAAAAGTGCTACTGAGCATTTTTATAAATTTATTAAAGTTATCCATGAGAAAAAAATTGAAATAATTAATTGTCAAGTGACAAGTTAAGGTGCAGGAAAGTTATTAGTGTCTAGTGTTAATAACCATGGAAAGCCTAACTATAAGAGAGAAAATAGGAATTGTGCGTCTTGTTGGCGATAATGTGCGTACGACAAGAGCAGCTACGATTGAATTCAATACTAGACACTCAAATAGACGAATTAAGTTGCAGTTTTCAATGAGACAGGTTGTGTTTCAAGAAACTTGCTTAGAACTAGGTATAATGGACGTTCGTGACATTTTGAGTAATAATGACGAAATTTTAGAACATTTTAACAACCCCCTGGTTAGTATTAGAACCGCTAGTTTTAAACCTTAGTTTTCCCAAAAGAAGTATTAGAAAATATCTAAAAAAAAATCAAGCCAAAAATTTTGCATACATTGGAAGTGGGAATATACAGGGTGGGGCAATAGTGCACCGGACCTCGATATCTCGAGTTCTACGATAGCTAGAACTTTTTTGAAAAACTGGAAATTATTTTCGAACATACAGGGCGAGCCAAGACGACATTACAGGACCGAGGTTTTTTTTAAATGGAATGCTTTGTATATCAGTACATTTTTTGAAGCCTCTTTCTAGGTTCTATTCATTCCTATATTAGCATTGAACATCTCCCAACCATTTGGATGCAATGAATTTTTTTGTTAAAATAATGCAATCTGCAGATGGATATTAAAAAAATCACCACAGTCACAATTATGGGTTTTAAGAAAAACTTATGTGAATACCAGTTACGAGACATCTAATTAATGTTTTTGAATCATTTTCATTTCCTAAACATGTACAGGGTGGCCAAAAATTATTTTTCAATTAAGAACATTTTAAATAGAATTTTCCTAATTTTTTCAAATGGAACACCCTGTATGTTTTTCGACGATGTGATGTAGAAATGAAAAACGAACATTTTTGTAAGTACTTCCCTAGGGCTAATTGCAACCAATTTCATCTTATTGAGCAATAATTACAAAATTCAAAAATAAACATAGAAAAAGAGGTTTCTTCAAATAACTCAGTAGAAACAACTATAATAAATGTTCCACATGCTGCCCATTTTGATTGACACACATCTCTATGCGCTTTTTAAATGAGGTTCCCACTGTTCCTAAAACTGCTGGTGTGATAAATGTAAAGGCAGTTATTATTCTTTCCTTCATATTTTGTACTGTTGTTAGTGTGTCTCTATAAGCAATTTCCAAGAAATAATGGAAATTCAATTCAAAAATTAAAATGAAAAATTCGAGCATGAATATTATATGACTGTCTCGGCAATAAAATGGACAATGTTTTGATGTATGAACGGAGTTGGAATCTATCTATTTTCGAAAGTTATTGTTATTAAGGAAAATTAGTTGAGAATATTTATTAATTTTGGAATGACCCCGTAAATTCGTCCCTAAGGTCCGGTATTTAGAGTTGTATATGATATGATATGAAATTGTGCCGATAGGTACGCGTCGGAATGAATTGGCTTCACCCTATATATGCAGTCGGAGCACTTATTTCTTTTAAAGTTCGAAAAAATCACTTTTGGCAGGTTGGGCAGGGTAACTTTTCAACAGCGAAAGTTTTGTCTTAAAAGGAAAAAAAATAACTCGAATTGTTTTCGGAAGATTTTAAAAATGCCACTTTTAGGCGAAGGTGCCGGTTAATAGTTAAAAAATATTCACTTATAATTAAAATGCGCGAGGGCTCTATTAGGTGTTTTTTACTTGGAGCTACCAAGAAAGAAGTCGAGATCGATTGTAGAACGCGGATCGGAATCGGATCGAGCTTCGCCGTGCCCGAACTTTTATATTGTCGATTTCGTTGCGTTTTTCGTGCCCCATCGAGTCAGGCGGGCTTGGTCTAAATTCGGTTATTTGCCCCAGCCAGTCAGTGCGTGCACTAACTGCGTAATATCTGAAGTCAATTGATATTTGTATTGGAAATTATACTGTCATGTAGGGTTTGGAATTAGAAATATTTTGGTTTTTTGAATGAACCCTGTATCTGCAGATATTTGAAGAATTGTCTGAATGTATTGCGTTAATTTTTATTTTAAGCTATAAAATGGGCAAATTGAATGATTTGAAAGTTTCGACGATATTTTAGGCATCTTTGGAAATTATCGGTTTGTACTGAATTTTCTCGGAATTTAATTTTGAAAATTGTGGTTTTTTGGTAATCTAAAATATATGGACGCTATTTTTTTTTAGTTTGGCCTACGGGCGGAAAGATCGATTTATTTGGCAAATTTTGTTATTTTTTCGAGTTTTTTGAATTTGCGGAGTATATACTACAACATACTATAACATCACCCATCCAAGCGACTGACTCGACCAACGCTGCTCAATTTCGCTGATCGAGGTCTCGGCGCTTAAACCGACAACCGTACCTCACTTCACAAATCGCCAATATGCATGGTTAAAGTTGTTCTTCTAGTAAACGTAGTAGGCTTTGGATTTTGTAGGAATCTGGCACATATTGTTCCAAAAATTAAGTTCGACAAGCTTTACAAATTTTTAAAAAACCGTGAAAATCGCACACTAAATAAAGATTTTACTGGGTGACTCCAATACAAGTGGATCACGCTGTATTTTTTTCAGAACTTTTCAATAGAATCTTAGTTTTCCTTTTAATCATATGCCGTATGATACTTAAGTTTTAATGAAATTTTGATGTTTCCAACTTGGTTGGCGAGACAGCGTATTGTGCAATGTTTTTGCAAATCATTTAGAAGCGATCCCGCCTCAAAATTTTGGGTAGAGGATTGAAAAAGCTGTTGAAAATTTTTAAATATGATCCGATCAAGAAAAGGTGGTATTACAACCTGATATTTAACATATTATGTACCAAAAGATACAAACTGAAATTAAAAATCCATCTAGCCGAGGTTTTTACAAAAAAATATGTACCTCGTACGTGTTTTGATTGGTCGAATAAACAGATAACCCTTCCTGTTACGTCACTCCCTGGATAATATTTTCTTTGTAAATTGTCCAATTGCACGTTGCAAAAAGACATCGTTTAGTTTATCTGAAAAAAGTTAAATATTAGAATAGACTATAGTGCATATATTTTTCAACTAGATTGGTATTGGTATTATATTACAAATGTGGGGTTTAGAACTTCAGAAATACAAAATGTGAATTGTCTGATTAGGCTGACTTCATTTATAAAACAAAATCAAGCACTCCGTATATTAAATATAAACGTCCGTTTGCTACAAAGGAAGAATATTGAATGAATGTTAAATAAAAACTAACAGGCTTACTCACAGTTCTCTGAAAGTAAAACAATTTAATTATAATACATATACAAAACTTGAGAAAATTAGGATTAAATGAGAAATATTAATGAAGATAGAATTCTGAATGAGCTCTATATGAAAATTAATAATAACCTTTACCCGCTTGTGATTATATTGTTTTATGTGTTACAGGACCGATTGATAATAAAATCTGTGTATAGTAGACAAGAAAATAAGCCGTAAGTCGTCACTAGCAAATCCGTGCATTAAAAACTTCACCATGTGAGCAAATATGTTAATTGTTCAAAATTTATTTACAGGCTGTCCATTTGATCAGTGCACTCGAGAATATCTCACTTATCGGTCGAAAAAAAAAATTATTTTTACGAAAATTGTGCCGATTTATATAACCTACAAAACGGTTTAAAGACATTAGAAATCCATGGCCTACTTTAAGAGTTATGGCGGAAAATATCGAAAATGCGGAAAACGTCTAGGCCAAATATCTCAGTTATTTGAAGAGATACGAGAAAAATTCTAAGGCGAAAATTTTTTGCAAAACAGAGCGTTTCAACGAGGCTTTATCTAATTTTTTTCAAAACCGCTGTATTTTGAGATTTACTCTTGAGGCTGTTAAAAAAATTATTTTGAAACGGGCGGGAAATGGCGCCATTAAATAGAGTATTTTCCGCCTTTTTCAACGATATATGACATACCATATTTATTCATTGGTACTACGTTAGTAATTATAATTTTTTTTTTAACAAGCACTATATTTGCCGTGGAGAAATATGATGAAATAAAATGATACAATAATTCAATAAGTTATTCAAATCTTTGCTATAATAAAACATTAACACAATTAAGAAGAATAAAGCAAATTCAGGTAACAAAAACAAAATAATAGTCAAGAAAGCAACATGGGGCAATGGGCTAGTAGACAATAACGAAAATGACAAAGGTAATAATATAGCATTACAGTATGACTCTTCAATATGTTATAAATATAATTTGAAGGTAGTTTTACCGACTATTATTGGTTTTATTGTAAAACGAATAGGCTTACGATTAGAGCGTATTTAAAATACGGCAGTTTGCCGGTTATCTCGTGACGTAATAGTGTCACAAACTCGCGCATTTAATATAACCTCGACAGAGCCGCACATACGTTTTGCACAACTTTGTTAGCTCCGCCTTTCCACTAGCGCTCGTTTCTCTGCTGATTATGCTATTACGTCATAGCCAATAGAATAGCTAGAACATTTGCGGCAATATCTAACCATTTAAACATAGTTTAAACTTCATGATTTTTTTTACTATAAGGCATTATTAAAAAAATAAAATAAAAAATACGGGTCAACTGTTTTTATACGTAGATGTTATTAAAATAATAATTAAAAAATTGTCTACTTGCCCATTATGGAAAGAATATTAGCAGTTATGCCAACGTATAGAGGTCCTCCATAAAAGCGTTACTCCTTGCTCAGAAAGTTAAAATGTCTTTACCAATAATTAATTTAAGTATAATATCCATTTGTTTGTATTTCATGATTTCACTATTATTTCAATTATTTTAAAATAGTTGGCTATGAACAAACTTGACAATTCTCTCACTCAATCACACTCGTTTAAGAATTTATAATTTTCAAAAATGATTTGCACTCACATTGATCGTTATAATATGTTCGTTACATATTGCCAATGCAATTTTAACTCTGGATTAGCTCAAGTAGAATATAGAAACAGATTTCCACAAGCACTACAGCCGAATAACACTCTGTTCAGAGAGATAGCTACGAAACTGAAAAATAATGGTTCATTTTTAAAGAAGAAGACAAGATTGAACAGTGTTACTGATAATGTAAATAAGGTAAACCGAGTTATTAATTATGTAAGAAATAAAAATACAGAAAATTTGGAAACATCATTAAGAGAAATTCAAATTGCTTGTCATATAAATAAAACAAGTGCTAGAAAAATTTTAAAGAAAAATGGTTACCGGTGGTATAAAGTCAAAAAAGTTCACAACTTACAAGCGGGGGACAAACCAAGGAGGACGACTTTTTGTAGGTGGCTGTTGGAAAAGATGCGTGCCGATCCATTAATATCTAGTAAAATATTTTGGACCGACGAAGCAAATTTTTCCAATAATGGATTTTTTAATCGCAATATTCATTACAAATGGACTTCTGAAAATACACACTGGCATAGACCTACTGGTTTCAAAATCGTTTTCCAATAAATGTGTGGATAGGTATTTTAGGCACCAATTTAATAGGTCCTTATTTTTATGATGGTCACCTCAGTGGTCAAAGGTACCTAAACTTTTTGAGAAATGAATTTAATGACTTCTTAGATGACCTACCTACCTTTAGAGAATCGACACAACTTTCAATATTTTCAACAAGATGGATCTCCTCATCACAATTCCAAGATTTGCCTAGATTATTTAGACGAAATTTTGCCTCAACATTGGATATGTACCAATGGATTTATTCGATGGCCCCCTCGTTCTCCAGATATAACCCCAATGGATTTTTTTCTATATGGGTATATTAAAGATAAGGTTTTTTCGACGACACCGCAAAATGTAGAGGACCTAAAAGCTCGAATTCAACAGGCATATATTACAGTTACCCCCGAAATGCTGAGTAATTTTTAAATGCAGTGCCTCACCGCGCTCGATTGTGCATAAGAAATCGGGTGGACACTTTGAACACTTGATATGATATCTTAAAAATTATTTTGAGGATTAGATAAATATTAATGTTCTGTGTGCTATATTCTTTTTATTATTCTTTTTGTTACCTGAATTTACTTTATTCTTCTTAATTGCGTTAATGTTTTATTATAGCAAAGATTTGAACAACTTATTGAATTATTTTATCGTTTTATTTAATCATACTTCTCCACGGCAAGTATAATGCTTGTTAGAAAAAAAATTATTGGTTTAAAAAAAATGTTTTTATAATTAACGTAGTACCAATGAATAAATGTGGCATGTGATAAATCGCTGAAAAGGGAGGAACATACTCTATTTAATGGCGCCATTTCCCGCCTGTTTCAAAGTAATTTTTTTAACAGCCTGAAGAGTAAATCTCAAAATACAGCGGTTTTGAAAGAAATTAGATAAAACATCGTTGAAACGCTCTGTTTTACAAACAATTTTCGCCTTAGAAGTTTTTTCGTTCTTCAAATAACGGAGATATTTTATAGACGTTTTCCGCATTTTCGATATTTTCCCCCATAACTCTTAAAGTAGGCCATGGATTTCAAATGTCTTTAAACCATTTTGTAGATTATATAAATCGGCACAATTCTCGTAAAAATATTTTTTTTTGTACGACCGATATTAAGTGAGATATTCTCGAGGGCCCTGATAAAATGGACAGCCTGTAAGTATAAACCCAAATCTATCTGTAAATTATTTTTGGAAACTTGTTTGGATAAAAACTCATGATAATATTTGAGAGAGTTAGGCAATCCATATTGTCCCTATTCTCATCGCGTGTTTTTAAAAGCCATTTTGAAAATATCAATAAAACATCAGGAAGTTGAATTTCTAATTCTTCTTTTGTCATGTTGTTAAGAGAAAGAAAGGTCTTTCTTGTTGTCTTATGATCTGATATAGGTTTTTGCAAAATGTCCACAACTCTATGAAGAATTTGAGTGTCCGAGAGATTTAAAGAAAAAGTTTCTTGGGAAAATTTCTCATCTAAACTAACATTATCAGAAACTTTATCTGAAGCACAAATTTTATTGGAGTTTCGTCTAATTTATAAATATATTTGCTTTTACTGTAACATTTTTCGTGGTATTCCACATCATAAGCAAAAAGATCATTATAATTAGCAAGCTGGGAGATCATTTCTGAATCACCTCATCTGTTAGCAGCGTCTAAAACTTTTGCCCGTGTTGATTGTCCTGTACCTGATTGATTAGAAACACATGATTACAAAACCATATAATACAGAGGCTCTAACAGAAAAAAAAGTGATGTTTCAGTAGACCTTTAAAAATATTTTTCTTTTGGAACTCTGCTTTGCACTCCAAACATAGAATTTTAAAGAAATTATTAGAAATTATGTGTGTATATGTTGTATAGGGTTTTTAAGGTCACATTTCCATGAAGGAAATTTTCTGCGGTTTGGAGGGTGTTTTCATCCCCTTTATCTGAGAAATGGAGCAAGAAATTAAATAAAGTATATTAAAATTTGTACTTTCGAGATCAACAGCTAATTTTTTCGTCAGTTCTGAAACACCTGTTTGTATGGAAGTTAATTTTTCTTGTTTCTTTTTCCCGCTCTCTTACAAAATAAACACATTGTGCGTATTTCAAAGCAACAGTACTTCGAGTTGAAGCTGTTCATTTAATCTAATACTCGATACAGTAGAAGGGTTAAAAGGCATTAACTTGGTAATAATATTTTTTGGACTAATATACGAACTTCGACAAGATGCATGAAATTTAAAACGTTTGATACCAGACAATATTGAATAAGAATATTATTGGCAACTCATCTTGCCCAGATTCAGCTGCTTTTATTAAGCTTAGTAATCCTTTTTTTTTGTGGTTTGTTGACAACCATGTCCTTAGAAAAGTCACAAAGATTCCCACAAAATATACATAACAAATTTTGCTCCATTTTCAAAAGAAACTGTAATTATTTTTAACCAAAACTATTCGTCCTCGCCTAGTTTTTATAATATAAAAACTTACTTAACGAAACTTTATTTACCAAATTTCAAAAGATTAATAATAAATATAAAAGAGATTATTCCACTAGATCCTTCGTATGTATATACTCGCTCAGTACATAAACACTGTACTGTACGACTGATCATCGAACGTTAATTACAAAATAAAAGTGCGTATTATTTTAGCTGTGAAAATGACACGCATTAAAAATTCGATTTCTGAAAAACTATGAAACTTGTTGAGCTGAATCGTTTTTTAAAAACTTTTCCATAGTTTTGTCTACATTTAAACTTCATATTTAAATGCAACATTTTGAATAATTGCTCCTTGCTCACGTGGTGAAGTTCAAGGCACCGATTTGCTAGAGGCGACTTTGGGGTTATTTCCTGAAAATTTGGCGAGTGCTGTTAGAAACGCTATAGCTTTTGAGTAAGTTTACAAAAGTTCATAATCGTAAATCAAACTATTGATTTAATAGCGCGATGTATGTTTTAAAAAAACACATTTTTCAAATTACTTCTCGGAGATGAAAAAAAAATCGATCTTGCAAAATAAAAAAAGTTGTAGAAATCCATTTTGGATAGTCAAAGTTAAGCCCTGCAAAATGGTGAAGGTCCCATTTGGTTATACCGTAAAAAAAACTACCAGAAGTAAGCGAGTTAGAACTTCGAGGAGCTATACAAAGTGTCTCATCGGGAACTGAATCGATCGATATAGAGAAAAGTACGCATCAGAAAATTTTGAAAATTCAGATAATTACTAATGTCGGTGTGGAAAATCCAACTAACATCCGCTTATACGAGAAGTCGATACCAACTTGCTTATTTCAAATGGAACACCCTATATATTTTAGGGTTTTCGAAAAGAGCATAAAATTCTGAGTCGAAAATATGTAGCATATCCTGTACCTAAATATAGCCGTTTCAGAGATATTTGACATTTTATAGAAAATTTGAGAGGTGCAACGGTTTGCAAGAACCGTTATAACTTTCTTAGTGTAAAAGATCTTCATTTGCTTCTTGTCACATAAAAAGAACACAAGGAGAACTATGTTCTACAACTGAAATAAATTCAATAATATCATACCAAGTGTTCCGTTTTTCGCGTTACATTTTGTCAATTCCAAACCGCGAAAACTTGTTTAGGTCAAATGAAACCCCCTTATTTTATACGTCATGTTGTGTAAAATTGAATTCCCGTTTTTCTGATATTAGCATTGTGGGGGTTAAAGTTACAACTTTTTGAAATATTTGCGATTTTATTAGAAATTCATGAATTGTTGTAATCATTTCATCAAAATAGCCATGATTAGAAACAATAAGTCATTATCTTATGTCAGAAAATGCCAGCACGTTTAAATTATACCCACGAAGACTTTTTAAATTTGTTTATTATTTATGGAGAATGTGATAAATTAATATCAAGAACTTGCAGCACATTTGCTACTCGATATCCAGAAAAATGGAAACCGTCACCAAACACTGTAAAAGGCAAACTGGAAAGTTTTAAAAATTATGGCTCTGTCAAGGCAACAATGCAAAGAAGAAAGCCTATTGTTGATGACGAAAACATTGAAATAGTCATTCTGGGATATTTTCATGCATTTCCAAGGATGTCATTAAAACAAGCTGCTCTGGAATCGGGACTATGCAAGGATTCAATTCACAGAATCTTATTAAAACATAAGTTTCACCCGTTTTCATTCCATATGGTTCAAGGATTAAAAGAAACAGATTTCCTAAGAAGACAGAATTTTTGTGAGTTTATTCTAATAGGGTCTGAGGGTCACGATTCTTATTTGGGAAATATTATATGGACATATGAAGCAAAATTTACTAAAAATGGACTTTTTAATAGACACAATTCGTATTATTGGAGTTACTCAAATCCTCATATGTTCAGAGAGCGAAACTTTAGGGAAAGTTGGCAGTTCAATGTTACTGTGCCATAAGAAACGATGGCATTACATTTTTATCAGGAAAATTTAAACGGTAAATTAAATTTTCTCTTCTGCTAATATGTATAGGTACATTTTTGTTTTTTTTTTAGGCGAAAGATATCTGAATATCTTACAAAATTTGAATAATAACAACTATTTAGAAAATTTACCTCTCGCCGAACATAGAAACATTTTTTATCAGCACGTCGGCGCTCCCCACATAACGCATATTTAATTAATAATTATTTATAAGAAACTTTTTATGATCAATGGATTACCAATAATGGACCTTTCTTATGGCCTCCTCTCTCGCCCGAATTATCAGTTCTGGATTATTTCATCTAGGGAACTATTAAAAATAAAGTTTATGGGAGCCCATTAACAACCATTGAAGATTGTATGCAAAAAGTAAGAAATGCATTTCAAAACATATCACATGATACAATTAGAAGAGCTAGGTACCTATGAGGAACTAATCCGAAGGTGCGAAAAGTGTCGAGGTTCGAGGGCGGAATTTTGAGCAATTATTAAATTAAAACGAAATCATATTTTAAATTGATCTTATCTCTGCTATTTTAGTTCATGCCATATCTTCAATTCGATTAATAAGCATGTTACAGTGTTAGTATTATTTTACGTTTTTGTGGATATAGAGTAGCAAATGAGCTGCAAGTTCTTGATATTACTTTATCACATTCTCCATAAATAATAAACAAATTTAAAAAGTCTTCGTGGGTGTAATTTAAATGTGCTGGCATTTTTGACATAAGATAATGAACGATTGTTTCTAATCATGGCTATTTTGATGAAATGATTACAACAATTCATGAATTTCTAATAAAATCGCAAATATTTCAAAAAGTTGTAACTTTAACCCCCACAATGCTAACATCAGAAAAAAGGGAATTCAATTTTACACAACTTGACCTAAACAAGTTTTCGCGGTTTGAAGTTGACAAAATGTAACGCGAAAAACGGAACACTTGGTATGATATTATTGAATTTATTTCAGTTGTAGAACGTAGTGCTCGTTGTGTTCTTTTTACGTGACAAGAAGCAAATGAGGATCTTTTACACGAAGAAAGTTATAAAGGTTCTTGCAAACCATTGCACCTTTTTGCAAATTTTCTATAAAATGTCAAATATCTCTGAAACGGCTAGGCTTAGACATAGGATATGCTACATATTTTCGACTCAGAATTTTATGCTCTTTTCGAAAACCCTAAAATATATAGGGTATTCCGTTTGAAATAAGCAAGTTGGTATCGACTTCCCGTATAAGCGGAAGTGCCAGATGCTTGTAATTATTGTTAGTTGGATTGGCCACACCCACATTAGAATTATCTAAATTTTCAAAATTTTCTGATGCGTACTTTTCTCTATATCGATCGATTCAGTTCCCGGTGAGACACCCTGTATTTTACCCCACTAATAGTCAGGAAGGCTGAATCTGCAATCGACATCCAAGCTTTGGCGGTGATTTAGTCAAATTATGTTTGTATTATATAATTTTATTTATAAAAGTGAGCTAAGCGTTGGACAATGACTTTTTCATTATTTTGATATGAAATTAATTCCATTTTTAACGTTCCAGTACCATACACTTAGCTTAAATAAATATCACAATTATTTTATATCCGTGTTTCAATTCAGTTTTATTTCTCTAAAGCAAAATTACATTGCACTAGACCGTTATTTAACAAAGGGCCTGAAAATAAATAAAAAATGAGTGGTAATACTCCATCACTTTTAGAGAGTAACTTGCTTGCCTGTGAGTAAATTCGTGAGAAATACGCAGTAGGTATTTAAAATAGTTGTCATCGCAAGTTCCTTACACAAAAGTATGTAAACAATAACCTACCTTAATATCTATATTACAGCATCTACTAGACTAGTTGTTTCGAGCGTTCACTTGCGTAGGATAATGTTTTTGGCATAATCCAAGTCACTTAAAACTAAGTTACAATTAGCTATCAACAGGTTGACACTAAATTCTGGTGGTTACTTTTGCTAATGTTATCACTAATAATGAAATTATGAGCTTCTCAATAAAACAATTGTATATCGGTAATACAAGTACTCTAAAAATAGACAACTCCAAAAATGATGAGTTCGTTTGTTGTCATAAAACTGATAACGGAGATATCTAATGATAGGAAGACAAGTATATGCAAACAGGTGAAAATGATAGTATGGTTTATGAAGTTTCTTCAAATAAATAAATAAATAAATAAATAGTCGTCGTTGTTTTCTGCAATATATCTATCAATAAAATTGTAGAGACTTTTATTGACTCAGCAATGTTTCTCCCGCAAAACACCCAAGAAGATTAGATTTGGACAGTTATCGCTTATGGGAAGCTTATTCATAGAAATAAGGTCGTGTAAATTTTTATAAATCATTCCCAGTAAGGTAAATGATGGAGGGATATTTGATAGAACAAGAAGGCAACGTTTTCCTGATAAAAACAAATCGAATTTAAACTTAACTGTGATTAAATACAATTGAAATGGATTTTTAATCTCGATTAAGAACTCATTATACATTAACAGTAGACACACATAGGAGGTATTACTTCCCGGCTGTGGGGAGCACTTTCACTGTATCAAAATCAAATGCAAATTTACAATCATGCCGTTTTTCACATAATTTAAATCAGCAATCAAATATCTCGTTTTAATGGTGCAAAAATATACGTCTTCTCATATGCTACTCGTATTTCAAATGGTAGCTCAGTGTGTTAGCGACTGGCTAGCAAACTGAGTTGCCTAGCGAAGTGGGTTCGATTCCCGCAAAGCGAAACAATTTTTCATTAAAAAAATTGCCCCAAGAGTGGTTCGGAGTCCACATTAAACTGTAGGGCCTCGTCTCTCTTTGCCTAGCACAAGATCCTTGAGATCTTCCAGGGGGTTACTTCGGTAACTTGAGAGGCGGTTAAGAAAACATTAAGAAAACAAGAAAACAAAGTATTTTTGAATGTTCAGTGCCTGATATTCGGATACATTTTTTTTATTTCCTGAAGATCTCCTTGTTTATCATAGTTTCAGAAAAAACATATGAAACGTGCTAAAATTTTTCTAAATAATACGTTTTTAGAACAGTTTAGAACAGCAAAATATGTTAAAACTGTTCTTAAGGATGATCTATAGTTAGGTTTTCGGGTTGATAGTTTTGAATATTTGACTTATCGACCATCCTGTCGTGGTCTTCTTCTGAAGCGAAGTGATCTCCGTTGGCCTGAGCTCCTCTATTTATATGCATCGTCAGGAGGCATGGCTTGGTTCCAGTGATGTCGCATGGTAAATGGACCGGAACATTGATTTTCATGTCAACGATAGCTGTAGTCCGGCGTCAAGGTTGAAATTATTTTGATTTTTGTGTATTTTTATGGCTTCTATGTATCTTTTGCGTCAGTAGTATCTCGTGCTCGCCAATCTTTTAATCTCGTCAAATTTTATCCAGTGTTTCTTTGGAATATTCCGCAATTGCAGACTTAGTGATGTGTTCTTTCTTTGTGTGCCTGATATGTTATTTAAGCCTGGTATTAATATGTCTCTTGGTCTCTCCTATGTAAACTTCTCCACACGAACATGGAATGTTATAAACTCCTGGTGAGTCGAGCTCTTCTGGTGGCTCGTATTTAGGAAATTGTTGTCCGATTTTTGTATTGAGTTGTAGATCACTTTGATGTTCTTCTTTGCTAGCACTCTTCCAATACTGTCCGTACAATCTTGTATATATGGTAGGTAAGTGGTCGCTGTATATTTCTTTTCTTCTTTCGTATTGGATATGTTCTGTTTTTCTTTAGAGATGTGTCTTTAAAGTCTGGTATTCCTCTTGGAGATGTTCTTCTTCGCATATTTGTTTTGCCCTGTGTGTTGACGACGGCCTGCTTCTGTACTGGATGATGGTGAGACTGCGCATTTAGATACCTATCGGTGTATGTTGGTTGCCTGTACACCTTGTGTCCGAGTACATCTAGAAACAGGAGCTCACCATCTTTCTCGATTTCCATGGTAAATTTGATGTTTTGGTGAAGGTTGTTAAGGTAGATATTGAAATTCTACAGTTCATCCCGCCCATGCTACCAGATAATGAAGGTGTCGTCCACATATCTAACCAACGTTTGTTTAATGTCGTAGGTGTTCAGGGCGTACGTTTCAAATGCTTCCATGAAAATATTGGCCAGTGCTGGTGACAGAGGTGAGCCCATTGCTGTCCCCTCGTTTTGTTTGTATATTTTTCCGTTGAACTGCAAGTATGTGGACTTTACATAGAGTTCTATCAGATCAGCCAGGTTGTTGTTCACTCCGTTGTGTTGCAATTGTTCTCGGATTAACTCTATTACTTCTTCAATTGGTACTTTTGTGAAGAATGATGTTACATCAAAGCTGACTAAGATGTCTTCTCTTTCCACCTTGTGTTCTTTTATCTGTTCTATAAAGTGGTATGAATTCTTGATGTGGTGTTTCGTCTGTCCAACCAATGGCTTTAGGATGTCGGCTAGGTATCTTGCTAGAGTGTGGATCGGTGAACCCATAGCACTAACAATTGGGCGGAGTGGTACATCCTCTTTGTGGATTTTCTGTAAACAGTAGAGTTGTGGTGTTCGGATTTGGACGGTATCGGTTTTCTGGTCTTCTCTTGGGACGAAGGATTCCTTAATTGCATCTGATATCTGCTTTTCAATTATCTTGGCGGGATTTCTTGTTACTTGGCGATAGGATGGGTCGTCTAGTACCTCTATTACTTTCTGTTGATAGTCTGTTGTATCCATTAATACAGTCCGCTGGCGTTTTCTTTGAGTATTTTCAGGGCTTGTATTTCTTCTCTCGTTATATTTAATTTTGGCGGTTTGAAATCTTTTAGAATTGCTGCTGATAGTACTCTGATTTCTTCCGCGTCTCCTCCTGGTAGCTGGTAAAGTGTTGTTTCCAAAGCACTTACTAGGTCTTCTTTTGGCAATAACTTTGGGGTGATTGCATAGTTGCATGAAACCTCTGCAGAAGACTAATGTTGTGTCGGCATCTAGTGGTAACGATGACAGGTTTATAACCCCCTTTTTGCTTTTTAGCTCAGGGGTTGTCTATTGTAGATGTTCTCGAACTTTTTTCTTGTATTCCTGCTATTCTTGCTTTGTCGGTAGAAAGTCTATCGATTGTTGACTATGTTTCGTGATCCAGAATTCCAGTTAACCGAAGGTGGTGACGCTACAGCTGTATGGACAGTCGTCTAGTTGCCTCCTACTGTTCTGAATTCTTTCCCTAAGCAGATCTTGGCTAGGCTGGTTTTAGAATATTGTTGGTCTTCTTTGTTTGTATATGATGTTTGATCTTCAAGAACGTTGGCATCGTCTTTTTCTCCCTGCAGCGACACAAAAAGGGTAGTTGACTTAGTAACTGCTTCAGAAGAAGGATAATATGGAGTTTAAGAGCAAATTGAAAAACAAAGTGCTGTCTGGTCAAAGCCGCGTAGCAATAAGTTCCGTAATTGAATGAGGCTGAATCTGGCAGATTTTTTATTCCATTATCGAAGGTCCAAGAACGAGCGGCTAAGGCAACTGAAGTTTCTTTACATTCCATTCAAACCATAAAACGCGAGAGCAGAGAAATTCAACGAGGGGAGATATCCATATCCAAATAAAAAATGAATAATTCACAACACTAAGGTAAAACATAATATTTTTAGTCGCAATCTCCTCTATAAAATCCTTATTTTACTATAAGGAACGTAACCAGACTGCAACCAACAGCTACTCTCCGGGCTATGTGCCCCGCCGAGCGCTGAATTACAAGTTACAAGTCTGGCGCGTTAAGTGTAATAATTGCATATTACCATCAAAAGGTTAATGCTTCGATTGCAACAAACACCAGCCGAAAGACTGATCCTGCTTAAAGGAGCTCTCTTGCCAGCCGTCACACACCACTTGCAGACTGCAGTTTCGAGCTGTTGGCTCTCGTCAGTGCAAGGTAGGCATGTGACGACCGGCACGAGGATCCTTTGACTACTTGGTACATCCCAGTATTTTTACAATAGCGACATGTAAAATAGTCAGCAGGCGCCATTTAGCGGTCCAATGTCTGTTGCAATCGAAAAATAAATTGCCTGACTGGGCTTAGCATAGATCAAATGTACTTTTAGAGCACATTTGCACTATTGGCTACTGGACTAGATTTCTTAAACGACGTTTCGGCAGAACCACAGCTGCAATCATCAGGTTCTTGCTGACAGCTGCTTACTGGTGCTCTTTGTTGCCCAAATTGAACCAGTTCCATTCTAGGAGTGGTATCAGCCACGCGGGACTACACCCAGCAATTTAATAATTATTTTGTATTATTATCCAACTTCTATCTTGTTAAGGTATGACTGGATGACTTTGACCGAGACAATTATAGAAAAATATCTGTTTCGATTTAATTATGACTAAGCGCCAATTTTGAAACTCATACTCTACCTCAGATTGTACTCGAGATACTTAGTATCTGATTATCTCTTTCTAACAGATATCTATCTCTGTTCGTTTTTTGCGCATTTCGCACGCAAAGCTACCTTCTGTAAGCTGTAGGTGCTTTTTCTACATCACGGTAAAAAAAAATACAAGATCGTGTTTAATTATTTTATTATTAAAAAGTACATAAAAATCTGAATTATCATTGCATTGAATTTGCATATACAGAGTACGTAAGAAAAACTATAGGTCGGTCAATTAAGTTACATGACGTAAGTACAGATTTTCAAGATAACTGACATATCGCTCCCGACCTGGTATCCCCGCAATTGAATGGGGTTAAGCTAAAAACCGAAACCAATTCCAAAAATAGTCATGATAAGCTAGAATGTGTTATCTTAAATTGGGGTTGTGATTTTCTAACGTCACCCGAAGAAAAGTTCATATTTATCACAAGTTCTAGCTTAATATGTTACTTAGTTTCCTAGTGATTTTTTCGGGAGCGAAGTATCGTCATGTAAGGGGACATTTAACATCAGATCACATTTTCCAATTACTACGATGCATCACTTCGGTTGATAAGGCGGAAGAGTAATAGCTTCATTGTATGAAGGTGGAGCTAGAACAAAATGAAAAACCATATAATAATAATATCGTCTTTATTTAAAAAAAATGCACATAATAATAATAATGTATATTTAGATATTTAATGCTCATAGAGCAGACCAAGTTTAGCCAAGTGGCTATTCTTAAAAGAAGAAAAATAATATTATACAAATTCCAGAAAAATGGAATTCGACGTAAAGTTCTTCTATGATAATGAAATCCCTAATGTTAAGAAAATTTTACAGTCCCTGAATGACGATGAACATATACCGAAAATGGGCAAATCGATGTTAAAAAAATGTTTGATCGATATGAACTTTGTATTTGCAAAAGGAAAAAGAAACAGCCTCCTACTTGAGAAAAATGATATTAATTGTTGGCGAAGGAATTATATTTAGGCAATTAGAGCTGCCCGTGAAAGAGAAAGAAAATGAAATTATTTAGATGAGACGTGGTTAAATGAAGGACATACTGTAACGCAATTTTGGTAAGATAGAAATGTAAGACGTGTTTGTCAAGGCCATATGGAAGATTGGTCAACAGGATTAAAAATGCCGACAGGAAAAGGAAAACCCTTAATAATAACGCATATGGGAACTGATCCAGGATTCGTGGAAGATGGACTTCTATCGTTCGTGTCGAAAAAAAGTGGCGATTATCATTAGGACATGAATTCGGGTATTTTCGAGGAATGGTTTGCAAAAATTCTCGCTAAGATTGAACCCGGATCTGTCGTTATTATGGATAACTCCCCGTACCACAGTCGATTACTGGAAAAATTACCAACCAATGCATGGCGAAAAGCGCAAATTCAAGAATGGTTAGATGGTAAAGGTATCCTATTCGATTGTGCTTCGCTGAAAGCCGAACTGCTAACCCTAGCGAAACATCATTCGCCGATATATGGAAGAAATATATTGTGGATGAAATGGCTAAAGCTAGAGGTATTGAGGTATTACGGCTGCCGCCTTACTACTGTGAACTCAATCCTATTGAGCTTATTTGGGCTGAAGTGAAGGGGAATGTTGCAAGAGAAAATAGAACTTTTAAATTAAAACATGTAAAAGGCCTTCTATCCAGTGTATTAAAAAGAGCTACAGCTGATTATTTGCAAAAATACATAGGGCACGTTAAAAAAGTTGAAGAAAAAATGTGGAATACGGATATTCGAATTGACGCAGTGATTGAGCCAATAATAATAAATGTAGGAGCCAGCAGTGATAGTGAGAGTGACAGTAGTGAGTGATAATCTGTGATAGTGTCATGTATTGATTGTGATATTATGAATTATTTATTGTGGAAAATTATTGTTGGTAAGTTCTGTTTTTTATTATATTATTTTAACAAGAACGTTTATTTATGTTGTTATAGAACAGTTATTTATTTTTAACTTTGGTATCTTTTGTTTTTAATTATTCTATTTTAACAAGAAAGTTTATTTATGTTGTTAGAACAGTTATTTATTTTTAAGCTGTAAGTCTATTTATTTATTTTCTTTTTTAACCTGTTACTCCCTAATTAATAACCCTGTTACCATCCTTTCCCGGCAAGGACTATGCTCACGCCTCCACGTTGGTCCTTGCTGAGCAATAAGAACAATTGGCATAGTTGAAATTTTTATAAACATCAACCATTCTACAGTTTTAATGTCGGATTACATAAGTATTCCGCTCCTAATAAAATTATGCCTGCCATTAAAATTTTTCTTAAAAGAACTCCAATTTCTCTTTTTAGCTGAATTGAGCGTGAAAACAAATTTAATTATATTTATTTTTTATTTTAGGAAATACTATTATTTTATATATACCTACATAAATACGTATGTGGCGCCACTGAATGCCCGGAATATACGATTTCTTTCTTTCTTTCCAAGTTTGTTTATGACTGAATAGTTAGTCGAGCAAATTATTAGGTATAGAGGCGGCACGTTAAATCATTTACTTTATGCGGTCGACTAGGTCATTAAAATTGTTTGTTGTAGTCGTGGTTTCCATTTCATGTAGGCGGGTAAAACTATATATATTTCTCTCGATTCAATGGGATTATATGGTAGAGCGAGGTGTCTCTTTAGTATCATATAAGAGCTACTATCCTTCGACGAGAGTGCCACTTATTTTTTGCGTTACTGACTCGAGATTTATGCTTCATTTGGCGACGAAAGGCTAAAGACTTAAACTCATATCAGGTTTTACAGAATTGTACAGCATCGTAGCGAAGTAAGTGAAACTTCGTTAGAAAAGAGCAGTCGAGTGACGAGGAATTAATTGTGAGTGTATATTGATGCCCTAATATTACAGTTATGCAAGATATTTCTGAGATGAGTTTTTCTCTAAGATACAGTGGCTACAGCATTTTTATTAAGCCCAAAAAAATAATTTCACGCATAGTAAATCATGATTAATAGTATCAAATGCTTAGAAAAATCAAGTGATATTGAGACAACTACCCTCCTTTTAACTAAGGCCCGTACTTTCGAAAGCCAGATTGATGTAGGGGAAAAAATTTATGCAAATTTAAATAAACAACAATTTGACTATGCACAATATTCTCTAATATTTTGGATACGGCTGATAATGGACTGATGGGACGCAAATCTTGAATAATTGTAGGAGTGTTTTAGTTTAGGAACTTGGCAGACTAGGGAATCTCTCCATTTAATAAGAAGTAACCTTTCTCTAAGCATATATTTATTAGTTGAGTTATATGATTCAAAATAACCGGAATATATAATTTAATCATAAATAAACTAATTTTATCGATACGAGCAGCATTAGATCGTAAGCAGTTAATAATTTTTATAACTGCTTCCGGCCCAACGAATGCACAGCTAAAACTGAGCTCGCCGCTATATCTATTGTTGCTATAATGCAGGATTGCTTCATCAGAAAGACCATAATTTCCAAAGATACTTATAAAATAATTGTTGATAGCAGCTGAATCTTGTAAAGTAGGAGCAAGCCGACTAATATTGTTTTGGTATGAAGCTAATTTTAAATTTTTTATTCCCTGCCACAATCTTTTTTCATTTTGATTCTGAAGGTAATGCAGATACGCTTTTTCCCCATTTTTATTGATGCCAGAGCAAAATTTCGCCTGGTATTATAGCTATTCCAGTTCTCTTCAGTTTTATTATTTTTATATCTACTAAAAGCTTTGAAATTTAAAGCATTTAGAAAAGGGTAAATCTTTGGCCATATTAATTTGAATTTTGGCAAAATTACTTCAGGAATGACTGTCGTTTGCATGAACTAGAAGTTTTACAGACCCATCTAAGGAACATTTCTTTAAAAAAAATAAACTTTCTAATTTGACACTTCTACACTTTCTATCAATTTACACAATAAAAACGCTCGTTGACAATGAGAAATACAGCCGGAGGAAGGAAGAAGGAAAGGAGAAGGGTGATAGGGCAGGCATGAATATCAGATTCGTGTTATATTAACCAGATTTGAGTTTTATGTAGCAGAAAAAAATAACTTATACTTACGAAATAGTTCATTGGCATCACCTCCTGGAAAACAATCAAATTTAGTATCTAATCAAAAAATTTAGTAGTGGTTTTATTGATTATACCAGAAATAGGGGAAATAATTTGGACAAAGATTCACAGACAACAATGAAATGTCTAAACAAGTCTACTCCGGTATTACTCCTATCAGTCCTATCTCGTCTATTTTTACACAGAACAAATACCTCTCTACAATAAAGGTCTCATGATATTTGGTACTGTTTTTAACAATATTTTTTTAATTCTTCGAATGAATATATTTGTTTATCAACAGCACAAAAATATCTCCTGCGCGACATCAATAGTAAATAATGTGTTCATAATATGCAAAAAATATTAGAGTCCCAGTATAAACCCCTTGGATATACACCTCTTAACGTATGTAAGAATAAGGCTACAGTCGAAAAAATTGACAATTTACATAATTTTACTTTTACAAATAAACAAAAAACTTTTTTTCCTTTCTGTCAAATTTTTTGCTGCTTGGACAGTTCAAAAGTAGTACAAATAATTAATACCAACCTGTGTTGCTGTCGGGAACATCTTCTAAACTAAAATCTTCGGCTGCTGCTAATTCTGCCTTGGGAGGCGCAGAAGCTACATCCTCCGGCGGAGGAGCACTCGGTCCTGACGAATCCTTGGGGCCGCATGTTGCAGGAGCAGGCAAAGTAGGGAATGCAGGAGGATAATCAGTAGAGGCTATGTATGGTGGTACAGGTTCTGAATAAGGTACACCTAAAATATAAATAATAACAGCTTAGATCGACTACATGCTATAACGATTCCAACGAATGAGGACATTCAAACATAATGGCAAGTGCCAGTGTATTAAATAATATGGAGGTCGACAAAGAGACCTCACTGGTATGGCTGAAGGGAGGAATGCTACACCTGGAAACCGAGTGATTTATAACAGCCATTTAGGATAGAATTATCCGTACTAGAAACTATGACAGAGACATTCTTAAAGTCCCCAAGGTGAATGGTATATGCAGAAAGTGTAAAGCAGTAGGCGAAACTATTGAACGTCACTGGAGACTGCTCTGCGTTGGCCAAAGGAATGTATTTAGGCAGCGCAGATCATACACATAGAGTTCACACTACTAACTACTACTACTAAAATGAAGAAACATCGCTATGCTCAGACAGGCCAGTTCATTCCGGTAGAACTCTAGATCACAACCGTCCTGGCATGTTGGTGATAATAAGGCTACCATTATTGATATCGGATGCCAACTAACCAATAGCTTGCAGAAAAGGAATCAAGAAGAATGAATCAGAGAATCAAATATAAAAATTTGGCTGCCGAGCTTCGGCACGTATGGTGGTGATTGGAAGAAGTGCTAACAATCTAGGTGATAACACCAGCTACATGTGTGGTGACGAAGAGGTTCTTGAAATACTTTCAAATACTTTTTATCGAGAGGCCTTGTAAAGATAATCCAGACGACGCGACGGTGATTCTTCAGACTTGTCACATCACGAGAAAGTTTTTGAATGATAAAGGATAGACATCTAAATATTAATTGGATGGAATCTGCGGTAGGTTCTTGATGAAACATATTTAATAGAATAATTATAAATATTCAAAAGAATAGTTACAATACGCACTTGGTTTCATTAGTTTTGTTCAGATTTCTCTGACGTATGTTTCGGCCTTGCGACCATTATAAAAGAGTCTTAAAAACAGTTTTTAAGACTCTTTGATAATGGTTACAAGGCCGAAACATATGTCAGAGAAATCTTCTGAACAGAACTAATGAAACAATACACCAAGTGCGTTTTGTGACATCTAAATAACCCATCTTAATAATGGGATGGGATGAATTTCATCACCATTAATGTCTTTGAAAGTTTTCTAGCTTCAATGGAGAAAGCGTGCCGATTAAGCCGGTAATAATGATAGTGATAGTGCTAGTGATGAAATAGTTGATATTTATAAAAGGGGAGAAATTTTTTACAATAAAAACTAATCCATGTATTTTATATTTAATACGAATAATATTTTAAAATATTAAATACGATGAGGACAACTATGATACACGAAAATAACAATATAACAATAATTATAATAGAACTAAGTAATTAATAAAAAATATTTAGAAAAAATTAAAAATATCCTGTGTATATCAGGAACCAAGAACTATAATGTAGAGGGTTATTCACTATATATTGACCCCCCTCCCCTTTATCTCTGTTATTATTGAAAATAGAAAGAAGCTTTCGTATAAAAGTCGTAGGATCTTACCTACATTTTATTGAAACGTGATTAAGAAATATCATGCATAGGTCACGTGATACGAAATAAATATATGGTTTTTTAAATGGAACACCCTATGTATTATTATATTTTCGAGAAGCCTTTTTTCCTCTCATTTCAATATACAGGGTGTCTCACCGGGAACTGAATCGATCGATATAGAGAAAAGTACGCATCAGAAAATTTTGAAAACTTAGATAATTACTAATGTCGGTGTGGCTAATCCAACTAAAATAATTACAAGCAGCTGGCACTTCCGCTTATACCGGAATATACAGAAATTTTCCAGTATGCGTTTTACAGTGTTTGGTGACGGTTTCCGTTTTTCTGGATATCGAGTAGCAAATGTGCTGTAAGTTCTTGATATTACTTTATCACATTCTCCACAAATAATAAACAAATTTAAAAAGTTTCCGTTGGTATAATTTAAACGTGCTGGCATTTTTTGATATAAGATAATGGCTGATTGTTTCTAATCATGGCTATTTTGATGAAATGATTACAACAATTCATGAATTTCTAATAAAATCGCAAATATTTCAAAAAGTTGTAACTTTAACCCCCACAATGCTAATATCAGAAAAAAGGGAATTCAATTTTACATAACTTAACGTAAAAAAAATACAAGGTGTTCCATTTGACCTAAACAAGTTTTCGCGGTTTGAAGTTGACAAAATGTAACGCGAAAAACGGAACACTTGGTATGATATTATTGAATTTACTTCAGTTGTAGAACGTAGTTCTCCTTGTGTTCTTTTTACGTGACAAGAAGCAAATGAGGGATCTTTTACACGAAGAAAGTTATAACGGTTCTTGCAAACCGTAGAACCTGTCAAATTTTCTATAAAATGTCAAATATCTCTGAAACGGCTAGGTTTAGGTATAGGATATGCTACATATTTTTGACTCAGAATTTTATGCTCTTTTCGAAAACCCTAAAATATATAAGGTGTTCCATTTGAAATAAGCAAGTTGGTATCGACTTCCTGTATAAGCGGAAGTGCCAGCTGCTTGTAATTATTTTAGTTGGATTGGCCACACCGACATTAGTAATTATCTAAATTTTCAAAATTTTCTGATGCGTACTTTTCTCTATATCGATCGATTCAGTTCCCGGTGAGACACCTTGTATAATATTGTATAGGTCTATCTTAAATACTTCTTTTAACATATTTGACATTCAAAATGCAAATGAGCTGCTTTATTGCAAGAGGATTGAGCCATGCGTGTCAAAACACACGTGAAACAAAAATAGCAAGGTAGGCCACGAAAATAATTATTTTATTGTTTATTCAATTTTGACGTTTCAACCCTTCATTATTAACATTTACTTAACCAAAATGAGTTATAGTGAGGCTGAAAAGGTCGAAATATTTTTCCTTTATGTAAAAAATTATAAAAATAAGTATGCCGCAAAAAGAGAATACATAACATTGTATCCGAATCGAGCGATTTCTAGTGTTTTTGAATGTTTATCGTCATGTAAATAGGATCCATAGTTTTCCAAGAAAACGGCGGAACCTTACAGCAAACGAGAAAGAAGATCTAGATATATTGTTATATTTTGAAGGTAAAAAAATAATTTATTATAAAAATAGATCAGTACTTTATTTTGATATTTGTTTTAGAAAATTCGGTTAATAGTTTATTAAATGCCTGTCGTGAAATGGAAAAAAGTTGTTCGAACATTCAAAGAACGTTGAAGGGTAAATCACAAAAGATCTTTTAATTCGAAGTGAAGTAAGGCTGTTCGAAGTCAAACGACCCCGTAAAACAATCTACAATATACAAAGACCAAAAACGTAGAAGATTGGAGTTTTGTCAGATCATGCTCCATGAATTAGATAAAAATCCTGATTTTTAAAAAAAATTATGTGGACAGATGAGTCAAGTTTTCCCACTGCGGGAATAGAAAAACAGACGTTCCTGGGAGAATAAAAACCAAAGACAGAAAGGTCAAGCAAATTAAAAAATGGGGTAGAAAATCAATCCACGTTTGGTGCGGAATTTTTCAAAACAAAGTAGTTGAGCTTTTTTTTATATACATTTATTTAACGTCGACCTATTTCCGCTACTGAGGCCTAACACCGACGCCTGTAGACGAGCTACCCCCAACCAGGAATTTTGCCGAACCTCTTCCCTTAAGAAGAGTAGGGATCTTTTACTTGCCTAACATTTAATAGACAAGGGACCGACGGCTTTACATCCCCTCCGAAGGATGGTATATCTCCTATACAACCCTCGCCTAAGGTTGTATAGCTTCCGCGCATACACTGATATACAAGCCGCTGGAAGATGTGTGAGGCGAGGACGCGGTTTCCGTTGGAATGGTCACCCATCCAAGTACTTACCGCGCCTGTCGTTGCTTTACATCGCATACCGAAGTATGTACATAGTAAAGACGCACCTACGCTCGCCCCCCCTAGTTGAGCTTATACTTTATGATTTTATTTCTTTACAAACATATCTCGTAATAATTTTACCAGAGGTAGATCGTCTAATTTAAGAGTTCCCTACGGACGTATTGTCTAGGATTGACATTTCAACGTTGATAGTTATCAAACTCTAGACATTTCGACCATCTTCTCGTGGTCTTCTTCTGAAGCGGAGTGAGCTCTGTTGGCCTGAGCTCCTCTATTTATATGTATCGTCAGGAGGCGTGGCTTGGTTCCAGTGATGTCGCATGGTAAGTGGACCGGAACATTGATTTTCATGTCAACGATAGCTGTCTCCGGCGTCACGGTTGAAATTATTTTGAATATTGTGTATTTATGGCTTCTCTGTATCTTCTGGGCCAGTAGTGTCTCGTGCTCGCCAATCTTTTGGTCTCGTCAAATCTTATCAAGTGGCCGGTGTCCTCTGAGTGTTCCGCAACTGCAGACTTAGTGACGTTTTCTTTCTTTGTATGCCTGGATATGTTCTTTACGCCTGGTATTAGTATGTCTTTTGGTCTCTCCTATGTAAACTTCTCCACATGAACATGGAATGCTATAAACTCCTGGTGAGTCGAGCTCTTCCGGTGGCTCGTATTTAGGAAATTGTTGCCCGATTTTTTGTTTTGCGTTGTACATCACTTTGATGTTCTTCTTTTCTAGCACTGTTCCAATCCTGTCAGTATACAATCTTGTATGTATGGTAGGTAAGTGGTCGCTGTATATTTCGTTTCTTCTTTCGTATTGGCTATGCCCCGGTTCTTGATGGCGTTGTTTATGTCTATATCCGCAGAAGAGAATCCGGAAACCTAACCATGGATCATCATCAGATCCGCGAAAGCCTTAGAACCAAAAAGAACCAAAATGTCAAGAAGTATTTAAGATATACATATTACATACATTATTACATTACATACATATTTATATACAATATTATGTATTTGAGATCAGGGGAAAAAGAGCTTCTTGAAAATGAAATAATATATAGGGTGTTCAATTTTAAAAATCACATATTTATTTTGTATCACGTGACCTATACATGATATTGTTTTTTTATTCACATTACAATAAAATGTAGGTAAGATGCTACAACTTTTATACGAAACTTTCTTTTCTATTTTCAATAATAACAGAAATAAAGAGGGGTCAATATACAGGGTGTCCCGAAAATGGTGGGCAATCTCTCGGATTTGGGTAGAACTAGTGAAAATAAGGTCACAAGTTCGTATATTTTCTTTCCCCCGAGGTACCCCTACGAAGATATTCGCTCTTGAAGTTGAAAGTTAAAAATCGATTTTTCGCGATAACTTTTTTATTGTTCAGTCGATTTTAATCATTTTTGGATCAGTATCATATTATTTAAGTCGAGGTGGTAAAAAATATGATATTTTTTTTGAAAACAAAATCTGAGAATTATATCGCTACTTAGGTCGATTTACGCCAAATGACGTAAACAGGGGTGCTCCGCAGACAACACCTACCTACTGTTGAAGTAGAAGAGAACGTATTGGATGCAGTCGCTGCGAATTCATCTGTCAGTATCAGATCATTATCATTACAAATGAATGTCCCAAAATCGATCGTGGGGGTACCTCGGGAGAAAGAAAAATATACGAACTTGTCACCTTATTTTCGCTAGTTCTACCCAAATGCGAGAGATTGCCCACCATTTTCGGGACACCCTGTATAGTGAATAACCCTGCTTTGAAGTCAGCTAGATGTACTTTATCTCCTATTACGAAAGTCCAGAGAAATCGAAAGTGCCCGTAAATCGACCTTGACAGTGTCTAAAATGGGCGATAAGTCGATTTTTCGTGAATAATTATGTATATGAAAGTAAACAAATTACCTCCAGTTGGAAATTAGTTATTTTGCTGAGATTAATGTTGATTACCTGTATTCTGAACTTGTCCTCGCTCCCTAACTGGAATATTTCCCATGACAACGGTAGAGGTTATCTCCAAATTGTGGTGGCAGCCTGGTAAAACGGCTGTAACCTACAAAGTGTTATAAATATATGGGGGAAAAAAATTTTCAAGGTTATCGAAGGACATCAATTTTCGTTTTCATTTAGTAATTTCTTGGTATAGAAGATCGGTTGGTATAAAAATTTAAAAACAACGTCATCGCCGTTTACGTGGTGACGTCAAGATGTTTATCTGAATAGGACCGTTTAATCTTTTAATAAATTTTTGTCGTACAGAGACCCAAATGGCATTTTTCTATTTGGAGGCTTTAGAAATAGCTCTGAAGACCACACCAAGAATTAGAGATTCTGTGATTGACAGAGTGCAAATAGAACAATTCTACACTAGTTACAGCCAGAAGGTTGAAAAGTAAAATAAAAAAATTTTACAATTATTTTTCAGAAAAATGAAAATTTCGTAGTCATCAAATAGAATGGGGTTCGTACATTTCAAGAATAATGAAATATACAGGCTGTTCTATTTAAAAAAATCCAATTTGATGATGTTTCCGTCAAAATTGGAAGTCAGCCATTTTAAAAAACGCAACTTCCATGATTTATTTATCAGGATATACTAACAACTGTCTAGTCATTCCTGCTTAGTTTTGAATGCATAAATAAGTTAACTGTTTGAAGATTATCGATAATTCATTGTTGTCTACACTTACCGTCATATTTGTCCACTGCTTGAACAATGTACAGAGGTCGAAATTAGGTACCGGGGTGGATTGTGGTATTACCAGCCCAAATTCGTAAGTTCTTTCACCATGAGCACCGACTCCAGTATCGTTGTGAGCCGCCAACAGCTCACGATCGTATTTGCGGTCAGTCTTAGGCGATGTTGTTTTCGATTCAACTGTCTAAAACGGAAAAGTGAGGAGTTAGTCGATCTTCTATCCATCTGAACCTAAACAACATTTATACTACAGAGCAGTTTATTTTCAGAATATACAGGGTGTTGCATCATGAGAGGGACATAGCTTAATAGGAGGTAGAGAACATCAGTGGTAACCGGAACCTCCCATAGAAATGTCTCATTGGGCCTTCATTACGAAGTTACAGGGTGTTAAATAATTTTTGGCCAAACCTGTTTTTTGTCATAACTTTGACAGGGAATGAAATAACAGATTCATATTTGGTGCGGCTAATGTACTAACGAGCCCCAAGAGGTACATGTGTAAAAAAAATATATCCAGGTCCGGACTCACTATAATTTATGTTTCTTCTTTGCATCAATAAAACATCACCCTGTATATATTTTTTTGAAATTTCGATACGATATTCGAAAAGAGCAAGAAAAAACAAACAAAATGGCCTATTTCATTTTTTTGTTACACCTTCGTGGTTATTTAAATACGTTGTTAAATGTGCAAGAAAATGGATTACAGAACCCTATTAAATGAGAGGCACGTGAAATAAATAGTTTTATAACTAAAATTTGCAAAAATTCTATTCAGCCTAGGTGGTCTGGGTGAATCCTAATTCCGGCACGTTTTAAAGGTCCATTTTGGTAAAAAACTGTGGTCCTAATAAGTAATCGGGTATGAAATAACAAAATTTTTAATCAATCACAGTAGGCTTGTTCAAAGTGACAGATAATAAAAAGAAATCTCCTAAACAGTTGAATAATTGTTTGTTAGTAATTTAATGTGTCAATAATCCGCATTTAGTTAGTGAAAACTTGTGAAAATATTTTAACTATGCCAGTAAAATTTACAAACGTGGAATATGCTGACATAATATTCATCTATGGTTTCTGTAATGGAAATGGTAGGTCGGCGGAAAGAGAATATCGGCTGCGTTTTCCTGGTCGTGGATGCCCTAATCATAAAACCTTTAGTACGGTGTTCCAGTATGCAAGACAACACGGAAAGTTTCCTACTTCTGCAGTTGTGGAGCGTGTTTTACAACAAGGTGTGCAGGAACAAAACAATATTATAAACGTAGTTCAAGAAAACCCAAATATGAGCACTAGACGAATCAGTTTGGCAACTGGTATTCCTCATTGGCGAGTATGGAGAACCCTAAAAAGAGAACGTTACCATCCATATCATATCCAGCAGGTACAGCGTCTTTAACAAGGCGACGATATCCCCCGCCTGGCATTTTGTCATTGGTTGTCTAACCATCGCCCAGTCATTTACAGAACCTTATTTACGGATGAGGCACAATTTACAAGGGATGGAGTAAACAATTCACGAAATAATCATAAATGGGCACAGGAAAACCCACATGCGGTACGCCAACGCCGTTCGCAACACAGGTTTTCTGTAAATGTTTGGGTCGGACTCGTGAATAGACATTTGATAGGGCCACATTTTTTTGAAGAAAGATTGAATGGTGAAATTTACTTTGATTTTCTTCAAAACATTTTACCGAATATGTTAGAAAATATCGGTATAAGAGGCATGTTGTTTCAGCATGATGGGGCCCCACCACATTTTAACCTTCAAGTAAGAGAACACTTAAACAATGTGTATCCTAATAGATGGATTGGACGCGGGGGTCCACATGAATGGCCACCAAGATCTCCTGATTGTAACCCTTGTGATTACTTTTTATGGGGCCACTTAAAAAACGAGGTTTATAGCATTGAAATTGAAAGTAGACAACATTTAATCCAGCGCATCGTTACAATCTGCGACGAAATACGGAATAATCCAGAAATGATACGTCGAGCAATTGGTGACCTTTCTAAACGCGCAAGAAAATGCACAGAATGTGGGGGAGGACATTTTGAAAATTTACTTTAGTGTCAATTACGTTTTATTTTTAAACACATTTAGTTATTGTTTTGTTATTTATTGTTAATTGAATGGAAAATATTTTATTTATTTAGATTTTAGTTTGTTCTCTTCCAATTTTTATTAAGTATAAAATGTTGATGATTTTCTTGATCAAAGTAACTGGTTGCTTAGGTCTAAATGGTTTAAATTATCTGTCACTTTTATTCTTTGAACAAGCCTACTGTGATTGATTGAAAATTTTGTTATTTCATACCCGATTACTTATTAGGACCACAGTTTTTTACCAAAATGGACCTTTAAAACGTGCCGGAATTAGGATTCACCCAGACCACCTAGGTTTAATAGAATTTTTGCAAATTTTAGTTATAAAACTATTTATTTCACGTGCCTCTCATTTAATAGGGTTCTGTAATCCATTTTCTTGCACATTTAACAACGTATTTAAATAACCACGAAGGTGTAACAAAAAAATGAAATAGGCCATTTTGTTTGTTTTTTCTTGCTCTTTTCGAATATCGTATCGAAATTTCAAAAAAATATATACAGGGTGATGTTTTATTGAGGCAAAGAAGAAACATAAATTATAGTGAGTCCGGACCTGGATATATTTTTTTTTACACATGTACCTCTTGGGGCTCGTTAGTACATTAGCCGTACCAAATATGAATCTGTTATTTCATTCCCTGTCAAAGTTATGACAAAAAACAGGTTTGGCCAAAAATTATTTAACACCCTGTAACTTCGTAATGAAGGCCCAATGAGACATTTCTATGGGAGGTTCCGGTTACCACTGACGTTCTCTATCTCCTATTAAGCTATGTCCCTCTCATGATGCAACACCCTGTATAATACGTATTTAATATATTTTTTGGAGATCTACAAATTTTATAAAATTTTTCTCAGTTTAAATCAATTTTTGAAGGTCCAAATACGGAAAAACTGATTTTTGAAAACTTTGGCTCCCTCTATCTTTTTGGGAACTAACTACAGAGCGTTCGGCTTAAGATAAAAATGTTGCAAATTTCAAGCTGTACAATTTTGACCCTTACACTTTTTTCCCTCCGACGACGAAAATGAGATAAATCGATTCCAGTTTTTTTTTCAAGATGGCGGCTATTCTGAAACAGGTGGGGATTCTCCAACTTGGGACTTTACCTTTTCGACTACCAGCAACAATATATTAAAAATTCAGTATACCAGCAGTTTTTTTGATCTCAAATGACACATTTACTAAAGTATAATAGAAATATACAGGGTGTTTTTGAAATACAGGCGTATATTCAGATTAATCAATCATCGTATTTTTAAAATTGGTCAAACAATACAAAAACCAAAGAAACAAATAAGAAAATGAATTTTGAATATTGCAAATAATTATCGATTATCTAGTTACGAAACTGATCAGTTTCCATATGGTACTTGACCGTGAACTTGTTGCTTATTTTTAGTGCACCGTCGCCAAGTAGCAAGTAGTAGCGGCAACCATCGATAGTTTACGACAGATCTCTGCGTGTTAATAGCGAATTACCGTGTTTAAAAGTTGTTAACGACGGAGAATTTTACAAACATTGAGTGAACAAACATTGTACTTTGTTATGGTGCAGCAGGCACTATTTCAATGTTTTCGTTATCAACAATAGGCTTTCTTCTTTGCAGGCCTTTGATCATATTGATCATAGAATTTTAATTAATAAACTGAACAACTTGGGTTTCAGTGATATACTTGTTAATTTCTTTCAATCTTACCTACAAGACAGATTACAATATGTTCAATATAATGGTTTTAAGTCAAACACGTATGTTGCAACATCTGGCGTACCTCAGGGATCGAATTTAGGCCCCCTCTTATTTTCTGTATTTATCAACGATTTATGCGATACACTGAATTGCAACAAACTTCTCTTTGCGGATGATCTGAAATTATTTAACGAAATTAATACCATAGAGGATTGTGCGAGATTACAAGAACAAATAAATATCATTGAGGATTGGTGCCTAGTGAATAATTTAACGATGAACATCTCAAAATGTAAAGTTATGACTTATACACGAAAGGTTAATCCAATTGAATATTCATATAGTTTTAACAGCATCACTTTATCACGCTGTGAAAATATTAAAGATTTAGGTATACTGTTCGACTCCAGATTGGAATTCACAGGACATATTAATTCGATAGCTAAATCTGCGTTAAGATTACTGGGTTTTGTCATAAGAAATACAAGAAATTTTACTAATGCAGAAGCATTAAAAACGCTATATTTTTGTTTCGTCCGTTCTAAATTGGAGTATGGCTCAGTGATATGGAATCCTATCTATGAGATACACTCACAATCATTAGAATCTGTTCAACGGAAATTTCTAAAATACTTATCTTTCAAAATAGATCATCAGTACCCAGTACAGGGATATCCGAATAATTTAATGTTAATGAGATTTAATATGGATTCATTACAAAGCAGAAGAATTATGTCAAGCTTAATGTATATCTACAAAATTATTAATAATACAATAGACTGCCCAGAACTCCTCTCCCAAATAAATTTTAGAATTCCACGTTTAGGCTCGCGTCAAACTTCCACCTTTGCACTACCGTCAAAACGAACAAATATTCTTGGTAAATCGCCTATTTATGCTATGATGGAAATGTATAACTCTCTTGGCAACCATTGTGACATGTTTAGTCTTTCCTCAGAGAATTATTCAAGAGGCGTAAAACTATCCATTATAAATAGGCCGTAACTCTGTATTTTGTATTTTACAATTTGTACTTTGTATTTTGTATCTCGTATTTTGTACTTTGTATTTTGCATTTTCTATTTTTATTTTATGTTATAATTTATATTTTATATTTTATACTTTGTATTTTGTATCTTGTACTACTTATACTTTATAGTTTATACTTTATTTTATATCTTATATTTTGTAATTTGTATCTTCGTAAAATTGTCCTGTAACTGGAGCATTCTGTTGGGCAATACATTCTTTATTATTATTATTATTATTATTATTTTTGCCTTGACAGAGCCATAATTTTTAAAATTTTCCAGTATGCGTTTTACAGTGTTTGGTGGCGGTTTCCGTTTTTCTGAATATCGAGTAGCAAATGTGCTGCAAGTTCTTGATATTACTTTATCACATTCTCCATAAATAATAAACAAATTTAAAAAGTCTCCGTGGGTGTAATTTAAACGTGCTGGCATTTTTTGACATAATATAATGACTGATTGTTTCTAATCATGGCTATTTTGATGAAATGATTACAACAATTCATGAATTTCTAATAAAATCGCAAATATTTCAAACAGTTGTGACTTTAACCCCCACAATATCAGAAAAGAGGGAATTCAATTCTACACAACTTGACGTAAAAAAATACAGGGTGTTCCATTTGACCTAAACAAGTTTTCGCGGTTTGAAATTGACAAAATGTAACGCGAAAATGGAACACTTGGTATGATATTATTGAATTTATTTCAGTTGTAGAACGTAGTTCTCCTTGTGTTCTTTTTATGTAACAAGCAGCAAATGAGGATCTTTTACACGAAGAAAGTTATAACGGTTCTTGCAAGCCGTTGCACCTGTCAAATTTTCTATAAAATGTCAAAACGGCTAGGTTTAGGTATATAATATGCATATTTTCGAAAACGATAAAATATATAGGGTGTTCCATTTGAAATAAGCAAGTTGGCATCGACTTCCGGTATAACCTGAAGTGCGAGCTGCTTGAAATTAGTTTAGTTGGATTGGCCATACCGACATTAGTAATTATCTAAATTTTTAAAATTTTCTGATGTGTACTTTTCTCTATATCGATCGATTCAATTCCCGGTGAGACACCCTTTATAGACAGGCAAGCAGAAGCCCACATAGTCGTAAATATTGAACTTTTACATTTATTTCATCTTTCTGTGTCAATCGTTTGCTAAAAATTAAAGCATTGGATGGTAGTTGGGGAGATTGTCTCAGTAGTTCTATTCCTCACCCTGTGTGGTGTGGACCGTTATTATTGTTAAACATATATTTCTTAACTTTATACCTATATCTTTGAAATTTGTATCTGTAGCAACATTATATTTAGAAAACTCAATATATTTTTTGAATTACAAATATAAGTAATCTTTTACTGTATTTCAAATTTCTCTTTCAGGTTAATTAAGAAAGTATTAGTTATTTAAGAGTGTTAGATTTATCCTTTTTAGAAAAAGTAGCAAAACGTTCCTCGGCACATTACCATGGATCGTTCACAGCAACACTGCAAACTCAGCTGGTTAAGAGTGTCGGAATTGAGATGCATAAAGGCGAATCTAAATTTTTTTTTCTTTGAATTTTTAAATTTAAAAAATGGTTTAGTTATTCCATCGAGAGTCGCAGAAAAAATATAAGCGTGTATTTCAAAAACACCCTACCCTGTATGAAAGTGTGCACATAATTACCATATCCAACTTAACATCAAGACTCGTAATACTCTCATTTGACAAATTTGTTATTTCCACCTTAACTTGTACGGTTTCACCAGGTACATAAGCTTCTTTTTCGTAGTGAACGTTCATGGTTATCGGGCCGCTGGCACAGCAGCAACAGCAAATCATTTTGTCATCTGAATATGAGACAGGTTCCTAAAAAATAAATAAAGATTTGCTCTCTCTAGAAAAACAACACGCTGGCAGAGCGTTGAAATTATACGAACTTATTTGTTAGTAGAGTCAATCTAGTTTTCCAAAAATTATTAGTAACATCAGTAGTATGGAAATGAGAGAGGCTCGGCGCAGGAGCAGAAGCCGGAGGATGATCATGATCAGTTACCAGATTAGGGGTGGGCGTAATGGGAGTGGTGGGAGGCAATTAGAGGGTAATTACGGGTAATTGCAGTTCGATGAGGATAATTAAGGGTAATTGCAGTAACAATAACGATATTTAAGGGTAATCACAGTAACAATGAGAGTAATTACTGTAACAGTAAGGACAATAAGAGTAATTGCAGTAACAATAAGAGTAATTGCAGTAACAATAAGGGTAATTGCAGTAAAAGCAATGGTGATTAAAGCAATAATGTCCGCCCATCCGTCCGTCCGTTTGCCCACCTATTCGTCTGTCTGCCCGCCTGTCCGACAGTCATTGCATTGTCCTATTGCACTTTGTTTTTCATTACAATGACATAACAAACATTCATTCTTGATTATATCGGGATATCTTGTACTGATCTCTGAGATGAACAATTGCGACCCTGCCATTTCTTTATGATGATAAACAATTGCGACCTACCTGCCTCATCTTTATGCCGATCATCAATTGAGATATAAATTGTGTAGGGTTTTACCTACAGAGATTTAAATGGTTTTTAGTTTATGAAAGGGAGTGCTGGATTGTTACTCTTTAGTGAAATATTGCAATACATTTCAGTACATTTCTATCTACTGCAGTGTATCCTCTTTATGGGCTTTATGTACTTAACACCTTGACGTCACAACTGAGCTAAGTGTGAAATGCTATAAAGCCTACTGTTTGTGTTTTTTATATTATGAAATATGCTTAGCGTTTTGTTGTCGATATACTGACGTCCTTCAGGTACGACAGACAAATATATCATGTTAACCGGCTCCCTAGTAAGTTTGTAACCGGGTTTAGCAACTATGTCAAACTCAATTATGGTATGGGATTCAAGAGTATTCAAATAGGCTCCAGAAATAATGTTACAATCCACCCGTATCATTCGCAATTTCATAATAGTGGAGTGTTGATGCATGATTCTTGTTTGGATGTAAATATATCGATTGAAATCCCAATAGACTTCCAATAAAGTTTGGTTGTGTAAAATCAATGCCATATTTTGACCAAATATCACACTTCAGTGTATTATTGTTAACTCGTAGTTGGAATAACTCTTCATTTTTTATCATTTGGCATTGCTTTTAGTATTGTGCGATATATTTCATCAATTTCATAAGTTTCGCATGGTATATGGAGAACTGTGAGGGCCACTTTTGATCTAGCTTGTAACAAAATCGATTATTCGTCTCGTCTACATTGAATATGGAGTTGCAAGAATAAAATCCAATCAATCCCAGTCCATATCGACTAACAGTATTTAATTCAATGGGTGGATAAAATTCGGCACTGAGCACGCTTAAATGAAAAAGTGCGCGGCATAATTGACGTTATTTGGACATTGTCGCATGAATTTATTGGTGTAGACAATAGCCCATCTCAAACCATAAAATACCCTTGGTTATCTCATCGTAAAAAAATAGAAAGTGCAATAGGACGATTCAATGATTGTCGGACAGACAAGCTGGTGGGCAGATAGACGAACAGGTGGGCAAACGGACAGACGGATAGACGGACATAATTGCAATACACCAATGTTGTGACCTTTTTCATCGCGCATCTCACAGCATCGATAAAATACAATTAGAGGGTTGGGGGAGCTGAAACCCCGCGTAATCGATTCAGCGCGAAAAATTACGTAGGGGAAGATTTATCGTGTTACTGTATCAGAACTGGACTCATTTTCCACTTCCGGACCCGGCCTAGCAGGTCATGGGCACCATCATTGTAGCTGTCATTTTCATGCGTTCCAAAAGGTATAAATTAATGTAATTTATACCTTATAACCAGCACAGCTACGGTCAATTAGTATGCCAATCATTGCATAAGTTCAAAACTTCATGATATTCGTTGTTATAGGAACCTACAGAAAAAATTTCATGCGGTTAACTATCAATTTTTGAGAAGGTCAAAAATGACACATTGGAGCTCGTATGCCACGGGTACAGAGACATCTAATTTGTAGAATGCAGGTTTTCACGGCCGTTGTCTAATGAAGTATGTACGATACGTAGACGATACGTTCATCATATGGCCACATGGGGAATTATCTTTATCTGTTTTCTTCGACCGTTCGAATAAACAGCATCCAAGTATCAAATTTACAATGGAGACCGAGCAAGATGGAGCTTTATCTTTCTTAGATGTATTAGTGAAAAGGTCACACAATGGCAAGCTGGCCCACGGTGTCTACAGAAAAAAAACGCACACCGATCGTTACCTACATGCGACATCTCACCACCATCCACAACAGAAGAGAGCGTTAATTAGAACCTTGGTCCACAGAGCCAACACAATATGCGACGACGATAACAAATCCGAGGAACTACAGAATGTCCAACAAGCTTTAGAGAAGAACGGATACAGTCAAAGCAATATACAACGAATAGTAAATAACCAGAGGAGAACTACAGAAGAAGAACAGCAACAACCAACAACATATGCATGCCTACTCTACGTCGCGGGAGTCACAGATAAGCTGAAGAAGATTTTATTCAAAAAAAAAGTAGGTGTACGGTTTCGAACAGTGAAGAAAATACAGCAGATGCTTCCCTCAGTCAAAGACCCTTTCTCCAAACTGTTATCAAAAGGTGTTTACCAGTTGAAGTGCACATGTGGTAAGAGCTACGTCGGACAAACAGGACGGAGTATCCAGTGCCGAATCAAAGAACACCAGAGAAATACCAGATTTGGATACACGGATATGTCGGCGATAGCAGAACATGTCCATAATAATGAGAACCATAAAATCGACTACGAGGACGTCAATATATTAGACAGGAATACGCACCATTATCCGCGAATCATTAGGGAATCACTGGAAATTATGAAAAACGTGAACAACTTTAACAGAGAGGATGGGTATCGACTTAGTAACACGTGGAGACTGGTATTGCCAAATACTAGCACCGTAGTAAGTCATGGTCAACCAAACACGACGAATGAGCAGCGAAGCGAACCAAGCGCGACCAATGACAAGCGAAGTGAAGCGGCGCCTAGATATATAACGAGGAGTGTAACACAACAAATTCGGTCTTTAGAATCCTTCTGAAGAAGATGACAGGATGATCAGCGAAACGTCAAGTCAAGTTCGACGACCACGGCAAGACCCGGAAGAAACTACTTCAACTAATTTGTATATCGTTTTCATTAGACATTTACGTATCATGCTCGAAAAGCATACAATATGGTATTTACCGATTAATAATAAAAAAATTCGACATATTTTTATAAACTTTTCCCTCATTAGGAGACACCCTAGTCGTACGCCTAAAGACAAAATAAATCAGCTCATATGACTCAATAAAAAAACAGGCATCACGGACGGTAAACTACCATGACCCGCCGAACATCGCTAGCTCCAGGTTTACAGCTTCATTAGAAATACTAGAAACAAAAAATAAACTTACCAAGTCCAAGGAATCTATCATTGTGTTGAAGTCTATAAGTGCAACAACTTTCAATGATGCTTCATCCTCATAATCAAAAGCGAAGGGCCTATCGACTGTAGCTTTGAGCGTGTATTTAATCCAACCATATTTACCGTGGTAAGTTCCAGGTAACTCTTGAGGTAAAATGAAGGAAAAGGGGTACTCAAGTCGACCAGGGCCGAACTCCCCTGTAAATATTAAATAGTACAGTATGTTCTTATACTGGCCAATTCGAAAGGATATGTGTACTGTGTAAGTATTGTTTTTTTTATTATAGAAACTTTATTTAGCAAAAAATATACAAACAATATCGGTAACATATAGTAAACATTATTTATCCTAGAAGACAATATTAATAAACTAACACTAACATTGGTAGGTATGTTAAACTACTAACTAACTATGAAACTATTAAATAAATCTTCACATTTTGCTTGCAAGTAAATTTCCAGCTTATTTAATCTCCTCTGGTAAACTATTGTAATCTTTTACACAATTAAAAATATACTGTTTTTTAGCAGTTCTGTTTTAACCAAAGGCAATTGAAAATGTTTACCAATTCTGGTGTAATGTTCATACTATTCACAATTTGTTTTTAGCAAGTGCTTTAAAATAAAAACGTGCATGGGACCGCCTTGCCTGAACGTATGAATTTATAGTTGCAGAATATAATTCAAAGTCGTTGCAATTCAAGCATTTTTAAGCTCCGAGGAGCGAACTAAATTGATATTGAACTGAAAATACTTCAATAGACAGGCAAGCAAAAGCCCACCAAAATTATAAACATTGAACTTTTTACTGAATCTTTTTGTGTAATCGTTAGCTATAAACCGCACATTGGATGGTAGTTGGTTACATTATGAGTCATTCCGTTCCTCATTATGTGTTGTACACAGGCCAGACTATAGTTTATCAATACATTTTTCTTGAACGTTTTTATAAAACATAATTTTTTTAAAAAGATTTAATATATATTCTTGAACTTTATATTGTCCTTTTCTTGTGCTTTCAAAATTCCTTTTCAGGATAAAATCCGCCCAGGGCTATGACCAACTACTCCCCCTCCCCCTGCACCTGTTGACAAATAGCCAGAGGAGGGCTAATGCGAGACATTTTTGCAGCGGTACCACGAACTACAATAACGGTTTAATAGTTGCTTAAATAGAAATTTCAAAAATAAATAAGAACTATTTAAGACAATGGGGAGCCAGGTACAGGGTATGTCATAACTTACCTGATCCTGCTAACGAAGTGGCCAAATGCAAAAAGGTATTATTTCCTGTATATTGTACTGTTCGAGTTTTTGTCTTTTTAGTCCGGCTGTCGTAGTAACTCTCAGTTCCTGTCCAGCTGGTGTGCTCTGCTCCTTTAAGTTTCACTCGAATCTCTGACAAACAAACAAATATTTCATATTATTGACATATTCTAACAGATGCACTATAGCGGACAATAAAAAGTAATCGATTGTATCCATCGACGACGTATCAATCACAGTATTATTGTTTTACTGTCGGTGTCATTGTCATGTTAAGTATATATATATTATTCTGTTTAATTTTCGAATCGCATTTTTCTAATCTTTAAGTGTCGTTTAGATTGGGCATAAGTATCTGGATTTGTGTGAGATGCTTGTGTATTTGACAAATTTTGATACAGATTCTCATACTTCTTGTCATACATTTTGTGTGCGCAGTAACAGTGGGTTGATTGTCCCTCATACATTGTGTATATGGAATTAATTCAATATACATGACAAATCTCAGCATATTTTTATAATTTGTGTTGGTTTTGGAAGCCGTGACTTATAAAAAATGTCTTAATGAACACATAGTTTCTGAAACAAGACACATCCTCCAATGTTAATTCAGAAATTAACATGTTGTAGGCCCTTGATTTTCCCTGTATTTCAGAAATGTACATTGCCACCAACTTCTTTTTTGATTTATAAATAAGAGTGCATGCACTTAAAAAGAGAAAATTGTTCGCAATTTCGGGGGACATTGACTGGCTTATTTTTAGATGTGAACACTTCATCATATCTCAGACATATATGTATATACAAGTTTTTTAAACAAAGTCTTTTCTGATACGTGTATATGGATGAATCTAAGCTCTGTGAAGTTAGCACTACCACTTTAAAATTTTGAAATCGTTTTGGCCTCATCAATTGTAGCTTTTTTGTTGCGAATTTGTTGCGGTGAGAAAAAATTTGTAGCTCTTTATTTAAAAAAAATAACCCATAGTAATGCTAGCTTCACAGTGAAGATAGCATTACCACTCACAGTGCTTTAAAATTTTGAAATCATTTTGGCACCATTAATTGTAGCTTTTTTGTTGCGAATTTGTTGCGGTGAGAAAAAATTTGTAGCCCCTTATTTTCTAAAAATAACCCATGGTAATGCTAACTTCACAGTGAAGATAGCATTACCACTCAACAGTGCGTTAAAATTTTGAATTCGTTTTGGCCTCATCAATTGTAGCTTTTTTGTTGCGAATTTGTTGCGGTGAGAAAAAATTTGTAGCCCTTTATTTTTTAAAAATAACCCATGGTAATGCTAACTTCACAGTGAAGATAGCATTACCACTCAACAGTGCGTTGAAATTTTGAATTCGTTTTGGCCTCATCAATTGTAGCTTTTTTGTTGCGAATTTGTTGCGGTGAGAAAAAATTTGTAGCTCTTTATTTTAAAAAAATAACCCATGGTAAAGCTAACTTCACAGTGAAAATAGCATTACGGCTCACAGAAATCGCTTTAAAAAGTGCACAAATATTTTCTTATCATAAAAAGAATTTGTTGCGAATTTTTTGCTGTGAAAACATTTGTAACACTTAATTTAAAAAAAATAACCTATGGTGATGCTAACTTCACAGTGAAGATAGCATTACCACTCACAGAAATAGCTTTAAAAAGTGCACAAACATTTTCTTATCATAAGAATAATTTGTTGCGAATTTGTTGCACACGATTAATAGCAAAAAATTAATGAAAAAATGTTTTTTTCTGGTAGTGCGAACTTGATAATTAAAATCGCTTTTAATAATTAGCCCAATAAAACAACGGGAGGTTTGTCGATTTGGATGAAATAATTCAGAGCGGGCTGAAATTTTAGGAACAGGCGTATTTTGTGATAATTTTTAATATATCAAAAGGCCCCACCCATAGACGCCGGCGGAGGCGAGAGGGGGGGAGAAAATAGGTAAAAAAAAATCGGTTTTTCGTAAAAAACTACAAACAAGCAATTTTCGTCACCTTTGAAGTACAAAAAGTACATTTAATAATATTTTTTCACTTTTTGAAGTATCAGAAATTCTCACAGAATAATTTCAGCCCGCTCTGAATTATTTCATCCAAATTTTCCCATTTCATTGGGCTACATAATTTATAAATAAGAACGATAATTTTTTTTAAAACAGATAGCTTTAAAAAAGTGAGCAATCACGACTGAACAATTCCGGGTGCATCGTATAGAAAATAAAACACAAAATGTGCAAGGCAAGTAAGGAAGGAAATTTGCAGATAACAGGTTTCAAAAGATTTTGAGAACAAAACGTGGACTACTGTAATTTATATTGAAAAACAGTAGCAGTTTATTCATAAAAACAGGTATTCCATTTTATTTCGTAAACATTTTACTCAAAAATGTTTTCTAAGGAACGAAAAACATAAATCGCTAGAATTCTAAGGTTGTCATAGAAAGAGAACATAGTTTATTATGTTGAAATTATATTAGAGAAAACTTTATTTGCAACGAATTGTTTCTCGATGCAACAAATTCGTACGCGACACGTAACAAAGTCTCGAAATGAAAAACACATCAAAAAATGCATTTGCAACGGTTTTTGCAGGTGGTAGTCTTAGGCTGCGCTGAAAATTTAAGATTTCATTAAATTTTGCAAAAACTTTTTTCGCAACAAATTGGGTCTCGATGCAACACATTTGTACACCACACGGTACAAATACTCGAAGTGAGAAACAGATGGAGAAATGCAGTTGCAACCATTTTTGGCGGTGGTAGTGTCAGGTTGCGCTGGAAATGCAGCGCATTATCAATTTTTGCGAAAACCTGTTTCGTAACAAATTATTACTCGGCACAACAAATTCGTACACCACACGCTACAAATCGTCGAAGTGAAAAACACATGAAAAAATGTATTTACAACAATTTTTGTAGGTGGTAATGCCAAGTTGTGCTGAAAATTCAACGTTTTTTCGGTTTTTGCTGAAAATTTGTTTCGCAACAAATTATTTCTCGGCACAACAAATTCTTACATCACACGCTACAAATCCTTGAAGTGAAAAACACATGAAAAAATGCATTTGCAACGGTTTAATCGCCGATTTAATCTCTCCATTTTACTGACACTAGTCTTATGATCCCTATGAATAGTGTCTTCGGGGCAGCCATAGTAACTTCAAGGCCTCTAGTGGGAGATCTTTAAAGACCTGCCTCGAAAGGCGGGTTCCTGGTTCTCTGCGGATATCTAGTAGAAAAAAAAAATTGTTCACCAAATGTTGCATAAGTCGGTATCAATATTTGCTGAGAAAAACAGCATTAAACAATAGCCATATTTTATTAAATGAAACATGATTTGATTGAATTCGGGTGTTTTCCGGGTTATCTGCAAGTAGCTTGGTATCCTGGTAAGGCTCCTCATTGTTCCATTAAACAAAGCCCTCATTCAGTGTAAAGGAGGGGAGAGACATGGTAACCTGTTTTGGGACCGTAATCATTATCCTGAAATTTCTAGTTCTAAATATGCATATGTAAATTGAGACTAAATTTGTTCACGAAGTAATGAAATTCGAAACATATTATCCTTGTGAAATTAAAGGTACCATTTAACGTGAAAAGAAATCACCTGAATTTTTACAAATGAATTTATATTTCTTGTTCACTTTGCATATTTTTAAGAAGTACGCCAATAGCAACATTCCCATCCTAAGGAAACCCGTACTTTAGTAAACTAACTTGGTACATTCCCGGAACCTTTCATGGCTTCCTCAAGGCCCGCCTTGAAGAAACCCTTACACAGAAAAAACATGGGTAAATTTTTCTTTAACCAATTGTTTTTTAACATGTTTTTTTTTGCTCAATACAGAATCACTCTATTTTCTTTACCTTCTTTCCACAGAAACGTTTTTCATTGATTATAATGTTGATAATACATCATGTACGATAATTTTATGACGAGAAATTTTAAATGAAAAAAAATCGGCAGCGGCTGGAACCTCCCCACCCGGTGGATCTTTGAAGCCGAGGAATGCACGTGACGTGATAAGTTTCATCACGGAGCAACGGCTCCGCGCATCGACCGTGCCACGCGAAAAGCGATCTTATGCTTCAGATTTGTTTCTTTTTCCTTTTTTCCCACGGAAACGAAATCGAAAGGGTCCAAGTGTGATATATCGGTGAAATCGGAATTTTAACTGCTTTTCATTGATTTGGTTACAAATTGTAAGTAATTATAAAGTAAACAACTTGTTGTGCCAAAACGGCACTAAACGTAATCCGATCACAACCAAAATTTTTTCAAATTTTCTGGAGCACCGAAGCAACTATCATGCAAAGTTTCATCCAAATCCGTTGAGTATTTTCGACGCTATCGTGGTAACACACATACATACGCACACACACATACAGACATTTTTCAAACACCACAAAAACCAATAATTTGTTGCGAAACAACTTTTCAGTATAAACTTGAATTTTCAGTATGACCTGGCATTACCACTGCCAAAAACCGTTGCAAATTCATTTTTTCATGTGTTTTTCACTTCGGCGATTTGTAGCGTGTGGTGTACGGATTTGTTGTGCCGAGTAATAATTTGTTGCGAAACAAATTTTCAGCAAAAACCGAAAAAACGTTGAATTTTCTGCACAACTTGGCATTACCACCTACAAAAATTCTTGTAAATACATTTTTTCATGTGTTTTTGAATTCGACGATTTGTAGCGTGCGGTGTACGAATTTGTTGTGCCGAATAATAATTTGTTGCGTAACAAATTTTCAACAAAAACCGAGAAAACGTTGAACTTTCTGCACAACTTGGCATTACCACCTACAAAAATTGTTTTAAATACACTTTTTCATGTGTTTTTCACTTCGTCGATTTGTAGTGTGTGGTGTACGAATTTGCTGTGCCGAGTAATAATCTGTTGCGAAACAACTTTTCAGTATAAACCGAAAAAACGTTGAATTTTCAGTACGACCTGGCATTACCACTGCCAAAAACCGTTGCAAATGCATTATTTCGTGTATTTTTCACTTCGACGATTTGTAGCGTGTGGTGTACGAATTTGTTGTGCCGAGTAACAATTTGTTGCGAAACAAGTTTTCAGCAAAAACCGATAAAACGTTGAATTTTCAGTACGACCTGGCATTACCACTGCCAAAAACCGTTGCAAGCGCATTATTTCGTGTGTTTTTCACTCCGACTATTTGTAGCGTGTGGTGTACGAATTTGTTGTGCCGAATAATAACTTATTGCGAAACAACTTTTCAGTATAAACCGAAAAAACGTTGAATTTTCAATATGACCTGGCATTACCACTGCCAAAAACCGTTGCAAATGCATTTTTTCATGTGTTTTTCAGTTCAAGGATTTATAGCTTGTGATGTAAGAATTTGTTGTGCCGAGAAATAATTTGTTGCGAAACAAATTTTCAGCAAAAACCGAAAAAACGTTGAATTCTCTGCACAACTTGGCATTATCACCTACAAAAATTGTTGTAAATACATTTTTTCATGTGTTTTTCACTTCGACGATTTGTAGCGTGTGGTGTACGAATTTGTTGTGCCGAGCAACAATTTGTTGCGAAACAAATTTTCAGCAAAAACCGATAAAACGTTGAATTTCCAGCACATCCTGGCATTCCCACCTACAAAAATTGCTGTAAATACATTTTTTCATGTGTTTTTCACTCCGACGACTTGTAGCGTGTGGTGCACGAATTTGTTGTGCCGAGTAATAATTTGTTGCGAAACAAGCTTTCAGCAAAAACCGATAAAACGTTGAATTTTCAGTACGACCTGGCATTACCACTGCCAAAAACCGTTGCAAATTCATTTTTTTATGTGTTTTTAACTTCAAGGATTTGTAGCGTGTGATGTAAGAATTTGTTGTGCCGAGTAATAATTTGTTGCGAAACAAATTTTCAGCAAAAACAGAAAAAACGTTGAATTTTCTGCACAACTTGGCATTACCACCTACAAAAATTGTTGTAAATACATTTTTTCATGTGGTTTTCACTTCGACGATTTGTAGCGTGTGGTGTACGAATTTGCTGTGCCGAGTAATAATTTGTTGCAAAACAACTTTTCAGTATAAACCGAAAAAACGTTGAATTTTCAGTACGACCTGGTATTACCATTGCCAAAAACCGTTGCAAATGCATTATTTTGTGTTTTTCACTTCGACGATTTGTAGCGTGTGGTCTACGAATTTGTTGTGCCGAGTAACAATTTGTTGCGAAACAAGTTTTCGCAAAAAACGATAAAACGTTGAATTTTCAGTGCGACCTAGCATTACCACTGCCAAAAACCGTTACAAACGTATTTGTTCATATGTTTTTCACTTCGACGATTTGTAGCGTGTGGTGTACAATGTACAAATTTGTTGCGCCGAGTCATAATTTGTTGCGAAACAAATTTTCAGCAAAAACGATAAAACGTTGAATTTTCAGTACAACCTGGCATTACCACTGCCAAAAACCGTTGCAAATGCATTTGTTCATGTGTTTTTCACTTCGACGATTTGTAGCGTGTGGTGTTCAAATTTGTTGTGCCGAGTAATAATTTGTTACGAAACAGGTTTTCGCAAAAATTGATAATGCGCTGCATTTCCAGCGCAACCTGACACTACCACCGCCAAAAATTGTTGCAAATGCATTTTTCCATCTGTTTCTCACTTCGAGTATTTGTACCGTGTGGTGTACGAATTTGTTGCACCGAGACCTAATTTGTTGCGAAAAAAGTTTTGACAAAATTTAATGAAATCTTGAACTTCCAGGAATTTCCAGCGCAGCCTAAGACTACCACCTGCAAAAACCGTTGCAAATGCATTTTTTGATGTGTTTTTCATTTCGACACTTTGTTACGTGTCGCGTACGAATTTGTTGCATCGAGGAACAATTCGTTGCAAATAAAGTTTTCTCTAATATAGTTTCAACATAATAAACTATGTTCTCTTTTTATAACAACCTTAGAATTCCAGCGATTTATGCTTTTTCGTTCCTTAGAAAACATTTTTGAGTAAAATGTTTAGGAAATAAAATGGAATACCTGTTTTTATGAGTAAACTGCTACTGTTTTTCAATATAAATTACAGTAGTCCGCGTTTTGTTCTCAAAATCTTTTGAAACCTGTTATCTGCAAATTTCCTTCCTTGCTTGCCTTGCACATTTTGTGTTTTATTTTTTATACGATGCACCCGGAATCGTTCAGTCGTGATTGCTAACTTTTTTAAAGCTATCTGTTTTAAAAAAAATTAACGTTCTTATTTATAAATTATTTAGCCCATGGAATGGGAAAATTTGGATGAAATAATTCAGAGCGGGCTGAAGTTACTCTGTGAGAATTTCTGATACTTCAAAAAGTGAAAAAATATTATTAAATGTACCTTTTTGTACTTCAAAGGTGACGAAAATTGCTTGTTTGTAGTTTTTTACGAAAAACCGATTTTTTTAAACCTATTTTCTCCCTCCCCTCGCCTCCGCCGGCGTCTACGGGTGGGGCCTTTTGATATATTAAAAATCATCACAAAATACGCCTGTTCCCAAAATTTCAGCCCGCTCTGAATTATTTCATCCAAATCGGCAAACCTCCGGTTGTTTTATTGGGCTAATTATTAAAAGCGATTTTGATTATCAAGTTCGCATTACCAGAAAAAAACATTTTTTTCATTAATTTTTTGCTATTAATCGTGTGCAACAAATTCGCAACAAATTATTCTTATGATAAGAAAATGTTTGTGAACTTTTTAAAGTTATTTCTGTGAGTGGTAATGCTATCTTCACTGTGAAGTTAGGATCACCATTGGTTATTTTTTTAAAATTAAATGTTACAAATGTTTTCACAGCAAAAAATTCGCAACAAATTATTTTTATGATAAGAAAATATTTGTGCACTTTTTAAAGCTATTTTCACTGTGAAGTTAGCTTTACCATGGGTTATTTTTTTAAAATAAAGAGCTACAAATTTTTTCTCACCGCAACAAATTCGCAACAAAAAAGCTACAATTGATGAGGCCAAAACGAATTCAAAATTTCAACGCACTGTTGAGTGGTAATGCTATCTTCACTGTGAAGTTAGCATTACCATGGGTTATTTTAAAAAAATAAAGGGCTACAAATTTTTTCTCACCGCAACAAATTCGCAACAAAAAAACTACAATTAATGGTGCCAAAATGATTTCAAAATTTTAAAGCACTGGTGAGTAGTAATGCTATCTTCACTGTGAAGTTAGCATTACCATGGGTTATTTTTTAAAAATAAAGAGCTACAAATTTTTTCTCACCGCAACAAATTCGCAACAAAAAAGCTACAATTGATGAGGCCAAAACAATTTCAAAATTTTAAAGCACTGTGAGTGGTAATGCTATCTTCACTGTGAAGTTAGCATTACTATGGGTTATTTTTTTTAAATAAAGAGCTACAAATTTTTTCTCATCGCAACAAATTCGCAACAAAAAAGCTACAATTGATGAGGCGGAAATGATTTCAAAATTTTAAAGTGGTAGTGCTAACTTCACAGAGCTATGAATCTAATACAAATCTAGATACTTGTGCCCAATAAACGTACCTGTGCTATTAAAAAATGTAGGTCTATACGCAGAATAGTGTACAACTTCGTTGAACAAAATGGTTCTAAGGTTTTTCCTTATTTTGCAACTAAATTTCATATTTACGCTTTTCATCATAATTAAATTAACTTTGACAAATAAAATTTTCATTAATAATGTAAAAAAGATAGTTCGCTTAAAGTCGATTTCATATTTTCAAAGTTTTAGAATAGGTACCTTGGATAATTCACTTAAATTTCAATTAATTAATTTACTTTACTCATTGTTGTGATTTTTGCAGTCACACACAACACATTTCAACCTTTCAGCAAAACATGTTTTTTTGGTGTTGTAGAAATTTCCATCCAAATTTAGTTACGTCAATCTTTTCCGGCTAAGTCAATAATAATAATTTATTAAATCCTGTCGATCATAAATACATGATATAGGCTGTCAGTTGAATAAATATAGAATATATAAAAAAAAATAAAAACATATAGAATACAAGAAAAAGTACATCCACAAATGAACTAAGTCATATTAAAAAGTATAAAAAATACAAAACATATATAAACATATAAAATATATACAGGGTGAACCATTAATAATAGGCCATAGTTCAGGGGTAGATTCTTTGGGCCAAAATATTAGGATATAACCAAATATGCTTTAGTAAAATATTGCTGTGGAAAAAGATACAGGATGTCAAAGTTCAAATAATTTTTTCCTTTTTTTGCAATAACTCAACAGCCTCTTGACTGATCTTCGCCAAATTTGCTAGAGGAACTTTTCTTATTCTAAGAAACAATAATTTATGTATTATATCACGTTAGATCATAGAGGGCGATGCAGGACCTGTATCTGATGATGATTTTTTTTGACGAAACGTTGTGGTACTTCTGACCAGAAAATCTGATGAGGGCGTCATTTCCACGTATAAAAGGTACACTGGTAGAACCTTGATAACTCCAACCGTTTTCGAGGAAAGTGCCGTTAAATATTTCAATAATTTTTTGAAAGACAAATTCAAATTTAATGAAACAAAGTGTATTTATTGAAAAGCGTGCTTTGGTTACGTTTTAGTTCTGTAATTTATGTCATTTAATCATTTTATTTTGTTCTTGTGTTCCTCGTGCTAATTTCTTGAACTTCCTTATTTACAATGCCTAGACATAATAATTTTTCAAATAGGGAAATGAGGGATATGATATGTGTTTACCTACAAAATAATTTTAGCGGACGTGCTGCAACGAGGAGATACTCATTGCATTATCCAAATAGAATGCAACCAGACCATAAGATTTTTAAAGACGTTTCGTCGATTGGGAGAAACGTGTAACGACACTAGTGGTCGATACAACTAAAAACATATAATTGAACATTTTATAGAAAACTTTTAAGTCACAATTGGTTAGAGGTCACGGCAAGTTTCCTTTTCATGTTACGGTAGTAGTACAGATATAATTTTCTAGAGACCGCTAAATTAAGTTCGGCAAATTGTCACATATGGCGACGGTTAGTTGGTAAGGACGAAGTGAATTCACGCTTTCTCCGGTCTAGTAATTCAACGTAGTAGCCACGTTTTTAAATGCTTTAGGCATATTCAATCACTTAAATGGAATGAGGAGCTTGTAAGTAAAATTATTATTGACTTTTGATGATTTAATGCTAATGGTGCTGTATTGTTTTAGAGTTTCCGATTGAATATATATACATATAAATTATTCCTTTTCCTTAAGGATTAAAATATGAATTAAATCGCAGATTGTATCACATTAAATCCACTCGCACAACTTTCCATATTTTCTTTTAATAATCGCATATCGAGGATATATTTACTATAACGTGAAATCCAACCCTGGATGACTGCCGATTTATATTGGGATGTACATAATGGTTTTAGTAGATATTTCGAGCATATGATTTTATGGTTGCCATTTTAACACCGAGCATCAAGTTCCTGATTTTGGGGAAATTTCGCGCACGACTTCTGGTAGCACTGGGTCCCGGCCATAACCTACAACCTTGCTTGTGGTTTCTAACCAAAATATCAGTTTAGCAGCATAGAACCCTAATCAACTTGGGAGAATGTCTACGAAGATCAGTTATGCAACTCACTGCTGTCAAAGTTAAGTACCTTTTTTTAATACCATCTGTATTTACTGTATTTTGATAACTATCTCCTACAAAACATTTGTTTTTATAGCCGAAACTGCTCAGGCAGGATAATTTTATTCATGTACTACGTGCTATATGTAATCACTAAATCAGAGAGCCATTATTTAGTAGCCCTAAGCGACCTAAATGCATTGTTTTTATTTGTTAGTGTCAATTCTTTAGAGTGGCAAAGTACCTTTGGTGAAGTGTTCACTAAATTGCCGTGTGGCTTGGGTTTTGTGCCAGGTACTGTCACAATACCGAGGAAGGGAATTTCGCCTCACGTTTTCTCCCCTTAATTTTAGATTATCAGTTGGTTCTAAACCAATTTAATTTAGGTTAGGTTCATTTTTTTTGCTGACTGTAGTGTCGTGCCCTGATGGGTAGTAGTACTGCCTCACCCTAATTTTTGGGGAATATTCAGGTATATTATATAGCTATAGTTCAGGTTTTTTTTATATGATTTGTTTGCCAAGTAACAAGCTTGTAGTTATATATTGACCACTGATTTGTGTTTCTTACGGTGGAGTTTGTCCCACACCCGCTTATTGCTCGACAAGGGCTAACCCTATTTAATGTAAATGAAGCCATGTTAACCCTTGAAAGTTGTCACTGCGTATTTTTTTTAGTGTTATTTATTTGATATTAATCTAATATTGTTGTTTTCCGTTCTAACCCTGGAAAAAGCTGTTACTGTATATTTGTAAGAGCTATTTATTTAATATTAATCTAATATCGTTGTGTTTTTGATTTTAATCCTTGAAAAGCTGTTATTGTGTATTTTTAGGGTTATTTATTCAGATATTCAACTAATATTATTGTATTTCTGCTGTTTCTCTAACTGTTTGTGTCGCATCGTTCCTTTTCACGGTCCTCCTCTAGAACCTGGCACCCTCGCATACTTTTGAACTTTTGCCTACGAATAATTGATGTTTTTGCAATTTTCTACGATCTCTAGCAGCAGCACATATTTGTTTAGCTACACCCGTGCCCACACCCTCGCTTCCTATAAAACTGGCTAGCCGAGGCCTAATTTTCATTGAGGTGGACCTTCTTGCCTGATCAACATCTGGGGTCACTCCGATGGAGTTAGTTTTTCCCGAAGTAGCTTTATTTGTGGGTTCTAACGTTTTATTTTGATACATTTCTTGTAGAGTTGCCTTTTGCAAATTTTTATTGTACCCAAAATAAAATTACGGAGGGATAGATTACAAACGGTCTAATTTCGCCATAAAAACGATGTAGGACGACCAAAACGAATTACTCCAGATCAAGAACTAGACATTTTAGTTCGTGTGGATGAAGATCCTCAAGTCAGCTCAAGTCGTTTAGCAGCGGCAACAGAGGTGAGTAAACAATCTGTCCTAAGAGTCTTACGTAAAGAACGCTTCTACCCATATCATCTCACTCCTGTACAAAACTTACTTCTAAGGGATCTTCAACAAAGGCTGCAATTTTGTCAATTTGTTCTAAATAAACACAACAGGGATCGAAATATTGTTAAGTACACTTTATTTACTGACGAAGCAACTTTTACTCGCCGAGGAATTTTTAACAGGAGAAATACCCATTACTGGAAAGTAGAAAACCCTCATGCCGTTAAAGAAAGGCATTTTCAGCAAGAATTTAAGATTAACGTTTGGTGTGGTATCTTCGGCGATCAATTACTGGGACTACTTGCCCTTCCTCCTAATTTAAATGGACAGTCTTATCTGTTTTTCCTTCAACCTACTCTTACTGATATATTACTTGCTTTAATGCTAGACATACGGAACAGAGGTTCATGTAAGATGGAGCTCCCCCTCATTTATCCATTGAAGTCAGGAATTATCTTGATGAGACTTTCCCACGCAAATGGATCGGTCGAGGAAGTAAGTTTGCTTGGCCACCAAGGAGTCCCGATTTTAATCCTTTGGATTATTATGTGTGGGGACATATGAAGTTCTTAGTCTATGCAAATACTATCAACTCATGAGATAAACTGTTGAATTTTAAGAGGACAAGAAAATGTATTTTTCAATGTAAGAAAATCTTTTATGAGTAGAATTAGAAAAGGCATAGAAGTAGGTGGATACCATATTGAACTTACTCTAAGTTGCAGTAATGGGGTTTTCGCATGGGGGAAAGTTTATAATATCACTAAGTCAACTTTTACGTTATTTTTTTGGTCTTCTAATAAGATTAGATCCTTATTTTAGACCATCTTTTGATTTATGTATTTATCTCAATACCATGAAGATAATCTATTAGTTCATAAGAAAGTGAGAAAGAGTTTACGCTGTTATTACGATTTTGTTTTCACTTACATTTTGTACTTTTTTCAATAAATACACTGTTTCATTAAATTTGAATTTGTCTTTCAAAAAATTATTGAAATGTTTAACGGCACTTTCCTCGAAAACGGTTGGAGTTATCAAATTTTACCAAGTGTACCTTTTATACGTGGAAATGACGCCCTCATCAGATTTTCTGATCACAAGTACCACAACGTTTCGTCAACAAAAATATGAAAAAAATTCATCATCAGATACAGGTCCTGCGGCGCCTTCTGTGATGTAATACATAGATTGTTGTTTCCTAGAATACAAAAGTTCCTCTAGCAATTCATAAAAAGGAAGTTTGTATACTCATGGATTTAACTGAAAATTAAATTTCAGAATAATGCACGAAAATATCACAGAACATTGTGAATTTTGTGTTTCCATCAGTTTTTTTAAAATTTAATGCCCTTCCAGCTTTTGCTCTGAAGGAATTCACAAAAATGGCGAACATTGTCCGAGTTATTTATATACCTGTATTACATTGCAGTATGCATCTAAAAATAAAACGATAGCACTCTGTCATAATCAGTAATAGAAGCGATTAATGCTTACATCACCTTCTACAATTTCCCGATGCCATTAGGTTGTTAACAATAATTATTATACTGCATTATTAATACAGCCACGATAATTTCATTTTTTAAACAATAACGCATGCTTTGCGCATTCATATTTACCTCTAATGTTTTCTGAATCTCTAAGTGAACAGATGACCCTACCGCGTACATTAGCGCCCGGATGGTACTCTCCTTGGAAATTGTCCAAATGGATGGCACAAGAGGACATTGTTTGGGATATCTGCAAATAACATATAAATAATTACTGTAATGATTGGTAATTATTCGCAATGATTTTTATCAATAATATTAACAAAATACGACTGCGAGCAATAGCCAAAATTCCAATAAATCCAAGATAGCGCCACAGCCTGTTGAATTATGTATTACCTTTAAAAGAAATAGTTGTTGTGTTATAGTCCTGTGCGTCTCTAATCTCGAAAATGAAATCTGTTTAAACGTGTAGCGTGAGGAGAACCTTTAACAGGATAGCATATACAGGGTGTTCGTTTTCAACCTACCCCCTAGACGTATCTCTGGATTGAATTGGAATATCGTTTTGAAATTTTGGTCGAATGGGTTTTCGAAAAAGACCTACAATTTAAAAATATTTTAGAATTTCTGTCACTTCCGGTTATACCGGAAGTTAACGCCAACTTCGTTATTTTAAATAGAACCCCCATTTTTTAAAAATTTCTGGATTCCTCATCAAAATTAAGGGTAAGTTCGATAATACAACCCTACCTTGATTCTCAACAGTTTTAGAGTTATTCCATTTGCTTTATAATTTGTTGCTTTTGCAGCGTCCATTAGATCAACCGCTCAATTTTTAGTAAAAAAAAGTATAAGGCACTAAGCTGCTAAAATTGATATCTTGTGAGAAAATTTAAAAAAACTGATTTAATACAACTTTTTTATTTTTACAAATGATTTTATTTAATTAAGTTAACACGTAATAAACAATAACGTAAAAACTATTTAAAAAATTGTTCGAATTGTCCATTTACTTCCAAATAAACAGAACAGTAGGCTTATGCTGTGTAAAACACGTTAGGTTGCTATGGATACGCGCATTTGAATTCCGCAAAACAATGCATTCCATTACCAGTGTTTAAACGAAATGAAATCAAGTCGTTCTACGAATGCTATTGTCCGTTTCGAATCACATGTTTTTCGGGCTGCATACGCTCATGCGCAGTCCATCTTTTACTTGTTAGTCGTTCATTCGATGTCTGTAGCGCAAGCATTATTTGTTTACAACACTTTAGTTGAAAGTTTTAAACGTTTGCTGCAACAATGTATTCACATGAAGTTATTATGGATTTACTTTATCTTCATAATGATAATCGCCTTTTTATAAAAAGAACATGTCGAAGAAAAATATAATAATAATATAATTTGCCGAAAATGACACCAAAAAAAATTTCGCAAGATCCTTAGCAATTTTATACAAACTGGTTCGATGAAATCAAAACCAAATCGTGAAAAAACGGTGACTGGGTCTGAAATTAACATCATCAATGTTCTTGGGTACTTTCACGCATATCCTCGAGCTTCTATTCGAACTGCAATTGGAGCATTGGGAATTTGCCAAACATCCATTCAAACTATTTAATCAGAACATGGAATGCACAATTTCAAAGTCACTCCAGTACAACAGTTATTGCTAAATGATTTTGAACGCAGAGTACGTTTTTGCGAGTTTCTTTTGGTTTAAAACTCAAGAAAACCCCAATTTTTTGCGTAACATTATTTGGACCAATGAAGCGAAATTTAACAGAGAAGGGACAGTAAATACGCGGAATAATCACTTTTGGTCTACAAATAATCCTTACCTAAAGCAGGAGCGCGGTTTCCAAGACAAATTTAGCATAAACGTTTTCTATTTACTGAAAGAAAACAAATAAAGTTTTACGATGTACCGGGAAAATTTAAATGGCGCGAAGTATGTAGAACTTTTAAATGGTACCGTGCAAGAATTTCTCGATGACTTGCCTTTGAACCAGCCGGTGACATCTTGGTATCAGTTGGATGGTGCTCCCCCTCATTGCTCCCAAGTGGTAACAACAGTCCTTAACAACTTGTTTGAAGATCGCTGGTTAAGGCGCTTAGGACCATGGGATTGGCCGGCTCGATACCCAGATCTAATACCGTTAGATTTTTTTCTTTAGGGTACTTTAAAAGCCCTAGTTTATGAAACAGAGATACAAAATATCGAATATTTGCAGGAACGAATCACTACAGCAATAGCAGAAATTCCTCCTGAACAAATCCTTGATGCTGTAATATCTGTCAAGAAAAGAGTTTTGAAATTTTTGGAAGTGAATGGACAACAATTCGAACAATTTTTGAAATAGTTTTTACGTTATTGTTTAGAATGTGTTAACTTAATTAAATAAAATCATTTGTAAAAATAAAAAAGTTGTATTAAATCAGTTTTCTTAAATTTTCTCACAAGATATCAATTTTAGCCGCTTAGGGCCTTATACTTTTTTTATTAAAAATTGAGCGGCTGATCTAACGGTATAAAGAAATATATGGGGTGCTATTTTAAAAAATGTAATTTTATCGATTTTAAATTGATGATATTCAAGATATGTTTTAACTACATTTTTAATTTTTTTTTCAAAATTTTTTTGGGCGGTTCGATATCTCATTACAATGTTAAGAAGATGTCAAAATATCATTATTTACTATCAATTAGTTTTAAAGATAACCACAATAAAGGGAGACGCTGCAAACGCAACAAATTATAAAGCAATTGGAATAACTCAAAAACTGTTGAGAATCAAGGTAGGGTTGTATTATCAAACTTACCCTTAATTTTGATGAGGAATCCAGAAATTTAAAAAAAATTCTTGTCGTATATTTCAAAGGACAATCCATTTTCTTTAGTTTTCTGTCTACCACGTCAACAGTCGGGATTTCATTTTTCGGATATGCATCATAAATTACATTTTTTAAAAGTTTTGCTATTGATGGATCTAAAATTTTTGATATACCAGCGTCGCAACGTTGCTTTCTTTCGGTAACACCTGTTTTCACTAGTTTGTACAATGTGGAATAGGGAACGTGGGTTAAAGATTCTGTTTCCCTTAATATATCTAAATCACGCAAGTTAAAGTCATTAGTTTGTCGCTGTAAAAGAGTGTTATACACATTTAAACAAATTTGTTTCCCGTCACTGCTTAAATGCCGTTTTTTTCTCCCTTGAAACTCATTTGGAATTTTATTTTCTTTATCACTGAAATCACTATAACTGTCACTTTCACACTCACAATCACTCGATCGACTCATTTTTGTAATAAATAAGTTACATACCAGCAAAAAGACAAATATAAACTAATGTATTAATGTATTAATTGCACTTACACCCGTACACTCCGCCGTATATGAAAGTAAACTAAGTCCGCCTCTGAAGTACCATATCTCACATGTCGTTCGTGCTAGTTGGCAAACAACACAAGCCTGACCTTCTCTCTCATTCTAATGCACGCGACATAAAAGACGTAAAACATGATGTGATACAAACAGCTATGCGTTATGCATAGCCACTACCCTCTCTATTCCCCACTACGTCTGTGACCGTTTTCATTTATCGTTTTCCTCTACAATAAGATGTTTAGTAAAATATTATATGCTTTATTGACATCATGATACTTGTAAATTTCATACCATTGATAATTTTTTACTTCGTTTATACAATTTCTTATGTTTTGATCGGAAATGAATCATTTTTTATATTTAAACTCCGCACGTGTGTATTTTCCGGGATCACACTGTGCTATGATGGTTTACGCACGCCTATGGATGGCACGCGTTGTTTTTTATATCGTTTTAAACATAGATTGGATAAACTCTACTATTAGCAGCGAAGAATATTTATTGGCACTTGTAGAATCTTGTCTATGCCCTTCTTCCCCTGTAGTATAAATCCGGCCCTGTCCACTTGGCTGTCTGGTGGGGAACGTAATCTTCAAAATTATCCAGCCAAGAGCCACACGCCACACCAGTGTAACTTCAAGATATCTCACGTCCTGTCGTTATTCGAGATACCCAGTGCTGAGAGAACATTAATTTTTTATCACGGGTCAAAGTATCCACAGAGTATTTTTGTGTATTATTGAAGTTTCAAAAGTCAGAAATTATTCGCGTTTCATGCAACTAGTAAGTCAGGGTGTTTGTAAATGTAAACAAATGTTATAACCTACCTTAATATGTTGGCTAGTTCGAGTAATTAATTCAATTTGTACGTATAACTAGCTGTAATACATTTTAAAACACTCGTATACAGTTAGATCACTGTTCAGTAATTACTGGAATGTCTAAACCACTAACTACTATTCGTACAAAGAAACACGACGCCGCCGGCGCTGACCGAGTAGTCCGAAAACGGAATGTATGAATGAATTCACTTCCACGTTCCACGCCTTCTGTGATCTGTTGCACGCGTGTTAGTGCAGTTTATCGTTTTCTACTATATAAATGTAAGAGAAATAAATTATTAAATAAATGCTCAGTTCAGAGCTGTAAAGAATAGTAGGTATCGTATATAGAAACAAACAGCCTTGGCTTTGAGCCATACACTCGTGCAATGATCATTAAATGTCGATTTCCAAACTGGTAATATTTTAAAATGCAGGGCCGGCATAAGACCTCGCCTGGCATACAAATTTTCCGCGTTGTTTAAATGTTTTTGGTTGAGTTTTAGATAAAGTATTTACAGAATTGGGTGTTCTTATTTTGTTCCAGACCTGCAATTGGGTTGTTGCAGTGTGTTGCACTAAGTGGTCTAAATGAACATTTTAGTAGAGTTTATGTTAAACAATAACTTTTCTTCCTAAAAAATCATTAGAAACATACAGCGCGTCCACGGCAAAGCGGTATTAGAGGTGCAAATGACAACTCTTAATTTTTTGTATTCTTCTCTTATTTCACCCAATAAAATATTTATAGTATGTTAGACTTTAAAAAATTTATAGAGGGCGCTGGTAACAGCGTTAAAGAAAAAATTTCGTCAGGTAAAGTGCCTTTTTTGTGCGAAATATTGAACAATTTTATGAGAAAAACTTGCTCAGAATTAAAAAATATGACGATGTACCAAATTACAGAAATAAATACATTTTTTTATTTATAAAATTTTAATTATTTAAGAAGAATGTACCATGGAAACAAAAATAAAAGTGATTCGTTTGTATCAGAATATTTTATTGTTTGTATTAAAAATGCCAACTTTGCAAGAAAAAGTTTATCTAGTACGGTCGTGAGCAAAAAAAATAAGACAAGTCTTATAACGGTATTTTGCTAAAATCTAGATGTATACATCTAACTTTAATTTTTGTGACATTATCAGTTAGTTGTCATAATTTATTGCAAGTGTGCAAAAAACTAATATGCCTCACATAAGGGATTTAGTTAAATCTGGAGTTATTGCTAAAGCAGAAGATGGATGGTCAATAAGACAAATTGCACTTCGTTATGATATTGACAAAAATTCGGTGTGTAATATTTTAAGAAAGTGGAGAATAAACGGTACGATTAGTAGAAATCCTGGATCAGGGCGACGAAGGATATCAACTCAACAACAAGATTTGCAATTGGTAAATGCTTTCGTAGAAAATCCATTTTACTCGTTACTCAAGCTGCTGAAGAAACGAATTTTCCTGGATCGAGCAGTACTGGTCGCCGGCGAGTAAGAGAATCGGAGCTACGCTGTCACGAAGCAGCACAGAAATACTTACTTAAAGCTGAACATAAAGAAGCTCGAGTAGGATTTGCGCTTGAGTTTTTAGCGCATGATGTAAATTTTTGGAACAATGTAATCTTTACAGACGAAAAAACTTTCCAGTCAACACACACAGTATTTGTGTTTACCGCCCTCCAAATACTCGATTCGATGAGAAATATATATCTAACAATGATGAAGTGGTAGATTTTCCATCAATATGTGGGCTTGGATATCGGCACTTGGTCCTGGTGTTTTGTGGCATATTGAGGAACGATTTAATAGTGAAACGTATATTAGGATTTTAGACAATATTATGCTCCCTTCTGTGTCACAATTATTTCCTAATAATAAGTTCATATTTCAACAAGACAATTGTTCCGTTCGTACTGCTCATACCGTAACTAACTGGTTTCAAGATAACAACATCAATGTTCTTAACTGGCCCAGTCATAGTCCAGATCTTAATCCTGTGCAAGAAGTATGGGAACTAAGAATTATCCAAAAACGAAATGTGAGACCACGGAATGCCGAAGAATTATTGGAAATAGGAAATAATGCATGGGAAAATTTATTACTAATGATTATTGTATAAAGTTATTTAATAATAAATAAATAACACCACAGGTAATTACGATCCCCCTTATCCCGGTAGGCTCTAGAAGAGCTTTGTGTGGGAGGGGGTTACACATTTAGAGACAAGGGACACACACCCAATATCCATGTATAGTGGAAAAATCCCTCTCATAGTATTTTCCACTGCCACGACCGGGGATCGAACCCGGAACTTTTGGGTGAGAGGCAAGTGCGCTCACCTCTCGACCACCAGTCATACAATTCTATGCCAAACAGACTTATAGAAGTTTTAAATAGAAATGGTGCAATAACGAAATATTAATAGTTGGTTTCTTGCTAAGTAGGATATCCTTTGTCCTTTGATCCAGGATAGAATCGTACCGTTTATTCTCCACTTTCTTAAAATGTTACACACCAAATTTTTGTAAATGTTATAACGCAGTGCAATTTGTCTCATTAACCATCCATCATTTACTATAGCAATAACTACAGCATTAAAGTAAAAAATAAAAGTGATATCTGTTTTATTTCGGCTACTCATTACATATTCAAATAGAGACAAATTTACATTAGAAAAACAAATTGTCCTATTTTTTTCTGCTCACGACAGTAAAGTGTATACGAACTTAATTGAAACCGTATAAAAACTAAAAGCCGGCAAAAACAGTCGGCATCTCTTTATTGTACACTTAACGGGATACCACAAAGTTTAAAATCTGTAAATACTGTTTTGTCCCTATTTATTATTAATTTATTTCTATCATACCAGGCACTCATCTCATCTACAGTTGTCTTAACGTCAGAACTTAGCTCATAAGTACTAGATGCAGAGATAGACACAGTACTACCATCTGCATACATAATTGTGAGTCCCTTGGTAATGTGCGATGGTAGATCATTGATATAAATGGAAAATAATAGAGGTCCCAAGATAGATCCCTGAGGTACTCCCAGAGTAATAACTCGTAGGACAGAGTAAGCCTCATTATATTTAACTGTTAGGGTTCTGTTATCCATAAAAGTCTTTATTGAAGCCTTTTATACCTATATTGTCAATTTACTAAATGAGACATGACCGTTTACAGAATCATATTCTTTAAATAGATCAAATAAGATCGACACAATATATTTTTTTCTATCTACCTCACTGTAAATAAAATCAAATAACTTAGTAGATGTACTTTCTATTGATCTTCCACTTTTAAAACCATGTTAGCTGTTTATTAGTATATTGTCGTTTTCTAAATAATCTGTGATCCTGTTGCAAACAATTTTTTCTATAATTTTAGCGAACATACTAAGCAGTGATATTTGTCTGTAATTTTCAATGTCATCTTAATATCGAAAATGCGGAAAACGTCTCTCCGTTATTTGAAGAGATACGAGCGAAGGCGAAAATTTTTTGCAAAACAGAGTGTTTCAACGAGGTTTTATGTAATTTTTTTCAAAACCGCTGTATTTTGAGATTTACTCTTCAGGCTGTTAAAAAAATTATTTTGAAACGGGCGGGAAATGGCGCCATTAAATAGAGTATTTTCCTCCCTTTTCAACGATATATGACATGCCATATTTATTCATTGGTGGTGCTACGTTAGTAATTATAAAAACATTTTTTTAAAACCAATAATTTTTTTTTAACAAGCATTATTCTTGCCGTGGAGAAGTATGATTAAATAAAACGACAAAATAATTCAATAAGTCGTTCAAATCTTTGCTATAATAAAACATTAACACAATTAAGAAGAATATGTAGCGTTCAAGCTACGATTTTTTCCTATTTATGTCAATAACACACAAAGATAGCATAATTTTGATAAACCCTGTAAGCGGACATGCACACCACTAATAGGATATTAGTCATCCTGAGTTAATTTAAACCTTTTATATTGTTAATCACTAATATTTTGTTCATTTTTACCTTTGTATAACAATATTTATAATTTTACTAAAATTTTCTTTGTATGTTGTAGCTATTGGCAGTGTTTCTACCTGTGGACCACGAGATTCCCTTATGCAAGACCAACTTAGTTTAAGGATACTTAATTATTATAGAAAATTAATTATGACACTGAAATATTAGGTTACCTGTGTTTACAAAATTTTAGCCATTTAATAAAGCAATTAATATCATTCATTTAGTCTTAGCCTACCTTGTTGAGAGGCAATTGTTACTTACCTTTTTGCTATTGTAAATTTTATACATTGGTTTCAATTTATTTATTTATATTAAATACAACTAATATCATTTTAGATCCATTTGGCCATCAGCTGTTAGTGTTAATATGATAATATTAAAATACCTAGATAGATGCTACCAACAAAATTCAGTATTTTACTATGTATATGTCACCGACGTTCATTCACAAACGCTAAGTTGATAAAGCGAAATAACTAAATTCATTAAAGATCATAACAGAGTATTAGGAATGAATGTCGAACATATACATTTTTTTAGTTTCAATGCCTTATATTCTGCTTTTACACTTCTTAAATTCATTTAAAATATAAATAATTTTCAATCATGCCGTAATTAGTAATTGTTTATTTGTTAAGGAGTAGTCAATATCTTATCTAGATCAAGATTAGTACTTACTTATTTTCCGTTGGTTAGGGAATTTATTTATTTAATATATTTTTGGTTACAACCTGACCGGAAATTTAGTGGAAAGTGACCACTATAGGAGGTTTCTTGGGACAGAGATGTTCGACTTACTCCATTTTGCTTTCTGATACGGCAGTGAAAAGTTGATAATCTCGTGCGAGATAGTAATCTATATTTTAATAAATATAATTTTGATCTATCGGCGTACATCCGAGTGACTAACAAGAGAAGAGGTAATTTTACTAATTATTTATCCTAGATGTATTAATATTATCACGCTAAGAATAATATTTTTTAGTAAATTTAATTTTTGTATTTTTATAAAACATAACCAATATTTCAGTGCACATGTCTAATAAAAATTTTCTTTTGTCCCTAACGCTAGAGTTCTGCCGAAAATTTTAGTAGAAATTTCGAAATTAAGAATAAATTTCGAGAGTTAAAATTAATGTAACTAAACAAATGTTACGAATTATGTCACATTATATTTAATGAATTATTTCACGAAGTTTATGAAGACTTTACAAAAGTTTCAACTCAAATTTCACCAATTTGTTTAAATTATTCCCAATCGTATCAGCAGCACCGCAGACCATTCATAGACTGGAGCATATCTCTACCCACCTCAAGTATTAAGTTTTGTCCAGAATTTTCCGTGAATACCCAGAACTTTAGCGGTAGAAAATAGGTACCTGGCATCTTTCGCAACGGGGTCTCGGGGGCAACAGCTAGAGACATTTCCAAGGCGTCCTAGGAGCCTCACCCTATCCATGTAAAAGGTAGTGAGATTCACTTTTCAATTTTTTATGACTATTCAATAAATTTTACATTCATCACTGTTTTACTAATAAATTTTTTTCTTTGCATAATTTTATTATAATTACTATTTTTCACACAACTTTATATAATTTAGTATATGACAAATTTGAAAATTCTATTTGAAAATAAATTGAACATTTTTTATCATTAATTTACTTGTGATTTATTGCCAGGCATTTCTTTTGGATCAACCCGCATTGATCTGTTTTATGACTTAAAAAGGGTGATCTTCAAACCTTTATTTTTGCGGGTGGCGCCTAAAAACTCCATCTTTTTAAACCCATACCCTTTTAGGTCATAAGACAAATTGGTACGGCTGGATAATTAAGAGGAATCTCTGGTTTAACCTCTGAACCTCTAAATAGAACCCACGAACCCAGCTCTCCCCAACAGATCGGCTAGCCGTTAGCTCTCTTGTCCTCCCCTTTATTTTAAATTAATATAATTTTTGATAAAGAGAAGGTAAGATGGAACAAATAAAGTAAATTCAGGTAACAAAAACAAATTAATAATAAAAAGAATATAGACACAATATTAATATTTATCTAATTCTCAAAATAATTTTTAAGATATCATATCAAGTTTTCAAAGTGTCCACCGCGATTTCTTATGCATAATCAAGCGTGGCGAGGCACTGCATTTAAAACATTACTCAGTATTTCGGGGGTAACTGTAATACATGCGAATTCGAGCTTTTAGATCCTCTACATTTTGCGGTGTCATCGAAAACACTTTATCTTTAATATACCCCCATAGAGAAAGTCCATTGGGGTTATATCTGGAGAACGAAGGTGCCATCGAGTAAATCCATTGGTACCTATTCAATGTTGAGACAAAATTTCGTCTAAATAATCTGGCCAAATGTGGGAATTGTAGGGAGGAGCTCCATCTTGTTGAAAATATTGAAAGTTTTGTCGATTCTATAAAGGTAGGTCATCTAAGAATTCATTAAATTCATTACTCAAAAAGTTTAGGTACCTTTCACCACTGAGGTGACCATCATAAAAATAAGGCTATGAAATTGGTGCCTAAAATACCTATCCGCACATCTATTGAAAAACGATTTTGAAACCCAGTCGGTCTATGCCAGTGTGTATTTTCAGAAGTCCATTTGTAATGAATATTGTGATTAAAAAATCCATTATTGGAAGAATTTGCCTCGTCGGACCAAAGTATTTTACTATATATTAATGGATCGGCACGCTTCTTTTCCAACAGCCATCTACAAAAAGTCGTCTTCCTTGGTTTGTCCCCCGCTTGTAAATTGTGAACTTTTTTGGCTTTATAACACCGGTAACCATTTTTCTTTAAAATTCTTCTAGCACTTGTTTTATTTATATGACAAGCAATTTGAATTTCTGTAGTGCTTGTAGAAATCTGTTTCTATATTCTACTTGAGCTAATCCAGAGTTAAAATTGCATTGACAATATGTAACGAACATATTATAACGATTAATGTGAGTGAAAATCATTTTTGAAAATTTTAAATTCTTAAACGAGTGTGATTTAGTGAGAATTTAAGTATTAACTGAGATGATCTGTCAAAAAATTAAATTGTCAAGCTTGTTCATAGCCAACTATTTTAAAATAATTGAAATAATAGTGAAATCATGAAATACAAACAAATGGATATTATACTTAAATTAATTGGTAAGGACATTTTAACTTTATGAGCAAGGAGTGACGCTTTTATGGAGGACCTCTATACATTGGCATAATTGCGAATACTCTTTCCATAATTGCTCCATGTTGCTTTCTTGATTATTATTTTGTTTTTGTTACCTGAATTTACGTTATTCTTCTTAATTGTGTTAATGTTTTATTATAGCAAAGATTTGAATTGAATTATTTTATCGTTTTATTTAATCATACTTGTCCACAGCAAGTATATGGCTTGTTAAAAATTTTTTTTTTGGTTTTAAAAAAATGTTTTTATAATTACTAAGGTAGTACCAATGAATAAATATGGCATGTGATATATCGTTGAAAAGGGAGGAAAATACTCTATTTAATGGCGCCATTTCCCGCCCGTTTCAAATTATTTTTTTTAACAGCCTGAAGAGTAAATCTCAGAATACAGTGGTTTTGAAAAAAAATTAGATAAAACCTCGTTGAAACACTGTTTTGCAAAAAATTTTCGCCTTAGAATTTTTCTCGTATCTCTTCAAATAACGGAGCTATTTGGCCTAGACGTTTTCCGCATTTTCGATATTTTCCACCATAACTCTTAAAGTAGGCCATGGATTTCAAACGTCTTTAAACCATTTTGTAGGTTACATAAATCGGCCCAATTTTCGTAAAAATAATTTTTTTGTACGACCGATATTAAGTGAGATATTCTCGAGTGCCACGATAAAATAGACAGCATGTATATTTGCATTGTTTATGTTTAAGGTAATGGATTTATAGAAGATTTGTATTTGTGTTTTGGCTTTACAATATTCCTGGTTTCTTTGGATTTATTTACCACATTATTTATTTTGCTGTTGTAATAATTTTGCTGTGATTTTTTGCATGTCTTTATTGTTCATTTTTTTACATTTGTACTCATCTATATCAGTATTGCTAGTACCTGATTTCATTTCAATGCATAAATTGTTATTCTTTAATAGCTAACTTGCAGATGCCCACATAGTCTTACTTAAAATTATAAATTATTTCACTTTAATGATTATTTACATCGACAGTTCTTCTTCTTTTCTTCTTCTTCTTCTAGGAACTTTATATTTTTTCGATATCTAACCAGATTCCTCCCTCGGCAGTATATATAAAGCTTGACGCGGACGCTTTTAAAGGAAGTTTCATTTTCTTGTTCAGTTTCACTCTGAACTTCCTGAGAATGCTCGTCAGTCCAACAACTGTTTGCATTAAGGCAAATCTTTCACCTGAAATATTAAAGATATTACATTTATACGATCGGGGGATTCATAAAATTTATATTTACCTATACAATTTCTAGGGCCCTCTCCAAAAGGTACATAAGCGTACGGATGCCGCTTCCTCTTATTTTCTTCATTGAATCTCTCCGGATCAAATACTTTTGGATTTTCGTAGATTTCTTCGTCATGATGGATGCCGTGTATTGAAACAAAAACTATGGTACCTTTTTCTATAACAACATCTTCGCCAGGCACCTTGTAATCCATAACGCATTGCCTCCGCATAGTTCGAGCTGGTGCATGGAGTCTTAAGGTTTCTGAAAATTAGAGCAGTGTTAGCTGAAGAAATACCAGTTAGGAAATGTTCGATTCGTTTATCCCCGTAAACACAAATGATGCATTAACACCACAGCCACACGAGTTTTGGTGGTTCGTGTAGTCCAAATGGATCAAGTTACGAAAACGTTCCATTTTAAATTGAGTTATCTTTATTAATGGTTATTTTTTAACGCAGGATTTTTATTTTTTAAACATTACATCAGTCAAATGATATCCTCCTCGCTGCACTCTTCAAGCCTAGCACGAATCAATACAATTGGGCTTGCGTTAATCACTGTCCGCATTTTATATTTCATTTTCATTTTTCTCAAAGAAGAACGGCCCAAAAATTCCAAAAGCGGATATTGCATATCACACAGTAACTGTTTTGCTATGAAGCGATACTTTGTGCAATTGCGGAGTATTTTCTGACGCGCAGGCGAAAGTTATGTCTGTTAACATATCCGGCAAGATAAAAATGAGCTTCATCTGACATCAGCAAGCAGCAAGCAATCAACGATATTCGTCTTTTCAGCAAAAAGCCTCGAAACGTTCACAAAAATCAACGCGTGTTCCAAAATCTTGAGGCAGAAGTTTATTAGTCCAATGGAATTAGCTCCAAAAGTACCCAAACCAGCACCTAAATCTGACCGAGCAACTGTGAAGTGATTCATGAACAAGGAGCATCAAAGATGATATGTACATACTTTCGGGTTGAAAATTCGATGGCAATTGTTTATAACAGCACCTTGAATGTTGTAATAAACAGTTTTTTTCTTAATAACTTTGATCGTAGCGCTCGGCGAGAAAAAATTTTAGTATAAAAGATATAGGTATTGACAATACGAACATTTTAAGCCATAGTTGAGGGGGCAGGAGTACGATGAGCGTGATGAGTCTGAGGATGATGAGAATGAATACGTAAATACAATAGAAATGAGTAGATTATAATATATTTATGTATTGTCTAATAAAATATGATATAAAATTGAATTTTTCTCCATTTTACAACGAGTTTTGTCATTCCTTTTTGATAAATTTGGAATAGGCTCGTCGAGCTAGTGCAAATAAAATAAAATCATGGAAATCGGATGATTAGAAGCCGAGATATCGACGATTCAGGCAGCGATAAGCAGTTGGAGTGAGCGCGAGCCCAGGAGCGCGTCTATGACCTCTCCTGCCCCCTCTCCAGTGACGCGCATCAACGCTATACATTCCCTTTCATCATTATTAATATATTTATTCGAGGGAAGTTGAAAATGCCGTCCAAGCATAATTCAACTAAACCTCTACATACGAGCCAAATTGGGAGCTATGATTTTTTGAAAAAAAAAATCTGCTCCAAATCAACTTAGAAAATTCTAGTTGGCGCAACATAAAGCTCAAGGCTTTGATTTTAATTTGATTCGTTTGACAATTACGTTGCGTTAAAAATTCAGCGAGTAATTCAACTTGTTTATGCGGAAAATATAACGCCATTTTAAATACTCAAAAAAAGTTATTATTTGACTGGGTAATAATTACATTAAGAAGTAGCAACCTAGGGGCGAGCGTAGGTGCGTCTTTACTATGTACATACTTCGGTATGCGATGTAAAGCAACAACAGGCGCAGTTAGTACTTGGATGGGTGACCATTCCAACGGAAACCGCGTTCTCGCCTCACACATCTTCCAGCGGCTTGTATATCAGTGTATGCGCGGAAGCTATACAGCCTTAGGCGAGGGTTGTATAGGAGGTATACCATCCTTCGGAGGGGATGTAAAGCCGTCGGTCCCTTGCCTATTATATGTTAGGCAAGTAAAAGATCCCTACTCTTCTTAAGGGAAGAGGTTCGGCAAAATTCCTGGTTGGGGGTAGCTCGTCTACAGGCGTCGGTGTTAGGCCTCAATAGTGGAAATAGGCCGACGTTAAATAAATGTATAAAAAAAAAAGTAGCAACCTTTATCTTTCAAATGAGACCATTTTTATAATCGTATGATTGAAAAATTGACCATTATTGTACATTAAAGTCATCGTAATTCTATAAACAAATTAAATTATCTCAGAACTATTGAATATTTTTTGATCAAATTTGAACTGTAGTTTAAGCATACCACAGGCTAAACTTCCAAATAGTTTACACGCAAATATTGTTTATTTTTCTATTAAATAATAACAATTGAAAAATCATTGATTTTGCGAATAAACTATTGAATCGATTCTTTTATGTTAAACTTTTTTGTCGCCGAATTTTAGTCAACAAAATCTGGAAAAATTCACATAGCACCGATAATTCATCAAGTAGTTCAAATTTATCAACAACATCATTCAAACGTTCATATTAACCAAATTACATTTCAAGAGTTACAAAGTACTGCCGTAAAAAATACAGCCCCCTCACTAACTCGATTCACATCACCTTCACTTTCCACACCCCCAGTCAGAATGTTATGACTCAATTCCACGAATTTTTATAAGTCATTTTCCTCTCAATTTCAACTGCCTATTCAAGTTTCAAATCATACATCAAGATACTCCTCATTCATTTTCCCGATGTGTCAGCTGAGCATTCATCAAAACTTCTTTCCATTTTGTATGTTCGGATTGATATCAAAATTTATTTCCATTTTGTATGTTCCGCTAGTAACCATATTAGTCCAGTCATTGAAGCTTTATACCTCAGAAATATTTTACTACCAACCGATTTACATGAAATTTTGGAATTAGGCTTATCTTACCCTTAACTTCAAAAGTGATATTGACCCGACCTCCGTTCTTACCCTGGAAGTGGTTGCCACCCCTTCTCGTTAGTGGAAATTTTTTTGGTTGGTCAAAATAACCTCGGTGATCGATAGAAGACCCAATTCTAAGCAAAAATTGTTATATAGAGTTTTTTCAAAAGCTCAATACTTTTCAAGTTATTGGCGATTGAAAACTCGGAATTGTCCTATGTTTTTCAATGGTTTTTTGTAAATATCTCAAAAAATATGTGTTTTAACGATAATTTTATAATAAATAAAATTGTAGAAGGTAAGAAAATGAGCAAATTGGTTTTTTAAAGAGTGTTCTAAGTGCAATATTAAGCGAGATATTGAAGATATGCCGTTTTTTTTTTGTCTAAACTTTAATCGATGTATTCAATGCCATCAAGCGGACAACGGATACATTTTATCCATATGGCAATGAGAAACTTTTTTATAGTGCTTAAAATAATCTTTAAAATGAGCAGTGTTAAAAGTCTTTTGCACGTAAAGTGAGTGAGTTGTAATGAAAAAAAGAGGGACATCTAATATTTTTTTTAAATCGATGTGTTTCATAAGTGCCATTTCCACCGAAATTAAAATTAATCGTATTCCGTCTAGATTTAACTTTAATATGAAGAGTTTATTGGATTCCAGCCGTTTGGCTGCTTTGGAATGCATACTTTTCAAAAAAATCAAGGTTTTAAGAAAAATCTTTTTTTTCATTTAAAAAAAAACACCTTTTTTCATAATATTTCAAAAATAATGAAAGATACGTAAAAAACTGTAATGATAAAAAATGTAGGTTTTTTTTTGACAAAAATTTGGTTTTTTTTTTCTGTCAGACCAAAATTGACGGAGATATGACTGTTTAAAGAGCGCGCGGTAGCGCAATCACAGTCTCTCTGGAGCCCTTTGACCCTTCACCGTTTCAAAATGAAGGGTTTTACACTACATGTCATATTGAAAAAAGTTGTAGCTCATTTAATTACCTTTAAAATGGTTTTTTTAAAGTTGTGATAGCTTTAAAATTGAAGGAGTTATGGTCCAAAAACTAAACGTTTTTTTTTTTCTATTTAGTAAAATGAAAATTTCGGAGCACAAAAATTTGGAGCAGAGTGAAAGTAAAGAATAATATGAACCCAAAACTATTGTCTTATATATATATATATATATATATATATATATATATATATGTCTATATATGGCATATATATATATATATATACGAATACATACAAACGTTCATATATGTTCATATGTTCATATATGCAATGAAGATAACTGCCAGAATAGCCCTCCAATTGACCCAGAAGAAGATCTTGATTACGACAGCAACTCCGATATCATGAACGATTGGTCTAATAGTTTTTTTATGTATTGTAATGCTCTTGTTGCAGAATTTTTTATAATTAATTATTAATTTAATCTAGTACATTTCCAGACAACTTGTAAGTTTATATTTTATTCAATAAAAAGTGTCTGATTACTTACTCTATAATTAAATTATTTTTAATTGTATAAACATATATTTTCAATGTTTTAATTTAGGGGTAGTTTTTTTTTATACATTTATTTAACGTCGGCCTATTTCCACTACTGAGGCCTAACACCGACGCCTGTAGACGAGCTACCCCCAACCAGGAATTTTGCCGAACCTCTTCCCTTAAGAAGAGTAGGGATCTTTTACTTGCCTAACATTTAATAGACAAGGGACGGCTTTACATCCCCTCCGAAGGATGGTATATCTCCTATACAACCCTCGCCCAAGGTTGTATAGCTTCCGCGCATACACTGATATACAAGCCGCTGGAAGATGGGTGAGGCGAGGACGTGGTCTTCGTTGGAACGGTCACCAATCCAACTACTAACCACGCCTAACGTTGCTTTACATCGCATATCGAAGTATGTACATAGTAAAGACGCACCCACGCTCGCCCCATTAGGGGTAGTTTTAAGGGTTGAAAAGCTAAACATATGATAGTCATTTTCGAGAACGTGGAACAATATTTAAATCATTTTGAGTTCATCAAAAGAAATTTTTTTATACAATTTTTAATTGAGGGGTTGTTTTTAAGGGTTGAAAAGGGGTTAAAAATATGATAATTAAGGTAGAGAACGTAAAACAATATTTACTCTATATTTAAATCTTTTTAAGTTATACAAAAGTATGTTTTTGTAATTTTTTTCAATTTAGGAGTCGTTTGCAGGGGTTGTAAAGTTTTTTAGGGGTTGAAAATGGGTTAAACATGAGATAATTGTGTTAGAGAACACTTTACGATTTCACTCCTTATTATTAAATACGTTTTCTCGCGATAAAATGGCTCAATGTCAATTTTTTCATTAAGGGGTCGTTTTCACCCCTTAAAAATCAAAAACGGAGGTCGGGTCAATATCACTTTTGAAGTTAAGGGTAAGATAAGCCTAATTCCAAAATTTCATGTAAATCGGTTCGTACTAAAATATTTCGGAGGTAAGACCCTATTTTTCGCTTCAATGACTAGATTAATACACCTACACAGTGACTGCAAATAAATAGAGTAACCCACAAGGCTACGCCTGAACGTGGGTGAATTTGTTTATAAAGTAGGTCTAATATTACACATATTTATGGTGGGACTACAGTGAACAATAAAGATAAATATTAAATAAATAAATTAAATTATATTAAATTAAACTATTAAAAGAGTTAAGCAACAACAATAACAATAACTATAGAATTGACGCATATCTAGGTTATTTGTTTATTAAAAAAATTTATATTTGTTTAAATAGCTCTTTTATAATTAATATATATATAGCTACATCAATTTCTCATTTCAATTTGTCTGTGTATGTAATTTCTATTTAAAGACTGGATTTCTTCTTAAATGAAGATAGTTTATAAGTATCCTTTATTTCTGCGGGTAATATATTATAAAACCTTGGGGCAAGATATAAGTGACATTTTTGACCAATTGCTTTTGTGATGCTGGTGTCTTATAGTTACTTTCTTTATACTTAGTCTGGTAATTATGTTCTATGTTAACCAAAACGTTTTTATGTGTATATTGGTAGATAATCACATTGAGAAAATATAATTATCTTAAATCAAGTACTTGTGCTTCTTTATATAAGTCGTCAGATGGGTATGTATTTATTTTGTGATATATTAATTTCAGAAATTTTTTTTTGCAGTACTTCTAATTTTTTTAAGTGGTTTTCAACTGCACTACCCCATCCGATTATGCCGTATGACAGCCTTGATTCCACCAAAGCGTAATATAATGTTTTAAGTTGTTTTTGGTTTAATATCATTTGACAATTTTTAAATTTATATAGAATTGATCGTAAGTTTTGTGCCACATCATTTATATGGTGATTCCATCTTAGATGATTATCAATAGTAACTCCCAGATATTTGATTTTGTCTGTTTGTTCGATAATAAAAGTTGCATTATCATGCATGAGCTTCAGCGAGGCATAACTCGGTAACCCAGTTTTATAGCATGAGAAAGGCAAGTATTTAGTTTTTTCAAAGTTGATTGTAAGCAGTCTATAATCAAACCACTTTTTTATATTAACTAAATCATTTTCAACCTCTGTTTTTAATTCTGCCCACTTATTATGCTTGTAAAAGATTACTGTGTCATCCGCAAAGCTCATAATTTTACCGCTGGTATTCAGTTCAAACAAATTATTAATATATATGCTAAAAAGTAAAGGCCCCAGTACCGTGCCCTGAGGTACTCCGTACTCAATTATACGCTCATTACTTCTAGTTGAGCTTATTTGGCAATATTGCTTTCTTAAGTAACTTTTAAATAGGAGTAGTGAATTTCCTCGAAAGCCCATGTCTTCCAATGTATCTAGTAGTTGCGGATGGCTCACAGTATCAAAAGCCTTTGCGAGGTAAAGAAAAACACATAAGGCTGGTTACTTTCCTCTAAAGCATTATATATGTCTGATGTTACTTTAGCAATGGCATCTTGTGTGGATTTTTGTTCTTTAAATCCAAATTGCAGGGCTGATAGCAACTTAAATTTTTTAATATAGGTGTTAATCCTCACTTCCAATAGTTTTTCATAGATTTTAGTGAAATTTGTTATGAGTGATATAGGCCTGTAGTTTATTATTGCTAATGTTTTGTCACCTTTTTTGAAAAGTGGTTTTATTACGCCTTCTATAAACTTACCGGGGCATTTACCGCTATTAAATATTTTATTCATTAAGAATGCTATTTGCTCGGCAATATCTTCAGCGATTACTTTTATTGTTTCTGCTTTGATGCCATCTATTCCCGGCGCTTTATTATTTTTTAGGTCATTGATGGTAGTTACAACTTCTTCTTTGTTTGTCGGGCTCAAAAAGAAAGAAAATTGTGTTGGATGTCTAGATAGATTAAAAGGTTGTTTTTTAATTTTGCTAGCCAAGTTTTTTCCTACGTCTGCATAGTAATTATTAAAATAATTTGTTTTTTCATATTCATTAGTTATTACTGCGCCAGATTCAGATTTCATTTCTTTAATTTGACAATCATAATTTTTACAATTATTAATTTCCTTTACTACATTCCATAAGTTTTTTGTATTATTTTTATTATCGATTATTTTTTCTCTATAATAATTAGCTTTAGTAGTTTTAATCAGTTCGTTTAATCTGTTTCTGTAGTTAATATATTCATTTTTTAGAGTTATGTTGTTAGTTTGTTTTTTATATTTATGGTACAATTCGTCTCTTTTGTTAATTGATTTTACTAACCCTCCCGTTATCCATTGCTCCAACTCTAATCTAAAACAATAGCAATCATTATACCGACCACTACCGCAACTTTAATTTCAATCAAAATATCACGGAGATTCTATTGCATAACATGGTTCTTCTTATTTGCGTAACCAACTCTGAAACATATACAGTAAGGTAATTACTGTAACAATATAAGCTTCCGATATAATATATTAAGACAATTGTCTTAAATATTTGGATTGTTTAACTGCATGTTTGGCTATTTGCTACAACAATTGTTATAAAATAAAATGGTTTTTGTAACTATTGTATCAACTCAATAATATATGTGTGAAAACGATTTCTGCGTTCTCTTTCAACTTTAACTCTCTGGAAATACAAATAATAACCTAAATAAATAATAAGTGATTTAATTTCAATCAAATAAAATCTAAAAACTTTAACCATAAATTCACGGTACAATATAGAAAACAAATAAAATAAATCATTAACTAGGTTTCTCAATTAGTAAACAGTGTGTTAAAATTTACAAGGTATTTAAATTAAACGAGTAAGAACTTGCGTTACTAATAATTGACGACAATATTATGCTAAAAACTGCTATAATAAAACTAATTTATAACTTGGAACCTATAACACAATCAGTTTTCAACAATATGCTGCTGTTTTAGTTTTTGAACTGTAAAATTAGTTTGCTACTTGGGTTCTACTTTGAATTGACCTTAATACTCACCATCAATAACCTGCCTGAGATATTTCATCTCGCTAAGAGAATCATACGTAATCTGGTTGTTGTACTTTCCCAAAACTTCATTGATTTCCCTATGAACCTTGTCTTGCATTTCCGGATGATTCGCCAGTTCGAATAAGGCAAAACTCATTGTTGTGGAGCTCGTTTCGAAGCCAGCGAGTAGGAATACGAAACTCTGGGCCACAATCTCGTTCATGGTTAATGCGGTTCCATCACCTACAAATTTTACATATCATTGCGTACGTCATATTAATATAGGAGAGCAAACATTGTCTATTTTGTATTATGCAAATTTCAGATAGCGACATTCTCTTCCACTTGTTGTTGGCAGCTCTCCTTCATTCTGGTACACTTATTTCACAGCAGGCCTGCCTTATTCTCCCACAAAGTTCTTCTCAATTTCGATAAATGTATTCTTGATAGCACCCCAAAAATAAAAATATAAAGGTGTGATGTCAGGAGAGCGAGGAGGCCGCCGTTCAAGAAATTGTCTTGACAATAAAGCTTGTCGAAACGTCAACTTTAAAGAGGATATAAAGCTTGCTCCTCTTATTGTAACACCCCTTGGCTTAAAACCAGGAAGTGTTTCAATTGTGCGAACGGCAGCTCTGAGTTATGGGAAAGCGAGGTCGTGGTTCGATATTTACTCAATTTGTTAACTTGCTGTATATATAAAAAAATATAAAATAGTGAATATAAATATACATATTATTATATAAACCAGGAGTATTGTGAAAGCTAAGGAAAACAATACTGAGTACCTAAGTTATGTAATAAGCTCACCAATAATATATATCCAGCTAAATGAGTAAAAGAAAGGAAACACACATGTTAATAATAAGTTGACTTTAATATTTGATTATGGGACAGTTGAATAAATTTAATAAACAATAGTAAAAAAATTGATTTGAGTTAAAATTTGAATGATTGATAATAAAAAAAATATAAAATTATGACAAGGTTTAACAAGTATTATTTAAGAAAATTATATGTAAAAATATTTATGTGAAAATGTATGAATATTTGAAAACGTTAAATTTAATTAAAATGGTACCATTTCTTACAAGTCTTAAAAAATATATGAAAAGTGAAATTTTAAATCAAACAAAATGTTATAAATAATACCACCAAACAGAAGGCCCTGGTGTAACTTCGTTTCGAAATCAGGTATTACTGCTAGGACCCCTCTGCAACACGCTGCATCCACTCTCAAATTCGTCTCCACTGTCTACGTGGTCCAAAAAAAATCGACGACTCAGATTCCTTCACTTATTGACCTCTCTCTTCTTAAAATATGACCATACATATGTGGCCGTTACATCGGAAAGATGATACCAATAATTATATCACACCAAAAAAATTGCCTCATATGAGGGATACTGGCAATTAACAAATTGAGTAAATATCGAACCACGACCTCGCTTTCCCATAACCCAGAGCTGCCGTTCGCACAATTGAAACACTTCCTGGTTTTAAGCCAAGGGGTGTTACAAGAAAGTTTTTTTTTGGCCTAACTCACTATGCACTAATTTACTTTTAAATTTCTTACAAATCAAAATGTAGCATACGCAATGCTACATTATTTTATCCAATTACCGACTAAATACCTACCTACTTAACAAACCTTCTAATATTTTCTCTGCTGAAACTCAATTCTACAGCCCTTTGCAGTAAACTTATATAAAGTCACGAGACTTAGTAACAGTGCTAAATGATATATTATATTTCGCAGTCCCATCTCGAATTATAACATCGTGTAGTTGTAGTTTGCTGCACGAATCGTAACGACATTTAAAGATTAAACTTTTGGAATCCTATCCTGGGTGCGTGGCTACCCAGTTCGCCCCTGTATACACTCCCACAACGCAGCCGGTATTCATCACATATATCACTGTAGTTTGTCGTACGCATCTAGAAGGACATATTAAAGTACTAGTGCTTGTGACTTAAAAATGGGAAGAAAGTGGGATCACATGGAGAAAAATATACATACGAGGTAATGGCCAACATATAACGTGCCAAGAGTGCGGCCTAAACAAAATTGGCTCACACGAGTCCGAAATATAGAGGTACCCCTCGTTAAATCGCTGACACATATCATGCAATATCTAATAAATAAAAACTTCTTGTTTATTTGGAGTATTTCAATATAATTAATCCAAAAGAAGACCTACGTATTATAATCCTGAATATGGTAAAAAACTATTGTTATGAGTTTTTAATGTTAATGAAATTTATAAAATGTCGAATAAATGTAAGTAGTTATATGTTTCAGGTAAAGACTATATGGATGAAAACCAAGTATACAAGGTAATGGTCGACATATTATGTTGTGCCATGAGTGTAGTCTAAAAAATGTTGGTTCAGTTCGAAATATAGATATGCCCCACGTCAAATTGCTGGTATATGGATTGTCATACTATATAGAATAAATGATAATACTTAGTTAGTTATGGTATGGTGAATTGGAACATATTAATATAATTAAGTCTTTAAGGGTTGCATATGGTAAAAGGCCGTTGATATGTTTTTTCCTTTCAATGAAATTATTAATAATATATAAATAGACGTACCTCCTCGTAGAATCGCTGACGTAATGTCATACTATATTAAATAAATTAATAATACTTGGTTAATTGGTTAATTATGATGTGATGAGTTGGAATATTTTGATATAATTCATCTGAAGAGTTACGCATTCAATGTCTGAATATGGTAAAAAACGATGCTATTGGCATTATAGACGTTAAACAGTTGCCAGGTATCGAACCATTCTTGAAAAAGGTTACTGAAGATAGCTCAATAATTGACCATTGACTTTGTGGTGAAAATTTGATAAAGTAATGATGATCTGGCGCGTTAAGTGTAATAATTGCATATTACCATCAAAACGCTAATGCTTCGATTGCAACAAACACCAGCCGGTCGTCACATGCCTACCTTGCACTGACGAGAGCCAACAGCTCGAAGCTGCAGTTTGCAAGTGATGTGTGGCGGCTGGCAAGGGAGCTCCTTTGTTGCAATCGAAGCATTAACGTTTTGATGGTAATATGCAATTATTACACTTAACGCGCCAGACTTGTAACTTGCAATTCAGCGCTCGGCGGGGCACATAGCCCGGAGAGTAGCTGTTGGTTGCAGTCGGGTTACGTTCCTTATAGTAAAATAAGGATTTATAGAGGAGTTTGCGACTAAGAATATTATGTTTTAATATTCCGCCCTCTAAAAGCACATTTGAATTTTGTTATGTTCATACTTTCAGCAGGTCTTGGCAATATAACATGTATTTTATGGGTTTCCACTTGTGTTAATATCCAAAGTGTTAAAGAAAATTATTAATGATCAGGCGGAAGGTACCGAGGAGGTTCCAAGATGGAAGCCATAGTGCTTAGTTTTTAGAAACCTATTAGTTGGCGAGTTTTGTGTTTGAGTTTTTGTAAGGATTTCAGTTTAAAAAAAAAGTGGCTTAGTGTGCCCTAACTCAGTTGGATCCATGTATTTATAATTTATAATCGGTGGCAAAATTTCAAACGAAGTACTGAGGGAGGCTGATCTGATTCCGTCTGTTGTTCTACTAATGAATACAGATAACGAGAATATATTAAGTGGTTTTTAAAAGGTATTTTTTAACATAAGACCTTAAAGCATTATACAACATGGGACCCACATCCAGTGTTCGTTTATTTGTCAAATTTTGTATCCGGTAGAATATTTGACCATGGAAAAACTAACATTAAAACTAGCAACTTTTTTAGTTCATATCAGTGCATAGGATGCAAACTATATGATCAAAAATAAGTAATATGTTACAGTTGGAAAATCCTAATAAAAAATTATAGAGGACAGCAGCCAATACCTGTTTTATCTTATTTTAAGGATATTCCCAATCTTTGCTTGACGTGAACTTTACTTTTAATTATTTATCAAAACTATAAAACATGGACTTCAAAAATAGCCTTATTTAAACAATAAAAAGCCAATATGGACTACATCTACTCATGCATTAAGTGAGTGGATTAAGAATGTGTTAAAGGTAAGTGGAATTGATCCAAAGCTTTATACAGGATAAAGTGCAATTTAATATGTTTTGTTGGCAATTCTTTCAGATATATTTGCCAGGAAGCTAATAATTTTGATACATGGCATTGAAACATTGGCCATAATATTAGTAGCTAGTATAACTATAAAATATAATATAATTATGTGTAGGACTAATCCACATTTTAAGACTATCTGGCTAGTATTAGAAAGTGTTTTAATCAAATATTTGTGGATAGGTATTTTTTAGATGTTAATAACAGGAAAATAATACATAAATACGAGATTAAGTTTATATTGCATAGTCCCTTAAACATCTACATGGTGTTATAATTCGAGACGAGACTGCGACATATAATTAATATATCAGTCGACTTACCTGTAAGGAAGAATGATCTTAATTATATGAGCAGTCTCGTCGAACGATTATAACAACCCTCCCAAAAAGTAAAATTCCAACCCGCGATAAAACTTAAAATACTTCAATAACGGCTGCGTGATGGGAGTGTATATAGAGGCGAACTGGGTAGCCACACACCCAGGATAGGATTTTAAAAAATTAGTCTTTGAACGTCGTACGATTCGTGCAGCAAGCTACAACTACATGGTGTTATAATCCGAGACGAGACTGCTCATACAATTAAGATCATTCTTTCTTAGAGGTAAGTCGACTGATCTATTAATTAATAATGCTAGTACGGATATTTCAATTGAACTTCTCTAAATATGTATTGATAGACTTACCGCTATTCTCGTGTTCTTGTCCATCTCGGTCGTTCTTCATATTTATAAGCAGTTGTAAGAAATCTTGCCTAGTAAAATTATTTTTCTCCCTATAGGCCACCGTGTCGGTCACAACTTTTGTGTAAAATTCGCTGATATCTTTGGCGACCTGACGGAGGCCTAGGATTCGCGCAACATTAGGAAGATTTAGACAAAACACTAATCGCATGGCCTGAAGTTTGGTCATTGTGAAAGCCTTGTTGCCAAATTCTTTGAATGGTGAATTGGGTTCTTTGAAGCTGTTGCATTCGAGTCCGAATGCGCTAGATCCGATTACGTCAATAGTAAAATTCCCTGAAAATATATCAATTATAAATTACTGTGTGCCTATGATGATTCTTATTTTCTATTATACCGGGTGACACAGGAGACATGTAGCACTCTGTAACTTTGCTAATGAAGAAGTTAAAATTCTGAATTTTGGGAGAGTTATATATTATAAAATTATCCTTGCTTTGAGTCTATCAAACGTTTTCTTCAACTTCCGGTTTAAGCGGAATTGACCCAAATTTTGTTATTTCAAATAGTACCCTGTGTATATATATATATATATATATATATATATATATATATATATATATACATCTTTCTATCAATTCTGAACCATTAGACAATTCATACAATCCTGAACCAGCTATTTATAGAAGAGATAGACAAAAAATATTTGTTTATATTGGAGTATATAGGGGGTCGGATAACCTATTCTGTAAAATATACTTTGATGTTTTTATAACTAAACATAGGTGTATATCTACACACTAATGACATCATCCTGAACCAATACGTTAATATGACAAAGCTGAACCATTTTATACAGTAATATATAGCTGAATGTTACATCCTGAACCACTTCAATGTTGCCATTTTTAAATACTATAGGATAGCTACCTGCTATGTTTGTATTGTCAAGGGTCATAAAATAATCGGACTTCTCGCATGCTTCTTACGCACAAATGAAATTTTATATTTATCAAGTGTAAGTATCTTTCTGAAAGAAGGGGATGAATTTTAGGTATTTAAATTGTAACAAGCTAGAATAAATACGGTTTATTTTTAATTTTTGCTGTTTAAAATTATATATATATATTTTAAATGATCAGGGTGTCGTAGGTTTTTAATTTATATCTCAAAATAACGTAATCGGAAAAAGACGAAATTTGGCACATCTCTGTTACTCATCAAAGGGCATCTAACGAAATCATGTCATCCACCTAGCATGTACACGAAGGGGTGAAATTTACTACCCTTTTAGAAATTTTGTAAATATTTTTGTGCCTGCTCTTTTCTTAAGTTAAAAAAATAACTAAATATTATGATTAATTTAGAAACTTTTTCATCTCTTCAAAGAAATTCCTAAAATCGACCATTTTTGGGAAAAACATTAAATTACATCTGCCTAAGTGATCAATCAAAAGCTATGACGTCACCCTAGAGTTACACTGTTGTATGTCGCATTTTTCTTGATTTTGAGTTTTCAGTGTCAAATAGTTGTATGTGCATTGGACTTTAACCCTACAGAGTTTCAAAGTTCTATCTCACATCCTTAAATTTATATCGCCAGAAATACATAGTTGTATCGCTTTTCATTGGAATTACAAAGTGGTATGTGACACATACAACTTTGTAACAGCAGTAGTGAAACAGATGTTTAATAAACACTACATACAACTTTGTTATACTCAAATGAGACCTTCCGCATAGCGTGTCATGCAATAAACATAGTGAGATAAATTGCCTAAAAAATATAAGAAAACTGCTGTGCTACTCTAAATAAGCTGTGGCAGAACGTAAAGATATATCTTTTAACGTTTTAAATAAGTTGCAAGAAGATTTAGAAGATATATCACAGAAAATAAAAAAGTGAGGTTAGTTTAAATTATTGGGAGATATGGAAAGTCATTTATTAACCGATTCTGAATCTGATAACGAACCTCTTGATGGTTTAAGGTAATTTTGTTAATTATTATTATACCTATCTTAGTATTAATAATGTACGTATTTTGTTATATTTTAGAAGAAAGTTTAACAAAAGTGAGGCTGCTGCAAGAAGTAGTTACCTAGAAAAGCATCCAGAAATGTTTAATGACTTCGATGGATATGATTCCGACATTGATAAAGAGTATTTACCACCAGAAGAGTCTTCTAATAGCGAATCTGGCGATGAGTCTACAGAAGATCCTAATACTGTTGCGGATCAACACGTGTGTGCTGGTAATGCAGTTAAACTTGCCCAAATGTTGCCTAAAAAATCACTGAAATGGAAGAGAATAAGAAAACCGGAAACTTGAAAATGTAACGTGAGAAAAGCTGCCCACGAGGCTGGTAAGGAATATATTTCAATTAGAAAGAAAGTAATTCCTGAGAAGCGTATAAAGACAATGAAAGATTGCAGACATAACTGCTTATTTAAATGCCAAAATAAAATTACTGAAGACGAAAGAAAAAGCATTTTCAATAAGTATTATACTTTAAACGAACATGGCAAAAGACTTTTTATATTATCTACAACAAAAAAATTTAACATTGAGCGTCACAGAAAAAACAAAAACGATGCGAACAGTAGAAGAAAACAATCATTTGCATATCATTTTCAAATTGGAAGTAATCAAATCCAGGTATGCAAAGTATATTATCTAGGAACTTTATGTATCAGTCAGACTCCAGTGTATACCGCCCATTCCTAGACAGACATTTCAAATATACCCGACACGCCGAAAGTCGGCAAACATATTAAACATAAAATACCTGATGAGGATGTCAATTTCGTGAAACAGCACATAGAGTCTTTCCCCAAGGTCGAGTCGCATTATTGCAGGGCTAACACACAAAGGGAGTACCTAGATTCTACCCTCAGTATAAAGAAAATGTACAGTCTATACGTTGAAAGTTGTATCGCTGCTCATAAGAATGCTGTAAAAGAGTCTTTTTACAGAAATATATTTTCTACAGAGTACAATTTATACTCTCATGTTCCAAAAAAAGATAGGTGTGACGTCTGTGAAGAGGTGAAATTAAGAAAAACTGAGAATACTCTAAGTGAAGAAAAGGCTAAAGAATATGAGAACCACATTAAAGAAAAAACTGCAACGAGAAATGAAAAAGAAAAAGATAGAGAACGCAAAAATACTCCATTTTTGGTGTTTGATCTGCAAAATGTTCTGCCGTGTCCCCAAGCAGAAATTGGCAACTACTATTACAAAAGCAAACTTAATATATATAATTTAACGGCAATATTGTCAAGTACAAAACAAGTTTACTGTGCTGAGTGGCATGAAATGCTCATGGGTAGAGCCGGCAATGACTTAGCTAGTGCTTTAATTAAAATTTTGGAAGCGGTTTTTGCAGACAACAAAACTTTAAAAAGTTTGATAGTTTGGAGTGACAGTTGCGTCCCACAAAATCGAAATTCTCATATGTCCTATGCTATAGCATATTTTTTAAAAATGAACCCTTCAATCCAGTCTATAACTATGAAATTTTCAACTCCGGGACATTCATGTGTCCAGGAGATAGATTCCGTGCATAGCTGCATTGAGAGGGTTCTAGCCAAAATTGAATATTTTTCACCAGTTTCACTCTTAAGAATTCTTCTAAAGATTAATTCTGCTAAGCCTTACAAGATTATACAGATGCGCACAGAAGACTTTAAAGATTATAAATCATGTACCTCTGCTTTTAATTATAGTCATACCTTTTTTAAAAGTAAAAGCTCTAAAATTTACAAATTCTTTTACCGAGGTAGAGTATAAAGTATCACACCAATCACTAAATTGGGAAAAAGTCTCAATAAGACCATTACAAAAGACCAGGTCAATGAATGTTATACTAAAAGCTTTAAAAGTTGCAAAAGAAAAGAAAACTCTATCTGCAGAAGAAATAAGAGCCATTAAAAGTATGTATCCTTGGATGCCACAAGTAGACAAAGAGTACTTTGAAGCAATATTGCCAAAATAATATAAGATCTTTTACCAATTTTTCTTAATAGTTTTAGTTAGTTTGGATCAGTTTAACATATTTTTGTATATTTAGTATTTTGATTTAGCCTAAATGAATGTGTTACAAAGTTGTATGTAACATTTTTTTAAAAATACATCGTTTTTTGAGATAACAAAGTTGTATGTGTTCTTTTCAGCACCAAAAAAACTAAAATCTAACAACTTTTTTTATACTTTTTTTACTAAATCCGTATAACAAGTAAGTCAATTTTAATAATTGGTAATTACAATAACATTACTTGCAGTAATGGAGGTGTTACATATATGAAAATTTTCTTTTTGCGATAACTCAAAACAAACATTTATGTACATACAATAGTATAACTCTAGGGTGACGATGAGTAAAATTATATTAGTGTAAAATACTAAAAGTAGGCTGGTGTCAAATTATAATCTGACAATATTACGTTGTTTCTTGCCTTTGAAATAATAAGATAATCATTTCTTATTACTTAATACTAGTATTTTTCTAACCAGATTTTAAAATGCATAGTTCTAGTAATGAGGAATAATATGCAGACATACATTTAATTTATGGTGAATGTAAAGGAAATGCTTCAGCGGCAAAAGAACGATATCGTCGTAAGTTCTCTATACGTACTGTGTCAAACGTTCGTACTTTTTCTAATATTCACTTGAGGTTAAAAAAAAGGAGGTGTTTTAAAAAAACAAGTCATGATTGTGATCGTCGGAGACAAATAGGAGATGCAATGGAGGCACACATATTAAATACATTATTTTGGTGAACATCCTGAATGTAGTATTAGACTAGCTGCTCATCAATTCCACACAACAAAAACATCAGTATGGAGGATTTTGAAAATATGAAAATGCAAGGACTTTACCCTTATCATTTACAGAGAATACAAGAGCTGTTCCCTCGTGACTTTCCAGTAAGACATGATTTTTGTAGAATTATACTTAGAAGCCATTACATTTTACAGTACTATTCACAGATGAATGCTGCTTTACTCGACGTGGAGATTTAAATATTTGTAACTAGCATTTATGGAGGGAGGGACGATAATCCTCACGCTGTTGTAAATGGAGGATGTCAATACAACTTTTCAATAAATATTTGGGCCAGAATTATAGACAATAAATTAATAGGGCCTTTTGAGTTACCAAACAGATTAAATGGTCCAGCTTATTTAAACTTTTTATAAAATGACCTGTATCAACTTATATACGATTTACCTCTTGGATTACGTCAAACACTTTGGTTTATGCAGAATGGTGCGCCACCTCATTATTCTTTAGACGTTCAAGAGTGGCTACCCTCAACATTTAGAAATCAATGGATTGGCAGGGGGCGAGAAGCCACAATTAAATGGCCCCTCGGTCCCCAGATATGAATGCACTGGACTTTTACTTTTGTGGCCACTTGAAAAATGTTGTTTACTCGACAACTGTCCCTAGCGTCGAAGTTTTAAGAGAGAAAATTTTTACTGCTGCCAATGAAGTTCGAAACTCCACATGTTTTACTTATAGAAGGCAGGTATGGCAATTTTAGGAAACGGTTGCAAACGTGTATTCAAGTTGGAGGTCGTCATTTTGAACAAATGCTTTAATATCTAAAAACAACAATCGTTGCCTTCATGTTTAAATTTTTTTACTGTCTAAATTCATCTTTTTTTTCCAATTACGCTATTTTGAGATAGAAATTAAAAACCGTTTTTGGCACGCTCTTTTAAGGTATTGTTGCTGGACAGAAAAGAGTTATTTTATACGGAGAACCCGTCTTAATTTTCGACAGAGAATCTACAGTTAAATTTTTTGCATGTTATTTCCAAACATCCTGTATATGTATATATATTTACTTTTAAAAAGTTTAAAGAGTATGTATTAGAAGTTGTTTTCAGATATATGAGAGGTTCCCCTAATAATCATCACTTTTTTGTAACAATTCCCTTAATATTTCTCTCTTAATTTTTGATTCTATATTTAACTGTATTATTTTCCGTTCTGGTTTAAAAGGAAGCTTCACTTCTGAATGACTTTTGATTATGCCTAAGGTTGACTTTTTTAGAGAGAACCAAACAATGATAAAAAAAATTAAAGAGTCAAATTTTAAACGTCAATATTTTGAAAACGAATATAATGGAGTGGATATATCCAAATTATTGCTGTATGTGGAATTGTGGTATTGTCTGGAAAGTTGAAAAAATAGTTCAGATAGATACAAGTTGTAGAATAACATACAATGCCCAACCTAAGGAACATATTTTGTTAAATAATTTATTATTTGAATCATGTTTTATTCTTTTTATTTATTCATTTATTTAATTGCGATATCCGACAGGGGCAGTGCTCAGTTATATGATAAAGAGAGGAATATTACAATTACGAATGAATTGGAATAAAAATACATGTTAAGCATAAACAAAATTAAATATAATATTTTTAGTCGCAAACTCCTTTATAAAATCCTTATTTTACTATAAGGAACGTAACCAGACTGCAACCAACAGCTACTTTCCGGGCCATGTGCCCCGCCGAGCGCTGAATCACAAGTTACAAGTCTTGCGCGTTAACTGTAATAATTGCATATTACCATCAAAACGCTAATGCTTCTATTGCAACAAACACCAGCCGAAAGACTGATCCTACTTAAAGGAGCTCTCTTGCCAGCCGTCACACACCACTTGCAGACTGCAGTTTCGAGCTGTTGGCTCTCGTCAGTGCAATGTAGGCATGTGACGACTGATACGAGGATCCTTTGACTATTTGGTAACATCCCGGTATTTTTACAATAGCGACGTGTAAAACAGTCAGCGTCTAAAAAGTAGACTATTGAAATTTTAGGTCAAAATGTCAATTTGTTTAGTTGTGTATTTCTTACTTTTAACCTCAATCCTTGCTATAAATTCACATTAAAATGTGTCAGAAAGAAAAATGGTATAGCATTATTTAAAGCCGTTTTGCATTGTAGGGGGATTAGAGAATATATGAAACAAGTCCCAAATATTCATAAATATTCTTTTAAGTGAGCAATGAGAAATGAAATATTTAATTCTTAATTTTAAGTAATATACTTAAAAACTTACATTGTGCCTAAAAATATACCGATTATGAAAATCAAATACACTTTAAGGCAGTATTAAAAGATTATTTTTGTTTGATAGTGTATCCGTGAAGTATCCCGCATTAAATTATTCTTTAAAATATATTTTAGCTAGAACATAAAACGGATAGGTTATCGTCCGTCCAGGTGCAAAAATAGTATCGCCGAGCTTATTAAATTAATTTTTAATTTGAGGAGTTATCTTCATTTTGAAAAACTTAAACTATAAATAATTCTTTCAATATTCGAAGAATGGGATGCTGTTAGCTTAGCACAATTTATTTTTTTAATATTTGCACGCTAATAAATTACTCTTTATAGATATACAGTATGTTACAAAAATAGCTATCACTAGGAATATTTACATATAACATATTACCTAAACACCAGGCAATATTATATTTCTACATACAAAGCAAAAAATTACAGAAAGTTCTCTTATTTTTAACAATCATACATATTCTGTTAAAATAGCACCAGAAACATTGTTCTATGCATTTGGGTCCGAAAAACGAAATACAAATTCTCTAGTTTTAACCCTAATTTTATCCAAGTTTTTTTTAAACAAATATACGGGTCAAATTTGGCCTTCACATACTTCTTTGCAACAATGTTTGTTACGTATACTCACTTTACATACATTTCAAATTATTTGACTAAAATAATATTGGAATCTCCAGCATTTATTTAAAATGTATAGATACGGGAAGAATAAAAAAAAGTGAAAGTAACCTGTACATGGGTTTGCCGTTTGAAGTAAGGGTAGGTAATGATCATTACAACTATTTACATAAGTCGTTTCTGGACTGAGAAAAACCACACTGAGACCATGGAACAATAACATAACATAGTTCACTAATTCACTTTCTCAAAAGAACAAATATACTTGTGTTATATATTTTCAGTAAGTCTACATCTACTATTTCAGAAAGTAAAAAATCATTTTTATTAGGTTTCGTAACAGATGCCGAACTTTTTCATACTAGGTATATTGGAAATTAAATTGATTATACATTAATTGTGGCAAATAAATCCTAAAATGTGTAAAAACTAGAAATAGAAAAGTATAAATTTGTCTTTTTATTTCGTCTCATACCGTCAAAATATTCCAACCGGTTATAATACAAAGATGCGCACTGTAAAACCCTAAATAAATACCCTCACCACATTACATTTCAATATAAGTTTAACGATAGCTAGCAACAATTTATTTCTTGAATCACGTTTTTCCTCCTTTTTCTTTATTTATTAACGATATTTTTACAATTACAAAATTTCAATCACAAATTGAATTAGATTACAAATATATGTTAAATATAAATAAAATTTTACACGTAGGATAGTTATGGTATAATTTGTACATGGTAACATTTTTGGAAAGGGGGTGAAACAAATGTCAAGTGCCGCACATGTTTCCCATAGACCATTTAGGTATTTAAATTTTAAAGAGCCTGGGTGGTCGAGCGGCCGACAGCGAAGACTTGACTTTAATTTATTATTGTGAATTTAAAAGACTTTATTCTACTTTGAGCATATACTAATGCACAAATAAAATTAATAAAAATGGCATTTATTTACCGCTCTTATAATATGTAATATTTAAGAAGTGGTAAAATTTTTTGTTTCGTTCGGCATTAAGGTTTCAAATGGTAGCTGTTATAACTTCATAGTAGAATAGAGTAAGACGATAAGATAAAACAAAAGTCAATGGTTAAAGTGCTGTTCTTTGTTACACATGTTACCCATAAACAAAACAGAATTGGGGTATTTAAATTTTAAAGGGACACAATATATAACACTGTGTGGTCCACTAGAGTCCGGCGCCAAATCTGAGACACCCATATATTGTAATATTTGTATGATCTAGTTTTATTTATATAACAAATGAACCAACGATTAGTAGAAGACTTTACATTAATTTACTATTGTTGGTTTAAAAATCATTCATTGTATTTTGAGCATTCCAGTCACTTGTACTTAATAAAAATTTTATATCGGTGTTTCGATTTTATTTTAAATTACATTGGATTAAACCGATATTTAACAACTCTTAATATTTATCTTATGGTTTTGGTATTTTTGGCGTAAACTAATGCGTAAATAGCATTAATAAAAATATATATAATTATTTACCGCTTTTCTAATATTTAGTATACAACGTGTGTATTGAAACATGGCCGTAAGTCCTAAAAAAATATCTTCGGAATTGATGCTGAAATATAATTCTTTTTGGTATTTTTGGCATAAACTAATACGTAAATAATATTAATCAAAATAACAATTATTTATTGCTTTTACAAAATTCAGTATATTTAGGAAGTGGTAATTTTTTCTTCGCATGGCATTAAGGTTTAAAATGGAAGTTGTTATAACTTCACAGTAAAATTTATCGGTGTGAAAAAGTATAATTGCACTGTTTATATCCTTGATTTGGCAGGATTAGAGAATATATATGAAACAGGATGCAAATTTTAACACAATATAGGTACTAATAATAATTTATCTCAATTTATTAACACAGTACAGAACAGAAGTATTTTTGTGAAAAGCTCCTTGTAGAAGCTTGAGTACGAAAAATATTTCAGTTATTGATAAATTCTTTTAAGTGAGCAGTCATACGTGATTCTTGGTATGTATAAATTATATGCTTAGATAAAATAGTATTGTGCGTAATAATATGCTAATTATAAAAATGCAACTAGTGTTAAAATAATATTTTTTTTTAAGTGGTTAGTATCAAGCACTCATTTATTTTTTAAAGTGTATTTAGTGGTTCCTAGGTTCTTGACCGGGCACATGCAAAAACAATAATGTCACCGAGTTTATTTATTTAATATTATATAATTTGATAAGTTACCTTTATTTAAAATATAAACTATAAATAATTCTTTCAATATTGGAAAAATGAGATCATAACCTCTCGCGCATTGCTGTCAGCTAGCACTTTTTAAAATTATTGTGTATTAGGTATACAGCATGTTAGAAGAATAGCAAACATTAGGATTATTTACGTATAACATATCATATAAACACCAGATATATTTCTTCGACCAGGAAATAAAATATATACAAGGCGGAAAATTACAAAAAGTTAGTACTTAAAGCATTTACTAATTGATCTACGTGATTTTACAATCATAAAACTTCTGTTTAAACACAGCAACATAAGTATTCTTTGATACATATTGTGCATTGTACATTGTTATAGAGCAATGAAACAATATTAATTGTTACGGGTCTCTAAATTCAGAAAATATATTTTATTAAATATGAATTTTTAGTATAATGAGGACAATTTAATTTGAAATTAGGAGAAAGATATTTATATAAGCAATTTTCACGTTACTAATTGCCTCTATACAGGTTGATTCACATAAAACTCCCCAGGCAGTTTCCGTATTAAAATGTTGTCAATGACAATGGCGTCCGCGACGAAAAGAAAATTTTTGATGACTGGAACTTTGAAAGTATAATATTAAAGTTTGTTTAATTCTAAGTACTTTTTGCAGTATACACTTTTCTATTAAAACCAGTGGTTTTGGAGATAAATCGAAAAAAATTATTCAGTTCAATATTTTTTAACAAGCAAAAAAATTTAAATTCACTCAAAAGCGGGCGCTACATACAATAGGTACTTAGTTTAAAGTGATTCGCCATATTTTAAATGATTATACAAAGATGGCGTTGAAGTGCAAAATTATTTTTCGATAGCTGGAACATTGAAACAGCGCACACGATAAAGAACCAAATAATATATATATATATATAATTTTATAATAACATTTTTTAAAAAGACCAATGTCTTTCAAATTATCTAATATTTCCTATTTTTTTATTTTTTAAAGTATAATTTTCATTAACACCTGTATTGTTTTCTTAATTCTATAAACTAGTAGTCCTAAGTCTGATTTAATAATATACAGTCAAGTATGTTACGTAATAATTTATTTTGAGGTTTGTTCACATATAATCAATTTTTAAGTTTTTGAATGCGTTTGTTATTACAAGGTAATTCAGAAATGGTTGTGTACATCAAAGAAGACAAATTAATCATGATTTTGATCTACGGAGAATGTAGAAAAAATTCCCATGAAGCCGAAAGGTTACTCCATTTGCATTTTCCCATTTTGCCTAAGCCAGACCATAAAATCTTTATTTCTTTAACCAATAATTTGAAAAATTACGGAAGTTCTAAAAAGTTAAAGTATAATAAACAGTTGACGGCTACAAATGATGCAAATACTGCTTTAGTAATTGACAATATTGTAAATAATCCAAATATGTCTTTACGGAAATTATCGTCTGAAACAAATATTTCCTACTCCTCTTGTCAAATAATTTTAAAGAAAAATAAGTACCGTCCGTATAAAGTTCATTATGTTCATCATTTACGACCTGGTGATTTTCAGCGTTTCATAAATTTTATTGCTGAATTGTCAGTATTACATAATAAAAATCCAAATTATTTGAAAAATGTGTCGTGGAGCGATGAGAGCCGCTTCCATAGTAATGGGCTTGTGACTATACAGACCACTCGGAATTAGTCTCAAAATAATCCGAGATAGATACGAAGAACCAAAAATTAAACACTTTTTAAAGTAAATTTATGGTGTGGAGTATTGAACAGATACATAGTCAGACCTTATCTATTTCGTGAAACGTTAAATTGTGGTAGATATCGGAGGTTCTTGCAAGAGGAGCTGCCAAATTTATTAAGAAACATTCCTCATGATGGGCACATAATCTGGTTTTATCAAGACGGGGCACTGCATTAGATATTTTCTTATGGAGACATCTAAAAAATTTTGTTTGCACCGAACCAATCGATGTTATGGCAGACCCATACAACAAAATATATATGCGAGTGTTACCACAGTAGATCGTTATTGAAAGTAATGGTTTAACATGTGTATCCATGAAAGAGGAAACAGTTTTAAACATTTACTTTAAAAATAAATACATACATATGTACATATTTTATTGAAAAGTCAAAACAAATTATTAAAAAAACTTATTTGACTTTATATTATGTCGATTTATCTCGAAAATCACTGATTTTAACAGGAAAGTGTATGCTATAAAAAGTACTTAGTATTAAAGAAACTTTAATATTATACTTTCAAAGTCCCAGTCATCGAAAATTTTCTTTCCGGCATCGCGTCGCGACGTAGCGGACGCCACTGTCATTGGCAACATTTGAACGACAAAATAAAGCCACCAAAAATATGGAACGACTGGCCTTTACAGAAATTTAATTCCTTTTTTCGTTATTATAGAAACTGCCTGGGGAGTTTTATGTGAACCCTGTATACTTAAGTCAATTTAACGTCATATTACATAGCATACAAATTTGTGGTAAACTATTCAAAAGTAACAAATGCCAAACACCTCATAATAGTAAAGCATATTTTTCACAATAATTAGTATCTTAAAATACATATACATTTAGAAAATTATAGAAGCTAAATTTCGTAGAAAATATGAAAATAAATATGAAAAACCCATTAATATATTGCTAAATTATCAACTGGACCATTTTCCATTGTTGGCCTTATATTAGACCTTATAAAAATGTAAAGATCTGGTATTTCAATTTTGGGTATAAATTATTTTTAAAGAATTGATGAATAAAAAAGAAGAAAACTTCACACCTATATACCTTACGGAAATAAGACTAATAATTATTATAATTATTTACTTAAATCATTCTTGGACTGAGAAGAATAATTCTGAGATTATCAGGATAACATAAGGTTATAGTTTATGAATTTTTTCAAACGGATGAATATATTTGTGTCGTATAATCTCAGTGTAACTCAATATTTGATCAAATAGAAATTTATAAAGCTTTTTATTTGTATTTTTTATGTCGTCTGATCTTTTAGGAAGTTTAAAATAATTTTTATTTGGTCTCGTAACAGATCTATAATTTTTTAGGATTACATTGCATTGAATTAAATTAATTACATTAAATGTCGCAAGTTCCAATAAATCCCAAATCATCGAAATGCTACAAATAAAAATAATATAATGCTTTGGATTTTTATTTTGTCTCATATCCTATAAAAATATTCCAACAGGTTACATAGATACGCATGGTAAAACTATAAATAAAATCTCTCAACGTATTGCATCCTAGTATAGGTTTAAAGATACCAAAACGTTCTTATAAGTACAAAGACATTAATACACTATTGCCAAACCTATTGGTTCAGGTTAGTAAGGAAGACATGAATGGCAATATACTGTATATAAAACAGCGCCACCCGCTAATGCAGCCAAACACTGAACTAAAAAACACGTCTTCCTAACTAACCTGAACCACCATTAATTAGTCTGTAACTAATTCTCCCGCGCATTTTTTCCCGCCAAATATATATGATAAGAAAGAATCCGATCCTAAGTTTGTCAAGGAACGTTTCAGTTATCTACGTGAGATACCACTAAATAAAAAAGAAAGGAAAACGAACCTGAACCACATATATGGTTCAGGTCCGTCCGGCTGGTTCAGGATTGTGCTTACAAATTACTATTTCTGGTTCAGAATCATACCATTGCTATATATATATATATATATATATATATATATATATATATATATATTTACTTATCTGATTCATCTTTAAACTATCTTTTAAACCGTATATAGCAATGTGACATTTGTTTTTAAAATGGCAGTTAATAGCCATTTTATTGCATTAAGTCTAGTAACAACTGCGATTTTTAATGAATTTTTATTGAATTTATTACAACAAAAATAAAGATATTCTCAATATCTTTATTTTTGTTGTAATAAATTCAATAAAAATTCATTAAAAGTCGCAGTTGTTACTAGTTGGTTACCATGGAAACTAAGTGTCACTTTCTCTGCCTAGGCAGGAAAATATTCACTTTCCTGCCTAGACAGGGAAAAAGCAGTAGTAGTAGTAGTACTTTGCTGTCAATCGGCGAAAAAAGTATTTCTTCTTGAATCGTCCCAAAAATAGGTACTTTCGGTACGATTTTTTGTACCGAATGTAGCGTATTCTAGTACTAGCCCCGAAGGTATAGCTATTAGTACTATAAAGTGACAAATCATCTAAACGTCAACGTCAATTTGCAGGTTATATTTTACTACGAATAATAAATGAATACTATGAATAAATAAACAGTCGTGTTGCCTAACAAAATAATGACGCTTAAAACTGTCAGATAATAGTTATTTTAAAATGAACAATGATGATATTAAAGAACGCGCCAACCTGATGAAATTTTCGAAACTACAACGAAATCCGAAATATTTCGCATGAAATGAGTGCTCGACGTAAAATACCATCAGCAGATGGTTTTTATCAGTATAATAACATTTTCGCCCCACGGAGCGTTTTTATGCAAAAATATCGAAAATACACCAAGGAGTGTAATTTTAGAAAGTATACTAAATGTCGCTGCACGAGGACGTAATGTCTCCCCCACCATAAAAAATTAGAAATTGCCATAAAATCCGATTTTTGAAAATGAAAATCATTTTTATGAACTTACGTTACGCGACACGATAGCTTATGCGCTATGTTAGATATAAGGATAAGTTGAAAGTTTTGATTTAAAAGTTTCAAGGAAGATTTTGGCAAGTACGCTAAAAGCGGTGTATTTTCATTTTTAGCATTCAATTTTGGCGGAAAAACTATGTGTTTTCCGCGTATTTGCCCTAAACCGGTTCCTCAGTGATTCGGTAGCAAAAAGGTTTTATTACCATGTACTCGTTTGTGCATGGGACCGCCTTACCTGAACGTATGAATATATAACTGCCACATTATTATTCAAAGTAGGTGAGATTCAAGAATTTTCAAGCTCTAGAAGAGCGCCAGAAATTACCATTGCGGTAATAATTTGAAATACGTAAGACAGGCAAGCAAAAGCCCACCTATTCATAAACATTGAATTTTTACGTTGAATCTTTTTGTGTAATCGTTTGCTATAAACCACAACGTTGGATGGTAGTTGGAGACATTGTCTGAGTCGTCCTCTTCCTCGCCCTGTGTGGTATGAGGACCAAAATTCGTTAAAATTATACATTTTGTTAACCTTATACCCATGAAATTTTCTAAATATGTTGTTTGAAAAGACCAACAAGTATATACAATATGTCCGCGGCTGGGGTTAACAATAGGTGTAATTTCTAAAATTTTTCACTTTTCGAGAAAATATTATTCTTTAAAAAGTTTTTGCTTCATAAAAAAATAGTAATGACATTGAGAAAAATTATATTTTTTTATACAGGTTGTTTAAAAATTACAAAAACTTAAAATTGTGCAAGAGCAATCTGATTCTATTTTTTATTTTGGAACGGAACGTGAAATAAAATAGTCGTTTCAAATTATATGGTCTGTCCAATTCCAAAATTTCATTTGAATGTACAGTGTTTCCGAAATAAGTGAATTTTTAAGAAAATGTTTGTCGGTTTTTGTCAAATTTTGATTATTTAAAAATTTTGTTTTATTTCGACAAATAAAGGGGTTGTACCCTATAAAAATTTGGAGTCCTATTTTAGGAACAATCTGCATAATTCTTGTAATGTTCTGTTTGATTGTTAGTTGTGTTGTTACCTAGTTACGTCTACATATCATGACATATTTTATAAATATTAACTGTCGAACAAAGAATTTTTTTAGTAGAGTGTTATGGAAACGGTGAAAGTTCATACCGTTACGTTCTTGAAAAATTCAGTGAGAAATATCCCAATGTGTATGTTTCGAGAACGGCAGTTCATAAATTGGTGAAAAAATTTTAAAAAACTGGTTCAGTGCTAGACGTAAAGAAAACGAAAAAAACATATGACCAAAATGACGCTGCCACAACATTAGTATTGGCATCTGTTGCTGAGAATCCACAACTTTCATTACGAAATCGAGCCCGGCATTTGGAGGTGGTTAAGAAAACTTGCATCCAAAAAATTTTGAAAGAAAATAAAATATTTCCATACAAACCACATTTTAACGATATCTTACAATACAATACAATACAATACGTTTATTGAAAAAAAAAGCAGTACAGGTACATACATTTTTCCAAAAGGAAGTGTATCAACAATGTTGCTTTACAACACTTCCTGAGTACAGAAATATTTATACATGTAAAAAAATATTTAATTTAGAACAATTGTACATTAAAGTTTTCTAATCTTGATAGGATAATTTCTTCCTTTAACTTACATTTTACAGTTGCCACTGATATGCTGTGATATTGAGCTGGCAGGTTATTAATAATATATGCTACTATAAATGAAAAGGAAGACCGAAAGGATGCATTTTTGTGAGCGGGAATACAAACTTTATTTTCAACATGTCTTAGATCCCTATGGTGGATTTCAGAACGCCTATGTATTTTATTAAATAGATAATTTGGTTTTTCTGTTTTGAAAATGTTTAATACGAATCCTACAATGTGTATAAATCTCCTTTCACACATATTTAATAAGTTGAAAGCTCGTAAATGTGGAGTTATATGACCAAATTGAGGCACAGTTGTAAAATATCGTACACAGCAATTTTGAATTTTTTTTGTCTTCCTGTGAGAGACAGGGACCGTACACAGTATCTGCGTAATTTAAGTGCGATAGAACCATAGTTTCAGAAAGCAATATTTTAGTATTTGTGTTTAGATATTTTTTGAATGAGTATAACTGTTTTAAACAATAAAAAGTTTTTTACAAATAGTATTTGCGTGATTAGAGAAATTTAATAAAGGATCAAAATTAACACCCAGATTTTTAACGTTGTTGGTTGATGCAATGATCTCATTATTTACTTGAATATTCAGTTCTCTAAGATTCAATAGCTGCTGAGATGTTCCAAAAACAATATTTTGGCTTTTGTTAGCATTTAGCATAAGAGTATTTTGGATTGTCCATTCGTATATAAGACGTAAATCATTATTTATGTAAAATTCAGCCATTTGAGCTTCTGTAGAGGAGAAACTATGCATTAGCTGAATATCATCCGCGTACATGTATAATTTTGAATTAAGTGGGAGCCTTGCTACATCCGCAATAAAAATATTAAAAAGAAGTGGTCCAAGGATAAATCCCTGTGGAACACCAGATTTAACTGATCTATAATGTGATGTTAGTATCGAGTTTCCTGTATTAACACTCATAAACTGTTGTCTGCCGTGGAGATAATTTTGAAACCAGGAGAAAGTACTTCCAGATACGCCATAATAGCTTAGTTTTGCAATCAAGCAATTAATATCTAGAGAGTCAAAAGCCTTTGTCATATCAAGTAATGTCAGAGAGGTGACTTGCGTGGTATCAATGGCTCGCAAGATATCGTCAGTTATATTACTTAGTAAAGTAGAAGTACTAAAACCTTTTCGAAATCCAGACTGGTTAGAAGGAATTATTGAGTGTTGATAAACATATTCAGATAGTTGTTCATATATAGCCGATTCCGTTATTTTTAGAGGAATCGAGAGCAGACTAATAGGGCGCAGATCTTTAAGTTGTTCTGGATTTTTTTTTTTGGTATGGGCTTAATACAAGATAGTTTCCATTGAGGAGGTAGAATACCTAATTCGAACGATATATTAATAATATGTGTTAGTGGGGCTGATATCCATGGTAAAGCAAGTTGTAGCATTTTAGCTGATAATCCATCGGGACCTATGGTGTGAGGTTTTTGCTTATTTGTGATCTCTACAATTTTTTGAACAGTAACTGGTTTAAAAATAAATTGAATATCACCCATAAATTTTGTTCCCAGAAATATCTCATTATGTTGTTCGTTAGATTCTAGGGGGAGATGAAGCAAAACGACTGGATTTCTATTTAAGGGTTGGAAATGAAATTTTAAGTGGCAACACGAATTTTTATAAATTTATCATGTTCTTCGACGAATCAACCTTTTCAACAAATGGGACTGTATTCACAACATATTCGGTATTGGAGTGAGACAAACCCCGAATTTAAAATTTTCACCGGAAGGCAATATGTAGACAAAATTAATGTCTGGTGTGCCATTTCATACCATGGCATAATAGGGCCATACTTTTTTGAAAATACGTGAAATAGTAATTCATATTTGCATATGCTTAATACCCTCTTTTCTGACCAGCTGGAAGACTTGCCATTGAAATATCGCAATAGAATGTTTTTTCAACAGGATGGATGTCCAGCACATCATGCCAGCGTCGTACGTAATTAGCTTAATAGAAAATTTGGACGACGATGGATTGGTCGAAATGGTCCAGTTTTGTGGCCCCCAAGAAATTCAGATTTGACAATTGCGGATACATTTCTCTGGGGGCGTCTAAAACAAATTACCTACCGACAACCCATCGACAACGACGTTGACATTCTAAAGCAGCGCATTTCGGCAGCTGTGCAATCAATTTCCATTGAGGAAGTTAGAAGTAGTTTCCACGACATTCGGAAAAGATTGGAAACACGTGTTCAATTTGGAGGGAGGAATTTTTGAATTGTAATATTTAATAAAGTCAGAAATAGTATATTATACACTTTTTCCTGAGGTGTAATTTTAGGCCCGAGGGCAACAAATACATGGAGGGAAAAATGGCGGTCTCTCCCGAGGTGTATATACTATTTTTTCCACGATCGGGAGTAGAAACATTTATTTCATAAATAAACAATTATAATAAATTGTAGCAAAATTACAATATTTAAAAGCCATTGGTATATTTCCATTCAACGTATCATGGCAACAGATATTTTAATAATAAATAATTAATAAAAATTCCCCTAGGGAAATTATTGTCTTATTTCGTCCCTAGGGAGTAAATGCTTTACTTCTGTCACAATTTTGATGCCATAGAAATCGATTTCTACTCCCGGTCGTGGAAAAACATATTTTTATCCACCGTATTTTATGACCGCAAGCGTATTAGTTTTTAAAATAATCATGGTAGTTTCATTATTCTAGGAATATTCAGAACCTTCAAATATGCATTTATTTTAATGAATTCAGAATTGTCTATCTGATACGTATTCGCCTTGTTCATTCGCCTTGTTCATGCAATTAACTAAACAGAAAATATAGCAAAAACTATAAATATTTTACTAAAAATCACTTATTTCGGAAATATTGCAATATTCAAATGAAATTTTGGAATTGGATAGACTATATACTTAAAAACAACTTTTTTATTTCACGTTTTGTTCCACAATAAAAAATAGAACTAGCTTACTCTTGCGGAACTTTAAGTTTTTGTAATTTTCAAACAACCCGTATGAAAAATATAATTTTTCTCAACTTCATTACTGTTTTTATCAAGCAAAAACTTTTATAAAGAATAACATTTTCTCGAAATGTGAAAAATTTTAGCCATTACACCTATTGTTAACCCCATCCGCGGACATACTGTATAACTATAATATTATCTTGAAAATTTTCCTTTCAGGTTCATTCAGAAAGAATTAGCATTTACAGTGTTAGTTATTTAGGGTGTAGATTTAAGACAGTGCGACGATGTCCAATTGATACTATTCAGTGCCAGCAACTACGCAGAAGAACAGTAAGTATACATTTTTTATTTTTCGTCTGAATCAGTCGCTCTGAACCTTTCAGGTGAATACTTTAATATCCACTTTAGGAAGGGTAGTAAAAGTCCTTCAGACGTCGTAAGATTGATCGTTCACAATGACAGTGATTTTGAAAATATACCAATTTCAAATTATATCATGGAAGTAGCAAAAGCAACTGCATATGATTTATAGCCTGCGAAGTCCAAAGAACGCTATGTATAGATTTATAATAAATTTCATACTTGGCGTCATGAAAAAAGAGTTCAAATAATTACAGAAGATGTAATGCTGGTTTATTTTACGAAAAGTATTTAAACCTTCACGTCTCTGAAGCCAATATTCCATACTTAAAAATACAATTTCTATCAATAGTTTAATAACGGGGTACTTTATAGTTACAATAAACGAGGTAATAGATTTTTTTTGATCTTGTATATATTGTAGAGGGTATGTAGAATCCAAATTTTAGACCTCCAAAACCTTTGGCTAAATTTTGTGTGGCCGAAAACTACGAATTTTTGGCACTTTTTTCCGTTTGTAGCCTATAACTTAACTTAAAAATCCAAGGCCATTAAATTTCGCTTCGAATGAGAAAAGTTGAAACTTGTGAAAAATCGTTTAAAGACATTAGGTTCTTCAGCAGACATAATTTTAAGTGAAGAAACAAATGCTGAAGTATCACAGGAAGAGTTTCTTCCAAACGAGAGCAGTAAGAACCATTTGATTTTGATGCTTATACAAACATTCCAAGAGCAACAGGCAGAAGAAAATGCAGATTTATTAATTGTAGAAACAGCTAATTGTTGGCGAAAACATTGACGTTCTCCTTCTCCTAACGGACCTCGGAAACAAGTACGAGAACTTGTACTTCCACAAACCAGGGAAAGAGAAAAAAGCAGGTTTATGGTGCTCAAACATTTCCTCCAACTTTGGTCCCACACACGACCTCTTCATGCATGCATTTACTGGGTGTGACACCACGTCATCATTTTTTGTTCATGGGAAAGGAACATTTTTATCCCTCACTGAGCAACATCTACACCTGAAAGCACTAGTAGCTACATATCTCGAGCCATCTATTTCTCAAGACTTGATAGAACAGGCAGGAGAATAGCTGATCTTGGCACTGTACGGACAGATGCACAGTGGGCCTCTGAACGAGCTGAGATACAAGCTTATTATAAAATCCGCCTCAAAAAAATCGTTCAACCTAGCACGGTTGCCACCAACATCGGATGCAGCAAGGTGGCACCAAGTGCAAACTTGGCTAAGAAACGTAACCAACCCATGCCAATGGAGTTGGAAGAAAGGCTTGTCAGGCTTATGGCCTGTAACAATGCCAAAGGCTGCTGGATCCGACATAATAATAAATAAATAAACACCACAGAAATTAGACAACCCCCAATTCCAGAATCCAGGGCTTGTGCGGAAGGGGGTTACACATTGAAAAAAACGTGGACATACAACCATTTCCTCCGACAGTGCCAGTGCCGGAGCCAGGATTCGAACCCGGTTGTGCGATGTCCGTGTGATTAATCGCGATTACCATTTTACCATTTAAAAATCTTTTTATTCAGTTATAAGTTCCTGTCAACACTCCTCTGGCCTCTCATGTCAGAACGCTCCTGAGATTGAGTTGGATGAAGATGAAGACGACGACGAAGAGTACTTCGAGCTTGAGGAATTTGGAGGTGCTGCGCAATGAATCAGGAATATAGGATGCAGTATTGCAGTACGAATACATTTTCAGCCCCAGTCCAAACGGATTTGATTACTTTAACCACTATACCCAAATAATTCGTTTTTTCCAAAACTCCTTTTTACTTCATTTCAGTTTTTTCTTACACCTTATATTGTTCTTGCACTTTGTATTTGTTTATTTTTTCACTTTGTTGTGTTACTACTATTGGTAAATTTTTATTTTTGGTTAATAAACTTTGGGCCTTTATTTACATTATGCTTTTATTTCGACAACCCATTTTCAATAAATAAGTAATAAAAGTAAATAATAAATATATATATATGTGTAGGACATTTCGGATTTTGAGTGTATTTTGCTCAATATTGATCGAAATTGGAAAACCAGGTAACCTATGAACTTGAAATTACATGCTCTACAATTTTCATTATATGGATTTTTTTCATTTAGATTAGCCGTTTCAGAGCTGAAGACATTATATAAAAGTTACTCAGTGTGAATTTTTTACAAGTTGGTAAAAATTGTCGTTATTCGATTGCCAATTACGCCCATACCTCTTGATGAAATCACGGGAAATGACACCAACTTTTGATTTTTACATACAACACCCTGTATATTATTATATTTTTGGAATCCTTGAAAAATTCTGAGTACGGTGTTATCCCATAAGTGATATTTCGACTGCATGAAAAAAATTTGACTCGAAATTTGTTGGTGCGTCTAGAGTGCCATGACCAGAAAAAAATGCATTTGGGCACATCCACGGATTATTTAGAACATTCTCTATTTTATGATAGTACGCTACCATTATAGCTCCATTTAGTTTTGTTTAGAAAACTGTTCAGGCCAAATTTGATGGCCCGCGAAATATACATCCTCAAATTTTTATGCTCGATTTGATTTTTCTCATATCGCATCGGTCCATTACAAGCATTTTTTTCTGGTCATGCACCAACAAATTTTGAGTAAAATTTTTTTCGTGGAGTCGAAATGTCACTTATGGGGTATCATCATACTCAGAGTTTTTCAAGAATTGCAAAAATATAATATACAGGGTATTCCATTTAAAAATCAAATTTGGGGTCGTTTCCGGTAAAACCGGAAGGGGACAAAAATGACAGTTATGTTAGAAAGTGTCTTTTTGGTCTTGTAATACATCTACCAAGTTTCATTCTGATATTCTAAAAAATAAAGAAAAAAAGGGAGTCTACCATGATCTGTTGACACTCGGTATACAACTCCCCTAAAATTCAAAATTTTTACTTCTTAAATAACAAAGCTATTGAGTGTTACATGTTTCCTATGCCACCTGATATATTTCGTTCTACTTTGGGCAATAACGAGGAATATGAACTTCATTTACAAGATGAACAATAATGCATATAATAAACTCATTTTTTGTTATCTTACCTAAAATCTCTTTAATATCGATAGCTGTCATATTGTCAATATTTGCTTCAATATAATTCTCGAGTAGCAAACCACAATCAGTCAAAGTGTGGAACATAGCCTTCAATTTTCCTGTCGTAAATGTTGGTGTCAATTTTGCTCTTAAATTCTTCCATTTTATTCCACCAAGAGAAAAGAGGTGACAACCTAAACAATATATATATTAGAATTCAATGTAATAACTCGATTTTTTTGTAGTAATAGGACTTCGGACAGTCCGACAGTCTTTTAGTTGTAGCTTGTTTTGTACTGCATTTTAAGAGCAAAATCTCCCAGATTGCTACAAAATCCAAAACCTACTACGTCAGTTTTTAGAAGTAAAATTTTAATAATTCACATTAGCCACTTTTTAAAAAAATCTATGCGTGCCACTGGATTCACTTCCCCCTCAAAGTAGGTCTGCACTAAATTTTGTCGGAACATGACGTGTATATATTGAAAATACAAAATACATCATCTTCATAAGCTTATTCTACAAGTTAAGTTATCGTTGACAAAATAAATGAAATAACAACTCTAGTAACATGGTATTATAAACTATTATTATTACGTCGAGTTTTAACCAACCAAAAAAGAAATAAAAACTTATAACAAAACTGAAACAAAAAATAAATAGAGAATTCCGTTACAAAAACAAAAAGATTATCGTCATTTCTACCAATCCACCATTTATTTCAATACACTTGTCCCTCCTTTTTCCAGCGCAATCATAGTAACAATGAAGGAAATATTGACGTGGGTGAAAAATAGTTATTTATTATATAATTGTTTTAGAGAGCGTTTTATCCACGCATGAAAGTTTAAACTCGAGAACGAAGTTCGAAAGTTTAATTTTTTTGAGTGGATAAAACGCGACTAAAACACTTACAACAATACAACTTTTTATCCACAATCACGGTAATTTAGAATCAGATTTGATAAAAAATTATTGAAATTAATATAAAAAAACTTGGAACGTGTTGAGACTTCAACAAGCATTATGCGTTCTGAAACCAATAACAACTTCAAGGTTATTATTAATGGAAACGAAGTGAAATATGATAAAACAGATAAGGAAATGTCTATTAATATAAATGTTAATATTAGTAACAAATAAATAAAATGTAATTGATTTAAGATTGTATTTTTCATTGTTCCACTAGTGGAATAAAGTAATTTCATTAATCCGCTAGTGGAATAAAGTAATTTCATTATTCCACTAGTGGATAAAGTGGTAATTTATATGCTTCATAAGTGTGGATAAAACTCCAATTATAATGTGATTGTGGGTAAATACATTTTATATTAATTATCTTTGTCTTAATGAAATAAAACGATATACGCAAAATTCAACCATAGGTGACTATAGAATTTTTTATAAACAATACTGACAATATTGACATTGCCTTAGACATTGTTTTAGTTTTAGATTATCAAATGATGTGTATTTAGTTCTTATATTTTGTTAAATTGTTATAAAAAATGGTACTTCATACAAACTGGGAAAATTAAACATGGTTTTAATTTATGGAGAATGCCGTAAAAATTCTTCTGCAGCTGTGGATTTATATGGAAGACATTTTCCTGAAAGATCAAATCCTGATCGAAAAACTTTTGTAAGTTAATGTGCTAATTTAGATAATTATGGAAGTTTTAAAAAACAAAAACACTTAGAAGAAAGAGAGCTACCACAGATGAAAATATAGTGTTAGTGTAAAAAAATAGACAATAACGTCAATACGTAAGTTAAATGAGCAAACTAATATTTACGTAACTTCGTGTAGAAGAAGGATTCTAAAACATAATAAATTTTATCCATATAAAATTCATTTGGTGCACCATTTAAGACCTTATCTCCCGGTCAGACTAGTTTTTTGGAATAATTTTCCATTATCTAAATCCTAATTTGCGAAATCAAATTATGTGGAGTGACGAATCTAGATTCCACAACAACGGAGTAATAACCAGACATAACTGTCGATACTGGTCTAAAGAAAATCCTAAATGGATGGGACAAACCGGATTCCAGACAAGATTTGTGGTAAATGTTTGGTGTAGCATCGTTAAATGGATACATTGTTGGTCCATATCTTTATCATGAAAATTTAAATGGTGAACGTTACTTACACTTCTTACAAAATGATTTACCTATGCTATTGAATAATTTACCAGTTAAATTAGATATTATGTAGTTTCACCAAGATGGCGCTGGCCCGCATAATACGAATGGTGTATTATTTTAGATGTATTGGTACAAATGGGGTATTCAGGTGGCCAGCTAGAGCTTCTGATATTACCCCATTAGATTTCTATTTGTGGAGTTATCTGAAAAGTGAGGTTTATAAATAACCAATCATAGGCTGACCTTTATGAGAAACTTTCTATTATTAAATAAAATAAACAACTTTTCATAAAAATGTTACGTGTTGTTAATAGGCACAATTTCCATTATTATGCTTCGGAATCCTCACTTTTTATGCAAGTTGATAACCAACAAAGACGGTCTATAAACGTTTTGGGAGGAATTATTGGAGAACATGTAATACGGCCACATTTCTTTGATGGTACATTGACTGGAGTATTTATCTTCATTTTTTGGAAAACCATCTGCCACAATTATTGGTAAATCTCCCTGAAGGAATTCGAAATAGGATGTGGTTTCAGCAAGATGGTGCTCCACCACATTATTTAAATGCAAGTAGAGGGCCACTTAAATAATACCTACCCTAATCAATGGATTGGAAGAAATGGACCCACTAAATGGCCTGCTAGATCCCCAGATCTTACAAAAATGGATTTCTTTTTATTGTACAATAGTACAAAATATGAAGGAAAAAATAATAACTGCCTTTACACCGGCAGTTTTAGGAACAGTGGGAACCTCATTTCAATAGCGCATAGAGATGTGTGTCAATCAAAATGGGCAACATATGGAACATTCATTACAATTTTTTCTACTGAGTTATTTGAAGAAACCTCTTTTTTTAAGTTTATTTTTGAATTTTATAATTATTGCTCAATAAAACAAAATTGGTTGCAATTAGCCCTAGGGAAGTACTTACAAAAAATGTTAGACATCTTATCATCGAAAAATATACAGGAATACCCTTTTGAAAAAAATGAGAAAATTCAATTTAAAATGTTCTTAATTAAAAAATAATTTTTAATTTGGAAGATGGGTAGGAACAAATGGAGTAATCAGGTAGCCAGCACGATCACCTGACTTAACTCCATTAGATTTCTTCTTATGGGGACATCTAAAAATTTTAGTTTACACTGAACCAATCGATGATATAGACCTATGCAACAAAATATATGGGAGTGTTACCACAGTAGATAGAAATACCTTAGTGAAAGTAACTGGGGAAGAAAGCCTTACCTTACCTATTGGATCAGCCTTTTCATTGGTATACGTTCCCCTGTCAGCAAAATATTTAAAATCCTTTGTTATTATACGTTTCGCTAACTCCAAGTCTACAACAAGGTATTGGGGAGATGCCATCATATACATCCCACAGTAACGCCATCCTACAAAAATATGATATTGTTATTTATCGATAAAAATTAACGAAAAAGCCCGTTTCACTTCTGGGTACGAATTGCTCACATACATTTTTCTGAATATTTTGATAACCAAATTTTGTGCCACCTCAAAAATATCTAAAGCATTTTTATACAGACTATAACGGCATAATACGGGGGTGATCTTTTAGTTGGTACCGCACCTTTCCTCACTTATTATTAAAGATAGGGTTTTGAAATTTTGCAGGCACACTTAAAGACATTTTTTGATCTAATGCACTTCGTTTTTTTCTGCTGTTTCCCGCCTAACCGGAAGTGATGTCAACTTTCGATTTTCAAATGAAACACTAATTTTCCTTTTGGATTTCAAAACTAAATTTTTTTCTGAGTTAGAATGTGCAAAAAAAAGTATTAGGTTAGAGAGGAGATTGAGGTGAGATATACGAGACACTAAAAATCGAGCTACCTATGGAATAGTCTTTTGGCAGATTAAAAATGCGGTCAAGACGCATAGTAGGCGCATGTCAAGTCAATATAAGTTTATATTGTCGTCTTTGAATTTAGCATTTCAAGGTTTCTAGCGGCAGTTCACAAAAAATTGGTGAAGAAAATGGGGTAAAAAACGATAAACATTTTTATTTGAAACAGTGATGAAAATTTAAACATGAATGCAATAACAAGGAAATTATGACGAATAATTTTCAAATAAGTCACCATTTTGCTATAAACACTTTTCAACTCTTCTCTTGAGACTTTCTCTTGTGTTTTCAATAAACTTTCGCGTTCGAATTAATAAATATTGTCTTTAATGTGACCCCATAAAAAATCCATTGGATTGAGATCCAAGGACCCCGCTGGCCATCTATTCGGTCCGGTGTTTCCGATTCACCTGTCCTCAAAAATAACTGTTAGGAGACCGTCCACCACCCTTGCATTACGAGGTGGGGCCCTCTCTTGCATAAAATAATTTATCTGTGTTGCCAAAGATAAATTATCTAAATAATTTTCTTCCAAGAAAGGTAATATGTTTGGGAATAAAACGCTGCATTGAAATTTTGACCATAAACAACAGGTCCAATCAATTGGTTATTAATAAGCCCAACTCAAACATTGAACTTCCAAACTATCTGAAAGTTGCTGGGTTTAGTTAAGTGTAAGTTAACCCTGGACCAGTAGTGTGCGTTATGTCGATTGAAAATGCCGTTATGGGTAAAACTGGCCCCGTCACTCCAAATTACTTTGCGCCAAAACTCCGGATCTTCTTAATTTTTTGTCATGAACCATCCGCAAAACGCAGTTCGTCTGGATGGAGGAATATGATATGTCAAATTGCACTTCTAGTTGACTAATTGAAATACCTAAATTTTTCGTAACGACCAATAGAATATTTAATTCATTATCTTCTTACCTGGTCACATAGCAAATTCTGTTTCGTTTCAATTTAAGTTGTCCTGAAGTTCTTAAATTTGTAATTATTATTTTCTTTAAATTGACGATCAAGTGTTCTTTTCTCTGTATATTCTGCATTGAAGCTGCGGCAAGTTGGTAAATATCTTTGATTATTTTGTTTACAAATCATAAGGATGTTAATGAAATCTGCGTTTGTATAATCAGTTTCCATTTTCTTCTCTGGTTTTTTGCGAACTGACGCCAGAAAACTTTGAAATGCTAATTTCAAACACTACAACGTAAAGTTCTATTGACTTGACATGGACCCACTACGCGTTTTGACGGCATTTTTAGTCTGCCACAAAATCGTTCCATGAATAACTCGATTTTTAGTGTTTCGTATTTCCTCACCTCAACACCTGAAGCCTTAAAATCACATTATCGCAAAAATGTTCCTTTCTAAATGTAATATCTATGTATTTTTGGTGAAAATTACTTTTGTTTAGCACAACATTTGATACAAGAGTATTTTGAAGTGTGTACTGGTATACACTGTGTCCCAAATTGGGGGTATATGCATTACCATCTCTGTTATTATTAGAGATAGTGAAATGGTTAAAAGGGGACTTTTGAAGAATTTTGTAGCCGTTTCGATGCCGTTTTTAAATTTGGCCTAGCTATCTTCGTTTCCTAAATATTTTCAAAAAACTGAAAAGGTGCATTTTGAAAAACTGCCTAATTTGATGACTGGTGATATTTTAATAAGTACATTGTTACTTGACACTTTTTTAAGGTGCTTTCGTTGACGTTACCAAAAAATTTGCACCGTCATTTGTTTCTCAGGTAATGCCACTAACTTTATTTTTTATTGTGGACGCCATATTGGATTTTTTGTATGTTCAATAGTACTCTTAATTCCCCTTTCAATGATGTTTCGCAATGACAAGAAAAAATTAAGTTTCGTCAGTAGGCTAGGAAGAAAATTTATTTTAAAACAGTCCGATTTTATTAGCTTCAACTTAAAATTAAAACACATTCAAATGAGTTGTCCACCGTCCAAATAAAAGAAAATAATGGTATTAATTTTTCTAATAGTAGGTGCCATGGATCTTGTTACCATGATAACAGACAAAGGAATGTTTAATTGACACTTCTTGTTGTCATAATTGCTGTTTTTCTGGTTACTAGTGCTTCACTGTGATCTACCATTACGTAGTAATAACTAATATTGTGCGTTTCTTTTATTAAGTTCTACTTTTGAATTTATTATGGCTTTGAGATATACAAACGAAAAAAAGTTAGATACGTGGATGTGCAACCGAATCAAAGGTATTTATTACATTATGGACGGTTTAATGGAAGAAGAAATGATACTTATGAGATGGATAATGAGGAGCGAAATAACATTGTATTAAAATACGTAGAAGACAATGCTACAGCATCTGTAAGACAAATTTCAAATCAGGTAAATGTTCCCAAAACAACTGTGCATAACATTTTAAAGAAAAATCAGTATCACCCATACAAACCAACCATCGTTCAAGGTTTACAAGAAAACGTCTATGAGAGAAGAGTAACATACTGTGATTGGTTTGTACAAAAATGTCTGCAGAACTCAGACTTTCATTCAAAAGTACTATGAACAGAAGAGACTAGATTCACTAATTGTGGTCTTTCAATAGACATAACACACACTACTGGAGTATCCATAACCCTCACATAATTAGCCAAAGAAGGTTTCAAACCAAATTCGGATTCAATGTCTGGTGTGGCATCATAGGTAAACTTCGTTCATTGATAATAATTCATTATAAAAAATACTTTCCAGATAATCGCATTATTGGGCCATTTGTTTATTATGTTAATTTGAACGGTGCAAATTATTTGCGAATGTTGCAAGAACAAATAATACCAGCTCTTAGACTTGCTGTAGAAGATATTATCCAGATTTGGTGTCCAGCACATAACAGTAACACAATTCTTAAGAGCAACTTTTGATAATAAAATAAACTGCTGGCCACTCGAACTTACACATAGAGAATTTTAGGCAAAATTTAAAGTTCAATATTTTCAACAGGAATGCAAATTTTTGAGCGCGGCTTGCAAATTTTAAGAGCTAGTTTTTTTCGGATTAAGCTGCATGACGTATGTTTATCGTAGGAACATAAGTTTATTATATACGGGGTGATCAATGAAGCCATGCAAAAAATCAAAAAGTTTGTATGAGTGAAATTTCCTCAAAAAATTTTTTTGGTCGTTGCAATATGGTTCGTTACTAAGGTAACATCAATATCTCTAGACGGTTTTGCCAGTTTTTGGATTAAGGCCCTTAGGCCTTGTACACACTACTCAACATAAAATTTGGATACCGAAATTTTTAAAATGCTATATCTTGACATTGGATTGACGGTTCTTGATGATTTTTGCGGATTTGGAATCCTTATTTCACGTAGATTTTCTATGGTCTAAGCATTTTATTTGTGGGTTGAAATTTACACATTATGCCGGGCCGATAATAAACAAAAACGTAGGGTACGACGCGCTCTAAGGTTTGGCATTATTTAAGTTTTTGTAAAAATAAATTCTCACCTCAAGTTGTTTTTATTTAATGTTCCTCTCACTGTTCTGTCCGAAACTCACACCCCAGTTTGTTGTCTGTAAGAGTCATTCAGTTTTACAGAGTTCTTTGTCCACCCCCAAGCCCATAATTATGATCGGGTGTAATTTCTATGCGACGCGTCAATTTCAAAGTAGACATTGGAAAAACAAATTTGTTGCTATGCAATTAAAAACTGTTTACATTATTTTAGAAATAATCTGACACATTTCAATGTTATAATTTTGTAAAGTTTAATTAATATGAGGCGTTTAACCACGGCAGAAAGGGAAAATTGCATTCGACTTCTCAACGAAGGAATGTCAAAACAGTAAATTGCGCACATTTACAATGTCAGCCGAAAGACAATTTATAATTTGATCCGCCGCGTCGAAACTACTGGTGATCATATTTATGGGCATGGGGGTGGACATACAAAAAAAAATAAACGAAAGAACCGAAAGAATTTTAATGAGAGAAACTATGCGGAATAGAACAAAGAACTCTAGAAAACTGAATGACTCTTTAAGACAACACACTGGGGTGAGAGTTTCGGACAGAACAGTGAGAAGAACATTAAATAAAAACAACTTGAGGTGAGATTTTTTTTTTTAAAACATAACATAATGCCAAACATTTTAAATTATAGAGCCCGTCGCAGAGCAAAATGTGTGCGGTTATTACAACACCATAGAGCGAATAGGCGGGCATGGGCAAATCGGCATGCGAATTGGGGTAATGCAGAGTGGAGCCATTGTTTATTTACTGACGAAACAAGATTTAATTTGTTTCACTCCGATGGCCGAATTTTAGTTTGGAGAAGGCCAAATCAGCGATATTTGGAGGAAAATATGGACCCTCAAGAGGCATTTGGTGGCGGAGGTGTTACAGTGTGGGGAGGTATCATAAGAAATGGTAAAACCGAGCTATTCATTACCAACCAAACCATTAATGCTGCTGTTTATCAGGAGAAAATTTTGGAACCTATTGTTGTTCCTTTTGCTCGACATTACGGTCCAGAACTTCTATTGGTGGATGACAACGCTCGACCTCACAGAGCGCGAAGGATCACAGAGTTTTTGCAGGCACAAAACATCAATAGGATGGACTCTCCTGCAAAGTCTCCGGATGTTAATGTCATCGAACACGTTTGGTCTTATTTAAAACTTAAAGTAAGATCTCTTGATGTACCCCCTGAAATCTTAGAAACGCTCAGTGAGGCCATTCGTGAAGAATGGGAGAATATTCCACAAGATTTTGTAAATAATCTTGTGGATACTCTACCAAATCGATGTCGGGAAATAATATTACGAGCAGGAGGACCAACAAAATATTAGCTTTTTTTTTTTTTAATTAATGTACCTAATTTTAATTAGGTAATTTTAATTTAAGTTTAAATTAAATTCATTTTTGGTTTTTTAGTTAAATTTTTTTTTAATTATTAAAAATTACCAGAATTAGAATTATAAATTTTTTAAGAATTGACTTTTGGCCGTTGTTAAGCAATCTTGTACATTGTAGAATATAATGTAATAAACTTGTTCTTGTCGCTACGTTTTTGTTTATTATCGACCCGGCATAATGTGTAAATTTCAACTCTCAAATAAAATGCTTAGACCATAGAAAATCTACGTGAAATAAGGATTCCAAATCCGCAAAAATCATCAAGAACCGTCAATCCAATGTCAAGTTATAGCATTTTAAAAATTTCGGTATCCAAATTTTATGTTGAGTAGTGTGTACAAGGCCTAAGGGCCTTAATCCAAAAACTGACAAAACCGTCTAGAGATATTGATGTTACCTTAGTAACGAACCGTATTGCAACGACCAAAAAAATTTTTTGCGGAAATTTCACTCATGCAAACTTTTTGATTTTTTGCATGGCTTCATTGATCACCCCGTATATAATAAACTTATGGTCCTACGATAAATATACGTCATGCAGCTTAATCCGAAAAAAGCTAGCTCTTAAAATTTGCAAGCCGCGTTCAAAAATTTGCATTCCTGTTGAAAATATTGAACTTTAAATTTTGCCTAAAATTTTCTATGTGTAAGTTCGAGTGGCCAGCAGTTTAATTGCAAATAATGTCAACGTTCTATGGCAGCCAGATCTCCTGATCTCACTCCGTTGGACTATTTTCTTTGGAGGCATACAAAAAACGAAGTTTATCCATTTGAGGCACCAGAAAATATTCAAATTTTAGAAGAACCTGTAAGAAATACTTTGGCTGCTGTTAACAGAATTACTTTAAGGAGAGCGTGTAGTTCAATATTAAATCGATGTCAAAAGTGCATTAATGAATAAGGACGACATATTGAACAATATCTTTAAGTTTTTAATTAAATTTGTTTAATTTTAAGTTGAAGCTAATAAAATCGGATTATATTAAAATAAATTTTCTTCATAGCCTACTTAAAAAACCGAATTTTTTCATATTTTACACCAGTAAATAATTTTTTCTTGTCATTGTGAAATATCATTGAAAGGGGTATTAAGAGCACTGTTGAATATACAAAAAATTCGATATGGCGTCCATAATAAAAAACAAAGTTAGTGGCATTAACTAAGAAACAAATGACGGTAGAAATTGTTTGGTAACGTCGACGAAAGCACCTTAAAAAGTCCTAACAATGTAGTTACTAAAATATTAAGGCAGATACGGGATGTTTTTTAAAATGCACCTTTTCAGTTTTTTAAAAATATTTCGAAAATGAAGATAGCTGGGCCAAATTTAAACGGCACCGAGACGGTCACAAAATTCTTCAAAAAAGTCCCCTTTTAACCATTTCTCTATCTCTAATAATAACAGAGATAGCAATGCATGTACCCCCAATTTGGGACAGAGTGTATAAATAAGGCTTAAGTGATTATTGATGTAAGCTTCTAATCGATAATGGGCATACATTTAAGAGTTTATGAATAACTATTTTGAAATCTCAAGTAAGCATATACCAACCTTTTGATTTTGCTATCTCATATGTGTTAGTAACCATATTAAGTAAATGGCCTGTCCTCCTGAATGGATTTTCTACATTTCCAAATGGTATAGTGGGCTCAATGTAAGGCACATTTCTCCTTTTCCAATACTGATACCTCCATTTAAAAAAGGCGTAACCTAACAGTATAAAAGCTGTAACGAAACTTAATAGTATGTCTGCTAGATAGCATCCTGTGGAAATTGTCATTATAATTCTGCAAAAATCAAAAAACGTAGTAAATAACATTTGTTTTGCTGGACAATAAAATGTGAAAAAATTTTACGAATCGAAAGCGCATTTTGCGCTGGATGCGTTTAAGGAAACGAGGAAAAATAGCGAAATAATTAACGTTATGTAAACCAAGTCTCCTAAAACTATTGAAACATATAGGATTAATAGTGCAGTATAAAAAGCATTTTAATTTTCACAGTTTGGTAACAGCAAGATTATGATTTTTTCCTGTTTTGGGTATCACCCGGAATATATTTCTTAGTTTTGAACCTCGAAAACCTCGTGCTACTTTTTATATAAACAATTAAGTTTTTTTACCACGTTTTTCGAACTTAAAATGTGAATAAATCCGGTTGTGTAAGTCGGATCTGGGCAAACTAAAAACCAGTCTCTTCGTAATAAAATTGCCAATAAATCCTCGTTAGTTTCAAGTCTCTGAAGTACGTACATAATCTACAGAACTGAAAGAACGATAAAAAAACAGTATTTTTTTATTTTAGTACCCAAGACCGTTAACTAGACCAATTCAATTCAAAAAGTATTTATTAATAATAATGATACAATAGTTGCCTCACCAGGACCTGCTCCGAAACCGATCGTGCAACCACCGCATTAACGCAGTGACGGATTGCAGGATCGGGCGGAACAGACCTGGGTCAGCGAAAACAACAATTCAACAAAACTAAACCTAGACTCCTTTTTAAATATAAAATAAAAATAGGTAATAAAATTAACAAAAATGCTTGAAAACAAGCTCAACAAAACTTATACTACACTAATTTTTAAAAACACTGGCGCACAAAAAACACTATTAAATTTGGTATTTGGACGCAGGCACAGCTCGAACAAGGTGCCTTCCGCGAGATATTTCAATGCAGGGATGCGTAGGGCTGGCCTAAACTTTGATTTTTAAAAATTTTGATTTCGAAAAGGTTACAATTTTTTAAAAGGTGTGAAGCGAATTTAGAAACAAAAATGTCCAAAAAGAAATGAAGAAAAACTAACAAACGCGACAAAAATACACAAACAGAAAGAAAGAGGAGGACAGGAAAGATTTAAGGATAATTAAAAGATATGAAATACTAGCGAAAGATGGATAGGATTAGAGAAAGGTATAATTATATTCTTCCTATTATTTGTGTTTTCTACCACATATATTATTATCCTCTTCAAAACAAATCACCGAATCTACAAAATAATAGAATTATTGGAAAAAACCTCTGCGCCCGTGACGTTTACGCCAAAGGAAAAGTCAGAGGTTAAGTTTTGCAAATAATATAAATCGGAATAAACACAGAAATAATGTATTTTGCTGACGTTTCGGAAAGTAATCTCTTTCCGTTTTCAAAGCTATTTTTTGGAAGAACTCTTATTTTGCTGTGTATGTCAAATACACAGCTTTAAGATTCTGTTTATGTTATTTCCATAGATACTTACTACTTACACAAAACATAGAACTGATGATATTTTCTTTTAGATAATGTTGAGTTTGTTAAGTTCTTCTTTTAACATTGGTAGCCAGGTTGTACAAATATCTACAGAACAATTCGATACGCACTTATCTTCATTTAATAAGATTATTGCTGATTCTTTAATCTTTCTTTTTTTGGTATCTGTTTCTTTTGTTAAAATTTTTGCCGAGCCCCAGTTTATTCTATGTCCGTTTTCCCAAGCATGTTCACAAATCTTTGATTTCTGAATTTCATTCTTTCTAATGTAATTCTTGTGCTCATCCAACCTCATACTGAAAGGTCTGGATGACTCACCCACATAACATTTATCACATTCGCACGGGATATTGTAAATACAGTTTTTTGAATTCTGCTCCCTGTTTATCGGTTTTGTTTTTGTTAAAATAGATCTTAAAGTGTTCTCCGTTTGAAATATCGCCCTAACATCAAATTTGTCACCTATACGGCGTAGCTTTTCCGATAGTCCGTATACATAAGGAATTATTGCTGTATAATGCCGTTCAGGTTTTTGTCGTACCTGATTGTCCCTATTTTCAACATTTATGAAAACTCTATCAACAAAGGCTTCAGGATATTGATTTTGTACTAGAATCTCTTTGATAAATTTTTTCTCGTTATTTAATATATCATTATTAGATGAAATTATTTTGGCCCTATCGTATAAACATTTTACAACACCTCTGTTAACATTTATTGACTGATTCGAGTTAAAATTTAGATATCTATTAGTATGTGTTGGTTTTCTATAAACGCTTGTTTCAATTGTATTATTTACCCTTCTAATTAAAACATCTAAAAACGGTAGTCCATTCCTACTTTCTACTTCTAATGTGAATTTAATAGACGGTTTCTTACTATTTATATTTTCTAAAAAACTATCTAATAAATCGACATCATGAGGCCAAATTGCAAAATGTCGTCAACATATCTCCACCAGACAACCGGTTTGTTTATACAATTTTGAACATGTGTGTTCTCAAAGTTCTCCATAAATATGTTTATTCTGATTTATATTATTTGCAAAACTTAACCTCTGACTTTTCCTTTGGCGTAAACGTCACGGGCGCACAGGTTTTTTTCCAATAATTCTATTATTTTGTAGTTTCGGTGATTTGTTTTGAAGAGGATAATAATATATGTGGTAGAAACCCCAAATAGTAGGAAAGAATATTCGTAGAATGCCACAAATAACTTTCAGACAATATAAAGGTATAGTTGTTGAAACTTGGCTATAGTGGTTGCCGGAAAATCGGTACGTCTGGTACGGTAAGGGGTGCTTGATCCGAAATGAGGCATTGTGCTGTCTAATTTGCGTTATGTGTCTTGGTAGCAGACTATCGCCCAGCTTGAACGAGTAGAAGTTTTGAGAGATATGCTGGACGTAGTCCGCTATCGGGGTTATGTCGTTGCAGCGTGCGTATAAGTCTCTGAGGGAGGTTTATCTTCTTGAATTTGATATTAACCGACCGATTTGCATCAAACTTTCAGAAATATACTTTTTGATGTAAGTAATAAAAAGACCCTGAAAAGTTAGTGTCAAAATATTGAAAATGAAAAAATATTTTTCCAAAATATAGACCTCGACGTCAGCTTTCGAATGCAATTAAAAGAAATTTTTTTAAATGCAATTTTGGTTACTTAAAAAAAAAATTATGATTCAAATAATAACAATTGCATTTTTTCGGCCATTTTGAAAAAAAAATTTAGTTTTTTTTATCAAATCTGGTCGAGAAACCTTTAATTTTAAAAAAAGAAAGTTCATTTTTGTTAACGTGAACTCGAGATATTTAACTTTTTGCACTTTGGTCAATTGTCAATTAACAAATGCATATTTTGAGCTAAAATTTGGACTGTATCATTTTGAGACCTATTCATTTCATGTGATAAATTCAAGAAAAATTTAAGTTTATAGAAACTTATTTACAAGCATTATAATTAGGCTGGGGCCGTTACCTTTTTGAGATGAAAAAATTAATAGCAGGCAACGGCCGGTTGGAATATATAGTTGAGGTCATAAAAAATGAAAAAAAAACTTTGAACTTGAGATGAAGGGAAGTAGTGAAATGGGGTGCTATTTAAGGGATGAAAACCGTTTTTCGTTATTTATGGCGAAACATGACCTCCTAGAGAAAAGTGTTTGATACAAAAGTTGTAGATAATAAAAAAAAATCTAAAACTTTTATTCTATATATTTTTCGACATAACCTCAAATTTTGCGAGAAAATGACGAAAAACCGATTTATCTGTTTTTATATTTTTTCTCGCGTGAAAATTATTTAATTTAAATGAAACTTTGTAAAAGTACGTAATTGTTTGCATATAATAAACATGAATTTTTTCAATTATGGGAAATAAATGTTTTTCAAGATTTTACCATTTTTCCGAAAAAACACCCCTATGTTCGGCGAACAACTTTATTGATTTTTTTTTGGATTTTGATGTTCTACTAGTGCTCATTTTTTTCGTCAAGATGTCTACTTTCAAATGGTATGTCGATGTTAGTGATTTATTGTCATTTAGCAGCTTAAAATTAAGAAAAACCGAAAAAAAAAATTCGAATCTCGAATTTGTCGAATTTTTTCATTATTTTCAATTTGTTAGCATATTTATGTTAATAATTCATAATATTTTAATGAAAAACATTGGTATAAAATAAATAAAGTTGAATGAATTTCATCACGGAAAGGTAGGGAAAACTTCATGAGACTTAACATTTACATGGAAATCAATAGTACTTTATTAATTTTCATAAGCTACAGTTAAGTTTCGAAAACTGTATATGCATATTAAATTATTCTCAATACATATGATAAAATACAACATACAATTTATTTATATTGGCTACGAATTCTTTACTTTATTTACAAATTAATATTGGTGGTGTATAGCTTATAAAAAGAAAAATCAATAAAATAATTGTTAAAATCTAATCAATTTTAGGCCCTTTTTGTTGTGGTTCATTTTCTTCATCGATCAAACTCTCAAATTCTATATTATCTTCAAAATCATTGGCATTTTCAGGCTCTTCAGTTTCGATGTCATTATTCTTTGCTGGCTCTTCATCAATATCTTCAGAATCACTTCAATCTACAAATACTTCTCTGTCTCTATTTGAACAGTTCTCAGTGTATGTATTGCATAGATTGGTACATTTTAAGCCATGTTTTCGGCAGCCACACCTTTGATTATTGCATCCACTTTCACAAGTACAGCTAACGCTTTTTATCAACTTTCCGGGAATCAAGTCGGAACTGTCAGAGATGTATTTCGGCACGAGTCTTCCTACATTTTCGTTCCAGCCCCAGTCCTTTGCTTTTTTGTTATCCTGATCGTTGTCAAAATTACCCAACCAAGTTTGCAATTGGTAATAGACTCTGTAGGAGTGTTGTGCAGCTGCTTCTTCAGTTGGAGGGAGTTTTTCCAATTTAAAAGTGGATTTGTTTGTAGCTTGCTGATACAGCTCAAATCGTAATTGATTTAATGAGTTATAAATTTTCTTACTTTTGTAAATACTAGCTGTAAGTTGAGATCCATTTTTTGCTATGGTTATGTACAAATTACTTACTAACTTATCCAACGGCAGTAAATTATTGTCAATCAACAATTCGTTTAATTTTAATCGAAAACTCAATCACCACGTGCGTTTACAAAGGACGCATCACAAACTGAAAAAATACTTTTACACAACTAGACGAATAGAGATTTACTACTACAACAGAACGAGCTCTGCTGCTCTTGTGCAGGCTCACTTTGTCCTACCTCTCTCTACCTCCAACCTTTAGGTGTTTTGGGCGGGCATTTCAAATACCTGTATGCTGAGGAATTTCAAATTTTGTAATTTTTTTTTTATTTGAATACGTAACAGTATTTTTTTTGTTTGTATTCAATTTTAGCGTGGTTTCCAATAACTAAATTCATTCAACTTTAGTTATTTTATACCAAAGTAAGTTTTTTCATTAAAATATTATGAATTATTAACATAAATATGCTAAAAAATTGAAAATTGTGAAAATAATCGACAAATTCGAGATTCGAAATTTTTTTTTCGGTTTTTCTTAATTTTAAGCTGCTAAATGACAATAAATCACTAACATCGACGTACCATTTGAAAGTAGTCATCTCGACGAAAAAATGAGCACTAGTAGAATATCAAAATCCAAAAAAAAATCAATAAAGTTGTTCGCCGAAAATAGGGGTGTTTTTTCGGAAAAATGGTAAAATCTCGAAAAATATTTATTTCCTATAATTGAAAAAGTTCATGCTTATTATATGTAAATAATTACGTACTTTCACAAAGTTTCATTTAAATTAAATAATTTTCACGCGAGAAAAAAAAATAAAAACAGAAAAATCGGTTTTTCGTCATTTTCTCGCAAGCCTTGAGGTTATGTCGAAAAATATATAGAATAAAAGTTTTAGATTTTTTTATTGTTTACAAATTTTGTATAAAACACTTTTCTCTAGGAGGTCACGTTTCGCCACAAATCACAAAAAACCGTTTTCATCCCTTAAATAGTACCCCATTTCACTACTTCCCTTCATCTCAAGTTCCAAAGTTTTTTTTCATTGTCTATGACCTCAACTTTACTCCAGCAGGCCGTTGCCTGCTATTATTTTTTTTTTCAGCATTAAAAATCCGTAACGGCCCCAGCCTAAATGTAAGTATTATTAATTGAGCTAAAAAGTGATTTAATTGCAAAATGCAATAACTTCCTTGTTTTTTAAAATTCGAAGGACTTTTTTTAAATATGTTATTTTTTCCCTAGCAATACGATGAGGAACTTAGTTGTTTGTTTTTTTATTTAAATTTTTTTATTATTTTTAAATTTTTTCCATAGAGCTTAGTTGCAAAATGCAATAACTTTCTAGTTTTTTAACATACAGAGGATGTTTATGTTATGTTTTTATGGATATTTTATTTTTTCCCTCGCAATACGATCAACTTAGTTTTTTGTTAATAATGAAAATGACCATTTTTTATTTCCAAATTCATATGAACACATGTACCAACGATTCCTAACGTATAAACCGGTATAAAAATTTTTTTTTACTATTTTTCTAAATACATCGTTTTGTGCCTTCAGAAATTTAAGGAGTTGGTTATCTGAATATTTTTCTATCATGCCCACAAGTTTTAGCTTCGGGTTGTTGCTTTTAACTTCATGAATTTCATAGCCAGAGGGCTCTTTTGTTTAAATTTATGGGCAGATTCAGGTTTACTGCAGCCAATGAGTATGCCTCCGCTTTGCACATTTTTCACTTTCGAGACATTTATGTTTAAATCAACCGGATTTAAGTTCCTCATTATGTCCGATTTGGTTTGGCCATTGGATTGATCCTCGTTCTTTGGTTTAATAACAATCATCGACTCGTTGCTTGTTACTTGAGAGTAGAGCGGCTTTATGGGTTTACTGGCATTTAAATTTAGGTTGGACAAGGAAGAAGTATCAGACAACTTCTCTTCAGCAATGTTCATAATTTCGCTCCTTACATTAGAGAATATTAATTCAACATTCTTTAATGCACTGTTAATTTTCGCTTCTAGTTCATTTTTAATTACAATTTCATATTCGTCCTTTATTTTATTACAGTGCTCACAGTACCAGTGGAGACCAGGGGTTCTCATGAATTTTAATAAGTCCGGGGAAATTCCAACGCAGGTAGCATGGTAAAGTTTATTGCAATATCCGGTACAAGAGACACCTGGTGACTTCCGACGATCTATTGCTGTGTTACAAATGCCGCACTCACTAGTCATGATTGCACATAACACTTAATGCTAAGGCTTTCACTTGCACTAGTCTTTTATTACGGGGTTTTTCAAACAATCGGAAATCCAGTAGGGTCTCAGCCTTTAAACTGGCTTATTTTAGCTCTAGACACAACCGTTCACTTCAAGCGTTTAACAATGTTACTTTTGTAAAATTCCTATTTTAAAAACATCATAGTTGGCTTTGAAATAATGATTGAGTAACAGTTCTACCTTCCAAAGGTAGTTCATTATGGGTATTATGTACTGTAAAAAATATATACAAATCCAAATACAAATAGTAAAGTTATAGGGGTGGCATAGTACGAAGTGGGACACACTGTATATTATTATAGGTATTTATACTCTGCACTGGAAAACCATTAAAACACACTGACAGCACATCTCACAAGTCCACATTGACATACACAAAATTTCTCATCGTATTGCTAGGGAAAAAATAACATATTAAAAAAAAACCTTCGAATTTTAATAAACAAGGAAGTTATTACTAGCTCAATTAACAATACTTACATTATAATGCTTGTAAATAAGTTTCTATAAAACTTAAATTTTTCTTGAATTTATCACTTGAAATGAATAGGTTTTAAAATGATAGAGTCCAAATTTTAGATGAAAATATGCATTTGTTAATATTTGGCCAAAATGCAAAAAGTTAAATATCTCGAGTTCACGTTAACAAAAATGAACTTTCTTTTTTTAAAATTAAAGGTTTTTCGACCAGATCTGATAAAAAAATTTATTTTTTTTCAAAATGGCCGAAAGAATGCAATTGTTATAATTTGAATTATAAAAAAATGTAAAAAAGTAACCAAAATTACATTAAAAAAATTTCTTTTTAATTGCAATTGAAAACTGAGGTCGGGATCTATATTTTGAAAAAATAATTTTTCTACGACAACATCAAAATATGTTTATTTTTTAACTGCATTTTGCGCGGAATTTCATTTCGCATCGGTTGCCAGGCAAGTTGCTAAGTGACAAATGCGGTATGAAATATTTCGTGTTAGATTTCACTCATTTTAACTGTTTTTGATGACAGAATTTTTAAGGCGGCTTAGAGAATATGACGTCCAACGACGGAGTAATGAAATGTCATTCTAGATTGGTTCTGTCAACATCTTTGTACATTTGCAGATAATTTCGGAGTTATTTCCAATAAATTTGATGATTAATATGGAAAGTGATAGTGATAATGACTTAGAATTGAGACCCCCAAACATAAGAGAAGCGGCAAAGTTAACAACACTAAATTTATTACTAGAAACGTCGGAGAAAATGTATCAACGCGCTTACAACCTCTTTTTGGATTGGAGAGGGGATCAAAACGCAAAATCGTTTTCCGAGGACGTCTTAATGGTTTATTTTAGCAATTTGGCGAAGAAATTCAAAAGTTCTACTTTATGGACACAATACTCAATGCTGAGAACGACTCTTAGTATTCATGAAAATATAGATATCGCCAAATACTTGAAACTGAAAGCATTCCTCAAGCGACAATCCGAAGGCTGCAGGCCCAAAAAGTCAAAGATCTTTACCTCAAATGACATCAAAAAATTTATAAATGAAGCGCCAGATGAAATATATTTAGCGACAAAAGTAAGTTTAATTATAGCCATTATGTGATAATAATAAGTAATTTGGTTAACTATTTAGGTCGCATTAGTTATGGGCGTAATGGGTGCATGCAGAAGACATGAGCTACATCAAATGAAAATTACTAATTTCAATGATTTGGGTTCAGCACTTTTAGTAACAATACCAGACACTAAAACCAAAATTGTACGAAATTTTACTGTAATCGCTTCATACTATGAAATTGACAAAAAATATGCAAATCTGCGCCCTCCAAATGTTAATGGTCTATGGTTTTTCATTAACTATCAAAAAGGAAAATGTACTGTTCAAAGAATAGGCTTGAATAAGTTTGGAGCCATGGGCAAAGACATTGCTAAGTATTTAAAATTGCCAAATCACGGATTATATACCGGGCACTGCTTTCGCCGATCTTCCGCAACTATCCTTGTTGATGCTGGTGGTGACATAACCACGTTAAAACGCCACGGTCGCTGGAAGTCCACGGCAGTCGCTGAAGGATACATCGATGAATCCAAGAAAAGTAAGCTTGACACAGCTAATAAAATTGTAAATGCGATACAGGACATTTCAAACATACCATCGACTTCAGGAATGGAGAATCGTGAAAGGCCGTCGACTTCAACAACGGAAAATTGCCAATATCAAGAAAATATTAGTATCAAGCGTTCCACAAATTTTCCAAAAATGATTTTCAATAATTGCAAATTTATCTTTAAAAAATAAATAAAATAGCTAGGAAGTTATTTTATAGTTTATTTTTTCTCAACTAGTTGGGCATTGCTGTCCAGGCACTCTAACTTATGGTTTGTATTCAAAGCAATAAAGAAAATATCTTCATATTTTTTGTATCGATTATTATTTATTTAGTATATTACGCGTGAGCAGTGGGTTGTCGTAGAAAAAATATAGTATGCAACTCGCACAAAATAGCAATTTTACACTCGTATGAACTTTCATACTCGTGCAAAATATGCATCATTTTGTGCTCATTACATAATATACTATTTTCATTTTGGACTTAATGGCATAAAATAGCGGGCATTACAAATTTTATATAACAAATGCAATTTTGGCCAATGGGTTCAATATTTTGACGCTAACTTTTCAGGGTCTTTTTATTACAACAAAAAGTATATTTCTGAAAGTTTGATGCAAATCGGTCTAGTTAACGGTCTTGGGCACTAAAATGAAGAAAATATTATTTTTTTCTCGTTATTTCAGCTTTGTAGGTTATGTACGTACTTCAGATATTTGAAACCAACGAGGATTTATTGGAAATTTTATTACGAAGAGACTGATTTTTAGTTTGCCCCGATCCGACTTATAGAACCGGAGTTATTCACATTTTAAGCTAGAAAAACGCGGTAAAAAAACTTTAAATTGTTTATAAAAAAAAGTAGCACAAGGTTTTCGAGGTCCAAAACTTAGAAATGTACTGCGGGTGATACCCAAAACAGGATAAAATCATAATCTTGCTGTATCCAGACTATACCGATCTCTCCGTTTTTTTGGTCTTTATTTACTGGATTATAAGGTAAAAAAGATTGTAACCGTCGCTATTTATCTGAAAAACACGAATAGTTTATCAAAGGTTGGGTATTGACATAAAGTACATTGGGTATAAAGACATGGTTATTTGCCATTTGCCAATGAAAGTGTTCGCAAATCACGGCAAGATTAGTCAATAAAAAGTGTCAAATAGAAAAAAATCATCTAGAAAAGCGATTTATTATTTTGCATGCTGGAACATCAAATGGCTTTATTCCGGGAGCAGGTTTATTTTTTTCTACTACCAAAAAAAGGGTAGATTTCCACGTTAACATGAATAGTGACAATTTTGAGGAATGGAAAGAACAGCAATTACCACCAAATCTGGAAACCAAGATAAATTGTAATGGATAATGCTTCATATCACAACCGACAACTAAATAAGCAACCTCTTGCCAATGGAAAAAGCATGAAATTGAGAAATGATTAACTGAAAATAATATTTCATTTCCTTCCACAGTGTTGAAAGTGGACTTGTTAAATCTTGCTGGGAATAATAAGAAGGAACCAATATAGTTTTGAAAACATTGTGGTAGTGGCAGTTAAAGACCAAATTATTAATTTTTGTGATAATAATGAAGTAATCGTCTGGATTTTGCAAACACTATTTCTATAGGTCTTGAATTAAGTAAGATAACAAGAAAGAAAAAAAATATTAAAAGTTAGCTGCTGAGACACGGAGTGGTACAGAAACTAGCAGTGTTGTCTCTCACATAACCTCGTTTAGTCCACTGCTACCAACTCAGTAACACATGAGAAACACCATTAAACATCCATACCCTAAGCCTGCTGGACTGTAATAATGTTAATTTTCGAATAATGTTACTTTTTGATTATTATTACTTCCACGTCCAGTGGAAGTATAGTAACGCAAAAATTTTTTTTTTTGAAATAGACTTAAAATGTCATGAAACGTCAAGATTTTGAATTTGAGGGAAAAAAATTTTTTGTGTGGTCGGTCTGTCGGTCTGTAACTTTTTTGTGCGCACGTTTACTCTGGAACCGTTTATGATATTGACTTGAAATTTGGTACAATTATGTATTATAACGAGATAGAGATGGTAGAGGAGGTGGCGTTGGATTTTATATAAAATCTCATTTTAACTGCAAGATAATCTCCTTAGATAATCATGCAGAAATTGAACATTTGTGGGTTGAAATTAAAATTGGAAGATTCGCTATAGCTATTGGTGTAATATATCGTCCACCAAATTATAATGCAGTGAAGTGTGTTGAAAAGATGGATCACATTTTATCTCATGTAATTCCAAATCATAAAAATATATTTGTAGTGGGTGATGTTTTTCAGTTAAATAATTGTATTACAAATTGTTTCGACACATACGGTTTCACTCAATTAATAAGTGATCCAACCCGCGTCACCTTGCACTCGTCTACGCTAATCGATCCGATATTTGTAAACTGTTCAGAAATTGTAGTACAGCCGGGAGTGGAAAATGCTGATTTAATATCAGATCACAAATTGGTTTTCTGTAAATTTAAAATTCCACAATACAAATATAAGCAAAATTTTATTACTTACAGAGACTTTCGACAGTTTGACAATTCGGCATTTTTAGAGGACTTGCATAACACCCCATGGAATGATATAATTTACGTAAATAATATTGATGAAAAAGTCCATATGTTATCGGAAAATATTATAAAACTTTTTGACAAACATGCCCCTCTTAAAACGGTTCGAGTAAGTAAGCCTAGTTCTCCATGGTTAATAGATACAATAAAAATCATGATGAAAGAACGGGACAAAGCTTTAAAAAAATATAATTCCGATCCAACTGAAGAAAACTGGAGCAGTTACAAGCAAATTAGAAATCTCACCTTAAGCTCTATAAGACGTGAAAAAGCAGGGTACATAAGTCATCTATACAGGGAAAGGAACAAAAAAACTTTTTGGAAAAACTCAAAGATATGAATATTCAATCATCTACAGTCAATGAAATACCAGAAAATATTAAAGATGCCTCAAAAATAAATGACTACTTTTTAACAGTGTATAATAAGACCCCGACTGTAATAATATGATCAATTTGTATAATAATAGTAAATATAATAATTCTCTGAATTTTCGCTTTTCTCTAGTTGGTAATAATGACATCTTAGAGGCTTTAACATCTATTAAGTCAGATGCATATGGCTGTGATAATATTTCCTTGACGATGGTGAAACATTGTGCGCCTGTGATTATCCCTTATATAACGCATATTATTAATAGATGCTTAGAAACCGGGTACTTTCCCCTAGCGTGGAGAGAAGCTATTATTTGTCCTGTAGCAAAAATTGTATCACCATCTTCCATTCAAGATTTGCGTCCTATTAGTTTGTTACCGGTGCTCCCAAAAATATTTGAAAAAATTATTTACAAAGAAATAAACTTATATTTTAGTGGTAACTTCTTGAACCTTCACATCAATCTGGTTTCAGATCTACTCATAGTACGAATACTTCTTTACTTAATATTTGTGATAATATTTTTAGAGCGATAGACAAAAAAAGAGCCGCAGTATTGATTGCTTTGGACTTTTCCAAGGCTTTCGATACGATCGATCACGATCTTATGTGTGCAAAACTCCATTATTATAGATTCGATGAAATTTCGTTGTCTTTGTTTCATTGTTATTTAGCGCAGCGCTCGCAAAGAGTTAAAATACTAAACACGTTTTCAGAGCGAAAAAATATATGCTCTGGTGTCCCACAGGGATCCATTTTAGGACCTCTTTTATTTATTATTTATACTGCAGATATTTTTAATATAATACAACATTCGAATATACAGGCGTATGCAAATGACACGCAAATTTTGCATTATTTTGAACATGCTAACGCTGTTGAAGCCTCAGAAAAAATCAATAAAGATCTGGAGTCAATATTACATTTCTCTAAGGAACATAATCTGAAACTAAATCCTGACAAATGCAGTGCTATGCTTTTATGTTCAAAAGAAAAAAGAGAGACTATTAAAATGCAGTTAAATATTAAAATCAACGACAAAGACATAACCTTCACTGATAAATTAAAAAATTTGGGAATAATTCTTGATGAAAGTTTAAGATTCCACCATCATGCCAAAAAGTTAATACAAAAAACCTATATTAAATTAAAATTATTGTACTCGAGTAAACATATGCTAAATTTCTCTGTTAAAAAGGTTTTGTGCGAAAACTCAACTCTTGGTTACTGTGACATGGTTTATTATCCGTGCTTGTATAAAGCAATGAAAAATCGAATTCAAAAGATGCAGAATGCATGTTGTAGATTTATCTTTGGTCTAAGGAAATTTGACAGAATCTCTGATAAAATTAAAGATCTGTGTTGGCTTAAACTAGACAAGCTTGTAAGCTTCCGATATATTGTTTTTGTGCATCGCCTCCTCATGACCTCAACACCTGCATATCTTAAAGCAAAATTGATTAGTCGAGATAATGTCCATTCTCGTCATATTAGGCATAAATTGACTTTAACCATGCCTCAACATTCCACTGCCATGTTTCAGAGATCTTTTACGTACAATGCAGTAGCTCTGTACAATTCTGTAAATAAGGATTATAAATCATTCTCCATTGCGAAATTTAAAAGTGTTATAAAGACTCTACTTTTAAATGCTTAAAGCATATTTTTGCCATTAGTATGTTTTTAATTTAGATTTACATAAAAAATATATTTCAGTTCTTTATTGTGTATTTGTTTATTGTATTTGTATTATATAAAATCACTATTATTATTATTATATTGAGTTGTAGTTTGGTTTGTTTACTAAGTTTCGTTTGATTCAAATTTAGTAGTAGGTTAAGTGTAAGAGTAGTCTTAGGCTAAACTTCGCCTACATCTCATTATCTTTATCTAGGTTAAGAGACAAATATATTGTTCTTTTGCCTAGTTTGATAATAAACACGATATTATTATTATTATTATCATTATTATTAGATCTGAGACTAGATTCTATTTTGATCTAATTCCGTTGATGGATTCGGGGGTAAAGGGGCTAAATACGGGTAAATAGGGAAACCAAGCAGGTAAAATTGCAATTTAGGGCATGTATGATAAGTCAAGGTCCCAAAATTTTTTATGACATCAGCCACCCCCCCACTATCACTCCTAATACCATCCCCACACTCTTATGAAAGGGAGTAAAAAATTTAAAATGTGATTTAGTGTGTGTACAAGAACGAAACGCCTCAAAAAAATGTTTTGGCGTTAGCTCTCTACCACCCCCACTCTATTATTAAAGGGAGTAAAAAATTAAATAGGAATTTATTGTGTATACGAGAACCAAGGGGCTCTAAAAATTTTTTGGCATTAGCCACCCCCTCTTCCACCCCCGCCCTATTATTAAAGGGAGTCAAAAATTAAATTGGGATTTGGTGTGCATAAGAGAATCAAGGGCCTCTAAAATTTATTTTGAAATTAGCCACCCCCACCCTATTATTAAAGGGAGCAAAATATAACATTGGGATTTAGTGTGTATATCATAGATCATAGAGGGCGCTGCAGGATCTGTATCTGATGATGAAACTTTTTCATATTTTTTTGACGAAACGTTGTGGTGCTTCTGACCAGAAAATCTGATGAGGGCGTCATTTCCACGTATAAAAGGTACACTTGGTAGAACTTGATCTAAATTTAATTTAAATTTAATTTAAATCCAATTTAAATTAAGAAATTTAATTGGCTGTATTCTATTTGGATATTGCAATGAGTATCTCCTCGCTGCAGCACGTCTACTAAAATTTGTGCGTAAACACATATCATATCCCTCTCATGTCTTTCAAAAAATTATTGAAATGCTTAACGGCACCTTCCTCGAAAACGATTTGAGTTATCAAGTTCTTCCAAGTGTACCTTTTATACGTGCAAATGACGCCCTCATCAGATTTTCTGGTTAAAAGTACCACAACGTATCGCAAAAAAAAAAAAAAATGAATAAAATTCAGGTCCTGCGGCGCCCTCTATGATCTAACGTGATGTAATACATAAACGAGTACATAAATTATTGTTTCTTAGAATAAGAAACGTTCCTCTAGCGAATTTGGCGAAGATCAGTCAAGAGACTGTTGAGTTATTGTAAAAAAAACGAAAAAATAACATATTTTGGCCCAAAGAATCTACCCCTGAACTATAGCCTATTATTAATGGTCTACCCTGTAATAAGACTTGGATACAGAATGTGGATGTGGAAGTAGTGATTCTTTGGGCAGCGGTTTTTTTCTAATAATTACTATTGTTATTGACCGAATTCGGCAATTTTACTGGCACGCAAGAAGCCCATAGTTTTTATTTCTCGATTCGATAAAAGTGACAGGAGATATTCAACAAAAGGAGACAAAAAGGTTAAAAGAATAAATTGTTTAAAAAAGTGATATTTTCTAGGGTCAGCCTTGAACCAAATATTTTTCCACAACTTCTATTTATCCCAACACAAAATAATCGTTATAGAAAAAATTCTTAATTATTTACTACTTACCGAAAAGATGCGACGAATAAACTTTTATAACTAGTACATCGATTTTCATTTATATAAAACTCTCTCGCAATGTAATAAATTATAAGTAAATATTTTTCATAGATAACTTAAACTTTTGTTTACATACATAGTGTCTCGCAGACAGACATATAGTAACTATTTGTAAGCGAGGTCAAAATATGATCCAAACTGCACACAGCACCCATGATCTTTATTAGTTCATATCTCGTCTCTTATCGGGAAACATGCTTTGGATTTACATAGGATTTAAAAAATGAGTATTGATATAGACGTCGACTAGGGAATGTTCTAAGGACTGTTTTATATCCAAAACCGAGTAAACAAAAAGCGCGTTATCATAAAATATATAAAAAAAACTTAATTGTTATATTATAGACAGAGATTTTGTACTTTGCGAAATGCGGTCAAATTTGAAATTAATAAAGTTTTACGCAACCTTAACAACTAAAAACAACCTACTCCAACGTAACTGTGCAATTAAAATACCAGTACTTTGTATGCTATTTTGTTCTATTGGCTCGCTTACCTTAAAATTAGATAAATTCAAAAACCTTATATTGCTAGATAGAGAATTAAAAAGCCTTTCAAATGAGCTACCACACGCACCCTCGTTCCATTTAAAAATTTTAAAGGTATAGCTGTTACTCCAAGAGGGTTGAAGGGCAGGGTGTAAAATTATGCTCAAAAAATGTCATTTACAAATTAACATGTTTTAGGATTTTATTCATAAATTGTTAATTACGTAGATAATGAATTTATCCATTAATGGACCTCACAAAGGGCCGGTTTATCAATAAAAGGAACCAAAGGATAACTGTCAAACAAAACAATAGATAGTTCAAATGTACTTTTAGAGGGCGGAATATTAAAACATAATATTTTTAGTAGCAAACTCCTTATTTTACTATAAGGAACGTAACCAGACTGCAACCAACAGATACTCTCCGGGCTATGTACCCCGCCGAGCGCTGAATTTCAAGTTACAAGCCTGGCGCGTTAAGTGTAATAATTGCATATTACCATCAAAATGCTACGAAATGTACTAAGTAGTCAAGTGATTGTAGATTGTTTTATGAGGTCGTTTGGCTTCGAACAGCCTTACTTCACTTCGACCTAAAAGATCTTTTGTGATTTATCCTACATCTAGTGGTTATCCAGGATTCCCAGACTTTTTACAAAGCTTGTGATTTTCCTGGGAGCTAATTTCCCTATGCCTTTAGGCGTTACTTCCGCCTGTTCTAGGAATTTTAGCCTAGTGCGGACTAACACCTTGCATTCACAAAGTATATGTTCCGCAGTTTCAATTGCAGTATCGCAATATCTGCATTTATTATCTACCGCCTTGCCCATATTCTTGAGATGGTATCAAGGGGCAGTGGCGAGTTAGAAGGCCTGAGATTAGCCTTAATTTCCACTATTCCGGTTCGAGAAGCCTTGTGGCATCTTTGTCGAATAAGTTATAAACTATTTCGCTTGTCTTTGGCCTGGAGTATTCCTCCAGTAGGACTTTTTCTGATCCTTTTCCCATTCTGGATCTCCTCCGCTATATGTCCCTTGGCTAGGCCACAAAACGGTTCAGGTCCAATAAACGGTGCTTCAGCTCCTTTTTTTGCAAGGCTATCAGCAAGTTCATTTCCTTGTACTCCCTCATGCCCTAGCACCCACATCAAGGTAACCTTGTTGTTATTAGCCAGTGGCTTCAGGGATTGCCTACATTCCCAGGCAATTTTAGATTCAAATGTATAGAACCTTAGAGCCTTTAGTGCTGCCTGGCTATATGATAGTATATAGATCTTTGCCCTTCGGATGCCTTTATTTAGGCATACCTGGGCACACAGATCTATGGCATAAATTTCTGCCTGAAAGATGGTTGGGATGTTACCGATAGCCTACAATTCGGCCCTGCTACTCCCACTCCTACCCCTTCAGCCATCTTGGATCCATCTGTATACCAGATAAGTGATCCCTGTTCCAATCGCAGTGACTCTATCTTGCTCGTCTGACGACTTTCAATTAGCATGTTAAACGAGCAGTCAAAGTCTTCTTTGACTGGCATTGAGTCAGTGGATTTGGTCATGGACTTCAAATGGATTACCTCCAGAATCCTTAAGTGACCAACCAGATCGCCTGGTTTGTATTTATGTGCCTGGTGCAGTCGTAAGGCACTGAGTGCCGCCTCCTTCCTTACATGTAAGTGCAAGGGAAGTAGGTCAGGCATAGCCTCCATAGCTGCTGTGGGACACGAGTGCATTGCTCCTGTAGCCCCTAAACAGGCACGGCGTTGCAGTTTCTGCAACTTTCCCTGTGCTATTTTTTTCCTCTGTTTTTGGCCACCATACGCATGATGCGTATGTTACCATAGGTCTGACAACCGAAAGATAAGACCAATGTGTCATTTTCGGTCTTAGACCCCAAGTCTTACCAAACAACCTACGGCACGCCCATATTGCCGCTGTTGCTTTAGTAAGAGTCCATTCCAGATGTGAGTTCCAGGTAAGTTTTTCATCCAGGATTACTCCTAGATACTTGACTTAACTGGAAAGATTTATTATCGTCCATTCAGTACATGAGTTCTAAGATTGAGTCTTCTCCTTTTAGTGAACGGGACAATAGTTGTTTTGCTCGGATTGACATTGAACCCCTCTGACGAGCACCATTTGGATATTTAAGGCAATTTGCATGAGGTTGGAAATCATGACCTCATTTTTGCTTCTCACAGTGACGACCAGGTCATCTGCATATCCCTGGACGTTAAAGCCTGAATTACTCATTTTATGTAGGAGATCATCGACCACCATTGACCACAGCAAGGGTGATAGGACTCCACCTTGTGGACAACCCCTGACTGCAGTCACCGTAGCCGACTCATCCCCACACTTGTAGTAATAATTCTTCTTTTGAGCATGGATTTAATTGTAGATGGTATTCCCCTTTTTTCCGCGGCTTTTTGTATGGATTCATAGGAGGTGTTGTCAAAAGCACCCTCTATATCTACAAAAGCACACATAGCCACTTCTTTTGCTGTAAATGTCTTTTCAATGCCTTGAACCAGGCAATGTAGAGCATTTATTATTGATTTGCCAGGTTGATAGGCAAATTGTTTTGCGTGAAGCGGTGTTCCTGTAAGGATTTCGCTTCTAATGTGTTGATCTAAAAGTTTCTCCATTTTTTTTTTAGGAGAAATGAGGTTAAGCTAATGGGGAGATACGACTTAGGCTCGTCTAGTGCACGTCTGCCTATTTTCGGAATAAACGCCACCTTAACTTCCCTCCAAGCTTGGGGAATATACCCCAGTGTATAGCTTGCTATAAATATACTTCTCAGGCATGGGGCAAGCAATTTCGTATTGAAGTAGGGCAGGGAAGATACCATCTCTGCTCGGTGATTTAAAGGGTTTAAAGGTTGATACCGCCCATTTAATTTTGTTGTGGGTGAATATTTTTCTAGCTAGGCATTTTCCTTTTCTGGTAGGACGATGAACATCCTCATCCAAGTAGTCTTGTAGAAATTCACCCTGAATTATGCGAGAGCCTGGGAAATGAGTGTCTAAAAGCACCCTTATGTTTTCGTGCTGACTCTCGGTGTGCTTACCATCGAGCCCTATTCCACTTGAGTGGTCTTTTGCAAGGACTTTTTGTAGGCGGACTGCTGGGGATAGTTCATCTATCCTTTCGCAGAACCGTCTCCATGATCTTCTTTTAGACCTTCTCAATTCTGTGTTGTACTCCGTAAGGGCTTTTCTGTAGTCCTCCCAGTTTCTAGTGTTTTTAGCTCTGTTAAAAGCTTTCCTAGTCTCAGCTCTGAGACGGCTGAGATCCCTATTCCACCAGGGCACATCTATTTGGACTGCCCGTTGTTTAATGGGACAACTTTTTTCATAACATGATGTCATGATATTTTGTAGTTGATATGAGGCTATATCTAATTCCTCTATTGTATCGATGGAATGTGTTACGCCTTCGACCTTTGCCCTCAAGTGTTCTTTATAAACACTCCAGTCCGTCAGTTTGGGTATTCTACATTCCCCGAGGCTTGTTACAGCCGCCTCCAAGCCGAATCGTATGTGTCTGTGATCCGACATGGAGGACTCGTCTGCAACATGCCAATTTTTTATTAAATCAGTTATGAGTGGATCCGCGAGAGTTACAAGAACCTCTTTCCTGATCGCATTCTTAAAGTTGGGTTCATTACCTTTGTTGATGATGTCGATGTTGTTAGCGAACAAATATTCAAATAGGTACTCACCTCTAGTGTTGGTATCTGTGCTACCCCACATATGATGATGTGCATTAGCATCACCGCCTATTATGTAGGGTTTGTTCTGTCTCCTGCACCAGCTGATAAGGCTTCTTACTTCCTCTAGGGGTGGATTTCCTTCCTCGCCGGGAAAGTAGGCCGATGCCACTATGCCTTGCCGTTTCCCCTTTCCGTAGGCACTTTCACTGCTGCTGCTACCAGGTCCCTTGTTAGGAATTATGATTGTGTTGGGAGTCATTTAATCCGTCCTCTATGAACCCAGGGCTCTTGGATTAGCCCTATGTTTCATTTCTCCCTAATGAATCTCTTGCTAAGCACACTTGAGGCTGCCTTTGCATGATGGCGATTTATTTGGAGATACTTTATGTTGCTTAGGGCAACTATGACGGCGAGGGGCCTTTTTGTTGGCCCCTTTTCGCTGCCTTTTTGCCCGTAGGTTGTGCGCTCGGCCTACTTTTAGCCTTCGGCAGGGCACTATCATCGCCTGTAGCCTCAGGCTTTTCAGTCGGCCGACTGGATTCCCCCCTGGGTGGGTCCTGTTATCAGGCCGTTTTCCCAGTGGGGTTTCCTTTGGGGCTTTAGGTTTTTTGCTCCTCGTCTTCAGTTGTACCTAGCCGAACTTGTAGCTAATCCTGTAGCCCATTGTTTTGAGTATCTCGGTAGACTGTGAGTCTGCCGAGAGAGTTAAGTCAACGGAGTTGCCTTTGTTTTCTCTTTTAAGCACTCTCCATTCAGTTGAGTTAAGGCCTTCATTTTGTGCCTCAAACAGTTTCAGTATTTTCTCATTTGAGAAGTCCTGATTATCGGGTGGTAAAGTTGTCACCAGAATCTTCGTGTGAGGCATTTCATCCTCTTCAGCGACCCTTAGTGATGCGTTTTCCCAAGGCTTTAGCTCTGTTATTATGCCTTTTAGCCACTAAATGGTGGCATTATTAGCACAAGTTAGAGCCAGCCAACCCGGTTTAAATTTGGAGCTATGAAATTTGGGCTTTATACCAGCCTCTTTCTTCAGCTCCAGAATTTTGTCCAGTAACGAATCCTGGATATTTTTTTGTTGCTCCGTAGCCAACAGGTCCGTAAGGTAATTCGTGGAGAGAACCCCCACCTTAGTAACTCCAGCGACCTGGCTGTAGGAGGGCCTTGCGGCCGATGTTGAGGGCCCTGGTGTGGTTCTTTCTTGTTCCTTCATCCGCTTTCGCTGATTATTTTCTGGGATATTTTCTTCTGAACGGACCCTTTTTGGCCCTTTTTCAGAGTTTTCATTCCCTATTTTGTAAGGCTTCAATGCCTGTTGCCGGCTTCAGCTATTGGCGTGCCCTTTGCTAACAGGAATTTAAACCTTTTCCTAGCGGCTCCGCTCAACTTCATCTTCTGCCCGTTTTGGAGCACGTAAGGTTTGGTTGAGCTCGTCACCGCTACTTTGGAGGAGAGCTTCCTCCGTTAGGTCAGGACCAGTGTCCTGTTCCATAGGCTCTTCAGCCTCTGTTGGTACAATTGGGGGTGTGCCGGCCCCTATGTTTTTCATAAAAGAAGTCATTTTCTGTCCCACGAGTAGCGGAGGAAGTAAGGAATACCTGAGGCAGTGCCCCGCACACCCCAGACAGACTTTATTTAAACCAGGGTGCGTCATGTGCCCTGGAGTCCGCATAATAGCGACTGAGCTTCCCCTTAGCCACGCAGTCATAGGCTTATGCCGTTCCACCTTTGACTTGGGGGGGAGTTTTTATTGTGGCTCCCATCCACTTGGTTGGCTTGTTAAGGCAAACCCCCACGTGGAGCAAGCAATCCTCAACAACCACCCACTTGCTCCACACGGTTTATACTAGGCAGGTTTCCACGACAGAGCTCCAGCACCTCGCGCGCCCGAACTATCCGACCCTAGACAGACGAATCCGGCACCCGAGCTGTTAATCCTAGTATACCTCCAGGACGTTGGGTATCGCTACCTTCCATTCTGCATCATTGCAGCCCTGTGACGGAGCTTGTTGCGACCCGTGATACCCATCTACAGCTGAGGATAGATGTCATATCCACCCACAGAAGTATACAGACATCACGGGGCGTCAGTACCGGAGCGTGAAACCCAAGCTCATGCAAGATTTACCTCCCTGGTCACTGGTGGCGAAGAGGAAGATAATTCCGGATTAGTACCTAGTCAAGTGATCCTCGTGTCGGTCGTCACATGCCTACCTTGCACTGACGAGAACCAACAGCTGTAAACTGCAGTCTGCAAGTGGTGTGTGACGACTGGCACGAGAGCTCCCTTAAGTAGGATCAGTCTTTCGGCGGGCGTTTGTTGCAATCGAAGCATTAGCGTTTTGATGATAATATGCAATTATTACACTTAACGCGCCAGGCTTGTAACTTGTAATTCAGCGCTCGGCAGGGCACATAGCCTGGAGAGTAGCTGTTGGTTGCAGTCTGGTTACGTTCCTTATAGTAAAATAAGGATTTTATAGAGGAGTTTGCGACTAAAATATTGTTTTTACAACAATAGATACCCATTATTTTTTTGACATTTATCCTATATTTAAGTGTTATAGACCGGGCGGCGGCTGCAAAAATCGTGTACCCACCGATTTAAAGAAAATTTCATTTTTGTAGTAACAGTTTACTATTAGTAGGTACGAGAAAGCTTGGTCGTTCAACCCCTGTTCTTGTGAAATTTGTGTAAGAGGGCGATTTCGCCCCTCTCTGAGACCGCACTAAATATCCGTATAATTCAAGAATAAAATTATGTTTTTATAATAGTACTTAAATAGAGTAATAAAGTAAAAATAGTCTGCCGCGTGATGCTCTGATGGGTGGCGCGGGCCAACCGAAAAGGGTGGTAATTGCTAAGGAGTACTTTTCACCCATCGATACAAGTACAATACAAGTGCAATACAAGTACAATACAAATAAAATACAGGTACAATACAGATACAATACAGAATAAAATACAGATACAATACAGGTACAATACAAATACAATGCATACACAATACATATACAATGCAAATACAATGCTAATACAATACAGATACAAAATATAATGTAAGTATGAATAGGTCATACAAATATAAAACTACTAAATCTAGACAGCTAGATAAACAATTTAAAACTGAATACTATACATATGTGTGTTTGAGATTTTGAGTATGATAATGAACAAGACAATGTAGCTAAATCTCAGCTGAGTGATAATATTCTCGAGAAGTTTTTAGCAACGATGACAAAGTACAATTACTTATATTATTAACGTACGATGATAACAAGAAGATTGACGATTTAATTAATATATTGGTTCTAGGTACAGAGCATCTAAAAGTTATGTTTTGCCTGATGTTAAGTCGAGGAATACGAAATGGTATTTGTGAAAGAATAGTAGGACAATCAATGCTGTTATGCAATAATTTAAACAGAAAACTTAGAGAATACAAAATTCTGCGATGTTTTAGTGGCTCCATATTAAACATATTTAGCAGCAACTCTTGACTAAAGCCTCTCTCAGGATACACCCCGTTACACTTGAAATACAAAAACTTCAAAAACTTCCTTCGTACCGTTTCCAATACCACTGAGTGAGAATTATAAATGGGACAAAAAATGAGAGAAAAATACTCCAATTTTGATTGAACTAACGAGTAATATAAATAAGGTCTTTAAACCTAATTCATTAATAAATGATCTACAATTATTATGAGACCTAAAGTTTTAACTGAGTTTATCGCTACTGTCTCAATATGTTCAGCGAAGGATAGATCATAGTTAAAAATAATTCCTAAGTCCTTAATTGACTCACATCTTGTAAGTTCATCATTATTTACATTATAATCATACAGATAAGGGCATTCTGGCGTGAGTAAGTTACGACTTGGAAAGCTATGATATATACAAAAAAGAAATGAAAAAATATATTGCTTCAATTTTTTTGAACAATAACAGTTTTCAAGAACCTTTTTCTTTAAAGAAAATATACCCTGCGAACGACTTATGTTATTGCATTAATTTCATGTGTATACAAACTAATACAAATAGGTCAAAACCAATTTTTCCAAAAATTGTTATGCACAGTTCTTGCAGAAAAATCTTAATTTATAATAAAAAAGAAATTTTTGCTCACAGTTTTAAACAGCTGTAACTGGTGAACCATTCATCGTATGAAGGTCACTTGGAGCTCATTTTGCAGATAATTTAATTCTCTTCAAAAAAGCTTTAATGTCATTATTGCCATTCTTTTAGGTTAGTCTTTTTAGCAATGTACTGGTAAATGAAACCTTAAAAATAGTTAAAGATAGGTTGCTGAATGATAATAATTTGGAAATTAGAACTAAATTAAGTGTAAATGCATAATGGAGCTCTTAACAATGTGTCTAAAAACAATCTATTTTCAATTGGAAAATGAGTTTTATCAGCAAGATTTTGGTATGGCAATGGGGTCGCCATTATCACCAATTTTAAGCAACATATTTATGGAGAACTTTGAGAACACACATGTTCAAAATTGTATAAACAAACCGGTCTTCTGGAGGAGATAAGTTGACGACATCTTTGCAACTTGGCCTCATGGTGTTGATTTACAAGATAGTTTTTTAGAAAATATAAATAGTAAGGAACCGTCTGTCAAATTCACATTAGAAGTAGAAAGTAGGAATAAACTACCGTTTTTAGATGTTTTAATTAGGGTAAATAATACAACTGAAACAAGCGTTTATAGAAAGCCGACACATATTAATAAATATCTAAATTTTAACTCAGATCAGTCAATAAATGTTAAAGGGGTGTTGTAAAATATTTATACGATACGACCAAAATAATTTCATCTAATAATGAAATATTAAATAACAAGATAAATTTTATCAACGACGTTCAAGTACAAAATCAATACCCTGAAGCCGTTGTTGATAGAGTTTTCATAAATGTTGAAAATAGGAACCTGAACGTCATTATACAGCAACAATTATTCCTTATGTATATGGACTATCGGAGAAGCTACGCCGAATAAGTGACAAATTTGATGTTAGGACAGTATTTCAAACGGGGAACACTTTGAGGTCTATTTTAACAAAAACAAATAAACCGGGAACAGAATTCAAAAAACTGTATTTGCAATGTCCCGTGCGAATGTGATCAATGTTATGTGGGTGAGTCATCCAGACCTTTCAGTGTGAGGTTGGATGAGCAGAAGAATTACATTAGAAAGAATGCAATTCAGAAATCAAAGATTTGTGAACATGCTTGGGAAAACGGACATAGAATAAACTGGGACTCGGCAAAAATTTTAACAAAAGAAACAGATACCAAAAAAAGAAAAATTAAAGAATCAGCAATAATCTTATTAAATGAAGATAAGTGCGTATCGAATTGTTCTGTAGATATTTGTACAACCTGGCTACCAATGTTAAAAGAACTTAAACAAACATTATCTAAAAGAAAATATCATCAGCTCTGTGTAAGTAGAAAGTATCTGTGTATTTGACATACACAGCAAATAAGAGTTCTTCGAAAAAAGCTTTGAAAACGGACAGAGATTACTTTCCGAAACGTCAGCAAAATACATTATTTCTGTGTTTATTCCGATTTATATTATTTGCAAAAAATAACCCCTGACTATTCCTTTGACAGGCGCAAAGACTTTTTTCCAATAATTCTATTATTTTGTAGATTCTGTGATTTGTTTTTGAAGAGGATAATATATGCGGTAGAGAACCCAAATAAAAGCAAAGAATATATGTGTATATCTTAGGAAATCTAAAATATATACTGTTACTATAAAGCGTATAAAAATTGTCTACAAAATGATAGTGTGATAGTTAATGATCGAAAGTCCATAAAAATCTATTTAGTTTTTAACGTTTCTCAAGTTGGTACTCTGACAGCCGTATCGTCGAACTGTCAGTTTAAGTCATTTACCCTTGTTATTGTGAGTTAAAAAAGGTTATAAATATCAGCCAAGTTGCTTCATAACTTCTTTAAAAAAATCAAGCAATTGAGCCGATAGCTTTGCTAATTTAGTTAAATGGAATGTGGTTTCTTGTCGCTTTGATACCGGATCAAAAACTAAATTTAACCTAATTTTCAAATTCATATTTTGGTTTGTTTAGTTGAAATTTCGATTTATTCGGATTAATAAGCAGGTTATCGTCTAGAAGTGGTATTCTAGGTAAGTTTGAATTTCTTTGATTTATTATAGACACGTGCTCACGTTAGGGGTTAATTTTGGGAATAATTTTGTAACTTTAATTAGACGATTTTGATAAGGCCAGATTTCGATTTGGTACAGCTAGATTTTTAGTTAGAACTTGCCAACTGTTCTATTTTTGGATTACTGGGATTTTGGACTTTTGGATCATTTGCTATTCTTTGGTACACGAATTTTGGTATACTTTATATTCACTTTACGATTAAGAAAAACCCTATTTAATTGTGTTGTGAAGATTTCTGCAACTTGCAAGGACCTCGATCAATAACCCTCAAGTCTGAAACGCCTGGAAACTCTCCAAATGTAAATGTAAAAGCTAGGTAATTATTGTATACAGGGTGTCTCACCGGGAACTGAATCGATCGATATAGAGAAAGTACGCATCAGAAATTTTTTAAAATTTAGATAATTACTAATGTCGGTGTGGCCAATTCAACTAAAATAATTACAAGCAGCTGGCACTTCCGCTTATACCGGAAGTCGATACCAACTTGCTTATTTCAAGTGGAACACGCTATATCTTTTAGAGTTTTCGAAAAGAGCAAAAGAGAGTCGAAGATATGTAACATATTCTATACCTAAACCTAGCCGTTTCAGAGATATTTGACATTTCATACAAAATTTGACAGGTGCAACGGTTTGCAAGAACCGTTATAACTTTCTTCGTGTCAAAGATCCTCATTTGCTTCTTGTCATATAAAAATAACACAAGGAGAAAACTTAAAAAACTTGTTTAGGTCAAATGGAACACCCTGTATTTTTTTACGTCAGGTTGTGTAAAATTGAATTCCCTTTTTTCTGATATTAGCATTGTAGAGGTTAAAGTTACAACTTTTTGAAATATTTGCGTTTTTATTAGAAATTAATGAATTGTTGTAATCATTTCATCAAAATAGCCATGATTATAAACAATCAGTCATTACCTTATGTCAAAAAATGCCAACACGTTTAAATTATACCAGCGAAAGCTTTTTAAATTTGTTTATTATTTATGGAGAATGTGATAAAGTAATATCAAGAACTTGCAGCACATTTGCTAGTCGATATCCAGAAAAACGGAAACCGTCACCAAACACTGTAAAACGCATACTGGAAAATTTTAAAAATTATGACTCTGTCAAGGCAAAAATGCAAAGAAGAAAGCCTATTGTTGATGGTGAAAACATTGAAATAGTCATTCTGGGATATTTTCATGCATTTCCAAGGATGTGATTAAGACAAGCTGCTCTGGAATCGGGAGTATGCAAGGATTCAATTCACAGAATCTTTTTAAAACATAAGTTTCACCCGTTTTCATTCCATATGATTCAAGGATTAAAAGAAACAGATTTCTTAAGAAGACAGAATTTTTGTGAATTTATTCTAATAAGGTCTGAGTGTCACGATTCTTATTTGGGAAATATTATATGGACAGATGAAGCAAAATTTACTAAAAATGGACTTTTTAATAGACACAATTCGCATTATTGGAGTGACTCAAATCTTCATATATTCAGAGAGCGAAACTATCAGGAAAGTTGGCAGTTCAATGTTTACTGTGCCATAAGAAACGATAGAGTGGTGGCATTACAATTTTATCAGGAAAATTTAAATTGTAAATTAAATTTTTCTCTTCTGCTAATATGTATAGGTAATTTTTTGTTTTTTTTTAGGTGAAAGATATCTGAATATCTTACAAAATTTGAATAATAACTATTTAGAAAATTTACCTCTCACCGAAACATTTTTATCAGCACCACGGTGCTCCCCCACATAACGCATATTTAATTAATAATTATTTACAAGAAACTTTTCATGATCAATGGATTGCCAATAATGGACCTTTCTTATGGCCTCCTCGCTCGCCCGATTTATCAGTTCTGGATTATTTCATTTGGGGAACTATTAAAAATAAAGTTTATGAGAGCCCATTAACAAGCATTGAAGATTGTATGCAAAGAGTAAGAAATGCATTTCAAAACATATCACAGGATTAAGTTAGAAGAGCTACCCATGAGGGCGGAATTTTGAGCAATTATTGAATTAAAATAAAATCATATTTTAAATTGATCTTATCTCTGCTATTTTAGTTCATGCCATATCTTCAATTCGATTAATACGCATGTTACAGTGTTAGTGTTATTTTGCGCTTTTGTGGATATCGAGTGGCAAATGTGCTGCAAGTTCTTGATCACATTCTCCATAAATAATAAACAAATTTAAAAAGTTTCCGTTGGTATAATTTAAACGTGCTGATTGTTTCTAATCATGGCTATTTTGATGAAATGATTATAACAATTCATGAATTTCTAATAAAATCGCAAACATTTCAAAAAGTTGTAACTTTAGCCCCCACAATGCTAATATCAGAAAAAAAGGAATTCAATTTTATACAACTTGACGTAAAAAATACAGGGTGTTCCATTTGACCTAAACAAGTTTTCGCGGTTTGAAGTTGGCAAAATGTAACGCGAGAAACGGAACACTTGGTATTATATTATTGAATTTATTTCAGTTGTAGAACGTAGTTCTCCTTGTGTTCTTTTTACGTGACAGGAAGCAAATGAGGATCTTTTACACGAAGGAAGTTATAACGGTTCTTGCAAACCGGTGCACCTGTCAAATTTTCTATAAAATTACAAATATCTCTGAAACGGCTAGGTTTAGGTATAGGATATATGCTACATATTTTTGACTCAGAATTTTATGCTCTTTTCGAGAACCCTAAGATATATAGAGTGTTCCATTTGAAATAAGCAAGTTGGTATCGACTTCCGGTATAAGCGGAAGTGCCAGCTGCTTGTAATTATTTTAGTTGGATTGACCACACCGACATTAGTAATTATCTAAATTTTTAAAATTTTCTGATGCGTACTTTCCTCTTTATCGATCGATTCAGTACATTTTATTGTAAAATTTTTACCTTGCCTTGCATATTTTGTTAATAAATTGTATTTGTTTTTACTTGTTCTTTTTATTGTTCGCTCTCACTACAAGGATTCGTAAGATCTGGGACTTCGTTTATTTGTCCTGACTTTAGGCCGTAATAATATCCTGTGTATTTTGACAAAGTTTAATAACAGGACTTTTATGCGATGCTGAAGAAGAATATCCAATCAGTTTTTTGAGAATAGAAGTAGCTAGTACGATTTAGTTACTTATGGTAATAAAAACGCATTACAGTAGACCATGTATTTTAATGTATAACAATGTTGCTGCTAGCTACAGATTTATTGCTATACAATTAATAAAAAATCAAATCAATCAAAGAATTACATAGTTATAGGTTTATTTCACATTTAAGCGAGACGCTCTGTGTATAGATTGGCTAATCGCCTCTAAAGATCATTATTACTACTTCCAAACACTGCACACTTGCAAAGTTTAGATTACAATTGTTCAAAATTCAACCAAATTCCTCCTTCGACATTAGGCAACGGACTCGTACGTGACAGAGTCAATGGAAGCTTTGTCTTCTTGTCTATCTTGATTTTATATTTTCTCAAAAGGCCGGTCAATCCAACTTTTATTTGCATTATGCCAAATCGTTCACCTGAAAATGATAATATTTAGTTGGGGAAAATTATTATAAGTTTTCTATAACATCGATCATTCTAAGGGCTGGCATTAATTTGGCAGTGTATAGTTTATCCAATGTCAGTTTGAAATATTATAAATTGAGCGTCTGTACTCGGGATGCCTGTTGCTACCTACAATTGTATACAGCAGGCAGTGCTATAGTACATCTCATTCCCTATAAGTAAACACAAAACAAAATATGTCAAAATTAGCCAAAAAATTCAATCTTTCGATCCAAAAGGACAAACCTGATAAAAAAGTAACCTTCATTTTCATTACGAGCAAAAACCACAACTACGTCACAATAAATATGAAAAAATTCGCGAAACCGATAATTCCTAAAACAATTAAAAAAACATGTTACAGTATTCCAGTCATCAATTTTACAACATAATCTTTCCAAATCACTCGCCTAAAAAATACAGCCCCCGTATAATATCACTCGACACTTTTCGTACCTGCGGTATATACAGGCTGTCCATTTTATCAGGGCTCTCGAGAATATCTCACTTAATATCGGTCGTACAAAAAAAAAAATATTTTTACGAAAATTATGCCGATTTATATAACCTACAAAATGGTTTAAAGACATTTGAAATCCATGGCCTACTTTAAGAGTTATGGCGGAAAATATCGAAAATGCGGAAAACGTCTAGGCCAACTATCTCCGTTATTTGAGGAGATACGAGAAAAACTCTAAGGCAAACATTTTTTGCAAAACGGAGTGTTTCAACGAGGTTTTATCTATTTTTTTTCAAAACCGCTGTATTTTGAGATTTACTCTTCAAGCTGTTAAAAAAATTATTTTGAAATGGGCGGGAAATGGCGCCATTAAATAGAGTATTTTCCTCCCTTTTCAATGATATATCACATGCCATATTTATTCGTTGGTACTACGTTAGTAATTATAAAAACATTTTTTTAAACCAATAAATTTTTAACAAACATTATACTTGCCGTGGAGAAGTATGATTAAATAAAACGATAAAATAATTCAATAAGTTGTTGAAATCTTTGCTATAATAAAACATTAACACAATTAAGAAGAATAAAGTAAATTCAGGTAACAAAAATAAATTTATAATACAAAGAATATAGCACGCAGAACATTAATATTTATCTAATCCTCAAAATAATTTTTAAGATATCATATCAAGTGTTCAAAGTGTCCATCGCGATTTCTTATGTACAATCGATCGCGGCGAGGCACTGCATTTAAAACATTACTCAGCATTTCGGGGGTAACTGTAATACATGCCTGTTGAATTCGAGCTTTTAGGTCCTCTACATTTTGCGGTGTCGTCGAAAACACCTTATCCTTAATATATCCCCATAGAAAAAATCCATTGGGGTTATATCTAGAGAACGAGGGGGCCATCGAATAAATCCATTGGTACCTATCCAATGTTGAGGCAAAATTTCGTCTAAATAATCTAGGCAAATCTGGGAATTGTGGGGAGGAGCTCCATCTTGTTGAAAATATTGAAAGTTGTGTCGATTCTCTAAAGGTAGGTCATCTAAGAATTCATTAAATTCATTTTTCAAAAAGTTTAAGTACCTTTGACCACTGAGGTGACCATCATAAAAATAAGGACCTATTAAATTGGTTCCTAAAATACCTATCCACACATTTATTGAAAAACGATTTTGAAACCCAGTTGGTCTATGCCAATGCGTATTTTCAGAAGTCCATTTGTAATGAATATTGCGATTAAAAAATCCATTATTGGAAAAATTTGCCTCGTCGGACCAAAGTATTTTACTACATATTAATGGATCGGCACGCTTCTTCTCCAACAGCCAACTACAAAAAGTAGTCCTCCTTGGTTTGTCTCCCGCTCGTAAATTGTGAACTTTTTTGGCTTTATGACACAGGTAACCATTTTTCTTTAAAAACTTTTTAGCACTTATTTTATTTATATGACAAGCAATTTGAATTTCTCTTAATGATGTTTCCAAATTTTCTGTATTTTTATTTCTTACATAATTAATAACTCGGTTTACCTTATTTACATTATCAGTAACACTATTCAACCTTGTCTTCTTCTTTAAAAATGAACCATTATTTTTCACTATCGTAGCTAATTTTCTGAACAGAGTTTTATTCGGCTGTAGTGCTTGTGGAAATCTGTTTCTATATTCTCCTTGAGCTAATCCAGAGTTAAAATTGCATTGGCAATATGTAACGAACATATTACAACGATCAATGTGAGTGAAAATCATTTTTGAAAATTCTAAATTCTTAAAAGAGTGTGATTGAGTGAGAGTTTAAGTATTAACTGAGATGTTCTGTAAAAAAATTAAATTGTCAAGTTTTTTCATAGCCAACTGTTTTAAAATAATTGAAGTAATAGTGAAATCATGAAATACAAACAAATAGATATTATACTTAAATTAATTGGCAAAGACATTTTAACTTTCAGAGCAAGGAGTGACGCTTTTATGGAGGACCTCTATACATTGGCATAACTGCGAATACTCTTTCCATAATTGCTCCATGTTGCTTTCTTGATTATTATTTTGTTTTTGTTACCTGAATTTACTTTATTCTTCTTAATTGTGTTAATGTTTTATTATAGCAAAGATTTGAACAACTTCTTCAATTATTTTATCGTTTATGCTTGTTAAAAAAATTATTGGTTTTAAAAAATGTTTTTATAATTACTAACGTAGGACCAATGAATAAATATGGCATGTGATACATCGTTGAAAAGAAAGGAAGATACTCTATTTAATGGTGCCATTTCCCGCCCGTTTCAAAATATTTTTTTTAACAACCTGAAGAGTAAATCTAAAAAGAAAACGGTTTTGAAAAAAAATTAATAAAACCTCGTTGAAACATTCTATTTTGCAAAAAATTTTTGCCTTAGAATTTTTCCCGTATCTCTTCAAATAACGGAGATATTTGGCCTAGACGTTTTCCGCATTTTCGATATTTTCCGCCATAACTCTTAAAGTAGGCGATGGATTTCAAATGTCTTTAAACCTTTTTGTAGGTTATATAAATCAGCACAATTTTCATAAAAATAATTTTTTTTGTACGACCGATATTAAGTGAGATATTCTCGAGTGCCCTGATAAAATGGAGAGCCTGTATATTAAATTCATATCTATAAATTTTTACAACTCATTTTCCATTCAATTTTAAACTTCACTCGAATTGCGCCCGAATTATTCTATCTATTTCATCAGTCCACCTTACCAAATTAATGTCACAACTTATTCTTTTTTTTTTTTTTTTTTTTTTAAATTAGCGGCCCAAACTGCTAGGGTCATCTGCCGCATATCCGTGAGTATATCATATCCTTTGATATAGTCCTATATGCTTAATGAACTTTAAAATATTGATTATCGATTCGCCGGTATTAGATAACGTGAGTCTTAATGTATTTTGTATTTTGAAAATTTGACGGGAGTTGTTGTATTGAGGGCATGCTTGCAGAATGTGTTCTATAGTAAGTGCTGAGTTACATTGCTGACATAGTGGTGCTTCGGTTCCCAAAAGAAGATGTAATGATGTGATGTTACTGTGACCTATTCTCAATCTTGTCAGAACCACTTGGTCTCTTCGACTTAATTTTATTGGGCATTTCCAGGGTTTTACACTTTGTTTAATAGATTTTAGTTTTGAACTATTTCGATCCCATTGTTCTTGCCAGTTGTCTATAACTTTAATTTTAATGTATGATATAGCATCATCCAATCGGATTGATTGAAAGTCGATGGGAGTGTCTTTATTTGCAGCTTCCTTTGCAGCTAAATCGGCAGCCTCGTTTCCTGGTATTCCAATATGACTTGGGGTCCAGATAAAAACAATACTTTTATTTAGTTCTGCTAAATTATAGAGGGCAGCGTGAATGATTTGTACCAAGGGGTCAGTATTGAACGGGTTGTTTAAGCTTTGGATAGAGCTAAGTGAATCTGTACAGATAGTGAATTTTCGGTGCATGGAGATGCTACTAAACTTCAAGGCATGTAGTATCGCATATAGTTCAGCGGAGTATACTGATGCAGACGTGGATAATTTCCATGAGTGGGATTCATTTGATATTACAAATGCGCTACCTACTCCATTCAGAGTTTTTGAACCATCTGTATATATATTAATAGCGTCTGAATATTCCGCAATGATATTAAAAAATTTCTTTCGGAGTATAATAGGAAGAGTTTCTTTCTTCTCAGAGGTTAGATCAAGCCTGGTGTAAATATTCGGTACTGTCCAGGGTGGTATCTCACCGAAGGAGGTAGGTAGGATTACTGGGATGTCTAGTTGTAGACTCTCACTGATTTCTGCCGCACGGGCTCCAGCGGGGCGTGTTATGCTTTGACGTGAACTATATGGATTATTTCGCTGATAGGAGAGAAATTTTCTATGGTTAATATTGTTAGGGTTTGCCGAAACCTTAGTGGAATAGGTTAACAATAATTGGTTCCTTCTGATGTTCAGTGGAGGGATTCCTGATTCACAGCATAGGCTTGGAATAGGGCTTGTCCTGAAAGCTCCACTAGAGTACCTTATCCCTGCGTGATGAATTGGGTCTAAAGTCTTTAAAAGGGATAGTCTGGCTGATGAATATACAATGGATGCATAATCCATTTTTGACAACACCAGGGCTTTATATATGCCGAGCAGAGTTTCTCTGTCTGCTCCCCATTTTAAATGACTGATACATTTAATGACGTTTAGGGCTTTCTTACATCTTTTCTTTAAGTTTTCAATGTGCGTCTTCCAATTTAATTTCTTATCAAGGAGAACTCCCAATAACTTAATCTGGTCAACGTTGTGGATTGGTGCGTCCTTTATTAATAGGCTGGGTTCTCTGTGCGGTTTTCGCAGGCGACAAAAATGTATACAAGATGTTTTGCTTTCCGAAAATTTAAATCCTCTTTGTTCAGCTTCGGCGACAATGCTGTTAATATTATTTTGTAGTTTCCGGTTTATTGTGTTCATCGAGTTTCCTGACATGTAGATGGTAAGGTCGTCTACATAGAGGCATTTACCAATGGGTCTTATTACATTGACAATAAGATCATTAATAGCGATGAGGAATAGAGTGACACTAATTGTGGAACCTTGGGGTACACCATTTTCTAGAAAATGTGATGGTGACATTGTGTTGCCTATTCTGACCTTGAAGGAACGATAATTTAAAAAGGAGCTAATAAAAGTAGGAAGATTGCCCCGTAGTCCCCACTCATGCAGTTTTTCTAGGATACCATGTCGCCATGTCATATCGAATGCCTTTTCTATATCAAAAGACACAGCTACTAAGTGCTGTTTTCGTCGAAATGCCTCTTGAATTGCATCCTCAATTTGGACTAAGTAGTCTATTGTAGAACGATTTTTCCGGAAACCGCATTGTTCCACGGCTAGGAGATCATTAGTTTCTAGAAACCATATAAGACGGGTGTTGATCATTTTTTCAAGGATTTTGCTTAGGCAACATGTTAAGGATATTGGCCTGTAACTTTCTGGCTTGGTTTTGTCTTTATTAGCCTTTAGAAGTGGGATTACAATTGCCTCCTGCCACAATAACGGGTAGTTTCCATTTTCCCAGATGTAGTTGAATATATTTAACAATATTTCTTTGGCGCTTGGTGGTAGTTGCCGTATCATCTCGTACGTAATTTCATCTGGGCCTGGAGAGGTGTTACTTGCAGTATTTAGTGCGTTTTCTAGCTCTTGCATAGTGAAAGGAGTATTGTATGTCAAGTCCAAGTCAGTGGAGAAATCTAAAGATTGTTCAGAGTTTAATTTTAATGCAAGAAATTCGTCGCTGTAGTTGGAATTGTTACTAACCGAGGAAAACTGATTGGCGAGAGTTTCTGCCACTTCATAGGGATCAAAAATTTGGTGTGAGTTAACTTCCAATAATAGCGATACATTTGGAAATCTTTTCCCGGAAATAGATCTAACTTTGTGCCAAACCTGAGTTGAAGAAGTCGAATACGTTATCGTTGAAACGAAATTTTGCCAAGCTTTATTCTTATTTATGTTGATGGTTCGTCTGGCTCTAGCACGCATTCTTTTAAAATTGATAAAATTAGTTTGTGTTGGATATCGTCTAAAGAGTCTATATGCGGCATGTTTCGCTTTGATTGCGGCTTTAACTTCGTCATTCCACCAGGGAACTGGTGGTTTATTCAAGACGCCCTTTGTTTTTGGGATGGATTCAGTTGCAGCTGTGTGAATTATTTCACTGAAACTTTCGATGGTGTGGTCTTGTCTGAGATTACAGTCGCGAGATATGATTTCTTTAAATTTGTTCCAGTCTGCCTTTTTACCACACCATTTTCTTGTGACATGTATGGAAATTCTAGGTTGTATTGTTTTAATTGTGATCGGGAAGTGGTCACTTCCGTAGGTCTCTTCTATAACCGCCCATTCGAGGTTTGGTGCCATGTAAGGAGAACAGAGGGTCAGGTCGATAGCTGATAATGAGCCATCTCTTGCATTGAGGTAAGTGCCATCTCCAGTGTTAAGAAATATGGTGTCTGTGGTATCTAAAAGGTCTTCTAAGATTTTACCACGGGCATCCCTATTGCGAGATCCCCAAAGGGGATTGTGGGCATTAAAATCGCCAAGAAATATGAAAGGAGGGGGGAGTTGGTTGATTATATTATTAATATCTTGGAGTTGCCAATCAAACTCGGGTAAGTAGATATTACAAATTGTGACCTGAATAGGCTTTAACAGGCGTATCGCAAGCACTTGACGGTTTGACGTTAAATTAATTTTCTTAAGTGGTATATTTTCAGAAACGAGAAAAGCAACTCCTCCTCGGGCACGTACGGTAGGTTGAACATCATACCTTATGATGTCATATCCTCTAAGTGATAAATTTGTCTCCGGTCTTAGATGTGTTTCCTGAAGACATAAGCAGAAAGGTTGGTATCTTGAGATTAAGATTTTTAGCTCAGGAAGATGGGTTATCATACCATTACAATTCCACTGTATAATGTTTTCGAATTCACTCATGATTGAGATAGAATAAATGAATAGGGAGACTCTAAAGAGGCAGTATACATATAGATTAGAGCTAAAATATCACAGATAAAAACTATAAATAAAGTGTGGAAGGAGATATGTGTAATACATATATACAAATTCTAGCTAAACTATGGTAAATTAAGAGAAAATTTAAATCATTGAGAAAATGTCTGCTTAGGTCGTCCTCTCTTCGACCTTGTTTTTTTCATTCTTGGACGACTTGACAAGTTAGTAACAGAAAGACTTCTACCAGCTTCAGAAGCGTCTTCGTCACACGAAGATTGCGATGGCGAAATACTTTGTGAACTGGCTTTCCTTTTATCCATGGTCTCAGCAGTTGAGATGGAACTGTCTGAGAGATTCGCGTTGATTGTTGTTTTCTGAATTGTGCTCCGTGATTGAGTTGATTGTGGAGCGGGCATACGATCAGGTGATAAAGTAGGTGATTTTGACACTGAAGGTATATTGGATTTCTTTAATGTATCTTTTATGATCTCTTGCATACGTGGTATTAACTGATTTAAGATCTGTTGAGCAGTTGCATTCGTAGCTTGAGCTGCATTTGCATAAGAGATACCAGCAGATGGGGTTGGTATTACCACCTTTTTCTTCGCTTCAAAGTAACTAATATTTTCAGTTACTTTAATTTTTTGTATGGTAGCTTCCGTAATATATTTCGGGCATGACTTAGCTCTTGCTGAATGTGGTCCTTCACAGTGAATACATTTTATGGGAGTATCACAAGGGGAACCCTCATGGAGAGGTTTACCACATATACATATCGGGGTGGCATTGCAATTTGTAGCTACGTGTCCAAATAACTGGCATCTGAAACATCGAACGGGTGGTGGTATGTAAGGACGGACTGGTAGTCTATACATGGCCGCTTTTACAAATTTGGGTAAAACTGGAGTGTTAAACGTAAGAATATGATTCGCCGTGTCGTATAGTGAACCATTTCGTCTTGTTTTAATGCGTGTTACTCTTATTACTCCTTCTTCTTTTAAACCATCGAGAATCTCTTCTAGTGAACAATTTAAAAGATCCTTGCAGAAAATGACGCCCTTACTAGTATTCAATCTTTCATGTGGCGTAACATGAACCGAGAAATCGGCAAGGCGGGTGATCTGCAGTAATCGCTTAGATTGTGCATTGGATGTTGTTTCAACTAACAATCCCTCTTTAGTCTTTCTCACATTCTTTGCTTCTCCTATTAATCCATAAAGCGTTCTTGAAATTAAAAATGGGCTAACATTAGAAAAATCTCCTTCATCTTTTTTAATAAGCAGGAACCGAGGAATGGCTTCCGTCGTCTGCCTGCCTATTTCAGGGAGTAATCCCTGTGCAGTAGCGGTAGTCCTACGTGGTGCAGTGCCGCTCTCCCCACTACCTTCCACGGTGTGCTGTCGCATTACTACAGCTGACCCAGCAACGCAGCTCGCTGTAGAGGCTTTTTTACCTGGAATGCCCAACCAGGTTTCCGAGGCCGCCGTGTTTGACATATCCCCATATTTTCCCCTTTTTCGCAGGGGACACACGCCTCTGTAACGCAGAGGTGCGGTTTTTTTAGCGAGGTTTACTCCCCGGGAGGAGGAGAGATAGGATATTCAGGATAAGGGAGGTAGGAAGGACGTAAGTTAGGATAGGTCACCGTTAGGGACTCACTGACGTAGAGCCATCCATCTCTTCGGCACGGTACGTTTAACACCTTGAGATTACGGTTTTTTTAAGAGGTTTTCTCCTCGGATAGAAAGGAAAATAGGTATGAGGTAAGATTGGGATAGGTGAGAGGTATGGTAGGAAGTAGGGTAGCAGGACAGGTGCTCCAATTAGTCGCCTCTTACGACAGGCAGGAGATTCCCTGGGTCTATTCTAACCCCGATCCCAGAGGGGGGAACTTATTCTTATTTCAACGACTAATACACTTTCATTTCTCTTCAACTCCATATTTACTCCCTTCAAACATTGTCACGCGAGACAACCCGAAATCCATATTACGTGCGTGCGTATGCGTATACTATACGAGGACGGTTCAATATATTCAACTTCTTTTTCATGCAATATTTTCTAAACCAAAACAGATTCGAGTTCCATTCAATTATTAAACAATTTCTCTTTTTATTGCCCAAACAGTCGTGTAATTTTCATTTCCAAATTTTAACTTTTTGCAAAGATGATTCAATATTGCGCACCTTCGCCCATACGAAATGTCGGGCGCCAACTTTCTAGAATAAAATGGATGTAAAAACGTTCGTGTACGACTCACGGGGCACGACAAAGGAAACAATTGCAAACAGTATAAAAGACCGAGCTCAGCACGCTTGGGGCAAGTCAGTGACGGTATCCGAAGTTAGTAATTCTGCATCTCGCCAGTATAACTCGTGCAGCTTCCTAGGCCGGAACCTAGTAAAAAAAATTTTCTAATTAATTTAATCTGCCATAGCGCACCTAATCTTAAGTGAATTTTGGCATTTTAAAAAATAAATCTGAACCGTATCAAATATCGTAAGCCGGAATTTATTCACTGTCCAAAAGTTATCATTTGCGAATATTAAAAAGAATACCAAACAATAAATAATATGAAAAAGAACGATATAATAAAATTTATGAGATCTAAAAATATAAATATTCCTGAAAAAATGAAAAAAAGAATATGTTGTAGACCAAATGCTCGAAACACACGGCCATCCTCTTGGGCAAGTAGACAAATTTTTTATTATTATTTTAATAGCATCTACACACAAAAACAGTTGACCCGTATTTTTTATTTTATTTTTTTAATAATGCTTTATGGTAAAAAAAATCATGAAGTTTAAACTAGGTTTAAATAGTTAGATATTGCTGAAAATGTTCGGTCTATTCTATTTCTATGACGTAATAGCGTAACCAGCAGCGAGCGCTAGTGGAAGGACGCAGCCAACAAAGTTGTGATAAACGCATGTGGGGCGCTGCGGCACGAGATAACCGGCAAACTGCCGTATTTTTAATCCAATCTAATCTTAAGCGGATTCATTTTACAATAAAATCAATGATAGTCGGTAAAATTACCTTGACATTATATCTATAATATATTGACGAGTCATACTACCGGGTGTTAGAAAAGTATGGGAACGGTGGAAAAATCTAGAACAGTTTGCATCAAATCGAAAAATAAAAAAATACGTGTCAAAAAATTTTTCAAAAAACTATCTACTGATACCAAAATGACCTCCCCACCCACCACCCTGTGGGTGGGGCGAAGGGTAACTTTAAAATTTCAAATGGAAATCCCTATTTTTTATTACGAAATCGGATTCTACGGTAAAAAATACGTAAATTTTATTCCGAACATATTTTTCGATTCTTGCATGGTGTCGCTGTAACCGAAAAAAAAATGAAAAGAAAACATTACTGTTTCAAGAGTAGCGTCTTGTGCCTATAAAAAAACGTCCAATTCAAAAACTGAAAAACACGTATTTGTTATTTTTACGAAATCTGTTCAATGACATTGGATTCGACTCTCCCACCCCTTACCCAGTGGGTGGGGCGGGGGGCAACTTTGAAATTTGTGAATGAAAATTCCTATTTTTTATAGCGGATTCGGATTCTACGGCCAAAAATACGTGAATTTTATATCGGGCATTTTTTTCGATTCTCGCAAGGTGTCGCAGCAATCGCAAAAAATTAAAATGAACCTTAAGCGTTCATAAGTTTGTAAATATTTACAAACTCTAGCTATTCGTGTTGACAAAAAAACATTCAGTTTAAAAAACAATACCTGTGATATCTTGGTTTTGTGAATGTTTTTTTAAAAGTGTTCTTAATAACAGTATTTGTTTTGTGAAATTTCTACGAGAACGTTCAGTTCCTTCCAACTTTTGTAGAGGCAGGGGCGCACTTTTGTATGGAGAAAGTTATTTTATTTTTCATTAGTTCTAGCGTATTTTTCTGCATAATGGCTACTTTAACAGAGGAAGAGAGAGTTTCTCTTTTAATGATGCGAGGGTGGGGCGATAAAAATAGGTCCTATGATGAAGCTGTGATTTTATTCAACGAAACTTTCCGTGTAGATCAAGTGGGAATTTCGAAATCTACTGTGTCCCGTACCATCAAACGATTCCTAGACACAAAGACAAATAAAAATCGCCCAAAATCTGGAAGACCAAAGTCTGAAATATCGGAAGCTCGATAAATGGAAGTGGCCCAGGCATTTGTTGAAAATCGAAGGTTATCAATCAGAAAAGCTAGGCAACAGCTTGATATGAGTGCATTTTCAGTTTATAAGAATTTGAAACTTTTGAAATTTCATCCTTACAAAATTCACCTTCACCAAGAGTTAAATGAAGATGATTTTGATCGGCGACTTGAATTTAGTGAATTAATGATGGAAAGGAGTAACCAAAACCCAAATTTTTTGTCATCTCTACTTGTCTTCTCAGATGAAGCAACTTTCGAACTCAGTGGAAAAGTTAATCGCCATAATTACAGATATTGGAGTGACGAAAACCCTCACTGGATGCTTGAAACACACCCGCAGTATCCACAAAAATTAAATGTTTGGGCAGGAGTTTTCAGGGATCGAATCATAGGACCGTTTTTCATAGATGGAAATTTGAATGGAGAAAAATACCTTGAAATGTTGACAAATCAAATAGTTCCAGCAATACAAGAGATTGCTGGTGACGAGTTCGATAATGTTTGGTTCCAGCAAGATGGGGGCTCCTCCACACTATCGGGATATTGTTAGGAACTATTTGAATGGTACTTTCGAAAATCGATGGATAGGTCGAAGAGGAACTATTGAATGGCCAGCAAGATCTTCCGACCTCGCGCCACTTGATTATTTTATTTGGGGCTACGTGAAGGGTAAGATTTATTTTACTAAACCTCGTGATTTGGAAGAGCTGAGGCAACGCATAATAAAAATTTTTGCAGAAATACCACCTCAAATGATAAGAAGTGCTATTGAAAATTTTTACGTTCGTCTCGGACAATGCCAAGAAGTCAATGGGCACCATTTTCAACACCTGCTATAACCTTAAAATTAAAACCTGCTAGTGTAGCAGTTAAGTTGTAAACTAATTGCCTCAACTGGCCGAAATCCTCACCTTGCCTTAAATGGCTGAGTTACCTGGGACCAAGAACTTGTCTGAAGTGGCTGAATTAAGGGTAAAACCACTGTTAGTTTTTTTTAAATCGAGTTTTTTATTGCCCTGTAAAAAATGTAAATTGAAAATTACTAGCTGCTATTAAATTTACAGAATGTTAATAGTTGTTGTAATTTCTGCACGACCGTGTAAAATCACTTTTCTCAGAACAGCTCGGGAAATCATTCACTCTGAGATCAGTAGTTTTACTTTTCGTATTTTTTTAAGTATGCGTTCAAAACGTTCATGTTTCCACTCAATTTTTTGCGATTGCAACGACACCTTGCGAGAATGGAAGAATCTGAATCCATTATAAAAAATAGGGATTTTCATTACAAATTTCAAAGTTGCCCCCCGCCCCACCCACTGGGTTAGTGGTGCGACGGTCGAATCCAATGTTATTGGATAGATTTCGTAAAAATAACAAATAGGTGTTTTTCAGTTTTTGAATTGGACGTTTTTTTATGGGCACAAGACGCTACTCTTGAAACAGTAATGTTTTCTTTTCATTTTTTGCGATTACAGCGACACCATGCAAGAATTTAAAAAAATGTTCGGAATAAAATTTACGTATTTTTTACCTTAGAATCCTATTCCGCAATAAAAAATAGGAGTTTCCATTTGAAATTTTAAAGTTGCCCCTCGCCCTACCCACAGGGTGATGGGTGGGGAGGTCATTTTGGTATCAGTAGATAGGTTTTTGAAAAATTTTTGAATCCTATTTTTTTATTTTTCGATTTGATGCAAACTGTTCGAGATTTTCCACCGTTCCCATATTTTTCTAACACCCGGTATAATGCTATATTACTTTTGTCGTTTTCGTTATTGTCTACTAGCCCTTTCTAGATGATATAACAACAGTAATATCCGATGTAGACAAAACCGGCATATGGAAAAGCCCGTGAATCCCGTTATAAACAAAGAAAAAGAGTATCCCATTTCGCCGCCCGTAGATCCTATTGTTATTCAGGCAGGAAATCATTCTAGTAGTGAGCTTACTAATGACTTCGTTACCATGTGGCTAGTTCTTCTCCAAATTATGAGAATTACTGTTATTATTATTTAAACTTTCTTACTTTAATAGAAGTTTTATTTTAATTGAGGTAAAATAATATAACCAATTCTGTTTTGTTTGAGATGCGACAATGTTTTAATGAGAATCATGTTTTATTTTGTTTTTATAGTTTTTAACAAGACATAAATATTATAATTATGCTATTAATCGTCGGTATGGAACAAAAGTATCTTAAGTCCACAATTGATGTTTTGAGAAATAATACATTAAGAGCTAATGCACCTTTTATGTTAAGTTTGTTAGTAGTTTATATAAAGTCTATAGGTATTTATTATATTGTAATTCTTCTTTCAAGGGTCATATTCCGCATCTACAAACTTTGATTATGATATAAATAGCACCACTCATTGTAATACTAACAATTTATGCATTCCCTATATTACCGAAAATGACGTACTCAAGGCACTTAAGAAAATTAAACCCAAAACCACTACAGGTCCTGATGGTATTCCGGCCGTTCTCCTTAAAGATTGTGCCATTTTATTTGCAAAACCGTTAGCTAGTATTTTTAATTTGTCTATTAAAACTGCTACTTTTCCAGAAGTCTAGAAAATATCTAGGATCTGTCCAGTATTCAAAAAAAATGATAGATGTGCTATTGAAAACTATAGGCCAATAGTAATATTGTGCAATTTTAGTAAATTATTTGAAAACGTAATATACGATATTCTCTTTAATCACGCCAAATCTCAAATTTGCCTCGATCAACACGGATTCATGCCAAATCGCTCTACCACCAGCAATCTAGAGTGCATCACTCAGTTCATAGCTGAACAGTTGGATGCTGGAGACCAAGTAGATGCCATTTATACAGATTTCTTTAAAGCCTTCGACAGACTGGACCACGGAATTTTGCCGAACAAATTATCCGAATTTGGACTAACTGAGCACTTTCTAAACTTTTTTGAATCCTACTTGGTAAATGGACGACTAAATGTACAATACCGTGGATTTTGGTCTATGGATATCTCAGCGACATCAGGTGTTCCCCAAGGTTCTGTGCTTGGGCCATTGCTCTTTAACATTTTTGTAAATGATATCGTCATTGACTTACACTGCAAAACATTACTTTATGCCGATGACCTAAAAATTTTGACATCTATCACTAGTGCAGAAGACTGTGTTGATTTGCAAAACGATCTTGTACAACTATGGTCTTGGTGTAGCGTAAACAATTTACAGTTAAATATCTCAAAGTGTAGCTTTATGACATACACTCGTGCACAAAATCCAATAAAATTTATCTATACAATTAATGATGAAAAACTGAAGAGCTGTGGTCATTTCAAAGATCTAGGAGTAAAATTCGATCCAAAGTTATCTTTTATTAGCCATAGCAATGAAATCACCGCTAATTACTTCAAAAATTTAGGCTACATTATCCGTAATTGTAAAGAGTTTAACGAAAACACTGGAACTTCTCTTTAATTCATTTGTGAGGTCAAGACTTGAATATGCTTCAATAAGCTGGAGTCCTGGTTATGAAAATCATAAATATAGCGTTTTCTTAAATACCTCTAGTTCAAAAGTTCTGGAAATTATCCAGAGAGAGGTTTTCGACATTGTAACATATTACATAGATTCAACACGAGTGATCTTCAACTACGTCGGACGTATCACTCTCTTGTATTCCTTTTTAAGATTTTAAATGGCACTATTGACTGCCCTGGAATTCTTAGTTGCATTAGATTTCATGTTCCTAATTTGCAGATTCGCTCGCATTCGTCTCTATTCTATTTGCCTGCACCAAGAACAAATTTGCTGTTATTTTCTCCTCTGCACCGTATGTGTTCCAACTATGATTCTTTATATAATAATATAGATATTTTTAATACTAGTATATCCAAAATGCGAAATGTGGTTCTCAATTCTGCACAACAACTCTAGCTTCTAAACTATTAGATTACAACTCTTAGGACTATACGAATCATAGACTTATTTTGTTAATTTTTATTATCATTTAATTGTTTACCTTTAGTTAAGTTATTTAGTTTTAGTTATTATTTAATTTTCTTTCTATGTTTGTAAAATTCCTGCCCTATAATTGGATTTCTGTCTGGGCAGTCGTAACCAAAATAAATAAAATAAATAAATAAATTCTTTATAAAAATGAACATACAATATACCTACTTATCATTTCACCACTTTCAGTAATAGTGTATTGGTTACTAAGTCTGCAAAACCGTGTTAGGTATATAATAAAGGATTTTCGGTTTACAAAGGAGTGCCGCACTTTTGTTTTTTATATCGTCTTAAACTGACACTGGATAAATTAATTTAGAATAATTAAATATTGCAAGAACAGTTAAAGTACAAAATACCACAGTGAGTGTTCTTGATGAATTCTGCTTGGATTTGTGAGAGTCTATTAATTACCAAGTGTATTATAAACGTGAAATTTACCTATGCATATTCTAGGACCTTCTCCAAATGGTATATGAGCAAACGGATGTCTTTTCCTCTTGTTTTCCTCGGTGAATCTCTCTGGATCGAATACCTCAGGGTTTTCGTAGTACTCTTCATCGTGATGGATAGACTTTGCCGGTATCGAAACTCTTGTTCCCTTTTCGATAATAATATCTTCACCAGGTATTTTGTAATCCTCTGTACATATTCTCGGTATAACTGCTACTGGCGGGTACAATCTCAAAGTTTCTAAAATAAATATTAATAAACACAATGAAATACCCTGCATATATCCCATATACAAATTTAGTTTTTCTTATTTAGTTTCCTAATTCAAGTAATTATTGCAGTTAATTCATTTCATTTTTACATTTATTTAGTCATTAAATATTGAACACAATAAAGTTACCAGAATGCATTTTAATATTACATTCTTTTAAAGCAACGTTAACCGCTACATTTATACGAAAGAATTTACTTAAAAATCGAGCCTAGTAGCAGCATTTGTTTACAATGGACACGATAAGCGTCAAGTACTTCAGTCGCATCAAATAGGATGAGAAAACTACGAAGCCAGTATTGAAATTTATAATGTAAAGATTTCCAAGCGTGTGACCACAAAATTCGAAGCTTTCATGTAAATTGTGATGCCATTTTTACCATATAAAAGGAAGATCAGACTGTTCACCTAGAGGAGTTGTAATGGGGTAATCAGACCCGAGCTACACCGCAGGACATTGAGTTCGCTGTATTTACGGTATTATTGTGTGGTTACTTGTCTAACTTCGTAGACAACCATTTTTTGGCGTACTCTTTATGAAGTGCCATTTTTAACATCTCTGTTATCTCGACGAGTACGTTAAACATGAAGAAGCTGGAGGAGAGCATTCACGAGCGATATAATGCTATGCAGGGCGCACGGAAATTCTGCAGGCATAAATTTCTAAAGGTGATCGTTTGCTTATTTCGAGACTCTATTTTATTATTGGCAATTGCATTTATATTCTGGTTTCGTCGGGGTAAACTGGCGCATTTGTGGTACTAAAAGAACACAACAAAATTTGGGTCCTATACTATAATAAAACTAGACGATCACGCAAATGGCCAATTTTATTTGTTTATCCTTCAGATAAATAATTAATAATTAACTGGTGACATAAATTACCAGGATTTCATTTGTAATAAATTGGGGTGGGATTAAACTGTTTCAACAATAAATGGTGTTTTTTTAATAAAATGCAAAAAATTCAAAATTTAACGAAATTCAACACCATGTATCTTAAAAATATAAAAATATACTGCTTAGCACACATGCTTCAAAAACTTTTTATCTCAGAACAATCCAAGGAATAGATTCTTAAACTTCCTTGTATTCAATAACTTTATGTGTGAGTCATATTTATTTTACAATATAAAATCCTTTTCTACTCACCATCAATAACTTGTCCCATGTATTTCATTTCGTTGAGAGAATCGTACGTGATTTGGTTTTCGTGTTTCTTCAGAACTGTATTGATCTCTTCTCTTACCTTATCCTGGAGTTCTGGATGACTTGCCAACTCGAACAGTGCAAACGTCATTGTAGTGGAACTTGTTTCAAATCCCGCAATGAAAAATATAAAACTCTGTGCCACAATTTCGTTCATTGTTAAAGATGTTTCGTTATCTAAAAAGTTAATTACAATTCATGTAGGTATATTAAAAAACCTAAAACACAAGATCTACAAGAGTTGATTTATTCAAGAAATTGGAAATATTTTAGAAACTCTCCTTATGATTTCTTTTAGATAGCTATAATCTTTGGTACACATGTTTGTTTTCGATCCTTGTATAAACTCACAGAAGAAAGCGAGTTGAATCATAACAAATACTCATAAAACACTCTCGCTCTTAAATGTTTCCAAAAATCTTATAAAGTGTACATCTTCAGTTCATAAAAACATGAAAACTTCATAAATGACATTACAAAAACTAATAAAAGTTATGTTTATAGCACAGAGACGTTGAGCTGCCATAATTTTACTGGAATATTTTTTCCATAATTTACAGGTTTTTTTTGTAAATTTATAGTTTTTCTGAAAAACTGTGAATTACAGAAAAAATATTCCAGAAAAATTATGGATGCTCAGTGTTTCCGTAGCTCTGCGGCTGGCCATTGGATACATAATAGCAACTACAATTTAAAGCCAGAGTTCATCTATTTCTAATTCATCCTAGGGTGGGGAAATAGTGCGTCGGACCTCGGTATCTCGAGTTCTACGATAGCGAGAAATCTTTTTAAAAAATGCAAGTAAACTAGATAAAAAAGTCTATAACTGAAACTTTACATAAACTGTGGGGTACCTCAAGGCTCTGTTCTTGGTCCAATTCTATTTTTACTGTATATTAACGACATAACTACTATTAAACTATTAATATCACAGGAAAGTTTACCCTATTCGCCGACGATACTACAATATTATGGCATAGCAAGGAAAAAAATATTCTGCATGAAAGCATATGCAACATTTTTTTTTTTTTTAATAGCATTAGGACATAGTCCATACAGCCAGATACACAGTTAAATTTAGAAGCGGCTAAAGATCTAACCCTAATTCTAACGTAAATAATAACTAGATGAAAACGATAAGGAATAACAGGGACACACACTTCTCGCCTAGGGGCCTGTCAAGGCATTTAAAAAAAACATCACAGGTAAGGCCACGGATCGATTACATGAGGTTAAACAAGGGATTAACAACTCTAAACCTAAATTTTTATGCCATTTTTATATAGGAATGATATTAAGCAATGTAGAATCACCGTGGCGCGAGCGTAGGTGCGTCTTTACTATGTACATACTTCGGTATGCGATGTAAAGCAACGACAGGCGCAGTTAGTACTTGGATGGTGACCATTCCAACGGAAACCGCGTTCTCGCCTCACACACCTTCCAGCGGCTTGTATATCAGTGTATGCGCGGAAGCTATACAACCTTAGGCGAGGGTTGTATAGGAGATATACCATCCTTCGGAGGGGATGTAAAGCCGTCGGTCCCTTGTCTATTAAATGTTAGGCAAGTAAAAGATCCCTACTCTTCTTAAGGGAAGAGGTTCGGCAAAATTCCTGGTTGGGGGTAGCTCGTCTACAGGCGTCGGTGTTAGGCTTCAGTAGCGGAAATAGGCCGACGTTAAATAAATGTATAAAAAAAAAAAAGAATCTCCGTTTTATTTGGGCAGAGCAGAGATAATATATTGAAAGGTGTATCTATATTTAATTTTAACAGGCTGTTATACAAGTCTTAATTCATAAGTACAAAAATAATGTTTATACGACCTCAACATATAGCACTCGACAAGTAAGTAATATTACACTGCCAGTCCCAAGAACTACACTTGTCCGGGATTCTGTGGTTTACAATGGTCCTAAAATGTATAATCACTTACCAAAAATGTGATTTGTAGCTTGTTTTATTGTATGATCTTATGTTTATAGTTTTATATATTTATATTTTATATAAGTTATATATGTATAATTTTATTTGTTTTATGCTTTGTCAACAAGATTATTCTTCTGGACAATAAAATATATTTTGATTGATTGATTGATTGATTATTTTCGAACATACAGGGCGAGTCAAGACGAAATTACAGGACCAAGTTTTTTTTTTTAATGAAATGCTATGTATATCAGTACATTTCTTAAAGCCTCTTTCTAGGCTCTATTCATTCCTATTAATATAGGAATGAATATTAATATAGGAATGAATATTCATTCAATATATTAGCATTCAATAATGCAATCTGCAGATTTATATTAAATAAATCACCACAGCCACAATTATGGGTTTTAAGAAAAACTTATGTAAATACCAGTTACGAGACATATAATTAATGTTTTAGAATCATTTTCGTTTTCTAAAAATGTACAGGGTGGCCAAATTTTTTTTCAATTAAGAACACTTTAAATTGAATTTTCTCAATTTTTTCAAATGGAACACCCTGTATATTTTTCAACGATGTGATGTAGAAATGAAAAATGAACATTTGGCTAATTGCAACCAATTTCATTTTATCGAGCAATAATTACAAAATTCAAAAATAAACTTAAAAAAGGAGGTTTCTTCAAATAACTCAGTAGAAAAAATTATAATAAATGTTCCAGATGTTGCCCATTTTGACTGACACACATCTCTATACTCTATGAAACGAGATTCCCACTGTTCCTAAAACTACCGGTGTGATAGATGTAAAGGCAGTTATTATTCTTATTGTTCAACAGAACAGGCTATCTATCACTCACTAACCAAAATTATTACAGCGCTTGATTCAAATTTGAAGGTGGCCTGCTTGTATTTCGACATGCCAAGAGCGTTCGACACAATTAATTATGCCATCTTGTTTGATAAATTAAATAGTTACGGTGTTCGAGGTACATGTAACAAACTACTCCAGTCGTACACAAGTTACTGCACTAACAACTTGCAAGGATGGAGTACTTCAAACTGTTTTTTCAGATAAAACTTGTATACTGCAGGGTGTGCCTCAAGGATCTATACTTGGGCCCCTCCTATTTATTTTGTATACAAATGATTTAAAATATTATATTAATATAAATTTTTTATATCAATATGCAGATGATAACTCCTGTGTTGCAACCGAAGAATCCTTAGTGGATTGTGCAAGTAAACTTACCACAATATCCTCAAATATGTATAAATATTGTAATTCGAATGGCTTAAACTTAAATGTAAATAAAACTGCTCTTGTTATGTTTCCTCCAACTGCTGATCTTGATTATTCGTTGTATGTTCAATTAAATGGTTCTTCAATCACACAAACGGAAAATGTAAACTTTCTTGGCATAACGCTAGATAGTAAGTTAAATTGGGAAGCTTATGCTAATATTTTAATATCAAGAATTAATTCGTCCTGTTACCTAATACGATTCATGAGATATCAACTATCAGTAGACTCTCTAAGAATGTTTTATTTTTCATACGTACAAAGTATTCTAGAATATGCGATAATATTCTGGGGTTCCCCCCTACATTGGCAGAAAGTATTTGTTTGTCAAAAACGCATAATTAGGTGTATGATGAAGGTATCTTGCAGAGATTCATGTAGACCTTTGTTTCAAGAATTGAAAATACTCACCATCCCGTCTCTTTATATTTATAAATTAGTTTTGTTCGTTAAAAAAAAATAATGGTGAATTTACAAGAAATATTGATGTATACAGATTGATGACAACAAGACATGGGAATGATCTCAGAATACCAGTACACCATCATAGTTTTTATGAAAGAAGTTCATGTTACAACGCTATCAAAGCCTACAATGTCTTACCACAAGAATTAAAATCTATTAATAACGCTCATACCTTTAAAAATCAACTTAAATTGTATTTACTTGAAAATACATTTTACTCTTACAGTGATTTTTTAAATTCATAAAACTTTTGTTACTAACTTCAATAGTGCAACTGATTATAATGTTTTCTACAATTTTAGTTTTAGGGTTGTTTTAGTTGTGTGTTTTCTTTTTGCTGCTCTCCTTGTTTTCATATATTTTATACATGTTATATATTTTGTGTTCTAATGTTTTATATTTTACTGTATTGTAATAACTTTTAATATTTAATCACTCTGACAATGCTAATGTCTCTTTTGTAAGATCTATAGCAATAAAATTTATTCTATTCTATTCTATTATTTCCTTCATATTTTGTACTGGTGTTGGTGTGTCTCTATAAACAATTTCCCTCACGTATCCTCATAAAAGGAAATCCATTTTTGTGATCTGGAGATCTAGCAGGCCATTTGGTGGATCCATTTCTTCCAATCCATTGATTAGGGTAGGTATTATTTAAGTGGTCTCTAACTGCATTTAAATAATGTGGTGAAGCACCATCTTGTTGAAACCACATCCTATTTTGAATTCGTGGCAGATAGTTTTCAAAAAAATAAAGATAAATAGCTCCAGTCAATGCACCATCAAAGAAATGTGGCCCTATTAAAAACGTTTATAGACCATCTGTGTTGGTTATCAACTTGCATAAGAAAGTAAGGATTTTCCGAAGCATAATGATGGAAATTGTGCCTATTAACAAATCCATTTTTATGAAAAGTTGCCTCATCACTGAATAAAACAGTATTGAAAAAGTTGACATCATGTTGCATTTCACCTCTGGCCCAATATCAAAATTGTAGGCGCTTTTGAAAATCGTCATCAGATAATTCCTGGTGCATTTGAATATGATATGCAATATGCATGCAACTTATTTGTTTTTAAGATTCGACCCACAGACCGTCTACTTATTCCTACTAATTATCTCACTTCTCTTTGACTAACATAGGGAATCTCAACCGTTGCCAGCACCAAAGAAAACTCGTTTTCTTTGTTCACAACACGTTTTATTCTTTCACTTTTTTTCTATTCGACATTTCCAGTTTCCAGAAATCTATCGAGAAGGTTTTGGAAGCTGCTAACATCAGGAATCCTTCATTCAGGAAAACGTTGGTAATAAATTCTATTGGCAAGTAAACAATTTCTGTCTGGCTCGCCCAAAACAAAAGTCATGTCTACAAGTTCCGTTTTATTAAAATTCATATTGTAAAATTCCAAATATTTTAAATTCAATACAAATTCTAACGACCGATAAGTGTGATAAATGCTCGTTTGTACACGACAATTTATACTAAACTGCGGTTTTATTGCTTGTCGAATAACGAAAACAGCAAGAAATTGTACAAAAAAACATTACAGTAAAGGACCGGTTAAATACTATTTACTCATTTCAATGGATTGGAAGAAATGGTCCCACTAAATGGCCTCATTTCAAAATTGCATAAAGGCATGTGTCAATCAAAATGAGTAACACGTCGAACACCTATTATAAATTTTTCTAATGAATTATTTGAGGGAACCTCTTTTTATAAGTATATTCTTGAATTTGACACTTATTTATTTATAAAATGAAAATGGTTGCAATTAGGTATAGGGAAGTACTTACACAAAATATTCGTTTTTCATGTCTACATCACATCGTTGAAGAATATACAGGAGGGTGTTCCATTTGAAAAAATTGAGAAAATTCAATTTAAAATGTTCTTAATTGAAAAATAATTTTTGGCCACCCTGTACATTTTTAGGAAATGAAAATGTTTCAAAAACATTAATTAGATGTCTCCTATTTGGTATTCACATAAGCTTTTCTTACAACCCATAATTGTGACTGTGGTGATTTTTTTAATATCCATCTGCGGATTACATTATTTCAACAAAAAAATATCCAAGTGGTTGGGAGATATCCAATACTAATATAGGAATGAATAGAGCCTAGAAAGAAGCTTCAAAAAATGTACTGATATATATAGTATTCCATTTAAAAAAGAGGCACTTGGTCCTGTAATTTCGTCTTGGCTCGTTCTGTATGTTCGAAAATAATTTCCAGTTATAGACTTTTTTATCTAGTTTATTTTCAATTTTTTTAAAAAATTTCTAGCTATCCTAGAACTCGAGATATCGAGGTCCGACACACTATTGCCACACCCTGTATATCTATCTCTGTTCTTTCTTTACGCATTTCGCCCGCAAAGCTATTTTGTGTCAGCTGTATTGGCGAGACTTTCTTTGGCAGGGATATTATATCTGTCAAACACAGAAAATATACAGGATGTCCCAGAACTTCAGGCAAAGAATTAAGGTGAGATTTTTCTGCAGGCCCTCGTTACTTGAGTTACGGACCGTTAAAGCGAAGGTCAGAAAAATATTTTTTATTTATAACTTTCAAGCACACTGGCATTATTCTGGCTTGTGTACCGTCCCCTAAATGCTTGTCCAAAAATCCTGGGACACTCTGTACAAGTTTTAACTAAAACTCTCTTTGCTATAATAGTCGTTAACCATAAACCATGCATCTAAGTAAAAATTAAAATTGTGTAGTAATATTTCTATTAATGTTTAATACATTACCGCTACCGCCATTTTCTTGTCCTTCTCTCTTGTTCTTCATGTCTATAAGTAATTGCAAGAAATCCTTTCTGGTATAATTGTTCTTTTCCCTGTATGTAACGGTGTCTTCCACGATTTTAGTGTAGAAATCACTAACCTCCTTAGAAATCGACGGAACTCCCAGTGATCGTGCCAAGTTAGGAAAATTGCTGGAAAATAAGTTCCTCATGGATTGCATTTTAGTTGTCGTGAAAAACTTCTTGCCGTATACTCTAAATGGAGAATCGGGTTCTTTGAAGCTGTTGCATTCTATTCCAAATGCACAGGATCCAATTACGTCAGTTGTGAAGCTAGCTATAATAAGAAAACTATTTTAATTTTGTTGATGTGATGTTAGTGACGTTTTATAAATAGCACTTCCAACTTGGTTATCGAAATACCCGTCCATTGTTTTCATGCTTACTAAAATTAATTTACTGTTTGTTCAAAGTTTCCAACGCCCTCTTTAGGATTTTCTCACCTAAAACAGTTTTGATATTCACCGCCTCCTGGCTGGTGATATGTTCTTCAATGCATTCCTCGAGGATCAATTCACAGTCAATCAAAGTCTGGAACATCGCCTTCATTTTGCCAGATGTGAATGTTGGTGTTAGTTTCGCCCTTAAGTTCCTCCATTTTTTGCCACTCAGAGCAAAGAGATGGCAACCTAATCAGAACAGAATGTTAAAAATTACGGCTGGAAAAGATTGTAGGACTTTTAGGTGTCAGTTTCTCGAATGATGAATGTAAATAATAAGAATTTTTAACATTTCTCACTTACCTATAGGATTGTGTTTCTCATTTGTATATACTCCTCTATCCACAAAATGCTGAAAATCCTTCATCATTATATTTTTCAGTATATCTAAATCTAAAACGAGGTACAAAGGGGTCGCCAACATGTATACTCCACAGTGTTTCCAACCTGTAAAATTGTTATTTGGTAATTTCTCAAAAAAACAATGGTTTTTGGGATACTTCAATTTCACATATTTTTTTTAGCATAGAATAGAATAAAATATATATTTATTTACGCTTCGCAATTATAACATACATACATTTTTATTTTACGTTGCAAAAGTAAATATAAATAATCTAGAAAGTCGAGACTTGTAGATAAATAGAATAAGGTAGATGAAAGAAAATGTGTGTATTTATTTTTCTAACTACAAATGCTCAAATTGTGCAACATGCATTCTAATACATAAACGTGCTCTACGAGACACCTCACGTATTACATTTTGGAGCATTTCAGGAGTAATTGCGTCACATGCGTTTCTAATTCTGGTTTTAATGTCCTCAATATTTTCAGGGGCAGTTTGAGATGCCTTGTCTTTAATGTAACTCCAGACGAAAAAATCCAATCCTTATAACTTCACATTTTATTATTTGACTTTGATTCAATTTATTTTGAGCCCTTCCGGCAAAATGTTATTCTAATTAATAAGTCTCACTGTGATAATATGTAAATTTATTGTTGGATGTTGTAATTTTTATTAGTATATAATATACAGGGTTACTGGTAATTCGATACATTCTTTTGGAGATGTGATGGGGCATGAGCTAAGGAGTAAATCTAGCCCTAACATACATTATGCAAAACTCAGTAGTTTTTGAGATATTTCAATTTTTTTGTTCTTCTCAAAAAAGTAGAGCTTAATGCCTTAAAAGTTAATTTCCGAAAAATCTACTTGACATTTTTAAATTTTTTTTTACTGGATTACTTGTCCAATATTATAGATATCCGTTTGGAATGAAAAATATCCGGAAACATTTCGATCATGTGAACATTTAAAATAAAAACTTTTTTAAAATCAGTTATGAAATTTACCTATTAGGTTTTTTCAAAAAAATATTAATGTAGCACGCGTACAAATTATTATAAAAACTTCCTTATTTCAATAGCTATCTAACTAGGTAGAAATGTTTAATGTACCCTTGATAGTTCTAATAAAATATTAGTAAAGATAATGCTGGTGGCGGAATTTATTAAACGACTAATCGTTCATTTTCATTTAAGTCAATCAGTCCTTGACTTTGACGTTTGTGCATATATGTCATTAACTGACATTCTTATCTCCGTGTCCCTTAAGTTTGTTGGTCTTGTTAAATTAGTTATCGAAGATTTTGATTTTGCTCGTCGTTGTTGTTATTGTATTTTCTGTGCCATGGCCGCGTATGCCAACGCAGAATACGCTGATATCTTGTTTGTCTATGGATACTGTGGCGGCAACGCTGCTGAAGCTCACCGAGAATATGGTCTTTGGTACCCTAACCGCCGCTTACCAAATGCACGTGTGTTCAGATGATGATGAGGAAGAAATATTGAGGTATTTTGAGGAAGACCCAACTATTTCAACTAATAAAATCGCAAGACTAACCGGAGCGTCACAATGGAAAGTTTGGTCTACGATACGTAGAGTTGGATGTCATCCTTACCACTATACCCCTGTCCAAGGCTTAGAGGAAGGTGACCCTGGAAGGAGAGTGAAATTCTGCCACTTCATGTTAAATTCAGATGCAGAAAGTACAGATTTCTTAACAAGTATTTTATGGACGGATGAGTCGAAATTTAATCGCGAGGGTATAACAAATTTCCACAACCTACATTATTGGGCAGAGGAAAATCCCAAGTTAACACGTGAAACTAGTTTCCAAATGAAGTTTTCTATTAATGTGTGGATGGGAGTCATGCCACTATTTAATAGGGCACACTTTCTTCCTCAAAATTTAAACGGGGAAATCTATCAAATTTTTTTAAGAAATGATCTGGCGGTGATTTTAGAAGATGTTCCTCTCGTCGTCAGACAGCGAATGATGTTTCAGAACGACGGTTGTCCAGCACATTATCGGCTGACAGACGACAGTTAGGTATTTGATCAACGTTTCCCTAGCCGTTGGATTGGAAGAGCGGGCCCAATACCTTGGCCAGCGCGAAGCCCTGACTTAACACCCCTTGATTATTATGTATGGGGTCATATGAAGGAGATGGTCTATTCCACACCAGTCAATACTATAGAAAACCTTAGACAAAGGATAGTCGATGCTGCCCAACAAATAAGGCATAATCTGACAACCAGAGTAACAAGGACGGAAATAAGAAAACGCTGCCGTGTCTGTATACGGAATAGGGGCTGCCATTTTGAGCAAGACATATAAAAAATAAAGTACAACTTTGAAATTAATGAAGAATTAAACTCTACTTTTAAAATGTTTTTTACTGTTTATCTAAAAATAAAATTCGTACTACTTGTGTTATTTTTACTAGTATTTTCTTAGAACTATTAAGGGTACATTGAACATTTGTACCTTGTTAGATAGCTATTGAAATAAAGCAGTTTTTATAATAATTTATACGCGTGTTACGTTAATATTTTTTTGAAATAACCTAATAGGTAAATTTCATAGCTGATTAAAAAAAAATTTTTAAAGTTTGTATTTCAGATGTTCACATGATCGAAATGTTTCCAGATATTTTTCATTCCAAACGGATATCTATAATATTGGACTAAAATGTCAAATAGATTTTTCGAAAATTGACTTTTAGGACATTAAGGTCTACTTTTTGAGAAAAACAAAAAAAATTAAATATCAAAAACTATTGAGTTTTGCATAATATATGTTAGGGCTAAATTTACTTCTTAGATCATGCCCCATCACATCTCCAAAGGAATGTATCGAATTACCAGTAACCCTGTATATATATATATATATATATACAAAAGGAAAGGTGTTATCGCGGGAACAGGACAATAAGTCAAGAAAAAAATTCGTGGGCAAGCCCGCAGAAATTATAGTGCAACCGTGTACACGTGTTTCGGACTTTTTGGTCCTCATCAGCACGGTGTAGCTAAGTTGAAAGGATAGGCACAACTTAGGAAAAAACGACACAAATGGAAACCACTGACAGGAAGCCAGTTGCACATTTGTGGCTGCAGTCGGAAGACCTTGAGGTTTCAAGGCAACAACCAACATTGCCACGGAGGCAAACTGTAAGCCGCCTGCGTGGAGTTCCATAGCCCAAGGTAAAATACAAAAGGAAAGGTGTTATCGCGGGAACAGGACAATAAGTCAAGAAAAAAAATTCGTGGGCAAGCCCGCAGAAATTATAGTGCAACCGTGTACACGTGTTTCGGACTTTTTGGTCCTCATCAGCACGGTGTAGCTAAGTTGAAAGGATAGGCACAACTTAGGAAAAAACGACACAAATGGAAACCACTGACAGGAAGCCAGTTGCACATTTGTGGCTGCAGTCGGAAGACCTTGAGGTTTCAAGGCAACAACCAACATTGCCACGGAGGCAAACTGTAAGCCGCCTGCGTGGAGTTCCATAGCCCAAGGTAAAATACAAAAGGAAAGGTGTTATCGCGGGAACAGGACAATAAGTCAAGAAAAAAAATTCGTGGGCAAGCCCGCAGAAATTATAGTGCAACCGTGTACACGTGTTTCGGACTTTTTGGTCCTCATCAGCACGGTGTAGCTAAGTTGAAAGGATAGGCACAACTTAGGAAAAAACGACACAACTTAGCTACACCGTGCTGATGAGGACCAAAAAGTCCGAAACACGTGTACACGGTTGCACTATAATTTCTGCGGGCTTGCCCACGAATTTTTTTCTTGACTTATTGTCCTGTTCCCGCGATAACACCTTTCCTTTTGTATTTTACCTTGGGCTATGGAACTCCACGCAGGCGGCTTACAGTTTGCCTCCGTGGCAATGTTGGTTGTTGCCTTGAAACCTCAAGGTCTTCCGACTGCAGCCACAAATGTGCAACTGGCTTCCTGTCAGTGGTTTCCATTTGTGTCGTTTTTTCCTAAGTTGTGCCTATCCTTTCAACTTAGCTACACCGTGCTGATGAGGACCAAAAAGTCCGAAACACGTGTACACGGTTGCACTATAATTTCTGCGGGCTTGCCCACGAATTTTTTTCTTGACTTATTGTCCTGTTCCCGCGATAACACCTTTCCTTTTGTATTTTACCTTGGGCTATGGAACTCCACGCAGGCGGCTTACAGTTTGCCTCCGTGGCAATGTTGGTTGTTGCCTTGAAACCTCAAGGTCTTCCGACTGCAGCCACAAATGTGCAACTGGCTTCCTGTCAGTGGTTTCCATTTGTGTCGTTTTTTCCTAAGTTGTGCCTATCCTTTCAACTTAGCTACACCGTGCTGATGAGGACCAAAAAGTCCGAAACACGTGTACACGGTTGCACTATAATTTCTGCGGGCTTGCCCACGAATTTTTTTCTTGACTTATTGTCCTGTTCCCGCGATAACACCTTTCCTTTTGTATTTTACCTTGGGCTATGGAACTCCACGCAGGCGGCTTACAGTTTGCCTCCGTGGCAATGTTGGTTGTTGCCTTGAAACCTCAAGGTCTTCCGACTGCAGCCACAAATGTGCAACTGGCTTCCTGTCAGTGGTTTCCATTTGTGTCGTTTTTTCCTAAGTTGTGCCTATCCTTTCAACTTAGCTACACCGTGCTGATGAGGACCAAAAAGTCCGAAACACGTGTACACGGTTGCACTATAATTTCTGCGGGCTTGCCCACGAATTTTTTTCTTGACTTATTGTCCTGTTCCCGCGATAACACCTTTCCTTTTGTATTTTACCTTGGGCTATGGAACTCCACGCAGGCGGCTTACAGTTTGCCTCCGTGGCAATGTTGGTTGTTGCCTTGAAACCTCAAGGTCTTCCGACTGCAGCCACAAATGTGCAACTGGCTTCCTGTCAGTGGTTTCCATTTGTGTCGTTTTTTCCTAAGTTGTGCCTATCCTTTCAACTTAGCTACACCGTGTTGATGAGGACCAAAAAGTCCGAAACACGTGTACACGGTTGCACTATAATTTCTGCGGGCTTGCCCACGAATTTTTTTCTTGATATATATATATATATATATATATATATATATATATTGTTATTATACATGATTTGCAGGAAACAACTACTCAGCGGGCAAATACCCCGACCTGCATTGAATTACACCTTACAAATCATGAAAAATTGAGAGATTATATATATATATATATATATATATATATATATATTATTATTATATGTTATTTTTGTTTCTTGGTTTAGTAAAAATCTCTCATCTCTACTATTTTTTGGCTAAGCAAAATTTTAACTTTTAAACAGAATTTTTTCTCACTAAAAAACATTAGTATCTTTATAAATTTGTTGCAAATAATGACCTATGGTCGTTATTAACAGCTGGCGCCCTTATTTCGTTTGCTAGTAAATTCAATAATTTTGCTGCTTATAAAACATATATATTTTTTATTATTTGAAAATCAACTCCTCTCACCTTCACTGCAGTAGTCAAATTGATAAGTAATATATTTTAAATTATTTTTTTTTACATTAATTTAACGTCGGTCTATTTCCGCTACTGTTGTCTATCACCGACGCCTGTAGACGAGCTACCCCCAACCAGGAATTTTGCCGAACCTCTTTCCTTAAGAAGAGTAGGAATCTCTTCCTTGCCTAACATTTAATAGGCAAGGGACCGACGGCTTTACATCCCCTTCGAAGGATGGTATATCACCTACACAACCCTCGCCTAAGATTGCATAGCTTCCGCGCATACACTGATATACAAGCTGCTGGAAGATATGTGAGGCGAGGACACGGTTTTTTTTTAAACGGTCGCCCGTCCAACATCCAAGAACTAACCACGCCTAACGTTGCTTTACATCGCATATCAAAGTATGTACATAGTGAAGACGCATCTACGCTCGCCCCATTTTAAAATATCCTCTGATTTATTATTTATCAATTCTCCATCTTTACTCACCTGCCACCCACCGGAAAAACTGAGCAGCCGACAGGTAATCAAACTACTTGTGGACCTAAGAGGACTATTAAGGTAAATATAAATCCCTCCGGGGAGAAATACTCTTATTGGTGTTACAAGGAGCCTTAAAGAAAAAGCGGATTTCGATTTTAAAAATATTATTCGCTTTAACAACAGGTTAACAGTTTTTTTTTTATATACATTTATTTAACGTCGGCCTATTTCCGCTACTGAGGCCTAGCACCGACGCCTGTATACGAGCTACCCCCAACCAGGAATTTTGCCGAACCTCTTCCCTTAAGAAGAGTAGGGATCTTTTACTTGCCTAACATTTAATAGACAAGGGATCGGCGGCTTTACATCCCCTCCGAAGGATGGTATATCTCCTATACAACCCTCGCCTAAGGTTGTATAGCTTCCGCGCATACACTGATATACAAGCCGCTGGAAGATGTGTGAGGCGAGAACGCGGTTTCCGTTGGAAAGGTCACCCATCCAAGTACTAACTGCGCCTGTCGTTGCTTTACATCGCATACCGAAGTATGTACATAGTAAAGACGCACCTACGCTCGCCCAGGTTAACAGTTAATTACACAAAAACTTACTATGTCCCTTTTACATCTTATAGCAGTAATTTACCAAATTTTCAGATATTAAATATAAAGATCAACAGTAATGAAACATACATGCAAGGCTCACAAAATGTTAAATATTTAAGAATTTACCTAGCTAAACATTTAAGATGAAATTAACTCGGGGCGACCCTGCATATTATCGTTTATATATGACAGTGCATATATTATACAAACCTTTTGATTTTGCCTCACTGTAAATCTGTCCAAATCGATCACCAAGAGACACAGTTCGATTAAATGGATTTTCAAAATTCCCAAATGGTATACTTGGCTCCAGATATGGCACGCCTTTCCTCTTCCAGTATTGATGTGACCACTTTAAATAGGCTAGGCCTATAGTTATAAGGGCTGTGACTAGACCTAACAGATCTATTAGGAGGGATCCACAAGAGATTTCCATGGTGGTGCTGAAAAATCATGTTCCAGGATTATTGCATTACAATGTGTAAATGATGAAAAAGTCCCTACAAAACGCGCGTGATTATAATAATAATAATATTGTCTTTATTAAGTAACTAGCAACAATTACAACGCATTTACAAATACAGGGTGTCTCACCGGGAACTGAATCGATCGATATAGAGAAAAGTACGCATCGGAAAATTTTGAAAATTTAGAAAATTACTAATGTCGGTGTGGCCAATCCAACTAAAATAATTACAAGCATCTGGTACTTCCGCTTATACCGGAAGTCGATACCAACTTGCTTATTTCAAATACAACACCCTATATATTTTAGGGTTTTCGAAAAGAGCATAAAATTCTGAGTCGAAAATATGTGGCATATCCTATACCTAAACCTAGCCGTTTCAGAGATATTTGACATTTTATAGAAAATTTGACAGGTGCAACGGTTTGCGAGAACCGTTATAACTATCTTCGTGTAAAAGATCCTCATTTGCTTCTTGTCACGTAAAAAGAACACAAGGAGAACAACGTTTTACAACTGAAATAAATTCAATAATATCATACCAAGTGTTTCGTTTTTCACGTTACATTATGTCAACTTCAAACCGCGAAAACTTGTTTAGGTCAAATGGAACACCCTACATTTTTTACGTCAAGTTGTGTAAAATTGAATTCCCTTTTTTTTTGATATTAGCATTGTGGGGGTTAAAGTTACAACTTTTTGAAATATTTGCGATTTTACTAGAAATTCATGAATTGTTGTAATCATTTCATCAAAATAGCCATGATTAGAAACAATCAGTAATTATCTTATGTCAAAAAATGCCAGCACGTTTAAATTAGACCCACGAAGACTTCTTAAATTTGTTTATTATTTATGGAGAATGTGATAAAGTAATATCAAGAACTTGCAGCACATTTGCTACTCGATATCCAGAAAAACGGAAACCGTCACTAAATACTGTAAAACGCATACTGGAAAATTTTAAAAATTATGGCTCTGTCAAGGCAAAAATGCAAAGAAGAAAGCCTATTGTTGATGACGAAAACATTGAAATAGTCATTCTGGGATATTTTCATGCATTTCCAAGGATGTCATTAAGACAAGCTGCTCTGGAATCGGGACTATGCAAGGATTCAATTCACAGAATCTTATTGAAACATAAGTTTCACCCGTTTTCATTCCATATGGTTCAAGGATTAAAAGAATCAGATTTCCTAAGAAGACAGAATTTTTGTGAGTTTATCCTAATAAGGTCTGAGGGTCATGATTCTTATTTGGGAAATATTATATGGACAGATGAAGCAAAATTTACTAAATATGGGTTTTTAATAAACACAATTCCCACAAAACGCAATGTTTACTGTGCCATAAGAATAGATAAGATAGAGTGGTGGCATTACAATTTTGTCAGGAAAATTTAAACGGTAAATTAAATTTTCTCTTCTGCTAATATGTATAAGTAAATTTTTGTTTTTAGGTGAAAGATATCTGAATATCTTACAAAATTTGAATAATAAGTATTTAGCAAATTTACCTCTCGCCGAACATAGAAACATTTTTTATCAGCACGACGGTGCTCCCCCACATAACGCATATTTAATTAATAACTATTTACAAGAAACGTTTTATGATCAATGGATTGCCAATAATGGACCTTTCTTATGGCCTCCTCGTTCGCGCGATTTATCAGTTCTGGATTATTTTTTATTTTTTTAAATTTTTTTATACATTTATTTAACGTCGGCCTATTTCCGCTACTGAGGCCTAACACCGACGCCTGTAGACGAGCTACCCCCAACCAGGAATTTTGCCGAACCTCTTCCCTTAAGAAGAGTAGGGATCTTTTACTTGCCTAACATTTAATAGACAAGGGACCGACGGCTTTACATCCCCTCCGAAGGATGGTATATCTCCTATACAACCCTCGCCTAAGGTTGTATAGCTTCCGCGCATACACTGATATACAAGCCGCTGGAAGATAGGTGAGGCGAGGACGTGTCTGGATTATTTCATTTGGGGAACTATTAAAAATAAAGTTTATGAGAGCCCACTAACAACCATTGAAGATTGTAAGCAAAGAGTAAGAAATGCATTTCAAAACATATCACAGGATTCAATTAGAAGAACTACCCATGAGGAACTAATCCGAAGGTGCAAAAAATGTGTTGAGGTTCGAGGGCCGAATTTTGAGCAATTATTAAATTAAAATGAAATCATATTTTAAATTGACCTTATCTTTGCTATTTTAGTTCATGCCATATCTTCAATTCGATTAATACGCATGTTACAGAGTTAGTGTTATTTTGCGTTTTTGTGGATATCGAGTAGCAAATTTGCTGCAAGTTCTTCATATTACTTTATCACATTCTTCATAAATAATAAACAAATTTAAAAAGTTTTCGTTGGTATAATTTAAACGTGCTGGCATTTTTTGACATAAGATAATGACTGATTGTTTCTAATCATGGCTATTTTGATGAAATGATTACAACAATTCATGAATTTCTAATAAAATCGCAAATATTTCAAACAGTTGTAACTTTAACCCCCACAATGCTAATATCAAAAAAAAGGGAATTCAATTTTACACCACTTGACGTAAAAAAATACAGGATGTTCCATTTGACCTAAACAAGTTTTCGCGGTTTGAAGTTGACAAAATGTAACGCGAAAAACGGAACACTTGATATGATATTATTGAATTTATTTCAGTTGTAGAATGTAGTTCTCCTTGTGTTCTTTTTACGTGACAAGAAGCAAATGAGGATCTTTTACACGAAGAACGGTTCTTGCAAACCGTTGCACCTGTCAAATTTTCTATAAAATGTCAAATATCTCTGAAACGGATAGGTTTAGGTATAGGATATGCTACATATTTTCGACTCAGAATTTTATGCTCTTTTCGAAAACCCTAAAATATATAGCGTGTTCCATTTGAAATAAGCCAAGTTGGTATCGACTTCCGGTATAAGCGGAAGTGACAGCTACTTGTAATTATTTTAGTTGGATTGGCCACACCGACATTAGTAATTATCTAAATTTTCAAAATTTTCTAATGCGTACTTTTCTCTATATAGATCGATTCAGTTCCCGGTGAGACACCCTGTATAAATCATTATTTTAAAAAACGGCTTTCACTGAAAGAAATTAAGAACATGTTACAATGTGGGATGATGAGAGAAGAAAAAGTATATATAAAAAAATATATTTTTTTCTTTTATTTTCGATTTGCAAAAATAATTTTTATCATTCCACATATGTATTATTAAAATAAACATTTTCCCTTTTGTAGAACTAAAATAAAATTGGCCGTAATGTCCTCAGGAATAAACAGAGATTTAAAGATTAGGTATAATAAATTTGTACAATGTCATATTCTATTACATCTCTATGTCTCTCTTTCCAAGCACACCGTACATTCGGCTACGTCATTTTATTGACGTGAAGTCATTTACAATTCTAATTGGAAGCATGGGTGACTAATACACTCTTAAGAGTTGTTCTAAGTACAGAAAAATCAAAATTTTTAGCTTTTACTATAACGTCCGATGATCAACCTCAAAAGAACAATTTAAAATTACATACAACTAACTGCTTAACGAACCAAAAATGTCAGTGTCCATACATTCAAAAAGCCGAAAAAATCAAATATCTAGGTATAATTGTCGATCAACACTTAAAATGGAAGGAACATGTTTCATATATTGCTTCAAGAATTAAACAAGTCACTCATAAATTTTACCAGTTAAGAGAGATCTTGACAAAAAAAAAACTTATTAATTATTTATAATTCCCTTGTAGAGTCTGTTCTAAATTACGGCATTGTAGTCTGGGGTAGTTTGTACAAAAATGCCTCAAACATTCTCCAAGTAGCACAAAACTCGATAATCAAAATATTATTCAGAAAACTGTTCTTATTCCCAAGTGAGCAATTGTATAAAGAGACAGGTTTATTTAACATCAGAAATATTTACATATACAACTGTTTGTTATGGATATTTAAACTAGAGGGCAAATATAGTAAACCCATTAATTACATAACTAGATTCAAAGAAAATAAAAAAGTTATACCTCCCAAAATGAACAAATCACATTCACAACGTTTTGTATTTTTCCAGGGTTACAAATTATTCAACTGCCTTCCTGTAAAAATAAGAGAAATAAAAGGATACAAAAAGTACAAAATTGAAACAAAAAAATATTTTTTTCAAAACAGTTTGTTATTTGAGGCAGTTCTATAAATACGCGATATTCACATTTTATATGTGCGATTGGTCTTACCTTTCTGTATTCCCCTTGTACATGTTCTGTTTCTGCGGACCCTGTGAGGTCTTCTCCTTTTATCCCCCCCCCCCCCTCTACTACTATTGTGTTATATATATATATATATATATATATATATATATATATATCAGTGGCCCACAAACAAATCTACATTTGATTTAGGTGTACCACTGACTTTCTTAAGTAAATAAATTGTTAAAATGTAATTGTATACTCAAATCTATCTTTGAATAAAATTACTTACTTACTTACTTTAATAATACCTATGTGGGATGATAAGAATTATTTTTGTAAATCGAAAATAGAAGAAAAAAAGGAATATTTTTTTATATATACTTTTTTTTCTCTCATCGTCCCACATTGTAACATGTTTTTAATGTCTTTTAGTGAAAGCCGTTTTTTAAAACAATGATTTATATGAGAGTAAATTGAACCGTCTTTCCGGCTTATATCCGGAGCGCTCTTGCGGTTATAACTATTGATACGCCGCGCCGGCGCGGCGGTTGATCTGAATGCACCAAATGGAATGTAGAAATAAAACTATAAACAAAATGCAGATGAATTAGGCGGAAAAACTTTCATAGACTTACTTACCAAAAACAATCAGCTTCCTACTATGCTTCTAGACACTACGAAGTTAAATGATGACAGATATACACAATTTTACTATCATAAACGAGATAATTAAAAATAGGTAGGTACAATATAAAGAGCGTTATCAGTTTCATATCCTAACAATAACGTATTTATTTCAATGGCAAAAGTAAATATCCATTGTAATATGGCAATGACTTTCAGAAGTATCTTAAGACACGTCATTGTTCGTATTTTGATTGTACAAAAACTAGATAAAGCTCTATTGTGATATAGTCATTTTGTAGCACGAAACTGAGAGGCTGATTACCAGAGGAGTTAAACTTTTCAGAACAACGCAAGAAACAGCGTACAATCGTTTTTGGTTAGCTATTTTTCTACGGCGTAAATTATTTTTATACAGGGTCTCTTTGAAAGACTGTACAAAAATGTATCGCATTTAATCCCAATTTCATGATAGGAAACAATAGATATAGTTAATTAAATGGATACAAATAAAGTACAAACACAAATTAATTTAGAAGAAAAACCAATCAGATCTAAACAACAATTTAAAAATGTATTTGAAAGAACACGCTAATAATAATTGTCAAAATATTTTAGTTGGGGATATGAATAGGTATATTAAATGACAGCCAAACCTATTTAAACATACTAAATGAGGAAGCCTTTATTTCTTGTATAAATATGCACATTAGAATTCAGGGACAATCTTGCATATATCATCTTTTTATAGAAAATATAACTTTTCAGCGTAAGTCATTACTGCTAAAAACTCATTTGTCAGATCACTTCTCAATACTTTTTCAATTTACCATAAAAAAACAATACACAAAGTAAAATAAATAATTGCACAATAACAAATAGTTTTACATATAACAAATTAAATAAGTATCTATTAATAGAAAAATGGACTGATATTTATAACAATTGTAACTCTCCCCGCTTTCCCTTCCCCTTCCCCTTTAGGCACGCTCCGTCCTATCAGGTGAGAGAGGGAGGCTAGTCACTTGAAAAATGGTTGCTGCCACCAGGTCAGGATATAATCCTTCCGCCTGACCTCGGAAGTACGGAAAGATGTTGATTTTGTTTGGCCGTGAGTAGAGAGATTAAATGAAACACCACTTAAAGGGATAAAATATATATATATATATATATATATATATATATATATATATATATATATATATATATATATATATATATATAAATTTTTAATTTCCATCAGGGATACAGTCACGGGTTCAAAAAAGACAACTCTTTTTTAAATTCAAGCTTTCGAAACTTTATCGTTTCTTCCTCAGGAATTCTACAAAAATTTGAACTCATTATAATAAAAATTATTAATACAAGTGAAAGGTACTTACTAAATTGAGGTCAAGACAGAACAAACACAACTATTACAAAATAAATCACACTTGTGGACTACATTTATATTGAATTTAAGTTAACAACAAAAATCTTTAATCTAAAATAGTTTCAGCCACCTCGAAAACTGAACAGAAAACAGTCAACTACGTTGTTTCTTATTAAACCGAAAAACATCGGAATGTGAACTTAAAAAACTGTCAAAACAAATCTGAAGCAGAGAGAGAGGGGTCATGTCAACCCTCTATCTCTGCCTCAGGTCCGTTACCAACAAAACGCCAAACCCAACAGACCAAAAAATTACTAATTCTCAAATGTGTTGTACAGGGTGTTATTTCTGTGACTGCCATTGGCATGAGAATGCAACAAATAAGTGTATAATATACTGAGGCCTTCAATGTCATTTCTGGCATTCATAGCTTCAGGTTCATTAAAAATGTGACACATTTCCAGAAAAGTTCTTTTTTGAACGTTCTTTTCAAAATCTAAAATCTTAACCTCGTTATAATTGAGGTTATGGTTAAGTGATAGAGCGTGTTTGGCTAACATTGAAGATTCTTTGTTAACCCTCACGTCGCTTCTGTGTGATGTAATCCTATCTTTAATTTTTCTACTAGTTTGACCAATATACTTTTTTTCACAATCATTGCAAGAGATGCAATATACCACATTTGAATAGTTCATTAAGTCGTCTTTGTCTTTCAGTTTAGCAAAAAGATTGTTAATCGTCACCTTATTTTTGAAAGCTAATTTGATGTTAGTAAAACTTGAAAACAACTTCCTAAATTTAAGAGAAACATGCGCTATGTTCGGTATAGAGAAATAAAATGTGTTGTTACGAAACTCCTGGTTTTCACCCACACTCGGCACAACCTCGTCAGGGCGTTCATTGACAACATTGTCTCATGCAACAGTTCTGCTGACCTCGTTAAAACCGAACACCGTAGTGTCAAATAAAAAGGCAATAACTTCCAACAGTTGGAACTTCCAACAAGCGAATTAGGTAAATGTACTGCACAGAGATGACGTTAAATTTAAGTAACGATAAACCAATGACGTACCGACCATACCGATTGTCTTATTCAGAACGACAAAAGGTACGTCATATAGTAGATGATTTATTAACAAACAATATTGTACAAGAATCAACTTCTCCCTATGCTAGTCCTATTTTACTAGTAAAGAAGAAAACTGGCGACAGTCGTTTATGCGTGGACTACAGGGCACTTAATGCCAAAAGTGTTAAAGAAAAATTTTTTTTGCCTCGTATTGACGAACATTTGGATAGGTTAAAGAGGTGCAAATATTTTACTAGCCTCGATTTAGCATCGGGCTATTATCAAATACCTATGGCAAAAGATTCAATTGGTGAAACGGCATTCATAACTCCAGACAGGCATTACGAGTATTTGCGTATGCCTTTTGCCCTCGTTAATGCCCCAGCCGTTTTTCAGCGGACAATAAATCAAGTTTTAGGCCCACTACGTTTCTCTATTGCGATGGCCTATATGGATGACATTTTGATTCCATCAGTGACTGCAGAAGATAATTGAATGTTTTTCAAACAAATTTTAGATGTGATTAGGCAAGCAAATCTTAGTCTAAAGTTAACAAAATGTTCATTTCTTCAAACTGAAATAGAGTAATTAGGACACGAAATTAGTACTCAGGGTATAAGACCGGGAAATTGAAAAACAATCGTCATCGAAAACTTTCCACAGCCTAAAAATGTACATGAAGTTCGTCAATTTATCGGTTTAGCCAGTTATTTTAGAAAATATGTACAAAGTTTTGCAACAATAGCCTTACCTTTAACTCGTTTAACAGAAAAAGATGTTCGTTTTATGTGGCAAGAAGAACAGGAAATTTCTTTCAAGACACTTAAAGATAAGTTAACAAGTAAACCTATTTTGGCTCTTTATGATCCTAATGCGGAAACTGAAGTTCATACAGACGCGTCAAAAGTGGGAGTGGGAGGTATATTATTGCAAAAACAGCAAAATATCTTAAAACCTGCAATGTACTTCAGTCGCCAGACCAGTAAAGAGGAACAGCGATATCATAGCTTTGAATTAGAGACCTTAGCTGTAGTTAGCTCATTAACCCAATTTAAAATATATTTAATCGGCATATATTTTAATATTATAGTTACATGAATTCGGCGTACTTTGCATTAACAAAGGTTTGAAACATTGACTACGGCCAATTGGCTGGTTCTGTTCTCAATTGGGTTCAGTTATAACGAGGGATGTCAATATTTCAGGCAGTTGCCTGGTCATTTATTTCGATTGAAGGGTGATGTAACACCACTTTCTTACCTTCACGGATTCGCGGCTTCGTATGTTTGACAAGCATAGGCAATCTTCTGGTTGCTTTTCTATTTAATTACTATAGGGAGATTTTTCCAGCATTCTAAAAGATTTTAGGTGAGTGTAAATTATCACCTCAGCAAGATTAATATGATTATCTGAACGATTGTTCCTACTCTAATCTCAATCAGTAAACAGTGTATAATTAAAGGATATTTCCTCAACACTCTATGATATTTTACATGAGTATTTAATGCTCATATCTCAACTTAAGTTTGATAATGTACAAACATGACATGATTATTGTCATTTGTTTTGGATTCGATTCATTATTTGGCTATTGCTAATAACTTTAATAATAAATCATTATTATCTAGCGATTACTAATAACTTTATTTAATTATAAACCATTATTGCCTAGCAATTGCTAACAGCTCTAATTATAGATTATCATTAACTGGCCATTGCCACAACTCTAATTACTATTAAAATAAAACAGCATACTTTTGTATCTCAGTTCTTGTTATTGCATCAAGACACTCAGCATATCTATAGTATGGTCATTACTATAGCAGCGCAAATTTTCATATTATAACATTTTGAAAACTGTCTCAAATATTTTAATTACTTTTGATTTCATGTTCGACTATTGTTGTAATTTATATAAAATAAAATGATTTTTTTTTACTATTTTTTCCCATCAATTATTGTCTTATTCTTTCATCTTTACCTTTTCGTCATATAAGTAATAAATTAAATAAATGTTTTAATTTCAAAAGTAAAAGAGAAAACAAACTTCAACTATAAATGTACAGTGCAATCTTGAGTAATAAGAACTACATAAATAACATATATAATTAACTAGGTCTCTCAATCAATGGATAGTGTGTTCAAGTTTACCAGGTATTTCAATTAACAGAGTGATTAATTTTCTAAGGTATATAGTATCAGACAGAAACAAGTAATATTAAACTTTATATAAAAGAACCTGGGGTAATTATAAAGGGTGACTACACACATACAACGTAATTAATATCCTAACCACTTAAAACTAGACGATCACGCAAATGGCCAATCTTATTTGTTTATCCTTCAGATAAGTAAATAGTAATTAATTAACTAGAAAACAAAATTGCCAGGATTTCCGTTTGTAAATAAAACACTGGGGCTTAAACCTCTTAAGTAGTATAGGATTTTGTGATATCCTATCTATAAATGTTTGTCTGGTTTTCTACTTGAACACTCAATCTAAGAATTTTTAGCTTTATAGTTTTGGGTACACTTACATCATGATTAACCCATTTTATCAATGGAATATCATAACAGTCAATTTCCGTGATTTTACTGAATGCTCTGTATTCAAAGAAAGCATAAACACATATCACCTCCTTTATAAAACATATCGAGGACGTACATTGAAGGATATTAATCCAAGTGGGAAATACTGCTCACTTAAGTTATTCTACTAATTGTACTTTCTTTGATAATTTCTGTATTTATTTAATAAATTTGTTAACGTTTATTATCCAATTCTACACAATACTGAATGAAGAGCAATCAAAATTACGGATCATCGCTTTGTACCCTTTGCTGGAAGCTATCATAATTCCTACTACTTCAATATTCTGAGAAAATATTATCAATTATAAAAGGTATTACAATAATCGCTAATAATATGTGATGTACGATGTTGCAATGTGGTATCAATGAGCATAAGACAGTGGCGTATTTAGGTTGCGTAAAAGTAATTATTTTATATAATTTTAAAAACTTGATGGACATTCTTCCTTTGTAATATTTTCTAGTTGATGCAAGTTCTTATCCTACGGAAATAGTTCCTGTTGCTGCAAAATATAAAGTGTGCGGTATTCCATACAAATACATGCTGTTAACAGCTTCCTACCAATAAAATGATTGTATAGTTCAAGTAGGAAGAAACTGAGACATAAAAAATATAACAAAAACTTTACGACCTCGTTAAAATACCGGTACTCTTTTTTGTGCTGTTCGCAAATTGACTCGCTTACCTTTATAGGTTATTAATGTGCGTCGGAAATGTTTCATGTCAGGCTTGGCGCCATGGCCCGCGGCGATATAATTATGTCGTAAAACTTTTTTGCGTTTTTTATTTACTGGGATCTATTTATTTCAACTAGTGCCATGGCACGCGGCGATAATAATTATGTCGTAGTAGTTTTTGTTAGGTTTTTTCTGTCTCGGGAATTTATTACTTGAACTATAACAGCCTGTAAAATCATTCATTTTAACTGCCTGTAGTCACATTTAACTTTGAAGTTGTAATTCATAAAGTAACCGCTTCATAAATACTAGCGTTTCAAATGACATACTTTCACAATTACCACAACAAAAACTCGTCATTCTGTATAACATGGAATTCACAAAAACACTATCAGCACATTTTATGTGTCAAAACTATAATTCGCTGCAAAATGAACTTGATATTCTTAATCGATGTCTTACCACAATTAAAAATGAATTTTCTGCGTAATAAAAAGCTTGTCGTGAGCAATCTCCTTTACACAGGAAAATCTCGCGACAAACTTTTGTATCATAAAAAAATATATATATAATGTAACGAAATGATGGGTTTGACTTACTTCAAAATTTGTCTTCTATTTTTTAGAGCATTTAAATAAAAGCTTTAAATATTTTCTTATATAATTTTTATTTATTAAGATTGACAGTACTTTTTTAGTACTTGCAGGAAAACCTTAATTGATAATAAAAAATAAATTGCTCATAGCTTTAAACAGCTGTAACTCGTGAACCACTCATCTTATGAAGGTCATTTGGAGCTCATTTTACAGATAATTTAATTCTTTTCAAAAAACCTTCAGTGTCATTATTGCCTAGCCAATCAAAAAATAGCTATTTGCCAAAATGCACTTGAAAATTACAGTTTTTCATGTTTTTCCCTTTTATCTCCATTCACTCATTGTTACATGGCCTATGTCCATTTAACAGTTTTATCTAAAAACTAGTATTTTGGTTATATTTAGCACGATCTGTATAGCATTTTTCGATTCAGTTTTTATAAGTGAAACTGTTTTCAACTAACAGAATTTTATTTGTATTGCTAAACCGTGTCACACTGTTTTATGTACTTAGTTTTATATCTTAGGAACTCAGTCATTTTCTACACTACTATGTATTTCCGTTCTATACAGCATCCCAGGAAACAAAACAATTGTCTACAAAACATTTATTTCCATCAGATACCTATATTTCAATTTTTATATTTTTGTTTACTATGACAAGTACATATGGTTATTTTTCTTACCTTTTCTCGTTACTACATATAATATATCCCATAAGATGTATATTTACTGAGTTATCAAAATACGTTTTAATATTTATTTACATCTGTTCATATTTGTGGTTATGTATAAAATAGAAATTACAAACTGTGGTATGGAAGTAATAAAAACTTTTGTTATAGATTCCTTTTATCGATCATATGCCACTATTTTAGTTGTGAGTACGGGAATCTACAAGGCAGGTTGTTGCGCTTAACTCAACCATTGACAGATGGCCATACTTGTACTATTTTATAGCTTTCAATTTAAATAGGGAATTAGATTTCTCACATTTTTTTGGTAGCGTTATTTTCCTGTAACTAGGACAAAAAGTTTACCTTATCAGTAAAACTCACCAGGAAGTCATTTGCTTGCAGCCTTTGTACTGATTCAAACGTATATAATTTTTAACTGTGGACTTCAGTAATTGATATTACAATTTTTATATCCCAGTTAACAATTGTTTAATATATAGGTAATTTCATTTATTACTCATTTAAAATGTAATTAATCTTCAAATTTTGCCTTTGATATAATTTCAATTATTTTTAAAATAAATTTGAATTCAAGGTCAATTCTTTTTAATTTAATAAGTAGTTAAAATACTATATGTACCACATGGTTTTAAAAATATTTTTCTCTTTCCTTTTCATTTTTTTGACAATTTATAGTTTTTATGAAATCAGCTTTTGTACAGCTAACTTGATTAAATTCTTACATGCATAAATTGGTTTGAACATGCTTACTTTTGTATATACTTACATGCTTACATATCTACATGCTTAGATGCTTACCGGATTAGATGCTGATATATATTTATATGTACTTATATGTTTATGCACATATATACTGATACATTTCTGCATAGCTTATTCATTCCTGCATAGCTTTTGCACAGCTTATCTTATATATAGATAAAATTTCGTTATCTTTTCATAAACCACCTAGTTGGTTAATTTTCCTACATATTTCACCCCATTTCATTGAGAGACGTAAATTGCCAAGGAAACATTAGAATCCATTCTCGCAACAAGAGACAATTGTGGGCCTGGATTGCTATTCCAGAACCAGTCACCTCAACAATTATCAATCTAGGTTACTGGTATAAATTTGTTATATATATATTTTTTTAAATTTCAATTTGTCTTTCAAACCGATTTGTCCATTATTCATGTAATATATTTTAACATTCATTTTAATCTATCTTTTTATTTCTCTTACCAACAATTTCAGTCTGATCTATAGTAGACTGGTTATTCGAGAAAAAGAGACAATTTTACTTATTTACTATAGATGGTGCCCAATTTAACATCAGTTTTTCTTTGTCTCCTTTTCTCGAAATAAACAGAAATCTGTCGCTTATGATGTACATAACAGAAAGGGTAAGTTTCTCCACTCTTACGAATACTCTGGACCCACGGCTCTCTGCTTCGACTTAAACCAGCTAGTCGTCCGCATATGTCGCCTCAATTCTTTCTCAAAAATAAATAACAAGGGAAAGAAGGTAACATCATTATCAAAACGATTTTGTACATACACCAACATATTCAAAATGTGATCCTCTCTAACTTTCATTCGATACATGATATGCGTACGATCTATCGTTTTCGAGTTTTATCGATCTTATTCTGATAGCGCGCTATAAAGATGTTTAAAAATTCATATCTCCACCAATATTGATCGAATGGAAATGAAAATTAAAAGTAAATTGTTCGTAATCGAATTCTCTACAACTTTCATCTGAAACATTTTGCGACCTGAATGACCATTTTCGAGATATTAGCGGAAAACGCGCGCGTTTCCGTTGCGTCGCAAAACTGTCATAATTTCAAAAAAATCTATCTCGGCTCCAATAGGTCGTACGAAGTTGAAAAAAAACGAAATTGTGCATATTTTTATTACCTATAATTTTCATGCATACATACTTTACAGTAAAATTGATACTCTCCGAGTTTTTTGCGAAAAACCGATTTTTTTTACCTATTTTCAGATTCTTATTAAGGATATACAGAAAAGTTTCTACATGGTTCACTAATTTCCTCTTTATTAAATAACTATAAACATTTAAGTATTACACACAAACATGAATAAAGTTTAGTTCAAATGTGCTTTTAGAGGGCGGAATATTAAAACATAATATTTCTAGTCGCAAATTCCTCTATACAATTCTTATTTTACTATAAGGAACGTAACCAGACTGCAACCAACAGCTACTCTCCGGGCTATGTGCCCCGCCGAGCGCTGAATTACAAGCTACAAGCCTGGCGCGTTAAGTGTAATAATTGCATATTACCATCAAAACGCTAATGCGTTATAGAGGAGTTTACGACTAAAAATATTATGTTTTAATGAATAAAGTTTGTACATTTCCTGGTGTCCTAAATACCTACGTATTTATTATTCAAACTATACTTATATCAAATTATACCACAGCACTATAGTTCCTGATAGCTAAATTCGGTGATGTACTAATATTTCGTCTTCTATGCCAACTAAATACGCACAACCCACAATACTTCAAGATATTCTGTGTTTCACCGAGGTTTTGCAAATTTTATTTTTTTATATATTTATTTAACGTCGGCCTATTTCCGCTACTGAGGCGCCTGTAGACGAGCTACCCCCAACCAGGAATTTTGCCGAACTTCTTCCCTTAAGAAGAGTAGAGATCTTTTACTTGCCTAACATTTAATAGACAAGGAACCGACGGCTTTACATCCCCTCCGAAGGATGGTATATCCCCTATACAGCCCTTGTATAGCTTCCGCGCATACACTGATATACAAGCCACTGGAAGATGTGTGTGGCGAGGACGCGGTCTTCGTTGTGAACACGAAAAAGCCCTCTGTTTTAAATTTGATGCCCCACGTTGGGTGCCATGAACACGAAAAGCCGCCTCGATTGGTGAAATAAAAAATCTGGAGCAGTTGAGGTTTAGAGCTGAGACCCTAGAGGGCGTTCGAGCACTTTATTTTGATTTGAGCAGCCTTTTGGTTTGATTTCTGTAGTGATGGTTAGGGTCAAATGCTACACCCTGTATATTGTGGTCTGGATCTGTTGATTCACTGTGGTTTCAATTTTTAAAATATATTTTTTTAAACACTGAATAGTCTTTAAGTTCTGACAGGGTCAACGGCTACACCCTGTATATGGTATTCTTGAAAAAATAAACTACTCTTTTTAACCAGATTTCAACCTGGGAAGCTAGTTCAGGACAGCTAGCCACGAGAAGTATGCTAGGACAGGGGGTAAGAAAGCCTAACTAGACAGTGGGTATCTACAACTTAAGTTAAATAGTAACCGGACCGGAAACACTAGAAACTGAGCTTATTACACTTAAAATCACTTTTAAATAACTTTTTCCACTGAATCACTTCGCGAGTACTAAACATAGGAGTCACTGCCAAAACTGAACTTGCCCCGGGTAGGCTGTGCTCGAGTATTTATACGTTTGTGAAAGTTTCGTTTATCGCGCCCCACCGAGTCTCGCATCCCGTTTTAAACTGTCTGGAAAGGTTGGAAATCGCTCCGTGCGGGCGAGGGAGTCATTGATTGAAATATATTGCGCAATTTAAGATTTCGAAAATGAAAATTACATAGAAAAACTGGTAATGAAAAGAGGAATTTATTGAAATAAGAATGAAATTTGGATCTATTTTAGTTTAGAAGTTATTAGCGTTTAATGAACAAAATCTGACACGACCCCGTAAAGTATTAACGGAGGTCCGGTGTTTAAAAGTTGAAATGAAATGATAATGTTCCCGATAGGTGCGTAGTGTCTGGAGATAAAATATTAAAATGTTCCTAACGAGTACGAGTCAAGTTGAACCGAGATATTGTATGCTATATTACGAGGAGTGATCAAAAATGGTGAAATTTAAAATAGCAATCGGGTTGCGAGAAATTGATGAAATTAAGTTTGACTCGAGGCACGGAACGCGGTTTGAAGTATACAGGGAGTGATCAAAAGTAAGAAGAATAAAATGCGAAGCGGTTGCAAGAAAGTTATAAAATAAGTTTGAATGTTAAGTTTTAACGTAGTTACGTATACGAGGGGTGGTCAAGAAGTATTAAAATTTTGAAAATGAAATTGTTTACGATTAAAAATATTATGTTTTAATGAATAAAGTTTGTACATTTCCTGGTGTCCTAAATACCTACGTATTTATTATTCAAACTATACTTATATCAAATTATACCACAGCACTATAGTTCCTGATAGCTAAATTCGGTGATGTACTAATATTTCGTCTTCTATGCCAACTAAATACGCGCAACCCACAATACTTCAAGATATTCTGTGTTTCACCGAGGTTTTGCAAATTTTATTTTTTTATATATTTATTTAACGTCGGCCTATTTCCGCTACTGAGGCGCCTACCAGGAATTTTGCCGAACTTCTTCCCTTATAAAGAATAGAGATCTTTTACTTGCCTAACATTTAATAGACAAGGAACCGACGGCTTTACATCCCCTCCGAAGGATGGTATATCCCCTATACAGCCCTTGTATAGCTTCCGCGCATACACTGATATACAAGCCACTGGAAGACGTGTGAGGCGAGGACGTTGTGAACACGAAAAAGCCCTCTGTTTTAAATTTGATGCCCCACGTTGGGCGCCATGAACACGAAAAGCCGCCTCGATTGGTGAAATAAAAAATCATAGAAAAACTGGTAATGAAAAGAGGAATTTATTGAAATAAGAATGAAATTTGGATCTATTTTAGTTTAGAAGTTATTAGCGTTTAATGAACAAAATCTGACACGACCCCGTAAAGTATTAACGGAGGTCCGGTGTTTAAAAGTTGAAATGAAATGATAATGTTTCCGATAGGTGCGTAGTGTCTGGAGATAAAATATTAAAATGTTCCTAACGAGTACGAGTCAAGTTGAACCGAGATATTGTGTGCTATATAACGAGGAGTGATCAAAAATGGTGAAATTTAAAAAAACAATCGGGTTGCGAGAAATTGATGAAATTAAGTTTGACTCGAGGCACGGAACGTGGTTTGAAGTATACAGGGAGTGATCAAAAGTAAGAAGAATAAAATGCGAAGCGGTTGCAAGAAAGTTATAAAATAAGTTTGAATGTTAAGTTTTAACGTAGTTACGTATACGAGGGGTGGTCAACAAGTATTAAAATTTTGAAAATGAAATTGTTTATAGCAAATTCATGGATTGAAGTAAGACGTTGAAAATTTGGGTTTAGATAGTGATTTGCGTCAGGTTGATGAATATACGGGACCTGTATTTTTAAGTGACGTTTTTCGTAGTGAATCGGTTAGGAATAGACTTGAATGAAGTTGATATTAGTGAATTTACGTTATTTCTGAATTATCGAGTGCTTGCGAATTTTCTCAGTTTTATTTGAGTTTGACTGTGGTTTTTGGATGTGAATAGTGTCTTCTTGACTTTTTTTACGTAGTTTGCCATGGTGCATGGGGTGATCTGATTTTTTGGTGATTTTTGGAATTTTTTGTTTTTTGTTTAGGACTTGTAGGAGACAGTTGGAACGGTCACCCATCCAACTACTAACCGCGCCTTACATTGCTTTACATTGCATATCGAAGTATGTACTTAGTAAAGACGCACGCCCCTAAAAATTTGCTGTAACTGGTATATATAAACATAAAATCGCGTTGCGATTACAGTTCGTACGGTCCTGTACGCCGCCTAGACTGGTGTGGCTTCTGTATTATGGAGAGGACGATATAATTCGATTACTTACAAATTTACTCGCGATTGAGTGGTGCATACAAACGCAGTCAAAATGAAAAATACATTTATATTAATTAATATATTAATAAATTTAAATTCAATTTTTCCTTGTATCCTATAATTGAACTACTGCCTCACTGGCGACTGGCATATATTTTAGGTAATACCAAAGGAGAACGGAAACCTCGAATTTTTTCGTGATTTTTTCAGGATACTCTATTTTGGGGTCGTAGAACACGAATCTGAAATTAGCTTTGCGTGAATACGAACCGTTTCTCAAAAAAAAAATTTTTCTTATGATGTACTAATTTATACACCAACAGCACTTGTATATCGTCTTTTTCCTTATTAAGATCAGACTATGTCCTTTATAGAACAATAAACCCTTCACTTATGGCAGAAAACTCACTTTCTTTTGTATAAAAATCAGAATTTTATTCACAGAAACTGTATTAGATGAACCTCCATCTGTCATTTGATTACATATATTTGCATGCGTTGTTTGCGCATGTGTAAGGTTTGGTATCTAAAGGCACGTTTGAAAGAATTGAAAGTTACTGGGTCGAACTAATCCATTTTTAGCGTTGAAAGACATATGCGACGTTACTTTTCCAAACACATTCGCGACCGGTCGACGCTTAGAAAGGAATATGTATGTTTATAAATAATACTTAGCGCCATCTGCCCCAGATTTAATAAGGTGCTAAGTACTATTATATATCCCTTGCCCTTCAAGACACTTTCGAAGCGTCGACGGGCGCGAACGTGTCTTGAAGGGCAAGGGATATATAATAGTACTTAGCACCTTATTAAATCTGGGGCAGATGGCGTTAAAGCATTATTTATAAACATAAATCAAGACACGTTCGCGGCCGGTCAACGTTTCGAAATCCGCGTCGTTTAGTATTTCTGTTTTTTCGGCAGAAGAGGGGGATGTTCTATGAATGACCCATACCGCTTTTACAAGGAATATTAATTTAACATTGAAAACGTGAAAAATCGCCTCATGATATTGGTCAGTGTCGGTATTTTAGACACAACTTTGGTAATGCATGCGCATCGGGTTGACAGTTGTATAGTTTTGAGTAGCTGTTTTGTGATGTTTTACAAACTATCTTTTTATTTTTATGTAAAAGAAAATAAGTTTTCTGCCATAAGTGAAGGGTTTATTGGTCTATAAAGGCCATAGTGTGATCTTAATAAGGAAAAAGACGATATACAAGTGCTGTTGGTGTATAAATTAGTGCATGAAAAAGTGCCTCATAAGAAAAATTTTCAAAAATTTTTTTTTGGAGAAACGGTTCGTATGCACGCAAAACTAATTTCGGATTCGTGTTCTACGACCCCAAAATAGGGTATCCTGAAAAAAATCACGCAAAAATTCGAGGTTTCCGTTCTCCTTTAGTATTACCATATTTTAAAATAAATAAATAAATAGAAATAATTGAGACAACAAAATAACAAAACATCTAACGTTCAACCGTTCCGTTTCTTTGTAAACACATCACTTGCATTGGACCCATGGATACGACACTGCGCAGAGTTCAACGTAGAATGAAAATGAGTAATACTGACGTTCAGATAATGTAAGACAGATGCTCTCCTCATATCAAATATAATACATCGCGCGCATCAATAAATATTATTTAGTTTACAGTGTTTATACGCAGTGTTTTCGATATATGAGGTAAGTGTGATAGAACTATATTTATTACAACTTTTATAAATAATAGTAAATACTAATGAAACTGGTTTAGTCTATGAAATAAATTAGCATCGTCATAACATATGAGAATAACAACTGGTCATAATAAGTGGCGTTATAATTAATTCCATAAGGAATTTTTAAATTACAGTGATTTTATTGTTTTACTTTTGCTTTTGGCGGGACAAGAAATAGTGACAAGGGCCTTAGTACGGTAAGAATGTGCATTTGAATCGATTCCACTCGATTTCTATGTAACGAATCTCGTATTGAAATATTCGCATTTTATTAGAAAAAAAAAATGAAATTTAGGAAACATTTTCTTTCTTAGAAATCGCTGTCGAAAATTCCGTGGTGCTGAATAATAATAATGATAGTAAAACAATTTTTATATTAGCACAACAGCTATTACATGCCACAAAAATGTAGTGTACCACTACCAATTAATTAAAACTAATAATATACAGGGTGTCCCGTAATAACGTGCAAAAAATTTAACTGTAGATTCTCTGTCGAAAATTAAGAGAGAAAGAAAAATACGAAATTTGGAACGTCTCGGTTACTCATCAAAAGGGATTTAACGAAATTATTGTAGAATTAAGGAGTGGAATTAACTATCCTTCTAGAAATTTTGTAAATATCTTTCTGCCTGCTATTTTTTTTCAATTAAAAAAAAAACTGAACATTATGATTCATTTAGAAACTTTCCTATCCCTTGAAAACATTTCGTAAAATCGACCATTTTTGAGAAAAATATTAAATTACACCTACCTGAGTGATCAATCAAAAGCGATGAGCATAATTATATTAGTGTAAAATACTAAAAGTAGACTATGTCAAATTACAATTTGACAATATTACGTTGTTTCTTGCCTTTGAAATAATCATATATAATCATTCCTTACTACTTAATATACAGGGTGGGGCAATAGTGCGTCGGACTTCGATATCTCGAGTTCTATGATAGTTAGAAAATTTTTAAAAAATTGCAAGTAAACTAGATAAAATAGTCTAATAATAGTCTATAACTGGAAATTATTTTCGAACATACAGGACGAGCCAAGACGAAATTACAGGACCAAACTGCCTTTTTAAAAAATGGAATGCTATGTATATCAGTACATTTTTTGAAGCCTCTTTCTAGGCTCTATTCCATCCTATATTAGCATTGAATATCTCCCAACCACTTGGATGTAATGAATTTTTGTTGTTGAAATAATGCAATATGCAGATGGATATTAAAAAAATCACCACAGTCACAATTATGGGTTTTAAGAAAAACTTATGTGAATACCAGTTACGAGACATCTAGTTAATGTTTTTGAATCATTTTCATTTCCTAAGAATGTACAGGGTGGCCAAAAATTATTTTTCAATTAAGAACATTTTAAATCGAATTTTCTCAATTTTTTAAATGTATTTTCGACGATGTGATGTAGAAATGAAAAACGAAAATTTTTTGTAAGTATTTCCCTAGGGCTAATTGCAACTAATTTCGTTTTATTGAGCAATAATTACAAAATTCAAAAATAAACTTAAATAGCTTATATCAGTACGTAATATTGTCAAATTATAATTGGACACCAGCCTACCTTTAGTATTTTGCGAAATTTTTTCAAGAGATAAAAAGTTTCTAAAGAATCATAATGTTTAGTTATTTTTTTTTAATTCAGAAAAAAATAGCAGGCAGGAAGATATTTAAAAAATTTCAAGAAGGGTATTTAATTTCAACGCTTTGTGTACATGTACAAGTGGATAAAATGATTTCGTTAGATGCTTTTTGATGAGTAACCGAGATGTGCCAAATTTCGTCTTTTTTCGATTCCGTTATTTTGAGATAGAAATTAAAAAACGTTTTTTGGCACACCCCTTTAAGGGGGTGTAGCTGGTCAGTTATTTTGAAAAATTTTATACGAAGAAGCCGTCTTAATTTTCGACAGGGAATCTACAGTTATATTTTTGCACGTTATTACGGGACACCCTATATACTCTTTATGCTATTTAGAATCTTTGTTTACTTATTATATATTATAATACAATGCTTAACAATAAACTTAGTGCATAAAATAACATAACATTATTTATATCTGAATTTGCAGTGATTTTTTAAACACAAGGACATTTTGATCTTGTTGTTTTATTTATAAATTCGGATAATTTATTGTATTCAGCCGCTCCCTTTTTGTTTTCATTAGGTTAGAAAAATTAATATTTATATGATTTCTTTACCTTGTGTATTACGATGTTGTATATTTGCTGACAAATATGTTGGTAGTAAATTATTGTGAAATTTATATAAAATATCTGTCCTTTACTTTATATGTTGTTTTGTTTTTATACTACTATGTCTACTGCATTTTAAAATGAATCGCATACTTACACCTATTCTGAAGTAGCTGCAGTTTAAAAATATTGGTATCATTACATGTGAAGCACCCTGTATATGGCCCATATACAAATTAAATTTTTTTAAATTTATTTTCCAAATTAAAGTAATAATGCATTTCATTTTTACATTTATTTAGTCATTTAATATTGAATATAGTAAAGTTACCAGAAATGAATTTTAAAATTACATACTTTTAAAGCAACATAAACGATATGTTTTTATGAAAGAATCCAACTAAAATAAGCCAAGCCATAATATTTGTTTACAATGGACACGATAAGCGTCAAGTACATCTGTTGCTTCCCATAGTGTGAAATCGCCTTTCGTTTTCTAACTTAAGCATGTAAAGGACAGAGGGATGGGAATTTTGGGACTAGAACGCTGCAAGTTTACGACGCACGTAGGCATTGTAATTTGGGGAATGTAAACAATCCAGAGCGCGGGACCAAAAGTCCGTATAGACTGTGACGTCATTTACAATATAAAAAGAAGACAATGCTGGTCAACATGGGATTGGAAGATAGACGGCACCTGAATTCAGAACCCTTTAAGCTACGTCGTGATCTTTTTTAGTTCTCCGAAACTCCTACACCTGCCTTAATATTCTACACTTCGTCGAGATTTTTTTAACTTGCCAAGCTTAAGAAATTATTTTGTGGTTATTTTCACGAATCCAGCCGTCTAAACTACAAACCAAACGACATTATGAACTACATCTTATTTTAACGAATTCTTCTCAGCCACCGACTTGTAGTAAACATCGAAAATTCTTGATGAAGGGCAATTGCCACAGCCTCGACTTGCTCGACGAGGACGTTAAACATGTAGAACCTGGGGGAGGGCATTCACTGGAGATATAACGCTATACAGAGCGACAAGTAATTCCTCTGGCATAAATTTCTAAAGGCGATAGTTTGTTATTTCGAGACTCTATTTTATTATTTGCAATTGCATTCATATTCTGGTTTCATCGGGGTGTAACAGGGAAAATTGGCGCATTTGTGGTATTAAAAGAACATTAGATTTTTTAAATGAAATATTAGCTTTGATTATTTTTTACAAGAAAACATTATAAAGTTTATTAGAATTTACTCAATTACTATTTCATTTAATTAAATTTCACTTTCTGAATATTTTACTACGAAAGGTTGCGTTTGCAAAATAACAAGTTTATATTCAAGAACTATATATTTAGAGTTATGCAATCACACAGTACTTTATCACACACTAGTCAGACTTCGTGTCAATTATTATTCTGCAGTTTTATAAAAGAAATAGTTGACTCTCGTGTCCAACACATCTCATGTAAGGTTTTTGACGAATGCTTTATATTTAAAGTACACTAGCAATATTTTCCTACTGCAACCACCAGGTTGTCTGATTGTTGACCATGTTACCTACAATAAAATATTATAGTTACATGAATTCGGCATATTATGCGTTAAGAAAGGTTTGAAACATTGACAACGGCCAATTGGCTGGTTCAGTTCTCAATAGAGTGTCGTTACAACGAGGGATGGTCAATATTTCAGGCACTGGTCACTTGTTCAATTGAAGGGTGATGCAACACCACTTTCTTACCTTTGCGGATTCTCGTCTTCGTATGGTTGACAGTCATAGACAATCTCCTGGCTGCTCTTCTATTTAATTACTATAGGGAGATTTCCCCAGCATTCTAAAAGATTTTACGTGAGTGTAAGTTCTCACCTCAGCAAGATTAATATGATTATCTGAACCATTGTTCATACTCTACTCTCAATCAATAAATAGTGTAGTTAATTAAAGGATATTTCCTCAACCTTCTCTATTATGATACATGAGTCTTTAATTCTCATTTATCATCTATATTCTATGATGCACAAGCATGGCATGATTCTTGTCCTCTGTTTTGCATTAGTCAATTTCATCATAGCTATTGCTAACAACTTAATTACAAATCATTATTGCCTAACGATTGCTAACAACCGTAATTATAAATTATTATTACTTAGCTATTGTTAACAACTTTCTTTAATTATAAACCATTATCTAGCGATTGCTAACAGCTCTAATTATAAATTATCGTTACCAGGCCATTGCCACAACTCTAATTACTATTAAAACAACACAGCATACTTTTATATAACTCAGTTCTTGTTATTGCATCAAACCACTCGGCATTTCTATAGTATGGTCATTACTATAGCGACGCAAATTTTCCTATTATAATATTTAGACAATTGTCTCAAATATTTGGATTATTTTTGATTTCATGTACGACTATTGTCGCATCATTTATTATGAAATAAAATGGTTTTTTATGACTATTTTTCCCATTCAATTGTTGTTTTTTTTTCCTATTTACCTTTCTAGTTATACAAGTAATAAACTAAATAAATGTTTTTATTTCAAAGAGAAATAGAAAACAAACTTCAACTATAAATGTACAGTATAATCTTGAATAATAAAATACCACATAAACAACATATATAATTAACTAGTTCTCTCAATGAATAGGGCGATTAATATTCTAATTCATATAGTATCAGACAGAAATAAGTAATATTAAACTTTATATGAAATAACCTGGGCAATTAAAAAGGGTTACGCCACACACAACGTAATTTGGATTCTAAACTAATAAAACTAGACGATCACGTAATTGGCCAATTTTATTTATTTATCCTTCGCGTAAATAAATAGGAATTAGTTTACTGGTGACATAATTACCAGTATTTTATGTGTAATAAAAGACACATACCCCATATATGTCTCACATATATATAAATACCACCACTACAGAAATTAGACAACCCCCAATTCCAAAAGCCAGAGGTTTGTGCGGAAGGAGGTTACACATTGCAAAACGCGGACGTACAACCATATCCTCCGACAGTGTCAGTGCCGGAGCCAGGGCTCGAACCCGGCAGCGCGATATCCGTTTGATTAATCGTGATTGCCACCTCGTACTTTAACCGAAGCGGCTATCGGCTAGACACAATATACAATATTCGGAATGGGATTTTATTATTGTGTTATAAATCGTTTTCCTAGTTATTAGTCCCCTGTGGATCTGCAGAAAAATGCGAAAAACGTAAAAGCACTGGGAACGCAGCAAAAAACATCGTCTCTCCCCTCGTTTTCGAGGGTGAGGAATACGATGATGACAATGGTTTACACCCCAATTTAACGCAAACCACCTCTTTATGTAAAAATCCACCCACATTCCTGTTCTTTGGGTCTGGGCGCGCGAGGTCTTTTCGGATCGGGATTTTTTGCTCAATTTCAATAAATTTAGCAACTATATATAGACCACGAGCCACCCTGCCCGACTTCAAGGGTTGAAACCACCTCCCCCCCCCCCCCCTCAAAACCGAAATACCTTCAAAAAGCTTCAAATCGAACAGAAATTGGTATACCCCCGTTGCCGAAAGCAAGAAACACGATGGTAGCAATATTTTCTCACCCACCCCTCCTAAACCACCTCCAAACGCAAAAACCACCCTTTCGCTTTTCTTATCTGGGCGTGGGCGTACGAGGACTTGTCGTATCGGTTTTTTTTGCTTAATTCCAGAAAATTAATCAACGACCACGCCACCTCACCCGATCCCAGGAGATGTTTTCTATTGTCACCATTGTAATCATCATACGTTATCAATCTTCTCGAAACTTTGTTACTTTGCAGCATTTTTAGTTTTAGTATTTCAAAAAGTGCAAATATCGCCGAAAAGGAGTTAAAAATTAATGTAGGAGGTGGCCGCAAGCTCTAATTGCTTTTGCCATTTCCGGAGAAGGATGCAACGGAAAAATTTGCGTTATACTGAGCTAACTTTAAGGGTATGTCCAAAAGTTGCTCAGCAATGAAAGAATGAGCACAATGCACTGTACCGAATCTTCTATTACAGCACATCGAAATTAAACACAAACGATAAAACGTATTGATTAGAAATAGTAATAAATCCAAAAGTATTTTATATTTTTAAACTTCTAAACTTAGCTGAAGTGTTTATCACAAAAGATACTAGAAATAGACATTTTATTGCATAACATTGATTAGATAAATAGATAATGTCTATACTATAACAATGTTACACGTTTCCTAATTCAGTTTTTTTTTTCAGCAAAACAATGGCTCTCTTTACGGGGTCCCTCTTATTGGACTTACTAGGTATAATTACAGCTCTTTTGGCTATACTCTATGCATACATCAAATGGTCATATCAATATTGGGAACGAAGAGGCGTGCCTTACTTGGAACCTACAATACCGTTCGGCAACTTTCAGAATCCTTCCAAAAGAGTTGTTTCCATCGGCGATGATGTGGCTAGAGTCTACAAAGAAATGCGAGTGAAAGGTAAGCACACAATAATAATTATAATGAAGCCAAATGCAAAAGCTAAGACAATCCGCCTCAATCTTTTCTCTCTAATCTGATCTGTAAGAAATATAGCTGAGCGTCATACTCCAGTCACTGTAGGTTTTAGTCGATAAGTAAAAAAATTGTTATTAAGATATTCTATAATAGCCCAAGCGTATCTGTCTAAAATCACCTATGTTTGGGTAAATCGGGTAGTATGGTAGATTTTCGGCTTAATCTCTCCTAAAAATCATAAGAAATGATAATTTCACTATGCGCTAGTTTGAAAACGTGGGCGTATATATATATATATATATATATATTATAATAAAAATTCACGCCCACGTTTTCAAACTAGCACATAGTGAAATTATCATTCATTATATATATATATACAGGGTTACTGGTAATTCTATACATTCTTTTGGAGATGTGATGGGGCATGAGCTAAGGAGTAAATCTAGCCCTAACATACATTATGCAAAACTCAATAGTTTTTAAGATATTTCAATTTTTTTGTTTTTCTCAAAAAAGTAGATCTTAATGTGTTAAAAGTTAATTTCCGAAAAATCTACTTGACATTTTTAAATTGTTTTTTACTGGATTACTTGTCCAATATTATAGATATCCGTTTGGAATGAAAAATATCGAGAAACATTTCGATCATGTGAACATTTAAAATAAAAACTTGTAAAATTTTTTTTTTAAATCAGTTATGAAATTTACCTATTAGGTTTTTCAAAAAAATATTAATGTAGCACGCGTACAAATTATTATAAAAACTTCCTTATTTCAATAGCTATCTAACTAAGTAGAAATGTTTAATGTACCCTTGATAGTTCTAATAAAAAATTAGTAAAGTTAATGCTGGTGGCGGAATTTATTAAACGATACCTTGGCCAGCGCGAAGCCCTGACTTAACACCCCTTGATTATTACGTATGGGGTCATATGAAGGAGATGGTCTATGCCACACCAGTCAATACTATAGAAAACCTTAGACAAAGGATAGTCGATGCTGCCCTACACATAAGGCATAATCTGACAACCAAAGTAATAAGGACGGAAATAAGAAGACGCTGCCGTGTCTGCATACGGAATAGGGGCTCCCATTTTGAGCAAGACATATAAAAAATAAAGTACAAATTTGAAATTAATGAAGAATTAAACTCTACTTTTAAAATGTTTTTTACTGTTTATCTAAAAATAAAATTCGTACTATTTGTGTTATTTTTACTAGTATTTTCTTAGAACTATTAAGGGTACATTGAACATTTGTACCTTGTTAGATAGCTATTGAAATAAGGCAGTTTTTATAATAATTTATACGCGTGTTACGTTAATATTTTTTTGAAAAAACCTAATAGGTAAATTTCATAGCTGATTTAAAAAAAAAAAATTTAAAGTTTTTAATTCAGATGTTCACATGATCGAAATGTTTCCAGATATTTTTCATTCCAAACGGATATCTATAATATTGGACAAGTAATCCAGTAAAAAAAAATTAAAAATGTTAAATAGATTTTTCGAAAATTAACTTTTAGGACATTAAGATCTACTTTTTGAGAAAAACAAAAAAAATTAAATATCTCAAAAACTATTGAGTTTTGCATAATATATGTTAGGGCTAAATTTACTTGTTAGATCATGCCCCGTCACATCTCCAAAGGAATGTATCGAATTACCAGTAACCCTGTATTTCTCTCTCTCTCTCTCTCTCTTGGATATGGCGACCTTAAAACAGAATCTATTTTGATACCACTAATATACCTTTTCCTTTTCAGGTTGGAAGCATGGTGGTGTATTCTTTACAATCAACGCTACTTGGATGGTCTTAGACTTGGATTTATTAAAGCACGTGATGACTAAAGATTTCCATCATTTTGTTGATAGAGTAACGTACTACAATGAAAGAGATGACCCGCTAAGTAAGAAAATCAGCACAATTTTAATTCGTATAAAGAGTGTGTCAATAAAAACTCCCAAGTGAAGTATTTCGGAAACTACTACAGATATTTGAGTTCTGTAAAAACCCATTGCTAGAACATGTAAATGACTTTAGTTTTGAATAGAAATAGTTTTTTAATATGTTAAGGGGTAGATGGCGCTGCGCTACAAAAATTTTTTGATGACAGGAAATTAGAAATGTTATCTATGTTGAAGAGAATTTAAATTCAATTAGATTTCGGTATATTTAGAAATTTGAGTTTAACATATTTAATAAAATTTTAGACGATGATAGTTCGTTTGAAACTTTCTTCAGTTATTGTGCAGATTTGAGAACAACATGTCGCATTTTGGTTATACTAGCATTAAAAATATCTATATTATTATATAATGAATCATAGTTGGAACGCATACGGTACACAGGAAAAAATAACAGCAAAGTTCTTGGAACAGGAAAATGGAACAGAGACGAATGCAAGCGAGTCGGCAAATTAGAAACATGAAATCTAATGCAACTAAGAATGTCAGGGCAGTCAAAGTGCCATTTAAAATCTTAAAAAGAAATACAAGAGAGTGGTACACCCGGCGTAGATCACTTAAGTTGAATCTAATAAGTCACAATGTGGAAAACCTGCCTCTGGATGATTTTCAGAACTTTTGAACCAAAGGTATTTAAGGAGACGTCTCTGAGGTTTTTCAGTGCTATATGTATGATTTTCATAACCAGGACTCCATACTATTGCAGCATATAGTCTTGACCCCACAAGTCAATTAAATTAAAGAGAAGTTTTAGTGTATTTTCGTTAAATTATTTACAATTACGAATAATGTACCTACATTTTTGAAAGAATTAGCGGTGATTTATATATGATTTACTTCCACGTAAAGTAGAAGTCTGTCTGTCTGTAACTTTTTTTTTGTGCGCACATTTACTCTGTAACCGTTTATGATATTGACTTGAAATTTAATACACTTATGTATTTGTAACGAGATCTGGAACTAGATTATATTTTGATCTAATTCCGTTAAAGTTTTCGGAGGTAAATGGTGTAGAAAATTCAATTGGGGTTTAGTGTGTGTATGAGAACCAAGGACTTCTAAATTTTGTTTAATTAGCCACCCCCTCTACTACCTTCCCTCTATTATTAAAGGGAATAAAATATTACATTGGGATTTAGTGTTCATAAGACTTGGATGCAAAATCTGGATGTGGAAGTAGTGATTCCTTGGGCAGCGGTTTTTAATATTACATATGTTATAAAGTTTCTCTTAATAGTTATTTATAAAAAAATATAGTTAAATTAAATGAAATAAGATCAATTATTATTAGCGGGAAGAAAGTACTTCCAGGCTGTTGATTTAATCGAGGTTGTTTAAGGGGTTAAAGACAAAACATCGCTAGACTTCCGTTTCTTTGATGACGATGTAGAGAACCCATAGTCGAAAATTGACATCCACAAAATTCACACATTAATTCGTTTCTTTCACAGTATAAACTCACATACCTTCTCAGGGAATACATGTAAAAGTTTTCGAATAATTTTCACAAGAAAACATATTACCAAACTTCAAGTGTGCTTTTAGAGAGCGGAATATTAATACATAATATTTTTAGTCGGAAACTCCTCTATAAAATCCTTATTTTACTCTAAGGAATGTAACCAGACTGCAACCAACAGCTACTCTCCGGGCTATGTGCCCCGCCGAGCGCTGAATTATAAGTTACAAGTCTGGCGCATTAAGTGTAATAATTGCATATTACCATCAAAACGCTAATGCTTCGATTGCAACAAACACCAGCCGAAAGACCTTAAGTCCTACTTAAAGGAGGATCAGTCAAGGAGGCGGGGCACATAGCCCGGAGAGTAGCTGTTGGTTGCAGTCTGGTTACGTTCCTTATAGTAAAAATAAGGATTTTATAGAGGAGTTTGCGACTAAAAATATTATGTATTAATATTACCAAACTGTATTTAAATCTATTATTAACTTAATTTATGAATCCGCGTATAAATCTAATTTGTCTATATTATTTCCACGTCTAGTGGAAGTATGGTAACGCAAAAAAAATATTTTTTTTTTGTTGAAATAGACTTAAAATATCATAAAACGTCGAGATTTTAAATTTGAGCAAAAAAAAAAATTCCTGTCTGTCGGTCTGTTTGTAATTTCTTCTGTGCGCACGTTTACTCTGGAACCGTTTATGATATTGATACTTGAAATTTGGTACATTTGTGTATTATAACGAGATCTGGAACTAGATTATATTTTGATCTAGTTCCGTTGAAGGGTCCGGGGGTAAATGAGCTAAGTAAGGGTAAATAGGCAAATCAAGCAGGTAAGAGTCCATAAAATTACAATTTAGGGCATGAATGAAAAGTTAAGGTCTTAAATTTTTTTGGCATCGACCGCCATCACCCCCAATATCACCACCTCCATACTATTATGAAAGAGAGTAAAAAAAATTAAAATGTGATTTAGTGTGTATACAAGAACGAAACGGATCAAAAATCTTTTTTGGTGTTAACTACCCCCTCTACCACCCCCATTGCCACTCCCACCCTATTATTAAAGGGAGTACAAAATTAAAATTTGGATTTAGTGTGTGTAGGAAAACCAAGGGCAACTAAAATTTATTTTGACATCAGTTACTCCACCATTGTTGAAGGGAATAGAAAATTAAATTGGGATTTAGTGTGTATTAGACTTGGATACAAAATCTGGATGTAGAAGTAGTGATTCCTTTGGCAGCGGTTTTTTATATGATATTCAATACTGACTGTGGTAAGGTTAGTTACTGAGGCAGGACTTTTTTTTATTTTCTCGTAAGAAAACATTTCCATATACAAATATTCTTGTATCTCTAAATGATTAAAATGTTTAATTCACCTCCAGATGATACCGACATGATCGGCCAAACACGTGAGCGTAACGTTCAGTGTTTGCTGTTTTTGGAGACCTCTTCATTATCTGTTATTTATGTTATATCTTTGCAGGTTGTCATCTCTTTGCTGTTGGTGGTGCGAAATGGAGGAATCTAAGGATGAAATTGTCCCCAACTTTTACATCTGGTAAAATGAAGACCATGTTCCAAACTGTGATAGATTGTGGATTAGTTCTCGAAAAGTACATTGAACAAGTCGACAATAAAGAATGTATGGACATTAAAGAAGTTTTAGGTAAGAGATATAACATACATGATTTTCCCATTTAAAATCTGGATCTGAGACTAGCCCTAGGTATTTTATGGTGTGGCAACACTATATACACAGTCGTTCGTTTATTACAATGGGTTTAAGTACAAGGGTTATTCTAACTTTAGTTGCGGAAAAGGAGATATATTTAGTTTTTTTAATGTTTAGCTTAAGAAAATGGGTGAGTAGCCAGGTTTTTAATGTTCTAATTACCGTAGTACATACTACGAAACGGTCAGTCTAACGGTCGGTTCTTAGGCTCTCGTGCCGGTATCTTGCTCGAGTTCTAAGGGGATTACCTTTTCGATGAAGTTCTGCACCGGGACGTCTTGTGTTTATCACCCGCGCTCTATGTTGCTGTCACACACAATTTGGTAGTTTCCGTTTGTGTAATTAATTAAAGAAGATTTCCTCAACATTCTATGATATTTTACGTGAGTGTAAACTGTCATTTACAAGTCAATTAATATGACTATATGGCGATCGTTACAATTCTACTTTAAAACAAATTAACAATCATTATGTTGGCCATTGCCACAACTCTAAAGACATTCAAAAATAACACGGAGATTCTATTGCATAATATGGGTCTTGTTATTTGCATAACCGGCTCTGAAGTATATACAGTATGGTCATTACTGCAGCAACGTAAACTTCCCTATATGATATTTAGACAATTGTCTTAAATATTTAGAATGATTAACTTCATGTTTGTCCATTTGCTTCTGCTTTTTCGTTCCACTTTAGCTTTCTGGAAATATAAGTAATAAACTAAATAAATGATAATGATTTAATTTCAATCAAACAGAATTTAAACCAAACTTTAACCATAAATTCACAGTAGAATATAGCGTAGTAAAGTAAAAAATAAATAAAATAAATGCTTAACGAGGTTTAAAAAAATTAATAAAATTTACAAGATATTTAAATTAAACATAACATAACATTAAAAGTCATAGGTGAATAATATCAGATCTGGTAGGAAAGCGTGATATCAAACTTTGCAAAAAGAACTTGGGTAGATATAAAAGGATTACTACAAGCACAACGTAATTTGGATCCTAACTTTGTTAAACTAGACGATCACGTAAACGGCCAATATGTTTGTTTTTCTTGATATAAAATTGAGATAAATAATTACAGGGTAGGACTAATGTGTTCTTGATTGCTTGACGATCAGAATTTTTTTATTAGTACAGAGGGGAGGATCGGGCCTCTTCAAAATTCAGGCAAGTTCAAATCTTCGAGTATTTTGCCCCAAGATTAAATATAGGTTTATAAATAGTTTCAATATTAATTCATATGAACCTGCGTTTGGTGGTATTTAAATATCGATTATAATTATTTGAGAGAGAATCAAGGAAAATATCTAGATTGAGTACTTGCGCGAAAATGGCTTTTTTTTAGAGCTGTTAAAATATCACCACCTCTGCTGAGTCCAATGTCTGCATATCTGCATCTGGTCCTATATACGTTTTCTTTTTCCATTTTAGGCTGTTTCTCCACGGATGTTATTGGGTCTTGCGCGTTCGGCCTAGAATGTAACAGTTTCAGTGAACCTGACGCTCAATTTAGGAAGTACGGCAAAAAAGTTTTGCAAGTGACCAAGCTGCAGAACATAAAATTTGCTTTTTGCATAAATTTTCCCAATCTTGCTCGATCTCTTGGAATGACAATCATTCAAAAGGATGTTAGTGATTTTTTCATGAAGGCAGTGGAAGATACTGTTAAGTACAGAGAAAAAAATAATTATGTAAGGAAGGACTTTCTACAGTTGCTTATCGATACTAAAAGCAGTACGGATGGGAAAGAAAATGGACACGAGGGTAGGTATAAATTGTATAAAGGGTATAGCAAAGTACTTTCGCATCGATTTGTTCTTTTCTAAGTAACATTTGCCCCAAAATGTAAGTTATTTTTAGAAAAAAAAATTTGTAGGCGATGGAACTTCTTTGACGATGAACGAAATCGCAGCCCAATGTTTCGTGTTTTTCCTTGCTGGTTTCGAAACAAGCTCCACTACTATGTCTTTCGCGTTGTATGAATTAGCAAGTCACCAGGATTTGCAGGAAAGAGTCAGAAAAGAAATTAATGAAGTTTTGGCCAAACACGATAATCAAGTTACATACGACTCACTCAGCGAACTGAAATATATGAAACAAGTTATTGATGGTAAGTACAAAAATATGGGATTGTATAGTAAGCTATGCGCTCATTCTGTCATACTTGGAAAATATGGAGAGAAATAAAAGCTCTTTACAGATGTGCAAATCTGCAAAATCATAGTCAAGATGTATATAAGTAATTTCCTTGTAATATACAGCGTGTCTCACTTTTCACCACTGCATCTCAGTATCTCGACCATTTGTTGATCGGTTTAGATCAAATTTTGTATACTTCATGTGCTTCAGATTCTGATTAAAACTTGTTTTGGTAATTCTAAAGGAGAACGGGAACCTCGAATTCTTGCGTGATTTTTTCAGGATACCTTATTTTGAGGTCGTAGAACACGAATCTGAAATTAATTTTGCGTGCGTACAAACCGTTTGTCAAAAAAAAAAATTCTGAAAATTTTTCTTATGACACGCACTTTTTCATGCACCTATTTATACACCAACAGCACTTGTATATCGCCTTTTTCCGTATTAAGATCACACTATGGCCTTTATAGAACAATAAACCCTTCACTTATGGTAGAAAACTCACTTTCCTTTGCATAAAAATCAGAATTTTATTCAACGAAATTGTGTTAGATGAACCTCCATCTGTCACTTGATTACATATATTTATATTTGCATGCGTTGTTTGCGCATGTGTGCAAGGCTTGGTGTCTAAAGGCACGACGGGTCTGGTTATGCGACGTTATTTTTCCAAACACATTCGCGACCGGTCGACGCTTAGCAAGAGATTTCGAAGCGTCGACGGGCGCGAACGTGTCTTGAAGGGCAAGGGATATATAATAGTACTTAGCACCTTAGTAAATCTGGGGCAGACGGCGTTAAAGTATTATTTATAAACATAAATCAAGACACGTTCGCAGCCGGTCGACGTTTCGAAATCCGCGTCGTTTAGTATTTCTGTTTTTTCGGCAGAAGAGGGGGATGTTCTATAGAATGACCCATACCGGTTTCAAAAGGAATATTAATTTAACATTGAAAACGTGAAAAATCGCCTCATGATATCGGTCAGTGTCGGTACTTTAGACACAAATTTGTAAATGCATGCACATAGGGTTGACAGTTGTATAGTTTTCAGTAGCTGTTTTATGATGTTTTACAAACTATCTTTTTTTTTATTAAAGGAAAATAAGTTTTTTGCCATAAGTGAAGGGTTTATTGTTCTATAAAGGCCATAGTGTGATCTTAATAAGGAAAAAGGCGATTGGTGCTGTTGGTGTATAAATAGGTGCATGAAAAAGTGCGTGTCATAAGAAAAATTTTCAAAAATATTTTTTGGACAAACGTTCGTATGCACGCAAAACTAATTTCAGATTCGTGTTCTACGAGCCCAAAATAAGGTATCCTGAAAAAATCACGCAAAAATTCGAGGTTTCCGTTCTCCTTTAGAATTACCCTTGTTTTAATTTTTTTTTCGAAATTAAATACGCCTACTATGATCAAAAGAAATTGACAAAAATTAGGAATTTATATCAGCGATTGAGATAGGGTTTTTGGAATCTTGTTTGGCTCGATCTAAAACCACTGTATACCAAATTTCGTTAGAAAATATTCATTCCTTTACAAAAAAATCATATCTAAGATTTAAATAATAATCACCCTACTATTCCAGTTATTTATTGTCAGATATTTACATGACTTGGTAGTCGTGTAATAACTCTATCTAACTCAGTGCTAGTCGTCGGCAAGTAGCTGGGAGAATAGCTGTTTCGGTAAAAAGAAATTTGAAATCCATAGCCTACTTTGTGAGATAAATCACAAAAACCTGAAAATAGGAAAATCACAAACGATTATAGTTTTCTTATTTGAGGAGATTCGAAAAAAGTTAAGATATTATTTTATAGACTTGCTAGTGTCAGGGTCATCCAGGTGCCTTAAAGAAAAAACCATATTTTCCGGATTTGCAGAGTTTAGACACAATTTATTTACATCGAACCACTCTTTGGACAATCCTTGTAACTCATGACATCTTGCCAGAACCTCAAATAGATTGTCTCAAGAATAAGGAAAAGTGGTGTCATCAGCGAATAGAACAAAATTTGCACTCGTACATAGAGGCAAGTTATTAATAAAAAATTAAGAATAATACTGGCCCCAGAATGGAACCTTGGGGTACACCGACAGTCATTTCTAATTCATATGAGACATCACTAATACCATTGAGGAGATACGAAAAAAGTTAAAGGGATGAAAGTTGATGGCAAAAACAATAAGAATAATAATGTGTATAAGAAAATTCGAGAGACGCAGTTAGTTTTAACACGCTATTGTGCAAAAATGAAAAGAACGAATCTCAAAGTAGGCCATGACACCATTATTTCCTTTTATTTTTTCTCTCTCCAACGATATAAAACATGTCACAAAAACTTTAACTGATAGTGTCAATATTTAATATTTTACGAAAACCACAAGTCATATCATTGAATCGTAAGAATCAGTTATGCCATGATTAGTGAAAAACAATGTATACAGTTATTAACAAATTTGAGAGATTGTCACGCTTGTATGTTGCGTTGTCGAGTTTTAAGACAAGTTTTATATCAGAAATTATGGTGCATACCAATAATAACAAATTCAATATGATTAGCATTTATTGTCAGTGCAATTTTGACGCTGAGATGGCAGTCACAGTTTACGGAGATATATTTCCAGATGCCCCGCAACCAAATCGAACTATGTTTATTAGGAAGTTAGTTCAAAATCTAGAAATGCAAGGTTCATTTTCAAAAAAAGTAGTAAGGGTTGGGCATGTTGGATAATGTAATAAAAGTTAATAGAGTTAGAATTATGTTAATCAAAATGAAGAAACTTCTTTGAGACAAATTCAGAGAAACTGTTGCATAAAAAAGACAGTGCAAGAAAAATATTTTGAAATAAAACGGATTTCGATTGCTACAAAATGAGGAAAGTTCAACATTTAAATGAGGGAGATAAGCCGAGGAGAGTAAGATTTTGTAGATGGTTGTTAAATAAAGAAAAGGATAACCCGCTGATATGTAGTAAAATTCTTTGGTCGGACGAATGAAATGTTTCTAATAATGGATTTTTCAATAAAAATATGCATTATAACTGGACACGAGAAAATACACATTGATGCAGAGAGACTGCTTTCCAAGAAAGACTTTCTATGAATGTTTGGGTGGGTCTTTTAGGAACTAAAGTAATTGGACCTTATTTTTATAAGGGCAAATTAGCCGCTCGTAGATACCTTAATTTCCTAACGAATTTCAAGTTTTCTTTATGAATTAGCAGTGGCAGAAAGATTAAATTAATCATATGGGGTTCCATCTCACACTGCTGTAGTATGGACAAATTATTTAGATCAAGTTATGCCAGATAGCTGGATGGGCACTAATGGACCCATTTTATGGCCACCCCGATCACCAGATATTACTCCCTTGGATTTTTCGTCTGGGGTTACATTAAATACAAGGTATTTTAAATTGCCCCTAAAAATATTGAGGACATCAAAACCAGAATTAGGAACGCATATGAGGCAATTAATTACTCCCGAAATGATCCAAAATGTAATGCGTGAGGTGTCTTGTAGAGCAAGTTTGTGTACTAGAATGCATGGTGCACAATTTGAGCATTTGTAGTTTTAACTTTTTTCGCATCTCCTCAATGGTATTGGTGATGTCTCATATGAATTAGAAATGACTGTCGGTGTACCCCAAGGGTTCCATTCTGAGGCCAGTATTATTCTTAATTTCTATTAATGACTTGCCTCTATGTACGAGTGCAAATTTTGTTCTATTCGCTGATGACACCACTTTTCCCAATTCTTGAGACAATCTATTTGAGGTTCTGGCAAGATGTCATGAGTTACAAGGATTGTCCAAAGAGTGGTTCGATGTAAATACTTTGTGTCTAAACTCTGCAAAACCGGAAAATATGTTTTTTTCTTTAAGGCACCTGGATGACCCTGACACTAGCAAGTCTATAAAATTTTTGGGAGTACATCTAGTCCCAAACTTAAAATGGGAGGCATATACAAGTAATCTGGCCTCCAAGTTATGTAGTAATATTTATTTATTAAATACATTATCTAATGTAGTGTCCACGAACGTGTTAAATTCAGCATATTTTGCATTGGTGCATTTTTTTATATCATATGTAATAGTCGCATTTCTCGTCTTCAGCGTAGGTCCATTTAGAATTATATCCCGGTTAGGTATCCGGGATGACTGTAGGAGCCCTTTTGTACTCCACAAAATCATGACTTTCCATGTATGTATATATTTGTTTAAATTTTGTAAAAACCCATCAGGATAAATACAAATCCCATCAAGATGTTCACAATTATCTAACTAGAAATAAAAAAAGATTTATCCACAATTTGTAAGGTTAAAAAAATGCTAAAATAGTCCTAATTTTATGGGAGTAAATTTTTTTTAATGCGCTACCAGATGCCATAAGGTGTTTAAACACTAACTTATTCAAATCTAAGTTAAAAGAATATCTGATAAGTAAATCTCTTTCTACTTATGATGAATATTTACAAAATGATTTCTCTGGCATGTAAATTTTTTTTTTAATAACTGTGATGTTATTTTGCATTGTTTGTGTTGGTTAAGTATGTACATAATTTGTTGTCATTTTGAAATATTATAATTCTTATTTTCATATGTTTATAAAAGGGGGCCAGCGTAGGTGCGTCTTTACTATGTACATACTTCGGTATGCGATGTAAAGCAACGTCAGGCGCAGTTAGTAGTTGGATGGGTGACCATTCTCCAACGGAAACCGCGTCCTTGCCTCACACATCTTCCAGCGGCTTGTATATCAGTGTATGCGCGGAAGCTATACAACCTTAGGCGAGGGTTGTATAGGAGATATACCACCCTTCGGAGGGGACGTAAAGCCGTCGATCCCTTGTCTATTAAATGTTAGGCAAGTAAAAGATCCCTACTCTTCTTAAGGGAAGAGGTTCGGCAAAATTCCTGGTTGGGGGTAGCTCGTCTACAGGCGTCGGTGTTAGGTCTCACTAGCGGAAATAGGCCGACGTTAAATAAATGTATTAAAAAAAATTCCTTCCGCCACAAAATTTTTCGTATTCAGTGATTTAAATTTCTTCTACAGAAACTCTACGAATGTATCCGCCAGTTCCGTTCATAACAAGAGAATGTGTCGAGGATTACAAAGTTCCAGATGAAGATGTTGTCATAGAAAAAGGCACCAATGTATTTATTTCCATTCTTGGAATCCATTACGACGAGGAATATTACAAAAACCCTAAGGTTTTTGATCCGGAGAGATTCAACGAAGAAAACAAAGCTCAGCTGCCTCACTACGCTCATTTGCCTTTCGGAGAGGGTCCAAGGATATGCATAGGTAAGTGAAATACGTGACAAATTTTAAAACCTAATTAGAATTAAAAAGTACCTCTTTCATCTTCTATACAATAATTAATATCAGGCATACATAAGTAAAATCAAACTTGAGGGCATTTCTAATGTTGACGAAAGCCGTATAAAATTCTACGACGAAGAAATAGTTTCCATAACCTTTAATAGACTCGAATATTACTCTCAAGTACTGCATTCGTTTCCCATTTCCCAATCACGATATGATTGATGATTTTAATATCTAATTATCTATACAGGGTGTCCCACCAGGAACTGCATCGATAGATAACTTGCTTTTTTAAATGGAATACCCTATATATTTTAGTTTTCGAAGGAGCATAAAATTCTAAGTAAAAAAAACATACCCTATGCCTAAACTCAGCCGTTTCAGAGATAATTGATATAAAAAAATGACAGATGTAATTTTTTTACAATAACGTTTATAACTTTTTTCATGTAAAAGATACTCATTTGCTTTTTGACATGTAGAAAGAACACAAGAAGAGCTGCTCTCCACAATTGAGTTGCATTCAATAATAGGATATCAAGTGTTCCATTTTTGACGTTACATTTTGTAAACTTCAAACCATGAAAACCTGTTTAGGTCAAACATGCTATATTTTTTTAGATCAAAATATGTAAAATTAAATTCCTCTTTTTCTGATATAAGCATTCTGGGGGTTTAAGTTACAACTTTTTGAAATATTTCCTTAGACATTCATGAATTGTTAGTAAAATTTCTACCAAATTAGCCATGATTAGAAACAGTAACCAGTAACAGTAATTAGTAATGTCAGTTATTCTCTTATGTCAAGAAATACCAGGAGATCCCAAATTTTGGGTAGTTGTTAGTTGTCTTAAAAATAAGATATTCCTATCTACATTCTGCAAGTGTCAGAACGTTGTTTCAAACTCGAAAAAGGGGTAAATTAACGCCCTTTTGGGGCAGTTTTCGATTTTATAATTTTTTGGACCCTTTAAACTGTAAATTAAGCGACGCAAATGTGGTCTTTATACAGGGTGTCTCGCCGGGAACTGAATCGATCGATATAGAGAAAAGTACGCATCAGAAAATTTTGAAAATTTAGATAATTACTAATGTCGGTGTGGCCAATTCAACTAAAATAATTACAAGCAGCTGGCTCTTCCGCTTATACCGGAAGTCCATACCAACTTGCTTATTTCAAATGGAACACCCTATATATTTTAGGGTTTACGAAAAGAGTATAAAATTCTGAGTCGAAAATATGTAGCATATCCTATACCTAAGTCGTTTCAGAGATATTTGACATTTTATAGAAAATTTGACAGGTGCAACGGTTTGCAAGAACCGTTATAACTTTCTTCGTGTAAAAGATCCACATTTGCTTCTTATCACATAAAAAGAACACAAGGAGAACTACGTTCTACAACTAAAATAAATTCAATAATATCATACCAAGTGTTCCGTTTTTCGCGTTACATTTTGTCAACTTCAAACCGCGAAAACTTGTTTAGGTCAAATGGAACACCCTGTATTTTTTACATCAAGTTGTGTAAAATTGAATTCTCTTTTTTCTGATATTGGCACTGTGGGGGTTAAAGTTACAACTTTTTGAAATATTTGCGATTTTATTAGAAATTCATGAATTGTTGTAATCATTTCATCAAAATAGCCATGATTAGAAACAATCAGTCATTATCATATGTCAAAAAATGTCAGCACGTTTAAATTATACCCACGAAGACTTTTTAAATTTGTTTATTATTTATGGGGAATGTGATAAAGTAATATCAAGAACTTGCAGCACATTTGCTACTCGATATCCAGAAAAACGGAAACCGTCACCAAACACTGTAGAACGCATACTGGAAAATTTTAAAAATTATGGCTCTGTCAAGGTAAAAATGCAAAGAAGAAAGCCTATTGTTGATGACGAAAACATTGAAATATTCATTCTGGGATATTTTCATGCATTTCCAAGGATGTCATTAAGACAACTGCTCTGGAATCGGGACTATGCAAGGATTCAATTCACAGAATCTTATTAAAACATAAGTTTCACCCGTTTTCATTCCATATGGTTCAAGGATTAAAAGAAACAGATTTCCTAAGAAGACAGAATTTTTGTGAGTTTATTCTATTAAGGTCTGAGGGTCACGATTCTTATTTGGGAAATATTATATGGACATATGAAGCAAAATTTACTAAAAATGGACTTTTTAATAGACACAATTCGCATTATTGGAGTGACTCAAATCCTCATATGTTCAGAGAGCGTAACTTTCAGGAAAGTTGGCAGTTCAATGTTTACTGTGCCATAAGAAACGTTAGAGTGGTGGCATTACAATTTTATCAGGAAAATTTAAACAGTAAATTAAATTTTCTCTTCTGCTAATATATATAGGTAAATTTTTGTTTTTTTTTTAGGTGAAAGATCTGAATATCTTACAAAATTTGAATAATAACTATTTAGAAAATTTACCTCTCTCCGAACATAGAAACATTTTTTATCAGCACGACGGTGCTCCCCCACCTAATGCATACTTAATTAATAATTATTTACAAGAAACTTTTTATGATCAATGGATTGTCAATAATGGACCTATCTTATGGCCTCCTCGCTCGCCCGATTTATCAGTTCTGGATTATTTCATTTGGGGATCTAATAAAAATAAAGTTTATGAGAGCCCATTAACAACCATTGAAGATTGTATGCAAGGAGTAAGAAATGCATTTCAAAACATATCACAGGATTTAATTAGAAGTGCTACCCATGAGGAACTAATCCGAAGGTGCGAAAAATGTGTCGAGGTTCGAGGGCGAAATTTTGAGCAATTATTAAATTAAAATGAAATCATATTTTCAATTGATCTTATCTCTGCTATTTTAGTTCATGTCATATCTTCAATTCGATTAATACGCATGTTACAATGTTAGTGTTATTTTGCGTTTTTGTGGATATCGAGTAGCAAATGTGCTGCAAGTTCTTCATATTACTTTATCACATTCTTCATAAGTAATAAACAAATTTAAAAAGCTTTCGTTATTATAATTTAAACGTGCTCGCATTTTTTGACATAAGATAATGACTGATTGTTTCTAATCATGGCTATTTTGATGAAATTATTACACAATTCATGAATTTCTAATAAAATCGCAAATATTTCAAAAAGTTTTAACTTTAACCCCCACAATGCTAATATCAGAAAAAAGGGAATTCAATTTTACACAACTTGACGTAAAAAAACACAGGGTGTTCGATTTGACCTAAACAAGTTTTCGCGGTTTGAAATTGACAAAATGTAACGCGAAAAATGGAACACTTGATATGATATTATTGAATTTATTTCAGTTGTAGAACGTAGTTCTCCTTGCGTTCTTTTTACGTGACAAGAAGCAAATGAGGATATTTTACACGAAGAATGTTATAACGGTTCTTGCAAACCGTTGCACCTGCCAAATTTTCTATAAAATGTCAAACATCTCTGAAACGGCTAGGTTTAGGATAGGATATGCTACATATTTTCGACTCAGAATTTTATGTTCTTTTCGAAAATCCTAAAATATATAGGGTGTTCCATTTGAAATAAGCAAGTTGGTATGGACTTCCAGTATAGCGGAAGTGCCAGCTGCTTGTAATTATTTTAGTTGGATTGGCCACACCGACATTAGTAATTATCTAAATTTTCAAAATTTTCTGATGCGTACTTTTCTCTATATCGATCGATTCAGTTCCCGGTGAGACACCTTGTATTATTAACATTCAAGAAATCTCCACATAAATTTTCGTGATGTTACGACCACCCCCCTCCCCCCCGCAATTCATATGTATGTATGTTTTATGACCAAAAATTGATTTTGGGGAAATTTTGGGTGAAGGTGGCTCATAGTACGTACAAATAGCTTGTCACATTTCAAGTCAAAAGCCCCATTAGTTTGGCTACAATGCAATTTTTTCGAAAATTTTACGAAGTTTTTAAAACGCTGTAACTCTATGGCCGTTTATCGTACGACAATTTTCTCCCAGTCAAAATGTAGGTTTTTTAATGTACTTTGGGGTGATATGATTAAAGGAATTTTTAATATAAAAATTCCATCCATTTTCGGCCATTTACGGCATACATGTATTTGCGCGCAGTGATTTTCTGCTGCACAAGGTACATATAACTATTTGTATAGGTAAATATAACTCGTGTGCCCTATAAAACATTAAAACATATTTGTTAATAAGTATCCAGAGCTGATCCAAGACGTCCGTCATAATTTCTATAATGACAACGCATATGTCGAGAGTATAAAATTTTGTGGACAGAGAGTAATAGCCGCTCATTGTGGTTGTTTCATCAAAAATAAAAAAAACATGAGGCTTACTAAGGTATGAATGTTTCGGAAAACTGATTAAAGAAATGTTGTAATTGATGTCAAACTGTCTGTACCACCAACTGAGGATGCGGTTGATTATCTTATGAACATTTTTATCAAATTCGTAAAGAACTAAGGATGCAATTGATTTCGGCTGGTGTAAAATGGAAAATGGACTGATGCCAAAAACTAGACAAACCACTCGTTCCAGAAGATTTGTTAAAAATCTTCGCCTGTGATTGTAAAGCTGGGTGCAAAACGAAATCTTGTTCGAATCGAACCCAGGACTTTTGGGTGAGGGGCAAGTGCGCTTACCTCTCGACCATCAGTCATATTGGCATATATTTCCATAGTATATGATTTTAATGTGTTTTTCGGTTAATATTTCTTTTAATTTTTTAATTGTTAATATTTAGTAAAGACTAAATCCAGTCCTGTTTCCCCCTTTTCCATCTGTATCTGACTAGGTAGACCATGACAATATTGAAGGATATTTGTGTAGTTTTTTAAATCATATTTGGTTTAATCTGTGATGGATATGTTAAAATTTATATTTTGTTTTTAGGTGAGAGATTTGGAATAATGCAAACAAAAGTTGGATTAACATGTATTCTGAGAAACTTCAGAGTTACAGTAAATGAGAAGACTCAAGTTCCCCTAAAAATGGACGTTAAATCATTCCTTTCTGCTGCCGAAGGAGGTATATGGTTAAATCTGGAAAAAATATAAACTTTATGTTATAATTATAATCGGTATTATTCTATCATCCTTATTTCTTTTATTTGTTTACTATTAATATGTTTTTTTCGTACTAAGTAAAAAAAATTGAAATATGTTTTATACTATCGCTGAAAAGATAACAAATAAAATATTTTTTTAATGAATTATTGTAGCCTAATACTTTTATTGTTTATTTTTTTACTAACGAAAACACTATGTTGAGATTTCACCGAAAGTTTTATTATTTTCAATATTCTATTTTAGATTTATAATCAGCGTAACAGCTTATCGTACACGAATATTTAAAAAACAATAAACAATAATCACAACAAATTATTAAATACCATTAACGCTTCTAATAATGGTTTTGACCCCTATTCAAATCGTTAACTAAAGAATATTAGAACATGACGTCAATTAAACGTATCAGCAAATACCACTTCTTCAATAATCACTAATTTGTACCAAGTCATTAATGAAAACAAGAATGATAATGGACCAAGATTAGATCCCTGGCGTACTCCAGAAATGGCAATGAATTGTTTAGAATCGAACCCGTTGTAAGATAGATTCTGAATTCTGTTAGCCAATAAGCGCTATAAGAGATTCGTAAAAATCAAAAGTTATACAGCTTAATGAATATTATTCTGTTGTTGATACGATCAAAAGCTTTGGCATAGTCAGTATCTATATATATATATATAGCGCCAATCTGACCATGAGTATCGAGTGCAGATACCACATGTTGGGAGAATACTACTAAATTTGTTATGGTGGAACGGCTTTCCATAAGTCTGTGTAGGTGTGGTGGAACACCCTGTAAATTTTTCAACGATGTGATGTAGAAATGAAAAATCAACATTTTTTGTAAGTACTTCCCTAGGGCTAATTGCAACCAATTTCGTTTTATTAAGAAATAATTACAAAATTCAAAAATAAACTTAAAAAAGAGGTTTCTTCAAATAACTCAGTAGAAAAAATTATAATAAATGTTCCGCATGTTGCCCATTTTGATTGGTACACATCTCCATGTGCTTTTGAAATGAGGTTCCCACTGTTCCCAAAACTGCCGGTGTGATAGATGTAAAGGAAGTTATTATTCTTTACTTCATATTTTGTACTGCTGTTGGTGTGTCTCTATAAACAATTTCCTTCACGTATCCCCATAAAAAGAAGTCCATTTTTGTAAGATCTGGGGATCTGGCAGGCCATTTAGTGGGTCCATTTCTTCCAACGCATTGATTAGGGCAAGTATTATTTAAGTGCTCTAACTGCATTTAAATAATGTGCTGAAACTACATCCCATTTCGAATCCTTTCACGGAGATTTACCAATAACTGTGACAAATAGTTTTCTAAAAACTGAAGAGAAATAGCGCCAGTCAATGTACCATCAGAGAAATGTGGTCCTATTACATGTTCTCCAATAATTCCTCCCCAAACGTTTATAGACCATCTGTGTTGGTTATCAATTTGCATAAAAAAGTGAGGATTTTCCGAAGCATAATACTAGTGGAAATTGTGCCTATTAACAAATCCATTTTTATGAAAAGTTGCCTCATCACTGAATAAAACAGTATTGCAGAAGCTGACATCATGTTGCATTTCACCTCTGGCTCAATTACAAAATTGTAGGCGCTTTTGAAAATCATCATTAGATAATTCCTGGTGCAAAGAAACAGGCTCTAAAAATACAGTGTCGCCTGGAGGGTCTATAGCTTCAACATCGACGCGAAAACCCACAGTCCTGCAGAAGCAATCGAGGACAAGACAATACACGAAAAAGTAAAGATAATTCTTTTTTTTTTTTTTTACTTGACCAAACCACCAAAAGCACAGCAGACCAAATTAAGCAAATTCTATCTTAAGCAAAATTGGTGATTTTGTCAAGTAAGAAAGACAAATATAAATATAATGTAGAATTAGTATTAAGTACATATTCACCCAAAAAATGAACCCCTATGTAAGAGACTATCCATCCTTATGTAATTTATAATCAATCAAAAACATTGAAAAAATTAAGAAAAGCTAATGTTAACACACTGTTAAGAAATGGATCCATTCATAAGAGATTACAACTATACACCAGTAGAAACACATGTAATAAATAGTAAATCTGAGTATCGTACATTAACAACCAATAGTAACGCTAATTTTAAAATATTTCATAACAACATTAGGAGTATATCTAAAAACTTTGATGAAATGAACATATTTTTAGAGGATTTATATAATACGTTTGATGTATTGGTTTTCACTGAATGCTGGAGAATCTCAAACACCAATATATTTAAGAAACAAGAATATGACATACTGTACAATGAAGGAAACATCAATCAAAATGACGGTGTTATTGTCTACATTAAAAGCACTCACAAATATGAGTATAATATTATACAATTGGGCGACATTAAATCAATTAGCTTAAAAATTTCTCTTGGCGGCAAAGAAAAAATCAATATCGTAGCTCTATACCGATCTCCTTCCACGTGTCCCTATTTATTTAATAACAACTTAAATTTGTTCTTAGAAAATACAAAATTCAGTTTATCAGAAACCACTGTTATAGTCGGAGACATAAATATTGATATAAATTCAAATGCAAACTTCAGTCAACAGTATTTAAATATATTGTGGGAACATGGCTTTATTTCCTACATAAACAAAGCAACCAGGGAATATGGCAACCAAACGTCATGTATTGACCACTTTTTTGTCAAAAGCAAAGAGCAACAGACCAAATTTACACCCATCATATACAATATAAATATAACTGACCATTTTCCTATAATTCTAAATTTTGAGGCAAATTTTGTGAAGCCAGATAATTCATCCTGTGAGAGCTATAATAAACAGTATATCGATTATTCTAAATTAAGAACAACACTAAAAAATGAGAATTGGCTTGATTTTTATTTAACAAACGACGTAAATGAGGTAACAAATATATTTATAAATAAACTAAAATACTACATAGAAAACTGTACAAATATCATCAAAATAAGGAAATCAAAAATGAAAAAGACTCCTTGGATTACTAAAGGCATAATTAAATCGATAGACAAAAAAAAACGAAATATATAAAAAACTCAAGAAAAATCCGAATAATAATGACGTGCGTGAAGAATATAAAAAATATAGAAATAAACTTAACCTACTAATCAAAAATGCTAAAATTGCCTATTATAAATCTCAAATACACAACAATAAAAATAACCCAAAGCAATTATGGAATTGCATTAAAAGAATAAATAATGAAAATAAATCAACAATGAAAAGCATAACGGATATAAAATTAGAAAATGGAAACTTAGCTAAAAGTAAAAACGAAATTGCCAATCGCTTTAATACTCATTATGCAAATTATGGAAAAGAGTTAGCCAATAAAATTAAAAAATCTAATGACACAGTGGGTAATACTCAATACCTACCAAACTCTATATATCTATCACCTACTGATCCAACAGAAATAAAAAATACTATCATGGAACTCAAGTCAGGCAAAGCTCCTGGACATGACGGAATCACTTCCGATGTCCTAAAAAAATTGAATGACACTATTAATATACCGCTTACTTACCTAGTAAATCTGATTATTAACAGTGGAGAGTGCCCTAAATTATTTAAAACCGGCATAATAAAACCGATTTATAAAACAAATGACAAATCAGAAGTAGTAAATTATAGGCCTATAAAATTAATATCGAGTATTTCAAAAATATTTGAAAAAATTATTAAAAAGAGAATAGTAGACTATCTTGACAAATATAAGATCATATCTAGCAGACAATTTGGTTTCAGAAATGGTTTATCTACTGAAGATGCAATAGCTTTACTCACGAGCGATCTTTATAAATCTTTAGACATTAACAAACCTATAATATCTATCTTCATTGACCTAGCGAAGGCATTTGACACCATTAGCCACCCAAGACTGCTAAATAAATTAGAAAAAATAGGCTTCCGCGGAAATTCCTTAAAGCTTATGAAGAGCTACCATAACAACAGAGAACAAAGAGTTGAAATAGATGGCACTATGAGCGATCCAGGCACATCAGAATACGGTGTTCCACAGGGAACAGTTCTAGGGCCAATTCTATTTAACATATATATTAATGACTTACTAAGACTGCCATCTGATGGAAAGATTCTTAGTTTTGCCGATGACACGGCCATTGTATATACAGATGAAACCTGGAGTGGAGTAAAAAAAATGGCTGAAAAAGATTTTACAACTATCAAAAATGGTTTGATACGAATTTACTTACTATAAACTACAGCAAAACTAAGTATCTTCCCTTTACATAATACCATAACCGCTTACCCAATTTTGGCGCACTAAACATTGAATCGATGAATGATGATGACGTAATGCTAATAGAAGAAGCGGATTCAGTCAAATATTTGGGCATAATAATAGATAGGCACTTAAAATGGGATCTTCAAATAAATAATATTACTAGAAAAATAAGGTGCTTTCTACCTACATTTAAAAATTTAAAACAGTACCTAGACCTGCCTCAACTAAATGTACTATATTATTCCTTAATACAGTCCCACCTAAGCTATGGAATAATTGTTTGGGGTGGAGTGACAAATTGCTATCTGAAAAATTTAAGTACCTTGCAAAAATGGTTTCTCAAAATTATTTATGATAAAGATATAACATATCCGACAGAAATGCTCTTTAGTGAAACAAAAAAGTTAGATTTGGGACAACTGTTTTGTCAGCAAATATTAATTAACACATTTAAAAACACACAAAATATAAAATTCAGAGAACATACATATAACACTCGCGCAAAAAACGTGCTCACTGAAAAGCCATTCGCAAAAAAAACAATAGGACAAAGAAACCATACCTATCTAGCCCCAAGGTTAATCGATATGCTACCACCTTCAATAAAAAATATTAAATCATATAGTTTATACAAAAAGCATATTAAACTTTGGATAGAAAACACACAGAGAATACTGATACATCAAATAGTTGACGTAAAAATGCATTAGTTAGAAAACATGCACTGTTAATTAGCTTTACTTATCTATAAAATTAAAACAAACTAGTAAATAAGAATTAATTTAAAATGTGGTACTTTCCTAGACTGTAACAACTACCCGATTGAGACATAAACTTACCTAATTGTGACAAAGCCTCTAGACTGTGACTTATTCAGATATATATATATATATATATATATATATATATATATATGTATTGAAATACACTCACAAGTGAAAGTGTATTACTCCGCAACAGGCACATTGTGCTTAGCGGGAAGAACCCTCTGTTTATTTATATATATAAATGTGTATGTAACACTATATTGTAAAAAATATCTATTTTGATAAATAAACATTATTATTATTATTATTATTATTATTATTATTATTATTATTATTATTATTTTAATATGATATATATGCATGCAACTTATTTATATGTTTTTAAGATTCGACCCACAGACCGTCTACTTATTCCTACTAAAGAGCTCACTTCTCTTTGACTAACATGGGGATTCTCAACCGTTGCCAGCAGCACAGAAAACTCATTTTCTTCGTTCACAACACGTTTTATTCTTTCAATTTTTTTTATATTCGACATTTCCAGTTTCCAAAAATCTATCGAGAAGGTTTTGGAAGCTGCCAACATCAGGAATCCTTCTTTCAGGACAACTTTGGTGATAAATTCTATTGACAAGTAAACAATTTCCGTCTGACTCGCCCAAAACAAAAGTCATGTCTACAAGTTCCGCTTTATTAAAATTCATATTGTAATAGGAATATGACAAAGGGATATTAAAAATTAGTGTTTTTTCTTAAAAATTGAATTACAACAAAGCTTGGAAATTGGTCACATGGTAAGCAAAAGGAAAATAGTGTAGTAGTAGTACATAGTGATTGAGAGATTTCATTTTTTTAAATCATGTTCCATATTTATAAATGGGTTGCAAATCTATCTGAAGCTATATAACGACGTAATTGAAACAATAATAAATTTAAATACGAATGATATTTTCAATTAACTGCAAAATAGCTCGGAAGGTTAGCGAGAACAGATTTTGTGAGGAAATTTGCACCTTTTGCAAATTTTTTTTAGTCAAGCATAACTTTATTATTTAAATAATATGTCATTTCGTTAAGTTCCGAGACCTTTACGAGGTTGCTAATTCAGATTATCTCAGTTATTATAATGTAGCAAACATTCGCAACCCGATTTTAAAACTTTCGGAATTATTTAGACCCCCGTTTATTGTTTAAACCACCAAAATCGTGACCCCGCGAGATAAAAGAATGATTAAAAAAAATCTTCCGAGGTAAAAGAAGTTATGTAAAACTCAAGGGGGTTATGTGGCATATTCTTGACATATTTTTAATCGACAGAATATATCAAAGTAAAGTAAATAAATAACTGAAACAGCTGTGGGGTACCCTGTTTAATTATTAAAAGAAATCCTGGTAATTTATGTCACCAGTAAACTAATTACTATTTATTTATCTGAAGGATAAACAAACAAATTGGCCATTTGCGTGATCTTCTGGTTTTGTTGTGTGGGGCCCAAATTTCGTTGTGTGTGTAGTAACCCTTTTTAATTACCCCAGGTTCTTTTATGTAAAGTTAAATATTACTTGTTTCTGTCTGATCCTATAAACCTTAGAAAATTAATCACTCGGTTAATTTAAATATCTGGTAAACTTGAACACACTGTCTATTAATTGAGAGACCTAGCTAATTATATATGTTATTTATGTAGTATTTTATTACTCAAGATTGCACTGTACATTTATAGTTGAAGTTTGTTTTCTATTTTGCTTTGAAACAAAAATTTATTTAGTTAATTATTTGTCTAACTAGAAAGTCAAATAGGAAAGAAAAAAAACAACAATTGTATGGGAAAAATAGTCATAAAAAACCCATTTTATTTCATAACAATTCATGCAACAATAGGCGAACATGAAATCAAAAATAATCCAAATATTTGAGACAATTGTCTAAATATTATAATAGGAAAATTTGCGATGCTATAGTAATGACCATAGTGTAGGTATGCTGAGTGGTCAAATAATGAATCGAATGCAAAACAAAGGACAAGAATCATGTCATATTTGTGCATCATAGAATATAAGTGATAAATGAGAATTAAATACTCATGTAAAAAATCATAGAACGTTGAGGAAAAATCCTTTGAATATAATTAAAACAAGAAGTCTACCAAATTTTGTATGACTGTCCAACAACGTAAAACAAGGTGGGTAGATGTAAATCAAACAGACGAGACGTCCCGGTTGAGTACTCGACGAAAAGTAAACCCTTCTTAATACGAACAAGTTTACGGGCTAATTAATCCAGTACTGACCGTGGCCTGTACAGTTTGTGAGCGCAAGGTAATTAAGTGGATGGATCGTTATTAAAGAATCATAAAAAACAGATAGTACCGCTGGTGAGAAATCTCAGGTAATTATTTGAAAGTTAAACATTACTACGACATTTTACATGTCCAAAATTAGGCACACAGGAGCCTTAATAAGTACATCAAATGAAAAATAATGGAAGTGAAAGTTTCTTGTCATTGCATAAACGCAGAAAATATATAGTTCTTGAATATAAACTTGTTATTTTGCAAACGCCAATTTCCCTAGTAAAATATTCAGAAAGTGATATTCTATGAATTAAATTCGTGAAATAATGAAATCATAACTGAATAACTGGTAATATTCTTTATAGTTAAAAATCAAAGCTAGTATTTCATAAAGAAAATCTAATATTCTTTTAGTACCACAAATGCATCATTTAAAACCTTTTTTTTTAAACACCCCGTAACCAGAATATAAATGCAATTGCAAATAATAAAGTAGAATCTCGAAATAAGAAAGTAATCACCTTTAGAAATTTATGCCAGCTGAATTTCTGTGCGCTCTGTACAGCGTTATATCGCCCGTGAAAGCTCTCCCCCAGGTTTTACATGTTTAACATCCTCGTAGGGCATCGTAGAGACGTTAAAACGGCACTTCATAAAGACAGTGATTGTCTTTGATGTAAGTACAACGAACACGAAGTACTATGATGCAATTCAGGTGTATTTAACACTTTATTTCCTAAGTACCGCGGATATGACTTCTGCAAAGTAACTAGGGTGTGTTTGAATTTTATTTCCTAAGCACAGCAGACATGAAGACTGCAAAGTAACTTGAGTATGTTTTAATTTTTATTTCCTAAGTACAGCGGACTTGAAGCCTGCAAAGTAGCTCAGGTGGGATTCCAACTGCATCTCTTCTTTTTCTGAACTGTCTGGTCTTCTTCTATATGGTAAAAATGACGTCACAATTACATGGAAGCTTCGAAGTTTCAATGTCTACATGCGTCGTAGTTTACAGTGTTCGTCCTTTGCATGACTTAAGATAGAAAACGACAGGCGATTTCACCCTGTGGGAAGTAACAGAAGTACTTGACGCTTATTGTGTCCATTGTAAACAAATGCCATGACTAGACTCGATTTTTTAAGTAAATTATTTCGTACAAATGTAGCGTTTAACGTTGCTTTAAAAGAATGTAATTTTAAATTGCATTCTGGTAACTTTATTGTGTTCAATATTAAGTGACTAAATAAATGTAAAAATGAAATAAATTGACTGCAATAATTACTTGAATTTGGAAATAAATAAGAAAAAACTAAATTTATATATGGGGTATATACAGGGTGCTTCACAACTATTTGCAATGCCCCGGTCATCGTAGCAGGGTACAGACTTGCTAGAAGATGTCTAATGATTATTAAAATGTTCTCCTAGGCTTGCACAAATTCCGAATTTTTTTTTCAAAAATTTATTAAAATTTAGGTTCTTTGTTAATTTATCAATGTTCCGAGGGAGGAAGAGGGTGCAAAATCCGGATTTGTTATTTTTTACCTCCCCTAATGCTGTCTCTAAATTAAAAGCCTTTTGCAATTTCTGTCTAACTTTTCACTATCGAAGTCCGTGGTGACTGGCCACTGGCCTATTACAGTCATTTTTGGCACTTAATAAATCTGGAATGAATCACTGGTTGATGAGGTAGCTGCCATAAAACCCTGATATAACCTAAATAAATCTGAATTATTAATTGTTACCTGTGATACTATACGTACTTGCCAACATTTGTATTTTTATAATTTTTCTATCTTGCAATTGGAATATCTCTGTTTGAGTAGCATACCACTAAATAAATAAATAAACAAAATAATATTTTTCCTTATTATCTAATATCGATACTGAGGTTAATGTATACTGAACAAATAGCGGAAACAAACGTATATTTAATAACTGATATTGAGGTTATAAGGTCAAATTAACGGCATAGTCGCGTGAAATTTTATTTAATAATTTATAATTCATTCAAATTTCAGTGAGAACAATATCTTCTTTAATTATTTGTTATGATGCGGCTAGTTAAAACATATGTGAATCATTAAGCGTTATTCACATCTACGTAATATGTGATGTATAATGATGACTTGGTATCACTGCTTTAGAAATAACAGCGCAGTGGCGTGTATTGGTAATGATGCGCAAAATAATTTTTTCGATGCAATTTCAAAAACTCGATGAAAATGCCATGCCTTCCGTGCGGATATTGTTGTCAGTCCAGAACATCGCATGTCCGAGTATAACAAAAATATTTTTTTCAATGGGTATCTCTGAGAATCTCCTTCAATTGGTATGATTGTACACGTACATAATTAATAAATCAGTCGACTTACCTGCAAGGAAGAATGATCTTAATTATACAGGGTTACTGGTAATTCGATACATTCCTTTGGAGATGTGATGGGGCATGATCTAAGAAGTAAATTTAGCCCTAACATATACTATGCAAAACTCAATAGTTTTTGAGATATTTAATTTTTTTTGTTTTTCTCAAAAAGTAGAACTTAATGTCTTAAAAGTTAATTTTCGAAAAATCTATTTGACATTTTAAATTTTTTTTTACTGGATTACTTGTCCAATATTATAGATATCCGTTTGGAATGAAAAATATCTGGAAACATTTCGATCATGTGAACATCTGAAATAAAAACTTAAAAGTTTTTTTTTAAATCAGCTATGAAATTTATCTATTAGGTTTTTTCAAAAAAATATTAACGTAACACGCGTATAAATTATTATAAAAACTGCCTTATTTCAATAGCTATCTAACAAGGTGTAACGTGTTCGAGAGACCAAGAAGAACGTGGCTGGAAAAGAGGAAGAAGACGAAGGGCATTCAGAACTGTGAAATGTCATTCTAGTAAATACGTATCTTGTGTACAATTATATTAATAAAGAGTTAAATCAATTAAAGTACAGATCCTTACTTTACACAAGGTACAAATGTTCAATGTACCCTTAATAGTTCTAAGAAAATACTAGTAAAAATAACACAAGTAGTACGAATTTTATTTTTAGATAAACAGTAAAAAACATTTTAAAAGTAGAGTTTAATTCTTCATTAATTTCAAAGTTGTACTTTATTTTTTATATGTCTTGCTCAAAATGGGAGCCCCTATTCCGTATACAGACACGGCAGCGTCTTCTTATTTCCGTCCTTGTTACTTTGGTTGTCAGATTATGCCTTATGTGTTGGGAAGGATTGACTATCCTCTGCCTAAGGTTTTCTATAGTATTGACTGGTGTGGCATAGACCATCTCCTTCATATGACCCCATACGTAATAATCAAGGGGTGTTAAGTCAGGGCTTCGCGCTGGCCAAGGTATTGGGAACGCTCTTCCAATCCAACGGTTAGGGAAACGTTGATCAAGTAACTGTCGTACTGTCAGCCGATAATGTGCTGGACAACCGTTGTTCTGAAACATCATTCGCTATCTGACGGCGAGAGTAACATCTTCTAAAATCACCGCCAGATCATTTCTTAAAAAATTTTCATAGATTTCCCCGTTTAAATTTTGAGGAAGAAAGTGTGGCCCTATTAAATAGTGGCCAATGACTTCCATCCACACATTAATAGAAAATTTCATTTGGAAACTAGTTTCACGTGTTAACTTGGGATTTTCCTCTGCCCAATAATGTAGGTTGTGGAAATTTGTTATACCCCCGTGATTAAATTTCGACTCGTCCGTCCATAAAATACTTGTTAAAAAATTTGCACACTCTGCATCTGAATTTAACATAAAGCGGCAGAATTCCACTCCTTCCAGGATCACCTTCCTCCAAGCCTTGGACAGGGGTATAGTGGTAAGGATGACATCCAACTCTACGTATCGTAGACCAAACTTTCCATTGTGACGCTCCGGTTAGTCTTGCCACTTTATTAGTTGAAATAGTTGGGTCTTCCTCAAAGTACCTCAATATTTCTTCCTCATCATCTGGTTCATAAACGGGAGGAGCACCAGCGTCACTTCTTCTACATTTCACGGAGCCAGTTTCAGCGATCTTTCGATATGCCGTACTGAATACACGTGCATTTGGTAAGCGGCGGTTAGGGTACCAAAGACCATATTCTCGGCGAGCTTCAGCAGCGTTGCCGCCACAGTATCCATAGACAAACAAGATATCAGCGTAGTCTGCGTTGGCATACGCGGCCATGGCACAGAAAATACAATAACAACAACTACGAGCAAAATCAAAATCTTCGATAACTAATTTAACAAGACCAACAAACTTAAGGGACACGGAGATAAGAATGTCAGTTAATGACATATATGCACAAACGTCAAAGTCAAGGACTGACTGACTTAAATGAAAATGAACGATTAGTCGTTTAATAAATTCCGCCACCAGCATTATCTTTACTAATTTTTTATTAGAACTATGAAGGGTACATTAAACATTTCTATCTAGTTAAATAGTTATTGAAATAAGGAAATTTTTATAATAATTTGTACGCGTGCTACATTAATATTTGTTTTGAAAAAACCTAATAGGTAAATTTCATAACTGATTTAAAAAAAAAAAAATTTTTAAAAAAGTTTTTATTTTAAATGTTCACATGATCGAAATGTTTCCGGATATTTTTCATTCCAAACGGATATCTATAATATTGGACAAGTAATCCAGTAAAAAAAATTTAAAAATGTCAAGTAGATTTTTCGGAAATTAATAACTTTTAAAACATTAAGATCTACTTTTTTGAGAAAAACAAAAAAATTGAAATATCTCAAAAACTATTGAGTTTTGCATAATGTATGTTAGGGCTAGATTTACTCCTTAGCTCATGCCCCATCACATCTCCAAAGGAATGTATGAAATTGCCAGTAACCCTGTATAAGTAGTCTCGCCGAGGGATTATAACACCATGTAGTTGTAGCTTGCTACACGAATCGTACAACGTTCAAATAATAAAATTTTTGAATCATACCCTGGGTGCGTGTCTACCCAGTTTGCCTCTGTATCCACTCCCACTACTCAGCCGTTATTCGTCACAAACTTCACTGGTTTAAAGTATTTTTAAGATATACAAGATTTTGGCATAAAAAACGCTCCGTAGAGCGAAAATGTGATTTAAAATATAAAAACCTCTTCCAACGGCATTTTTACGTGAAGTACGGTCGGATTTTGTTACAGTTTCGAAAAGTTTTTCGAAGGTTTTGGCGTGTTCTTTAACATGTACGCGGGCACGCCGCTGCGCGAAGCAAACGTAAGATGACTATTTCAATCTGATAATGAGGCGAGTGATACTCGCTTAGATCAACATAAATATATTGTGGGGAATAACAAAGTATTGTGTTTACTGATTTTTTCTTTAGTGTAATTCGGTATATGCGTGTGACAGGTGAGCTGCTATACGTTTGTCCTCTCTAAAGTTGCGTCCACATCTATAAATTTTGATGTGAATTCGGCCTAAATTTCCACGTTCGCATAGTTTTACCAACCCACAAGAACAAAAATTAGTGGTGGGAATTATTCAATTTTTTGGTGAGCTGCAAATATGTGCGTTGATTTTCAAAACGCAACATACAAAGTGAAAATATATAGGTCTGGATGCAACGATTAGTGCAGGGATATAATAGCGTTAAAATATGCAGGGGATTTTTTCTGGAGTTTGAAGATGTGGTACCTTAATCAACTTATCGAAGGAACTTAAAGGTATTAGACAGTGTGTTTAATGACATCTTGCCTGTGGTACTGACAAAAGTTATAAAATTTATGTACTTAATTCCTGTATTAATTTTTTAAAAACACGTCTTTTCTCCGCCATTAATACGTACGCAGGGCTGGTATCTTTCTTTTAAAACAGAGTAGGTAATTGAATAATTATAAATATTCAAAAGAATAGTTACAATACGCACTTGGTTTATTGTTTCATTAGTTTTGTTCGGTCTTGCAACCATTATCAAAGAGTCTTAAAAACTGACATATGTCAGAGAAATCTGAACAAAACTAATGAAATAATCGATATTCTATTGAATATGTTTAATCAAGAACCTACCGCAGATTCCATCCAATTAAGAGTAAGTAGGTAATTATTGAGAAAAACAAATATTTATAAAGTTAACGCGTTGAATCTTCTAAAAAATATCTTGTTTTGGGTAGCAGCTTTTCTTTGAGTTTTATTTTGATAAATACGCACAAAGTAATAGTTAAATATGTAACAATTCACAACGCGTATACTAGAAAAAGAAAATAATAAGAAAAATAGGTAACCAAATTAACTAAAATCACAATAGATTTTCAAAATGAACACCTCCAGCGTTGTTAATACATGTTTGAGAACGTTTCAATATGTTATAGGTCTTAAGAGAACCTTTGTACGTTGTACAAGGTTATGAAAATCGGTAGCATCGGAATAATATTACAAAAAGGAAATTGTTTCTTATATTTTAATAATTGGTACCTAATCTTCTTCTTCGTACATTCTAAATTCTACCTCGTTGCAGCCGCCTCTCCTCCGCCTCTTTTTCCCTCATTATTGTTCTTATGAATACGTGTATCCTCCTCCACTTTTCCTTATTCGCTATAATACTCAGAGTCATGTTCTCTATATTTAGTGTCATCCCCAGCTCCTGATTGATTTGTCTTCGTTCAACCTCCCATCTCTTGCTCTCGAAAAGAGTATGAGCTGCAGTATCCACCTGTCCGTAGTACTCGCAGTTATCGTCCTCCGTTTTACCAATTCCCTTTGTGTACTCTTTGAATGAACCATGCCCCGTAAGTGCCTGTGTTAGGAAATAATCTACTTCCCTGTGTGTACATTTCACCCATTCGCTCAAATTTGGTATAAGCTGTTTTGTCCGTTGTGCTATATCCAATGAATCATTCCACATCGCCTGCCACCTCTGAATTGTGTGTGTTCTTTCTAGTGTTTTAGCTTGTTGTGTGTTTTCCTCTCTCCTGTTATATACAGCATTCCTCTCCTCTGCTAGTAAATCGATGGATATTATTCCTGCAACCACCTGCACTGCTTTCGCCGAAACCATACGATAGGCGCTTGTCACTCTGATAAGTATTTTCCTTTGAATCCTAATTACCTTCTGCCTGTATTGTCTCATTTTAATGTAATCACACCAAATAGGTGCTCCGTATAGTAGGATTGATTGTACCAGGTTGTACAGCATTTCCCTTTTCTTTGACCCTGCACCTCTTATATTAGGGGTAATTCTGGTTAAAGCGGTTACTTTCTTCTCCGCCTTTTCGACCGCTGCTTTTATATGCTGACCAAAACTCCTATTTTCTTCTTCACATTTAAAGAACATATCTTCCCTATCTCTTTGTCCTTTAAGTATGACTACTTCCGATTTATGGGGGGCTAATTTTAGCTCCTTATTTGCCGTAGGGCTTCGTCGCCCTTCCACTTCAATTCACCTTTGTTTCTAGCATTGACCACTATTGCTAGGTCGTCCGCATAGCTAGTGTATGTACTCCCTCCGGCATTATCTCCCTCAGAATGTCGTCATACAGTACATTCCACAGAGTAGGTCCCAGAACCGACCCCTGTGGAACTCCAGCTGTAATCTTCATGCAGGCACACTTTTCTATATACAGAAATCTCTCCTCTAAGTAGTTGTCGATTATGTTCAGTAGATACCTTGATATCCCCCTTTTCTGCAGGCTCCTTAGTATATGATTCCATGATGCTGAATTGAAGGCATTTTTCACATCAAGAGTAATCAAGGCTGCCCACTTACACTCTCTTCGCTCCCTATCCAAGCTTATCACTTTCTCCACTGCTTACATAGTTGACTTCCCTTTTCGAAAGCCATACTGATTGTCTGAAAGCCCTCCAGACTCCTCCAGTTCCCTTTCCAGCCTATCTCTCACTAGACCCTCATATAATTTGCCAAAAGAGCTTAGAAGACAGATTGGTCTGAGATTCATAACCCTAATGTAACCCTAACGTACCTAATTAATAATAAAATAATATTTATTGACTTTAAGACCAAGAGTTACAAGGCATTAGTCTTGTCCAAGTGACAGACGTGATCGAAATAGTGTCATAGACACTTTACAATCAATAATTTCTTATACAAAAAATACTTAACACAAGAAACATAACTAGATAAAAATATGTAAAATATGACAATACGCATTAAAAATTATTTGTAACAAGTGTTTAAGTTTAATATTCCAAATATTCATCTACAGTGTAGAAATTTCCATCTAACAGTAGTTTTTTAAGTTTCTTCTCAAAAACAATTTTGCTATTTATACCTTTTATGGAATCGGGAAGTTTATTATATATCCGTATACCGATGTAATATGGGTTTCTTTCATAATGAGTAAGAGAATGTAACGGTAATAGAAGTACATCCTGGCCTCTGGTGTCATAATTATGGTGAAAATTGTTTCTTAAGAACCTAGTTATATTTTGTTTCACAAAACATACTGTTTCTAATACATATAAAAAAGCCAGAGTTAGCACTTGATATGATTTAAATAAACCTCTACAAGAAGTTAATATCGACACTCCTGCTATATTACGGATGGCTTTTTTCTGCATCTTAAAAACTCTTACAGCAAAATGTGAAGAATCCCAAAAAATAATACCGTATGTTATCCTTGAATAAAATTGAGCATAGTAATATGATAGCACAACATTTATGTTTGCGACCTGATTTAGTCTGTACAGTGCATAGCAAACGGATGAAAGTTTTTTACACAGATTTTCTATATGTATTTTCCTGTTCAATGTACTATCTATATAAACGCCTAAAAACTTTGTTGAATGCACCTGTTCAATAGATTTATTATTTATTTCAAGCAATAGGCTTTCCATCAAGATTGCAGATTTTGGGGAAAATTGCATAAAAATTGTTTTACTGGCATTTATTAGTAATTTATTATTAATAAACAGTAACACAAAACTGTTTAACTTCTCCTGCGTATCAGATACCAAACCCTGTATTCTCTAATGCGTGCTCAAATACGAATTGTCGTCAGCAAACATGGTTAGGTCGGTGCAATTGACATTGTTAGGGAAAGTCAAAACCAATAAAAAGCGACGGCCCCAAGATTGAACCCTGAGGTACGCCACAGGTTACTTCTCGTACATTTGATCTCGTGCCATCAATTTCCACTAACTGCTTTGAGATCGGATAGATACGACCACAACCAGTCTCCCAGCCTTCCTCTGAAGCCATAATTTTCAAGTTTGTTTATAAATAAAGCGTGATCAACAAGATCAAATGCTTTACTTAAGTCCATAAATGGACCCAAACATTTCTTGTCGTTATCTAAATTCTCATATAGAATCTACAGGAAACATGTCTGTGTCGATCTACTCTCTCGAAAACCATGCTGAGCCATATTTAATATATTGTACGTATTTTAAAAACTTTTCATTCTATTAAATACCACTTTTTTAGAATTTTAGAGATGACCGATAACATCGATATGGGACGATAGTTTTCAACACAAGATTGATTTCCCTTCTTGTAAAGTGGCACAATTTTGACAATTTTTAAAACGTCTGGAAAAATCCCAGTATTTAGAGACCAATTAATTAGATATGTCAACAGACCTTTTATGAAGTGTGTAACGGATTTGAGAATATTAGGACTAACATTGTCAACCCCTGATGAATTTGAGTTCTTTAATGACATTATAATTATAAAAATTTCATTTTCATTTGCAGGTTCTATGAATATTGTTGGATAATTTTTATTTAACTTAAACTCATGGCTGTTAGCAGTTGTATTATTGAATTTTTTTGAAAATAATATTTTGGGAGTATCAGTGAAGTATTTGTTGAAATCATTAGCAATTATTTCAGCGTTGCTTTCAAAATTATCGTTAATAAGTATTTCATACTCCTCCTTGATATTTTGTTTACTATTTAAATTATTGTTAATAATTGCCCAAGCAGTTCTCGATTTATTGGTCGAGAATATATGGTATCATTGTATAATGGTTTCGCTGCTTTTATAACTTTACGATAAACTTTTTTGTAACGTTTATAATAGTTAATATCATCCATGTTATTAGTTTGAGTGATAATCTTGTGCAGAAGTTTAAGTTTTTCAGAGGGTTTCCTTATTCCTAAAGTTAACCAGTCCTTTGTCTTTCTAGAATCAATGGCAGTCAAGGGAAAACTGAGATAATGTAATATAATATAATAAATCACTGATAAATACCTTGTAAGCATCATTCATTGACCTAGTACTGTAAACATCAAGCCACAATTCCTTACTGATGTAATGAGAAAAATTGAAATTGAAATATTGAAATTACTTTTGGTAAACAATCTTGCATTCCTTATATGATGCGAGCAACTATCTAATCTGATACAAACTGAAAAATCTGACATGTATGATCTGATAGACCGTTTAGCTTTGTTTCACATTTAATATTCCTATCAGGTAAATTGGAACACATGTAGTCAATACAACTTGACGAATTTAAGGCATATCTAGTTGGTATAATGCTATGAAAATTAATATTGTAGGGATTAAATAGATCAGATAACTCATATTTTGCAAAATCATTAGACAGAAAATCAAGGTTCAAATCATCACATACTATTAGAATTGAGCCATCTGCTGCTATCTCTTTAAAGACCAACTCTAATTCATAAAAAAATGAATCTAAATTTCCTGATGGTGATCTGTATATTGCTAACATTTTTATATTTAATACATTTTTTCTTACAATCTCAATGCCTGCATATTCTTTCCTATTATTTGGGTTTTCTACCACATGTATTATTATCCTCTTCAAAACAAATCACCGAATCTACAAAATAATAGAATTATTGGAAAAAAGCCTCTGCGCCCGTGACGTTTACGCCAAAGGAAAAGTCAGATGTTATGTTTTGCAAATAATATAAATCGGAATAAACACAGAAATAATGTATTTTGCTGACGTTTTTCTTTAAAACGCGATGAAAGTATAAGAATATTGACGGCAGACAAAGGTAATGTCTCAGTCATTATAGATAAAGATATATATAACACAAAAATCATTACTCTTGTAAATGAGGGACCCTACTCAAAACTAAACAAAGATCCAACAAAATCAATAGAGAGCAAGATTTACAGAACTCTGTTTAAATACAAACATGAATTTAATGATTTTGAACGCAGGAAACTTACACCACATCATAGTAAGCCTCCTCATTTTTATGGCTTACCAAAGACACATAAACAAAACATTCCTTTAAGACCAATTGTTAGTTCTATTAATTCACCATGTCATAATTTGGCAAAATTTTTACTTAAAATTAATGATCCATTATCTGGAAATATCAATTCATATATTAAAAATAGTAAACATTTCATAGAAAAAATTTATGAAAACGATATTCATGAATCACACCTGATGGTTAGTTTTGATGTAGTTAGTCTTTTTACCAATGTTCCGGTAGATGAAACCTTAAAAATAGTTAAAGACAGGTTACTAAATGATAATAATTTGGAAACTAGAACTAAATTAAGTGTAAATAGCATAATGGAACTCTTAATACTGTGTATAAAAACAACTTATTTTCAATTGGACAATGAGTTCTATCAGCAGTATTTTGGTATGGCTATGGGGTCTGCGTTATCACCAATTTTAAGCAACATCTTTATGGAGAACTTTGAGAACACACATGTTCAAAATTGTATAAACAAACCGGTTGTCTGGTAGAGATATGTTGACGACATCTTTGCCATTTGGCCTCATGGTGTCGATTTACTAGATAGTTTTTTGGAAAATATAAATAGTAAGGAACCGTCTATTAAATTCACATTAGAAGTAGAAAGTAGGAATGAACTACCGTTTTTAGATGTTTCAATTAGAAGGGTAAATAATACAATTGAAACAAGCGTTTATAGAAAACCAACACATACTAATAGATATCTAAATTTTAACTCAAATCAGTCAATAAATGTTAAAAGGGGTGTTGTAAAATGTTTATACGATAGGGCCAAAATAGTTTCATTTAATAATAAAATATTAAATAACGAGAAAAAATTTATCAAAGAGGTTCTAGTACAAAATCAATATCCTGAAGCCTTTGTTGATAGAGTTTTCATAAATGTTGAAAATAGGGACACTCAGGTACGACAAAAACCTGAACGTCATTATACAGCAATAATTCCTTATGTATACGGACTATCGGAAAAGCTACGCCGTATAGGTGACAAATTTGATGTTAGGACGATATTTCAAACGGGGAACACTTTAAGATCTATTTTAACAAAAACAAAACCTATAAACAGGGAGCAGAATTAAAAAAACTGAATTTACAATATCCCGTGCGAATGTGATAAATGTTAGGTGGGTGAGTCATCCAGGCCTTTCAGTGTGAGGTTGGATGAGCACAAGAATTACATTAGAAAGAATGAAATTCAGAAATCAAAGATTTGTGAACATGCTTGGGAAAACGGACATAGAATAAACCGGGACTCGCAAAAATTTTAACAAAAGAAACAGATACCAAAAAAAGAAAAATTAAAGAATCAGCAATAATCTTATTAAATGAAGATAAGTGCGTATCGAATTGTTCTGTAGATATTTGTACAACCTGGCTACCAATGTTAAAAGAAGAACTTAACAAACTCAACATTATCTAAAAGAAAATATCATCAGTTCTATGTTCTGTGTAAGTAGTAAGTATCTATGGAAATAACATAAACAGAATCTTAAAGCTGTGTATTTGACATACACAGCAAAATAAGAGTTCTTCCAAAAAAAGCTTTGAAAACGAAAAGAGATTACTTTCCGAGATGTCAGCAAAAAACATTATTTCTGTGTTTATTCCGATTTATATTATTTGCAAAACATAACCTCTGACTATTCCTTTGGCGTAAACGTCACGGGCGCAGAGGCTTTATTCCAATAATTTTATTATTTTGTAGATTCGGTGATTTGTTTTTGAAGAGGATAATAATACATGTGGTAGAATAGTCAAATAATAGGAAAGAATATCGTAGAATGCCACAAATAACTTTCAGACAATATATAGACACAGTAAACGGTGCTGAATGGTCTCAATATTGTTCTCTCGGGAATTTTTATCGCAAAAGAAAAATACAATAATTGTCATATGTCTATGTTATTAAAACCCTTAAATTTTTCATTATGAATCTTAAGCTCTTTAATGCTGATGATCCAATTACATTTATATGTGTTGCTTTACAAATTGTAAATATACTACATTTAGGGATAAGCGATTTAGTCTAAACCAATCATTTATCTTATTCACGTTTATTCAGCAGCTTGTCAGTTTCAAACACATAAATAGATTTTAGAGTTATCCACAGGGGCTAAATGTTAAAGAGTAGTGGTCCCACTACAGATTCCTGAGGAATAACTCAACTAGCTTACATATCAATCAGCCCAAAACCGCCAGTATTTTAAATTTCTACTATTTATACAGGGTGTCGGAAGGTCTTTCAATTCTCTACGTAACTGTGTATTTTTTAAATTTTTTATCTATTCGTTCCTGAGAAATAAATTGTTTCATTATTTTAGGTTCGGAAAATAAAAATAAAATAAGCAGTTTAAATTATCGTATGTATTATTCAAAATGACCCACACTGATTTTCATAGAGTAGTATAATCTGTTCTGACATTCTGTACGACATTTCTGAACACATCTGGAGTCAATAAACGGCATTCTCGAACAATTCTTTCACGTAACTCTTCCAGAGATGCGGGTTTTGTTGCAAATACCTTCGATTTTAAATGTCTCCACAGAAAGAAATCCAATGGAGTTAAATCGGGTAACCTAGCGGGCCACTCCACAGGACCGATTATCCAAAAATTGACGGACTGCTATAGCAAAATGTGGGGGTCCCCCTCCTGTTGAAAAAACAGTTCGCCCTCTAATAGATTATCGCCTTCTTCGAGGATTTGGGTAATTATTGGGTTGATGTTATTTTCTAACAGATCGAGGTACCTTTCACCATTTAAATTATCAGGACAATGTGATCCCCTTAGATGCCAGCCCAAATATTTAACTTCTGATGCCTTTGGGTATGAGTTTTCCACATTATTGCGCAATATTTCATAATTTCGAGCCCCACAGAATGTCAGGGGACATTTCCAGCTCTATCCAGACGTCGGTGAGCTAAGTCCGCATCGAACCATATAAATAGCCGAGCATGACGGGCTCATGCTAAGTCAGTTTCCAAGGTGCTTTAAGTAAGTTTCCAGTATTCAACAAGTTTAGTTACCAAGTGTTATAAAAGTTTGCGAAGTTATTTGTAATAAGAAGTATACTAGCGCTTTCGGTTTATCTAAAATTAAAAAGTAGTTATCGTCTGTCTAGTTGTCGTATACTAGTAACACTTTCGGGTTCTAAAACAGAAGTACAGTAAATCCTGGAGAAATTGTAGTTCCGTCTCTCTAGTAGACTTAATATTCTAGTAACTCTTTCGGTATCAAGTTTTAAAAAATTAGTGCGTCTGTTTAGTTCCACTTATCTATTTTAACGTAGTGAATTTCCCTGTAACCAAGTCGTTGTTACTACTTCATTGGCCGAAACCAAGTAAAAAAGAGTTTTCTAAATAAATCATATTCCACACTCGCGCATCTAAATAAAACAAGTGAATTTTCTCAGACAGTTAATAAGCATAATTAAATAAAATTAAATAAAATCATATCCAAGTCGAAATTTCAGTCGCCGAAACGTTAAATAACATTTCTTAAAAGAACGTTTAATTTAAAAAAATAAAAAATCAACTCTGTGCATTACGTTAAATAAATACTTTTAATTTCGTTTAAAATAAAGTGTTCTCATTTCAAGAAAAGCTTATACAGTACGAAGCTCATGACTCTGCCATAAACAATAAATTAAATCAAAGTGTAAATAAACTTCTTAAACAGTACAGTGCATTCTAAGCTCTGAAGCATATACAGGGCGAAGAATTTGGCCCCAACCAACCATTTAAGTGCAATTTCCCCGAACTTTAAAAAAATCTCAATATCACGACGCGCCTTCAGAGTCCCAATCAAGCTCTCCAGACCAATTCATTTTTTTATATTTTTTAATCAAAGGAGGTTCACGCGTGTTCAATGTATACTTACACAAAAAAACTATTTCTTTGAAAATTTAACGAATTTTATCGACTACAAATAAAATTTCCTGATTCCTAATAACTATATTAACTAATTTTTTTTAAACCGTCCTTGTATTAGTGACGGAGGAAATACATATTTTGTAAAAATTAACGTAAGCAAAATTACACAATCTCAGATTCAAACCTTATAATGATTGTCTGTACCACAAAATAATGCCGTAAAACGACATTCTAACGGCTCTTAGGTTCCCTAATAGATGATAAAGGTCCCATGTCCCCACGCCCTGAAGAATGTTTGTAGGTACCTTAAATAAGTGGAAAATAGCATAATTCTGTGGGGTGTGGAAATTTTAAATGTAAGTAAATACATAATTTACCAGTTTTAATAAGTATTTTAAGTTCAAAGGGCCCCGCACATTTCTTATGGAAAATAGCCCCCGATGAAACTCACTGGAATCGATATATGTTATTCCTCTTGAGCTCCTGATCAAAAGTCCTCATGGCCACAAGGTCGGAAAATGCACAGTTTTCCAGATATGGAGGGGGAAAGTCGATTTTTCTGGATTTCTTCACTAATAGAATGGAGCCATGGTCTTTTCAATGCGGCTTCGCTAGTGTCCTACGGGGGTTTTTCGGGTCGCTGATATCAAATCCGATGTCAAAAGTAACATTTGACAGTTGACAGCTGTCAGTGGCACTGTCAGTTCGCCTTATTTTCCGGAAAAGATTTATTTTAGTTTTGCTCCATATAAAACCAATGGCATGAACTTCTTTCCTTAATGAATCTAAACAGTCATTATATCCAACATATTCATAAGTGCATGATGTATAGAAAATAATTTGTTCCTAAACGTCAACAAATGCAACGTTATGCAGTACTCAAGAAAGCAATTCACTTATGAATTTGATTATAAAATTGAAAGTATCTCTCTGAATAGACCTAACAATGTTAAAGATCTCGGAGTTATGTTTGACTCAAAGTTAACATTTGTTGATCACATTAACTCTACTGTTACATCATCTTTTAAGACATTAGGATTCGTCTTAAGAAACATTAAAGATTTTCAAAATATAGATACGTGCAAATTATTGTTCAATTGTTTAGTAAGATCAAAATTAGAATACGCCTCGATTATATGGAATCCAATATATCATTATCACATAACATCATTAGAAAATATTTAACGTCGGTTCCTAAAGAATTTACATTTTAAATCAGTTGGCAACTATCTGCCTAGAGGATATCCACATGATATTCTTTTATCTACTTTTAATTTTACTTGTCTTTTAAAGAGGAGGATGACGCAATCTATAATTTTCCTTTATAAAATTATACATAATTTTATTAAATGTGAAGACCTTCACAACAGTATTTTTTACGCTATACCTCGTATACTCAAGACATTGTGAAACGTTCTTAATACGTACTCCAAGAACCAACAGCTTAATTCAATCCCCCTTCTTTCAAATGTTTTCTAATTACAATAATGTCAATACTATAATAGATATTTTCAACACAAACATTCGCAGTATTAAACAGTTATAATTATTTAATGCTAGGTGTTTATCATTATATACTTCGTTTGTTTGTTCCATAGGTACTTGTCATGTAATTTATAATTTCATGTTTGTTTGAGTTTGTTTGTTCTTATTTACCTGTTTCTTTTATCCTTTTTGTATTATATTTGCTTTTGTTCTAACCTTATCCTGTAAATGGACCTCGGTGTGTTGGATATTGTAACTCAATAAATAAAATAAAATGGAATGCAATGGAATGGAATAGAATGGTACGGAATGGAATGGTAAGGAATGGAATGGGATGGAATGGGATGGAATGGGATGGAATGGGATGGAATGGGATGGAATAGGATGGAATGGGATGGAATGGAATGGAATGCAATGAAATGCAATGGGATGCAATGAAATGAAATGAATTCGTTTTATGCAGGGAGTTTTCTTTTCTGTTAGGTATGCTCAAAGTGAAAGCTAGACGCGTTAACCGAGCTACCACCCCCTCTTAAAATAATAATTGCCTACATTAATTATACGATAACAATAATAATAATAATTATAAGGGCCCAGTGAATCATTTATAGAAAATCTTTTTATTTCCAGCAAATTAATGGCGCTCTTTACAGAGTCCCTCTTATTGGACTTACTAGGTATAGTCACAGCTCTAATAGCTGTGCTTTACGCTTACTACAAATGGACATTTCAATATTGGGAAAGAAGAGGAGTACCTTACTTGAAACCTTCGATACCATTTGGCAACTTTCTGAATCCTATTGGGCGGACTATTTCCATCGGCGAGGAGGTTACCGATTTATATAGAAAAGTTAAAGCTAAAGGTGAGTTGGACTATTATTATTTGAACCTCTAGGATAATGTGATTCTATGTCACCTTGTACTCCTTGTATCTACGTTTTTAACATCTCATGAAAGAACTAATTTTTGGGGTTACGAGGTATTAATATTTCATAAATGATAATTAACCATTCGTCAAATAAAGTAGTAATATACGTGATATTTTACAAGGATTAATAATTCTTCTTATTTTGTCTTCAGGTTGGAAACATGGTGGCTTGTACAACATGCTCAGCCCTAACTGGATAGTTCTAGATTTAGACTTAGTCAAACACGTGATGACAAAAGATTTTCAATATTTTACTGACAGAGGAACATTCAGCAACGAGAAGGATGATCCACTAAGTAAGGATATTATCAGAAATGAATTCAGTATAGAAATATTATTAATAAAATTTAATTACATCGATGAGATAGGTAGTTTCAACGATAAAATTTCCACTGCAAAATGGCATACTGTTATTACTATCACTACTTTGACTTACAGTTTCCCCAGGTGCATCCGAAATGTTCACTACAGTCTTACTATTACTATTACTACATACATTACTAACAGTTCCTTTCTGATCAGTGGCACTTTCTAAATTAATTTTATATTTTTTTACGCTTCCCAAAATATTTCCATCAGGAGATTCTCCGATGTCCAGCAATGGTAATTATGTTTCTGCCGTAAATCAGAGCTCCACTTGTTTATATCACGCTCTAGATCATTAAAATAACAATTTATATCGGATAAAATTCAGAGTTTTGAAAATTGGCAGAAATGTTAAGGATACCATAAGAATTATCAAACCGAAAAGTTTCCACCTCTAAATACTGTATTTCATCCCCTATAATGTCGTTTCCACCCCTATTTATAGATTTTCTAGAACAACACTAAATATCCCTGGTAAACTCAACAACACACCTTCTGAAAATAGAACGAATAAAATTAACTAGGTACACAGTTTTTAATAAATCTTGTGTAGAATTAATGTAAATTGCAAAATTAACGTAATTATTTGTATAAAAAGCGGCAACGGAACAATAATGTATGCATTACATCACGTTAGATCATAGAGGGCGTCGCAGGACCTGTATCTGATGATGAATTTTTTTTATATTTTTTTGATGAAATGTTGTGGTACTTCTGATCAGAAAATCTCATGAGGGCGTCATTTCCACGTATAAAAGGTCCACTTGGCAGATCTTGATATAGTCTAGTATACTTTAACTTGGCGTGTGTATGTATGAGTTAATATTTCCGCACGATGTCATTTTCTCCCATATTGTACACAAAGTTAAAGCAATAGTCCAGAAACATTGCCTACGTGGATAATATTTCTAGATCTTTGTGTACAAGAGAAAATGAAATCGTATGGAAATATTAACTCATACATACACACGTCAAGTTAAAGTATACTAGACTATAACTCCAACCGTTCTCGAGGAAAGTGCCGTTAAACATTTCAACAATTTTTTGAAAGACAAATTCAAATTTAATGAAACAAAGCAATGACTTCAGAATAGGATAGACAAAGCATGTCCTATACATTCTATTATTAAAAAAGGATAGAGATAGTTTTGTTTATGTTTTGGAACTCATTGCCAGTGGCGTATATGTTAAAGGGGGTGATTATTTCGTATAATTAATATATTAATTTCTCTTGTAGTTTGATTTCAAAGTAATATGAATAACATTGATTTTTTATTAAATGATTTATTTAAATATTAAATTTACACTTATAAATTGGTATAGATATATGTCACATAAATAAAATGATTAATACAGTTTTTCTTTTACTGCATTACTAAGCCAAAAAATAAAAACATGTTATGATTATCCCCATCATGTACTACTTTTTTTTAAATGATAACTTACCCAACTTGTACATTTTCCTTAGATGAACTTGGTAAGTTAGATACTGCAAATTCTTTAAGAACAATTCGGGCACTGGGACTTGTTGTGAAATCATCTGAGCACACAACACTATCTTCAGGGATATTTTCATTTCCCAAATGTTTCAAAATGCGACAGACCCATATTTTTCGGCGTTTAATATTCCTTGGAATTCTACAAATAATATAATATTGCACTTTTAAATAATGTCTTTTCATTTTGCCCTTCAACTTTATTTTCATTTAGCTATATATACTTCCAATATTATTGCACTGAATATTTACAATTTTGCTTATTTGTCGTTCCAACCCGAGGTTACGCTTATGAGATAATTTCACCTACCTGTGAAAAGATTAATTAACTCCAATTTTAAAGAGACTTCTACATACAACACAATATTTTCCCATTGTTTATTCGCAATAAAAAATTTCGTCTTCAAAAACACTACAAAACCACTGTAATTACAACGTTTAACTTCGGTTTCTCACAAACACTTTAATGGCGGCCAACGCTGCAACTGGATTGTAAACAAAACGTGTTGAGAGGGACTGCGTGCGCATATACTCGCGTGCCTTTAGCCAATAGACTGCTGAGTACCAGTATTTATTTTTAAAGCAATGTAAACAAATAAATGATACGCAACAAACCAAGAGGATGCTTTGTCTACCCTATTCTGAAATCATTGAAACAAAGTGTATTTATTGAAAAGTGTGCTTTGGTTACGTTTTAGTTCTGTCATTTACGTCATTTAATCACTTTATTTTGTTCTTGTGTTCCTCGAGCTAATTTCTTTAACTTGTAGTAGACATAATAATTTTCCAAATAGTTAAATGAGGAATATGATATGTGTTTACCACAAAATAGTTTTAGCGGACGTGCTGCAGCGAGGAGATACTCATTGCAATATCCAAATAGAATACAGCCAAACCATAAGATTTTCAAAGATCTGTTTCGTCGTTTGGGAGAAACGGGTACATTTCGCTATAAAAACGATTTAGGATGACCGAAACGAATTACTCCAGATCAAGAACTAGAAATTTTAGTTCATGTGGATGAAGATCCTCAAGTCAGCTCAAGTCGTTTAGCAGCGGCACAAGGAGTGAGTAAACAATCTGTCCTAAGTGTCTTACGTAAAGATGGGATCTTCCACAAAGGCTACAATTATGTCAATCTGTTCTAAATAAACACAACAGGGATCGAAACTTTGTTAAAAATCGGCAGTTACTGGAAGCGGCTGGAACCTCCCCACTCGGTGGATCTTTGAAGCCGAAAAGAGCATTAAATTGTGTGACAAAACGGCACTAAACGTAATCCGATCTCATCCAAAACCTTTTCAGATCTTCTGGGGCACTAAAAAAACCCTCAACTTAATGAATTTACAATCATCTATGCGAGTTATTACCTACATTATCGCTCGTTGAATAATATACTATTAGGATATTAAGAACTTTAACATCACTTGAACGACTAAGAAAGTCTAGTTATCCTAAATACTACAGATTTGTAAAGCAACAAACTGAAAATTGGTAAAGTGATAGTCTCTAATAAATTCACCAACGAAGGTACATAAAGCATAGGATATTGATGTTGTTACATCTACCTTTAAAGTTTGTGACAATCCACTAAAAGTTGCAAATAAGCCGAAATCTTATTAACATGACATGACACCAACGTTATCGGATGACAAACGATGACAACGACAATCGTCAAAATTTGCTCATTGCAATCCGATCGCTCGCCGCTGTCTTTGTTAAATGAAACATTAGTATTTCAGTAATTTTACTAGATTTTAGAGGAATATTTGTAGTTTAATTCTTCGATTTGTCTGTATATATATTTAAAAACGGCACTAAACGTAACTCGCTCTACTTCTAGAGCAGTGAAGAAACCCTCACACGTGAATTGACACGTGATGTGACGGATTTTACGACGTAACGGCTACGCGCATCGATCATGTCATGCGAAATGCGATCTATGCCGTATTTGCTTTGTTTTTAATTTTTTTCACGGAAACCATATCGAAAGGGTGGAAGTGTGATATATCGTTGAAATCAGAATTTTAACTGCTTTTCAATGGTTCCATTGCAAATTGAAAGCAATTATAAAATAAACAACTTATTGCTTCAAAATGGCACTAAACGTAATCCGATCTCAACCAAAACCTTTTCAGATCTTCTCGGGCACTAAAGAAACTCACACGCAAAGTTTAATTCAAATCCGTTCAGTAGTTTCGGCGCTATCGTGCTAACACACATTCACACATACACACACACACAGACATTTTTCAAAAACCACTTTTTTTTGGTTCCTAGGACCTCAAAACGTTGTTATCTCAATTTTCGTTTTTGAACCAATTTTAGTAACCTCACAATTTTATTGTGGAGAGGTTTAAACAATTTATTTACCGACGAAGCAACTTTTACTCGCTGAGGCGTTTTTAACTGGTAATGTTTCAAAGTCTTTATGAACAAGGTAATAAGGCTGAAATTTCTATGTTATTCGACGGGATCAAAATTTGTATGACAATAGAGTGCTTGGTTGCATAAGTTGTGATGTCACAATTAATTGAATTCATTGATCATAGTCTAGATTATATTAATTTTTCAGATATAAACATATAGTTAATAGTTGTGTTAATCTTCTTCAGGTGCTCACCTCTTTAATCTCGGTGGTCTAAAATGGAGAAATCTAAGGATGAAATTGACCCCAACATTTACATCTGGTAAAATGAAAGCGATGTTCCAAACTGTGATTGACTGTGGATTAATCCTAGAAAAATATGTTAAGGAAAATATCAGTAATAAAGAAGCTGTAGATATTAAAGACGTTTTGGGTAAGTCGTATGTAAGTCAAATCTTCTGTGTACCTAGTGAGAAAAGAGGTAGATTAACTTATTAGATATTGGTACACAAGAGGTCGGTTTTTACCTGGTAAATTTTGTTGGGAAAAAAATGTTTTCCCATGAAAATTATTCGAGAATTAAGGGCATGAAAAAATCGTGACACGAAGTGGAGCGATTTTGCCTATGTCTCATAACTGGACGAAAATTTTTATGGGAACAGGCAGTACGAGATCCCACTGCCTATTGCCTATCGAAATCCTGCGGCAGATAAGGTTACCAATTAATTAATTTTATTTTGGAAATTACCCTTATTTGCTTTTTCATTAATTCAAGCACCGTTTCTAAGACAAACATCCGTGTTACTATAAAAACAAGGGTTGTTGCCAACCCTTAGCCTGCTGCAACCCTTTGGAACACTGTTTGAAATAGTTGAATTTTTATTAACAATCTACTCGCATATGTTTTTTCAAATATATTTTGGCAAAACGAAGGGCGAATTTTTACCTACACGATGAAATAAAGTTACCAAAGTGAAAGTTGCTGCCACTGGGGGTTGCCAGCCGATTTATTATTCCATTCTCGCGCTTGCTATCGAGAGCGAGTGAGAAGGAAAAATGTCGAAAATGCGGAAAACGTCTAGGCCAAATATCTCCATTATTTGAAGAGATACGAGAAAAATTCTAAGGCGAAATTTTTTTGCAAAACAGAGTATTTCAACGAGGTTTTATCTAATTTTTTTCAAAACCGCTGTATTTTGAGATTTACTCTTCAGGCTGTTAAAAAAATTATTTTGACACGAGCGGGAAATGGCGCCATTAAATAGAGTATTTTCCTCCCTTTTCAACGATATATCGCATACCATATTTATTCATTGGTACTACGTTAGTAATTATAAAAACATTTCTTAAAACCAATAAATTTTTTTTTAACAAATATTATACTTGCCGTGGAGAAGTATGATTAAATAAAACGATAAAATAATTCAATAAGCTGTTCAAATCTTTGCTATAATAAAACATTAACACAATTAAGAAGAATAAAGTAAATTCAGGTAACAAAAACAAAATAATAATCAAGAAGCAACATGGAGCAATTGTGGAAAGAGTATTCGCAGTTTTGCCGATGTATAGAGGTTCTCCATAAAAGCGTCACTCCTTGCTCAGAAAGTTAAAATGTCTTTACCAATTAATTTAAGTATAATATCCATTTGTTTGTATTTCATGATTTCACTATTATTTCAAATATTTAAAAATAGTTGGCTATGAATAAACTTGACAATTTAATTTTTTGACAGATCATCTCAGTTAATACTTAAACTCTCACTCAATCACACTCGTTTAAGTATTTAGAATTTTCAAAAATGATCTTCACTCACATTGATCGTTATAATATGTTCGTTACATATTGCCAATGCAATTTTAACTCTGGATTAGCTCAAGTAGAATACAGAAACATATTTCCACAAGCACTACAGCCGAATAAAATTCTGTTAAGAAAATTAGTTACGAAACTGAAAAATAATGGTTCATTTTTAAAGAAAAAGACAAGGTTGAACAGTGTTACTGATAATGTAAATAAGGTAAACCGAGTTATTAATTATGTAAGAAATAAAAATACAGAAAATTTGGAAACATCATTAAGAGAAATTCAAATTGCTTGTCAAATAAATAAAACAAGTACTAGAAAAATTTTAAATTAAAAATGGTTACCGGTGTTATAAAGTCAAAAAAGTTCACAATTTACAAGCGAGGGACAAACCAAGGAGAACGACTTTTTGTAGGTGGCTGTTGGAAAAGAAGCGTGCCGATTCATTAATATGTACTAAAATATTTTGGCAAATTTTTCCAATAATGGATTTTTAATCACAATATTTATTACAAATGGACTTCTGAAAATATACACTGGCATAGACCGACTAGGTTTCAAAATCGTTTTTCAATAAATGTGTGGATAGATATTTTAGGCATAAATTTAATAGGTCCTTATTTTTATGATGGCCACCTCAGTGCTCAAAGGTACCTAAACTTTTTGAGAAATGAATTTAATGAATTCTTAGATGACCTACCTTTAGAGAATCGACACAACTTTCAATATTTTCAACAAGATGGAGTTCCTCCCCACAATTCCCAGATTTGCCTAGATTATTTAGACGAAATTTTGCCTCAACATTGGATAGGTACCAATGGATTTATTCGATGGCCCCCTCGTTCTCCAGATATAACCCCAATGGATTTTCTTCTACGGGGGTATATTAAAGATAAGGTGTTTTTGACGACACCGCAAAATGTAGAGGACCTAAAAGCTCGAGTTCAACAGGCATGTATTACAGTTACCCCCGAAATGCTGAGTAATGTTTTAAATGCAGTGCCTCGCTGCGCTCGATTGTGCGTAAAAAATCGCGGTGGACACTTTGAACACTTGATATGATATCTTAAAAATTATGTTGAGGATTAGATAAATATTAATGTTCTGTGTGCTATATTCTCTTTATTATTAATTTGTTTTTGTTACCTGAATTTGCTTTATTCTTCTTAATTGTGTTAATGTTTTATTATAGCAAAGATTTGAACAACTTATTGAATTATTTTATCGTTTTATTTAATCATACTTCTCCACGGCAAGTATAATTCTTGTTAAAAAAAATTTATTGGTTTAAACATTTTTTTTTTATAATTACTAACGTAGTACCAATGAATAAATATGGCATGTGATATATCGTTGAAAAGGGAGGAAAATACTCTATTTAATGGCGCCATTTCCCGCCCGTTTCAAAATAATTTTTTTAACAGCCTGAATAATAAATCTCAAAATACAGCGGTTTCGAAAAAAATTAGATAAAATCTCGTTGAAACACTCTGTTTTGCAAAAAATTTTCGCCTTAAAGTTTTTCTCGTATCTCTTCAAATAACGGAGACATTTGGCCTAGACGTTCTCGGCATTTTCGATATTTTCCGCCATAACTCTTAAAGTAGGCCATATATTTCAAATCTCTTTAAACCATTTTGTAGGTTATATAAATCGGCACAATTTTCGTAAAAATATTTTTTTTGCACGACTGATATTAAGTGAGATATTCTCGAGTGCCCTGATAAAATGGACAGCCTGTATATATTGTAAGTTTCTGTGAACCATTTTTAGCAGGGTACCGACATCATCAAAATTATGATTACCATTCGCAATCCTACTACCATCCGCGTCTCTGCCCCAGTACCATCAACACCATTATTATGCCATACTGGTTTCATTTGTTTCATGTCATAAGTACAGAGGTACCGGTGATTTAATGTCTAATAAGGCAGAAATTGAAGGAGGGTACACTGTTGTTATACAGAAGGTTTGTACAAATCTGCTTCCATTTCAGGCTGTTTCTCCACCGATGTCATCGGGTCTTGTGCATTCGGACTTGAATTCAACAGTTTCAGTGACGCCGACGCCCAGTTCAGGAAATACGGCAAAAAAATTTTCGAAAGAAGCTGGTTACAAACATTCAAATTCGTATTCTTCTTAAATTTTCCGAATCTTGCTCGATCTCTAGGAATGCGCGCCACCAACAAGGAAGTCAGCGATTTTTTCATGAAGGCGGTGGAAGATACCGTTAAGTACAGAGAAGAAAATAACCAAGTTAGAAAGGATTTTCTACAGTTACTCATTGATATCAAGAGTAATAAGGAGATTGAAGACAATGAATACAAGGGTATGTATAAAACTATCCCAGTTAATATCAAAAATTCGTATCTGCATAGTTTTTTCCAAGATTTTTGATATATACGAGTTTTACCTTATACTTCGATGGTTTTCTCAGTTCCACGTCAGTTTTCTTGCGAAGTGACGTAACATGCCCTCATTTTTAATTAGTGGGAAATATACCAGAAGATTGACTGAAGGTTGAAGAGGTAACAAAGGGGTTGAATAGTACCTATGTTTAAATGAATTGATAATACTAAAACTAATTTCATCAGGTCCTATTGATGTTTTTTTTGTTAGTTATATTTCTCAATGCCTCATGTATCTCTTATGGCTTAATGTCTCTGAGGAACATTGATTGAGACAGAGTGTTAGAAACCGTACAGTAATTAAAATTTATGGGGAACTCTATCGTCCTTCTCCGCGAACTAATGTATTTAAATTTTCCCCTTTATGCGTAAAAATTATAATCTACGGCAAGATCGGCTTGATATACAGGGTATCTCACCGGGAACTAAATCAATCGATATAGAGAAAAGTACGCATCAGAAAATTTTGAAAATTTAGATAATTACTAATGTCGGTGTGGCCAATCCAACTAAAATAATTACAAGCAGCTGGCACTTCCGTTTATACCAGAAGTCGATACCAACTTGCTTATTTCAAATAGAACACCCTATATATTTTAGGGTTTTCGAAAAGAGCATACAATTCTGAGTCGAAAATATGTAGCATATCCTATACCTAAACTTAGCCTTTTCAGAGATATTTGACATTTTATAGAAAATTTGACAGGTGGAATGGTTTGCAAGAACCGTTATAACTATCTTCGTGTAAAAGATCCTCATTTGCTTCTTGTCACGTAAAAAGAACACAAGTAGAACTACGTTCTACAACTGAAATAAAATATCATACCAAGTGTTTTTCGCGTTATATTTTGTCAACTTCAAACCGCGAAAACTTGTTTAGGTCAAATGGAATACCCTGTATTTTTTTACGTCAAGCTGTGTAAAATTGAATTCCTTTTTTTCTGATATTGGCACTGTGGGGGTTAAAGTTACAACTTTTTGAAATATTTGCGATTTTATTAGAAATTCATGAATTGTTGTAATCATTTCATCAAAATAGGAATGATTAGAAACAATCAGTCATTATCTTATGTCAAAAAATGCCAGCACGTTTAAATTACATCCACGAAGACTTTTTAAATTTGTTTATTAATTATGGACAATGTGATAAAGTAATATCAAGAACTTACAACACATTTGCTACTCGATATCCAGAAAAACGGAAACCGTCACCAAACACTGTAAAACGCATACTGGAAAATTTCAAAATTATGGCTCTGTCAAGGCAAAAATGCAAAGAAGAAAGCCTATTGTTGATGACGAAAACATTGAAATAGTCATTCTGGGATATTTTCATGCATTTCCAAGGATGTCATTAAGACAAGCTGCTCTGGAATCGGGACTATGCAAGGATTCAATTCACAGAATCTTATTAAAACATAAGTTTCACCCGTTTTCATTCCATATGGTTTAAGGATTAAAAGAAACAGATTTCCTAAGAAGACAGAATTTTTGTGAGTTTATTCTACTAAGGTCTGAGGGTCCCGCTTCTTATTTGGGAAATATTATATGGACAGATGAAGCAAAATTTAGTAAAAACGGACTTTTTAATAGACACAATTCGCATTATTGGGGTGACTCAAATCCTCATATGTTCAGAGAGCGAAACTTTCAGGAAAGTTGGCAGTTCAATGTTTACTGTGCCATAAGAAACGATAGAGTGGTAGTATTACAATTTTATCAGGAAAATTTAAACGGTAAATTAAATTTTCTCTTCTGCTAATATGTATAGGTAAATTTTTGTTTTTTTTTTTCAGGTGAAAGATCTGAATATCTTACAAAATTTGTATAATAACTATTTAGAAAATTTACCTCTTGCAGAACATAGAAACATTTTTTATCAGCACGACGGTGCTCCCCCACATAAAACATATTTAATTAATAATTATTTACAAGAAACTTTTTATGATCAATGGATTGCCAATAATGGACCTTTCTTATGGCCTCCGAGCTCGCCCGATTTATCAGTTCTGGATTATTTCATTTGGGGAACTATTAAAAATAAAGCTTATGAGAGCCCATTAACAACCATTGAAGATTGTATGCAAAGAGTAAGAAATGCATTTCAAAACATATCAGAGGATTCAATTAGAAGGGCTACCTATGAGGAACTAATCCGAGGATGCGAAAAATGTGTCGAGGTTCGAGGGCGGAATTTAGAGCAATTATTAAATTAAAATGAAATTATATTTTAAATTGATCTTGTCTCTGCTATTTTAGTTCATGCCATATTTTCAATTCGATTAATACGCATGTTACAGTGTTAGTGTTATTTTGCGTTTTTGTGGATATCGAGTAGCAAATGTACTGCAAGTTCTTGATATTACTTTATCACATTCTCCATAAATAGTAAACAAATTTAAAAAGTTTTCGTTTGTATAATTTAAACGTGCTGGCATTTTTTGACTTAAGATAATGACGTTTCTGATCATGGCTATTTTAATGAAATGATTACAATTCATGAATATTAATAAAATTGCAAATATTTCAAAAAGTTGTGACTTTAATCTCCACAATGTTAATATCAGAAAAAAGGGAATTCAATTTTACACAACTTGACGTAAAGAAATACAGGGTGTTCCATTTGACTTAAACAAGTTTTCGCGGTTTGAAGTTGACAAAATGTAACGCGAAAAACGGAACATTTGGTATGATACTATTGAATTTGTTTCAGTTATAGAACGTAGTTCTCCTTTGTGTTCTTTTTATGTGATAAGAAGCAAATAAGGATCTTTTACACGAAGAAAGTTATAACGGTTCTTGCAAACCGTTGCACCTGTCAAATTTTCTATAAAATGTCAAATATCTCTGAAACGGCTAGGTTTAGGTATAGGATATGCTCCAGATTTTCGACTCCTTTTGCTCTTTTCGAGAACCCTAAAATATATAGGGTATTCTATTTGAAATAAGCAAGTTGGTATCGACTTCCGATATAAGCGTTAGTGCCAGCTGCTTGTTATTATTTTAGTTGGATTGGCCACACCGACATTAGTAATTATCTAAATTTTCAAAATTCTCTGACGCGTACTTTTCTCTATATCGATCGATTCAGTTCCCGGTGAGACACCCTGTAAAGCGTTTACTTTTTGTACTATTCGGTTGTAGTTTCTATTGCAGTTCTACTTAATTTCAATGTTTTTATATTTCTTCACTGTATCGTTCCCACCCCTATAAATGATTACCTGTTGTATGGTTGTATCCAAATGAATAAATATATAATTAAATAAATAAAGCTTTCTATTTAAATGTACAGGTGATGGTACCTCTCTGACAATTAATGAGATCGCAGCTCAGTGCTTCGTATTCTTCATCGCCGGTTTCGAAACTAGCTCCACAACTATGTCGTTTGCATTGTACGAATTGGCAACTCATCAGCATCTGCAGGATAAAGTTAGAGAAGAGATTAACACTGTTCTGACGAAACACGATAACAAAATGACATACGATTCACTGAGCGAATTGAAGTATATGGGACAAGTTATAGATGGTGACTAAAACAGAAACAAAAAAAATAAGTGAAAACTAACCGCTCCTCTTTTCTTACAGAAACTTTACGAAAATATTCACCGGTTACATTCTTAATAAGAGAATGTGGTAAAGATTACAAAGTACCAGGTGAAGATGTTATCATAGAAAAGGGTACCAGGGTTTTGATTCCTATTCGCGGAATTCACTACGATGAGAAATATCACAAGAATCCCGAGGCTTTTGATCCGGAGAGATTTAATGAAGAAAACAAAGCCCAAATGCCTCACTACGCTCATTTGCCTTTTGGAGAGGGCCCAAGGATATGTATAGGTAAATATGAATATGTAGGAATTTAGTCGGCACAGTAAAATTTGATTCAAATGTGGATACAGATAAGATTAATTCAGATTATCTTTGCTTAAATTTTAAACTTTATATGATTAAGTCACTGATTTTTCTGTTCTTTCGTATTTTTTAGGTGAGAGATTTGGAATAATGCAAACAAAAGTTGGATTAACTTGCATTCTGAGAAACTTCAGAGTCAAACTTAATAAGAAGACCCAAGTTCCTCTAAAAATGGAACCTAAGTCATTCCTTTCAAGTGCTGTAGGAGAGATATGGTTAAATCTTGAAAAACTATAAACCTTCCGAATCATGAAAATTCTGAAAATTTCCATTATAAATATTAAACTTTAACTTTTTGTATCATCATTATTTGTTATATTTGAAAGATGTAGTGTTTAATAATGTTGTATTTAGTATATGTTTATCGTAAAGTTGCAATATAAATAATCAATAATTTATTAAGTGAATTAGTTAGTACCTATTGTTTCAATAACTTGAAAGGGCACTGAAGAAAATCCACACTTATTCGCTGGACAACTAAAGTTGCAAAACAGACAATTCACCTAAACAAGGAATAACAAAGATATCTATTTCTTTTAAAAGGCTATATAAAATTTACCGTCCCTATTGGGATATAAAACAAATGGCTGACCTTATATCTGCGGTTACTGGGTGGCCCAAGTTGGTACCCGTGGGTTTGGCGGAGCTCAACAGATAATGGCAGCAGTGAGATGTTGAAGAGGAGAGAACTCAGAGAATCTTCCTGGAAAACTCCTATCCTAAAAGTAACCTGATGCGTACCTGATATTATCAGTGGCGGTTCCTCAGTTTTTAAACTGGGGAGGCAGGGGATAGATAGGCCTGGGTGGTTCCGAGGGGCGGGAGGTATACACATGTGCGCCGCGATGAAAATTTTGCGAATATCAAGGTCAACTTTTAAACTTTACCATTACACAAATATTAGTAATTTTCTCTTCATGTTAGTCAGTATAATTTGTTTTATGATAAGTATCAAAGTATAAAGTAAAAAACAAATTCTACCGTCCAGCAAGAACCAACGTGGAGGTCTGAATTATATCTTGCCAGGATGGGATTGTGGGGTAGGGGTGCTTTTAATAGGTGAGGGAGTTAATTATTAATATAATAATAGTAATAATAATATGGCACAAATGCTACCACAATCAAAACAATTATATAGTAATATGAAATAAATAATAAACTCTGAAACGATAACATAAATAAAAATATTCTCAAATTAAAAATAGTTAAATAATAACAAACTGAAAAACAACAAAAATAAAAATATACTTGGTAGTATACTTACAATCTACAGAAGTAGAATAATTGCTGTGGTGGTTTTTAAATTTTAAACAAAAAAGAAATTGAACAAAAAAACTACATGTCTAAATGTTCTTGTAAATTAATGAAATCCGTCTATCTTTTTGTTTGGCAAAAATATCTATTACTTCGTCATAAAATGTATTATTCTGTGTTAGTTCCTTAACAAGCCGTTTTTCGATAGAAATGATAGAAATATTTTTTAATCTTTCTTGCTCAATAGTATTTCTAGTAAATGATTTGATTCGTTTGAGGGCGGAAAAACTCCTTTCTACTGAAGCAGACGTAACAGGAATTGTGACAGCTAAAGTAAGTAATCTATAAAATTCTGTTAGACAAGAAATTAAGTCATTATTGTAAATAAATGAAATCATTTCGGTAGGGGTTTGACAATTTTGAAACAATTCTTTGTCAGCGTATACAGTTGTTAATTCATTTTTTAGTGCTATTGAATCAAAAAGGTTATATTGTTTTAATAATGATTCAAATTTATCATTTGGAAATTCTTTTGAATATGAGAGAAAATTATCTTTTCTTATTAAATCGAAAAATTCTAATTTATCTAAATCGGAAAATCTTATCTGTAGTTGATTAATTATTGTATCCAAAATTTCATTGAAAATCTGTTTATAATTCAGTCTCAAATCTTGAAGATTTAATGTTGTCTTTCTTTTCTTTGGCGCCGGTTCACCACTTTGGAAATCTTCAGACAGTTGGTTGTAAAGATCATTAAAATGAATTTCATTATTTCTAAAATTTTGCAATGTAATAGTTAATGCATTCAAACGTTTCCTGGCGTATGAAATGTCTGTGCTTTTATTTTGTAAAATTGAAAATACAACATCGGTGTGTTTAATGATAAATTTAAAAGTATGTAAAAGAAAGAGAAAATGAAGATCTTTAAAATGTCTTTTTAAGCCAACAGCTTCTCTTAAAGTTGGCTGATCTTGTTTGAAATCATCATGTGTCAAAATATAATCAAAAACTTCTATTAACTTATCCCTGTTTTTGAATACTGTAAAAACTGCTCTAGATGTAAAATTCCACCTTGTTGCCACATTTGACGGTAAACGGTCAGATCCTATGGTATTAAGTACCTCTGTTCTTTTAGTTGATTTTGAAAAATATGATGAAAATCCAGACAAGTTGGCAAAAAAAATTTTACATTCTTTGATGCTATCTGTGCAGGCTTTACTCAATACTAAATTCAACGTATGCGCATAGCAATGTGTAAAAAGTGCCTGAGGGGCCATTGTTTTAATTTTTGCCTGTAAGCTTTTTAAGTGACCAGCCATAACTGATGCCCCATCATATGTCTGAGCAACAAGTTTATTTTTTAAGTCATATTTTCCAAATTTTTCTGTTAAAAAATTAAATAAATCATTTGCGGTTCGACCTGAACTAACATTGTAAAAACCTGCAAATCGTTCAACCACTTGCCCTTTAATAACATATCTGAAAACAACCGATAACTGTGAACAGCAGCTGATGTCTGTGGTTTCATCAGCTTGACAAGAAAAGAAAGGTACTTCATTTAATTCGCTTTCAATTTTTTGTACTACAACACAACTAATTGATTCAATTAAATCGTTTTGAATAGCTTTAGAAGTTCCCGAAAAAACTGTAGCTTCGTTTAAAAATTGTTCCATTTTGCCATCGTATCTGCTCAGAAAAGAAATAAGCTCTTGAAAATTTCCTCTATTATCTGAATGCACATTCTCATCATGTCCCCTAAAAGCCAATTCTTGACAACATAAAAAAATTACCGTGTCAATTAGTCTATTTAAGATATTTCTATTTTCTTTAACCTTTACATTATGATCTACAATTGACTGTTTGTGCCCTTGATCAATAGAATTTAAAATATTCTGTTTGCCAAATAACTTGAATTTTATTGAAGCAGTTAAATGTCCTTTTGACGTAGCATGCCTTTCAATTGATCTGGATAAGTTTTTTAAATCATTATATCCTAATTTTGACCAAACAGTGTTCTCTGGGCCATTAGAAAAAAATAAACAATACCAGCAATATAATTTATTTTGTACTGGACATCCAGTTAACCACTCACATTTATCATACCATTGTACACAAAAAGAACGATTATGTTTTGAAGTTACTATGAGATTTTGCATGGTAGGTTGGGGCCTTTTTAAAGTTTTTATTATAAATATCTTGTCATCATATGTTAATTGACTAAAATGAACATTCTTCAAAAGGAAATTTACAATATCATCTACAGATTTAAACACTTCACCGATACTGACATTACCATTGTTATTGCTTGTACTTACGTTTAATTCCATTTTTGACGTTTTATCAATATTTAAACAAAAATTTTAAATGAATTTATTGCACTTAATAAAATACAACCACCACAGACGCTTTTACTTTCAATTAACCTAAACGGTAAACGGTACGACTGTCTGGACTCAGGAAGCGGGAAAATAAATGTCAGATGTTTATTAATCTTTGTTCCTATTGGTCCGGAGCTTGGCCTCCGGCACGTGGTTTTGAGAGCAGATCTTAATTGGTAGCTTCAAACGTTTCAAATTGAACCATTCTAAACGCGAAAGCTATGTTAGAAGCGTTTGGAGGCCTGCCTCACCAGTCACCATGGATAGAATGTTACAGTTGTGCAGCGTTGCCGGTTATAATAATAATAGTTTAAATTCGCAGATTTAGGGAATATTTCTGTTAATTTAAATTTGTCGTTTCATAAAGTATATTTATATTTATAATAATGTAAATATGTAAAGTAACTGTAAAGGCAAATCAGAAGTAGGGAGGCCCGGCCTCCTCTACCTCCTCAGAGAAACGGCCACTGGATATTATGATGAGACGGGTCCTCCACATTATTCTATAGATCTTCCTAGTGGTGCTGCTACCGCAAAATATTGAAGCAAGTATAACAGTAGCTCATGATATGTTGTGTGTTGTGTAACACAGTGGTCAACCAGTATGCTATCCCTGCAATCTGCCATGCCTTTCTTGGCATCACGTTGCTCGTATGTCTGCTGGAAGTCCGGATCAACATGCCGTAGTATCCTGGCATACGTGTAAACATCTTACAGCACGGGTTCAGAGCTTAATTTTATGGTCGTGGGTTTGGGCCCCACGTTGGGCGCCATTTATGTTACCTTCTATTATCCTTTTGTTAAAACACACAATAAACAAGGGCTAACGGCTAGCTGGTTTAAGTCGGAGCAAATGGTCGTAGGTTCAGAGAACTTAGACAGGTTTATGTGTGTAATATGTAAGACCAATTTTGTTTTGTTTGGGAAAAAGAGACGATGAAACATTTAATGTTAAGAGGGTACCTTCTATAGCAAAAAATAAGTACAATTGTCTCTTTGTCCTTTAAAGCTAGTTTCCTATAGATAAAACTAAAATTTGTTTTTGGATTGTTTCGACAGTACCGAGAGTTACGCTCTACTTGCACTGCACTGACGAGATCCAAAAATAGGTCGAGACCGGTCTGCAGTTAGTGACATTCTGAGATGAAGGAGGCTTCATATCTTCCTAGTAGCATTCGAGTTATTATGTTTTAGTGCTAACTGTGTTAGATAAAATGCGGCAAATATCGGTTTAATTTGTTTAGTCCTTATTATACAGGATGAAGTAATAGTGCGTCAGACCTTGATATATCGGGTTATACGATAGTTAGAAATTTAAAAAAAAATTAACTAGAACTAGATAAAAAAATTTATAACTTGAAATTATTTTCGAACATACAGGATCAAGTGCCTTTTTTTAAAATGGAATGCTATGTATATCAGTACATTTTTTGAAGCCTCTTTCTAGGTTTTACTCATTCCTATATTAGCATTGAATATCTCCCAAGCACCTGGATGTAATGAATTTTTTTGTTGGAATAATGCAATCTGCAGATGGATATTAAAAAAATTACCACAGTCACAATTATGGGTTTTAAGAAAAACTTATGTCACAATACCAGTTACGAGACATCTAATTAATGTTTTTGAATCATTTCATTTTCCTAAAAATGCTATTTTTCAATTAAAAACATTTTAAATTGAATTTTCTAAATTTTTTCATATGGAACACCCTGTATATTTTTCGATGATGAAAAACGTACTTGTAAGTACTTTCCTATGGATAATCGCAACCATTTTGATTGACATACGTCTTTATGCAATTTTGAAATGAGGCCATTTAGTGGGACCATTTCTTCCAATCCATTAAAATGAGTAAATATTATTTAACCGATCCTTTACTGTAATGTTTTTTGGGTACATTTTTTTGCTGTTTTCGTTATTTGACAAGCAATAAAATCTCAGTTTGGTATAAATTGTCGTGTACAAAAGAGCATTTATCACACTAATTGGTCGTTATAATTTGTATTGAATTTAAAATATTTGGAATTTTACAATATGAATAAAGCGGAATTTGTAGACATGACTTTTGTTTTGGGCGAGTTTCGACAGAAATTGTTTACTTGCCAATAGAATTTATCACCAACGTTATCCTGAAAGAAGGATTCCTGATGTTAGCAGCTTCCAAAACCTTCTCGATAGATTTCTGGAAACTGGAAATGTCGAATATAAAAAAGTGAAAGAATAAAACGTGTTGTAAACGAAGAAAATGAGTTTTCTGTGGTGCTGGCAACGGTTGAGAATTCCTATGTTAGTCAAAGAGAAGTGAGCTCATTAGTAGGAATAAGTAGACGGTCTGTGGTTCGAATCCTAAAAACAAATAAGTTGCATGCATATCATATTCAAATGTACCAGAAATTCTGATGACAATTTTCAAAAGCGTCTACAATTTTGTAATTGGGCCAGAGATAAAATGCAACACGATGTCAACTTCTTCAATACTATTTTATTCAGTGATGAGGCAACTTTTCATAAAAGTGGATTTGTTAATAGGCACAATTTCCATTATTGTGCTTCGGAAAAACCTCACTTTTTTATGCAAATTAATAACCAACATAGATGGTCCATAAACGTTTGGGGAGGAATTATTGGAGAACATGTAATAGGGCCACATTTCTTTGATGGTACATTGACTGGAGTAAAGCCATTTGTCTTCGTTTTTTGGAAAACTATCTGCCACAATTATTGGTAAATCTCCCTGAAAGAATTCGAAATAGGATGTGGTTACAGCAAGATGGTGCTCCACCTCATTATTTAAATGCAGTTAGAGACCACTTAAATAATACCTACCCTCATCAATGGATTGAAAGAAATGGACCCACTAAATGGCCTGCTAGATCCCCAGATCTTACAAAAATGAATTTCTTTTTATGGGGATACATGAAGGAAATTGTTTATAGAGACACACCAACAATGGAAAATTTCGCAAGGTTTTGAAGGATAATAATAAAGCACAGATCATAAGCATATAATGCTCTAAATTTGTAAATATTGTAAATACTGTTAATATTTCCACTGTATATACTACGTATAATTTTAAGTCTAAGCAAAATAAAATCGGAGTATTTTTAAGTTAACAAGCGAAAATGCGGATTTGCCCCTGAATATAAGCAGCAATGCTACAACAGGGCCCCCGCGGGGGCCCCGACCGTGGTAACATTTCTCATATCGAGGGGTAGGGTCCAACGCAGAACTGTAACAAATTTCAATGCTTGAGCACAAAATGCAAAGTGAATTATCTTACCCTCCGGACTAGAAGCCACTCACGAAAATTCGGCCTCTTAGTAATCACTTTAAAAAAAGGGGCCTTAGACCCCAGACTATACGTTCCCATTCTGTAATTAGAATGTAAGTTTTGTTGGATTTTTAAAATAAAATAAGATGAAAATAAAACAATATATTTCATTTTCAGTCTACAAAACACAATAAGGAAAGTTACAAGTCCTCCCACAAACAGGCATACAGAAGGATCATAATTTTTCAAATCTTAACCAAACGCCTCCCTTGGCTCTAGGAATGAGTGATCTAGGTTCTATTTCCAGAGGCAATTTGGTTTTTTCGTGTAAATTGATCCTGAACTTTCTCAAAAGGCTCGTCAGTCCAACTTTTGTCTGCATTATACCGAACCTTTCACCTAAAATAAACAAATATACAAATTTTAGTTAAGAATACATTGTTTATATTTCTAAAATTAATTAGCATACTATCGAAATTGATGACAGAGACAAAAATCAGTCTGTGATGATATGTACTAATTTCCAACTAAAACACTTACCAATGCATGCCCTTTGCCCTCCACCAAATGGTAGATGTGTATAATTGGGCCTTTGTGCAATATTTTCCTCGCTAAACCGCTCCGGATCAAAAACTTCAGGGTTTGGATAGTATTCTTCGTCATAGTGAACGGGTTTTACAGGAATCATCACTGCAGTACCCTTTTCTATGATAACATCTTCGCCGGGAACTTTGTAGTCCTCAACGCATACCCTTGATACGAATGGAATGGGTGAGTGTGCTCTTAAAGTTTCTGAAGAAAAAACATCGATTAAAGTACACAGGTGTGATTGAAACATGATTTAGAAATAACTCCAACATATTATTGTATACATACGTACAATATACAGGGTGCCTCACCGGGAACTAAATCGATGGATATAGAGAAAAGTACGCATCAGAAAATTTAGATAATTACTAATGTCGGTGTGGCCAATCCAACTAAAATAACAAGTAGCTGGCACTTCCGCTTATACCGGAAGTCGATACCAACTTACTTATTTCAAATGGAACACCCTATATATTTTAGGGATTTCGAAAAGAGCATAAAATTCTGAGTCGAAAATATGTGGCATATCCTATACCTAAACCTAGCCGTTTCAGAGACATTTGACTTTTATAGAAAATTTGACAGGTGCAACGGTTTGCAAGAACCGTTATAACTTTCTTCATGTAAAAGATCTTCATTTGCTTCTTGTCACATAAGAAGAACACAAGGAGAACTACGTTCTACAACTGAAATAAATTCAATAATATCATACCAAGTGTTCCGTTTTTCACGTTACATTTTGTCAACTTCAAACCGTGAAAACTTGTTTAGGTCAAATGGAATACCCTGTATTTTTTTACGTCAAGTTGTGTAAAATTGAATTCCCTTTTTTCTAATATTAGCATTGTGGGGGTTAAAGTTACAACTTTTTGAAATATTTGCGATTTTATTAGAAATTCATGATTTGTCATCATTTCATCAAAATAGCCATGATTAGAAACAATCAGTCATTATCTTATGTCAAAAAATGCCAACACGTTTAAATTACACCTCTGAAGACTTTTTAAAATTGCTTATTATTTATGGAGAATGTGATAAAGTAATATCAAGAACTTGCAGCACATTTGTTACTCGATATCTAGAAAAACGGAAACCATCACCAAACACTGTAAAACGCATACTGGAAAATTTTAAAAATTATGGCTCTGTCAAGGCAAAAATGCAAAGACGAAAACATTGAAATAGTCATTTTGGGATATTTTCATGCATTTCCAAGGATGTCATTAAGACAAACTGCTCTGGAGTCGGGACTATGCAAGGATTCAATTCACAGAATCTTTTTAAAACATAAGTTTCACCCGTTTTCATTCCATATGGTTCAAGGATTAAAAGAAACAGATTTCCTAAGAAGACAAAATTTTTGTGAGTTTATTCTAATAAGGTCTGAGGGTCAAGATTCTTATTTGGGAAATATTATATGGACAGATGAAGCAAAAATTTAGTAAAAATGGACTTTTTAATAGACACAATTCGCATTATTGGAGTGACTCAAATCCTCATATGTTCAGAGCCAAATTTTCAGGAAAGTTGGCAGTTCAATGTTTACTGCGCCATAAGAAACGATAGAGTGGTTGCATTACAATTTTATCAGGAAAATTTAAACGGTAAATAAATTTTTCTATTCTGCCAATATGTATAGGTAAATTTTTGTTTTTTTTTTAGGTGAAAGATATCTGAATATCTTACAAAATTTGAATAATAACTATTTAGAAAATTTACCGCTCGCCGAACATAGAAACATTTTTTATCAGCACGATGGTGCTCCCACGCATATTTAATTAATAATTATTTACAAGAAACTTTTTATGATCGATGGATTGCCAATTTAATGGACCTTTCTTATGGCCTCCTCGCTCGCCCAATTTATCAGTTCTGGATTATTTCACTTGGGGAACTATTAAAAATAAAGTTTATGAGAGCCCACTAGCAACCATTGAAGATTGTATGCAAAGAGTAAGAAATGCATTTCAAAACATATCACAGGATTCAATCAGAAGAGCTACCCCATGAGGAACTAATCCGAAGGTGCGAAAAATGTGTCGAGGTTCGAGGGCGGAATTTAGAGCAATTATTAAATTAAAATGAAATCATATTTTAAATTGATCTTATCTCTGCTATGTTAGTTCATGCCATATCTTCAATTCGATTAATACGCATGTTACAGTGTTAGTGTTATTTTGGGTTTTTGTGGATATCGAGTAGCAAATGTGCTGCAAGTTCTTGATATTACTTTATCACATTCTCCATAAATAATAAACAAATTTAAAAAAATTTCGTTGGTATAATTTAAACGTGCTGGCATTTTTTGACATAAGATAATGACTGATTGTTTCTAATCGTGGCTATTTTGATGAAATGATTATAACAATTCATGAATTTCTAATAAAATCGCAAATATTTCAAAAAGTTGTAACTTTAACCCCCACAATGTTAATATCAGAAAAAAGGGAATTCAATTTTACACAAATTGACGTAAAAAAATACAGGGTGTTCCATTTGACCTAAACAAGTTATCGCGGTTTGAAGTTGACAAAATGTAACGCGAAAAACGGAACACTTGGTATGATATTATTGAATTTATTTTAGTTGTAGAACGTAGTCCTCCTTGTGCTTTTTTTATGTGACAAAAACCAAATGAGGATCTGTTACATAAAGGAAGTTATAACGGTTCTTGCAAACCGTTGGACCTGTCAAATTTTCTATAAATTGTCAAATATCTCTGGAACGGCTAGATTTAGGTATAGGATATGCTACATATTTTCGACTCAGAATTTTATGCTCTTTTCGAAAACCCTAAAATATATGGGATATTCTATTTGAAATAAGCAAGTTAGTATCGACTTCCGCTATAAGAGGAAGTGCCAGCTGCTTGTAATTACTTTAGTTGGATTGGCCACACCGACATTAGTAACTATCTAAATTTTCAAAATTTTCTGATGCGTACTTTTCTCTATATCGATCGATTCAGTTCCCGGTGAGACCATACTATATACTATATACAAATATATACTCAGTGTTTAAGCAAATTTTTGTCAAGTTTCTAGTTTCCCTAATAGAACAATAGAACATACTTTCAGATAAAAATATACTGGTATGCTGGGTGAAAGGACACGCACAGTGTAGTGACAACAAAGTAACCGACAGACTGGCTAAGAAGGCAGCAGGCCTAAGTATCTTTGGACTAGTCTGTTACCGATCACGGCGATAATACAAATAATTAAAGAGAACACCCACAATGAATTCAAGAAACTGTGGGATGAAATCAACAGCGGTCAGCTTGCTAGGGAACTACTAGAATATCCCAAAAAGAATACAGCAAAGGACTACCTGGCAATGTCCAGAAGGAACGGGAATAACGGGAATTCATACTAGACACTGTCCGTTAAGAAAACATCTACATAATATGAGATTAAGCGAAACACCTCTCTGTAGAGGTTGTGAACAAGAAGATGCGACGGTTCAACATGTACTCTGTGACTGTTCTGCTGTCTCATCAATCAGATAATCCATTTTGGGAGAACGTTGTCCTATTTTGGCCAATGTAAGGGATATGCCCCTAGGCAGCATCACCACCTATTTCGCAAGATTACGTTGGTCGGAGGCCTAAGCGAGGGTCTGCCTACAGGGAGGATGTATAAGGGGCCCAATGGGGCCTCAGTGCTGAGGTTCAATAATTTTTATTGACCAATCTTCCCAACCAATTCTAGAAGATAAAAACATAAGTATTTTTGAATAAGAATGTGCTATTTGTATTTCTCCTTTCCGAGGTACAACAACTACTAGATCAATCAAATTAAATTAGGAAACGGACCCAGTTTGTTACAGGTCTACATAACCTTGCGTTGGATGAGTACACAGACTGATAACAAAGACAGTAGATGGAAAAGAAATGACAGTAACAACATTTATTTTCTAGACATAGAAGTGTTCAATAACGGGAAAACACACTGGCTAACGAGTACATTGTCAAACAGAACATATCTAACAGCGCCTTGCCAGGGGATTAGAGCCGGACAAAAAACAATTTGAGCAATATTTTGAACGCGGACTTGGGATAAAGAAACTATCATAAATCTAAACTGGAGTTAAAATATGAGCCTGAAAGTGCACAACTGGGCAACGCATAAATAAATCTATAGTATCGGACAATATCTAAATTATACCAAGAGAAGAATAAAACTTATATACTGTGCCACTGTGAAGGTCAAGTTCGTTGAAATTTTAATTATTTGGAGAGGAAGAACCAAGGACAGACAGCTACATTAAGGGACCTCTAGGGGAGTCTGATAGAAAGGATAAAGATCGATGAGGTACGCGAAATGAAACACACCTAAGGATGTCAGATCTGAAAAGTCGCAGTGGTCAAGGTGAGTCAGTTAGCCCATCCACTTACATATATATCTATCTACGGGTTGAAATTTTTTCCAATTGCTAGTGTCAGTGAATGTAAACATTCTAATTTCCAATACTTACCGTCAATAACTTGCTTCATATACTTCAGTTCGCTCAGCGAATCATAAGTCATTTTGTTATCGTGCTTGGCCAGGACTTTATAAATTTCTTCTCTTACTTTGTCCTGCATGTCTTGATGATGTGCTAATTCGTACAATGCAAATGTCATGGTTGTGGAGCTAGTCTCGAAACCGGCAACGAAGAACACGAAACTTTGGGCAGCAATTTCGTCCATCGTCAAGCTAGTGCCATCGCCTAAAAAATAAATATCACACATTAAACAGTATTTCACTTTACATGACAGATACTTAATTTTGAACACAAATAGTTTAGGAGTAGTTCGTGGTGCGTTACAAAGAATTTCTTGGATGACACGAACTTAGATATGTTATCTATGGTAAGGAGGATTTAATATTAATTAGATTTCGTTATATGGAAAAATTCGAAAATCCAACCGTTTTCGAAAAACTTGAATTTATATTCAATTTTTGACAAGATAAAATCGCCGTAACTTTCTTACATTAAATTTGTTTGAAAGTAAGGTGATGTGAATAATGTGGTAATAACATTTTTTTTTTCAATTATCGGTTAAACCAGAAATTACATTTATTACAATTTTAAAGCGCCCGTCCCTGTATTTTATTAAACAATATTGAATAAAAAATATGTGACATGCATTTTTTCCTATGTAACCATATGTGAAAGCAATGACGTGCAAATGTCGCTCTCGAGAGGCAATTGGATGGCTCTTGGTATTTGGGGTCCTGAATTGATTCAGTACCCTGCTGCATTACCCAATTCGGCCCAAAATGGACAGGGGAGGAGACTTTGGTGGGGGTTTAAAAAAAAGACTGATCACGTGGCAACCGAATAAAATTGCGGTTGCCTGAAAGTTCATACCCAGTTTATATGATAAAATTTTAATGTCATCTGATACGTACGATTTCGCATACGCGAATTAAAAAAAAAAGTTGTCAGGCAACCGCTTACTGATCTGTACGGTCGTGAGCAAAAAAGATAGGACAAGTCTTATAACGGTATTTTGCTAAAATCTAGTTGTGTACATCTAACTTTAATTTTTGTGACATTGTCAGTTAGTTGTAATAATTTATTGCAAGTGTGCAAAAAACTAATATACCTCATATAAGCGATTCAGTTTAATCTGGAGTTATTGCTAAAGCAGAAGATGGATGGTCAATGAGACAAATTGCACTGCGTTATAATATTGACAAAAATTTTAAGAAAGTGGAGAATAAACGGTACGATTAGTAGAAATCCTGGCGCAGGGTGACGAAGCATATCAACTCAACAACAAGATTTGCAATTGGTAAATGCTTTAGTAGAAAATCCATTTTACTCAGTTATTCAGGCTGTTGAAGAAACGAATTCTCCTGGATTGAGTAGTACTGGTCGCCAGCGAGTAAGAGAATCGGAGCTACGCTGTTATGCAGCAGCACAGAAATACTTACTTAAAGCTGAACATAAAGAAGCTCGAGTAGGATTTGCGCTTGAATTTTTAGCGCATGATGTATATTTTTGGAACAATGTAATCTTTACAGACGAAGAAACTTTCAAGTCAACACACAGCGGTCATATTCGTGTTTACCGCCCTCTGAATAAACGATTCGATGAGGAATATATATCTAACAATGATAAAAGTTGTTGGATTTCCGTCAATATTTAGGCTTGGATATCGGCACGTGGTCCTGGTGTTCTGTGGCATATTGAGGAACGATTTAATAGTGAAACGTTTATTAGGATTTTAGACAATATTATGCTTCCTTCTGTGTCACAATTATTTCCTAATAATGAGTTCATATTTCAACAAGACAATTGTTCCGTTCATACTGCTCATACCGTAACTAACTGATTTCAAGATAATAACATCAATGTTCTTAACTGGCCCAGTCATAGTCCAGATCTTAACCCTGTGAAAGAAGTATGGGGACTACTCACGAAATGTGAGACTAGGAATGCCGAAGAATTACTGGAAATAGTAAATAATGCATGGGAAAATATTATTACTAATGATTATTGTATAAGGTTATTTAATTCTATGCCAAACATACTTATAGAAGTTATGGATAGAAATGGTGCAATAACGAAATATTAATAGTTAGTTTCTTGTTAAGTAGGATATCCTTTGTCCGTTGATCCAGGACTTCTACTAATCGTACCATTTATTCTCCACTTTCTTAAAATGTTACACGCCAAATTTTTGTTAATGCTATAACGCAGTGCAATTTGTCTCATTTACTATAGCAAAAACTACAGCATTAAAATAAAAAATGAATTAAAAGTGATATCTGTTTTATTTCGGCTACTCATTACATATTCAAATAGAGACAGATTTACATTAGAAAAAAAAGTTGTCCTATTTTTTTTCTGCTCACGACAGTACCTCCACTCATTGTAAAAAAATTGCCATCCGTGTTCGCTGGGCAGTTCCCGATAAATAACCATTTAAAGTCGTCCAAAAATCGCATTTTTCAAAATTTTTAAAGAAAATTCTGTTAAATACGGTTAAAATTGTTTAAATCGGATGACATTCACCAATGACTTCAGAATAGGAGTTGTTTTGTACCCCTAGTATCTCATATATTCTATTATTAAGAATGGATGGAGATAGTTTTGTTTATGTTTTAGTACTGGATTGTAAGCAAAACGTATTGAGAAAGACTGCGTGCGCATATACCCACGGGTCTTTATCCAGTAGACTGCCGAGTATCAATATTTATTTTTAAAGCAATAAACAAATAAATGATACACACAAACCAAGAGGATAGCCAAAATAAACATTCATCAAGATAATTCTCTGTCTATTTACAAGTCCAAATTTATGATTTTAACACGTAAGTATCGCTGAACATTTATTACATTAGATTTCTTTTTTTTAATACCATTACACATTACTAAGGCGCTTCACGTATTATTTATATTTTTGTGATGATTGTTTAATTTGTTTTCATCATTTCCTTCAGCATAAGCACGTGCATTATTGAATACATTGATTATTCAAATTCTTGTTGCTATCGAAGCATTAGCGTTTTGATGGTAATATGCAATTATTACACTTAACGCGCCAGGCTTGTAACTTGTAATTCAGCGCTCGGCGGGGCACATAGCCCTAAACAAACCTCGTCATCAGTCTAAGCCAATCGAATCTCCAATAAATAGGCTTCATCACGTGACCCATCAATCTCTTAAGAAGGATCATTTTCTAAATATTAAGCTACATTTTATGGGACGATTTGTTTTTTTGTTGACTTTTTTTGAAACCCACCCTCTCCTCCGTGACGTAACGTGCCTCAACAGGGGTTGGGGATGTGACTGGTAAATGGACAGAAAATTGTCTTGATGAATGTTTATTTAGGCTAGAATTCACCGTTAATATTGACTTAGAAATATTTTTTGACGCGTAATCGAATATTTTAATTTTGGCGGCTTTTGGGGTGGCGAAAATGGGGTGGAATTTCATCGAAAACGGATGGCATTGATACATATCATTTCTCATACCTATAAGAGCGCAGATTGTGAATGCCATCCGATTTCTTTAAAATTTTCGAAAAATGCGATTTTTGGACAACTTTAAACGGTTATTTCTCAGAAATTGCCCGGCAAGCACGGCTGAATTTTTTGACAATGAGTGGAGGTACAGATCAGTAAGTTCTAAAATTTTCAAACGGTTGCCTGACAACTTTTTTTTTAAATTCGCGTGTGCGAAAACGGCCATCGTACGTATCCGTATCCGTTCTATCATATAAACTGGGTGTGAACTTTCAGGCAACTGTAATTTTATTCGGTTGCTGCCCATTTCGTGCCGAATCCGGTAATACAGCAGGGTTCTGAATCAATTCCGGACCCCAAAAAGCAAGAGCCATCCGGTTGGCTATCGAGGGATACATCTACGCGTCATTGCTTTGAATAATAGTAGTAACTTGGCAATGGGCTTTTAAAGAAATATTTCACCTGGGAATTTTTATTGGCATACCGTCTATCTTATTTTATCTGCTCGAGCAAAACATTTGTTAAATAAATATATTTTCCTGGTACTAATGTTTCAAGATCACATTTTCTTTTTGGTTAAATATTTTTTGACATCGCTTATTTTTATCTACTTATTTAATATATTCACCTTTATGTCCATTTTTTCCTGTCGGGTCGTTATTCTTGATGTCAATGAGCAATTGCAAGAAATCATTTCTGACGTAATTATTTTTCTCCCTGTAGGCGACATCATCTGCTACAATTTTCCGGAAGAAATCGCTGACTTCTTTGCGAAGGACGCGTATCCTAAGTGCTCGAGCCAGATTAGGATAGTTGCGACAGAATGCACGTTTTAACAACCCAAATCTACCTGCTCCTTGGAAAATCGCTCTACCGTACTTTCTAAACGGGGAACTAGGATCCTTGAAACTGTTACAGTCGAGCCCGAATGCACAAGACCCTATAACGTCGGTAGAGAAGGAACCTGAAATTTGTAAAAAAAAGTGTAAAAAATCGGTGGATAGGGAGGCGAGATGGCCAGCACGTTCTCCTGATCTTACGCGTCGCGGACAGTTCGCCGAAAATTTTTAACCGAAAACTATACACCGGAAAGTCACTTCACTGAATGGACAAATTCAGCGAAAAACAATTTACCGAATCAAAATACATCGAATGACCGATTTATTGAAAAAGACTAGAAAATGTAACAGTTTGTGTCTTCATGGCATTGTCCCTAAGTAGCGTAGAATCTATGACGTTATTTTTTAGACAAAGTAGGTAGTATAGGATCTGTGAAAAATAACATTGGGCATGTGATTCAAGTTTCAATTTAAGAACATTTTATTTAAAAACTAACTCAGTTCTATGTTCTGTGTAAGTAGTAAGTATCTATGGAAATAACATAAACAGAATCTTAAAGCTGTGTATTTGACATACACAGCAAAATAAAAGTTCTTCCAAAAAATGGCTTTGAAAACGGAAAGAGATTACTTTCCAATTTATATTATGTGCAAAACATAACCTCTGACTTTTCCTTTGGCGTAAACGTCACGGGCGCAGAGGTTTGTTTCCAATAATTCTATTGTTTTGTAGATTTGGTGATTTGTTTTGAAGAGGATAATAATATATGTGGTAGAAAACACAAATAATAGGAAAGAATAACTCATACAAATCTCATACAATCTATTTTCATACGCGCAATTAAGTTTGTAAATACATAAATACTAGGTAGGATGACTGCACGATATTTGCGTTTTGAAACATCAATGAGAGCCTTCTACAGAATTATTTATTTTTGGCGTGTCGGTCAAAACGCTATCGTAGCAGTACCACATTTCTATGCCGAATAGCGGAAGGTTACGTCGATTATTACTAGCGGGCCATCCTATTAACGTATTCTTGAACTAGTCAACGATACTTTGCACTTCGAGAGGAAAAAATTCAATATCCAAGAGTTCGTCGAATGCTTGGGCCACGTGGGTCTTAGGGACAAACGCCAGAGCTGGCAAGTGTTTAATCTTCAAAGCAAATCAGCGTCTTGGTCATAGCGTTGCTTGAAACAGCTGCGTTTAAACTACCGGTATATGTACTGCGTCAAATGGAAGAAACAGCCGCGTATGCTGCCAGGATATTGATCACTTATCGCATTCACCATTGCTACTTCGTAATCAATCAAAATTGATTCAAGGGCCGTTGAAATTTGAAGCAGTTTAAGTCGATTCAGAAGGCGGTTGCAAGCAGTTTCAGCCTTATTAATCAGCAAAATATACAGCAATGGAATAGCTATATTTTGCTTCACGCCATGGACGGTGTACATCTGATGAAACAGCGAAGGAGCTGTTTTGAACGTTCCATCCACCAGTCCTTGGGGATGGACAAGAGTTTGAAGTTGTTGCTCGTACCAAATATCAAAATACTATCGTCTTCGTTGCCAGAGTCATATAACAAAAAATTTTCACCCTTAGACATTGTTGTATATTTTGTAGGAAATCCAGATCACGTCTGCATTGCGGCTGGGCTGGAGCACTGCATGCCGCTTCTTTGGTTCGTCTAATTGTTTTTTTAACCGTTGATAATTTCGGGAACGAACTGCACGCTGTTTGACTAAGATTCTTAGCAAGTTTAGAGATTGTCATGTGAGGTACTTGCTCAGTTTCTTTGGCAGCATCTTTAACTTTGTTTATCGCTGTCAGTACTTCCACCCTGGCTGCTGTTGCACTATAATTATGATCGCTGGTTCTCTTGATCACTGTATTGTGTCCGGTGATGACTCGAACGCGACACTTGATTTATGGTAGTGTTCATATTTCCAATTATTCAGCTGCCAGCTACTTTATCCTTTACAAATAGATACCCGTTGCAAGTCAATTTGGGTGGCCCTTTCTCATTCATAATATACTGCAGCTCCACGTTAACCTCGTGGAGTATAAACTGAAAAACTAAACATTCAAAGTGAAATGTCAGTGTCAAGGTCAAGTGTCAAGAATCCGTTCGAGAATCTAAGTGCACCAATTCTGAGGGTTGTAATGTATATGCATTTTCGGGAATCGCCCATTCGGTGAATTGTTTTACGATGAACTATCCATTCAATGAATCTTCCGTTCGGTGAATTGTCCTTTCAATGTACAGCTTTGGATGAATTGTTTTCGGTAAATTGACCGGAACCGTAGTCTTACACACTTAGATTTCTTTCTATGGGGATATGTGAAAAGTATGGTATACAAAACTAAGCCACGCGATATACCTGACTTCAGAAAAAGAGTAATGGATGTGGTTAGGTCGGTCACGCCTCAGATATTGGAAAACGTTAAAAGACATTTTTATTTACGATTAGGATGCTGCAGTTCAAGGAACTCATTTTGAACATTTGCTACATTGAAATATTTTTTTTTTGGGGGCGAGCGTGGGTGCGTCTTTACTATGTACATACTTCGATATGCGATGTAAAGCAACGTTAGGCGTGGTTAGTAGTTGGATTGGTGACCGTTCCAACGAAGACCACGTCCTCGCCTCACCCATCTTCCAGCGGCTTGTATATCAGTGTATGCGCGGAAGCTATACAACCTTAGGCGAGGGTTGTATAGGAGATATACCATCCTTCGGAGGGGATGTAAAGCCGTCGGCCCCTTGTCTATTAAATGTTAGGCAAGTAAAAGATCCCTACTCTTCTTAAGGGAAGAGGTTCGGCAAAATTCCTGGTTGGGGGTAGCTCGTCTACAGGCGTCGGTGTTAGGCCTCAGCAGCGGAAATAGGCCGACGTTAAATAAATGTATGAAAAAAAAATATATTTTTTTTTAGTTAGCTGTTGTGAATTACGTCAAACACATGAATCAATTTTTTTACCGTTAACTTTGGCCGAGTTTTTGCAATAAATATTAAAACCATAGTATTTTTTAAATAGAGATTGAAAAGACCTTGCAAATTAGGTACTTCTCTTACTAATGTGGAGTTCAGGTTCCATTATAAACAGAGGGGAAAATGTACGTACGGACGGGCGAAGTGGCAAACAGATAACTAAATAAATATAAATTACCGTTGGGATCTGATAGGACAGGGAACTCTAAAAAAAGGACAATAAGTCCAGAAAGAAATTAAATAAAGCTATATTAATAAAACAAACAACTTTTATGAAATTTTGGCCCTAAATTAATAATTAAAGAATTCCACGACATATTTTATATACATTTGAAATTGTTAGAGATGCTTACCTAAGATGTCCTTAATATCCACGGCTTGCTTGTCGTTAATGTTCTCTTCCACGTACTTCTCTAGGACCAAACCGCAATCTATCACTGTTTGGAACATGGTTCTCATCTTCCCAGATGTAAAAGTTGGCGTCAATTTTGTTCTTAGATTTCTCCACTTTGTACCTCCTAGAGCCACGAGATGAGCACCTAAATAAAAACGTTCTCAATCTGTTGAGCTTATCTGAATAAATGCCTATCAGATAAAAGTTGGCGCAGCCGATAGGCCACGATATAATGATCTCATCAGTCAACATTTCCATGCCTTCAAAATTGTGCGTATGTTTGTTGTTGTGCACTTTTAAAACTAATTCAGTAGAGAAGTACCCAATTAGTAAGTGCAAAAGGTATATGCCTATATAAACTGATTCAAATAAATTAAATATACATGGTTTCGTGAATGACTGGCCCTACACTAGTGAGGGGTACAGAACCCTAAGACGATTTCAGAATGAACTTTATTATATTCCTAATCTTCCTCGTTTCTGATCTACAGCGTGTTGTCTATTTTTTGCCAAAATGTGGATCGGCCGTATATTTTTTAATGGCTATAGCGAATTGAACCAAACTTAGCAGATATGTTCCACCAATAGAGGTCTACAATATTCAGGACCGAAAAATGAAATGAAGGCCAGGGTTAATTTTTTTATTTTGGCTGTTACCTAAAAATATTATCCTGTATATACTCTAATAGTGTACCTAAACTAAAAAACTAAACTAAATTTCATTAGCTTCTTTGGCACACTTTTAACAGCTGATTTTCACAATAAATCCATTCAAAAAATATTTGGGTGACTTTCGGTCACAATAACATCAGTAACTACATGAGCGACTTTAATTTTGTGAGGGAAGATTTAATTTTACTGTCCTTTTGTTAAAATTTGTCACAACAAAAAAATTTTAAAATATGTAAATGTCAACAAAAGTAAAAAAAATTATTGAAAATGTAAAAGTGTGAACAATTTTTTTATTTATTAGAACAAATATAAAAAAGTAACAATTATACTGAAGTGAAATAGCTGATGAAATAAATAACGCTCCTAAATATTTATTTCAATTAGCTAAAAAGACTTTCATCAAGCACAATTACACAAAATTAAAATAACACACGTAAAATGTAAAACTGACTGCAACAAATTTTCAAAATGTCTTCCTCCAACTTCAACACAATATTCTAATAATGTATTTGAACTACGTAGTTATTATTTGTGCACAGTTTTAATGTTTCGAGAATTAACAACTAAGTTTCACAATAAATTCGTTTAAAAAATCTCGTGAGACTTGATAAACATTTGCCACAAACAATACTCAATAAAGTACCTGTCAAATAATTTAGCTATTGTTTGAAACAGCGCTGAAAATGCTTTTTAAAGTCAAAAAAATTAATCCCGACCCTTTTAGTGGAACATATCTACTAAATTTGGTTGAATTCACCATATCCGTTAAAAAATACGGTCGGTCTACATTTTGGCAAACAATTGAAAACAGGCTGTACATAAAAAACTAGGGGCATTAGGGATATAACAAAGGCCTTTTTGAAATCGTCTTAGGGTTCTGTACCCTTCACTAGCGTATGGCTAGTCACTCATGATACGCCCTGTATATTCATTGATATTAATTCACTCCTTACTTAGTGGGTCGTCTCGCTCGTTTGTATATGTTCCTCTATCCATAAAATGGTTAAAATCTTTCGACATCACATTCTTCATTAACTCCCGATCTAGAATAACCCAAGTAGGTCTCGTTAAAACGTATACGCCACCATGTTTCCATCCTTAAATAAAAAAAAATGTTAGAACGTTAATAATCTGAAACACCTTTATGTAAATATTATCATGTTTCCAATATCTACTAACCTCTTGCTTTCATTTGTCTGTATATTTCATGGTTACCGTTTACTACGGAACTACTCTTAAGGTTACCAAAGGGTATAGTGGGCTCTAAATATGGTACGCCTCGTCTTTTCCAATACCCAAACATCCATTTGAAGTAGGCATACAATACGGCTACTAAGGCAGTGGCTATACCTAGTACATTAATGAGTAGCGACTCAGTAAAGAGAGCCATAGTATCCTGAAAAATAGGGGTGTAATAAGTATTTGAGTATATTTAGAGTAAAGAATGTTTATGACACAGTCGGTGATCGCAAAGGAAATCAGCATTTAAAGTTCAACTTTTATTTACTACATCAGAATAACATACAAAAATGCGATCTAATACTGTGGAACTATTTTGTGCAAGCCCCGTTGATTCATTTATTATACTTATGTGTTAAGGATTTGCCAAATTAAATAAATGTATGTTCACGTCGCCACTACAACCAAATTGTGACGAGCTGATGTTAATAATATTGGAACAGTGAATTCAGATGTTTTATTCTCTAATTAGTGAATGCGAATTTGATGTAACAGCATTGACTGGAACCTGGCTCCATGATGAGGTAAATAGTAGTGAAATTCCGCACTGAATAACGTGTATATAGAAAGAATAGAAACTTCCAAGCAGCCAATCAAACGCGTGGTGGTGGTGTGTCATTAGCTCTAAAAGGTCATACCAAATCATAAGTTCTCAATCTTCCATATTTTAATGTAAATTTTCCAACTATTTACTTGTTAACTTGTAAGTGCTTTTTTCATCATCAAAAATTTGATATACTAGTCCTTTATATACCCCCTGAAACAACATTTGATAATTACGAATTATTTTTTGAATCTATGGAACAACTTGAGTTTTACAATCTGGAAAATGTTATTGTAATGAGAGACCTCAACGTAGTTAACTTTGTTAATTTCGATATTGTTGACAGCAAAACTACTGTGATTATAAAGTTTTTACATTTTTTAAATTTAGAATAAGTAAACAATATTCTTAATACCTCAGATATATTACTAGATTTAGTGTTATATAATATAGACTGCAAAATAATTAGCGATAACGCTCCTCTTGTACCAATGGATGCGTATCATCCAGCCTTGATTATCAGCTTCTATATATCTAGATGCAAAGATTTACAACTCTCAACAAATGCAAGTCAAAAAAGTTACAACTTTAAAAAGGTTGATTTTCCATCTTTATATAACTCACTGCTACAATCTGACTGGACATTTTTAACTCACTTTGAAGAGGTAAATTCGGCAGTTGATAAATTTTATGAAAGGCTATAGCAAATATTTGATTCACATGTTTCTGTTTATAAAACGCATAAACCTCAATTTCTAAATTGGTATACTTCAGAAATTATTAAAAATATCAATAGGAAAGCTAGACTATTAATAAAGTATAGAGTAAATCCTAACGAGAATTATTTGATTGAGTTTAAGACATTGAAACGTGTAATAAAAGAACCAATAAAAACTGCCTGTGATAACTATTGAAAATATCCAAGCATCAATCAATAGTAATCCTCAGAACTTTTGGTCATTTGTAAAATCAAAAAATAACACATCCAGAATTCCTGGGACTGTATTATATAAAAACGAGTCCTTCACGAAACCCTAGTATATCGTAAATACATTTGGTAGTTTTTTTAAAAGTATATTTCTGCCTTCTGAATCTGAAGGATTAAAGGTGTTTGATGTTGTCACAAATGTTGATTGCTTAAATAATATTATTAGTGAAAATGTATCTGAAAATGAAATCATAGTAGCAGCAAACAAACTAAAAAACAAAATGACCTCAGAACCATCATTTATTGTCAAAGATTGTATAAACATTTTTGTCAGCCCGATATATATATATATATATATATATATATATATATATATATATATATATATATATATTGTTTAATATTTAATTAAAAACAACGGTGTTTCCAAATCGGTTAAAAGAAGCCAAGGCCGTTCCTATTTTCAAAAGTGGCGATAAATCTCATGTTATAAATTATAGATCTACATCTGTTTTGTCCAACTTTTCGAAGCTCTTTGAAGTGTTTCTGCATAACCATAACCGCATCTATCCTTCTGTTCGTTCAATCACAACATGGATTTATGAGACATTCTAGATAATCGAGGGCAGGTAGCTGTAGTTTATACGGATTTCTCGAAGGCCTTCAATAGACTTGATCATTTCGTTTTACTTAAAAAACTAGGACTATATGACTGTAATAACCAGATGAATAAAGTTTTCAAATCATATTTGCAGAATAGATACACACTATGTTTATTATAGTGGATATAATTTCTTTAATTATGTGGCTACCTCAGGGGTCCCTCAAGGTTTCAACTTAGGTCCACTGTTATTTCTTTTGTCCATTAATGACTTAAGTTCCATTATTTAATGCCACCATCTCTTTTTCGCTGATGATTTGAAAATATTCACTGAAATTCATACCTTGAATGGTTGTCAGAACTTGCAGGATGATTTAGATTGCATTCAAACTTGGTGTCCTAACAATAAGCTACACCTAAATTCAACGAAATGCAAAACTATGAACTTTTCAAGAAACCAGACAGTTTACGAATATACGTATAGTATCAACGGGAATATATTAACTCGCTGCAAGTCTTTCAATGATCTGGGTATAACTTTTGATTGTCACCTAACTTTCACTGAGCACATAGAACGGAAAATAACTGAAGCAATAGAGTTTTTTGGTTTCATTGTCAGAAACTGCCGCAATTTCACTAATGTCAATATTTTGAAAATCTTATACTACTCATACGTACGACCTAAATTAAAACATGGATCGCCAATTTGGTACACGTTTTACAATTGTCACATAGAGGCAGTAGAGAGAGAGTATAGAGAAGATTTTTAACGTGGGCTTATCCAAGATAGAGAGATCTGATAAGGAAATATGTATTATTTTTGGTCATAACTTTTTTTTCATTTATTTAACGTCGGTCTATTTCCGCTACTGAGGCCTATCACCGACGCCTGTAGACGAGCTACCCCCAACCAGGAATTTTGCCGAAACTCTTCCCTTAAGAAGAGTAGGGATCAAAAGTTGCCTAATATTTAATAGACAAGGGACCGACACAACCCTCGCCTAAGGTTGCATAGCTTCCGCGAATACACTGATATACAAGCCGCTAGAAGATATGTAAGGCGAGTCTTTTTTTGAAACGGTCGCCCAACCGCGTCTAACGTTGCTTTGCATCGCATATCGAAGTATGTACATAGTAAAAACGCATCTACACTCGTCCAACTTTTTTTAAATACATATATTGGTAAAGAAAGTATAGGACTATCTAAGTAGTACTATGACAGGAGCAGTGATATGAAATTTCACTCAATAATTTCAGTTGTTTGCAAAATAGTTAGATTTAATTTTAAAAATTATGCCAATTTTAATATTTCCTAAATTTAAATCTAACTATTTCGCATATGTTTGAAATTATTGAGTGAAAATTTATAACACTACTCTTGTTATAGTTCTATATGGTAGTCTTAAAATTTGTTTGCAATATGTGTTTTAGAATAGGAAGTTATGTCCGAAAACAGTAAATATTTCCCTATCGGACCTCTCTCCCCTGGATATTCTCACCTTAAAGTATAGCATTTAAACATGAAGGTGAGAATCCTGCAAGAGGAGTAGATTATAGACACCTATTAGAAAAGTTTAATATCATCAGCTTAGAGCTAAGAAGAAAATGTGCTTCACTCTCATTTCTCTACAAGTTACTCCATCAAGAAATTGACTGTTTTGATTTATTAGTTCAAATAAACTGTCACATATCTAGACTGCAGTCTAGACAATATATTACTTTTTATAATAGCAGAGCTTAAACTAATATATTATTAAAATCACAAATTTATAATGTCTCAAAATTTTAACAACATTTCTGACATGTGATATTCATACCTGCACCTTAAATGAGCTGATTATTAAGGTAGTGGATTTTTTACTGGAGACACTAACTAATTAATCTAAATAGTCAATATTACACCTTTTGTTATAATACACACTCATTTATTACCTCTCTAATTTACATGCACCAAAGTTCCTACGTATTATTTTATTTATTAATGTTTTATTTTCCTCTTCGTTATTAATCTGTAACATATATGTGTATATATAAGATAAATATTATATACTGTTAGATATACGTACTTTTGTACGCTTTTACTGTGTTAGTTATGGAATTTAATCTTTATTTGTGTTGCTCTGTAAAGGGTTATACTGTTGGGCAATAAAGCTATTATTATTATTTTTATCGTGAACCCCTCCATTTTGTTCTGGGGTCTGTAAAAGACATTTCATTTTAAGTTGCTTCTACTAAACTACAACTTAATTCAAAGATCTTCAAGTACCGCTTCTGTTTGTAAAGTCTCGGATTGTAACAATTGACAATCAGAGTTAAGACAAGTACTTTTAAAAAGTAAATACTCAAAGTATTAAGTAATTTACTTGAAATTTAAAATTTAAGTAACCAGTATAAAGTAATTACTCCGTGAAATACTTAGAATACCTTTAAATACTCCAAGTATTTTTTTGAGTAGAAGTAAAAGTATTATAAAGTACTTATAGTAATTTTTTTAATACTTTTCTCTAGGTACTCGATACCAATAATTTTTTAAATTAAGGAGTGTCTTATGCTGCAGTAGATACTCCTTCTTTACAAAATATGTAGTCGTTAGAAGTAATGATGATTTTCGTTTCAATGCAAATTGCATATTACTCTTTAGCATTTTAAACAATGAACAATTTTTTTCTTTCCATTTAGCTACATTTGTCTTGCGTTCGCTTTTGGGTAATAAAATTTATAGATAAATCTTTACTATTTTTTTCTAGTAACAAAGTTAAGTGGGGGTAAAATCTTTTGTGAACCACATCACATCAAACCTAAAAATTAAATACGTGAAAAAATTATTTACGAAAAAGTTAATTTTTACAAAATAATTCATAATCCTTCGCAATGATAGTATGATCATAATCCAAACCCAATAAATAATGAGATTGCATGTTTGATGGAGTCATTTAACAGAATTGTTCAAACTAGAGTAGGTAACTTTTTGAATTTTATAAAAAATACTGAGTATTTAAAAGTACTTGGAGTAGTTTTTTAAGTAAAAAGTACTACTTATTTTGAAATAAGTACAAGTATTCAGAACTTTTTTAAATACAAGCAGCAGTACATGGATTTTAAAAGTGCCTAGAGCAAAATACTTAAAGTGAAAATGTACTAATAACTTGAAGTACGTTTTAGTACTGAATACCTCAACTCTGTTGACAATTTATATTTGACTTAACGCATTTCTGCCCAATCGATCCTTGCGAAATAGTCTAATTGTGGCACTGAGACTATATTCGACGAAAAGTTATTCGGGATTTGAGAGCCAGCTTTCAGATTCAGGACTATTTCGGAAATTGTTATATGAAGAAGCCCTCTTAATCGAAAATTATTTTGTTCCCGAGCACCTCTGTATGCTACTTAAAATGATATTCTCTAATTGTTCAAAATTAATATCACCCAAAGGACCACAAATGTTTCTTCGATTCTAATAATTAACTGATAAAAATGACAAGCGATATATGCCTGTTATTCGGGAGTTCCAAGGTTAAAATACAATTATCAAGACGCTACGACAGCCGATAATTCACATTTGTTATCACCGTGAAACTGAAATACCGTAGTGGGTGACGTCAAATATACCGTATCGGTTATTTTAACGGAATGACTGTGATAAATTTCTAATTCGTTATCAATTGATATAACATAACTACGCATCAATTTAATAGCTGAAAAACGTTGCTTATTTCTAAAACTATACTTTTTTCATAACAATGAGAAAATGTTGAGGAAACGTCGATAATACAAATCTTCTACTCTAAAATTTGTCTGGAAAATACGTACAAAATAAAACTGTGTTATCCTCTTATGAAGGCAAACAAAATGACAAGATACTTTCTTAAAAATTCTTTAAAAATTGATGTTAAATAGATCTATTTGCTGCATTTTATTCAAAGAATTTAAAAATTACAACTCACCTGTGGCTAGTTTGGAAATGCGTTGGTTATGGATGAAATTAAACAGTTTTATCTAGAGACTACTTGTATGTTGTATGACTAGTATCAATACTGGGTAAAAACTCACCAGTTAGTTGATATTTTCTCCTCGATGTGCACAAGCGTAGAAAAGGTTAAGACTAGAAAACTTCTGCAATGAAATACAATATATATTATTATACGGATGCAAAGGTTAACACCATCAGATAATAATTGTTACTGTTGAGTATTTTTTTATCACCTGATTTAACGCTAATATTTGTTTAATTATAAATTATTATAATTATTTCTGAGGGCTCACGCTTAATTTTTGACACATAGGTTTTCGCGCTAGATAGATAGATTTTTAATTTAATATTTAAAAATAATATATATGTATATACAGGCTGTCCATTTTATCAGGGCACTCGAGAATATCTGACTTAATATCGGTCGTACAAAAAAAATTATTTTTACGAAAATTGTGCCGACTTATATTACCTACAAAATGGTTTAAAGACATTTGAAATCCATGGCCTACTTCAAGCGTTATCTCGGAAAATATCGAAAATGCGGAAAAGTCTAGGCCAGATATATCCGTATTTGAAACGAGAGACATACGAGAAACATTTTAAGGTGACATTTTTCTGCAAAATAGAGTGCTTCAACGAGGTTTTATTCAATTTTTTTCAAAACCGCTGTATTTTGAGATTTACTCTCCAGGCTGTTAAAAAAATTATTTTGAAACGGGCGGGAAATGGCGCCATTAAATAGAGTATTTTCCTCCCTTTTCAACGATATATCCTAAGCCATATTTATTCATTGGTACTACGTTAGTAATTAAAAAAACATTTTTTTTAAACCAATAATTTTTTTTTAACAAGCATTATACTTCCCGTGGAGAAGTATGATTAAATAAAACGATAAGATAATTCAATAAATAATTGTTCAAATCTTTGCTATAATAAAACATTAACACAATTAAGAAGAATAAAGTAAATTCAGGTAACAAAAACAAATTAATAATAAAAAGAATATAGCACACAGAAAATTAATATTTATCTAATCCTCAAAATAATTTTTAAGATATCATATCAAGTGTTCAAAGTGTCCACCGCGATTTCTTATGCACAATCGAGCGCGGCGAGGTACTGCATTTAAAACATTACTCAGCATTTCGGGGGTAACTGTAATACATGCCTGTTGAATTCGAGTTTTTAGGTTCTCTACATTTTGCGGTGTCGTCGAAAACACCTTAGCTTTAATATACCCCCATAGAAAAAAAATCTATTGGGGTTATATCTAGAGAACGAGGGGGCCATCGAATAAATCCATTGGTACCTATCCAATGTTGAGGCAAAATTTCGTTTAAATAATCTAGGCAAATCTGGGACTTGTGGGGAGGAGCTCCATCTTGTTGAAAATATTGGAAGTTGTGTCGATTCTCTAAAGATAGGTCATCTAAGAATTCATTAAATTCATTTCTCAAAAAATTTAGGTACCTTTGACCACTGAGGTAACCATCACAAAAATGAAGACCTATTAAATTGGTGCCTAAAATACCTATCCACACATTTATTGAAAAACGATTTTGAAACCCAGTCGGAGTCTATGCCAGTGTGTATTTTCAGAAGTCCATTTGTAATGAATATTGCGATTAAAAAATCCATTATTGGAAAATTTGCCTCGTCGGACCAAAGTATTTTACTACATATTAATGGACCGGCACGCTTCTTTTCCAACAGCCACCTACAAAAAGTCGTCCTCCTTGGTTTGCCTCCCGCTGGTAAATTGTGAACTTTTTTGGCTTTATAACACCGGTAACCATTTTTCTTTAAAATTTTTCTAGCACTTGTTTTATTTATATGACAAGCAATTTGAATTTCTCTTAATGATGTTTCCAAATTTGCTGTATTTTTATTTCTTACATAATTAATAACTCGGTTTACCTTATTTATGTTATCAGTAACACTGTTCAACCTTGTCTTCTTCTTTAAAAATGAACCATTATTTTTCAGTTTCGTAGCTAATTTTCTGAACAGAATTTTCGAAAATTCTAAATTCTTAAACGAATGTGATTGAGTAAGAGTTTAAGTATTAACTGAGATGATCAGTTAAAAAAATTAAATTGTCAAGTCTGTTCATAGCCAACTATTTTAAAATAATTGAAATAATAGTGAAATCATGAAATACAAACAAATGGATATTATACTTAAATTAATTGGTAAAGACATTTTAACTTCCTGAACAAGGAGTGACGCTTTTATGGAGGACCTCTATAGGCATAACTGCGAATACTCTTTCCATAAATGCTCCGTGTTGCTTTCTTGATTATTATTTTGTTTTTGTTACCTGAATTTACTTTATTCTTCTTAATTGTGTTAATGTTTTATTATGACAAAGATTTGAACAACTTATTGAATTATTTTATCGTTTTATTTAATCATATTTCTCCACTGCAAGTATAATGCTTGTTAAAAAAAAATTATTGGTTAAAAAAAAATGTTTTTATAATTACTAACTTAGTACCAATGAATAAATATCGCATGTGATATATCGTTGAAAAGGGAGGAAAATACTCTATTTAATGGTGCCATTTCCCGCCCGTTTCAAAATGACTTTTTTTCAGCCTGAAGAGTAAATCTCAAAATGCCGCGGTTTTAAAAAAAATTAGATAAAACCTGGTTGAAACACTCTGTTTTGCAAAAAATTTTCACCTTAGAATTTTTCTCGTATCTCTTCAAATAACGGAGATATTTGGCCTAGACGTTTCGATATTTTCCGCTATAACTCTTAAAGTAGACCATGGATTTCAAATGTCTATAAACCATTTTGTAGGTTATATAAATCGGCACAATTTTCGTAAAAATAATTTTTTTGTACGACCGATATTAAGTGAGATATTCTCGAGGGCCCTGATAAAATGGACAGCCTGTATGTAAGTCGATATATAATTAATATATTATGTATGCTATTCCACAGAAACGGGAGCAACAGACTTGGTTTAAAAGGTACAGGGTTATTCACTATATATTGTCACTCTCTTTGTTTCTGTTATTATTGAAAGTAGAGAAAGACGTTTCGTATAAAAGTTGTAAGATCTTACATACATTTTATTTAAAGGTGATAAAAACGTGGTTATTTCAAATACATAATATTGTATTGGTCTATCTTAAATACTTCTTGACACATTGTCACGTAGTAATTGTTATTTATTTTATTATTCATTTGAAACACCCAGTATGTTACTTTATTCTTGCGTAGAAATTGATATCCATAAGTCATAATATAATATTTCAAAATGGTCAAGTAGAATGCGGAGTCAGCTCTGGTGCATTTAACTATGCCATCCAGTAACTAGGCCACTGGATGGAATTGCCGACTCCAGAAAAACGGCTAGCAAGACTAAAGTAACAGCTGGGAGAACTTAGTAGTAATTTAGTAGGGTCTTGGAAATGTAATAAAGAAGTTGGATTTTTAAATATAAAAGAAGATCATTTTTGGGTGTATGGTGCAAGGCCCAACTCCCCTCTGCTAGGGGTGGCGCCCGGAGGGTTACAATTGAGTACTTCATTTGTTTTGTTTTTAATTATGTAGTTGAATAATCATGTACTTTCTTGTTTTTTACCACCTTGTTAAATAGCAAAAAAATAAGAATACTACTGAAGCACCCTGTATATACCCCATATATAAATTTAATTTTTTCTTATTCATTTCCAAATTCCAGTAATTATTGCAGTTAATAGCATTTCATTTTTACATGTATTTACTCATTTAATATTGGACACAATAAAGTTACCAGAATGCATTTTAAAATTACATTATTTTAAAGCAACGTTAAACGCTACATTTGTACGAAAGAGTTTACTTAAAAATCGAGTCTGATCACAGCATTTGTTTACAATGGACACGATAAGCGTCAAGTACTTCTCACAGGGTGAAATCACCTGTCGTTTTCTATCTTAAGTCATGCAAAAGACGGACTCTGCAAACTACGACGTATGTAGACATTGAAATTTACAATGTAAACATTTTCCAATCGTGAGACCACAAATCCAAAGCTTTCATGTAATTGTGACGTCATTTTTACCATATAAAAGGAAGACGGCGTGGTATTTAGGGAAGAGAAGATAGACGGCATCTGAAGACAGTACCTTTTAAGCTACGTCGCGATATTTTCGCTGAACTTTTATATTTGCCTTTGAAATCCATTCCAAGCTACGTCGCGAGTTCCGCCGAGCTTCATAAATTATTTTGTGGATATTTTTCACTAAATTAGCCATCTAAACTACTAGCCGAACAATATTATAACTTACATCTAATTTTAACGAATTCTTCTCAACCACCGACATCCTCGACGAGGACGTTAAACATGTGAAACCTGGGGGAGAGCTTTCACGAGCGATATAGCGCTATACAGAGCGCACAGAAATTCAGCTGGCATATATTTCTAAAGGTTATCGCTTGCTTATTTCGAGATTCTATTTTATTATTTGCAATTGCATTCATATTCTGGTTACGGGGTGGTTAAAAGGAGTTTTAACTTGACGCATTTGTGGTACTAAAGGAATATTAGATTTTGTTTTATGAAGTTTTGATTTTTAACAAGTAAACAGGATAAGATTATATTACAGTTTACTTAGTTATGAATTCATTCACGAGTTTAATCATAAAATTGCACTTTCTGAATGTTTTACTAGGGAGATTTGCGTTTGCAAAATAACAAGTTTATATTTAAGCACTATATATTTTCTGCGTTTATGCAATGGCAAGAAACTTTCACTTCCATTATTTTTCATTTGATGTACTTATTAAGGCTACTGTGTGCCTAATTTTGGACATGTCATATGTCATAGTAATGTTTATATTTCAAATGATCTGAGATTTCTCACCAGCAATCTATTTGGTTTTCTATGATTGTTTAATAACGATCCATCCATTTAATTACCTTGCGCTTACAAACTGTACAGGCCATCGGTCAGTGCTGGGTTAATTAGCCCGTAAACTTGTTCGTATTAAGAAGGGTTTACTTTTCGTCGAGTACTGAACCGGGACGTCTCGTATGTTTGATTTACAACTGCCCACCTTGTTTTACCTTGTTGGACAGTCATACAAAATTTCCTAGACTGCGTGTTTAATTATAATCAAAGCATTTTTCCTCAACATTCTATGATCTATTACATGAGTGTTTAATACTCATTTCACAACTTAATTTTGATAATGTATAAACATGACATGATTCTTGCCCTCTGTTTTGCATTCGATTCATTACTTGGCTATTGCTAACAACTCTGATTATAAATTATTATTACTTAGCAATTGCTAGGAACTTTCTTTAATTAAAAACCATTATTACCTGGTGATTGCTAACAGCTCTAATTATAAATTATCATTATCAGGCCATTGCCACAACCCTAATTACTATTGAAATAACACAGCATACTTTTGTATAACAAAGTTCTTGTTATTGCATCAAATCACGTAGCATATCTATAGTATGGTCATTATTATAGCGACGCAAATTTTCCTATTATAACATTTAGATAATTGTCTCAAATATTTGGATTATTTTTGACTTCATGTATAGCTATTTGCTACATCAATTTATATAATATAAAATGAGTTTTTTTACTATTTTCTCCCATCAATTATTGTCTTATTCTCTCACCTTTACCTTTTCGTCATATAAGTAATAAACTAAATAAATGGTTTCAATTTCAAAAGCAAAATAAAAAACAAACTTCAACTATAAATGTTCCGTGCAATCTTGAGTAATAAAATACTACATAAATAACATCTATAATTAACTAAGTCTCTCAATTAATAGACAGTGTGTTGAAGTTTACCAGATATTCAAATTAACAGAGTGATAAAATTTTCTAAAGTAGATCGTATCAAACAGAAACAAGTAATATTAAACATTATATAAAAGAACCTGGGGTAAATTAAAAAGGGTTACTACACACATACATAAAGAAATTTGGGTCCTACACTAACAAAACTAGACGATCACGCAAATGGCCAAATTTATTTGTTTATCCTTCAGAGAAATAATTAGTAAGTAATTAACTAGAGAACATAATTACCAGTACTTTCTTTAGTCATTAAACAGGGTATCCTACAAGTAGTTTCACTGGTGCCGTGACCAGGATTTATTAGTAATTAATACACTGGCGCTACAACCACTACACTACATGAGCTATAAGTACAACATTCACAACAGAACAAAAATTACCAGATTCACTTAACACATTGAAAAATGAATTAAAATTATGTGAAATAAAATTTACTTAGAAAGGAATTACATAAAATGAAACATTTTTTCCACACTTTAAATAAACTGAAATTTGGGGTAATTATGAAGAACCACCCCTAGAATCGAAGTTAGGCGCCTCCACCATATGTTGCATTAGTGGTTAATTTGACCTACACCATATCTCATATTCGGAGCTAAATGAATAAAATCCCGATAAAAATGGTAGACCACATAATGAAAAATTACAAATTTGAAAAAAGACACAAGTTAAAGGTATTTTTAAAATTAATCTTCCTATAAAACGAATACCTTGACAATTTAATATATTATGAATAACAATACCAGCACACATAAAAAGTAAAGCTTTAAATAAGGCATGAGTTAAAAGGTGAAAAAAAGCTGATTTATACCTTCCTAAAGCTAAAAATCCTTATTATTATTAATAATAATAATAATAGTCGTTTATTGTCCAACAGGTTCACGCCCAATTACAGGACACTTTGAAGTGTACAAAAATATAGTACTACTAACTAATGTAATAGCTAAAAGTAGGAGAAGAAAAAAGAAACAAATACAATAAGAAAAAATACAATAGAGACCACAAATGTAAAGAAGTATAGCGTATAATGTATATCACGAACCATTCTAATAAATCCGTGTCGCGTACATCCGACAATAAATCATTAATATTATTATTTCTAGATATTATTGTAGAATCATCCGCAAATAAAACAAATTTTGCATTTTGTGAAATAGTATAGATATCATTAATGAAAATTAGGAAAAGTACGGGACCCAAAGCAGAACCTTGTGGAACTCCGCAAGTTATTTCACGGGATTCAGATTTATTATGTTTTACTGAGACAATCTGACAACGGTTTGTGAGATATGACTTAGATAGCTTATATTATTCATAAGTACAATTTTTACAAAAGAGATTACATGATATTGTTTGTAAAATATCTGCCTCAACTTATTTATGACATAAGATTATTTTTATTGACTTTAATAAACGAAAAAATGAGCGCTGATGCGGTCAAAAGGCGGGGCCACGCGAACGTGATTTCTATAGTTTCGAACACGCGTAAGAAGTACTTTGCAGCACGATCCAGCCGTAAGAAATCATTTTTCTGTTCATATACCTTCTACATTTTAAAGAAACGTCGATTTTATTGGTGCTCAGGTTTCGCAATTTTCCTGGAAATTTTATCTAATCAGCAGCGTGTAAGAACCATTTTGCACCACCTGCCAGGTGTAAGAAGTGGTTTTTCTTAGTTAATTATTCATGAACTACATACTGTCAAAGTTCCATAGGTGCTCATTTTTCGCATTTGAACCGGTATTTCTACATGTTGATAATGATACCGTGCAAAACGCACCCGCGCGCGGCTCCTGAACCGGTGCCAATTCCTCATACTTATTGTTAACAGCTAATCCCACTAAAGGTCGTGCGTGCTCATTATCTCGCATAAAAAAACCGTGGGCTCCCGAACTGTAATAACATGTTGAGTTTTACAGGAAACAAAATTTTTACTTTTTAAAAATCAATATTTTTTAGTCTGTATGATTTATGCGAAATAATCACTTGAATATTTGATATTGCATATTCTCACTTATATTGACACATTGATATGAAATATCTTGCAAGTTGTATTTTAAGCAATTCAATTTATAACGTTATCTTATTGGTATTAACAGACAAGGTATGTGGTGACTTGTAGGCACAATACTATTTATACTGCGTTGTAGGTATGTAGATAGTTGATCTAACTTTGGAATATCTTGGGATATTAAAGAATATATTACTGGAGTTTTATCGTGGTGGGCAGTATGTCCCTCGACAAATCAGTCTGGAATTCTTCAACCACGAGTTGAAAACTCGGGTCAGTCCACGGTGAGTGGTATTTTTGTTCCACTGCCAATTGTTAATGTCATTTGGGCCCGGGGCCAAGAAGAGCGTGTTGAACTTCCTCCCTACTGATTATCAGACAACTTCCTCTGGCTCTCCTAAGACTTTGTGGCACAATAGGGTTTTCCCACTAATTTTATTTTAACAATTTGTGTCGTGAAAATGATATAATAAAACATTTTATTAATTTACAACAATTTACTTTTCTAATAAGAATTATTTTTAAGAAAATATCGTTAAAACAACTTGCTGATAATTTCACTGCTTTTTAAAACGGGCATTTTTACGCGCCAGAATTACGTATCTACCCGGAAAACCAATGAGATTATGGATATAATTAATTTGTAATAGATTCTAACTGTGTGTTAAAGAAAGCTTTCCTCTAAAACTTCTCAGAATTTCAATTTGTAATGCTTGTACTATGATTGGTCTAAAGCAGTGGACGTGTAAATATTGGCCAATCAGAATCCAGATAAATGCCGCACAAGTTATACGTGAGTCGGACGTTAATATTTTGTACTGTAGTTTAGGTTTAACCTTCACCGACATTACACATCAGATGACTAACCTAGAACGTTAAATTTATATTTTTATGTTTGTATTGTTTGGAGTGAAAATGTTATTTTATCAGTTTCTGGTTTATGTTTTATTAATTCTACAATCGAAATGGAATCAAGTGGAAGAGGGATATGTTAAAGGTGCCGCTGATAATTTACCTAAAGTAGAAAAGTGCTGAGTGCTGTCAATAAATAGAGGTTATGTTATGTTAACAGATACCAAGATTAATAAACAATCTTGAACAGAAACAACCTCTGTGATTGGATTTCAGGGTGTTGACGTCACAACGCGCCAATTTATGGCTGTTTAAAATGAACCCAATATTTTTCAAACTTCAAGTTTTTTTTGTTACTATTAGTAAAATTAATAAGATAAAATAAATATGCCATAAATAATTTTTTTACGCGAGTTAAGTATTTCAGCAATAATTTTTTTTCTCTGGGAAAACCCTATTGTATTGTAAATGGCTACTCTTTTCTAATACATACGCATTATAATTATAATTAGGTAATAAGATAAAATAAAAATAAAATAATACATTTTATTTTGAGTCGACAAAACATAATAAGGATAATTACACAGTGCTCCCACAAACACACGCATACATGCTCCAGTCACATTAGGGGTTTCATCTCGGGATGAGAGATAATAAGCTGTAAATTCTAAAAGTTGTCACAAAAGTCTCATAAAATCTCGTGTCCGCAGCTGAAGATATTGAGGGTCAAAGGTCACAAAACTCGGTTTTTCGCAAATACCTCGCTTCCTATTGTTTTAATGATATTTGCATCTATTATAAAAATTGTAAGGCATAAAATTTTCTACAAATTTTGTTTCAAACATTTTTCTATACGCTTAACCGTTTTTAAGCGCAGCGCTTAGCCATAAATAGCATAATGCAAGGTCACCCGTGAATCTCGATAAATAATACGTCGTTTAAAGTTAAGTAATCACTAAAAAATCCCAATTATGAATAATTTGCATTATATATTAATTAATACATTATATTTAATAATATTTTTCATTTATTAAACATTTCGTTTTGTCTGATCGATAACCGAGTGGGTTTAGGCGCGAGGTGGCAATCGCGATTAATCACACGGATATCGCACCACCGGGTTCGAATTCTGGCTCCGGCACTGTCGGAGGGAATGGTTGTATGTCCGCGTTTTTTCAATATGTAACCCTCTTCCGCACAAGCCCTGGCTTCTGGAATTGGGGGTTGTCTAATTTCTGTGGTGTTTAATAATACTTACCTACTTCGTGTAACTGAAAAATCGTTAAGTGAAATATTTTAAGTATATTTTAATAATCTTAATTATATTTTAAGTAGAAAAAGAATAGAGTAAATACATTTTAATTATGTCTTTATTTAGTAATTATGTATCATACATTTACTACAATTGACGTTCAAATATGGGGAGGATTTACGGAAACTTTAATAATTAGAAGGACACCCACCTAACACATCCTCTTATTATGCTTAAAGCATTATAAACAATACATTATGGCAACTTGTACCGAGAATTGGTTATATTAGAGTTTTATTCAACACTAAACTGCTTATAAAGTAACTCGGTGGAATAAAATTGCTGGTAAAATCCTTTCACAGCATGAATATAAAGCTTCTTTATTAATGCATCTTATACATTTTTTTTTAGCGTGTAAGAGGCTTAGTAAAGTCTATTACGCAGATACGCACCACGTGTATTTATAACAGGTTTATAAACCTGTATATAACATTTGTACATCTGTTTTACAGCTTAGCAATTTCTCTACAATGGCTTTGTAACATTGAGTTTTAAAGGTTTTTACAGCAAAATTTTACAGCAATGTAGTTATTTAAGCCAAATGCCATTTACATCAGCTCTAATATACATTATTTATCAATGCTTTTTACGTACAGTAGAAGGAGTATTTCATAAAGCATTTATTCAACTGAAATTCTGTTTTTGACCTATGTACTTATCTACTACAATCTTCTACCTTTATAAAATTCTTACACAGTTAAACTTACCTCCAATGCCATTTGATTTACTTTCGAATTTTTCTTGTTATCTAGCAACGAATGTAGCAAAATTTTTATGCAGTTAGTTTGTCATTACAAACAAAAATCTACCAAAATCAATAAAAAGTATAGCTAAAATTTAAACAAAATAAGTGATATCATATCCCTCAAAATCAAAATGATATTATCACGAATTATTACACAAAATGTGAATTTCTATCAAAGTAAATTCACCTGCCCGATGATATTGTCTTCTACTTCTACTTCTACACAGCCAAAGTACTGTTTTAAGAATTTATAACTGGTTATGTAGTGACGTTCTTTGGATACTTATATTGAACCATATTGTATTTTCTAAAAGTAAATATGACAAGGCGGCCATTGTTACCGGTTTGAGGTATAATTAACTTTTTATCATTTGAAAGGAAAGCTTTGCAAAATATTTACAGCAATCGCTTATGGGGTGGTCAAAATATATAGAAAAAAATTAAAAAATATGTTTTTTTAAATAATTTTCAACTTATCAATTTCAAGGAATTTTGGAGGCGCGTCTATTTATTTCCAAATAAAATAGCACATTGCAACAGAAACATTTTCTCCGCATGACAAATTTAGTTTTCTACTAACGACAGCATACACTAATTCGCAGGCAATATTCATTCAGCTTCCTAATAATTTCCCATACAACTTTCATTGGTAATTTCTTTGTAAAAACATGTTTACAAGACCGCAATTTTTGTCACATAATGCGCAGCAACCCGTCAAGTATTAGAGATACAAACAATTTTTATAAAAAAAAGTTGCTCAGAATTTGATCTTCAACAACTTTTATTAAGATCATTTTGCTCTAAAAAAATGTTTAGGAAACCACCCCTTTAGCGCAAATCGTACCAAGAGCTCCAGTGTAATATTTTGTTCGGATACTCAGGAGGCAGTCCCCAAGCAACCCTGAAAGAATCATCCTGTTTGGTTTTTTTCATGACAAATATTTAAGTCTCTCCCCATTAATTTATGTTTGTTTAGACCAATGAAGGCAACAATCAGTTTCATACGCTACAAATTTATAAAATCTGGAATATTCATAAATTATGTAATTTGACGTATAATTTTTGAAGAATTAAAGTGATACAATGAATAGTTTCAAATAAATATAAGCTCAAAATTCTTTATTATTTATAACAACAAAATACAAAATATATGTGGTTATAATTTTTAAACTTTGTATAGAAAATTATATAATAAATGTGTTTGATATGGCGTGAAACAATTTACATAGATTTCTGATTAAAACTGTAGAATTTTGTACTGCAATACGGCTTTAAAGATATTCAAAATATTTGCTTTGTCTTATTAATAATATAAGTATTTAAGAGTTTAAACATTTTAAAGAAAAATTACTTAATTATTTTTCTACTTGAAATATAATTAAGATATATTAAAATATATTTAAAATATACTATTAGTATTTCACTTGACAATTTTTTAATTACACGAAGTAGGTAAGCATTATTAAACGAATATATTTGATAAATGAAAAATATTATGAAATATAATGTATTAATTAATATACAGGCTGTCCATTTTATCAGGGCCCTCGAGAATATCTCATTTAAAATATCGGTCGTACAAAAAAAAATACCTTTACGAAAATTGTGCCGATTTATATAACCTACAAAATGGTTTAAAGACATTTGAAATCCATGGCCTACTTTAAGAGAAATATCGAAAATGCGGAAAAAGTCTAGGCCAAATATCTCTGTTATTTGAAGAGATACGAGAAAAATTCCAAGGCGAAATGTTTTTGCAAAATAGAGTGTTTCAACGAAGTTTTATCTAATTTTGTTCAAAACCGCTGTATTCTGAGATTTACTCTTTAGGCTGTTAAAAAAATTATTTTGAAACGGGCGGGAAATGGCGCCATTAAATAGAGTATTTTTCTCCCTTTTCAACAATATATCACTCGCCATATTTATTCATTGGTACTAGAAAAAAAAAATTTTAAAACCAATAATTTTTTTTTAACAAGCATTATACTTGCCGTGGAGAAGTATGATTAATTAAAACTATAAAGTAATTCAATAAGTTGTTCAAATCTTTGCTATAATAAAACATTAACACAATTAAGAAGAATAAAGTGAATTCAGGTAACAAAAACAAATTAATAATAAAAAGAATATAGCACACAGAACATTAATATTTATCTAATCGTCAAAATAATGTTTAAGATATCATATCAAGTGTTCAACGTGTCCAATGCGATTTCTTATGCACGATCGAGCGCGGCGAGGCACTGCATTTAAAACATTACTCAGCATTTCGGGGGTAACTGTAATACATGCCTGTTGAAGGTCCTCTACATTTTGCGGTGTCGTCGAAAACACCTCATCTTTAATATACCCCATGGAAAAAATCCATTGGGATTATATCTGGAGAACGAGGGGGCCATCGAATAAATCCATTGGTACCTATCCGATGTTAAGGCAAAATTTCGTCTAAATAATCTAGGCAAATCTGGGAATTGTGGGAAGGAGCTCCATCTTGTTGAAAATATTGAAAGTTCTGTCGATTCTCTAAAGGTAGGTCATCTAAGAATTCATTAAATTCATTTCTCAAAAAGTTTAGGTACCTTTGACCACTGAGGTGTCCATCATAAAAATAAGGACCTACTAAATTGGTGCCTAAAATACCTATCCACACATTTATTGAAAAACGATTTTGTAACTCAGTCGGTCTATGCCAGTGTGTATTTTCAGAAGCCCATTTGTAATGAATATTGCGATCAAAAAATCCATTATTGGAAAAATTTGCCTCGTCGGACCAAAGTATTTTACTATATATTAATGATTCGGCACGCTTCTTTTCCAACAGCCACCTACAAAAAGTCGTCCTCCTTGGTTTGTCCCTCGCTTGTAAATTGTGAACTTTATTGGCTTTATAACACCGATAACCATTTTTCTTTAAAATTTTTCTAGCACTTGTTTTATTTATATGACAAGCAATTTAAATTTCTCTTAATGATGTTTCCAAATTTTCTGTATTTTTATTTCTTACATAATTAATAACTCGGTTTATCTTATTTATGGTATCAGTAACACTGTTCAACCTTGTCTTCTTCTTTTAAAATGAACCATTATTTTTCAGTTTTGTAGCAAATTTTCTGAACAGAGTTTTATTCGGCTGTAGTGCTTGTAAAAATCAAAGTTAAGTGCCTTTTTTTAATACCATCTGTATTTATTGTATTTTGATCAGTACCTCCTACAAAACATTTGTTTTTATAGCCGAAACTGCTCAGGCAGGATAATTTTATTCATGTTCTATGTGCTATAAGTAATCACTAAATCAGAGAGCCATTATTTTGTAGCCCTAAGCGACCTAAATGCATTGTTTTTTATTCAGTTAGTGTAAATTTCTTTGGAGTGGCAAAGTACCTTTGGTGAAGTGTTCACTAAATTGCCGTGTGGCTTGGGTCTTGTGCCAGGTACTGTCACAATACCGAGGAGGGAATTTTCGCCTCACGTTTTCTCCCCCTAATTTTAGATTATCAGTTGGTTCTAAACCAATTTAATTTAGGTTAGGTTCATTTTTTTGTTGATTGTTGAGTCGTGCCCCATTATTTAGTAGCCCTAAGCGACCTAAATGCATTGTTTTTATTTGTTAGTGTAAATTCTTTGGGGTGGCAAAGTGCCTTTGGTGAAGTGTTCACTAAATTGCCGTGTAGCTTGGGTTTTGTGCCAGGTACTGTCACAATACCGAGGAAGGGAATTTCGCCTCACGTTTTCTCCCTTCAATTTTAGATTATCAGTTGGTTCTAAATCAATTTAATTTAGGTTCATTTTTTTTTTGTTGACTGTAGAGTCGTGCCCTGATGGGTAGTAGTACTGCCTCACCCTAATTTTTGGGGAATATTAAGGTATATTATATAGTTAGAGTTCAGGTGTTTTTATATGATTTGTTTGCCAAGTAATAAGCGTGTGATTCTATATTGACCACTGAGTTGTGTTTCTTAGAGTGAAGTTTGTCCCACACCCGCTTATTGCTCAACAATATACATGAAGCCATGTTAACCTTTGAAAGTTGTCACTGCGTATTTTTTTAGTGTTATTTATTTGATATTAATCTAATATTGTTGTTTTCCGTTCTAACCCTGGAAAAAGCTGGTACTGTATATTTGTAAGAGCTATTTATTTAATATTAATCTAATATCGTTGTGTTTTTGATTTTAATCCTTGAAAAGCTGTTATGGTATATTTTTAGGGTTATTTAATCAGATATTAAACTAATATTATTGTATTTTTGCTGTTTCACTAACTGTTTGTGTCGTTACTTTCCTTCTCACGGTCCTCCTGTAGGACCTGGCGCCCTCACATACTTTCGAATAATTGATTTTTTTTGCAATTTTCTACCATCACTAGCCGCATCACATATTTGTTAGCTACACCCGTGCCCACACCCTCGCCTCCTATAAAACTGGCTAGCCGAGGCCTAATTTACATTGGGGTGGACCTTTTTGCCTGATCAACATATGGGGTCACTCCAATGGAGTTAGTTTTTCCCGAAGTAGCTTTATTTGTTGGTTCTAACGTCTTATTTTGATACATTTCTTGTAGAGTTGCCTTTTGCAAATTTTTATTGTACCCAAAATAAACTTACGGAGGGATAGATTACAAATGTACCAATGAATAAATATGGCATGTAATATATCGTTGAAAACGGAAGAAAATACTCTATTTAATGGCGCCATCCTCCGCCCGCTTCAAAATATATTTTTTAACAGCCTGAAAAGCAAATCTTAAAATACAGAGGTTTTGAAAAAAATTAGATAAAACCTCGTTGAAACACTCTGTTTTGCAAAAAAATTTCGCCTTAGAATTTTTCTCGTATCTCTTCCGCCATAATTCTTAAAGTAGACCATGGATTTCAAATGTCTTTAAACCATTTTGTATGTTATATAAATCGGCACAATTTTTGTAAAAATATTTCTTTTTGTACGACCAATATTGAGATATTCTCGAGTGCCCTGATAAAATGGACAGCCTGTATAATGCAAATTATTCATAATTGTGGATTTTTTAGTGGTTAATTAACTTTAACCGACGTATTATTTACCGGGACTCAAGGTTGACCTTGCATTATGCAATGTATGGATAAGCGCTGCGCGCTCTCCACGCTCTATCTCAGAGACGGTTAAGCGTATAAAAAAATGTTTGCAACAAAATTTGTAGAGAATTTTATGCGCTACAATTTTCATAATAGATGCAAATATCACTAAAACCATAGGAAGCGAGATATTTGCGAAAAGCCGATTTTTGTGATTTTTGACCCTCGATATCCTAAGACGCGGACATGAGATTTTATGAGAGTTTTGAGACAATTTTTAGAATGCCACAATAAAGGTTTATACAAGTTTACAGCTTATTATCTCTCATTCTGAGGTTGATTCTCTATTTTGGCTAAAGTAGACTGCATTACACACAAGGATTATAATTTTTCAAATCTTAACCAAACACCACCCTTGGCTTTAGGAAGGAGCGATCCAGGATCTATTTCCACAGGCACTTTGGTTCTTTCGTGTAACTTGATCCTGAACTTTCTCAAAAGGCTCGTCAGTCCAACTTTTATTTGCATTATACCGAACCTTTCACCTAAAATAAACAAATATACAAATCATAATTAAGAATTATATCGATTACGTTTCTAAAATTAATTAGCGTGTTATCGAAGTTGCTTACACAGACAAAAATCATGTTTTAAATATATTAAGTTTAATGAAACGCGCATCAATATCATTAGAAAAATCTGCGAAGATATGTACGAATTTCCAAATCACACACTTACCAATGCATGCTCTTTGACCTCCACCAAATGGTAGATGTGTGTAATTTGGCCTTTGTGCAATATTTTCCCCACTAAACCGCTCCGGATCAAATACTTCAGAGTTTGGGTAGTATTCTTCGTCATAGTGAACGGATTTTATAGGAAACATCACTGCAGTACCTTTTTCTATGATTAAATTTTCCCCGGGAACTTTATAGTCCTCAACGCATACCCTTGATATGAATGGAACCGGTGAATATGCTCTTAAAGTTTCTGAAGAAAAAACACAGATTAAAGCCCGCAGATGTGATTGAAAAATGATTTTAAAAAACTTCAATATATTATTGTATATTTATATACATACAAAACATTCTTGCGTGCAGAAAAATTCCTGTCTGTCTGTCTGTAACTTTTTTTTGTGCGCACGTTTACTCTGGAACCGTTTATGATATTGATTTGTACACTTATGTATTGTAACGAGATCTGGAACTAGATTATATTTTGATCTAATTCCATTGAAGGGTTCTGGGGTAAATGGGGTAAATAAGGGTAAATAGGCAAAGCAAGCAAGAGTCCATAAAATTGCATGCACAAAAAGCCAAGGTCTCAAAAATTTTTTGGCACCAGCCACCACTACCCCCAGTACCCCCCCACTATCACCCCCACACTATTATGAAAGGGAGTAAAAGAATTAAAATGTGATTTAATGTGTATACAAGAACAAAATGTCTCAAAATTTTTTTTGGCATTAGCTACCTCCTCTACCACCTCCATTGCCACCCCATACTATTATTAAAGGGAGTAAAAAATTTAATCGGGATTTAGTGTGCGTACGAGAATCAAGGGCCTCTAAAATTTATTTTGACATTAGTTGCCCCCTCTACCACCCCCATTGCCACCCTCAACCTATGTTACATAGCCTATGTCCATTTAACAATTTTATATAATAACTAATATTTTATTTATATTTAGCATGATCTGTATAGCATTTTGATTCAGTTTTTGTAAGTGAAACTGTTTTCAACTATCAGAATTTTCCTTGTATAACTGCTAAATCATTTCACATTGTTTTATGTACATATTTTTATATCTTAGGAACTCAGTCATGTTTTTTACACTATTATGTATCTCTGCTCTATTACAGCACCTCAGGAAACAATTGTCGATTGCAAGTCTACAAAACATTTATTTACATTCGTATACCTATATTTCAATTTTTATATTCTTGTTTACTATGTAAGTAAAGAGTAGTTTCTTACTTTTCTCATTCACCTGCTATATAGGTTATCCTACAAGATATAATATATCTGCTGAATTCTTACACAACGGTTTGTATACGTTTTACTATTTATTAAGACAGTTCGTTAGTAGGTTAAAAACTTGCAATAAATGCCATTATCTACCCATACACGCTTATATAGAAATATAGATTCCTTTTATCGATTATATGCCACTATTATAGTTGTGAGTAAAGGAAATCTACCTAAGGCAATCTGCAGGTAGATCACCCACCAACAGATGGCGATACCTGTATCACTTTACGGCTTTTATTAGTAAAACGATCTCTTTCAAATTTGTGTATTGGTATTATTTTGCAGAAAGTGGGATAAAAAAGTTTACCTTATTAGTAAAATTCACCAAGAAATCATTTGCCTGCAGCTTTTGTACTCAGACCTATACAAACTTAACTGTGTGACATCAAGAATTAATATTACATTTTTATATCCACGTTAACAAGTATTTTGCAACCAGGTAAATTTCATTTATTAGTAATTTAAAATTTCAGTAATTTTCAATTTGTCTTTGATGTAATTTCAATTTTTTAAAAATAAATTTAAATTCGAATCCAATTCTTTTTAATTTAATAAGTAATTAAAATACTATCTGTACTGTCGTGAGCAGAAAAAAAATAGGACAACTTTTTTTTCTAATGCAAATCCGTCTCTATTTGAATATGTAATGAGTAGCCGAAATAAAACAGATATTACTTTTAAGTCATTTTTTATTTTAATGCTGTAGTTATTGCTATAGTAAATGATGGATGGTTAATGAGACAAATTGCACTGCGTTATAACATTAACAAAAATTTGGTGTGTAATGTTTTAAGAAAGTCGAGAATAAACGGTACGATTAGTAGAAATCCTGGATCAAAGGACAAAGGGTACAGATGTGATAAGTCAAATATAAATGAACTTAGATGCTAGTTAATAAAATCACATATAAAATATTTAAAGTGTGTTCACAAACAAGAGAATAGGTAGGTATAATTATATAAGTTAAAATGGCATAATAAAATACAAATATTACAACAGTTAAAATAATAAAATACATATATCACAACAATCAGATAATAAAATACAAATACGTATTATAGAACGTACACCATGATCATGAAGTACCGTTCGTCTCCACATTGTGAGAAGCTTCTTGGATATTGTAGTAGCATTGTTTTATTAAATATTTCCTTAGATTACTTTTAAACATACACAGATTTTGTTGTGTTTTTATATTATTTGGAAGTGTATTAAAAATGCTGGCACAACATACATATGGGCTTTTTTTAAACAGAGAAAGATTGTAATTTTCAATTGATATCTGATTTGCCGTGCGGGTATTATGTATACGTTTGCTTGAGTTCAGGGAGAGCTTACTTTTATTCTGGTATACAAACACAGCAGCTTCAAAAATAAAAATTGAGGGAAATGTCAATATATTGTTCTCGATAAATATAGGTCGACACGAATCTAGAGGCATAAGTGAAAACATGAGTCGTATGATTTTTTTTTGTAAAATAAAAACTCTTTCTGATTCTGTACCTACCCCCCAAAGGATAATTAGATATCTGAGGTGTGAATAGACAAGGCTGTAATATACATTCCATAGTTGCGCCTTGGACAATATTGGTTTTAGATTACGAATTGCAAAAAATGCTGAATTTAGTTTCTTGCATACATTTTCTATCTGATTACTTCAGGTGAGATTTTCATCTAATGTAAGGCCTAAAAACTGTATAGTTGCGGAACGAGTGACAGTCCCTTGACTATTTGTTAGCTTTAGAACTGGTGGCTCCCGTCTTTTATGAAAGTGTATATACAAAGTCCTGTTTAAGTTCAGTATTAATTGATTCCACGCACACCACGACGTAAATTCAGCTAATAGCTCATTTGCCTTTATATTCAATTTTTCAGGCGAATCGGCTTCGAGTCCGATTGAAACATCATCTGCGTACAATATCAATTTAATATTTGAACTAATGTATGTTTCTAAATCGTATTTCGTTATTGCACCATTTCTATTTATAACTTCTATAAGTCTGTTTGGCATAGAATTAAATAACTTTATACAATAATCATTAGTAATAATATTTTTCCATGCATTATTTACTATTTTCAGTAATTCGTCGGCATTGCGTGGTCTCACATTTCGTTTTTGGATACTTCTTACGAGTAGTCCCCATACTTCTTCCACAGGGTTAAGATCTGAACTATGAACGGGTCAGTTAAGAACATTGATGTTGTTATTTTGAAACAAGTTAGTTACGGTATGAGCAATATGAACGGAACAATTGTCTTGTTGAAATATGAACTCATTATTAGGAAATAATTGTGACACGGAACGGAGCATAATATTTTCTATAATTCTAATATACGTTTCACTATTAAATCGTTGCTCAATATGCCACAAAACACCAGGACCACGTGCCGATATCCAAGCCCACATATTGACGGAAAATCTACCACTTTTATCATTGTTAGATATATATTTCTCATCGAATCGAGTATTCGGAGGGCGGTAAACAAGAATACGACCGCTGTGTGTTGACTGGAAAGTTTTTTCGTCTGTAAAGATTACATTGTTCTAGAAATTTACATCATGCGCTAAAACTTCAAGCACTAATCCTACTCGAGCTTCTTTATGTTCAGCTTTAAGTAAGTATTTCTGTGCTGCTGCATGACAGCGTAGCTCCGATTCTCTTACTCGCCGGCGACCAGTACTACTCGATCCAGGAAAATTCGTTTCTTCAGCAGCCTGAATAACTGAGTAAAATGGATTTTCTACTAAAGCATTTACCAATTGCAAGTCTTGTTGTTGAGTTGATATCCTTCATCGCCCTTATCCAGGATTTCTACTAATCGTACCGCTTATTCTCCACTTTCTTAAAATGTAACACACCGAATTTTTGTCAATATTATAACGCAGTGCAATTTGTCTCATTGACCATCCATCTTCTGCTTTAGCAATAACTCCAGATTTAACTAAATCGCTTATATGAGGCATATTAGTTTTTTCACACTTGCAATAAATTATGACAACTAACTGACAATCTCACAAAAATTAAAGTTAGATGTACACAACTAGATTTTAGCAAAATACCGTTATAAGACTTGTCCTATTTTTTTTTGCTCAGTTTATAAAACATTTTTTTCTTTTTTTAAATTTTTTTGACAATTTATAGTTTGCGAATCAGCTATATTTTCATATTGAAAATTTGAGCTTTTTCAAAAATTGAAATTCAGCTATATATTCTTCAAACTTGAGATTTAGCTTTATATATTTTATGCTTATGCTTTAAGCGGTATGCTTTATATTTAAGCTTTATATTTTATATTAAAAATTTGAGCTTCTCATGAATTTATATTAATTATAAATTTATATTCTACGTCAAATGAATATTATTTCTATAGATTGTAATCTATAATTAGTCCTTTTATGTTCACGGTATTTGTTACGTAAATTAGCACCCACATTTGCGTTCATTAAGTTTTCAAAATCATATAGTTGGACAATTTTTCCACAATTTTCAAGGAAACCCTTAGATTCCATTTTTGCAAAAGACAATGGTGGCCTTGAATTGCTGTTCCAGAACCCTTCACCGTCAACAATACTCAATCCCGGAATCGAGGATCCTGGTATAAATTTGTTATTGATTTTTTTTTAATAATAATTATTAATTAACTTAAAAGTTCATATTTTACATTATACAGTTAATTTATTTATTCATGTAATATATTTTATCATTTTACACAATCTTTTTATTTCTCTTACCAACAATTTCAGTCTAATCTATAGGAGATTGGTTATTCGAGAAAAAGAGACAACTCTACTGATTTTCACTATAGATGGTGCCCAATTAACATCAATTTCTCTTTGTCTCCTATTTTCGAACTAAACAAGAATCTTTCATTTATGCTGTACATTCGAAAAGGGTAAATTTCACAACTCAGATGAATACGCCGGATCTACGACTCTTTACTCCGGCTTAAACCAGCTAGTCGTCCGCATATGTTGCTTCAATTCTTTCCCAAATATATATAGGGAAAGGAGGTGACACCAATTGTTTAAGGGAATAAAAAATTAAATTGGGATTTAGTGTGTATACGAGAACCATGGCTTCTAATTTTTTTTACATTAGCTACCCCCTGCACCACCCCACTCTATTATTAAAGGGAATAAAATATTACATTGGGATTTTACCGTGTATAAGACTTGGATATAAAATCAGGATATGGAAGAATATAGCGGTTTTGAAAAAAATTAGATAAAAACCTCGCTGAAACACTCTGTTTTGCAAAAAATTTTCGCCTTAAAATTTTTCTCCTATCTCTTCAAATAACGGAGATATTTGGCCTAGACGTTTCCCACATTTTCGATATTTTCCGCCATAACTCTTAAAGTAGGCAGCAGAGGAAATTGAAAACTATCGCCAAATCTCTCTGTTAAGTGTAGTTTCTAAATTATTTGAAAGAATTGTTTACAACAGAATAATATCGTTCACCACAAAATATAATAGACTTACAGCTTTTCAGCATGCTGGCAAATCAATAGAAACAGCCAACTACTATTTATTAAATTGGGTGTACACCTGCTTAGACAACAACAAGTATGTGGTCTGCATAATGTTTGATTTGTCAAAAGCTTTTGATACGGTAAACAATTCTTTCTTAGAGTAAAAGCTATACAGGGTTACTGGTAATTCGATACATTCCTTTGGAGATGTGATGGGGCATGAGTTAAGGAGTAAATCTAGCCCTAACATACATTATGCAAAACTCAATAGTTTTTGAGATATTTCAATGTTTTTGTTTTTCTCAAAAAAGTAGATCTTAATGTCTTAAAAGTTAATTTCCGAAAAATCTACTTGACATTTTAAAATTTTTTTTACTGGATTACTTGTCCAATATTATAGATATCCGTTTGGAATGAAAAATATCCGGAAACATTTCGATCATGTGAACATCTAAAATAGAAACTTGTAAATTTTTTTTTTTAAATCAGTTATGAAATTTACCTATTAGGTTTTTTCAAAAAAATATCAATGTAGCACGCGTACAAATTATTATAAAAACTTCCTTATTTCAATAGCTATCTAACTAGGTAGAAATGTTTAATGTACCCTTGATAGTTCTAATAAAAAATTAGTAAAGATAATGCTGATGGCGGAATTTATTAAACGACTAATCGTTCATTTTCATTTAAGTCAGTCAGTCCTTGACTTTGACGTTTGTGCATATATGTCATTAACTGACATTCTTATCTCCGTGTCCCTTAAGTTTGTTGGTCTTGTTAAATTAGTTATCGAAGATTTTGATTCTGCTCGTAGTTGTTGTTATTAGTTGTTGTTATTGTATTTTCTGTGCCATGGCTGCGTATGCCAACGCAGAATACGCTGATATCTTGTTTGTCTATGGATACTGTGGCGGCAACGCTGCTGAAGCTCGCCGAGAATATGGTCTTTGATATCCTAACCGCCGCTTACCAAATGTACGTGTATTCAGTACGGCATATCGAAATATCGCTGAAACTGGCTCCCTGAAATGTAGAAGAAGTGACGCTGGTGCTCCTCCCGTTTACGAACCAGATGATGAGGAAGAAATATTGAGGTATTTTGAGGAAGACCCAACTATTTCAACTAATAAAGTCGCAAGGCTAACCGGAGCGTCACAATGGAAAGTTTGGTCTACGATACGTAGAGTTGGATGTCATCCTTACCACTATACCCCTGTCCAAGGCTTGGAGGAAGGTGATCCTGGAAGGAGAGTGGAGTTCTGCCGCTTTATGTTAAATTCAGATGCAGACAGTGCAAATTTTTTAACAAGTATTTTATGGACGGAAGAGTCGAAATTTAATCGCGAGGGTATAACAAATTTCCACAACCTACATTATTGGGCAGAGGAAAATCCCAAGTTAACACGTGAAACTAGTTTCCAAATGAAGTTTTCTATTAATGTGTGAATGGGAGCCATTGGCCACTATTTAATAGGGCCACACTTTCTTCCTCAAAATTTAAACGGGGAAATCTATGAAAATTTTTTAAGAAATGATCTGGCGGTGATTTTAGAAGATGTTCCTCTCGCCGTCAGACAGCGAATGATGTTTCAGAACAACGGTTGTCCAGCACATTATCGGCTGACAGTACGACAGTTACTTGATCAACGTTTCCCTAACCGTTGGATTGGAAGAGCGGGACCAATACCTTGGCCAGCGCGAAGCCCTGACTTAACACCCCTTGATTATTACATATGGGGTCATATGAAGGAGATGGTCTATGCCACACCAGTCAATACTATAGAAAACCTTAGACAAAGGATAGTCGATGCTGCCCAACACATAAGGCATAATCTGACAACCAGAATAACAAGGACGGAAATAAGAAGACGCTGCCGTGTCTGTATACGGAATAGGGGCTCCCATTTTGAGCAAGACATATAAAAAATAAAGTACAACTTTGAAACTAATGAAGAATTAAAGTCTACTTTTAAAATGTTTTTTACTGTTTATCTAAAAATAAAATTCGTACTACTTGTGTTATTTTTACTAGTATTTTCTTAGAACTATTAAGGATACATTGACCATTTGTACCTTGTTAGATAGCTATTGAAATAAGGAAGTTTTTATAATAATTTATACGCGTGCTACATTAATATTTTTTTGAAAAAACCTAATAGATAAATTTCATAGCTGATTTAAAAAAAAAATAATTTTAAAGTTTTTATTTCAGATGTTCACATGATCGAAATGTTTTCAGATATTTTTCATTCCAAACGCATATCTATAATATTGGACAAGTAATCCAGTAAAAAAAAATTTAAAAATGTCAAATAGATTTTTCGAAAATTGACTTTTAGGACATTAAGATCTACTTTTTGAAAAAAACAAAAAAAATTGAATATCTCAAAAACTATTGAGTTTTGCATAATATATGTTAGGGCTAAATTTACTTCTTAGATCATGCCCCATCACATCTCCAAAGGAATGTATCGAATTACCAGTAACCCTGTATAGTGTAGGAATAAGAGGAAACCTACTGTCATGAATAGACAGTTACATGGAAGGGAGAACACTAAAAGTAGAACTAAATAATGCTCAGTCACAAATAGAGAATTTAATGTCCAGCGTTCCTCAAGGCTCTGTTTTGGGACCGCTATTATTTATGCTATATATAAACAACCTTCCTAACATTTTAACTACTGGCCGCTTAACAATGTTTGCTGATGATATAACAGTGACATTAGCAGCTGATACAACAGAGCAAATGTAAATATTAATTGACCAAACCTTCCAAGAAGTAAATACTTGGGCGCAGAGAGATAAGCTTATCATCAATGCAGATAAAACTGTCATAATAAATTTTGGTTTGCAAAGACAATCACCGCACGGTATAGTGTTACATGACAATATTATATTGTACCATAATGCGAAATTGCTAAGAACTTATTTAGATGATAAGTTGTTGTGGGACAAGCACATTGAGCACGTATAATAAGGCCTACTTTGCTATATTGCAAATGTAAAGTACGTTAGATGAAGCAGGGCTATTAAGCATTTATTATGCATACTCACATATTTCGTACAATATCATTGCCTGGGTCTTTGTTAGCCAAGAAAGACCCATTAGACTTATTTCAGATGAGTTACAGAGAGAGCTGTAAAAATGTATTTAAGATAAAAAAGTACTAACGACTCCATGTATATTTATACTAAAATGTTTAACGTATACCAAAAAAATATAGATTCATTCACATAAAGAAATAATAATTGTCATTTATATAGTACAAGACGTAGTTCTACTTAGTGTACCTCTACATCATACTTCAAATTATATATTACAACTGTGTTTTACTTTTCAATAGTCTCTCGGCTGATATCCGAAATATGCAAAATTACAGAGCTTACAAAACCGCAGTGAAAAATATTTTACTTGAAGGTAGTTTTTACAGTGTTCGTGATTTTTGGAATAGAGAATATTGAGGGGAATATTTATTTGTTTTTATCCTACAACCAATTTTGTGAAAAACTTTACAATTCACTGTTTATATTTCTTATATTGTGGCTATGTTGTTTAAATATGTGTATTGTGTTTACTTATGTTTTTAAATCTATTTATAAACTATATCTTTATAATTTTTTTATCATTTTTGTATCATGTTTATACATAATATCAATTTTTACAAATGACTTACCATATTATTATATACATTCTGTATCTAAAATGGTCAATAAACATTATTGTTGGGACAGCGCAATATATATATTCTACTAAGAAGAGGAGGAGACCTCAACAGACAGCTACACTAAGGGGCCTCTATCAAAGCTAGGAGTCTGATACAAAGAACAAAGATCGATGAGGTAATGAAATGAAAGATAGCTTAGCGCGCGCGCCAATATCCATTGGCTGGATGTCGGTCTCGATAACTAGGGCCGAGTAGGACTATTACTCTTTGCACCTAGATTATCTCTGTAGACCTGGACCGGCCTTCGTGATAGGTGGGCCCGCGTACTTCTACCAGAACCAGCTCACAAATGTGAGATGTGTCGTGGTATTTTCTGCGAACCTCCCCTGGTCCTGGCTGTTGAACCTCGCTGGCTGAGGTCTCTTCTGGCGCTCTTCTTGTCTTGATGTTTTCTTTCTTCGCCAGCTTGTCACCCCCGGGGGTAGTCATCGGTCGAGTTGGGTTTAGGAAGTTTTGGCTGGGACTGACTGCCGGTACGTAGGACATCAATTGATATCCTACCCCGGATCGTCGGAAAGGTAATGATGAGCTGTGTAGCTCGGGAGTGTGGAGACCTAAGTGCTTCTTTTAGCACTTTCGGTCTCCACGGAGCAGGTAGGACAACGGGCGTCGGACGGTATGTTGTCCGACGCCCGCAAGGAGGTTGGGTTAGGGTTGAAAACGTCATGTCTCTGGTAGTGGTGGTCCGTCCTGGCGTATCTGAAACAGATCTGTTAGCGAGAAATAAAGGTTATACTTACCCGTTGTCCAGTAGCTGAACCCTCGGTCGCTTGTGCCTCGGGGCGTCGGCGGGGTCGTAATCAGTGGCCTGTCTGATCAGCGGGTTCCCATGCTCCTCGGCTTGGGCGTACAGCTTCTTCGCTCGTTCCCGGATGACTTCAGTGACCGTGGTGTACTCCAGGTCTCTGACGATGTCTGCGGTTCTCACGTACCATGGGGCGTCGACTACCGTCCTGAGGGCGATGTTCTCCACTGCCTGGATTCTCTTCATGTAGGACTTCGCCTGGTAGCCCCACGCTACCGAGGCGTACGTCAGCTGCGGCCTGATGAGGGTCTTGATAAGCGTGAGCTTGTTCCTCAAGTTAAGTCGGCTCCCATTTCCCGTCATTGGGTAGATGAGGGCTCTCGTACGTCGGGCCTTAGCTGTGATGGCGTCCGTGTTTTGTCTCCATGTTAGGCTTCTGTCCATGACCACGCCAAGGTATTTGACGGTGTCATGCCATTGGATGTCCTCGCCGTTCATGGAGACGTGTCCTGTGGGAATTTCTTTCCGCACTCGTCTGAAGAGGATGGCTTGGCTCTTGTCGGCGTTGACTGCGACTTTCCACTTCGTGCACCATTCTTCCAGGAGTGTGGCCGCTTCCTGGAGTTTTCTGGTTGCGTCTCTGGCCTTCCAGGATCTGGCAATCAGGGCGGTATCGTCTGCATACAGGGCTAGGGCTGTATGGTCGGTCCGGGGGAGGTCCGAGGTATAGATGGCGAACAGGTGCGGTGACAGCACCGATCCCTGTGGAACTCCCGCCTCCACGGTCCTGTAGGTGGAGAGTTGGTCCGAGATTTTCACCCTTAGCTGTCTGCAGTGTAGGTAGGATCTCACTAGTTTGACGAGTTCGATGGGGTAACCCATACTCATCATTTTAGCTAAGAGACCGTCGTGCCAGACCGTGTCGAATGCTTTGGCGACGTCTAGGAACAGCGCCGCGGTGACTTGACGCTGGTTGAACCCCTTGGTGATCTCCTCAGTGAGGCGAAGCACTTGGAGTTCCGTGGAATGTCCTGTTCGGTATGCGAACTGTTCATCCGGGATGATGTTCAGCTCTTCTGTCTTCTCTGTTAGCCTCTTCAAGATGACCCGTTCTGCAACCTTGCTCATGGCTGGGAGGAGGCTGATGGGCCTGTAAGAAGACGGGAAAATTAGGTCTTTCCCTGGTTTAGGGATCATAATGACGTCGGCCTTTTTCCACCTGGCTGGAAAGTGCCGTAACCTTAACATCGCGTTTACGATGTTGACTAGCGCCGCTACTCCTTTCCTGGGCAGCTTTTTGAGAGCTATGTTTCCTATCTTATCACATCCCGGAGCTTTTCTCGGCTTTAGGCTCCTCAGGATTTCCTTGACTTCCTCGGGGGTAGTCGGACGGATGTGGTTGTCATCTGGTAGGCGGCGGATCCTTCGTACTCTGCGTTCGACGTCGTCCACCCAGTCTTCGTCCTCGTCATCGAGCTCGTTCTCTCTGCACTGCAGTTCTAAGCTGTCGGCGAACGCCTCGGCTTTTTCCTGGTTAGTGTAGACGATCCCTCGCTCTCCGTGAATCGGGCGCATAGGCTTCCTTCGGTTTCGCAGGGCACGTTGTGTGTTCCACATGCTTCTGTCCTGTGGATCCAGTGACTCAAGGTGGCGTTGCCATCCCTCCTGACGGTGTTCCTGGAGGGCGGCTTTCACTCTTCGGCTGAGGACATTGTACTCCCTTCTGTCGGCAGGGAGCCTGGTCCTCTGAGCCCGTCTCTTGGCGCTCCTTCTGTCCCTTATCAGCTGCCTGGTGACCTCTGGGAGGTTTGCCATCGGTGCTGGGTGCCTTCTTACTTCTATTTCCGTCGTGCTGGCCCTTATCGCTTCCAGGATATGCTCCTCTAGGGTAATGATGGCCCTCTCAACGTCCTCCACGGTTTCTAGCCTGGGAATTTGTGCGATGAACTGCTGCAGGTGCTGCCGGTACGATTCCCAGTCCGTTCGTCTCTTCGTGAAGGTGGTGTTGTCCTCACTCGCCTGTCCTCCTTCCTAGGGTTAGGAAGATCGGGTTGTGCTCGGTAGATCCCTCCGTTCTGGTGGTGATCTCTGCCTCGAAGGTCATCTCCTTTAGGATCGCGATGTCCAGTACGTCTGGCCTGTGTCTGCCATTGTCGAAGGTGGGCTGGTCCGGTCCTACCACCATCAGTTCGCCGGCGTGCTGTCCCAGGAACCTCAGCAGCTCTCGTCCTCGAGTGTTGGTTATGCCGCTGTTCCATTCCTGGGATTTGGCGTTGAAATCGCCAATTGCGACGACCTGTGTCCTGGCGGGCAAGATTGCGTCCAGATCCCCCTCGGTAAGCGTGCTGCGGGGTGGCTGGTAGCATGAGACCACTTGTATGTCGCCATTTCGTGCTGTGGACACTACTACGGCGGTGGCGTTCATGTTTTCTAGCTCAGGCAGTACTGTCGGATGGTGGGCTATGGTTTTCTTCACCAATAGGGCCACTCCTCTCGCGGGTCGCTGAGGGTTGTTTACCCAGTCCATCCTGTAGGTGTGGTATCCTGGGAAGTTGATCTCCTTGGCCGGGGTCATCTTGGTTTCCTGCAGTGCCATGACGTCTATGTCGTACCTGGTCAGGAGCTCTTCGACTTCAAGTCTCCTTTCTCGCAGGCCATTGACATTCCAGGCCGCCATCTGCAGGACTTCCGGTTTAACCTGTAAAGGCATTACAGATTAGTTAAATTTGGCATTTGTGCAAAAAATGCGCTCATCGCTGAGCACATTTGTTGCATCTGTGCGAGCACCGCTGTGAGGTTTTTGGCCTCTGGCGATGCTTGTTGTTTTGCGGCAGGGACGGTGTTCTGTCCTGCCTTGCCCTGGGCTACTCTGGCGTAGCTTGTGCCTGGAGCTACGCCGCCCTTCTGTGTTGAGGTCATCGTTGGCCTCTGTACCGGCCTTTGGGTGGCGCTGGCTGATTGTTTGGGGTACTTTGGACATCCCCTGTAGCTGGCCGGGTGGGCCCCCTGGCAGTTCGCGCACTTGGCCGGTTCGTCTGCCTTCTTTTTGCACTCCGTCGTCCGGTGTGCCTCGCCGCACTTTACGCATTTCGGCTGCGCGGTGCACCTGGATTGGCCGTGGCCGAAACGCTGGCAGCGGTGGCATTGGGATGCCGCTACCTTGGCTCGCTGTCTCTCAGTCCTTACAACTAGAGAACAGCACCTCGTTACTTGGAGTATCTTGTCCTGGTCCTGTGGGACTAGGACAAGCATGAGGGGCACCTCCTGTTTTGTCCGTCTTGACATCATTCGCTGGACCGCGGTAGGTGCGAATCCTTGGTCCTGGAGGTCTTCTGCCACCTCTTTGCAGGTAACGCCGCTCGGGATCCCTCGAATGACCACACGTAGCTGCCGTTCCTCTGGCAGGGCATACGTGTGGTACTCCCTCTTTTCATTTGCGAACATCCTTGTCATCCTCCGATAGTCCTCGGACGTCGCGGGCTCGATGGAGATTCCCTCCCCGGTAACTTTGGCCTTGTTGAAGTTTATACCGGTTTCGGTTAAACGACGGCTCACCGTTGTCCACGTCTCTTTGTTTCGCAGCACTACCGGGGGTACACGCTGGCTTCTTGTCCTTGTTTGTGGGGCCTCGGTCTCCTCTTTCCGGGTTTCTTGTTGGGGGACGCTAGCCTCCTGCTGGGGAGCTCTGGATCCCGATCTGCTCTGTCTAGGTGACTCGGACTCGGGGGGGCACTTGAGGGGCTCTTCAGCCACCTTCTTTGCCGCCTTAGGGGCCTCTTCGTCTGAGTCCGTGTTGGCAGCGGGCGGATTTTTTCTTTTCCGTGTTTGCGATTCTCCCCGAATCGCACGCAGAAGCTCTTCATGCTGGGACTTCTGTTCCCTCTGCATCTGCTCCAACCTTTCGGTGAGCTCGTCTATTTTCTTCTTGAGAGCATTGTTCTCCTCTGTGAGACGTTTTATCGTCTCCTTGTCGTCCCTTGGGGTTGGGGGGCCCCCTCGGGAGCTACCGCTCTGGGACGTTTCGTCTTCACTGTACTCCATGTTACCGTCCTCCACGGTAACGTCGTTGTCGGTTTCCTGTAAGGGAATACCTATATTATTATGGGAAAAAGTTATGATTAATAACAGAAAATGGTGTCTTGAAAAAGACGTGTGAACTTCCTCTTCAACACTATCGACGTCACTGTCTGTGGGGCTTCCACTTCACTGTGCACTCTGATGGCTCGGTGTACGTCCGTACGCTTTCACTTCTCGATGCACACTGATAGCTTAGCATCGCCATTATAGATCTGAAAACTCGCAGTGGTTAAAGTCAATCAGTTAACACCTTCGCTTACAAATCTATCTCCCTACAGGTTGAAATATTTCCCAATCGCTAGTGTTAGTGAATGTAAACGTTCTAATTTCCAATGCTTACCGTCAATAACTTGCTTCATATACTTCAATTCGCTCAGCGAATCATAAGTCATTTTGTTATCGTGCTTGACCAGGACTTCATAAATTTCTTCTCTTACTTTGTCCTGCATATCTTGATGATGTGCCAATTCGTACAATGCAAACGTCATGGTTGTGGAGCTAGCCTCGAAACCGGCAAAGAAGAACACGTAACTTTGGGCCGCAATTTCGTCCAACGTCAAACCAGTTCCATCACCTAAAAATGAAATATCAAACATTATACAGTATTTCACTTCACCTGAAGATGACAAATACTAAACCTTTATCAAGTATACAGGGTGTGCCAATAAAACTCCCAGGTGAAATAAAGAAGAATTAAGTTATTGCCTTATACCTCAAAGAGAAACACTAACGAACTGTCATCTAAAATTTACTGTAAGAAAGTTACGGCGATTTTAGTTTTTCAAAAATTGAATATTTTAATCTCAAATTTCTGGAAAACAGAAACAGAAAATTTTCGAATTTTTTCCATATAACGAAATCTAATTTATGTTTACGCGCCTTATTTTAAATTTATTCCGAAAAGGACGTCATTATATTAGGGCCAAGGCATAGAGGGACACATTTTGTTTTACCCGCCGAACATAACACATTCGATCTAAACGGTGCAATCTATCATAAAACTTTGTGATTTAATAGTTAAATTAGATGATAGACTTGGGGAAACCTGCTTCTTTTCTTTCCTTCCTATAAAACAGGATTCCCAGAGTTAGAATTGTGTGAAGTATTGTGCCATGCCAGGTTCTTAGGTGAGTACTATATTAGATTGTACTTTTCCATTTGTATCTCCGATCCGACATATACACTTCACAATTCAATTCATCAAAATTATACAAATTGAAATTAAATTCTTTGTAGCGTAGCACCATTTAAACCACGGTGTAGTATATTAGGTGGTCCGACACACGACACTTGCCATGTTAATCGACGGCTTTATAAGTGCTTGGTTTCTATTTAATTCAGTAATTCAACTAAACGGCAAAACTAAGACAAAAAGAACGAACTAAAAGGCTCTTTAAATATAAATAAATCTCCAGAATATAATAAATCTACAGAACATTAATTATTGTATGTATGTAAACTGTATTTCTAATAATATTTGTACGCGTAAGTAACGACGGGACTTTATTTGTCCTGCCATCTATTGCATTACACACAACTAAACACTTACGATGTCATTCGTACGGGTCTTGTCGCATCACCTATTATACTACACCGTGATCTAAACCCTTAACATATTAAAAAGTTCTTTGTATTCAAAACTAAAGCCATTTAATTTAACAGTGAACGGACACACGGAGAGATGCTCCAAACTAAAACGCGTAAAAGACAGTGTAAATATTTCGCAAAATAATATAAAAAATGTACTAGATGCCGATAAAAAAAATCCTCATCAAGCAATATTTCTGGCGACTTTAACAAAAAGTGGTTACGAATCTTAAGTTTAAATATACGAAGTGAATTGTTTGAGAACAGAAATATGACTGACCTCTTTTGCCTGCATTTCGGCGGTCTCTCGTATACATCTCGAGGGATGGATAAATGAGCGTAATTTCCAAATTACGGTTGGCTATTGTATTTGCCCATTACTGCCTTCAACCTGTCGGCATTTTTGCCTTAAAGGTATAACCTTTGTTAGTTTTACTATTATGATATTTCTGTGCTTAAGTGTGGGAAAGTACGCTACATCACCCCCTTGCTAGTGTATAACGATATATGTGTGAACAATTGAGCAAGATTATATAATGACTAATTGAAAAAAAAACTGACATGTAAATTATTACTAATTATCGTCTATATAATGTTTGTTAATTTAGCACTTTCACTGACACTTCCTTTTTGCTTGGCGCCGTGGTGGTGTCCTCCTAGTCCTGGCCTAAGATATGAGCTGGTTTCAATCTGTCTATAGTTACATTAAATTTTTTTCTCCCCGTTGTATGATAAAGTTCCACTCCTTTCGTTCAAACTTTAAAGGACCGTCGTAGGTAGGTGTCAAAATCGCGCGTGGCGCGTCATGTCTAACGAAAACATAGGGTGTTGTTTTTAAGTCCTTAAAAACAAAAGTTGAACGATTTCCGTGTCGCCGTATGGGTGTAGGTTTTAGGGCGCTCATGTGTTTGCGTAGATCTGTGACAAAGTCGCTAGTATTTGTTCTAGTACCAGGGAATGCGGAGATTATCTCGTCGGGTAAGCGTAAATTGTCTCCGTAAACCATTTCTGTTGCGGTGGCATCCATGTCTTCTTTATTCGCTCTTCGGATGCCTAGGAGTATCATCGGGAGGCTGGATACCCAGTCATCCTGTTCATGACACTTAATGGCTGCTTTTAATTGTCTGTGTAATCTCTCCACTAAGCCATTTTCGGCCGGGTGATAAGCTGAGGTCCTGAAGTGTGACGTGCCTATTAAGCGTGTTAACTCTTTGAATAAGCACGATTCAAACTGTCTATCTTGGTCTGTTGTGATTGCTTCGGGAACTCAAAAACGAGCGATCCATGTTTCGACGAGTACCCTCGCGACTATCTCTGTTGTGATGTCTTGTAGAGGTATTGCTTCCGGCCACCGTGTGAATCGATCCCCACACGTGGAGATGTATTTGTAACCTTTACAGAATGTCAGGCAATGACGTTCTATAGAAAAACAAATGTAATTGAGCATGATTACAAAATAGGTGACGTTCGTTTGGAACGATGCATTAGGAAAAAAGACCTAGGTATTATTTTAGGTCCTGCTTTATCATTTATTCTTCATTACGAGTATATTAATGATCAATGTTTAAGAATCCTAGGATTTATAATTCGAAATACACAACAATTTACAAGTGTTGAATGTCTAAAAATATTATATTTTGCATATGTTAGAAGTCGTTTGGAGTACTGTAGTGTCGCTTGGTGCCCGTACTATAATGTTCATATTGAGGTTCTCGAGCGTATACAACGTAGATTCTGTAAATATCTATATTTCGTACGGCATAAGAGATACCCCGAGCAGAATTATAGTTATAGTAACCTGGTAAAAGAGTTTGACATTGAGCCGTTATTTACGATGGCTCTGAAGGGCCACAGCAAAAAATTAAAAAAGTGAAAATTTCTACTTTAAAAGTAGAAATTTCTAGTTTTAAATTAGAACTTTATACTTTTCAAAGTAGATATTTCTAGGTTTAAAGTAGAAATTTTTACTTTCAAAAGTAGAAATTTCTAGTTTTAAAATAGAAATTTCTACTTTCCAATTATTCAATTTTCAAGACAGAAATGTCTTCTAGTGTTATTTGCCGTCATGCTTTAGGTGTTTTTTGTTTTTTTAAGTAATTATGACTATAATTGACTGCTGGGAAACTACTTTAAGAAATTTTATACCTTATGAACTTTTATCTGAAATTTATTCGAAAAGAGAAGCGACGCCAGAAAACATTTTAAATAACATAATTTTTGATGAACATCTCGATTTAGAACAATCGAAAATATTAACAATTATTAAAAAATTCATACATGAATGCGCTAAGAAGGATTTAACAAAATTTTTGAGATTCTGCTCTGGCGCGCAGATATATTAACAGAAAATCCTCGAAAAATAACTTTTAACGAATCGAAGGGGATAAATCGAAGATCAATAGCCCATACCTGCAGTTCTCAATTAGAGTTGCCCCTATCATACATGATAATTATACTTATATTAGAGCTCAAATGAACTCAGTTTTATGGTCGAATATATCGGTGATAGATTTTGTAACTTCAAGTTTAAAAATAATCATAATTGACCATAATTTGAAATCATTCATATTCAAATCCATCAATGTGGACATTGAAGGACAAAAATCCATCTACTATGACCCCTAAATTTCAGTATGTCAGCATTTATATATTTTATGGCTTTTATCCAATCATTTAGTGAAAATGAAAAGTACATCTCAATCTCTCATCTGCATAAAGGTGAACACGATAATGAGTATCTTGGGAGATCGATGATAAAAACTGGGAATAATATTTTTGCGATCTTTGTTTCTTTTTAATCGTTTGCTTAAAATTATATCTTACATAAAGACAGTATTTACGTTTTTTGCCAAGAGGACATAATGGGTGCATTACAATTAAAACAGATATATATATATACTATCAAAATATTTTAATTTTTATTACACAAGTTTCGTATCCACAAAATGAATGTTGAGTAGGTATTTCGTCGGTAATTGGATAAAAAAGCAAACCTTATTTTCTCTTTAGAGTCGACGTTTTGAAAATTTCTATTGTTTTTCTCAGGACTAATGAGGTGAAAATTTATCAGTCATTAAATCAGACATAATAACATCGTTACCAGTTTAACATAAAACATAAATATATATCTAGTAGCAAAACTTAGTCTATGAATTTTTTTTCTAATATGCTATGAGTTTCGTTGTTTAAAATGTATTTTTTTTATCCAATTACCGACGAAAGACCTATTTAAACTTTGAGTTGAAATTTTCTAAATTAAGTGTATCTTCCCAAAAAGTGTTATAGATGATATACGTAACGGCAGTTATGTTAAAAAAATGTAATTCCTATAATAAATTATATTTGGGCTTACTTTTTCCTCCTCACATAATACAAACATATTATCTTTTATACAGTGCGTATTCTTATATCATAGCTTTTTACAGCAACATCTATCAGATACTAGAAGTTTTCAGTAATCTAGTAAAATTTCTAGTTATGTGACATATCAAAATGATATAAATTATTAAAATATTTAGTTCCCGCGAATCTACATTTAATAAATTGATTTTGATGCCCATAAATATAGCCAATTTGGACAGTCCTTTTAAAATGTACGTTACCGTCTTGTAAAGATATAAATACTGACTTTAAATGTTTAGGTTTACTAAAACATTTTTCGAAATTATACTAAAATAAATAAAACAGAACAATGTGTAAAACGACACTTAAAATTGCAATGTAGCATAAAAAACGGCACAAAAGTCTGATGTAAAAAGTAAAAATAGTTAGATAGTTTTTAATTAATATCTTGTTGTATAGTTGCAACTGAAATTTATTAACATTCTTCACATTCATTAGATATTACTAACTATTCTAAATTTAACAATAATTTTATCTCGCTTCTTAAACAAACGTAAATATCAACTGTATCGAATGGATCTGCCTTAACTCCATTTTTCTCTTCTAAAATTAATTCACATAATTGATAGACATCCTTGTCAACCTTGTCACAGGAAAATCGTAGAAATTTTGTCTCATTTTTACAAGCCTCAATAGTACAGTCATCCAACGTTAAAAAGGGGCCAAATCTCCGAAATCTGAAGTACTGCTCCGATCTTCTTGAAAATTTAGAATTAAGTTCATCTTACCCCCCTCTTCAAACCTGACTTGGTCGCAAAGTGTGCTTTTTGTTTTTAAGGGGTGAAAACTACCCCTTACTCCAATAAATTGAAAACTAATAAATTAACGCAGTGATGGGCTATAATTATGTTCAAATATGTTAAATATCAATTGTTTTTAATCATGGATCTAATATTTCAATATTTTACTATTTAACTACCCTTAAAAACAATCCCTCACACGAAAATTAATAAAAAAATGTGTTTAAAAAGCATAAAACCTTTTTATTTTGGATCGTAATAGGAGAATTTTTTCCTTTCAGTATAAGAAATCTGATACTTCATTTTTTTAATGATGCAACCCCCAAAAGCCACCCCTAACAATAAAGCTTAGGGAAAATTGAAAACTAATAGATGGAAGCAGTGATAGTTTATCATTATGTTCAAATATGTTAAATATTTGTTGTTTTTTATAATGTAACTGATATTTCGATATTTTACTATGTAACTACCCTTAAAAACTACCCCTCACACAATTATTAAAAAAACGGTTTAAAAAGCATAAAATCTTTTTTTTTTGGATCTTGAATAGAAAAAATATATTCTTTAAGTGTAAACGACCTGATATATCATTTTTCAATATGATTCAACCCCTAAAAACCACCCCTTACAATAAAAAATTGGGAAAAAATCCTTTTGAAAGCTCCAAGTAGTGGAATGCGTAAAAAAATTAAAATAAATTGCTGCTTATGATATAATGAAATTTTTCTAAAATTTTCATCTCGGTTTCCGTTTAAGCTTTTTGCATTCATCATTTTGTAGGGAATTTCATAAGCTATAAAGTTATGATGATTTCAATATTTTTACACCCTTTCGTTCAGAGAATTTTAAGATTGAAGGGCTAAAAAGAGGTTTCCTTCGCATAAAAATCAAAGTTTTATATGCCCATATCTCCTTTAATTTTTAAGCTACATGAATTTTTTTAAAAAAGCAAAATTTTCAGTAAAAAGAAAGCTAAATTTTTGTTAAAAACACTTTTTTCGTAAAACCATTATTTTTCGAGTTCTTTTGAGAAAACAGCGTATTGTTTGAAAAATTGAAAAAAAAAATTATTTAAAACAACTTTTTTCAAAATGTACATTCTCTAAACCATTCAAACTTTTGAAACGTGTTATTGGGACATAAATAAAGTTAATTTTTCATGGGCTACGATTAATTTTAATTTTGCCGCTCATGGTGCCAATTTTATTGTCAATTTTTTAAAAAAATTCCAGAGACTTAACTTATTTTCGTCATAACTTCCTTAATTTTCATACTAGAGGCTTTTATAAAAGCTTATTTTAAAGGTCTAATAAAGCAATTTAAAAAAAGGTTATGAACATTTTCTCGGAAAAATTATTAATTTTTGCGTTATTTGAGTTTAAATCTTTAGATAAATTTATGACAAACAAAAATTCGTCTTCAATGACTCATAAGTCGCTTAATAGGACCTAAAACATTAAAGAAACGACGAATCGCTTTGTTTTTTATAATCTTCTATTTTGATAAGAATAGTTTTTTCCAGAAAACGTTTAATTTTCGAGTTATTCACGAAAAACTGTTGAAAAACGTGTTTTTTATTGGAATTTTCAATCGCGAGTAACTCAGAAATTATTAGGCTGTAGAAAAAACTTTATACTACATTTTCTTCTTATAATATGATCCTCTATAGATTTCCGGTGTCATTTTGAATTTTTAAATTTCCACCCCCGAGAAAGGGTGGCATTCACCCCCGGGGTGGAAGCACATATCAGCACTAAGTCAAGTTTGTTATTTGTATCATTTTTGAGCTACTGTCAAAATTTCAAACAAATTGGTTGAGTTGATCAGATTTCGGAGGTGAATCGGTTCATTGATTGTACTACAAGGGACACCACATTTTTAATGGGAATAAGATCTACTATCTATCTACATATGATCGATCAACCTTACACCACAAGAGAAGTCGTTTACCACCACAAGAGAAATTGTAGTCTTAAAGTAGAAATTTCCAATTTAAAACTAGAAATGTCTACTTTTGAAAGTAGAAATTTCTACTTTAAAACTAGAAATGTCTATTTTGAAAAATAGAAACTTCTACTTTAAAAGTAGAAATTTTTTTTTTTTTTTGCTATGGCCCTTCAGAGCCATCGTAGGTATTCGTACTGCGTAGAGTAGTGAATATCACATATTTGTATAAAGTTATTCATGGTCATGTTGACATTCCTCAACTCTTAGAGCAGGTGCAATAGAATATACCCAGATTTGAAGCTAGGCAGTCTTAACATTTAAATACACCCCACACCATTCAGCACATGAACTCACTATGTCTAGACATTACAATGAACTACAGAACTTTGTTGATATATTCTGTTATAATTTTGCTAGTTTTTCTCGTACGCTTGAAGAGGCTGTCTAACTAGCTCCATATTTTAGTGTGTATATGTGTATTTTCGTACATATGTGTATATCTGCTTAATTTTTTGCAATGGTTGTTCGATTTATTTTTCTTTTTTTATGTAATTCTGTATTTTACTTAGTACTTTACTATATGCTAGTGTATGTCATGATCAGCTTTGTCTCCAACATACTTACTATCTATTGTTGGTTTTTTATATACATTTTTACTTTAGTTGTACCTTCTTGTACAATATATAATCTTTAAAATTGCTATGTTTTGGTATCTTATTTATGGACAGTCTTTATGTCTTATCTTAATAAATAAATAAATAAATCTCTAGTAGTTCCCGAAATACTTCACCTAGGAGTTTCTATTTGCACACCCGTTTTCTTGGTAATAAAGTTTCAGGACAAGTATTTTTTTGACATCAGTTATTTTTATTTACTTAATATATTTACCTTTATGTCCATTTTTTCCTGTAGGGTCGTTATTCTTAATGTCAATGAGCAATTGCAAGAAGTCGTTCCTAACGTAATTGTTTTTCTCCCTGTAGGCGACATCCTCTGCTACAATTTTCCGGAAGAAATCGCTGACTTCTTTTCGAAGGACTCGTATCCTAAGTGCTCGAGCCAAATCGGGATAGTTAAGAAGCAATGCTTGTTTCAACATCCAGAAAATGCCTGCTCCTTGGAGAATCGTTCTACCGTACTTTCTAAACGGGGAACTAGGGTCCTTGAAACTGTTACAATCGAGCCCGAATGCACAAGACCCTATAACGTCGGTAGAGAAGGAACCTGCAATTTGTAAAAAAGCGTAAGCGCTCTCCTGATCTTACGCGTCGCGGACAGTTTACCGAAAATTTTTAACCGAAAACTATACACCGGAAAGTAATTCAGCGAAAAACAATTTACCGAATCAAAATACATCGAATGACCAATTTATCGAAAAAGACTAGAAAATGTAACAGTTTTTGTCTTCATGGCTTTGTCCGTAAGTAGCGTAGTAGCGATTACGTTATTTTTTAGACAAAGTAGGTTGTATATAATCTGTGAAAAAATAACCTTGGGCATGTGATTCAAGATCCATCGATTATTCTTGAAGTAGCCAACAATACTTTGCAATTCGGGTGGAAAAAATTCAATATCCAAAAGTTCGTCGAATGCTTGGGCTATGTGGGTCTTAGGGAAAAACGCCAGAGCTTGCAAGTGTTTCATCTCCAAAGCAAATCAGCGTCTTGGTCATAGCGTTGCTTGAAACAGTTGCGTTGAATCTACCGATATATGCACTGCGCTAAATGGAAGAAACAGCCGCGTATTACGCTGCTAGGATATTGACCACTTATCGCATTCACCATTTCTACTTAGTAATCAATCATAATTGATTCAGGGGCCATTGAAATTTGGAGCAGTTTAAGTTGATTCAGAAGGCGGTTGCAAGTAATTTCAGCCTTATTAGGCAGCAAAAGATACAGCAATGGACTTCAAACCATGGACGGGGTACATCTGATGAAACAGCGAAGGAGCTGTTTTGAATGTTCCATCTATATACCAGTCCTTGGAGATGGACAAGAGTTTGAAGTTGTTGCTCGTACCAAATATCAAAATTCTATCGTCTTCGTTGCCAGAGACATATAACAAAAAATTTTCACCCTTAGACATTGTTGTATATTTTGTAGGAAATCTAGATCACGTCTGCATTGCGGCTGGGCTGGAGCACTGCATACTGCTTCTTTGGTTCGTCTAATTGTTCTTTGAACCGTTGATAATTACGGGAACGAACCGCACGCCGTTTGACTAAGATTCTTAGCCATTTTAGAGATTGTCACGTGAGGTACTTGCTCAGTTTCTTTGGCAGCATCTTTAACTTATTTATCGCTGTCAATACCTCAACCCTGGCCGCTTTTGTACTATAATTATGATCGCTGGTTCTCTTGATCACTGTATAGTGTTCGGTGATGACCCGAACGCGACACTTGATTTATGATGGTGTTCACAGTTGCAATATATTCAGCTGCCAGCTACTTTATCCTTTACAAACAGATACCCGTTGCAATCAATTTGGGTTGCCCTTTCTCACTCATAATATACTGCAGCTCCACGTTAACCTCATGGAGTATAAACTGAAAAACTAAAAATTCAAAGTAAAATGTCAGTGTCAAGGTCAAGTGTCAAGAATCCGTTCGTTCGAGAATCTAGTTGCACGAATTCTAAGGGTTGTAATGTATATGCATTTTCGGGAATTGCCCATTCGGTGAATTGTTCTACGGTGAACTATCCATTCAATGAATCTTCCGTTCGGTGAATTGTCCTTTCAATGTACAGCTTTGGATGAATTGTTTTCGGTGAAATGTTTTTGGTAAACACCTGACTTCAGAAAAAGAGTAACGGATGTGGTTAGGTCGGTCACGCCTCAGATATTGGAAAACGTTAAAAGACATTTTTATTTACGATAAGGATGCTGCAAAGACATGAATCAATTTTTTTACAGTTAATTTTTGCCGAGTTTTTGCAATAAATATTAAAACCATAGCATTTTTTGTATAGAGACTGAAAAGACCTTTCAAATGAGGTACTTCTCTTACTAATGTGGAGTTTAGGTTCCGTTATAAACAGAGGGGTAAATGCACGTACGGACGGGCGAAGTGACAAACAGATAACTAAGTAAATATAAATTTCCGTTGGGATCTGATAGGACAGGAAACTCTAAAAAAGGACAATAAATACAGAAAGAAATTAAATAAATCTATATTAATAAAACAAATTTAACTGTTCTGAAATTTTTGCTCTAAATTAATAATTAAAGCATACGATTTTAAGAAATACGTATCTGTAGGTCTGTCTATTGGTAAGAACTCCACGACATATTTTATATACATTTGAAATTGTTGGAGGTGCTTACCTAAGATGTCCTTAATATCCACGGCTTGCTTGTCGTTAATATTCTCTTCCACGTACTTCTCTAGGACCAAACCGCAATCTACCACTGTTTGGAACATGGTTCTCATCTTCCCAGATGTAAAAGTTGGCGTCAATTTTGTTCTCAGATTTCTCCACTTTGTACCTCCTAGAGCCACGAGATGAGCACCTAAATAAAAACGTTATGAATCTGTTGATCTTATCTGAATAAATGTCTATCATATAAAAGTTGGTGCAGCCGATAGGACATGATATTATGATCTCATCGATCAACATTTGCATGCCCTAAAAATTGTACGTATGTTTGTTGTTGTGTACTTTTAAAACTAATTCAGTAGAGAAGTACCTAATTACTAAGTGCAAAAGGTATACCTATATAAACTGATCCAACTGTATTAAATATACAGGATATCGTGAATGACTGGCCGTACGCTAGTGAGTGATACAGAACACTAAGACGATTTCAGAATTAACTTTATTATATTCCTAATCTTCCTCGTTTCTGATATACAGCGCGTTTTCTATTTTTTGCCAAATGTAGATCGGCCGTATATTTTTTAATGGCTGTAGCGAATTGGACCAAACTTAGCAGATATATTCCACCAATAATAGAGGTCTATATAATTCAGGAACGAAAAAAAATCAGGTCCAGGGTTAATTTTTTTATTTTGGCTGTTACCTAAAAATATCACCCTGTATATGGATTTTGGCAATGTGCAATACCAATTTTAAAAATACTCTAATAGTGTACCTAAATCATGTAGTTATTTTTGGCACACTTTTAACAGCTGATTTTCAAAATGAATCCATTCAAAAAATATTTGGGTGACTTTCGGTCACAATAACATCAGTAACTACATGAGCGACATTAATTTTGTGAGGGAAGATTTAATTTTACTGTCCTTTGGTTAAAATTTGTCACAACATAAAAATTTTAAAATATATAAATGTCAACAAAAGTAAAAAAAATATATTAAAAATGTGGAAGTGTGAACAAACTAAATTTTTATTTATTAGAACGAATATAAAAAAGTAACAATTATACTGAAGTGAAATAACTGAGGACATAAATAACGCTCCTAAATATTTATTTGAATTAGCTAAAAATAATTTGATCAAACACAATCACACAAAATTAAAATAACACACGTAAAATGTAATGAACTAAAATAATTTAAAAAAATCGGCAGCTACTGGAAGCGGCTGGAACTGGAGAGGTTATGTGTTGTGTGACAAAACGGCACTAAACATAATCCGATCTCATCCAAAACCTTTTCAGATCTTCTGGGGCACTAAGAAACCCTCAACTTAATGAATTTACAATTATCTATGCGAGTTATTACCTACATTATCGCTCGTTGAATAATATACTATTAGGATATTAACAACTTTAACATCACTTGAACGACTAAGAAAGTCTAGTTATCCTAAATACTACAGATCTGTAAAGCAACAAACTGAAAATTGGTAAAGTGATAATCTATAATAAATTCACCAACGAAGGTACAGAAAGCATATGATATTATTGATATTGTTACATCTACCTTTAAAGTTTGTGACAATCCACTAAAAGTTACAAATATGCCGAAATCTTATTAACATGACATGACACCAACGTTATCGGATGACAAGCGATGACAATGACAATCGTCAAAATTTGCTCATTGCAATCCGATCGCTCGTGGCTGTCTTTGTCAAATGAAACATTAGCATTTCAGTAATTTTACTACATTTTAGAGGAATATTTGTAGTTTAATTCTTCGATTTGTTTGCATATATATATTTTAAAACGGCACTAAACGTAATCCGCTCTGCTTCTAGAGCAGTGAAGAAACCCTCACACGTGAATTGACACGTGATGTGACGAGTTTCACGACGTAACGGCTACGCGCATCGATCATGTCATTTGAAATGCGATCTATGCCATATTTGCTTTGTTTTTAATTTTTTTCACGGAAACCAAATCGAAAGGGTGGAAGTGTGATATATCGTTGAAATCAGAATTTTAACTGCTTTTCAATGGTTCCATTGCAAATTGAAAGTAATTATATAATAAACAACTTGTTGCGTCAAAATGGCACTAAACGTAATCCGATCTCAACCAAGATCTTCTGGGACACTAAAGAAACGCACACGCAAAGTTTCATTAAAATCCGTTCAGTAGTTTCGGCGCTATCGTGCTAACACACATACACACACAGAGACATTTTTCAAAAACCACTTTTTTGGGTTCCTAGGACCTCAAAACGTAAAGATTTGAAGTTATCTCAATTTTAGTTTTTGAACCAATTTTAGTAACCTCTCACAATTTTATTGTGGGGAGGTTAAAACTGACTGCAACAAATTTTCAAAATGTCTGCCTCCAACCTCAACGCAATATTCTAATAATATAATTGAACTACGTAGTTATTATTTGTGCACAGTTTTAATGATTCGAGAATTAACAACTAAGTTTCACAATAAATTCGTTTAAAAAATCTCGTGAGACTTGATAAACATTTGCCACAGACAATACTCAATAAAGTACCTGTCAAAAAATTGAGTTATTGTTTGAAACAGCACTGAAACTACTTTTTAAAATCAATATATCGTATTCTAACGTAGAGTAGTTACGTTTATGGTTTTTGTGATGTTAACCCCGTTACAGGATATCGTCAACGGTTTCCCAATCAGCGAATTCCCGATAAATCAAAATTTTCTTCTGTTCACAACTTGCAAAACAACACGGGAAATTTCCTTCAGCTCCTTTGCGACGTGAATGTCCTATTAGACAGGATATAAATGAAGAAAATTAAGAAAATGATATTCTAGAGAAGGAGCAGCAAAATACTTCAATTATTAGTACTCTAGGAGTAAGTGTAGCTTTAGAAATCTCTCATGCAAACATGAGAACTTAAAGAAACGACCATTTGTATCCTTTCCACTTATAAATCGTTCAAAGACTTGAAGAAGGAGATGAAATTTCTCGAAGAGCGTTTTGTCGTTGGGTGTTAAATCATGGAAGAACAATTTCAAGAGTTTTATTTACTGACGGTATTTATAATACTAGAAATTTGCACTTATGGTTAGAGGAAAATCCTCATGGCATATCCCAAAAAAATTCACAATGCAAATTTTCTACAAACGTTTGGTGTGGACTATTAGATAATAATTTAATTGGTCCCCATTTCTTCGAGGGTACATTGAATGGCGAAAAGGCCATTACCCTAATAGGTGGGTCGATTGTAATCGTCCAGTTTCCTGGCCTGCAAGGTCCCTAGACCTAAATCCGGTGTATTACTTTTATGGGGTCATTTAGGGAAAAAAGTATATGCTACCGAAGTTACAACCAGAAGGAATTAAGAAAACGCATAGAACAAGAATGCACTGAACTAAAAAATAACCCACATATGATTAGAAATGCTATAAACGCGCAAGAAAGTGTGAGGTTGGAGACAGACATATTGAAAATTTGTTGTAGTCAGTTCTTTTAAATTCTTCTTGTTCGTTACATTATAGGTGTGTTGTTTTAATTTTGTGTAATTGTAATTCTTTTGAATTAATTGAACTAGAGTATTTTTAAAAATCGGTATTGTATATTGCCAAAATCCATACACAGGGCGATGTTTTAGGTAACAGCCAAAATAAAAAAAATTAATCCCGGCCCTGATTTTTTGTTTGTTTTCGGTACTCACTACTCTTTTAGTATAACATATCTACTTAATTTGGTTGAATTCACTATATTCGTTAAAGAATACGGTCGGTCTACATTTCGGCAAACAATTGAAAACAGGCTGTACATAAAAAACGAGGGGCGTTAGGGATATAATAAAGGCCATTTTGAAATCGTCTTAGATTCTGTACCCTTCATTAGCGTATGGCCAGCCACTGACGATACACCCTGTATATTCATTGATATTAATTCACTCCTTACTCAGTGGGTCGTCTCGCTCGTTTGCATACGTTCCTCTGTCTATAAAATGGTTAAAATCTTTCGACATCACATTCTTCATTAAATCCCTATCTAGAATAACCCAAGTAGGTCTCGTCAAAATATATATGCCACCATGTTTCCATCCTTAAATTTAAAAAAATGTTCGAACGTTAATAATCTGACACTCCTTTACGTAAATATTATCATGTTTCCAATATCTACTAACCTCTTGCTTTCATTTGTCTGTATATTTCGTGGTTGCCATTTACCACGGAACTACTCTTAAGGTTACCAAAGGGTATAGTGGGCTCTAAATATGGTACGCCTCGTCTTTTCCAATACCCAAACATCCATTTGAAGTAGGCATACAATACGGCTACTAAGGCAGTAACTATACCTAGTACATTAATGAGTAGCGACCCAGTAAAGAGAGCCATAGTATCCTGAAAAATAGGGGTGTAATAAGTATTTGAGTATACTTAGAGTAAGGAATGTTTATGACACAGTCGGTGATCGCAAAGGAAATCAGCATTTAAAGTTCAACTTTTATTTACTACATCAGAATAACATACAAAAATACGATCTAATACTGTGGAACTATTTTGTGCAAGCCCGGTTGATTCATTTATAGTTTATTTTAAGGATTTGCCAAATTAAATAAATGTATGTTCACGTCGCCACTACAACCAAATTGTGACGAGCTGATGTTAATAATATTGGAACAGTAAATTCAGATGGTTTATTCTCTAATTAGTGAATGCGAATTTGATGTAACAGCATTGACTGCAACCTGACTCCATGATGAGGTAAATAGTAGTGAATTATTCCGCGCTGAATATCGTGTATGTAGAAAGGATAGAAACTTCCAAGCATCCAATCAAACGCGTGGTGGTGGTGTGTTATTAGCTCTAAAAGGTCATATCAAATCATAAGTCCCCAATCTCCCATATTTTGATGTAAATTTTTCAATTATTTACTAGTTAACCTTTAAGTGCTTCTTTAATCATCAAAAATTGTATATACTAGTCCTTTATATACCCCCTAAAATCTATGAAACAACTTGAGTTTTGGAAATATTATTGTAATGGGTGACTTCAACGCAGCTAACTTTGTTAATTTCGATGTTGTTGACAGCAAAACTACTGTGATTATAAACTTTATACATTTTTAAAATTTATAACAAGTAAACAATATACTTAATACCTCATATATATATATTACTAGATTTAGTGTTATGTAAAATAGACTGCGAAATAATTAGCGATAATGCTCCTCTTGTACCAATGGATGCGTATCATCCAGCCTTGATTATCAGCTTCTATATATCTGGATTCAAAGATTTACAACTTTCAACAAATGCAAGTCAAAAGAGTTACAACTTTAAAAAGGCTGACTTTCCATCGTTATATAAGTCATTGCTACAAACTGACTGGACATTTTTAACTCAGTTTGAAGAGGTAAATTCGGCAGTTGATGAATTTTATGAAAGGCTATATCAAATATTTGATTCACATGTTCCTGTTTATAAAACGCATAAACGTCAATTTCTAAATTGGTATACTTCAAAAATTATTTAAAAATATCAATAGAAAAGCTAGACTATTAAAAAAGTATAGAGTAAATCATAACGAGAATTATTTGATTGATATTGATTGCTTAAATTGTATTATTAGTGAATATGTATCTGAAAATGAAATCATAGTAGCAGCATACAAACTAAAAAACAAAATGACCTCAGAACCATCATTTATTGTCAAAGATTGTATAAACATTTTTGTCAGCCCGATGTGTATATTGTTTAATATTTCCTTAAAAACAACAGTGTTTCCGGAGCGAGCATAGATCCATCTTTACAATGTGCATACTTTGATATGCGATGTAAAGCAAGTTAGGCGCGGTTAGTACTTGGATGGGCGACTGTGTCAAAGACCGTGTCCTCGCCTCACAAATCTTCTAGCGGCGTGTATATCAGTGTATGCGTGGAAGCTATACAACCTTAGGCGAGGGTTGTATAGGGGATATACCATCCTTTCGAGGGGATGTAAAGCCGTCGGTCCCTTGTCTGGACCTCAGTAGCGAAAATAGGTCGACGTTAAATACATGTTAAAAATCGGCAGCTACTGGAAGCGGCTGGAACTTCCCCATTCGGTGGATCTTTGAAGCCGAATAGAGCATTACATTGTGTGACAAAACGGCACTAAACGTATAAAGCAACAAACTGAAAATTGGTAAAGTAATAATCTATAATAAATTCACCAACGAAGGTACAGAAAGCATATGATATTGATATTGTTACATCTACCTTTAAAGTTTGTGACAATCCACTAAAAGTTACAAATATGCCGAAATCTTATTAACATGACATGACACCAACGTTATCGGATGACAAACGATGACAATGACAATCGTCAAAATTTGCTCATTGCAATCCGATTGCTTGCGGCTGTCTTTGTTAAATGAAACATTAGCATTTCAGTAATTTTACTAGATTTTAGAGGAATATTTGTATTTTAATTCTTCGATTTGTCTGTATATATATTTAAAAACGGCGCTAAACTTAATCCGCTCTACTTGTAGAGCAGTGAAGAAACCCTCACACGTGAATTGACACGTGATGTGACGAGTTTCATGATGTAACGGGTACGCGCATCGATCATGTCATGCGAAATGCAATCTATGCCATATTTGCTTTGTTTTTAATTTTTTTCACGGAAACCAAATCGAAAGGGTGGAAGTGTGATATATCGTTGAAATCAGAATTTTAACTGCTTTTCAATGGTTCTATTGCAAATTGAAAGTAATTATAAAATAAACAACTTGTTGCGTCAAAATGGCACTAAACTTAATCCGATCTCAACCAGCTCTTCTGGGGCACTAAAGAAACGCACACGCAAAGTTTCATTCAAATCCGTTCAGTAGTTTCGGAGCTATCGTGTTAACACACATACACACACATACAGACATTTTTCAAAAACCACTTTTTTGGGTTCCTAGGACCTCAAAACGTAAAGATTTGATGTTATCTCAATTTTCGTTTTTGAGCCAATTTTAGTAACCTCTCACAATTTTATTGTAGCGAGTTTAAAAAAACAGTGTTTCCAAATCGGTGAAAAAAAGCCAAGGTCGTTCCTATTTTCAAAAGTAGCGATAAATCTCATGTTATTAATTATAGATCTATATATGTTTTGTCCAACTTTTCGAAGTTCTTTGATGTGGTTCTGTATAACCGCATCTATCCCTCTGCTGGTAATATGTTATCTCAATCACAACATGGATTTATGAGCCATAAATCTACAGTGACCAATTTGGCAGTACTTACACAATATGTTTCGAACGTTCTAGAAAATCGAGGGCAGGTAGCTGTAGTTTATACGGATTTCTCGAAGGCCTTCGATAGACTTGATCATTTCGTTTTACTTAAAAAACTAGGACTATATGGCTGTGATAACCAGATGAATAAACTTTTCAAATCATATTTGCAGAATAGATACACAGTATGTTTATTATAGTGGGTATAATTCCTTTAATTATGTGGCTACCTCAGGGATCCCTCAAGGTTTCAACTTAGGTCCACTGTTATTTCTTTTATTCACTAATGACTTAAGTTCTATTATTCAATGCCACCAACTCTTTTTCGCTGATGATTTGAAAATGTTCACTGAAATTCATACCTTGAACTGTTATCAGAACTTGCAGGATGATTTAGATCGAATTTAAACTTGGTGTACTAACAATAAGCTACACCTAAATCCAGTGAAATGCAAAATTATGAGCTTTTCAAGATAACAGACAGTTTACGAATATACGTATTGTATCAACGGGAATATATTAACTCGTTGTAGCTCTTTCAATGATCTGGGTATAACTTTTGATTGTTAGCTAACTTTCACTGAGCACATAGAACGGAAAATAACTGAAGCAATAAAGTTTTTTGGTTTCATTGTCAGAAACTGCCGCAATTTCACTAATGTCAATATTTTGAAAATCTTATACTACTCATACGTACGACCTAAATTGGAACATGGATCGCTAATTTGGTACCCGTTTTACAATTGTCACATAGAGGTAGTAGAGGTAGTATAGAGAAGATTTTTAAGGTGGGCATATCCAAGACAACGAAATCCGATAAGGAAATATGTATTATTTTTGGCCATAACTTTTTTTTTCATTTATTTAACGTCGGTCTATTTCCGCTAGTGAGGCCTATCACCGACGCCTGTAGACGAGCTACCCCCAACCAGGAATTTTGCGGAACCTCTTCCCTTAAGAAGAGTAGGGATCTTTTACTTGCCTAGCATTTAATAGACAAGGGACCGACGGCTTTACATTCCCTTCGAATGATGGTATATCACCTACCCAACCCTCGCCTAAGGTTGCATGGCTTCTGCGAATACACTGATATACAAGCCGCTGGACGATATGTAAGGCGAGGACAAGTAAATAAGTACAAGTATCCAGTACTTTTTTAAAGTACTAGGAGTGTAATTATCAGTACATGGATTTTTAAAGTATTTTTTTTTAAATACATTTATTTAACGTCGGCCTATTTCCGCTACTGAGGCCTAACACCGACGCCTGTAGACGAGCTACCCCCAACCAGGAATTTTGCCGAACCTCTTCCCTTAAGAAGAGTAGGGATCTTTTACTTGCCTAACATTTAATAGACAAGGGACCGACGGCTTTACATCCCCTCCGAAGGATGGTATATCTCCTATACAACCCTCGCCTAAGGTTGTATAGCTTCCGCGCATACACTGATATACAAGCCGCTGGAAGATGTGGGAGGCGAGAACGCGGTTTCCGTTGGAATGGTCACCCATCCAAGTACTAACTGCGCCTGTCGTTGCTTTACATCGCATACCGAAGTATGTACATAGTAAAGACGCACCTACGCTCGCCCCATTTTTAAAATATCTAGAGATAATTATTTCAAGTAAAAATGTACTGATAACTAGGAATACGTTTCAGTACTGAGTACCTCAACTCTGTTCAATTTATTTTATTTTTGACGTAACGTATCTCTGCCTAACTGGTCCTTACGAAATAGTGTAATTGTGGTACTGAGAGAAATTCGCGGAAAAATTATTTGAGACTTGAAAGCCAGCTTTCAGATTCAGGACTATTTCAGAATATGTTATACGAAAAAACCCTCTTAATCGAACATTATTTTGTTCCCGAGCACCTCTGTATACTACTTAAAATGATATTCTCTAATTGTTCAAAGTTAATATCACCCAATGCACCACAAATATTTCTTCGATTCTAATAATTAACTGATAAAAATAACAACCAATATATGCCTGTTATCCAGGGGTTTCAAGGTTAAAATACAATTATCAAGCCGCTACGATAGCCGATAATTCACATTTGTTATCACCGTTAAACTGAAATAGCGTGGAGGGTGACGTCAAACATACATTTTACCGGAATGACTGTGATAAATTCTAGACTTGTTATCAATCGATATAACTACGCATCAACTTAATAGAAAACGGCCATAGTTAAAAAACGTTGCTTTCTTTTTTTTAACAATGAGAAAATGTTGAGGTAACCGAACGCCGATAATATAAATCTTCAGCTCTAAAATTTGTCTAGAAAATAAGTAAAGATAAAACTGTGTTAACTTCTTATGAAGGCAAACAAAATGACAAAATACTTTCTTAAAAAAATTGATGTTAAATAGATCCATTTGGCGCATTTTATTCGAAGAATTTAAAAACTACAACTCACCTGTGGCTCGTTTGCAAATGCGTTGCGTGTGGATGAAATTAAATAGACTAGTTGTATGCTGTAAATATGCCTAATATAATTCAAGTTGGAATAGATAGAGACAGCAAAAACGCAACAACAACTTTACGACCTCATTAAAATACCTTTCTCTTTTTAGTGCTGTTCGCAAATTGACTCGCTTACCTTTAAAGGTTTTAAATGTGCGTCGGGAATGTTTAATATCAGGCTTGGCGCCATGGCCCGCGGCGATATAATTATGTCGTAAAGTTTTTGTTGCGTTTTTTATTTACTGGAATCTATCTGGTCGATAGCCCAGTGGGTTAAGGTGCGAGGTGGCAATCGCGATTAATCACACGGACATCGCACCACCGGGTTGGAATCCTGGCTCCGGCACTGTCGGATGAAATGTTTGTATGTTCGCGTTTTCTCAATGTGTAACCCCCTTCCGCACAAGCCCTGACTTCTGGAATTGGGGATTGTCTAATTTCTGCGGCGTTTATTTATTTATTTATTATTTACTTGAACTAGCGCCATGGCCCTTGGTGATAATAATTATGTCGTAAAGTTTTTGTTGTGTTTTTTCTGGCTCAGGAACTTATTACTTGAACTATACCAATAGTAGATAAAAATCCGCCAGTTCTCCCCAATGTGTACTAATAAATCTCTGCAGTCAAATACGATTTACTATATGTAGGCAAAGGTTAACACCATGAGATGGTAAACGCTACCGTTGTTGATCACCTGATTTAATTATAATATTTGTTTAATATTATAAATTATTACGATTATTTCTGTAGGTTCACGCATAATTTTTGACATAGGTTTTCTCGCTAGATAGATTTTTATTAGCCACTACAAAAAATAATACATGAATATGTACATGTGACAAGTCTATAATATATACAGGGTGTTGCATCATGAGAGGGACATAGCTTAATAGGAGGTAAGAGGAGTTAAATAATTTTTGGCCAAACCTGCTTGTTGTCATAACTTTGACAGGGAATGAAATAACGGATTCATATTTGGTACGGCTAATGTACTAACGAGCCCCAAGAGGTACATGTATAAAAAAAATATATCCAGGTCCGTACTCACTATAATTTATGTTTCTTTTTTGCATCAATAAAACATCACCCTGTATATATTTTTTTGAAATATCGATACGATATTCGAAAAGAGCAAGAAAAAACAAACAAAATGGCCTATTTCATTTTTTTGTTACACCTTCGTGGTTATTTAAATACGTTGTTAAATGTGCAAGAAAATGGATTACAGAACCCTATTAAATGAGAGGCACGTGAAATAAATAGTTTTATAACTAAAATTTGCAAAAATTCTATTGAGCCTAGGTGGTCTGGGTGAATCCTAATTCCGGCACGTTTTAAAGGTCCATTTTGGTAAAAAACTGTGGTCCTAATAAGTAATCGGGTATGAAATAACAAAATTTTTAATCAATCACAGTAGGCTTGTTCAAAATGACAGATAATAAAAAGAAATCTCCTAAACAGTTGAATAATTGTTTGTTAGTAATTTAATGTGTCAATAATCCGCATTTAGTTAGTGAAAACTTGTGAAAATATTTTAACTATGCCAGTAAAATTTACAAACGTGGAATATGCTGACATAATATTCATCTATGGTTTCTGTAATGGAAATGGTAGGTCGGCGGAAAGAGATCGGCTGCGTTTTCCTGGTCGTCGATCCCTAATCATAAAACCTTTAGTACGGTGTTCCAGTATGCAAGACAACACGGAAAGTTTCCTACTTCTGCAGTTGTGGAGCGTGTTTTACAACAAGGTGTGCAGGAACAAAACAATATTATAAACGTAGTTCAAGAAAACCCAAATATGAGCACTAGACGAATCAGTTTGGCAACTGGTATTCCTCATTGGCGAGTATGGAGAACCCTAAAAAGAGAACGTTACCATCCATATCATATCCAGCAGGTACAGCGTCTTCAACAAGGCGACGATATCCCCCGCCTGGCATTTTGTCATTGGTTGTCTAACCATCGCCCAGTCATTTACAGAACCTTATTTACGGATGAGGCACAATTTACAAGGGATGGAGTATACAATTCACGAAATAATCATAAATGGGCACAGGAAAACCCACATGCGGTACGCCAACGCCGTTCGCAACACAGGTTTTCTGTAAATGTTTGGGTCGGACTTGTGAATAGACATTTGATAGGGCCACATTTTTTTGAAGAAAGATTGAATGGTGAAATTTACTTTGATTTTCTTCAAAACATTTTACCGAATATGTTAGAAAATATCGGTATAAGAGGCATGTTGTTTCAGCATGATGGGGCCCCACCACATTTTAACCTTCAAGTAAGAGAACACTTAAACGATGTGTATCCTAATAGATGGATTGGACGCGGGGGTCCACATGAATGGCCACCAAGATCTCCTGATTGTAACCCTTGTGATTACTTTTTATGGGGCCACTTAAAAAACGAGATTTATAGCATTGAAATTGAAAGTAGACAACATTTAATCCAGCGCATCGTTACAACCTGCGACGAAATACGGAATAATCCAGAAATGATACGTCGAGCAATTGGTGACCTTTCTAAACGCGCAAGAAAATGCACAGAATGTGGGGGAGGACATTTTGAAAATTTACTTTAGTGTCAATTACGTTTTATTTTTAAACACATTTAGTTATTGTTTTGTTATTTATTGTTAATTGAATAGAAAATATTTTATTTATTTAGATTTTAGTTTGTTCTCTTTTCCAATTTTTATTAAGTATAAAATGTTGATGATTTTCTTGATCAAAGTAACTGGTTGCTTAGGCCTAAATGGTTTAAATTATCTGTCACTTTTATTCTTTGAACAAGCCTACTGCGATTGATTAAAAATGTTGTTATTTCATACCCGATTACTTATTAGGACCACAGTTTTTTACCAAAATGGACCTTTAAAACGTGCCGGAATTAGGATTCACCCAGACCACCTAGGCTCAATAGAATTTCTGCAAATTTTAGTTATAAAATTATTTATTTCACGTGCCTCTCATTTAATAGGGTTCTGTAATCCATTTTCTTGCACATTTAACAACGTATTTAAATAACCACGAAGGTGTAACAAAAAAATGGAATAGGCCATTTTGTTTGTTTTTTCTTGCTCTTTTCGAATATCGTATCGAAATTTCAAAAAAATATATACGGGGTGATGTTTTATTGATGCAAAGAAGAAACATAAATTATAGTGAGTCCGGGCCTGGATATATATTTTTTTATACATGTACCTCTTGGGGCTCGTTAGTACATTAGCCGTACCAAATATGAATCCGTTATTTCATTCCCTGTTAAAGTTATGACAAAAAACAGGTTTGGCCAAAAATTATTTAACACCCTGTAACTTCGTAATGAAGGCCCAATGAGACATTTCTATGGGAGGTTCCGGTTACCACTGATGTTCTCTACCACCTATTAAGCTATGTCCCTCTCATGATGCAACACCCTGTATATATATATATATATATATATATATATATATATGATATTACATATGATTTGCAGGAAACAACTACTCAGCGGGCAAATACCCCGACCTGCATTGAATTATACCTTACAAATCATGAATGGTAGCCAATGTCATTTGTCAATTCCCCAACCAGACATAGACCGGTTTCGAACTTATTAGTTCTCATCAGTATGCCATAGATCGTGGAACAGACAAATGACAGTGGCCAACCTGCTAGTTTTATACAAACTGATGTAAATGATGTACCGGTGAGAGGTAAGTGAATCCTCTCCTGTGATCAAATGCTACTATACACCAGACATCATAGATGTCTCCATGGTGTATAGCGACTTGCTATTTTGCAAGTACCGAGAGCGGCGACCTTTAGTCCTTGGTGGACTTAACCTATACTGATATTACATATGATTTGCAGGAAACAACTACTCAGCATTTGATCACAGGAGAGGATTCACTTACCTCTCACCGGTACATCATTTACATCAGTTTGTATAAAACTAGCAGGTTGGCCACTGTCATTTGTCTGTTCCACGATCTATGGCATACTGATGAGAACTAATAAGTTCGAAACCGGTCTATGTCTGGTTGGGGAATTGACAAATGACATTGGCTACCATTCATGATTTGTAAGGTATAATTCAATGCAGGTCGGGGTATTTGCCCGCTGAGTAGTTGTTTCCTGCAAATCATATGTAATATCAGTATAGGTTAAGTCCACCAAGGACTAAAGGTCGCCTCTCTCGGTACTTGCAAAATAGCAAGTCGCTATACACCATGGAGACATCTATGATGTCTGGTGTATAGTAGCATTTGATCACAGGAGAGGATTCACTTACCTCTCACCGGTACATCATTTACATCAGTTTGTATAAAACTAGCAGGTTGGCCACTGTCATTTGTCTGTTCCACGATCTATGGCATACTGATGAGAACTAATAAGTTCGAAACCGGTCTATGTCTGGTTGGGGAATTGACAAATGACATTGGCTACCATTCATGATTTGTAAGGTATAATTCAATGCAGGTCGGGGTATTTGCCCGCTGAGTAGTTGTTTCCTGCAAATCATATGTAATATCAGTATAGGTTAAGTCCACCAAGGACTAAAGGTCGCCGCTCTCGGTACTTGCAAAATAGCAAGTCGCTATACACCATGGAGACATCTATGATGTCTGGTGTATAGTAGCATTTGATCACAGGAGAGGATTCACTTACCTCTCACCGGTACATATATATATATATATATATATATATATATATACTGACTGCAACCTCAAGATAGACTATGTGTGTTTAATTTTGGTTTTCTTAACTAGTCAGTCAAGACTACCCTTCTTCTTTATATATATATATATATATATATATATATATATATATATATATATATATATATATATATATATAAAATATGGACAAACACTTATCAATAATAGTAGCTAACACATTTACAAGTTAAAAATTATTTAAAACATGGATGGATGTCAATTGATAAAATAAAATTGTTAAAATAATTAAATTTAAAAAAGATTTAAAAAAACATGGTATCCTGAAGGGATCCATCTTGTATCTTGATAATACAAGATGGAGCGCGTTAAGTGTAATAATCGCATATTACTAACAAAACGCTAATGCTTCGATTGCAACAAACAGCAGCCGAAAGAGATTGATCCTACTTAAAGGAAATCTTTGCTACAATAAAACATTAACACAATTCAGAAGAATAAAGTAAATTCAGGTAACAAAAACAAATTAATAATAAAAGGAATATAGCACACAGAACGTTAATATTTATCTAATCCTCAAAATAATTTTTAATATATCATATCAACTATTCAAAGTGTCCACCGCGATTTCTTATGCACAATCGAGCACGGCGAGGCACTGCATTTAAAACATTACTCAGCATTTCGGGGGTAACTGTAATACATGCCTGTTGAATTCGAGCTTTTAAGTTCTGTACATTTTGCGGTGTCGTCGAAAACACTTTATCTTTAATATACCCCCGTAGAAAAAAATCCATTGGGGTTATATCTGGAGAACGAGGGGGCCATCGAATAAATCCATTGGTACCTATCCAACGTTGAGGCAAAATTTTGTCTAAATAATCTAGGCAAATCTGAGAATTGTGGGGAGGAGCTCCATCTTGTTGAATATATTGAAAGTTGTGTCGGTTCTCAAAAAGTTTAGGTATCTTTGACCCCTGAGGTAACCATCATAAAAATAAGGACTTATTAAATTGGGGCCTAAAATACCTATCCACACATTTATTGAAAAACGATTTTGAAGCCCAGTCGGTCTATGCTAGTGTGTATTTTCAGAAGTCCATTTGTAATGAATATTGCGATTAAAAAATCCATTATTGGAAAAATTTGCCTCGTCGGACCAAAGTATTTTACTACATATTAATGGATCGGCACGCTTCTTTTCCAACAGCCACCTACAAAAAGTTCTCCTTGGTTTGTCCCCCGCTTGTAAATTGTGAACTTTTTTGGCTTTATCCGGTAACCATTTTTCTTTAAAATTTTTCTAGCATTTGTTTTATTTATATGACAAGCAATTTGAATTTCTCTTAATGATGATTCCAAATTTTCTATATTTTTATTTCTTACATTATCAGTAACACTGTTCACCTTGTCTTTTTCTTTAAAAATGAACCATTATTTTCAGTTTCGTAGCTAATTTTCTGAACAGAGTTTTATTCGGCTGTAGTGCTTGTGGAAATCTGTTTCTATATTCTACTTGAGCTAATCCAAAGTTAAAATTGCATTGGCAATATGTAACGAACATATTATAACGATCAATGTGAGTGAAAATCATTTTTGAAAATTCTAAATTCTTAAACGAGTATGATTCAGTAAGAGTTTAAGTATTAACTGAGATGATCTGTCAAAAAATTAAATTGTCAAGTTTGTTCATAGCCAACTATTTTAAAATAATTGAAATAATAGTGAAATCATGAAATACAAACAAATGGATATTATACTTAAATTAATTGGTAAAGACGAAGATTTTAACTTTCTGAGCAAGGAGTGACGCTTTTATGAAGGACCTCTTTACATTGGCATAACTGCGAATAATCTTTCCATAATTCCTCCATGTTGCTTTCTTAATTATTATTTTATTTTTGTTACCTGAATTTACTTTATTCTTCTTAATTGTGTTAATGTTTTATTACAGCAAAGATTTGAACAACTTATTGAATTATTTTATCGTTTTATTTAATCATACTTCTTCACGGCAAGTGTGCTTGTTAAAAAAAATTTATTGGTTTAAAAAAAATGTTTTTATAATTACTAACGTAGTACCAATGAATAAATATGGCATGTGATATATCGTTGAAAAGGGCAAAAAATTTTCGCCTTATAATTTTTCTCGTATCTCTTCAAATAACGGAGATATTTGGCCTAGACGTTTTCCGCATTTTCGATATTTTCCGCCATAACTTTTAAAGTAGGACATGGATTTCAAATGTCTTTAAACCATTTTGTAGGTTATATAAATCGGCACAATTTTCATAAAAATAATTTTTTTTGCCCTGATAAAATTAACAGCCTGTATATTGCATATAGAAAACCCGGAAACACGTTTTTCAAAATTTTTTTATTAAAAAAATACAAAAAATACTTGTATATCTACAACAATATGTGGTAAGTAAATAGATAAGTAGGCTATACTGAAACTTTTTTACATGTTATGAAATTTTTTAAAACAACTGTTTGTTTTATTAAAACACAATGTAACTCCGCATTTATCACATGATACTCGAGAATAGCCTGTGCATTTTGGAAATTTACATCTGTTCCTGGCAGACCATATAGGCCAGTGGCTCACTCTAATCGCACATCACTTGGAGGTACATGTTGTGTTGGTCCATTGCACTTCTTAGTTGCTATCATGTCTTCCACAGTGGCCTGACTTGGACGACCTCGTTTCACCCCAATACCTTGACCTACTTGACAAAGGCATAGAGCAACTTGTTGCTTAAATTCAAACAATGACATTTCTGGCATAGACACTAATTCGTCTGTATAACATCCAAGCATTTGATAGTGTCACGTCTAATAAATGGTAAAATAGTCTTACATACCATTTTTTACTCTTGATACGAATTTTTTTTTTTTATATATATACATTTATTTAACGTCGGCCTATTTCCGCTACTGAGGCCTAACACCGACGCCTATAGACGAGCTACCCCCAACCAGGAATTTTGCCGAACCTCTTTCCTTAAGAAGAGTAGGGATCTTTTACTTGCCTAACATTTAATAGACAAGGGACCGACGGCTTTACATCCCCTCCGAAGGATGGTATATCTCCTATACAACCCTCGCCTAAGGTTGTATAGCTTCCGCGCATACACTGATATACAAGCCGCTGGAAGATGTGTGAGGCGAGAATGCGGTTTCCGTTGGAATGGTTACCCATCCAATTACTAACTGCGCCTGTCGTTGCTTTACATCGCATACCGAAGTATGTACATAGTAAAGACGCACCTACGCTCGATACGAATTTTATGTCTGGCAATGAAGCTGTCGATCAAATCCACCCTATATGGCGGCTGTATTCTTTTATGACATATGGGCAACTTATTTCTTTAGAAGTTTTTGACGCTTTGTAATATCTCTTGACTGACAATGGCTGTTGTCCAGCAAAAGTAGACAGCAAAGAAACAATTTTGTTATCTTTCCACATTAAGGAGCTAATATCGACGTTTTCATATGTTCCCACATATTCATAACTGGTACCTCGATCATCTTTTTTCATATCTTTGTCCGTAGGCAGTTTGCAATTTACTATTCTATTCCTCCTTACTGTACCAAGACTGTAAATTCTATTTTTAGCCAAGTATGCCAAAAGACCTAGGGAGGTATAGTAATTATCAAAATATAGCCTGTAGTTTAGACTTCTAGGAACTACATAATATGTTAAATTTTAAAGCCCGTTATTTATAGTGTGGTGGACCGGTATTTTAAATTCGTAGTCCTCAAATTGAAAAATTTTTTTTCCAATCGACTAAGTCATTTCTCGGCATTGTTTCCCCACTTAGGTTCCACAGATCTGATAGTTGAGAACCATTTAAAAATACAGGAAACCGGTTTTTCATCAATAAGTCGGCGGGTGTTGATTCCACAATAAAATATATACTTCCAAAAAATTAAGAACTTTACAAAATACGTAATTTTGGCTCTTGGCCTCATCGACGTCGGACCATTATTTAGCGAGACATCGCGAATTAACGTTATAGGAAAGCAAATTTTTAAATCAATTTTTTCTCGGCTCGACATACACGTAGGACTTTTATTATATTTTTCATAGAAGGCTAATGTCATCCATTTTAAGAAGCCGGAGGCTGGGGGTGGTGGAACAATTAGGAGGGGAGGGAGGGAGGTAGAGCAAATTTCTTTTAAACCTCGATAACTCGTGACCGGAGAGGTGAATCGCAAAAAATCAAAGTGACATTTCTTAATTAATTGAACAATTCTTTCCTGTAACGTTAATTCGCAATATCTCGCTAAATAATGGTCCGACGTCGATAAGACCAAGAACCAAAATTACGTGTTTTGTCAAGTTCTTCATTTTTGAGAAGTATGTATTTTTTTATAGAATCAACACCCGCCGACTTATTGACAAAAAACCGGTTTCCCGTATTTTTAAATGATTCCCTACCCCCCCTCTCGATCCTCAAAACTGTGGAACATAAGTGGGGAAACAATGCCGAGACCCGACTTAGCCGATTGGGAAAAAAAATTCTTCAATTTGAGGGCTACGAATTGAGGATCTTTTTTCTGCCCGATCCACTCCACTATTAGCGAAAGTATTATGAATAAGTCTCAACTGTCACCAAGTTTTCGTTGTACGTGAATCCAATGTGTATCTAAGATAAATCCTTGCCGGGTTTATTTGTTTGATTTTCGCGTATTGTAAGGAACATAATAATATATCAAATTTTACAAAAAACAAAATTTTTATTTATTAAAAATCAATGTTTTTTTTAGTTTATGTGATTTATCATTTAGTTATTATTTTGTTATTGCATATTCTCACCTAACCTCAAAGTTGATATTAGCAATGATTTTTATATTGGATATGAAATACAATATCTTGCAAATTATATTTTAAGCACTCCAATTTATAACATTATCTTATTGGTATTAACAGACAAGTTATTTGATGACTTGTAGGAACAGTGCTATTTACTGTGTTGTAGGTATGTAAATAGTTGCAATGAATTATTAGGGTGTAATATGTCACTATAATATATCTATTTATTATGCATTATGTTTACACTTTCATTGAAGTGATCCTTACTACACCATAAAGACATTTTTTCTGCTAATTTAGCGCCACGTTTCACGCAGTCCACGCACCACTTTTATCTAACTTTGGAGTATCTTGGAGCACTATAGAATATTTTATTGGTAGTTTCTATCGTGGTGGACAATATGTCTCTCCACAAATCAGTATGTAATTGTTGAACCATGAGTTGAAAACTCGGGTCAGACGGCGGTGAGTGGAGTCAAATTTGTTCCACTGCCAGTGATTTACATCATTTGGACCCAGGGCAGAGAAGTTCTTGGCGCCAACAAGTGCTTGTTGGACTTCCTCCGTGCTGATTATCAGACACACTTCCTCTGGCTCCCCTAAGACTCTGTTGCACAGATCCTGCGAGCGTGGGATTGCTGGAGAATTGCTATAGAACGGAGGCATCGTTTCGTTAGTTATTATTTTTATTTGTAAGGTTAATCCTATATTTTTTGGTTATGTATACTAGATATAACTGCATTGTAAGTGGCTATTCTTTTCTAATAAATATGCATTATTATTATAATTAGGTACATTTATTTTATATAGATTTCGCCTCAATTTACATCCGATACTACGTTTGTATCCTGTAATTATATTATTATTAGTAGTACATACAATAAAATTAAACTTTCGTTTGGAATTTACCCCTCTATGATCAATCGATAAGGAAAATGTCAGGAACTACATATTGAAATTAAAACATAATATTTTTAGTCGCAAACTCCTCTATAAAATCCTTATTTTACTATAAGGAACGTAACCAGACTGCAACCAACAGCTACTCTCCGGGCTATGTGCCCCACCGAGCGCTGAATTACAAGTTACAAGCTTGGCGCCTTAAGTGTAATAATTGCATACTATTATTATTCAGTGCTTTCGGTAAACGTAAAAAGTTTCCGTTCTTCCTTCGTTCCTAGCGCCTTTAAATTTCGATTTCGCCCGTCGAATTTAGACGTGCTTTCATTGCCATTCTCGCCCTTTCCATATCGATACGGTATGGCGTTCCGCGAAGAGTTTATCGCGAAATATGAGCGTTTAAAGATTGCATGTTTCGCGTTTTTTGCGATTCCGGCGAAAAACGCAAGTCAAGTTTCTGGATGCGCGCGCAGCACGAAAACAACTTGATAAAAAAATTAAGCATCGTAGAGGGGAATTTCCCGTATCAAAATTTCTTTCTCTACAACGTGATATTTTCTTTTAAATTATTAGAAGCATTTTATGGCCGTGTTAAAGTAGAGTGAGGCCAATTTGTTGATAGTTTTTATTTATTCACGAAATTGCTATAACACCCAAGTCTTAAACATTTTAATATGTTATTCCTGATATTTTTCCCCATCGACTGATCATAAAATTATCCCCTGAGAGGTAAAATCCGAAAGAAATTGGTCTAGATTTATTGTACTATAAAATATATTTAGTTATTGTTATTATTATTATTATTATTATTAGAATGTAGGATTTGTTGGATTTGTAAAATAAAATAATACATGTCATTTTCAGTCGACAAAATACAATAAGGAAAATTACAAGTCTTTTCACAAACACATAAGGATTATAATTTTTCAAATCTTAACCAAATACCACCTTTGGCATTAGGAAAGCGCGATCTAGGATCTATTTCCAGAGGCAGTTTGGTTCTTTCGTGTAACTTGATCCTGAACTTTCTCAAAAGGCTCGTCAGTCCAACTTTTGTTTGCATTATACCGAACCTTTCACCTAAAATAAACAAATATACAAATCTTAATTAATAATTATATTGTTTACATGGACAAAAATTATGTTTTAAGTGTATCAGTTGTTACGTGCTAAATGCTGTTTTATGCCTTTTAGCTGGATACTAAGTAATGGGCCTTTTCAGTGAATTTTTTTTATTGCTTTATGTGATAGCGTTTTATAAAACATTTCGCCGTATTTTTTTCTTTTTTGGGCATGATTTCTATCGGAAAATATATCAAAAGTGCGGAAATAAAGTGCGGGCTTTGAACATGACGTCACACGCCCACCTTAGTGACGTCAAAGAGCCTCCAACCTTGAACAGGACATTCGAGTGTATTAGTACTATATTGCAGAGTTGGTTACCTGCTTTTTGCCAGTTGACGTTAAAATTGACTTTGACACTTTGACAGTCGTTTCTTTTGGATTTTTTTTGTTTGGAAAAAGTTTAAAGAGTGCCTTGTTGCAACATGTACAAATAACAACATAAATTGTCCAAGCAAAATATTCGTTTACGTTTCACGAGATGAAAGACGAAAATCATGGTTTAAAAGTGCCAAAGTTGAGAAGAAGTTGACCAAAATCAGGAACACCCACCACAGAACATAACCACAAAACTAAACGTAAACATATGTCAGCTGTGGTGTGATGTCAGTAGTTATTAGGCGTTCTGGCAAATGCTGCCAATATAATTCCGGGCGTGTGGCCAAGGTTAAATGCGGGTTCAAATTGCCGTAATAATTGTTTATTTTTTTTATTAAACGCTGTGAGATTTATATTCAAAACAGAGTTGCACAAGGTTAATACCTATCAGTTAGCTTTCGAATAAACATTTTTGTTTTGAAGTTTAAGAATTTAGTGAAAAGGCCCATTACTGAGAGGTGTATGGAGGGTTGCCGCGCTGTTAAATTTTGTAGCTGAGACAAATGTTCAATCCTTTGGCTATACAGTAGGCATCTCGTAGGTGTATTAGGGGTTGCGTCGTTTTATCGGCTTGTAAGGTCACGAGATGAAGGAAGGAGTTGAGTTTGGAGACGGGTAGCCATTAGGTAGCAGTGCGCTTAGCGTTCTTTGTGAATTTTCCTTTTAATTGCCGTTAATGGGGTTTTCCATTTGATGTTTTCATGGGATATTGGAAATTCATGGTTGGTTGTGTACGTTATGGTTGTTTAGAACGACACACCTTACTCGACTAGTTCGGATTTTTGAATTGTAAGTACGTTATATTTTTTTGTGAAGCAATCACATGTCTCCCTAACGCATTTTCTGTGGTAATTGTAGAAAGCCGTCCCACGAGGAATTACTTCCAAGTTTGATCTCTTGGATCACCGATTTTAAGCCGCCCTAACACCTTTGAGTAAGGAGGAATAGAGATCTTTTCATTTTTTTTTGGTATACTTATGAAATTATTTATTTTAGGGCTTCTTTTTTTTTATTTTATTCAACTTTTTTTGTGTTTACGTTACTTTTTGTTATTTTCGTAATATTCAATCCCGAATTTTACGAATTCCCCCACATATTTATTGAGCCTGGCGTTACCCATCTCCCGAGCAAGAGAGGCCTGGGTTTCGGTGACCTATTCTTGTTCTCCACTTGTGGACCCTTAATTGGAATTTAATTGACAATCTTTTGCTTTCACCTTGGACAACGATTCGGGGTTTTGGAAAACAGGTACTAAGTTGACAGCTGCAGGCTTCGATATAGGATAACGATTCGTGGTCTGGATCATTTTCGATGGATGGGAATTAACAACGACAACGTATGCGACCAATTTGGACAATGATTCGTGGTACTTCTTGGGAGGCAGCTACTCAGCTCGCCATACAGGTTTCTTTACTTAGCGTATGAGTTCGGGACACATTCTGCCAATAACTTTTGTTTTCACTTTTTTTTTGGCTATTCAAAATTTTAAATATTTGGATATGATTCCTTTTTTTATGTTAAATGTAAATAGATTCACATGTCGGATAATTCAGTTCAAACTTTTTATCATTTGGGAAGGTATATTATATAAGTTATGATATATAAGTATATATAAATAAGTTCATATGTACGACTTTTATTATTTCGTGTGAACGTAATGTGAACCCTTCGTGATATCACGCACGGTAAGATTAAATTATATAACCAAGGACCGGTTCAAATATATTTATTGTTTGTGAATATATATACCTACTCCAGGTGAATACCCTTTTACTGAATAAATTTGATATCCAAATTCTAACTTTACATACTGGTTTTCTTTTAAATTCATACCTCGAATAAATATAGTGTAGCGTTTGGGTACCCTTGAAAATTTTGGGAATTTTCTAGCTAGGTTGCAGTCATTTTATTAGCTAGTGGCGCCCTTTATGCATATACATGAGTAACTAATGTGTATATGCTTTATTATTTTTTTTTTGTGTATGAACCTTAACCTACCCCCTCACCGACTAGAGCTGAGCTAGCCCTCGGCACATCTGTTGCGAGCCTCTGCGACTCGAACGCTACTGTTTATATTCACTTCATTCCTTTTTGTTATAAAAATATTACTTTTTGTTTAGTGACTAAATAGGCTCGTCGTATATTTTTGGCACCCAACGTGTCATACAGTGTTATAAAAGAAAGTCCGCGACGATATGTACTAATTTCCAACTTCCTGAATACAATCTTACTAAAACACTTACCAATACATGCCCTTGGACCTCCACCAAATGGTAGATGTGTGTAATTTGGCCTTTGCGCAATGTTTTCCTCGTTAAACCGCTCTGGGTCAAAAACTTCAGGGTTTGGGTAGTATTCTTCGTCATAATGAATGGGTTTTATAGGAATCATCACTGAAGTACCCTTTTCTATGATAACATCTTCGCCGGGAACTTTGTAGTCCTCAATGCATACTCTTGATATGAATGGAACCGGTGAGTATGCTCTCAAAGTTTCTGAAGAAAAAACATCAATTAAAGCACGCAGGTGTGATTGAAACATGATTCAGCAAAAACTCCAATATATTATTGTATATCTGTATTCTGTATACATACAATAGATTCTTATATGCAGAGAGATTTTATAAAATTTTCCAATGTCTTCGCTAAAATAATCCGCGTTTAAAAATAAACGGCAACAACTACTGGATCAATCAATCAAGATATGCTTTATTGTCTAAGAATGAGATACTCTTATTGATAAAGCTATATACAGGGTGTCTCACCGGGAACTGAATCGATCGATATAGAGAAAAGTATGCATCAGAAAATTTTGAAAATTTAGATAATTACTAATGTCGGTGTGGCCAATCCAACTAAAATAATTACAAGCAGCTAGCACTTCCGCTTATACCGGAAGTCGATACCAACTTGCTCATTTCAAATGGAACACCCTATATATTCTAGGGTTTTTGAAAATAGCATAAAATTCTAAGTCGAAAATATGTAGCATATCCTCTACCTAAACTTAGCCGTTTCAAAGATATTTGACATTTTATAGAAAATTTGACATTTGCAACGGTTTGCAAGAACCGTTATAACTTTCTTCGTGTAAAAGATCCCCATTTGCTTCTTGTCACATAAAAAGAACACAAGAAGAACTACGTTCTGCAACTAAAATTAATTCAATAACATCATACCAAGTGTTCCGTTTTTCGCGTTACATTTTGTCAATTTCATCCGCGATAACTTGTTTAGGTCAAATGGAACATCCTGTATTTTTTTACGTCAAGTTGTGTAAAATTGAATTCCCTTTTTTCTAATATTAGCATTGTGGGGGTTAAAGTTACAACTTTTTGAAATATTTGCGATTTTATTAGAAATTCATGAATTGTTCTAATCATTTCATCAAAATAGCCATGATTAGAAACAATCAGTCATCTTATGTCAAAAAATGCCAGCACGTTTAAATTACACCAATGAAAAGTTTTTAAATTTGTTTATTATTTATGGAGAATGTGATAAAGTAATATCAAGAACTTGCAGCACAAAAACGCAAAATAACACTAACACTGTAACATGCGTATTAATCGAATTGAAGATATGGCATGAACTAAAATAGCAGAGATAAGATCAATTTAAAATATGATTTCATTTTAATTTAATAATTGCTCAAAATTCCGCCCTCGAACCTCGACACATTTTTCGCATCCTCGGATTAGTTCCTCATAGGTAGCCCTTCTAATTGAATCCTCTGATATGTTTTGAAATGCATTTATTACTCTTTGCATACAATCTTCAATGGTTGTTAATGGGCTCTCATAAACTTTATTTTTAATATTTTCCCAAATGAAATAATCCAGAACTGTTAAATCGGGCAAGCGGGGAGGCCATAAGAAAGGTTTATTATTGGCAATCCATTGATCATAAAAAGTTTCTTATAAATAATTATTAATTAAATATGCGTTATGTGGAGGAGCACCGTCGTGCTGATAAAAAATGTTTCTATATTCGGCGAGAGGTTTATTTAAATTTTCCTGATAAAATTGTAATGCCACTACTCTATCGTTTCTTATGGCACAGTTAAACATTGAACTGCCAACTTTCCTGAAAGTTCCTGAAAGACAGATGATGGGGTAAGAGAGGTCCATTTCTTTGGCCCCCAAGATCACCGGATCTGATGCCATTAGATTTTTATTTATGGGGGCGAGTTAAGGATCTGGTTTATTAAACTGCACCCTCGACTAGGGAATATTTGAGATTAACAATAGCACAAGCCATGAATGAGATTGATGAAAAATAAATAAGAAATGCTACCACAGCTGTCCAGCGTCGGATTATTATTATAGTTAGTAGTCATTTTACGCTAGATCAAGTATACCTATCCAAAATATTAGCCAATTGAATTAGGTAGGTAGATATCTACATAATATGTTGTATTAAACACTTATCTAAGTTTAGTTGTTATTTTGTGTTCTTTTGTTTCTACTGTCTCATAGGTTACTATGTTTTTTTGGATAAATTATAATTTTCATCAAAAACCTGTGAATAATTCAAAAAGTGTACGGCGAATGGTTTCTGTTCTTGTGGGTATCGAGTAGCAAAGCAAATGTGTTACATGTTCTTGGTATTACTTTATCACATTCTCCATAAATAATAAACAAATCTAAAAGTCTATTGGATGTAAAAAAAAATATAGAGTGTTCCATTTGAAATAAAAAAGTTTCTGAGGTTTGAATTTGACAAAATGTATCGTGAAAAATAAAGCACTTGGTATCCTATTATGGAATTTATTTTTATTGTAGAGGGTAGCTCATCTTGTGCTTCTTCTACGTGCCAGAGAGCAAATGAGGATGTCCTACACGAAGAAAGTTATAACGGTTCTTGCAAACCGTTGCACCTGTCAAATTTTTTATAAAATGTTAAATATCTCCGAAACTGCTCGTTTCAGGTACAGGTTGTGCTATATGTCTCCACTCAGAATTTTATGTTCATTTAGAAAAGTTGAAAATATGTAGGATGTTCCATTTAAAATAAGCAAGTTGGTATCGACTTCCGGTATTTCCGGATGTGCCGCCATTTTGAAATTATTATTTTCGGACTCGTAATGGTCGACTATTGTAGGGTACTAAATCTCAAATGTCTATCTCATCTACAAGGGAGAAATATTCTAATGGCCGCCTTAAAAGAATCACCTACAGATTGAAATCTTTCCCAACCGCTAATGCTAGTAATTGTAAACGTTATATTTTCCAATAACTTACCGTCAATAACTTGCTTCATATACTTCAGTTCGCTCAGTGAATCATAAGTCATTTTGTTATCGTGCTTGGCCAGAATTTTATAAATTTCTTCTCTTACTTTGTCCTGTATATCTTGATGATGTGCCAATTCGTACAATGCAAACGTCATCGTGGTGGAGCTAGTCTCGAAACCAGCAACGAAGAAAACGAAACTTTGGGCCGCAATTTCGTCCATAGTTAGACTAGTTCCATCTCCTAAAATTTAAATATCACACATTAAATAGTATTTTACTTCACCTGAAGATGGCAAATAAGCCTTTATCAGTTATACAGGGTTATTGGCACACACTATATGTGTTATTTTGTCCGCTCGAACAAAATGTTCGTTGAATAAATATATTTTCTTTGTAGTAATGTTTCACATTTTCTTTTTGGATAAATATTTTTTTGACTAATCAGTTATTTTTATTTTAATATATTCACCTTTATATTCATTTTGTCCTGTCGGGTCATTATTCTTGATGTTAATGAGTAACTGCAAGAAGTCATTCCTGACGTAATTATTTTTCTCCCTGTAGGCGACATCATCTGCTACAATTTTCCGGAAGAAATCGCTGACTTCTTTTTGAAGGACGCGTATCCTAAGTGCTCGAGCCAGATCGGGATAGTTACGACAGAATTCACGTCTTAATAACCCAAACCTACTTGCTCCTTGGAAAATCATTCTGCCGTACTTTCTAAACGGGGAGTTAGGATCCTTGAAGCTGTTACAGTCGAGCCCGAATGCACAAGACCCTATAACGTCGGTAGAGAAGGAACCTGAAATTTTTAAAAGAGTTAGAACTTTCTACAGTTTGTACTTTAGTACATTGTACGTTGGATATATCGGATGTAAACGAATAGTGAACCAACCCTGTAACTTCATTGTTTTTAAATACATCGGGATGAAATTTTGTATGATGAAATTAGGTAAGATTTCTAACTTTTTAAAATCTACCCTCCATATTTGTCACTTCCTATTTTGAACAATTTATACAGGGTTGCATGAAAAGTAATTTGAATTTTAATTGTCAATCTGGATGACTGCCAATATTTTATTTTTGTTCCAATGTAATTCATATAAAAAATACGAAAACGTCAATATATCCAATAATACATCATATAGGGTGCTGTGAACTCATTAAAACCACGCTTTTCAAAATAACACATATTATTCAGTAAGCTCTATTTAGTAGGGGTTAAACTGTACCAAAAGTTTCGTAATGTGTAATCGTTACCGGCAGGGATGAGAATTTTTCTTAAGAAATTTATGAATTCAATTAAATTTTGATCAACCCTGTATATTTTTGTTAATATTTTACGATATGCAACAAAAATTAGCCAGAGGCCCATTCTGTCTCCTGCGGAGACCTATCAAAAATAAATACAGTACTGCAGTAGGTTAATAAATTGTTTATTCCAATTTCTAATTTAACAATTGTTCAAAATGACCTCCATTTTGATATCTGCAAGTTATTCCCATTGCTCGTCTGCAATACCGCAGGATTTTAGATTTTCATGGAGAGCGTCTTTGAACCTCTTTCGTTGACCGCCACGCCTTCTTCTACCGCTTAGCAATTCACCATAAAGTGTACATTTAGGAAGGCGGTTATCATGCATAGGATGAACGTGACCTGCCCATCTTAGGCGTGTTCTTGAAAGAAGCACCTCAATTGGAAGGCTGTTTGCTCAAGATAAGCAGCAACATTTTTGGAGTTATGTGGAGGCGCTACGTCCTGCTGAAATTAGAGTTGCCCCTGTTGAGCTAAAGGCAAATTGTCTGTACCATTATCAATTTCGTTTTGAAGAAACTCCAAATGCCTTTCTCTGGTAAGTGGACCGTCAAAAATAATAGTTTCTAATAATGTTGATTTTCTGTGGCCCAATGTCGACAATTATTTCTATTGAACAACTTCATACAGCTGTAACTTAATAAAACAAATTTAACTTTTTTGAAATTTCGGCCTCAAAATAATAATTAAAGTACACGACTTTAAAATATACGTAACTGTAGGTCAGTCTGTTGGTAAGAACTCCACGACATGTTTAATATTCATTTGAAATTGTTACAAGTACTTACCTAAGATATCCTTAATATCCACAGCTTGCTTGTCGTTAACGTTCTCTTCCACGTACTTCTCTAGGACAAAGCCGCAATCTATCACTGTTTGGAACATGGTTCTCATCTTCCCAGATGTAAAAGTCGGCGTCAATTTTGTTCTTAGATTTCTCCACTTTGTACCTTCAAGACTCACGAGATGAGCACCTAAATAAAAACGTTATTAATCTGTTGAGCTTAGCTTTGAGTATTGTATATGTCAAATGTTTATCAAGACTCACAAAATTTTTGAAATGCATTTATTTTGAATCTTACTTGTTAATTCTCTGATCATTAGAACTGTGCAAAAAAACTGACTAATAGTTCAATTATATTATTAGAATATTGTGTTGGAGTTAGAGTTGAAAATTTGTTGTTTTTTTAAATTATATTTGTTCATTATATTTTAGGTGTGTTATTTTAATTTTGTGTAATTGCATTTAATCAAATTCTTCTTAGCGCAATAGTAGAACCTATAATGACATACGGAACAAAGTGCTGGCGGTTATCGGACAGAAATAGGAAAAGGGTCTCTACTAGAAATGGATTATTTAAGAAAGGCAAGTAGAGTGTCAAGGTTGGAACGTATACCGAATTAGAAGGCGCATGAAAAGAACATAATATGTTCTATAGACACTATAGACAGGAACAATGCAACTTCTGTGGCATGGACACGTAATGAGGATGGAGGAAAATAGATGGTCAAAAAAGTCTATGAGGTATGTGCCAAAAAATGGAAGAAAGAGAGGAAGGCCAGTACTGGCATAATGAAGCTCATGCTGAAATTGTCTTAGGGTTCTATATCTCTCACTAGCGTGTGGCCAGTCACTCATGCAACATCCAGTATATTCATTGAAATTAATTCACTCCTTACTTAGTGGGTCGTCTCGCTCGTTTGCATACGCTCCTCTATCCGTAAAATGGTTAAAATCTTTCGACATCACATTCTTCATTAAATCCAGATCTAGAATAACCCAAGTAGGTTTCGTCAAAGCATATACGCCACCATGTTTCCAACCTTTAATAAAAGAAATTATTAGAAATTTAATAATCTGAAACTCCTTTACGCAAATATTGTCATGTTTCTAATATCTACTAACCTCTTGCTTTCATTTGTCTGTATATTTCATGGTTGCCATTTACCACGGAACTACTCTTAATGTTACCAAAGGGTATAGTGGGCTCTAAATAAGGTACGCCTCGTCTCTTCCAATACCCAAAGATCCATGTGAAGTAGGCATAAAATATGGCTACTACTGCAGTGGCTATACCTAGTGTAGTATATAGTAGTGACCCAGTAAAGAAAGCCATAATTTCCTGAAAAATAGGGGTATAATATTGTTTGAAATTTCTATATGTAATAAATTTCTGAGTATTTTTAGAGTAAGGAATATTTATAAGATATTCGGTGATCAGTAAAGAAATTAACATTTAAAGTTCCACTTTTGTTTACTACATCTGAACAACATACAAGAATACGATCTAATACTGTGCAACTATTTTGTGCAAGCCCCGTTGATTCATTTATAATTTGTGATAATAGGATTTGCCAAATTAAATAAATTTATGTTCATGTCGCCCACTACAATCAAATTGACATATGCTGATGTTAATAATATTGGTCAAGTACCCAATAAACACTCGACGTCCAATGGACATTCATTTCATATCCATTACAGGCCCAGATGTCCACGGACATAATATTTTGGATATCCTTTGGACATCCATTTAATATCCATATGATTAAATTTCTGGACATGGTATTCAACCAAAGGACCATGGACATATTCTGGATATCCAATGGACTTCAATAAATGGATATCTGGAGGTCCATATAATGTCCATAAAATTAGTTCTTTCATATATATAATAAACAGAACTTAACCCATGTTTCTACATAACGAGATCGGCTCGTGATGAGACACATTTTAAAACAACCCGCCGGAATTAAACCTGCTTCACCGGTCAGCAAGATTCTTATAATTCTTTAGATATAAGCGTTATTTTTGAGGACGGCCTCCCGCTAATTCATTTAAACTTGGGGGGCGTATTTAGTATTATTCCTTACAAATCGGTTAGATACTAGCGCCACCGATGTGCGCCCATCTGCAGTACTATTATTACTATCTGTCGAATGTCGAATGTGTTGGAATTAGTCAAAGCCATAAAGCTTCGATTTTGTTAATTAGTTAATTGTATGATATACATTTGTTTTTATTGTTCAAATGTGCTTTTAGAGGGCGGAATATTAAACATAATATTTTTAGTCGCAAACTCCTCTATAAAACCCTTATTTTACTATAAGCAACGTAAGCAGACTGCAACCAACAGCTACTCTCCGGGCTATGTGCCCCGCCGAGCGCTGAATTACAAGTTACAAGTCTGGCGCGTTAAGTGTAATAATTGCATATTACCATCAAAACGCTAATGCCTCGATTGCAACAAACACCAGCCAAAAGACTAATCCTACTTAAAGGAGCTCTCTTGCCAGCCGTCACACACCACTTGCAGACTGCAGTTTCGAGCTGTTGGCTCTCGTTAGTGCAAGGTAGGCATGTGACGACCGGCACGAGGATCCTTTAACTATTTGGTACATCCCGATATTTTTACAATAGCGACATGTAAAATAGTCGGCAGGCGGCATCTAACGATCCGGTGTCTGTTACAATCGAGAAATAAGTAGCCTGACTGGGCTTAGCATAGTTCAAATGTGCTTTTAGAGGGCGGAATATTAAACATAATATTTTTAGTCGCAAACTCTTCTATAAAATCCTTATTTTACTATAAGGAACGTAACCAGATTGCCGGGATGTACCAAATAGTCAAAGGATCCTCGTGCCGGTCGTCACATGCCTACCTTTCACTGACGAGAGCCAACAGCTCGAAACTGCAGTCTGAAAGTGGTGTGTGACGGCTGGCAAGAAAGTTCCTTTAAGTAGGATTAGTCTTTCGGCTGGCGTTTAGCGGTAATATGGTAATGTATTTATTGGCACTTACCTTTCGAATGTACAATTTTTAAAAAATCATTTCAATGTGATTTTTATTTTGTAAAAATTAGTTAAAAATACTCATCCAAATTTCTAAAAATTCTTCGTAGCATATAATTAAAAAAAAAAAGATTTATTTTTAAAAGGTGTTCGAATTTGCTATATGGACATAATTTTTTATTTTGTTTTTTGTATAAAACACCAAGAAAAAAATTAAATGTACAAAATAGCCTTTTGGAAGTTAATAAATTTATTTAGATAATAAAAAGTATTACAAAGGTTATAATTTCATGCATTAGATTTTTTATTGAGGTATATAAAAAATAAAAATATATACCCAGCAATTTGCTTACCTCCTGTTAAACTTCATTCGTTTTTTCTCAAATTATTTACTCTGAAGAATGTTTAAAAAATTGGATAATTATTTTTATCTAATATTTACAAACATAAAAATTACATTCCTAAACAGTATAAAAGGTCCAATGGACATCTATTGAGTGTCCACCGGACGAACAATGGACACCCAACGGACGTCCAGTAGAGTCCAGAAATGGACATTAATGTCTATTTCTGGTCCATACGTGGACCAGTTTTGGATGTCCATTTCATGTGGCAAACTGTCTCTACTGGACATCCATTGGACCTTGTTGTGCTGTTTGGGGATTATTTGTTTATTTATTTATTTACATACACAATCAAATTTATTTAAAGGTACAACTGCCCAGACAGATAAAAATCCAATTAAAGGGCGGTAAGGCAGAAGTAATATAAGAACAATATATATTCTTACATATATAACAATTATAAAACAATAAAGAAAGTGACATTTACATCAAACCGATAAACTTTTAACTTAATGACTTAAAAATAGTACACTAGTATAGTTCAAGTAATAAACTCCCGAGACAGAGATAACGTAGCGCAAGTTACCATCCAATCTAATTTTTTTTTTCAGCAAAAATAAAAATTTGTTCTCTAGAAAATTAGCCCTGACAGAAGGGCGTAGGACTTTCACTTGCCCTTCTACAGTGCTTAAACTAAAAGTTGATGTTCTGGCTCTCCTAATGAAGGAATTTGAAAAATGCTTTTTCATTTTGAAGGGGATGAAAATCCCCGTCTTTTGAGGAACATGGCGTGATAATACGTAATTTTGGTAACGGGCTGCCGTACTATCAGTAGCGTACCATTTTTTCATTTATCTAAGATGAGACTTATCGTGAAGCCACTACATTTTGTTATGGGGGTCTGTAAAAGACATTTAATTTTAAGTTGCATCTACCAAACTAAAACTTAATCCAAAGATTTTCAAGTACCAGAAGTCTGTTTATACAGCGTGTCTCACCGGGAACTGAATCGATCGATATAGAGAAAAGTACGCATCAGAAAATTTTGGAAATTTAGATAATTACTAATGTAGGTGTGGCCAATCCAACTAAAATAATTACAAGCAGCTGGCACTTCTGCTTATACCGGAAGCCGACACCAACTTGCTTATTTCAAACGGAATACCCTATATATTTTAGAGTTTTCGAAAAGAGCATAAAATTCTGAGTAGAAAATATGTAGCATATCCTATACCTAAACCTAGCCGTTTCAGAGATATTTGACATCTTATAGAAAATTTGACAGGTGCAACGGTTTGCAAGAACCGTTATAACTTTCTTCGTGTAAAAGATCCTCATTTGCTTCTTGTCACGTAAAAAGAACACAAGAAGAACTACGTTCTATAACTGAAATAAATTCAATAATATCATACCAAGTGTTCCGTTCTTCGCGTTACATTTTGTCAACTTCAAACCGCGAAAACTTGTGTAGGTCAAATGGAACATCCTGTATTTTTTTACGTCAAGTTGTGTAAATTTGAATTCCCTTTTTTCTGATATTAGCATTGTAGGGGTTAAAGTTATAACTTTTTGAAATATTTGCGATTTTATTAGAAATTCATGAATTGTTGTAATCATTTCATCAAAATAGCCATGATTAGAAACAATCAGTCATTATCTTATGTCAAAAAATGCCAGCACGTTTAAATTATACCAACGAAAACTTTTTAAATTTATTTATTGTTTATGGAGAATGTGATAAAGTAATATCAAGAACTTGCAGCACATTTGCTACTCGATATCCACAAAAATGCAAGATAACACTAACACTGTAACATGCGTATTAATCGAATTGAAGATATGGCATGAACTGAAATAGCAGAGATAAGACAAATTTAAAATATGATTTCATTTTAATTTAATAATTGCTCAAAATTCCGCCCTCGAACCGCGACACATTTTTCGCACCTTCGGATTAGTTCCTCATGGGTAGCTCTTCTAATTGATCCCTGTGATATGTTTTGAAATGCATTTCTTACTCTTTGCATACAATCTTCAATGGTTGTTAATGGGCTCTCATAAACTTTATTTTTAATAGTTCCCCAAATGAAATAATCCAGAACTGATAAATTGGGCGAGCGAGGAGGCCATAAGAAAAGTCCATTATTGGCAATCCATTGTTCATAAAAAGTCTCTTGTAAATAATTACTAATTAAATATGCGTTATGTGAGGAGCACCGTCGTGCTGATAAAACATGTTTCTATGTTTGGCGGGAGGTAAATTTTCTAAATAGTTATTATTCAAATTTTGTAAGATATTCAGATATCAAAAATTTACCTATACATATTAGCAGAAGAGAAAAGTTAATTTACCGTTTAAATTTTCTTGATAAAATTGTAATGCCACCACTCTATAGTTTCTTATGGCACGGTAAACATTGAACTGTATACTTTCCTGAAAGTTTCGCTCTTTGAACATATGAGGATTTGAGTCACTCCAATAATTCGAATTTTGTCTATTAAATAGTCCATTTTTAGTAAATTTTGCTTCATCTGTCCATATAATATTTCCCAAATAAGAATCGTGACCCTCAGACCTTATTAGAATAAACTCACAAAAATTCTGTCTTCTTAGGAAATCTATTTCTTTTAATCCTTGAACCATATGGAATGAAAACGGGTGGAACTTGTGTTTTAATAAGATTCTGTGAATTGAATCATTGCATAGTCCCGATTCCAGAGCAGCTTCTCTTACTGTCATCCTTGGAAATGCATGAAAATATCCCAGAATGACTATTTCAATGTTTTCTTCATCAACAATAGGCTTTCTTCTTTGCATTTCTGCCTTGACAGAGCTATAATTTTAAAAATTTTCTAGTATGCGTTTTACAGTGTTTGGTGACGGTTTCCGTTTTTCTGGATATCGAATAGCAAATGTGCTGCAAGATCTTGATATTTACTTTATCACATTCTCCATAAATAATAAAAAAATTTAAAAAGTCTTCGTGGGTGTAGTTTAAACGTGCTGGCATTTTTTGACATAAGATAATGACTGATTGCTTCTAATCATGGCTATTTTGATGAAATGATTACAACAATTCATGAATTTCTAATAAAATCGCAAATATTTCAAAAAGTTGTAATTTTAATCCCCACAATGCTAATATCAGAAAAAAGGGAATTCTATTTTACACAACTTGATGTAAAAAAAATTACAGGGTGTTCCATTTGATCTAAAGAAGTTTTGGCGGTTTGAAGTTGACAAAATGTAACGCGATAAACGGAACACTTGATATGATATTACTGAATTTATTTCAGTTGTAGAACGTAATTCTCCTTGTGTTTTTTTATGTGACAAGAAGCAAATGAGGATCTTTTACACGAAGAAAGTTATAACGGTTCTTGCAAACCGTTGCACCTGTCAAATTTTATAGAAAATGTCAAATATCTCTGAAACGGCTAGGTTTAGGTATAGGATATGCTAAATATTTTCGACTCAGAATTTTATGCTTTTTTTGAAAACCCTAAAATATATAGGATGTTCCATTTTAAATAAGCAAGTTGGTATCGACTTCCGGTATAAGCGGAAGTGCCAGCTGTTTGTAATTATTTCAGTTGGATTGGCCACACCGACATTAGTAACCATTTAAATTTTTAAAATTTTCTGAAGCGTACTTTTCTCTATATTGATCCATTCAGTTCCCGGTGAGACACCCTGTATAGTCTCAAATTGTAATAATTGACAATTGACTCGCAATACATGAATGTACTTCTGTTATATGCAGTCTATAGTATGGAAATTTGATATAAAAATATTCTTGGAAGTAGGCCTAAAATAAAATATTTGTTGAGTAACTGAGCGAAGAAAAAAATTTGGTGAGAAAAGCAGAAAAGGAAATTGTATTCCTTTGCTGCTCACATTCATCCTTGTGTTGGTGTTGAATCTATACCTTTTAAAGCGATTTTGGATTTCTTCAAATTTGTAAGTACCCGACGTTTCTCAAATTGACATTTTAAATTCCCCATATTTAAATTTTAAAAAAGGGCTTAACAATGCCTACACATTGATCTCTACTTAACCGCTTCTTGCCAAATAGTCTGGCATTGAGATTATATTCGAGGATATGTTATATGAAGAAACCCTCTTAATCGAAAGTTATTTTGTTCCCAAGCACCTCTGTATACTACTTAAAATCATATTCTTTAATTCTTCAAAGTTAATATCATGAAATGCACCATAAATATTTCTTCCATTGTAATAATTAACTGATAAAGATAACATCTGATATATGCCTGTTATTCAGATGTTCCAAGGTTATATTAAATTAAAACACAATCGTCAACCCGCTGCTATAGCCGATGATTCACATTTGTTATCACCGTTAAACTGAAATAACGTAGTGGGTGACGTCAAATATACTGTATCGGTTATTTTAACGGAATGACTGTGATAAACTTGTAATTTGTTATCAATTGATATAACTACGCATCAATTTAATAGTTAAAAAACGTTACTTGCTTCTAAACTACACTTTTGTTGAAGAAATTGAACATCCATAATACAAATCTTCAACCCTAAGATTTGTACAAAAAATTTGTAAAAAATAAAACTGTTACCTGCTTATGAAGGCAAACAAAATAACAAGATACTTTCTTAAAAATTCTTCAAGAAATTGGTGTTAAAAGACCTATTTGGCGCATTTTATTCAAAGGATTTAAAAATTACAACCCACTGTGGCTAGTTTGTAAATACGTTACGCGAGGATGAAATTAAAAAGTTTTATCTAGGGACTAATTGTATTTTGTGTGACTAGTATCAATACTGGGTGAAAACTCACAGTTGGTTGATATTTTCTCCTCAATGTGCACTAGCTGAGAAAAGATTGAAACTAGGAAACTCGTGCAATCAAATACAATATATATAGTGCCTACGGAAACAAAGGTTAATACTATCAGATAATAAATGTTACTGTTGAGTATTTTTTTATCACCTGATTTAATTATAATATTTGTTTAATATTATACTTTATTACGATTGTTTCTGAAGGCTCACGCTCACGCTTAATTTAGGTTTTCTCGCTAATAGATAGATTTTTTTCGACACTACAAAAAATAATATATAAGTATGTGCATGTGACAAGTCGATATACCGGGTGTTAGAAAAGTATGGGAACGGTGGAAAATCTCGAACAGTTTGCATCAAATCGAAAAATAAAAAAATAAGTGTCAAAAAATTTTCAAAAAACTATCTACTAAAAAAAACTATCAAGAGTAGCGTCTTGTGCCCATAAAAAATCGTCCAATTCAAAAACTGAGAAGCACGTATTTGTTATTTTTACGAAATCTATCCAATGACATTGGATTCGACTCTCCCACCCCTAACCCAGTGGGTGGGGCGGGGGGCAACTTTGAAATTTGAAAATCCCTATTTTTTATAGCGGATTCGGATTCTACGGCCAATTTTATATCGGGCATTTTTTTCGATTCTCGCAAGGCAAGGTGTCGCTGCAATCTCACAAAATTGAAATAAACTTTAAGCGTCCATAAGTTTGTAAATATTTACAAACTTTAGCTACTCGTGTTGACAAAAAAACATTCAGTTTAAAAAAAAATATCTGTGATATCTTGGTTTTTGTGAATGTTTTTTTAAAGTGTTCTTAATAACACTTTTGTACGGAAAAAGTTATTTCATTTTTCATTAGTTCTCGCGTTTTTTCTGCATAATGGCTACTTTAACAGAAGAAGAGAGAGTTTCTCTTTTAACGATGCGAGGGTGGGGCGATAAAGAACGGTCCTATGATGAAGTTGTGATTTTATTCAACGAAACAATCCGTGTAGATCAAGTGGGAATTTCGAAATCTACTGTATCCCGTACCATCAAACGATTCCTAGACACAAGGACAAATAAAAATCGCCCAAAATCTGGAAGACTAAAATCTGAAACATCGGAAGCTCGACAAATGGAAATGGCCCAGGCATTTGTTGAAAATCGAAGGTTATCAATCAGAAAAGCCAGTCAACAGCTTGATATGAGTGCATTTTCAGTTCATAAGAATTTGAAACTTTTCAAATTTCATCCTCACAAAATTCACCTTCACCAAGAGTTAAATGAAGATGATTTTGATCGGCGACTTGAATTTAGTGAATTAATGATGGAAAGGAAAAACCAAAACCCAAATTATTTGTCATCTCTACTTGTCTTCTCACATGAAGCAACTTTCGAACTCAATGGAAAAGTTAATCGCCATAATTTCAGATATTGGAGTGACGAAAACCCTCTCTGGATGCTTGAAACACACGCAATATCCCAAAAATTAAATGTTTGGGCAGGAGTTTTCAGGGATCGAATCATAGGGCCGTTTTTCATAGATGGAAGTTTGAATGGAGAAAAATACCTTGAAATGTTGACAAATCAAATAGTTCCCGCAATACAAGAGATTGCTGGTGAGTTCGATAATGTTTGGTTACAGCAAAATGGGGCTCCTCCGCACTATCAGGATATTGTTAGGGACTATTTAAATGGTACTTTCGAAAATCGATGGATAGGTCGAAGAGGAACTTTTGAATGGCCAGCAAGATCTCCGGATCTGGCGCCACTTGATTATTTTGTTTGGGGCTACGTGAAGGGAAAGGTTTATTTTACTAAACCTCGTGATTTGGAAGAGCTGAGGCAATGCATAATAAACATTTTTGCAGAAATACCACCTCAAATGATAAGAAGTGCTATTGAAAATTTTTACGTTCGTCTCGGACAATGCCAAGAAGTCAATGGGCACCATTTTGAACACCTGCTATAATCTTAAAATTAAAACCTGCTAGTGTAGCAGTTAAGCTATAAACTAATTGCCTCAACTGGCCGACATCCTCACCTTGCCTTAAATGGCTGAGTTACCTCCTTGCCTTCACTGGCTGGGATCAAGAAGTTGTCTGAAGTGGTTGAATTAAGAGGTAAAACCACTGTTAGTTGTTTTTTTAAATCGAGTTTTTTATTGCCCTGTAAAAAATGTAAATTGAAAGTTACTAGCTGCTAATAAATTTATAGAACGGTAGATGGAACTGTCAATATTTGTTATCTTTAAACACCCTTCAATAGGTCACTGATGGTTGTAGGGAAAAATTAATCTAATAATTAATCATAGCAACGAATGCAAGTCGTTGCCTACGGTTAGCAAACAATGTTATTTGCAGACTATATGATTGAATAGGTCAGTATTACAAGGTAGAGAGTTACAATTAAAATACAATACATGTAGGGCAGAGTGTTTGAGTAAATTTATTAGATTCGGGTGCTTAAGAAAATTTATATGATGTAGTCTCGATATGAAACCTAATCATTTCTAAAATTTGGGACGAATCAAAATTGAAATCAATAAGTTTGTGTAAAAATACCCAAGAGCTAAATATTCTACGGGTATATAAGTCAGGTACATGAAATATAGAGAGCAATTCCCCATGAGGAAAACCCCTAGGTAGATAAATACCTTTTTCGAAAATACAAATATTCTATAAAGTACTTTCAATGAAGTTTTTGTGTATTAGGTAAGCGGGATTCTAGATTATCGACGCGTATTCCAATTTAGATCTTACAAAGGCATTAAATAGGAGAAATAAGGTGTTGGGGTTCTTAAAACTATTAGAATTTCTTATAAAGAAACCTAATTTTTTCATATGAACTAGCTGTTATTTTAGAGATACGGTCATTAAATGTGAGTTTAATGTCAAAAGTAACGTCAAGGTCTCTGTAATTTCGTATTATCGATAACATATTCATTTAATGTGTCTTAACTTATAGTGTGGCATTTGTTTATATTTAGTGGTAGCGCATGTCTGTTACATTATGAGTGAAAGTTAACCAAGTCATTTTGTAATCTCTTGGTGTCATCCTCGCTATTATACTAGCAAAAATCTTCATGTCATCGGCGTACAACAAAGAATTGCATTTAAGTTGGGAGACGGTATCGTTTACATGTATGTTAAACAGTAAAGGCCCAAGCACCGAACCTTGAGGTATACCAGATTTTGCACGAATTACGTTAGACTTAAAGCCTCTATAGAGGACAAAGTGTTGCATTTCAATTGGATATGTTTTAAAAAATTCAATAAAACCGGGAGCAAAACCAAAGAAACTTAGTTTTTCAAGTAATATGTCATGGTTCAGACGATCAAAAGCTTTAGAAAAATCTGTGTATATGTTAAAGAACGCCATAACCCCGATATACTTTTCGACGTTGTAACAAAATCCGACTTAGGAAATACTTCTTAAGAAAAGCGTGCTTCACGTAAAAACGCCGTGGAAGAGGTTTTTAATTCTTGTAAACATATTTTCGCTCTTCGGAGCGTTTTTTATGCCAAATTTTCGCTAACTCTTCAAGGTGCGTTAATTTAGAAAGTGTAGCAAATGTCGCTGCACAGGGACGTAATGTCGCCCCGACCACCTAATTTTAGAAAGTATACTAAAATTAGACTTGAACTCCAAAATTTTCAAGATTAAAAACCCTTTGACGAATCCACGTTGTCAAGCACTGCAACTCTTACGAGGTATTGAATATGAGGACAAGTTAGTCCAACGACTATTCAAAGTATATCGGAAGTTAGCGAAAATAGCCCTTAGCGACATGGGACCCCCATCATTTCCTAGCAGTCGGATTTGACGGGGAAATGATGTTTTTTGACGGGGTTTGCCCTAAACCGGTTCCTCAGTGATTCGGAGTCAAAAAAGTATCTATACCATGTACTCACACGTGCATGGGATCTGCCTTGCCTGAACGTAAAAAGTTGTTATTGTAGAATACAATCGAAGTAGAGACGCTTCAAGCAATTTTAAGCTCCGAGGAGCGACCAAAATTAATGTGAATTTAATAATACGTTTATAAGACAGGCAAGCAAAAGCCCACCAAAATTTCAGTTACATGAAACTTTTCTTGAATCTTTTTGTGCATCGTTAGCTTATAAAACCGCATATTGGATGGTAGTTGGTACCGTATGAATCGTCCCGTTCCTCACCATGTGTTGTACACGGGCCAGACCATTGTTTGTTAACATTTTCTCTTGAAAAAAGTTGTTGTAAAAACATAATTTTTTAAAGATTTAATATATATATTTTGAACTTTATATTGTCTTTTAGTTCTGTTTTCTAACAAAGTTCCTTTTCAGGTTTAATTTTAAGAGAGTGTGATACAGACAGTGTTAGATTTATAGTGTTACGACGTCGTCCAATTGACACCATCAGACCAGCAGTTAAGCATAAACGACAGTAAGTATGATTTTTTACATTATTCTCCGTCTGAAGCAGTCGTGTTGAACCCTAAAAATTTTGTGAACGTAATATTTATTATTTAGAGTTAAGAAAAGTTTGAGGAAAAAGAAAATTAATTTTTTCTTTTTCCTATTTTTTTTTAATTTTTCTAAGTTTTTTGAAGCAGAAAATACGTCCTTCAGACAAGTAAAATATGGATCGTTCACATATACACGGTATCAACTTGTCCTTCCATATCTAACACTTGAGCGACGTACTGCGTTAAATAAAATAGGTTAGTGGAAATAGAACAATCGGCATGAATCTGTGCTGATTAATAGGTACATATTTGTAATTTAACTTGAAAAATACAGATTCATTAAGTAATATTTCAAATGCCTTGTCAAAATTACATAAAATTATGGTGGGCCTATAATTACTGACTTGTTTCTCATTCTTCTTGTAGATTTTAGAAGTCTTCCATACTTCTGGGAATGTGGAAGTATATGATAATTATAATAATATTGGCAATTTAATTAGTGGACATTAGATTTTTTTTAGTAAAAATTGCAGTACCATCATGTCCCTTATTTTTTCGAGGAAAATGAGATAACAATTTGTAATTCATAAGATTTAAATTTTCAATATTACTGATGTGCAACCAATGTTCGCTGATACATAAGATATCTATCTATATTTTCTAACTTCTCAAATATATTAATTTCATCGATTTTATTTAATATAATCCGTACATTAATATTGCATACTTATATTAATTTTTTTTAAGGAGACAAGCGAGGGTCTAATGAAGGAGGCTCTACAGGGTGTCCCACGACGAACTGCGGCGATCGATATCTCGAAAAGTAAACATCGGAAAATTTTGAAAATTTGGTAGTAAACTAATGTTGATGGGGGCAACTCGGCTAAAATATTTTCAAGATGGTGGCACTTCCGGTTATACCGGAAGTCGATACCAACTTGCTTATATTAAATGGGACACCCTATATATTATTACATTTTTGGATTGTACGCAAAATTCTAGGCCGATTTTGTGTATCATGTCCTGTACCTAGGTCACTCCGTTTTTGAGATATTTCAATTTTTATGTCAAAAATGACGTTTGCGGGCCCTAAAAGAATTATCAATTTTTCCTATAAGGAAGCCTTTATTATCTAATTTGGGTTCGATTTTTTGTTGAAAAACACCTACTTTAATAGAGTTTTTATAATATTTTGATAAGTATTAATACAGAGTGTTCAAAAAATAAGAATAAAGATGAAATTGAGAAAACTGTCAAGAATCAATTTTTTCAAACGGAAACCCACAATTTTTATAATGTTATCTTATTCGCCATTAAAAATAAGGATAAGTTTGTATATGGATGTCTATTCCGAAAATTTTTAGTTTTCGAGATATTCCCAATTCAATATTTCTATACGGGTATTTTGTTATGGATATTAAGTTAAATTACTCTTAGTTGGCTATGGCGGCGTTGAGTGCTAAACAAATGTATGTAGCTGCCACTTACCATTTGACAAATATCAATTATCATGCCGGGGATCTTAAATTATACGCACGAGGATTACTTAAATTTTTTTATAATCTATGGAGAATGTAACAAAGTTTTATCAAGAACGTGTGAAATATTTGCTAATAGATATCCAGATAAACAAAAACCGTATCCGAACAGTATTAAACGAATAATGGAGAATTTCAAAAATTTTGGCGCCGTTAAGGCAACATTTCATAAAATAAAACCAATTGTCGATGATGAAAATATCGAAATTGCTATTTTGGGATATTTTGCGGCATATCCTATGACATCCTTAAGACAAGTGGCCTTACAAACAGGAAACTCCAAGAACTCTATTTATAGAATTCTTTTGAAACAGAAATTCCATCCCTATTCCATTTCTATGGTTCAACACCTAAAGGACACAGATTTGACCAGAAGAGTTCACTTTTGCGAATTTATTTTAACAATGTTACAAGGCGACTTTCGATTTTTGGACAACATAATTTGGACTGACGAGGCAAAATTTACGAAAAATGGACTTTTCAACAGACATAATTCCCACTTTTGGTGTGAGTCAAATCCCCATACCGTGAGATTGCGAAATTATCAAGAGACCTGGCAATTTAATGTGTACTGTGCTGTGAGAAATGATGGAGTCGTAAAACTTAATTTTATGAAGAAAACCTAAATGGTAATGAATTAATACTTAAATAGTTTCTGTTTTTCAAATTACATATCAACTTTTTCTTAGGTGAAAGATATTTGAATATATTACAAGATTTATAATGAATATTTGAACAATTTACCGCTAGCTGAACATAGGCAAATATTTTACCAACACGATGGCGCGCCACCACACAGCAGCTTCATAGTTAACAACTACTTGGAAGAAACTTTTTACGATAAGTGGATTGCTAACAATGGACCTTTTCTGTGGCCTCCCCGTTCTCCTGATCTGTCTGTCTTAGACTATTTTCTATGGGGAACAATAAAAGATATGGTTTATTTTAATCCAGCCACAATAATGGAAGTTTGTCAGGCAAGAGTAAGGAATGCTTTTGAAAGATTATCTCCAGGTTCCATTAGACCGGCCACCCATGACGACACTTTGAACACTTATTAAAATAAAATATTTTCCTGAGTATAAGTAGTTATACTGTTAGTATTTTATGTAAGAACCTTTTGTATCTAAGTTACATTTGTTTAATTATTTTATGAACTGTTGCCTTAACGGTGCCAAAATTTTTGAAATTCTTCATTATTCATTAAATACTGTTCGGAGACGGTTCTTGTTTCTCTGGATATCTATTAGCAAATATTTCACATGTTTCACTTTAAGTAATCCTCGTGTGCAGAATTTAAGCGCCCCAGCATGATAATTAATACTTGTCAATTGGTAAGTGACAGCTACATACATTTGTTTAGCACTCAACGCCGTCATATCCAACTAAGAGTAATTTAACTTAATACCCATAACAAAATCCCCATATAGAAATATTGAATTGGGAATATCTCGAAAACTAAAAATTTTCGGAATAGACATCCATATACAAACTTACCCTTATTTTTAATGGCGAATAAGATAAGATTATAAAAATTGGGGGTTTCCATTTGAAAAAAAATTGATTTTTGACAGTTTTCTCAATTTCATTTTTATTCTTATTTTTTGAACACTCTGTATTAATACTTATCAAAATATTATAAAAACTCTATTAAAGTAGGCCTTTTTCAACAAAGAATCGAACCCAAATTAGATAATAAAGGCTTCCTTATAGGAAAAATTGATAATTCTTTTAGGGTCCGCAAACGTCATTTTTGACATAAAAATTGAAATATCTCAAAAACGGAGAGACCTAGGTATAGGACATGATGCACAAAATCGGCCTAGAATTTTGCGTACAATCCAAAAATGTAATAATATATAGGGTGTCCCATTTAAAATAAGCAAGTTGGTATCGACTTCCGGTATAACCGGAAGTGCCACCATCTTGAAAATATTTTAGCCGAGTTGCCCCCATCGACATTAGTTTACTGCCAAATTTTCAAAATTTTCCGATGTCTACTTTTCGAGATATCGATCGCCGCAGTTCGTCGTGGGACACCCTGTATAGTACTCTTCTATTTAGATATAATTATCCACATTTACTTCACCGCATTCTGATTCTAAATATCTATCGTCTCGCGCCTCGGATAAATATTCTAAAATTGTCTCCCTTTCATTTTTTTGTTTGTTGAATTCGGCTTCGTTTAACAAAATTCACGCTTGTATCAAAAAGTTCTAAACACTGGTGACTAGAATTTTAAGTATAAAAAATAATTTTTGTAATATCGGAAGAAGAATCTGATTAAAGGATATTTAAATTGCATCAACAATAAAATTGGCATCTGTATCTGATTTCACGTGATTATCATTACATTATTGCTCATAAAAATTAGCATATCCGTGCTAAATCATTATTTTACATCATCAATTGATAAAAACATGTAAAATAATGATATTATGATAATAATTACGTGTTTGTTGATAAATTTATCAACAAACACGTAATTATTATGACATGAAACGTCATCTTTTGTCTGTGAACATTAGATAGATAACAATCGTTATCTTTCAAAATAACGTCATCTTATAGAAGGTTTGGCAAAATGAGGTAAGTACTTAATTTAAATTAACTGTTATCGAAATCTATTTTAGATACAAGTCAAGCAAAATCTTATTAAGGTATAATAGTGACAAATTTTTCTTTCATTGTCAGTTAGTTATATTATTTAATAATAAAAGGGTAGTAAACTCAGCCCAAATAGCATTTAGACGTCTAGCCAATGTTGTTGCAAACCAAGGATTATAAATAAATAAAGAGGATAGCTTCTCAAGAAACCCGGTCGGGCTTCGCAACTAATTTTCTCCCTCTGTCATGCGAAAGCGAAAGGATTCATATACAGCAAAATGTTGCTTTCTGCGCCATCTGGATATTTCTTTTCTTAAAAAAAACATAATCATTTAACATTGGTAATTACATACGAAAAAGTTTGTTTACCGTTTCATCTTTCAAATAAATACCTGTCTTGAACTTGTCATCTTATTCCGGCATTGCTATTGATGTTTAAATTTTGAGATCTGTCATTTCGGTTATATTTGTGTACTAGATGAAAGTTCGTCTTCAGAAACGGAAGTACGATGTCGACGGATGCGGAAGTCGCTTAATTAAATCCTTTGATAATGACATTTATGAATAACGTGAATAAAGACACAAACAAACTAGTATAAACAAAAGCTTATTTTTTTTAAAGACATAGTGAAGTTAGGCGCGAGTGAGTTCTTTAACCTAAAAACCGAATATCCCCCCCCCCCCCTCCGGTCGGAGGTACATAACCTCAAAGACGGAAACATTATCTACGGAGACCCGAAGGCGTACAAGGTCGGGTGGGGTAGCATTTTCGACAATACCAACCACGGCGAATCGATTACGATGGGTATTGAATCGATCCGATCACTCCTGAGGGCGTTATTCACCGCTTTATCAACGACTCGGGGAATTGAAAAATCGAAACAAGCTCCAGGAAAAATTGCACGTGCGGGACTAGAATTTTAAGCAAAAATCCGAACTTCGCGCGAACACTTCCGAAGTTTCCCGAATACACACGAACCCGCGGGAGATATCGTTATCGACTATCATTGCCGAATCGATCCGATCAACGATTCCAGAAAAAAGTGTGCTGTGGCCAAACTAAAGGTCAGAAATAAGTAAAACGTTACTGGAGGACAACTAGGACCTCAATACACCTTTTGCACCACTTCTGACCGCCCGCCCAAATTTTGACCGGGATACTTAACGACTCTGGGCAGTCAAAAAGTGCTAAGACCGAAATCAGTAAGTTCCTAGACACCATCGAGACCAGTTGTAAGGAACTCAGAAAGACACTACTGACAATCCTAAGTTTGCAAATGGGAAGGGAATTTTCTTTCTTCTTATCTGATGCAATTAGTGAAGATGAAGAGTATTGTTTGAAGCAAATGGTAGAAGTATCCTATGGCATTGTACTTTACTACTACTTGCAGTGCTTTTCTTCTTCACCTGTTAGAAATATATATTCAAATTTCATGGTTCTTTTACATAATCTATTTTAATAGCTAATTGTGAAACCACGTACTGTCCCAAGGCCCTTTGGTATAGCTGTCCGCCTTTAGTTTTTCTCAGTCTCACCAGGCCTTCACAGTGGCACAATACGTGAACTGAGGTTTCTTCTTCCTCTTGAGAGAATCTGCATGTTGCGTCTTCTGCCAGACCCATTAGACTCATGTGTCTATTGAGCCGGCAGTGCCCAGTTAGAAGGCCTACTATTACTCTGATGGCCTTCCTATTCTGGCTTAGTAGATCTTCCGTTCTGTCATCTACATAATGATAGCCAAAAGCAAAATATTGCAGGTTATAAATTGTTGAAATCATGTACATTAATGTGTCAACATTGTTTTCATTGGAATCTAACACGGGACTTGTTGGAGAAAAACTTTATTTTCCAAATGTAAGTAGTAAATAATTGATTACTTTATTTGAATTTCAATTTTGTCTTTATTTCTAGTAGTACTAGCGGAGTAGGGGTTTCTTTTTCGCTGGCTGGGATACCCATAGAATTATGCAAGAAAAGCAGCAGCACAAAACACATTCCATATGTAATAGAAAAAATTAGCGCTACTCATTTTTTCCATCATGCCTTGTGACTAATAGGAAAACTAGAACTAGACATGAATATTTTGGTAGATTCTCGTTTTTGGTAGTTGGCAAATTATTTCAGCTGTGTCTTATATACTATAAAAAATGTTTTCTATAAATCATAGATAAAATAGGCTTACATATTTCTTTTATTTCATTGGTTAAAAGCTCATATTTAAAATATATAAAATACAAAACCACAATATATTCAATATTCGGTCGAAGAAACACATGAGTAAAAGTTTCAAGTATTTCGACACACACCAAGGATTATAATTTTTCAAATGTTAACCAAACCCCTCCTTCGGCTTTAGGGATGATTGATCTCGGGGCTATTTTCAGGGGTACTTGGGTTTTTTCGTGTAATTTGACTCTGAATTTTCTCAAAAGGCTCGTCAGTCCCACTTTTGTCTGCATTATGCCAAATCTCTCGCCTAAAGTTGGAAAATTCACAAATTTAATTTAAAAATGTTATATTTGAGGCTCTGATCAATTAGCTTAACATCGAATCTATTACGTTACTTAAAATATAAATTCCTAAAGTGAAACTTTCACACTAGGAAAAATATTATTAAACAAAAATATTATTTATATTTACATCCAAGCTTTCAAAAAATTGTTAGCGAGTTCCCACACCCATAAGATATTACCTATTTAACTCCTATGTACCTAATTAGATGGATATTCTACTTCTGAATGTGCCAATACAAAAGCATCAGGTAAAGAATTATTAATAATAATGGGGGTTTATGAGGCAAGATAATTAAACAAAGAAATAAGTTATTGCCTTATACTTCAAAGAGAAACAACAATCCAGCTACGGACACGTGTTTCGGAGTTATTGCTCCTCATCAGCGTAGCGTAGCTTAGCGAATATATCTTATAATAGAGAAAAACTAACAAAGGTCGGATCTTTTACTTAGTGTTTGCCAGGTGGAAATAGAGCAGTACACATAGAGCTCCTCGTACTGATGGCTCTCATTTGAGGCCCTAAATGTGGCACATGAAGTATGAAACTACAAATGGAGTAAGTACTGTGCACTGTACTTTCCGACCTTTGTTGGTTTTGCTCAATTATAAGATATTCGCTAAGCTACGCTACGCTGATGAGGACCAATAACTCCGAAACACGTGTCCGTAGCTGCATTGTTGTTTCTCTTTGAGGTATAAGGCAATAACTTATTCCTTTATTATTAACAATATTAAAAAATAGGCTTGTTAGTGCGCGAGTTTCGCTTGAATCATTTTAAAAAATTTCTCTAGTATTTATCTAGTAACCAAACCGATTATATGTATACAAGATGAGCGTGCTTTTTGAACATCTCAATTTGAGCGAAGTACTCATCAACATCAGACTGAAATTTTTAAGTGGTAAAAAAAATTGTTTCAATGTGAATACACAAAAACAAAGGTTCAGTTGACCAGAGGCTATCAAGCACTGCCCAATTTCGTAGGATTTTCATTAAAGTTAGAGATTATGAGGCCACCTTTGTCGAATCTGATGAACGTAATAAAAAATATGTGCTATTTAACCTATTTACGCTATGACATTATTAAAATATTTACCTATGCATATCCTTGGACCCTCCCCAAAAGGTAGATGGGTGAAATTGGGCCTCTGCGCTTTATTTTCCTCGTTGAAGCGCTCAGGATCAAAAACTTCAGGGTTGCTGTAGTACTCTTCGTCATAGTGGATAGGTTTTATAGGAATGATGACTCTGGTGCCCTTTTCTATAATAACATCCTCCCCAGGAACTTTGTAGTCCTCAACGCACTGTCTGGTCACAAATGGAACTGGTGGGTACACTCTTAAAGTTTCTAAAGAAATAACCTCAATTAAATTATATACGGTGTTCCTTCCTTTAGGACTAATTACTGATAAACACCTTAGTATAAAAAATCATTTTAACTATACAGGATGTCTCACCAGGAACTGCATCAATCGATATAAAGAAAAGTACGCACCAGAAAATTTTAAAAATTAAGGGAGAAACTAATGGCAGTGTGACCAACCCAACTAAAATAATTACAAGCATCTGGCACTTTCGGTCATACCGGAAGTCGATAACAACTTGCTTATTTTAAATGGAACACCATACAGGGTGTCTCACCGGGAACTGAATCGATCGATATACAGAAAAGTACGCATCAGAAAATTTTGAAAATTTAGGTAATTACTAATGTTGGTGTGGCCAATCCAACTAAAATAATTACAAGCACCTGTCACTTCCGCTTATACCGGAAGTCGATACCAACTTGCTTATTTCAAATGGAACACCCTATATATTTTAGGGTTTTCGAAAAGAGCATAAAATTCTGAGTCGAAAATATGTAGCATATTCTATAACTAAACCTAACCGTTTCAGAGATATTTGACAAGAAAATTTGACACGTGCAACGGTTTGCAAGAACCGTTATAACTATCTTCGTGTAAAAGATCCTCATTTGCTTCTTGTCACATAAAAAGAACACAAGGAGAACTACGTTCTACAACTGAAACAAATTCAATAATATCATACCAAGTGTTCCGTTTTTCGCGTTACATTTTGTCAAATTCAAACCGCGAAAACTTGTTTAGGTCAAATGGAACACCCTGTATTTTTTTCCGTAAAGTTGTGTAAAATTGAATTCCTTTTTTTCTGATCTTAGCATTGTGGGGGTTAAAGTTACAACTTTTTGAAATATTTGCAGTTTCATGAATTGTTGTAATCATTCCATCAAAATAGCCATGATTAGAAACAATCAGTCATTATCTTATGTCAAAAAATGCCAACACGTTTAACTTACACCCACGAATACTTTTTAAATTTGTTTATTATTTATGGAGAATGTGATAAAGTAATATCAAAAACTTGCAGCACATTTGCTACTTGATATCCAGAAAAACGGAAACCGTCACCAAACACTGTAAAACGCATACAGGAACATTTTCAAAATTATGGCTCTGTCAAGGCAAAAATGCAAAGAAGAACGCCTATTGTTGATGATGAAAACATTGAAATAGTCATTCTGGGATATTTTCATGCATTCCCAAGGATGTCATTAAGACAAACTGCTCTGGAATCGAGACTATGCAAGGATTCAATTCACAGAATCTTATTAAAGCATAAGTTTCACCCGTTTTCATTCCATATGGTTCAAGGATTAAAAGGAACAGATTTCCTAAGAAGATAGAATTTTTGTGGGTTTATTCTAATAAGGCCTGAGGGTCACGATTCTCATTTGGGAAATATTATATGGACAGATGAAGCAAAATTTACTAAAAATGGATTTTTTAATAGACACAATTCACATTATTGGAGTGGCTCAAATCCTCATATGTTCAGAGAGCGAAACTTTCAGGAAAGTTGGCAGTTCAATGTTTACTGTGCCATAAGAAACGATAGAGCGGTGGCATTACAATTTTATCAGGAAAATTTAAAAGGTAAATTAAATTTTCTCTTCTGCTAATACGTATAGGTAAATTTTTGTTTTTTTTTTTAGGTGAAAGATATCTGAATATCTTACAAAATTTGAATAATAACTATTTAGAAAATTTACCTCTCGCCGAACATAGAAACATTCTTTATCAGCACGACGGTGCTCCCCCACATAACGCATATTTAATTAATAATTATTTACAAGAAATTTTTTATGATCAATGGATTGCCAATAATGGACCTAATGTTATTATTATTATTATTTATTATTATTATTATTTAAATACAGTTAGGCGGCAAAGCCGTTTAAACTGACTCGTATACACACGTATAAAATATTAAAATTTGATAATAGTTTACTATCTACCTATCACATACTCAAAAAGAAAATAGAAAAACAAATTATATAACATACTACAAAGCTAAACAAAGAAGGACATAAAACATAAAATTCAGTATGGTTACAATATAATTTATAATAAGTCATTAAAATTATCGTAGGAATTTTTAAAGGCGTTCAGAGATGGCGAGTTGACAATTCTGCTTGGAAGACTGTTCCATGACGAAAAAACTCTATTGGATAGAAAATGTTGGCGGCAAAGTCTATGAAATTGTTCGTGCACTAATTTAAATTGATGACCGCGGAGTCTTTCGTCTCTGTTTATTACAAAAATGTTAACATCTACCGAATAGTGACCATGTAGGATTTTATAAGTTTCAATTAGATCACCCCGAAGTCTTCTGCGCCACAGCGTCGTAAGTCCAAGAACACTTAGACGATCCTCATACGGCAAGTGTCGGATGGAAGGACAGAGACGAGTAATACGCCTTTGAGTTTGCTCGAGGGCATGAATGTCTTTCGCAAAGTAGGGACTCCACACAGGCACTGCATATTCAAGTTTGGGTCGAATGTAGATTTTATAGATTTTGGTTAGTAATTGCGGTGACATATTTTTAAAGGCGACAGATATCATGTACACTAACGAATTTACCTTCCTAATAACTGTACCTATATGTAGTTCCCATTTTAAATCACTTGACACTAAAACGCCGAGATCCATTTGTTGGTTAACTGGAGAAATGATGTTGTTGTTTACACTGTACTGGCGTCTTGGGTTATTAGAACCGATGTGAAGAACCGTGCATTTGTTTTCATTTAAAGGAAGGCACCAGTCACTGCACCAACTCTGGACTAACCTGATATCTCCTTTTAACAGCGCGTCGTCTACCGATGGATTGGCAAAAAATTTAGTATCGTCAGCGAATAGTGCGGAATTGGATGTCAGCGACCTGGATAGATCAGCAATAAAGATATTAAATAACAGCGGCCCCAAAACTGATCCTTGGGGTACTCCACTTTTCACTGAGAAATTTCTTGAGACCTGATCACTTACTCTAACACAGCAACTTCGATTATCCAGAAAATCCTGTAACCACATCAAAAGACGTCCCCTGACTCCGTAATGCTGCAACTTATAGATTAGTCGCTGGTGGGGAACCAGGTCAAAAGCTTTTTTAAAATCCAGATAAATAACATCGACAGGTTGGTTGTTGTCAAGAGCCTTGGTCCACTGATCAACGCACTGGAGCAAATTCGTGGTAGTTGACCGTCCAGGCAAAAAACCATGCTGGTTGTTCTTTAAAATATTGTTGGCAAGAAAAAACTCGGCTAATTCTTTTGCAATGATTTTTTCCATGCATTTGCCGGGTATTGATGTAAGGCTAATTTGTCTGTAGTTTTTGGCGTCAAATTTGTCCCCTTTTTTATAGATTGGAATCACAATAGCTTCTTTCCACTCATTTGGTAATTTCCCTTCCTCTAAAGAGGTTCTCATTAATTGGGTTAGTGGCGTCGCTAAGGAGTCTGCGCAGTTTCTAATGAGTAAAGGATGAATTCCGTCGGGACCAGGAGATGAATCTATTTTGATATCCTTGAGAGTCTCAGTAACTTTGTCTACAGTGAATTCGATAAACTCGATGGTATTGTTGTTTTTAATATTTTCGCTAAGTCGTGCCGATATGGGCAGTGGCTCTTCTGCGAAGGAGCTGGCAAATTCATCTGCAAACAAGTTCGACACCGCTTGGGGCTCGGTTTTTAGGTCACCATTCGTATCATTAAGTGCTAATGTATGGATGTTAGATTTTAAGGACTTTTTAACATACTTGAAAAAAGTTTTGTTACTGTTGCTCTCAACTATTTCGTTTTCGTATCTAGACTTCGCTGTACGTAATGTGTTAGATAAAGTATTACAACTCTGCCTGTAGATTTCATAGTCTTCTTGTGTTAATGATCTGCGATATCTATGCCAAAGTTTTCTTTTCTTGTTAATCTCCTGTTTTATTGTCGCATTTATCCAGGGTTTTGCTGATATGCTGGTAGTAATTAAAGGAACAAAGCTGTCGATACCTTGATTTATGTTACCACGATAATTTTTCCACATGTTATTTATATCACTCGATGGCCACTGCAGATGCACAAAAAAATCATTAAGTCTGGTATAATTTGCAGCATTGAAATGCCTTCTCGTTATTTGTTTACTTGATTTGGATGCATTAATAGACAGCTGCGACGTAGCAATGATTATGACGTGATCACTTTTACCAATAGGCGGAAATGATTCTAGAGTGGACAGGAAAGTTGAGTCAGTGGCGAATATATAATCAAGTCTAGATGGATTATTGCTACCTCTGAAACGAGTCGGAAATTTAACTAGTTGAGTTAGATTCGTGGTGAGAATTGCATTCATGAATAATGCTGATTGAGAGTTTCCTTCTTGGGGTGATGGAGGGTCCCAGGAGAGATCGGGATAATTAAAATCGCCAAAAACTAATAGATTACTCAAATAACTACTAGCGTTCTCAAGAACTTCAATAAGAGCTGCATCGTTTTGTCGATTTGCGCTGGGTGGCCGATAAATGCAGGATAAGGTCATTTCGACATCACCAATTAAAATTTTGATCCAAAGTGATTCCAAGCCGGGAATTTCAAAATTGTCGATAGCTGTACAAGAAACTTTAAGATCACCAATATAGTCTAAAATGTAGATACATACTCCCCCACCCCTTGCATAGCTTCTATCGTTGCGTAATAGTGAGTAACCTGGAATACCAATAATACAACCAGGTATATCTTGTGTAAGCCACGTTTCAGTTATAAGAATGCATATGGGATTTAATGCTGTAACCTGAGCTTTAAATTCTTGGAATTTTGCTGTTAATGAATTTATATTGGTGTACATAAATTTAATCTCGATTACAGCATGCTTAACTGTATTATTTACCGGTTTTTTTTGACAATGGTTGGAGTGCCTCTGACATACCTTATTGTTAAATCAATCTGGCCATGATCTGTTTTATCCTTTAATTCGGCACGAAGTGATTGCATGTACTCCCTTTGCATAGGAGTCTCATCCGCCCTTATTTTTAAATTATTATTTATAGAAAGTACTTTCTCCTTATTTTTTAAAACATGTAATGCTTGCTGTTGGTTAGAGAAGCAAATGCGAACAGGTCTCGCTTTATCAGCCAGCGCGCGATTACCTAAACGTGTAACATTAACAACGCTATCCGCTGACGCGATGGTACCCAGCAGTGAGTTAACGGCATCGATATCGTGTTGCATTCGCTCTTCTTGTTTCTGCGATCTGCTTTCCTCGATATTGAAAATTAATACATTTGATGACCTTCTTTGCCTTTCTGAGACTTCCTGTATAAGTGACTCTGCTATTTTAGAGTCATTTATAGCATGGCTAGATTTAATTTCATTAAATTTTTGATCGAACTGTGCTTTTAACTCGTTTATGGATTTCGCAAAATTATTTTCAAGAGAGGAAATCAAATTTTTTATATTGGCAAATTGATCCATGTTGTTATTGCAAGTATTACAAACAATTTTCAGAGAACGGGACTTGGCGCGCGTAAGTTTCACATCGCTCTCAGTTAGTCCAGCACAGGACTGATGTATATTACCTCGGCAGCCGTCGCATTGAATGGTCGGCGCACCAGGCTTGGTAGTGGTACAATTCATACATACTGTATTGCTACTCATTCTTATCAATATGTCAAATAAATATACTGACTTTTTATCGCTGACAAAGTTATCCTTATGAATTTCTTCTATAACAGGTAAATAGTCACTAATCACTTAAGTCCAGTTCAATAATATTGTTATAAACACTATTCTTGAAAAGATGTACGTTAAGTAATGCGTTAATACTCGATTTTAAAAGTAAATCACACAGAGAACACAACACAACAACGTGCGATAGCTTCCATTCACTATTCAAAAAAAAAAAAAAAAAAAAAAAAAAAAAAAAAAAAAAAAAAAAAAAAAAAAAAAAAAAAATGTGTCGAGGTTCGAGGGCGGAATTTTGAGCAATTATTAAATTAAAATGAAATCATATTTGAAATTGATCTTATCTCTGCTATTTTTGTTCATGCAATATCTTCAATTCGATTAATACGCATGTTACAGTGTTAGTGTTATTTTGCGTTTTTGTGGATATCGAGTAGCAAATGTGCTGCAAGCTCTGCAAGATATTACTTTATCACATTCTCCATAAATAATAAACAAATTTAAAAAGTTTTCGTTGGTATAATTTAAACGTGCTGGCATTTTTTGACATAAGATAATGACTGATTGTTTCTAATCATGGCTATTTTGATGAAATGATTACAACAATTCATGAATTTCTAATAAAATCGCGAATATTTCAAAAAGTTGTAACTTTAACCCCCACAATGCTAATATCAGAAAAAAGGGAATTCAATTTTACACAACTTGGCGTAAAAAGATACAAGGTGTTCCGTTCGACTTAAACAATTTTTCGCGGTTTTGAAGTTGACAAAATGTAACGCGAAAAACGGAACACTTGGTATGATATCAAATTTATTTCAGTTGTAGAACGTAGTTCTCCTTGTGTTCTTTTTACGTGACAAGAAGAAAATGAGGATTTTTTATACGAAGAAAGTTATAACGGTTGTTGCAAACTCTTGCACCTGTCAAATTTTCTATAAAATGTCAAATATCTATGAAACGGCTAGGTTTAGGTATAGGATATGCTACATATTTTCGACTCAGAATTTTATGCTATTTTCGAAAACTCCATAATATATAGGGTGTTTCATTTGATACAAGCAAGTTGGTATCGACTTCCGGTATAAGCGGAATTGCCAGCTGCTTGTAATTATTTTAGTTGGATTGGCCACACCGACGTTAGTAATTATCTAAATTTTCAAAATTTTCTGATGCATACTTTTCTCTATATCGATCGATTCAGTTCTCGGTGAGACACCCTGTATAGGTAAAAATTTTATATTTCAATACTTACCATCAATAACTTGCTTCATGTATTTCAATTCGCTCAGTGAATCGTAAGTCATTTGGTTGTCGTGATTAGCCAGAACTCTTTGTATTTCTTCCCTAACTTTTTCCTGTATATCCTGGTGACTTGCCAATTCATACAATGCAAACGTCATCGTCGTGGAGCTTGTCTCGAACCCAGCAACGAAGAACACGAAACTTTGGGCTGCAATTTCGTCCATCGTCAGACTGGTCCCGTCTCCTAAAAATTATTAATAGCTAGTATTCATCTGCTCACAAATTCTGGGATTGTTCTCGCAAACAACTGAATACAACACTCAATTTAGGTTCCGTCAACGTAATTAGCATCAACAGGAAGTATTGCCAATTTGGTATCAGCCTTATAAGTACTCAACATGCCGTAGAGGGTTATTGTGAAGAAAAAATAAAATGATGGACTCAAAATAGTGACTTCTGAGTGATAAATTTAAATTTAAAAAAAATCTTCGTCCAAACTTGCGTGGAAATGTCAACAGGAACTAAAGACCCTGAATAACATCAAGAAGGTATTATTGTGGGTTCCGGGATGTTTTGGAACCCTAAACAAACTAAAAAGCTGACGAGCTAGAAAGAAATTCATCAGCTTCACATATTGGCTCAAAACTGGTTAAAATCATGGAAAATCTTGGGAGAAAATTGAAAAACTCTGTCACTAGGCAAAAATTACTTTAGCAAAAGCACAGTTTTCCTTAAGACATTGAAATTTACTTTCTAGATTTCTTGCTATTAACTTAATTTATTTACCTTTGTTTCCATTTTGCTCTGTCGTGTTGTTACTCTTGATATCGATAAGCATTTGCAAGAAGTCCTTCCTGACATAATTATTCTTCTCTCTATAAGTAATAGCATCAGCCACAATTTTCAAGAAGAAATCGCTGATCTCCTTTGGAAAGAAACGTATCCTAAGCGCCCGAGCCAAGTCGGGATAATTGACGCAGAATGAACGCTTCCATATTCGAAATCTACTTGCTCCTTGGAAAAGAGCTCTACCGTGCTTCCTAAATGGGGAATCGGGATCCTTGAAACTGTTAGATTTCAGCCCAAACGCACAAGATCCTATAACGTCGGTAGAGAAGGAACCTGAAATGAATTGTAAGTTAGAATCAATTCTCTCTTCTTAAAAGTTAGATTTGTAATTGCTTGAATTGGTCTACAACGAAGGTATTGACACCCAACTACATCAAAACTATTTATTTATGTAAACATGTTGAAGGGAAAAACATTTAATTAAAATTTGTTTAAAGTTAAAAAGGTAATTTTATCAAAAAACAACCCATGTGATGTGGATCTTTTGGCAGACAGTGTATATGTTATGCATATTTGTGCACCATCAGCATAGATTATTTTTTCATAATCAAATATCTCGTGCTGATTGTGTAAAAATTTACATCTTGTCACATGCTAATTTAATTTAAAAAAATTTTGGATGGTCAACGTCCGAAATTGAGATACATTTTTACCTTAAATAGAACACCTCATTTATCATAATTTCAGAAAAAAAAATGTGCACATGGAATGCAATGAAGATATTGTATGTACTGCTTTCTGTAGTTTCTAGAACAGTTCGCAGAATATATTAAAAATGTTCTTAAGAATGTTGTATGAAGATTCTAGAAACGTTTAAAATTTTCCATTGTTAATATAGTGCAGTGTCAGTAAATCCGATTGCTGCGTCTTCAAAGAAGATGTGCATCACCCACTACTTAACATTGATTTAAACTTTAGCTCTTGCCACAATAAGGTTCCCAAAAATCACGCAATGACGTACAATTTCAAAAAAGCTGACTTTATACCACTCTATTCAGAATTGTGTAACACAAGCTGGGAAGATATCTATAAAATAAATAACGTTAACGATGCAGCGGATCACTTGTATAATATTATCAGTACTAGCGTATCAAAATTTGTTCCCATGAAAAAGACGTCCAAAAAAACATTTCCTCCCTGGTTCACAAAACATATAATTACCGATATAAGGCATAAAGAGATGGCTTGGCGTATCTATAAAAAAATCTAATAACATTGTCGATCTTGAGAACTTTAAACTTTTAAGAGCTAAGTTGAAAAGAGATATCGACATATCTTACAAAAATTACTTACACTCAATTGAAAACAATCTGTCCTCAAATCCAAAAAGTTTCTGGGCATATGTCAACAGTAAAAGAAATTCCAGTTCAATGCCGAATGCCTTCACTAATAATGACAGTATCTTAGATAATCCCGAAGATATAGCGAATTCTTTTGCTGACTTCTTTAGTTCAGCGTATATCCCCTCAAGTCGCAATATAAACTTGTCGGCAGTAACTAGTGATAATATTAATATAGCAATGCCTAAGATAACTGAGATGGATGTGATTAATGCCTTCAAAAAAATTAAACCAAAATTTACGGCCGGACCCGATGGTTTACCAGCTTTCTTCTTAAGAGACTGCTCAGGTATATTGGCTGCGCCGCTGGCACATATTTTTAACCTGTCCTTACAAACTTGTGCATATCCTGATAAATGAAAAGCATCTAAAATTTATCCCATACACAAAAAAAGCAACAAATCGGATATAGAAAATTACCGCCCTATTACAATCATAAATAACTATGGCAAAGTATTTGAAATCGTCATGCATACTGCACTTTATCCCCAGATTCATCAACGTATATGCAACAACCAACATGGTTTTGTCTCTCAACGATCGACAACAACAAACCTGCTTTGTATAACACAATACTTAGCTGAAGTTATGGATGACGGTGGATAAGTCGATGTTATTTATATGGACTTCTCTAAGGCCTTTGATAGGTTGGACCATGGTGTTTTGCTAATGAAATTAGTCTCGTTTGGTTTTAACCTTAGTCTAATAACTTTTTTTGAATCCTATCTGGTTAATAGAAGTCAGTTTGTACAATATCATGGTCATAGGTCTATCGAATTTATATCTCAATCAGGAGTTCCACAAGGGTCGGTCTTAGGCCCTTTACTGTTTATCATTTTCATTAACGATATCGTCATCGATCTCAGTTGTAAATCTCTCTTATATACTGACGACTTGAAGATATACTATAAGATCAACGACGAATCAGATTGCGAAAAGCTGCAGACAGACTTAAGTACAATTCACAAGTGGTGTAACAAATTCAGATTGTGTCTGAACATAAATAAATGCAATGTAGTATCGTTTACGAGGAAATTAAATAAAATACAATATGAGTATACTATTAATAAGGCAAATCTGACACGTCATGATAGCTTTAAAGGTCCAGGAGTAACATTTGACTCACATCTTTCGTTTAGAGAACACATAAGCAACACAGTGACATCATCTTTTAAAATGTTAGGGCTTCTCATACGAAATGCTCGAGATTTTCAAAATATGCGTACCATAAAAATTCTATATAATACCTTGGTGCGACCCCGACTAGAATACGCGAGCGTGATAAGGAACCCCCACTACGACGTACATATTAACAATATTGAAGGCATTCAAAGACGTTTCTTAAAATTCCTGGCATTTACAATCGATCATCAATATCCCCCTATAGCTCATTATTACTGAATCGTTTTTACTACAATTCTATGAAGCAGCGGAGAGAGATGCAAAGTGTTATACTTTTATACAAACTTCTAAACAACATGGTGGACTGTCCGCAATTACTTGAACAAATCAACTTTAGAGCACCTACCAGGTCAACCAGATCTACATCCTTGTTTTACTTTTCTAATACACACACAAATGCTTTAACGTTTTCACCACTATATTGTATCTGCCGTAGCTACGAAATTATTGCACATGATATCGACATTTTTAACACTAGATTAAGTCAAATTAAGTCAAGATTCTCTTAGATTAACAGTTTTTGTTTGTTTCTTTTTTCTTATTTAATGCTTTTCCCTATTCACTTTTCCTTTATTATTGTATATAATGGTATATGTGCGTGTATAGATAAATATGTATATATTAAATGGTCATATGTGCACCTAATTCATTTGTAGAATTTTGCAATAATTATATTAGTATTAAGATTTAGGTTATAATAAGCCATAATATATAACACTAACTTGTATTCTAGTTTTAATTCATATCACAAGTTTTGATAATATATATGTATGTTAGTTTCCGGCCCTGAAAATGGAATGTAAATTCTGTTGGGTTTGTGTATGTAAATAAATAAATAAATACATAAATAAATAAATATCCATAGAACGTACTAAGAATAAAATTGCAATTTTTGGGAACGTTCCTAAATTATTTAAATATTCTCAATATTTATTATCTGCATATTTATAGAACATACGTGTGCTGTCTGGGTACATATCTAACAAGAAAATAGTATAGCATGAGGTTAAAGCGTAGGTATGCAAAAATGTCCAATTAGACCACTAGTATGTGAATGAATTTTACAAACTTTACCTAGAATGTCCTTAATATCCACGGCTTCCTTGTTGTTAATACTATCATTCATGTACCTTTCTAGGACTAGACCGCAATCTATTACAGTTTGAAACATGGTCCTCATTTTCCCAGACGTAAAAGTTGGCGTCAATTTAGTTCGTAGGTTTCGCCATTTCTTACCACCAATAGCAAAGAGGTGACCACCTAGAGGAAAAATTCAATAGTATTTTTTGTTTATCAGATAGTAGTTGTTGCAATCCAAAATATCACACACCTGTACAGTAAACATATCGTATTTTCAAAAAGTCGAAAATTATTTATGTATTAGATGTGAAGAGCTTTGTACCTTGGGTGTGATATTGTCTATCAAATAGTTTCCACAAGTACCGATAAACTTGAGCATAATGCTAATATATTATACACGACGTACGTTTTGGCATCATCTGCAAACGATAGATGTCTTTTATTTGCTGTTGTGGGGATTATGTCATAGACATTTTGCTCCGAAAGTTAAAGTTGTATTTGTAAATTTTAAAAAGAGTAATACGCGTATTCTTTAACTATATTTTAACCAAATTCCTATGTACAGTTATTATTAAAAATCTTTGGATAATTACAAATATTGATTCTGGCGCAGTCGATAGAATAACAATCAGGACATGATTAAGAGGAGCCCACGAAATAAAAATTTCCAAGAATTGAAATTAGTTACAAATATTAAAACATAATATTTGAGTCGCAAAACTCCTCTATAAAATCCCTATTTTACTATAAAGGACGTAACCAGACTGCAATCAACAGCTACTCTCAGGCATATGTGCTCCGCTGAATTACAAGTTACAAGCCTGGCGCGTTAAGTGTAATAACTGTGTATTACCAACATAACGCTAATGCTTTGATTGCAAAAAACACCAGCCAAAAGAGTGACCCTACTTAAAGGAGCTCTCGTGCCAGTCGTCCCACACCACTTACAGACTGCAGTTTCGAGCTGTTGGCTCTCGTCAGTGCAAGGTAGGCATGTGACGAACGACACGAGGATCCCTTGACTATTTGGTACATCTCGTGTCGTTCGTCACATGCTTACCTTGCACTGATGAGAGCCAACAGCTCGAAACTGCAGTCTGCAAGTGGTATGGGATGACTGGCACGAGAGCTCCTTTATAAGTAGGATCAGTCTTTCGGCTGGTGTTTGTTGCAATCGCAGCATTAGCGTTATGTTGGTAATACACAGTTATTACACTTAACGCGTCGGGCTTGTAACTTGTAATTCAGCGCTCGGTAGGGCACATATCCCGGAGAGTAGCTGTTGGTTGCAGTCTGGTTACGTTCCTTATAGTAAAATAAGGATTTTATGGAGGAGTTTTGCGACTGAAATATGTTTGAATATCTTGCCCTCTAAAAGCACGTTTGAATTATGTACAAATATATACAGTGTGGCCCACTTGAAAGCGGGACACCCCCCACAAAATTCTTATTTACCATCCGACTTTGAATAATTCTTTTTTGAAATGGAGAAGTGGGAAACTGTACTTTAAGATAAAGTATCACATTTTTTTAAGAAAAGCCAAGGCCTACTGCATAATTTTTTGGGGGGTGAAAAGTCACGAAATCGTATTAACGATTTTTATTATAAAAAATCTGAGTACCCCACTGGATTAAGTGCCCTCTGAAATGGGCGGGCACAAAATTTCTTAAAGAAATATTGTATATTAATGATTCTGCGGTCAAAGTAAAAATCGCATTGTTCTTATTATTTTATTTATTCTTATCAAGCAATCCATGGAATAAAAATTGGAAAAAAATTGGAAATGTCACAAAAGCTACTTAAAGCATTAGTCCAGTCGAATTTGGGCTGTCTACAAAAATACTGTAGAAATTTTACAAATTAATGGTGTGATTAAGGAACAAGAAAATTTGTGAAACAAATTGAAATTGTGCATCTTGTTGCCGATATCCTGGAAGAGATGCTGCGAAAGAATTTATAGATATCCTGATAGACCAGTGAGCAGCAGTATTGTACATCCTATAAATAAAGAGTTTTCAACGAAGCAGTTGATGTGTCAAAGCATATCCTTAAAAACAGAAATAATTCACACCTGGAAATTAGAAATAATGAGCGAATATTGGTTTCCACAATAATTTTCATTCGAGTTTGAGAACAGCCTTAAATAGACTTAATAATAGAATCATTTACGCGGAAAATTTGAAGATTGGAATTCTATTTGTGGGCCCAGAGAGAATATCGCAACAAGAGGAGCTTTTAAAGTAAATTTTGATCAGCGACGAAGCTACACTTACAAAAAATGGAGTGATGTTGTCCCAAACGGTCCTGGTCTGCCGAAAATCCTAATTGGGTCATAAACGCAAAGAGGCAGTACTCAGAAAAAATAAATGTGTGATGGGGAATACTTGACTATAGAATTATTGTTCCTTTTTTTCTGAAAGTAACTTGAATCAACGTGAACTTTCCGCAAATGAATTTTCGCATGCACTACATGATTTATCAATTTAAGCATGTCAGAATTTAAAATTTCAATCAGATGTGTCTCTTGTGCGTAACGCAATAGTGGTGGGGGGTTGGTTGAATACAAATTTTGAAAATCGGTGGACTGGTCGAAACAATCCTCTTATTGCCAAAATTCCCGGACTTGACGCCACTCGACTTTTTCCTGTATGGTACACTAAAGCAAGTAGTTTACAGGTTAAGACTGCAGTCAGTTGACGAACTACGCGCTAGAATAATTGAAGCAAATGCAGCTATTACGCTAGGATAACTCAGAATAGTAACCGCGAATGAACGAAAACCGTTTGATAAGTGATTGGGAAAGAAAGAAAAATATAATTAGCATTTATTTTATATTCCGGCATTCCAATAATTTTGTTGAATGTTGTTACCAACAAAGATACGTTTTTTATTTGTTTTCCAATTTTTATTCCATGGATTAGTTGATAAGAATAAATAAAATAATAAGAACAACATAATTTTTGCTTTGACCACAGAATTATTAATATGCAATATTTCTTTATAAAATGTTGTACAGGCACATTTCAGAGGGCGCTTAATCCAGTGGGATGGTCAAATTTTTTATATAAAAAAAATTGTAAATACAATTTCGTGACTTTTTACTTCTAAAAAAAATATATAGCAGGCCTTGGTTTTCATTAGAAAAACGTGACACATTATCCTGAAAAAGATTGTCAAAATTGGATGGTAAATAAAAATTTTTAAATGGATCACACCATATTTGTTTATTTTTTTAATCTTTAGCATGTTAAAAAATTCTGATAAATAAGTAATTAGCAAGTATATGCAAACTAATCTAAATAAATTAATTATAAGTTGTTTCCAAGAAAAATTAACTACACGAAAATTTTGTAATTTGTTTTATTTACTACTTTTTTTGTTTTTCGTCCTCGTGGATCAACTAAAAGTTAGCAAAAGGTCACCGATTCAACAGTTCGCTAAAATGGTTGATCAAAAACATGATGGTCCATTTATTCATATAAAATTTCTTATACAAAATTAAATATGTTGTAGAGTTATCCTTACTTAGCGGATCGTCTCTTTCGTTCGTATATGTTCCTCTGTCCGTAAAGTGGTGAAAATCCTTGGTCATCACATGCTTCATTAAATCCCTGTCCACGACAAACCATGTGGGTTTCGACAATAGGTATATGCCGCCATGCTTCCATCCTTAAATATAGAAAATATTAGAAAAGTTGTGATTTCAAAATATCATATTTATATTATAGATATATCAGGGGCGGGCTGTCGTTTGATTTACTACAATTGTTAGATGGGAATTTCCTGAAAATACTTCATCGCTCTTTTCTTTTAGTATAGTTGTGTAATTTCAAAACCGATGAAATTACAAAGAGAAAATTGTCGATAAAATCGAAAGATAAATGAACTTGCTTTCTCTTTCTGAACCCATACGGGATTTTGTTGCACAAATTATAGATATGGATTCTGATAACAGAAAAATACACACACATATACACGCGATCACACACACACACACACACACACACACACACACACACACACACACACGCACACACACGCACACAATCACACACTCACATACACACGAAATATTTTTTCTACTCCCTACATAGAAAATACAATTTTGCTCCCTCATTTCAGGAAGCAAAGCAGTACTTTTCCTCCCTCGGGAGGAAAATACCTTGCCTCCCTAGGGAGGAAAATACTTTGGCTTCCTCTGGAAGCAGCCAAGTAAAAACTTCAAATAGCTGTAATGGTAATAGATTTAACGAAACCACGTTTGCTTCTTCAAGAATATCTTGAGGAACTTCATATTCACATTCGGAATACATTATTATAAACTTTTTGGAAGTTTGTTTGTTTTGTAAACAAGAAGCAACCTTAGCAACGTTCCATGTACTTTGATTTTTAACAATATTTACTTATCTAAATACTTATTATGACATTTTGACATATTTGGTTTTTTGATTGTCATGCATAAGAAAATATAATAAAATATATATAAAACCAATGTAAAACACTGTAAATGGTCGTAGAAAAAATCATATGTATTACACAGGAGCAAAGTGCCATTTTCTCCCTTGGATATTGATCAAACTATCCGCGGGAGGAAATTATGCGCTTTTCTCCCTTGCCATACAAATAGCTATTTTCTACTCCCTACATAGAAAATACCATTTTACTCCCTCATTTCAGGGAGCAAAGTAGTACTTTTCCTCCCTCAGGAGGAAAATACTTTGCCTCCCTAGGGAGGAAAATATTTTGGCTCCCTCTGGAAGCAAACAAGTAGAAACTTCAAATAGTTGTAATGGTAGTGTATAGACTTCTTTTATTGATACACAAACTTCCTGAAAATGTATAATAATACTTTTCTTTCAGATTTTTTATTGCTTATTTTTATTTATAAAAATTGAAAACAGTTTAAATCGAGGTTTAAATTAACATCAGTAACTAAGTATTGTTAAAATTTATGGTACAATTAGTTAAATTACTAATGGAAATTCCCCCTGTAGAAATATTGGCTCTGCTGGTGGAGATCAGTTCCTGTTTATTGTTTTCCAAGGTCTTGGTCGCTGACGAGGCACTTGTAGAAACAAAATTTCCAAAAACAAGACAACGTTCTTTGATACTTGAAGTAGTACTTTCTCCCGTAATTATTTTGCTAGTTACCTCACATTTTTTAGAAATACAATCATCTAAGTACCCTTCTGCTACTGTGTTTGTTTGACATCCCCCATGTCTTTTTAGAGTGAGAATGTCACTTCCAGCATCGACTAATAACGTAGCTGAAGTACGGCGGAAACTGTGTCCAGTATAGCCTTTCGAATCATCCAAATTTAAAAATATTGCTATTCTCTATGGAATTTTGGCAATTGTGTTTTTGCCAATTACCTGGTTTGCACATTTCCCTTTAGCATAACTTACAGAAAATCTAGAATTACATGTTTTAGGGGACCTACAGTCCAGATATTTTCTATACATATCCAAGACAGATTCTCCGGTTAAAATCTCATTTGTTATTATAAATGTCCTTTTGATATTAGTTTTTGAGTCAGGTATTTGCACATCAAAATATCGCTTTTATCACTGATATCCTCAAGTACCATATTAACTAATTCATCGCTACAGCATGCCCCAGCAATTCCAAATGTAAGCACGACCTGAAAACGGAAAATGCACTTATGACAACTGCCTAAAATGTTACTTAATTGTCATTTTATATATACTTTCTAGTAAAAAATACTGCGTTACGTTTTTATTTATTATTCAACAATAACGATCAATCTTACCTTCATATGTAAGTAAGTTTCATCTTGAGCTTCTGCAATAAACTTGTTGGTATCCTTCCTTGAAAAAGTATTGACTTTCTTGGCTTTATATCCAGCAGATTTCCTTTTTAAACAAACTACTAATTTAGGAAACTTAATGTCGATATTTTCTTCAATTTGGAGTGTAGATCGCAACATGCTGTATTTGCTCCATAATGTTGAAGGCTTCAAATCGGCGCATTTTTTGGAGAAGTAAAATAGCACCGCTTCTCCACATATTTTTCTTATTTGCCTAGTCTCCGTCCAACATTTAAATAGCTGGTACTCTTTTTCATATTTTTCACGAGACCTTAACGGTAATAGATGTAACGAATCTACGTTTGCTTCTTCCAGAATACCTTGAGGAACTTCATCTTCACATTCGGAATACATTATTATAAACTTTTTGGAAGTTTGTTTATTATGTAAACAAGAAGCAACCTTAGCAACGTTCCATGTACTTTGATTTTTAACAATATTTACTTATCTAAATATCTATTATGACATTTTGACATATTTGGTTTTTTGATTATCATGCATAAGAAAATATAATAAAATATATGTAAAACCAATGTAAAACACTGTAAATGGTCGTAGAAAAAAATCATATGTATTACACAGGAGCAAAGTGCCATTTCCTCCCTTGGATATTGATTGAAGTATCCGCGGGAGGAAATTATGCACTTTCCTCCCTTGTCATGCAAATAGCTATTAAAAATACACCTGGAAACCAGCAGAAGACTTAATTGGTATAGTAAGGGAAGACAGCGAAAATTCAAATTCGACGGGAGTAAAAACAGAAATAAGAAAACAAGTATCACATTATTTTGATTTCGTCTCTCTACCTAGCAATATCTTTTCGTTTATTAAGTAAATCATCCAATTAATCGGTTTCGTATAACTTAGTGTACTAACCTCTTGCTTTCATTTGCGTGTAGATTTGATGGTTGCCATTAACGATGGAATTACTGTTAAAGTTACCAAGAGGAATGCTCGGTTCCAAATAAGGCACCCCTCGTCTCTTCCAATATCCATACATCCATGTAAAGTAAACATAAAATATTGCAATTAAGGCAGTGGCTACACCTAGTAGATCCATTAATAACACCCCGGTAAAGATAGTCATGATGTTCTAAAAAATAAAGGTTTAATGGATGATGGACTTGAATATGAATTCAGGACAAAAATTATGCGCAATACTATAATCGTAGATTATTTGTTAGAGGAAATTATGAAAAACTTATAATAATAGGTATAGTAAAATTCTATAACATAAGACTTATAATAACAGGTATAGTAAAATTCTATAACATAAGACTTATAATATAAGCAAGTAGAAAGCAAAATCAAAACATATCTACATTTACACATTAATTATTGTTTAAACACATACCGGGTGTTAGAAAAGTATGGGAACGGTGGAAAATCTCGAACAGTTTGCATCAAATCGAAAAATAAAAAGATACGTGTCAAAATTTTTCAAAAAACTATCTACTGATACCAAAATGACCTCCCCACCAACCACCCTGTGGGTGGGGCGAGGGAACTTTAAAATTTCAAATGGAAACCCCTATTTTTTATTGCGGAATCGGATTCTACGGCAAAAAATACGTAAATTTTATTCCTGACATTTTTTTCGATTCTTGCATGATGTCGCTGTAATCGCAAGAAATGAAAAGAAAACATTACTGTTTCAAGAGTGCGTCTTGTGTCCATAAAAAAAACGTCCAATTCAAAAACTGAAAAACACGTATTTGTTATTTTTACGAAATCTATCCAATGACATTGGATTCGACTCTCCCACCCCTAACCCAAGTGGGTGGGGCGAGGGGCAACTTTGAAATTTGTAATGAAAATCCCTATTTTTTTATAGCGGATTCGGATTCTACGGCCAAAAATACGTGAATTTTATATCGGGCATTTTTTTCGATTCTCGCAAGGTGTCGCTGCAATCGCAAAAAATTGAGTAGAAACATGACAGTTTTGAACGCATACTTAAGGGGGCGAGCGTAGGTGCGTCTTTACTATGTACATACTTCGGTATGCGATGTAAAGCAACGACAGGCGCAGTTAGTAGTTGGATGGGTGACCATTCCAACGGAAACCGCGTCCTCGCCTCACACATTTTCCAGCGGCTTGTATATCAGTGTATGCGCGGAACCTTAGGCGAGGGTTGTATAGGAGATATACCATCCTTCGGAGGGGATGTAAAGCCGTCGGTCCCTTGTCTATTAAATGTTAGGCAAGTAAAAGATCCCTACTCTTCTTAAGGTCAGAGGTTCGGCAAAATTCCTGGTTGGGGGTAGCTCGTCTGCAGGCGTCGGTGTTAGGCCTCAGTAGCGGAAATAGGCCGACGTTAAATAAATGTATAAAAAAACGCATACTTAAAAAAATACGAAAAGTAAAACTACTGATCTCAGAGTGAATGATTTCCAGAGCTGTTTAGAGAACAGTGATTTTACACGGTCGTGCGGAAATTACAACTATTAACATTCTGTAAATTTATTAGCAGCTAGTAATTTTCAATTTACACTAACAGTTGTTTTACTGAGGCAACCTTCCGAACCTTTCCAAACTCTTACTGGAGTTAGGCAGGGATGTGTCCTGGCACCCCTACTCTTTAATTTGTTTACTACTGCTTTAACAATTATTGTTGACAACAAACTGACAGAGGAATAGGTCTCAGATGCCGCTTTGATGGCGGTCTCTTTAACATAGGGCGCTTTAGAGCTTTCACGAAGACACGCACACGATTCATTTGTGATCTCCAGTATGCGGATGACTGTGCACTTTTAGCCTCTACGCCGGAAGAGCTTCAAGAACTTGTAGATGTGTATGCCCAGAGCTATGATTCCTTGGGACTTAAAATCAACATTGGAAAGACTAAGATTATGTCAACTCCTCATCAAGTGAACCAAATAGACATTACACTTAACGGAAATTCTCTTGAAGTGGTGGATCAGTTCAATTACTTAGGCAACGTTGTTAATGACAAAGCAAACATGGACAGCGAGATTCGCAATAGAATTAACGCTGCATCTAGAGCACTCTGGGGACTTAGAGAGAGAGTATTTGACAACCACGACCTTGCTTTGTCAACAAAAATGGCTGTCTACAGAGCAGTTGTCATTCCAACACTGCTATATGGATGTGAAAGCTGGGTCACTTACCGTCGTCATGTGAAAGAATTAGAACGTTTTCAGCAAAGACACCTCAGAAGTATGATGAAAATCCGTTGGTTCCATCACATATCAAACGTGGAAGTACTCAGGAGAGCAAACAGCCTTCCAATTGAGGTGCTTATTTCAAGAGCACGCCTAAGATGGGCAGGTCACGTTCATCGTATGCATGATAACCGCCTTCCTAAATGTACACTTTATGGTGAATTGCTAAGCGGTAGAAGAAGGCGTGGCGGTCAACGAAAGAGGTTCAAAGACGCTCTCCATGAAAATCTAAAATCCTGCGGTATTGCAGACGAGCAATGGGAACAACTTGCAGCGGACAGAACCGAATGGCGAGGGGTTGTGGCCAGCTATCAAGGAAATGTTGCTGCAAGAAGGCCGAATCCAAGACCTAACCAGGTCGATGTTTGTCCTGACTGCGGTCGACATGTGCTCTCCCGAATTGGCCTCTATAGCCATAGTCGTGTGCACCGTAGTTGAATGGGAATTACAATAGACTACACCTCTTACTTGTTTTTTATTGTACACAATCTATCGACTGTAACATTTTTATACTCGGATTCGAGTAACGGCTAATAATAATAATAAAAAAGTTTTACCTCTTTATTCAGCCACTTCAGACAGGTTCTTTATGCAAGCCAGTGAAGGCAAGGAGGTAACTCAGCCATTTAAGGCAAGGTGAGGATTTCGGCCAGTTGAGGCAATTAGTTTACAGCTTAACTGCTACACTAGCAGGCTTTAATTTCAAGATTATAGCAGGTGTTCAAAATGGTGCCCATTGACTTCTTGGCATTGTCCGAGACGAACGTAAAAATTTTCAATAGCACTTCTTATGATTTGAGGTGGTATTTCTGCAAAAATGTTTATTATCACAATATCCGGATAGTATGGAGGAGCCCCATCTTGCTGGAACCAAAAATTATCGAACTCATCACCAGCAATCTCTTGTATTGCGGGAACTATTTGACTTGTCAACATTTCCAGGTATTTTTCTCCATTCAAATTTCCATCTATGAAAAACGGTCCTATGATTCGATCCCTGAAAACTCCTGCCCAAACATTTAATTTTTGTTGATACTGCGTGTGTGTTTCAAGCATCCAGTGAGGGTTTTCGTCACTCTAATATCTGAAATTATGGCGATTAACTTATCCACTGAGTTTGAAAGTTGCTTCATCTGAGAAGACAAGTAGAGAAGACAAAAAATGTAGGTTTTGGTTACTCCTTTCCATCATTAATTCACTAAATTCAAGTCGCCGATCAAAATCATCTTCATTTAACTCTTGGTGAAGGTGAATTCTGTAAGGATGAAATTTCAAAAGTTTCAAATTCTTATGAACTGAAAATGCACTCATATCAAGCTGTTGACTGGATTTTCTGATTGATAACCTTCGATTTTCAACAAAAGCCTGGGCCACTTCCATTTGTCGAGCTTCCGATGTTTAAGATTTTGGTCTTCCAGATTTTGGGCGATTTTTATTTGCCCTTGTGTCTAGGAATCGTTTGATGGTACGGGACACAGTAGGTTTCGAAATTCCCACTTGATCTACATGGAAAGTTTCGTTGAATAAAATCACAACTTCATCATAGGACCTTTCTTTATCGCCCCACCCTCGCATCATTAAAAGAGAAACTCTCTTTTCCTCTGTTAAAGTAGTCATTATGCAGAAAAAAATGCGAGAACTAATGAAAAATGAAATAACTTTTTCCGTACAAAAGTGCACTCCTGCCTCTACAAAAGTTGGAAGGAACTGAACGTTCTCGTAGAAATTTCACTAAAAAATATTGTTATTAAGAACACTTTAAAAAAATATATTCATAAAAACCAAGATATCACAGATACTGTTTTTTAAACTGAATTTTTTTTTGTCAACACGAGTAGCTAGTTTGTAAACTTATGGACGCTTAAGGTTTATTTCAATTTTGTGCGATTGCAGCGACACCTTGCGAGAATCGAAGAAAATGCCCGATATAAAATTCACGCATTTTTGGTCGTAGAATCCGAATCCGCTATAAAAAATAGGGATTTTCATTACAAATTTCAAAGTTGCCCCCCGCCCCACCCACTGGGTTAGGGGTGGGAGAGTCGAATCCAATGTCATTGGATAGATTTCGTAAAAATGACAAATGCGGTTTTTCAGCTTTTGAATTGGACGTTTTTTTATGGGCACAAGACGCTACTCTTGAAACAGTAATGTTTTCTTTTAATTTTTTGCGATTACAGGGACACCATGCAAGAATCGAAAAAAATGTCTGGAATAAAATTTACGTATTTTTTGCCGTAGAATCCGATTCCGCAATAAAAAATAGGGGTTTCCATTTGAAATTTTAAAGTTGCCCCTCGCCCCACCCACAGGGTGGTGGGTGTGGAGGTCATCTTGGTTTCAGTAGATAGTTTTTTGAAAAATTTTTGACACGTATTTTTTTATTTTTCGATTTAATGCAAACTGTTCGAGATTTTCCACCGTACCCATACTTTCCTAACACCCGGTATAATTCTAAATAACAGGAATACTTATATGATAAAAACCTGTCTTGCGCATTTTATCAATTCCTTTTGGGAACACACATTTAAATCGCACAATTCATTTATTTTATTGTAGTAATTATACATACAGTATATGGGCGATTTTAACATCACATTTGTATTAACCCCTTCATAGTAGAACATATTATTTTGACGAGAATGTAACTTTGGAACTAGAATATTTAACTAGACAAGCAGTTCCAGCTAGTCAATTTTGTTATGTACCTATGATTTTATATAAGAAAACTAGAAATAGCAGATTTTCTTAAATGTGTTTACTAAATTGCTATTATTTACACCTCTTTCTGAATATTGTCCTGTTGATTTCAATGTTATAAACTTTCTGTGTATTTGTTCTATATTGCTTTTGTGAGTTTGGTAACGCGGATTCCAAATGATTGCTTCATATTCAAGTTTGGATCTTACATATGAATGGTACAATAATGTTAAAGCCTTCAGATTGGTAAATGATTTGCTATTTGTAAATGAAACCATGTTTCGTTACACTTAATTCTTATATGTTCTCCAAAACTCAGCACAATGTATCGCGGTCTAGTATCATTCTCTTCATAGAATAGTAGTACTGAAATCTGTTCTCATTTTTCGTATGTGAATGTGAGCTTTAAATTTGCCGACATTCAGATCTAGCTTATTTAGTGAACACCATTGATTGATTTAGTCAAGTTATTTTTGAAGTTCTCTGCAGTCATATTCAGATTTGTATTTTTAAAGAGTTTCAGATCATCTGATTACTACCCTGCGGTACTCCATATGTCGGTGAGTATATAGATGATCTGAAAGCCTTTAATTTATCAGGATGTTTGTTTTACTGTAACTAAATATCATGAGGCGCAGGATTTTCTAAAATGTAAATATCTCGATAAGGGTGCATTTTTTGAAAATAAAACAAGTAGGTATGTATCCCTTTTTGTTTAAAAATAATGGTTGAATAAAAAATTTGCAATGAGACTATAAATGAACGAAGTACAAAAAAGTTATTTTGTTTAACCAAGATAGCTTACGTAGTACGTAGTTTACAGTAAGTGTTAATATTTGACCTCCAGTAATTAAGCAAAAGATTTCCGGTTATAGAATCTGCAGGAATAATATTACTGCCACCAGCACTTGGTAGTATAGAAAAGATGTTAGGCTGATGTCTGCCTGAGGGGCATTGACTTGGGGTAGGCAGCAAAAAGAGAAAAAAAAATTTTGACTTGACTACCACACGTATGAGCCCCAAAGTAAAGCGTGCGGCTAGCTCTGCGGGACCCCAGGGTTTAGGTACGACCAGCGTACTGCCTAGAGCAAATACAAAAGAATGTTCAAATATATTATAGTTTATTAAATGCAGAGTCGATATATGAGATATACATATATATTTTTGGGGTGCTTAGACATTTCCCTCCTCACACAGGAGCCGATACAGCAGTGCAAATCTTATGATTATTAAAACTTAGGCCACATTAACTACTTATTACTAAATTTGTCATATACTTAATACTTTCCCAGGTGTAGCTACAAGTGGTTTACATGTTAAAAAAAGGTGTTTATTTTATGAAGTAAAAAAATTGTTAAATGAGGCAAAAGATTAATAATAAATGGAACAAAGGTTATAAATAGCTGAAGGCCCAACTGCTTGCGTTCCAGGGGTTACGCTCCACAGGTTTCCCAATCGAGGTGGTGTTATGCAAAAAAAGTGCATCCGGAACCGGATCTTCCGTCTTTGGCCCAATCCGGAGTGCTAGGCCCAAAAGAAGAAATTCCGAGCGAGATCTCCGGTACTTAGCCCATGAGAAATCCCGAATTCTTGGCCCAAAAGGAGAATCCAGAGCCCAAAACAAGAATCTCGAGCCCAAGACAAGAACCCTAATGAGGAGGAAAATAATGTTGTAAATAATGTCTAACATTGTTTATGCTACAGGAACTGGGTTCGTTACCTATTTCCAAAGGGTCCTTATAATTCTGTTGCGACTTCCATATACAAATAACCAGGGACACCGACTCACAAAACGACACCACGATACACGTGTTAAAACCCAGATTTAAAATCAATTTACATAGAAGAATAGCAGTGCCTACAATGAACAATTTCAAGTGCCTAAAAGAAAATAATTGTGGCGTTGGGGCTGATTAATGAAGGTGTAGTGGTGGGCATGCCCCTTACCTAGACCATAAAATCCCACGAGGGTAAGTTACTCTCCATGTATAAACATCAAAATTCACCAAAAGCAACACACAATGGTGAAGAATAACTTCTGAAAGGCTATGTACATAAATCCCTTGCCGACAATCAAAAAGATTGGAGCTTAAAGTACAGTCAAAATGATACCAGGCACCTTTACCGGTGGTCAGCCGAAAAAAGAAAGATAGGAGCCGCACCCAAGAGAAAGAACGCTCTCCAAAAAAATAAATAGCTTCCGCCGACGCCATGTTCTCATAGCCGTGCAGGATTGATTTTCTTGCAGCTTGAAATAATATCTAGACCTTTGCTGGACAATCCAAAAGTTATTTAACAATGTCAATGGTGTCAATGAAATAATTACAAATATAAACAAACAAACTTGAAAGGATGACTGATGAAATAATTATTAACAATTACACAGAAATTCAGGCGCGTCCCTGGATAGCCACAGATACTACAGAATTTCACTCAGAGTGTTGGTAAGGTGAACAGAAACTGAAAGTCTCTAAGTGAAGTAGGCAAAACAACAATTCAATTTATAAATTATAGAGTTATAGTGATATAACCCCGAAACTACTCTGCGCGGAATAAACTTGTAACATTACCCACTCCTTGTTTTTACGTTTTTGTTATAATTATTTATTTATATTGGTATAATGAATACCAAAGTGTATTTGTGGTAATGTTAACGTGCTATCTATAGATTTTTTTAGGGTTAGGTGAAAGAACAGAGCATACTACTTCTTAGGCTGTCCACTAAACCTCGCCCAAATTAGCTGTTTATTATTATTTTTTAATTAAATCGTTTTATAATAATGGCCTTTATTATTATTATTATTATTATTATTCCGATACAGTACAAAATGCTCGTGTTGATGAAATAAAATAATGCTGTGCCTATAAACAATGTTGAACAATTTATTTGCAAATGCGAGGCGCGCTGTGAAATTATTATAAACTTTTGCTGCCACCTGACTGGGTTGCCAAGTCACAAGAAAAGAAACAAGAAATAACAATTGATTTAAGAAAAAAGTTGCACGCTAGGGGCAAAAGCACTTTTAGTAGACCGGTTTTGCTCTATTTTCATTCATATGTATGAAATAAATGTTTATTAACTTTTTAGTAATTATATCAAACAATATTAATCCGTGTATTCTTGCCTTTAGCGTCAGGAGCAGTAAGAAAATTATTGCCAAATTGCACGGCCACAAGCATAGCGTGGAGGCGAGCATAAAAAACATTTCTCAAACATATCTGTAATGACGACACACTACTCAAAAACTCACCAATGAATATCTCCCTACTCAATATGCACTAGTCGTAAAAATGTATAACTAGAAAATCTCCGCTGTCAGGTATAATATATAATAAAATACGGAGGCAAAGGTTGAAGCAGATAATAAAATTACATCTTATTGTTTGTTACTTACGTTTTCGTATCACCTGATTTGGTTAATCCATACATTGCAAGAAATTGCAATTTCATTTATAGTGACATATTTTTGTTTCATTGGGCGTCTCATGTAAAATCAATTCCATTTTTAATTTCCCATATACGCAGTATACAGGGTGTGCCAAAGTTCTGAATTTGGTCGATTACGGCTGTATTTGAAATGTTGGAAAGATATTGTCTATAGATTATTTTCTTGGTTTTCAATTCCGAATAACTAGAAAATATGTACAATTATACAGGGTATTCCGTTTTCGTTGGCCGGGCATCAACTTCGTTATTTTAAACGGAACACCCTATATTTTTTTCCTTTATCCAGTTACCCGTCTAATTATATTCATAACTCTATTAAGGTGGTAGGTACTTAAAATGAACTGTTTGCGAAATAAAAGAGATTTTTTGACAAAAAGTGAGGTTTACGGATAAGTTTTTGAGTACCTCTGATTTCATAGACAAGAGAGTTTTCAAAATTCTGCTTATACTGTTATGTTGGGCATATTAAGGGCTAGTAGGGTAGAAACGTTATTAACATTAATCTTATACAGAGTGCTGAAAAAATTGAGTTTATTTTTTCGCTAATAAAAAAGGCCGTAATTCAATTTTTTCAAATGGGACGTCTATTTTCAGTTCTGTCATCTAATGAAGTGTTAAATTATCTTTCCATTGATATATCACAGTAGGTATTTATCTTTAGGGGTTGCACAAATATTAACGTTAAATATCTGTCTGACTGATATTCACATAATTTTACATCACATCACATAAATATTTTAACTTGGGCGGTATGCCTTGATATTTGTCATGCAAACTCAACTTTTACGAGCTAGCACGACAATCTTCAAAGCCTACCGCTCATGTTGGCTGATGTAGAGAGAGAAGTGATACATCCGTTTATGCCACGTGTTGAGTTTGTCCGCTCCGCGCCGAGGCGATGGTGCGGACACCGTTATTAAATTGACATCGCTGCAAATTATATCTATCGTTGTTTATCTTAAAGCTTAGAATAAATCCATATCATTCATTCACATTGTAACCCGCTATGTATTTCTGGGCATGCCAGGAGTAGAACGTATTAGGTATTTGCACATTCTAGCTTGTCGTTAGTTTATGTTTGTCTATTGATTCGTCCAGTGAAGAAGTTTAGTGTTTCAAAATAAATATGAATTATTCGCGGGAAGAAATGGTTGACATGATTTTTATTCTGGAGGAGTGCTCAAGGAACAGCCTCTTAGCATCCCGAGTCTATAAAACCACATATCCTGAAAGGAGACACCCTTTAGAACCTGCATTTAGTAGTCTTAGAGACAGATCTATCGAAACTGGTGAAGTGCAGTACAAACCTCATGAAGTTCCAGCAAGAAAAATGACTGAGGAAAATGAATATCGGGTTATGATATCCTTAGTTGAACATCCTACCACCAGTACTAGAGAATTGAGCAATAATAATAATAATAGTAAGGCGGATCGTAAAGAAAAATAAATTCCATGCTTACAAAATTCAATTACATCAAGAATTACTTGAGGATGATTTTTTAAACAGGGTGAATTTTTGTGAATGGTCTAATTTGATGCTCGATAATGATCTCGATTTCATAAGATATTTGATGTTTTCTGATCAGGCTACATTTCACAAAAATGGTTGTGTCAATATACACAATTTTCATTATATTTCAGATGTGGATGCTCATTTATTAAGAACAGTTTCCCAGCAGAGGTGGTCATTAAATGTATGGGGTGCTGTAGTAGGGCCGATTGTTATTGGACCTCATTTCTTTAATGCATCTTTAAATGGAAGAATATATCGCGATTCTTTGGAAAATGAATTGCCGGTTCTCCTAGAAAACGTTCCTCTTGATATACGGCAAAAAATGTGGTTTCAACAAGATGGAGCTCCGCCTCATTTTGCAGCAAATATCAGAGAATGGTTAGATCGTAACTTCAATGATATGTGGATAGGGCGTGGTGCAGCAATAGCATGGCCTACAAGGTCGCCTGACCTGACTGGTATGGACTTTTTTTATGGGGCTCTGTAAAGGATATAGTTTATCGCGACACTCCTACCACTGTTGATGACATGAAAAGCAGGATCAGACGTGCCTTTGCATCCATTACTCCGCAGATGCTGCAAGTAATGCGTCATTCATTTAGGAAGAGGATTCAGATGTGTCTCGATCGAAATGGTGAACATTTTGAACATTTGTTAAAATAATTGTTTTTTTATTATGAGTAAATTCTTTATTACATACGTGCTGGTATTAATTTCAATTCTTTGTCCAACAATTCTAAGTAAAAAAATAATAATTCAGTTCAACATTTCAGAGGACTAATAATTCATTATAGAAAACTGCTTGTACTACTACACAATTAGTCTAATCCAGACAATTAACCTTAATATCTATGCAACCCCTAAAGATAAATACCTACTGTGATATATCAATGGAAAGATAATTTAACACTTCATTAGATGACAGAACTGAAAATAGTACGTCCCATGTGAAAAAATTGAATTACGGCCTTTTTTATTAGCGAAAGAATAAACTCAATTTTTTCAGCACTCTGTATAAGATTAATGTTAATAACTTTCTACCCTACTAGCCCTTAATATGCCCAATATAACAGTATAAGCAGAATTTTGAAAACTATCTTGTCTATGAAATCAGAGGTACTCAAAAACTTATCATAAACGGTTCATTTTAAGCCACCACCTTAATAGAGTTACGAATATAATTAGATGGGTAACTCGATAAAGGAAAAAAATATGTTCCATTTAAAATAACGAAGTTGATGCCCGGCCAACCAAAACGGAATACCTGTATAATTGTACATATTTTCTGGTTATTCAGAATTGAAAACCAAGAAAATAATCTATAGACAATATCTTTCCACCTTTTCAAATACAGCCGTAATCGACCAGAAATTCGATTTTGAGTTTTTGAAGGATTTACACGTTTTCAAGTCCTTGAACCAAAGACAGCCACACCTCAAGGCGAAATCGCAGAATCGATTCTAACTCAAATGTGGGGGGAGTAAACCCATAAAAACAGGACAAAAAATAGAAAATAATTTTTTTCCCTAAAACGTCTCTTAACGATTTTGATTAAATTTGACACATAAATAAGTACTACCTGAGTACCAGCATAATATGGCATAACCTGTTGCTCCCAGAAAATGCAGTGAGGGGTGCTATAGGGGGCGAGCTTTAAAGAACGACGATAATCCTCACGGTGTTTTAAATGGAAGATATCAATACAACTTTTCAATAAATATTTGGGCCGGAATTATAGGCAGTAAATTAATACTACCTTTTGATTAAATGGTCCAGCTTATTTAAATTTTGTACAAAATGACCTGTATCAATTTACAGACGATTTACCTTTTGCATTACGTCAAACACTGTGGTTTATGCAGGATGGTGCGTCATCTCATTATTCTCTAGAGGTTCGAGAATAGCTACACTCAACATTTAGAAATCGATGGATTGGAAGGGAGTGAGAAACCACAATTAAATGGCCCTCTCGGTCCCCAGATAGGAATCCATTGGACTTTTACTTTTGGGGCCACTTGAAAAATGGATTGTATGGCAATTTTAGGAAACGATTGCAAACGTCAAGGTCGTCATTTTGAACAAATGATTTAATATTTAAAAACAACAATTGTTGTCTTCATGTTTAAATTTTTTTACTGTTTAAATCCATCTTTTGTGTGTTTTGTGTTAGTTTTGGTAGTTTACTAATAAATTTGCTTTTCAATACTTTCATCTTTAATTTGTAATGTCTCGTGCAATTTATGAGCACCAAATGATCATATCAGTACGTAATATTGTCAAATTATAGTTTGACACTAGCCTACTGTTAGTATTTTACACTAATATAATTGTGTTCATCGCTTTTATTTGATCACTTAGGCAGATGTAATTAATTTTTTTTCTCAAAAGAGGTCGATTTTACGAAATTTTTTAAGAGATAAAAAAGTTTTTAAATGAATCATGTTTGTTTTTTAATTGAAAAAAAATAGTAGGCAGGAAGATATTTACAAAATTTCAAGAGGGGTAGTTAATTTCACCCCTTTGTGTACATACTAGGTGACTGAAATGATTTCGTTAGTTGCTTTTTGATCAGTAACCGAGAATTTCGTCTTTTTCCGATTACGTTGTTTTGAGATAGAAATTAAAAACCGTTTTTGGCACACCCTTAAGGGGTGTAACTAGACAGGAAAGGGTTATTTTGAAAATTTTTATATGAAGAACCCATCTTAATTTTCAACAGGGAATCTACAGTTAAATTTTTTGTACGTTATTACGGGACACCCTCTATATATTTCTTTCTTTTAATTGACGTAAGAGTCAACTATATAATATATTTACTTAATCAAATTAACAATTAACACTGAGCAATAAACTATCATTCGAAAGAATACTGAATCGGTTCATTTTGTCACTAATCGACTAATGCAACGTTTGAAAATATTTATGACCCCATGAGTTTGTCTACCTGATAAAATAGACCATGGTGCCGCTGTAAAAGATGTCTCACACTAGCTTTTTTGCTGTCTACTTACCAATGGGCATAGGGGGACGAGTGTAAGTAGGAGCGATCGGAGCGATCATGTTTCTTAATAAATTCAAATTGAAATTTGTCATCGGAAGTTTTAAGGGCTGTTTTGCTGTCCACGTGATACATGTTTCCAGGTGTAATGAAAATTACAACAAAACTCTTGACAGCAATGTTGGTGGTTATTTCTGGCTCCCAGATCCAACTCCAGGAAATTCCTAAAAAACGGGTCCCGCAGCTATGATGGTACGAGAAGCTTCTTTGTCGAAACTCAAAAATCGAGATATTGCTTCACCCTTTCCTGCCCAGTTACTGATTTTAAGTGACATAAGTAAAAACATCCATCTGACAATGTTTCTAAATTGAAATTTCTACTTGCTATATATTTAAATTGCATCAACGTTAAAATTAGCGTCGGTATCTGATTTTCTCCTGACAGACATTCTATTACCTTTAATAAAAATTTATACATATCCGTAACAAATCATTATTTGGCATATTTTTATCATTTTATCACCCAAACGTAAATAATCTCCGAGAGTATCACCTTTTATCTGAGAGACGTCAGACTTCTTCATAGATAACGATTATTTCTCAAACAAGATAAACGTCATATTTTGAAGATAGTTCGTCAGAATTTATTTATACGAAATATTAAAATGCGTATTCTTGAAAACTGCATGAAATATTGCAATAAATCAAGCAATATATTGTTACATTGAGGGCCAGATGCTCCAACGAAGTTCAATTCCAGTTCAACTTAAACCCGGTTCAAAATTCTTGACTACTATTGTTGCTACAATGGGCTCATTTAATGAGTTTTATTTAGTAGTTGTTACTTCTTGTGGATAAAGTATTAAAATTATGCGATATTGCAAATTTCAGATGAATCCGATAAATGGATTCGAGACGACTTTCAAAGGGCGTATTTGAAGCGTGGTGCAACTAACATCATGACGTCAGATAATAGTAATCGAAACGGTCGCGTAACACATCAACGGTCATGCGTTCCGCTTGAGAACGTCGAGTCTTTCTCAGTGTTCTGTGCATTAAATTGAATAATATATCTTTTATTGTTGTTTGTGGCAGACTCTTCGAATCTTCCAGAAATGGATTTATTAATGATAATGGATTTTTTTAACAATAAAAAATGTAGTGGTGAGAGGTAAGTGAATCCTCTCATATGGTCAATTGCTACTATACACCATAGATGTCTCCATGTGCGTATAGCGACTTGCAATTCTGCAAGTACTTGAGAGCGGCGACCTTTCAGTCCTAGGTGGACTTAACCTACTGTTATAATATATCATTTGCTGGGAACAACTACTCAGCGGGCAAATACCCCGACCTGCATTGAATTACACCTTACAAATCATGAAAGAATGATAGCCAATATCATTTGTCAATTCCCTGACCAGACATAGACCGGTTTCGAACTCATTACTTCTCATCAGTATGCCATGGGTCATGGAACAGACAAATGATAGTGGCCAACCTGCTAGTTTAATACAAACTATAGTAAATTGAGTAGTGGTGAGAGGTAAGTGAATCCTCTGATATGGTCAATTGCTATTATACACCATAGATGTCTCCATGTGTATATAGCGACTTGCAATTCTGCATGTACCTGAGAGCGGCGACCTTTCAATCCTAGGTGGACTTAACCTACTATTATAATATATGATTTGCAGGAAACAACTACTCAGCAGACAGAATTTCAAGTCGCTATACGCACATGGAGACATCTATGGTGTATAGTAGCAATTGACCATATGAGAGGATTCATTTACCTCTCACCACTACTCAATTTACTATAATTTGTACAAAACTAGCAGGTTAGCCACTATCATTTGTCTGTTCCTTGACCTATGGCATACTGATGAGAACTAACGAGTTCGAAACCGGTCTATATTAATAAATGATACTGGCTACCATTCTTTCATGAATTGTAAGGTGTAATTCAATGCAGGTCGGGGTATTTGCCCGCTGAGTAGATATTTCCTGCAAATCATATATTATAATCAAAAATGTGTGACACAACATCAGGTCCCATTTTTATATGAACATTGTCCATTAATTTATAATACATGTAGTTTTACACGTCTTTTTCGAGCTAAAAATAAAATAGTATTTTAGATTTTTCTCATTGCTAGCCTTAAAGAATTTTATAAAATCTTGAATAAAAGGGGTATTATTAACTTAAGGGATATGTTTTAATAACAGTGTATAAAACGACCACATAAAATTTGCAATTTTCCCCTACAATCAAAATTTAATAATTATTTAAAATATATTTGCGTTAATAATAGCTCGGTGTTGAAATATGAAGTAGCGTATTTCTCACATATTTTTAAACCAAAATGAAAAAACTTATAAAAATTGCTAGTATTAAAAATATATTTTACGTTTAAATTTCAAAAATACTGTGTTTAATAATAAATAAATTAACATACAGATACTTATATTGATTATATTGAAATGGTCTTCACAAACAAAGTATGTTGATTTAGTAGTAAGCATTTTCTCTCTTTTCATAGTTTGTTGCCATTTCCTTCGCATTTTTAAATCTCTAGGAACGGTAATAAATGTTTTAGTAGGTGTTGTTACCGTAGTGCTTTGAAATCTGCTTTCCAGATCATTTATAACATAATCCAGTAGTGGGATAAATAGGGAAATTCAGTAAGAATCTCCAGGAGGAGAATTTAAGGATAAGTTAGGGTCGGGACGATTTTCCATTTTATTGGTAAATCTAGATAGAGTTAATTCAACATTAAGTTCTTTCAACATGTTTTGAATTTCCATCAATATAGCACTGAAACATTCCGAAGCAGATTCTCTTTTATTTTTAAGGGCTGAAAGAGTATAAGATATTATTGCATTCTCTGTTTATTGTATGTGAGCTTACGAGGTTCTTGTGTATCGCGACGTAAATAGAGTACTAGAAATTTAGACTTTAAAAGTACTATATGAACAACAATTGCACCAATTTCATTACCGAAAAACTCAAAAATTATTATCTGAGGATATGCCAGTAAGAGTTGATTTTTGCGAACTGTTGCTTGAACGACAGATTTTGTAAGTAAATATTAATGACGAGGCTACATTCATACGACAAGGCATGTTTAATACTCGAAATATGCATTTTTGGACTGAGGAAAATCCTAACGCAATAATACAAACCCATTTTCAACATGCCTTCGAAATAAATGTACGGGCAGTAACTCTAGAGAATCAGTTAGTTGCAAAACATATATTTCCTGGTAATTTAAATGGCGACATGTATTATGATTTTTTGGAGAACACCTTGCATGAAATTTTAGGGTATATTTTATTGCGAGGGAGAAGGAATATGTTTTTTATACTTGACATGACGGCGCAACCAGTGGTGTATCCACAGGGGTTCCACGGAACCCGCGCCCGGAAGCTTTAAGGGCCCGGGACATGCCCTCTTAAACTTTAACACCTTGCTCTTTGCAAAACCAAAGTCAAGTCAAATTAATCAGAAAATAAAAAAATGTAATTAAAACTTAGTGCACACATCTATGCATTTTTTTCCTGAGTTTAGTTATACTTTGACATGTGCCGCGTTGTGCCATTGCGTATTCGTACCTAATATGTGGTACCTACGTGCATGGAGACTAGAGAGTGAACACGGAGACGCCTCTATAGTTGGTATTTTGGCTCCAAATTGGGTGCTATGAACACGCACCCCAATAAGAGCTAAGAGCTTAATAGAAATCTTTGAGGAGTTACGTTCACTTAATTTGTAGAACAATGAAGTTTTGGGGGGATTGCACTTAAAAAGGTTGGAACGGGATAAATGTCTTATCCTGTATAAGCCCCTGCTGATTGCTTGAGTGGTTTCTGTTGATTTCTAACGTTCAATTGACTTTAAACTGAATTTGATTCTTTTTTGTCAGGTGATTTTCCAACACCCTGTATATAATTTATAGGATAGAACAATTCTGTGTGCAAGAATTAAGCTGAAGCACTTTTTGATTAATTGAGAAATTTTAATTAGGACAACCAGCTAATTTGGAGCGCCCTCTATAGAGCTGTTGTAGATTAAAGCAATCGGTTTTAGAAAGAATTATATTTATTATTTAAAATAAAATTAAAGTATTATTTTTTTTACAGTTACTAGATTGTAACTTTTTGACAACGAATAAAATCCGGCTTAGGAGATTTAATTCGGTGGTGGATTTTTTTGAAAAAATTCACTTAATATTAGGTGCGCTGTGGCAGATTAAATTAATTAAAAAAAGTCTTTTTGACTAGGTTCCGGCCTAGGAACTAGCACGAGCACACTGGCGAGATGCAGAATTGCTAACTTCAGGTACCGACACTGACTTGCCTAAAGTGTGTTGAGCTCGGTCTTTTATACTGTTTCTTATCGTTTCGTCTGACTTGCCCTGTGAGTTTTGCACGAATGTTTTTACACCCATTATATTCTAGAAAGTTGGATCCCGACATTCCGCGTTCCGTGTTGCATCATTTTGCAAAAAGTGGAAATTTGGAAATGAAAATTATACGATTGTTTGGGCAGTAGAAAGGGAAGTTAATTGATACTTAAATGAAATTAGGATCTGTTTTGGTTTAAGAGATAGCGCGAAGAAGAAGTTGAATATGTTGAACTGTCCTCGTATGGTCATACTTTACGCACGCACGTAATATGGTCTTAAGTTGAGAATAGAAGATGAGTTGTGGAAAATTTATGGATACGAATTTAGGAGTTATACTGGAGGTACGAAAAATATGTTGGGTTTCGAATGGTATTATACGGGGCCTGTATTTTTTAGGTGAGTGGTTTAGAAATATTATGTGTTAGAATTGATGAATGGAATAATGTAACGTTTTTTTTCTTTTTTGTTTTTTTAGGTTGTTTTGAAATTATCGATGGTTCGTGAATTTTTTCAGATTTTTTTGTGACTTAATTGTGATTTTTGGTTGAAATGAAATTGAAAGTTACTTTTTTTATCGGAGTTTGTCCTTTTGGACCGAAAGATTGAATTTTTTGGCTAATTTTGACATTTTGCGGTTTGTATTTCTTTATAGGGAATGGTATGTACTACAACATATTCGTATGTAGTATGTGATGCCTATGTGCAGACTAGAGAGAAGCAGTCTAATCATCGCCCGCCGTAGTAGGGACCGCGTGTCCCAAAAATCGATGACGGTAAAGGTTCTACAAAACGCCACGCGTTATTAGGAATCCTTATTATCCTTACTTTTTGAACAACGGATCATGCATGGAGATTGGTATCCTTCTCTTTAGTCTCGCTACTTGCTTTTTGATTTTAACAATATCAGCCACAGTATCAGCAGCCGAACGCAGCTTTTCTACATTAAATATAATTAAAACATACTTATGGAATACTATGAATCAAGAAAGATGATCAAATTTAGCGTTAATTTCGATTGGAAACTCAATAGCACGAAATTTGTCTGATTTAGTAACTAATTTTGTTAATGCTAAAGCAAGGAAAAAATCATTTGCTTAGTTAAGTTTTTTTTGTGTCTATGAAAAATGTTGTTTTAATTTATTTCTGGTTGCCGTTAACTTGTATACGAATATTTTATATCATTTTACGTAAATAGACTGTTATTAAATAATTAATATTGACGAGTGGGCTTTTGGTCAAACTCAGAATTCTAGAAAATACATATACTATCCAATTGATATTTAAAAAAATTCCTTTTTCTGAGTACATTGGATTTGTCATTATATCCAATTGTTGTAGAGCTCTGAGGAAGACTTGATATAATAAAGTCGAAACGTTAGCTAATGAACTGATTGAGTTTTTAACCCTGTCCTACCCCGGCGATTTGCTTCAAGATTATAAAAGACTATACCATTATTTTTGGATGTCTCAGCCGCAGAAATATCCGGAGATAATTTTGGACCACTCTGTATACTTCTTTACTATATCCGCAAATATTTTCTCTTGTATAATTCCCACCACGTGTTTGGTTTTTACTTGGGGCTAGTGTATGTGAATAAATAAATAAACAAATAAATAAAAAATAAAATTTTATTTTTTGTGTAAACAATAATATCTTTTTTGGTTTCTTTCACGGACACAATCATTATGGTAAGTACGAAATTTTCATTCTTCAAATATTTTTATTTTTATGTAATCATATTACATTTCAAATTCAAGGTTTACAGTTTTTCAATATCTAACCAAATATCTCCTTTGGCAACAGGAAAGAATGAATTGGTAGCCATCTTGAGGGGAACCTGGGTCTTCTTGTTCACTTTGACTCTGAAGTTTCTCAAAAGGGATGTCAATCCGACTTTTGTCTGCATTATTCCAAATCTTTCACCTGAAATCACAGGAATATTATCAGTATCGATGAATAGAGTTGTAATAATTTATTTTCAGTATCTGAAGTTTCTCTGTTTCCTCAAACACCAAAACACTTTTCAATGTGTGTTTCTCTAACTTCATTGGCATCGTCTGGTGTAATTGAAATACTTCAGATGATTCAGCATTGCTGACGAAATCCGCTCCAAGTAGACTATTTAAGCATTTTGGTGTTTGTAGGAACTATTCGGAGGTAGTGCCACATCACACAAGTCGTAATCCTTTCCAGAACTGCATTTTCTCGGCTTTTTTAACTCAATTTGTCTGCCAAATTAATCGCTAACTAATATTTACCTATGCATATCCTTGGGCCTTCTCCAAAAGGTATATGGGCATAATGAGGTATTTGCGCTTTATTTTCCTCGGTGAACCTTTCTGGATCGAAGACCGTCGGATTCTTGTAATACTCTTCATCGTACTGGATTCCCTGTATTGGAATCATAACTCTAGTGCCCTTTTCAATGACAATATCTTCATCAGGAAGTTTGTAATCCTCAACGCATACTCTTGTCACGAACGGTACTGGAGGGTACAATCGTAGAGTTTCTGAAGAAGAAAAAGGCAATTATGTTTTCTGACAGTAAAAGAATCGATTTAGATTACAATTTCACAATAAAAAGATTGTAAGTAATCAAGAATATTGTCATTGACTTAAAAATGGACCTAAATCTTTCAGAGCTAACCTTAAGTAATTGTAAATGAAGTAAAAGGAAATTATGTTTGGATTGAAATTAAAATTAGTAATAAATTATATTAACTTGTAACAATACAGGGTGTCTCACCGGGAATTGAATCGATCGATATAGAGAAAGGTACGCATCAGAAAATTTTGAAACTTAGATAATTACTAATGTCGGTGTGGCCAATAAAACTAAAATAATTACAAGCAGCTGACACTTCCGCTTATACCGGAAGTCGATACCAACTTGCTTATTTCAAATGGAATACCCTATATATTTTAAGGTTTTCAAAAAGTGCATAAAATTCTGAGTCGAAAATATGTAGCATATCCTATACCTAAACCTAGCCCTTTCAGAGGTATTTGACATTTTATAGAAAATTTGACAGGTGCAACGGTTTGCAAGCACCGTTATAACTTTCTTCGTGTAAAAGATACTCATTTGCTACTTGTCACGTAAAAGGAACACAAGGAGAACCACGTTCTACAACTGAAATAAATTCAATAAGATCATACCAAGTGTTCCGTTTTTCGCTTTACATTTCGTCAACTTCAAACCGCGAAAACTTGTTTAGGTCAAATAGAACACCCTGTATTTTTTTAAGTCAAGTTATGTAGAATTGAATACCCTTTTTTCTGATATTAGCATTGTGGGGGTTAAAGTTGCAACTTTTTGAAATATTTGCGATTTTATTAGAAATTCATGAATTGTTGTAATCATTTCATCAAAATAGCCGTGATTAGAAACAATCAGTCATTATCTTATGTCAAAAAATGCCAGCACGTTTAAATTATACCAACGAAAACTTTTTAAATTTGTTTATTATTTATGGAGAATGTGATAAAGTAATATCAAGAACTTTCAGCACATTTGCTACTCGATATCCACAAAAACGCAAAATAACACTAACACTGTAACATGCGTATTAATCGAATTGAAGATATGCCATGAACTAAAATAGCAGATATTAGATCAATTTAAAATATTATTTCATTTTAATTTAATAATTGCTCAAAATTCCGCCCTCGAACCTCGACACATTTTTCACACCTTCGGATTAGTTCCTCATGGGTAGCTCTTCTAATTGAATCCTGTTATATGTTTTGAAATGCATTTCTTACTCTTTGCATACAATCTTCAATGGTTGTTATTGGCAATCCATTGATCATAAAAAATTTCTTGTAAATAATTATTAAATAAATATGCGTTATGTGGGGGAGCACCGTCGTGCTGATAAAAAATGTTTCTATGTTCGGCGAGAGGTAAATTTTCTAAATAGTTATTATTCAAATTTTGTAAGATGTTCAGATATCTTTCACCTAAAAAAAAAAATAAATAAAAATTTACCTATACATATTAGCAGAAGAGAAAATTTAATTTACCGTTTAAATTTTCCTGATAAAATTGTAATGCTACTACCACTCTATCGTTTCTTATGGCACAGTAAACATTGAACTACCAACTTTCCTGAAAGTTTCGCTCTCTGAACATATGAGGATTTGAGTCACTCCAATAATACGAATTGTGTCTATTAAAAACTCCATTTTTAGTAAATTTTGCTTCATCTGTCCATATAATATTTCCCAAATAAGAATCGTGACCCTCAGACCTTATTAGAATAAACTCACAAAAATTCTGTCTTCTTAGGAACTCTGTTTCTTATAATCCTTGAACCATATGGAATGAAAACGGGTGAAACTTATGTTTTAATAAGATTCTGTGACTTGAATCCTTGCATAGTCCCGATTCCAGAACAGCTTGTCTTAATAACATCCTTGGAAATGCATGAAAATATCCCAGACTGATATTTCAATGTTTTCGTCATCAACAATGGGCTTTCTTCTTTGCATTTTTGGTTTGACAGAGCCATAATTTTTAAAATTTTCCAGTATGCGTTTTACAGTGTTTGGTGAGGGTTTTCCTTTTTTCTGGATATCGAGTAGCAAATGTGCTGCAAGTTCTTGATATTACTTTATCACATTCTCCATAAATAATAAACAAATTTAAAAAGGTTTCGTGGGTGTAATTTAAACGCGATGGCATTTTTTGACATAAGATAATGACTGATTGTTTCTAATCATGGCTATTTTGATGAAATGATTACAACAATTCATGAATTTCTAATAAAATCGCAAATATTTCAAAAAGTTGCAACTTTAACCCCCACAATGCTAATATCAGAAAAAAGGGAATTCAATTTTACACAACTTGACGTAAAAAAATACAGGATTTTCCATTTGACCTAAACAAGTTTTCGCGGTTTGAAGTTGACAAAATGTAACGCGAAAAACGGAACACTTGGTATGATATTATTGAATTTATTTCAGTTGTAGAACGTAGTTTTCCTTGTGTTCTTCTTATGCGACAAGAAGCAAATGAGGATCATTTACACGAAGAAAGTTATAACGGTTCTTGCAAACCGTTGCACCTGTCAAATTTTCAATAAAATGTCAAATATCTCTGAAACGGCTAGGTTTAGGTATAGGATATGCTACATATTTTCGACTCAGAATTTTATGCTCTTTTCGAAAACCCTAAAACATATAGGATGTTCTATTTGAACTAAGCAAGTTGGTATCGACTTCCGGTATAAGCGAAGTGCCAGCTGCTTGTAATTATTTTAGTTGGATTGGCCACACCGACATTAGTAATTATCTAGATTTTCAAAATTTTCTGAAGCGTACTTTTCTCTATATCGATCGATTCAGTTCCTGGTGAGACACTCTGTATATCACCCCCATATAAACAAATGATAAACTATTTTTTGAATATTTTGAAAATGTTGTAAATGATATTGAATGTAAAGGAACAGTTATAATGGCTAGTAATTTAATTATTGATTATCTAAAGATGTATTTCATGGAAAAAAAATTAAAGGTATTATGCATAGTGAGCCACGGTGAGTGTAGTATTAAAAGTATATGGAGAACGGATCAACCAGTTGCGATATCAATTTATTATATTTGCATGGCAGAAAGTCTATCTATCTATCTATCTATCTATCTACCCATCTATTTTATTTCGTAACTCTCACTATTTTACCTATGAAAACAAATCAAGCAACATTTATATGCAGACGTTCCTTACCATCAATAACCTGTTTCATATACTTCAGATCACTAAGAGAATCGTAAGTGATTTTATTATCGTGTTTGGCTAAAACTGTTTTGATTTCCTCTCTAACTTTTTCCTGCAAATCTTGGTGACTCGCCAACTCGTACAAAGCAAACGTCATGGTCGTGGAGCTTGTCTCGAACCCAGCAATGAAGAACACAAAGCTTTGAGCTGCCATCTCGTTCATCGTCAAGGTAGTCCCATCACCTAAGAATATGAACAAGTAAGTACCTAAAGTTATCTATTTTTCTATGCCGGCTTTAGTATCTCTGTTAATTGTCATGTGCATACCTTTGTGTTCATTTTTTTCGACATTGTTGTTATTCTTGATATCAATGAGCAATTGTAAGAAGTCCTTTCTGACATGATTTCCCTTCTCCCTATAGGAAACTGTATCCTCCACAACTTTTTGGAAGAAGTCGGTGGCGTCCTTTGGAAAGAAGCGAATGCCAAGTGCTCGACTAATATTCGGAAAACTCGAAGAGAATTGCAACTTCAGGTTTCGAAGTTTACCTCCCACGAAAAGAGTACCAGTATATTTTCTAAATAGGGAGTCGGGCTCTTTGAAACTGTTGCAGTCGATCCCGAATGCACAAGATCCAATAACGTCGGTGGAAAAGGAAGCTGTAATGAATTTAAATTGTCACAACATGTTAATGTTTAAATAATATTCCGATAAAATATGAAAAAGGATTGAGAGGAAAAGTAAAGTAAATAATAATAATAATAATAATAATAATAATAATAATAATAATAAGCAGGAGGGGCTGACTTCCATCTATCAAGCCTTTGGTGAGTAGCGCCACCACTTACTCCAGCTGGGGTGCAAAACCGAACCGGCAGCCCTAGTGCACCCGGGAGGGGAAAGCGTCTTCCCCTCTGGTGTCGGTCGTGGGTCTGCTGGGCTAACCACCCACAGACCCTAAACTTTGGTTCCGGCAGGCCGAAGACAGGGCCCCCACGATCGACCCCGTGCGGATAGGGGTCAAGGGCAAGGTGGTGGGGCCCAACCGGACGGACCGCCCGTTGACGAAATTGGCAATGTCCAAGGACGCTTTGAGTGGACAGATGAACTGAGAGATGAACTTCTGCATTGCTATGAAAGCAGTGAGCCCGCGCGGAGGGGATACATGGCGCGGATGCATGCTCTGTGGTGTGAGAGGCTACCAGAGCATAGCGCCTTCACGCCACAAAATCTGCGTGACTATGTATCCCACCTTCGTAGTAGGGGCTACGTGAGGGCTGCTCCTGGACCGGTGAATGAGGTGGCCGAAGAGCCGCCACAATCACCGGTTGAGGACGTAGCACTCCTCGTTCCGCCAATACCAGAGGGCCTCAGTACCAGAAGGGGGTTACACCATCTGAAAACCCCCGGGCCACAAGACCTGGCCAGAGTGGACGCTGAACTTCGTACAGCGCTACCAGAAGAGGCTGACATCTGGCACATAAATTGTGCCGTGTATGCCGCTGCTCAACGCTCTTCTCAGGTGGAGAGGCGAAATACCTCTTCCCCACAGGAGAGAGCGCAGCGGCGCATACAAAAGATGGAAGCCAAGATCCGGTCGGCGAGGCAACACGCATCCCGTATCCAATGTGTGATGGACTATATGGCGGCCAACAGGCCGTTCACGCCTAAAGTGCGTCGATTAGCCGCCAACCTAAGACGCGTCCATCACACACTCAATGAGGCAGTGCTGCGAACCACCAAACAGCACTGTCTCGACAGGATACGGATGCTAGTGACTTGTAAAAAATCACTAGTGAGGCGGGCGAGAGGGCTTGCGGAAAATAAACTGTTCCGCGAGAAGCCCTCGCGCCTTTTCCAACCGCCTCCGCGTGTTGTAGACAATCCGCCGACTGCAGATCAGGTGGAGAACTTCTGGAAAACGCTATACGAGGAGAGGCTTCCACTCAACCGAGATTCTCCTGCCCTTGCACACTTTGAAGCCTTTTGTCAAAGGCTTCAGCAACCACAGGAAGTGTGCGAACCAATAACCCCAGAAGAGGTTCGTAGGGCTCTTGAGGGCTCTAAGAACTTTGCTGCTCCAGGTCCCGATGGGATAAATAACTTTTGGTGGAAAAAGTTATCGAGCACCCACCACCATTTGGCCAGAATTTTTAATTCCTGGTTAAATGGGGAGCAGCAAATCCCTTCTTGGGTTGTTGAGGGGCGGACAGTGCTGATCCCCAAGAACGGAGATTTGTCCAACCCAAAGAACTACAGACCGATAACCTGTCTAAACGCATGCTACAAGGTGTTTACACGCATTTTGTACATGCGGGTGCTCCACGCAGTTGAACCGGTTTACGAACGGATATATGAGCAACGAGGGTCGAAGAGAGGTGTCGCTGGCTGCAAGGAAAACCTGCTGATCGACAGATGTGTCACGCAGGACTCCATGCAGTATAAGCGGAACCTCTCTATGGCCTGGATCGACTACCGCAAGGCATTTGACATGACATCGCATGAGCTCATTGTTCACTTGCTCCGATGTCTTGTGGTACCAGGCCCCGTAGTGAGATGTATTGAAGAACTGATGCCGCTCTGGAGGACTCGTTTTACCATAACATCGGGTAACGATAGAGTCCAAACAGAGTCGGTAACATTCAGAAGAGGAGTATTTCAGGGAGATTCCCTCAGCCCCCTTCTCTTTTGCATCTCACTACTGCCATTATCCGTCTCGCTCCGGAAAACCCGTGGCTACAACTGCGGTACCCCCGGCGACAGGAGGCATAAGGTCACCCATCTTAAACTTTATGCCTCTGGAGAGAGGGATCTCCAGCAGTCCCTTAGGGTGGTACAGGAGTACACGCAGGCTGTCGGTATGCAGTTCGGGTTGGACAAATGCGCACTGATCCATCTCAAGAGAGGGCGATGCGGTGACTACGGAGAGGACGCGCAGCTCGTGGACGGAAGCATCTTACACCATCTAGATGCCGGAGAGTCGTACACTTACTTGGGTGTCGAGCAACGCTCCACCCAAGAAGTGAGTGTAGTGAAAAACGCTCTCCGCGGCAAGTATCAGCACCTACTCCGACAGATCTGGTCTTCAGAACTGTCGGGGAAGAACAAGGTGTCTGCTACAAATATGCTTGCCGTTCCGATCCTTCTCTACTCTTTCGGAGTAGTGAAGTGGACTAGAGAAGAGCTGCGTCAACTCGATGTAGTAACCCGCAAGAAGATGCATCTCAATAGGAGCTTGCATCCTAAATCGTCCGTTCCACGGTTATATCTCCCACGACATCGGGGAGGCCGTGGACTCTTGAGCTTGGAGAGTCTCCATAGCAGGATGGTTCTGGATGGAGCATGTCAGGTCATCAGGAGTTCGGATCCCCTCCTCTGCATGGTCCGAGACCATGAAAATGCAGAGGTAGGAGCTTTTCTCTTTAAGGCAGCACGCAGAGCAGCCGATGAACTTGGTCTCATCTTCGACGTCGAGCGGGTAAACCCCGACTCTGTCACCGAGTTGGAACCCGTTCGACTAAAAGCCCACATTAGAGCTGCAGAACACAACATCCTTCTGCAGCTCCATAAGGATAAGCCATTGCACGGGATCTTCTATAAAAATATAGAAGACCTCGGCTTATCCGAAAGGCTGACCTTCGCCTTCTTAAGGTCAGCTGGGCTGAAGTCTGAGACCGAGGGATTCATAATGGCTTGCCAGGATGGTGTATTTAACACTCTCGTCTATCGACGTCGTGTCATGGGTATGGAGGTCCCTGATGTCAGCTGCAGGGCCTGCCGCAGGGCGCCGGAGACTGTAATGCACTTACTGTCGGCTTGCCCGACTTACGCAGTCTCGGCCTATATTCATAGACACAACGCAGCATTACGAGTGCTTTACTATCATCTAAGGCACTCGTATGGGATAGACGAAACACCAGTGCTGCCTTACGTTCCGGGGGATATTGAGTCCGTTGTGGGGAATGAGAAGTGCCTAATTTATTGGAACTACTCGTTTCCCACCGTCAGGCAAATACAAGCCAACAAGCCTGACATAGTACTCCTCGACCACCAACTCAAGACAATGTATGTCGTGGAATTCTCAGCTCCCGCTGAGAGCAACATTGTCTTGAAAGAGGAGGAAAAACGGACAAAATATCGAGATTTGCTCTTCGAACTCCGCAGGCTTTATCCAGGCCATTCTGTTAAAATAGTGGTACTGATTATAGGAGCCCTCGGTGGAATGAGACAGACGCTGCTTTCAGAACTAAAGATCATACCGGCATGCCGAGATTCGGCAGAGATCTTAGCCGGCAGAATGCAGAAGGCTGTCATCCTCGGTTCATTACGTCTACTCAGGGCACACGATTCGCGGACCCGGTAGTCACTCACCCCACGGGCGTGGGGAGTGGCTATTGGTATTACCAGCTCCCCTCTGTGAGGGTCGGAGCCACAGAGTAGGGTGACTGGTTTTTTGTAAAAAAAAAAAAAAAAAAAAAAAAAAAAAAAAAAAAAAAAAAAAAAAAATAATAATAATACTTTTTGGTAAGCAGGAGGGGCTGACTTCCATCTATCAAGCCTTTGGTGAGTAGCGCCACCACTTACTCCAGCTGGGGTGCAAAACCGAACCGGCAGCCCTAGTGCACCCGGGAGGGGAAAGCGTCTTCCCCTCTGGTGTCGGTCGTGGGTCTGCTGGGCTAACCACCTACAGACCCTAAACTTTGGTTCCGGCAGGCCGAAGACAGGGCCCCCACGATCGACCCCGTGCGGATAGGGGTCAAGGGCAAGGTGGTGGGGCCCAACCGGACGGACCGCCCGTTGACGAAATTGGCAATGTCCAAGGACGCTTTGAGTGGACAGATGAACTGAGGGATGAACTTCTGCATTGCTATGAAAGCAGTGAGCCCGCGCGGAGGGGATACATGGCGCGGATGCATGCTCTGTGGTGTGAGAGGCTACCAGAGCATAGCGCCTTCACGCCACAAAATCTGCGTGACTATGTATCCCACCTTCGTAGTAGGGGCTACGTGAGGGCTGCTCCTGGACCGGTGAATGAGGTGGCCGAAGAGCCGCCACAATCACCGGTTGAGGACGTAGCACTCCTCGTTCCGCCAATACCAGAGGGCCTCAGTACCAGAAGGGGGTTACACCATCTGAAAACCCCCGGGCCACAAGACCTGGCCAGAGTGGACGCTGAACTTCGTACAGCGCTACCAGAAGAGGCTGACATCTGGCACATAAATTGTGCCGTGTATGCCGCTGCTCAACGCTCTTCTCAGGTGGAGAGGCGAAATACCTCTTCCCCACAGGAGAGAGCGCAGCGGCGCATACAAAAGATGGAAGCCAAGATCCGGTCGGCGAGGCAACACGCATCCCGTATCCAATGTGTGATGGACTATATGGCGGCCAACAGGCCGTTCACGCCTAAAGTGCGTCGATTAGCCGCCAACCTAAGATGCGTCCATCACACACTCAATGAGGCAGTGCTGCAAACCATCAAACAGCACTGTCTCGACAGGATACGGATGCTAGTGACTTGTAAAAAATCACTAGTGAGGCGGGCGAGAGGGCTTGCGGAAAATAAACTGTTCCGCGAGAAGCCCTCGCGCCTTTTCCAACCGCCTCCGCGTGTTGTAGACAATCCGCCGACTGCAGATCAGGTGGAGAACTTCTGGAAAACGCTATACGAGGAGAGGCTTCCACTCAACCGAGATTCTCCTGCCCTTGCACACTTTGAAGCCTTTTGTCAAAGGCTTCAGCAACCACAGGAAGTGTGCGAACCAATAACCCCAGAAGAGGTTCGTAGGGCTCTTGAGGGCTCTAAGAACTTTGCTGCTCCAGGTCCCGATGGGATAAATAACTTTTGGTGGAAAAAGTTATCGAGCACCCACCACCATTTGGCCAGAATTTTTAATTCCTGGCTAAATGGGGAGCAGCAAATCCCTTCTTGGGTTGTTGAGGGGCGGACAGTGCTGATCCCCAAGAACGGAGATTTGTCCAACCCAAAGAACTACAGACCGATAACCTGTCTAAACGCATGTTACAAGGTGTTTACACGCATTTTGTACATGCGGGTGCTCCGCGCAGTCGAACCGGTGTACGAACGGATATATGAGCAACGAGGGTCGAAGAGAGGTGTCGCTGGCTGCAAGGAGAACCTGCTGATCGATAGATGTATCACGCAGGACTCCATGCAGTATAAGCGGAACCTCTCTATGGCCTGGATCGACTACCGCAAGGCATTTGACATGACATCACATGAGCTCATTGTTCACTTGCTCCGATGTCTTGTGGTACCCGGTCCCGTAGTGAGATGTATTGAAGAACTGATGCCGCTCTGGAGGACTCGCTTTACCATAACATCGGGTAACGATAGAGTCCAAACAGAGTCGGTGACATTCAGAAGAGGAGTATTTCAGGGAGATTCCCTCAGCCCCCTTCTGTTTTGCATCTCACTACTGCCATTATCCGTCTCGCTCCGGAAAAACCGTGGCTACAACTGCGGTACCCCCGGCGACAGGAGGCATAAGGTCACCCATCTATTTTATATGGATGACCTTAAACTTTATGCCTCTGGAGAGAGGGATCTCCAACAGTCCCTTAGGGTGGTACAGGAGTACACGCAGGCTGTCGGTATGCAGTTCGGGTTGGACAAATGCGCACTGATCCATCTCAAGAGAGGACGATGCGGTGACTATGGAGAGGACGCGCAGCTCGTGGACGGAAGCATCTTACACCATCTAGATGCCGGAGAGTCGTACACTTACTTGGGTGTCGAGCAACGCTCCACCCAAGAAGTGAATGTAGTGAAAAACGCTCTCCGCGGCAAGTATCAGCACCTACTCCGACAGATCTGGTCTTCAGAACTGTCGGGGAAGAACAAGGTGTCTGCTACAAATATGCTTGCCGTTCCGATCCTTCTCTACTCTTTCGGAGTAGTGAAGTGGACTAGAGAAGAGCTGCGTCAACTCGATGTAGTAACCCGCAAGAAGATGCATCTCAATAGGAGCTTGCATCCTAAATCGTCCGTTCCACGGTTATATCTCCCACGACATCGGGGAGGCCGTGGACTTTTGAGCTTGGAGAGTCTCCATAGCAGGATGGTTCTGGATGGAGCATGTAAGGTCATCAGGAGTTCGGATCCCCTCCTCTGCATGGTCCGAGACCATGAAAATGCAGAGGTAGGAGCTTTTCTCTTTAAGGCAGCACGGAGAGCAGCCGATGAACTTGGTCTCATCTTCGACGTCGAGCGGGTAAACCCCGACTCTGTCACCGAGTTGGAACCCGTTCGACTAAAAGCCCACATTAGAGCTGCAGAACACAACATCCTTCTGCAGCTCCATAAGGATAAGCCATTGCACGGGGTCTTCTATAAAAATATAGAAGACCTCGGCTTATCCGAAAGGCTGACCTTCGCCTTCTTAAGGTCAGCTGGGCTGAAGTCTGAGACCGAGGGATTCATAATGGCTTGCCAGGATGGTGTATTTAACACTCTCGTCTATCGACGTCGTGTCATGGGTATGGAGGTCCCTGATATCAGCTGCAGGGCCTGCCGCAGGGCGCCGGAGACTGTAATGCACTTACTGTCGGCTTGCCCGACATACGCAGTCTCGGCCTATATTCATAGACACAACGCAGCATTACGAGTGCTTTACTATCATCTAAGGCACTCGTATGGGATAGACGAAACACCAGTGCTGCCTTACGTTCCGGGGGATATTGAGTCCGTTGTGGGGAATGAGAAGTGCCTAATTTATTGGAACTACTCGTTTCCCACCGTCAGGCAAATACAAGCCAACAAGCCTGACATAGTACTCCTCGACCACCAACTCAAGACAATGTATGTCGTGGAATTCTCAGCTCCCGCTGAGAGCAACATTGTCTTGAAAGAGGAGGAAAAACGGACAAAATATCGAGATTTGCTCTTCGAACTCCGCAGGCTTTATCCAGGCCATTCTGTTAAAATAGTGGTACTGATTATAGGAGCCCTCGGTGGAATGAGGCAGACGCTGCTTTCAGAATTAAAGATCATACCGGCATGCCGAGATTCGGCAGAGATCTTAGCCGGCAGAATGCAGAAGGCTGTCATCCTCGGTTCATTACGTCTACTCAGGGCACATGATTCACGGACCCGGTAGTCACTCACCCCACGGGCGTGGGGAGTGGCTACTGGTATTACCAGCTCCCCTCTGTGAGGGTCGGAGCCACAGAGTAAGGTGACTGGTTTTTTGTAAAAAAAAAAAAAAAAAAAAAAAAAAAAAATACTTTGAAGCCTTTTGTCAAAGGCTTCAGCAACCACAGGAAGTGTGCGAACCAATAACCCCAGAAGAGGTTCGTAGGGCTCTTGATGGCTCTAAGAACTTTGCTGCTCCAGGTCCCGATGGGATAAATAACTTTTGGTGGAAAAAGTTATCGAGCACCCACCACCATTTGGCCAGAATATTTAATTCCTGGTTAAATGGGGAGCAGCAAATCCCTTCTTGGGTTGTTGAGGGGCGGACAGTGCTGATCCCCAAGAACGGAGATTTGTCCAACCCAAAGAATTACAGACCGATAACCTGTCTAAACGCATGTTACAAGGTGTTTACACGCATTTTGTACATGCGGGTGCTCCACGCAGTTGAACCGGTTTACGAACGGATATATGAGCAACGAGGGTCGAAGAGAGGTGTCGCTGGCTGCAAGGAGAACCTGTTGATTGACAGATGTGTCACGCAGGACTCCATGCAGTATAAGCGGAACCTCTCTATGGCCTGGATCGACTACCGCAAGGCATTCGACATGACATCGCATGAGCTCATTGTTCACTTGCTCCGATGTCTTGTGGTACCCGGTCCCGTAGTGAGATGTATTGAAGAACTGATGCCGCTCTGGAGGACTCGCTTTACCATAACATCGGGTAACGATAGAGTCCAAACAGAGTCGGTAACATTCAGAAGAGGAGTATTTCAGGGAGATTCCCTCAGCCCCCTTCTGTTTTGCATCTCACTACTGCCATTATCCGTCTCGCTCCGGAAAACCCGTGGCTACAACTGCGGTACCCCCGGCGACAGGAGGCATAAGGTCACCCATCTATTTTATATGGATGACCTTAAACTTTATGCCTCTGGAGAGAGGGATCTCCAACAGTCCCTTAGGGTGGTACAGGAGTATACGCAGGCTGTCGGTATGCAGTTCGGGTTGGACAAATGCGCACTGATCCATCTCAAGAGAGGACGATGCGGTGACTATGGAGAGGACGCGCAGCTCGTGGGCGGAAGCATCTTACACCATCTAGATGCCAGAGAGTCGTACACTTACTTGGGTGTCGAGCAACGCTCCACCCAAGAAGTGAGTGTAGTGAAAAACGCTCTCCGCGGCAAGTATCAGCACCTACTCCGACAGATCTGGTCTTCAGAACTGTCGGGGAAGAACAAGGTGTCTGCTACAAATATGCTTGCCGTTCCGATCCTTCTCTACTCTTTCGGAGTAGTGAAGTGGACTAGAGAAGAGCTGCGTCAACTCGATGTAGTAACCCGCAAGAAGATGCATCTCAATAGGAGCTTGCATCCTAAATCGTCCGTTCCACGGTTATATCTCCCACGACATCGGGGAGGCCGTGGACTCTTGAGCTTGGAGAATCTCCATAGCAGGATGGTTCTGGAGGGAGCATGTAAGGTCATCAGGAGTTCGGATCCCCTCCTCTGCATGGTCCGAGACCATGAAAATGCAGAGGTAGGAGCTTTTCTCTTTAAGGCAGCACGCAGAGCAGCCGATGAACTTGGTCTCATCTTCGACGTCGAGCGGGTAAACCCCGACTCTGTCACCGAGTTGGAACCCGTTCGACTAAAAGCCCACATTAGAGCTGCAGAACACAACATCCTTCTGCAGCTCCATAAGGATAAGCCATTGCACGGGATCTTCTATAAAAATATAGAAGACCTCGGCTTATCCGAAAGGTTGACCTTCGCCTTCTTAAGGTCAGCTGGGCTGAAGTCTGAGACCGAGGGATTCATAATGGCTTGCCAGGATGGTGTATTTAACACTCTCGTCTATCGACGTCGTGTCATGGGTATGGAGGTCCCTGATGTCAGCTGCAGGGCCTGCCGCAGGGCCTGCCGCAGGGCGCCGGAGACTGTAATGCACTTACTGTCGGCTTGCCCGACATACGCAGTCTCGGCCTATATTCATAGACACAACGCAGCATTACGAGTGCTTTACTATCATCTAAGGCACCCGTATGGGATAGACGAAACACCAGTGCTGCCTTACGTTCCGGGGGATATTGAGTCCGTTGTGGGGAATGAGAAGTGCCTAATTTATTGGAACTACTCGTTTCCCACCGTCAGGCAAATACAAGCCAACAAGCCTGACATAGTACTCCTCGACCACCAACTCAAGACAATGTATGTCGTGGAATTCTCAGCTCCCGCTGAGAGCAACATTGTCTTGAAAGAGGAGGAAAAACGGACAAAATATCGAGATTTGCTCTTCGAACTCCGCAGGCTTTATCCAGGCCATTCTGTTAAAATAGTGGTACTGATTATAGGAGCCCTCGGTGGAATGAGACAGACGCTGCTTTCAGAACTAAAGATCATACCGGCATGCCGAGATTCGGCAGAGATCTTAGCCGGCAGAATGCAGAAGGCTGTCATCCTCGGTTCATTACGTCTACTCAGGGCACACGATTCGCGGACCCGGTAGTCACTCACCCCACGGGCGTGGGGAGTGGCTATTGGTATTACCAGCTCCCCTCTGTGAGGGTCGGAGCCACAGAGTAGGGTGACTGGTTTTTTGTAAAAAAAAAAAAAAAAAAAAATAATAATAATAATAAACCGTTTTCGAGGGTACTCAATACGATGGTAAGTAATATTCATTTTTCCTCCACCCTTCACCAATCACCCCCTCTATTGAGCATGAGGTCAGACTACATGGTCTCAAAAATCACATTTAACAAGCCCTTCAGTATCTCTGTCGGAGAGAGAGGGGATTAGTCAACAGGAGCTCCTGAGTTACTACGCAAAGGCCTGGCCTGGTATACTGACGGGTACAGGATGGAATCAATAGCTGGAGCAGGAATATATGGAGTGAAACCGAGGGCAAGTATAAGCTTTTCTCTTGGACTTCACGCCACTGTATTTCAAACTGAAATTCTGGCTATACTTGAGTGTATACGTGAGAATGTCAAACGACGATATGTGAACCAGCAGATCTGCATTGCATCTGACAGTCAGGCGGCACTAAAGGCATTAGCCTCTAATAAAGTGTCCTCCAGACTGGTATGGGACTGCCATAAAGAGCTCGAAGTTCTGGGTGAGCAGAACAGAGTTAAACCACTCTGGGTGCCGGGACACACCAGAATAGACGGCAACGAAAAAGCTGATGAACTTGCTAGACAAGGAGCAACTAACACATTCTATGGCCCAGAACCCGTGCTGCGCATTACCAAATGCTCAGCTAGAGGGGTAATTAAAGACTGGGTCAGGAATACACAATCATTACTGGACTTATTGAAGGACCATGCCCAAAACAAACTGCAGAACTGCTCCGAAAGAACAGGTTACAGTTGAGAATTGTAACAGGCCTCTTGACGGGACATTTTCCTGTTAAGAAGCACCTGCACGGAATTGGCAAGTTCGATGGCGACCTTGACTGCAGATTATGTGGCAAGGTACCAGAGACAGTAGACCATATCATATATGAATGTGAGGCATTGGCCCGCAGAAGATATAATATTTACGGGCAAACACAAACAGACCCGCAAAGCGTTAAAACTCGCCCATTCTCAGACCTGTATCACCTCATCAGTGGCACAGGGGTATTAAAATGGGCAGTGTAAATCGGAACAGCGCGTGCACAATAAGCCCAAGAGGCTGCAGTACCCTCGGAGTGTTACAGACGATCCCGTGGGGAGGGGTTTTAGTCAGTAAGAGTCTGACACTGACCCGGCTCAGGCTGGGAGCCCATGAGGGTTGCCCCTCCTCGTCAAAAAAAAAACCACCCCCATTTCATATTTCTTGATACTGGGCGTGTGGGGACTCGTTGGACCGGGGTTTTTAAGGCCATTTCGATATTGTACCCATTAAAAACGTGTTGAGCACCCTCTAAAACGGGGATAAACTAATTTTTATGCATTTGGATTTCTGGTATTAGAGGAGGGGGTAGTTTCAGCCCAGGGAGTGAATGTTGTATGGTTAAATTTAATACAGTCTACCCGAATTCTGTCCAAAAAAACCGATCCGCATGCCTACGATGGAAAAAAATGCAAGGTAGGGATGGTTTTTCGAGTTTAGGGGTAGTTTCTGAGGGGTGGGTACCTTAAAAATATCCCCATTGTGTTCAGCGTCCTCGAAAACGGGGGGGGGGGTATCTGAACACGCAGACTCCTCTTGTTTCGTGGTTGAAGCCTTACGTTGAGCGTTGTGAATACGGACAACGATAAAAGCTATGAGCTTAATAGAGACCCTTGAGGCTCACCCCGTATAAGCCCCTGCCGATTGTTTTGAATATATTCTGTTGAGTTCTGAAGTTAACGTTACTTTAAACTGAATTTAATTCTTTGTGGCATGGATTTTCCAACACCCTGTGTATAATTCTCAGAGTATATTACTTCTGTGAGCAAGAATTTAGCTGAAGCACTTTTGGTTAAATTGAAAAATCTTAATTAAGATGTCCCAGTATTTTGGAGTACCCTGTATACAGCTGTTGTAAATTAAAACACTCGGTTTTAGAACGAACACGGTGTGAAAATAAAATTAAAGTATTATTCTTGTTACTAGATTTAAATTGTTTAAAAATGTCTGAAAAAATTCAGTTATTATAAGGTGCGCTGTGGAAGATTAGAAAGTCTTTTTTACTAGGTTCTGGCCTACGAAGGAGCACGAACACGAGATGCAGAATTACTAACTTCGGGTACCGACACTGACTTGCCGAAAGCGTGTTGAGCTCGGTCTTTTATACTGTTTGTTATGGTTTCGTTTGTCGTGCCCCGTGAGTCGTGCATGAACGTTTTTACACCCATTATGGTCTAAAAAGTTGGATTCCGACATTCCGTGCGGGCGAGGGTTGCACAATATTGCATCGTCTTTGCAAAAATGAAAATTATATGATTGTTAGGGCAATAGAAAGGGAAGTTAATTGATAATTGAATGAAAGTCGAATCTGCTTTGGTTATAGAGATATAGCACGAAAAAGAAGTTGAATATATTGAATCGTCCTTGTATGGTCATACTTTACGCACGCACGTAATTGGTCTTTGAGTTGTCACGCGTGATGATATTTGAAGGGGGTAAATATGGAGTTGAAGATGTGTTAGTGCGTTGGAACGATATCCGTGTATAGTGGAAAAATCCCTCTCACAGTATTTTCCACTGCCACGACCGGGGATCGAACCCGGAACTTTTGGGCGAGAGGCAAGTGCGCTCACCTCTCGACCATCAGTCTTAACATTAATTTGGAAATGTGAACTGATTTGAAATAGATAAAATAGTCAGGAAGCAATTCGAGGAAAGGTTAAAATGGAATAGAATATGAGATGAGAAAATTTGTGGATAAGAATTTAGGATTTATACCGGAGGTACGAAAAGTGTGTTGGGTGTCTAATGCTATTATATGGGGGCTGTATTTTTTAGGTGAGCGGTTTTGAAACATTATGTGGTAAAATCGATGAATGGAATATTGTAACGGGTTTTTTGATTGTTTTAAGATATTTTGGAATTATCGATGTTTCGTGAATTTTTTCAGATTTTTTGTTTTGGTGATTTGTGGTTTTTGCTGAAAATGGGGGTTTCTCCTTTTGGATCGAAAGATTAATTTTTTCGGCTAATTTTGACATTTTGTGGTTTGTATTTACTTATAGGGAATGGAATGTACTATAACATAACCACGTTTCATCCCTGTCACAGAACTTTTGGGTTTTTTCAACTTTTTCATGGACTACTAGCCCATAGCTGCGTTGGTTAAGGCGTGAGATGGCAATTGCGATTAATTGAACGGCTATCGCGCTACTGGGTTCGAGCCCCGGCTCCTGCACTGTCGAAGGATATGGTTGTATGTCCGCGGTTTTCAATATGTAACCTCCTTCCGCACAGGCCTGGCTTTTGGAGTTGGGATTGTCTAATTTCTGTGGTGTTATTTATTTATCTATTTTCGGAAGGGAGTTTTTACTGGTGTACCCTGTATTTACCTAAAATATTTTTAATATTCACAGCTTCGTTACTGACGATATTATCTTCAACGTACTTCTCTAGAACTAAACCACAATCTATCACAGTTTGGAACATAACCTTCATTTTACCGGACGTGAATGTCGGTGTCAATTTCGTTCTTAGATTTCTCCATTTCTTACCACCGATGGCAAACAGGTGAGCACCTAAAATACAACACAGTTATTTAAACTTTAAAACAAAGAAGTTTACATATTTCTATTATTTAAGGGGCATTGCTGGCAGAACTTTTACTACTATTTTTACGTGAATTTTTTAAGGGAACTAAAGCTATTTCCTAATATATCCTGTAAATACTAAATCTTACTTAGTGGATCATCTTTCTCATTGTAATAAATTCCTCTGTCTACGAAATGATGGAAGTCTTTGGTCATTACATTTTTCACTAATTCCAGATCGGTAATCGCCCATAAAGGACTGACCAAAACGAACACACCACCATGTTTCCACCCTTAAAAAAAAACAACTATTAGAATGGTTATTGAGCTTTACACTAGAGTAAAGTTAGGATTTACATTGTCTGGTCAGGTTGTTTTAACGTCTCAAGCCAAGTTTGCAGTTTAGTATTGCAGTTTCGGAGGTGTCGACATACTTTTGTTTTTAACATTTCTCAGGATCTGTGGACTTATACAGTGTCCCAGCTCTATTTAGACAAGCATTATCTAGGAAACGGCCATAGAAAAGTTATTCTGTTGAAGAAGATGCATTTAACAATTATATTTTCAAATGTACAAGACGCCTCAAAAAGATGGCAGGTTATGCAACTACTTCTTTTTTAAATCAGTAATATGCCATCACTGTATACATCCAATTAATATGTTGATAGGTTACATTTATGGCGAGTGTGGAAAAAAGTCACGAGCCGCAGAACAAAAGTATAGAGCAAGATTTCCTAATAGACGTGTACCATCTCGTAAGGCATTTAGCAATGTTGTAAAAAAAATGCGTACTAGTTCCTTTCCAAGTTCCAGAGGAGTTGAGCATGCCCGTCCATCAAGACAGGAACAAAATGTCATTAATGTTCTTGCGCTTATAGTAATCAAGCCACATGCCTCTCTTCGCAGTATTGTGGAAGAGATTTATATAAGTAAATCTTCGGTGCACAGAATTCTAGTAGATAATGGACACCATCCTTACAAAATCTACTTAGTTCAAGATTTCAACCTAATGAATACAATAGACGTATGGAATTCATTCCCAACTTTATGGTACAGTTACATGATGATCCTCTGTTTGTCAATAAATTTATGTGGACTGATGAATCACGATTTCACAATAATGGTACGGTTAATCGACGTCACAGTAATTATTGGTCAGTGGAAAATCCTCGCTGGGTAAGAGAAACATATTTTCAAATTATTTGGGAATTAACGTTTGGTGCGGCTTTATTAATGGGCAATTAATTGGACCTTACTTTTATGAAGGTATCTTGAATGGTGACAGATGTTTGAGATTCTTAAGAAATGGTCTTGTGGAAGAAATTCCAATAAATGAGCGCCTCACTATGTGGTGGCAACAAGACATAATTCGAACCTTGTAACTCACTTCCTGACTGAGAAATTTGGAGAGAACTGGATTGGTAATCAGAAACCTGTTATGGCCTGCGCGGTCACCTGATATGAGCCTTCTAGATTTATTTTTATATTGTCATTTAAAACAAGTTGTATACGCTGAAAAACCAAATAATCTTAAAAATAGTATAACTCATGCTTGCTGCCAAATAACTCCAGATGTTATAAGGAGTTCCTGTGCACGAGAACTTTTAAGGAGGTATAATTCTGTCAAATAGAATATGGACGACAATAATAATATTTACTGTTTTTTTTGTATTGTAGTACTCCTTATAATTACGTTAATAAAAAAAGTTTATCCCAAAAATTTAACTGCAAATATATCAACAATGGTTAATGATTGGTATAGGATATGGTTAGTAGAATTTGTTCGGAAATTAAAGGAGAATCCAAAAATGCAAAAATATACGGGGTGTTCCGTTTGAAAAAGTAGTATTTTGAGGCACCTTGCAGATTTGAAAAAATATCCTGAAGCCTTTGTTGATAAGAGTTTTCATAAATGTTGAAAATAGGGACAATCAGGTACGACAAAAACCTGAACGTCACTATACAGCAATAATTCCTTATGTATACGGACTATCGGAAAAGCTACGCTGCATAGGTGACAAATTTGATGTTAGGACGATATTTCAAACGGGGAACACTTTAAGATCTATTTTAACAAAAACAAAACCGATAAACAGGGAGCAGAATTCAAAAAACTGTATTTACAATATTCCGTGCGAATGTGATAAATGTTATGTGGGTGAGTCATCCAGACCTTCCAGTGTGAGGTTGGATGAGCACAAGAATTACATTAGAAAGAATGAAATTGCTTGGGAAAACGGACATAGAATAAACTGGGACTCGGCAAAAATTTTAACAAAAGAAACAGATACCAAAAAAAGAAAAATTAAAGAATCAGCAATAATCTTATTAAATGAAAATAAGTGCGTATCGAATTGTTCTATAGATATTTGTACAACCTGGCTACCAATGTTAAAAGAAGTGTAATGAAGCTATTTTCGAATAGGAAATAGCACTATTACTTTTATTTTGATTTTCTTGAAAACCAGAATTCCATTTCTTTTTAAGCACACCCGGTATACTTTCATAATTAAAATATCCGTATTTTGTTTGAAGTAAAGTATTTCAAGGAAAAGTCAAGTTTAAAATTTCATTTGGGAACGAATCAATAATAAATTATTTAGATTAATAATTATTAATACTGGGACTATTAAATTCATTCTTTTTCCGAAATAATATAAGTAAGTTATTTGCAAGCGATTCCGAACATCTAAATTATCAGAAAATTATTATTTATATCAATTAACGCTACTAGTTATAAACATTCTGCCTCGCCGTCGACTGAAGACTGCTTGGCTGAGATGTACCCGCGCATTCTACGCTAAACGTTCTGATTTCTAGCTCAACACGGGGAGATCCTGAATCGGCCTCCTGCGAAGGCTCTCTTTGGTTTTCCGCGCTCGACCTGACCAGTCGACTTTTGGTAAGGATTTGCTATTTTAAAGTCATATATAATTTGTGGTAATTTTGGACTTAGAATATTTGCCGTAATCATTTGAATACCGTTAATTTGTCTTTGTTACATTTCGATAATTTGCGCCTTCAGCGACTTGTAGTAATTTTATCACAACTTCATTTTTGCAAATTAACTAAGTGACTGCGAAATCTTCAGTCGGGGACGCTGCCCTTAAGTGGGACACTCCTGAGTCGCACTGTCACTTTGCCAGAAAAGATACACCGTTAACGAAATAAGTCATTTTGCATTCACGATCGCAAATAACAAAGACCAATTAATTCCTGATAAACTTGACGTCCGAACCTGTTTGCTTAGTAGCTTCTTTTCTTTGAGGCTCTTTAGGGGACGCTGCCTTTAAGTGGGACACTCCAACTGAGCCGTACCGACGTGTTTCATTCAGTAAAAATCCGATAACCAGGTTCGCAACGTTAAGTAGTAAATTCTAGCTTTTCCGAAATACTCTAGATTAATTCATTTTGTTAAAATCCATAGAGATTTAGTAGCTTGTCTGTCTGTCGTGGAGTCAGTCCTAAATTACTCACATTTGAACGTGTCGAGCCACCGGTTTGCTTTGCTAGTCATACCCGTTATTTTGCTTTCACTTTTCTGTTTGCCCTGTATATACCGCGTCTACTTACTTAATATCATTTTGTAGTAAATCGAGTCAGAGAGTAAGAATAGAAATTTTGCATAAAATTAGGGTTACAAAACTTGGATAATTAAAAAAAAATTTCTTCATTTTCACGAATATAAACTATCTGTATTAATTATTTTTATGTAGATAAATATACCAGAAGTTTTAAATATATTTCTATATGATATATCTTAAGATTTTCCTTCTTGCCATGTACATAGTTTCAATATATCATTAAAACGTTTTGTGTGTCTTATTTTGAGTCACTCCTCTAAGTTAGACTGTCCTGAAAAGTAAAAGTGTCACAAATATAAAAATCTTTACAGCTGTCCATTCCTTGAGAAAGACGGCCTACGTTTCGACCCCTGCCAATAAACCGTCTTCACTGATTCTATTTGGGGCTTCTATTATACCGCTAATAGAGAAAATGGTGTTTCTACACTTAAAATCAGAAACTGGCGCTCGAGGCAAAAACCGCTTGCACTAGTTTCAAAGTGCAAGTTGCAAAACCGACGAAGAGGCGTCTCCGAAGAACTTAACAAACTCAACATTATCTAAAAGAAAATATCATCAGTTCTATGTTCTGTGTAAGTAGTAAGTATATATGGAAATAACATAAACAGAATCTTAAAGCTGTGTATTTGACATACACAGCAAAATTACATAATTCTTCCAAAAAATAGCTTTGAAAACGGAAAGAGATTATTACTTTCCGAAACGTCAGCAAAATACATTATTTCTGTGTTTATTCCGATTTATATTACTTGCAAAACATAACCTCTGACTTTTCCTTTGGCGTAAACGTCACGGGCTTTTTTACAATAATTCTATTATTTTGTAGATTCGATGATTTGTTTTGAAGAGGATAATAGTACATGTGGTAGAAAATTCAAATAATAGGAAAGAAAATCACTATAATTTATGTTCCTTCTGTACCTCTAAATTAACAAAATATTTATTCAATGATAGTAGGCTTATTCAAAGTGACAGATATTAAAAATAAATCTCCAAACACTTGAATAATTAACTGTTTGTAATTTAATGTGTCAATAATCCTGTGTATTTATCATTGGCATGTATGGAGAGCCCCAAAAAGAGAATGTTATCATCCATATCATATCCAGCATGTACAGCGCCTGGCATTTTGTCGATGGTTCTCTAACGGTGGCAGATTCCTTATTTGAGGAGATACGAAAAAAGTTAAAGGGATGAAAGTTGACGGCAAAGATAATAAAAATAATAATGTGTAAAAACACATACACTCTTGTGCAAAAGTGAAAAAAAAACAAACCTCAAAGTAGGCCATGACATCATTAATTCCGTTTATTTTTTCTCTTTCCAACGATATAAAACGAAAACCACAATTCTTATCATTGAGTCGTAAAAATCAGATATGCCATAATAGTAAAAATTCAATTAATTATTTATTACAATTTAATACAAATAAATAAATATCTCATAAATAAAAATACAAGTACAAAATGAACATCCAAAAAAACGAAAAACTATGCATAACAGTACTAATTCACTAACACATTGAAAAGAAAATGTGTGTGTTTATTTTTCTAACTACAGATGCTTAAATTGTGCACCATGCAATCTAATACACAAACGTGCTCTACGAGACACCTCACGCATTACATTTTGGAGCATTTCAGGAGTAATTGCCTCACGTGCATTTCTAATTCTGGTTTTGTTGTTCTTATTTTCAGTGGCACTTTGAAATACTTTGTCTTTAATGTAACCTCAGAAGAAAAAATACAAGGGAATAATATCCGGTGATCGAGCTGGCCATTGAATGGGTCCATAGGTGTCTATCCAGCTATCTGACATAACTTGATTTAAATAATTTGTATGGATTTCAAATTTCTTTTTACTGAAATAAACTGCTAGCCACTCGAACTTACACATAGAGAATTTTAGGCAAAATTTAAAGTTCAATATTTTCAACAGAAATGCAAATTTTTGAACGCGGCTTGCAAATTTTAAGAGCTAGTTTTTTTCGGATTAAGCTGCATGACGGATATTTATCGTAGGACCATAAGTTTATTATATACGGGGTGATCAAAGAAGTCATGCAAAAAATCAAAAAGTTTGTATGAGTGAAATTTCCGCAAAAAATTTTTTTGGTCGTTGCAATATGGTTCGTTACTAAGGTAACATCAATATCTCTAGACGGTTCTGTCAGTTTTTGGATTAAGGTCCTTAGGCCTTGTACACACTACTCAACATAAAATTTGGATACCGAAATTTTTAAAATGCTATAACTTGACATTGGATTGACGGTTCTTGATGATTTTTGCGGATTTGGAATCCTTATTTCACGTAGATTTTCTATAGTCTAAGCATTTTATTTGAGGGTTGAAATTTACACATTATGCCGGGTCGATAATAAAGAAAAACGTAGCGACAAGAACAAGTTTATTACATTATATTCTACAATGTACAAGATTGCTTAACAACGGCCAAAAGTCAATTCTTAAAAAATTTATAATTCTAATTCTGGTAATTTTTAATAATTAAAAAAAAAATTAACTAAAAAACTAAAAATGAATTTAATTTAAACTTAAATTAAAATTACCTAATTAAAATTAGGTACATTAATTAAAAAAAAGAGAAGCTAATATTTTGTTGGTCCTCCTGCTCGTAATATTATTTCCCGACATCGATTTGGTAGAGTATCCACAAGATTATTTATAAAATCTTGTGGAATATTCTCCCATTCTTCACGAATGGCCTCACTGAGCGTTTCTAAGGTTTCAGGGGGTACATCAAGAGATCTTACTCTAAGTTTTAAATAAGACCAAACGTGTTCGATGACATTAACATCCGGAGACTTTGCAGGCCAGTCCATCCTATTGATGTTTTGTGCCTGCAAAAACTCTGTGATCCTTCGCGCTCTGTGAGGTCGAGCGTTGTCATCCACCAATAGAAGTTCTGGGCCGTAATGTCGAGCAAAAGGAACAACAATAGGTTCCAAAATTTCCTCCTGGTAAACAGTAGCATTAATGGTTTGGTTGGTAATGAATAGCTCGGTTTTACCATTTCTAATGATACCTCCCCACACTGTAACACCTCCGCCATCAAATGCTTCTTGAGGGTCCATATTTTCCTCCAAATATCGCTGATTTGGCCTCCTCCAAACTAAAATTCGGCCATCGAAGTGAAACAAATTAAGTCTTGTTTCGTCAGTAAATAAACAATGGCTCCACTCTGTATTACCCCAATTCGCATGCCGATTTGCCCATGCCCGCCTATTCGCTCTATGGTGTTGTAATAACCGCACACATTTTGCTCTGCGACGGGCTCTATAATTTAAAATATTTGGCATTATGTTATGTTTTTTAAAAAAAAAATCTCACCTCAAGTTGTTTTTATTTAATGTTCTTCTCACTGTTCTATCCGAAACTCGCACCCCCGTTTGTTGTCTTAAAGAGTCATTTAGTTTTCTAGAGTTCTTTGTTCTATTCCGCATAGTTTCTCTCATTAAAATTCTTTCGGTTCTTTCGTTTATTTTTTTTGTATGTCCACCCCCATGCCCATAAATATGATCACCAGTAGTTTCGACGCGGCGGATCAAATTATAAATTGTCTTTCGGCTGACATTGTAAATGTGCGCAATTTGCTGTTTTGACATTCCTTCGTTGAGAAGTCGAATGCAATTTTCCCTTTCTGCCGTGGTTAAACGCCTCATATTAATTAAACTTTACAAAATTATAACATTGAAATGTGTCAGATTATTTCTAAAATAATGTAAACAGTTTTTAATTGCATAGCAACAAATTTGTTTTTCCAATGCCTACTTTGAAATTGACGCGTCGCGTAGAAATTACACCCGATCATAATTATGCGCTTGGGGGTGGACAAAGAACTCTGTAAAACTGAATGACTCTTTAAGACAACAAACTGGGGTGTGAGTTTCGGACAGAACAGTGAGAGGAACATTAAATAAAAACAACTTGAGGTGAGAATTTATTTTTACAAAAACTTAAATAATGCCAAACCTTAGAGGGCGTCGTACCCTACGTTTTTGTTTATTATCGACCCGGCATAATGTGTAAATTTCAACCCTCAAATAAAATGCTTAGACCATAGAAAATCTACGTGAAATAAGGATTCCAAATCCGCAAAAATCATCAAGAACCGTCAATCCAATGTCAAGTTATAGCATTTAAAAAATTTCGGTATCCAAATTTTATGTTGAGTAGTGTGTACAAGGCCTAAGGGCCTTAATCCAAAAACTGACAAAACCGTCTAGAGATATTGATGTTACCTTAGTAACGAACCATATTTCAACGACCAAAAAAATTTTTTGCGGAAATTTCACTCATACAAACTTTTTGATTTTTTGCATGACTTCATTGATCACCCCGTATATAATAAACTTATGTTCCTACGATAAATATACGTCATGCAGCTTAATCCGAAAAAAACTAGCAAAAAATTTGCAAGCCGCGTTCAAAAATTTGCATTCCTGTTGAAAATATTGAACTTTAAATTTTGCCTAAAATTCTCTATGTGTAAGTTCGAGTGGCCAGCAGTTTAGCTCACAAAAAATGGGATAACTGTTTCTAAAACTTTATTCTTCTACAATAGATATTAAGCGATATATTTGGTATGGCCCTAGTAAAATATACAGACGGTATATCAATTCGAATGAATTGAACAGAGTTGACGTTGGGGACAAACTACCACAATAAGATTGCATATGAACGAAGGACAGGAAATAAATGAAAATTAGGTATTGCGTTTAATTTTGCTCAGTTTCGCCTTTATACAATCTAAAACTATATAGTAAGTCAATTACCTTTATCTTTGATTTTCCTGTACAATCCAGCCATATAATCACCAGAGGAATAGAGTTTTTTGTAAGGATTCTGAAGATTACCGAAGGGCATCGATGGCTCTAAGTAAGGTACGCCTCTTCTCTGCCAGTATTGATATGCCCATTGGAAGTAAACGTAAACTATGGCTGCAAGAGCTGTGAATAGACCCAGCAAATCCAATAGTAGTGACTCAGTATATATCGCCATAATTTGCTGAAAATGTAAAAGGTTTTTTACAAACATCTTAAAATATCAGTAAAAGAATTAATAGTTATTTGTGACAATGGCATGGGCAAATGCTTGCACGCCGCGAAACGCCGAAAGTCTTGAAATTGAGAAAAACAAACGGTTCAAATCTATGGACGAGGTTAGCTAAATGAAACTCATGGGAAACGATGGATTGGTACCAACGGTCCAGTAAGGTGCCCACCTAGGTTACCTGATCTTACTCCCTTCGACTTTTTTTGTGGGTATATCTTAAATATAGATACTGCTAGGTTTCCCATTAACTTAATAGTAAAAGCTAATTTTCCAGCTTCGCACAGTGCATTACGTCACACCGACTGGACATTTCTAGAAGACTTTTAAGTTGTAAACATTACTTGTGATAACTTTTATACCAAAAAAGACCAAATTCTTGATATACATATTCCGATATACAAAGCGGCAATAAAAAATTTCCAATTGGTACATACTTGAAATAATAAAGACAAATATCGCAAAAGGATATACTGGGTGACTCGTTACAGTGGAGCATCTTCGATGTCATTATATATATATTTTTACATTTATTTATTTATTTTGGTTACGACTGCCCAGACAGAAATCCAATTATAGGGCAGAAATTTTACAAACATAAAAAGAAAACTTAATATAACTAAAAGTAAATAACTTAACTAAAAGTAAACGATTAAATGACTATAAAAATTAACAAAATAAATCTATGATTAGTATAGTCCTAAAAGTTGTGATCTAATATTTTAGAAGCCACAGTTGTTGTGCAGAATTGAGAACCACATTTCGCATTTTGGATATACTAGTATTAAATATATCTATATTATTATATAAAGAATCATACGGTGCAGGAGAGAAAATAACAGCAAATTTGTTCTTGGTGCAGGCAAATAGAATAGAGACGAATGCGAGCGAATCTGCAAATTGGGAGCATGAAATCTAATGCAACTAAGAATTTCAGGGTAATCAACAGTGCCATTTAAAATCTTAAAAAGGAATACAAGAGACCCGACGTAGTTGAAGATCACTTGTGTTGAATCTATGTAATAAGTCACAATGTGGAAAACCGCCCTCTGCATAATTCCCACATTTCTTGAACCAAAGGTATTTAAGAAAACATCTCTGAGCTGTTTCAATACTATATTTATGATTTTCATAACCAGGACTCCAGACTATTAAAACATATTCAAGTCTTGACCTCACAAATGAATGAAATAGAAGTTTCAGTGTATTTTCGTTAAATTCTTTACAATTACGGATAATGTAGCCTAAATTTTTGAAGGAATTAGCGGTGATTTGATTGATGCAGCTAATAAAAGACAACTTTGGGTCGAATATAACTCCTAGATCTTTGAAATTACTACAGCCCTTCAGTTCATCATTAATTGTATAGATAAATTTTATTGGATTTCATGCAGGAGTGTATGTCGCAAAGCTATACTTTGATATATTTAACTGTAAATTGTTTACGCTACACCAAGACCATAGTTGTACAAGATCGTTTTGCAAATCAATACAGTCTTCTGCACTAGTGATAGATGTAAATTTTTTTTAGGTCATTGGCATAAGGTAATGTTTCGCAGTGTAAGCCAATGATGATATCATTTATAAAAATGTTAAAGAGCAATGGCCCAAGCACAGAACCTTGGGGAACACCTGATGTCGCTGAGATATCCATAGACCAAAATACACGGTATTGTACATTTAGTCGTCTATTTACCAAGTAGGATTCAAAAAAGTTTAGTAAGTGCTCAGTTAGTCCAAATTCGGATAATTTGTTCAGCAAAATTCCGTGGTCCAGTCTGTCGAAGGCTTTAGAAATAACATCTACTTGGCCTCCAGCATCCAAATGTTCAGCTATGAACTGAGTAATGCACATCAAATTGCTGGTAGTAGAGCGATTTGGCATGAATCAGTGTTGATTGGGGCAAATTCGAGATTTGACGTGATTAAAGAGAATATCGTATATTATGATGTCAAATAATTTACTAAAATTGCACAATATTACTATTGGCCTATAGTTTTCAATAGCACATATATTATTTTTTTTTAATACCGGACAGATCCTAGATATTCTCTGAACTTTTGGAAAAGCAGCAGTTTTAATTTTAACAGAAAAGTTAAAAATTCTAGCTAGCTTTTGCAAATAAAATGGCACAATCATTAAGGAGAAAGGCCGGAATACCATCAGGACATGTAGTGTTTTTAAGTTTAATTTTCTCAAGTGCCTTGAGTGCGTCATTTTCGGTAATATAGGGAATGCATAAATTATTAGTATCACAATGAGTGCTATTTATATCATAAAAAAGTTTGTAGATGCGGAATATGACTCTTGATAGCAATTAGCAAATGCATCAAATATTACTTCTTGTGGTTCGTTTAATATGGAGTCATTATAGGTCATAACCCTAGGAATACTGGATATATTTTTTCTGCTGTTAACATATGACCAGAAGGGACTTGACTTAATTTGGTTCTCAATATTGATAAGATGTTCTTTGTGCACGTTATCAATATCGATTTTTATGTTTGCTCTTAGAATTTTAAACTGTTTCAATTCATATGAGTGACCATTTTTTTAAAGTAGCGCCAGTGTTTTGATTTTGTCTTTATATTGCAATTGATATTACATTTAAACCAAGGTGGGTATTTATTAGTTTTAGCTAAAGTTTTTGGGACGCTATCAATGAAAACAGAGTCCAGGATAGAATACAATATATCAAATGCCTCATTCACATCTTTACATTGATCAATACTAGCAAAATCAATATTAGTTAATCCCATAGAGCTCATGGAAATTAGGTTTTCTAAAATTATACATAGGAGAAGAATTAACAGAATTTTGATATTGTTTTTGTTGTACTTGTAAATAGATATCCAGATTCCTGAGGAGCGTGATGATCGTCCTCAGCTAGTAAGTGGTCAGTAGAATTATTTACCTCTATTTTATGATTACTAAGTCTAAGATACGGTTGTTTGTATTTACTGTTCTATTATACTGGATAATAATAATAATAATAATAATAATAAATCGTCTTTATTTAGAAAGTGGGACAAGAAAAAAGAAATAATTGTACATACATATATATAAATGATGTTGGGTGGGCATGGCGAAGTTTAGCTCAAGGCTACTCTTACACTTAACCATGCGGAGAGTGAGTAACAAATATTAAGGCAAATTTAAGAGAAGTAGAACAATTCCTAAACCTAACAATAAACATTATATCTAACACTAAATTTTACAATACTTAAAAATGAATCTAAAGTATGGAAACGGAAGAAAAAGAAAGCAACAGAAGGCAATATGGCGAAAGGAGTATTAGGGTAGACAGACGAAAGTATATGAACTAGGTTAAATGAAATATCCCGTTACTGTTTTGCAAACAAGTATCTTTTTATACTTTTATGAAATTGGTTACAACTTAAAAGCTTATAGCTATTGGGAATACTGTTGTATAGTTTTACAGCATTGAATGTGAACGACCTATTAAACATAGCAGTAGTATACTGAGGCATAGTAAGCATATTCGTATGTCTGACGTTGACCGAGTGAACAAACTTTCGGGAAATAAGTTTATCTTTGAGATATCGAGGTGATGATGTGAGAAGTAGTTTATGGAGAAAGACAAGAAAGTTGAACTTTACTAGATCTTCGATTCTTAACCAATGCAAATCATGGAATTTGAGAGACACATGGTCATATTTACGTAGATTGAATATGAAGCGATTTTTCGTAATTTGATCAAGGCAGGGAAAATATACAACATTACAATAGCTAAAGATGGACATAACTAATGACTCACACAGCTTCTTTCTTAGATTTGAGTCCATAATATGTTTATTAGCATATAACATTTTTAACCGTATATAAGATCTTTGCAAGAGTTTAGAAACATGGCTCGTAAATCGAAGCTTCTCATCTAATAATAGTTGTAGATTTTTTGACGTATCAGAGAAAAATAATTGAGTATCATTTAATCGTAATATTAGATTGCTTTTTACATCAGTCCGTTGTTTATCTGGGCAAAAGACGATGACTGCAGTTTTACTTGGGTTAAGCTTGAGGTTATGGTTGACTGAGTATGTGTAGATTGATTTAAGATCGCGATTAATTTCAAGTGAGGCTTCATCAACTGCATGCAAGTCAAAGCATTTCAGTAACTGAGTAGCATCTGCATAAGTCTGAAGAATAGAGGAACGTATTGTAGAGAAAATATCCGAGGTATAAATTAAAAATAACAAGGGGCCGAGTATCGAGCCCTGTGGGACACCTGAGACGATTGGACTTGCCTGAGATGATTTATCAAGAATGCACACTTGTTGGTGTCTATCTTTTAGGTAACAATTGAAAAAATGCACTGAATTATCATCAAATCCGTAGTAATGTAGTTTGGCGCAGAGTAGATCGTGGTCTATGGTATCAAACGCCTTTGAGTAATCGAATGATACCAGTACACTTACTAATTTATTGTCATACGCCCTAAATATATTATCAGTAAGATTCAATAATGCGGTAGTAGTACTATATGATTTTCGAAAGCCTGATTGATGGTGTGGCAAGATTGAATATTGTGAAAGGTGAGACTCAATTTGGGCATATACAATTTTTCCAGTATCTTTGAAAGAACAGGTAGTAGGCTTATTGGTCTTAAATCGCTGACTAGGCTGGGAGAGTTACTTTTAGGTGTGGGTGTGATTAGTGCCACTTTCCACGCATTAGGAAAGTATCCTGCTTCCAAACAACAGCTAATAATGTGGTTAACATGATTGAGGACTTTAGGTAAGCATAATTTCAGCATGGTGAGGGTAATTTTATCACTACCAAAAGCATTTGATTTTAGTGACGAGATAGCTGCTAAAATACTGGTAGAATCAACTGGTTTCAGGGAGAAGAGGTTATCAAATTGTAAGAAAGTTCTGTTTTTGTAAAAAGTTGTAGTCTCATTGCAGCTATTGCTTTTATTATAGACAGACAGAAAAAAATTATTAATTTCATCAACGTTATGAAGGTGGTCAGGTATATTTAAATTTTTGGCAGATTTTACATTCATATCAATTAACGCGTTCCAAAGTTCTTTTTGTTTATTTTGCATCTCAAGATAAGTAAGATAAGCAGCTTTTTCCCGTCTGATCGAGGCAAGAGCGAGGTTTCTAAGATTTTTGTATCTATACCAGTTATCTGCAGTTTTATGCCTTACGTATAATTTTAGAGCTAAGTCGCGTTCTTTCATGATCCGCTTAACATTATCTGTGAGCCACGGCGAATAAGGCTTGTTAACTCGTATAGTTCTCACAGGAGCATGAATGTCAAATAGAGATGTAGTATAATCTGTAAAAATTTGTATTTTCCTGTCGATGTGGTGGGTGTGATATATGACGTCCCAATCATAACTATCTAAGTCACTATCAAACAGGTCCTGGTCGAAATGTTTAAAATCTCTATAAGTAATAAATTTCTGTTTATACTTAGGAACAGGCATATTCAATTTACAATAGACTAATTTGTGATCAGATATATGATCAGCATTGATAGTTCCAGCTTCATAAACTTTATTATAACTGTATACAAATATGGGATCAATTAACGTTGAGCTGTATTGAGTAATTCTTGTGGGCTCGTTAATGACCTGAGAGAACCCATAAGAGTTAAAGCATTCAGATAATATGTTGTTATTATTGAATAAGTCTATATTAACATCACCTAGAATAACAATGTTATCTTAAATTGGCATTAGTTCAGACAAAGCAAGATTTGAAAATTCACAAAAAATATTTAGGATTGAGCTTCTTTAAAAAAAAGCGCGATGATTCGTTTATTAGAACCGGTGTTATGATAGACCAAACTTGAACTCAGTTTATTTCGTCCTATATTTTTGTACTACGTTAGGTCTCTATTTTTTAAATTTCTTCTAGAAAATTTCGAAAATTTTGAAAATTTAATTTTTTTTATCTCGAATCAAATATGCACATGAGATATGTCGTTGGATAGTACTCATCTAGACCTACAACTTTTGCCTAAAATACTTTTTGCTAAAACACATTAAAAAAAATTAAAAAATATATTAGAGACCTAAAGCAGTACAAAACAATATAGGACGAAATAAATTGAGTTCAACTTTGGTCTATCATAACACCGGTTCTAATAAACGAATCATCGTGCTTTTTTTAAAAAGAAGCGTCTTTCCAAGTACTTTCAAAATATATTTTAAAAATAAAAATCCGTTGAAAATTTTTAAAGTTATTGCATTTGTTCATAAGCAAAAAAAATTGCCAAATTTTTAAACAGATCTCTAGGCTCTCCTAATTAACAGATTTTATAAAAGATTATTGTAAACAACTTATATTAACAAAAAAAAAATAATAAAGCCATATTAATATCTCAAAATGGATTGGAAAACTTGAGCGCTCTTTTATACGTCTAAAAATTTTCAACTTTCTAAATGCTTTAGTTTAGCCTCAGCAACATTTAAAAAAATTGTAAATTTTCAAAACGGAGTTTAGAATGCACAATTATTATGCAAAAACTAAAAGTCCGATGTTGATGAAATTTGGTGGGAAGATTTATTATATTAAAAAGTTTTCTTTAGCCAAGTATGAAGGTACTACGTATAAGTATTTGAAAAAAATTTCACAAATAACTTACTATTTCAAATTTTTTTTTGCGATTTTTACTATTTTTGCAATAGTAAAAATGAATTTTTGGATTCGTAACCACCTGCATCTTATATAAAATTTAATTACAAAACTTTTTCACTTCTACAACTTTTCTCTAAAAGAGAGAGTTACTGAGATATATGAAAAAATGGGAAGGGAAAAAAAACGGAATTTTAAAAAAAAAATTCATATTTTGTTTAATAAAAAATTAAGCCCACGTTTTTAAACTAGCGCATAGTGAAATTATAATTTCTTATGATTTTTAGAGGCAATTAAGCCAAAAATCTGCCGTACTACCCGATTCATCAAGTCAATGAATTGATTTGATGCCATAAAAATAAGAAAATAATAATGGGAAAATTTTTGCTAATACTTACGTTATTAACTAATTCGGAATTTATCACTTGAGATCTTGTGGAATATGTGTTACAAGCCTACTTTAATTTCTTACTATTACGTTATAATCAAAAACCGAAAAGTAAAAAAAAACTCACTGCTTACTTAATGTTTTGTCTGCCCACTAAAACAAAACAATCTCTCTGTAATAAAAATATCTGCAATCAAACATAATATATAATCACAAATGGGTCAATGTCCATATTATCAGGTGATGGTGATTTTGATTACCTACATCTCCTGTGTTTATCTTATCTATGAATAATGTTAATCAAATACATATTTATGCATGGTAATCATATACAGGATGTCTGTAATAAATCTGTACAGAAATCTACAATATATTGAAAATGTTAAAAGAAAATGCTGATTAACAATCGGCATTAATATAATAAATACAATTAATTAAACTAATCCAACTAATACCGAAATTAGAGATGAATATATTATTCATACAAATCAACTAAATTTTGGTTAAAAATATCAAAATTAAATAACCAAATAGCATTCGGACGTCGAGCCAACGTTGTTGTAAACGACCTGACCGACGCCGACGTCGGTAACCAAAAAGGGGAATAAACATTCTAGTCGTCAGACTGAGATAGGTCGAAAAATATTTGATCCCCACAAAATTTGATCATGTTCATATTTTGTTTATAATTTTAAAAATGTATAATTCTTTCGGGAGTATAAATTTCAATATATAAACGTGTTGTAAAGTCGATATTTAATAAAATCCCTAATTTAATCCCAATTTTACTTCAAAAATGACAAAAAAATAGTGTCATGTCTAAACTTCAAACATAGACCGACGAAGTTATTTGCATATTTCTCTAAAAAAGGGAGTCGCCGGGAAATTTCAATATAATCAACCAAATTTAGTACTGCCATTCCAAAAATATTGATATTCTCTGAAAGTTATTTGTGGCATTCTACGAATATTCTTTCATTTGAAGCACCCTGTATATAAATTTTGTTTTTTCTTATTTATTTCCAAATTCAAGTAATTATTGCAGTTAATTCATTTCATTTTTACAATTATTTAGTCATTTAATACTGAACACAATAAAGTTACCAGAATGCATTTTAAAATTATTATTTTTAAAGCAAAGTTAAACGCTACAATTTTAACTAAATAGTTACATAAAATCGAGTCGAGCCACAGGGTTTGTTTACGACGGACATGTTAAGCATCAAGCACTTCGGTTACTTTCCAGAGTGTGAAATCGCCTACCCTTTTCTATCTTAACCGTATGAGGAGATAGAGAGTGGAGTTTTCAATCTGAAACGCTGCACAAACTTACGTCGTATCAAATATTGCTGTTGTTAACGTAAACAATTCCCACGTCCGACTTGGGGGACGCGTAAACTGTGACGTCATTTTACAATATAAAAGAAACTGCAGTGCCCGCGAAAAAGGGTAATCAGACTCGAGCTACATCGCAGGACATTGGGTTCGCTGTTGCTCCCTGGAGATTACAATTGCACCACCCCTTGGGTACATCGCTGGACATCGAGTTCGCTGTACTTTGGAGATTGAATTGAAGCATACCTTAAGTACATCGCTGGACATTGAGTTCGCTGTACTGACGCCGCAGACAACCATTCTTTGGCGTACTCTTTATGAAGTACCATTTTAACCTCTCTGTTATGCTCAACGAGCACGCTAAACATGAAGAAGCTGGGGAAGAGCATTCACGGGCGATATAACGCTATACAGGGCGTACGGAAATTCTGCAGGCATAAATTTCTAAAGGTGATCGCTTGCTTATTTCCAGACACTATTTTATTATTGGCAATTGCATTTATATTCTGGTTTCGTCGGGATATAAGGGGAAAATTTGACGCATTTGTGGTACCAAAAGAATATTAGATTAATATTTTAAATGAAATATTAGCTTTGACTTTTAACAAGAAAATATAATGTTATATTACCAGTTATTGAGTTATAATTTTATTCACGATTTTAATTCATAAACTTTCACTTTCTAAATGTCTATATGTTTAGAGCTATACAATAACAAGGTACTTTATCACAGACTAGCCAAACTTCATATGTATCATTATTCTGCAGTTTTTATAAAACAAATAGTGGACTTTCGTTTCCACCACATTCCATTTAAGGTTTTTCAAGAATGCTTTATATTTAAAATACACTAGGAATATTTTCCTACTGTAACCACAAGGTTTTCTGATTGTTGGACATTTACCTACAATAAAATATTATAGTTGTATGAATTCGGCGTACTTGGCGTTAACAAAGGTTTGAAACATTAACTACGGCCAATTGGCAGGTTCTATTCTCCAATTGGGTTCAGTTACAACGAGGGATGTCAATATTTCAGGCAGTTGTCTGGTCACTTGTTTCGATTGAAGGGTGATGCAACCGCACTTTCTTACCTTCGCGGCCCCGTATGTTTGACAATCATAGGCAATCTTCTAGTTGCTTTTCTATTTAATTACTATAGGGAGATTTCCCCAGCAGCATTCTAAAAGATTTTACGTGAGTGTAAATTCTCACCTCAGCAAGATTAATATGATTATCTGAACGATTGTTCCTACTCTAATTTCAATCAATAAACAATGTATAATTAAAGGATATTTCCTCAACACTCTATGATATATTACATGAGTATTTAATGCTCATTTCTCAACTTAATTTTGATAATGTACAAACATGACATGATTCTTGTCCTTTGTTTTGCATTCGATTCATTATTTGGCTATTGCTAACAACTATAATTATAAATTATTATTATCTAGCGATTGCTAACAACTTTATTTAATTATAAACCATTATTACCTAGCAATTGCTGACAGCTCTAATTATAGATTATCATTATCAGGCCATTGCCACAACCCTAATTACTATTAAAATAACACAGCATACTTTTGTATAAGTTCTTGTTATTGCATCAAAACACTCAGTATATCTATAGTATGGTCATTACTATAGCAGCGCAAATTTGCCTATTATAATGTTTAGACAATTGTCTCAAATATTTGGATTACCTCAATTTATATAAAATAAAGTTTTTTTTCTATTTTTTCCCATTAATTATTGTCTTATTCTTTCACCTTTACCTTTTCGTTATATAAGTAATAAACTAAATAAATGTTTTGTTTCAAAGCAAAATAGAAAACAAACTTCAACTATAAATGTACAGTGCAATCTTGAGTAATAAAATACTACATAAAATACTACATAATTAACTAGGGCTCTCAATTAATAGACAGTGTGTTCAAGTTTACCAGGTATTTAAATTAACAGAGTGATTAATTTTCGAAGGTAGATCGTATCAGACAGAAACAAGTAATATCAAACTTTATATGAAAGAACCTGGGGTAATTAGAAAAGGGTTACTACACACACACAACGAAATTTGGGTCCTACACTAACAAAACTAGACGATCACGCAAATGGTCAATTTATTTATTTATCCTTCAGATAAATAAATAGTACTTAGTTTCCTGTTGACAATAATTACCAGGATTTCTTTTAGTAATTAAATAGGGCACCCCATAACTATTCCACCTTTTATTTGGATTTTCTACTACATGTATTGACATGTATTGTCCTCTTCAAAAACAAATCACAAAATAGCAGAATTATTGGAAAAAAGTCTCTGCGCCTGTGACGTTTATGTCAAAGGAACAGTCTGAGGTTATTTTTTACAAATAATATAAATCGGAATAAACACAGAAATAATATATTTTGCTGACGTTTCGGAAAGTAATCTCTTTCCGTTTTCAAAGCTTTTTTTGGAAGAACTCTTATTTTGCTGTGTATGTCAAATACATTATATAAGTGCGTATCGAATTGTTCTGTAGATATTTGTACAACCTGGCTACCAATGTTAAAAGAAGAACTTAACAAACTCAACAATATCTAAAAGAAAATATCATCAGTTCTATGTTCTGTGTAAGTAGTAAGTATCTATGGAAATAACATAAACAGAATCTTAAAGCTGTGTATTTGACATACACAGCAAAATAAGAGTTCTTCCAAAAAAAGCTTTGAAAACCGAAACGTCAGCAAAATACATTATTTCTGTTTTTATTCCGATTTATATTATTTGCAAAACATAGCCTCTGATTATTCCTTTGGTGTAAACGTCACGGGCGCAGAGGCTTTTTTCCAATAATTCTATTATTTTGTAGATTCGGTGATTTGTTTCTGAAGAGGATAATACATGTGGTAGAAAACCCAAATAATAGGAAAGAATAACCTACCATTTGCCAAAAACTCGGATATATGTTCTGCAATGCGGCAAAATTGGTAGGACGTTGCGATCTTATTGGGCATACTCTATATAATATGACGTCGCCTATCCATTAATGTTAATAGCTGGAATTTTTAATAGTACTATTTTGCACAGGACAATTTTGGAATAAATCGAGGCCATCTAAGACATTACATTTTGATTTTGTCATATACCAGCTTTTAGCATTTTGAGGTCTATGGATTAAAAACTTAAACCGCGGTGGCACTCTACAATATATATTTAGTGAGTAGACGCCCGGTATACGAGAAAATTATACCTCGTTGCAATTTCTGCTCATCCGAAACGTAAATAATGACTTGCTTCAAGAGTACAAATGTCAAAAAAATTCGTATCAGATTTAAGAACCGATAAGATAATATACATACAACAACAAACTGTCTTCCGATAACGCTATATCTTTGCCACGCACTGTACAGGTTTACATTGAGATTATTTTGACACTGAATTACAGACACCCCTTCCATACCATAGACATTCGTCGCGCTTCCATATATTTATTAATAATAGTGCTACCATCGACCTGATCTTACTATATTTATCTCCCTGACATGATTAATTTTTAAACTGATGCATGTGATAACGAGTCATTTTATTAATCACGGTAATAGCTTTCTAAGTATAGATGTTACCTAAAACCTATTTTGAGATATTTTTCCTTATAATACTGCCATTGAACCAGGGATATTTCTTTGACGTGCAAAACCCAAATTTTTAATAAATCTGAGTGCTAAATTATAGAGGGATGAAAACAAGAAGAAAAATTCCAGTCGTCTTATTTTTGACGTAACTTTCGGTAAAAGTGCACAATCAAGAGAAAAAGATTAATAATAATAATGAATAAAACTTCAATAGACTCGTTTAATTTGAATTGTTCTGCTATTAATTGTAATATTATATATGATATTGATTCCTTAAAAGAAAATGCTGGCTTCCTTAACATAAATCTATTAAATTATTTTAATCACTATGTCCCTCTTAAAAGAAAAGAAATGGTGCTGAGGATACTCTCTGTCTGTCAATCCCAGGAAGACAGAGATGGTTCTCTTCACAAGGAGAAGAAAACTACGAACACTGAGGGCACACTAAGTGTCGCATCAGAACGAGCTCTTGTGCCTCTAGCATGAACAACGTGTTGGTATCACAGACTACTTACCAGACTGGCAACTTGATGTTAAATTTTTGTCCAGAAATTTATCGTTCTCTCTCTCCGATTTTCGAAAACCAAATTCAGAGGGCACCAAGTTGCAGACGCGGGAGATTTGACCAATTGTTTATTTTAACTTACATTTTATGAATATATTTGCCGTTTAAAATCTGTGATCAAAGTGCAATGCCGTTTCATGCTTAAACTTTGATCACAAATTTTAATGGCAAATACGCTATATTATATGTACACTATAGTGAAATTAAAAGTCAAATTTGTAATACATTAATATACAACTTAATTTTATCAGATATAAATAAACATATAATAAAAACTATGGCAAGGGAAAAAGTACATAGTAAAAGAAAACATAAGTATTAAAAATACACATATCTTTAACCTAAATAGATACTTTAAAAATTACATCATAAAACTTGTATATTTGCGTAGTCGAGTGGAAGAGCAGCTTTGCTAAACTCCGCCACAAATAAGAGCAATTTATTGTTATTGTTATTATAAATATTTAAGGCACTTATTTATCAAGTTGGCACCCCAGATATTTTACTGTAGACAATTTTGCTTTGTTTTATTATATTCAATTAAATTATCAATATCAAGAGAATCATATTTATATTTTACGATAAATCTTTTGCTGATTTCTTTTCGAGTGCATGAGTAAATACTCTTTGTAGTAAATACTTTCTTGGCAACCACTTGCATGATAATGATTTCGAATTTTCAGCGATGACGAGGTTAGCACCTCAATAAAAAAAACTCAAAGCAAACATGACTACAAGTCCTGGTTATTATAAGAGTTTGTGCTAACATTTTTTACAAACCTCACTACTAGATATTTCCGAATGCAGGTATTCCAATTGTATAGTATGTACAGGAAGAGAACATGATGTAGATGGTAGACATACATAATCTCCTTTGTATGATTCCTCGACTTGTGCGGTACAAGTTGCTTAGGCACAATTCCTTTCAGTACGTGTTTCTGCTGTGTCTTTACATGGAAATCCGGTAGGAATTGCCTTTCGATTAAGGACATAATCGAGATCATTTGAATATGATTCTGGTGTTAAGTGCTTATTACATATCCTAAGATGACGTACAGTATTGTTTGACACTTTCATTCCCATTAAGTCCTGCCGCATTTGCGATCTGAAAATGATAACATTTATTTATTTGAACTAGGTACTGTGGTAAAGCAGAGTAATAATTTAAAGTAATCTTACGAGGTTTGGAAATATATACTGCACTGTACAAAAATTGAAAACATTGACTAGAGCAAATGCATACTTACTTTGACTGTTCCTGGGAAAATATTGCATCTACGCATCAACTTCTTTAGTTCCACAAACGATGCAAAAAGCAGAAGACATTTTGAGAAATAACCCGATGGATAATCTGAAAAATATTACTGTGATCGAATGTATATTTGCACAATAACATTTGCCTACCTCCTCTTTTGGAAATCTAATTTTTTAAGGGAACTAAAAACTAAGTAATCTATGCTAAAAAGCCAAGTTTCTACAAAAATATAAGTATTATCACAACACAATGACAGTAAACAATAACAATGAATGATATTTGAATACGTGACAAATGACATTTGCGCCAATGGTGGCATCTGAATTTTGCTTCTGTTATGCTCGACCTTGACCGGACAAATTTCTCAGGGAAGTTGCCAGTTTGGGTTAGTCTGTGTTGGTATGCTGGGTGAAAGGACATGCACAGTGTAGTGGTAACAAAGAAGTCGACTGGCCAAGAAGGCAGCAGGCCTTAAATATCTTTGGACCAGGCCCGATCAGTCTATTACCGATCATGGCGATAAGACAAAGAATTAAAGAGAACATTCATAATTCACATTTATTATCATCGTTAAACTGAAGTAGCGTAGTGGATGACGTCAAATACCGTATCGGTTATTTTAACGGAATGACTGATAAATTCTAAATTTGTCATCAATCGATATAACTACGCATCAATTTAATAGTTAAAAAACGTTGCTTGCTTCTAAAACTACACTTTTTTGTTAACAATGAGAAGGAGGAAACGCACGTCGATAATATAAACCTTCAACCCTAAAATGTCTAGAAAATATATAAAAAATAAAACTGTGTTACTTTCTTATGAAGGCAAACAAGATGACGAGATACTTTCATAAAAAAGTCTTAAACAATTGATGTTAAAAGACCTATTTGGCGCATTTTGTATTTTATAATTTAAAAATTACAACTCACCTGTGGGCTCGTTTGCACATGCTTTACGAGTGGATGAAACTAAATAGTTTTCGCTACAGGTTATTTGTATGTTGTATACGTAGTACCAATACCGGAAAAAAAATCACCAGTTAGTTGATATTTTCTTCTCAATGTGCGCAGGTGTAGAAAAGGTTGAAACCAGAAAACCTCTGCAGCCAAATGCAATATACAGGGTGGACCATTAATAATAGGCCATAGTACAGGTGTAGATTCTTTGGGCCAAAATATGATATAACCAAATATGCTTTAGTAAAATGTTGCTGTGGCAAAAGATACAGGGTGTCAAAGTTTATTTTTTCGTTTTGTTGCAATAACTCAACAGCTTCTTGACTGATCTTTGCCAAATTTGCTAGAGGCACTTTTTTTATTCTAAGAAACAATAATTTATGTATTACATCACGTTAGATCATAGAGGGCGCCGCAGGACCTGTATCCGATGATGAATTATTTTCATATTTATTTTTGACGAAACGTTATGGTACTTCTGACCAGAAAATCTGACGCGGGCGTCATTTTCACGTATAAAAGGTGCAGGTAGAACTTGATAACTCCAACCGTTTTCGAGGAAAGGGCCGTTAAACACTTCAATAATGTTTTGAAAGCCAAATTGAAATTTAGTGAAACAAAGTGTATTTATTGAAAAAAGTACAAAACGTAAGGGATAACAAAATCGTAATAACAGCGGAAACTCTTTCTCACTTTCTTATGAACTAATGGATTATTTTCATGGTATTGAGATAAACAGCTAAATCAAAAGAAGATTGTCCAAAATAAGGATCTAGTCTTATTAGAAGACCAAAAAATAACGTAAAAGTTCCTTACAACCCCATTGCTGTAACTTAGAATAAATGTTCGATATGGTCTCCATCTACTTCTATGCCTTTTCTAATTCTATTCATAAAAGATTTTCTTACATTGAAAAATACATTTTCTTGTCCTCTAATAAAATTAGCTGCATTTTGTATTTTGTCCCACACTCCTTCACTTGAGTTGATAGTATTTGCATAGACTAAGGACTTCATATGTCCCCACACATAATAATTCAAAGGATTATAATCAGGACTGCTTGATGGCCAAGCAAACTCACTTCGTCAACCGATCTGCCTGGGAAAGTATCATCAAAATAATTCCTGACTTCAGTGGAGAAATGAGGGGGAGCTCCCTCTTGCATGAACCACATTCTGTTCTGTATGTCTACCATGAAAGCATGTAATATATTAGCAAGAGTAACTTGAAGAAAAAACAGATAAGACTGTTCATTTAATGTAGGAAGGACAAATGGTCCCAATAATTGATCGGCGATGATACCACACCAAACGTTAATCTTAAATTCTTGCCGAAAACGCCTTTCTTTAACGGCATGAGGATTTTGTACTTCCCAGTAATGGGTATTACTCCAGTTAAAAACGCTTCGGCGAGTAAAAGTTGCTTCGTCGGTAAATAAAGTGTTCTTAACAAAATTTTGACTCCTGTCGTGAAATTTAAATCCATGATAAAAAAGCATTTGCTTACACACTGCTTTTATTCAGTTGAGGAGTACATGCACACCACCTTTCAGATCCAATCTTCTATATAGGGAAAGTAACCAAATTCATATAGATTTATATATTTGTTATGACTTATTGTCTTCTAAGAACGGCATGCCGCAACCATCATCTCGTAGCCTAATATTGTTAAGCCTAATTGTTAATTTGTACGAATTGTTCTCCTTTATATTTAATTATTATTTTTTATTTTTACTATAATTTAATTTACCAAACGCATTGTAATACTAGCTTAAGGACCTCGGTCGATGGCCTTTTGATTATAGATGTATCTATACTTTATTTATATACTTATATAATCAATAAAATCTATCTATGTATCTATCTTTTTAAAACAAATGGACAAAATTGTAGCCTTTGTGGAACCCTTCGAAGTAAGTTTTGTACGGGAGTGAGATGATATGGGTAGAAGCGTTATTTACGTAAGACTCTTGGGGCAGATTGTTTACTCCTCCCTGTTGCCGCTGCTAAACGATTTGAGGATCTTTATCCACACGAACTAAAATTTCTAGCTCTTGATTTGGAGTAATTCGTTTCGGTCGTTCTACATCGTTTTTATGGCGAAATGAACCCGTTTCTTCCAAACGACGAAACAGATCTTTAAAAATCATATGATCTGACTGTATTCTATTTGGATATTGCAATGAGTATCTCCTCGTTGCAACACGTCCGCTAAAATTATTTTGTACGTAAACACATATCATCATCATCATATCATCACATTTCCCTATTTGAAAAATTATTATGTCTAGGCATTGTAAATAAAGAAGTTAAAGAAATTAGCTCGAGGAACACAAAATAAAATGGTTAAATGATGTAAATGACTCAACTAAAATGTAACCAAAGCATACTTTTCAATAAATTCACTCAGGCGCGCATTTAAGGACTTTAAGGGTCCGGTGCAAATTCGAACACTAAGGGCCTGCGGTAACAGACACATTACTTTTTGGGGGTGGAGAACTTTACTCAATTTTTTTGGAAGACATGAGAGCATTTTACTGATTATAAATATTTATTTATAAGCTAAAAACAGCGTAAACAATAGTGAATTCATATATATTTATTTTTCTTCAAAATGGAAATCTTCTTCGTGTTTTGGCTGACGGGAAAATTTTTATTACCTCCTCCATGTTTATGCTGCGTAATGTTTTTTCTCGATTACAAGCAAAGCTAAATTTGATGTTCTTTCTTGACTCATATTTTTTTTTTATTTATTAATACTGTAACATCTTTTACAATTTTACATTTTCACAATTGTTTATACTCTATATACTTATTATTACATTATAATTGCATATATTATTTGTATAGGTTATGACACCTGAGGAGACCTCGTGTTGTGTCTAGCAGTATAACATTTTTGCTCACATAATTTTATATTTAACTATATCTAATTTATTGCATTTATACTTAATATTACAATACTTATAATTATGTTTACTAAAGCTAGAAAGGTAGGAGGACAGGAGACAGCTAATAATAAAAAGAAACACAAATAAGATAAGATAAAACGAGTTTGACTAATACTTATTTACATATTTACAAATTTACAAAGGGCGGATAGTTAAGTTTTTGATGGAACTACTTGCTTAATTAGGCTAAAAGTTGAAGACATATGGTATAATTTTTTACTAGATATTTTGTACATTGTTTTTTGAATTTCTTTTTATTCTGGGCTTTTGTATGTTCTGGTAGCTGATTGTATAGTTTGATTCCATTGTAAATGATTTGTTTCTGACAGACTGCTTTGCTATATTTTGGAGTTTGATATTTGTTTTTGGTGTTATTTCTTGTTTCATATCGGTGATTAATACTCGAACCAAATATATGTTTCTTGTTGTGTGTATAAACTACAGCAGCGTGCATATACAGACCTCTCACATTCAGTATTTCATTTTCTACAAATATATTTCGGCAGCTATCTCTACTTTCTTATTAAAAATTGTCCTTAATATATAATTTTGTGTAATTTGGAGAGATTGGAGGGTTGTATTATATGCTGATCCCCAAACACTAATGCCATACCTAATTATGGATTCTGCTAGGCTGTTATACGTCACTAAAAGAGTTTTTCTATTTAGGACACTTTTCAGGTTGTAAAATTTATAAATTAGTTTCCTTAACTTCTCATTTAAGTGTTTGATATGCTTTTCCCATTTTAAATGTTTATCGAAGATAACGCCAAGGTATTTAATAGTAGTGGTGTTGTGTATGTAACTCTTTGTTTCTTCGTCAATCAGCATAGGTTCCATTGTTTGTGGCATTCCTGCCTTTGTTGGGGAGAATGTCATGAAGTTAGTTTTCGCAATATTTAGTTTTAGAGAGTTTATATCTAGCCATGTTTTAAATTTACTTATTGAGGCAGTCGCTTTTTGTCTCGCTAGACTCCAGGTTTCACCCGAACAGATTAGTGCGGTGCCATCTGCATATGATATGATTTTGCAACCAAAGTTTTTCTGAAGCAAATCATTTATGAACAGCAGAAATAGGGTCGGTCCTAAAACGGTGCCCTGTGGCACACCCGTTTTTATTGTTTTCCTTGCGCTAAAAGCGTTGTCTATTTTTACTTGCTGGGGTCTATTTGAAAGATAATGTTTTAGAAGATTATGTACATTTCCCCTAATACCCACTTTGTTTAGTTTGTCCAGTAGTTGGCTATGTGAAACTGTGTCAAACGCTTTTTGTAGGTCTAGAAAAATAGCTATCACTTTTTCGCTCCTTTCAAAATTTGTTATAATGGTGTCTGTTAATAGTTGAAGAAGATCTTCTGGGACCACTAAACTTTCTTTGAAAACTTCAGGAATGTCTGCACTTTTGAAAATGAGATTAATTATATGAGCAATCGGCTTACTGATGTGACTAGATATTAGTTTTAGCGTTTCTACTGTTATTCCATCCTTTCCTGGAGAGGAGTTATTTTTTTGGCAGCATATAATATTATTTATTTCAGTATCAGTGACGTCTTCTAAGAACATGGAATTTAGATTTTGGCTTGTGTTGCTGTATTCTAATAGGTTTTGCGTGTGTTTCGGGATTTCTCTAGAAATGTTTTCTCCTATCTCAATAAAAAAATCGTTAAAGGCACTTGCTATTTCTTCTTTGTTTGTGATTTGTGTATTATTAGCTAATATTATTTACTCTATGTTATCTTTGCGGTTTTTATTGTGATTTGTGACTTCAGTGATACAATCCCAAATTTTTTTATAATTGCTTCCAGCCGACTGGATTTTTTCCTTATAGAAGTTGTTTTTTGTCGTTTTAATTAATGTCGTTACTATATTTCTGTAGCTTTTATAATAATCTTTTAATTCCACGCTATGTTTATTTTTGAGAACTCTTTGTTTAAGTTTATCCCGTTTTCTTATGGCATTAAGCATACCTATAGTCATCCATGGCTTGAGCTTATTGTTTTTATTTTTTAATTTAATTATATTGGTTGCCTCTCTTAAACTTCAATTAATATTTTATACAGTTCATTCCATTTTATTGATGCAACTGATCTTAAAAGTTTGCCGTCGTCTATTTTTATTACGGTTTTCTCTTTTTCCAGTTTCTGCTGTGGGGTTTCGTTAAATTCTATATTAAATATTGTTGGATAATGGTCTGTTATGTTATTTTGAAGTACTATGGGTAAGCAGTTTATTTTTAGTTTTGCATTTATTTTAACAAGAATATGATCTATTATTGAAGAAGTAGTTTCATTTTGCCTTGTAGGTTGATTTATTTGCGAACGAAAGCCATTTTGTTCCAGCATATTTATGTAGGTTAAAGCATTGACGTCCGATAAATCTGCTATATTTATGTTCATGTCACCAACCAAATTCACCAAATTACTCTCATTTGTCGATTTTAAGTAGGTCTCAATATCATTAATAAAAATATGTATATTTGTAGATGGAGGTCTGTATACGCCCACAACCGTACATTTAACATCTTTATAAATAATTTTACATTCTAATATTGTTACCTGTGTGAGCTTTATTACTGCGATTTCCGGGTACAGGTCATTTCTTACAAACATTATTACTCCGTCGTTTTGGTTGAAGTTTCCCTCATTATAATAAGGTTTATAGCCATCTATAAAGAAATCGTTAATATCTGCTACTGACCACGTTTCTGTTAGGACAATTATACCTAGATTTCCGTATTAACACAAAGCTCGTCAAAATTAGCTTTAATGCTTCTTATATTATAATGAATAATTGAAAGGTTATTCCCGCCCGCGATGAAATATAAATTTAAGTCGTCAAAATCGCTACATACTTTCGTCTCTATATTATTATAGCTTCCCAGTATTCTCATTGCCTCCTCTAAACCTTCCATTCTTACAATCTATTTATTAACTATTATATACTAACTTATATACTATGGCCTATACTATCTATGCTACGTTATTAAAATTCAGATATAAAGATAATAGATAAAATAATAGTCTATTTTTCGAGTATTCTCCAAACTGATATTCTAGTGGGTTACCTGGGTGTGTCTCTTGTTGTCGGTGCTCCCGCCAGAAGGTTTTGGTATGGAAAGTTGGTCTAATTCTGCTTTGTTCCTTATTACGTGTCGCTGTTGATCGATTTGAGCCCTGATCTCGCCTCCTAATATCCATACATTTTCCTTCCCTAGTTTCTCTTTGGTTTCTTTGAAAAGTTTGTATTTTGCAGGTGTTACATCTTCAGTGACGGATATTCCGGTGCCTTTTAATTTCCCACGGTTTTGGACTGCCGCTTTTTTTACATTCTCTTTTGCGAGACCTATCATTATAGGTCTTTTTCCATTTCTCGTTTTCCCAATTCTGAAGCAGTTTTCAAGGTCGTGGTCTCTTAGGTTCAGCTTCAATTTCCCGTTTAATACCTCTAGTACTTTTTCAGTAACATTTTCCCTATTGTTTTCTATCACTCCGTATATCCTTATTGATTTTCTGTTACGATGTTGTTCCATTTTTTCTATTTTTTTCCGCCATAATTTTTATTTCTTCTTTTTCTTCCATTAGTTTCTCAACTTTTTTTGTTAGGTCGTCTATCTTTTGCTGCATTTGCTTAATCTGCAGTTTCTCTTCAATGTTTGTCACTAGTACTTTAAAAAACGTATCATCTTTCATTAGTTTTGAGATGGTTTCCTGAATGATAGTTTGCAGGTCACTTAATTGCTCTCGGGTGAACATAATTGCGGTTGAGTTTATTGATTCCGGGAGAAACCGAAGGGACTTTACAACACTTTTACTGGACTGTTTATTTATAATGGGTAGATCGAAGGCACTTTACGACTACTTTTACTGTAACTGTTTAAAATCAGCCTCTGCGGAGCTAGACCCGACACGTCTTACTCGAACGGCCGCATAGTACTCCTCAATACCAAATTTTTTGCAAAAACAATGGCACTTTCAATCAAATTATCTAAATTTCTATAGTCGGCACCAACCGCATTTAAATTCTGTGAAGTTGTTTTAATGATACAGTATATACATTTTAAGTTGGCGTTTCTATTGTTTCAGTCAAAATTTTCAGTTTTGGTAAAATATTTTTGAGAAAAGAAAGACATAATATAAAATCTAAATTACAAATTTTCTTGTAAATCCCTAGCGCTTTGATCCTTATGGAAGCATCAAGAAATATTTAAAATTTTACATGCATGATTTTACTTCCCTTTTATAGTCAATTAAAATTATGTAAATGAGTATTTTTAAAAATCGATTTTTCAGCCATAACTTTTATTATTGTCTATTTTTAAACGGAATCGGATTCCATAGAAAATACTAAATCAGACTGTATTTTTAACCAAAAATGTATCTAAAAAATTACAGAGAATATCAAGTGTAACACATAAACTCACACTGTATATTTGTTTACTGCTTGGCGCGTATTATTAGCAAAATATACTGTTGCACTTTTATTCTCAGATTTTTATATCTACCTCTTAAATTTACTAGGTAGGTGCTATAAAAGCTTAGCTTACCAAGCAAGGTAATAACCCCCCTTTCTTTGTAAAAAATCACAAAACCTCTATTTACACATTATTTTTAATTAAACTGCCCCCATTTATATAAATGGCAGATTTATTATCCACGTTATCAATTAAAAATTATGAATACTTACCAAGTACGCTATTCTTTCGATTCGCGTTCACTCAAAAACTAAAAATAAATTGGGCTTTTGTTTGCGTTTATATTATAAGATTTATTAATGGTTTTTACAACTAGCGCGAAAATGAAAATATCGTATATTATTTTCGGCCTAGCCTAGAGTCCCTTGAAATAAATTAAAGAAGTTAAAGAAGTCAGAATAAAAATGGTCATTCTTTTCAGCACAATATGTTTGCTGAAAGCATCTGTGTCCTACATCTGGAATTTAAAATGTCCTTGTATGTATCAATACCTCAAACAAATACTAAACAAAAAAACTGTCACTGTGTACTTATAAAGCCATAGAATGTAAAGTTTATGACATTACAGTACCCTTCAAATATTCACAGACTAAAACATTTGACTCCATAATTAGAGACAATAAATATAAGACTAATCGTAGGATTACCAACCCCTGATGTCGAGTTTAACAAGCTATAAAACAAGATATCGAAATATTTTTTAAATGTTGAGCCCATAAGGATGACATCCAAAGTACTTGAACACATGCTGATGCTGTTAGGTAGCTGTCTAACGTTTTAAAATTTTATCACAGCACTTTTTAGGGCGCTCAAACATTTCATTGTATATATACCACATATTCACAGAAAAATTTCCTTCGCAGTCCAAAATCGCTTTGCTGTTGGTGAAACGAAGTCTTAATCAGTTAACTTTTATCTCATGTTCCACTAAATATGTTGTTAGTTACGCCGCCATATATAGTCACATAGAATCTAGCTGGGGCGAGCGTAGGTGCGTCTTTACTATGTACATACTTCGGTATTCGATGTAAAGCAACGACAGGCGCAGTTAGTACTTGGATTGGTGACTATTCCAACGGAAACCGCGTTCTCGCCTCACACATCTTCCAGCGGCTTGTATATCAGTGTATGCGCGGAAGTTATACAACCTTAGGCGAGGGTTGTATAGGAGATATACCATCCTTCGGAGGGGATGTAAAGCCGTCGGTCCATTGTCTATTAAATGTTAGGCAAGTAAAAGATCCCTACTCTTCTTAAGGGAAGAGGTTCGGCAAAATTCCTGGTTGGGGGTAGCTCGTCTACAGGCGTCGGTGTTAGGCCTCAGTAGCGGAAATAGGCCGACATTAAATAAATGTATAAAAAAAAAAAAAGAATCTAGCTACCTTTGTAATATTTTAAAACTATTTTGAGAATTATTATTGCCTGCAAAATCATTTAAAAAATAAATAACCTCTGTTGTTGTTACTTCACATAACAAAAAAGTAGCAATGATGCTTATAAAATTTTATAATTGATATATTACAAAAACAGGTTTAAGTTTTGTAACTGCTTGCTATAAAACTATTTTACAATTATCGTCTACCATTTTTTAAAATTCTATGTAAACGGTTATGCAATTATTTTATAACACCTGTGAGAGCCATAATAAAATAAATTAAAGAACTGCATTGTTTTATAAACTGTGCCCATTTCGCATCTATAAGCGTTGTTTAAGCGTTTTAGGAGTGTTTATATCAACAATTTTGTTTTATAAAAAATGTTCCATAAACATTCTTTCAGCTTCTACAAAACATCAAATTGCTAGTTGGGATGTTGGACCACCTAATATACTACACCATACCCGAACAAAATTAAAATCAATTTGTATTTTTGTTAATCATTTTATTAAAATTTTCATATTCATTAGCGTTGGTTTGTACAACGCAGTTTCGAAAGATAAAATTTTCTTATGTACCCGAGGTATATCCAGGTTATTTATTAACGTATGAAGTTGACATGAATTTGTAACACAGAAACTATCTATAATATGATCTCTTGTCGCATTTCTACTCAATTCTAATAATGAAGGCACTTTCGGCAAAGCGTTAATTTTTAACGTCGCACAGTCAGATCTGTTTAAATTCAGATATGCCTTCGTTAATTTTGGATAAACACAATAGTCGAGTAACCTGACAATTACTAAGTCTAAATTATCAACAAATATAAACCTATCGCCCTTTTCTACGATATCAATAAAACTATCTAATAGTTCACGTATGTTAAATTGTACATCATACATGAGCCTGGTAGGAATTTTATCTGACGTATCAAGATAACCATCTTTAATTCTTATATCCATAAACAATAACAATCGATATAATTCGCAATAGCCGTAACTTTTAAATATATCACACATATCATGATTGTTTGGAGTATATCCGTGTGTAAGCAGCATACAGATAATTTGTGTATATTTCTCTAGCGGCAATTTTGCATTTGCATATTGATAAGTAAACACACTCAAATCATCAGAAAGGCACACCGACTCAACTACTGTGGAAAAATTATCGCTTTGTGCGATAATATCCCAAACTTGTTCGAAATAACGTTTTCCAACAAGTGGAAATAAATCTGCCAAAAGGCTAGTCCAGTTTGAATACTCATAGTCAATGTTCTCCCAAATTAGCTTGAATCTTTTCAGATTTATTGGTTGTCTCAATGAATAGCAGAATGCTGCATTTCTGAAACTGAACATGTTATTTACATCCGCTCCGCGCTTTATCATTTCTTCCATGAATGGCGAATCCGAATTCATTGCCAATCCTATTATGGTCGAGTTTTCGCACGTAGAATCATTAAAATCAGCAACGTATTCTATTAACGCTTCCTGCATTTCAATATTTCCTGCCTCAACAGCCCTCATAAAAGGCGTATAACCTTCCCGGTCGTGACAATTAGCATCAGCGTTGTAGTATAACAACATGGATACGCTTTCCAGACAGCCGCTCGCCACAGCGAAATGTAAAGGCGTTTGGTCCATGATATTAGCTGCATCTATATTAGCACCATTCTTTATTAATAGGTGGGCTAATTCGGGAACTGTTATGGCACTGTGTAATGGTGTGACTTGTGACTTATCTGGAATATTCACGTCAACACCGGCACGAATAAGCCATTGCGCCAAATTATATTTGCCAGAACTAACTGCTTTTATTAAAGAAGTTTCCTCTGGGAGATCGGGAGTATTTGAGCGTTCCATATTCGTTAAGAGATCCCCGATGTTAAACTGAAAAAAAAATACATGTATTATTGTATGTATATTTATGGAAAACGGGCATATGCCAAATACACAACTGCTCTTCGACCACAGCAAAAGTGAGCGTACATTGAGTACACTTTTAAATGTTGTTAAAATATTCTGCGATCTCAGCAGGGCATTTGACTGTGTCGATCATGATAAATTATTAATAAAACTTTATGCCTATGGAATTCGTGGAGTGGCTGCGGATTGGATAGCCTCTTTTTTGAAAAATAGACAACTGTATGTATCTGTGACATACTCCTCCAATGGAAATACCAGGAGTGTCAGCTCGGGGTACAAGATAAATAATTTGGGAGTCCCCCAGGGCTCAATTTTGGGACCCATTCTATTTTTACTTTATACCAACGAACTTGATACCTTGACATCTGAGGCCGACTTGATAATGTATGCAGATGACCAGTCTCTACTGTTATCAGATAGATTTGATAATTTCTTGGAGCAGAAATGCAACGTTCCTTTAAATAAATTTTATAACTGGTACTGTTTTTATAAACAATTTTTAAATGCTGATAAGACCCAACACATAAGATTTCACAACCGACAAAAAAATTGCTTAGATCTTGACATTAAAATTAATGACAATAGTATCTCAAATAGGAAAAATGTTAAATTCTTGGGATTAACATTAGATGAGTGTCTCAATTGGAAGGCACACTGTGAGCAATTAATATCAAAACTTAATTCGATCTCTTATTTGATAAGAAGCTTAAAAGAAATTCTATTAAAAGACCAACTATTAAATTTGTATCATGCACAAGTAGGGTCTAGACTCAGATATGGCATCGCCTTTTGGGGAAACTCCACCTTATCAGCGGATGTTTTTATTGTACAATAACGAATTTTAAGAAACATGGCAGGGATTTCTAGTACCTGTTCCTGCAGAGATGCTTTTAAAGACTATAAAGTTTTAACCCTTGTTAGTATTTTAATTTTTGAATTGTGTGTATATGTTTACAGTAATACGGCTAAATTTATTACGAATAAGAAGTTTCATGTTACAGACACGGGACAAAAGGAAGAATTTCATGTTCCTTATTATAAATATAATATATCCTTAAATGCACCCAACTGTCTAGATCTTAAATTGTTTATCTGATGATATCAAACAGGCAAAAAATGTAAATTAAGACTGTATTTATTAAACAATTGTTTTTATACGTTAGAAGAATTTTTTGTAGCATAATTGTGTGCCAAACTGTGACGATTCCGATACATGTATGTACTGTCTGAAAAGAAAATAAAGGTATTATTATTATTATTATTATTATTATTATAAAATCAGTTGTTTAAGCAATTAATCGATTTCGCAGTGCGAGTGACTCATACAGTGTCATATCACACATTTAATCAAAATTTTAGTCAAGTTTGGCACAGAAGTAGCCTTCGTATAAACTAAGAAAAATTCAAAATTTTATTAAAATTATCAACCCGTTTTGAAAATGTGGCTACGTAAAATGTCAAAAAAATATATTATTGCAGGACTGATATATTTTTATGTTCTCGCAGCAGCTCGCACCTAATTATACTAGAAAGATGAGCCAGGTCCCATTTTACAGTATTTTGCATGTCGTTTCCTATACTAATATTAATTTGCCCATTTAGTGCGTACAATTTTTTTATATACAGGGCTACTGGTAATTCGATACATTCCTTTGGAAACGTGATGGGGCATGATCTAAGAAGTAAATTTAGCCCTAACATATATTATGCAAAACTCAATAGTTTTTGAGATATTTAATTTTTTTTGTTTTTCTCAAAAAGTAGATCTTAATGTCCTAAAAGTTAATTTTCGAAAAATCTATTTGACATTTTTTAATTTTTTTTTTATTGGATTACTTGTCCGATATTATAGATATCCGTTTGGAATGAAAAACATCTGGAAACATTTCGATCATGTGAGCATCTGAAAAAAAACTTTAAATTTGTTTTTTAAATCAGCTATGAAATTTACTTTTTAGGTTTTTTCAAAAAAATATTAACGTAACGCGTATAAATTATTATAAAAACTGCAAGGTACAAATGTTCAATGTACCCTTAATAGTTCTAAGAAAATACTAGTAAAAATAACACAAGTAGTACGAATTTTTTTTTTAGATAAACAGTAAAAAACATTTTAAAAGTAGAGTTTAATTCTTCATTAATTTCAAAGTTGTACTTTATTTTTTATATGTCTTGCTCAAAATGGGAGCCCCTATTCCGTATACAGACACGGCAGCGTCTTCTTATTTCCGTCCTTGTTACTCTGGTTTTATGCCTTATGTGATGGGCAGCATCGACTATCCTTTGTCTAAGGTTTTCTATAGTATTGACTGGTGTGGCATAGACCATCTCCTTCATATGACCCCACACGTAATAATCAAGGGGTGTTAAGTCGGGGCTTCGCGCTGGCTAAGGCATTGGGCCCGCTCTTCCAATCCAATGGTTAGGGAAATGTTGATCAAGTAACTGTCGTACTGTCAGCCGATAATGTGCTGGACAACCGTCGTTCTAAAACATCATTCGCTGTCTGATGGCGAGAGGAACATCTTCTAAAATCACCGCCAGATAATTTCTTAAAAAATTTTCATAGATTTCCCCGTTTAATTTTTGAGGAAGAAAGTGTGGCCCTATTAAATAGTGGCCAATGACTCCCATCCACACATTAACAGAAAACTTCATTTGGAAACTAGTTTCACGTGTTAACTTGGGATTTTCCTCTGCCCAATAATGTAGGTTGTGGAAATTTGTTATACCCTCGCGATTAAATTTCGACTCGTCCGTCCATAAAATACTTGTTAAAAAATTTGCACTTTCTGCATCTGAATTTAACATAAAGCGGCAGAATTCCACTCTCCTTCCAGGATCACCTTCCTCCAAGCCTTGGACAGGGGTATAGTGGTAAGGATGACATCCAACTCTACGTATCGTAGACCAAACTTTCCATTGTGACGCTCCGGTTAGTCTTGCGACTTTATTAGTTGAAATAGTTGGGTCTTCTTCAAAATACCTCAATATTTCTTCCTCATCATCTGGTTAATAAACGGGAGGAGCACCAGCGTCACTTCTTCTACATTTCACGGAGCCAGTTTCAGCGATATTTCGATATGCCGTACTGAATACACGTGCATTTGGTAAGCGGCGGTTAGGGTACCAAAGACCATATTCTCAGCGAGCTTCAGCAGCGTTGCCGTATCCATAGACAAACAAGATATCAGCGTATTCTGCGTTGGCATACGTGGCCATGGCACAGAGAATACAATAACAACAACTAATAACAACAACTACGAGCAAAATCAAATCTTCGATGACTAATTTAACAAGACCAACAAACTTAAGGGACACGGAGATAAGAATGTCAGTTAATGACATATATGCACAAACGTCAAAGTTAAGGACTGACTGACTTAAATGAGAATGAACGTTTAGTCGTTTAATAAATTCCGCCACCAGCATTATCTTTACTAATTTTTTATTAGAACTATTAAGGGTGCATTAAACATTTCTACCTAGTTAGATAGCTATTGAAATAAGGAAGTTTTTATAATAATTTGTATGCGTGCTACATTAATATTTTTTTGAAAAAACCTAATAGGTAAATTTCATAACTGATTTAAAAAAAAAATTTACAAGTTTTTATTTTAAATGTTCACATGATCGAAATGTTTCCGGATATTTTTCATTCCAAACGGATATCTATAATATTGGACAAGTAATCCAGTAAAAAAAAAATTAAAAATGTCAAGTAGATTTTTCGGAAATTAACTTTTAAGACATTAAGATCTACTTTTTTCAGAAAAACAAAAAAATTGAAATATCTCAAAAACTATTGAGTTTTGCATAATGTATGTTAGGGCTAGATTTACTCCTTATCTCATGCTCCATCACATCTCCAAAGGAATGTATCGAATTACCAGTAACCCTGTATAATTATATGAAGAAATAAAAAAGTAAACAAGAAACCAGAAAAAGTGAACTTTATCTGTGGTTATTCTTACTACATCTCCCTTCTTAGATATTTGTAATAAAATTATCTGTGAAGAATTGAAAAATTATTCTAATTTTATAATACACTTGATGACTTTACATTAAGGTAAAAATATTATATCTAACTTAACACATACTAAACTAGTCAGACATCACGTCCATCCCCATATACACACACGCAACCGTATACACAACCATATAACCATGCCCTTTTCAAATAATAATAATAATAATAATAATAATAATAATAATATATTTATTTACATAACAACAAGAATAATTATTGTTACATTACATAATACATTTGTCCAGTATTACAAATACTATGTGAGATGAAACATATTTTGACATACAATAATATATAATAATAACAATAGGAATTATAAATAAAATACAGAACAAAAAAAATGTAAATAAATACAAAGTTACTCGATAAGTGACCGATGACGCTTGTTTCGAGATGAAGATACATGTGCATACATACAGGGTGTCTCACCGGGAACTGAATCGATCGATATAGAGAAAAGTACGCATCAGAAAATTTTGAAAATTTAGATAATTACTAATGTCTGTGTGGCCAATCCAACTAAAATAATTACAAACAGCTGGCACTTCCACTTATACCGGAAGTCGATACCAACTTGCTTTTAGGGTTTTCGAAAAGAACATAAAATTCTGAGTCGAAAATATGTAATATATCCTATACCTACCTAGCCGTTTCAGAGATATTTGACATTTTATAGAAAATTTGACAGGTGCAATCAACTTTAGTCAACACCCTGTATTATTTTATGTTAAGTTGTGTAAAATTGAATTCTCTTTTTTCTGATATTAACATTGTGGGGGTTAAAGTTATAACTTTTTGAAATATTTGCCATTTTATTAGAAATTCATGAATTGTTGTAATCATTTCATCAAAATAGCCATGATTAGAAACAATCAGTCATTATTTTATGTCAAAAAATGCCAGCACGTTTAAATTACACCCACGAAAACTTTTTAAGTTTGTTTATTATTTATGGAGAATGTGATAAAGTAATATCAAGAACTTGCAGCACATTTGCTACTCGATATCCAGAAAAACGGAAACCGTCACCAAACACTGTAAAACGCATAATGGAAAATTTTAAAAATTATGGCTCTGTCAAGGCAAAAATGCAATGAAGAAAGCCTATTGTTGATGACGAAAACATTGAAATAGTCATCCCGGGGATATTTTCATGCATTTCCAAGGATGTCATTAAGACAAACTGCTCTGGAATCGGGACTATGCAATGATTCAATTCACAGAATCTTATCAAAATATAAGTTTCACCCGTTTTCATTCCATATAGTTCAAGGATTAAAAGAAACAAATTTCCTAAGAAGTCAGAATTTTTATGAGTTTATTCTATAATAAGGTCTGAGGGTCACGATTCTTATTTGGGAAATATTATATGAACAGATGAAGCTAAATTTACTAAAAATGGATTTTTTAATAGACACAATTCGTATTATTGGAGTGACTCAAATTCTCATATGTTCAGAGAGCGGAACTTCCAGGAAAGTTGGCAATTCAAGGTCTACTGTGCCATAAGAAACGATGGAGTGGTGGCATTACAATTTTATCAGGAAAATTTAAACGGTAAATTAAATTTTCTCTTCTGCTAATATGTATAGGTAATTTTTTTTTTTTTTTTAGATGAAAGATATCTGAATATCTTACAAAATTTGAATAATAACTCTTTAAAAAATTTACCCCTAGCCGAATATAGAAACATTTTTTATCAGCACGACGGTGCTCTCCCACATAACGCATATTTAATTAAATATTTATTTACAAGAAATTTTTATGATCAATGGATTGCCAATAATGGACCTTTCTTATGGCCTCCTCGCTCGCTCGATTTATCAGTTCTGGATTATTTCATTTGGAGAACTATTAAATATAAAATTTATGAGAGCCCATTAACAACCATTGAAGATTGTATGCAAAGAGTAAGAAATGCATTTCAAAACATATCACAGGATTCAATTAGAAGAGCTACCCATGAGGAATTAATCCGAAGGTGCGAAAAATGTGTCGAGGTTCGAGGGCGGAATTTTGAGCGATTATTAAATTAAAATGAAATCATAGTTTAAATTGATCTTATCTCTGCTATTTTAGTTCATACCATATCTTCAATTCGATTAATACGCATGTTACAGTGTTAGTGCTATTTTGCGTCTTTGTGGATATCGAGTAGCAAATGTGCTGCAAGTTCTTGTATTACTTTATCACATTCTCTATAAATATAAACAAATTTAAAAAGTTTTCGTTGGTATAATTTAAACGTGCTGACATAAGATAATGATTGACTGTTTCTAATCATGGCTATTTTGATGAAATGATTACAGCAATTCATGAATTTCTAATAAAATCGCAAATATTTCAAAAAGTTGTAACTTTAACCCCCACAATGCTAATATCAGAAAAAAGGGGATACAATTTTACACAGATTGACGTGTGTTCCATTTGACTTAAACAAGTTTTCGCGGTTTGAAGTTGACAAAACGCGAAAAACGGAACATTGGTATGATATTGAATTTATTTAAGTTGTAGAACGTAGTTCTCCTTGTGTTCTTTTTACGTAACACGAAGCAAATGAGGATCTTTTACACGAAGAAAGTTATAACAGTTCTTGCAAACCGTTGCACCTGTCAAATTTTCTATAAAATGTTAAATATCTCTGAAACGGCTAGGTTTAGATATAGCATAGATTTTTTATTATATAATATGTAATTAATTAATTATATAATAAAAAAATTAACTGCTTTCGCCGAACATTGCATTGAGCAAAATCACGTTTTTAACGGTAGTAGTGTTAAACTTTTGCATAATGCAAACAAAGAAAAAATCCTAGACATGCTTGAAATTTTAGTAATTAAGAAGGCCCTAAGAAACCATAAAAACGTTACAAATACATAAACAGAATTTATGAACAATCCTGTACTGGACACAGTCATAAAATTAAGTTCATAGTTCCGGCCTGTATTGTTAAATTTTAAGAAAGAGCAAATCAAGTTATTATCCCCCTCAGGTGGGTAGAGGATTTGTAAGATATATACTGTGAACCACCTTTTTCAGGTCAGTTTTTAAGACTCTTTGATAATGGTCGCAAGGCTGATATATATGCCAGAGAAATCTGAAAAAAACTAATGAAACAATAAACCAAGTGCGTATTAACTATTTTGAATATTTATAATTATTTTATTAGTAGATAAAATGCTGTAACGACTCTTCTTATTTACCCTTGCCTTAAAATGACTTTTTCAATACCAATCGTTTAAAAGTTACCTAAAAGCGTCGTATTTTCACTCATTTTTATCCACCCAGCACCCCTATTCGCTCCACTTTTCCATCAATTTCCTCGATTATTATACATTTGCGCAACGTTTCATTAGTCACAAACGTTTCATATAACTCTGTGTATCAATGTATTCACAAAAAAAACTCAAAAATCGAGAAGTAGATAAACTGCAGAATGACATAAAATAGACTTACCCTGATAGTTATTTGGTCAACCACACACTAGATAACCGCACGGTATCTGTATAACTCGGTACTTAAATAATGTATACAGGTAAATGCTCTACGGCTCCGAATATTGCACAAAGACTGGCAGAGCAGTGTTGCCATCCCTTGGCTTACAGAATCCGGTAGAATTACAACGAAAAATCGGTAGATTTGTTTTCCAATGGAAATTCAAAGCAATTAATAATTTGCAGAACATATGTGATATAGTAATAATTAAAGATTGTTCAAAATAATAAACTTTATTTATCTTGATAAACGTAAATAACAAAATATACATTTTTGTTGTATTTCCGGTTGCTCTCCCGGGTCGATGATCGGCTCCACCGGAGCCACGATTGTCTAAACGACGTTTCGACAGAATCTCATCTGGTATCTTCAGGTTCTCGCTGAAAGCTGTCTACTAGTCTACTGTTGCTCTTCTTTGCTCGAACTCGAGTTCGAGCTACAGTCGCGTGCCTCGTGCAATGCATTCGACTTGAACATATGAATATAGAGTTAATTATTCATCTAAGTAATGCGGTGCAAGCCATTTGAGAAGTTCACAGACAAGCATAGATATTGTAAATATTCTGGCATATCTCCTCTCTCGATATCAATTCCATAGTAATATATAACGGAAGTGAAAATCTTCCACAAAGAATTTTATTTTATTAAATTTTTTAAAATATTTCAGCTTCTAAAATTTCGGTAGAAATCAAAATTATTCGGTAGATCGGTAGATTTTATCACGATTCGGTAGAAATACCGAAAATTCGGTAGGGTTGGCACCACTGTCAGAGAGTCGGAAGTTCATTCCTTTCGTCTGCTCCCGACTGACCGATAGACCAATCATGTGCGTCCAGCGCGCAGCAACAGGTTTAAGGTTCTAGGCTACAGGTGCTCTCTACAGCTCGCGTTCTTTATTTTCGCTGTAACTTTTTTGATGACTATGAATTTTAATGCAATTTTGACACAAGTTGCAAAAATGCAAAATTAGCGTCGGGTCCCCCGACGCTAATTTATGTATAGGTGTCAATCTATATATAAAAATTTCTTATTGGGGGGCGGGGGTAACCCTCACTTGCGGGTGGCAGCCCTTCGTCGGTAGAGTGTCGTGAGTAAGGAAGTATTTTATGCTAAAATAAAAGAAGATACCTGGGCGTCATGTGACTTAAGAAGAATTATTATTAGGTTTTGCACGGAAGACAAAACACAATACTCAGCCTCTGGTTGCTAAATAGAGATAGAGAGAGAACTGATGAACAAAAGATAGTAATTACATATATTTGACAATAGAATATTTATTAAAAATAATTAATATATTATATGTACAAAATGGAAAAGAGATAATTTACGTCTGCGATCTCACATTGTTTTAGCATCAATGCCCATGACTTTTAAGGCTTGGATAAAGCGCGTCCCTCTAGTATACTAGGCTATGGCTTCCCAAAAACAAAAAAAATTGATAGTTTGATAGTGTGTAGATCAAATTTGATAATAATATGTACAATAATTTTTTTTAATAATGAGTATATATATGAATATAAAAAATGATGAATAATAAAAAAAATATATATATCTGGCCTGTTGGTTATGCTTATCTGATGGAATGGTGTTGCTGATGGGGCCCAGTGGCAACCAAAATGGCGGCGATTGGGTGACGTCGGGTTGATGGATGAACCCAAGAATGGGACTCTTTTCCAGACTCTCCAAACCCTGCAGCACAACGGATCGCGTCCACAAATCAACAAAAAAATTATGGATAATCTCTTACAGAAAGAATCCTTCTATCCCAAGAAGAAACCCTGAAATAAAATAAAAAACACTAACTATCGGCATATGCCAAAAAAAAATTAGAAGGGAGAAATATACATAAAAAAGCCAACTCACCTTCCTTAGAAGGGTTTTCTATTTAAGTCAATAGTGGAACTGAGTGAAGTCCCTTATCACTCGGCACGAAACTAAAAATGAAAAGGGAGAGAAAACCTTAGTATGGTGGAGCAATTGAGCGAAAGAAAAGTGTACTCACTTAGAGAGAATGTCGAATCCACCTGGGGTTTCACTAAATCGGACGAATTTTTCTCGTGGGAAAACCACTCCTTAACCACGGCGTGGGTTGTAGATTCTTATTTTGTGAAATTTTATATTCAAATCCTCCGTAGAAAGGGTAAAACTATGCAAAACCATAAATCCACAAATAACCTTATCACTCCTAAAGTCTGGTCTGGAATGTTCTTGAAATTCAAAGAAAAAAAGAACCCCAAAGTCCTTGATAAGAATTCTCGGGCGATATCCTGGACAACTTATGCTGTCAAAAATATGTCAGCGAAACAATACTTAGGAATTCAAGGAATACCTCACAACAGTACAGGAAAAATACCCAAACATATGAGGAGAAGATCATAGACAAGAGAACGGAAGAAAACATATAATAGGAGGAGCAAGGAGATAGATAGACGATTATAAGGTAAGTGTTCTATTGACACTAGTTTATACCATAACCCCATAACGTTATTTTCTAGGTACCTTTTGGCGGATGATACACATTAGAGAAAGAATATTGAAATAAATTATCACCCAGGGTGTAAATTAAATCACACTAATGGTGCTAAACTGTAATAACGAATGTTTGGTGTCTTCGAGGAATTAGACTTTGTAAGATGTAGGAACAAATCTAAATTATATTCTGCTTAACTACACGTTAATAAACTAAACTATTATAATGTTCCCTAAATAAGGTGAAGTAGATTTTATGCATGTTAATTAAGAATTAGTCATTAATGTTGTTATAAGAGTAGCAAAAAAAAATAGATACACATCATCAATAAATCCCATCACATGTTTTATTTCTAAGCAACCAGTAATACATATCAATGCCGTGTGTGTGGTATCATGCCATAATTAACTGTAATACAATCTCCTAATTTTTTTTAAAAAAAGGTATCAAATGAAAATGCTGCAATTTTATAAGCTCCATTTTGATCTCCACAATTTTTTCACCAAAATCGAAATTCACGGTGATTTAATAAAACTTACGTTTTTTGAAAAATTTCTATAAAACTTGAGCACCACATTTTGTTTACGGCAAGCGCTTTAAAGAGTACAAAGTCATTCATCATCTGAACGATGATATACAGGGTGATTCTTTTAAGGCGGCCATTAGAATATTTCCCACTTGTAGATGAGATAGACCAATGGCGGCACTTCCGGAAATACCGGAAGTCGATACCAACTTGCTTATTTTAAATAGAGCACCTTACATATTTTCGATTTTTCAAATTATCATAAAATTCTGAGTCGAAACATGTAACACAACCTATACCTAAAATGAGCAGTTTCGGAAATATTTGACATTTTATAGAAAATTTGACAGGTGCAACGGTTTACAAGAACCGTTATAACTTTCTTTGTGTAGGACATCCTCATTTGCTCTCTAGCACGTAGAAAGAACACAAGATGAGCTACTTTCTACAATAAAAATAAATTCCATAATAGCATACCAAGTGTTTTATACTGTATGTTGAAAACAAGCAAAACGCTTGACATCGACTTTGTGTAAGTTTAATGTGTGTGATCGATACATATTTCCGTGTAAACCCGAAGGGGTATTTAAAATTTATATAATTTCTTTTATTCTCCGTTAGTAGCCAATTTAAAAAAAAACATTTTTTTTAACAAAATTAGTTTACTGGCCATAACTTTTTTTTAATGCCCAATTGTTTATATCTCAACCGCATCAGATTCTTGGGAAAAACTAAATCATAGTGGCTTTTGAATTAAAAATATATGTCAAATACTACCCATAAAATCGAGCGTAACATGTTAACCGGTACACCCTGTACACAATAGTAATATATTCTCTTATGTACATTAGAATCTATAGTTCCCTTATACTTTGAGGGTATCAAAATTGAAATGAATTTACCTGCAATATTTACATAAAAAGGGCTAATACAATTAGCCAAAAAGAGGCTTAAGGAAATTTTAGGATTCTAAAAACCCCCAAGGGAGGTACCTGATAATAGGGGGGTATATCAATGAAGGACTTGTTTAGATTTGGAAGTTGGAAGTAAATGTAATTTTAATTTTTTATTATGTCCGTAATCCCACTATAGGCCAATTTGTTGATGCTACTTCACAACAGACACAAACAAAAGCTTTTTCCATTTGGTTGTGATAGGCAAACGTCAAATATTGTCTACAGCTAAATCAATGCCACTCCATGATTGCATCAAGTCCTTTAGGCCTGTTTTTATTTGTAAACAGTGGCAAGTCGCAGGGAAAACCCTGTATATTCGAAATTTTTATTTTGAGTCTGAAGACCCTGTATATAGCCCATATACAAATTTAATTTTTTCCTACTTATTTTTCCAAATTCAAGTAATTATTGCAGTTAATTAATTTCATTTTTCCATTTATTTAGCATTAAATATTGAACACAGTAAAGTTACCAAAAATGGATGTTAAAATGACATTCTTTTAAAGCAACATAAAAGATACATTTTTACTAAAGCATCCAACTAAAACAAGCCAAGCAATAATATTTGTTTACAATATGAGTAATAAGTTTAAGTATTTCAGTCACATCAAATAGGGTGAGAACCTACGAAGCCAGTTTTGGAATTTGTAATGTAAACATTTCCAATCGTCTGACCACAAGTGCGAAGCTTTTCATGTAAATTGTGACGTCATCTTTACTACAAAAAGAAGACGGCGTTGTAAAACAAGGGGATTGAAAGATAGACGGCAATTGAAGCTACGTCGCGATCTATTTCGCCGAGCTTAATAAATTATTTTGTGATTATTTTTCACGAAACCAGCCGTCTAAACTACTAGCCAAACGATATTATAAACTGCATCTTAACATTTTAACGAATTCGTCACAGCCACCTACTTTTCGAAGTACGCGTCGAAATTCTTGATGATGGGTAATTGCCACATCCTCGACATGCTCGACGAGGACTTTAACCATGTAGAACCTAGCGGAAGGCATTCACTGGCGATATAACGCTATACAGAGCGACAAGAGATTCCGCTGTCATAAATTTGTAAAGGTGATAATTGTTATTTCGACTCTATTTTATTATTTCATATTCTGGTTTCATCGGTGTGTAATAGGGAAAATTGACGTATTTGTGGTACTAAAAGAACATTAGATTTTTTAATGAAATGTTAGCTTTGTTTTTTTTACAAGAAAATATGTAAGGTTTTATTACAATTTACTCAATTTCTGTTTCATTTAATTAAATTTCAGTTTCTTTATATAACCTACAAAATGGTTTAAAGACATTTGAAATCCATGGTCTACTTTAAGAGTTATGGCGGAAAATATCGAAAATGCGGAAAACGTCTAGGCCAAATATCTCCGTTATTTGAAGAGATACGAGAAAAATTCTAAGGCGAAATTTTTTTGCAAAACAGAGTGCTTCAACGAAGTTTTATCTAATTTTTTTCAAAACCGCTGTATTTTGAGATTTCTTCAGGCAGTTAAAAAAATTATTTTGAAACGGGCGGGAAATGGCGCCATTAAATAGAGTATTTTCCTCCCTTTTCAACGATATATCACATGCAATATTTATTCATTGGTACTACGTTAGTAATTAAAAAACATTTTTTGAAACCAATAAATTTTTTTTAACAAGCATTATAATTGCCGTGGAGAAGTATGATTAAATAAAACGATAAAATAATTCAATAAGTTGTTCAAATCTTTGCTACAATAAAACATTAACACGATTAAGAAGAATAAAGTAAATTCAGGTAACAAAAACAAAATAATAATCAAGAAAGCAATTATGGAAAGAGTATTCGCAGTTATGCCAATGTATAGAGGTCCTCCATAAAAGCGTCACTCCTTGCTCAAAAAGTTAAAATGTCTTTACCAATTAATTTAAGTATAATTTCCATTTGTTTGTATTTCATGATTTCACTATTATTTTAAAATAGTTGGCCATGAACAAACTTGACAATTAAATTTTTTGACAGATCATCTCAGTTAATACTTAAACTCTCACTCAATCACACTCGGTTAAGAATTTAGAATTTTCAAAAATGATTTTCACTCACATTGATCGTTATAATATGTTCGTTACATATTTCACATTGCAATTTTAACTCTGGATTAGTTCAAGTAGAATATAGAAACAGATTTCCACAAGCACTACAGCCGAATAAAACTCTGTTCAGAAAATTAGCTACGAAACCGAAAAATAATGGTTCATTTTTAAAGAAGAAGAAAAGGTTGAACAGTGTTACTGATAATGTAAATAAGGTAAACCGAGTTATTAATTATGTAAGAAATAAAAATACAGAAAATTTGGAAACATCACTAAGAGAAATTCAAATTGCTTGTCATATAAATAAAACAAGTGCTAGAAATTTTTTTAAAGAAAAACGGTTACCGGTGTTATAAAGCCAAAAATGTTCACAATTTACAAGCGGGGGACAAACCAAGGAGGACGACTTTTTGTAGGTGGCTGTTGGAAAAGAAGCGTGCCGATCAATTAATATGTAGTAAAATACTTTGGTCCGACGAGGCAAATTTTTCCAATAATGGATTTTTTATCGCAATATTCATTACAAATGGATTTCTGAAATTACACACTGGCATAGACCGACTGGGTTTCAAAATCGTTTTTCAATAAATGTGTGGATAGGTATTTTAGGCACTAATTTAATAGATCCTTATTTGTATGATAGTCACCTCAGCGGTCAAAGGTACTTAAACTTTTTGAGAAATGAAGTTAATGAATTCTTAGATGACCTAACTTTAAAGAATCGACACAACTTTCAATATTTTCAACAAGATAGAGCCCCTCCCCACAATTCCCTGATTTGCCTAGATTATTTAGACGAAATTTTGCCTCAACATTGAATAGGTACAATGGATTTATTCAATGGCCCCCTCGTTCTCCAGATATAACCGCAATGGATTTTTTTCTATGGGGGTATATTAAAGATAAGGTGTTTTCGACGATACCGCAAAATGTAGAGGACCCAAAAGCTCGAATTCAACAGGCATGTATTACAGTTACCCCCGAAATGGTGCGTAATGTTTTAAATGCAGTGCCTCGCCGCACTCGATTGTGCATAAGAAATTGCGGTGGGTACTTTGAACACTTGATATGATATCTTAAAAATTATTTTGAGGATTAGATAAATATTAATGTTCTGTGTGCTATATTCTTTTTATTATTAATTTGTTTTTGTTACCTGAATTTACTTTATTCTTCTTTATTGTGTTAATGTTTTATTATAGCAAAGATTTGAACAACTTATTGAATTATTTTTCGTTTTATTTAATCATACTTTTCCACGGCAAGTATAATGCTTGTAAAAAAAAATTATTGGTTTTAAAAGATGTTTTTATAATTACTAACATAGTACAAATGAATAAATAAAGCATGTGATATATCGTTGAAAAGAGAGGAAAATACTCTATTTAGTGGCGCCATTTCCCGTCCGTTTCAAACTAATTTTTTTAACAGCCTGAAGAGTAAATCTCAAAATACAGCGGTTTTGAAAAAAATTAGATAAAACCTCGTTGAAACACTCTGTTTTGCAAAAAATTTTCGCCTTAGAATTTTTCTCGTATCTCTTCAAATAACTGAGATATTTGGTCTAGACCTTTTCTGCATTTTCGACATTTTCCGCCATAACTCTTAAAGTAGGCCATGGATTTCAAATGTCTTTAAACCATCTTGTAGGTTATATAAATCGACAGAATTTTCGTAAAAATGTTTTTTTCTTGTGCGACCGATATTAAGTGAGATATTCTCGAGGGCCCTGGTAAAATGGACAGTCTGTATATGTACATGTAAACAGGACAAGTGCTCAATATCGCGTATTAGAACCCCAAACCAATTTACTTTTAAAAATATTTTGATTTACGTTTTCTGTAAGAATGCATATATCTCATGATATTATTTAATAAAATACTAGGTATTCATAGAAAAAATTATTTATTAAACTTAATAAATCTAACAATAAATAAAAAAATAATATTTACATCTTTACAAAAAACAAAAGAGTATCCTCGGCTAAATCAGTGCTAAAATCAGTCAATAGGTGCATCCGTAGGTAAAAACGGACTAAGTAAATATAACAATAAATACAAAAATAAATATTTACATTTTTACACAATAAAAGAGTATTTGCTTATCAAATTTATATTATAAAACAATAAATCTAATAAGTCCAAAATTTAATATCTACATTCTTATACAATATAAAAGAATCTAAATCAGAGTAAAAATCACTCAGTAAGTACTTGCATCCATACGTGAAAACGGACTAAGCAAATTTTCTATCACTTCATATTTCTTAAACATTTTAGTAAAATTTTCAGTTTCATTGGCTGTAAACGTTGGTTTGTACAACGCAGTTTCGAAGGTTAAAATTTTCTTATATACATCAGATATATCTAGGTTATTTATCAACGTATGAAGTTGACATGAATTTGTGACACAGAATCTATCTATAATACGATCTCTTGTCGCATTTCTAGCCAATTCCAATAGAGAAGGTACTTTCGGCAAAGCTTTAATTTTTAACGTCGCACAGTCAGTTTTCTTTAGGTTTAGATAGGCCTCCATTAATTTAGGATGCACACAATAATCTAATAACTTGACAATTGCTAAGTCTAGGCTATCTACAAATATAAACCTATCACCTTTTTTTACAAGACGAACAAGATCACCTAATAGTTTATGCATGTTAAATTGTACATCATACATTAGCCTAGTAGGAATTTTATCCGGTATACCAAGATAATTGTCATCCTTAATTCTCACGTCCATAAACAATAACAATCGATATAATTCACAATAGCCGTAAATGTTAAATATTTCGTTCATATCATAATTGTTCGGAGTATAGCCATGAGTGAGCAACATACAGATAATTTTTGTATACTTCTCTAGCGGCAATTTTGCATTTGCGTATCGATAAGTAAACACATTCAAATCATCAGAAAGGCAAACCGACTCAGCTACTTGGGAAAATTTTTTGCCTTGTACGATAATATCCAAAACTTGTTCGAAATAACGATTCCCAACAAATAAAAATAAGCCTGCCAAAAGGCTACTCCGGTCTGAAGATTCATAGTCAATGATCATCCAAATTAATTTGATCGTTTTCAGATTTATTGGATGTTTCAATGAGAGGTAGAAAGCTGCGTTTGGGTAACCGTTCACGTTATTCACATCTGCACCTCGCTTTATCATCTCCTCCATGAACGGTGAATCTGAATCCAATGCCAATCCTAATATGGTCCGGTTTTCGTGCGTCGAATCGTTAAAATCAGCAACGTACTCTATTAAGGCTTCTTGCATTTCTATTTTTCCTGCCTCAACAGCCCTCATAAAAGGCGTATAACCTTCCCGGTCGTGATAATTAGCATCAACGTTGTAGTATAGCAACATGGATACGCTTTCCAGACAGCCGCTCGCCACAGCAAAATGCAAAGGTGTTTGGTCCATGGGATTAACTGCATCTATATTAGCACCATATTTTATTAACAGGTGGGCTAATTCGGGGACTGCTATGGCATTATGTAATGGTGTAACTTGTGACTCATCTACAATATTCACGTCAGCACCGGCAAGAATAAGCCTCTGTGCCAAATCATATTTGCGGGAACTAATTGCTTCTATTAAAGAAGTTTCCTCTAGGAGATTAGTAGCGTTTGAGTATTCCATATTCGTTAATCCACTGCAAAAAAACAAAACGTAAATATTACTGTATGTATATTTGCGGAAAACGGGCATATGCCAAATACCGTCAACACAACTGCCCTTCGACCATAGCATGTGTGCATAAAAATGGAAATGGAATAAACTTTTAAGTGTTTCTAAAATAAATTGTTAGGTAATTTATTCGATTTCGCAGAGAGACGGGCTCATTCAGAGCCATTATCACAAAATTTAATAAATATATTGGTCAAGTTTAGCACAGACGTCTTATATCATCCCCTTTTTGTAAATGTAGCTACGTAAAATGTCAAAAGAACTAAAAAATTGCACGATTGATATATTTTTAAGCTAGTCGACCTAATTATGTTAGAAAGGTGAACCAAGTCCCATTTTAAAGAATCTCTTATGTCCCTTCCTATGATATGAACACAATCGGATGATAATTCCTCGTTCTGACTCTAAATGTGAACTCTAAATGAACACCCTATACATTATTATTATATTTTCGAGAAGCCCTTTTCTCCCTGATTTTAAATAAATAGTATTGTATAGGTCTATGTTAAATACTGCTTGACATATTTGACATTCAACATGCAAGTGAGCTGATTTATTTCAAGAAGAGTGTCAAAACACAAGTGAAACAGAAATAACAAGGTAGGCCACGAAAATAATTATTTTATTGTTTATTCAATTTTGACATTTCAAACCGTCATTTTTAACATTTATTTAATCAAAGTAGGTTATAGTGAGGCTGAAAAGGTCGAAATATTTTCCCTTTATGTGAAAAATAATAAAAGTAAGTGTACCGCAAGAAGAGAATAAATGACGTTGTATCCGAATCGAGCGATTCCTAGTGTAAACACGTTTTTGAATGTTTATCGTCATGTAAATAGGAGCCATAGTTTTTCAAGAAAACGACGTAACGTTACAGCAAACGAGGAAGAAGATCTAGATACATTGTTATATTATGAAAGTAAAAAAATAATTAGTTATAAAAATAGATCTATACTTAATTCCAACATTCAAAGAACTTTGAAAAAGCATCAATATAGGCCTTACAAAATATTATCCGTCCAGGAACTGAATGAAAACCAAAAACGTAGAAGATTGAAGTTTTTCAGATCATGCTCCATGAATTAGATGAAAATTATGATTTTTTTAAAGAAACTATGTGGACAGATGAGCCAAGTTTTTCAAGGCGGGAGTTTTTATTGGAAAAAAGACGTTCCTGCGAGAATAAAAACCAAAGACAGAAAAGTCAAGCAAATAAAAAAATCGGGTAGAAAATCAATTCACATTTGGTGCTGAATTTTTCAAAACAAAATAGTTGAACATACATTTTATGATTTAACTTTGACACGACAAATACATCTCGAAATAATTTTACCAGAGGTAGATCGTCTAATTTAAGAATTTCCAATGGACGTATTGTCTGGAATGACTTGGAATCAGGACGTAGCGACTCCAGATAGCGTTTTAGAAGTTCGGAAACATTTAAATAATCAAATTCTCATTTGGATAGGCAATGCTGGGACCATTCGATGGCCACCAAGTAGCCCTGATTTCACGTCATTAGATAGCTTTTTATGGGGGTTTTTAAAAGACAAAGTCAATTTTAATCATAACCACAATCTTCAGACCATTAAAGCAAAAAGTCAATAAGAAATTAGCAACTTAAACACAAACCATAATAACGCTATTTGCAATATTTTCCTAAACTTAAGAAGACGCTACGAGCTTTGCATTGAAAATAATGGTGGCCACTTTGAACAATTTATTTAATTGATTACTTATGTAATATTATTTTATTATGAAGAGTTTTGTCTTGCATTGTTAAATCTGTTTTTTGATAAATTAAATATGAAGTTAATTTTAATATCATATTAATTATTTACACGTGATTATAGTTTGGTCATATATAATTTACATGTTGAAAATAGCATTTTTCAAAGCAGCCGTAGAAAGAACTTTTTATTTTACAAGTGAATAAACACCCTATTTACGGTTGCTGTTATGCAGTTAATAATGACGGTTTGAAGTGTCAAAATTTAATAAACAATAAAATAATTATTTTCGTGGTCTACCTTGTTATTTTTGTTTCACCTGTGTTTTGACACACATGGCTCACTCTTCTTGTAATAAAGCAGCTCATTTGCATTTTGAATGTCAAATATGTCAAGAAGTATTTAAGATAGACCTATACAATATTATGTTTTTGAAGGCAGGGGATAAAGGGCTTCTCGAAAATGCAATAATATGTAGGGTGTTACATTTAAAAAAAAGCATATATTTATTTCGTATCACGTGACCTATACCTAATATTGTTTTTTATCACGTTTCAATAAAACATTTCTACATCTTTTATACGAAACTATTTTTCTATTTTCAATAATAACAGGAATAAAAGGGGGTCAATATATACAATAACCCTAGTGTATAGTGTACATGGGTTTTCCCTAATTGCATTGGGATAATAATTTTATTACAAAATTCTCCTAAATCGTTATATATGGAAATAGACGGCTGCAAATATAAATACTTGTGAATAATAAATAGAAATGAAAGTAGCAAGAACAAATATTGTGAGATGAGGGCACTACGCAGACCCTAATAAAAACGTTTTAAAATGTTTTACATTTGCAGGTTTATATTATTAGTACTCAGGGCAGTACTTCCTGAATTGCATAAAAATTAGAGAGTTTTTAAATATTTTAGATATGCAGCGCGAACACTATATTTTTCTTTAGGGCATTTAGAAGGGAAATTACTGTTGAAAAGTTAACTGTAAGGAATCAAGAGAAAAATATTTTAAAGCAATACAAACATTAGCTTACCCATCTACAGTACAAGAATATAATAGTAATTACGATGAACTACAGAGTCTGAATGTTGAGAATGTTTTAAAGTATTGCAATGAAACTGGAATTCTATAAAGGATGAATGGGTAGAAGGCTTTAAATTTAAAAGTGCATGTTTTACGCTAAATAATAGTACCACAAATCGTACGCACAAATCTGGTGTTGACAGACATAGTTGTCTGTGCCAATTTTAAACAGATTTCAAAACAGTATTGTAACCATTAAGAATAAACAGAGATTATAGTGCACAGCTTTTGTTATATAAACTTCTGTTACATACCATCCCATTTTTTCGACCGAATACCAATATGTAAGGTTAATGACACCATGTGCATGGTAGTCTCAACTTGAGAATCAATTTAATTTCCAAAACTGTTAAGAAGATAAAACATGAAAATGATCAGAGTTTTAACTGCCACTCGGCAAGAGAAGGCATAATAAGGGCTACGGTTAACGCCTGTTTTTGTCGATTTCGTAATCAAATGAAGTTGCTCTGACGACATATTTTATCTGTAAATGTTGAATTGTTTAATCAACCATTGGTGAATGAAAGATGGCTTGTTAAATTCTATGTTGAAAACCATCGAGCAACTATGAAAGATATACCTTTTTATAATTGACAAAGCGAAATGGTACTAAACATGCCATAAGCAAACCAATCTTGACCCAGAAGCAGAAATTTAGAGTGGCATTCACATTGTGCAATTCTTTAGCTGTATCAACATCTCAGTATGGAAGTAATGCATACCAAGAAATTATGGACCAAATGAAATATTTTTATCAAAGAAAGAAAAAAGTTCTAATTGTTGAAGTCGTTGATGAAAACGTTGATAATGATAGTTTTTCAAATGCTGATATATATTTTTTGGGTGATAATGACAATATCTGACTTTTTCTATGATGTAACACCATATGCGTTGTCTGTATATCTTTAGATTGGGACATAAAAAAGAGGATCGATTGAAGATGCTACAATAGTTTTTCAAAAATGGTTTCCTTAAGGTTAAAATTTCGCCATATTGGTATAAGAAAACACGATTTAAAGATTATTACTCAAAATTAGACGGAATAATGGCTTTAATAATATAAAACAATTCTGATTGTGCACTCACTCTTACCAGCGTTAAAGGGTAACAGTCAAAAGAATGGATCAAAACACTAAAATATGTACTAATATAAAATAGACTTACCTCGATAATTATTTCGTAAACCACACACTATATAACCACTCTATTTCTATAGTAACTCGGTACTTAAGCAAAAGTTTAGAGATAAATGCTCTACGACTCTGAACGATGCACAAAGACTGACAGATGTTTGGATGTTCGAACCTTTTATGTGTTCGTGGCCCAAAGTTTGTAAAGTTTACAAACCTTGCTAGTGGCCGACCGATCGACCAATTACATGCGTCCAGCGCTTTAAGCCACGCCTCTATGGATCCTGATTCAATTTTAACACGATTTGCATCTAGAAGAGACCTATCGAATGATATAAATTTAACTATGGACAGGGCCCCATTTTGGAGGGCTACCGACGAAATTATTTACTTATTTATTTATTTAATTACAAAATCCAACGGGCAAAGCTCAGCTAGAGGAGCTTTTCTAATGGCACTTTCGCTACAAAAAAATATATCAGTAATATGTTCAATTTTAGAATAATGTGCATACTATCGCCAGATTGATGATGACATAAGGATATTTGTTCGTGGTGTATACCCTGCAAGTACCTGGTTATGTCGAGCACTAATTCTAGGTACTATGTAATTAATTTGATTTGATTGTTAATACAGTCCAGACTATTATTTACAATTTTAAAGAGGAAAGTTATGGAGTTAGCAGCATTTTAAGTCAAACATTTCCAGCAATCCAGTTTGTGGAAATCCTCTGGGTGGATATTTACCGCCGTTAAGTGTGTATAGGGCAGATTGTAAGAACCTACGCTGAATTTTCTCCAGTTGTGGAATATTGGAATTGTAAATTGGACTCCACACAATAGAATCACGTTCAAGGCGAGATCTAACGAACGTTACATAAAGTAGCCGATGGGTGGAATGTGGAAATATTTTTAATACCTTTGCAGTTACGTATCATGCAACCAAGGCTTTTAAAAGCGGAAGTAATTGTCATTTCTACATGTTTATTCAAAGATAATTTTGGATCGTAATAAAATCAGGCCTTTGTAAAGTTTCGTTCTCAACATTATAATTAAACATCTACATGTTGGTTTTTCTGCCAAATCACATTGCACCATATTTGCTGGCTTTGAGAGGTAAATATTGTCATTGCACCAAGTATTAATGGTATTTAATTAGTCTTGAAGATTAATACAGCCATTAATTGAGTCAATCAATCGATATATTTTTAGATCATTTTCTAACAGAAGGAAATGGGTGTTATTATCGAAGCCCTCCAAAATATCGTTAATATATATATATATATATATATATATAATAAAGAAAAATGGGCCAAGTATCGACCCCTGGGGCACACCGGATTTTTGTAAGAAACTGCCGGATTTATAACCTCGGTACTGCACAAATTGATATCAATCCTGCAGATATGATTTAATTAGTTGTAATAACGAATAAGAATGACAGAAGGTGTCCAGTTTACTAATCAAAGTACTATGGTGTAGCTTGTCAAGGGCCTTGGAAAAGTTCGTGTAGATAATATCAACTTGATCATCTCTATCCAGCCTTTCACAAAGAAATTGTGTTTTGCACACAAGGTTTATGACAGTTGACCTACCTTTCATAAAACCATGTTGATTGTGCCAGAGACATGAGGAGTGAAGAATTACTTTAAAAAAATTTCAAAAGTTACAAATGATAGTAATCGGTCTAGAGTTTATAATGTCGTTCAAATCACCATTTTTTAATACAGGGCACACACGTGCAGAATGCCCAAAAAGCGGGTAACTCCATATGCTATTTGGTTAATAAGTAGTTAAATATCACTTTTAGGGAAAAAATAGTAGTCACCAAAAGGAATGCGTGTAAAATTATGTTTCTGCTTTTCATTTATCTCTGTAGAATTAGTCATTTCAAACTGGCGTCCAAATATTTTCACAATCATTTGTATTGTTAAAAAGGTAAAAGGTGACGGACCAGCGAGACGTACGCCGAAAATGGTACGTACAAAAATGAAAATAAAAGAAATTGCTTTCAAAATGAGTTATCAGCTGTTGCTCTGTGGTAAAAAAATTAAAAAGTTATGTCTGAACAAATGTCTGATTTTATTGTTTCTCTCGTGTAAATTCCACAATTTTGCTAACGTAATGTACCAATAAGAAACACATCTCTATACGTCTTTGAAATGTGGAAAAATATGTTTACTATACTTTATTTGAAAATACCTTATTTCTATCTGTATTAATAATAGTCTAAGATGAGCTTTTTCAGACTTGCGCACGGAAACAGCGCACGGAAAAAGTTTTCCCGATCTCCGATTTTTTCCGTGCGCTGAATAAAAATACTGAATATATGGCTTGAAAATAGAAATATACAGGAAAGTAAACTAAATTTAAGAAAGTTTATATGCTATCTGATGTTCAACATGTACCTATTTTAGTTCAAATGTGCTTTTAGAGAACGGAATATTAAAACATAATATTTTTAGTCGCAAACTCCTCTATAATATCCTTATTTTACTATAAGGAACGTAACCAGACTGCAATCAACAGCTACTCTCCGGGCTATGTGCCCTACCGACTAAATCACAAAATGAAACTCCAAATGGACTTAACCTGTGCAATAATAGCAATTGCGCAATAAACATAACCATTAATAATAACAATTCAAAGTAAAAACATTATTAGTTGGAGCTGTTATTATTAATAGTTAGTTAATTTTCAATATTTTTACTCTAGTAGTTACATGTTTTTTATTACTATAACTTATGAAAATAAAAATGTTCCAAGTTTCTTTAGTATGTCTTTTTTTGTTAGATTTTTTTTTGTTATCGTGTAAGTATAACAAAAAATATCGTTCATTACACATCCAGTAATGGATTTTTTCATGGTTGCATGGCTTCTCACACTCGCACGGAAAAATCCTTGTTTCCAGGCTTCTCCTAATGAAATATACTATTTGTTCATTGCTGGCTCGACGAAACATCTTTTTTTGAAACAATTTATTTTTTGAACCATGTCCTTTTATTCCTCTTTGCCGAATATTTCCGATTTGTTTTTATCGTACTGAGAAATTTAAAATGCGAACTTCCTCATCATTAAATTTCTGCCAAAACTTAACCAATAAAAAGTGCTTCTGTTAATTTGTTAAACTGGAAAAAAGTATAAAATTTAAGAAAAAATAGTTTATTTCTTAAATCTGCTTTTGATTTTACTCGAATAGCCAAATAATACGTTAATTTGTTTATAACGGAAAAAATTGGAATTGTAAAAATAGAATTTTTCTTTAAACATTCTTTTTCATTATTATCGAAAAATATACGTGACAAAATATAATTTAAGATCAAATAAATTTCTCTACTAAAAAACCCATCTGCAGGAGTAACAGTCCAATTTTCAAATTTACAGTTTGTTATAAGTCTTTTAAACAAGCATTTTAAATTCAAATATAGCACAATGTTTTGCCTTATTAAGAGACATGTGTAAAGATTAAAATTATAAAATTTATTTAAAAAAAAAACAGCTACTTTTGGATTTTGTTTTTTGCAACTTAATTATCAGAAACAACTTTCACTGGTCAAGTTATACCTGAAATTTAATCGTGAAGAAGGCCGTATTTTTGTTTTTTCGATATGGCAAACACAACCGAAAACATTCAACAAAGAGCGAGTAAAAACGTGATTCCAAAAAATAACAGTAGTAAATATGCATACCTAATCTATATGTCCATGTACATCATATGAATGTACATCAATGAATACTCAATGTATATATGTCTTAGTCATTTCTCACTTACATATGTTCGTATATGTATATAGTACTACATGTATGTAGTAAATATGGATATATTTCCATGTAAACGGCACCAGATGCCTAATAAATATACGCCTTGTCGCTTATGTACCTCATTTGCTTAAATATGTAAATATTTCAATGTACTTCTTATGAATCTAAAGGACGTTTCAATTATTTCCTTGTAAACCCGAAGTCGTATTTAAAATTTATATAATTTATTTTACTTATTCTCCTTTAGTAGCCAATTTAAAAAAAAAACATTTTTTTAAACAAAATTCGTTCACTGGCCATAACTTTTTTTTAATGCCCAATTGTTTATATCTCAGCCGCATCAGATAATTGGGAAAAACTAAGTAATAGTGGCTTTTGAATTAAAAATATGTCAAATAATACTCATAAAATCGTAACACGTTAACCGGTACACCCTGTACACAATAGCAATGTATTCTCTCATGTACATTGTAAGATTGTTTGCATTGTTGCTTTTCAAGATATGGCCCCTATTACCTGACAATAGGTGCAATTAGGTGCTTTATGACAATGAACTATTAGAACCTATAGTTCCCTTATACTGTGACGGTATCAAAATTGAAATGAATTTACATGCAATATTTACATAAAAAGGCTAATACAATTAGCCAAAAACAAGCTTAAGGAAATTTTATGATTCTAAGTACGCCCAAGAGAGGTACCTGATAATAGGGGGGTATATCAATGAGGGATTTGTTTAGATTTGGAAGTTGGAAGTAAATGTAATTTTAATACTTGATTCTGTCCGTAATCCCACTATAGGCCAATTTGTTGATGCTACTTCACAACAGACACAAACAAAAGCTTTTTCCGTTTGGTTGTGATAGGCAATCGTCAAATATTGTCTACAGCTAAGTCAATGCCACGCCATGATTGCATCAAGTCCTTTAGGCCTGATTTTATTTGTACACAGTGAAAAGTCATTAGGGAACACCCTGTATATTTGAAATTGTTATTTTGAGTCTGAAGCACCCTGTATATAGTCCATTTACAAATTTAATTTTTTCCTATTTATTTTCCCAAATTCAAGTAATTATTGTTATTATTCATTTAATTCTTTTATTTATTTAGCTATTAAATATTGAACACACCAAAAATGGATTTTAAAATTACATTATTTTAAAGCAACATAAAAGATACATTTTTACTAAAGGATCCAACTAAAACAAGCCAAGCAATAATATGTGTTTACAATATGAGCAATAAGTTTCAATTACTTCAGTCACATCAAATAGGGTGAGAAACTACGAAGCCAGTATTGGAATTTGCAATGTAAATAAACATTTCCAATTGTGTGGCTACAAATCCGAAACTTTTCATGTAAATCGTGACGTCACTTTTACTATAAAAAGAAGACGACGTTGTAAAACAAGGGGATTGGAAGATATACGGCAACTGAAGTCAGAACCCTTTAAGCTACGTCGCGAACTTTTTCGCCGAGCTTAATAAATTATTTTTCACGAAACCAGCCGTCTAAACTACTAGCCAAACGATATTATAAACTACATCTTATTTTAATGAATTCGTCGCAGCCACCTACTTTTCGGAGTAAGCGTCGAAAATTCTTGATGATGGGTAATTGCCACATCCTCGACATGCTCGACGAGGACGTTAACCATGTAGAACCTGGGGGGGGGGGGCATTAACTGGCGATATAACGCTATACAGAGCGACAAGAAATTCCGCTGGCATAAATTTGTAAAGGTGATAGTTGTTATTTCGACTCTATTTTATTATTTCATATTCTGGTTTCATCGGGGTGTAATAGGGGAAATTGACGCATTTGTGGTACTAAAAGAACATTAAATTTTTTATGAAATGTTAGCTTTGTTTTTTTTTACAAGAAAATATGTAAGAATTTATTACAATTTACTCAATTACTGTTTCATTTAATTAAATTCAGTTTCTTTATATAACCTCAAAATGGTTTAAAGACATTTGAAAGCTATGACCTACTTTAAGAGTTATGGCGGAAAATATCGAAAATGCGGAAAAGGTTTTTTGCAAAACAGAGTGTTTCAACGAAGTTTTATCTAATTTTTTTCAAAACCGCTGTATTTTGAGATTTACTCTTCAGGCTGTTAAAAAAATTATTTTGAAACGGGCGGGAAATAGCGCCATTAAATAGAGTATTTTCCTCCCTTTTCAACGATATATCACATGCAATATTTATTCATTGGTACTACGTTAGTAATTATAAAAACATTTTTTAAAATCAATAAATTTTTTTTAACAAGCATTATACTTACCGTGGAGAAGTATGATTAAATAAAACGATAAAATAATTCAATAAGTTGTTCAAATCTTTGCTATAATAAAACATTAACACAATTAAGAAGACTAAAGTAAATTCAGGTAAAAAAAAACAAAATAATAATCAAGAAACAACATTCAGCAATTATGGAAAAAGTATTCGCAGTTATGCCAATGTACAGCGGTCCTCCATAAAAGTGTCACTCCTTGCTTAAAATGTCTACCAATTAATTTAAGTATAATATCCATTTGTTTGTATTTCATGATTTCACTATTATTTCAATTATTTTAAAATAGTTGGCCATGAACAAACTCGACAATTTAATTTTAATTTAATCATCTCAGTTAATACTTAAACTCTCACTCAATCACACTCGTTTAAGAATTTAGAATTTTCAAAAATGATTTTCACTCACATTGTTCGTTATAATATGTTCGTTACATATTGCACATTGTAATTTTAACTCTGGATTAGTTCAAGTAGAATATAGAAACAGATTTCCACAAGCACTACAGCCGAATAAAACTATGTTCAGAAAATTAGCTACGAAACTGAAAAATAATGGTTCATTTTTAAAGAAGAAGACAAGGCTGAACAGTGTTACTGATAATGTAAATAAGGTAAACAAAGTTATTAATTATGTAAGAAATAAGAATACAGAAAATTTCGAAACATCAGTAAGAGAAATTCAAATTGCTTGTCATATAAATAAAGCAAGTGCTAGAAATTTTTTTAAAGAAAAATGGTTACCGGTTTTCTAAAGCCAAAAAAGTTCTCAATTTACAAGTGGGGGACAAACCAAAGAGGACGACTTTTTGTAGGTGGCTGTTGGAAAAGAAGCGTGCCGATCAATTAATATGTAGTAAAATACTTTGGTCCGACGAGGCAAATTTTTCCAATAATGGATTTTTTAATCGCAATATTCATTAAAAATGGATTTCTGAAAATACACACTGGCATAGACCGACTGGGTTTCAAAATCGTTTTTCAATAAATGTGGGGATAGGAATTTTAGGCGCCAATTTAATAGGTCCTTATTTGTATGATGGTCACCTCAGTGGTCAAAGGTACTTAAACTTTTTGAGAAATGAATTTAATGAATTCTTAGATGAGCTACCTTTAGACAATCGACACAACTTTCAATATTTTCAACAAGATAGAGCCCCCCCCACAATTCCCTGATTTGCCTAGATTATTTAGACGAAATTTTGCCACAACATTGAATAGGTACAATGGATTTATTCGATGGCCCCCTCGTTCTCCAGATATAACCCCAATGGATTTTTTTCAATGGGGGTATATTAAAGATAAGGTGTTTTCGATGACACCGCAAAATGTAGAGGACCCAAAAGCTCGAATTCAACAGGCATGTATTACAGTTACCCCTGAAATGCTGCGGAATGTTTTAAATGCAGTGCCTTGCCGCGCTTGACTGTGATATGATATCTTAAAAATTATTTTGAGGATTAGATAAATATTAATGTTCTGTGTGCTATATTCTTTTTATTATTAATTTGTTTTTGTTACCTAAATTTACTTTATTCTTCTTTATTGTGTTAATGTTTTATTATAGCAAAGATTTGAACAACTTATTGAATTATTTTATCGTTTTATTTAATCATACTTCTCCACGGCAAGTATAATGCTTGTTAAAAAAAATTTATTGGTTTTAAAAAATGTTTTTATAATTACTAACATAGTACCAATGAATAAATATAGCATGTGATATATCGTTGAAAAGAGAGGAAAATACTCTATTTAAAAAATATAAATTTCAATCAATCTCAAAATACAGCGGTTTTGAAAAAAATTAGATAAAACCTCGTTGAAACACTCTGTTTTGCAAAAAATTTTCGCCTTAGAATTTGTCTCGTATCGCTTCAAATAACTGAGATATTTGGTCTAGACCTTTTCTGCATTTTCGACATTTTCCGCCATAACTCTTAAAGTAGGCCATGGATTTCAAATGTCTTTAAACCATCTTGTAGGTTATATAAATCGGCAGAATTTTCGTAAAAATATTTTTTCCTTGTGCGACCGATATTCTCGAGGGCCCTGATAAAATGGACAGCCTGTATATGTACATGTAAACAGGACAGGTGCTCAATATCGCGTATTAGAACCCCAAACCAATTTACTTTTAAAAATATTTTGATTTACGTTTTCTGTAAAAATACATATATCTCATGATATAATTTAATAAAATACTAGGTATTCATAGAAAAAATTATTTATTAAACTTAATAAATCTAACAATAAATAAAAAAATAATATTTACATCTTCACAAAAAACAAGAGTATCCTCGGCTAAATCAGTGCTAAAATCAGTCAATAGGTGCATCCATAGGTAAAAACGGACTAAGTAAATATAACAATAAATACAAAAATAAATATTTACATTTTTACACAATAAAAGAGTATTTGCTTATTAAATTTATATTATAAAACAATAAATCTAATAAGTCCAAAATTTAATATCTACATTCTTATACAATATAAAAGAATCTAAATCAGAATTAAAATCACTCAGTAAGTACTTGCATCCATACGTGAAAACGGACTAAGCAAATTCTCTATCACTTCATATTTCTTAAACATTTTAGTAAAACTTTCATGTTCATTGGTTGTAAACGTTGGTTTGTACAACGCAGTTTTGAAAGTTAAAATTTGCTTATATACATCAGATATATCTAGGTTATTTATCAACGTATGAAGTTGACAGGAATTTGTGACACAGAAACTATCTATAATACGATCTCTTGTCGCATTCCTAGCCAATTCCAATAAAGAAGGCACTTTCGGCAAAGCTTTAATTTTTAACGTCGCACAGTCAGTTTTCTTTAGGTTTAGATAGGCCTCCATTAATTTAGGATGCACACAATAATCTAATAACTTGACAATTGCTAAGTCTAGGCTATCTACAAATATAAACTCATCACCTTTTTTTACAAGACTAACAAGATCACCTAATAGTTTATGCATGCTAAATTGTACATCATACATTAGCCTAGTAGGAATTTTATCCGGTATACCAAGATAATTGTCATCCTTAATTCTCACGTCCATAAACAATAACAATCGATATAATTCACAATAGCCGTAAATGTTAAATATTTCGTTCATATCATAATTGTTCGGAGTATAGCCATGAGTGAGCAACATACAGATAATTTTTGTATACTTCTCTAGCGGCAACTTTGCATTTGCGTATCGATAAGTAAACACATTCAAATCATCAGAAAGGCAAACCGACTCAGCTACTTGGAAAAAATTTTTGCCTTGTACGATAATATCCAAAACTTGTTCGAAATAACGATTCCCAACAAATAAAAATAAGCCTGCCAAAAGGCTACTCCGGTCTGAAGATTCATAATCAATGTTCATCCAAATTAATTTGATCGTCTTCAGATTTATTGGATGTTTCAATGAGAGGTAGAAAGCTGCGTTTGGGTAACCGTTCACGTTATTCACATCTGCACCTCGCTTTATCATCTCCTCCATGAACGGTGAATCTGAATCCAATGCCATTCCTAATATGGTCCGATTTTCGTGCGTCGAATCGTTAAAATCAGCAACGTACTCTATTAAGGCTTCTTGCATTTCAATTTTTCCTGACTCAACAGCCCTCATAAAAGGCGTATAACCTTGCCAGTCGCGATAATTAGCATCAGCGTTGTAGTATAACAACATGGAAATGCTTTCCAGACAGCCGCTCGCCACAGCAAAATGCAAAGGTGTTTGATCCATGAGATTAACTGCATCTATATTAGCACCATATTTTATTAACAGGTGGGCTAATTCGGGAACTGCTATGGCATTGTGTAATGGTGTAACTTGTGACTCATCTACAATATTCACGTCAGCACCGGCAAGAATAAGCCTCTGCGCCAAATCATATTTGCGGGAACTAATTGCTTCTATTAAAGAAGCTTCCTCTAGGAGAATAATAGCGTTTGAGTATTCCATATTCGTTAATCCACTGCAAAAAAACAAAACGTAAATATTACTGTATGTATATTTGCGGAAAACGGGCATATGCCAAATACCGTCAACATAACTGCCCTTCGACCATAGCATGTGTGCATAGAAATGGAATAAACTTTTAAGTGTTTCTAAAATAAATTGTTAGGTAACTTATTCGATTTCGCAGACAGACAGGCTCATTCAGAGCCATTATCACAAATTTAATAAATATATTGGTCAAGTTTAGCACAGACGTCTTATATCATCCCCTTTTTGAAAATGTAGCTACGTCAAATGTCAAAAAGAACTCAAAAATTGCATGACATATATTTTTAAGCTAGTTGACCTAATTATGTTAGAAAGGTGAGCCAGGTCCCATTTTACAGAATCTCTTATGTCCCTTCCTATGATATGAACACAATCGGATGATAATTCCTCGTTCTGACTCTAAATGTGAACTCTAAATGAACACCCTATATATTATTATTATATTTTCGAGAAGCCCTTTTTTCCCAGATTTGAAATAAATAATATTGTATAGGTCTATGTTAAATACTTCTTGACATATTTGACATTCAAACTGGAAATGAGCTGCTTTATTACAAGAAAAGTGTCAAAGCACAAGTGAAACAAAAATAACAAGGTAGGCCACGAAAATAATTATTTTATTGTTTATTCAATTTTGACATTTCAAACCGTAATTTTTAATATTTATTTAATCAAAGTGGGTTATAGTGAGGCTGAAAAGGTCGAAATATCTTCCCTTTATGTGAGAAATAATAAAAATAAGTGTACCGCAAGAAGAGAATACATAACGTTGTATCCGGATCGAGCGATTCCTAGTGTAAACACGTTTTTGAATGTTTATCGTCATGCAAATAGGACCCATAGTTTTTCAAGAAAACGACGTAACGTTACAGCAAACGAGGAAAAAGATCTAGATATATTGTTATATTATGAAGGTAAAAAAATAATTAATTATAAAAATAGATCTATACCTTATTCCAACATTAAAAGAACTTTGAAAAAGCATCAATATAGGCCTTACAAAATATTATCCGTCCAGGAACTGAATGAAAACCAAAAACGTAGAAGATTGAAGTTTTTCAGATCATGCTCCATGAATTAGATGAAAATTATGATTTTGTTAAAGAAATTATGTGGACAGATGAGCCAAGTTTTTCAAGGCGGGAGTTTTTATTGGAGAAAAGACGTTCCTGCGAGAATAAAAACCAAAGACAGAAAAGTCAAGGAAATAAAAAAATCGGGTAGAAAATCAATTCACATTTGGTTCGGAATTTTTCAAAACAAAATAGTTGAACCTATATTTTATGATTTAACTTTGACACGACAAATACATCTCGAAATAATTTTACCAGAGGTAGATCGTCTAATTTAAGAATTTCCAATGGACGTATTGTCTGGAATGACTTGGAAGCAGGACGTAGCGACTCCAGATAGCGTTTTAGAAGTTCGGAAACATTTAAATAATCAAATTCTCATTTGGATAGGCAATGCTGGGACCATTCGATGGCCACCAAGTAGCCCTGATTTCACGTCATTAGATAGCTTTTTATGGGGGTTTTTAAAAGACAAAGTCAATTTTAATCATAACCACAATCTTCAGACCATTAAAGCAAAAAGTCAATAAGAAATTAGCAACTTAAACACAAACCATAATAACGCTATTTGCAATATTTTCCTAAATTTAAGAAGACGCTATGAGCTTTGCATTGAAAATAATGGTGGCCACTTTGAACAATTTATTTAATTGATTACTTATGTAATATTATTTTATTATGAAGAGTTTTGTCTTGCATTGTTAAATCTGTTTTTTGATAAATTAAATATGAAGTTAATTTTAATATCATATTAATTATTTACACGTGATTATAGTTTGGTCATATATAATTTACATGTTGAAAATAGCATTTTTCAAAGCAGTCGTAGAAAGAACTTTTTATTTTACAAGTGAATAAACACCCTATTTGCGGTTGCTGTTATGCAGTTAATAATGACGGTTTGAGGTGTCAAAATTTAATAAACAATAAAATAATTATTTTCGTGGCCTACCTTGTTATTTTTGTTTCACCTGTGTTTTGACACACATGGCTCACTCTTCTTGTAATAAAGCAGCTCATTTGCATTTTGAATGTCAAATATGTCAAGAAGTATGTAAGATAGACCTATACAATATTATGTATTTGAAGGCAGGGGATAAGGGGCTTCTCGAAAATGCAATAATATATAGGGTATTACATTAAAAAAAAAAGCATATATTTATTTCGTATCACGTGAACTATACCCATATTTTTTTATCACGTTTCAATAAAACATAGATAAGATCCTACAACTTATATACGAATCTTTTTTCTATTTTCAATAATAACAGAAATAAAGGAGGGTCAATACATAGTTAATAACCCTATTGTATAGTGTACAGGGGTTTTCCCAAATTGCATTGGGATAATAATTATATTACAAAATTCTCCTAAATCGTTAGATATTGAAATAGACGGCTGCAGATATAAATACTTGTGAATAATAAATAGAAATGAAAGTAGCAAGAACAAATATTGTGAGATGAGGGTACGCACTACGCAGACCCTAATAAAAACTTTTTAAAATGTTTTACATTTGCAGGTTTATCTTATATTAGTACTCAGGACAGTACTTTCCGAACTGCACAAAAATTATAGATTTTTTAAATATTTTAGATATGCAACGCGAACGCTATATTTTTCTTTAGAGCGTCTAAAAGGGAAATTACTGTTGAAAAGTTAACTGTAAGGAATCAAGAGAAAAATATTTTAAAGCAATACAAACATTAGCTTACCCATCTACAGTATAAGAATATAATAGTAATTACGATGAACTACAGAGTCTGAATGTTGAGAATGTTTTAAAGTATTGCAATGAAACTGGAATTCTATAGAGGATGAATGGGTAGAAGGCTTTAAATTTAAAAGTGCATGTTTTACGCTAAATAATAGTACCACAAATCGTACGCACAAATCTGGTGTTGACAGACATAGTTCTCAGTACCAATTTAAACAGACTTCGAAACAGTATTGTAATCATTAAGAATAAACAGAGATTATAGGGCAAAGCTTTTGTTATATAAACTTCTGTTACATATCATCCCATTTTTTCTACCGAATACCAATATGTAAGGTTAACACAATTTGCATGGTAGATCTCAACTTGAGAATCAATTTAATTATGTCCCGAAACTGTTAAGAAGATAAAACATGAAAATGATCCGAGTTTTAATTGCAACTCGGCAAGAGAAGGCATAATAAGGACTACGGTTGACGCCTGTTTTTGTCGATTTCGTAATCAAATGAAGTTGCCTTGACGACATATTTTATCCGTATACTCTAATGTTGAATTGTTTAATCAATCATTGGTGATGGCTTGTTAAATTTTATGTTAAAAGCCATCGAGCAACTTTGAAAGATATACCTGTTTATAATTGACAAAGCGAAATGGTACTAAACATGCCAAAAGCAAACCAATCTTGACCCAGCATCAGAAATTTAGAGAGGCATTCACATTGTGCAATTCTTTAGCTGTATCCACATCTCAGTATGGGAGTAATGCATACCAAGAACTTATGGACCAAATGAAATCGTTTAAATATTTTTATCAAAGCAAGAAAAAAGTTCTAATTGTTGAAGTCGTTGATGAAAACGTTGATAATGATAGTTTTTCAAATGCTGATATATATTTTTTGGGTGATAATGACAATATCCTTGACTTTTTCTATGATCTAACACCATTTGCGTTGTCTGTATATCTTTAGATTGGGACATAAAAAAGAAGATCGACTGAAGATGCTACAGTAGTTTTTCAAAAATGGTTTCTGTAAGGTTAAAATTTCGCCATATTGGAATATAAGAAAACACGATTACAGATAATTACTCAATATTAGACGTAATAATAGCGTAGCGTTTAAGGGTAACAGTCAAAAGAATGGATCAAAACACTAAAATATGTACTAATATAAAATAGACTTACCTCGATAATTATTTCGTAAACCACACACTAGATAACCACTCTGTTTCTATAGTAACTCGGTACTTAAGCAAAAGTTTAGAGATAAATGCTCTACGACTCTGAACGATGCACAAAGACTGACAGATGTTTGGATGTTCGAACCTTTTATGTGTTCGTGGCCCAAGGTTTGTAAAGTTTACAAACCTTGCTAGTGGCCGACCGATCGACCAATTACATGCGTCCAGCGCTTTAAGCCACGCCTCTATGGATCCTGGTTCAATTTTGACACGATTTGCATCTAGAAGACACCTATCGAATGATATAAATTTAACTATGGACAGGGCCCCATTTTGGAGGGCTACCGACGAAATTATTTACTTATTTATTTATTTAATTACAAAATCCAACGGGCAAAGCACAGCTAGAGGAGCTTTTCTAATGGCACTTTCGCTACAAAAAAATATATCAATAATATGTGCATACTATCGCCAGATTGATGATGACATAAGGATATTTGTTCGTGGTGTATACCCTGCAAGTACGCGGTTATGTCGAGCACTAATTCTAGGTAATTAATTCGATTTGATAAGTTAATACAGTCCAGACTATTATTTACAATTTTAAAGAGGAAAGTTATGGAGTTAGCAGCATTTTAAGTCAAAGATTTCCAGCAATCCAGTTTGTGGAAAACCTCTGGGTGGATATTCACCGCAAAAGCGGAAGTACATGTTTATTGAAAGAGAATTTTGGATCGAAATAAACTCAGGCCTTTGTAAAGTTTCGTTCTCAACATTATAATTAAACATGTACACGTTGGTTTTCTGCCAAATCACATTGCATCACATTAGCTGGCATTGAGAGGTAAATAGTTGTCATTGCACCAAGTATTAATGGTATTTAATTAGTCTTGAAGATTAATACAGTCATCAATTGAGTCAATCAATCGATATATTTTTAGATAATTTTCTAACAAAAGGAAATGGGTGTTATTATCGAAGCCCTCCAAAACATCGTTAATAGACATAATAAAGAAAAGTGGACCAAGTATCGACCCCTGTGGTACACCGGATTTTTTAAGAAACTGCCAGATTTATAACTTCGGTACTGAACAAATTGTTATCGATCCTGCAGATATGATTCAATTAATTGTAATAACGAATAAGAAAGACGGAAGGTGTCCAGTTTACTAATCAAAGTACTATGGTCTAGCTTGTCAAGGGCCTTGGAGAAATTCGTGTAAATAATACCAACTTGATCATCTCTATCCAGCCTTTCACAAAGAAATTGTGTTTTATACACAAGGTTTATGACAGTTGACTTACCTTCCATAAAACCATGTTGATCGATAGATATTGTGCCAGAGACATGAGCATATATGGAGTGAAGAATTACTTTTAAAAAAATTTCAAAAGTTACAAATGATAGTAATCGGTCTAGAGTTTATTATCGCGTTCAAGTCACCTTTTTTGAATATAGGGCACACACGTGCAGAATACTCTCAGAATGCCCAAAAAGCGGGTAACTCCATACTCTTTTTGGTTAATAAGTAGTGAAATATCACTTTTAGGAAAAAAATAGTAGTCACCAAAAGGAATGCGTATAAAATTACGATTTTGCTTTTTGATTTGTCTCTGTAGAATTAGTCATTTCAAACTGGCGTCCAAATATTTTCACAATCATTTGTATTGTTAAAAAGATAAAAGGTGATGAACCAGTGAGACGTACGCTGAAAATAGTACTTACAAAAATGAAAATCAAAGAAATTGCTTTCAAAATGAGTTATCAGCTGTTGCTCTGTGGTAAAAAAAACTAAAAAGTTATGTCTGAACAAATGTGCGATTTCGTTTTTTCTCTCGTGTAAATTCCACCATTTTGTTAATGTAATGTAATTATAAATAGAAATATGAGTGCTCCACATGTTACCCATTTAGACTGAAACACATCTCTATGCCTCTTTAAAATGTGGAAAAATATTTTTATTATACTTCATTTGAAAATACCCTATTTCCATTTGTATTAATAATAATGTAAGATGAGCTTTTTCAGACTAGCGCACGGAAACAGCGCACGGAAAAGGTTTTCCCGATCTCCGATTTTTTCCGTGCGCTGAATAAAAATACCGAATATATGGTTTGAAAATAGAAATATACAGGAAAGTAAACTAAATTTAAGAAAGTCTGTGTTCAACATGTACCTGTTTTGTATTTTAATTCGTAAATGTTTGAATATTTGGATGAACTTCCGTAATATTTTTTGACACTTTGTCAACATTATCTGACATAGACTAACTAGAAACAAATCACCTTTGAAATAATTTGAGAGTAACCATAGAAATGCATCATATATATCAAACACTGCCAATTAAATTTATTGCGATAAAATGTACTCAGAAGAAAATCCCAAAATTCCCAATAATATCTTAAAGCAAGCGGCACAAGCGAGCGCGAAAAAAAATACAAGTAACCAAATTTTTCTGTGAAGCTCCAGATGAACTATATCTGCTGGCAAAAACAATTTTAGTGTTTGGGATCTTTGGTGCGTACGTTTACATTTAGGCGATGTGGTAGACAATAAGCGCTTTCTTATCGCGTTTTTACGAGATGGAAAAACTCATACATCAAGAAGTTTCACCATGACCAATGAAGGATGTACATTTGAACCCTGCACACTTTATCGTAAATATGCAGTTGTACGACCTAAAAATATGAACAGCAGAAGATTATTTGTTGCATATCCAAACGGCAGGTCTTACGCTCAACATGTTGGATGCCATACCATCAGTGGTATTCCGAAAATTATTGCAGAATACCTAAAACCAAAAAATCTTAGAGAATATACCGAGCATGAACTAAGGCGTTGTTGGGCAAGCATGCTGGTGGAAAGCGGCTGTGATTTACACACGGAGGATGGTGTTCTTCCTATAGAATATATAGAAGAATCCATATAAAGAAAAATTACCTAGTTGAAGTTACCGACGTCGACGCGACGAAAAATAATAAAAAAAATTGCGATATTGAGATCGCAATGACGTCGGACGCGTTTTATGTGGTCTCACCGACACTGTAAATGCATAAAAGTAAATTAATATAAATTTGCAACCCCCAAAACAACCCCTAGAATTACTAGGAATGTAAATGCTACGATAATTAATTTGCTGATACGGCACAACGTTTTTTGGTTTCATAAAATTTAGTTTGATGGGCCAAAAATATTTCACAACCCTTAACTAGCCGAAAACCACCCCTAGCCCCCACCACCCCAACCAAACAATCTTTAAAATTTTGTAAAAATTGAACGAGGCAAAACACAGAAATCGTGCAATGATTTTTGTGTGTTTTTGGCAATCCATGTGTCGGAAACCACCCTTACCTACCCCCTCGTATAAGTAATTTCCAAAAGTACGTACAAACAAATCGAGGAGAAACACAAGAACAGCGCAACGATTTTTCTAATTCTGAGAGGCCCCTCTACACCTCCATAAAGTTAGAGATATACGTTATTTTTAAAAATTTATAAAAATTGAAATGTTTGGCCGATAATTCATCCGTATATCTGCAAATTATGCAGACGAAATGAAATTAAAATAACAGAAGACAATAAGAAATAACTACAGAACAATTATTTTTCGTCACGTCGACGTCGACAACTTCAACTAGGTAAGTTTTCTTTGTATGGATTCTTCTATATATCCTATTGGAAGAACACCATCCTCCGTGTGTAAATCACAGCCGCCTTCAACCAGCATGCTTGCCCAACAACGCCTTAGTTCATGCCCGGTATATTCTCTGAGATTTTCTAGTTTTATGCATTCTGCAACAATTTTCGGAATTCCACTGATGGTATGGCATCCAACATGTTGAGCGTAACACCTGCCGTTTCGATATGTAACAAATAATCTTCTGCTGTTCATATTTTTAGGTCGTAGAGCTGCATATTTACGATAAAGTATGCAGGGTTCAAACGTACATCCTTCAATGGTAATGGTGAAACTTCTTGATGTATGAGTTTTTCCATCTCGTAAAAACGCGACAAGAAAGCGCTTATTATCTACCACATCGTCTAAATTTAAACGTACGCACCAAAGATCCCAAACACTAAAATTGTTTTTGCTAGTAGATATAGTTTATCTTGAGCTTCACAGAAAAATTTGATTACTTGTTTTTTTTTCGCGCTCGCTTGTGCCGCTTGCTCTTAGATGTTATCGGGAATTTTCGAATTTTCTTCTGAGTACATTTTATCGGAATAAATTTAATTGACAGTGTTTGGTGTATATGATGCATTTCTATGGTTACTCTCAAATTATTTCAAAGGTGATTTGTTTTAAGTTAGTCTATAAGTACTTTCGTTCGTCTTGAACAAACTGAACACAATCACTAAACAGCCAATTGAGTTGAGATATTTTTCAAATTCTTGATTTCTATTGGTTACTTACTAATCACAATCACTTTGTTCAAGACGAACGAAAGCAGCTATAGTCAGATAAAGTTGACAAAGTGTCAAAAAATATTACGGAAGTTCATCCAAATATTCAAAAATTTACGAATTAAAATACAAAACAGGTACATGTTGAACATAGACTTTCTTAAATTTAGTTTACTTTCCTGTATATTTATATTTTCAAGCGATATATTCGGTATTTTTATTCAGCGCACGGAAAAAACCGGAGATCGGGAAAACTTTTTGTGTCGACGTCGGCAACTTCAACTAGGTGAAAAATTAAGGTATCACGAAAACTGTTTAACCCTCCTCACTCACAAAACGCAACAAGTGTATCATTCGTTTAAGATAATCAAAATATTTGCAGAGTCTGCTTCAATAATTGCAGTTTCACAAAATGAAACTCCAAAGGGACTTAACCTGTGCAATAATAGCAATTTCACAATAAACATAACCATTAATAATAAAAATTCAAAGCAAAAACATTATTAGTTGGAGTTGTTATTGTTAATAGTTAGTTAATTTTCAATATTCCTACTCTAGTAGTTACATGTTTTTTATTTCCATAACTTATGAAAATAAAAATGAGCCAAGTTTCTTTCGTATGTCTTTTTTTGTTAGATTTTTTTTCTTATCGTTTTCAAAGAAGTATAATAAAAAATATCGTTCATTACACGTCAAGAAATAGATTTTTCCATGGTTGCATGACTTCACGCGCCCACGGAAAAATCCTTATTTACAGACTCTAATGAAATATACTGTTTGTTCATTGCTGGCTCGACGGAACATCTTTTTTTGAAAATTTATTTTTTGAACCATGTCTTTTATTCCTCCTTGCCGAATATTTCCGATTTGTTTTTATCGTACCGAGAAACTTAAAATGCGAACTTCCTCGTCATTAAATTCCTGATAAAACTTAACCAATAATAAGTGCTTCTGTTAATTTGTTAAACTGGAAAAAGACTCGAGCCGCACAAGCCCTGGCTTCTGAAATTGGGGGTTGTCTAATTTCTGTGGTGTTAATAAAATTTTAAAAAAAATAGTTTATTTCTTAAATCTACTTTTGATTTTACTCGAATAGCCAAATAATATGTTAATTTGTTTATAACGGAAAAAATTGGAATTGTAAAAATAGAATTTCTCTTTAAACATTCTTTTTCATTATTATCCAAAAATATTCGTGACAATTTATAATTTAAGATCAAATAAATTTTTCAGATATTTTTTTGTTTCTATTCGAAACCGTTTTTTCCTCATTTTTTTAATACGTGATGGAAGTTTATTAAGAAGTTTGGTTCCATTGTATTTAATGCATTTTTGGGTGACAGTTTTGGTATTAAGGTAGTGTAAATGTGTTGTTTGTCCTAGCCCTTGTTTCACATTGGTGTTTAATAACAGATCCAATGGTATCCTTCTTGTTATGTGCGTAGGATATGGCAGCATGCATGTATATACCCTTCACATCAAGCAATTGTTTTTCGATAAAGATGTCTCTGCAGCTATCTCTACTTTTTTTTATTAAAAATTATTCTTAAAATATAATTTGCAGGGGTTGTAAAGTTGCTTTATAAGCTGAGCCCCATACTGTGTGCCACCATACCCAATTATAGATTCAACTAAACTGTTGTGCACGACAAAGAGAGTTTTATTGTTTAATATGCTCTTTAGGCTATAAAATTTATAGATTAATTTCCGTATTCTTCCATTTAGGTAAGCGACGTGACTTACCCATTTCATGTGCGGGTCTAGATCAACCTTAAGTATTTTATGGTGTCGGCACTATGTACACAATTGTTAATCGATTTATTAACGAGTATAAGTTTGCACTTGGGGCATTCCAACTTTTGTTGGGGAAAAGGACATATATTTAGTTTCGTGATATTTAGTTTAAGGCGATTGTTATCTAACCAAGTTTTTACGTTGCTGATTGCATCGGTAGCTTTTTGTTTTGTAGATTCCCATGTCTCCTCTGCACAAATTAGCACTGTGTCGTCTGCATATGATATAATATTGCATCCGTAGTTTTTTTGTAAGAGATCGTTTATATATAAAAAAGCTAGGATAGTTCCTTGTGGAACGCCAGTTCTTATTCTTTTTGCTTCGCTGTACGAATTACTTATTTTAACTTGTTGTGGACTATTGGCTAGGTATTCTTTAAACAAATCGTGTACCCTCCCTCTGATGCCTATTTTATTTAGCTTGTTGAGTAGTTGAGTATGGAATACCGTGTCAAAAGTCTTTTGTAAGTCTAAAAAGATGGCTAAAACTTTCTTGTTCGATTCGAAATTAGTTAGTATTGTGTCTCTGTTAACAATTGAAGAGGTTCTTCAGTGCCAATATGCTTCTGAAATCCATATTGATGTTTTGATATTATTTTATTTTTATCTATGAATGATCGGACTCTATTATTTAGACACTTCTCAAAAATTGTTGCGATATTATTTATTGACGATAGTTTGTCATATAACTGTTACTGCCATTTTTATATATTGGTACAACAATAGTTTCTTTAAAACTTTCAGGGACGGTGGAATTTTTAAACATAAGATTAATAATGTAAGCAATAGGTTTACTGATGTGTTTAGATATGAGTTTTAAGGTTTTTGTGGATATACCGTCTTTCCCCGGTGAGGCGTTATTTTTCAGATTAGATATTACCTCTTCTATTTTGCGGTCATTCACGTCCTCTAGGAACATTGAATTAAGATTTTCCTTTAGGCTTTCGTTTCCTACCATGTTTTGTATTTGTTCGGGAATATCTCTTGTGATTTGTTGTTGAAGGCGTTAGCTATCTTTTTTTATCAATTATTTGCTTATCGTCCTCAATAATTTTGTCAATGCTATCCGTGCATTTTTTATTTAGATTTGTAACTTCATTGATGCAATCCCAAATTTTTTTGTAGTTATTTCCGGAGGACTGGATTTTTTCCTTGTAGTAGTTATTTTTCGTGGCTCTAATTAGCATTGTTACGGTATTTCTATAGTTCTTATAGTACACTTTTAGTTGTCTGTTTCCTTTGTCTTTCATGAGTTTCCGCTTTATTTTGTTACGTTTTAATGTTTAAACAAGAATTTTCAATTCAAATATAGCACAATATTTTGCCTTATTAAGAGACACGTTTAAAAAAGAACACTATTTTTGAATTTTATTCTTTGCAACTTAACAAATTATCAGAAACAACTTTCACTGGTCAAGTTATACCAGAAATTTAATCGTGAAGAAGGCCGTATTTTTGTTTTTTCGATGTGGCAAACACAACCGGAAATATTCAACAAAGAGCGAGTAAAAACGTGATTCCAAAAAAATAATACTGTTTAAAGGAAAGATAGTAGTAAATATGCATATCTAACCTATATGTCGATGTAGGTCATATGAATGTACATCAATGAATGTTCAATGAATACGTTTTAGTCATTTCTCATGTGCATATGTTCGTATATGTATATAGTACTCCATGTATGTAGCAAATATGGATATATTTCCACGTATACAGCAGCGGATGCCTAATAAATATACGCCTTGTCGCTTATGTACCTCATATACTTAAATGATTAAATATTTCAGTGTATTTCATATGAATCTAAAGGACGTTTCAGTTATTTCCTTATAAACCTGAAGTGGTATTTAAAATTCATATAATTTCTTTTATTTACTCTCCTTTAATGGTTAATTTAAAAAAATAATTTTTTTAACAAGATTCGTTTTTTGGGCATAACTTTTTTATTTAATGCCCAATAGTTCATATCTCATCTGCATCAGATCCTTGGGAAAAAACTATGTCATAAGAATAGCTTTTGAATTAAACATATATGTCAAATCCTACCGATAATATCGAGCGTAACACGTTAACCGGACATCCTGTACACAATAGTAGTATATACTCTTACGTACAAGATTGTTTACGCAGTGGCATTTCAAGATATTAATCCTTTTCTCTGACATGCTTGAACAAATTATTGGGATATTTAACAATAAAAACTATTATTTTATGAGCCTATAGATCCTTGTATACTTTGAGGGTATCAAAATTGAAATGAATTTACCTGCAATATTTACATAAAAAGGATTAACATAATTAGTCAACAAGATAATTAAGGGCATTTTGGGATTGTAATTGAGAGGTTTACAATAGAGGTAGAGTTATTTTATTTGTGTTATTATTGAAAATAGAAAAAAAGTTTCGTATAAATACTGTAGGATTTTACCTATGTTTTATTGAAACGTGATCAAAAAAACAATATCATGTATATGCCACGTGATATGAAATAAATATATGTTTTTTAATCTAGAATACCCTATTATATATTATTGAATTTTCTCAAATATATAATATTGTATAGGTCTATCTTAAATACTTCTTGACATATTTGACATTCAAAATGAAAATGAGCTGCTTTATTTCAAGAAGAGAGAGCCATGCTTGTCAAAATACAAATGAAACAAAAATAACAAGGTAGGCCAGGAAAATAATTATTTTATTGTTTATTCAATTTTGACATTTCAAACCGTCATTATTAACTCCATAGCAACAACCGTAAATAGTTGTTTATTCACTAGTAAAATAAAAAGTTTTTTCTACGACTGCTTTGAAAAGTGCTACTAACTACGCAATAATATTTACACTTGAAAATTGTTGATTTCGCATAGTGTGTGATACATCTTTAACTCCCGTTGAAAGTATGTGAAAACGCTTCCAAGTACGAAAAGTGCTATTTTCAACATGTAAATTATATATGGCCTAATTATAATCATATGTAAATAATTAATATGATATTAGGATTAACTTCATATTTAATTTATTAAAAAACAGATTTAACAAAGTAACAGAAAACTGTTTATAATAAAATAATACTACATAAGTAATCAATTAAAGAAATTTTTCAAAGTGGCCACCATTATTTTCAATGCAAAGCTCATAGCGCCTTCGTAAGTTTAGGAAAATATTGCAAATAGCGTTATTATGGTTTCTGTTTAAGTTGTTAATTCCTTCTTGAATTTTTACTTTAATGGCCTAAAGATTGTGGTTATGATTAAAATTGGACTTGGTCTTTTAAAAACCCCATAAAAAGCTATCAATGACGTCAAATCAGGGCTACTTGATGGCCATCGAATGGTCCCAACATTGCCTATCCAAATGGCAAAATTACTTCGAGATATGTACAGGGTGACCAAATTATTTTTCAATTAAGAACATTTTAAATTGAATTTTCTCAATTTTTTAAAAATTGAATACCCTGTATATTTTGTGACAACATGATGCAGAAATGAAAAACGGATATTTTTTGTAAGTACTTCCCTATGGCTAATTGCAACAATTTTCGTTTTATAAATAAATAAGTGTTTATTGTTCAATTAAGAACTTTTTAAATTGAACTTTCTCCATTTTTTCAAATGGACCACCCTGTATATTTTTCGACGATATGATGTAGAAATGAAAACGAACATTTTTTGTAAGTACTTCCCTATAGCTAATTGCAACCATTTTCGTTTTATAAATAAATAAGTGTCAAATACAAGAATAAACTAAAAAAAGAGATTTTTTCAAATAATTCATTAGAAAAATGTATAATAGTTGTTCGACGTGTTGACCATTTTGATTGATACACGTTTTTATGCAATTTTGAAATGAGGCCATTTAAAATATGGTCCCACATTTCTTCCAATCCATTGAAATGAGTAAATAGTATTTAACCGGTCCTTTACTGTAATATTTTTTTGTAAATTTTTTTGCTGTTTTCGTTATTTGACAAGCAATAAAACCTCAGTTTGGTATAAGTTGTCGTGTACAAAGGAGTATTTATCAAATTTATCGATGGTTACAATTTGTATTGAATTTAAAATATTTGGAATTTTACAATATGAATTTTAATAAAGCGGAACTTGTAGACATGACTTTTGTTTTGGACGAGTCAGACAGAAATTATTTACTTGCCAATAAAATTTGTCGCCAACGTTATCCTGAAAGAAGGATTCCTGATGTTAGCAGCTTCCAAAACTTTCTCGATAGATTTCTGGAAACTGGAAATGTCGAATCTAAAAAAGTGAAAGAATAAAACGTGTTGTGAACGAAGAAAATGAGTTTTCTGTGGTGTTGGCAACGGTTGAGAATCCCCATGTTAGTCAAAGAGAAGTGAGCTCATTAGTAGGACGGTCTGTGAGTCGAATCTTAAAAAAACAAATAAGTTGCATGCATATCATATTCAAATGCACCAGGAATTATCTGATGACGATTTTCAAAAGCGCCTACAATTTTGTAATTGGGCCAGAGGTGAAATGCAACATGGTGTCGTCAACTTTTTCAATACTGTTTTATTCAGTGATGAGGCAACTTTCAATAAAAATGGATCTGTTAATAGGCACAATTTCCATTATTATGTTTCGGAAAATCCTCACTTTATTATGCAAGTTGATAAACGTTTGGGGAGGAATTATTGGAGAACATGTAATAGGGCCACATTTGTTTGATTGTACATTGACCGGAATTATTTATCTTCATTTTTTGGAAAACTATCTGCCATAATTATTGGTAAATCTCCCTGAAATAATTCGAAATAGGATATGGTTTCAGCAAGATGGGGCTCCACCACATTATTTAGATGCAGATAGAGACCATTTAAATAATACCTACCCTAATCAATGGATTGGAAGAAATGGACCCACTAAATAGGCTGCTAGATCCCCAGATCTTACAAAAATGGATTTCTTTTTATAGGGCCACGTGAAGGAAATTGTTTATAGAGACACACCAACAACAGTGCAAAATATGAAGGAAAGAATAATAACGGCCTTTACATCCATCACACCGACAGTTTTAGGAACAGTGGAAACGTCATTTCAAAAGCGCATAGAGATGTGTATCAATCAAAATGGGCAACGTGTGGTACATTTATTATAATTTTTTCTACTGAGTTAGTTAAACATAATATTTTTAGTCGCAAACTCCTCTATAAATCCTTATTTTACTATAAGGAACCTAACCAGACTGCAACCAACAGCTACTCTCCGGGCTATGTGCCCCGCCGAGCGCTGAATTACAAGTTACAAACCTGGCGCGTTAAGTGTAATAATTGCATATTACCATCAAAACGCTAATGCTTCGATTGCAACAAACACCAGCCGAAAGACTGATCCTACTTAAAGGAGCTCCCTTGCCAGTCGTCACACACCACTTGCAGACTGCAGTTTCGAGCTGTTGGCTCTCGTCAGTGCAAGGTAGGTATGCGACGACCGACATGAGAATCCTTTGGCTATAGTACATCCCGGTATTTTTATAATAGCGACATGTAAAACAGTCAGCAGGCGCCATCTAGCGGTCCAGTGTCTGTTGCAATCGAAAAATAAATATCCTGACTTGGCTTAGCATAGTTCAAATGTGCTTTTAGAGGGCGGAATATTAAACATAATATTTTTAGTCGCAAACTCCTCTATAAATCCTTATTTTACTATAAGGAACCTAACCAGACTGCAACCAACAGCTACTCTCCGGGCTATGTGCCCCGCCGAGCGCTGAATTACAAGTTACAAGCCTGGCGCGTTAAGTAGGATCAGTCTTTCGGCTGTTGTTTGTTGCAATCGAAGCATTAGCGTTTTGATGGTAATATGCAATTATTACACTTAACGCGCCAGGCTTGTAACTTGTAATTCAGCGCTCGGCGGGGCACATAGCCCGGAGAGTAGCTGTTGGTTGCAGTCTGGTTAGGTTCCTTATAGTAAAATAAGGATTTATAGAGGAGTTTGCGACTAAAAATATTATGTTTAATATTCCGCCCTCTAAAAGCACATTTGAACTATACTGAGTTAGTTGTTTTTTAAGTTTATTTTTGAATTTTGTAATTATTGCTCAATAAAACGAAATTGGTTGCAATTAGCCCTAGGGAAGTACTTACAAAAAATGTTCGTTTTTCATTTCTACATCACAAAATATACAGGGTGTTCCATTTGAAAAAATTGAGAAAATTCAATTTAAAATATTCTTAATTGAAAAATAATTTTTGGCCACCCTGTACATTTTTAGGAAATAAAAATGATTCAAAAACATTAACTAGATGTCTCGTAACTGGCATTCACATAAGTTTTTCTAGAAACCCATAATTGTGACTGGTGATTTTTTTAATATCCATCTGCAGATTGCATTATTTCAAGAGAAAAATGCATTGGGAGATATTCAATGCCAATATAGGAATGAATAGGGCCTAGAAAGAGGCTTCAAAAAATATACTGATATACACAGCATTCTATTTAAAAAAAGACACTTGGTCCTTTAATTTCGTCTTGGCTCGCCCTGTATGTTCGAAAATAATTTCCAGTTATAGACTTTTTTATCTAGTTTACTCACAATTTTTTAAAAAATTTCTAGCTGTCGTAGAACTCGAGATATCGAGGTCCGACGCACTATTGCCCCACCCTGTATATGTATACATGTGCATGTATATTCGTTAAAATGCCTGTAAGCTTGTGGATTTATGTAGAAACTATTTGTATTTACTTTAATGGAATTTGTATACTAGGATTTCCCATTCAATAAAGTATTCAATATTCAATTCAAATTTGGCGCGATGTTTTGTTTTAAGATATAACAAGTTTTAAAAATCAGCTATTTTTTTAACGACAACGATTTTCTTACCGTAATGAGTCGAATTTATTGTAAAATTAAGGACATACTTTACTGATATCATTAACAGAAGTTAGAAAGGACAACCTGATTGTTAAGAAGATTATTACACAATATTATAGAGAAATCACATTTACGCAAACTATAACTATTATTATAGATAGCTAGACACTTTTATTAAAGCTATATTCGTTTTTATACCCAGTAATTAATATAGTAGGAGAGCTGGCAGCCACCTCGACTAACGTGTGAGGTACAAGGCTAAAATTTTGTGAATAGCATATTTAATGCTGTACTAGTAAAGTAAGAAAATCATACTGTGAGAGAATTGGCGCGGTTGCAATAGTACGGTCGTTATCAAAAAAAAATAGGTCTCTTATAACGGTATTTTGCTAAAATCTAGTTGTGTATATCTAACTTTAATTTTTTTCTACTCCCTTATGTAAATTTGCTGTTTTCCGTACAGTCTGTAGAATGGATAAGTGGGCCATTTCAGTTAACTGAACGGATATATTTCATATACGTTCTAGGATGGATATGATATTGATTGATTGATTGATGATATTCGTGCAGTTTGGGATAGAAAATAATTTAAAATGAGTGATTCCGGTGAAGAATCGATAAACGGTATACCACCTAAAATTTTATTGAAATTATTATATACAGAAAAAAATTTTAGAGGTATATTATGACAAAAAAAAAGTAGCTATATGGGGGGATTGAACCAATTATCTCTTGCTTTTCGAAGCATAAATAAAACCACTAGGCTACTGCCGCTTTTATAAAATGTCTTCACCTAGAGCATAAGATTAAGCAGTAGCTAAGTTTGTATATTAAAATTTGATTAAAACTATTATTTGTAGTTTTTTCTTAATCCGGTCGTAGAAAAAGTATACTGTGCAACTCGAGTGGATTATCCATATCCACTCTTGTTGCACAAACTACTATTGTGTCATTGTCAGTTAGTTGTCATAATTTATTGCAAGTGTGCAAAAACTAATATGCCTCATATAAGCGATTTAGTTAAATCTGGAGTTATTGCTAAAGCAGAAGATGGATGATCAATGAGACAAATTTCACTGCGTTATAATATTGACGAAAATTCGGTGTGTAACATTTTAAGAAAGTGGAGAATAAACGGTACGATTAGTAGAAATCCTGGATCAGGGCGACGAAGGATATTAACTCAACAACAAGATTTGCAAATGGAAAATGTTTTAGTATAAAATCCATGTTACTCAGTTATTCAGGCTGCTGAAGAAACGAATTTTCCTGGATCGAGTAGTACTGGTCGCCGGCGAGTAAGAGAATCGGAGCTACGCTGTCATGCAGCAGCACAGAAATACTTACTTAAAGCTGAACATAAAGAAGCTCGAGTAGGATTTGCGCTTGAACTTTTAGCGCATGATGTAAATTTTTGGAACAATGCAATCTTTACAGACTTGCAACTTTCCAGTCAACACACAGCGGTCGTAATCGTGTTTACCGCCCTCCGAATACTCGATTCGATGAGAGATATATATCTAACAATGATAAAAGTGGTAGATTTTAAGTCAATATGTGGGCTTCGATATCGGCACGTGGTCCTGATGTTTTGTGGCATATTGAGGAACTATTTAATAGTGAAACCTATATTAGGATTTTAGACAATATTATGCTTCTTTCTGTGTCACAATTATTTCCTAATAATGAGTTCATATTTCAACAAGACAATTGTTCCATTCATACTGCTCATACCGTAACTAACTGGTGTCAAGATAACAACATCAATGTTCTTAACTGACCCAGTCATAGTCCAGATCTTAACCCTGTGGAAGAAGTATGGGTGTGACATGACGGAATTCCGAAAAATTACTGGAAATAGTAAATAATGCATGGGAAAATATTATTACCAATAATTATTGTATAAGGTTATTTAATTCTATGCCAAACAGACTTATAGAAGTTATAAATAGAAATGGTGCAATAACGAAATATTAATAGTTAGTTTCTTGTTAAGTAGGATATCCTTTGTCCTTTGATCCAGGATTTCTACTAATCGTACCGTTTATTCTCCACTTTCTTAAAATGTTACACACCAAATGTTTTTTAATGTTATAAAGCAGTGCAATTTGTCTCATTAACCATCCATCATTTACTATAGCAATAACTACAGCATTAAAATAAAAAATAAATTAAAAGTGATATCTGTTTTATTTCGGCTACTCATTACATATTCAAATAGAGACGAATTTACATTAGAAAAAAAAAGTTGTCCTATTTTTTTCCCTCTAATTTTTTTTAAATGCGAAGTAATTATAAAAACCCCTGCCCAAGGAACCATTACTTCCATCCATCCAGATTTTATACACACTAAATCCCAATGTAGGGGGGCGAGCGTAGATGCGTCTTTACTATGTACATACTTCGGTATGCGATGTAAAGCAACGACAGACGCAGTTAGTACTTGGATGGGTGACCATTCCAACGGAAACCGCGTTTTTGCCTCACACATCTTCCAGCGGCTTGTATATCAGTGTATGCGCGGAAGCTATACAACCTTAGGCGAGGGTTGTATAGGAGATATACCATCCTTCGGAGGGGATGTAAAGCCGTCGGTCCCTTGTCTATTAAATGTTAGGCAAGTAAAAGATCCCTACTCTTCTTAAGGGAAGAGGTTCGGCAAAATTCCTGGTTGGGGGTAGCTCGTCTACAGGCGTCGGTGTTAGGCCTCAGTAGCGGAAATAGACCGACTTTAAATAAATGTATAAAAAAAAATAATCCCAATGTAATATTTTATTCCCTTTAATAATGGGGTGGGACTGGAGTGGCTAAGGTAAAAAAATTATATTCCCTTTCTTCTCGTACACACTCTAAATCCCAATCTGTCGGTCTGTAACTTTTTTTGTGCGCACGTTTACTCTGGAACCGTTTATGATATTGACTTGAAATTTGGTACACTTATGTATTATAACGAAATCTGGAACTAAATTATATTTTGATCTAATTCCGTTGAAGGGTTCGGGGTAAATGGGGTAAATAAGGGTAAATAGGCAAAGTAAGCAGGTAAGAATCCATAAAATTGCAATTTAGGGCATGTGCAAAAAGCCAAGGCTCAAAATTTTTTTGGCATCAACCACCCCCCTACTATCACCCCCACACTATTATGAAGGTGAGTAAAAAAAATAAAATGTGATTTAGTGTTATATACACTAAATCACATTTTTCACAGTTTTTAACGAAACGTCTCAAAAAATTTTTTTGGCTTTAGTTACCCCCTCGACCACCCCCATTGCCACCCCCACCTCATTATTAAAGAGAGTAAAAAATTAAATTAGGAATTGGTGTGTATAAGAGAACCAATGACCTTTAAAAATTTTTTGGCATTAGCCGCCCCCTCTACCATCCCCATTGCCACCCCACTCCATTATTAAAGAGAGTAAAAAATTAAATTGAGATTTAGTGTGTGTAAGAGAACCAAGGGCATTTAAAATTTATTTTGTCATTAGCCACCCCCTCTACCACCCCCATTGCTACCCCAACCTTATTATGAAAGAGAGTAAAATATGATGTTGGGATCTAGTGTGTATAAGACTTGGATACAAAATCTGGATGTGGAAGTAGTGATTCTTTGGGCAGCGGTTTTTTATACACTGATAGCAAAAGAATTTTTATTATGTTTTTATTTAATTACTGGTTCGTCTCTTCATCGTAGGTAATCTCATGTTCTGAATTTAAAAGGTCTTCATCGATTGATTCTTCACATTCTGAAAAAATTTTTTAAAGACGCATGTATATATATATATATATATATATATTGCTATGTATTTGCATATTGGACGATTACGAAGATTGCATGTTTGTGTTATTTGCTGAATCAGGGTTTGAATTTGTTTGTTTCCTTTAGATGGTTTTCAAAATTTATTTAAATTAGCTAAAGATCCGAAAGGTATGTGTTTTAGAATGTTAATACTTGTTTAGAGTTGTTTTAATAGTTTTTAAGTTTTTATTTGATGTCAACAGTAAGTTTGATACTGACATCTATGTTAGTGGTTATTAAGTTATAGTTGAAATAATTTCTGACATTTAAGTCATTATGACATTTCTTTTAAGTAGGAAATTTTATTTCTATAGTTGGTAAATGTTTTCCTGGAGAAAGACAAGGAGGTTTAAGTTAGGTTATGTTTGGAATGAAATTAATCAAAATTCATATGGTGTTTTGTTTTGTTTATTTTGGATACTTTGATATTTAGTGATATAGAACAACAAACAGCAGATAATAGAGAGGTTGTAAAATTGAAAAAACAAATTTAAGAAAAAAAAGAACAAGTGAAAATTAGGAAGTGAAGAAGAAAAATAATAAACCAGGATTAATAATTTGAAATTGAATTAAAAAGTAAGAAATTGTGGAGATCAGCGAAGAAGAGTAAAAATAGACTGTAAATAAGAAGGAAGAGGTGTTATTGTGGACAGGAATTGCAGAGGAGATAAGGACGAGATAAGGTGAAGAATTAATGAAAGGAGAATTGTTGGATTTGGAAAGAGAAGAGTGTAGCTACGAAGAAGGAAGGTTTTTGTGTGTTTAATTATGGACAAGGTTGTATATTAAAATTTAAATAGTGTACTAGACTTTCGAACCTGTTATAAAACTGCTAAATTATCTAAATATCAAGGAAAATAAATTACTTATATCAGATTAAAAATTTTACTTTAATAAAATTTCATTTTAAAACAGGAACTGAATTTGAACCTGCTCCTGAAGGAAAAGATAAGCTAGCCGGCCTATTAAATAAATTTGACATACTTTCGGATCAAAAGGTAAGTGATTTTAATTTGATCTTTTGGTTTTAAAGGTTTTTTTTTGAGTTTATCTATTGGAAATAAACAAGTTAAAGTTTGATTAGTACTGCAAATTAATAAGTTCAATAAAAGTAGAACAGTACAATATATACATAGATGCCAATCCAATAGGTACATCAAGTTAACTTTAATAATTCTTTACCTGACACAGAATTATCTGATTAACTTGATTTTGACAAATCATCATATATAGACGATACAACATTTGCCTTTTGCAACTTAAAGCTGTATTGGTATCTTCTGTTACCCATCCATGTTCTCCTGGTATTAGGGTTGTAGGGCATTTTAAATTAGCGTTACGCCATATGCTAAATTTGATGCATCATAGTTCAAAGAATGAAAATGAACCTCTTAATAAAAAGTATCCGCGCCAATCCTGCCAGAATATGATTTTTCTTACTTTACTAGTATTAAATGTAGTATACGCAAAATTTTAGCATTGTACCTCACGCTTTAGTCGAGGTAGCTGCCAGCTCTTAGACTAATAGTTTTCACGTATCCAGGTATAATTCGAATGCGATTACCTAAATAAAATAATTGAGCTGATAAATACGTTAAACTAATGTGATAATTACGTAATTAGGATTTACTCGATGTAAATGTATTTCGCTATGAGGGTCACATTTTAGTTTCCACCACAGTTGTTTTAATTTCTTTATCATTATCGTTACTTAAGTTTTGTACCTTAATGGTAGTATGAATTAAATATTTTACTGACGTAGATTTTAGATAGACTTGTAAGTCAGTGCAGATAGAATCTTAATACGATGGAGCATGAAAGATTATTTGACGAAGAGAAACGTGTGCTTACAGGTAACAGAATGCATGAAATTTTTTGTAGATCGCTTAGGTTATTATAATACTGTATGTGTCAAAATTTCGCTCGTTAAAGGTTTTAAGGTATTGAATCTCTTGGTGTCTATATTGTGCAAACGCTTATGGAGACTCGACGTAGTCCAGTGGAATTAGCGTTTTGTCAGCACCTAAATCAAAGGTGATATGTACATAGTTTGTGAATGAAAATCGGTGGCATTTGTTTATAACAGCGCCTTGAATGTTATAATAAACACTTTTTTCTTAACTTTGATCGTAGCGCTCGGCGAGAAAAAAGTTTAATATAAAAGATGTATGTATTGACAATACGAACATTTTAAGCCATAGTCTATCAAAATCGGTTCAATAGTTTATTCGCAAAACGTAAAAAACCTGTGATAATCAATGATTATTCGATTGTTATTATTTAATAGAAGAATAAACAATATCCGCGTGTAAACTATTTGAAAGTTTAGTTGTGGTATGCTTAAATTACGGTTCAAATTTGATAGAAAAATATTCAATAGTTCCCGAGATAATTTAATTTGTTTACGATGAATTTAAGTACAATAACGATCAATTTTTCAATCATACGATTATAAAAATGGGCTCATTTGAAAGATAAAGGTTGCTACTTCTTAATGTAATTATTACCCAGTCAAATAATAACTTTTTTGAGTGTTTAAAATGGCTTTAAAAATAGCGTTATATTTTCCGCATAAACAAATTGAATTTCTCGCTGAATTTTTAACGCAACGTATTGTCAAACGAATCAAATTAAAACTAACGTCTTGAACTTTATGTTGCGCCGAACTAGAATTTTCCAAATTTATTTGGGGCGAAGATAAATTTTTATTTTTTCAAAAAATCATAGCTCCCATGCTTATTTATATGAAGCTATGAAATTTGACACGTATGTAGAGGTTTAGTTGAATTATACTTGGACAGTATTTTCAACTTCCCTCGAATAGATATATTAATAATATTGAAAGGGAAATTGTTATGCGCAGTTCTTGCAGGAAAATTTTAATTTATAATAAAATAGAAATTTTTGCTCATAGCTTTAAACAGCTGTAACTCGTGAACCATTCATCGTATGAAGATCACTTGGATCTCATTTTACAGATAATTTAATTCTCCTCAAAAAACCTTTAGTGTCATCATTGCCTAAAACTAATTTAAAAAAATAGCTATTTGTCTAAATGCACTTGAAAATGACAATTTTTCAAGTTTTTCCCCCTTATCTCCATTCACTCGTTATCCAAACAATTTTGTACATATCAATCAATCAATCAAAATATACTTTATTGTCCAGAAGAATAATCTTGTTGACAAAGTATAAAACAAATAAAATTATACATATATATATTATATAAAATATAAATATATAAAACCATAAACATAAGATCATACAATAAAGCAAGCTACAAATCACATTTTTTAGTCAAACATTAAAAACATAATATATATCTACATCAGAATGTATCATCTAAATATTCATTTATTTCATAATATGGTTTATGAATAAGTAGATTTTTCACTGCGTTTTTGAAACCCTGATTGGAGACGATGTCCCTAATATGGCTCGGTAAGTGATTATACATTTTAGGACCATTGTAAACCACAGAATCCCGGACAAGTGTAGTTCTTGGGACTAGCAGTTTAATATTACCTACTTGTCGAGTGCTATATGTTGAGGTCGTATAAACATTATTTTTGTACTTATGAATTAAGACTACTTGTATTTAATATGAAAATAGATATCACAGTCAGAATTCTGTTGGCTACAAATAGTTTCTTGCAAGAGACGCGAGCCCTAGCCTTACACAGATATCTAACGGCGCGCTTTTGTAACACAAGTATTTGTTGCAAGAGAAATTTACTACATACGCCCCAAAAGGAAATTCCATAACTCAGGTGTGATTCGATTAATGAAAATTATACAGCTCTGGCAGCTGAATATCCTAATTCATTTGAAACCACCCTGGCTGCGTAGCATCCAGATGCTAGTTTACTATTTAAACCAATAATATGTTCTCTAAACTTTAATTTGCAGTCAATATTTAATCCTAAAAATTTCAAGCACGTTTTGTTGTCAAGTACATGGTTCCCTAGGGATATATCTGGCAAATCACATTTGAAAGTTATTATGTTTGTTTTTCCTATATTGAACGACAGTAAGTTGGAGTCACACCGATCTTTGATTTTCTTAATGTCGTTGCATATGCTTTCATGCAGAATATTTTTTTCCTTGCTATGCCATAATATTGTAGCATTGTCGGCGGATATGGTAAACTTTCCTGTGACATTAATAGTAGTTATATCGTTAATATACAGTAAAAATAGAATTGGACCAAGAACAGAGCCTTGAGGTACCCCACAGTTTATGCAAAGTTCGTCAGACCTATTTGGATTTTTAACAATTTGCTTACGGCCTGACAGATATGATTTAAACCATTCAAGAGTAATACCTCTGAAACCATAGCGCTTCAATTTTTGCAACAATATTCCATGTTGAACGCAGTCAAAGGCTTTTGACAGATCGCAAAATATGGCAGCGACGATCTCCCCTTCATTTAGTTTCGTGTAAACAGTATTTAGAAAGGAGAACATTGCGTCGTTAGTGCTTTTATGGCGTTGACAGCCAAATTGATTGTCACTAAGCAGATTGACAGATAACAAAAACTCAGTAACGCTTTTTTTATTAGTTTTTCTATAATTTTAGCTAGCGTGGCCGATAGTTGGATGGGTTTTCTACATCCCCGCCTTTATATAGTGGGATAACTAGAGAAGTTTTTAAAAAAGATGGGAAAACTCCTGACTGAAAAAAGCTATTTATAAGACAAATCAGTACATCCAGAGCAGATTCTGGTAGATTTTCAAATATTTTTATAGACATTTCGTCAATATCGGAAGCATTTCTATTTTTTATGTCCTAATAATTTCTCTCAATTCAACTATATTAGTATCGTACAAATGTAGTATTTGGTTATTATTTATTTCCATCATATAACTCAGAGGATCTTTTAAAGGGATTATTTTTTCAGTTAATTTATCTGCAATTGAACAATAATAGCTATTCAGGTCATTCGAGTTTATAGTTGTTTTTATTGAACGGTGGTTTTTACCTCTAAGCTCGTTTATAATTACCCAACTCTCTTTGGACTTATTGCTTGTTTGTTCCATTCTACTATTGTAATAATTTTGTTTTGCCGCATTAATTACTTTTTTGCAAATATTATGGTATTTTGCGTAATAGTTAAAGAAGAATGCCTCATTTGTGTACTTTCGTATGCAGTGTAAAATTCGTATAATTTTTGCAGAGGTTTTTATGCCTTTAGTTATCCAAGGTTTTTTATTTTTTATTTTAATCTTTTGAATGTGAAAAGCCCTACTGAAAGCGTGCATTAAACACTCATAAAACGCATTAAAAGGTTCATCTCTAACAAAGACCCTTCTCCAATCAGACTGTAGGCAGTATTGAAAAAACCTATTGTAATTTGTCCTACTTACAATCGTCCAAATTTTTCTTTACATTTAGAAGTATTTGAGTCTATCTGTAGAGAACAGTAGACAGCTTCATGATCAGACAAGCCAGGTGAAATCACTGAGCAGGAAATATTTTGGTTCTCTAAATTACTATAGAGATAATCAATTGTACTATACGAGTGCTGAGAGACGCGAGTATAAGATTTAACATGCATATTGAGATTGAAGCAAGTTAAGAGGTTTGTTAGAGTTATTGTGTCGGTTGACTCTTTGTCGCTAAAATTAATGTTAAAATCTCCAGCTAATACAATAGTTGATTTAGTCGGTAGATTGAATAAGAGTGTTTCAAGCTTATCTAAGAATAGATTAACATCTGTTAAGGGAGATCTATAAATGCGTACTATATACGTATTAATCATGCTACAATATATAACTGAGAACTCAAACAGTTTCTCTACTAAGGCATCGTCAAATTCAAAATTTGATTCTCTTGAACTTTCATTAGATACACTATATGAGTACGATCTTTCGTTTTCGAGTTTTTATTGACTTTATCATGAAACAAGTGTTCTGATAGCGCGCTATAAAGATGTTTAAAAATTCATATCTCTGCCAATATTGATCGAATGGAGATGAAAAGTGAAAGGAAATTGTTCATAATCGAATTGTCTACAACTTTCATTTGAAACATTTTGCGATCCAAATGACCATTTTTGAGATTTTAGCGAAGAACGCGCGCGTTTCCGTTGCGTCGCAAAACTGTCAAAATTTCAAAATCTATTTCGGCTCCAATAGGTGGTACGAAGTTTAAAAATAACCAAATTGTTTGAATTTCTATTACCTATAATTTTCATGTGTATATATTTTACAGTAAAATTGATACTTTCCGATTTTTTTTTTTGCGAAAAACTGATTTTTTAAACCTATTTTCAACCCACTCCTTCCCCCCGGCTCACTCCACACCCCCCATTCACCTTTCTACAGGTGAGGACTTTTAATATGTTAAAAAGTACCACAAAATAAGACCGTTCCCAAAATTCCAGCCCGCTCTGCAATCTTTCATCCGAATCGACAAATTTCATCCCATTTTATTGGGCTATTAAGGTAAATAAACAAATTGGCTATTTACGTGATCGTCTAGTTCTATAGCGTTAGGACCCAAATTACATTGTATTTGTAGTATTTTCATATTTATTTACAGTCCATTTGGAAATGAAGCGGAGTAATAAAACCCTATAACCAGGAGCCGCCATGGGCGTGCTACTAAGTTTTTAAAATTCATGGAAATGATATACTATATAGAAATATTTACAGTATTTATTATGTACATTATGTTCGAAAAAAATTCGACTGGCCAGTCGTATACCTCCTAGTACAGATGCATGCAAATTGAAATAATTGAAATGGAGTACTCTCAGCATGATGTCGAATTTCTCCGGCCACCTGCGTGAACACATCAGTCTAGCGCTAGAGGGGCGACGATTAATAATCACGCATGTTGACAGTGATAATGGTTTTGTAGATGGCGATTTACTGATATTCGAATCGAAAAATACAGGTGGCTATCACGAAGATATGAACGCAGATGTATTCGAGGACTATTTTTTTCGAATGCTGGATCTTATTCCTCCGGGATCTGTAATTGTATTGGATAATGCAAGGTACCACTCCAGATAGCTTGAGCGAACCCCTACGACTGCCTGGCGGAAAGCCGATATAACTGAATGGTTACTAGGAAAAAAATTGCTTTCCAAACAACTATGATGAAAAAAGAACTTTTGACGATTGTCAATGCTAATAAAGGACACACAAAATACGTTATAGATGAAATGGCAAAGAATCGTTAAATAACTGTATTACGTTGCCAACCTATCACTGCGAACTTAACCCTATTGAATTGATATGAGCGCAGATAAAAGGTGAAGTAGCCCGGAATATTACTATCTTTAAATTAAATGACCAACGTCAAGGTTTTGTTAACTAATTCCTTGGAACGGATGACTGCAGATAAATAGCAAATCACGTACTAAAATAAGAAGCTAAAATGTGGGAACTCGACGGTCTTATTGGCGTAACTATAGAATCTATCATTATTAATATAGAATCCGAAGATATTTTTACTTAAACTTTAATTTTACTGTATGTAAATGGACTATAGCCAAGTTCTTTATGTCAATTTTTTTAACCAATTAAAATAGTTTTTTATTGCCTATAATTTACACTTCTTCCTTAACTAATTATTTTATTTATGTAATTTATTTCATTTTATAATGATTAATTCCAGTCTGGAATTAGAATGCAATAATACAACCCATTCAAGCCTGGTGGCCGTTGGTCTGCCCAAATGTGGTCATTTTTTTTTTAAAGACTTACAACAAAATAAATATATACAGGTTTTATGTTTTATGTTTATGTGTAATAAAGTTTGTCAGCGGGTTCTGAAGAAGAAATGAAAAGACAACAAGAAATAAGAAAGAAAGAATAAATAGAGATAGAAGAATGAAGAAAAGAAAATAATTAGAAAAGAGGTTGCTTGTTTTTTGTAGACATTTTTATATGTCTTGAACTATTGTTAAGGAACTTCAGTATAGATAGGGAGGCGTTGATGTAATAGTTTATGTCGATGGAAAGGGTCTTTATGTAATCTTCTGTCTGTTATGTCGGAGGTCAAAGTCGAATGGTGTGTTTTATATGTGAAAAATTTTTGTGCGTTGTCTTGTATAAATTCGTCAATGGTTGGTATTTTTAGGTCCTCGTGTAGTCTGTTGATCGGTGTATATCTGTTTGCATTAGATAATAATCGGAGGAGTTTGTTTTGCAGTCTTTGTCTTTATGTAAAGTACAATATTACGGTCTCTTATCTGATACTATTTATCTTGGAAAATTAATCGCTCTTTTAATGCCTATAATTTGAACACACTGCTTATTAATTGAGAACCCCAGTTAATAATTGCTTGTATTTACTGTTTTATTACTCAAGATTGCACTGTGAATTTATGGTTAAAGTTTGTTTTCTATTTTATTTGATTGGAATGAAATCATTTATTTAGTTAATTACTTATATGGCTAGAAAGGTAAAGTTGAAAAGAAAGACAGTAGTCGTCGGGACAATAGTCACAAGAACCATTTTATTTTATGATAATTGTTGAAGCAAATCGCCAAACATGAAGTTAACCAATCCAAATATTTAAGACAATTGTCTAAATATTATATAGGAAAGCTTACGTCTCTACAGCAATGAAGATACTGCAGTCAGTCAGTCAGTCAGTCATGCAATAAAAAGAACCAGATAATGCAATTGTATTCCGTGTTATTTTGTGGTTGTAATTAAAGATGCGGCCAATAGGCCGATTAAATGGTGGCAATTAGTGTGATAGCAATCACTATGATGAAAATAAAACTTAATGCAAAACAGAGGACAATAATCATGTCATGTTCGTGAATTACAGAATTTACGTGGTAAATGAGAATTAAATACTCATGTAAAATATCATAGAATATCCTTTAACTGAAATACACAAACGGCAACTACCAAATTATGTATGACTGTCCGACAACGTAAAATGCGGTTGGTCGATGTAATTCAAACAGACAAGACGTCTCGGTTCAGCGCTTGATGAAAAGTGACCCGCTCTAATAAGTGTTTGATTATTCTTCTGCGTTCATATATTAATCATATTGATGCCCATAGATAATTAATTATAATTTTTTTCGTGTTAAAAACTAACATTTTGGGTTTGACTTATAGTTGTTATGTTGTTAGTTTAATCGGTGTTCAGGTAAGTCGAATTTTCTGCAATTAAAAAATTTAATTAAAAACATAATATAGGCATCATTTTAGTGTGGTCTACCATAAATAATTAAAAATGGATCGAAGTGGAAACTCAACATCCGAAAGTAAGATGGAGTCAACATTTCGTGTTTCACAATCAGAAAATATTTAACATGTAGAAAGTCTTCCGGTAGCTTAGTAAAGGGCTCTGAGAAAACGTTAAAATGTCCGAGACAAACGCTACAAACTAGAGATAGTATCTATAAATCTAGCAACATCCAGTTGCGTCAAAATATTGCTAACATTTAAAATGGGGACAAAACATTATTAATTTGGCCCAAATCATACTATAGACTAGGGCCAAACCGTTTAAAATATCGTATTATACGATAAATTCTTAGCAGTATACGAATGGTCGGAAAATGTAGTTAATGGTGTAAATAATTAAGGAAAAATCGTTCAGACTGAGTAAAAGTTCGGGAAGGGGGGTTGGGGTGGTAATATATACATTTTTAGGGGTTGGTACTCGTTTTTTGCGATTCGCGGCTAAACTACGCATCCTATCGAAAAATGTTGAATGTAAAAGTTGTAGATAATGAAAAAATCTAAAACTTTCTAATTGATCATTATTGACCATAACCTCAAAATTATCAAGAACCGTTTTTTCGGTTTTTAATTTATAACTATAGCAAAAATGTTTATATTTTCATGAAAATTGGTGAAAATGCTCTCTTTTGTGTTTCAAACAAGCCCAAATTTTTTCAAAGCGAAATATTTAATTTTAGATGTTTTATGACGAAAATAAGAAAAAGACCTAATTTTCCATCGAAAAATTTGGTTAGCAAATTTTCGATTAATGAACTTTACTAGTGCTCATTTTTTTCGTTGAAATCTCAACTTTAATATAGAATTAAAATATAATATTATTTATATACAAAAATATCGTTAAAAAAGCGAAAAACTGAAAAACTACTTTTTAAAAATCGAGTTTTCGGTGAAAATCATGAATTTCTTTTTCTTTATTGTAAATAAACGTTTACATTCATAAAAAGCGTTAATTCTCATACAATACTATGTTATACAAGTAATGTACATGTACCTAACTGAGGCGAGACTGTTACAATTGATCCATTACTATTATTTGAGAGAATTTCGCGAAATATCAGCAGCACAGATGATATGAAAAATTATTTACAGTACGAGCTTGCTCCATTTCCTGTGTCGTTGTTTACAGAGAATGCCTTCAGAAAAAATGTTAAGTCACATTTATATACAGAATTTGCGAGCATCGATTCGTTACCAACTTCGAGCAATATTGTACACGTTGTTGATGGCGGGTTTCTCTTACACAAAGTAATCTGGCAAAAAAACGATACAATTAATGAAATAACACAAAAATATTTACATTATGTACAAAACAACTACCCAAAAAATAGTTATATGAAGAAGATGCAGATTCCCTAATTATCAATACATCCCTTGAAGTAGCAAAAAACTCCGATAAAATGGTAGTAGTTGTTGGTCAAGACATAGATCTTTTAGTTCTTTTAAATCAATTCAGTTCACATGAATTGAATAGGTATCTATTTCCACAAACCTGATGCAGGAAATATTAACGATACTTATTACACCTCTAATAGTTTTAAACATAAATCTCATAAACATATTGTAGCATTTTTGCATTGTTTTTCTGGCTGCGATACAACTTCCAGTTTTGCTGGGAAATGAAAAAAAAACAATATATAAAATCATTATTGGCCGATAAACATTTACCTAATCTTACAGAAATTTTTTACAATACAAATGCAGACAAACAAACGATTACCGAAAATGGATTAAAAATAATAGCTTCTATTTACAAAAGATTTGAACTCTACCGAACGGCTACTGTTAAATCCTCATTTCATTTAAAAAAAATTACCTCCAACTGAAGGGGCAGCTAAGCAACATTGTTACAGGGTGTATTTTCAAATAAAAAGTTGGCTTGGTAATCAATTAACAGCTACAGACTGGGGATGGAAACATCACGATAATGGCATCGTACCTATATTTACAGGACAAGAATTAATTCCTGAAAATTTATTGAAAATTATCTGCTGCAGCTGCGAAACAGGATGCGGTAATAGCAAATGTGGGTGTCGCAAGCATGGCTTAAAGTGCACAAATTTGTGCTCAAATTGTCACGGTTCTGATAAATGTTCTAATGCCGAAAAATCGTTGTACGAATAAAATTGTAGTCTCGAGGACATCGAAGACGAAGACAGTACCCATTGTCTAATAAATAATAATAAAAATAATGATACTGAATTCTGGCGATGAAGAATTGCCCACGAAGAAAAAAAATTTCAATAAAATTATTTTACTTTTAATTTTTGTATTTTATAATCAAATATAAGACTTTGACGTGATAATTTGTAAATACTTACGAATTACAAGAAATAATTAACAAATTTTCTCAGTTCACAGGCTTTGTGTTTTTTGAATTTTTATCTATTTAATTGCAGTTTAAATAATGTTTTCGGGACTTTGAAAGCCGAGAATAGTTAGGTACATGTACGTTACTTGTATAACATAGTATTGTATGAGAATTAATGCCTTTTATGAATGTAAACGTTTATTTACAATAAAGAAAAGAAATTGATGATTTTCGCCGAAAACTCGATTTTTAAAAAGTAGTTTTTCAGTTTTTCCCTTTTTTAACAATATTTTTGTATATAAACAATATTATATTTTAACTCTATAGTAAAGTTGAGATTTCAACGAAAAAAATGAGCACTAGTAAAGTTCATTAATCAAAAATTTGCTAACCGAATTTTTCGATTGAAAATAGGTCTTTTTTTTACATTTTCTTCATAAAACATCGAAAATGAAATATTTCGCTTTGAAAAAATTTGGGCTTGTTTGAAACACAAAAGAGAGCATTTTCACCAATTTTCATGAAAATATAAACATTTTTGCGATAGTTATAAATTAAAAACCGATAAAGCGGTTTTTTGCATTTTTCTCGATAATTTTGAGGTTATGGTAAATAATGATTAATTAGAAAGTTTTAGATTTTTTCATTATCTACAACTTTTACATTCAACATTTTTCGATAGGATGCATAGTTTAGCCGCAAATCGCAAAACACGTTTACCAACCCCTAAAAATGTATATATTACCACCCCAACCCCCCTTCCCGTACTTTTACTCAGTCTGGACGATTTTTCCTTAATTATTTACACCATTAACTACATTTTCCGACCATTCGTATGCTGCTAAGAATTTTTATTGCCCTAAACAGGATTGGCCCTGGTCTACTACTCTAGTTACATTAGCAAAAAAAGTACTGAAGTGCTACGCCGAAATTTTGATAATAAAATTCCATCGGAGGAATGTAAAGTTTACGGCACCGAACCTTCAGTTTCAGTACGAAAAAGAATATTTAATGTGAATAAGTATGCATTTTGTCAAAAGAGGCGTAACGACGGAAGTATATCACAAGTTCTGCCTACTAATATCGAAAGTAAGATAAAAATAATTACCCAAAACACATTGATGAAAAATCTTGTAAAAAAGGGTACAGATCCACAGGTTTCCTCTAACGACAATACAGCACATACAGATCGCATTTAAATATTGTTTTATAAAGAATTGAGTACTGGGTTTATGAAACAAAAGGGATAATCTGTTTCGTCAATATATGCTAGATGTACTGATCTAGGAGGAAATTTATCAAAAAACCAATTAATTAACAAATTAAAGATACATTTCAGTAATGACCTTCAAATTATCAAGTCTACAAAGGCTAATAGATCAGACATTGTATTGTCCTCGAAATTCTCCATTCGTATATAGAAACTTCCAAGGAAGATGATAATTCAATATTTACAGGATTTTTTGAATATTCTGTTCTGTATCATATTGCTAATAATATTAAGTTGGGTATGAACAACATTCCGGAGTTTGAAACATTCAGAAATTTGGACTTAACTAATTTCAGAAAATATATTCCCGAGGGTTTCATTTGGCTCACCTCCATTTTAATTCCCTCTGAAAATCATGAAGCTACTTATATGCAAATTTTATCACTTTGTAAGAACATAATTTTTGCACATTCTCAAAACAAAATATTTTCTCTCATTAGTTATTAGATAATGGCTATTATTATCTTACGCACCTAATACCTATATTTTGAATGAATGGACTTAACTATAGTTGCAAATTATTTTTGGTTTCTTGATGAAAAGTCATCCTCCTAATCGCATTAAAGCTACTGCTTATTCTGAAAAGTCCTTAGCCATTCTTTGGATTAAAGTTTAAAATGCAGGGTAATCGAAAACAAAAAAATATAAAATTTTACTAAGAGTAAAGAGTTGTTTGCTTTACCCCATAATTTTGTTAAAAATTGTGCCACATTTTTCTTAACATATTTTTACAATTTGTAGCGTCAGAATAACTAGAAAGTGTAATATATACTTATGGCTTTTTCATACCTGTATTATTGCTATTTCATTTGCAGTGATATTGTTGTTAAAAAAACGATAACAAAAAAAAACAATAAAACGCAAGTTACGGTAATTGCACAGATTACCAGACTAGCAACTTAATGTTAAAATTTTTGTCCAGAAATATATCGTTCTCTCTCTCCGATTTTCGGAAGCCAAATTCAGAGGGCGCCACAGTTGCAGACGCGGGAGATTTGACCATTTGTTTAATTTAACGTACAGTTTATGAACATATTTGACATTTAAAATTTGTGATCAAAGTGCAATGCCGTTTCATACTTAATCTTTGATCACAAATTTCAATGTCAAATACGCCATATTATATATACACTATAGGAAATTAAAAGCCAAATTTGTCCATAAATAAACATGTAATAAAAAGTATGACAAAGGAAAAATACATAGTAAAAGAAAGCATAAGAATTAAAAATACACATCCTTAACCTAAATAGATACTTTAAAAATTACATCATAAAACTTGTATTTTTATGTGGTCGAGTGGAAGAGCAGCTTTGCTGAACTCCGCCACGAATAAAGACAGTTTATTATTATTAATAATATTTAAGGCACTTTTGTTTTATTATATTCAATTAAATTATCAATATCAAGAGAACCATATTTATATTTTACAATAACTCTCTTGCCGATTTCCTTTCGTAAGCATTTATTAATTGTAGTAAATACTCGCCTTGCAACCTCTTACATGACAACAATGTTCTCCAAATTCGAATTTTCAGTGATGACGAGGTTAGTACCTCAATAAAAAAAATTCAAGGCAAACATGACTACAGTGTCCTGATTCTAAATTCCTATCGTATCGAATCGATACGATAGCAACGAATTTCAAACACGTGTCGTTTGAAATTCTAAGTTGCTATAAAGTAAACTGTTATAATATCGTAAGACTGAAACGATAACTTCTTTGGTATCGAGCGTATTCTGCCGATTAAGAGTTAAAATTGTTATTAGGTAGTATACTTAGAACCACTAGTAGCGTATCGACTTGATACGATAGCAACTTAGAACCCCGCCGCTGGACCTAAAGAATGATTGATGTGTTGGAATAAATGAAGATTTATGCCAGTGTTGAAAGAAATGTGTTCCAGTAATGCAGTCAATGTTCTTCTCGATGGCAAATAAACAATTTTTCTGAACAATGAATAACATCTAGGGCTTCATTTCATTAGGGCTAGGGCAATTATCTTCTCATCCAAAGTATATCTCCTACCTTTAGAAGAGCGTTTTGCACAGCTTAGTTGAGATATTAAAAACTCAACAGTACTTGACTTTGGATCCTTAAAAATATTTCTGACAACATCAGAGTTACTCAGGTCACACATTTCTTTTATTTTATTTGCTCGCTCTTTACACAACTTTTTTAATTTTCGTATGTGATCTGCCTTTTTTGAAATTACCTTAAACATAACTTTCTTTCTTGGGGTTGTATCTTCTTGACACAATTTTTTAAAAATTGAACTTTGGCCTCTGAATCCCCCAGATTTGGTATACGATGGTAGAGGTGTTGATGAACGATCAACTGGAGTACTTGGCACACTACTAGATGTTTCTGGATGCGGGTTTTCTAATTCGTCATTATGTGCAGAAGAAACACGAAGACCACGTGATGTCGATGGTAGACATATATCTTCCTTGGGTTCCTCGACCTGTATGGGTACTGGTGTACAATCCCTTTCAGTACGTGTTTCTACTGTGTCTCCACATGGATACCGGGTAGGAACTGCATTTCTATTGTGGTTGTAATCGGTATCATTTGAGTATGACTCTAGTGTGAAGTGCTTATTACAAATTCTAAGATGACGTATAGTATTTTCTGACACTTTCATTCCCATTAATTCCTGCCACATTTTCGATCTGAAAAAGATAATATTTATTTATTTATTTGAAGTAGATACTGTGGTAAGGCAGACCAATAATTTAAAGTAGTCTTACGATATTTAGAAATATATATTGCAAAAACCAAAAACTGAAAACAAAGACTGGAGCAAATGCACACTTACTTATGAAGGTTCCTGGGAAAATAGTGCAATTTTTGCACATCAAATTCTTCAGTTCCACAAACAATGCAGAAGGCAGAAGACATTTTAAGAAATAATCTCTAAAATTCAATATTATATATTACTGTAATCCAATGTATATTTGCACAATAACACTCACCTAACTCCTCTTTGGAAATCAAAATTTTTAAAGGGCACTAAAAACTACGTATTCTATGTTAAAAAGTCAAGTTTCTACAAAAATACTATCACCAGCACAACACAATCACAGCGCACAATAAATAAATATGATAAATAACAATGGATGACGTTTGACGTGACAAACAAGTGACAAATGACATTTGCATTAAGAGCGACATCTGAATTTGGCTTCTGTTGCCTCGACCTTGACCGGACAAATTTCTCAGGGAGTTGCCAGTCTGGTAGTCTGTGGTAATTGTAAATCTTATTCATACTTCATAGAGGCACATAGGCAACTGGATCGGGTGATATGCGAAACGTGAAGGAGGGAAGTCGACTGTCGGCTACTGCAATGTAAATAGATCAGCGGATTGTTTTACATTTATTAATTTTCCTATCTTACGAATAAAAATTATAAAAGTTATTCCGTTGTACGCAAGAAACTCCAGTCAACAATATGGTAAGAGAGGTATTTTTCGGTTTAAGTCCCCGTTTTAGAAATATTGGTTGTGGAGCGCTAAAATGAAAAATTACGATTTGTTAAGGTTCTCGAAGCGAGGTACAGACTTTCAAAGTGTTAAATTGTCATAAGCGTCAATGTTTTTTCTTTTATTAAATTTTTTTTTTTGAGCAAGCACTCGGAGACTTTTCAATAATTTTTATTCCAGAATATTTACTATACTTGTAACAATCGTTCAGTATCAATATCTCGAAAATTTTGAATAACGCCCTTATTCCCAAGCCAATTTTTGTCCAACTGTATACATAAATACAATTAAAAACCGGTTGCATATTTTACTATCAAAACCCCCACAGAGTGACACATTTTGCTCAGTGGTGCTCTCTACTACCAGTGTAATTATTTACTCAGTCGTGAATAACGGTTTATGTTATTTATGTTTATATTTTTTTTCTTTTAGATGATCCATTGCGAATTGTATTGAAGTGTCTCAAGATAATAAACAACAGAATATGGAAACGCTTTGCTTGGTACTCTATCATCGGGTTCCAATTATTCAACGCAACTTCTTTTTATTTGTTAACCATGGACCGCCATAAATTTCATCAGTACATCGCCGGGTTCCTACTCATGCAACCGGTAATTATAATTAACAAATTCATATGCCAGTCTTGGAGAAGTCAAAACAACCTTGTCTTATTTTGCCAAGAGTCCCCTAAAAACAACGTTTAACTATACTTCGGCCGAAATCTCTAGTCAGTAGAGACAGTGGCGTGCGGATTTACAAGTTTTGTACATTCCCTATATAATATGTTTGCGCTGTTACCTATTTATTTTCCTTAAGTTTGGAGAATTTTGACGAATAACATCAATTTCGAAGGAATGAAAGTCCTCGGATTGAGTTAACTATGCATAAACTACCATATCTTAAATTTAAAATGTTATGCTTATATCTGGCAAAATTCTCCACGTATTCAGCGGTGTTTGGACGTTAAACCGTTATAACTCAGTTTAAAATCAGTGTACACATAGAGTGTGGTCGTTTATCAGTTGGGCGGTATTAATTTGTTGTTTATAAATTACGTATTTGTGGGTATCATAGTGCCTTAAAATTTTATTTCGTGTGAAATATTTATAGTATGAATTGTTTATGAATTGGGCGGCATTAATTTTTGTTTATAAATTACGTACTTATTGTATCACAGTGCCTTGAACTTTTATTAACCAAAAAAACTAACTAAAATAAGTGTAATTGTGGGATATCGTAATATTTTTAAATGTGCAAAAATGGAAGCGGTTCCCGGTTGTTCAAAAGAAGTGGTAAAAGTTCATACCCCTAGAAAGCCTCCATTAAGCTTCAAGGAGAAGAAAATTATTTTGAATGTATATCATGCATTGGAGAAAGATCATCCCATATTACAGAAATCAGGATGAACAGGTCTAGTTAACATGACTTCAAGGTATAGGTGAGTGAGCGGACCATTTACAGAATTTTAAGAGCAGAAAAATGAAGGAGAAGTTCAAAACTTAAAGCGATGTCTGAAAGAAAAAAAAAATAGGCAAATTCCAGTAAAATGGATTTAGACGTAAAGTTCATGAATTCTTCTTTGATAATGAAATCCCTACTGTTAGAAAAATTTTACAGTCCCTGAATGATGATGAACATATATCCAAAATGGGCAAATCGACGTTAAAAAAAATGTTTGCACTTTGTATTTGCAAAAGGAAAGAGAAATGATATTATTTGTTGGCGAAGGAATTATACTCGGGCAATTAGAGCTGCCCGTAAAAGTGGAAGAAAATGCTCTTATTTAGATGAAAAACGGTTAAATGAAAGACATACTGTAACGCAATTTTGGCAAGATAGAAATGTAAAAAGTGTTCGTCAAGGCCATATGGAAGATTGGTGAACAGGATTAAAAATGCCAACAGGAAAAGGAAAACGCTTAATAATAACGCACTGAGGAGGTGATTCAGGATTCGTGGTGTTACGTGCTAAATGCTGTTTTATACCTTTTAGGTAGACAGTAAGTAATTATTGAGAGGTGTATCCAGGGTTGCCGAGCTGTTAAATTTTGTAGCTGAGAGTAGAATCCTTTGGCTATACAGTAGGCAACTCGTAGGTGTATTAGGGGTTGCGTCGGCGTCGGCCGGCTTGTAAGATCACGAGATGAAGTAAGGAGTTGAGTTTGACGACGGGTAGCCATTAGGTAGCAGTGCGCTTGGCGTTCTTTGTGAATTTTCCTTTTAATTGCCGTTAATGGGGCTTTCATGGGATATTGGAAATTCATGGTTGGTTGTGTACGTTATGGTTGTTTAGAACGACACGCCTTACTCGACTAGTTCGGATTTTTGAATTGTAAGTAGGTTACATTTTTTTTATGAAGCAACACATGTCTCCCTAACGCATTTTCTGTGGTAATTGTAGAAAGCCGTCCCACGAGGAATTACTTCCAAGTTTGATCTCTTGGATCGCCGATTTTAAGCCGCCCTACACCTTTGAGTAAGGAATAAAGATCTTTTTCATTTTTTTCTTGGTATATTTATGATTTTTTTTTTAGGGCTTCTTCTTTTTTTATTTTATTCAACTTTTTTGTGTTTACGCTACTTTTTGTTGTTTTCGTTCAATCCCGAATTTTATGAATTCCCCCCACATATTTATTGAGCCTGGCGTTACCCATCTCCGGAACAAGAGAGGCCTGGGTTTCGGTCACATATTCTTCTTCTCCACTTGTGGACCCCTAATTGGAATTTTATTGATAACCTTTTGATTTCACTTTGGACAACGATTCGGGATTTTGGAAAACAGGTATGGAACTAAATTGACAACTGCAGGCTTCGACATAGGACAACGATTCGTGGTCTGGATCATTTTCGATGGATGGGAATTAACAACGACAACTTATGTGACCAATTTGGACAATGATTCGTGGTACTTCTTGGGAGGCAGCTATTCAGCTCGCCATATAGGTTTTTATACTTAGCGTATGAGTTCGGGATACATTCTGCCAATAATTTGTGTTTTCACTTTTGGCTATTTGAAAATTTTAAGTATTTGGGCACAGTTTTCTTTTATATGTAGTGTATGAGTTGTAAACATATTATGCCTGTATTTTGTAAATAATTAATTTTTTTGGCTATTCAAAATTTTAAGTATTTGGATATGATTCTTTTTTTTATGTTAAATGTAAATAGACTCACAAGTCGGGTAATTCAATTCAAACATTTTATCATTTGTAGAGGTATATTATATAAATTATGATATATAAGTATATATAAATAAGTTCATATGCACGACCTTTATTATCTCGTGTGAACTTAATGTGAACCCATCGTGATATCACGCACGGTAAGATTAAATTATATAACCAAGGACCGGTTCAAATATATTGTTTGTGAATATATATATCCACTCCAAGTGAATACTCATTTACTGAATAAATTTTATATCCAAATTCTAACTTTACATACTGGTTTTCTTTTAAATTCATACCTCGAATAAATATAGTGTAGCGTTTGGGTACCCTTGGAAATTTTGGGAGCCTTCTAGCTAAGTTGCAGTCATTTTATTAGCTAGTGGCGCCCTTTATGCATATATATGAGTAACTAATGTGCATATGCTTTATTATTTTTTTTTGTGTATGAACCTTAACCTACCCCCTCACCGACTAGAGCTGAGCTAGCCCTCGGCACACCTGTTGTGAGCCTCTGCGACTCGAACGCTACTGTTTATATTCACTTCATTTCTTTTCGTTATATAAATATTACTTTTTGTTTAGTGACTAAATAGGCTCGTCGTATATTTTTGGCACCAGTTTTTCTTAACTGAGTTAAGCGTGAAAACAAATTTAATTACATTTATTTTTTATTTTATGAAGTATTATTATTTTATATATACCTACATAAATACGTGTGTGGAGCCACTGAGTGCCCGGGATATACGATTTCTTTCTTTCTTTCCAAGTTTGTTTACGACTGAATAGTTAGTCGAGCAAATTATTAGGTATAAAGGCGGCACGGCACGTTCAATCGTTGTGGTCGACTAGGTAATTAAAATTGTTTGTGTAAAGTCATGGTTTCCATTTCTATGCCGCTTTACTATCAAATAAGAGCTACTATCCTTTGGCGATGTGCCGCTTATTTTTTGCGTTACTGACTCGAATTTTCGGCCGAAGTATAGAGAATTTCAAAGATATACAGAGTGAACCATTAATAATACGCCATAGTTCAGGGGTAGATTCTTTAGGCCAAAATATGACTATATAACAAAATATGCTTTAGTAAAATGTTGCTGTGAAAAAGATACAGTGTCAAAATTCAAATTATTTTTTTGTTTTTTTTTTTGCAATAACTCAACAGCCTCTTGACTGATCTTCGCCAAATTTGCTAAAAGAACTTTTTTATTCTAAGAAACAATAATTTGTGTATTACAGCAACATTTTACTAAAGCATATTTGGTTATTTCCTGATATTTTGGCCCAAAGAATCTACCCCTGAATTATGGGCTATTATTAATGGTCCACCCTGTATAGATTCTTTGATAATGGTCACAAGACCGAAACATATGTCAGACAAAACTGAACAAAAGTCATGAAACAGCAAACCAAGTGTAAGTGTCTATTGAATATGTTTCATCAAGAACCTACCGCAGATTCAATCCAATTAAGCATAATTTTATATTATTCTTTTAGGGATTTGTTACAATAATTACTGCATTAAAGTTGACCGATGAAGTGGACAACTTTTCCAGAACTGCTCAGAACATTTGCTGGTCCATAAAAGCAGCCGGTGTTGAAACTGAAAACAAAATATTACGTCAAAGTAAAATTTTAGTTATAACCCTTATTATAGCATTAATAATATCCGTATCAGGTCATTTAGTTTTTGCTTTACCTTTAATTGGAGACGAGGAGAATTTCATGCCCATCAATCTTATTTTGAGCCTCTATCCAACTTCCTGGAGTTGGCCGGTTTCCATGGCATATTATATTGGTGTGGCTGTATTCGGTTGTGCAGTAGCATTTGGTGTTGCAGTTGTTGCGTATCCATTTTCGCATATAAACTTCCAGATGTACTTATTAAACGAACATTTGCTGAGGATATCGGAAGGTTATGAGCACATGCTTGGTGATGAGCTTATGTACAATGAAGAGTATCAGAATGTTGTTTACCAAAGATTAAAATTGTGTTGTGTACATCACGTCAATATAATGTGGTAAGTTAAATATAGATATTTACAAATTTGCATTAAAGTGGTCCGCAACTTTTTGAATTTTACAATACAATACAATACCTTTATTGAAAAAATAAGCAGTTCAACAACAAATTTTTCTAAAAGTAAGTGTATCAACAATGTTGCTTTTCAACACTCCCAGAATACAAAAATATAAAACGTGTAATATGTACATACGTAAAACAACTTACACATTTAAGCATGTATATATATACAGGCTGTCCATTTTATCAGGGCACTCGAGAATATCTCACTTAATATCGGTCGTACAAAAAAAATTAGATTTACGAAAATTGTGCCGATTTATATAACCTACAAAATGGTTTAAAGACATTTGAAATCCATGGCCTACTTTAAGAGTTATGGCGGAAAATATCGAAAATGCGGAAAACGTCTAGGGCAAATATCTCCGTTATTTGAAGAGATACGAGAAAAATTCTAAGACGAAATTTTTTTACAAAACAGAGTGTTTCAACGAGGTTTTATCTAATTTTTTTTCAAAATCGCTGTATTTTGAGATTTACTCTTCAGGCTGTTAAAAAAATTATTTTGAAACGGGCGGGAAATGGCGCCATTAAATAGAGAGTATTTTCCTCCCTTTTCAATGACATATCACATGCCATATTGATTCATTGGTACTACGTTAGTAATTATAAAAACATTTTTTTAAAACCAATGAATTTTTTTTAACAAGCATTATACTAGCCGTGGAGAAGTATGATTAAATAAAACGATAAATTATTCAATAAGATGTTCAAATCCTTGCTATAATAAAACATTAACACAAATAATAAGAACAAAGTAAATTCAGGTAACAAAAACAAAATAATAATCAAGTAAGCAACATGGAGCAATGTATAGAGGTCCTCCATAAAAGCGTCACTCCTTGCTCAGAAAGTTAAAACGTCTTTACCAATTAATTTAAATATAATATCCATTTGTTTGTATATCATGATTTCACTATTATTTCAATTATTTTAAAATAGTTAGCTATGAACAAACTTGACAATTTAATTTTTTGACAGATCATCTCAGTTAATATTTAAACTTTCACTCAATCACACTCGTTTAAGAATTTAGAATTTAAAAAAATGATTTTCACTCACATTGATCGTTATATGTTCGTTACATATTGCCAATGCAATTTTAACTCTGGATTAGCTCATGTAGAATATAGAAACAGATTTCCACAAGCACTACAGCCGAATAAAACTCTGTTCAGAAAATTAGCTACGAAACTAAAAAAAATAATGGTTCATTTTTAAAGAAGAAGACAAGGTTGAACAATGTTACTGATAGTGTAAATAAGGTAAACCGAGTTATTAATTATGTAAGAAATAAAAATACAGAAAATTTGGAAAAGAGAAATTCAAATAATTGCTTGTCATATAAATAAAACAAGTGCTAGAAAAATTTTAAATAAAAATGGTTACCGGTGTTATAAATCCAAAAAAGTTCACAATTTACAAGCGGAGGACAAACCAAGGAGGACGACTTTTTGTAGGTGGCTGCTGGAAAAGAAGAGTGCCAATCCATTAATATGTAATAAAATACTTTGGTCCGACGAGGCAAATTTTTCCAATAATGGATTTTTTAATCGATATATTCATTACAAATGGACTTCTGAAAATAGACACTGGCATAGACCGACTGGGTTTCAAAATCGTTTTTCAATAAATGTGTGGATAGGTACCTATTTTAGGCACCAATTCGATAGGTCCTTATTTTTATGATGGTCACCTCAGTGGTCAAAGGTACCTAAACTTTTTGAGAAATTAATTTAATGAATTCTTAGATGACCTACCTTTAGAGAATCGACACAACTTTCAATATTTTCAACAAGATGGAGCTCCTCCCCACAATTCTCAGATTAGCCTAGATTATTTAGACGAAATTTTGCCTCAACATTGGATAAGTACCAATGGATTTATTCGATGGCCCCCTCGTTCTTTAGATATAACCCCAATGGATTTTTTTCTAAGGGGGTATATTAAAAATAAGGTGTTTTCGACGACACCGCAAAATGTAGAGGACCTAAACGCTCGAATTCAACAGGCATGTATTACAGTTACCCCCGAAATGCTGAATAATGTTTTAAATGCAGTGCCTCGCCGCACTTGATTATGCATAAGAAATCGCGGTGGACGCTTTGAACACTTGATATGATATCTTAAAAATTATTTTGAGGATTAGATAAATATTAATGTTCTGTGTGCTATATTCTTTTTATTATTAATTTGTTTTTGTTACCTGAATTTATCTTCTTAATTGTGTTAATGTTTTATTATAGCAAAGATTTGAACGTCTTATTGAATTATTTTATCGTTTTATTTAATCATAATATAATGCTTGTTAGAAAAAATTATTGGTTTTAAAAAAATGTTTTTATAATTACTAACGTAGTACCAATGAATAAATATGGCATGTGATATATCGTTGAAAAGGGAGGAAAATACTCTCTATTTAATGGCGCCATTTCCCGCTCGTTTCAAAATAATTTTTTTAACAGCCTGAAGAGTAAATCTCAAAATACAGCGGTTTTGAAAAAAAAAAATAGATAAAACCTCGTTGAAACACTCTGTTTTGCAAAATAATTTCGCCTTAGAACTTTTCTCGTATCTCTTCAAATAAGGGAGATATTTGGCCTAGACGTTTTCCGCATTTTCGATATTTTCCGCCATAACTCTTAAAGTAGGCCATGGATTTCAAATGTCTAACCATTTTGTAGGTTATATAAATCGGCACAATTTTCGTAAAAATATTTTTTTTTGTACGACGATATTAAGTGAGATATTGTCGAGGGCCCTGATAAAATGGACAGCCTGTATTTACATGATTTCACCCAACGTTCAAATAATACCAACGTGCAACTATAATTTAAATAAAAATATTATAACATTTCGTTAACGTAACAAAATTTTAACTTTATTTCTGAGCGTTACCTAGGGCATGTATCTGGGAATTTCACAGCTCAGGCATGTGGGCCTAATGAGTAACAACAAGTAACTAAGAAAAACTTTATAATTTAAGTAATTTTGTATTAGTTTATAGAAATTTTGCAAAAATACCTTGGTAAAACATATCACATTAAATATAACCATTTTCTAGAACACATAGTGATAAAAAGTGCTTAATTTAACTCATATGGTCAGGGATCCATGCTACGCTCACATTTGGCTGCAGGAGATCGTAAGCCCAATTTGAGGTTTCGGAGTAGTGGGAAATCTATAAAATACAAGAAATTTTATATTTTATTTATCTGTAGCATCGATATCAGCACATATTATTGAAGAACAATAATTTATGGTCTTAATGAAGTGAATCTGCCCATATTTAACTCTTAAATAAACTTTTGCACAATAAAATATATTTAAAAATAGTAACAGTACAAACTTGCATGCAGATACTTAGGTAACTACCTAGTATTGCTTCTGCATACTGTAGCTCTGGAACTACAGATTCATGGGGGGCTCCAGAGACACTTTTATGGGTAGTACCTCACAGACGTGGTAAATTCTTCAATAGTCAAAACCCAAGAGGTTAATGAGCTGTATTTGTGTTAAATCTGGTGCTAGACAAGTTTTTTTTATAAACAATTTTCAAGCAACATTCATGCGCGTGGACACTTTTAAGTGCGAATTTCAATGGTGGCGTACCCTGAAAAGTTCAAATTGTGTTAATTTTAAGTAAAAGCCATTGTACGGCAATTTATTAGAATAAGCAATTGTAATAGCATGTAAGGAATGTTTTTCATTGGTATTTGGTGTGCCTAAAGTTTAATTTGAAGTATAATGTTGAAAAAGTTTCAACATTTTTAAAATTGTTAATACCTACCCTAGAGTCGTGATAGGTGCATCAAAATGACTGGGTGAGACCTATATAAAGAAAACCAATAAACATTTTAGATCATTAATTAGAAAAAGCATAAAAAGTCCATATTTAGTTTTTGACATTTAAAATTTCAGAAATCCAGGAGGCCAGAATCGCAAATTTTGAGCATATTCATGGTAACAATGTGCCCATAAAATAAAATTTTACTTACCAAGTATATTTGTAAATCCAAATTTCCATCAAAATAACGTGTTTCCCCTTCGAAAAAAAATTAATGTGCTTCGAAATTTACACTCGTATTAATAACTCAAGAAAATTAGAACTTCACCAGATTGAGACCAGCTGTTTTGGAAGAGTTGACAGAACTGCGTACAGCGCCACACTTGTAAAGGTTAGCTAATTTACGATCGTAAAAACCAATAAAGAGCTCTTATACCGAAAGGTATACTATTTTATTCAATTTTAAATCGATTCCCAATCGATATAGCTGTTATTTTGTGTATTTTAGTTATATGGTTTACAACTGTATATTTCTAATTGTTCTGCATACCAGATACCAATAATAAAAATTAATTGTTGTCGCGATCTTTAATTTCAGTCAACGTCCACACCTAATCGCTTGAACTTGCTTCTATGATAGAGGTTCTCATCTCTACTAGTTGAGCTTAACGAATTCCTATGATATAGCATAGGTGGCGCCCAGGGAAATTTATTTACACATAGAATTTCACTACTTATAATTTTCAAATTCAATTTTTCCCATTTATTAAAATTTTTATTTCAATTTTTCTTAACAAATAATTATAATTTCACACACCCTATAATTCTCGATATTAGCTACTGTTCTGGTGTTGTCGAAGTCTATTTTGTGTTCTATGGATTTTACATCAAGGTCAAGGATTGCCAGAGAGGCCATAGAGATCGAAAAAAGATCACAAAATCTTAATAAACCAGATGATACGCAGACATTGCCCAGTCCTCGGAAGCCTGCTCTTGTGGGAAGATACGTAGCCGAAAACACACGATGATCCACCGTGGACGAACCAATCACGAGGAGGTACATTCAAATATTGACCAATGGTGAAGATACACAGCAACCTGCCCGAAATGGACCTATCACGAGGAGTCAGAGCCGAGCGCTGACCAATCAAGGAAAGAGAGGCATTCTGCGGCACCGATTGGACATGAGGATGCTCGACCACCAGAGATATATCAAAAGGTTATAGCTTCTTTATTTGAGGAGATACGAAAAAAGTTAAACGAATGAAAGTTGACGACAGAGATAAGATAATGTGTATCAAAAAATTCGACAACGCAGTTGGCCTTGATATACGCACAAATCTCAAAGTGGGCCATGACACCATTAATTCCGTTTATTTTTTTCCCAACCATATTACATATTTTAACTGATAGTGTCAATATTTAATATTTTACGAAAACCACAATTCATATCATCATATCAATAGTAAAAATTCACCTTATAAGGATTATAATTCAGTAATTATTTATTACAATATAATACAAACAAACAAATCTCTCACAAATAAAAATACAAGTACAAAATGAGCATCCAAAAAAACGAAAAACTATGTATAACAGTGCAATCCAAGGGAGTAATATCTGGTGATCGAGCTGGCCATAGAATGAGTCCATAGGTGCCTATCCAGCTATCTGGCATAATTTGATTTAAATAATTTGTACATATTACAGCAGTGTGAGGTGGAGGCCCATCTTGTTGAAAATATGAATAATTTAATCTTTCTGCCACTGTTAATTCTTAAAGATAATCTTGAAACTCGTTTTGCAGGAAATTAAGGTATCTACAAGCGGTTAATTTACCATCATAAAAATAAGGTCCAATTACTTTCGTCCCTAAAAGACCCACTCAAACATTCGTAGAAAATCTTTCTTGAAAAGCAGTCTTGTCTCTCTGCACCAATGTGCATTTTCTCGTGTTCACATAATGCATATTTCTATTAAAAATCCATTATTAGAAAAATGTTATTTATCCGACCAAAGACCCACTCAAACATTCGTAGAAAATCTTTCTTGGAAAGCAGTCCGTCTCTCTGCACCAATGCGTATTTTCTCGTGTCCACTTATAATGCATATTTCTATTGAAAAATTCATTATTACAAAAATTTTATTCATCCGACCAACGAATTTTGCTACATATCGGGGGGTCATTCGTTTTTTTATTTAACGATCATCTACAAAATAATAATAATAAACGTCTTTATTAATTATAAGAAAATCTTACAAAATTATAAGAAAAATCTTACAAAAAATGGACAAAGTTTAGCCTAAGGCTACTCTTACACTTAACTCTTAACAGTACTTAGAAGAAAGAGACAAATGTTTTCCAAGATTATAAAATAAAAAATAACAAACAATAATAATAACAAAAACAAAGAAGGTACAATACCCTCACTGATAAACTGGAATTTTAGGACCTATTAAACAATTGAAAGTAAAATTATTGAGATATTAAAATTGAATTATAGTGGTGAATCGCATGATAAGAAAAAGATCTTTCGAAAAGTGAAGTAGAATGTTGAGGCATGGTTAATGTGTAATGATGTCTTATGTTGCGACTGTGAATTTGGTTCCTTGCAATCAATTTATTTCTCAGATATACCGGGGTGCATGTGAGGAGAAGACGATGCATAAAGGTTAATATATGATATTTAACAGTATTTTCCATATTCAACCACTTTAGCTGTTGAAAATGTTGAGTAATATGGTCATATTTGCGTAGGTTATTGACAAAACGACAACACGTATTTTGCGTAATTTGAATTCGTTTCTTCGTAGTGGCATCTAAACAAGGATAATACAGAATATCACAGTAATGAAGAATCGGCAATATCAAGGACTCGCATATTCTTACTCTCCTTGGCTTATCTCCCTTATTTAAAAATGTTAAACTTTCCTCATTTTGTAGCATCAAAATCCGTTTCTTTAAAATTTTTTTCTTGCACTGTCTTTTTTTATGCGACAAATTCTCTGAATTTGTCTCAAAGATGTTTCTTCATTTTGGTTAACATAATTCAATACTCTCTTTTCTTACATAATCCGCAACATAACCTCGCCCTACCACTTTTTTTGAAAATGAACCGTCCGTATTTAAATTTTGAACTTACCTCCTAAACATAGTTCGATTTGGCTGCGGAGCATCTGGACATCTATCTCCGTAAACCATGACGTCAAAATTGTACTGACAATGAATACTAATCATATTGAATTTGTTATTATTGGTGTACACCATAACTACTGATAGTTTTATATCAGTACTTATGGTCTTAAATTCGACAACGCAACATACAACAGTGACAATCTGTCAAATTTTCACTAATCATGGCATAGCTGATTTTTACGATTCAACGATATGAATTATGGTTTTCGTAAAATATATAGTGTACATAAATGTTTAGTGTAGATAGTTGCATTTATACGTTTTTCCAGGCTAAAAAATAAATATTCGTCAATTGGGAAATCACTGTTGCTCTTCGTTCCAATAGCCGCAGTAGGACCAGTTGTCTGTCTTTACTTCATTAAATATGTGAGTTAATGTTTCTTTTATAATTAATTGCAGTTTTGAATCTGAATAATCAACTTGCAATATTATTCTTATTATTATTTAAGTATTGTCATTGATTTTATGTATTACTTTGTGTTTTTAATCTGACTGTTCTCATTTATCCAGGTAGGATGATTGACATAGGCATCCTAATGGTACACCTAAGTTTGCTACCTCGGGGATTGCCGCTTGAGGGGTGGGGGGTGGAAAACTGTGCATCGTCGTTTGATGTATTCAAGTTTTGTCTACGATCAATAGTTTCCGAGAGTTTTCCAGGGTTGACTCGCAATTTTCAAAAAAATCACATTTTCATCGCGGACTAGTACGAAGATCGTCTGCAAAAAATTAAACAATACTTTTTTTATGAAAGAGCAATATTTTGTGAGTTCGATGATGCCTCATTTGTAGGGTTTGGTTGTATACAACGAAGGATCCGATTTTATGAAGCACGCCCCGACCCACTCAAATATGTGGATTTTTTTTAATTATCCATATCTAAAGTCGATATACAGGCTGTCCATTTTATCAGGGCCCTCGAGAATATCTCATTTTTAACATCGGTCGTAGAAAAAAATTATCTTTACGAAAATTGTGCCGATTTATATAACCTACAAAATGGTTTAAAGACATTTGAAATCAATGGTCCACTTTAAGAGCTAGGGCGGAAAATATCGAAAATGTGGAAAAGTCTACGCCAAATATCTCCGTTATTTGAAGAGATACGAGAAAAATTCTAAGGCGAAAATTTTTTGCAAAACAGAGTGTTCAACGAGGTTTTATCTAATTTTTTTCAAAACCGCTGTATTTTGAGATTTACTCTTCAGGCTGTTAAATAAATAATTTTGAAACGGGCGGGAATTGGCGCCATTAAATAGAGTATTTTCCTCCCTTTTCAACGATGTAGCATATGCCATATTTATTCATTGGTACTACGTTAGTAATTCTAAAAACATTTTTTTTAACCAATAAATTTTTTTTTAACAAGCATTATACTTGCCGTGGAGAAGTATGATTAAGTAAAACGATAAAATAATTTAATAAGTTGTTCAAATCTTTGCTATAATAAAACATTAACACAATTAAGAAGAATAAAGTTAATTCAGGTAACAAAAACAAATTAATAACAAGAAGAATATAGCACACAGAACATTAATATTCACCTAATCCACAAAATAATTTTTAAAATATCATATTAAGTGTTCAAAGTGTCCACCGCAATTTCTTATGCACAATCGAGCGCGGCGAGGCACTGCATTTAAAACATTAGTCAGCATTTCGGGGGCAACTGTAATACATGCCTGTTGAATTCGAGCTTTTAGGTCCTCTACATTTTGCGGTGTCGTCGAAAACACGTTATCTTTAATATATCCCCATAGAAAAAATCCATCGGGGTTATATCTGGAGAACGTGGGGGCCATCGAATAAATCCATTGGTACCTATCCAATGTTGAGGCAAAATTTCGTCTAAATAATCTAGGCAAATCTGGGAATTGTGGGGAGGAGCCCCATCTTGTTGAAAATATAGAAAGTTGTGTCGATTCTCTAAAGGTAGGTCATCTAAGAATTCATTAAATTTATTTCTCAAAAAGCTTAGGTACCTTTGACCACTGAGGTGACCATCATAAAAATAAGGACCTATTAAATTGGTGCCTAAAATACCTATCCACACATTTATTGAAAAACGATTTTGAAACCCAGTCGGTCTATGCCAGTGTGTATTTTCAGAAGTCCATTTGAAATTAATATTGCGATTAAAAAATCCATTATTGGAAAAATTTGCCTCGTCGGACCAAAGTATTTTACTACATATTAATGGATCGGCACGCTTCTTTTCCAACAGCCACCTACAAAAAGTCGTCCTCCTTGGTTTGTCCCCTGCTTGTAAATTGTGAACTTTTTTGGCTTTATAACACCGGTAACCATTTTTGTTTAAAATTTTTCTAGCACTTGTTTTATTTATATGACAAGCAATTTGAATTTCTCATAATGATATTTCCAAATATTCTGTATTTTTATTTCTTACATAAATAATAACTCGGTTTACCTTATTTACATTATCAGTAACACTGTTCAACCTTGTCTTCTTCTTTAAAAATGAACCATTATTTTTCAGTTTCATAGCTAATTTTCTGAACAGAGTTTTATTCGGCTGTAGTGCTTGTGGAAATCTGTCTCTATATTCTACTTGAGCTAATCCAGAGTTAAAATTGCATTGGCAATATGTAACGAACATATTATAACGATCAATGTGAGTGAAAATCATTTTTGAAAATTCTAAATTCTTAAACGAATGTGATTGAGTGAGCGTTTAAGTATTAACTGAGATGATCTGTCAAAAAATTAAATTGTCAAGTTTGTTCATAGCCAACTATTTTAAAACAATTGAAATGATAGTGAAATCATGAAACACAAACAAATTGATATTATACTTAAATTAATTGGTAAAGACATTTTAATTTTCTGAGCAAGGAGTGACGCTTTTATGGAGGATTGGCATAACTGTGAATACTCTTTCCATAATTGCTTCATGTTGCTTTCTTGATTATTATTTTGTTTTTGTTACCTGAATTTACTTTATTCTTCTTAATTGTGGTAATGTTTTATTATAGCAAAGATTTGAACAACTTATTGAATTATTTTATCGTTTTATTAAATCATACTTCTCCACGGCAAGTATAATGTTTGTTAAAAAAAAATTTAATGGTTTTTAAAAAATGTTTTTATAATTACTAACGTAGTACATGTGATATATCATTGAAAAGGTAGGAAAATACTCTATTTAATGGCATCATTTCCCGCCCGTTTCGAAGTAATTTTTTTAACAACCTGAAGAGTAAATCTCAAAATACAGCCGGTTTTGAAAAAAAATGAGATAAAGCCTCGTTGAAACACTCTATTTTGCAAAGAAATTTTGCCTTATAATTTTTCCCGTATTTCTTCAAATAACGGAGATATTTGGCCTAGACGTTTTCCGCTTTTATGTATTTTCCGCCATAACTCTTAAAGTAGGCCATGGATTTCAATGTCTTTAACCATTTTGTAGGTTATATAAATCGGCACAATTTTCATAAAAATAATTTTTTTTGTACGACCGATATTAAGTGAGATATTCTCGAGTGCCCTGATTTAATGGACAGCCTGTATATCGACCTTAGTACGGATAATAAAAAAAATTCACATATTTGAGTAGTTGCGGCGCACTTCAAAGAATAACATATTTCGTTGCATACACCAAACCTTACAAATCAGGCATCATCAGACTCACAAAATATTGCTTTTTGATAAAAAAAATATTGGGGAATTGTGTGCAGACGATTTTCGTACTAATACGCGATGAAAATGTGATTTTTTGAAAATTTCAAATCAACCCCCAACTTTGGCGCGCTGTATCTCGGGAACTATTGATCGCAAACAAAAAACGAATAGGTCAAAAAGATGCATAATTTTATAATCTATATTTTCTATTTGAATATCTTTTCGATATCACTCCAAATAACGGTGCTATTCCTCAAAAAGTGCGACGATGCACAGTTTTCCACCCCCCACCCCTCGAGCGGCACCCCCCGAGGTCACAATTAGGTGTACCATTTTTTTTTTTATTAGCCGTTACTCGAGTCTGAGTATAAAAAATGTTACAGTCGATAAATTGTGTACAATAAAAAACAAGTAAAAGGTGTAGTCTATTGTAATTCCCATTCATCTACGGTGCACACGACTATGGCTATAGAGGCCAATTCGGGAGAGCACATGTCGACCGCAGTCAGGACAAACATAGACCTGGTTAGGTCTTGGATTCGGCCTTCTTGCAGCAACATTTCCTTGATAGCTGGCGACAACCCCTCGCCATTCGGTTCTGTCCGCTGCAAGTTGTTCCCATTGCTCGTCTGCAATACCGCAGGATTTTAGATTTTCATGGAGAGCGTCTTTGAACCGCTTTCGTTGACCGCCACGCCTTCTTCTACCGCTTAGCAATTCACCATAAAGTGTACATTTAGGAAGGCGGTTATCATGCATGCGATGAACGTGACCTGCCCATCTTAGGCGTGCTCTTGAAATAAGCACCTCAACTGGAAGGCTGTTTGCTCTCCTGAGTACTTCCACGTTTGATATGTGATGGAACCAACGGATTTTCATCATACTTCTGAGGCGTCTTTGCTGAAAACGTTCTAATTCTTTCACATGACGACGGTAAGTGACCCAGCTTTCACATCCATATAGCAGTGTTGGAATGACAACTGCTCTGTAGACAGCCATTTTCGTTGGCAAAGCAAGGTCGTGGTTGTCAAATACTCTCTCTCTAAGTCCCCAGAGTGCTCTAGATGCAGCGTTAATTCTATTGCGAATCTCGCTGTCCATGTTTGCTTTGTCATTAACAACGTTGCCTAAGTATTTGAACTGATCCACCACTTCAAGAGAATTTCCATTAAGTGTAATGTCTATTTGGTTCACTTGATGAGGAGTTGACATAATCTTAGTCTTTCCAATGTTGATTTTAAGTCCCAAGGAATCATAGCTCTGGGCATACACATCTAAAAGTTCTTGAAGCTCTTCCGGCGTAGAGGCTAAAAGTGCACAGTCATCCGCATACTGGAGATCACAAATGAATCGTGTGCGTGTCTTCGTGAAAGCTCTAAAGCGCCCTATGTTAAAGAGACCGCCATCAAAACGGTATCTGAGACCTATTCCTCTGACTGTCAGTTTGTTGTCAACAATAATTTTTAGAGCAGTGGTAAACAAATTAAAGAGTAGGGGTGCCAGGACACATCCCTGCCTAACTCCAGTGAGGGTTTGGAAAGGTTCGGTTGCCTCATTATTATACATAACCTGGGCGTTGTTGTTTGTATGTAGACTGCGACATACTTCCACAAATTTTCTAGGGATACCTAAGCGGAACATAATTTTCCAGAGCACTTCCCTGTCCACCAAGTCAAACGCCTTGGTTAAATCAATGAAGGCCATGTGAATTTCTCCTTGATGTTCGAGTGCTTTTTCTTGAAGCTGTTTAAGTGTGAAGATTAAATCCGATGTGCCTCGGTTTGCCATTAGGAGGCCTATGTCTACCATCCTACCAAATTTCATTTCTATCTGACCTTTTGCAAGTCAACCCCCTTGTTTGTGCCCATTGCGTGGATCATTATACGGAATGTGTCAAAAAAATGTAGTAACAAAAAATAACTCACATTTTAAAGAAAACGAAAGCGATTCTTTTTTTTCTAAAAAAAAAATTCATATTTTTAGGAAATCAGTCCTCCGAGCAACTTCCGAATGATTTGGCCAATACTACTATTTCTCGTAGCAATATTAACCTTCTGTGTTACAGGACAACTGCTAGAAGACACTGTATGTATTATAATTATTAATAATAATTAATGGGTTATTTTTTAAACAAATTAATAAATACAGTGTGTCCCTGGATTGTCATTACAAGGGGAACATCTTTTTATTTTAAATTATTGTTATGTGCTGCCCTCTAACGTAGAGAGATGCAATTAGTCCCTGGTCAAAGTGAAGGGAGACCTGTTATTTAATTGGCGGCTAGTAAAGCCTGGAGCTAATGAAGTCAAAAAAAAGTGGATAAGGTCGAAGGAATAATCGGTGACGTCAAAGGAAGAGTTACTGGCGTCGAAGTAGAAGTTAGTGGAATTGAAGGAAAATTTACTGATATGAAAGAAAAATTTCGTGCAGTTGAAGGAGAAATAGAGCGACTTAAACGGCAGCTGAGGGATAAATGAAGCCAGCTAGTATTATCATTGTCAGGTTCTCGATTACAACCGCCCTCCTTTGATGGTCAAACTTCAACGGATGACCCATAAAAGACAATTTGAGATATCTGCGTGTGCTAATAACTGGAGTGATGAAGACAAGGCCATAGAATTTGTGTTAGCGTTAAGAGGGCGAGCTTTAGAATTGTTGCAGACGATTCCAGTGGCACAGCAACAGGATTTTAAGTTTTAGAATCTGCATTCGACTTCAGGCTACTTTACTCAACAGAACTCAGCTGAAATCTCGTATACAGAAAGATGGAGAGAGTTTACGAGAATTTGAGGCCGCGGTAGAGAGACTGACACACTTGGCTTATCCGGATGCACCAAGACAGTTTCAAGAGCAATTGACAGAGTACGGTCGTGAGCAAAAAAAAATAGGACAAGTCTTATAACGGTATTTTGCTAAAATCTAGTTGTGTACATCTAACTTTAATTTTTGTGACATTGTCAGTTAGTTGTCATAATTTATTGTAAGTGTGCAAAAAACTAATATGCCTCATATAAGCAATTTAGTTAAATCTGGAGTTATTGCTAAAGCAGAAGATGGATGGTCAATGAGACAAATTGCACTGCGTTATAATATTGACAAAAATTCGGTGTGTGACATTTTAAGAAAGTGGAGAATAAACGGTACGATTAGTAGAAATCCTGGATCAGGGCGACGAAGGATATCAACTCAACAACAAGATTTGCAATTGGTAAATGCTTTAGTAGAAAATCCATTTTACTCAGTTAATCAGGCTGCTGAAGAAACGAATTTTCCTGGATCGAGTAGTACTGGTCGCCGGCGAATAAGAGAATCGGAGCTACGCTGTCATGCAGCAGCACAGAAATACTTACTTAAAGCTGAACATAAAGAAGCTCAAGTAGGATTTGCGCTTGAATTTTTAGCGCATGATGTAAATTTTTGGAACAATGTTATCTTGACAGACGAAGAAACTTTCCAGTCAACCAACACACAGCGGTCGTATTCGTTTTTACTGCCCTCCGAATACTCGATTCGATGAGAAATATATATATAACAATGATAAAAGTGGTAGATTTTCGGTCAATATGTGGGCTTGGATATCGGCACGTGGCCCTGGTGTTTTATGGCATATTGAGAAAGATTTAATAGTGAAACCTATATTAGGATTTTAGACAATATTATGCTCCCTTCTGTGTCACAATTATTTCCTAATAATGAGTTCATATTTCAACAAGACAATTGTTCCGTTCATACTGCTCATATCGTAACTAACTGGTTTCAAGATAACATCAATGTTCTTAACTGGCCCAGTTATAGTCCAGATCTTAACCCTGTGGAAGAAGTATGGGGACTACTCGTAAGAAGTATCCAAAAACGAAATGTGAGACCACGGAATGCCGAAGAATTACTGGAAATAGTAAATAATGCATGGGGAAATATTATTACTAATGATTATTATATAAGGTTATTTAAATTCTATGCCAAACAGACTTATATAAGTTATAAATAGAAATGGTGCAATAACGAAATATTAATAGTTAGTTTCTTGTTAAGTAGGATATCCTTTGTCCTTGATCCAGGATTTCTACTAATCGTACCTATAGCAATAACTACAGCATTAAAATAAAAAAAGAAATTAAAAGTGATATCTGTTTTATTTCGGCTACTCATTACATATTCAAATAGAGACAGATTTGCATTAAAAAAAAAAGTTATCCTATTTTTTTCTCTTCACGACAGTACAAGCCGTATCTGTGAAAGACGCCCAATCAGAGGAAATTAATTTGGACACTAAACTAAAAGAGATGCATAGGATGTTTACTCAATTAATGACCAAGACAAGTTCTCCAGGGAACCAGGAAAACCGACAAGGAGGTGTAAAGCCTAGTGGAGCTATCCGATGTACTGGTAGTACAACAAACCAGGACATATGATGCGCGATTGTCGAAAATGGAACCTGTTATAGTACGGTCCACTCCTTATAAGAAAAACATAATTCAAATCTGAAAAAATTCACGAAACGCCGATAATTCAAAAAGAACCCAAAACAATCAAGAAACACTTTAAAAGATTCCATTTGTCCATTTTACAACATAATCTTTACAAAACATTCACCTTAAAAATACAGCCCCCATATAATATCATTCGTCACCCAACATACTTTCCGCACCTCCGGTATAAACCCGAAATTCGTATTCATTAATTTCCTACAACTCTTTTTCCATTCGATTTTAACCTTTTCTCGGATTGCTCCAGAACTATTTTATTTACATCATTTCATTATACATTTCCAAAACGATGTCACAACGCATTCTAGTTTCTACGCACTAACACACTTTCAAATCCATATTACTCCCTCGAACCATCATCTCTCGTGACAATTCAATAGCCATATTACGTGAGTGCGTAAAGTATGACCGTACGAGGACGGTTCAATATATTCAGCTTTCTTTCTCGTGCTATATCTCCTAAACCAAAACAGATTCGAAATTCATTCAATTATCTTCCCTTTCAATTGCCCAGACATTCGTATAATTTTTATTTCCACATTTCCATTTTCTACAAAGATGATGCAATATTGCGCAATATTGTGCAATCGATGAGTCATCCTCGCCTGCACTGAATGTCTGGATCCAACTTTCTAGTATTTATTGGGGGTAAAAACGTTTGTGCAAAACGAAACCGTACCAAACAGTACAAAAGACGGAGCTCAACGCTCCTTCAGCAAGTCAGTGTTCTGTAAGTCAGTTTTTTCGATGTACTCGTGATTGTCAAATCTAGTGCCAGCGTTGCTTCCAAGGCCGAAACCTTGTAAAGAAGATTTTTTCTATTCAATTTAAATTGCTTAGTGCCCTAGATTTTAAAAGAATTTTTTCAGACATTTATAAATAATTTAATCTGCCACCGCGCAACTAAATCTAAGTGAATTTTGACATTTTTAAAATCAAACTCTACCGAATGAAATCTCCCTAGCCGGCATTTATTCGTTGTCGACAAGTTACAAAATTAGTAACTTTAACAAAACGAAAACGGGGCGAGCGTAGGTGCGTCTTTACTATGTACTTACTTCGGTATGCGATGTAAAGCAACGACAGGCGCAGTTAGTACTTGGATGGGTGACCATTCCAACGGAAACCGCGTTCTCGCCTCACACATCTTCCAGCGGCTTGTATATCAGTGTATGCGCGGAAGTTATACAACCTTAGGCGAGGGTTGTATAGGAGATATACCATCCTTCGGAGGGGATGTAAAGCCGTCGGTCCCTTGTCTATTAAATGTTAGGCAAGTAAAAGATCCCTACTCTTCTTAAGGGAAGAGGTTCGGAAAAATTCCTGGTTAGGGTAGCTCGTCTACAGGCGTCGGTGTTAGGCCTCAGTAGCGGAAATAGGCCGACGTTAAATAAATGTATAAAAAAAAACGAAACGAAAAAAACGAATTATATTTTTAATTTATTTAAACCTGTGTTCGTTTTTATTAATAAATATTATAATTCGTTTAAAACCGAGTGTTTCAATATTCTACGACTATATACAGGGTGCTTAAAGATCACTGGCCTCGTTAAAATTTTCAAATTAAACAAAAGTGGTTTTGCTTAAATCTTGCACATAGAAGTGTTCTGTCTCAAGAATAATATACAGGGTGTTGATAAATTATTTGCCACAAGAAATAAAATTCAGTTAAAGTAAAGTTTAACTTCAGAAAATAATAAATTACTTCAAAACAATCAACAGGGTTTATACAGGGTGAGCCATTTATCCTGTTCCAACTCTTCTTAAGTACTACGTCCCGAACTTCACTTTTTTCATAAATTAAGTGCACGCAGAGCCTCAAAGGTATCTCTTTTGCTCAAAGCTCTTATCGCTGTCCGTATTCACTACGCCCAACGTAAGACTGTAAATATCAACGACGAGGCTTTTCTGCATGTTCAAACCCTCGGGATTAAACGTTGCAAGAAAAGAAGAAATCCGCTCCGATAAGACGAAATTGATGGCTATGCTCAAAGACATACAGAAAATGGTCGCGCAAGTACTGGGCGAATTAAGTTCGCGACCGGAGCTGAAACAGGAACCGCAACCGCCGAAAGAGGAGCCGAAGAACCAGCGAAGTAGTGAAAGGCTGACAACAGGAATCCGCTGTTATAATTGCGGCAAATTGGGGCATATCAAGAGTTACTGTCGCCAGAGGCACCCTAAGAAGTGAATGCCGAGGATATGAAGAAACAGCAGGGTGTAGCAGAAGTGAAGGCGGTTAAGATAGAGGTTGTGAAGAGCTGGACAAAGGAAGTTGTCAGAGAGGAACAACTGAACGACGATGAAATTGTATCAATGTTGAAGGCGAAGGAAAAAGGAATCCGCCCGGAATGAAAGGACGTTTCTAGCAAAAGTGTTGAACCGAAGGCTTTATGGGCGCAATGGGATTCCTTAAGCTTGAAGATGGACTATTACGGGGAGCATGGGAGAGCTCGGATGGGAAGGAAGTTACCATGCGTTTGGCGATATCCAGGTGCCGGGTACCAAAAGTACTTCGGGAAGTGCACGAGGAAATATCCGGAGAGCATTTTGGCAAAAATAAGACGTTGGCTAGAGTACGGGAACGATTCTACAGGATAAACAGCCATCATGATGTAGAGGCTTGGTGTCGCAGTTGCAAGGTTTGTGCGGGTGTGGCTGCCAAGGGGTCACCTACGGGGTGTGGTGACCAAATGAAGGCTCGATACTACCGCAAGCTCGGTTCAGCAGGATTCAAGGTGCGGGACTTGTTTGGCTATATAACCCACAGCGGAATGAAGAAGGATTTTCGAAGCCTCGCTCATCTTGAAAAGGACCGTATTCTGTTATCACTCGGATTGATTAATGATATTGTTTACTGCATTCAACTTAGTAAGAAGTCCAAGATGAAGATCGTGCACCTGGACAGGTTGACAAAGTATGTTGGGGAATCTGAATTGCCTGGCCGGGACATTCAGGCTTAAGGAGGGGGCAGTGTTATGTGCTGCCCTCTAATGGAGAGAGATGTAATTAGTCCCTGGTCAAAGTGAAGTGAGACCCGTTATTTAATTGACGCCATCTCTTGGCCAACGGACGAACCGCTATTTAGCGCCTTGAAAACTGTAGAAATTGCTACAATATTCGAGAAGGTTCTAGAAGGAGATTCGAGTGCATTCCAAGTGTTTATATAAAGAGGCAAATTCAGCAGACAGGTCAGTTCAGTATAGAGTACAATATAGTTCAGTTTTTTGCTGCAGGGTGTTGATTCTTCTTTTACATAGTTATTTTTCCGCGGAAAGTACTTTAGGTATTATTTTCTTCGTATGTATTAATAGGATATAAAACCGCATATTTTAACCGTTATTTCATGTGGCATGAATTTGCCAGTGAACCTGTCTTAGCGGTCTTCTCGGCAAATGGCGGCCGTGATAGCTGGAGTCATACGAACGTCGACTCGTGTGCTCAAATGACCTATTTTCGCACATTTTTGCATTTCTAGCAAGAAAAATCTTGCTCCTCGACTTATTTCCAAGAGTCATGTTTACATTGCTATAATAAAGCGTACTAATTTTTTTTTGCAATAAAATGTACCTCACAAGCAAGGTAAGGCTTTATTTTAGTTATGATTATTCCGAACAGGTATAATGTTCTCTTACTTCGAAAAATGTATTTGTTTCGTTTGATTTTAGTCTGAAGAAACTTTTGACATCTTAAGTCAAAGTCCATGGGTCTATTGGAATATGAAGAACAAGAAAGCTTTGCTAATACTACTAAAGAATACAGAACAACCAATGGAGTTTTCTACCTACTCCTCAATTGCCATGGACTTCCGTTTGCTGCTGCGAGTAAGTTGGCTTCTATGAGCCATTTTTTTTTTCAACTGGGGATCATAATACTTGACTAAATCACATTGGAAATTTACGCTGCCTGTTTGCGAAGTGATTTAGGAACTGATATAAATACAGGGTGGACCATTAATAATAGGCCATAGTTCAGGGGCAGATTCTTTGGGCCAAAATATGAGGATATAACCAAATATACTTTAGTAAAATGTTGCTGTGGAAAAAGATACAGGGTGTTAAAGTTCTAATTATTTTTTCGTTTTTTTGCAATAACTCAACGGCCTCTTGACTGATCTTCGCCAAATTTGCTAGAGGAATTTTTTCTATTCTAAGAAACAATAATTTATGTATTATATCACGTTAGATTATGAGAGGGCGCCGCAGGACTTGTATCTGATGATGAATTTCTTTCATATTATTTTTACGAAACGTTGTGCTAGTGGTGGTAGTGGAATTAGATCAGAGCGTCAGTTCCACGTATAAAAGGTACACTTGGTAGAACTTGATAACTCCAACCGTTTTCGAGGAAAGTGACGTTAAACATTTCAATAATTTTTTGAAAGACAAATTCAAATTTAATGAAACAAAGTGTATTTATTGAAAAAAGTACAAAACGTAAAGGAAAACAAAATCGTAACAACAGCGTAAACTCTTTCTCACTTTCTTATAAACCAATGGATTATTTTCATGGTATTGAGATAAATACATAAATCAAAAGATTGTCTAAAATAAGGATCTAATCTTATTGGAAGACCAAAAAATAACGTAAAAGTTGACCTAATAACATTATAAACTTTTCCCCCATGCAAAAAAACCCATTGCTGCAACTTAGAGTAAATGTTCGATATGGTCTCCACCTTAAAAAAAAAAAATGTTTTCTTAACCGCCTCTCAAGTTACCGAAGTAACCTCCTGGAAGATCTCAAGGATCTTGTGCTAGGTAAAGAGAGACAGTTTAATGTGGACTCCGAACCACTCTTGGGGCAATTTTTTTAACGAAAAATTGTTTCGCCTTGTGGGTATCGAACCCACTTCGCTAGGCAACTCAGTTTGCTAGCCAGACGCTTTAACCAACTGAGCTACCATTCCCTACTACATACACCTACTTCTATGCATTTTCTAATTCTATTCATAAAAGATTTTCTTGCATTGAAAAATACATTTTCCTGCCCTCTAATAAAATTCGTTGCGTTTTGTATTTTGTTCCACAGTGCTTCTCTTGATTTGATAGTATTTGCATAGACTAAGGACTTCATATGTCCCCACACATAATAATCCGAAGGATCATAATCAGGACTCTTTGGTGGATCAGGACTCCTTGGTGGCCAAGCAAACTCACTTCCTCGACCGATCCATCTGTGTGGAAAACTCTCATCAAGATAACTCCTGACTTGAATGGAGAAATGAGGGGGGGGCTCCATCTTGCTGAACCACATTCTGTTCCGTATGTCTAGCATGAAAGCATATAATGTATCAGCAAGAGCATTTTGAAGAAAAAACAGATAAGACTGATTTAAATTTGGAGGAAGGACAATTGGTCCCAATAATTGATCGCCGATGATACCACACCAAACATTAATCTTAAATTCTTGCTGAAATAGTACATTATACACTAAGGGAGAGAAACGTCTTATTTCTCCTGAGGTGTAATTTGAGGCCCGAGGGCAACAAATACATCGAGGGAAAAATGGCGGTCTCTCCCGAGGTGTATATACTATTTTTTCCACGATCGGGAAACATTTCATAAATAAAGAATTATAATAAATTGGAGCGAAATTACAATATTTAGAAGCCTTTGGGATATTTCCATTCAACGATCATGGCAACATATATTTGTTTATAAATACATTTGTCTAGTGCAAAAGTTGAGTTTTGGCATTTTTGGTATGGAAAACCAAGAAGAACCGCAAGATATCGTTGAAGCTGCCGGTATGGCAGTTTTAAACTTATTACCCACAAAATCAAGAAATTTGTATGATAAAGCGTACAACCAGTTCAGAGAATGGTGTAAGAAAAAGAAGGTACAAACGTACACGAAAAATGTTATGCTGGCCTATCTTCATGAAAAATCAAATAAATATAAATCTTCCACGGTATGGGCCCAATAATCAATGTTAAAATCGTGTATGATTGTGTACGATACCATAGATATAAGTAAATATGCAAAGCTGATGGCATTTTTTAAAAGAAACCCCGATGGTTATAAAGCAAAAAAAATTTGACAAGGGACTAAATTGACTCTTTTTTTCGCAAGCAAATGACGATCAATATTTAATGATGAAGGTAAGATTAGATTAGTGTTTATTAAGGTATGATTATGCATTAATGGTTTGTTACTTTTTTAGATTGCGTTGATCTTCGGAATTTCAGGCGCATGCCGTGGAGATGAATTAACTAACCTAAAAGTTGATGATATTGAAGATGAAGTGTCATCTTTAATAATAACAATACCTAATACCAAAACTAAAATATCCCGAACCTTTGTAAACCAGAAATGAAGGAAACATAAATTTACTCGATCTATATCATAAATATGCCTCATTGAGTCCCTCTCACACCAGTCATGGTCGTTTTTTTGTATTTTATAAATCAGGAAAATGTACTACACAGCCAGTAGGCAAAAACACTTTTGGAAAAATCCCAAGTATAATAGCCACCTACCTAGGATTATCGGATCCAACCTTATATACTGGCCATTGCCTACGTAGATCTTCAGTAACTCTATTAGCGGATGTAGGAGCAGACATCACGACTATAAAACGTCACGGAGGTTGGAAGTCGACGACAGTTGCTGAGGGGTACATTGATAATTCGGTGCAAAACAAAACAAATATAGTAAATCAAGTACTACAAGCTGCAACTACGGTTAAAAAAACTACAAATCTGAGTAAAGAAAATGTTTCATTTAATGAAGTTCCTTCGAATATTAATTTCAATAGTTGTGACATTTACTATCAATGTTAATAAATAAGAATTACATTTTGTTTAACTATTAACTTATATAAGTAAATATGCAATGTCTTATTAATTAATAAATATAAATTACATTTTGTTTAACTATTGGGCATGAAATAAAAACTCCCCTAGGGAAATTATTGTCTTATTTCGTCCCTAGGGAGTAAATGCTTTACTTCTGTTACAATTTTGATGCCATAGAAATCGAATTCTATTCCCGGTCGTGGAAAAATACCTTTCTTTAACGGCATGAGGATTTTCTACTTCCCAGTAATGGGTATTTCTCCATTTAACACGCCTCGGCGAGTAAAAGTTGCTTCGTCGGTAAATAAAGTGTTCTTAACAAAATTTCGATTAATGTTGTGTTTACTTAGAACAAATTGGCAAAATTGTAACACTTGTGGAATATCCCTTCGAAGTAAGTTTTGCATAAAAGTGAGATGATATGGATTAGAAGCGTTCTTTACATAAGACTCTTAGGACAGATTGTTTAGTCACTCCTGTTGCCGCTAAATGACTTGAGCTGATTTGAGAATCTTCATCCACACGAACTAAAATCTCTAGTTCTTGATCTGGAATCATTCGTTTCTGTCATCCTACATCGTTGTTATTGAGTCCGTTTCTCCCAAACGATGAAAAATATCTTTGAAAATCTTATGGTCTGGCTGTATTCTATTTGGATATTGCAGTGAGTATCTCTTCGCTGCAGTAGTCCGCTAAAATTATTTTGTACGTAAACACATATCCCTCATTTCCTTATTTGAAAAATTATTATGTCTAGGCATTGTAAATAAAAAAGTTGAGAAATAAGTTAAAGAAATTAGCTCGAGGAACACAACAAAATAAAATGATTAAATGACGTAACTGACAGAACTAAAACATAACTAAAGCACACTTTTCAATAAATACACTTTGTTTCGCTAAATTTGAATTCGTCTTTCAAAAAATAATTGAAATGTTTAACGGTACTTTACTCGAAAACAGTTGGAGTTATCAAGTTCTACCAAGTGTACCTTTTATACGTGGCAATGACGCCCTCATCAGGTTTTCTGGTCAGAAGTACTACGTTTCATTAAAAACAATGAAAAAAATTCATCATTAGATACAAGTCCTGCGGCGCCCTCTATGATCTAACGTGATGTAATACATAAATTATTGTTTGCTGTTAATATTTAATGAAATTCTTTGGAATAATAATAAAGGGTTCATCGCTACTTGTTCACTGTTAATTTGAACGATTCATCTTTTGGAGTCTGAAGGACTTTTAATATATTTCAAAAGTTAATATTAACGTTCACAATAATTAGGGTTCAAGATGACTGTATCAGACGGAGAATAATATGAAAATTTATACTTACTGTTCGTTTTTGCTTAACTGCTGCTTTAATGGTATCTATTGGACGTCGAAACACTATAAACCTAACACTGGATGTACTATACTTCCTTAAAATTATACCTGAAAGGGAATTTTGTTAGAAAACACAATTAAAAGACAATATAAAGTTCAAAAATATATATTGAAGCTTCAAAAAATTTATGTTTTTACAACAACTTTTAAGAAATATGTTTAACAAACACTAGTTTGGCCCGTGTGCAACACATGGTGAGGAACGGAATGATTCATAATGTACCAACTACCATCCAAAATGCAGTTTTGTGAGCTAACGATTACACAAAAAGATTCAAGAAAAGTTCAATGTTTCTGAAATTTGGTGGGCTTTTGCTTGCCTGTCTTATTCACGTATTTGTATTTCAATATCAATTTTGGTCGCTCCTCAGAGCTTGAAAATGCTTGAAGCGCTACTACTTCGAATTGTATTCTGCAATTACAATTTTATACGTTCAGGCAAGGCGGTCCCATGCACATATGAGTACATGGTAAAGATACTTTTCTGACACCGGATCACTGAGGAACCGGTTTAGGCAAATCCCGTTAAAACTAATCATTTCCCCGTCAAAATCGACTGCTAGGAAATGATGGGGGTCCCATGTCGCTAAGGGCTATTTTCGCTAAAACTCACGATATACTTTGGAAAGAAGTTGGAACTTGTCCTCATATTTAAGACCACGTATGAGGTGCAGTGCTTAACAACGCGGATTCGTAAAAGGGTTTTTAATTCTGAAATTTCCTAAATTGAAGTCAAATTTGTGCAGCGACATTTACTACACTTTCTAAAATGACGCTCCTTGAGGAGTTATGGAAATGTTTGCATAAAAATCGCTCAGTAGAGCGAAAATATGACTAAGAATATTAAAAACCTCTTCCACGATATTTTTACGTGAAGCACGCGTTTCATATTAAATATTTCCTAAGTCGGATTTTGTTACAACGTCGAAAAGTATACCGAGGGTTTTACCGTGTTCTTTAACATTAATTCTTACTGATTATTGGAGTGCTTTGAGAGATAATACATTATTGTTATTTCTTTGAAACGTAATGCTACCAAAATTATTTGCAAAAAAGATGTCTACAATTTCGAATGCTACAAAGGAATACTACCTTAAAATAATACCTTTCTAATATGAATTCCGAATTCACAATTTTATAAATTTTTCTACCACGTTTATATGCATAACCTAAAAGATTTTTTAATAATTTATCTATTTAAAAGTTTCAAGATGGCTTCCGCCACTTTCTTCAATTGAATTCTTTCAACTTTAGTTATATTACATTGAAATAAATTCTGTCATTGAAATTTAACCCATTATTTACATAAATAATAAAGAAAAATTGAAAATAATAAATATTATTGAAAAATTCGTGATTCGAAATGTCGTTTTTTGGTTTTTCTTAGTTTTAAGCGGTTTCATGAAAAATAAACATATACAGGGTGTTGCATCATGAGAGGGACATAGCTTAATAGGAGGTAGAGAACATCAGTGGTAACCCGAACCTCCCATAGAAATGTCTCATTGGGCCTTCACTACAAAGTTACAGGGCGTTTTATAATTTTTGACCAAACCTGTTTTTTGTCATAACTTTGACAGGGAATGAAATAACGGATTCATATTTGGAACGGCTAATGTACTAACGAGCCCCAAGAGGTACATGTATAAAAAAAATATATCCAGGTCCGGACTCACTATAATTTATGTTTCTTCTTTGCATCAATAAAACATCAGCCTGTATATATTTTTTTGAAATTTCGATACGATATTCGAAAAGAGCAAGAAAAAACAAACAAAATGGCCTATTTCATTTTTTTGTTACACCTTCGTGGTTATTTAAATACGTTGTTAAATGTGCAAGAAAATGGATTACAGAACCCTATTAAATGAGAGGCACGTGAAATAAATAGTTTTATTACTAAAATTTGCAAAAATTCTATTGAGCCTAGGTGGTCTGGGTGAATCCTAATTCCGGCACGTTTTAAAGGTCCATTTTGGTAAAAAACTGTGGTCCTAATGAGTAATCGGGTATGAAATAACAAAATTTTTAATCAATCACAGTAGGCTTGTTCAAAGTGACAGATAATAAAAAGAAATCTCCTAAACAGTTGAATAATTGTTTGTTAGTAATTTAATGTGTCAATAATCCGCATTTAGTTAGTGAAAACTTGTGAAAATATTTTAACTATGCCAGTAAAATTTACAAACGTGGAATATGCTGACATAATATTCATCTATGGTTTCTGTAATGGAAATGGTAGGTCGGCGGAAAGAGAATATCGGCTGCGTTTTCCTGGTCGTCGATGCCCTAATCATAAAACCTTTAGTACGGTGTTCCAGTATGCAAGACAACAAGGAAAGTTTCCTAATTCTGCAATTGTGGAGCGTGTTTTACAACAAGGTGTGCAGGAACAAAACAATATTATAAACGTAGTTCAAGAAAACCCAAATATGAGCACTAGACGAATCAGTTTGGCAACTGGTATTCCTCATTGGCGAGTATGGAGAACCCTAAAAAGAGAACGTTACCATCCATATCATATCCAGCAGGTACAGCGTCTTCAACAAGGCGACGATATCCCCCGCCTGGCATTTTGTCATTGGTTGTCTAACCATCGCCCAGTCATTTACAGAACCTTATTTACGGATGAGGCACAATTTACAAGGGATGGAGTAAACAATTCACGAAATAATCATAAATGGGCACAGGAAAACCCACATGCGGTACGCCAACGCCGTTCGCAACACAGGTTTTCTGTAAATGTTTGGATCGGACTTGTGAATAGACATTTGATAGGGCCACATTTTTTTGAAGAAAGATTGAATGGTGAAATTTCCTTTGATTTTCTTCAAAACATTTTACCGAATATGTTAGAAAATATCGGTATAAGAGGCATGTTGTTTCAGCATGATGGGGCCCCACCACATTTTAACCTTCAAGTAAGAGAACACTTAAACAATGTGTATCCTAATAGATGGATTGGACGCGGGGGTCCACATGAATGACCACCAAGATCTCCTGATTGTAACCCTTGTGATTACTTTTTATGGGGCCACTTAAAAAACGAGGTTTATAGCATTGAAATTGAAAGTAGACAACATTTAATCCAGCGCATCGTTACAACCTGCGACGAAATACGGAATAATCCAGAAATGATACGTCGAGCAATTGGTGACCTTTCTAAACGCGCAAGAAAATGCACAGAATGTGGGGGAGGACATTTTGAAAATTTACTTTAGTGTCAATTACGTTTTATTTTTAAACACATTTAGTTATTGTTTTGTTATTTATTGTTAATTGAATGGAAAATATTTTATTTATTTAGATTTTAGTTTGTTCTCTTTTCCAATTTTTATTAAGTATAAAATGTTGATGATTTTCTTGATCAAAGTAACTGGTTGCTTAGGCCTAAATGGTTTAAATTATCTGGCACTTTTATTCCTTGAACAAGCCTACTGTGATTGATTAAAAATTTTGTTATTTCATACCCGATTACGTATTAGGACCACAGTTTTTTACCAAAATGGACCTTTAAAACGTGCCGGAATTAGGATTCACCCAGACCACCTAGGCTCAATAGAATTTTTGCAAATTTTAGTTATAAAACTATTTATTTCACGTGCCTCTCATTTAATAGGGTTCTGTAATCCATTTTCTTGCACATTTAACAACGTATTTAAATAACCACGAAGGTGTAACAAAAAAATGAAATAGGCCATTTTGTTTGTTTTTTCTTGCTCTTTTCGAATATCGTATCGAAATTTCAAAAAAATATATACAGGGTGATGTTTTATTGATGCAAAAAAGAAACATAAATTATAGTGAGTCCGGACCTGGATATATTTTTTTTATACATGTACCTCTTGGGGCTCGTTAGTACATTAGCCGTACCAAATATGAATCCGTTATTTCATTCCCTGTCAAAGTTATGACAAAAAACAGGTTACCACTGATGTTCTCTACCTCCTATTAAGCTATGTCCCTCTCACGATGCAACACCCTGTATAGCCCATTTTAAAGAAGACATATCAACTGTTACAATGAGTCCAGATAGAATATTTAAATAAAAAAAGCGCCAATAAAGTTTTCCGTGGAGGTTTTTTGGTTTTTTTTTCGAAAAATTGAAATATTTCGGAAACTACTTGTTTCCCAAATCCCCCAGAAAAATATCATGCTTACTCAATACAAGAAAGATATGCTTTCACATAATTTCATGTAAATTGAATTATTTTTACGAGAGAAAAATAATAAACCGAAAAATCGGACTTCCGCCGTTTTCTCAGAAAATTTGAGGTTATGTTGAAAAATACCTGATTTGAAGGTTTTAGATTTTTTTATTATCTACAACTTTTATAAAGGACTTTTCCGTTAGGATGTCACGTTTCGCCGAAAATCGCGAAAAACCGCTATCAACCCCTAAACTGCACCTCAGTTTACAATTTCACTTTATCTCGTGTTTAATTTTTGTTTTTTCTCTTAATTATGATCTTAACTAAGTTCTCCGGTTGGTCCTTCTTGTTAATATATTTTTTTTAAAAAAGGTATTAGCATCAGCCTAATACTTAGTTATCTTCCTTTTCCAAGTTCGCAGAAAATTCAAAAAATAAACAGCCCTCGCAAAAAATATAGCCCATTACGTATCACCAATTGCATTTTTTTAACTAAAGTATTTTAATTCGTTTCAGATGGAACAATTGGTCTACTCTATGTGTACTATATTATTCTACTGAAGTTATTGGAATTTAGATACCTAAATATAATGTGATGTAACCCGAACCAAGCTAAATAAAAGATTAAGAAAACGAATATTGTATTTTCTTACCTCTCTATTTTTGAACCCGACTAAATTAAATTTAATATATTGAATATCGATTTGCATGATGTTTTTTACAGTTACAGTTTAATCAAGAGATACAAGAACTGGATAATAATTCAGATTCTTTGCGCCTAAATAAATGTTTTATTTCGAACTGCAGGTAGAAGCATGCTATACAATGTGGCAAAGAATGCGCGACTTTCTACCAAAAGTCGAATAGACATTTTTGTAAAATGAAATATTTGGTGAAAGGTTTTTTTTGCATAAAGCTGGAAAAAGTAACTTTTTTAACTTTTAGTAGAAAAACTCCATCGTGTCAACTCCATACAGGGTGGACCATTAATAATAGGCCATAGTTCAGGGGTAGTTTCATTGGGCCAAAATATGAGGAATATAACCAAATATGCTTTAGTAAAATGTTGCTGTGGAAAAAGATACAGAGTGTCAAAGTTCAAATTAATTTTAATTCTTTTGCAATAACTCAACAGCCTCTTGACTAATCTCCGCCAAATTTGCTAGAGGAACTTTTTTATTCTAAGAAACAATAATTTATGTATTACATCACGTTAGATCATAGAGGGCGCCGCAGGACCTGTATCTGATGATGAATTTTTTTCATATTTTTTTTTACGAAACGTTGTGTAGTGGTATTTCTAACCGAAAAATCTGATGAAAGCGTCAATTCCACGTATAAAAGCTACACTTGATAGAACTTGATAACTCTAACCGTTTTCGAGGAAAGTGCCATTAAACATTTCAATAATTTTTTTAAAGACAAATTCAAATTTAATGAAACAAAGTGTCTTAATTGAAAAAAAGTACAAAACGTAACGGAAAACAAAATCGTAACAACAGCGTAAACTCTTTCTCACTTTCTTATTAACTAATGGATTATTTTCATGGTATTGAGGTAAATACACAAATCAAAAGATTGTCTAAAATGAGGAACTAATCTTATTAGAACACCAAAAATAATGTAAAAGTTGACTTAATGATATTATAAACTTTCCCCCCATGGGAAAACCCCATTGCTGCAACGTAGAGTAAATGTCCGATATGATCTTCACCTACTTCTATGCGTTTTCTAATTCTATCCATAAAAGATTTTCTTATATTGAAGAATACATTTTCCTGTCCTCTAATAAAATTCGCTGCGTTTTGTGTTTTGTCCCACAGTTCTTCTCTTGAGCTGATAGTATTTGCGTAGACTAAGGACTTCATATGCCATACACATAATAATCCAAAGGATTATAATCAGGACTTCTTGGTGGCCAAGCAAACTCACTTCCTCGACAGATCCATCTGCGTGGGAAAGTCTCATCAAGATAATTCCTGATCTCGACGGAGAAATGGGGGGGAGCTCCATCTTGCACGAACCACATTCTGTTTCGTATGTCTAGCATGAAAGCATGTAACATATCAGCAAGAGTGTTTTGAAGAAAAACAGATAATGGTCCCAATAATTGATCGTCGATGATACCACACCAAACGTTAATCTTAAATTCTTGCTGAAAATGCGTTCCTTTAGCGGCATGAGGATTTTCTACTTCCCAGCACCAGGTATTTCTCCAGTTAAAAACGCTTCAGCGAGTAAAAGTTGCTTTGTCGGTAAATAAAGTATTTTTAACAAAATTTCGATCCCTGTTGTGTTTATTTAGAACAAATTGACAAAATTGTAGCCTTTGTGCAAAATTCCTTCGAAGTAAGTTTTGTACAGGAGTGATATGATATGCGTAGAAGCGTTCTTTATGTAAGACTCTTAGGACAGATTATTTACTCACCTCTGTTGCTGCTGCTAAACTAGTTGATCTGACTTGAGGATCTTCATCCACACGAACTAAAATTTCTAGTTCTTGATCTGGAGTAATTCGTTTCGGTCGCCCTACATCGTTTTTATGACGAAATGAACCCATTTCTCCCAAACGAAGAAACAGATCTTTGAAAATCTTATGGTCCGGCCGTATTCTATTTGGATATAGCAATGAGTATCTCCTCACTGCAGCACATCCGTTAAAATTATTTTGTGCGTAATCACGTATCATATCTCTCATTTCTCTATTCGAAAAATTATTATGTCTAGGCATTGTAAATAAAGAAGTTAAAGAAATTAGCTAGAGGAACACAAGAACAAAATAAAATTATTTAATTACGTAAATGATAGAACTAAAACGTAACCAAAGCACACTTTTCAATAAATACACTTTGTTTCATTAAATTTGAATCTGTCTTTCAAAAAACTTATTGAAACCTTTAACGACACTTTCTTCGATAACGATTGGAGTTATGAAGTTCTACCAAGTCTACCTTTTATACGTGGAAATGACGCCCTCATCAGATTTTCTGGTCAGAAGTACCACAACGTTTCGTCAAAAAAAAATATGAAAAAAAATTCATCATCAGATACAGGCCCTGCGGCGGCCTCTATGATCTAATGTGATGCAATACATAAATTATTGTTTCCTAGAATAAAAAAAGTTCCTCTAGCAAATTTGGCGAAGATCAGACAAGAGGCTGTTGAGTTATTCAAACAAAAAAAGGAAAAATAATAATAATTTTGACACCCTGTATCATTTGTAACATTTTATTAAAGCATATTTGGTTATATCCTCATATTTTGGCCCAAAAAATGTACTCCTGAACTATGGCCTATTATTAATGATCCACCCTATATATATATATATGAAAAATACTAGGTTCTCGGGTGAACTGACGTTTCGGCCCCCGTTTTGGAGCTATTTTCAAGAGAAAAAGGGGGTCGAGAAAACTTATTAAAGGAAATAACGCTAGGAGTTCGTAGGACTGGTTCGATTCTGGGGCCTCAATCTGCCTACTCCCCAGACCTCACCACGATCCATCTCTAAGGCCTCAATCTGCCTACTCTTAGAGCGCTCTAAGAGGTAGGGTGGATTGTGATACAATATCAAAATATCTAAAAGAAATAGTGTTGATGGCTAGTGGGGGAGGGGGAGGTGGACAAAATTCGCATAAACATGATTAGATCTTGTTGCCCTTACATTATTAAATATCTAACACATGTTATTAACTCGTGTATACTTGAGAACTATTTTTCTGACAAATGGAAATGCGCCCTTGTAATTACAATTTCTAAAATCTCCGAGCCATCGGAATTTAATCTTCGACCTATTAACATACTTCCTGTTTTCTCAAAATTATTCGAAAAAATAATAAATATTCAACTTCAGGAGCGCATCGCGTTCTATAATATATTGCCAGATACACAGTCTTGTTTTCATCCTAATTATTGCTGCACAACTGCTCTATTACATGTAACAGATGATATACTGACGGTTAATGATAAAGGTTTAGCTACAGTATTAGAGCTCTTAGTTTATTCCAAGGCTTTCAACACACTCAATCACATAGTGTTACTTGCTGTATTACACTTCACTGGACTCAACGAGGACGCTATTAATCTTATTGACAGTCTCCTAAGCAGACGTACTCAAAGGGTTATATATAATGATGACACATCTAGACCTCTCCCTGTTACAGTAGGCGTTCCACAGGGATGCATATTAGGGCCACTACTATTCACGTTATTTACAAATAATTTTCGTAAAGTTTTTATTGCGTTTTTTATGTCTCGGAAGTCCTTGCTTGGACTATAATAAGATGGCATATATGAATATGCGTTTTTCAGCTCTAGCGGAAAATCGGATGAACATTTTTAATTCTAACTGGCCTTATCACGAAGAACGGTTTTTTCCAAACCCCATATCAAGCATATTTTTGTAACGCTTTGCAAAAAAAATACATTTTATCTATATACAACAATGTTGCCACGATGGCCTTTTTTTTTGAATAGTTAAACAAACAACTCTCCAATTTTCTATGCAAAGGAGTAGTGTTCCTATAAAAACTTTCCAGACATTTTATTACTTGTACGTATTTTAGTTCAGCTATTATTCGTTATTGACAAGTATCAAAGAAGAAAAAAAGGACCCAGCCGATACAAACGAGCTAATAGCATAAAATATCGAAAAATTACATTTACAAAAATTATAACTGTTGTTTTAATTAGTTCGGTACTTATTATTAAAGTTGTTGTTGTTCTTTATATTTAACATGTATTATACATTTTATTCATTCGAATTTCGACCGTATGAACTAATTAGCACACTATGATTGCGTTGGTTGATGTATTAGACAAATTAATGAAAATAGCATTATTACGAATTTATTCTCTACCAATGTATCTTAGCAATAAGGGTCACATTTCACACACGTGTTTTAATTACTCTTTCATTGTTATTACTTAAGTTTTGTATCTTAATGACAACATGAATTAAATATTTCACTGATGTAGATTCTACAAAGGCCTATAATTTAGTATACAGTAATACTTCATTATGATGGGGAGTGAAACATTATTTGACGAAGCGAAAACTAAAATGACAGGTAGGTAATAGAAAATTTGAAAATTAATAGATCATTTACATTATTATAATACTGTTCTGCAAAAAAATTCACCAAAAAAAATCAGTGTTAAAGGACTTCAAGCTGATCTGACGCTATCACGTGCAATTTGGAATACGAGACTTTTCTATAGCGAACATGGAAAGTAGTTCTTATTTCATACTGTCATGTGATTGTTTGATTACGTCATTGATTTGAGACCGGATAATGGGTTATTACATATTTTTTTATATGGAACCAGAAAAGCTCCAACAGTACCTGATACAGATTTTGAAGCTTCTGTATAAATAATTTCTGGTTGATCAAATTGATTTAGCACATTAAGTAAAATATTAGTACTAACTTGAGGGTTCTCGCTGTAGATTGGTGTAATAATATTTACATGTGTGATCAGACTAAAATAGCTGATTTCAGATATGTCACCGTGTTCAATACTTTAAAGCAACACATTATTGTCCCTATAGGCTAAGCAAAGGGGGGGAGAACTTTTCTTAATCCAATATTTGTTGGTTAAATCAAAGGTGTTTAGGAAAGATATCTTGGTTAGCAAAGATGTAGAATGGAAGGTTTGTTTCATGATAAACTTTCCACTTGACATTTCTCTTCTAATCGAAAGATGAGGTTCCAAGGCTTCTGCGTGTAAGGCATCAATTGGAGTGGATTTCATTGCACCAAGACAGATTCTAAGCGCCTTGCGCTGTATTATATCTATACATTTTAATGAAGATATACTTGCTACATAGTCAATGTTATCTTTGGCTTCCTTGAACGCCCCTTTATTGCACCAACAAACTAGTGCCGTTTTGTTCTTGACAAAAACGAATAAAAAGAGTACGATAGAATTCTAATGCAATTTTTATACTATTCTCAGTCACTAATAACTCTTCATATTATTTATATTTAAAGAATATTTTTTATTTTATTTTAGATGATCCACTGAGTTCTTTTCCGAAGGTCTTTGGGCTACTGAAGAACGCGATAATCAAACGCCTTGCCTGGTACTGCCTTGTGGGTTTTCAAATGTTCAATTTCACTTCTTTTTATTTACTCACCCTGGATCGTCATAAATTTCATCAGTACCTCACCGGATTCTTACTCCCACAGCCGGTAAATTTTTAATAAACATCTATAGTAACCTGCACACTTATCGTGCAGATAAAAAAGGCGACAAAAACCTCATTAAAATACCATTAAACTAGTTGCAAAAGTAATTGCGCTCAGGAACGTACTTGAAATATTTAGATCAGCAACTTAGTCGTTCAATTCTACAGTGCGTTACTAGTATTATTAATATGTACATTCTAATACATACGAATTTTAAGTACGGATCTGTACTATTTCGTCCGCAAATTGAGCCGCTTACCTTTATAGGTTTTTATTCGTTGGCTTGTTTGATGACACCACATCGAATAGTTTAACGGCGTTAATAATCAGCTCGTAAAGTTTTTATTGTCTTTTTAATCTGGACGAAAGCTCTGAAGGATACTGTATCCCCTTGGAATGAAGTGGAGAATGAAACAAAATGAAAGTACAGTTAGCCCCAAATATTTTTTTATGGTAGCATGTTAGTTATACCCTCAGCATCATTCAGCCTACTGAAGTAATGGCTGCTGGCCATGCCCTTTTCTTAACCACCTGTTTTTAGCCAGTCTGGGTAGCAAATTATTTTTTCATTTCTAATTCATAAGAAAATGAATATTTTGGCTCATAAATGGGTTAGGTTTTAATCTCACCACAATAAAATTGTGAGAGATTACTAAAATTGGTCCAAAAACGAAAATTGAGATAACATCAAATCTTTATATTTTGAGGTTCCAGGAACCCAAAAAAAGTGGTTTTTAAAAAATGTCCGTGTGTGTGGTGGTGTGTATGTATGTGTTTTAGCACGACAGCGTGGAAACTACTGAACAGATTTGAATGAAATATTGAATGGGGGTTTCTTTAGCGCTCCAGAAGATCTGAATAGGTTTTGGTTGAGATCGGATTATGTTTAGTGCCGTTTTGGCACACAATTTAATGCTCTTTTCGGCTTCAAAGATCCACCGGGTGTGGAAGTTCCAGCCGCTTCCAGTAGCTGCCGATTTCTATATTGTTTTTTATGTTATTTAATACGCCGATTGCGAATTTTAACAAAAATAAGTGAAAATCTTGAAATATTCCCGAGAAATTGCGGAACATTCTTTGAAAATGCGGAAAACTGTCATTACAAGACCGTGTAATACAGGCTGTCCATTTATCAGGGCACTCGAAAATATCTGTGCCGATTTATATAACCTACAGAATGGTTTAAAGACATTTGAAATCCACGGCTTACTTTAAGAGTTATGGTGGAAAATATCGAAAATGCGGAAAACGTCTAGGCCAAATATCTCCGTTATTTGAAGAGATACGAGAAAAACAGAGTGTTTCAACGAGGTTTTCTCTAACCCTTTTCAAAATCGCTGTATTTAAAGATTTACTCTTCAGGCAAAATTATTTTGAAACGGGCGGGAAATGGCGCCATTAAATAGAGTATTTTCCTCCCTTTCAATGATATATCACATGCCATATTTATTAATTGGTTAGTAATTATAAAAACATTTTTTTTAAAACCAATAATTTTTTTTTAACAAGTATTATACTTGCTGTAGAGAAGTATGATTAAATGAAACGATAAAATAATTCAATAAGTTGTTCAAATTTTGCTATAATAAAACATTAACACAATTAAGAAGAATAAAGTAAATTCAGGTGACAAAAACAAAATAATAATCAAGAAAGCAACATGGAGCAATTATGGAAAGAGTATTCGCAGTTATGCCAATGTACAGAGGTCCTCCATAAAAGCGTCACTCCTTGCTCAGAAAGTTAAAATGTCTGTATCAATTAATTTAAATATAATTTGTATTTGTATTTCATGATTTCACTATTATTTCAATTATTTTAAAATAGTTGGCTATGAACAAACTTGACAATTTAATTTTTTGACAGATGATCTCATTTAATACTTAAACTCTCGCTCAATCACACTCGTTTAAGAATTTAGAATTTTCAAAAATGATTTTCACTCACATTGGTCGTTATAATATATGTTCGTTACATATTGCCAATGCAATTTTAACTCTGGATTAATTCAAGTAAAATATAGAAACAGATTTCCACAAGCACTACAGCCGAATAAAACTCTGTTCAGAAAATTAGCTACGAAACAGAAAAATAATGGTTCATTTTTAAAGAAGAAGACAAGGTGGAACAGTGTTACCGAAAATGTAAATAAGGTAAACCGAGTTATTAATTTTGCAAGAAATAAAAATACAGAAAATTTGGAAACATCATTAAGAGAAATTCAAATTGCTTGTCATAGAAATAAAACAAGTGATAGAAAATTTTTAAAGAAAAATGGTTACCGGTGTTATAAAGCCAAAAAAGTTCACAATTTACAAGCGGGGGACAAACCAAGGAGGTCCATTAATATGTAGTAAAATATGTTGAACCGACAAGGCAAATTTTTCCAATAATGGATTTTTTAATCGCAATATTGATTACAAATGGACTTCTGAAAACACACACTGGCATAGACCGACTTGGTTTCAAAATCGTTTTTCAATATATGTGTGGATAGGTATTTTAGGCACCAATTTAATAGATCCTTATTTTTACGATGGTCACCTCAGTGGTCATAGGTGCCTAAACTTTTTGAGAAATGGATTTAATGAATTCTTAGATTACCTACCTCTAGAGAATCGACACAACTTTCTATTTTCAATAAGATGGAGCTCCTCCCCACAATTCCCAGATTTGCCTAGATTATTTAGACGAAATTTTGCCCCAACATTGGATAGGTACCAATGGATTTATTCGATGGCCCCCTCGTTCTCCAGATATAGCCCCAATGGCTTTTTTCTTTGGGGGTATATTAAAGATAGGTGTTTTCGACGATACCGCAAAATGTAAAGGATTTAAAAGCTCGAATTCAACAGGGATGTATTACAGTTACCCCCGAAATGCTGAGTAATGTTTTATTAAATACAGTACCTCGCCGCGCTCGATTGTGCATAAGAAATCGCGGTGGACACTTTGAACACTTGAGATGATATCTTAAAAATTCGTTTGAGGATTAGATAAATATTAATGTCCTGTGTGCTATAATCTTTTTATTATTAATTTTGTTACCTGAATTTACTTTATTCTTCTTAATTGTGTTAATGTTTTATTATAGCAAAGATTTGAACAACTTATTGAATTATTTTATTGTTTTATTTAATCATACTTCTCCACGGCAAGTATAATGCTTGTTAAAAAAAATGTATTGGTTTAAAAAAAAAATCATAATTACTAACGTAGTACCAATGAATAAATATGGCATGTGATATATCGTTGAAAAGGAAGGAAAATACTCTATTTAATGGCGGCATTTCCCGCCCGTTTCAAAATAATTTTTTTAACAGCCTGAAAAGTAAATCTCAAAATACAGCGGTTTTGAAAAAAATTAGATAAAACTTCGTTGAAACATTCTGTTATGCAAAAAATTTTCGCCTTAGAATTTTTCTCGTATCTCTTCAAATAACGGAGATATTTGGCCTAGACGTTTTCCACATTTTCCATATTTTCCGCCATAACTCTTAAAGTAGGCAATGAATTTCAAATGTCTTTAAACCATTTTGTAGGTTATCTAAATCGGCACAATTTTCGTAAAAATAATTTTTTTTGTACGACCGATATTAAGTGAGATATTCTCAAGTGCCCTGATAAAATGGACAGCCTGTATGTCATTTTCGAAGTGTTTTTGGTCACTGATTGCGAATGAGATATTCAAAATGATGAAAATTTTTAGATTTTCCCGGAAAATTGTGGAAAATTTCTCTTTATAAATATATGAAGGTAAAATGTAAGGAAATCTTTGGAAGATTTCGGATAATATTAAGAAAAATCAAATATAAAAATCTAACATGACTGTGTAACATATCCACATGTTATGTTTTTTTAGTCGCTGATGACGTATTGGACATTATAAACGAAAAGAAAATTTAAACTTTTAGAAAAATCACGGAAAATTTAATTCCATTCCAAGATTTTGAAGGTATAACATATTAAATATTGAATGATTACAAATGGGACAAATTATTAAGTAATAATGTTTTATTAATTAATTTTATACACAAACATAAAAAAAAAATTAAGTTGACAATTATAAAAATCTTCATCATCGGATTCAGCTTCAAGAATTGGAATTTCTTGTCCACGTTCTCTTGTATAATCATCATTGATGTTGTCAATTGTATAATTCACCTTATCTACTGTTATTATTTCTAATTCTTCATCAAGAGGTGTGTCTCTTGACTGAATATTCGTACAATCATTTCCTTTACAAATTAAACAACTTAATGTGTAAAACATACCACTCTTTCGACACTCACACCCTCGGCCGATCCAGTTTTACAAGAGCACGTTATGACGTTCCCAATCTGTAGGATTTCATTCCGGGGCTATGCCTTGACAAGAACCAATTCATGACTGAACTTGGAAATAAACCTGTTTAAGATGTTCTTTGAAACTATCTACAGAAGGGGGCAAAGCGGCAAGATTAACCGATACTTTTTTGTGCTTTTAAGATTTGCAGACTTTTTTTGCAGAAAAGATTGAATCTGAATTTATGAAGCTGCTGGCTTAGGCTTAAATCTTTTTCAACTGGTGAAGGTTTATATTTATATAAATGTAACAAACACTTTAGTCCTGGATCTAAGATATCTTCGATATCTGTTATGCGCTGCTTAAATGCCGCTGCAAAATCGCGTAGCTCTTGACGGAATTAACTTTATTTAAATTTTAGAAAAATATTTTTCCCCTTTTTGAAAAACGCCGAGGTTGTGTCACATCCTGTAAACCAGTGTGCAAATAGTAAATGGTTTTTATTGTTGGCGTATTGATCAACAAGGCTTTCGGTAGAGAATATTTTTTGGGGCTCCGTTCCACTGCTGCTGTTAGGTTTTAAAAAATAAATGTCTTGGTTTTCAAAAATAAAAAAAGATGACTCGTCATTGTCCACATCAATGTCAATTTTTCCTGACAAAGCGGTTAAAATAACTCAATATCCTCGGACACAACAGCCATTTTTTTTACCAACATAAAGTTAAAATTTTCGTTTCATTTATAATGTAAAATACGCCATCAGTGACTAAAGAAACATAACATTTTATATGTTACACTGTCATTCTAGATTTTTATATTTGCATTTTCCTAATATTTTCTTAATAACTTCCGAAATTTTCCAAAATTTTCCTTGCATTTTACATTAATATATTTATATGAGAAATTATCCATAATTTTCTGGGAAAATCAAAAATTTTTTCATCCTTTTGAATCTCATTCATCATCAATGAACAAAAAAAACCTCGAAAACGAATACACGGTCTTGTAATTACAGTTTTTCGCATTTTCCAAGAATGTTCCACAATTTTCCAGGGATATTTCAATATTTTCACTTATATACAGTGTGATCCATTTCAAATGGGTCTCTCTGTAACTTCTCTGTAAACCTCTCTGTAAAAAATGTATTTATAATCCTATGTTAACGCTTTTTTTTTAAATGATAAACCATCGAAAACTCCACTTTATGACAAAAATTTAGAGATAAATTCCAATTTTCAAAGGCTTCTATGATATACTTTTAATGTCGAAAATGAACAAATTTGATTAGCGATTTTTTTATTGAAATTTTAACTACACCATTGGATTCAGTAACCTCTCAAATGGGTAAATCCCAAGTTTCATGAAAAAAATATTGAAAAATGACAGAGCTATGACAAAATTAATGTAGGCAGTTGTGCGACCCATTTTGAATGGAAACACCCCTGTAAAAAATGTGTCTATTATCCGATATTGACGGGACTTTTTTATAAGATACCCCATCAAAAACTCCACTTTAGGACAAAAATTTAGAGATAAATTTCAATTTTCAAGGCTTCCTATGATTTATTTTCAATGTCGAAAATGGACAAATTTGATTAGCGATTTTTTTATTGATATTTTAACTACACCACTGGATTCAGTAACCTCTCAAATGGGTAAATCCCAAGTTCCATGAAAAAATATTGAAAAATGACAGATTTATGACAGAATTAATGTAGGCTCATAGTAGCTTTTACTTGATTTTTTCTAAAAATCGAAGTAGCCCATGGAAAATAAACAAAAGAAAGATGAATTAAGTGAATTGTTTTAATAAATATTACATTTTTATTGAGTAATGGCAGATAATAATAGGGTGCCATGGAAAACAAATTTTATAGTCAAACGTCAAATCTTTAAAATTCGCATATTCTCATACTCATTGTTATTGAATTATAAAATTAATCGATAGTTATTATCAAGTATTAGTTTATTAGTTTGTAATTAATTATGGATAATCTAATTGTACAGGAAAAAATTGAACTTGTGCGCCTTAGAGGAGATAACGACAGAACTTTGAAAGAGGTATGCGAGATATTCAACAACAGGCATCCGAATAGGCCCAACATTACTAAAAGTACTGTTTATAAAATAAACAAAATTTTTAATGAGTGTGGCGCTGTGACACGGCGTATTATAAGAACAGATAATATACAAAGAAGAACCAGGTACGTTTTAAACTATTTTAACAACAATCCAAACGTCAGTGCAAGAGTAGCTAGCTTAGATTTGAATTTACCTAGAGAAAATATTCGCCGATGCCTTAAGAAGAATTTGGTAAAACCATTCAAACCCAAATTTTTACACACGTTGGAACCTGGTGATGATAACAGACGGATGGAGTTTTCCTTGTGGGCTCAAGGAGAGTATCTTAATAACAGAAATTTTCATAAAAATATTTTATTCAGCGATGAAGCAACTTTTACAACAAACGGGGTAGTATCGCCACAAAATTCTAGGTTTTGGGCTATAGAAAACCCACAGTTTGTCATTAATTGTAAAAGACAATATTCCCAAAAAGTTCATGTATGGTGTGGGTTGCTCAATGAAACAATCATTGGCCCTTTCTTTTTTGAAGGTAATATGAATAGCATGCAGTTTTTAACAGTTCCTAAGAAATGAATTTTGGAATATTCTACATGAACTTCCAATACAAGAAAGAGTAAATCTACACTTTCAATTAGACGGAAGCCCTGTCCATAAAGCCAGAGTGGTTACCAGATGGCTGAATGCTAACTTTCCTAATCGATGGATAGGTCGTGGTAGCCCGTTAATTGAATGGCCACCCCGATCCCTGGACTTAACACCGATGGACTTCTTTTTATGGGGTTTAATAAAATCTAAAGTTTACAGGTCACGTCCGAGTAATAGAGAAGATTCGTGTGCAAGAATAAGACAAGCTTGTGCAGAAGTTACCCTGCAACAATTACAGAATGTCGTAAAAAATATTAAAAAACAATTCGACAAGTGCATCGAAATAAACGGCGGTCTTGTGGAGGCTACAAAAATTTAAGAAGTTTTAGTGTAATGTTGTACAATGTGTTCATTTTTTTATTTAATAGGTATCTAATTATTATTACTTTTAATTGTTCATACTTATGTTTTTAAGTCCAATATGATTAAGTTTGTTTAATGATAATATTTATTAAAACTATTCACTTAATTTATCTTTCCTTTGTTTATTTTTCATGGGCTACTTCGATTTTTAGAAAAGATGAAGTAAAAGTTACTATGAGCCTACATTAATTTTGTCATAAATCTGTAATTTTTCAATATTTTTTCATGAAACTTGGAATTTACCCATTTGAGAGGTTACTGAATCCAGTGGTGTAGTTAAAATTTCAATAAAAAAAATCGCTAATCAAATTAGTCCATTTTCGACATTGAAAATAAATCTAGAAGGCTTTGAAAATTGTAATTTATCTCTAAATTTTTGTGATAAAGTGGAGTTTTCGATGGTTTATCATTTAAGAAAAAAGCGTTAACATAAGATTATAGATACATTTTTTACAGAGAGGGTTCCATTTGAAATGGGTCACACTGTATGTTAAAATTCGCAATCGGCGTATGAAAACACATGAAAAACGATATAGAACTTGAACTAATATCTTTAAATTGCGAAAGGGCCGAAATATTTCCACTTTTCACGTTAATTTTTCAGAAAACTGACCTCAGATTCGTATCAGCGACCCAAAAAACTACAGGAACCCATTTTTGGGCCAAAATATTTATTTTCTTATGAATTAGAAATAAAAAAATAATATGCCACCCGGACTGGCCAAAAACGGGTGGTTAAAAAAGGCATGGCTAGCAGCCATTACTTCAGTTGGCTGAATGATCCTGAGGATATAACTAACATGTTACTATAAAAAATATTTGGAGCTAACTGCACTTTCATTTTTCTTTTATTCAGGTCTTTTCCCCCTTTCATAGACTCGACTTTAAAACATGTTGAACACGTATGATTCTATTTTTCAATCCAAAGTGTATTTCTCGAGTATCGCAAAAAATCTTAGTTTTTGCGATTACAACGCTGTCTATCGCGAAACAAAAAAGTTTCAAACAAAGCCTACATATTTTGTAACGTGGAATCCAAATCCAATAAAAAATGGAGATTTCTATTTAAGATTCCAAAATTGTCCCTACCCCATACAAAGGAGATGGGGTTAGAGGGCCAAGTTTGATATCATTGAATAATTTTTTCAAAATATTCAGTACGAATTTTTTTTATCCAAAGTGTATTTTTTGAGATATTTGACCGTCCCGAGACTTTTATCTACCCGGTATGTAATTAGCTATTAGTAAGTAATAACTTTTATTTGGTAACACAAATATTTTAAAGAATAGTTACAATGCGCACTTGGTTTATTGTTTCATTAGTTTTTTCAGATTTCTCTGACATATGTTTCGGCCTTGCGACCATTATCAAAGACTCTTAAAAACTGACCTGAAAGTTGTGGTTCACAGTGTATATCTTACAAATCCTCTACCCACCTAGAGGGGGGTAATAACTTAATTTGCTATTTCTTAAAATTTAACAATACGGGCCGGAACTACGAACTTAATTTTAATTTTATTACTGTGTCTAGTACAGGATTGTTCATAAATTCTGTTTGTGTATGTAACGTTTTTATGGTTTCTTAGGGCCTTCTTAAATTTTAAAATTTCAAGAATGGATTTTTCCTTTGTTTGCATTATGCAAAAGTTTAACACTACTACCGTTAAAACGTGATTTTGCTCAATGCAATGTTCGGCGAAACCAGTTGATTTTTTATTATATAAAATAGACTGTTTGTGTTTTCTTAACCTCACATCTATGCTACGGCCACTCTGACCTATATATACGGCATCACAGTCGTCACACTTTATTTCATATACCCCCGAATTTTTAATATCTTCTGTCTTTTCACCGACAAGCGACCTAAATTATTTCTATTCGTTGATATTGTATTAATACCTAATTTATTAAAATCTATTATATACTGAGTTGCTAACCATATTTGCACAATTTATACTATGCCACTTTTTGTTTTCTATATTTGGTGAGGTAAATGGGGGTATATTAAATAACGTGTGACGACTGTGATACCGTATATATTTATCTACATACACTGCTCAACAGGTAAACCCATTTAGAGAGCAGGACAAATACACAAATTTAGCATTACATAGCAGTATGGAACAGGTACAAAACAAACAAAAAAAAAATACATATAGAGAAAAAATACAAAAAAATACACAATAAAAAATACAAAAAAGTACAAAATGAAATTACCAACCAAGGAAAAATAAAGGTTCAAGTAGGGTTAAATAGTTTTTTAATATCATTGATTGAGCTGTGAAAAATGTCAAACAGTCCACAGTTTTTGTTGTAATTGTTACACATAGTATGGAGAGAATTTTAAAACATTAGAATGTGGGATGCCGAGGTAAAAAGTTTGTGAACTTCTGGAATTCAAATTCGGAACGCGGAAGTTTAATTGACTTAAAATGTCTTGACAGTGTATATTGCTGTGAACAATATTGTATAAAAATACGAGAGAAAAGTATTCGCGTCTGGAAACCAAAGAATTTATAGAAAATCTAGCTAGGAGTTCTTGCTGCGGGAAGCCAATTACCGGGTATACTTCATCCGACTTAAACCAGAGCAATTTTCCAAATCGTTTCTGCACACTCTCCAAGGCGTCAATGTGAATATTGTAATGGGGATTCCAGATGAGAGATGCATATTCTAGTTTAGACCGGACAAAAGTAAAATAGAGGATCTATAGTGTACATATATGTTTGAGAAATCTCTGCTCATTCTGATTATAAAGCCCAGAGTTTTAAAAGATTTGGCTACAACATTGTTTACATGCGGTACAAATGTTAGCTCTTTATCGAAGATTACGCCAAGGTCTACAAGGGTATCAGGTCTCTGAAGCACTGCGCCATCTACATTATAGTCGAAAATAACCGGCCTTGCACTAGTTGTGTAGGTCATAACATTACATTTTGACACGTTTAGATATAAGTTGTTTCGAGTACACCAGTTGCATATGCGTGCTAGACTATCCTGCAGTGTGACGCAGTCCTCCAGAGATGAGACTGTATTAAATATTTTAAGATCGTCAGCGTACAGCAAACAGGATACTTGAATACAATTCACGATATCTTTTACGAAGATATTGAATAACAGGGGTCCAAGAATTGATCCCTGCGGAATACCAGATGTTGCACCGTATTCGACAGACCGAAACCCACCATAAGCAACATATTGCTTCCTGTTTGACAGGTAGGAGTGAAAAAATGAAATGTGTTGAAAAGAGAATCCAAAATCAGACAATTTATTTAGCAATATAGTGTGATCCAGTCTATCGAATGCCTTAGAGAAGTCAGTATATATTACGTCCGTTTGCTTACGCTGGTCAATGGCTCCTGAGATATACTGGGTGATACAAGTTAAATTAGAGGTGGTGGAGCGCCCTTTCATAAAGCCATGTTGATACACCGATAATTGGGCACTAACACTGAAGTAAATAGTATCGTGTAGTAAGATTTCCAAAGTTTTACTAAAATTGCACAGAATAGATATAGGTCTAAAATTGGAGATGTCATTTATATCGCCTTTTTTGAAAACCGGGCACACTTTTGAACGTTTCCAAATATCTGGGAGACAGCAGTTTTTCATACACAAATTGAAAAGTACCGATAGTGGAGCTGCAAAGATACAAGCACAGTCTCTAATCAAAAAAGCGGGAACGCCATCCGGACCAGTAGTTAACTTAGGTTTAAGTTGTTTCAGCGCATTAAGTACAGCAGCCTCACTAAAAGAGATAACGTTGAATGCAAGGTTATTCGACGCCTGAATATATGTAGAGTCAATATTATCAGAGGGCGGTAGAAAAGAGTTACTGAAGAAATCCGCAAACGCATTCAATATGTCGACGGGGTTATCAAAATGTTGTTTGTTGTAAGACATTTGAGCGGAAATATTTGTACCATTCCTTTTCTTATTCACAAATGACCAAAACTTACTAGGTTCCAAAGTAATATGATTTTCAACCTCCCGTACGTAAATTGCATAAGCAATGTCAACATCAACCTTAATCTTAGATCTTAAACGCTTGAACTCATTATGAGCCATAACATCACCATTCCGTTTGTGCATTCGCCAGTATCTCGCTTTCAATTTAATATTCTTTATTACACTACCATTAAACCACGGAGGATACTTTCTCTTATGCGTAAAATTGAATTTAGGGACGCACATATCAAAAATCGCATATAGTCTATCTTAAAACGCCTGACAAGCAGAGACAATATGAGAGTATGGATTAAGAAACGACCAGTCAGTATTGAGAGAAGTAAGTCGTATAGCAATGGGAAATTAGCTTTCCGAAAATTATAGCCATTGTTTGCAGTTACCGGGAAGTTATTCCTAGCATTAGAGCTGAGAACATTGTCTAGCAAGATGTTTAAGGCAGGGTGATAGTTATCCTCTCGAGTTAGAATATCATCTGACTTCACTACTGTACATTTCATATTGCATATTACTAAGTCAAGAAGTTTGTTATCCATATTATACACAAAGTTTTGTTGCAAGATGTTAATCATATTTAAGAAGTTATTTAGAGACAGTGTATAGGTCAGAATGGTCGTAGCATAGATGTGAGGTTAAGAGAACACAAACAGTCTATTTTATATAATAAAAAATCAACTGGTTTCGCCGAACATTGCATTGAGCAAAATCACGTTTTTAACGTTAGTAGTGTTAAACTTTTGCATAATGCAAACAAGGGAAAAGTCCTAGATATGCTTGACATTTTAGAAACCATAAGAACGTTACAAATACACAAACAGAATTTATGAACAATCTTGTACTAGACACAGTAATAAAATTAAAATTAAATTCGTAGTTCCGGCCTGTATTGTTAAATTTTAAGAAATAGCAAATCAAGTTATTATCCTCCTCTAGGTGGGTAGAGAATTTGTAAGATATATACTGTGAACCACCACTTTCAGGTCGGTTTTTAAGACTCTTTGATAATGGTCGCAAGGCCGAAACATATGTCAGAGAAATTCTGAAAAAACTAATGAAACAATAAACCAAGTGCGTATTATAACTATTCTTTTGAATATTTATAATTATTCTATTGAATATGTTTCATCAAGAACCTACCGCAGGTTCCATTCAATTAACAAATATTTTACATTGATTTATTACATTATACTATTCTGTTCTCTCCTATCCTATCCTCTGTTCTGCTATTCTATTCTATTATATTCCAATCTGCAGATACGTACACCTTAATTTTGAACTATTCTTTTGTAGGGATTCCTTTGCCTAGCGTGTTCATTAAAAATGATCAGCGAAATGGACTATGTAATGAAAACGACATTCGATGTTTGCTGGTCTATCAAAACAGCCGGTGTTGAAATTGAAAATAAAATATTACGCCATTGTAAAACTTTAAAGATAGTCTCAGCTACAATATTATTGTTATCCGTTTCATGTCATTTAATTTTTTCACTGCCGTTAGTAGGAGATGAGGAGGATTTCATGCCCCTCAACTTGATTTTGCACTTCTACATAACCTCATGGTGTGCACCTTTGTCCATAATATATTATATAGAGGTCGTTGTATTCGCTTGTTCTATACCGTATGGGATTGCATTTACGTCATATTTCATGTCACATTTGAATTTTCAACTTTATTTATTACACGAACATTTGCTGAGGATATCTGAAGGTTATGAAAACATCAATGGAGATGAACTTATGGACAATGAAGGGTACCAAAATGTTATATATCAAAGATTGAAGTTATGTTGTATACACCACATCAATCTAATAAGGTAAATATTTATGAAGATATTAACAAATTAGCTTAGTCATTCACAAGTTTACTCACAATGATATGTCCATACACCCCATTTGTCAGGGGTCAGGGCTTAACTCTTCTGACAGTGCATACTACAAGGCGTTTAAGTAGAAATAATAAATGATTTTGTAATCACGTTCCCCTCACTACTTTCATGACACTATTATAGGCAAGTGTTGTAGGCCAGTCAGTAGAGTAAAAAAGTGTGAAAAATTGGGGAAGTTTTTAAATTTTTTGACAATATTAGAGGAGGTGAAAAAATAACAAATCCGGTTTTTGCACCCTTTTCCGTTGTTAAATTACTAAAAAACGTAAATTTGTGAAAAAAAATTACGAAATTTATGCAAAACATTTTAATATTGAGGAAGATGAGAATTTTAAAAATGCTAAATTTTATTATTTTTCCATAATATATACTATATGAGTTGATAATATAATGAAAGAAATTCATACACAAATTTCGCTCCGTAAATATTCCACATTAAAATTTGAACTTTTGTGTAAACGAAACCGCGTGAGTGAAAACGCTATGATTTTGCTTTGACGTCATTTTGACGTCATTAATTCGACCAGAATTTGCTAATTTACGTTGTTATTCTTAATCTTGTTATTAATTATTGGTTAATGTGACGGATAATGACATTCCTAACGTATTGATCTATAACCACAGCATTCTTTTTAGATGTTTCAACGTTTTAACAATAATGACGTGACGCTACCGGTTATGATTGACGTCATTTGTTGGGGATAGAGCCATTAAGGTCTTAACTTCTCAGCAGAAATAAATATTTCTTTTCACTCTCAATTTTAAGAAAAACTGAAAAAATACGAGGAAGCACATTTTTCTGTCGTCTATCTATCTGTGATATAAAAAAAAAACATGCAACTTCCTCATTATACATCTTCTATCGGTGTTGCATCCTGCTACGATGACCGGAACATTGCAAATAGTTATTTATTGTACTTTGATATATTTTGTCTATTAAACATTGCGAAATTTATGCAAATGATCAAGAAACCCGGTTGGGCTTCGCAGCTAATTTTCTCTCTCTGTCATGCGAAAGCGAGGGGATTCATATACGGCAAAATGTTACCTCCTGCGCCATCTGGATATTTCTTTTCTTTTATAAAAAAAGCATAATCATTTAACATTGGTAATTACATGCGAAATGAGTTGTTTATCATTTCATCTTTCGTATTTAACTTGTCATCTTATTACGGCATTGCTATTGATGTTTGAATTTTGAGATCTGTCATTCCGGTTATATTTGTGTACTAGACCGAAGTACGTCTTCAAAAACGGAAGTACGACGTCGACGGATACGGTAGTCGCTTAATTTAATCCTGTGACAGTGACATTTATAAATAACGTGAATATAGACACAAATAAACTAGTATAAACATAACCTAAATAAATTTAAAGACATAGTGAAGTTAGGCGCCACTGGATTTTCTAATCTAAAACATTTAAGTTGGATTTTTTGCAAGCATCCCTCCTCCCGGTCGAATAGAAACCGATCGGTACATAACCTCAAAGAGGTTTAGAACAATTTTTAGAGAAAGACGGTTGGCGTCCTGCAAGTACAGGCCGGAACATTATCTACTGAGACCCCGAAGACGTACAAGGTCGGGTGGGGCAACATTTTCGTCTATACTGACCACGGAGAATCGATTACGATCGTTATCGAATCGATCTGATCACTCCCGAGGGCGTTGTTTACTGTTTTATCAACGGCTTGGGGAATTGAAAAACCGAGACAAGTTTCTCCACACGTGTGAATTTCCCATTCATACTTGTGAAAGCTAGGATTTTAATAAAAAATCCGAACTTCCCTTATCAATGCACGTGTTACAAGAAATATAAATATACGCATATGACCAATACTCATGAATGTGGGTCAATTAGAATGATATAAATAGAATTTATTACAAGTAAGAATAATGCTTTAATCTAGTCAACAAGTACAGTGAAAAGTGAGTAGCGCTAATTTTTTCCATTACATATGGAATGTGATATGTGCTGCTGCTTTTCTTGCATAATTCAATGGATATCCCAGCCAGCGAAAAAGATACCCCTACTATGGTAGTACTACTAAAAGTAAAGACAAAATTGAAATTCAAGTAAAGTAATCAATTATTTACCTACGTTTGGAAAATAAGGTTTTTCTCCAACAAGTCCCGTGTTAGATTCCAACTGTGAAATCCAACTTCAGATTTTTTGTTGTATTGTTATGAAAACAATGTTGAAACATTAACCGTACATGATCTCAACAATTTATAGCCTGCAATATATGGTTTTGCCTATGTTAATAAAATGTATTTCACATTAAATCAGGTTTAAAATAAGTTCTACACGATTTTAGAAATTTCCGATCGGTAATATTTTATTCCTTACTACCTATCAGTCTGTATTAATAGGAAAAATAGAAAAAACTTAGTCTGTTAAAATGAATAAGGGTAAAAATCAGCTCTACACGATTTCATAAATTCCTAATCTGTATTTTGTTGCGGTAACAGTAAAGCGATTTTTGTTATATTTTATTCTCTACCAAATTGATGGCGCATTAATATGAGAAATTTTAGTTTGTTAAAATAAAATAAATAAGGATAAAAATGAGCTTTCCTTATTTCATGAATTTCTAATCTATATCAGAAAGTAAAGGTGATCACAAGGTGCAGGGGACTACGATTACTGTAAAGCGCTTTTTGTTATTGTCCTCCAGTTTGGTTTAAGCAAAGGTTATGGTGCTCATCATGAAGTATATAGTCAAAAAGATAAACATGAAACACGATGGATGGTTAGGGGGTGCGGGAAAGCCACATAGAAAATTAGCTTGTAGTATTATACATTGGAAGTGTTGGGGGGGGGGGGATTGTTCATATGGGAGAATAGGTCACATAACCCGCTTGTAGTTTTGCATGATTTTTTTAACCGTAGAAGATTTTTTTCACAATTTTTTTATCTGACGTGGCGAAGATTATGACTATTTAAATAATAAATGGGGGTCTAAACAATTGCAAAATTATTTAAATCAGGTTGCGACATTAATAACTGACATAATCTGAATTTGTAATCTCGTAATGTCCCAGAACTTAATGAAACTATCTAGTATTTAAATAATAAAATTGTGCTTGACTAAAGAAAAATCTAAGAATATGCAAATTTCATACCACATTCAATTAATGCATTGAAATACTTTTCCATATAGTTCCATTTGTAAGTTCCTGTCATCCAAAAAACTTTGTAGCGCAGCGCCGTATACCCCTTAACATAATAAAAACTATTTGTGTACAAAATTAAAGCCATTTATATGTTCTAGCAATTGACTTTTACAGAACTGAAATATCTCTAGTAGTTTCCGCAACATTTCACTTTGGGAGTTTTTATTGGTACACCCTGTATATACAACGATTTTTTTTTCAGGCTAAAGAGTATATATATGGCGAAAGTAAAATACATGATGCTTGCTCTTCCAGTAGGTGCAGTGGGACCTATCATCGTTGCTTATTTCATTAAATATGTGAGTTGATGTTCTTTTTATAATATGAAATATATTGAAGTGGAAAAAATTGAAATATTATAAGAATAAAAATAAAATGTTGAGAAGAAAAGTTGCAATTTGTAACAATAAAATAACAATAAAAATTGTACATTATACAACAATTGCATGAGGTTCATAAACTACAAAAATTGGTTAAAATACAAAGCTAGTAGCTTTTCTCTCGCTAATTCTAAATTTAATCATTTTACCACTCTCATTAAAGTCATTATTAAGTTTATCCTTCAGAAACACAGACCAAAAACGCGTCTAAAGGTGCTATATCGGGGATATTTGGTAACCAACGAATGGGTTTACTGTTACCAATTCAAACGTCAGATTGGTCATTTAACTGCTCCTGAACATCCAAAGCACTGTGGGGGGCGCTACGTCCTGTTGTCAAATTATTTAATATCAGTTCTCAATGAAAAAGTGTTGTTCTAAAAGCCCTGCTAGCTCTAGAAGACTAATTTGCAGATATGATCCCTATAATTTTGTCTTGTAAAATACATCCCGAATTTTAGCTTACTATTTACTAGATTTTTTAAACTTTGAACTGCTTTTGTTCTTGCATGAACCTCTATTTTTCCCCCGGTGGAACTCGCTGGAATCTATATATGTTATTCCTCTTGAATTTCATTACATTTGAATTTGTCTATCAAAAAATTATTGAAATGTTTAACGGCACTTTCCTCGGAAACGGTTGGAGTTATCAAGTTCTATCAAGTATACCTTTTATACGTGGAAATTACGCCCTCATCAGATTTTCTTGCTCAGAAGTACCAAAACGTTTCGTCAAAAAAAATGAAAAATTCATCATCAGATATCAGGTCTTGCGGCGCCCTCTATGGTTTAACGTGATGTAATACATAAATTATTGTTTCTTAGAATAAAAAAGTTCCTCGAGTAAATTTGGCGGAGATCAGTCAAGAGGCTGTTGAGTTATTGTAAAAAAACGAAAAAATAATTTGAACTTTGACACCCGTATCTTTTTTCACAGCAACATTTTACTAATGCATATAGGGTTATATCCTTATAATTTGGCCCAAAGGATCAACCCCTGGACTATGGCCTATTATTGATGGTCCACTCTGTATATTCTTATAAATCTTTTCTGGAAAATAAGGCGAGTTGACACTGCTACTGACAGCTGGCAACTGTTAAATGCTGCTTTTGTCATCAGATTTGAAATTCGACCCGAAAAACCCCCGTTGAATGCTAGTGAAGCCGCATTGATAAGACCATGGCTCCATATTATTAGTGAAAAAATCCCGAAAAATCGACATTTTCCGACCTCGTGGCCATGAGGAGCTGAAGAGGAATGATATACATCGATTCCAGCGAGAGCCATTTCTCATAGGAAATGTGCGGGCCCTTTAAAATTGGGATCAATTAATAAATCATTTATATATTTGTCCAAAACCGAGTTTGATGCTGATGCAAAGGGTAGGAAGTTAACAAAGTAGTTATCAGTTTTATTAACATCATTTAAGTGGTCTGGAATATTACTATTTTTGCAAGCAGGACTGATTATTTGCTTTTAATATTTTCCAATAATGTTTGACATTTACATTTTTAGTATTAAAATTACAATATGGTTTCTTCTCCCTAAGTGCATATCGTGAATATCGTTTTGTGCACTTTGATGGTATTAGTGGAGCATGACGGTTAAATAGTTGTATTAAATTGTCCACAAGAAAATTAAGTAAGTAAGTCTATATCATCGAAATCAAAAATTCTGTAAAAAGGAATAGGTGCAAGATACAAACTTATTTGGGGGATTGCTGAATCCAGTGGTGAAATATTTATTTCAGGAAATGAATAATAATCTAAGAATATTTTCTACTTCTGAAATAATTATTTCCAAATAATTAGGTCAGATAAAAGTCAGTTAAAAGTATATAAAATATAGGCCCAACAATTTCGTTTCTGAAAATTCCACACCAAACGCTAACAGTTTTTTCTGATTTTTTAAATTTGTTTTACCAATGTTTTCCTGTTGTGCTTGTTTTCTCACGACTTTAGATTTTTCCTATTAAAAACTTCTGCCATAGAAAAGGACGATTCATCAGTCCATAATATTTTAGTAAAAAAATCGGGACCTTCAGTTAGTTAGTGCTATTTAATTTATCAATCTTACTGATAATGGCAGAAAATCGGAGAATAGTTCTTACAATTGAAGAAAAAGCTGAAATTATCCGCTTATTTGGTGATAATGAAAGATCTACGCGTCAGGTTGCTCGAATATTTAATCAACGCCATCGTGATCGTGCACCAATTTAGCACAAAACCGTTGGTGGCATCATCAAACTATTTTCAAGAACCGAAGCCATTTTCAAGACAAGACCAAGAAAGTACAATTTAAATCCAGACGACGAACGCATTTTAACAGAATTTCGGAACAATCCAAATGGTAGGACAACTTTTTTTTTTCAAATGTAAATCTGTCTCTATTTGAATATGTAATGAGTAGCCTAAATAAAACAGATATCACTTTTAATTTATTTTTTACTTTAAGGCTGTAGTTATTGCTATAATAAATGATGGATGGTTAATGAGAAAAATTGCACTGCGTTATAACATTAACAAAAATTTAGTGTGTAACATTTTAAGAAAGTGGAGAATAAACGGTACGATTAGTAGAAATCCTGGATCAAAGGACAAATGATATCCTACTTAACAAGAAACTAACTATTAGTATTTCGTTATTGCACCATTTCTATTTATAACTTTTATAAGTCTGTTTGGCATAGAATTAAATAACCTTATACAATAATCATTAGTAATAATATTTTCCCATGCATTATTTACTATTTCCAGTAATTCTTCGGCATTCCGTGGCCTCACATTTCGTTTTTGGATACTTCATATGAGTAGTCCCCATACTTCTTCCACAGGGTTAAGATCTGGACTATGACTGGGCCAGTTAAGAACATTGATGTTGTTATCTTGAAACCAGTTGGTTACGGTACGAGCAGTATGAACGGAACAATTGTCTTGTTGAAATATGAACTCATTATTAGGAAATAGTTGTGGGAGAAGGGAGCATAATATTGTCTAAAATCCTAATATACGTTTCACTATTAAATCGTTCCTCAATATGCCACAAAACACCAGGACCACGTGCCGATATCCAAGCCCACATATTGACGGAAAATCTACCACTTTTATCATTGTTAGATATATATTTCTCATCGAATTGAGTATTAGGAGGGCGGTAAACATGAATACGACCGCTGTGTGTTGACTGGAAAGTCTTTTCGTTTGTAAAGATTACACTGTTCCAAAAATTTACATCATGCGTTAAAAATTCAAGCGCATATCCTACTCGAGCTTCTTTATGTTCAGCTTTAAGTAAGTATTTCTAAATATTGTCTGAAAGTTATTATAGAATATTTGTAGAATGCCACATTCTACGAATATTCTTTCCTATTATTTGGGTTTTCTACCACATGTATTATTATCCTTTTCAAAACAAATCACCAAATCTACAAAATAATAGAATTATTGGAAAAAGCCTCTGCGCAAGTGACGTTTACGCCAAAGGAAAAGTCAGAGGTTATGTTTTGCAAATAATATAAATCGGAATAAACACAGAAATAATGTATTTTGCTGACGTTTCGAAAAGTAATCTCTTTCCGTTTTAAAAGATTTTTTTGGAAGAACTCTTATTTTGTTGTGTATGTCAAATACACAGCTTTGAGATTCTGTTTATGTTATTTCCATAGATACTTACTACTTACACAGAACATAGAACTGATGATATTTTCTTTTAGATAATGTTGAGTTTGTTAAGTTCTTCTTTTAACATTGGTAGCCAGGTTGTACAAATATCTACAGAACAATTCGATACGCACTTATCTTCATTTAATAAGATTATTGCTGATTCTTTAATTTTTCTTTTTTTGGTATCTGTTTCTTTTGTTAAAATTTTTGCCGAGTCCCAGTTTATTCATGTCCAAGCATGTTCACAAATCTTTGATTTCTGAATTTCATTCTTTCTAATGTAATTCTTGTGCTCATCCAACCTCACACTGAAAGGTCTGGATGACTCACCCACATAACATTTATCACATTCGCACGGGATATTGTAAATACAGTTTTTTGAATTCTGCTCCCTGTTTATCGGTTTTGTTTTTGCTAAAATAGATCTTAAAGTGTTCCCCGTTTGAAACATCGTCCTAACTTCCAATTTGTCACCTATACGGCGTAGCGTTTCCGATAGTCCGTATACATAAGGAATTATTGCTGTATAATGACGTTCAGGTTTTTGTCATACCTGATTGTCCCTATTTTCAACATTTATGAAAACTCTGTCAACAAAGGCTTCAGGATATTGATTTTGTACTAGAACCTCTTTGATAAATTTTTTCTCGTTATTTAATATTTCATTATTAGATGAAATTATTTTGGCCCTATCGTATAAACATTTTACAACACCCCTTTTAACATTTATTGACTGATTTGAGTTAAAATTTAGATATCTATTAGTATATGTTGGTTTTCTATAAACGCTTTTTTCAATTGTATTATTTACTCTTCTAATTAAAACATCTAAAAACGGTAGTTCATTCCTACTTTCTACTTCTAATGTGAATTTAATAGACGGTTCCTTACTATTTATATTTTCCAAAAAACTATCTAGTAAATCGACACCATCAGGCCAAATTGCAAAGATGTCGTCAGCATATCTCCACCAGACAACCGGTTTGTTTATACAATTTTGAACATGTGTGTTCCCAAAGTTCTCCATAAATATGTTGCTTAAAATTGGTGATAATGCAGACCCCATAGCCATACCAAAATCCTGCTGATAGAACTCATTGTCCAATTGAAAATAGGTTGTTTTTATACACAGTATTAAGAGTTCCATTATGCTATTTCATTATGCTATTTACATTTAATTTAGTTCTAGTTTCCAAATTATTATCATTTAACAATCTGTCTTTAACTATTTTTAAGGTTTCATCTACCGGAACATTGGTAAAAAGACTATAACTACATCAAAACTAACCATCAGGTGTGATTAATGAATATCGTTTTCATAAATTTTTTTCTACAAAATGTTTTACTATTTTTAATATATATGAATCGGTATTTCCAGATAATGGATCAATAATTTTAAGTAAAAATTTTGCCAAATTATGTCATGGTGAATTAATAGAACTAACAATTGGTCTTAAAGGAATATTTTGTTTATGTGTCTTTGGTAAGCCATAAAAAATGAGGAGGCTTACTATGCTGTGGTGTAAGTTTTCTTCGTTCAAAATCATTAAATTCATATTTGTATTTAAACAAAGTTCTGTAAATTTTGCTCTCTATTGATTTTGTTGGAGCTTTGTTTAGTTTTGAGTAGGGTTCCTCATTTACAAGAGTCATTATTTTTGTGTTATATATATCTTTATCTATAATGACTGTGGCATTACCTTTGTCTGCTGGCAATATTTTTATACTTTCATCGCGTTTTAAAGAATTTATCGATAACTTTTCTTCTGGAGTTAAATTATCTTTAATTTTGTATTGCTTCTCTAAAGCAATTTTTGCCCGTATGCGATATTCATTACCATTATCTGTTGGTAAATTTTGAGCAGTTTTTTCTATTGCCGCTACTAAGTATTTCTGTGCTGCTGCATGACAGTGTAGCTCCGATTCTCTTACTCGCCGGCGACCAATACTACTCGATCCAGGAAAATTCGTTTCTTCAGCAGCAACTGACTAAAATGGATTTACTTCTAAAGCATTTACCAATTGCAAATCTTGTTGTTGAGTTGATATCCTCATCGAAGCTTTAGCAATAACTCCAGATTTAACTAAATCGCTTATATGAGGCATATTAGTTTTTTGCACACTTGCAATAAATTATAACAACTAACTGACAATGTCACAAAAATTAAAGTTTGATGTACACAACTAGATTTTACCAAAATACCGTTATAAGACTTGTCCTATTTTTTTTCTCACGACCGTACAAGGGGAGTTGCGAGAGCACTAAATTTAACCAAAAATAAAATATGGAGGGGGAATAGGGCATTTAAACCAAAATTTTTGCATACTCTGTTAGGTGATTTTGAACGGCGGTTTGATTTTTGTCTATGGTTGCAAGGTAACTATCTTAACGACAAATTTATTTTAAAGAACATACTGTTTAGTGACGAGGCAACATTTACGACAAATGGTTTGGTATCTAGTCAAGATTGTAGATATTGGGCAGTCGAAGATCCCAACTTTGTAATTAACTGTAAAAACAAATACATTGAAAAAGTTAACATGTGGTGTGGCATATTAAACGAACAAATTGTTGGTCTCTTTGTCCTGGATAACCTCAACGCAGAAAATTTTCTAATTTTTTATAAAATGATTTACACGATTTTTATGGAAATGCCTTTAGCACAGAGAGAAAATGTATACTTTCAGTTAGATGGCGCCCCCGCGCACAATTCTCTGATAGTTAGAAATTGTTTAAATACAAATTTCCCTATGAAGTGGATAGGATAAATAACCCTTTAGAACCGTGGCCCCCTAGATCGCCTGATATTACCCCTTGAGACATTTTTCTATGGGGGTACTTGAAAAATATAGTGTATGCTACTCGGCCGCGTAACAGATAAGAGCTTTGCCTTAGGATTAGGCAAGCGTGTCAAGAAATTACTCTCCAAACTTTAAGAAAAGTGATTGAGCGGTTAAGAAGGGTTGTTGAAAAGCGTATTTTGTTGGAAGGTGGTTATGTTGAAGAGACCAGAATTTAAGTTGTTTTTAGTTTTTTAGAAATTAATAAATTTTTCATTTCTGCCACAATTCGTTTTTGAGATCATTGAAAATACGGATTAAGAGGTTCTTGGACATGCTGAATCCAAATATCTAAAATAAGCCCTAATATCCTTTTGCCAAAAAAGCTACCATATTTTGCCCCCTAAAACCGCACGCCAATGAAAAATGAAAATGTTTACTATGCCAAATAATTCATTTTTCCGGCATACAATTACAACCCAAATTTGAAGAAAATCGCATTATTAATAACTGCGATATTAGGGTGGATTTATGAAAAGCGGGACACACTGTATATGCAAAAATAATGATGATAAGGGGTGGGTAATTTATAACGAATAACCCTGCACTATCAGCCGTAGAAATATCGGGAGACAATTTTGAACCACTTTGTATATAGTCTTACTTAGAGAGAGTACATATACAAATATACAGGGTTACGGGTAATTCGATACATTCCTTTGGAGATGTGATGGGGCATGAGCTAAGGAGTAAATCTAGCCCTAACATACATTATGCAAAACTCAATAGTTTTTGAGATATTTCAATTTTCTTGTTTTTCTCAAAAAAGTAGATCTTAATGTCTTAAAAGTTAGTTTCCGAAAAATCTACTTGACATTTCTTCATTTTTTTTACTGGATTACTTGTCCAATATTATAGATATGCGTTTGGAATGAAAAATAACCGGAAACATTTTGATCATGTGAACATTTAAAATAAAAACTTGTAAATTTTTTTTTTTAAATGAGTTATGAAATTTACCTATTAGGTTTTTTCAAAAAAATATTAATGTAGCACGCGTACAAATTATTATAAAAACTTCCTTATTTCAATAGCTATCTAACTAGGTAGAAATGTTTAATGTACCCTTGACAGTTCTAATAAAAAATTAGTAAAGATATTACTGGTGGCGGAATTTATTAAACGACTAATCGTTCATTTTCATTTAAGTCAGTCAGTCCTAGACTTTGACGTTTGTGCATATATGTCATTAACTAACATTCTTATCTCCGTGTCCCTTAAGTTTATTGGTCTTGTTAAATTAGTTATCGAAGATTTTGATTTTGCTCGTAGTTGTTGTTTTGTTGTTATTGTATTTTCTGTGCCATGACCGCGTATGCCAACGCAGAATACGCTGATATCTTGTTTGTCTATGGATACTGTGGCGGCAACGCTGCTGAAGCTCGCCAAGAATATCGTCTTTGGTACCCTAACCGCCGCTTACCAAATGCACGTGTATTCAGTACGGCATATCGAAATATCGCTGAAACTGGCTCCGTGAAATGTAGAAGAAGTGACGCTGGTGCTCCTTCCGTTTATGAACCAGATGATGAGGAAGAAATATTGAGGTATTTTGAGGAAGACCCAACTATTTCAACTAATAAAGTCGCAAGACTAATCGGAGCCGTCACAATGGAAAGTTTGGTCTACGATACGTAGAGTTGGATGTCATCCTTACCACTATACCCCTGTCCAAGGCTTGGAGGAAGGTGATCCTGGAAGGAGAGTGGAATTCTGCCGCTTTATGTTAAATTCAGAAGCAGAAAGTGCAAATTTTTTAACAAGTATTTTATGGGCGGACGAGTCGAAATTTAATCGCGAGGATATAACAAATTTCCACAACCTACATTATTGGGCAGAGGAAAATCCCAAGTTAACACGTGAAACTAGTTTCCAAATGAAGTTTTCTATTAATGTGTGGATGGGAGTCATTGGCCACTATTGAATAGGGCCACACTTTCTTCCTCAAAATTTAAACGTGGAAATCTATGAAATTTTTTTAAGAAATGATCTGGCGGTGATTTTAGAAGATGTTCCTCTCGCCGTGAGACAGCGAATTATGTTTCAGAACGACGGTTGTCCAGCACATTATCGGCTGACAGTACGACAGTTACTTGATCAACGTTTCCCTAACCGTTGGATTGGAAGAGCGGGCCCAATACCTTGGCCAGCGCGAAACCTTGACTTAACATCCCTTGATTGTTACATATGAAGATGGTCTATGCCACACCAGTCAATACTATAGAAAACCTTAGACAAAGGATAGTCGATTCTGCCCAACACATAAGGCATAATCTGACAACCAGAATAACAAGGACGGAAATAAGAAGACGCTGCCGTGTCTGTATACGGAATAGGGGCTCCCATTTTGAGCAAAACATATAAAAAATAAAGTACAACTTTGAAATTAATGTAGAATTAAACTCTACTTTTAAAATGTTTTTTACTGTTTATCTAAAAATAAAATTCGTACTACTTGTGTTATTTTTACTAGTATTTTCTTAGAACTATTAAGGTTACATTGAACATTTGTACCTTGTTAGATAGCTATTGAAATAAGGCAGTTTTTATAATAATTTATACGCGTATTACGTTAATATTTTTTTGAAAAAACCTAATAGGTAAATTTCATAGCTGATTTAAAAAAAAAACTTTTTAAAGTTTTTATTTCAGATGTTCACATGATCGAAATGTTTCCAGATATTTTTCATTCCAAACGGATGTCTATAATATTGGAAAAGTAATCCAGTAAAAAAAAATTTTAAAATGTCAAATAGATTTTTCGAAAATTAACTTTTAGCACATTAAGATCTACTTTTTGAGAAAAACAAAAAAAATTAAATATCTCAAAAACTATTGAGTTTTTTTGCATAATATATGTTAGGGCTAAATTTACTTCTTAGATCATGCCCCATCACATCTCCAAAGGAATGTATCGAATTACCAGTAACCCTGTATGTTTCAGTGGCAAATTATTAGATTAGCCACAGCCTGCTAGACTAAACAACGACTCCAAAGCAGCAAACGGCACAATTTTACACTTTTAAGATTTAATAAATACCTATCCAAAATAATCATTCCACCACCTGTATCTGTTATTGAACATTTTTAGGAAATCAGCCCAGCGAGCAACTTTCGGATGATTTGGTTAATGCCACTATTTATGGCCGCAGTATTGCCTTTATGTATTTTAGGACAACAGGTACAAGATAACGTACGTATTATCATTATTATAGTAATAAGGTATTAGCCACATTTAGTTATACAGTCCTAATCTGTTGCCGAGCATAGGAATGTTAGTGGAACGTGTAATGAGGAAGTTGCATGATTTTTTTTAACGCCTTATTTAGATTTACGTCTCGGCGGAGTTTAGCATCATATTTCACCATTCAACCAGGACACATACATATGCAACGACCATTCCCTAGGACATTGTCATCTGCCGCAGCTGAAGCTCGAAGTCAATAGTGGTACAGCAGCTATCCGTGTTGCCTCTCACACAACCTCGTCTAGTCCACTGCTACCAACTCGGTAGCACATGAAAAACACCACTAAACATCCATACCATAGCCAGGATTCAAATCCGGGACTCCTTGGTTGCCTAACACATAAGCGTTGAGCCACTGAGCCAGTAAATGAAAATCGATAAAACATCAAATCAGTTATAAACGTGTAAAATTTAGGATTTTTCAAATTTTAATAAAGCGAAAAATATATATTTTCTTCGGGGACAAATTTGAATTTTGCGATTCAGCGCTTATTTGGCGAAAAATAGCTCTTCCTTTTGATCTAGCATAATTTTTCTAAATTGTTCGAACATGTCTTTCTTGTATTTGCTTTTCGGCAGCCATGTTTCTTGTTTCCATCCAAAAAGTTCTTAAAACAGCACTAACAAATCTTATTTAAAGTCTATAGCAGGTATAAGTCAAATATTTGTACACAATCTAGAATAGAATTTTCTAGAAATTTTCTCAAAATGTCCTAAATAGGTCGTATTTAGTGTCTATACCTCTTTCCAGTTGACAAAACTTCGCTAACTTCACTAATTTCTAAACATAATTTTATGGAAATTTCCTCAAAATGTCACAATAGGTGTTATTTAATGTCTATATCACTTTCCAGTTGTCAGAACTCAGCTAACTGCACTAACTTCCAAAAGAATATTCTGGAAATTTTCTCGGAACGTCACAAAAAGGTCGGTCGCCGGCGAGTAAGAGAATCGGGGCTACGCTGTCATGCAGCAGCACAGAAATACTTACTTAAAGCTGAACATAAAGAAGCTCAAGTAGGATTTGCGCTTGAATTTTTAGCGCATGATGTCAACACACAGCGGTCGTATTCGTGTTTACCGCGATATTAACTGCCATTTAAAAAAAAATGCCGTGTTCCGATACAGGTAAAAAAAATATACAGGGTGCCATTTAAAATAACAGAGTAGATGTCACTTCCGTTGAAACCGGAAGTGGTGGGAACAAATGTTTGTACTTAAAAAAGGACAATCACGCATTATATAAGTGTACCAAATTTCAAAATAATATATTTTTAAATAAACATACTACGGGGTGTTACATGTCTCCTGTGTCACCCGGTATATCTAACAATGATAAAAGTTGTAGATTTTCCGTCAATATGTGGGCTTGGATATCGGCACGTGATCCTGGTGTATTGTGGCATATTGAGGAAAGATTTAATAGTGAAACGTATATTAGGATTTTAGATAATATTATGCTCCATTCTGTGTCACAATTATTTTCTATCATATTTCATATATATAATAGAAGTTATAAATAGAAATGGTGCAATAACGAAATATTAATAGTTAGTTTCTTATTAAGTAGGATATCCTTTGTCCTTTGATCCAGGATTTCTACTAATCGTACCGTTTATTCTCCACTTTTTTAAAATGTTACACACCAAATTTTTGTTAATGTTATAACGCAGTGCAATTTGCCTCATTACCCATCCATCACTTACTTTATTATTATTATTAGCCGTTACTCGAGTCCGAGTATAAAAATGTTACAGTCGATAAATTGTGTACAATAAAAAACAAGTAAAAGGTGTAGTCTATTGTAATTCCCATTCATCTACGGTGCACACGACTATGGCTATAGAGGCCAATTCGGGAGAGCACATGTCGACCGCAGTCAGGACAAACATAGACCTGGTTAGGTCTTGGATTCGGCCTTCTTGCAGCAACATTTCATTGATAGCTGGCCACAACCCCTCGCCATTCGGTTCTGTCCGCTGCAAGTTATTCCCATTGCTCGTCTGCAATACCGCAGGATTTTAGATTTTCATGGAGAGCGTCTTTGAGCCTCTTTCGTTGACCGTCACGCCTTCTTCTATCGCTTAGCAATTCACCATAAAATGTACATTTAGGAAGGCGGTTATCATGCATGCGATGAACGTGACCTGCCCATCTTAGGCGTGCTCTTGAAATAAGCACCTCAATTGGAAGGCTGTTTGCTCTCCTGAGTACTTCCACGTTTGATATGTGATGGAACCAACGGATTTTCATCATACTTCTGAGGTGTCTTTGCTGAAAACGTTCTAATTCTTTCACATGACGACGGTAAGTGACCCAGCTTTCACATCCATATAGCAGTGTTGGAATGACAACTGCTCTGTAGACAGCCATTTTCGTTGACAAAGCAAGGTCGTGGTTGTCAAATACTCTCTCTCTAAGTCCCCAGAGTGCTCTAGATGCAGCGCCAATTCTATTGCGAATCTCGCTGTCCATATTTATTTATTATATTAACAACGTTGCCTAAGTAATTGAACTGATCCACTACTTCAAGAGAATTTCCGTTAAGTGTAATGTCTATTTGGTTCACTTGATGAGAAGTTGACATAATCTTAGTCTTTCCAATGTTGATTTTAAGTCCCAAGGAATCATAGCTCTGGGCATACACATCTAAAAGTTCTTGAAGCTCTTCCGGCGTAGAGGCTAAAAGTGCACAGTCATCCGCATACTGGAGATCACAAATGAATCGTGTGCGTGTCTTCGTGAAAGCTCTAAAGCGCCCTATGTTAAAGAGACCGCCATCAAAACGGTATCTGAGACCTATTCCTCTGACTGTCAGTTTGTTGTCAACAGTAATTGTTAGAGCAGTGGTAAACAAATTAAAGAGTAGGGGTGCCAGGACACATCCCTGCCTAACTCCAGTGAGGATTTGGAAAGGTTCGGTTGCCTCATTATTATACATAACCTGGGCGTTGTTGTTTGTATGTAGACTGCGACATACTTCCACAAATTTTCTAGGGATACCTAAGTGGAACATAATTTTCCAGAGCACTTCCCTGTCCACCGAGTCAAACGCCTTTCTTTGAATCAATGAAGGCCATGTGAATTTCTCCTTGATGTTCGAGTGCTTTTTCTTGAAGCTGTTTAAGTGTGAAGATTAAATCCGATGTGCCTCGGTTTGGTCTAAAGCCACTCTGTGTTTTAGGAAGTAACTTTTCCATAACAGGTGTTAGCCTATTTGCCATCGCTTTAGTGAGTACCTTCCCTCCAACAGCCAGGAGAGCTATACCCCTGTAATTTCCACAGTCCGCAGCGCTCCCTTTGTTTTTGAAGAGGTTGATTAAAAGTGTATCACGAAACTCCTGCGGAGCTTGACCACTTTTCCACACGACATCAAACAGTTTTTTGAGGTAGGGTATGAGCTCTGACGACACAGCTTTAAAGATCTCAGCTGGGAGTGAGTCGGCGCCGGGAGATTTGTTATTTTTTAGCTGCCCAATGGCGATTAAGATCTCTTCCGTTGTTAGTGGTTTATCTAAGTCTTCGAAGGTGTCATATTGAGGGATAAGATTTATAATATCGTGATCGGCTTGACTTTGCTGGTTAAGAATGTTAGAGTAGTGTTCTTTCCATCGGGCTCTTATTTCCTGGTCTTCTTTGAGGAGATTTCCATTTAAATCTTTAATAGGGCACATATTTTTCCGACTGGGGCCGTACACTGCTTTTACTCCTTGAAAGAAATTCCTGTAGTCGTGTGAATCGGCGTACCCTTGAATTTCTCTGGCCTTGCTTGCCCACCACTCGTTCTTTGTTCTTCTGATTTCGCGTTGCGTTTCATACTTAGATTGGGTAAAAGCTTCTGCTTTTGACGAGTCGTTGGGTTGGTTGATAGCGTTTTGGAAGGCAGTATGTTTGCGGTCAAGAAGTTCTTGTATAAAAGCTTCATTATCGTTGAACCAGTCCTCCTGTTTTTTACTTGCTGCAGTGCCAAGAATTTCCTCACTCGCACTTTTTAAACTGTCTTTAATTTGTGTCCAGGTAGCAGCGACATCTACAGAATTGGTTTCTTCTAGTGCACTCAAATTCTCTTGAACTTTTTGCTTTAGCTGTTCGACGGTTTGTTGGTCACGCAATTTACTAATACAGAGACGGAGTCTACGTTTTACTTGAGTTCTTCGGTGTTTGGGTCTCATAACAATTTTCATTTTAGAGACAACAGGACGATGATCGGTCCAACATTCGCTATCAATGCGCGCCTTTGTTATTTGGACGTCCTTGAGATGCTTCCTACGTACGATAACATAGTCCAGTAGATGCCAGTGACCTGATCTGGGGTGACGCCAGGTGCCTTTAAATATATCCTTTTGTCGGAAAATGGTGTTTGTTATAACTAGATCATGTTCGGCGCATTTAGTTAGGAGTAGTTGACCGTTAGAGTTCATGTTGCCCAAACCGTTCTTGCCTATGATGCCTGGCCAGGTGTCTGCATCTCTCCCTACTCTAGCGTTAAAATCGCCAAGAATAACGAGTCGTTCCGTTTTAGGTATTCTACAGAGGGTTTCTTCCAGCTGTTGATAGAAGCTTTCCTTGGTTTCGTGACTTGCATCCAGAGTGGGAGCGTAGGCGCTTATTAGATTTACCGCATTGCCATCTGATAGCTCATAGCGTAGCAGCATTAGACGCTCGGATAGGCCTTGTGGTACTTGTGTTAAGTTGGATACAAGTTGATTCCGAACGGCAAATCCTACTCCATGTTGTCTTCTTGAATTGGTGGGAAGACCTTTCCAATAGAAGGTGTAGTACTTTTCTGTGAGAGAGCCTTCTTCCAAAAATCGAGTTTCGCTGAGAGCTGCAACGTCAACATTGAGTCGATGAAGTTCTCTATCTATTAGAGCAGTTCTTCTTTCAGGCCGATCGGTGCGAGTGCTGTCGTTCAAAGTACGAACATTCCAAGCGCCGTAGATGAAAGAATTAGTTTTCTTGGATTTAACTTGTCGGTATTTTTTCGACATTCGATGAGGTGTCCCTGTGGGCACCCTCCCCCGGAGATCCGATCGGGAGGGTATTTTACCTCCGAATGATTTTGTCCCACTTGAACGCTCCATAATTTTTTTTAAAGCCTTAATCGACTGAAAACGAAGCTGCATTTGAAGTTTTAGCTGGAGCAGGTATGCAACTGACCAGCTCGGTTGCGGAAGGCGAGTGGTGTGGTCCCACGGTACAGAAGGAGACTGCGACGATGGGGTAACCAAACGATTCCAAAAGCAACCTTTGTGTGCGGTGGGTTATTTTTACCGCACTCTTCGTGAGAAGGTGGATGTGCTCATGGCAAAAGGTAAGGGTTATTCCGCCCTTACTCGGTCGTTAGAGCCTCGTTAGTGAAAACAGGGTGCACCAAGTTCAAATTGAACTCATCGCGAAGGTGAGGCTAACAATTGAGTAGGAGAAGCTATAACTTGCGCTTCACTACCCCATTACACCCCACCCCATCATTTGCTATAGCAATAACTACAGCATTAAAATAAAAACTAAATTAAAAGTGATATGTGTTTTATTTCAGCTACTTATTACATATTCAAATAGAGACAGATTTACATTAGAAAAAAAAGTTGTCCTATTTTTTTCTGTTCACGACAGTACATAACTATTTATTATTTTCAAAAATTAGTTTTTAAACAAATAAAAAAATATTATTCATTGTACATAATATATACATATGTATATGATAACTGTGGTTGAAAAAACCTAGGAATTTTTAGTTTACCGTTCATAAAATATCGAGATTTATTTGGCTAAAAAAAATTAAATAAAACAGCATCTCACAAAATGTATTTATTTTAAAAAGGACCGCTGGTGCAAACCGCTAGTAGACCGGGACTGTTGTCGACGTCACAACCTGGCTGGAACATATGGCCTTGGCGGAATAAATCACTATAAATAAGCACTCATTTGTAGTTAACAATCCTTGGGTCTTCATATTCAAACTAATTATTAGTAATTGATTTTTTAGGCAAACTGATTGTTTCATTTGATTTTAGTTTATGAAAGTTTTTGTTACCACAAGCCAGTGTCCATGGGTTTACTGGAATAAGAAAAATAGACAAATTCTGCTATTGCTACAAACTAATTCAATAGAACCAGTACAGCTTCAAACTTACGGTGGAATTGTCGGGAACTTACGTTTGTTGTTGTCGGTAAGTTGGTTTATATGCAACTAGAATAGAAAATAGTTTGGCGTCTGATAAGCCGAATAATAGTCGAGTTCATCCATTATCAGCACACAACAAATGCAACAAAAACTTTACGACATAATTATTTCGCTGTGGGACAAGCGGCATGCTCTTATTAAACAAGCCAACGCGCATTAAAAACCTATAAAGATAAGCGAGTCAATTTGCGAATAGATAGTACAGAGAGTACCGGTATTTTAACAAGATCGTAAAGTCTTTGTTGCGTTTTTTGAGTGCCAATAACAGATGAACTCTGATTCATATCCGCAGAGAGCGGACATAGAAGCAGACTAAAACTCAATGAGGGGAATAAATTGCGCGTATCTTTGTCGACAAATTATCAGTCAATATGTGAATTAGTAAAGGCAAGTAACGTGGTGAATGTGTTTCATCGAAATGTACAGTGCCTTTCCAATAAGGTTGATCAAATAAATATATTCCTCAATAAATTTAACTTTAATATCTTATGCTTATGAGAACATTGGTTAAATGAAAATAATATAAAATCAATAAATATAATTGGTTATTCGCTTACTAATTACTTTTGTAGAACCACCCGTAAACACGGTGGAGTGGCCTTATTTGTAAAAAATAACATAAATTATAAACCTTTAAATTTAAATAGTTTTAAGAGCGAATTTAACTCTGAATTTTGTGGCATTGAGTTGCCTTGTATAAAAACAGTAGTTATAACTACTTACAGGTTGTGTGTTGGTGATATAAACGTGTTCTTTCAAAATTTAGAACTTTTATTGGGTAAATATGTAACATATGGGATGAAAATAATCTTATTAAGGGATTTTAACATTAATTTTAAAACCATGTCTGATAACCTTACAGATTTTATTTGTTTAACCAGTTCTTTTGAACTTGCAGCTACTATATAAGAATCTACCAGAATAACACCTCAAAGTTGGAGTGCTTGACCCCTGCATGTCTGACCATCTAGCTCAATATATTATCATAAATACAAAGGTTGATAAAAAAAACCGCTTCAGGTTATTAGGAGACATATTAGTAAAACTGGTATTGATGCATTACGTATCTCCCTGTCGGAGGTTGACTGGAGTGTATTTAATAATAAGGAAAAAGATGTAAATTTTCGAGCAAAATTGCTTGTCAGTACCTACCAATCATTGGTGTATAAGCACTTTCCCTTAAAAAAATCGTTTTCAAGAACTGGTAAAGCACCAGTTAGATGGTACAATGTCTACTTAAAAAATTTCAGAGACAAACTCTCCACTCTAAAGTTGATAAGTAATGTTACTAAAGCTCATGAATACTTACACACATACAATACAAAGGAGGGAAATTACGGACCAATCTCCATTATCTCGATATTTGCGAAGATTGTTGAAACGATATTAAAACTTAGGCCTACCAGGTACATCGAATCTAATCAAATTTTAAATAATTCTCAATTCGGATTTAGGGCAAAACACTCGACCTCACAAGCAGCGCTGAAAGTAGTGAGTGACATAGTCGAAGGTCTTGAACAGGGCAAGCATACAGCCTTAACACTATGTGACGTCTCCAGGGCCTTCGACTGTGTCTCTCATGATAATTTTTTACAAAAATTAAATTATTACGGTATAAGAGGCTTATCCCTCGCTCTTTTTAGTTCGTACTTATCAAACAGGGTTCAGTGTGTCAGTTTTGATAATGTTTCGTCTAATTTTGAGGTTGTAAAGCATGGTGTCCCCCAGGGTTCAACCTTGGGGTCATTACTGTTCATCATTGAATGATTTATGTAACTTCCTTTTACCTAGTAATTGTGTTCTATTTGCAGACGACACAACATTAATTTGTTCAGTACAATACAATACAATACAATACGTTTATTGAAAAAAAGCAGTGCAGGTACATATATTTTTCCAAAAGGAATTGTATCAACAATGTTGCTTTACAACACTTCCTGAGTACAGAAATATTTATACATGTAAAATAATATTTAATTTAGAACAATTGTACATTAAAGTTTTCTAATCTTGATAGGATAATGTCTTCCTTTAACTTACATTTTACAGTTGCCACTGGTATGCTGTGATATTGAGCTGGCAGGTTATTAATAATATATGCTACTATGAATGAAAAGGAAGACCGAAAAGATGCATTTTTGTGAGCGGGAATACAAACTTTATTTTCAACATGTCTTAGATCCCTATGGTGGATTTCAGAACGCCTATGTATTTTATTAAATAGATAATTTGGTTTTTCTGTTTTGAAAATGTTTAATACGAATCCTACAATGTGTATAAATCTCCTTTCACACATAATTAATAAGTTGAAAGCACGTAAATGTGGAGTTATATGACCAAATTGAGGCACAGTTGTAAAATATCGTACACAGCAATTTTGAATTTTTTGCAAACGGAATTTGTCTTCCTGTGAGAGACAGGGACCGTACACAGTATCTGCGTAATTTAAGTGCGATAGAATCATAGTTTCAGAAAGCAATATTTTAGTATTTGTGTTTAGATATTTTTTGAATGAGTATAACTGTTTTAAACAATAAAAAGCTTTTTTACAAATAGTATTTACGTGATTAGAGAAATTTAATAAAGGATCAAAATTAACACCCAGATTTTTAACGTTGTTGGTTGATGCAATGATCTCATTATATACTTGAATATTCAGTTCTCTAAGATTCAATAGCTGCTGAGATGTTCCAAAAACAATATTTTGACTTTTGTTAGCATTTAGCATAAGGGTATTTTGAATTGTCCATTCGTATATAAGACGTAAATCATTATTTATGTAAAATTCAGCCATTTGAGCTTCTGTAGAGGAGAAACTATGCATTAGCTGAATATCATCCGCGTACATGTATAATTTTGAATTAAGTGGGTGCCCTGCTACATCCGCAATAAAAATATTAAAAAGAAGTGGTCCAAGGATAGATCCCTGTGGAACATCATATAATGTGATGTTAGTATCGAGTTTCCTGTATTAACACTCGTAAACTGTTGTCTGCCGTGGAGATAATTTTGAAACCAGGAGAAAGTACTTCCAGATACGCCATAATAGCTTAGTTTTGCAATCAAGCAATTAATATCTAGAGAGTCAAAAGCCTTTGTCATATCAACTAATGTCAGGGAGGTGACTTGCGTGGTATCAATGGCTCGCAAGATATCGTCAGTTATATTACTTAGTAAAGTAGAAGTACTAAAACCTTTTCGGAATCCAGACTGGTTAGAAGGAATTATTGAGTGTTGATAAACATATTCAGATAGTTGTTCGTATATAGCCGATTCCGTAATTTTTAGAGGAACCGAGAGCAGACTAATAGGGCGCAGATCTTTAAGTTGTTCTGGATTTTTTTTTTTTTTTGGTATGGGGTTAATACAAGATAGTTTCCATTGAGGAGGTAGAACACCTAATTCGAGCGATATATTAATAATATGTGTTAGTGGGGCTGATATCCATGGTAAAGCAAGTTGTAGCATTTTAGCTGATAATCCATCGGGACCTATGGTATGAGGTTTTTGCTTATTTGTGATATCTACAATTTTTTGAACAGTAACTGGTTTAAAAATAAATTGAATATCACCCATAAATTTTGTTCCCAGAAATATCTCATTATGTTGTTCGTTAGATTCTAGATTAGGTATGGAATCCATAAAGTAATTGTTAATGTTGTTAGCATTACAAAGATCCTCAGGAAGGTTTGGTGGAATATTATCCTTTACTACTCCCCACGTCTTTAAATTAGTCCACATTTGCTTGGGATTATTCTTAGTATTGTTAATGTGAAAAGAGTAAAAGGCGGTTCTTTCTTGAATTACGGCATTGTTATAGTAGTTGCGAATTTCGCAAAAATATTGTCTATGAGCAGCACTTCTGGTCTTTTTATATCTCAGCCAGGCCTTCTTTTTAATTTTTTTTAGGTCATATAGAGTTTCTGTAAACCATGGTTCTCGACGCTTGTTTGATTTAAAAATAACTCTTTTTAGAGGGGCATGGTGATTAAAAAGATTTAATAGATTTGCGTTAAAGAAGTCAACTTTTTCCTCTAGAGAATTAAGATTGTAAGTTATATTCCAATTAATAGCAGAAGCATCCAGATTAAATGAATCTATATTAAAATTTCTGAAGCTACGAAACTCTTTTACTACAGGTTTGCAGTCATGGCCTTCCAATTCAATATCACAAGATGTAACACTGTGGTCTGAGAAACACTTATCTAAAACTTCTACGTTTTTAACATTTAATTCAGAATTAGTTATAATTAAATCTAATAGGGATTCACTTTGATCAGTTATTCTGGTGGGGTCTTTAATCAATTGCTTACAATCAAAAGCCTGAAGCAAATTATTTAGATATACAGCGGCAGCATTGTTGATTAAGATATTAATATTGAAATCACCCATCAGAATAAAACTAAATATATTATTTTCTAGTAGATAACTAATGATATCAATCAGTATACGAACATTGATATAATGAGAAGTTGGAGGCTTATATAAAACTCCTATAGCATATAATTTATTTTCTATTGTGACTTTAACAATTATATATTCAATATCATAGACCTCTTCCAGTGGTATAGATAGCACTGAGCAAGTGAGGGACGATTGCAGATAAAGAGCTACACCCCCACCTCGTGATGGGCGATCACTTCTTAAAAGCTTATAGTCAGGTATTTCAAACATATCATCCGGCATGTCAAGAGAGAGCCAAGTTTCACTAATTCCGACTGCTAAAAATGAGTTTTCTTTCACAAAGGATTTAATGTCATTAAATTTATTTATGACAGATCTAGCATTAAAATGACACAGTTTATTTAATTTTGAAGTTGACGTATTCTGCTTTTCGTTCTGGAGTAGTTGAATAAAGTTTAGGTTATTAGTTAGATCATTAGCATTACTATTTCCAGCAGCTGATTTCAGCGTATTAAACTTAAAAAAGAGGACTGATTAATTTTTTTCTTTTGATTCTCAACTTTTTTTAAGTAAACCGGGCAGCTTAAATCATAAATAGAGTGATTAATATCGATGTCAATTTTCAATTTCTCTTTTACCTCAATACAGTTGTAGCACTTATATATATTGCTTTCACAATGTTCCGTTATATGATTTACCGAGGCACATTTTAAACATTTACTTTGACTCTTACAGTTATCTAGGTGGTGATCAAAGCCACCACATTTAAAGTATCTATAGACACTTACATACTCAAAAACTCTGCACTTGGACCAGTCAATAAATAGATAATTTTGATCCGTGATCTTCTTGAAGGTGTCTGGGTCGCATTCAATGATGGCCATATACTTCGTTTTCATTTTTTTGATAACTTTGACACTTATTTCACTATCATCATGTAGAACAGACGTATTTTGTTTTCTTATAAGGTTTAGAAGTTCATCACCATTAAGGTTATCGTCAATATCCACAATCTTAATGGAGGGATTTTTAAGATTTGGTGCTTTAATTTCATAGTTTTTATTTAACTTCATCAGATAATAATTTAGTTCAGTTCAGATAATAATTTAAATGATTTAAGAGACACATCGAAAGCCCATGAAAAACGAGCCCAAGAGTGGTTTGCAAGCAATAGGCGTATGTTAAATGAGGACAAGACTCAAAAGCTATTCCTTTCTACCAATAATAAATTTGTTAATTTGCTTGGCATAGTCATTGATCATAGACTGAATTAAGACACAAATTAGGCAATATAATCTTTTTAATTAGACAACTGAAAGTCACACTTCATACAGACACATTAAGAATTACTTATTTTTCACTTTTCCATTCTCAAATAAGTTATGGCATTTTGTTATGGGGAAACTCTAGTTTTGCCATAAAAATTTTTAGACAGCAAAAGAAAGTGATTAGGATAATAGCTAAAGCTGACTACAGAGAACATTGTCGGCCTTTGTTTATTATATTAGAAATTATGTCCCTACCATCACTTTATATTTATTCTGTTTTGCTTGAAATTCACAAAAATAATAATCATTACACTAAACAATCAAATTTACACAATTATGGTGTAGCATTTTTATTTGCTACCTTTTGTTTTTAAAGATAAGGAGATTGTATTACAATTAATTATGACATGATACCACACACAAGGCACTGATATGTATTACTGGTTACTTAGAAAGAAAACATACGATGGGATTTGTTGATGATGTGTATTTAATTTTTTTTGCTACTCTTGTAACAGCATTAATGACTAAATCATAATTAACATGCAAAAAAAAATCTACTTCACCTTATTGAGGGAACATTATAATAGTTTAGTTTATTAACGTGTAGTTAAGCGTAATAGAATGGAGATTTGTTTCTACATCCTGCAAATTCTAATTCCTCGAAGACACCAAACATTCGTTATTACCGATTAGCATCATTAGTGTGATTTAATTTACACCCTGAGAGGTAATTTATTTCAACCTTCTTTCTCTAATGTGTATCATCCGCCGAAAAGTACCTAGAAAACAACACGGGTTATGGTATAAACTAGTGTCAATAGAACACTTACCTTATAATCATCTGTCTCCTTACTTCTCCTATTATATATTTTCTTCCGTCTTCTTTTCTATGATCTTCTCCTTATGTGTTTGGGTATTTTTCCTGTACTGTTGTGAGTTATTCCTTGAATTCCTTAGTATTGTTTCGCTGACATATTTTTGACAGCATAAGTTGTCCAGGATACCGACCGAGAATTCTTATCAGGGACTTGGGTTTTTTTTTTCTATTTCTTTGAATTTCGAGAACATTCCGAACCAGACTTCAGGAGTGATAAGGTCTTTTGTGGATTTGTGGTTTTGCACAGTTTTACCCTTTCTACGGGGATTTGAATATAAGATTTCACAAAATAAGGATCTACACCTCACGCCGTGGTTTAGGAGTGGTTTCCCCGGAAAATAATTTCGCCTGATTTAGTGAAACCCCAGGTGGATTCGATATTCTCTCTAATTTCGTGCCGAGTGATAAGGAACTTCACTCAGTTCCGCTATTACTTTAAAAAGAAAACCCTTCTAAGGAAGAGAGAGGATTCTTTTTGTAAGATTATCCATAATTCTTTTTGTTGATTTGGGAACGCGGTCCGTCGTGCTGCAGTGCTTGGAGTGCTGGAAAAGTACCCCATTCTTGGGTTCACCCATCAACCCGACTTCACCCAATCGCCGCCATTTTGGTTGCCACCGGACTTCATTAGCAACATCAGCTAAGCACAACTTACAGGCCAGATATATATTTTTTTTAGTATTCATTATTTTTTTAATATTCATATATACTTATTATTAATTTTTTTTTTGTATATAATATTATCAAATTTGACCTACTCACTATAAAATCATCAATTTTTTTTTGTTTTTGTGAAGCCATGGCCTAGTATACTAGGGGAAGGCGCTTTATCCAAGCCTTAAAAAAAAAAAACAATGTGAGATCTCATACATGAATTATTTTTTTTTCATTTTGTATATATAACATATTAATTGTTTTTAATAAATATTTTATTGTCAAATATATATAATTACTATCTTTTGTTCATCAGCTCTCTCTCTCTCTCTTTATCTCTATCTCTATTTAGCAACCAGAGGCTGAGTATTGTGTTTTGTCTTCCGTGACTTTGCAAAACATAATAATTCTTCTTAAGTCACGTGGCGCCCAGGTATCTTCTTTTATTTTAGCATAAAATACTTCCTTACTCACGACGCTCTACCGACGAAGGGCTGCCGCCCGCAAGTGAGGGTTACCATCCCCCCAAAAGAATTTTTTTATATATAGATTGATACCAATACATAAATTAGTATCGGGGGACCCTGCAATAGTACTAGGAATGTAAATCTATTAAGAGCTCCTTGCTTTAAGCTGTCCAAGACGTAAAAGAACTCGTTAAACTTAAAGCTTTATAAATAAATTACCGTCACACATTAAATCTTTAAATGACCACCAATTTAAAAAAATATATAAAAAACTACATGTTACAGCACTGTTTCTATACAATAGATGAATTTCTAAATTCTACCCGTCCAATGTAACTAAATCTTTTTTCTTTTTCGAAATTATTACTGTCCCATCAGCCTACTGGATTTATGACCTTGCTCGCCACGTTACTAACCCAATATTTTATATTTACCTATTCTTTTATGACTTCATTATTGTTATGTATTCGTGTGTCACGGCACATCTTGCTTCTGTTCATTAGGATGCAGCTCCTTGTATTTCATTTATACACTGTCATGTTTTATTTTTTTGTGAACCTCAATGTTTGTTTATATACACTGTTATTTTCTAGACTAGCTACAAATGTACTTTTTACATAAAGTAGTCAAATAAACGATTCTATACTATTCTATCACCAATTGTATTTTTCACTTAAATGGTTTGTTCTGTTTCAGTTTTATCAATGGACGTATAGTTTGTTTACCGTATTATTCTGAAGCTATTAGATTTTAAATAAATAATTTGTAACTAAACCGATGTCAAATAAACGATAATAAAAACAAGTAGTGATTTTTTTCACCTTCTTGTTGATGAATGTGAATTTTTTATTTTTTTTGCACTTGGATTAAGTCCAATCAGCCAGAACCATGTTATGAAATTTATAACAAAACCTGTAATGTTCATTGTTACATAATTTATACTTTTAAAATTCCACAGCAATTCTGCGTCAAGACAAACATCATGAAGAAAAAAGAAAACATATTTCAAGGTTACTTGTATCAAATAACAGACAGATATTAAGTTAATTGCCAGATTTTACAGATTAACTGTGTGTGTGATATATGTCATACTAACAAGAACATTTATTGATTTTTTTTTTTGGAGCATTTATTTATATAGGAATAAAATTATTACTGATATGAATAACTCAAATCATACTTTTTAAAACAAAAATAGGAAAGAATTCATTTTTACCAAGTTTTACCAACTTATTAATAATTCAAGTTATATGTGGACTAGATACATTATAATAATAATAACAATAATAATAATAATAATAATAATAATACAGTACAGGAGTATACGCAGGCTGTCGGTATGCAGTTCGGGTTGGACAAATGCGCACTGATCCATCTCAAGAGAGGACGATGCGGTGACTATGGAGAGGACGCGCAGCTCGTGGACGGAAGCATCTTACACCATCTAGATGCCGGAGAGTCGTACACTTACTTGGGTGTCGAGCAACGCTCCACCCAAGAAGTGAGTGTAGTGAAAAACGCTCTCCGCGGCAAGTATCAGCACCTACTCCGACAGATCTGGTCTTCAGAACTGTCGGGGAAGAACAAGGTGTCTGCTACAAATATGCTTGCCGTTCCGATCCTTCTCTACTCTTTCGGAGTAGTGAAGTGGACTAGAGAAGAGCTGCGTCAACTCGATGTAGTAACCCGCAAGAAGATGCATCTCAATAGGGGCTTGCATCCTAAATCGTCCGTCCCACGGTTATATCTCCCACGACATCGGGGAGGCCGTGGACTCTTGAGCTTGGAGAGTCTCCATAGCAGGATGGTTCTGGAGGGAGCATGTAAGGTCATCAGGAGTTCGGATCCCCTCCTCTGCATGGTCCGAGACCATGAAAATGCAGAGGTAGGAGCTTTTCTCTTTAAGGCAGCACGCAGAGCAGCCGATGAACTTGGTCTCATCTTCGACGTCGAGCGGGTAAACCCCGACTCTGTCACCGAGTTGGAACCCGTTCGACTAAAAGCCCACATTAGAGCTGCAGAACACAACATCCTTCTGCAGCTCCATAAGGATAAGCCATTGCACGGGATCTTCTATAAAAATATAGAAGATCTCGGCTTATCCGAAAGGCTGACCTTCGCCTTCTTAAGGTCAGCTGGACTGAAGTCTGAGACCGAGGGATTCATAATGGCTTGCCAGGATGGTGTATTTAACACTCTCGTCTATCGACGTCGTGTCATGGGTATGGAGGTCCCTGATGTCAGCTGCAGGGCCTGCCGCAGGGCGCCGGAGACTGTAATGCACTTACTGTCGGCTTGCCCGACTTACGCAGTCTCGGCCTATATTCATAGACACAACGCAGCATTACGAGTGCTTTACTATCATCTAAGGCACTCGTATGGGATAGACGAAACACCAGTGCTGCCTTACGTTCCGGGGGATATTGAGTCCGTTGTGGGGAATGAGAAGTGCCTAATTTATTGGAACTACTCGTTTCCCACCGTCAGGCAAATACAAGCCAACAAGCCTGACATAGTACTCCTCGACCACCAACTCAAGACAATGTATGTCGTGGAATTCTCAGCTCCCGCTGAGAGCAACATTGTCTTGAAAGAGGAGGAAAAACGGACAAAATATCGAGATTTGCTCTTCGAACTCCGCAGGCTTTATCCAGGCCATTCTGTTAAAATAGTGGTACTGATTATAGGAGCCCTCGGTGGAATGAGACAGACGCTGCTTTCAGAACTAAAGATCATACCGGCATGCCGAGATTCGGCAGAGATCTTAGCCGGCAGAATGCAGAAGGCTGTCATCCTCGGTTCATTACGTCTACTCAGGGCACACGATTCGCGGACCCGGTAGTCACTCACCCCACGGGCGTGGGGAGTGGCTATTGGTATTACCAGCTCCCCTCTGTGAGGGTCGGAGCCACAGAGTAGGGTGACTGGTTTTTTGTAAAAAAAAAAAAAAAAAAAAAAAAAAATAATAATAATCCACGATCGACCCCGTTCGGATAGGGGTCAAGGGCAAGGTGGTGGGGCCCAACCGGATAGACCGCCCGTTGACGACGTACGCAACGAACAAGGACGCTTTGAGTGGACAGATGAACTGAGGGATGAGCTTCTGCATTGTTATGAAAGCAGTGAGCCCGCGCGGAGGGGGTACATGGCGCGGATGCATGCTCTGTGGTGTGAGAGGCTACCAGAGCATAGCGCCTTCACGCCACAAAATCTGCGTGACTATGTATCCCACCTTCGTAGTAGGGGCTACGTGAGGGCTGCTCCTGGGCCGGTGAATGAGGTGGCCGAAGAGCCGCCACATTCACCGGTTGAGGACGTGGCTCTCCTCGTTCCGCCAATACCAGAGGGCCTCAGTACCAGAAGGGGGTTACACCGTCTGAAAACCCCCGGGCCACAAGACCTGGCCAGAGTGGACGCTGAACTTCGTACAGCGCTACCAGAAGAGGCTGACATCTGGCACATAAATTGTGCCGTGTATGCCGCTGCTCAACGCTCGTCTCAGGTGGAGAGGCGAAATACCTCTTCCCCACAGGAGAGAGCGCAGCGGCGCATACAAAAGATGGAAGCCAAGATCCAGTCGGCGAGGCAACACGCATCCCGTATCCAATGTGTGATGGACTATATGGCGGCCAACAGGCCGTTCACACCTAAAGTGCGTCGATTAGCCGCCAACTTAAGACGCGTCCATCACACACTCAATGAGGCAGTGCTGCGAACCACCAAACAGCACTGTCTCGACAGGATACGGATGCTAGTGACTTGCAAAAAGTCATTAGTGAGGCGGGCGAGGGGGCTTGCGGAAAATAAACTGTTCCGCGAGAAGCCCTCGCGCCTTTTCCAACCGCCTCCGCGTGTTGTAGACAATCCGCCGACTGCAGATCAGGTGGAGAACTTCTGGAAAACGCTGTACGAGGAGAGGCTTCCACTCAACCGAGATTCTCCGGCCCTTGCACACTTTGAAGCCTTTTGTCAAAGGCTTCAGCAACCACAGGAAGTGTGCGAACCAATAACCCCAGAAGAGGTTCGTAGGGCTCTTGATGGTTCTAAGAACTTTGCTGCTCCAGGTCCCGATGGGATAAATAACTTTTGGTGGAAAAAGTTATCGAGCACCCACCACCATTTGGCCAGAATATTTAATTCCTGGTTAAATGGGGAGCAGCAAATCCCTTCTTGGGTTGTTGAGGGGCGGACAGTGCTGATCCCCAAGAACGGAGATTTGTCCAACCCAAAGAATTACAGACCGATAACCTGTCTAAACGCATGTTACAAGGTGTTTACACGCATTTTGTACATGCGGGTGCTCCACGCAGTTGAACCGGTTTACGAACGGATATATGAGCAACGAGGGTCGAAGAGAGGTGTCGCTGGCTGCAAGGAGAACCTGTTGATTGACAGATGTGTCACGCAGGACTCCATGCAGTATAAGCGGAACCTCTCTATGGCCTGGATCGACTACCGCAAGGCATTCGACATGACATCGCATGAGCTCATTGTTCACTTGCTCCGATGTCTTGTGGTACCCGGTCCCGTAGTGAGGTGTATTGAAGAACTGATGCCGCTCTGGAGGACTCGCTTTACCATAACATCGGGTAACGATAGAGTCCAAACAGAGTCGGTAACATTCAGAAGAGGAGTATTTCAGGGAGATTCCCTCAGCCCCCTTCTGTTTTGCATCTCACTACTGCCATTATCCGTCTCGCTCCGGAAAACCAGTGGCTACAACTGCGGTACCCCCGGCGACAAGAGGCATAAGGTCACCCATCTATTTTATATGGATGACCTTAAACTTTATGCCTCTGGAGAGAGGGATCTCCAACAGTCCCTTAGGGTGGTACAGGAGTATACGCAGGCTGTCGGTATGCAGTTCGGGTTGGACAAATGCGCACTGATCCATCTCAAGAGAGGACGATGCGGTGACTATGGAGAGGACGCGCAGCTCGTGGACGGAAGCATCTTACACCATCTAGATGCCGGAGAGTCGTACACTTACTTGGGTGTCGAGCAACGCTCCACCCAAGAAGTGAGTGTAGTGAAAAAGGCTCTCCGCGGCAAGTATCAGCTCCTACTCCGACAGATCTGGTCCTCAGAACTGTCGGGGAAGAACAAGGTGTCTGCTACAAATATGCTTGCCGTTCCGATCCTTCTCTACTCTTTCGGAGTAGTGAAGTGGACTAGAGAAGAGCTGCGTCAACTCGATGTAGTAACCCGCAAGAAGATGCATCTCAATAGGAGCTTGCATCCTAAATCGTCCGTTCCACGGTTATATCTCCCACGACATCGGGGAGGCCGTGGACTCTTGAGCTTGGAGAGTCTCCATAGCAGGATGGTTCTGGAGGGAGCATGTAAGGTCATCAGGAGTTCGGATCCCCTCCTCTGCATGGTCCGAGACCATGAAAATGCAGAGGTAGGAGCTTTTCTCTTTAAGGCAGCACGCAGAGCAGCCGATGAACTTGGTCTCATCTTCGACGTCGAGCGGGTAAACCCCGACTCTGTCACCGAGTTGGAACCCGTTCGACTAAAAGCCCACATTAGAGCTGCAGAACACAACATCCTTCTGCAGCTCCATAAGGATAAGCCATTGCACGGGATCTTCTATAAAAATATAGAAGACCTCGGCTTATCCGAAAGGCTGACCTTCGCCTTCTTAAGGTCAGCTGGGCTGAAGTCTGAGACCGAGGGATTCATAATGGCTTGCCAGGATGGTGTATTTAACACTCTCGTCTATCGACGTCGTGTCATGGGTATGGAGGTCCCTGATGTCAGCTGCAGGGCCTGCCGCAGGGCGCCGGAGACTGTAATGCACTTACTGTCGGCTTGCCCGACTTACGCAGTCTCGGCCTATATTCATAGACACAACGCAGCATTACGAGTGCTTTACTATCATCTAAGGCACTCGTATGGGATAGACGAAACACCAGTGCTGCCTTACGTTCCGGGGGATATTGAGTCCGTTGTGGGGAATGAGAAGTGCCTAATTTATTGGAACTACTCGTTTCCCACCGTCAGGCAAATACAAGCCAACAAGCCTGACATAGTACTCCTCGACCACCAACTCAAGACAATGTATGTCGTGGAATTCTCAGCTCCCGCTGAGAGCAACATTGTCTTGAAAGAGGAGGAAAAACGGACAAAATATCGAGATTTGCTCTTCGAACTCCGCAGGCTTTATCCAGGCCATTCTGTTAAAATAGTGGTACTGATTATAGGAGCCCTCGGTGGAATGAGACAGACGCTGCTTTCAGAACTAAAGATCATACCGGCATGCCGAGATTCGGCAGAGATCTTAGCCGGCAGAATGCAGAAGGCTGTCATCCTCGGTTCATTACGTCTACTCAGGGCACACGATTCGCGGACCCGGTAGTCACTCACCCCACGGTCGTGGGGAGTGGCTATTGGTATTACCAGCTCCCCTCTGTGAGGGTCGGAGCCACAGAGTAGGGTGACTGGTTTTTTGTAAAAAAAAAAAAAAAATAATAATAATAATCTTTATTAACCACTTAAGATACATTACTTGTATATGTGGTAAGTCACAGGCATAAATTGTCAAAGATAAATGTATAAAATATAAATAAATAAATATATAAAATGTAAATAAATAAATGTATAAAATATAAAGATATAAAAATGTATAAAATATAACACACAGTAAATGTGAAACGACGACATAACATACATAATATAAAACAAAATATACATACAAATACAAGTGTACAAAATACAAATAAACAAAATAGTAAACATAAATGGTGGAACTAATCAATTTATATTATTCAAAAAAAATAAAAACTCCCCAAGGTTATAAAAAACATCAGACAATAAAAGAGCCTTTAATTTTTTTTAAAAAATTTCTATGGATTTAGCATTTTGAATTTCCAAAGGTAGCTTGTTATAAAAAACTATGCCAGCATAACGTGGCGATTTTTTAAAATATTCATGATCGTGCTTAAATGTGCAGAGTCTGTTCCGACTTCTCGTATTGTGGGAGTGAATATCTCCGTTAGTTTGAAATTTGCTTTTGTTGCTATGTATGAAGGTCAACAATTTCATAAGATATATCTAGGTTACAGTGAATAACTTCGAGTTTCTAAAGGTTTGCCTACATGATTCACGGTAGCTTAAGTTAAATATAAGTCTAATAACCCTTTTCTGATGGATGAATACTCTATCAATATCACTAGATTGTCCCCATACGTTAATGCTGTAGGCAATAGCTGAATAAATGAGTGCATAATACACATTTAATAACGAGTCTTTGTTAAGAACATTTTTTAATGAATTAATGACATAAAAACCTCTATTTAGTCTGTTGCAGACTTGATCAATTTGACTATAAAAGTTAAAATTTTGATCTAGACTAAACCCTAGAAATTTCACTTGTTCACTAACAGTAAGCAGAAAACCGTTAAAATTAAAATTAAGGTTAGACCGATTGTTTTGTCTGTAGCTAAACTCTACTAATACTGTCTTATCATGATTAACCATCAACCTATTGTCGTAACACCATTGATTAAATTCTTGAAGAACCGTAGATACTTTATGACTTAATATTAAAGGATCGGGATCGGCAACGATTATTGCAGTGTCCGGTCAAAGTAGACAGCTGAATATTGGTACAGGTCTTAGGTACACTATTATAAATAAAACATCAAAAATCCCCACCAATCATACGTCAACTAAAAAAATGATTCAAGGTCAAAGTAAAAAATATGGGATTCTTGCATTTTTCTCGTAAAGTGCAGTAAAAAAATGTAAAAAAAATTAAGAGATAAGTATAGTCTGGATACAGCAAGATTATGATTTTATCCTGTTTTGGGTATCACCTTGAGTATATTCCTAACCTCGAAAACCTTGTGCTACTTTTTTTTTTAAATAATTAAAGTTTTTTACCGCGTTTTCGAGCTTAAAATGTGAATAACTTCGGTTCTATAAGTCGGATTGGGCCAAACTAAAAATCAGTCTCTTTGTAATAAAATTGCCAATATATCCTCGTTAGTTTCAAGTCTCTAACGTACGTACATAACCTACAAAACTGAAATAACGAAAAAAAAAAATCGGCAGCTACTGGAAGCGGCTGGAACTTCCCCACTCGGTGGATCTTTAAAGCCGAAAAGAGCACTAAATTGTGTGACAAAACGGCATTAAACGTAATCCGATCTCATCCAAAACCTTTTTAGATCTTCTGGGGCACTAAAAAAACCCTCAACTTAATGAATTTACAACACTCACCTGTGGCTCGTGCTGCAAATTTCATCTATGCGGGTTATTACCTACATTATCGCTCGTTAAATAATATACTATTAAGATATTAACAACTTTAACATCACTTGAACGACTAAGAAAATCTAGTTATCCTAAATACCACAGATTTGTAAAGCAACAAACTGAAAATTGGTAAAGTGATAATCTATAATAAATTCACCAACGAAGGTACAGAAAGCATATGATATTGATATTGTTACATCTACCTTTAAAGTTTGTGACAATCCACTGGTGCAGTCACTAAAAGTTAGAAATATGCCGAAATCTTATTAACATGACATGACACCAACGTTATCGGATGACAAACGATGACAATGACAATCGTCAAAATTTGCTCATTGTAATCCGATCACACGCGGCTGTCTTTGTTAAATGAAATATTAGCATTTCAGTAATGCTTCATATTTGCTTTGTCTTTAATTTTTTTCACGGAAACCAAATCGAAAGTGTGGAAGTGTGATATATCGTTGAAATCAGAATTTTAACTGCTTTTCAATGGTTCCATTGCAAATTGAAAGTAACTGTAAAATAAACAACTTGTTGCATCAAAACGGCACTAACCGTAATCCGATCTCCTTTTCAGATCTTCTGAGGCACTTAAGAAACGCACATGCAAAGTTTCATTCAAATCCGTTCAGTAGTTTCGGCGCTATCGTGCTAACACACATACACACATACACACACACAGACATTTGTCAAAAACCACTTTTTTGGGTTCCTAGGACCTCAAAACGTAAAGATTTGATGTTATCTCAATTTTAGTTTTTGAACCAATTTTAGTAACATCTCACAATTTTATTGTGGAGAGGTTAATAAATTTTTTAAACGTAATTTTGGTTACTTTTTACATTTTTTTATAACTCAAATAACAACAATTGCATTTTTTTGGCCATTTTGAAAAAAGTTTAAAATATTTTAACAGATCTGGTAGAGAATGTTTAGACCTTTAATTTTAAAAAGAAAGTTCATTTTTGTTTTGTGATTTTTGGCCAATTGTTAATTAACAAATGAATATTTTGAGCTAAAATTTGGACTGTATCATTTTGAAACCTATTCATTTCATGTGAAGAATTCAAAAATATTTTAAGTTTCATAGAAACTTACTTACAATTATTATAATGTAAGTATTGTTAATTAAGCTAAAAAGTGATTTTTTGATTTTTCATAAAGCTTAGTTGCAAAATGCAATAACTTCCTTCTTTCTTAAAATTCGGAGGACTTTTTAAAAAATATATATTATTTTTCCCTAGCAATACGATGAGAAATTTAGTTTTTTTTAATTTAAAATTTGTTATCATTTTTTAATATTTTTCATAGAGCTTAGTTGCAAAATGCAATAACTTCCTTGTTTTTTAACATACAGAGAACATACATATTAAGAGATAAAGAGTTGCAATGCATAAATTCCTATTTTAATATATAATAAATTTACATATTTAGACTTTATATCTAAAACTGATATAATACTTAAAAATATGTTATTGGCGAAATGAACAAATATAGGTATCTAATAAGCAAAAAATAATAAAAATGAATACAATTTGTGACATGCCATCTTTCACTGGTGTCCGCAAGTTAATAAGTAGATCAATTCACCACTCTATGGTATAGAATTGCATTTTTACCCCTAGCTGGCATGCCATTTGAATTATCATCTTATAAGCCTTTCGCCAAGAGATGGCTCTCGTTAGGAAAATATATCAATTTGTTAAATAGATGTGTACATCTTAGGAATTCTACAGTATAAATTATTATTATAATTAGCGTATAAAATTGTCTACAAAATGATAGTGTAAAGATGGTTAATGATCGAAAGTCCATAAAAATCGATTTAGTTTTTAACATTTCACAAGTTGGTACCCTGACAGCAGAACTGTCAGCTTAAGTCATTTCCCGTTGTTTTTGTGACTTAGTAAAGGTTATAAAAGGTACTCTCGTTCGTCTTGAACAAACTGAACACAATCACTAAACAGCCAATTGAGTTGAGATGTTTTTCAAGTTCTTGAGTTGCTTACTAATCACAATCACTTTGTTCAAGACGATCGAAAGCAGCTAAAATCACTCAAATTGCTTAAAACTTCCTTTATAAATCAAGAAATTGAGCTGAAAACTTCGCTAGAGATTAAATTAGTTAAAAGGCACGTGGTTGCTAGTCGGTTTGATACCGGATCAAAAACTAGATTTAACCTAATATTTCAATTAATGTTTCGGTTTGTTTAATAGACCATTCCAGAATGACGTCATTAACAGTTCGGCCATATTTGCTGAGTGGCATACAAAACCATTTGCGTATGTAAACATTACGAGTATTTCATCATTAAATTGCTTAATTCTGGTCTAATTGATAGAAAATGCCACATTTTTGTATTTCTGTTAAATGTTCAATGCGTGGTGAAAGAGATCATGCATTGTTTTTCCGATTTCCCGCTATTTTAACCAATAAGGGAATCATCTTAATGCATTGCCTATAGAAAGAAGAAATATTCGGATTAAGGCTTTGGGACGGGGGCCACTATGTAAAAGCCACCTAAAACACGGTCGTATTTGTTCAAAACATTTTATAACTGGTAAGTACTTAATTTTTGTACAAAAACTCCTTCTAGGTTTTATAAGGTTAGAATTAAATGATGTATGTGATTTTAGGAAAACTAGCTGCTTTAGAGAATAAAACTATAAATACCCGTCTTTACAAAAGGCCAAATCAGTTGTATCCTATAGATTTGGAAAACACACGAAATATTGCAACTTCACGGGTTCATGTAGAAAGAGTTGTAGGTTTGCTCAAAAAAAGATTTTTCATGAAACAATCCCCATAAGCATGTTGTCAAAATGAGGAAATTGAGTGAATTGGATAAAATTGTCGTGGTATGTAGTGCCTTCTCAAATACCAGATAATATAAATATTGAATTATCTATATACCTATGTGTTTACTAATAAAAAAACAATTTTATTTCATCTCATTTTTATATATATCCCTATTTATTTCAATATATTGCACGTCAGTAATATATATTTTTTATTCACAGTAAAACAAATGTTATTTAATATTCACTTTATTTTTTTAAAATATCCAAGTTCAGGTTCAGTCAAGCCAAAAAGAGACCATAAATTAGATACAGATATAAATAGGCGTAAGTTCATTCTTATCTATCAAAAGGAGGATGTTCCTGAGACAAACCTCTTGTTTCTACTTTTTTGACCAATCCATATTCCGTATTCGCAACATTTCTACATTTTTCATGGAAGGTACTGGCCAAACGGAAAGTCTTCGATGGTATTTAGACGATCATGAAGATAAAACAGAATAGCTATATGACTGCATACTTCTGATAAACATGTACATGTGTTCTTTAAAATAATAATCCAAACTTGAAGTAACTTTTCCCTTTCTTTCGTTGAGTGTTTAACCTGCAACAAAGATTTTAAAAAATGTTAATCAAGTTTAAAACCTCTGTGGCATATCACAATTATATACATTAACATATGGAATCTAATTGTTATGTAAAATTACGCATTAACTTTGATTTCTTACCTTTCCAATGACAACAAATGCCTCATCACTGATTTATTTTGCCAAAATTCCTTGAACAGAGCCAGATTCGTAAAGCTTGTAGGCTTGCAAGCTTTTATAAGGCTTAAACTGTTGACCAGTATAATAACTATGAGTTAGTATCAAATAATTCACGAAGTCCATCATGGTAATATTATAAACTTCAAGCCTGCTCTCTTCAGGAATGGCGGGTCTGTCAAAGTCACGTGTTCTGGAATGGTCTATTAAAATTTCGAATTATTCGGATTAATAAGCAAGTTATCGCCTAAAACTAATATTCTAGGTAAGTTTGAATTTCTTTGATTTATAATAGACACGTGCTTACGTTAGAGGTTTTTCTTGAGAATAATTTTGTAACTTTAATTATAGACGATTTTGGGAAGGCCAGATTTTGAGTACAGAACTTGCCTACTGTTCTGTTATTTTTGGAGTATTGGATTTTTGAACTTTGGATCATATGCTATTCTTTGGTACACGAATTTTGGAATACGAATTTGTCTAATTATTTTTGATTTATGCATTACGATTGAGAGAAAACTTTATCTAACCGTTGTGAAGATTTTCTAAACCCTATTAATTTGTGCTGTGAAGATTTCTACCTCGATCAACAACCTTCAAGTGTGGAGCTCCTGGAAAACTCTCCCATTTTCATTGTAAAAGCTAAGTAATCTACTGCATTTCCACTTTACTGTAAAATTGTTTAAATTTGATCATTATTTTTCCATACCGTTAACTTTAAACCCTAGATTTGCTATATTCTTGAATATCTATTTTAATGTATGACTTTTCTTATTTTATTTGTACTGCATTTTACTAATTTTTATAATAAATTGTATTTGTTTTTACTTGTTCTTTTATTTGTCTCTCAATACAAGGATTTGTAAAATCTGGGACCTCGTTTGCTTATCCCACTATAGATTGTAATAAATTTTCTTATTACAAGCATTTCTATTTACCTCCGCCCTTGGGCAATAAAGAGATGCCGACTGTTTTTGCCGCCTTTTAGTTTTTATACGGTTTCAATTATGCTCGTATGCACTGTACCTGCGGGGCGAATAGTTGCTTATAGAAGAGGATACATTTTTACATTTTCTTTCTCTTACTCATTCCCCATCAGTTCCGTTCCATTCCATTCCATTACGATTTTATACATTTGGATTTCTAACAATTAAACTGATAGACGTAGCATGATGTCGTTGGTAGATTAATTGAAAAAATGAATAATTAAATAATTATGAAAAAGTCTACTTTATTTATTATTATTATAAATTATTCGCATTGCATTTTAATTTCAAATAATTACACCTGCTTTAGTTGCTGCCAATTATCATTATCTTAATATAACAAAGCATGACAGTATGGATGGACTATTAACTGTTTCACTAACGAAAAATCCATAATTTCCGACTAATAATTTAGTATACAAAATACCCCATCATGACTGAGTTTGAAACAATATTTGACAAAACGAAATATAAAATGACCGGTAAGTAACAGAAAATTATTTGTTTACTTATTTCGAAAAATGAGCATACTTCATGGGCTTCATAGCCGTTTTTCTCACTTTAAAAAAATCCTATTGGTCGACTTTTTTGAAAATCTGTCTATTGCAATCGAAAGACACTGGACTGCTAGATGGCGCCTGCTGACTATTTTACATGTCGCTATGCCAAATATACCGAAATGTACTAAATGGTCAAGTGATCCTCGTGTCGGCCATCACATGCCTACCTTGCACTGACGAGAGCCAACAACTCGAAACTGCAGTCTGCAAGAGGTGTGTGACGACTGGCACGAGAGTTCCTTTAAGTAGGATCAGTCTTTCGCCTGGTGTTTGTTGCAATCGAAGCATTAGCGTTTTGATGGTAATATGCAATTATTATACTTAACGCTCCAAGCTTGTAACTTGTAATTCAGGCGGGGCACATAGCCCGGAGAGTAGCTGTTGGTTGCAGTCTGGTTACGTTCCTTATAGTAAAATAAGTATTTTGTAGAGGAGTTTGCGACTAATAATACTATGTTTTAATATACCGCCCTCTAAAAGCACATTTGAACAATAATATTAACTAACTAACAACTTCGAAAACTATAACAATTATTATTTTCTTAAAAGAAATATTTAAATATTCCGATAATTGTATTTTTCGTTGAGATTTCTAGAAGTTTTAATTTTTTTAAATTTACGAATTTTTGAAGTTGCAATAATTTTTAATGGGTAAACCTTTTAGTTTATGGTATTAGTGATTCAAAAAAAAATTATTCATGTCCATTCATAATACTTAGGTTCCGTCATTTTCATTTACAATGACTAATTGCACTGGACTATTATAACCATTTATTTACAAATAAGATTTCATATTTTTGTTTTTTTGATTAGCTTAGAAATTCGTACCATAAAAATGAAAAACATTTATTCTGGGTGAAACAAGCTTTACGCACGACTGCTAAAAGTGCATTCGTGGATCTGTTAGTCCTAAAATCCTGGACGGAGTTGGCACCTTTGGTGTGATACCGCTCCCACAAGCACCAACACATTTGAACATTCTACATTCTAGTTGGTACAATTTTTAGTCACATCCTCATGATGCGAAATGCGTATCAGACAGTGTATTCTAGTGTATTGTTGAAGTATTTGATGTTTGAGGAAACAATGTTAGAAGCATTGATGTTACATATAAAAATTTACTTACTATTATTTTATATTTATAGGATCTTTTTTCTTTTAGATGATCCACTGATTTTTATATCAAAGTTCCTTGGTGTAATGAAGAATGACATCTTCAGACGCTTTATCAGGTTCATCGTCATATACTTTCAAATGTTAAATATCACTTCCCTTTATTTACTTACTATGGACCGTCACAACTTTCATCAGTTCATAACCGGATTCTTGATGGCGCAACCGGTAAATAAAGTAAATACACATAAGTAGACTTAAAATAGTGCTCATCAATGAGGACGGACTGTTTTTAAAACCTGATTGTTGACAGACAGGGGATCGAGCATATTAAATTTTGCTTATTTTTGATTGTTAAGAATACTTTTAATGTATATCATACTATATAAAATTTTCTGATGAATCCCTTTTCGGAAGCGCAAAGCGATTCAAGCTTGCATTCATTAACTAAATAAATTTTTCTCTTCTTTTTAATTATACAAAATATACATATTGACCCATTTAATGGGGCAATTCTCTAAAAATTTTATTTGGCCATTTTAAACGTTTTTTGTAAATGATACAGCATCAATAGCTCTACCGTGGTGCAAAATTTCAGATCAAAATTCAAAATTTCAAGGCTTCAAGGATATTGAGAAGACAATAAATAATAAATTGGTAAATTTTTAATTCTAATGTACTTATTAACTGATCTTAATGAAAGATGTGCAGTTTATTTATTATATATCGCGTCTTTTTAAGATTTAAACTATAAATCCTCAGTTTGACTCACAAAGTGAGGTGAGGTACGGTCATCAGTTTAAGCGCTGAGACCTCGATCGGCGACGTTAAGCAGCGTTGGTCGAGTCCGTTACTTAGATGGGTGAGCGGCATCTCTGTTAAAGGGTATTCCCCCTATAAGTCAAAAAACAAAAAATGCAAAATTAATAAAAAATTCAGATCAATCCAAGCATCATGGCAGACCATGATAAAAAAGTCAACCAGACCTAAGTCACATTGAAAAACCACATTTAAGGTCACAAAAATCGGAAAAAATTCACGAACAATCCATAATTCTCAAATAATGTAAATTCACCGAAAACACACTTCCCACATTCATCCTAGTCATCCTGCAAAAGAAATTTCAGAAAAAACATCCCTTAAAAATACAACCCCCTCACAGTCATCAAATTAGTCAGAATCACCATCTAACCCCAAATTTTCAACGTCGTACTTCAATCCCTCAATTTTATATAAACAATTTCATTTTCAAAATTTCCAACATTAATAGCATACAAGCGCACAATATCTCCTTTTAACTGGTTCAGTAACGGTTAAGAACCTTTTTAATATTCTATCGTCGTGCAGTACGCACTAATCGGAAACCTTTTAACGGCGTTACAGCTTTTTAACGTCGGACCTCCGTGATACCTTACGGGATCAAACCAGATTTCTCACACAACTTTTCGAATAACTTCCAAACCAAAATAGATCCGACTCTCATTCTAATTTTGGTAAATTCCCCCTTGCATCGCCGATCTTTCTATATAAATTTTATTTTTGAATTCAAAAATTTTCAGTATTGCGCAACATGTCGCAATCGATGACTCATCCTTGCCCGCACGGAGCGATTTCAAGCCTTTCCAGCTCTCCGCGAGACTCGATGGGGCGAGAAAAACGAAACTTTCTCGAGATAGTATAAATACCGGTGCATCGCAAGCCGTAGCCAAGTTCAGTTTTGGCAGTGACTCTAGTGTAAAGTTCTCGCGTAGTGTTCTTGGGAAAAAATAAGTTTCAAAAGTGAATTTTGTGTAATAACTGCTGACGCTATTGAACGGGTTCGGTTACTATTTAACTTATGTTGTAGATACTCCCGTCTAGCTAGGTTTTCTTAGTCCCAGATCCAGCAATCTTGCCGTGACAATCTGTCCGATTCTAGCTTCCCAGGCCGCAACCTGGTTAAAAAGAGTTAGTTTGTAAGCCAATCGCCTTAAGTGGCCCCCTTCTAGTATTAGTAAACCTTCGCCTTAAGTGGCCCCCTTTTTTATATTTCTTTTAATAAAATTCTTCGCCTTAAGTGGTCCCCTTTCCAATCTCCCTTCAATCTTCGAGGTTCAATCATAAAGTGAATTTTGTCGCTTTAATTAATGTTTGTTGCATTTTTTCAAACACACATTCAAATTAATCTAAGACAGAATTTCTGTTGTCGATTAGTTACAATTTCAAAGAAACCTGTAAAAACACGCTATAATCCTTCTTCAACTCTGTTCAAGACGATTAAAAATAAATAAAAGGTAATTGTAATCCCTTTAAACCTCAGTGTTTAATTTAAATAAAAATACAACATACAGGGTGTAGCATTCGACCCGAAACAGCACTTACTAAAATCAACCCTGAGACTCAACCCATCGAAATTAAGCGCACGGACGCCTCTGGGGTCTCAGCTCTAAACCCCCACAACCCCCAATTTTTTATTTCACCGAAACAGAGGTCCTGTTCGAGTTCATGGCGCCCAACGTGGGGCATCAAATTTAAAACAGAGGCCTTGTTCGTGTTCATCTCATTTCGCCGTCCTGGTTAGTTGGAAGAGTAGCTATCGCAGCTAATCTCCTCCAGGACGTAAATGTAAATTTTTTTAGGAATGCTATTCAAAAAATCCATAACAATCATATTTGGGCGGACGAAAACCCCACAACATAACTGAAACCCATTTCCAAGAGCAATTTTCGATTAATGCATGGGTAGGAATTATTGGTAATAATCTTATAGCACAAGACGCCTTAATGGACGATCTTAGCTGCATTTTCTCCAAGAAGAACTACTTGTGTTGCTTGCAGAATGTACCACTTGCCTTAAGGAAACAAATGTGGTACATTCATGATGAGGCTTCTGTTCATTTCGATGTAATTGTTCGCGACCATTTACATGTGGTTTATCTTAATCGTTGGATAGGTCGCGGTGGATCTCCGTAATGATCAGTAAGATCCCCGATCTTAATTTTTTTTTTATACATTTATTTAACGTCGGCCTATTTCCGCTACTGAGGTCTAAAACCGACGCCTGTAGACGAGCTACTCCCAACCAGGAATTTTGCCGAACCTCTTCCCTTAAGAAGAGTAGGGATCATTTACTTGCCTAACATTTAATAGGCAAGGGACCGACGGCTTTACATCCCCTCCGAAGGATGGTATATCCCCTATACAACCCTCGCCTAAGGTTGTATAGCTTCCGCGCATACACTGATATACAAGCCGCTGGAAGATATGTGAGAACACTGGTATATAAAATTCCTATTAACATTTTAGAAGATTTAAGAAAACAGATAGTTGCCTTATGTGAAACAATACGGGATACGCCGGGAATATTTGAATGAGTGTGCAAATCGATGCAAACATTTTAGAAGATTTAAGAAAACAGATAGTTGCCTTATGTGAAACAATACGGGATACGCCGGGAATATTTGAATGAGTGTGCAAATCGATGCAAGCATTTTAGAAGATTTAAGAAAACAGATAGTTGCCTTATGTGAAACAATACGGGATACGCCGGGACTATTTGAATGACTGTGCAAATCGATGCAAACACTTTAGAAGATTTAAGAAAGCAGATAGTTGCCTTATGTGAAACAATACGGGATACGCCGGGAATATTTGAATGATTGTGCAAATCGATGCAAAGACAAGCGGAAGAATGCGTTGTCGATTGTTCGGGATTTTTTCACTAATAGTATGGAGCCGTGGTCCTTTCAATGCGGCTCCGCTAGTGTTCTACGGGAGTTTTTCGGGTCGTTGATTTCAAATCCGATGTCAAAAGTAGCGTTTGACAGTTAACAGAGGCTGTCAGTGGCACTGTCAACTCGCCTTATTTTCCGGAAAAGATTTGTCAGAATATATGCAAGAAGTTTTTTGATTTCAAATCCGATGTCGAAGGTGGCATTTGACAGTTGACAGCTGTAAGTAGCAGTGTTAGCTGCGTATTATCCGGAAAAGATTTATTTATTTATATACTTCTTTCCTGTTCAGCACTGGTGAACGCATCAAATGTCAGATATTAGTCGCGTGGCGTGCTGTGCTATTGTTTCTCAAGTAAAGTTGATTTTGAACCGAATGAATCTAAATTAAAAAAGCTTAAAGTTAATTGGCAGTCCGTTGTTGCAATTAAGGTAATTGTGTTTCAACTCTGTTTTTTTTTTTAAGAAACATCAGTTAGTGAACGCTGTGTCCTAGAAGATTTGTTATTTTTACTTAACCCTAACTACCCGCCAGTGGCGGAGCAGTTTCATCTCCAATCATGTCGGGCTGTTCATCGTGTGCCCGTGATAAAAGTGAAGGACTTGTAGGCTGTGAAGGAATCTGTAACAAATGATATCACTACTCATGTGCTGGCCTTTCCAACATGGAATTTGGAATGCTTTCAAAAAGCAAACGTTTATTCTACCTGTGTGATAAATGCAGGCGTATATGTGAGATTTTTTAAAAGAAACCGAAGTTTCTGCTTATTCCGAGCATCTTACTTCCCTTAATGAAACAGTCACCAATATTAGTTCTCAGGTCCAGGATCACATAGATGCAGCACTTGCGTTTACTTCTACGATTGATAACATTAAACTCGAAATTACTAACTTAATCAAAATTGAGGTCCAGAAACTTATCCACCACAATATCGATAAACTGGTTACTCCCAAAATTGATGAGCTCAAACAAAAAATAGACAACATATGGAACTCTGTAATTCTGTTAACAAAAAATTTTATGCTAATGCTGCTGCTAATCAAACATTGTTTATTAAACCAATGAATAAGCAAACTACTACCAAAGCTGACATGCTTCAGAACATCAACCCAGTAAGATCCAGTATAAGTAAGTAAAGTGTATAAGTAAGGTTCGAACTGCTAAAGATGGAGGCCTAGTTGTTTCTTGTGATATCACTGACTCACAAAAATTCAAGGAATTAGCTGCTGAAAGACTCTCTAATAAATATGTTGTTGATGAGTTGGCGACTCTACACCCGCGTGTGCGTGTAGTCGGAATCACGGAAGAATTAGATGCTGAAAGTATCCATAATTTTCTAACGTCACAGAATAAAAATGTTATTGTGTCTAACAATGAGTGTACGGTTATATCTATGTCACATTAAAAAAAAACAGCAAAATATTTCAGGCTATCCTTCAAGTAGGTAAAGCTACATATGGTAATATATTAGGGCAGGCTACGACTATTGTAATGTTTTTGAAGCTATTGAATTAAGACGTTGTTTTAAATGTAATGGTTTTCACCATCTGTCAAATAAATGTGCCCTCCCGCATGTGATCTGTCCGCGCTGTTCTCAAAAACATAACAACTGTTTATCAATGACATTGTTGATGACTTAGATGTTCACTATTTGCTTTATACTGACGTCCTAATAATATACTTTCCTATAAATTCCGACTGCGACTGTCTGAGGGTTCGTCTTCCTCTTAATACTGCTAAATGTAATGTCATGTCTTTTACACGTAAAGTAAATACAATGTCATTTAACTACAAATTAAACGACTGTGTTCTAGATAGATCTGAGTTTATAAAAGTCTTGGCGTTGTTTTTGATACTACATTAACTTTTTCTAAACATATCGAGGAATGCACCGATAGTGCATTTAGAAATTTAGGTTTTATTTTGAGAAACAGCAAAGATTTTCCTGAATTATCTACTCTGCGTATGTTATATGTTACTTTTGTCAGATCCAAACTGGAATATGCGCCCATTGTTTGGAGTTACAATATTTACGTAGCGTCCTTGAAAAAATTACAAAGAACATTTTTTAAGTCCTCTATACATTGGCATAACTGCGAATACTCTTTCCATAATTGCTCCATGTCTTTCTTGATTATTAATTTGTTTTTGTTACCTGAATTTACTTTATTCTTCTTAATTGTGTTAATGTTTTATTATAGCAAAGATTTGAACAACTTAATGAATTATTTTATCGTTTTATTTAATCATACTTCTCTACGGCAAGTATAATGCTTATTAAAAAAAAATTATTGGTTTTAAAAAATGTTTTTATAATTACTAACGTAGTACCAATGAATAAATATGGCATGTGATATACCGTTGAAAAGGGAGGAAAGTTCTCTATTTAATGGCGCCATTTCCCGTCCGCTTCAAAATAATTTTTTTAACAGCATGAAGAGTAAATCTCAAAATACAGCGGTTTTGAAAAAAATTAGATAAAATCTCGTTGAAACACTCTGTTCTGCAAAAAATTTTCGCCCGAGAATATTTCTCGTATCTCTTCAAATAACGGAGATATGTGGCCTAGACGTTTTCCGCATTTTCGATATTTTCCGCCATAACTCTTAAAGTAGGCCATGGATTTCAAATGTCTTTAAATCATTTTATAGGTTATATAAGTCGGCACAATTTTCGTAAAAAAATTATTTTTGTACGACCGATATTAAATGAGATATTCTCAAGGGCCCTGATAAAATTGACAGCCTGTATATATTTTACTATATATATTTTGTTTATAGTTGTTATATTTTATGTTTGTTTCATTTGTGTGCCTTTTACTTATACCGTATTGTATTATTTATTGATATTTGATTTAAATCTGTCGTTATTTGTCCTGTAATTGGATTTCTTGGATGAACTAAATAAATACATAAATAAATAAATGTAAAATCACTTTATAATTCGGTCAGCAATCAACAAAAAGAATTCCATCTCGTACAGGCGTGTTGAGTAATATACTATTAAACTGCTGAAATACAACATATTGATTGGATTATTTGCATCTACTTTCATCGTCACCCGGGAATACTATGATAAATCTTTTTCGGATAATACAGCTAACACTGCTACTGACAGCTGTCAAATGCCACCTTCGACATCGGATTTGAAATTAGCGACCCAAAAAACGCCTTGTATATATTTTAGTAAATCTTTTCTGGAAAATATGGCGAGTTGACAGTGCCAGCTGTCAACTGTCAAATGCCACTTTTGACATCGGATTTAAAATCAGCCACTAGAAATTTCGACCTTGTTGGCCACGAGTACTCTTGATCACGAACTCAAGAGGAATAACATATATCGATTCCAGCGAGTTTCATTGGGGGGCCATTTCCCATAAGAAAAGTGCGGAGTTTTTGACAGATTGTCACTGTTGTATGTTGCGTTGTTTGCTAAATGTTAAAGAAATAATTTTTCTTAACTTTTTATGCAAAAAATGCTACTACGCTTAATTTTCAAATAATTTTTTAATTGTACTTACGTATTTTGACTGAGCTAGTACACCATTATTTCAAATTATTAATTTGTAGGGATTATTTGCATTGGTGGCGTCATTAAAGCTGAACAGTGAAATAGACTACCTAACCAAAATTACTTTTGACCATACCTGGTCGATCAAAGCAGCCGGAGCCAAAATTGAAAACAAAATATTACGTGAATCTAGAATTTTCAAAATAGCTGCTATTCTACTATTGATGATATCGATCTTAGCCCATTTAAGTCTCGGGGCACCTTTCATAGGCGACGAAAAGGAATTTATCCCCGGCCTCTTGATTTTTCATCTTTATTTAAGTTCCTGGTTTCCGCCTTTTTTGATACTATATTATGTATCGCTTGTTGTATGGGGTTTTTCAATACCGTATGGTATTATATTTGAATCATATTTTGTGTTGCATTTAAACTTTCAATTGTACCTATTAAATGAACATTTGCTGAGGATATCTGAAAATTATGAAGATGTGAATGGAGAGGACCTCATGTACAATGAAGACTACCAGAATGTTATATACCAAAGGCTGAAGTTATGTTGCACACATCACGTCAATATAGTAAAGTACGTATAATATGATTAACAAATTACTTATTTACAATAATAATAATAATAATACTAATCTCTTTAGCGAATAAGCTATATAGTGGATCTGGCTTTGGAATAAGGAAAAACCGATTGTTGGGTCCCCCCAACACTCCGACACATTTGTGCTGAGGAAGCCCGGCTAGCTCAGTCGGTAGAGCATGGGACTCTTAACCTCAGGGTCGTGGGTTCGAGCCCCACATTGGACACCACTGCCACGTTTCACCGAAACATATATACGTTAGATAGTAAGGGTTATAAGATATTACAGGAAAACAACACACTTGGGCTGCTGTGGCGTAGCAGATCGCAGACACTACCTAGCCCGGATAAGTGATGTAACGTGCCCACGACAAAATTTCACTAGCTTAGAATCTCAGGGCGTTAAGCCCAAGTTTAACATAAACTATTATAAATTATTAGTTTACTTACTTAAAATATATCGCTGAGGGTTCTATTCGTAGTGGTCGGAGATGAAATAATGACACCTTCTTTAAACATAAAATGCACATAAAATTACTGTCTTTACAAATAATTTCGAAATCTCTAACATGCAACCTGGCAATGTTCAATGATGTAGTTTATTTTGATTAATAGGTTACAGCATAAATAAAAATGCATATCCCTCGTGTAGCTACACTTGGTTTACAACGTGAGCATAAAGTGAAATAAATTTGGCCACAATGGGTCTGATTAGAGAACTTCCTTCAGTAATAATAAATGCGCAAAATCTTTAAATATATACACAAGTTAAAATGCAAAAGTAAATCTAAATATATATAACCACGCAATTTAAATCAGACATAATCCACAAAAGAAATATAATTTACCTCTTATGGTTAAGGGAAAAAAATCCATAAAAACTCCTATAGAAGGCTTAATGAATGAGGTCGAGTCCGTCTTCCAAGTCAACGAGATACTTCCAAAGGAAAGCCTGTAAATTTGTGAAACACGTGGATAGAGACCTGGAAAGTTGGCGATAGTGAGGTTAACTCACCTGTAGACTTAAATCCTGCACCAGCAGTTAAAATTCGCTCCCAACAACAAAATATTCAGCTCAACAGAACAACATAAAACGGAGAAAATTTTCTTAATGTTGATAACTCCAAAATCCACAAAGATGCCTTGAATAAATCAAGTTTTTGAGGAATTATCAATCATGTACACACCGCCAAACGTCTTTCTCTCTTTTTACAACAGACAGAAGTCTCGCGCCACTCGCGGATGGTAGCAGAAACTCCGCTACTAAAATTTTCGTTGGTGCGATGGCTATTATGTGTCCCACAAAACGCAAATGCGTATCGCGGGTCGCATATGCAACAGGTCTGCAACAGGGGGGGAGGGGCAAATAACATGTTAAATTTATGGAAAAATGGTTTCTCGAAGATAACTCGGCGGCTTCCGATCTGACGAAAAAAAATCTTCAGACCAAATGAAAATGATGAAAATAAGCAAATTTTGTTCCCAACCTCATCGACGTCAGACCATTGATTAGCGAGATATTTAATTTCCGCCCGGCCAGAACGCGATAAAATAATTAGGAAGGGAGCTAGAGGGCTGTAAAGAATCAGTTTGAAAAAAAGTGCAATTTTTATTTCGCTCACTAAACATTTGTTTGCGGAAAAAATCATTTTATGCGAGTGCTATTATCTTGTAGCACATAAAAAAATAAAAAAATGTACGTCGGTCTGACCGCGATATACCAATTACACGGGGAGATCAGCATGTCAAATATTTTGGTTTTCCCCCTCTCCCTTCCCTCCTAATCATCCTACCGCCCGCCGCCTCCGACCCAACAAAATATTCGCCAATACCCTTCTATTAAATAAAGATGGATCCACTCCACTCCTTCATGATAAAAAATAAATTTTAATTTTTTAATTTTTGCACCGTGGATTAGCGATATCTCGCGAATCAATAGTCTGACGTCGATGAGGTTGGGAAGAAAATTTGCTGCTTTTCGTGAGCTCTTCAGTTCTGATCTGAAAATTTTTTTCAGACCACAGAGTCAGATCAAAATCCGCCGAGTTATCTTCGAAAAACCATTTTCCCATACATTTAACATGTCATTACCCCCTTTGGCTTCCTCAGCACAAACGTGACGGAATGTTGGGGGATCTAACTTTATTTATTGGCAAAAAAAATCACAAACGGACGTTTCTTTATTCCAGTCTGGTTTCTTTCCAGATTTGCTCCACTAATATAAGTCTGGCCGAAAAGAGTCAATAGTAGAGCCAGGGGCGTACAGAATTAAGAATTTCGTGCTAATTATGCATGAGCTACCATGTCTTAAATTAAAATATTATTTATTTTCTATGTAGTAAAAAAAATGTTGAATGATGAAATATGGACAATATTCATATCATACATAAACATCAGGTTCTTGACTTGTTAATATGTCTAGTTTGTACTCCTGCTATAAATACAAAAAAGAAAGCCCAGATACTTCTGCACTGTGTGAAATCTGTGAAAATGTTTCCTGTGGATCTTGTGCTAATATTTCAATAACTGAAGTTTTACTATTTTTATGTGTTGTATGTGTAAGCCCATAATGTATGAAGAAGTTAATTTGGCAAAACAAATTGTATTGTACAAGAAACTGATAGAGGCTAAAGAAACAATGATAAGTGATAAACAAAAAATTATAGATTTCTAGAGGACAAAAAGAAAAAAACACTATGAAATACCGATAAATAAGGAATTTCCCAGTAGTTCTAAAACAAAAGCTGAAGAAATGAAATTAATGCAGAATATTATAGATCTCGGTAACCCGGAAATTATTAATCTGGATCCAGGTACCTTAAAGAATGTAGGATGGAGGATGGGAAACAGTGTAGTCAAAAAGACCACGAACCAAAAAGGGCCCCGAGTTTCAAGATTGCGACGTGTGTGAAATAAAACAATCCTGCAAAATCATAGGTGCACCTAGACGAAAGTGGATATATGTTGGACACGTGACAGGAAAAGACATAACTGAACAGGACATAAAGTAATATATATGAAGGATGTTGAAGGGCATGAGGACATAATTGTGAAAAAAACTTAATAACCAAGGTAATAACTCTGCGTTTAGTGTCAGATTACCAGAAGCTTTGTTGGATCAAATATAAAAGAAAGCTTTTTTAGTAAAGAAACGACAGGAACGCCTGAAAAGAGGACCGCTTGAGGCGGTAAACGCTGCGGGGGTAAGTATAACCAATTCCAAAGTCCTGTTTCGCCAAAATCTTCAATCCCTGGGAAACAGTTTTCACATCCTTGATATAGTCACTGAAGAACTAAGCTGCTCAATTGGGTATCAGGACACGAGGGACACAGAGGAGACGAAAAGGCTGACCAACTGGCCAAGGAAGGCTCACTTGAAGGAATGGGTGCAAAATAAATCTCTGGAATGGTGGAAGAATCTCCCAAGACAGAGACATGCCAAAGAGTTCATTAAAGAACGTTCGGCCAAATTTACGGAAGATCTACTAAGCCAGAATAGGAAGGCCGTCAGAGTAATAGTAGGCCTTGATGATGATGATGATGATGGGCCTGGCAGAGGACGCAACATGCAGATTCTGCCAAGAGGAAGAGGAAACCTCAGTTCACGTATTATTGTGCCACTGTGAAGGCCTGGCGAGAGATTCCAAGTACTCGGAGAAGAAATCCAAGGGCGGACAGCTATGCAAAAGGGCCTTTAGCAACGCTGTGGAGTCTAATACAAAGGACAAAGCTGCTCTGGTTTTATTTATTCATATTTACCCATCTATTCCATTGTATATTGTTAGTTTTAAGTTGTCTGTATAAAAATTGTCCATGTGTGTATTTACAAGCCAAATACCATCGTAAATAAAATTTGTTCATTGTGCTTGCCGACTTTCATTGTTTCTAGTTTACTGTGTCGATCGAACCGACTTCTCTGAGATAATAAAATCACATTTTACATAGTTTTTATTTTGGCTCCCAACGCGAGGGGTAAAATAGTATAAAAAAAGCATCCTTCATAGTATTTATTGGCGCCCAACGTGGGGCAAAATAGTAAAGTAAAAAAAAAACATCATCGTTCATAGTAATATATTACTATATATTTTTTGTTTATAGTTGTTATGTACTATATTTGTTTCATTTGTGTGCCTTTTACTTATACCGTATTGTACTATTTATTGATATTTGATTTAAATCTGTTGTTATTTGTCCTGTAATTGGGTTCCACCCGTTTAGTCGAAGAAATGAAGCACTGAGCAAGCTCAAATTGGCGCAGTAAGATGGATCGCGATGGAATTTTTTGCATTCGATTCGTAATGCCGTCCCGAAACTTTGTGAAGATAGTTATTGAATGCATTTTGAATAAATAAATTATTGCAATAAAAATACTGATTTTAGAAAAGCAACGCAAAGAAGCATTAAATAACTATTTTACAACTCGGTCAATTATTATAGAAATAAGTCCAATTTTGTTACTCGGGGGTTTTGGGGGTCGCTGAGCACGATTATGCAGTCGGCGACGGCGTCCGATGCACCTGGGGCCCAGGGTGGGCGTCAAACTCGTCGTCTTCTGGAGTTTTGCTTCCAATTTAAAAAACACGGAGCCAAAATCCTTACTCGGGGATTTTGGGGGTCGCTGAGCACGATTATGCAGTCGGCGACGGCGTCCGATGCACCTGGGGCCCAGGGTGGGCGTCAAACACGTCGTCTTCTGGAGTTTTGCCTCCAATTTATAAAACACGGAACCAAATTACTTACTCGGGGGTTTTGGGGGTCGCTGAGCACGATTATGCAGTCGGCGACGGCGTCCGATGCACCTGGGGCCCAGGGTGGGCGTCAAACTCGTCGTCTTCTGGAGTTTTGCTTCCAATTTAAAAAACACGGAGCCAAAATCCTTACTCGGGGATTTTGGGGGTCGCTGAGCACGATTATGCAGTCGGCGACGGCGTCCGATGCACCTGGGGCCCAGGGTGGGCGTCAAACACGTCGTCTTCTGGAGTTTTGCCTCCAATTTATAAAACACGGAACCAAATTACTTACTCGGGGGTTTTGGGGGTCGCTGAGCACGATTATGCAGTCGGCGATGGCGTCCGAGGCACCTGGGGCCCAGGGTATGCGTCAAGCACGTCGTCTTCTGGAGTTTTGCCTCTAGTTTATAAAATACCAAACCAGAATACTTACTCGAGGGTTTTTAGGGTCGCTGAATACGAATGTGTATTCAGCAAGGACATATAAAAATATTGTTTTAAATTGCTTATGTTAAAAAATTTAAAGATTTATTTAAAAAAAATTTACATCACAAAGACAGTGTATTTTCGGGTTCTTCATCGCTTTCAGCATCACATTCTGTACTTGCAAATTTATTTACATTCGTGCAATTAGCACCTGCACAATTTTTGCACGCTACACTACAAATCAAACCGTGTTTATAGCATCCACATGAAGTACCGCAGTCATTTTTGCAAGCGCAAAAAATTATTTGTAAAATACTGGATGGACCAGGGGGTTGCGTCATCCTAATGGGAACCAAAGACACATCTTTGCGTTCCCATCCCCAGTCTACAGGATTTAGATTTTCGTCCTCTCCCTACAGCCAACTTTGAACCTGCAGATAAACTCTTTTCAAATGTTGCGTTATCGCATCCACGGTTATCGCATCCAGGGTAGGGTTAGAAGTTTCGTGTTAGTAAATTGGATGCTAGTACCAACTGTGAAATATGTAAGGCGCCAAATTTAAAAGCGGACAGGGCCCGAAGCTACGTATGGATGGCCACTCTGGGCCCCAGGTGCCCCGGACGCCGTCGCCGACTACATACTCGTGCTCAGCGACCCCCAAAACCCCCGAGTAAGTATTTTGGCTCCGTGTTTTATAAACTGGAGGCAAAACTCCAGAAGACGACGTGTTTGACGCCCACCCTGGGCCCCAGGTGCATCGGACGCCGTCGCCGACTGCATAATCGTGCTCAGCGACCCCCAAAACCCCCGAGTAAGTAATTTGGTTCCGTGTTTTATAAATTGGAGGCAAAACTCCAGAAGACGACGTGTTTGACGCCCACCCTGGGCCCCAGGTGCATCGGACGCCGTCGCCGACTGCATAATCGTGCTCAGCGACCCCCAAAACCCCCGAGTAACAAAATTGGACTTATTTCTATAATAATTGACAGAGTTGTAAAATAGTTATTTAATGCTTCTTAGCGTTGCTTTTCTAAAATCAGTGTTTTTATTGCAATAATTTATTTATTCAAAATGCATTCAATAACTATCTTCACAAAGTTTCAGGACGGCATTACGAATCGAATGCAAAAAATCCCATCGCGATCCATCTTACTGCGCCAATTTGAGCTTGTTTGGCCTGATTTTGTGCTTTATTTCTTCGACTAGTTGGATGAATTATATAAATAAATAAAAACATACATAAATAAATGTAAAATTACTTTATAATTCGGTCAGGAATCAACAAAAAGAATTCCACCTCGTACTGGTGTGTTGAGTATATACTATAAAAGTGCTCAAATACAGCATATTAATTGGATTATTTGCATCCACTTTTACCGTGACCCGGGAAAACTGTGATAAATCTTTTTCGGATAATACAGCTAACACTGCTACTGACAGCTGTCAACTGTCAAATGCCACCTTCGACATCAGATTTGAAATCAGCGACCCAAAAAACCGCTTGTATATATTTTAGTAAATCTTTTCCGGAAAATATGGCGAGTTGACAGTGCCACTGACAGCTGTCAACTGTCAAATACTATTTTTGACATCGGATTTAAAATCAGCGACCCGAAACTCCGACCTTGTGGCCATCAGAACTTTTGATCACGAACTCAAGAGGAATAACATATATCGATTCCAGCGAGTTTCATCGGGGGCCGTTTCCCATAAGAAATGTGAGAGGTCCCTTGACAGATTGTTACTGTTGTATGTTGCGTTGTTTGCTAAATGTTGAAGAAATAACTTTTCTGAAATTTTATGCAAGAAAAACGCTACTACGCTAAATTTTCAAGTAACTTTTTACTTGTACTTACGTATTTTGTCTGAGCTAGTACGCCGTTACTTCAAATTATTATTTTGTGGGGATTATTTGCTTTGGTAGCGTCATTAAAGCTGAACAGTGAAATAGACTACCTAACCAAAATTACTTTTGACCATGCCTGGTCGATCAAAGCAGCCGGAGCCAAAATTGAAAACAAAATATTACGTGAATCTAGAATTTTTAAAATAGCTGCTATTCTACTATTGATGATATCGATCTTAGCCCATTTAATTCTCGGGGCACCTTTCATAGGCGACGAAAAGGAATTTATCCCCGGCCTTTTGATTTTTCATCTTTATTTAAGTTCCTGGTTTCCGCCTTTTTTGATACTATATTATGTATCGCTTGTTGTATGGGGTTTTTCAATACCGTATGGTATTATATTTGAATCATATTTTGTGTTGCATTTGAACTTTCAATTGTACCTATTAAACGAGCATTTGCTGAGGATATCGGAAAATTATGAAGACGTGAATGGAGAAGACCTCGTGTACAATGAAGACTACCAGAATGTTGTATACCAAAGGCTGAAGTTATGTTGCACACATCACGTCAATATAGTGAAGTACGTATAATGTGATTAACAAATTACTTATTTACAATAATAATAACTCGGCGGCTTTTGATCTGACAAAAAAATCTTCAGACCAAAAATTAAGATCTCATGGAAATAAGCAAATTTTGTTCACGACCTCATCCACGTCAAACCATTGATTCGCGAGATATTGCGAATTCAAGGTGCAAAAATTTAAAAATTTAAATTCATTTTTTTCATGAAGGAGTGGAGTTGAGGACCCATTTTTTTTAATAGAAGGATATTGGTAGATACTTTGTTGGGCCGGGGGCTGGGGGCGGTGAGATGATTAGGAGAAGAAGGAGAGGGGAAAAACGAAAATATTTGACATACTGATAACTCCCCGTGTAATTGGCCTATCGCGATCAGACCGACGTACATTTTTTTAAAAACTGTATTTGCTACAAGATAGCACTCGCATAAAATGATTTTTTTCGCGCAAACAAACGCTTGGTGTGCGAAATAAAAATTGCACGTTCTTTTCCAAACAGTTTCTTTGGTACGGTGTAGGAAAGAATCCGACTTTATCATATCTTTGATAGCTTTTTTATTAACGTTTAATTTCCGCCCGGCCAGAACGCGATAAAATAATTAGGAAGGGAGCTAGAGGGCGGTAAAGAATCTGTTCGAAAAAACGTTCAGTTTTTATTTCGCTCACTAAGCATTTGTTTGCGAAAAAAATCATTTTATGCGAGTGCTATTATCTTGTAGCACATAAAAAATAAAAATATGTACGTCGGTCTGACCGCGATACGCCGCAATTACACGGGTAGTTATCAGCATGTCAAATATTTTGGTTTTTCCCCTCTCCCTTCCCTCCTAATCATCCCACCGCCCGCAGCCTCCGATCCAACAGAATATTCGCCAATACCCTTCTATTAAATAAAAAAATGGGTCCTCAACGCCACTCCATGATAAAAAATAAATTTTAATTTTTTAATTTTTGACCTTGGATTCGCGATATCTCGCAAATCAACAGTCTGATGTCGATGAGGTTGGGAATAAATATTGCTTGTTTTCGTGAGTTCTTCATTTCTGGTCTGGAATTTTTTTCATCAGATCAAAAGCCGCCGAGTTATCTTGGAAAAACCATTTTCCCATACATTTAACGTGTCATTTCCATGTTGCCCATTTTGAATGACACATCTCTATGTGCTTTTGAAATGAGGTTCTCACTGTTCCTAAAACTGCCGGTGTGATAGATGTAAAGGCAGTTATTATTATTTCCTTCATGTTTTGTATTGTTGTTGGTGTGTCTCTATAAACAATTTCCTTCGAAGTATCCCCATAAAAAGAAATCCATTTTTGTAAAATCTGGGGATCTAGCAGGCCACTTAGTGGGTCGATTTCTTCTAATCCATTGATGAGGATAAGTATTATTTAAGTGGTCTCTAACTACATTTAAACAATGTGGTGGAGCACCATGTTGCTGAAACCACATCCTATTCCGAATTATCTCAGGGAGATTTACCAATGATTGTGGCATATAGTTTTCCAAAAAATGAAGATAAATAGCTCCAGTCAATGTATCATCAAAGAAATGTGATCCTATTACATGTTCTCCAATAATTCCTCCCCAAACGTTTATAGACCATATGTGTTGGTTATCAACTTGCATAAAAGAGTGAGGATTTTCCGAAGCTTAATAATGGAAATCGTGCCTATTAACAAATTTATTTTTATGAAAAGCTGCCTCATCACTGAATAGAACAGTATTGAAGAAGTTGACATCATGTTGCATTTCACCTCTGGCCCAATTACAAAATTGTAGGCGCCTTTAAAAATCGTCATCAGATAATTCCTGATGCATTTGAATATGACATGCATGCAACTTATTTGTTTTTAAGATTCGACCCACAGATCGTCTACTTATTCCTACTAATGAGTTCACTTCTCTTTGACTAACATGGGGATTCTCAACCGTTTCCAGCACCACAGAAAACTCATTTTCTTCGTTCACAACACGTTTTATTGTTTCACTTTTTTATATTCGACATTTCCAGTTTCTAGAAATCTATCGAGAAGGTTTTGGAAGCTGCTAACATCAGGAATCCTTCTTCCAGGATAATGTTGGTGATAAATTCTATTGACAAGTAAACAATTTCTGTCTGACTCGCCCAAAAGTCATGTCTACAGGTTCCGCTTTATTAAAATTCATATCGTAAAATTCCAAATATTTTAAATTCAATAAAAATTGTAACGACCGATAAGTGTGATAAATGCTCCTTCATACACGACAATTTATACCAAACTGAGGTTGTATTGCTTGTCGAATAACGAAAACAGCAAAAAAAATGTACAAAAAACATAACAGTAGAGGAGGATTTACTCATTTCAATGGATTGGAAGAAATGGTCCCACTAAATGGCCTCATTTCAAAATTGCAGAAAAGACGTATGTCAATCAAAATGGGCAACACGTCGAACACCTATTATAAATTTTTGTAACGAATTATTTGAGGGAACCTCTTTTTTTAAAGTTTATTCTTGAATTTGACACTTATTTAGTTATAAAACGAAAATGTTCGGAATTAGCCGTAGGGAAGTACTTACATCGTCGAAAATTATACAGAGTGTTCCATTTTAAAACATTGAGAAAATTCAATTTAAAATGTTCTTAATTGAAAAATTTTTGGCCACCCTGTACTTTTTAGGAAATCAAAATAATTCAAAATCATTAATTAGATGTCTCGTAATTGGTATTCACATAAGTTTTTCTTAAAATCCAGAATTGTGACCGTGTGACTGCAGATTGCATTATTTCAACAACAAAATTCATTACATCCAAGTGGTTGGGAGATGTTCAATGCTAACATAGGAATGAATAGAGCCTATAAATAGGCTTCAAGAAATGTACCGATACACACAGCATTCCATTTAAAAAAAGATACTTGGTCCTGTAATTTCGTCTTGGCTCGCCCTGTATGTTAGAAAATAATTTCCAGTTATAGACTTTTTATTTAGTCAATTTTTTTAAAAATTTCGAGGTCCGACCCACTATTGCCCCACTCCTGTACACATATATAAATATATGTGTGACGCCACTGAATGACAAGTTACCCGAATATTTTTTGTTCTACTATGTACTTCTTTTTGACTCTACTTAGCGCCTTGCACGATAACCTCATGTTAATGAATTCCACAAAAAAGCGAATGTTCAATTTGTTTTATCTTTAAGGAAGATCTATTTACCAAATAGGAAACCCTTATTTGTACTATTTTTTCGGTATTACTAGGCAATATTACATACTTTTCTATTCATTTATTTTTCAGGCTATATCATAAATACTTGTCCGTTGGCAAACTACTCTTACTCCTCGTTCCAATAGGCGTAGTAGGACCTGTCATGGTTGGTTATTTTATTAAATATGTGAGTTAACTATTTAAATTTTACTCTTGAATATAAATAGTAGAATCAAAATGTTTTTTTTTTATACAAATATTACTGATCTTGTTTACTGTTCATTGTGTTTATTCTGTAATATATATTAGTTATTAATAATAAAGGGAAGGAAAAACGTTTTCTTTTGTTTATTGACACTATTGTCAATAAGAAGCAGCTGTAAATCAGCTGATGGAGCGATTCAAAAAAAATTATGATAGAGTTTTAGAGAAAACTCGATAAAATAGTGCTGGACTATTTTTTATTGTGTGAAAACGAAAATTATGTTTATAGAGTTTTCAATGGACCTGTGCCATTCAAAATAAATTCTATTAATATGGCATGTTCAAGAATTTCTGTAAATCATGTGCATCCTCTCTGCATATAGCAATATAAGTATTTCAATTTCATATTCTGATGTTTAATATTTTTAGGAAATTAGTCCTTCGAGCAACATCCGGATGGTTGGGGTAATGCTAATGTTTATCATGGCAATACTAACGTTATGCATCACAGGGCAACAGCTGGAGGACACTGTACGTATTATTAATATTAATAATAAGTTATTTGGACGAGATCACTTTTGTTTTTGCGATATAGATAGTAAAGTGACAAAAATCGCGGTTAGCATTTGAATGGGTAAGTATACAGGAATATAGCGCTTGTCTTCGTGCCTCTTCATGTGCACTCAGAACTTAATTATTTTTCTGTAAAAATGAAGCTAAAATATAGCCAAATACACCTACCCACCAATTAAAGATACTAGTAAAAATGTGTTTAATTTCCATAATAAGTCTTATACTGCCCGATCTCTCAACTTTCATACTTAAATTCATAGATATTTTCAATAGCAGCTAATTCAACGATTAAATCTTTTCCAGATTCAATAATTATCAAAAATCAGCTTTTCTCCCATACAAAGACTCTATGCAAATAGACATACCGCAAAACTGATTAGACCACCATCTCTTTTCTGAACTACACTATCACTCATACAAATTTGATATTATGCACCACTACTATTTAAATCCATCACAAACTAACACGTACTCTAAATATTGTCTGAAGGTTATTTGTGGCATTCTACGAATATTCTTTCTTATTATTTATTATTAAGTGTATTATTATCCTCTTCAAAAACAAATCACCGAATCTACAAAATAATAGAATTATTGGAAAAAAGCCTCTGCGCTCGTGACGTTTACGCCAAAGGAATAGTCAGAGGTTATATTTTACAAATAATATAAATCGGAATAAACACAGAAATAATGTATTTTGGTGACGTACTCTTATGTCAAATTCTTCAAAATGCCTACGGAACTGTTTTCAGCCAGTCATGAGTACACGATTGTTTGATGTTTAAAGTTTAGTCCCTTCAAATTACTAAAAAAATCTATTTTATGGAAAATTTTCCTACAGTTATGAGACCTGCAAAAAGTTAAGTATTTGGGTTGTCTAAATATTATTTTCACGCCCCGCAGTTCCAAAAAATGGTTGCTTTTGAGAATATATAATTAATATAAGAATTTTAGAGTTTTTTCGCATTTCTCTCTATTTTCGGAAAAAAACTCTGCATTTTGGTGAAAAATAACAAGAGAGCAAAGTTATAGAGCATAAAATTTTCTACAACTTTTGTCTCTCTATATATATATATATTGTTATTATACATGATTTGCAGGAAACAACTACTCAGCGGGCAAATACCCCGACCTGTATTGAATTATACCTTACAAATCATGAAAAATTGGTAGCCAATGTCATTTGTCAACTCCCTGACCAGACATAGAGTTGACAAATGCAAATCATGTATAATAACAGTATATGGGTTAAGTCCACCAAGGGCTGAAGGTCACCGCTCTCGGTACTTGCAAAATGGCAAGTCGCTATGCACCATGGAGACATCCATGATGTCTGGTGTATAGTAGCATTAGACCACATGAGAGGATTCACTTACCTCTCACCACTACACCATATACATATATATACACTGCTACTTCAGTTCGAGCAACGAGGAGCAGCAGTAAGCAGTTTTCAGTGAGAACCTGAAGATGGCAGATGAGATTCTGCCGAAACGTATATATATATATATATATATATATATATATATATATGTTATATTAGAAATATACCATGATATATAATATCACCGAGACTGGCTTAACCTTCTCAGACATATCACATTACAAATTGCGTAACAGCTCTTCTTTAATAACCGCTCACGTTAGCTGAGCTTAACATTTCATTCTCAGTAATCTGTTATCATGCTGAATTGCAAATCCAATGTTCTTTGTTCTCCAGACATTATAAATATTACCCACTGTCATTGTAAACCTCAGTCTTATACTCATTTTCGATTAAACACATTCAAAATTATTATTGTTATTTTTGCAAGAGTCAAGCTTGACTCCATTATAAGTGAATAAATCTTTTTAAAAAGTTAATCAAACAATCCATTATCTAACATTGGCGCAGTCGTGGCGGATCTGAAGAACACGCACAGTTCGGGAGCCTAACCAGTGGAAAACATATCGGAAGGAACAAGGAGTTCATCTGGAAAAGGTGCCTAACCTGAAGAAAAGAGCCCCTGGAAAAAGGAGAAATTCCTTAGCTGTCGTGGTGGATCCCAATCCTTTACTCAGAAGAATCTACGTTCACAAAGAAACAATAATAATAATTCAACAAGCAACGAAGCAACAAAGCAACATATCAATCAATTAACAAATTAGCAAGTAAGAATTCATCCCAGTCGAGAAGTTGGTGTCTTCGGCAGTGTAGGAGACCTCTGTGGAAGGAATACCTGGTAACGCCCCTGGCAGAGAAGACCGCATTGTAACAAAGTTCACGGAGCAGCATTCAACTTCAATCCAGACGTGTGGAATGGAAATTTTAATGTAAGTAGATTTTAAGAATCATCTCGACTATTTTGCATATTTTTCTTATAAAAAAACAATTCAATTTAACGAACAGCAGTTCTAATATTCAAATAATAATTTCATTCAGAAGTAATATAATATTTCATTTAAAATTTATGTGACCTACATAAATAACTATACCGTTCCTATCTTAACATTATTTTTATCGTAATATCATATACTCTTTAAGTACGAACTTATCTACATTTCCTACATAAATAATTATAATCACATACCATTTTTATCTTAACATTATTTTTATCATAATATCATATATCATATAAAGGTTAAGTTTACGCCTTACTTGACTGTGAAATAAAATAAAACCCACATGTTCTATACTGTTTAAATGCACATTAGTATATAAAATTTCAGTGACATTATTCCCAACTAAAAACACTTTTTAAATTAATCCAATTATCCTTGTAATTAAATTTTGAAATATTATAAAATAAACAGTACATTGTTTTACATATAATAAAAAATTGCCAATTATCAGTAGCGTACTAGCTCAAATTGAAAAGGTGTTTTAAGTTATTCGATTATCTAAATAATATAAATAAAATGGCTACAAACGTAAGCAATTCCAATGCAAACAATTCAATCACGGCGAACGAAACAATAAATATTGAACCTTATAGGTTAAACGAAATATTTTCCATAGTGCCCGAATTTGACGGCAACCCCATATTCTTGCAAACATTTATTTCAGCTTGCATAACCGCTCAGGGTATCGCTGTCGACGATCAGCGCATCTTATTAACGCTTCACATAAAAAATAAATTACGCGGAAAAGCCGCAGAATTGATAAATTCACGAAACCCTGTCACTTGGGCGGAAATAAAAAATTTGCTCGAATCACATTTTGGTGACTCTCGTGACTTGACAGCCTTGATACAAGACTTGCAAACAATTCGTCAATTACCCAACGAAACAGCTTTAATATTTGTGTCCAGGTTACAAACACATAATGCAAAAATGCACGCGGCAATACAAAAACAAAGTTTAACTTTAGAGGAAAAAACCGCGCAATCCACTTTAATAGAAAATATGACGTTAACTACTCTTCTCACTGGACTCGAACCAAAATTAGGTCAAATTATTAGGGCTGGTAACCCCGGCAATATGCTAGATGCAATAAATCGCATCAAACGAGAATTACAATTATCGTATTTCGAATCTCAAAAATTTGGAAATAGAACTTTAAACAAAAATCCCGTTCAAAATCAGCAAAGACGCCCAAATCTGCCACCATTTTGTACATTCTGCAAAAGGAATGGACACAGCTTTAACGAATGCCGCGCGAGGCAAAACCACCAATTTTCACACCCCAATTTCACACCAAGCGCCTATTCCAATCAGGCACAAGTTCCTAGACAGCACTTCCAGAGTTTACCTAACCAAACAAATTTTAGACCACAGAATTTCCAAAATTTGCCTAATCAACAACGTAATTATCCACAACAAAACAGGCCCTTAGCTATCAGGCCAAACCCTAACTTCCAGCAGCAGAGACCCTCTGCCATACAACCGAACCCGAATTTTAATCGATTCAATCAACAAAAAACACATCACTTAAATCAAGAACCTTATGATAATTACTCAGATTACCCAAACCAATACGAAGATTACTCTGCAAATCAGTCCGTAAATTATTCTCCTGATTATCAATCTCAAAATAACGATGACTACGATTTTCAAAATGGACAATATGAGAATTATACTGCTAATTCTCAGCAATACGAGGATTATACTGTTAATCCTCCGGATTTTTGCACAGGCCCGGAGTATTCCATGAATACTCCAACACAACAAACGGACGAGGTAGACCAAATTTCTCATCAAGTCCAAGCGATAAACCTCCAGGACAGTTTCGGCCCAAACCTGAACTTCCCGGAAAACCAATTCATGTAAAAACACCCCGCTACAAACTAAATATCGTAAACTCAAAAAATTTATTTTACATAGAAGACATCACTAAACGTTTCAAAATCTTGATAGACACAGGCGCAGGTATCTCTATATTCAAACCCGAAACGGCAGAAAACTATAAACGTCGATCCCACGAAAATGTAATTATACAAGGTATAACAGACGAAAAAATTAATATCACCGAATCTGCTCTCATACCTTTCAATCCGAATGATCCATACAAAGTTTACATTCATAATCTAGATATAGAATTTGACGGACTTTTAGGTGCCGACTTTTTGGACCATTACGATTGCTTAATAGACATTAAAAACAGACAACTAATCACTAATTTCAAAACCGTACCATTGTATCAAGTTACCGATAATATATTAACTACAATCTGGAGCCCGATTAAAAATCAAAATTTAAATGAAACAAAAAACCAAAATGTAATTTCCATCGAACCACGCACAGAAAAGATTTTTAAGCTTAAATGTAATTTACAAAATACCGAAGCTATACTAATAGCCCAGGAAAATGAAAAGGTACGCTTACCGAATGCCATTGTCAAAATAGACAACAATGGTGAATTTTTGACGACAGTAATAAACTCAAATGCAATTCCGAAAACAATAAAATTTTCAAATCTTAAACTTGAACCCGTTCAAAAATTTAGGTCAATATTTAATGTAAATCTTCAAAATCCGGATTCCCAATATATAGACAGAAATCACGAAATAAGAAACCAATTACGCTTAGATCACTTGAACGATGAGGAGAGTGAACTAATTACTCAACTCTGTTTAGACTTTTCAGACATATTCTATTTAGAAGGTGACAACTTGACGTTTACCAATGAAATCAAACATTCAATAGACACTAACGATTCTAAACCAATTTTCACTAAATCTTATCGTTACCCCCAAATCCATAAACAAGAGGTAAAATCACAAGTCTCGAAAATGCTCGACCAAGGCATTATCCAGCCTTCAATTTCTCCCTGGTCCTCCCCAGTTTGGGTAGTCCCCAAAAAACTAGACGCTTCTGGTAAACAGAAATGGCGCGTCGTAGTTGACTACCGAAAATTAAACGAAGTAACGATAGGTGATAAGTATCCTTTGCCCAACATTTCTGATCTTCTAGACCAATTAGGCAGATGTCAATATTTCACGACTCTAGACTTGGCCTCTGGCTTCCACCAAATTGAAATCGATCCTAAGGATATCCAAAAAACAGCTTTCACGGTAGAGAATGGCCACTACGAATTTGTACGTATGCCATTCGGTCTAAAAAATGCTCCATCCACTTTCCAGAGGGTCATGGACAATATTCTATTAGGCATCCAAAATGAACGCTGTCTCGTCTACATGGATGATATTATTATTTATTCCCCTACTATCCATGAACATATTTCTCGACTAACAGAAGTCTTCAAACGTCTACAAAAAGCCAACCTCAAAATTCAACCAGACAAATGCGAATTCCTTCGCAAGGAAGTCGCCTATTTAGGGCATCTTATTACAAAGGATGGTGTAAAACCAAACCCTACCAAAGTCGAGGCAATTCTAAACTTTCCTCAACCCAAAAATCAGAAAGAAATTAAATCTTTTCTAGGTCTAGCAGGCTACTATAGACGCTTCATTCCTAATTTCTCCAAAATTTCAAAACCCTTAACTAAATTGCTACAAAAAGATATACCTTTCAATTTCGACAATGACTGTACAAATTCATTTGAAACCCTAAAACAAACCTTGACAACTACTCCGATATTGATCTACCCCAACTTCGATGAACCTTTTGTCCTAACTACAGACGCTAGTGCATTTGCAATAGGTTCTGTACTTTCACAAGGAAGTATAGGAAAAGATTTGCCAATCGCATACGCATCTCGAACTTTATGCGGCGCGGAAACCAAGTATTCAACCATTGAGCGTGAACTTTTATCTTTGGTCTGGAGTGTAAAGCATTTTAGGCCATATCTATTCGGAAGGAAGTTCAAACTCGTCACTGACCACCGACCACTCACTTGGTTATTTTCTATAAAAGACCCAGGTAGTAGACTAGCGCGTTGGCGCTTAAAACTAGAAGAATACGACTACGAGATAATATACAAACCCGGAAAGATCAATAAAAACGCGGACGCGTTGTCCAGAATAAAAATCAATCACTTTTCAGAATGTTCCAAATTTTATTCAAAAATTCTAGCCGCAAACGAAGACTCAAACGAAGACTCAGACGAAAATGAAACCTCAGACAACGACGACGAGATCACTGACGAACAAATTGCCCGAGAATTTGACACATTCTCCCGTCTTTACAAAACCAAATCTCTAATAGACTATTCCAAAATTCAAATCACAAATAAACAACTATTAGATCGAGAAAATAAAAACATCATAACATTTTTCCAACAAAACAACTTGACAGACCTTCACCATCAAATTATCGAGGATATTTTCGAGGAAAACCCCGAATTCTATAACAATACAATCAATATCGTTTCCAGTAAATCGACCCGACAAAGAAATTATTACATTATCGCTCTACCCTTCGACCCAGAGTCTGTGGTAGAACACTTATTTTTAACATTATATAAACACCGGAACAAATTAGACCTTTCCAAAACTTACCATGTTGAAAACAATCTAGACTTTCCAATTCTCGAAATCCTATCATTTATTTTTGCAGAAAAAGATTTAAAACTAATCATTTGTCAAAATTTATTACGAACTCCCGATGAAGACCAACGTCCGATCATTCTCGACCAGCATCACACCGGAAAAAATAATTTACATCGTGGAATAAACGAAACAATACGTAGAATCAAAAATAAATATAATTGGCAAGGTTTAACAAAAGATGTCGAAAACTTTATAAAAAACTGTGAAACATGTCAAAGAACAAAAGTTTGTCGTAAGAACCTTAATAATCCCTTAGTAATCACCGAAACCCCTAAAACTCCATTTGAGAGAGTTAATATCGATCTATTCGAATTTCCCACGCGAAACTATGCATTAACCATCCGCGACGAGTTAACGAAATTTACCCAAGCTTATGCTGTCCCAGACAAAAGTGCAAAATCGGTTGTAAACACCCTGTTGCTATATTTCCAACACTATGGCACCCCATTAAGAATTCATTGTGATTACGGCGGTGAATTCGATAATAATTTATTAAAAGATCTTTGTACTCTCTACGACATAAAATTAACATACTCCAGCGTAGGACACCCTCAATCCAACGGATCTATCGAACGATTCCATGCCACCCTAGCGGAAATGATCAGAATACATAAAACAGAGAATCCGAACGAACATCCTTTCACAATATTACCATACGCGGTAATATGTTATAACAACTCGGTAAACAAAACTCATGGCTTTACGCCATACGAGCTTATTTTCGGACATACAGCTAACCGACCACCCGAAACCCTTTATAACCAGAAAGACCTGATTACCAAATACGTTAGAGACCTTAACAACCGGATATCCCACTATTACAAAATTGCGCGAAGTCGAACAGAAGCACAAAAACAAAAAAGCCAAAGTTCGATTCGACAAAAACATTCCCGAAAATCGACACACATATAATATTGGCGACAAAGTGTACGTCAAAGAATCACAAATAAAAAACAAATTACAGAACAAATTTAACGGCCCCTTCGAAATTTTAGAAACTTCTCAAAATTCTGCAACATTATTAAATCCGGAAACAAACCAAACGACTAAAGTAAACTTTGACCGAATGAAACCTTATACTGAAAATTAAATTTATTTTCAGGTTTTTCCTGCTGTTCGGATCAGCACTTGCTCAATTTAAAATAACACCAATTAACAATACAATTGGAGTATACTATCACCGAGACACAAACATTGTGATTTCTCACAAGAAATGGACTTTACTGGTACACAAAAACATATCTACCTTTAAGACAGCTTTCGACAAAAACGACAAGATCTTACAGACACTATACAACACGCTCGACCCAACGTATCATTACATGAACGTCTTTTTAGGAGATGTAAAAACTCACCTCAGTTTATTGACTCAAATTTCTCAATCAATACAATCAAAATTTGACGAAATTTACCTTGACACGAAACGATACAAGCGAGGAATACTAAACGGTATTGGAACAATTTTCAAATCAATAACTGGAAATTTAGATGCAGAAGATGGTCAGTATTATTCTGATTGCATCAACAAATTAAATAATGACGAGCACCAACTCGAAAATTTAATCAAAAATCAAATATCTGTCACAACTTCAGTAATCAAAAATTTCAACGCAACCATTCAAAAACTGCAGGTTGATGAAGAAACTTTCAATAAAGATATTAAAGAAATCGAAACTTCAATTCTAGACATGACTAAAGACATAGAAAATATTCACGCAAAATTAAAATTTATAGAAATCTGCGAACAGCTTATGGCAAGCTATCTATTTATCGAAGATAACTTAAACGATATCCTGAATTCTATCACTTTCGCGAGGCTCAAAATAATTCATACATCGATCATAAACCCAAAAGACTTGGTAAATTCATTACAGGAAATTTCACAGAACCTACAAAGGAACAATTTGCCACTTCCAATCAAATTATCAAAAGTTGCACAGTATTTAGACATTATAGAACTAAAAGCTTTTCAAACAAATTCAGATTTAATATTCGTGTTAGACATACCTTTGGTAGACCCTCAAACCTACTCAGTATTTCAATTATACCCTATCCCTATTTTGGATAATAGAACTGGCTTATATCATATCTTGTCAACCTCTCAAAAATATATCGCGAGAGATGATGATTCTTTAATGTACTTAACCATCCCGGACCTCAGAGAATGCAAACCACTCTACTTCAACACTAAATTATGTTTAAATCTATTTTCATACCCCATTGATGATAATGCCATTTGCGAAGCCCGTCTCTTCAAGAACCTCAAAACTCTGCCAGGAAGCTGCCAGACGTCATTCATCATCAGCCAAGGCTACAACGTCCAAAAGATAGACGAAAATACGTGGTTAGTTATCAACGCAGAACCATTACAGGCAACCATCAATTGTCCAGAAAGAAATTCGAAAACTGAAGTCATCTACAAAAACTCAATAGTGAAATTACAACCTAATTGTTACGCCTTTATAGGCATCACAAAAATCCAAGCCAGTACCAACGAAGTAACCGACGTAAACGACGACACTCATCCCATCCAAATTCTATTCGAATGCTGCAACAAAATTCCAAACAACATTAGAGCACCAAACCTTAAACCATTAAAATTAAACAACCTTAACACAGAAGATCTCGAAATTGCCAAACACAAATTGGACCAATATTCCAGAGATCTAGACGATTTAATCAACGAACCATTCGTAACAAAACACATATCCTGGTTCACCTACTTCATCATTGTGCTAATATTTGGACTGTTATTTCTGTACCTATTTTGTAAGTGCAGAACAAAAAGACGAAGACTAGCCATCGATGTTTCTGCATCACCCCCATCTCCACCGAGGCCTAGCAAACCATACAGGACATTTGCTAACCTATTCCCTTCACGAAGACGACCCACCTTAAGAAGAGAAGACAACGAAGCCGAAGACATAGAACTTACATAAAGACAAACTGTTTTGTGCCTTTTTACTGACTTTTAGTGCTGGACTCTTCAGTGAATTTTATTTCATTTGTTTAATCATTATATTTCATTATTTTTCTATCATTTGTTAATTTCAATTTTATTAACATTTTTACGTCATTTTCATTCAAACCCATCATGCTTATATTTTATGCTTTCACAGTAAAGCTATATTTTAACCTTGGGAATATTTTATCCCATTTTACAATTCAAACCTAGTATGTTTGTATTTTACGCTTTCTTGCCAAAGCTATATTTTAACTCTAACATTTTTATGTTATTTTATTTTTATGAATCAAGCTTATTGTGCTTGCATTTCATATTTTAGACGCTAAGGTTATATTCTGTATTTTAAACCTTACGATTTAACATTTTGTACTCTTTATATTTTTCCAAATTGTACCATTACCTTTTATATACGTTTTATATTCATTTCAAAAGTTGCTGCATAAAACACCAACTTTTTTTATAAGGGGGAAGCTGTTATATTAGAAATATACCATGATATATAATATCACCGAGACTGGCTTAACCTTCTCAGACATATCACATTACAAATTGCGTAACAGCTCTTCTCTAATAACCGCTCACGTTAGCTGAGCTTAACATTTCATTCTCAGTAATCTGTTATCATGCTGAATTGCAAATCCAATGTTCTTTGTTCTCCAGACATTATAAATATTACCCACTGTCATTGTAAACCTCAGTCTTATACTCATTTTCGATTAAACACATTCAAAATTATTATTGTTATTTTTGCAAGAGTCAAGCTTGACTCCATTATAAGTGAATAAATCTTTTTAAAAAGTTAATCAAACAATCCATTATCTAACATATATATATATATTGTTATTATACATGATTTGCAGGAAACAACTACTCAGCGGGCAAATACCCCGACCTGCATTGAATTACACCTTACAAATCATGAAAAATTGGTAGCCAATGTCATTTGTCAACTCCCTGACCAGACATAGACCGGTTTCGAACTTATTAGTTCTCCTCAGTATGCCATAGGTCATGGAGCAGACAAATGGTAGTGGCCAACCTGCTAGTCTTATACAGACTAATGTAAATGGTGTAGTGGTGAGAGGTAAGTAAATCCTCTCATGTGGTCTAATGCTACTATACACCAGACATCACAGATGTCTCCATGGTGTATAGCGACTTGCCATTTTGCAAGTACCGAGAGCGGCGACCTTCAGCCCTCGGTGGACTTAACCTATATACTGTTATTATACATGATTTGCAGGAAACAACTACTCAGCGGGCAAATACCCCGACCTGCATTGAATTACACCTTACAAATCATGAAAAATTGGTAGCCAATGTCATTTGTCAACTCCCTGACCAGACATAGACCGGTTTCGAACTTATTAGTTCTCCTCAGTATGCCATAGGTCATGGAGCAGACAAATGGCAGTGGCCAACCTGCTAGTCTTATACAGACTAATGTAAATGGTGTAGTTGTGAGAGGTAAGTAAATCCTCTCATGTGGTCTAATGCTACTATACACCAGACATCACAGATGTCTCCATGGTGTATAGCGACTTGCCATTTTGCAAGTACCGAGAGCGGGGACCTTCAGCCCTTGGTGGACTTAACCTATATACTGTTATTATACATGATTTGCAGGAAACAACTACTCCATGACCTATGGCATACTGAGGAGAACTAATAAGTTCGAAACCGGTCTATGTCTGGTCAGGGAGTTGACAAATGACATTGGCTACCAATTTTTCATGATTTGTAAGGTATAATTCAATACAGGTCGGGGTATTTGCCCGCTGAGTAGTTGTTTCCTGCAAATCATGTATAATAACAATATATATATATATATATATATATATATATATATGTTAGATAATGGATTGTAGAAATCACTTTTTAAAAACTTTATTTACTTGGGAGTCAAGCTTGGCTCTAGGTACAATAATGAACAATAATAAATTTAGAATGTATTAGGTCGAAAATGAGTATATGACTGAAGGTACAAATGTCTGTTGGTTGTATTTATAACATAAGAGAACAAAGAACATTAAATTGGCAATTCAGCATGATAAGGGATTACCAAGAAAGAAACATTAAGCTCAGCCAACGTGAGCGGTTATTAGAGAAGAGCTGTTACGCAATCTGTAACATGATATGTTTGAGAAGGTTAAGCCTGTCTCGGTGATATTATATATCATAGTATATTTCTAATATAACAGCTTCCCCCTTATAAAAAAAGTTGGTGTTTTATGCAGCAACTTTTGAAATGAATATAAAATGTATATAAAAGGTAATGGTACAATTTGGAAAAATATAAAGAGTACAAAAATGTTAAGTCGTAAAGTTTAAAATACAGAGTATAACCTTAGTGTCTAAAATATGAAATGCAAGCACAATAAGCTTGATTCATAAAATAAAATAACATAAAAATGTTAGAGTTAAAATATAGCTTTAGCAAGAAAGCGTAAAATACAAACATAATAAATTTGTCTTAAAATGGGATAAAATATTCCCAAGGTTAAAATATAGCTTTAATATAAAAGCATAAAATGTGAGTATGATAAGTTTAAATGAAAATAACGTAAAAATGTTAATAAAATTGAAATTAACAAAGGATAGAAAAATAATGAAATATAATGATTAAACAAATGAAATGAAATTCACTGAAGAGTCTAGCACTAAAAGTCAGTAAAAAGGCACAAAACAGTTTGTCTTTAGTTAAGTTCTATGTCTTCGGCTTCGTTGTCTTCTCTTCTTAAGGTAGGTCGTCTTCGTTGATGAAACAGGCTAGTGATTGTCCTGAGGGGTTCACTAGGCCTTGGTGGAGATGGAGGAGTCGTGGAAACGTTGATGGCTAGTCTTCGTCTTCTTGCTTTACACTTACAGAATAGATACAAGAATAAGAGTCCGAAAATTAGCACTATGGTAAGATAGGTAAACCAAGAAATGTGTCTCGTGATGAAAGGTTCCTTGATTAGGTCGTCTAAGTCTTTTGAATATTGGTCTAATTGATGTCTGGCGACATCGAGGTCTTCGGTGTTCAGATCACTTAGTTTTAGTGGTTTCAGGTTGGGCACTCGAACTTTGTCCGGAACCTGGTTGCAACACTCGAACGGGATTTGTATAGGGTGAGCGTCGTTCTTCACGTCTGTCGTTTCGCCTGAGCTGGCTTGGATCTTCGTGATACCTATGAAGGCGTAGCAATTTGGTTGTAATTTAATTATACAATTTTTGAGGATGGTGTCGGTTTTTGGGGTCTCTTTCGGGCAATAGATAGTCATCTTTAGTGGCTCTGTATTGACGATCATCCACACGTTTTCGTCTAGTTTTTGGATGTTGTATCCTTGGCCGATGATAGTTGACGTTTGACAGTTTTCTGGTAGAGTTTGTAGATCCTTGAAAAGGCGGGCTTCGCATATGGCGTTGTTGTCAATTGGATATGCAAACAAATTTGGACATAATTTAGTATTGGTATGGAGTGGCTTGCATTCTCTGAGGTCAGCAATGGGTATGTACATCAAAGAATCATCATCTCTCGCGATATATTTTTGAGAAGTTGACAAAATATGATACAGACCAGTTCTACTATCTAAGATAGGAATGGGGTATAATTGGAAAACGGAGTACGTTTGAGGGTCTACTAGGGGTATATCTAATACAAATACTAATTCCGAGTTCATTTGGAAAGCTTTTAATTCAATAATATCTAAATACTGTGCAATTTTTGAAAGTTTAATTGGGAGTGGCAAATTGTTCTTTTGTAGGTTTTGTGAAATTTCCTGCAATGAGTTTACCAAATCTTGGGGGTTAATGATAGACGTATGAATTACTTTGAGTCTCGCGAAAGTGATCGAATTTAAAATATCGTTGAGGTTGTCCTCTATAAATAGGTAGCTCGCCATGAGTTGTTCACAAATTTCCAAGAATTTTAATTTTGTTTCAACTGCTCGTACGTTATACGTAATGTCTAAGATTGCGTATTCGATTTCTTTTATGTCTTTGTTGAATGTCTCCTCGTCTATTAGTAGTTTTTGAATTGTCGTGTTAAAATTTTTAATAACTGAATTTGTAACTGATATTTGATTTTTCATCAAATTTTCTATCTGATGTTCGTCTTGGTTTAATTTATTGATACAGTCAGAGTAGTATTTACCGTCTTCTGCGTCTAAATTTCCGGTAATTGCTTTGAATATTGAACCAATTCCGTTTATGATTCCGCGTTTGTAGCGTTTCGTGTCGAGAGCTGTCTTAAAGGTCGATATATTTTTATGTACGAGTAACGTCCATTTCTTGTGTGAGATGACAATGTCCGTGTCTTTGTGATAGTAAACACCGATAGTATTGTTTATTGGTGTTATTTCGTATTGAGAAAATGCTGATCCGAACAGCAGTAGAAACCTGAAAATAAATTTTAATCTTCAGTATATGGTTTCATTCTATCAAAATTTACTTTACTTGTTTGATTTGTCTCGGGATTTAACAAAGTGGCAGAATTTTGGAAGATTTCTTTGATCTCGAAAGGGCCGTTGAATTTATTTTGTGGCTTACTTTTGATTTGGGATTCCTTTACATATACTTCGTCTCCAACGTTATACGTGGGGCGATTTTCTGGGATATTTCTGTCGAATCTGACTTTAGCTTTTTGTTTTTGCGCTTCAGTCCGACTGCGTGCAATTTGGTAATAGTGGGATATCCTATTATTTAAGTCCCTAACATATTTAGTTATTAGGTCTTTTTGGTTGTACAGGGTCTCTGGTGGTCTATTAGCTGTGTGTCCAAAGATCAGTTCGTATGGCGTAAAACCATGCGTTTTATTAACCGAATTACTGTAGCATATTACTGCATACGGCAATATGGTAAAAGGATGTTCATTTGGGTTTTCGGTTTTGTGAATTCTGATCATTTCGGCTAAGGTAGCATGAAAGCGTTCTATAGAACCGTTAGATTGGGGATGTCCTACGCTAGAATATGTCAATTTTATATCGTAGAGGGTACAGAGGTCTTTTAGTAAGTTGTTGTCGAATTCACCGCCGTAATCACAGTGAATCCTCAGTGGGGTACCGTAATGTTGAAAATATAACAATAGGGTATTTACCACAGATTTTGCGCTTTTATCCGGTACAGCATAGGCTTGTGTGAATTTTGTAAGTTCGTCGCGGATAGTTAGAGCGTAATTTCGTGTAGGAAATTCGAATAGGTCGATGTTAATTCTTTCGAAAGGCGTCCTCGGAGTTTCAGTGATTACTAGAGGGTTGTTAAGATTTTTTCGGCAAACTTTAGTCCGTTGACAAATTTCGCAATTTTTTATGAAATTTTCAACATCTTTGGTTAGTCCTTGCCAATTGTATTTATTTTTGATCCTACGCGTAGTCTCGTTTATTCCGCGATGTAGGTTGTTTTTGCCGGTATGGTTTTGGTCAAGAATTATCGGTCTTTGGTCTTCGTCAGGTATTTGTACTAAGTTTTGACAGATAATGAGCTTTAGGTCTTTTTCTGCGAAGATAAATGACAGAATTTCGAGTATGGGGAGGTCTAAGTTATTTTCGACATGATAAGTATTAGAAAGATCTAATTCATTTTGATTTTTGTATATTGCTAAGAACAAATGTTCTACTACAGATTCAGGGTCAAAGGGTAGAGGAATGATATAGTATTTCCTATGTCTAACCGATCTACTAGAGAGAATATTTATTTTGTCGTCGTAAAATTCAGGGTTTTCCTCGAAAATGTCGTCAATAATTTGGTGATGAAAATCTCTTAGGTTATTTTGTTGAAAGAAAGTTATGATGTGTTTGTTTTCTCGGTCCAGGAGTTGTTTATTCGAAGTTAGAATTTTAGAGTAGTCAATTAAAGATTTGGTCTTGTATAGTCGGGAGAAAGTATTAAATTCTTGAATTATTTGTTCGTTTGTGATTTCATCGTCATTGTCTGGATTTCCGTCATCGTCTGTGTCCTCGTTCGCGGCTAAGATTTTGGAACGGAATTTAGAACATTTGGAAAAATGGTTTATTTTGATTCTAGAGAGGGCATCGGCATTTTTATTGATTTTTCCGGGCTTGTAAACGATTTCGTAGTCGTATTCCTCTAGTTTGAGCCGCCAGCGGGCAAGTCTACTTCCTGGGTCTTTTATTGAGAATAACCAGGTAAGTGGTCGATGGTCAGTGACTAGTTTGAATTTTCTACCGAATAAATATGGTCTAAAGTGTTTTACTGACCATACTATGGCCAATAATTCCCTTTCAATGGTGGAATACTTTGTTTCCGCACCGCATAAAGTTCGGGAAGCGTATGCAATTGGTAGATCTTTGCCTATATTTCCCTGAGAGAGTACCGATCCGATGGCGAATGCGCTCGCGTCGGTAGTTAGGATGAAAGGCTCATCAAAATTAGGATATATTAATATCGGAGTCGTCGTCAATGTTTGCTTTAAGTTGTCGAACGAATTCATACAATCATTGTCAAAGTTAAAGGGAGTGTCTTTTTGTAGTAGCTTGGTCAGGGGCTTTGAAATCTTAGAGAAATTTGGAATAAAGCGTCTATAATAGCCCGCTAAACCTAAGAAAGATTTAATGTCCTTTTGATTTTTCGGATGAGGAAAGTTTAAAATGGCATCTACTTTACTGGGATTTGGCTTAACACCGTCTTTTGTTATAAGATGTCCTAGATAAGCGACTTCTTTGCGTAGAAATTCGCACTTGTCGGGTTGAATTTTGAGGTTAGCTTTCCTTAAGCGTTTGAATACTTCTGTCAGTCGGGAAATATGATCGTGAATAGTAGGGGGGTAAATGATAATGTCGTCCATGTAAACAAGGCAGCGTTCATTCTGGATTCCTAACAAGATATTATCCATCACTCTTTGAAACGTTGATGGAGCATTCTTTAAACCGAATGGCATTCTAACGAATTCGAAATGACCGTTTTCGACTGTGAAAGCAGTCTTTTGAATGTCTTTCGCGTCAATTTCTATTTGGTGGAATCCGGAAGCTAAGTCTAGTGTGGTAAAATATTGGCATTTGCCTAGTTGGTCTAAAAGGTCAGAAATATTTGGGAGAGGGTATTTATCGTCAATAGTCAATTCGTTTAATTTCCTGTAATCTACTACGACTCGCCATTTTTGTTTGCCAGAGGCATCGAGTTTTTTGGGTACAACCCAAACAGGAGATGACCAGGGAGAAATTGAAGGTCTGATTATGCCTTGGTCCAGCATTTTAGAAACTTGTGTTTTGATTTCTTGTTTATGGCATTGAGGGTAGCGATACGATTTTGTAAATACAGGTTTAGAATTATTAGTGTCGATTGAATGTTTAATCTCGTTAGTGAAAGTCAAGTTGTCTCCTTCCAGGTAAAATATTTCAGAAAAGTCTAGGCAAAGTTGTGTAATTAGTTCACTTTCCTCGTAGTTTAGATGATCTAAACGTAACTGGTTAATAATTTCAGATGATCTGTCGGTCTGTATGTGTGAGTCGGAATTTTGAACATTTAAATTAAAAATCGATTTAAATTTTTGCAATGGTTCTAATTTTAGATTAGAAAAATTTATAATTTTCGGAATGGCGTTTGCATTAATTACGGTTGTCAAAAATTCTCCATTTTCGTTTACCCTAACAAGAGCATTAGGCAAACGAACTTTTTCGTTTTCCTGCGCTGACAGTACAGCGTCAGTGTTTCTAAGATTGCATTTTAGTTTGTAAACCTTTTCCGTGCGACCGTCAATTTGGATAGTATTTTGGCTAGAATTATAATTTTGTCGGATTTTGTTGATTTCGGGTGTTGGAGAATCGTCAGTTACTTTGAAGATGGGCAATGTTTTAAAATTTGTAATTAGTTGAGTGGTTTTGAAATCTATTCTACATTCGTAGTGTTCCATGAAATCGGCACCTAATAATCCGTCAAAGTCTATGTCCAATCGTGAATATCGACTCTGTGCGGGTCGCGTGCGTTAAATGGTATAAGAACAGATTCGCTAATTTTAATTTTTTCGTCGGTTATGCCTTGTATAATCGCGTTTTCTGGAGATCTATTTTTAAAATTTTCCGCTGTCTTATGCTTAAAAATCGAAATACCTGCGCCAGTATCAATTAAGAGTTTAAATTTGTTCGAAATGTCATTTATGAAATAAAGATTACTAGAATTCACGGTCAATAGTGTGTGTGTAGGCCAATTTAAGCGAAGTTCTGGTCTGAGAAATTCAGTAGGGGGTTGTAATTGTCGTTCAGGTTTAATGTTTGGATTTGGTTGGACATTTGGTCCACTTCGAAATTTATTTCTTGGGTTGGAGTATTCATTGAATACTCCGGGCCTAATGGAAAATCCTGAGGATTAGCAGTATAATCCTGCGACATCTGAGAATTAGCTGTATAATTCTCATTTTGGTATGGCATGTTATCGTCGTTATTTTGCGGAAAATGGGGGTAATCTTCATAATTTATTTGTGGCATGTTTGCCATATTATCAAGGCTAGAATTAGTTTGATAGTTTCCGAAGTTATGGAATTGCGGGTCACTGAAATTATCAGTTTCATTGTAAAAATTAGTATCATAATTTTGAGAGTCGAAATGATTGTCAAAATTAACGTGATGTGTTCTCTGCGGGTTTTGTCTGTTAAAGTTAGGATTGAAATTTGAATTTTGTTGATTTGGGGATCTCTGAAAGTTCGGATTAGGTCTTATTACAGAAGGCCTATTCTGTTGAAAATCTTGTTGCGGCGTGAAATTTCTTTGATATTGCTGGTTGGGAGAATTTTGGAAATTCGGTCTAGAAAATCGTGGAGGACTGGCAAAATTGTTTTGTCTAAAGTTCTGATTTTGTTGTGAGAATTGTAGTCTTGTACGGCACTCATTAAAATTGTGCCCGTTACGTTTGCAAAAATTACAGAATTGTTGGGAGTTGGGACGCCTCTGTTGGTTCTGGATGGGGTTTTTGTTGATAGTTTGTTTTGGGAATTTTTGTGACTCGAAGTAGGACAGTTGGAGTTCGCGTTTGATTCTATTGATTGCTTCTAGCATGTCGCTGGGATTTCCGGCACGGATTATTTGTCCAAGTTTGGGTTCTAGTCCGGTAAGTAGTGTTGTTAGAGTCATGGTTTCAATTAGGGATGATTGGGCTGTCTTTTCTTCCAACGTCAAAGTCTGTTTTTGCACAGCAGCGTGCATTTTGGCATTATGTGTTTGTAAACGAGATACGAATGTCAGGGCAGTTTCATTAGGTAGTTGGTGAATCCGTTGTAAGTCCTGTATAAGGGCTGTCAAGTCGCGTGAATCACCGAAGTGGGCCTCAAGTAGGCTTTTAATTTCTGCCCAAGTGGCAGGGTTCCTCGAATTTATTAATTCGGCAGCTTTTCCCCGAAGTTTATTTTTTATGTGTAGAGTAAGTAAAATACGCTGGTCCTCTATAGACATTCCGTTCGCGAAAACACACGCGGAAATAAAGGTTTGTAGGAAAATGGGGTTACGTCGAACTCTGGAACTATTGAGAAAATCTCACTTAACCTGTAGGGTTCTATGGTAAGGGTTTCGTCAGCGTTATTGGTATTATTTGCCGTAGTATTTGGTTGGTTCGCCATTTTGTATTATTAAGATTTGTATATAAATTTCAGATAAACAAACAAAAATTAATTTGGTACACACAAAAAATAATAAAAATTAATTGTAAAAGGTGCAAGAGTACGCCACTGGCAATAATAATGAATAAAAGGAAACGAAATTGTATTCTTTTCTGTATAAAGTATGTAACAAATTATTTTTGCGATGGTATTTGCACTTATTCAGATATTATAGTCATATGGTATAAACAATACGTTAACCTTTATTAGTAGTAGTAGTATTAAATTGCAATAAAAACGTTACAAGATAAAGATTAAACTTGATATATGTCAAATTAATATATTGATTGCAATGAAAATATTTATGTGTTAAAATAAAATAAAATATCGGCTAAAGTAATACGATATTTAGATAATATATTCAACTAAATTAGATTGCAGAACTGTCGTGGGTTTAATGCAAATGTGAATGCAATGCACGAATGATAAAATATAAATGTTTAGTGCAGTTTGAAATAGAAAATAAATCGAGATGATTCTTAAATTACTTACATTACTATTTTCATGCCTGGGGTCCAGATGGAAGGTCGAATGCGGTTTCGTAAGCGTTGCTACACTGGGATGTACCGTCAGGGGTATCACTAGGTGTTCCTATCCACGGCGACGTGTTCCAAGTGCCGAAGACACCGACTTTCAGGGGCCAGGAATGTTTCTTACTTGCTAATTATTTCTCGATGTGTATATGATGCTTCTTGTGAGCTTGTTGAGACGTTGCTTGTCTGCTTGAAATTGTATTTTTCTTGTTTCTCGTAGATTCTTTGCTGATTGAAGGATTGAAATCCACCACCTCTGGGTTACAGGGTGTTTTTCAGATCCGTACGACTGCGCCAATGTTAGATAATGGATTGTAGAAATCACTTTTTAAAAACTTTATTTACTTGGGAGTCAAGCTTGACTCTAGGTACAATAATGAACAATAATAAATTTAGAATGTATTAGGTCGAAAATGAGTATATGACTGAAGGTACAAATGTCTGTTGGTTGTATTTATAACATAAGAGAACAAAGAACATTAAATTGGCAATTCAGCATGATAAGGGATTACCAAGAAAGAAACATTAAGCTCAGCCAACGTGAGCGGTTATTAGAGAAGAGCTGTTACGCAATCTGTAACATGATATGTTTGAGAAGGTTAAGCCTGTCTCGGTGATATTATATATCATAGTATATTTCTAATATAACATATATATATATCACCATTTATATATATATATATATATATATATTAAAACATAATATTTCAGTCGCAAGCTCCTGTATAAAATCCTTATTTTACTATAAGGAATGTAACCAGGCTGCAACAAATAGCCAATAGCTACTCTCCGGACTTTGTGCCCCGCCGAGCGCTGAATTAAAAGTTACAAGCCTGGCGCGTTAAGTGTAATAATCGCAAATTACCAACAAAACGGTAATGCTTCGATTGCAACAAACACCAGCCGAAAGACCGATCCTACTTAAAGGAGCTCTCATGCCAGTCGTCCCACACCAAATATCCAATATCCATATATATCCAAATATTTCTCAAAAACAACCCCTTTTTGGAACTGCGGGGGTGAAAATCATGTTTAGACAACCCAAATACTTAACTTTTTCCAGGTCTCATAGCTGTGGGAAAATATTCTTTAATTTTACCTAATTTGAAGGGACTAGTTATAAAGGCTACTTCAAAAGGGTTAATTAAACAAAATTTGCTTAAATTTCACTAAAGCGTAAAATAGGAATATATAAAAGAAAAATGTTGGCATATTAATACAAATAAGAATATAAATACTTTTCCACACTAGTATGGAAGAAATTTATTTTTCCGCACGTTTTGAAAATCCCAACTTTCGAAATTAAAATGCGTGCGGAAAAGTATACTTTCACGTACGCTCGTAGAAAATTTATATTTATTTCGTGTCTGATATACCAAGAAAGTTTACACTTTTGTTGAAATTGTTCCAATTAATTGATAATATTCTTTATATGTTACATAAATTCATTTTCTTTATCAAATTTTAGTCAATGGAGACTTTTGACATTGCAAGTCGTTGCCCGTGGGTTTACTGGAATAGTAAAAATCGAAGAGCTTTGATGTTGTTACTAGAAAATTCAAAACGGCCAATGGAGTGTGCAACTTATGCCGCAGTTACCATGAACTATCGTTTGCTGTTGTCGGTAAGTAAGTAGACAAAGAGTTGTAATACTTTAATAAGGCTATCATCTAATAAATAAGCCGCCAACGGGTCTTCTCTATCCCTTGTCATCCCTTGATCTCTATGCACAGCTTGTTTCCAAAATATTCCGAGTTTAAATTTTGTTTTGTCAATTTTGGGACATACTTGCTGAAATCGTTTGAAAAAGTACACTCGGACCAGTTGTTGAGGAACCAACTTTTTCTGCCAAAACCCTTCTGAAGAGAATCTGATAAATATGGCGCCTGCAAGGTAAATGCAAAACATCTCTTTCCAACATTAGCTCTAAGATACGGCAAACGCCCCTCACATGGCCAGCGTTAGATGCAGTTGTATCAGAACCCATCGCTTGTACGTTGTCAGAAAGACTCCAATCATTCAGTACTTCTTAAACTGCAATAATTGCTTGTTCGCCTCCTGTAGAATCTTCTAATTGTGGCACTGCCAGTAGTTGTTCAATACCGCGTTTGTAAAAATTATAGGCAGTCTATCAACAACATCTTTTTCTGTTAAAGCTGGAAAAAGTTTTCCATCCCAATGCACTCACTATTACTGCATTTAGTTCACACCTTTCAAATTGTTATTTCAAATCTTCTGCTTTTCTTGGTGAAAACGCTCTCGACAGCGATGAATGGAAGACTTGTTGATGACCAAATGCTTCTTGATATCCCCAACCGCATCTCTATCGCTAATCTTGCATCTGTCTAAGACTGCGGCGAGATGCGGGGTCAATATTTTGCGGCGTGCTCGTTTTTTTCTTGGCTGCGACTCTCCAGTTTCGTCTAAAGCGAAACATTTTTCCTATTGTATAATATTAATATCAATTTCACTGCAACTTGAGGACGTCGCCATTTCTACAGTTGCATCTTTAAAATAAGAACAAATTATGTACTTGGGGTACTAAAAAAAGTATTTTGCTTGTAGCCAGGATAATTCAAGGTTCCGATGTGGCTAAGCGATATACTTTTATATAATAGCGTTAGGTAAAGTTAAGAACTTACATGGCTCTTCAATTGAAAAATTATTTGAGTATGCTTTAATTGAAATAATCTTAGAGGACAATATTATCACAGTAGGTTGTTTCTATAGGTCGCCCTCCAACAGACCTTTAGACGTTCAGTATTTCATTTCAAACTTGGATGAGTTTTTAATTTCTGATTTCAATCCCACTTTTCTTTGTGGAGATTTCAGTGTGAATTTTGATGGCTGCGTTGAGAATGCTAATGCAAAAAATGTATGTAATGTTTTGCGTTGTTTCGGTTTGAATAAATGTATTTCTGATTTTACTCATACACAGGATGAATCGAAAACTATCTTTGACAATATTCTGTCTAATATCGATAGAATTTTATTAGATCCAAAAATCATATATTCGAATTTATGATCATTTCATGCAATTAGTTACTTTTCGCTGTAATTTCATTACTAATGAAGAACAAAGTGCTTATCAACTGCTTAATAATGCTGACAACTCAAATTATTTCAAATATTTATTATCTCATGAAAAGTGGAGTTTTATTAGTGATGATATGATCTGTGAGACTAATTATACTATATTTTATGATACCTTTTTGGAACTGATGGATAGAGCTTTTTCGTTAGAACCATAGAATTAAACATAATAACAAAATCAATGAACCATGGATAACCAACGATATTGTAAATGAAGGAGTATTTTTGAAAGCCTTGTATGAAACCTATAAAACATCCGGTGATAACGAAGTTTATTTAAGATATACTTAATATATATTTTTTTAAATTCTTAATTCGGCTAATAAATCAAAATCGACATGGCAAGTTATCCATAATAGTAATGCCAAAAAGGAATTCCCAAAAACTTTGTTGATTCCGATTGTAACGTTATTAGCAACCTGCAAAGTGCTGCAGAGGCATTCAATAATTTTTTTATCGACACCATAAAAACATTAACTGATAAAATGCCTTTTATTCTGAACGATAATAAACAATTATTTAATCATAACCCCATTTAGTTCGAATGAAATGTTGGATATTATAAAATCTGTCTCCACAAAAAAATTATCTGGTTATGACGATATACCATGTTCACTTCTTAATAAAGTAGCTGAACTCATTGTTGACCCTTTAACTTTTTTTGAAAACCTATCTTTTACTGAGGGAATTTCTCCTGATGTCTTAAAAAAATCTTTAATTTTACCAATTCTCTTATCTCAAACTATAGGGACATTACTCTCTTATCTGCCTTCTTGAAAACCTTTGACAAAGTCTATTACGTGAGATTAAATGATTTTATAATTAGACAAAATTTATTATCATCTTATCAATTTGGTTTTTGGAAAGGCTTGTCAACGAAACATGCTATTTTATCGCTTTGCAATTACATATTAGACACTTTTGAATACAAATCTAAATCAGCCTTGTATATTTTTTTATTTGACGCGTGTCTTTTTGATACGGTTGATCATTAGTTACTGCTGGATCAACTTAGTAATTATGGAATTTGTTGTCCAGCCTTAACTTGGGTAGAATCCTATTTAACGCAAAGAACACAATCCGTCGTTTTAGGAAATGCCAGTAATACAATCTCGCCCAGCAATCGTAAGGTTTCCACAGGTGTTCCGCAAGGGAGTATTTTGGGGGCGTTATTATTTATTTTATTACTTAACAATATCGCGTTTCATATAAAAGATGCCTTTATATCACTTTTTGCCGGTGAATCCACCATCACGTTTAATTCTAATGACATAAATGAGCTCAGCCTTAAAGCTAATAACACCAGCAGATCTATGTAAAACTACTGTGTAAGTACCGGTCTAGCGCTTAATAATGTAAAGACAGATTTATTACTTTTCAGTACTAAAAAACTTGATTATAGCATCTTAGTTAAGGTTGATAAACACAGCGTTAAACAAAACAATAGCGTGAAATTCCTTGCTTGGAGTTTATATGGACTCTCATTTAAATTGGGGTACCCATGTAGACTTTGTTAATAGGAAACTATCCACTCATTGCTTTGTCATATTGGGAACTACGCGTTTATGTTAATATTCGTATTTTAAAAATGTACTATTATGCGGACATACAAGCTTGCTTAAATTATTGCATCATCTGCTGGGACAACTGTTCTCGTTTTAGCCAAGTGTCTAAGCTTAAACAAAAAATACGTTCAATAACCTTTAAGCCTCTTCGTCACTCATGCAGATTCCTTTTTAAAGAATTAGGAATCTTAACTGCTAATTTTCTGTACATTTTAAACTGTGTAATCCATATAAAAGAATATTCTTAACAGTTTAATAGCAGATATGAGACCAGTCACAATCTGTGAGAAAATTATAATAAATTACCTGTTCATATAAAAAAATATATATTATTCACCTTTTCAAACTGGAAGTTAAATCGCTTCTACTTAAATATTCATTTTATTCAGTTGATGAGTACTTAGGCTGTGATCTCACTAATGCTAGCTAATAAGAGAAATATTATTCCTATGATTTTGTTTTCGTGTACTCTGTTGAAAAACTAATTTTTTTGTAGTCCCTTATTTGTTAATGTTTACAATGTTTGTTTGTCGTTTTACTTTTTATCCTCTTCAATAGTTATCAGTTCAAGCGTATTTGCGTGAGTTATGTCGAAAGATCGTCAAATCTAGAGACCAATGTTTCTTCCTGCCTCTTATGATAGTCAGTGTTTCTTCCCGAATGTTTCTGCAAGGTCCTCCTCCATTCTTCATACATAGTCTCTAATTTATCAGTGCAATGTTTGACATATTTGACTGGAATTTGCGCCTTTTCCCAAAAAATTATGACTTTTTGAATCACTAATCTAGCACTGTTCTTGATTCGCATTGGCTTAAATGTTCTGTGAACTATCGTACTTCTCAGCAGGCACCTTAAGTCTGGTGCGTCACATTTAAATATAAATACTGCAGGCCCCGGGGGCACGCTTTAACATTAATAAATCAAGGTGAACTTTTACGAGACTTTCTTATATTAATTAGAACTATTCTAGGGGGTGCGACAGAAATATAAATATAAAAAAATTTAAGGACCACCCTGATGGACAATCTTTAGTGATCAATAGCTTTATCCCTCTCATATTACCTAGAGATTTTCTCTAATGTGTAGCATATTACAATAGGTCTGTCTATAAAATCTAGTTTTTAATTAGAAATGATGGATTTATGGGTGTTATAAACACCTACAAAGTTTTTTAAAAAGTAGTCATTTACTTTCGGCATTATTTGCAATAAAAATTACCTCAACGCGTCGATGCTAGAAAACGCTCCCTTGGCGCGAGGCTAGGCGGGTGACGTCACATGCCTGCTAAGCGATATGCACTGCGATACTCCAGGTATTGCTATAGTGATGTACTTAGTTAATTTTGCGACTGTCATGAGCTAGGACGGGCAGGACATTTTTGCTGACATTTGTCATAGTCGTATTTATATGTGCTTTGAAAGAAAATCGGATACCACAATCACGGCTACGTTCGGAAAATTATGTGAATCTCCTTTCTGGAAACCCTCCTCCTGTTTGACAACAATAAACAAACTCTATTTGACGTTCTGAGTAGTAAAGGCATTGTTACTGTCGTGAATGCAAAGTTTGTTCTAATGAGTTCGACACAGAATAAACCTAAACTTAACGCAGCAGATGATCTGGTGCCTGCCGAGTCAGCAAGCATGTGACGTCATACGCGTTTTTCTGACTGAAATAGCAAGCAATTTTTACTGCCGCTGCTCTTGTTCAGATTGAATTTTTTCAACCATAGTTCTAATATTGTTTTTATTAGGTAAAAATCTTTATTTTACACTACTTTTAATGTATATTATTTTTTTTGTGGACAGACTTATTGGGTTCCAGAACACCCCACCTGGTGACACACTGTGTATTAACTTCAGTTCTTTGTTTTGTTTTAGTTTCAAAGGTGGGTCTACAGTTGGATCACTGTATTATACTACTGACGATAATAGAATTAAAATAAACTATATGATGTAACCCGAATCAAGTCAAATAAAATATGATAAAAGCAAGTGGTAAATTTTTTTACCCCCTCATTTTTGAACATAAATAACTTTCAGACAATATAAATAAAATATGTAATTAACAGATTTGCATAATATTAAGTGGGAAATCTCTAGTGATAGACATCCAATGGATTCAAATCCGAAGACTGAGATGGCCACAGAATTGGAATTGGGTTTAGAATAAGTTTATATACAGGGTGGACCATTAATAATAGGCCATAGTTCAGGGGGTCAAAATATGAGGATATAATCCAATATGCTTTAGTAAAATATTGCTGTTTAAAAAGTTACAGGGTGTCAAAGTTCAAATTATTTTTTCGTTTATGGCCATGGGCATCTTCTTTGCTTTGTCGTTGCTTACATATTTATTAAAGTATTTACTGTATGTTTAATGGTTTTCATCACTTATACCCCTCTTTCTATCGGCAGTAGGGCCAGAACCATTTGGCGCCCCTCCTATTTTATTGTTTCTGATATAAACATTATATTAAAGAAAAACAATAACTTTGAAACCCACGCCCCCGCTGAAAAGCTAAACTAGCCGAAAATTAAACAAACAGGGTAATATGGTAACGCAGGAAACATAATAATATATAGAGGTATATCAATTTTACCTAACTTTGCAAAAGCACTTGAGGCATCAGTGCACAGTAAAACTTATTCTTCTATCAGAAAACGTAGTATGCTTAAGTCAATTTAACTCAGACTCATTGGACAATAGAGGCCAAGTGGACGTAGTGTATACTGATTTTTCAAAGGCCTTTGATCGTGTGGATCACAGATTATTACCTGACAAGTTAAATCACATCGGTTTTAGTAAGTCATTAGTAAATTTCTATATTTGTTACTTGAGAAATAGATTGCAACACGTGTACTATAATGGTTATACGTCAAATGCTTATCTTGCTACATCAGGGGTACCTCAAGGATCCACCTTGGGACCACTTCTATTTATCATAATTATAATTAACTTAGTTTAGAGTATGACAAAGTGCTTTTTGCTGACGATCTCAAGATATTTCACAAAATTTATAACATCGACGATTGCATAGCTTTACAACAACATATCCATAAAATTAAATTGTGGCATACGTCCAACATATTGGAAATTAATGTTACAAAAATGTAAAGCAGCGACATATACACATATACACGTAAAGTAACTCAAAATGAATTCCCATATACTTTTAGTAATACTGCACTCTCAAGAGATTAAATAATTAAAGATTTGGGTATATTATTTGACTCTAAATTAGACTTTGTTGAGCGCGTTAATAGAATAACAAACCGGGTTTTATAATAAGAAACTGTAAATAATTTTATAATATTAATACTCTAAAAACACTGTATTTTTCACTTGTTCCATTAAAGATTGAGTATGGTGCAATAATTTGGAACCCAATTTACAATGTTCATCCAGTCTCTTCAAAGGATTCAGCGAAAGTTTATGAAGTATTTAGCTTCCAAAATTGATCATCTTTATCCAGAACAAGGATATCCTAATGATTTACTTCTGACAAGATTTGACATTCGATTGTTAAAAATAGGATAATCATGTTTTTAATATTCTCCTATAAATCGGTCAAGGCTTGTCTATTATGAATAAAGATTATATATAATAAATTCAATTTAGTACAAATTAATAATTAATTAATTACGATATTCAAACTCCGGTTTAATTGTCTTTTAATGTTGCATCATTATCGTTTTTCACGTCACAATAACAGCGTGAATCAAACATTTCACTGACGTAAGAGCTATGGCTGCAAATCTATAAGTTAGTATACAAAATCCCTCGACATGACTAATTGTGAGACAATATTTAATGAAGCGAAATCTAAAATGACAGGTAAGTAACAGATTTACTGAAAGTTGTTCATATAATACTGGCCCGCATGAAAAAAAAATGGGTGTCTGGTCTTTAATGCTCGGAATTTGTATCTGGTGCAAAAGATTAAACCATGCAACAATAATTGACGAATAATAATGCTCTAATTAAAATAAGCGTCTTTCTAGCAACTAGAATGTCTATCTCTTGAGAAATTATGCAAAATATTTCAGTTGAAGGGAAGCCGCGATTCATATTGTCCCTGTCGCGAGTATATTCAGTAAACTAAAACATGCTCTTGATTGTAAATAACGCTACACAGTGAAATCAAGAAAAGTATGGTCAGGAGGCCCAGCAGGCCACTTAATGGGTGGCGTAATATTAGAATAATGTTTGTTCAGCCAGCCATTTTTCACAAGTCTTGATATTATCATACTATTCATGAAGACACTCATTAGAAACAATGCATTACTGGAAAAAATATTGCGGACCAGTATTATGTAAAGGAGCGGACAGTAAATTTCTACATTATTTAACTAGTAATTTTTTTTTTTTAGATGACCCAATGAGTTCAATATCAAAATTTCTTTGGTTACTGAAGAACAGTACTTTACGACTCACTGCATGGTGCATGATTCTACTTTATCTATTATTCAATATTACTTCTGCTTATCTACTAACTATGGATAGTGATAAATTTCGTCAATATATCGCCGGATTCTTACTTTCACAACCGGTAAAAAAAAACACCTTACGCAGACAACGTCCAGAGATATCCTCCGCATTACAATGTTGCCTAAAGTATTAATATTAATATTATTTAGATGTTAATTATGAGGTTTCGTTCATATTACTTTCCTCTTTTTCTACCACATTTACCTTCTGAAAATGGTCGCAATATAATTTTTCAACCACTAACTTATACCTCCCTAGTAGTACGGAAATGACAGAGAGTCGGAGCGGTTCGCGGTTCATGTTCATTTTGCGGGTGAGGGTCGGTTCGGTTCATGTTCAGATTAATGGTGGGGGGGTAATTAGTGTGGCGGGAAGTAATTAGGGGGTGGAGCTTAGAGGGCGGGACGATAGAGGGCGGAGCCTAGGAGTGGTGGTGGGGGACAATTGCAGTGGTGGCAGGTAATTGAAATGACGAGAGGTAATTGAAGTGACGTGGCAATTAGCGTAGTGGGGGGTAATTAGAGTGACAGGTGGTAATTAGTGTGGTGGGTAGTAATTTAAGTAGAATTATGTATAATTAAGTATAATTTCAGTATCAGTGGGGATAAATGCAGTAAAAGTAAGGGTAATGACAGTAACAATAAAGTTAGTTGCAATAACAATAAGGGTAATTTACACCCATTGTTACTGCAATTACCCTCATTGTTACTGCAATTACACTTAGTTATACTTAAATTGCACCCCACCACTCTAATTACCACCTGTCACTCTAATTACCAACCCTCACGCTAATTACCACCCACCACACTAATTACAACCCACCACGCTAATTGCCACTTTCAACTAGGCAACTTCAATTACCTCTCATCATTTAAATTATCTCCCACCCCTCTAATTACCCCCACCCCTAATCTGAACATGAACCGAACCGCTTCGACCCTCTGCCATTTCATACCACTCTCCCTATAGCAATATTCTTCTCTCTGGCAGTGATCACTTCTATAAAAACTAACAAAAAATATAGTAAGTATTTATAATTTATAATTTCAAATCATTATTTTGTAGGGATTCTTCGGGCTGGTAGCTGGCTTAAAGCTGACCGGTGAAATGAACTTCATATCCGAAATTACGTACAAATTTTGCTGGTCTATAAAAACAGCCGGTATTGAAACTGAAAATAAAATATTACGCCACAGTAGAATTTTTAACACGACTACTATTTTACTACTGATGACATCTGTGTCAGGACATTTAATATTCACATTACCACTAATTGGAGACGAGCAGGAATTCATTCCCAGCCTCTTGGTTTTTCACATCTATTTAAGTGCTTGGTGGCCCCCTTTTTTGCTATTATATTATACAGCGGTTATTGTAATAGGTTGTGGAATACCGTTTGCTATTACGTTTGCAGCATACTTAATGATGCAATTAAATTTTCAATTTCACTTACTAAATGAGCATTTGTTGAGGATATCGGAAGGTTATGAAGACATGAATGAAGATAAACTTGTAGACAATGAAGAATACCAGAAAGTTATATATCAAAGATTGAAGTTATGCTGTGCGCACCACGTCGACATAATAGAGTAGGTATAATAACAAATTAGCTAGCTTGCAGTCGTAATGAAAAAATTGTGTTTATCTTCTAAATAGTACATGCCTTTTTATTTTTTTCAGTCTAAAAAACAAATATGTGTCCCTTGGCAAATTACTGATGCTCTTTGTTCCAGTAGGTGCAGTAGGGCCTGTCATCGTTGGCTATTTCATTAAATATGTGAGTACTGTAAGGTCTCTTTGCATTCTATCAAACAATATATTCATTTGGGAATATGTTCATGTGGTTTTCCTCAATATCAGAAAAACTTTTAAAAAATTATCGGTGTTTTTGCCAATACAAAAATAATAGCAAACTGCAAACTAAAACCTTTATCTACTCATATTAGATTATATATTCATTAATGAACTGCTTTTGAACAAGTAATATTATCCATAAACAAATAACGTGAGTTATTATAACTCACTAGGTTCAGTGCCAATCTCGTTTACTTTCTGTCCAGGTAAATAAGGGGACCTGCTTTCATCCCCTATTAGCCAAAAGGTGTAGCAAGTGGAGGCGCAGTTTCTATGGGGGTCAAGGGGGTGAAAACTACCCCAAGGCTAAAATACATTTCTTCAGGGTAAAAAACACCTACCACCATCTTTTATTGGCCAATAACCACCCCAAAAGGTGTAGCAATTGGAGGCGCAGTTTTTGTGCGGAATTTTCCTTGTAAAAATGATTTTTGATACAGGGTCACCGAGAAGTTTGATCAAAGGGGGTGATTTTTTCGCGCTGGTCAGAGGAAATGTAACTAAACACAGATCGAGGAGGATCGCCTCTTATTTTCAGTCAAGGGGATCACGCGCCCCCTACTCAATTTTTCTGCAAGTTTTCCAAAAGGAATTCGATTGGGAGGTTGTCAAAATAAATGAGGGAAGTAATATTCATTCATCCACCCCTTATTTACAGTCAAGGGGGTGAAAACTAGCCCCTGCCGGGATCACCACCTCCCAATCGAAATCCTTTTGGAAAACCGGCAAAAAAATTGAGGCTGGCAGTAATCCCTGCAGGAGGTAGTTTTCATCCCCTTGACTGTAGATAAGAGGTGGGTGGTTGAATTTTGTTTCCCTCATCCTCTTCGACCTTTCTTTAGTTACATTCCCTTGGAACAGCGCGAAGAAATCAGTTACGATCGTTTTTTTTCCTCAAAGGGGTAGTTTTGAACCCCTTTGCAATTTAATATTTATGTTATAATCGTAGATGAAGTATAGTAGATAACGGTAATAACTCACTTGATGAATTACAGCACTCGCCTGCGGCTCGTGCTGCAAACTTCATCTACGTGAGTTAGTACCTACATTACCGCTCGTTGACTAATATACTAATAGATCATATATACCAAAATAAATAAAATGAAATCTATAAAACGAGAAATATATCGGCCAAAGATGCTCTAATTATTTAGCTTCTAGATTGTATAATAAACTCTACTAATATAAAAAATATTTAAAAAATTCAAATATGCAAAAAACGTGAAAAAACATATACTACAAATTGATAGACATGAATACGTTTTGACAATTACCTACTTTTCTTAATAAGTAATAATTTCGTGGACTATTTTTAGGAAGTCAGTCCTCCGAGCAACTTCCGAATGATTTGGGCACTACTGCTATTTTTATTGGGAACATTGACTTTGTGTGTTACAGGACAACAGCTACAGGACAATGTACGTATCATCAATAACAATTATTAATATATTGGGGCAAATAATAAATATAACCTTGCATTTAGGCATTTTTATTATGCATCTTGGTACCTTTGGGGATTTTTTATTTACATAAAAGTAGGTATACTTAAATCAAATCTTAACACAACAAATAACTCCGACATCATTGTCAATATGTTTAACATCAAGAGATATATATTTCAACATGAAGAAACAGATGGCAATATTATGTTACTTACATACTCATTCTTACTTAGCAAGACAAAAATAAAATTCAAGCCGTTGCACACGATAATCACATATTTGTTTTACTACTTTATTTTGTATTTAAATGAACGAAAACAGATGTCCAACTTACTATGAAGAAGATTCATAGATTTATTATTGAGATCAATGTATCAATGAAAAAGCTTGATGAAAAATGTATGTATTATATTACTACCATTGATACCATTGATTTTGATAAACAAAATGTGACACTTCTACATTACTTTACTTGTTCAACTCTACAACAGACGAAATAATCCGATCTTTTCAGGCTTTATTACTAACTAATCAAATTAAATGATTATGTTCTGTGTCAAATTTCTTTGTTTAATCTATTTTTAGTCTACAGAAACTTTTCATATCGCTAGTCGGTGTCCATGGATCTACTGGAACAATAAAAACAAAAAAGCTTTGCTATTGTTGCTCATGAATTCAGGAAAACCATCGGAGTTCGCAACTTATGCTGGAGTTGCCATGAACTTTCGTTTGCTGCTGTTGGTAAGTTAGCTTTTACACAAGCGAGACTTAATAGTACGAATGATAGCTTGAAGGACGAACTAGCCAGAAGTATATATTTCATCCTATCCTTCTTTTCCTCCATGTATTTATCTCTACTACCTACTTTGTCTTTTATTGAAAATTGAAGGTAGTGCAACTTAACCCATTAAAGTTAACCAGCAACTCGTAGATTTCATACTTTAGCTTTATCAATGCGATTTTTTAACACTGTCTTATTTGTTTTAGTTTCAAAAGTGGACCTACAGTTTGGTTACTCTATTATACTACTAAAGCTAATATAATTTAAATAAATACATTCATGTAACCAAAACCAAATGGAAATAAAAGATAAGAATAAATATCGTTGTATGTGTATATTTTTCCACCTCTTCCTTTTTGAACGGGAAAAGAAAGCTCACCGGAGGAAGAGCACCAGCTTAGTGGCTCAACACTTGCGTCTTAAGTTTGCCCACCGCATGATCCGGCTAGTTGCAGGCCGTTTTCGCTTTTAAAGACTTTGTTTAAAGTTACTGAAAGAATTATTTTAAACATTGCAAATAAATATATAAAACAGAAAAATCTTAGATCTGTGAGGCAACTGGTTTCAGAAAAGGGTATTATTATTATTATTAGCCTTTACTCGAGTCCGAGTATAAAAAAATGTTACAGTCGATAGATTGTGTGTAATAAAAAAACAAGTAAAAGGTGTAGTCTATTGTAATTCCCAATCATCTACGGTGCACACGACTATGGCTATAGAGGCCAATTCGGGAGGGCACATGTCGACCGCAGTCAGGACAAAGATAGACCTGGTTAGGTCTTGGATTCGGCCTTCTTGCAGCAACATTTCCTTGATAGCTGGACACAACCCGTCGCCATTCGGTTCTGTCCGCTGCAAGTTGTTCCCATTGCTCGTCTGGAATACCGCAGGATTTTAGATTTTCATGGAGAACGTCTTTGAACCTCTTTCGTTGACCGCCACGCCTTCTTCTACCGCTTAGCAATTCACCATAAAGTGTACATTTAGGAAGGCAATTATCATGCATACGATGAACGTGACCTGCCCATCTTAGGCGTGCTCTTGAAATAAGCACCTCAATTGGAAGGCTGTTTGCTCTCCTGAGTACTTCCACGTTTGATATGTGATGGAACCAACGGATTTTCATCATACTTCTGAGGTATCTTTGCTGAAAACGTTCTAATTCTTTCACATGACGACGGTAAGTGACCCAGCTTTCACATCCATATAGCAGTGTTGGAATGACAACTGCTCTGTAGACAGCCATTTTCGTTGACAAAGCAAGGTCGTGGTTGTCAAATACTCTCTCTCTAAGTCCCCAGAGTGCTCTAGATGCAGCGTTAATTCTATTGCGAATCTCGCTGTCCATGTTTGCTTTGTCATTAACAACATTGCCTAAGTAATTGAACTGATCCACCACTTCAAGAGAATTTCCGTTAAGTGTAATGTCTATTTGGTTCACTTGATGAGGAGTTGACATAATTTTAGTCTTTCCAATGTTGATTTTAAGTCCCAAGGAATCATAGCTCTGGACATACACATCTAAAAGTTCTTGAAGCTCTTCCGGCGTAGAAGCTAAAAGTGCACAGTCATCCGCATACTGGAGATCACAAATGAATCGTGTGCGTGTCTTCGTGAAAGCTCTAAAGCGCCCTATGTTAAAGAGACCGCCATCAGAACGGTATCTCAGACCTATTCCTCTAACTGTCAGTTTGTTGTCAACAATAATTTTTAGAGCAGTGGTAAACAAATTAAAAAGTAGGGGTGCCAGGACACATCCCTGCCTAACTCCAGTGAGGGTTTGGAAAGGTTCGGTTGCCTCATTATTATACATAACCTGGGCGTTGTTGTTTGTATGTAGACTGCGACATACTTCCACAAATTTTCTAGGGATACCTAAGCGGAGCATAATTTTCCAGAGCACTTCCCTGTCCACCGAGTCAAACGCCTTGGTTAAATCAATGAAGGCCATGTGAATTTCTCCTTGATGTTCGAGTGCTTTTTCTTGAAGCTGTTTAAGTGTGAAGATTAGATCCGATGTGCCTCGGTTTGGTCTAAAGCCACTCTGTGTTTCAGGAAGTAACTTTTCCATAACAGGTGTTAGCCTATTTGCCATCGCTTTAGTGAGTATCTTCCCTCCAACAGCCAGGAGAGCTATACCCCTGTAATTTCCACAGTCCGCAGCGCTCCCTTTGTTTTTGAAGAGGTTGATTAAAAGTGTATCACGAAACTCCTGCGGAGCTTGACCACTTTCCCACACAACACCAAAAAGTTTTTTGAGGTAGGGTATGAGCTCTGACGACACAGCTTTAAGGATCTCAGCTGGGAGTGAGTCGACGCCGGGAGATTTGTTATTTTTTAGCTGCCCAATGGCAGTTAAGATCTCTTCCGTTGTTAGTGGTTTATCTAAGTCTTCGAAGGTGTCATATTGAGGGATAAGATTTATAATATCGTGATCGGCTTGACTTTGCTGGTTAAGAATAGTACCCAACGCACGTTCTGGCGGGTGGTCCAGGATGTGCTCATTGCTCATGTTATATAACAAAAGACAGTGTACGGTATTGCTACTCTTGACATAGAAAAATCTACGATGCCGTCTGACAGAGTGGGCTTATTTACAAGTTAAAAGAAATTTGTAAACTGCCAGCTTTCATCGTGGCATAAGAGGCAGATATATAACTATACGGTTGAACAACTCATTCTCCACTATAACACGATTATCCTCAGGCGGAAGCAGGGGGCGATTTTGTCCCCTGTTTTATTCAACTTGTACACCTTTGATATCCCCTCCTATCCCAATGCCAACCTTCTACTTTACGCGGATGATGCCATAATCTATGGGCAGTCTCTCTACACCCAGACTGCTGCCCAGAAGATTCTTTGATTCTGCTGCAGATGCTTTGAATCTGCTCTAGATTGTCTTCTTTCTCATGTAGCTGTTATAACAGAGGACATTGATGTGTTAGTACTATTGATGGCTTTATCGCCAGATAATAAGGAATTTTCTTTTAGAAACCGCCAAGAAATAATACCTTACAGTGAGTTTATTCTACGGAAAAAATTAAAGCAGTTGGCAAATATAAAAAAAGAGTATATTCTCTTTCTCCATGCCTTCACAGAATGTGATACTACATCAGCTTTTTATAATAAAGAAAAAAATCCATTTTTAAAATTTTCATTTCTGATAACAAATTGCGTGCAGCAGCTGAAACTTTTATGATTGAAAATATAAGTGAAGAAGAGCTTTGTAACGCAGGTTTTCACTGTATTCTTACATTGTATGGTGTTAAAACGGCGAAAAGTTTAAATGAATTAAGATATAAACGTTTTATAATACTAGTATCAAAAGATAAAAGCATTACCTCCAAGAGAAGATGCAGTGAAACAGTACATCAAAAGAGTGTATCTTCAAGCTCCGCAATGGAAAAATAATTCTAAAATATCTCCCGAACATTGAGGTTGGCGGAAAGAAAATTATTTAACACCAATGTAACGAAGTATTTTTCGTTACCGAAATATGTATAAAATATTATTTTCTCGAAAATATTTTATAGTTCTGTTATATTTGTAAATATACTATACCGCCGTAGGCGAATTCATTTAAAATTAATTAATTTCTAGAAACCCCAAGTAGGTATATTAGATTGTAAAGTACAGATGAACTCGGGTGGGGAAGCGACGAGAAGAGTTTCTACATTTCAGACACGCCAAACCACGCACGAGTCAATGCCTTCCCAGTGACCGACCGCGTTAGTTGCGCAGAGCTCTCCGTCCTGTCCACAAATTCATCGTGGCAAGTCCGAAAATATTTTAAAATATTTTACAAGTCCGTTCGACGTCACTTGTGTGACGTTACTCCTTCAGTACACGGGAATAATTTAATTATTCCGCATTTAGTCTTCTGGCTGCCGTCCCACGAGGTACACGTACCTGTTGTTGGCTCTAGGGCTGTCCTGAAAATATTACTAGTCCCCAAAGACATTTAAAATATTTTTACAAGTCCAGCTGACGTCACAGTGATCCACCGCTGTTTCTTCCACTCCTTCATCTCTGAAGGCAGTAATTAAATTCACACCGACCAGTTAGTCTTCCCGATCGACTCAAAGCCAGCAGTGTTCAAGCTAAATATTTTAAGCCGCCAGAAAAGTTCCTGTAAGCCAAGATAGAGGGTCACTCCGATCTGACCACAGACGTGCCTGAATCCAGTCCAAGAAGTAAGTACGACCATAGGAGAGAGTTAACGGAATGGAGAAACTTGGCTAGTGAAACTACTGTATATTAACCATACTTTATCTTTTCAGCCTTCTTCACTGTTACTCGTAGGTGTTCACCATGTATCTTCGGAGCTCCGGGGACACTGAAAAGTAACAGATCTGTTCTCTAATCATACTTTACCTTTCAGCCTTTTTCACTGTTACTCGTAGGTGTTCACCATGTATCTTCGGAGCTCTGGGGATACTGAAAAGTAACAGATCTATTCTCTAATCATACTTTACCTTTCCAGTATTCCGTCTCGAGGGAAGCCGTGCTGCAAATCGTCACTGTTACTCGTAGGTGCCACCATGTATCTTCGGAGCTCTGGGAGCACTGAAAAGTAACAGATCTGTTCTATTAACCATACCTTACCTTTACAGGGAACTAATAATAATATTTTGTATGTTTTAGCTTATACCAAGGAACTGTCACTGCACACACTAGCCAAGTATTCTGTATTTCCTCATATACTGTTATACTGTAGATTTATTTTTATGATTGTGGTCTTGCTTCATTCTGCCTGGTATCCGTATCTAGTCTGCACCCTGTTATCGCTTTATTAAATTGCCCACGTAACGCCGCTTACTTTGTGCTAACAGTCTGCCGTTTGCTTGGTGCTAAAGTTTTAAATAGTAGTTTTATGCTTGCTATCCTTGTCGCCTGAGTCATTTGGTACTAGCCTTTTGCTTGCTCCTCCCGGTATCCAGTAACTAGTAAATTTTAATATTAACTAAGTAGTTAAAGAAAATTTGGAATTGTACATAGTAGGATTATCGTAATATATTAATTTTATTGAAAACTCTGAGTTTTACTGTCTGGTGTGTGAACGTCTAATTTCCCATATATTGACCCACTAGAATAAACTTTCTCCACTTGAGCTGCTCAGCCTCGCGTACTCGGCTTGAGGGTAGTGTGTCCTATCACTTAAACTAGGACTGGCGCCCGAGTAATTCGAAAACTTGTTTCCGAAGCTCGTGTGTCAAAGAGTGGCCGCGCCTTTTCTCCACGTCAACGTGCGAGGTGGAGAAAAACGCGTCACGCCAATAAAAATGACACAACTAACAGCACCAAATAACATCTTAAAAATTAAAGTTTGCTCTTACAAAACTGGATGCGGTACAGCGTGTGCATGCAGAAAAGTGCTCACCTGCATGCATTATTTGCAGTGGAACGCGCCATAACCTGAAAAGGATAAAATCCCCAACGCTCCATATGGGAATGAAAATTATATACTATTTTTTTTTGTATGAATTATTAAATTATTCATATAACTTTAAAAATTTTCGAATGTTCTTAATAAATATATAAATTAAAATAAATAAATCATTTATAATAATAATAATAATAGTAATAATAATAACTTTTACTTGCAGTTCATAACATAATTATTATTTTTTACAAAGAAAAAAAACATTTTAACTTAGTTATGTGCCACAAAAGGATTGAAAAACAATAAGCATTGATCGAAGTTTCAACCCCAATCCACTGACATTAATTAAATAATTAAATGTTAGTCCTTAAAATTAATTTACAATACCTAAACATTCAATTATTCACTGAGTAAGAGTAATAGAAGAGAGAACTACGGAAAATCTTAAATTAAAAATTATACTTGAAATAAACAGGTAACAATTAAAAATGTGAGGTATATATGTATGACTTAGTTTCATTTAAGGGGTTAAGAGAAATTTTTTGTACATGATTTTAAACTTAGGAAATTTAAAACTTTTGTAATCAAACGGTACTTTATTGTATAATAAGAATATGTTATATGCAAAGCAAAGTAGTTCTATAATGTGGAGGTGATATCAGCCCTCTGAATCTCAAGTTCAAGATATGGACGTCACTGCGGTATTTAATTTTATTATATAAATATGGGGGGGACTTATTTAAAACGATATGATATAGTGTAGTACAGTGGAGCTTCCGCCTTGTTTCCATATTTAACCATTTTGTATCTTTTAATTTATGTGTAACATGTTCGTATTTCCTAATACCATATGGCCTTTTGAATTTTCTCAATTTTTTTAATGTTTTCTTTATCCAAGCAAGAGCATCACAATAGTTAAAATGACTCAGCACTAGCATATCAGTAATTTTAATTTTAAGGGATCGAGATAGAAAATGACGGTGAGGGTATAAATATTTTAAATTAGCGTATGCCTTCTGTGTACTTTTACTTATGTGTTTTCTAAATCGTAAATCAGTGTCCAGCTCAACACCAAGATTTCTTGCCTCTCTAGTGCATATTAAGCCCTTGTTACCTACTGTAATATTTATATCTGCTTCAACTCGCTCTTTGTAATTTTCAAATATAAGAACAGATGATTTTGTAGGATTTATAGTTAGTTTATGACGCCCTGACAATTTCACTAGTTTCTTTAGATCAGTATTAATGATGTCATTAGCCTGGTTCAAATCGTCATGAAAAAATGAAAAATAAATTTGCGTATCGTCTGCGTATAAGTGAGCTTTACAACTGTTTAAACAATTTGTTATGTCACATGTATAAATACAAAATAACAAGGGGCCAAGGATTGATCCTTGTGGTACACCACACATTATCTTTCCCTTATTTGATATACCATTACATGTCTCCACATACTGCATTCTGTTGTCTAAATAACTTCTAAGAAAGTTGATTGCACTGCATGAAAATCTAACATAATGTAGAATAGAGAATAATATTTCATGGCTAATCGTATCAAATGCCTTTGAATAATCTAATAGTATTAAAGCTGTTGTTTTTCCGGAGTCTATATCCATTACAATATCGCCAATAACACCTAGCAAAGCAGTTGTACAGCTATAACCCGCGCGGAACCCGGATTGATGAGGAAGTAGGATATTGTACATATTTATATGATCGCGAATTTGATAATTCATAATTTTTTCTACCACTTTAGACAATACTGGCAAAATATTAATAGGCCGCAGTTCATTAAAGTTAGATATGTCATTTTTTTTGTGCATCAATCAATTTTAGATCAATCTTCTTCTGTTTTCGTCGTTTTCATATAATTTTTGATGCAATTTGTATTTGTAACATTTAAAACCATGTTTTTTAATATACGTCTTACTGTCTCACGACCAATATTTGTCTATTTTGCCACCTCTCCTGTAGAAATATTTGGGTACACACGTGTGTAAGCCAATACATTTGTCTTAATTTATTCCCTTACCATAAATCTGTCCTCTGCCACCTTAATATTTTCTGCATTTTAGAATGCCTTCTAGAATTTTAAAATACCGCCGGTATGGTTGGCGACGATCGGGATATCTTTCATAATACAGACGTGCGGCCGCATGGGCATTTTCCTGACATTCGCCGTAAATTAAAAGTAAATCTACCTTTTCATTTTGTGTATATTGCATAGTAAATCGTATCTTATTTAGAATAAAACACCTAATTATAAATTTACAAATAATAAATACGCCTCCATTTCACTCAACAATAACGTTTTCGCTGATGCTGTGTGCAATTTTTCATCTGTTTTTCATGGCTTATTGCAAGATATGGACACAATTCGAAACGATTTTACAAAAGCTTAATATCTATTTTAATTTATATTCAATTTTTAATCGGGAAAAGCCAGTCTAAAACAAATATACAACGGTATCTGATAAAAAAACAAAACAGACAAGGTACTACTCGAAAAAGTTATGACAAATTGAATTTGCATTTCTAAATCCAAGCAAATGAACAAAATAGGCCAATTTTACATTTAATTTGTTGAGAAATACCCTTTTATTCAAATTTAAAGCCTACTTCGAAATTTTTAAAATTTGTTCCTGAATTCCAAAGCCAACAAGAAATAGCGAATAAATGCCATTTTCTAGGTTATTTTTCATTCGATTTTAAATCTAAAAAAGCATTAGAAAGATAAATTACAGCTTTATGAGAAACTTGACTTAAATATGCAGGGTGTTATTTAAAATAAGAAAGTTGTGTCAATTTTCAGCCATATTGGAAGTCATTTTTTTACCACCGAATGGTCAAAATGTGGCCATTGATATGCATATTTGATTTCCCAAATTTAAGAATTTAATTTTTAAAACTGTAGAAAGAAGTGACATTAAAATAGGAAACAGTTTCCGAAACGTCAGATAAATATTATATGCTTATTTTTGTTATAATTTATATTAATTGGCAAAAATCTGATCCTTTGACATAAACGTCACAAGCGCAGAGGTTGTTTTCCCAATATACTGATTAATTTTGTTATTTCTATAGAACTTGTGGAATAGTATTTTAAATAAATAAATAAATAGATAAATAAATAAATCATATTCAAGGAAATTTGTAGAAATCTACAATACTTAAAACAATGGTCGTAATTAGAAACAACCATTTATATAGGAAATACATAAATCAATAATATACACCTATATAAATAATATATATTTTGTAATAAAGCTCAAATTTCAATTTCAAACAGCGCACGTGCTTTAATAAGTGTTTTATGATCATCGTTAACTTGATTAAATGTCTGTATTTTAATGACAACCTAAAGTAAATAACTGAGTGATATAAAACCAACCTATAGTTGCAATAAGTCAGTAATATAGTGTACAAAGTAATCTCAACATGACTGAGTGTAAGATAATATTTAATGAGGAGAAATATAAAATGACAGGTACAGTAGTTGTTAAAAATGTTTGCAAATTATTTAGTTTCTTACAACACTTTTGCATCAAATCTCTCTTTTGGAAAAGAATGTTTAGTATCTAATTCATGCATTTTAGGGTGCGAATCTAGTGCACACATACTTCACGCCTTCACATTTTATTCAAGAAATAAGTCGCAAAAGTTTGCTTTCTGCAAAAAAATATTTCTTTTCATTTATTCTTCTTAAATGTGTTGTTATGTGTTAAATGTTTTATTGCGAATGTTCTACTCTAAAAGTTTGAAATAAATATACCCATCATACGCAGTTGAAAAGGGAGAGATTTTGTTACATCTTCAGAATAGTCTGAGTGAAAAGTAAAATAAGGTATGATGTGAATGTCTAAGGGCAGATGGTAAAATATGTCTAGGAGTAACGGAATCGCTAACAACAACGACTAGCACAAAAATGGGAGTATTGTTTTATTCTTCTCTACTGAGAGTTAAAACATAGCTTAGAATTTCATTTTATTTCTACCTCACAGAAAATACTTAAGAACTTTCAGTAAATAAATAAATTGATATTACATATTATGAATTATTTTACCCTCCAATAGGAATCGAGAATACAAAAATTGTCATTTAGTTTGCTGCTACCTTTAAGTTAGTTCACATTTTGATCTGTCAGTTCTCTAAAAAGTTTATAACCTCGTACAGCTAACAGGCATATCTCCCAAAGTTTCTCAATTTCTAATTTAGTATTTTATGAGTAAGTATTTTGGTATATACAGGGTGGAGCATTAATAATAGACCATAGTGTGCGGAGAAAAATAGAACAATTTGGTTTGAAATTGTGCACAGTGGTAAGAGTAAAAATGCTGGACTTTCTATAGCAGTGGTCTAGAGACACCAAACGTGTGCATAGACATCGATAAGTGGAGGTTTTCTTGGGCCCACAGGTTAAAAATGTTCATTATTATATAGTTTAATAATTAAAACTATTGCATGGTTAATAAGCATTAGCATAGTTATAATAGAATGTAAGCTATGTTTTCTAATGGTATTGGGTGCATATTTAGTATTATTTTTAAGTTTTTTGTTAAGGAAGCCTCCAAATTTATAAGTTCGTTAATTTTCAGTTTTAGGGTGCAAACAGGGTATCAAAATGTTCGGGGAAAAATCTAGATTAATAATAAAGAAAGAAAGTTTCGGTAGATAGATTAGAAAAGAAAATAAGTCCAATTTATTAGAAATTACATATAAAATCTGAATTATCAAAGATGCCAAATATGCCAATATGTATTTGACATACACAGCAAAATAAGAGTTCTTCCAAAAAACAAAAAAGCTTTGACATTTCCTAGGTTAACAACAACATAAGTCATTTTTAATATTTGTTAATATATAGTCGATTGAAATGGAGCTAGTTCTTCTAATGGTTGGCACAACTCTGGGTGGTGTGATAACTAAAGATAATAAATCAAATGAAGTAAGTAAGTCGTTAAGTTTTTGGTACGTATATCTTTGATATTTAACTTATCTACGTTTAGGTCTCCACATATAATTAATTTATGACACTTGCTGATAGCAGTTTTAATTATCTCTGCTAGATGTTCAAGAAATGCGTCATAATCGCCATTTGGTGGTCTATACTGTGACAATACATACCTCATTATTAAAAGTTATGGCAGCGCATTCAATATATCGCTCACGGGACATCTCATTGATCGATTTAACTACCCTACATTTTGATTCAAACTTAATTACAGCATAAATCACCACTCCTCCATGTGCAAAGAAACTCCGGAAAAAACATGATATTTTTTTATATCCTTGTATGAACAAAGTATTTAATTGAGCCTCAGAACACCAGTGTCAATTGACTTGCATCTAGATAGTTCTGGTTAAGTAGCACACTATTAGCACTCTAGGTTGCACTTCTTAATATCCATAAATTAGTCAGCGGATTCACCCTCAGATCTCTAAAACTAAAGTTTATCAGCCGCCATCCTATGTAAATCATTATATTATCAAATTTTTTTATTTTAGATGATTCGATGGTTTTTATATCAAAGTTCCTTGGATTATTAAGAAATAACGCCTTCAAGTGTTTGGCCTGGTTCATCGTCTTAGTATTTCAAATATTTAATTGCACTTCTCTTTATTTACTAACCATGGATAGCTGTAAATTTCGTCAGTATATAACCGGATTCTTGATCAGCCAACCGGTAAATATTATATAAAAAGTATGGTAATCTATAGTCTGGCCAAAAAGAGTAAATAGTAGAGCCAGGAGCGTGATGGATTTATAAATTTTGTGTATGCACAAATACATACCCGTATACATATATAATTCTATATCTAATAGTATCTTCTAAGCATATTACAGTCACGGTTTACTGCAGATATATGTATACCCGAACTAGTAGATTTCATTGGTTAAATATGCTATTCTGTCAATAGTTAAAATGTTTTGCCTAAAACTAAATTGTTTTTGGGTAACAAATTAAATTTTTTGAGATATTTTACTGGTCTATATTGTATTGACTTTTCCAGAACTTTCGCAATATTTAAAGTAAGCGAAATTGGACGATAGTTTCAATTTTATATTTGTCGCCTTTTTTATATAACGGTTTAATAATTACCGGTTCAAAAGAACTTGGCCATGGACCACTCTCAAATCTTAACGATAATTGGCGCCCTCTAGTATCGACGATCTAGCTCACACTAACAAAATCCTGAGAACCATATGCAGTGCCAAATAAAAATGTATTATCAATAATAACACTATAAATTTCTAAATTTAGGTAGGCGGTAGCACAGGTCAGCGCGTCTATATTTCACTCTGAGCATACCTAGCGAAGTGGGTTTAAGCCCCACCTACTTCAAAGTCATTTTCAATTACAAATTACCCCCCAAGAAGTAGTTCGGATCCCATCATAAACTGTAGGGCCCCATCTCCTTTACTCGCACAAGCTTAAGAGGGTCATTCATGTGATCTGGCAGGTAGTTAAAACATTTATAACATTTATAGCATTTATAACATTTATAGCATTTATAGCATTTATAACATTTATAACATTTATAGCATTTATAACATTTATAACATTTATAACTTTATAACATTTATAATACTTATAACACTTATAACACGTATAACACTTATAACAGTCATAACATTTATAACATTTATAACATTTATAACATTTATAACATTTATAACATTTATAACACTTATAACATTTATAACATTTATAACACTTATAACACTTATAACACTTATAACACATAACACTCATAACGTTTATAACATTTATAACATTCGTAATATTCGTAACATACGTAACATGCATTACATGTAACATCTATAAAGAATTCAGTCTAATTGTCCTGCAGTAAATATCAATAAGATATACTGGAATCCGCCGCTGTATAATGTTAATAATATTTACTACAACGAGCACCGGCACTGGCGCGGGTATATTGTAAAAATATTCTAAGGATAACAATGTATACCTTAAAGGCGTGCACAATACCTTATGTCATAATTTTGATTATTATTTTCTAGGCATTCGTTGGGCTACTGGCTTCAATCAAGCTGAGCCGTAAAATGGATTATATTTCCAAAATTACATTCGACCTTTCTTGGTCTATTAATGCAGCGGGCGAAGAAATTGAAAACAAAATATTACGTGAGAGTAGAATTTTAAAAATAGCTACCATTTTGATGGTAATAACATCTGTGGTAGGCAATTTGACGGCTACTTTACCATTAATTGGAGACGAGAAGAATTTCATACCTTCTCTCTTAATTTATAACCTCTATATCACATTTTGGTTTTCCCGTCGTTTTCAATTCTTTTTTTATATACTATATTACGCAGGAGTTGCTCTAGTGGGTTATGCGATTCCATGTACCGTTTTATTTTTTGTATATTTAATGTCGCAATTGAACTTTCAACTCTACTTACTAAACGAACATTTAATGAGGATTTCGGAAGATTATGAGGATGTTGAAGGAGCCCAACTTGTGTACGATGAAAACTACCAGAATGTTATATACCAAAGATTAAAACTATGTTGTGCGCAGTACGTAAATCTGATAGTGTAGGTATAGTAGGATTAATAACAAGTAACTGTCTTAATCAAGCATGAAACACGATGTACATACGTTTTCTTTCAGGCTCAAAAATGAATATATGTCTTTTTGTAAATTGATGATGCTCTTCATTCCAGTAGCTTCAGTAGCACCTGTTGCGGTTGGTTATTTCATTATATATGTAAGTAATAGTGTTTTCAAAGAAAATTGTTGTCCGAATAGAAAGAAAACTAATAATAAATTACCGTATTGCATCATGAGAGGGACATGCGTTTAAGTCAGTATCAACATGGATATGTTAGGGGTAGATCCACTGTTACAAATTTGTTTTCTATCACGCAATATATTGCAGATTTGATTGACCTGGGACTCCAGACTGATGTCATCTACACTGATGAACTTCGGGCTCATGATTCCTCGATAAACATGCTTAATTTTGGCAATACTAAAGGAGAACAGAAACCTCGAATTTTTGCGTGATTTTTTCAGGATACCCTATTTTGGGGTCGTAGAACACGAATCCGAAATTAGTTTTGCGATCATACGAACCGTTTCTCAAAAAAAAATTTTGAAAATTTTTCTTATGACAAGCACTTTTTCATGCACTAATTTACACACCAACATCACTTCTATATCGTCTTTTTCCTTATTAAGATCACACTATGGCCTTTATAGAACAAAAAACCCTTCACTTATGGCAGAAAACTCACTTTCTTTTACATAAAAATAAAAAGATAGTTTTTAAAACATCACAAAACAGCTACTCAAAACTATACAACTGTCAACCCGATACACATGCATTTACAAAGTTGTGTCTAAAGTACCGACACCGACCAATATCATTAGGCGATTTTTCACGTTTTCAATGTTACATTAATAATATTCCTTGTGAAAGCGGTATGGGTCATTCTATAGAACACCCCCCTCTTCTGCCAAAAAAACAGAAGTACTAAACGACGCGGATTTCGAAACGTCGACCGGCCGCGAACGTGTCTTGATTTATGTTTATAAATAATGCTTTAACGCCATCTGCCCCAGATTTAATAAGGTGCTAAGTACTATTATATATCCCTTGCCCTTCAAGATACTTTCGAAGCGTCGACGGGCGCGAACGTGTCTTGAAGGGCAAGGGATATGTATGTCTATAAATAATACTTAGCGCCGCCTGCCCCAGATTTAATAAGGTGCTAAGTACTATTATATATCCCTTGCCCTTCAAGACAAGTTCGCACCCGTCGACGCTTCGAAAGTATCTTGAAGGGCAAGGGATATATAATAGTGCTTAGCACCTTATTAAATCTGGGGCAGACGGCGTTAAGTATTATTTATAAACATATATAGCCCTTTCTAAGCGTCGACCGGTCGCGAATGTGTTTGGAAAAGTAACGTCGCATATGTCTTTCAACACTAAAAATGGATTAGTTCAACCCATTAACTTTCAATTCTTTCAAACGTGCCTTTAGACACCAAACCTTACGCATGCGCATATATGTAATCAAATGACAGATGGAGGTTCATCTAATACAGTTTCTGTGAATAAAATTCTGATTTTTATACAAAAGAAAGTGAGTTTTCTGCCATAAGTGAAGAGTTTATTGTTCTATAAAGGACATAGTGTGATCTTAATAAGGAAAAAGACGATATACAAGTGCTAAACGGTTCATATGCACGCAAAACTAATTTCTTTATCCTGAAAAAATCACGCAAAAATTCGAGGTTTCCGTTCTCCTTTAGTATTACCTTAATTTTTTCTCTTCATATCTTAGTAGTATTCGTAAGCAGTATGTTGAATGCTTTAGTTATCAGCCGGTGGAGATCTTGGCGACGTCCGGCGTCCCACAAGGATCAAATTTGGTTCCACTACTCTTTGATATATTCAGTAACGATATAACTTGCGACTTAAATGTTTTTTTATACATTTATTTAACGTTATTGGGGCTACTGGGGCCTAACACCGACGCTAGATTAGTGTTCTACCTGGGTCATTTGCATAACTTTCGCAATTTTTAATATTCCGGGGGCAGAAAAGGGTGCAAAAACCGGGTCTGTCATTTTTTTATCTCCTCCAATGTTGTGTCAAAATTTAAAAACTTTCGCAATCTTTGACTAACATTTCACTATCGAAATTCGTGGTGAAATTGAAAAACTTGAAACTGGAAAAATTTTGTTTTTCTCCAAACTTCCACAAAACATGGCATTTATAAGGAGTTTAAAACAATATACAATTGATATTTTTATTAAGTATATTTTATTTTTTGAAGAGACTCAATTCTCTTTTTAATTTTTTAGGAGATCAGCCCCCCAAGTAACTTCCGGACGATTTTTGTAATACTAATATTTTCTATGGTAGTGTTGGTTTTATGTATTACGGGACAAAAATTAGAGGACAATGTACGTACCGTTATACTTACTACTATGTGGGCTAGTTAATCTCTGATAAAGGAGTGATGTCCTTATATATCTAACGCTGTGGACGCCAGCTTGATGTAATTTATGTAGACCTCGTTAAAGCATTTGAAATACTTGACCGCACAGTTTGTTCAAAATTCGAAAACTTGGCTTTGCAAGAAATTTCTTGTTATTCTCAATATGCCATATTAAATACTGTGGTCTACCGAACAAAAATTCACTTTGAGGTTTTTTTGAGAATTCTTCAACATTTTCATTAATGATATTATACAGGGTGGCCAACAAAAATTTGATACGGGTGTTTTAGTTGATAATAGCTTAGACACAATTAAACGCTCGGGCAGGTCAAATTTATTTTGGATAGAGGGGGAAAACTGGTTTTCCGTGTTTCAACATCGTCACGTCAACTCTCGAGCGGTGAGATTGTGAACGATCCATCTTTATGATGTCTGAAGGACTTTTATTTCTATCTTAAAAAAGTTAGAAAAAAAAATTAAAAAAAAATAGGAAAAAGAAAAATAAATTTTTCTTTTTCCTCTAGTCTATTTTATTTCAAAAATGAATATTTACGTTCACAAAATTTTTAGGGTTCAATACGACTGCTTCAGACGGAGAATAATATAAAAAATCATACTTACTGTCGCTTATGCTTAACTGCTGCTCTGATGGTATCAATTGGACGTCGTAACACTATAAACCTAACACTGGATGTACCACACTTTCTTAAAATTAATCCTGAAAGGGAATTCTATTAGAAAACACAACTAAAAGACAATATAAAGTTCAAAAATGTATATATTAAATCTTTAAAAAATTATGTTTTTACAACAACTTTTATGTCAAGAAAAATGTTTAACAAACACTAGTCTGGCCCGTGTACAACACATGGTGAGGAACGGAACGATTTATACTGTAACAACTACCATCCAATATGCGGTTTTATAAGCTAACGATGCACAAAAAGATTCAAGAAAAGTTCAATGTAACTGAAATTTTGGTGGGCTTTTGCTTGCCCGTCTTATAAACGTGTTTTTAATTCACATGAATTTTGGTCGCTCCTCAGAGCTTAAAATTGCTTGAAGCGCTACTACTTCGATTGTATTCTACAATAACAACATTTCACGTTCACCCAAGGCGGATCCCATGCACGTATGAGTACATGGTAATAATACTTTTTGACTCCGAATCACTGAGGAACCGGTTTAGGGCAAACCCCGTCAAAACTCATCATTTCCCCGTCAAAACTGACTGCTAGGAAATGATGGGGGTCCTATGTCGCTAAGGGCTATTTTCGCTATAACTTCCGATATATTTTGAATAGTCGTTGGATTAACTTGTCCTCATATTCAATACCTCGTAAGAGTTGCAGTGCTTGACAACGTGGATTCGTAAAAGGGTTTTTAATCTTGAAAATTTCGAAGATTTTATTACACTTTCTAAATTTAGGTGGTCGTGGCGACATTACGTCCCTGTGCAGCGACATTTGCTACACTTGCTAAATTAACGCTAAGTCCTAAGTCGGATTTTGTTACAACGTCGAAAAGTATATCGGGGTTATAGCGTGTTCTTTAACAAGATGAACAACGCCTAAAATTTGAAGGGAAGGAGGGGCGAGTAAGTACATCATTGAAAAACCCCTTGAATTCTCTAAAGAGTGGTTTTGAAATTTACACGTACTGTTATCGAAAAACAGATTTTTTTTCCGAACTGAACCTGTTTAATATTTACGAGTCATGTTAAGTATTTGAGCCACCTGCAGTTTAAGCAAATTAACATCTGAGTCTGTGTGTATATGGTTTTAAATTATGGCGTTTAAGACACCTCCAAATTTTATTTCTGCCTACATTCAAGTTTAGAGATAAATCTCTGACACTAACACGTGGTTCAGCTTTAACAGCATCTAATATTACTTGATCCAATGGACGATCGGCAAGTTGTATTTCTTGGCTCTAAGTTTGGATACATCTCCAGTTCTATTAATTATTCTATTATTTGAACCAACCGTGGTGTATTGAATCTGTGGGCGTTCTGTATGTCTCAAATTGAAGATACTGGCTGTATCTTAATAAGAGTGCACACTGTCAATAAAAATTCTTGTTATTTCAATTTTATCAGCAATACTTAATTGTTGTGCAGCCATGTTTAAGTTTAATTTGACATTCGATACGATTGTCCAATCCATTCCAAAGCACTCCATGTTAACTAAGATATTGATATTAGAATGCAGGTTTTCACGGCCGTTGTTTAATGAAGTAGATTCTTCCGGGTTTTGCCGTGGTCGTCGAACTTGACTTGACGTTTCGCTGATCATCCTGTCAGCTTCTTCAGAAGGATTCTAAAGACTAAATCTGTTGTGTTACACTCCTTGTTATATACCTAGGCGCCGCTTCGGTTCGCTGGTCATTGGTCATGCCTATGGTTCGCTTCGCTGCTTATTCGTCGTGTTTGGTTGACCGTGACTTACTACGGTGCTGGTACTTGGCAATACCAGTCTCCACGTGTTACTAAGTCGATACCCATCCTCTCTGTTAAAGTTGTTCACGTTTTTCATAATTTCCAGTGATTCCCTAATGATTCGCGGATAGTAGCACGTATTCTGTCTAATATATTGACGTCCTCGTAGTCAATTTTATGGTTCTCGTTATTACGGACATGTTCTGCTATCGCCGACCTATCCGTGTATCCAAATCTGGTATTTCTCTGGTGTTCTTTGATTCTGCACTGGATACTCCGTCCTGTTTATCCGATGTAGCTCTTACCACATGTGCACTTCAACTGGTAAACACCTTTTGATAACAGTCTGGGGACAGGGTCTTTGATTGAGGGAAGCATGTGCTGTATTTTCTTCACTGTTCGAAACCGTACACCTACTTTCTTTTTGAATAAAATCTTCTTCAGCCTATCTGTGACTCCCGCGACGTAGGGTAGGCATGCATACGTTGTTGGTTGTTGCTGTTCTTCTTCTGTAGTTCTCCTCTGGTTATTTACTACTCGTTGTATATTGCTTTGACTGTATCCGTTCTTCTCTAAAGCTTGTTGGACATTCTGTAGTTCCTCGGGTTTGTTCTCATCGTCGCATATTGTGTTGGCTCTGTGGACCAAGGTTCTAATTAACGCTCTCTTCTGCTGTGGATGGTGGTGAGATGTCGCATGTAGGTAACGATCGGTGTGCGTTTTCTTTCTGTAGACACCATGGGCCAGCTTGCCATTGTGTGACCTTTTCACTAATACATCTAAGAAAGGTAAAGCTCCATCTTTCTCTCCAATTTTGGAAAACTTGGAAATAACGAGTGATGATATTATGGTTAGTTTTGACGTCGAATCTTTGTTCACCAATGTACCAATTGAGGAAACAGTTAACCTGATTCGTCAACAACTTGCACCTAAAGGATTAAGAGAAGACATACCTGATCTGGCCCGATTGTGCCTGTCTACAACATACTTTCTATGGAATGGAGACTTTTACGAGCAGAAACAAGGAGCAGCCATGGGACCACCACTTTCACCTGTGATAGCCAACCTATTCATGGAAGCTTTCGAAGAGGAAGCCATACGCTGCAGTGAGAATAAACCAAAGTGTTGGCTACGCTACGTAGACGATACGTTCATCATATGGCCACATGGAGAATCATCTTTATCCGTTTTCTTCGACCATTTGAATAAACAGCATCCAAGCATCAAATTTACAATGGAGACCGAGCAAGATGGAGCTTTACCTTTCTTAGATGTATTAGTGAAAAGGTCACACAATGGCAAGTGGGCCATGGTGTCTACAGAAAGAAAACGCACACCGATCGTTACCTACATGCGACATCTCACCACCATCCACAACAGAAGGGAGCGTTAATTAGAACCTTGGTCCACAGAGCCAACACAATATGCGACGGCGAGAACAAACCCGAGGAACTACAGAATGTCCAACAAGCTTTAGAGAAGAACGGATACAGTCAAGGCAATATACAACGAGTAGTAAATAACCAGAGAACTACAGAAGAAGAACAGCAAGAACTAAGAACGTATGCATGCCTACCCTACATCGCGGGAGTAACAGCTAGGCTGAAGGAGATTTTATTCAAAAAGAAAGTAGGTGTACGGTTTCGAACAGTGAAGAAAATACAGCAGATGCTTCCCTCAGTCAAAGACCCTGTCCCCAGACTGTTATCAAAAGGTGGAGACTGGGTATTGCCAAGTACCAGCACCGTAGTAAGTCACGGTCAACCAAACACGACGAATGAGCAGCGAAGCGAACTAAGCGCGACCAATGACCAGCGAAGAGAAGCGGCGCCTAGGTATATAACGAGGAGTGTAACACAACAGATTCAGTCTTTAGAATCCTTCTGAAGAAGCTGATAGGTTGATCAGCGAAACGTCAAGTCAAGTTCGACGACCACGGCAAGACCCAGAAGAATCTACTTCATAAGATATTGATATGCCGAGTTCTAAGTATTTTAGCTACCAATTTTCAAATATTCATTTCATAATAGTGTTTTTGATAACAAATGTGTACTAATGCTTAATTAGCGTCATTATTACATGACTACCAAGTTATGTAAATATCCAACAATAAATAATAGTAAGGTGATTATTGAAATCTAAGATATGGTTTATTTTTAAAGAAATGAATATTTTTCATAGTCGTATCAGATTGCTGCACCAGTTATTTTCTTCGCATTGAGTGATTTTTTAGTATAGAACCCAGTGGACCCAAAAAATATTAAAAAACTCATAACTTTTAAACCGTCCAAAATCGGACTCCATACGTAAATACTTATTATTATTGGTCTTGAGGTCTTCTATTACTCTAATTGTTTTGGATGTCTATGAATGGAACATCCTGATACCACCTTGCACTAATTTCTTTGTTTCATCTTATTTCAGTCTACAAAAGTATTTACCATCGCTAGTGGGTGTCCATGGATCTACTGGAATAATAAAAATAAAAGAGCATTGCTACTGTTTTTAACCAATTCGGCACAACCGATGGAATTTTCAACTTACGCGACAATAGCTGTGAACTTTCGTTTACTGCTATCGGTAAGTTAGTTGCTATATAAACGTAGACTTAACAGAAGTAGGAATTGTAGTACCTTGAACTTTTTCATTATTCCCAAATCACGGTAGGATCTTTTTCAATTCCCGTCAGTGATGATGTTTCTTAATTTAACTGTAGTCTGTCAAAACATCACGTTCATTCAAGGCCTTCCAGCTCCGACCTAGAAGGTCATATCACCATTAGTTGCTACTGACGGAAGTGATTTTCTGTGTCTCGGCTGCTCTTGCCGCAAGTACATCCTTAATAGAAAAATTGTCACTTTGACTTCATATAAAACAATTCTGGGTGCCACAAAATAGTGACTCGCTCCTATAACTTTTTCATTTTTGAACATAGAAATGAAACTAGGGGATCCTGTGCCATTCAGAAAGCTGCATTTTTTGACATAAGAAATAATTTGATACAACTTCCAATTTCGCCGGAAATAACCCTAACTTTTGATTTTCAAATGGAACACACTGTATGTTACTGCATTTTTGGATTCAGGATGAATTTTTGAACATGTGCATGTGTGGTGATTTTTATAAATTTTCATCTAGACTGCTATGAAATAAAAAAAAATTCGTAGGTACTGTGTATTTTGTAGGTGTGTTAATGCAAATAATTTAGTTCTTCTGACTGTTTCCGCAAGTTAATGATAGTAAATCAATTCACCCATCTATAGTAATAAATTGCACTTCTACCGATAGTTGTCACGCCACTTGAATTACTAGCTAAATTAAGCTTTGCGCCTACAGATGGCTCACTAGGTAAAGTTTTACCAATTTATAAATTAATTGTGTATGCCATGGAAATTTAAAATATAAACCATTATTATAATTAGTGTATAAAAATTGTATATAAACTAATAGTATGCAGATAGCAGTAATGATTGAAAAGTCCTTAATAATCGATTTATTTTTTAAAATTTCTCAAGTTGGTACTCTGACAGCCGAATTGTCGAACTGTCAGTTAAGCCATTTCCTCTTGTTTTTGTAAGTTAGGATGGTTATAAAATACCGTCAAACTTCTTTTCTTGACCAACAAATTGAGCTGAAAACTTTTCTAAGTGATTAATTTAGTTCAAAAAAGCACATGGTTGCTACTCGGTTTGGTACCGGATCAAGAACTAGATTTCACACATATTTTCAATTTTAATTAATATTTTCGATTATTTTAATTGAAATGTCGAATTATTCGGATTTAATTAGCGAGTATCATTCAGAAGTATCTATTCTGGGTAAGTGTTAATTTCTTAGATTTATTATACAGGGTGGGGTAATAGTGCGTCGGACCTCAATATCTCGAGTTCTTCGATAGCGAGACATTTTTTAAAAAATTGCAAGTAAAATAGATAAAAAAGTCTATAACTGGAAATTACTTTCGAACATACAGGGCGAGCCAAGACGAAATTACAGAACCAAGTGCCTTTTTTTAAATGGAATGCTACATATATGAGTACATTTTTTGAAACCTCTTTCTAGGCTCTATTCATTCCTATATTAGCATTGAATATCTCCCAACCACTTGGACGTAATGAATTTTGTTGTTGAAATAATGCAATCTGCAGATGGATATTAAAAAAATCGGCACAGTTACAATTATGGGTTTCAAGAAAAACTTATGTGAATACCAGTTACGAGACATCTAATTAATGTTTCTGAATCATTTTCATTTCCTAAAAGTGTATAGCGTGGTCAAAAATTATTTTTCAATTAAGAACATTTTAAATTGAATTTTCTCAATTTTTTGAAACGGAACACCCTGTATATTTTTCGACCATGTGATGTAGAATTGAAAAATGAACATTTTTTGTAAGTACTTCCCTAGGGCTAATTGCAACCAATTTCTCTTTATTGAGCAAATTCAAACATAAACTTAAAAAGAGGTTTCTTCAAATAACTCAGTAGAAAAAATTATAATAAATGTTCCACATGTTGCCCATTTTGATTGACACACATCTCTATGTACTTTTGAAATATCCCACTGTTCCTAAAACTGCCGGTGTGATAGATGTAAAAGCATTTTTATTTTTTCCTTCATATTTTGTACTGTTGGTGTATCTCTATAAACAATTTCCTTCACATATCCTCATAAAAAGAAACCATTTTTGTAAGATTTGGGGATTTAACAGGCCATTTAGTGGGTCCATTTCTTCCGATTCTCTAAAGGTAGGTTATCTAAGAATTCATTAAATTCGTTTCTCAAAAAGTTTAGGTACCCTTGACCACTGAGGTGACCATCACAAAAATAAGGACCTATTAAATTGATGCCACATGTATTGAAAAACGATTTTGAAACCCAGTCGGTCTATGCAGGTGTGTATTTTCAGAAATACATTTGTGATGAATATTGCGATTAAAGAATCCATTATTGGAAAAATTTGCCTCGTCGGACCAAAGTATTTTACTATATATTAATGGATCGGCACGCTTCTTTTCCAACAGCCACCTACAAAAAGTCGCTCTATAACACCGGTAACCATTTTTCTTTAAAATTTTTCTAGCACTTGTTTTATTTATATGACAGGCAATTTGAATTTATCTTAATGATGTTTCCAAATTTTCTGTATTTTTATTTCTTACATAATTAATAACTCGGTTTACTTTATTTACATTATCAGTAACACTGTTCAACCTTGTCTTCTGCTTTAAAAATGAACCATTATTTTTCAGTTTCGTAGCTAATTTTCTGAATAGAGTTTTATTCGGCTGTAGTGCTTGTGGAAATCTGTTTCTATATTCTACTTGAGCTAATCCAGAGTTAAAATTGCATTGGCAATATGTAACGAACATATTATAAAGATCAATGTGAGTGAAAATCATTTTTGAAAATTCTAAATTCTTAAACGAGTGTGATTGAGTGAGAGTTTAAGTATTAACTGAGATGATCTGTCAAAAAATTAAATTGTCAAGTTTGTTCATAGCCAACTATTTTAAAATAATTGAAATAATAGTGAAATCATGAAATACAAACAAATGGATATTATACTTAAATTAATTGGTAAAGACATTTTAACTTTCTGAGCAAGGAGTGGCGCTTTATGTAGGACCTCTATACATTGGCATAACTGCGAATACTCTTTCCATAATTGCTCCATGTTGCTTTCTTGATTATTATTTTGTTTTTGTTACCTGAATTTACTTTATTCTTCTTAATTGTGTTAATGTTTTATTATAGCAAAGATTTGAACAACATATTGAATTATTTTATGATTGTATTTAATCATACTTCTCCACGGCAAGTATAATGCTTGTTAAAAAAAAATATTGTTTTTATAATTATTAACATAGTACCAATGAATAAATATGGCATGTGATATATCGTTGAAAAGGGTGGAAAATACTCTATTTAATGACGCCATTTCCCGCCCGTTTCAAAATAATTTTTTTAACAGCCTGAAGAGTAAACCCCAAAATACAGCGGTTTTGAAAAAAATTAGATAAAACCTCGTTGAAATACTCTGTTTTCTAAAAAAATTTAGCCTTAGAATTTTTCTCGTATCTCTTCAAATAACGGAGATACTTGGCCTAAACGTTTTCCGTATTTTCGATATTTTCCGCCATAACTCTTAAAGTAGGCCATGGAAGTGAGATATTCTCGAGTGTCCTGATAAAATGGACAGCCTGTATATCATTATTTTATGTACATACTAAATTAGATTGTTTACATCTATAGGGTGGACCAATAAGTAAGCGACAGTAGGCATAAAAATTTTTTTTATCACGGCTAAAATATTTTCTTACAGACAAGGGTGGTTGCGCTTATGCTTAAGCAGCGCCACGTTGTTCACGATCAACTGATTTATAGTTTACGCCTTTTTTCTCTATACGCTTATAAATTTGAATCCATACTGGCGGATATATTGATTTTTTTTGCACATATTATATATAATATTTTTAAGTACGCTGCATACTATACAGGTAGGACATGTTAAACTGTTGTTATATGTTCCTATTATTACTGCTCTACTATAGCTCATGGTCTGGATTATTAGAATAACCTTAATATACTTAGATTGGCTGCCGTTTCATTGTAATTATCATTTGGTAAGTTTGGGAGTTATATACTCAAATTTTTTTTTTATACATTTATTTAACGTCGGCATATTTCCGCTACTGAGGCCTAACATCGACGCCTGTAGTCGAGCTACCCCCAACCAGGAATTTTGCCGAACCTCTTCCCTTAAGAAGATTAGGGATTTTTTACTTGCCTAACATTTAATAGACAAGAGACCGACGACTTTACATCCCCTCCGAAGGATGGTATATCTCCTATACAACCCTCGCCTAAGGTTGTATAGCTTCCGCGCATACACTGATATAAAATCCGCTGGAAGATGTGTGAGGCGAGAACGCGGTTTCCGTTGGAATGGTCACCCGTCCAAGTACTAACTGCGCCTGTCGTTGCTTTACATCGCATACCGAAGTATGTACATAGTAAAGACGCACCTACGCTCGCCCCCTGTATACCCAAATATTTCAGGCATTGTGCATTTCATTTGAATTATAAATTTACCTGGCGCCCAGATTTATTTGCCCAGTAGGGCATATATATTTAAATTTGTCAACTTTGTCGCCTCTGTTGCCTAGTCGGAGCATACCCGCTGGCATCACGGCAGCTGGTTTAATATGTAACTCAATTTCGAGTAGCCGTAAAGGTAAGTCGCACGTTACAATACGTCAAAAAATGCAGTTTATGAACGACTCTATACCCCATAGTTTCATTTCGATATCTTCAAAAATAAAAAAGTTATAGGGGCTCGATATACCATTTTTATTCGTTTTTTGCAAATATCTCCGGCCAATATCCCACGGACAGTCTAAGACTTTGTGGGTTATTCAGTTTATTTGTAAACCCTTATCAATTTAATCATGATGCTAATTGTACGATTATTGTAAGATTTGTAGTATAATTTTAAGGCATTTTAATGTGTCGTGGATTTAGAAGCATTGTGAATTTTTTGTTTATTATGCAAATAAACTATTTTATTATTATTATATATTGGTCGTATTGGGCAAAATCAAAAAGAATATTGTCCTCAATAAAATTTAAAACAAATCTAGGTATATTACACCTCTATTGAATAAGTACTTAACCTCCAAAAATAAGTAGAAACAATTAAACAATTTGATGATGCTGACACTGACAGTGATATTGATATGCCGCGCAATGAAATATGTAACGGTTTGGATTACTAGATAAATTTTTAACTTATTTCGTTTTGTTTCAGTTTCAAAAATGGGCGTATACTTTGATTACCTTATTATACTAGTGAAGTTAATAATAGATGTACCGAAATAGAAAATGCAATGTAACATTCTCCAAGTAAAATAAAAAGGTGGTGAATAACTGTTGGAGTTTCTCGACCCTTCATTTGTTAATGTGAATTTGAAAAACTATTGACAGTTGCTAATAACTTCGTTTTTCTTCAAATGTCAAGAAACATGAATTAATGGCAATTTTTTTTTTAATTTAAACTGTCATTTTTCTGCCACTTCATCTGAGGGGCAGTAAAAGCTTTTACCGCCGCTCACGAGCGGCACTAAAAGCATTTTAGTATTAAAATACTATATTGTTTCATTAGGAGTAAAAGTGATACTTTTGTGACGCGTCCGTAGGTTTGCCGGTCGAACGAAGCGGGTCCGGAAATTACAGACGAATCACAAAAGTGGATTTTACTCCAAATAAGACATGTTATTTTTTCTTCAAATGTCGATTAGCTAGAAAACAAATAAAGATAAAAAATTTAGCTGTGAGTTGCCATTACCAACGGAAGTAGCAGTACCTTTACTTCCGTTATTAATGGCAACGGACAGCCGTCTAAAATCTCAAACTTCAATGCCATGAAATGTCATGATTTTCTGGCGTTTGAAGAAAAAAATAACATATTTTTATTCTAATGGGTGTTCTGAATATTAATATGTTAATTAACAGTCCTGCCATTGTGTATCTAAATGAATTGTTTCATGTTTTTGATTGTAAGCAATTAATTAAAGGTTCCACCAGAACTAGAGATGTTTTCATTTCTACATCTCATCGTCGAAAAATGTACAGGGTGTTCCATTTGAAGAAAATTGAGAAAATTCAATTTAAAATGTTCTTAATTGAAAAATAATTCTTGGCCACCCTGTACATTTTTAGGAAACGAAAATGATTCAAAAACATTAATTAGATGTCTCGTAACTGGTATTCACATAAGTTTTTCTTAAAACCCATAATTGTGACTGTGGTGATTTTTTAAATATCCGTTTGTAGATTGCATTATTTCAACAAGAAAATTCAATACATCCAAGTGGTTGAGAGATATTCAATGGATAGTAAAAAGTGATTGTGAAGTTTTAAATATTTAGAGAGAAAAAACTTTCGTAAGTAAGATTTTTTTTTCGAAACTTCACTTGATTTTTATTAAGCTTATTACATATATTGATTATTATTTTATTTTATTCGTGTTTTCCTTTTCTAGTAGTTGTACTAGAAGTGTTACTACAAGTTTTTGATATTTCTTCACCCTCGTCACCGCTAAAGTCGTATATACCTTGAGTTATTCTCTGAAGTACCAAAATTGACAGGATTTTGGATGGCAGCAAACAACAGATAATGAACTGATGCCGATAAGGACTGATGAAGCTCCTGCTTGTGATTGTAAGATCGTTTGCAAAACTAAACGTTGCTCATGAAATATCATTGGCATCACATGCAGCAATTTAAGCCACAATGGAAGGAATACTTTGTGCCAAAATGCAGATAATATTGTTGATGAGCAATTAGAAATTAGTCCTGACATTTATGATATTGAAGAATTCGAAGAAGATGATAATTATGAAGAAGATGTTTCTATTTCAGAGAATATCTCAGATGTATACGATTTTAGGGATGACGGGGGTGAATAAATATTCCAAACTTCAGTTACCGATCCGGAAGTAGACACTTCTTGTAGTAGCACATCTAATACAACTACTAGAAAAAGAAAACATGAATAAAATAATAATCAATATATATAAAAAGTTTAATAAAAATTAAGTAAATTATCGAGAAAGAAAAATTATATTTTACCTTCGACAGTTCTTTTTTATCTAAATATTTAAAACCTGCTCACAAACACTTTTTATTATTAATTCGAAATTTTTATAATGAATAATTACACGTATACTTACTTGTGCGCGCATACGTATAATACCGAAAATGACAAAAAATCGGCTAAATTTAAAAAAAAGTTATTTTTTAGTTACATCACGTGAAAGTACACAAGAATGCCTTCATTTTGGTAAAATAAAAATTTGGTTCAATCATTTGGGCAAGTTGGGGAAAGTTTTGAAAATGTTGTGGAATTTGGACCCAAAATGGAATTGCGGCCAAACTGTTGTATATTTTTTGCTAAAATTTGGCGGGCCATTTTTTGGACACAGGTTATTTTAGTCTAAAATTTCAACAAATTCGGTTTAATTTTGGCCAAGTTAGCCGTAATTCAATTTTTGACGTTTTGTCAATATATTTGTATACATATCGTGGGAGGCAGTGAACCGATTTTCATGAAATTTGAACTGAAGGTTCGTTGACCACCGGAAATAAAAGAGTACCACTCTCGTTTCTTAACTAGCATTTTAAAGGGTTCAAAATAAATTAAAACTGAAAAACCACCCTTAAAAATGAACAATTTACCCCTTTTTCGTGAAAAAAAGGGTTCCCCCACCCTCTCGAAGCGAAAAACTCAGGATATTCTTAGATTCACCAAAAAAAACTTATTTTTTTTATGTCGCGTTGCTCCTGCAAAATTTTCTCTGAAAATCTAATTTCACTCACTAATATAAAACAGCTTCTCATCAATTTTTCCTTTAGCTCCCTTCTTTTTATTTTCCTCACACTTCAAACTATTTTCTCAGCAAATTCAGGCAAACCTAAAATAACACCAAATAATGGAGAATCGTAATTTTAAGAATGATATTTAATTACAAAAACCAGAAATACAACATTCAAAAAATCATTTTATTTACAAATTCTGTCTTAAACAGCCTTAAACCGGTATACAAATTTCTCACATACAAGTAAAATTTCACTCTGAAAAATTTTACTAAGAGGTATTTTTCATCTAGGATCAACGCTTTCTGAGATACAGGCATTATTGGGTCAAAAGTTAAAAGATTTTCAAAGTGGTGGCTAAAAAACGTATTCAGCTGGGAATCTGAAATGTCCAGAAGCTGATTCCTTTTAACTCACATATAGGACAAACTGAAAACCAAAGTGCCGTTTTGCCCCACCAAATGGTAGTCAACTCGATTTTTCTTAAACCTGGCACATAGACTAAACCTTCATTGAAACCGTTCATTGAAAAATTAAATAAAACACCAAGATTTTCGGTTACCTCGAAAATGGTGAAAGTTTGTGACATATAGCGGGTGACACAGGAGACATGTAACACCCCGTAGCATGTTTATTTAAAAAGAAATTATTTTGACATTTGGTACACTTATATAATGCATGATTATCCTTTTTTAAGTACAAATTTTTTTTTCGCGCCACTTCCGGTTTCTGTTATTTGAAATAGCACCCTGTATATTTTTTTTACATATCCGATTCGTATCTAGATTCTCTTTTCAACCATGTATCGGAACACGGCATTTGTTTTTAAAATGACAGTTAATATCAATTTTAGTTTGTTAAGCCTAGGTGGCCCTGATATGAATCTTGGCAGATATTGATGTGTAGTGTGCCATGATATCGAAAGACCTCTAGTATGCAACTTTGTGCCTCATATTTTTTTGGGAATAACCAGTAGCTGAACAAAGTAATAAGGTCTAACTTATTTTTAAAAAAATATCTTTAAATAACCCACGATATCATAAAAACCAAGATAGGAACCCCATTTTTTTTTCACCTAGTTAACCAATACTTAATTATCTTTTATTTTTGTCCAATACAATTGCTATGCCTATCCTAGTTTATTTTCTTCATTAAAGTTAGTATCGAATGTTATTTCAAAGTAATGAATATTGTACTTCAACAAAAGTATTTAGTAAGCAGGCGGTGGAAACAAAATAAAAGTAGGTAAAACGATTTTTTTAATAAATAAGAAACATCAGTAAAACACATTTGAACAAAATTGATGAAAAACCATTACACTATGTAATACATTTTTGCAACGAATGAATGAAATTAAAATGAAATATTTACTGAAGTACTGCATACAAAAGCATTTTTTACTGCAGAAGTTAGATCTTATTAGTCTGTTCAGCTACTGGTTATTCCCAAAAAAATATGAGGCACAAAGTCGCATACCAGAGGTCTTTCGATATCACGGCACACTACGCATCAATATCTGCCAAGGTTCATATCAGGGCCACCTAGACTTAACAAACTAAAATTGATATTGTGACGCTCTTTTCCTCGTACAGTGCGAGAACTAAGGCTGTCACTTTGACACTCGAGCTTTATTCAGTACTCGGGCGTCATTTCAAGTTTAGAGTGGTTGAACAACACTACCCACAAGTCGAATGAGCGAGACTAAGCAGCTCAGTGAAGACACAGTTAATTCCAGTGGGTCAATAAGGGAAAATAGACTTTCACAAACACAACAGTAAAACGCAGAAATTCCAACAATATTTAAGTATATTACAGTAAACCTGTGGTTACAGTCCTAAATAAACAGAAAAATCACAATTAACACAAATTCATGTGCAGATATATATATAAACAATAATAGTAGAGGGAGAGCAGCAAGCAATGTGGTAACGTTAGCGGCAAAAGCGTAGAAGCGGTTAATCGAGCAGTGAAAGCGTGCAAACGAGGGAATTAGCGAGTTTATGATAAAACGATCGTTAAGCAGACAGTGTACGGATACCAGAAAATGCGAAGCAAGCAGAATTATTTATAGTAATAAAAACAGTTTATAAAACAGACCGAAAATTTGGCTAGTGCTTATCAATAGTAATCTGTACCGGAGATTAAGTATCGGTAGAGTGAGTAAATTTTCCTGTCATGAACTCAATACACTGTGCAAACAAAAGCTTAATTAAAACTATCCTTTTACTAAGGTTTAGTTCGGAGCAAACAATAATGTGACTAAGAAAAAAGGTGAGTGAACCCTGTAGGGACGCAGGTCCTAAAATACAGGGGGAAAATAGGAACTTGTAGGGACGCAGGTCCTGAATACAAGTTAGGGTAAGAAGGTAGTCACAAGGTGAAAATATTAAAGTAAAATATTCAAATAATTAAATATGAATTGAAACCGAATTATATGTAACAGACTTTTGGATGCACAGTATAAAATTTTCAATTAGAAAATAAACAGTGAAATTTAATAAGCTAAGTGTCAAAACGGCAATCAGTAAATATGAAATAAATAGTAGATTATTTAAGCAGCGTAAAAATTTCAATCAGAATATAGGCAATAAAATCCCGGTTATTAAGTTAAAAATTATCAGTCAGTAAATATGAAATAAATACCACGAATATTCAAACAGGATAAAATTTTCAATCAGAATAAATACGGAATAATAAATGCACTAGCCAAATATATATTAAAGTTTTCTTACTCTTTACAGTATCAGCGGTGGACCCTAAGCTCTGGTAGACGTCTGGTTACTTCGAGAATTGGAACACATTCTGATTCTACCGGTCTTTTCAGTCAGTTTTATAGCCAGATTCCCACTCGGGGTATCGCGAGGAGTCCCACGTGCTCTAGTATCGCGCATGGCCCACTGTATTGAATACAAGCCAGCGAGGACGGCTATATTAAGTTATTAAACTACTGGTAAATTATTATTACGTGCGTTGGTTAGTATAAATAAAGTATTTTGACTTTTGCAATGTATGAAATCGGTTTGAAATATTTATTCTAACCAACTACGAAAAAGAAACGGATTTAATCGGCCACAGGGAACTAACTATTGAATTAATTACTTCAAATAATAAACAATACTTCTGTTTATAAATATATCCCGGTGTTCAAATAGTAAATATTGCCTGCTGATATACTATCGTACGCCTAAGGCGATAGAATATGGTTTTAGTTGAACAGAAAATATTATACAGAGTTCAGTTAAACTTAAATCTTATGCAGATTTCCGTAACGAAAACTGCTTCGTTACAATATTAACTGTCATTTTAAAAACAAATGCCATGTTCCGATATATGGTTGAAAAGAGAATCTAGATACGAATCAGATATCTAAAAAATATATACAGGGTGCCATTTAAAATAACAGAGTAGATGTCACTTCCGGTGAAACCGGAAGTGGTGGAAAAAAAATTATACTTAAAAAGGGACAATCACGCATTATATAAGTGTACCAAATTTCAAAACAATATATTTTTAAATAAACATGCTACGGGGTGTTGCATGTCTCCTGTGTCACCCGGTATAAGAATGGTGACAACATGACTGCACTATAAAAGTTGTAGTAGATTCTCAGACACTTATTTAAAAATTCAATAGCTCTTGGTCTATTAGCGGAACAGTATGATTACTTTATCAAACTCGTTGGATAATAATAATAAATTAAATGGATACAAATAAATAACTAAATAATTACGAAATTCAAAGCATTCTGTAAGGTAAAGAAACGATTAATGCATTAATTCAACTTGGCAGTAAGGATCAAATTTCAATTTCAAATAATCCACATCTGCTTTAATAATAGCTTCTTGATGTTACACCATTAACTTTTTATATATATTCTAATGACAGAGTGAATTAAATATTTCGATGACGTATCATCTACAGTTATATTCCTTTAATTTAATGTACACCATTCCTCAATATGTTTAAGTGTGAGACAATATTCAACAAAGCAAAAGACAACATGACAGGTAATAAAAACAGTGAAAATAAATTATTGTTCGGATACATCACTAAAGATGTTAAAGTGGCTAGACATAATTGAAATTTCAAACGTACCATTTGAAGTGTACTATTATATCTACAAGTTTCAGCAGGTTGTTGTAAGATGTCCCCATTGCCCTAAATTAGCCCTCAACAATGTTGCATGATAAATACGGATAAATTAGTATTTTAAAGTGAATCGCCTGGTGAGAATAGTTTTTTGTTTTAACGTGTTCCGAGATCAAATTAAGTTTTGCAGTTTTGGTGTGGACGGTGTGTCGGTTTTTTAGAGCTTGTTTCCTACCGATATTTTTTTTTTTGAAATATAGCGAGATCTATAAGTTCTACGGGAAGAACAAAATTAATAAAAAATGATGTACCATAAAACAATTTTTTTTCAAAATGTGGCACTAATTTTGTGGCATTAATTCGATTTCTGTGCTGAAGTGAACTTAGAATTGCTTGATCTGATATATACAGGGTTACTGGTAATTCGATACATTCCTTTAGAGATGTGATGGGGCATGAGCTAAGGAGTAAATCTAGCCCTAACATACATTATGCAAAACTCAATAGTTTTTGAGATATTTCAATTTTTTTGTTTTTCTCAAAAAAGTAGATCTTAATGTCTTAAAAGTTAATTTCCGAAAAATCTACTTGACATTTTTAATTTTTTTTTTACTGGATTACTTGTCCAATATTATAGATATCCGTTTGGAATGAAAAATATCCGGAAACATTTCGATCATGTGAACATTTAAAATAAAAACTTGTAAATTTTTTTCTTTTTTAAATCAGTTATGAAATTTACCTATTAGGTTTTTTCAAAAAAATATTAATGTATCACGCGTACAAATTATTATAAAAACTAGCTATCTAACTAGGTAGAAATGTTTAATATACCCTTGATAGTTCTAATAAAAAATTAGTAAAGATAATGCTGGTGGCGGAATTTATTAAACGACTAATCGTTCATTTTCATTTAAGTCAGTCAGTCCTTGACTTTGACGTTTGTGCATATGTCATTAACTGACATTCTTATCTCCGTGTCCCTTAAGTTTGTTGGTCTTTTTAAATTAGTTGTCGAAGATTTTGATTTTGCTCGTAGTTCTTGTTATTAGTTGTTGTTATTGTATTTTCTGTGCCATGGCCGCGTATGCCAACGCAGAATACGCTGATATCTTGTTTGTCTATGGATATTGTGGCGGCAACGCTGCTGAAGCTCGCTGAGAATATGGTCTTTGGTACCCTAACCGCCGCTTACCAAATGCACGTGTATTTAGTACGGCATCTCGAAATATCGCTGAAACTGGCTCCGTTAAATGTAGAAGAAGTGACGCTGGTGCTCCTCCCGTTTATGAACCAGATGATGAGGAAGAAATATTGAGGTATTTTGAGGAAGACCCAACTATTTCAATTAATAAAGACGCAAGACTAACCGGAGCGTCACAATGGAAAGTTTGGTCTACGATACGTAGAGTTGGATGTCATCCTTACCACTATACCCCTGTCCAAGGCTTGGAGGAAGGTGATCCTGGAAGGAGAGTGGAATTCTGCCGCTTTATGTTAAATTCAGATGCAGAAAGTGCAAATTTTTTAACAAGTATTTTATGGACGGACGAGTCGAAATTTAATCGCGAGAGTATAACAAATTTCCACATCCTACATTATTGGGCAGAGGAAAATCCCAAGTTAACACGTGAAACTAGTTTCCAAATGAAGTTTTCTATTAATGTGTGGATGGGAGTCATTGGTCACTATTTAATAGGGCCACACTTTCTTCCTCAAAATTTAAACGGGGAAATCTATGAAAATTTTTTAAGAAATGATCTGGCGGTGATTTTAGAAGATGTTCCTCTCGCCGTCAGACAGCGAATGATGTTTCAGAACGACGGTTGTCCAGCACATTAACGGCTGGCAGTACGACAGTTACTTGATCAACGTTTCCCTAACCGTTGGATTGGAAAAGCGGGCCCAATACCTTGGCCAGCGCGAAGCCCTGACTTAACACCCCTTGATTATTACGTATGGGGTCATATGAAGGAGATGGTCTCTGCCACATTAGTTAATACTATAGAAAACCTTAGACGAAGGATAGTCGATGCTGCCCAACACATAAGGCATAATCTGACAACCAGAGTATCAAGGACGGAAATAAGAAGACGCTGCCGTGTCTGTATACGGAATAGGGGCTCCCATTTTGAGCAAGACATAAAAAATAAAGTACAACTTTGATATTAATGAAGAATTAAACTCTACTTTTAAAATGTTTTTTACTGTTTATCTAAAAATAAAATTCGTACTACTTGTGTTATTTTTACTAGTATTTTCTTAGAACTATTAAGGGTACATTGAACATTTGTACCTTGTTAGATAGCTATTGAAATAAGGCAGTTTTTATAATAATTTATACGCGTGTTACGTTAATATTTTTTTGAAAAAACCTAATAGGTAAATTTCATAGCTGATTTAAAAAAAAAATTTAAAATTTTTTATTTTAAATGTTCACATGATCGAAATGTTTCCAGATATTTTTCATTCCAAACGGATATCTATAATATTGGACAAGTAATCCAGTAAAAAAAAATTTTAAAATGTCAAATAGATTTTTCGAAAATTAACTTTTAGGACATTAAGATCTACTTTTTGAGAAAAACAAAAAAAATTAAATATCTCAAAAACTATTGAGTTTTGCATAATATATGTTAGAGCTAAATTTACTTCTTAGATCATGCCCCATTACATCTCCAAAGGAGTGTATCGAATTACCAGTAACCCTGTATATTAAACCAATATTTTTAGTCGCAAACTCCTCTATAAAATCCCTATTTTACTATAAGGAACGTAACCAGGCTGCAACCAACAGCTACTCTTCGGACTATATGCCCCGCCGAGCGCTGAATTACAAGCTTGACGCGTTAAGTGTAATAATTGCATATTACCATCAAAACGCTAATGCTTCGATTGCAACAAACACCAGCCGAAAGACTAATCCTACTTAAAGGAGCTCTCGTGCCAGTCGTCTCACACCACTTGCAGACTACAGTTTCGACTGTTTCGAGCTGTTGACTCTCATCAATGCAAGGTAAGCATGTGATGACCGACACGGGGATCCCTTGACTATTTGATACATCTCGGTATCTTTATGATAGCGACATGTAAAGTAGTGAGCAGGCGCCATCTAGCGGAAATATTAAAACATAATATTTCAGTCGCAAGCTCTTCTATCTCTATCTGCCCTCTAGAAGCACACTTGCTAAGCCCAGTCAGGCTATTTATTTTTCGATTGCAACAGACACTGGACTGGACTGTACTTTACAAACTAAATGCAGATTATTGGCACATTAAATAACAAACAATTAAGTATTCAAATATTTAGATTTATTTTTATTATCTGTCACTTTGAATAAGGCTACTATCATTCAATAAATAGGCACAGATGGAACATCAATTTTAGTCATTCTGGACCTAGATTTTTTGCTTGTCATACATGTACTTCTAAAGGATCGTTACTGTATTAGCTATACCAAATTTGAATCCGTTATTCCATTCCCTGTCAAAGTTATGACAAAAAGCAGTTCTTGCCAAAAATTATAAAATAATAAGTACTTCGTAGTGATATCTGACATTTAATTTAACAAAAAATGCCAAAGCTTTGCCCCTACATTATATTTTCAAATGGTCAACCTAAGTAAATTGTTATTAAATTATTTTAATGATATTTTTTCTTTTAGAGGATCCGATGGATTACATATCAAAGTTTCTTGGGTTACTGAAAAATAGTACCTTCAAAAGCATTGCATGGTTCATCATACTATTATTTCAAATATTTAATATTACTTCTGTGTGTTTGCTACTTATGGATAGTTGTAAATTTCGTCAGTATATCACCGGATTCTTGATTACACAGCCGGTAAATATTAGATATAGTATGTAGTAGACATTGTCTTTGACTAATAAACGCAAACGACAATTTAGCGCAAATCAATTTGCACAGTTATTCAGGAAACTGAATTGGAGGTTTTATCTACTATTATTATTTATTAGCGTGAAAGGCGTCTGATTTCTCTAAATATAAAAGTTCCTAGTAACAAATAATTTTTATATTATTGTTGCGTGTTTACAATCTTCAGCAACACCCTATACAGGGTGTCTCACCGGGAACTGAATCGATCGATATAGAGAAAAGTACGAATCAGAACATTTTGAAAATTTAGATAATTACTAATGTCGGTGTGGCCAATCCAACTAAAACAATTACAGGCAGCTGGCACTTCCGCTTATACCGGAAGTCGATACCAACTTGCTTATTTCAAATGGAATACCCTATATATTTTAGGGTTTTCGAAAAGAGCATAAAATTCTGAGTCGAAAATATATAGCATATCCTATACCTAAACCTAGCCGTTTCAGAGATATTTGACATTTTATAGAAAATTTGACAGTGGCAACGGTTTGCAAGAACCGTTATAACTTTCTTCGTGTAAAAGATCCTTATTTACTTCTTGTCACGTAAAAAGAACACAAGGAGAACTACATTCTACAACTGAAATAAATTCAATAATATCATACCAAGTGTTCCGTTTTTCGCGTTACATTTTGTCAACTTCAAACCGCGAAAACTTGTTTAGGTCAAATGGAACACCCTGTATTTTTTTACGTCAAGTTATATAAAATTGAATTCCCTTTTTTCTGACATTAGCATTGTGAGGGTTAAAGTTACAACTTTTTGAAATATTTGCGATTTTATTAGAAATTCATGAATTGTTGTAATCATTTCTTCAAAATAGCCATGATTAGAAACAATCAGTCACTATCTTATGTCAAAGAATGCCAGCACGTTTAAATTATACGAACGAAAACTTTTTAAATTTGTTTATTCTTTATGGAGAATATGATAAAGTAATATCAAGAACTTGCAGCAAATTTGCTACTCGATATCCACAAAAAGGCAAAATAACACTGACACTGTAACATGCGCATTAAGCGAGTTGAAGATATGGCATGAACTAAAATAGCAGAGATAAGATCAATTTAAAATATGATTTCATTTTAATTTAATAATTGCTCAAAATTCCGCCCTCGAACCTCGACACATTTTTCCCACCTTCGGATTTGTTCCTCATGGGTAGCTCTTCTAATTGCATCCTGTGATATGTTTTGAAATGCATTTCTCACTCTTTGCATACAATCTTCAATGGTTGTTAATGGGCTCTCATAAACTTTATTTTTAATCGTTCTCCAAATGAAATAATCCAGAACTGATAAATCGGACGAGCGAGGAGGCCATAAGAAAGGTCCATTATTATCAATCCATTGATCATAAAAAGTTTCTTGAAGTAATTATTAATTAAATATGCGTTATGTGGGGGAGCACCGTCGTGCTGATAAAAAATGTTTCTATGTTCGGCGAGAGGTAAATTATCTAAATAGTTATTATTCAAATTTTGTAAGATATTCAGATATCTTTCACCTAAAAAAAAAAAACAAAAATTTACCTATACATATTAACAGAAGAGAAAATTTAATTTACTGTTTAAATTTTCCTGATAAAATTGTAATGCCACCACTCTATCGTTTCTTATGACACAGTAAACATTGAACTGCCAACTTTCCTGAAAGTTTCGCTCTCTGAACATATGAGTTTACGATCATTTACGAGTACCTTTGTGTAAAATTTTTGAAAGTTTCGAAGAAAGAATCCATGTTTTTTAACAGTTTTTGTAAGTTTTAAAGCGCTATAAGTAAAAATTGTGTATAAAATTTTTTGTAGTTATGTGCTTAAAAGTTTACACATGAATGTGTGCATGAAGTTTGCATGAGATTTGGAGAGGTTTTGTATTAACAGTTTTTACGAGCATTCTGAGGAATTGAAAAGATCCGAGCAAGTGTTTTACAAGAATTTACAGCCAAAAGTTCACAAGCATATACAAGTATTTTCGTATAAAATTTTAGAAAGCTCCAAAGATAGATTCCATGATGTTTCTTCGTATGACTGGTGGTCGAGAGGTAAGCGCACTTGCCTCTCACGTAAAATTTGTCAAGGTTGAGGGACGGTGACGATCTGCATCTAATCATTGGATTATTGTTAATTACAAATTGTAAATAGTAGCTCAGAAGTTGAATTTAATTTAGAATTTTTTTTTTTTATTTTAATTTAGAAACTTTCAATACAGAATTTTTTTTATTTTTAATTGTATATATGTATATATTAAAACAAGTTTTTCTTTGGTTTCCTGTATATATAAAAGATAATTTAGAAACAGATAAAATTTACAATAATTTCCCATCATGAACCAACCGAAAGGTATGAAAAATTAAAAAGTTGTCTAGTCTTTTTGGAGGGCAAGAAGTATACAATAATAAAAAATTTGATCATCTCATTAATGGCATAACACCGGCCGTCCTGGCTCGTTGCGCTTATTTTTTAAATCTGTAACGCGTCGGGGAAATGAATTTCATAAATGTAAACAATGAAATAAATAAAGCAAATGAGATATATAGATTAAGTTAAAATGAAATGTAAATAGATAATTGAATAAAGAAATTGTTAATGGCTCTCACCCAAAAGTTCCGGATTCGATCCCCGGTCGTGGCAGTGGAAAATACTGTGACAGAGATTTTTCCACTCTATACGGATATTGGGTGTGTGTCCCTTGTCTCTAAATGTGTAGCCCCCTCCCTTTCGGGATAAAGGGGCTCGTAATTACCTGTGGTGTTATTATTATATTATCTTTAACAGTATTTGAAAGTTTTAACAGTAGATACTATAAATAAAAATTGTGTTTAAGAGATTTTGCAGTTATGAAGGAAGTTTGTATGAGATTTGGAGAGGTATTTAATCACAGCTTTTACGAGCATTCTGGGGAATTAAAAAGAGTAAGTATTTTACAAGAATTTACAGTCAAGTGTTCACGAGCATTTACAAGTATTTGTTCGAGGTACATGTAACAAACTACTCCAGTCGTACCTTACAAATAGATCACAAGTTACTGTACTAACAACTTGCAAGGATGGAGTATTTCAAACTGTTTTTTTCAGATAAAACTTGTATACTGCAGGGTGTGCCTCAAGGATCTATACTTGGGCCCCTCCTATTTATTTTGTATATAAATGATTTAAAAGATTATATTAACATAGATTTTTTATATCAATATGCCGATGATAACACCTGTGTTGCAAACGAAGAATCCTTAGCGGCTTGTGCAAGTAAACTTACCACAATATCCTCAAATATGTCTAAATATTGTAATTCGAATGGCTTAAACTTAAATGTAAATAAAACTACTCTTGTTATGTTTTCCCCAACTACTGATCTTGATTATTCGTTGTATATTCAATTAAATGGTTCTTCAATCACACAAACGGAAAATGTAAACATTCTTGGCATAACGCTAGATAGTAAGTTAAATGGGGAAGCTTATACTAATACGTTAATATCAAGAATTAATTCGTCCTGTTACCTGTTACGATTCATTAGATACCAGCTATCAGTAGACTCTCTAAGAATGTTTGCGATAATATTCTGGGGTTCCTCCCTACATTGGCAGAAAGTATTTGTTTGTCAAAAATGCATAATTATGTATATGATGAAGGTATCTTGCAGAGATTCATGTAGACTTTTGTTTAAAGAATTGAAAATACTTACCATCCCGTCTCTTTATATTTATAAATTAGTTTTGTTCGTTAAAAAAATACTGGTGAATTTACAAGAAATATTGGTGTATACAGATTGATGACAACAAGACATGGGAATGATCTCAGAATACCAGTACACCACCATAGTTTTTATGAAAAAAGTCCATGTTATAACGCTATCAAAGCCTACAATGCCTTACCACAAGAACTAAAACCCATTAATATAACATTCATTCCTTCAAAAATCAACTTAAACTGTATTTACTTGAAAATACATTTTACTCTTGCAGTGATTTTTTAAATGCATAAAACTTTTGTTAGTAACTTCAATAGTGCAACTGACTATAATGATTTCTACAGTTTTAGCTTTAGGGTTGTTTTAGTTGTATGTTTTCTTTTTGCTGCTCTCTTGGTTTTCATATATTTTATACATGTTATATATTTTGTGTTCTAATGTTTTATATTTTACTGTATTGTAATAACTTTTAATATTTAATCACCCTGACAATGCTAATGTCTTTTTTGTAAGATCTATAGCAATAAAGTTTATTCTATTCTATTTTGAAAGTTCTGTCGGTTCCGCTTATAGGTATCAATTTTGTTATCTTAAATGGAACACCCATATTTTTATTTACGGGATTGATAGTTTACAAAATTCAAGGTCACTTTGCATAACAAATCTTATACCCAAAATTTATAGTTTTGGTGATATAAACATTTTTAACCAAAAAATTGACAGCTGCAGATCCCTAAAGAAATTCTTCCTGTGAATAACCCACCGAAGAAATTAAATATACTTTACTGTGGTAGTAATCAGCACAGTCGTAAGTTACTTCAAAATAATTTAAAACATTTAAATATTATACAGGATGAGTACAAATATGGTCAGAACTTTAAATTCAGAAACACCAAATATCTTTAATTTTTTAAATGGTCAAGTTAGAGTTAGACACAGAATTCTTACAAAATAATATGATTCTTTGAACTTTCTTAAATGCCGTAAATACCGCTATAGTTAGGACGTGTAGAGAAGTAAATGTAAACTGTTTACATTTTTAGTGGTAGAATTTGATAAAATAAAAAAAATGGGGATTTCTATTTAAGCAATTAAAGATAGTTGATGTCTCTGAACGATTTTCTCCCGTCTGCCATTAAGGGTGGTGATTTTTTTATGCAATAAGAAATGGCTTAAAGTCTACAATCAGATGAAGAGCCTCTTAATAGTCTAGATTATGGCGGATGAGCCGGTTGGACAGTACATTTAAACTATTATTTTGTTTTTATTGTGGAGTAAAGATAGATTTTGAGAGAAAATTTTACCTAGAGCAGTGCGACATAGGAAAGTAAGTTTGTTTTGGTGGAACTAAGAATAACCTGACGAGCAGGTGGGGGAACCTTTTTTTTTCACGAAAAAGGGGAAATTGGTCATTTTCAGGGGTGGTTTTCGGTTTTAATTAATATATTTTGAACCCTTTAAAATGGTAGTTAAGAAACCTCCACATCAAATTTCGCGATTTTAGCAAAAAATATCTAATAGTTTAGGCGCAATTCCATTTTTAATCTAAATTCCCAAAATTTTCAAAACGTTCCCCAATTTGTTCAAATGGTACTACTATTTTTTTGTACTTTCATGTGATGTTACTAAAAAATACACTTTTTTTTATTTAACCGTTTTTTTGTCATTTTTGGTATATATATTTGATATATTGATTATTATTTTATTTTATTCCAATTTTCTCTTTCTAGTTGTTGTACTAGTTTGAAATGTTCCTTCACCCTCGTCATCGCTAAAATCGTATACATACATACATATTCTCTGAAGTATAAACATCTTCTTCATAATTATCAACTTCTTCGAATTCTTCAATATCATAAAAATCAGGACTAATTTCTAATTGCTCAGGCTCTTCATCCACCGCAGCTTCGTCAAAAATATTTTCTGCATTTTGACACAAAATATTCCTTCCTTTATGACATAAATTGCTGCATGTGACGCCAATGGTTTTGCATGAGCAACGTTTAGTTCTGCAACCGACCTTGCAATCGAAAGCAATTATATTGAGTAATTCATTAGGAAGAGGCATCAGTCCATTATATGTTGTAATTGACAGGATTTTGGATGGCAGGAAATTTCATCAAATTTGGTTGAATTTTGGTCGAGTCAGCCGTACTTCAATTTTTTATGTTTCTTCAGTATGTACAGGTTGTCCATTTTATCAGGGCACTCGAGAATATCTCACTTAACATCGGCCGTACAAAAAAAATCATTTTTACGAAAATTGTGCCGATTTATATAATCTACAAAATGGTTTAAAGACATTTGAAATCCATGGCCTACCTTAAGAGTTATGGGGGAGAATATCGAAAATGCGGAAAATGTCTATGCCAAATATCTCCGTTATTTGAAGAGATACGAGAAAAATTCTAAGGCGAAAACTTTTTGCAAAATAGAGTATTTCAACGAGGTTTTATCAATTTTCTTTCAAAGCCGCTGTATTTTGATATTTACTCTTCAGGCTGTTAAAACAATTATTTTGAAACTGGCGGGAAATGGCGCCATTAAATATAGTATTTTCCTCCCTTTTCAACGATATATCACATGCCATATTTATTTATTGGTACTGCGTTAGTAATTATAAAAACATTTTTTTTAAACCAATAATTTTTTTTTAACAAGCATTATACTTGCCGTGGAGAAGTATGATTAAATAAAACGATAAAATAATTCAATAAGTTGTTCAAATCTTTGCTATAATAAAACATTAACACAATTAAGAAGAATAAAGTAAATTCAGGTAACAAAAACAAATTAATAATAAAAAGAATATAGCACACAGAACATTAATATTTATCTAATCCTGAAAATTATTTTTAAGATATCATATTAAGTGCCCACCGCGACTTCTTATGCACACAAACATTACTCAGCATTTCGGGGGTAACTGTAATACATGCCTGTTAAATTCGAGCTTTTAGGTCCTCTACATTTTGCGGTGTCGTCGAAAACACCTTATCTTTAATATACCCCCATAGAAAAAATCCATTGGGGTTATATCTGGAGAACAAGGGGGCCATCGAATAAATCCATGGTACCTATCCAATGTTGAGGCACAATTTCGTCTAAATAATATAGGAAAATCTGAGAATTATGGGGAGGAGCTCCATCTTGTTGAAAATATTGAAAGTTGTGTCAATTCTCTAAAGGTAGGTCATCTAAGAATTCATTAAATTCATTTCCCAAAAAGTTTAGGTACCTTTGACCACTGGGTGACCATTATAAAAATAAGGACCTATTAAATTAGTGCCTAAAATACCTATCCACACATTTATTGAAAAACGATTTTGAAACCAGTCGGTCTATACCAGTGTGTATTTGTAATGAATATTGCGATTAAAAAATCCATTATTGGAAAAATTTGCCTCATCGGACCAAAGTATTTTACTACATATTAATGGATTGGCACTCTTTTTTTTCAACAGCCGCCTACAAAAAGTCGTCCTCCTTGGTTTGTCCCCCGCTTGTAAATTGTGAACTTTTTTGGATTTATAACACCGGTAACCATTTTATTAATTTGTTTTTGTTACCTGAATTTACTTTATTCTTCTTAATTGTGTTAATGTTTTGTTATAGTAAAGATTTGAACAACTTATTGAATTATTTTATCGTTTTTTTTAATCATACTTCTTCTCCACGGCAAGTATAATGCTTGTTAAAAAAAAATATTGTGTTTAAAAAAATGTTTTTATAATTACTAACGTAGCACCAATGAATAAATATGGCATGTGATATATCATTGAAAATGGAGAAAAATACTCTATTTAATTTCCTGCCCGTTTCAAAATAATTTTTTTAACTGCCTGAAGAGTAAATCTCAAAATACAGCGGTTTTGAAAAAATTAGATAAAATCTCGTTGAAACACACTCTGTTTTGCAAAAAATTTTCGCCTTAAAATTTTTCTCGTATCTCTTCAAATAACGGAGATATTTGGCCCAGACGTTTTCCGCATTTTGGATATTTTCCGCCATAACTCTTAAAGTAGGCCATGGATTTCAAATGTCTTTAAACCATTTTGTTGGTTATATAAATCGACATAATTTTCGTAAAAAATATTTTTCTTGTACGACCGATATTAAGTGCGATATTCTCGAGTGCCCTGATATTATTTGAATTGAATTGAATTATTTTCACGTTAATTATATCTTCAAATACAATACCTGAAATCTGGAAGGTATCGCGCATCTGTCCCGTCTTTAAAAATGGAAATCTAAATGATATAGGGAACTATCGGCCTATAACAATAATCTGTAATTTTGTAAAAGTATTTGAATTCTTTATCCATGACATTTTATACAGTCGTGTGAATAACTGTATTAGTGTAAGCCAACATGGTTTTATGAAGGGTCGCTCGACAACGACAAACCTAACGTGCGTAACTCAGTTTATATCGGAGGTATTGGACGATCAAGGACAGGTAGATGTAGTTTACACCGATTTCTCCAAGGCCTTTGATAGACTCCATCATAAGATTTTGCTCCGTGATCTAGATAAATACGGTCTATCATCAAATGCACTAAGTCTTTTTACATCATATCTAACTGGGCGTCTCCAATACGTATCTCACAAAGGTTTTAACTCAAATAAATTTCACGTCCTATCTGGAGTCCCTCAGGGATCGGCCTTGGGACCGTTATTGTTCAATATCTTTATTAATAATGCTGTTAGCTGCCTAAATATCCCTCATCTCCTATATGCAGACGATATGAAAATCTATATAAGAATAAATAGTGATGAAGATTGCATTGTTCTTCAAGAAAATCTTAATAGACTTCATTTGTGGTGTATAGAAAATAAACTACCTCTTAATATAGCTAAATGCAATGTTCTCTCATATACACGCAAAAAAGATGTCTTAAATTTCCCGTACAATATTGATGAAGTATTACTTAATAGACCGGAATACGTCAAAGATCTAGGAGTATATTTCGATGCGAAGTTAACTTTTACTCACCATATCGAATATGTAACCTCATCCGCCACAAAAAGCCTAGGATTTGTTATGCGTAATTCCCGGGAGTTCTGCAACCCATCTACAATTAAACTATTATATAACTCATTTGTTAGGTCCCGACTGGAATATAACTCTATCATCTGGTGTCCAAGTTATGTAAAATATATCGAGGTATTAGAAAGGGTGCAACGCAGGTTCCTAAAGTGTTTGTCATATAAAGAGAATAAAGTGTATCCTCCAATTGGCTACCCGCATGATTTATTACTTGAAACGTACGACTATCAATCCCTATTGGTTCGTCGTAATATGCATTCCGTAATTTTTCTATTTAACGTGATTAGCTCTGTTTTCGATGCCCCCGAAATATTGGGTAAAATCAACTTCTATGGACCCCCATACACGAGGCGCCACAATGACACTTTTTACTTAAAGACTGCGAATACCAACATACTGCATTACTCCCCATTATATATGATGTGCCGTAACTACTCCAGCGTGCAAGACAGCATTGATATTCACAACTCTAGCGTTGCGCGTATAAAGAATGCCTTTTATCGTAACTCTATTAATTAGTATGTTCTCTGTTTGTTTTAAGTTGCCTAACCTGTCCTAATATCTGTATGCTTTTTCTATCTTGTTTTCAATGTTATCCACTTATTTATGTTTGTAGTATTGTGTAAGTATTAGTTTGTAGTTTACTTGTATTTTATATTTACTTTTAATTTTATGTTTTGTTCCTATCCTGTGACTGGGATTTAATCCCGTTGGATAGTGTATGTAAATAAATAAATAAATAAATAATATGGACAGCCTGTATATATAAACATATCGTGGAGGACAGTGACCGATATTCACGAAATTAGAACTGAAAGTTCCTCGAACATCTAAAATAAAAGAGTACCATTATCGTTTCTTAATTACCATTTTAAAGGGTTCAAAATAAATTAATACTGAAAAAAACACCCTTAAAAATGACCAATTTGCTCCTCATGTATGATGTAGAAGACTCAGGTTGTTCTCAGTTTCACCAAAACAATCTTATTTTTTTATGTCACATTACTCTATATAAAATTTTCTCTATCGCCTTATTTTTGGATATTTTTACTCCACTATTACTTTTAAAATTAAGAGTAATTTGAAAATCAACAATTGAGAAAGTTAAAATAAAAAAACAGCACTAACCTGGCAATTCAGAATTTGCATTTTTTCAAGTCCTAAGTCCACTATACTGACACATTTAAGACAATGTTGGTCTTTTTTATTTTAAATTGATTTATGGTCATAGTGACTACACATGAAACGCCTAAATACAGGAACATACTTAAACACACTAGATCAGTCACACTTATTTTACCTTGTTTTAAAATTGCGGCAGCTGAGAGCTGATCACAATAATTAAGGATTGGCATAATGGTCCAAGAGCTGGCTGCAAAAAACCTGGCCGATCGAGTAATAGAATGAAATATTTTTAAAATGTTACTACTCATTGAGACCATAAGACAAATAGTTGGTTGTATTTCTAACAGGCATAGACGTGGCACACATGTTTTTTCTAGTAGAAGAATGTGTAAAGATTAATTTGGTAGTAGTTTGAAGCTGTAACTCGATAGGTACAGTAATGAACCAAAAAAATAATAAAAAAAGTTTTGTGCAAACACATTAGCACGAGCTTTAATGAGGCATACAAACATATATTTTTTTAACACTGTAAATACTACATTTTAAGAGTAATTTCAAGCTGTTACTCCATTGGTATGGTTGCTGTACGAAAAATGTTGGAGACAGCACATAAAAAATTTGTGTACAAGTTCTGCGCAGGTACACAATGATTTTTCATATGGTCTCTATGATACTAACATTTTAAAAACACTTCATTCTGTTACTCGATCGGCCAGGTTTTTTACAACCAGCTCTCGCTCTAGCTTGCTAGCTCTCGTGCTAGCTTAAAAAGTAATTCTGTTTTAGTGTAAAATCTTCTAATAATTTCATATCTAAATATTGTCTGAAAGTTATTTGTGGCATTCTACGAATATTCTTTCCTATTATTTGGGTTTTCTACCACATGTATTATTATCTTCTTCAAAAACAAATCACCAAATCTACAAGATAATAGAATTATTGGAAAAAATCCTCTGCGCCCGTGACGTTTACGTCAAAAGAATAGTCAGAGGTTATGTTTTGCAAATAATATAAATCGGAATAAACACAGAAATAAAACGTCAGAAAAATACATTATTTCTGTGTTTATTCCGATTTATATTATTTGCAAAACATAACCTCTGACTATTCCTTTGACGTAAACGTCACGGGCGCAGAGGCTTTTTTCCAATAATTCTATTATTTTGTAGATTCGGTGATTTGTTTTTGAAGAAGATAATAATACATGTGGTAGAAAACCCAATTAATAGGAAAGAATTTCATATCTATCTCATCTTCTACATCTACCAGCTTGTTTGCTGTCTACGTTATATCTTTTTGCTCTGAAACAAATTAAATCTGATTTTTTTGTGTTACAACTGTTAAACACTGCAATGATCCTTTTTATTTATGTGTTTATGAAATCGGCCGATGGATTTTTTCACAATACTTTATACCATAATTTTCTGTTTTTTTTTTAGGGATTCCTGGCACTCATGGCTTCATTAAAGTTGAGCAATGATATGGACTACATAACCAGGGTTACGTTCGACCTTTGCTGGTCTATCAAAGCAGCCGGTGAAGAAATTGAAAAGAAAATACGATATCAGAGTAAACTTTTAAACATAACCACCGTCTTAATGTTTATAACGTCTACGCTGGGGCATTTGATTATTACGTTACCGCTAATCGGCGACGAGATGGATTTTATACCCTCCCTCTTGATTTTTCACCTCTATTTAACTTCATGGTGCCGACTTTTTCATATAATATATTATACTGGAGTTATTTTATTCGGTTATTCCATACCATATGCTATATTATTTTTTGTTTATGTAATGTCTCAGCTGAAGTTTCAACTTTACTTACTAAATGAACACCTGCTGAAAATTTCGGAAGGTTATGATGACATGCAAGGAGATGAACTTGTGCACAATGAAGAGTACCAAAATGTTATATATCAAAGATTAATGTTATGTTGTACGCAGTACATCAATCTAATACAGTAGGTATAAGTAAATAAGTAAGTAAACTTTATTTAGCAAATTTTGCTTATTCGTAAAATTATCAATAACAAATATTAATATCTCACTTTGATATATCTTATAACACGATTCCTAAACATCTTTATATTATTGACAGATAGAGCCGACGCCAGGGTATTTGGCACCCGAAGCAAATATTTGTTGCCGCCATAAGAAAAAATATTTACAAGTTACTACTGTTGGAACAAATAATGTGACGCTTTTTTTCTCGTACTGTGCGAGAACTAAGGCTGTCACTTTGACACTCGAGTTTTCTCACTTGTTACTCGGGCGCCAGTTCAAGTTTCAAGTGGTTGAACAACACTACCCACAAGTCGATAAGCGAGACTGAGCAGCTCAGTGAAGGCACAGTCAATTCCAGTGGGTCAATAAGGGAACTTCGACTTTCACAAACACAACAGTAAAACGCAGAAATTTGATAATATTTAAGTATATTACAATAATCCTATGGTTAACAGTCCTAAATGAAACAGAAAATCAAAATTAACACAAATGTATATACATAGGTTTAAGCAGTAGAGAGAGAGTAGTTAGCAATAAAGCAATATTAGCGGCAAAAGAGTATAAGTGGTGAATTTAGAGAGTTTATAAAAAAGAAACAGTTATTAAGCAGACAGTGCACGGATACCAGAAAATGCGAAGCAAACAGAATTATTTACAGTATTACAACAGGTTATAAAACAGACCGGAAATTTGGCTAGTGCTTGGTACCGAAAAATAAATAGTGAAATTTACAATCTAAGTATAAAAATTTCAATAAGTAAGTATGAAATAAAATAAATACTATAAATACAGTGTGAAGAAAAAATAATATGAGACAGACCTGAAACTTGGCTAGTATTTCTAGATGTTAAACGCGACAGTAAGCTAAGTATTAAGTAATGGGCACTTATTGAGAATTTAATCTAGATAGTTTTAATCCCGGGCTCAATAAAATTACTAGCCCTTAACGAACAGTGTTGTAACTAAAGGTAACTTGGGCTGAGAAGGGTACACCAGTCGAACTGTTAAAGTACTTGATCAGGTGCAAAGGAGCGACACCAGCCGACTTTTAAAGTGCTTGATCAGGTGTCGGGGAGGAAGGAGCCACAAAATAAACAAGTTATTATAAGTATCCAATTTAAGCTTTTTTTTACATTTATTTAACGTCGGTCTATTTCCGCTACTGAGTCCTATCACCGACGCCTGTAGACGAGCTACCCCCAACCAGGAATTTTGCCGAACCTCTTCCCTTAAGAAGAAGAAGAGTAGGGATCTTTTACTTGCCTAACATTTAATAGACAAGGGACCGACGGCTTTACATCCCCTCCGAAGGATGGTATATCACCTACACAACCCTCGCCTAAGGTTGCATAGTTTCCGCATATACACTGATATACAAGTCGCTGGGAGATATGTGAGGCGAGGATGCGGTCTTCTTTGAAACGGTCGCCCATCCAAGTACTAACTGCGCCATCCAATTTAAGTTAAATATCAGAAAATTATCAATCAGTTTAAGAGAAAATAAAATTTAATAAAAGTAATTTATGATTGTACTAACAAAGTCTCAATTCAATCAGTTAAGTATAAAAATTTCAATCAGAAAATATGAAATAGTTATCAGGAATATTCAAACAGTGTAAAATTTTCAATCAGAATAAATACAGAATAATAAATGCACTAGCCAAATATATATATCAAAGTTTTCTTACTCTTTCCTGGTTCGCGCTGGGCAGATGGTAGACGTCTGGTAGCTTCGAGAGTTGGAACAAATTCTGATTTTACAGGTTTCTACGGTCAGTTTTATAGCCACATTCCCACTCAGGGTACCGCGAGGAACCCCACGTGCTTTAGAATCGCGCATGGCCCAATTTATTGAATACGAGACAGCGAGGACGGCTGTATTAACTTATTGAAAGTACTGGTAAATTATTATTGATTAGTATAAATAAAGTATTCTGACTTTTGTAATGTATGGAATTGGTTTCAAATAATTATTCTAACCAACTACGAAAAAGAAATGAATTTAATCGGCCACAGATAACTAATTATTGAATTAATTACGTCAAATAATAAATAATAATTCTGTTTACAAATATATCCCGGTGTTTAAATAGTAAATATTGCCTGCTAATATACTATTTAAGGCGGTAGAATATGGTTTTTAGTTGAACAGAAAATATTATACAGAGTTCAGTTAAACATAAATCTTATGCAGATTTCCGTAACGAAAAATGTATTAATAAAAACTTATAAAAATAAAAGAAACATTTCAATAGACAAAAATAAATAAAAAAATATTTTAGCAAAAAGACAAACAGAAATTATTATAAGAAACATTCTATGAAAAATAAAACAGATATTCCAATAAAAACAAAAAAGAAACTGAATAATGTCAAAATGCACATATTATCACATATCAACTTTTATTTTTCGTTAACAAAGTCTTCAATAATATCATCGTAAACCAAATTATTTGTTATATCTTTCTCGATAGCAAGAATGGCTAATTCTGTTAACCGTTCCTGCGCCATGGTTGATCGTAAATAATTTTTAATTTTGAAAATGAACGTTCTCCACTGGCCACAGACACCGGAATGGTTAACAAAATCCTTAAAGACACTACGATGTTACGGACATTTTCACTCAACTCGTTGATTTCTAAATAATTAAGAACATCCGGTGGATTTGTGCCCTCATTATTGTTTAAATTAATTAACTTTAAAAAAATTTAAAATTTCATTATGCAGCTCGAATGGTTCTACCGGGTGGCCACGAGTCAATGTACGCCCCCAATATTTTGGTTGTTTTTGTATTTAAAAATTTGCTTTTAGGTACACATGAATTAGGCAATAATGAGCTACTTTTAGACTTACAGGAATGATAATATCACTTCCGGTTGAACCAGAAGTGACATCAATTTTTTTTTCTTAAATGGAATGACTATATTTTTTTATGGTTTCTTATTAGCATAAATTTCTAAGCGCAACAGTTTTTTCATATGTAAAAAATTCCAAAAAATATGTGAGATACGAACAATTGTTTAATGTTTTCAAAATGGCCGCGTCAGATGAATGCGTTGTAAGAAAATTACTAAGTAGGCTATGGAAATTATTAGTAAGGTTGCAGACTTGTCTGTAAAGGAGGAAATAGCTGTTTGAATTACTGATAGCTACCAGTATATTTAGGTTTTTTTTCAAAAAACGGAATTTAATTTTCATTTTCATTTCATTTCTATGAATTTTTTTTAATGGAACTGTGCTATTTTTCTATTAATCAGAAATAATGATTCATAAACTATAATTTTTTCGCCATTAATCATTTCTTAACGATATCCTTAATAATAATAGAAGTATTTTTAAAAAGCGAGCGCCAACAAATCATTTAATAAGGTTCTATCTATCTACATTTAAATCTAAAATTGCAGATATCCATGAAAATGACAGACATTCACAACAATTGAATTATTCTTGACTTACTCACTAATTTTCTGAAGCAAGTGTATTAAAGTTGTTATAAACAAGAAAATTAATATAACATGGCTGAAAAATATTCAAGAGATGGAAAAGTTGACATGTTCATTATTTATGAAGAGACTCGACGTAATGCAACTATATCACAAACTCTGTATGGACAGAGATATCCAGAAAGAAGACAACCTCCGAGAAACTATTTCGCCTGGGTGGAGCATCAATTTAGAACTGAACCTAATATAGAAATTGAAGAAAGATTTATTGGGAATGAAAAAACGGAAATTAATGTATTAGCTTTAGTGCATGTTGACCCAACCATTTCGGAAGGCAAATTGAACGTGAATTACCAGTTTCCAAAGAATCAGCCAGGAAAATTTAAAATAAACACGGCTATTGTTCTTATATATATCAATTACATCAATTTTTGTATTAGAATGATTATAACCTTTTATAATTTGTTACAGTTACGCCAATTAAGAAATGAAAATTTTATCAAAAACATTTTGTTCACTGATGCATCGAGATTCACAAACCTTGGGTTATTTAATCGAAATAACACTCGATATTGGGCAATTGAAAATTCTCACATTATGAGACAGGGGCGGTTTCAGGAGCGGTTTGGCTTCAATGTTTGGTTAGGCGCACTGGGCGACCATATCATAGGTCCAATAATTTTTACGGACTTCCAATAAGACGCAATAAGACGGGGATGGACCACACAATGCTATTATCGTTAGGGATTACTTAAATCAATTGGATTGGGACCCATGATCCAATCAGATGGCCTGCAAGATCGTCTGACTTAACCCCACTCGATTACATGACTGCTCCAACCACAAAACAAGATCTGGAAGAAAGAGTTTGGCACGAAATTCCACAAAAAAACACCTCAACAATTACAGAATGTTAGACGTGCAACAATAAGTCGCGCTACTCTGTGTATTAATCATAACGGTGTACAGTTTGAACAATTTTTATAATGGTTTATTATAATTTAGATTTTAAATAGTATTGTTATTCTATTTATTCATGGTTGTAACGTTTTATTAAAATTATTTCTTGGTTAATTTGTGGTTACTTTTTAAAAATACTTCTATTATTACTAAGGATTTCGTTAATAAATGATTAATGGTGAAAAAATTATTCTTTCTGATTAATGAAAAAAATAGCAGTTTCATTAAAAAAAATTCCATAGGACTTTTACAGAAATGAAAATGAAATTCCGTTTTTTGAAAAAAACCTAAAAATACTGGTACCTATCAGTAATTCTATATTCCATTGTCTTCTTTCCAGACAAGTCTACAACCTTACTAATAATTTCCATAGCCTACTTAGTAATTTTCTTACATCGCATTCATCTGACGCGGCCATTTTGAAGAAATTGAAAAAATTTTCGTATCTCACTTATTTTTTGGAATTTTTCATATCTGAAAAAACTGTTGCACTTATAAATTTATACTTAATGTCACTTCCGGTTCAACCTCCTCCCAGTTTTATTTACCACATATTTATTTCATTACATATACCGATATAAAAAAGGTCTTTGGTCGCATCAATCATAATATCCTCTTACAACTTCCTGAATAATTCTTTAATATCTTTACTAACCAGACAATATTAATTAATAGTGGTCCTAGATGTTAAAGATAGCGCTATCATTGCCTACATTGAGATATACAAGAAGTATCCTCAGAAGAGACACAACAAAGATTTGTAAAAATGTATAAATGTCAACGAAAGCAAAAAAAGAATAGGTATTAAAAATGTCAAAATGTGAACAAACAACAAACAAAAGAGTAACAATTATATGGAAGTGAAATAACTAAGGAAATAGCGTTCCTAAATATTAAGCTCAATTTGTTAAAAGGAATTTGATCAAATACAATTAATTACATAAAATTAAAATAACACACATAAAATTAATGAATAAAAATCATTAAAAAAAGCTACCTACAACAAATTTTCAAAATGCCTGCCTCCAACATTAACCATTAACACACTTTCTTGCGCGTAACTGTAAATTATTTATAGCAATTCTAATCATACGTGGGTTATTTTTTATTTCAGTGCTTTCCTCTTATATGCATTCTCTGAATTCCTCTCTGGTTGTAATTTCGGTAGCATACACTTTTTGGTTTAAATTAAAAACTGTATTAGTTTCCACATATCCAAAGTGTACTGTTTTCGAAATTACGGCTAGTGAATTTATCTTGAAACGCCTTATACATACAACTCTTTTTCAGGCTCAAGAACAAATATATGTCCGTCTGCAAGCTAGTGTTGCTCATCGTTCCAATAGCTTCAGTAGCACCTGTCATCGTTGGTTATTTCATTATATATGTAAGTAACAATATCTATATAAAAAATCATGTAAACGAAAACGCAGGGTTTGAATCGAACTCCATTAAGCTGTAATTATATACAACGCGTGTCATCTTTTACTAAGTCGATAGGCAGCTGTATGAAATTTTATGTCATAGCTTTATTAGGGATTCTTTTATTTTTTGGAAGTTCAATTCTATTTTTAATTTTTTTTAGGAAATCAGTCCTCCCAGCAACTTCCGAATGGTTTTGGTAATGTTACTATTTTCAATGGTAGTGTTGGCTTTATGTATTACAGGACAACAATTAGAAGACAATGTATGTACTATTATTATTGCTATCTAGGCTAGTTAGTTTTTAGTAATGGAGTGCCGTCCCCATTTATAGAACAATGGTTTGTTAATTCTAGAGGATGCAAAATTTCGATTCCTTTCTTTTCCTTGTCACCAGCTTTTTTATAAATAAGAACAACATAGGTATGATTTTTTCCAGATAATTAAAAGTAATCCCTCTGATAGGGATTTATTAAATAAACGTCACAAAGATCTAGATAAAAGAAGGGCACAAGACTTTAAAAAATAAACCGAAATGTTATTAGGTACTGGAATCTTTTTACAGTCAAGGTTAATTAGTTTATTTAGAACCTCAGTTATTCCTGTCTATAAGCTATTGATACTAACATTATGAACAGTATCCTGAGCATCAATATCGCCTTTTTTACATTTTGGAAATCTTTGTAAACTGACGTAAAATGCATAACAAATAAATTAGTAATAGATTTTCCATCTCCGGCTATTTCATCGAGTTAATGCATGGTATTAGAATAAAATCGCCTTTATTTTTATCACGTATTACAGGGTGTCTCACCGGGAACTGAATCGATCGATATAGAGAAAAGTACGCATCAGAAAATTTAGATAATTACTAATGTCGGTGTGGCCAATCCAACTAAAATAATTACAAGCAGCTGGCACTTCCGCTTATACCGGAAGTCGATACTAACTTGCCTATTTCAAATGGAATACCCTATATATTTTAGGGCTTTCGAAAAGAGCATAAAATTCTGAGTCGAAAATATGTAGCATATCCTATATCTAAACCTAGCCGTTTCAGAGATATTTGACATTTTATAGAAAAATTGACAGGTGCAACGGTTTGCAAGAACCGTTATAACTTTCTTCGTGTAAAAGATCCTCATTTGCTTCTTGTCACATAAAAAGAACACAAGGAGAACTACGTTCTACAACTGAAATAAATTCAATAATATCATACCAAGAATTCCGTTTTTCGCGTTACATTTTGTCAACTTCAAACCGCGAAAACTTGTTTAGGTCAAATGGAACACCCTGGTCGTCAAGTTGTGTAAAATTGAATTCCTTTTTTCTGATATTAGCATTGTGGGGGTTAAAGTTGCAACTTTTTGAAATATTTTATTAGAAATTCATGAATTGTTGTAATCATTTCATCAAAATAGTCATGATTAGAAACAATCAGTCATTATCTTATGTCAAAAAATTGCCAGCACGTTTAAATTACACCCACGAAGACTTTTTAAATTTGTTTATTATTTATGGAGAATGTGATAAAGTAATATCAAGAACTTGCAGCACATTTGCTATTCGATATCCAGAAAAACGGAAACCGCCACCAAACACTGTAAAACGCATACTGGAAAATTTTAAAAATTATGGTTCTGTCAAGGCAAAAATGCAAAGAAGAAAGCCTATTATTGATAACAAAAACATTGAAATAGTCATTCTGGGATATTTTCATGCATTTCCAAGGATGTCATTAAGACAGGCTACTCTGGAATCGGGACTATGCAAGGATTCAATTCACAGAATCTTATTAAAACATAAATTTCACCCGTTTTCATTCCATGTGGTTCAAGGATTAAAAGAAACAGATTTCCTAAGAAGACAGAATTTTTTTGAGTTTATTCTAATAAGGTCTGAGAGTCACGATTCTTATTTGGGAAATATCATATGGACAGATGAAGCAAAATTTACTAAAAATGGACTTTTTAATAGACACAATTCGCATTATTGGAGTGAATCAAATCCTCATATGTTCAGAGAGCGAAGCTTTCAGGAAAGTTGGCAGTTCAATGTTTACTGTGCCATAAGAAACGATACATTACAGGCATTACAATTTTATCAGGAAAATTTAAACGGTAAATTTAATTTTCTCTTTTGCTAATATGTATAGGTAAATTTTTGTTCTTTTTAGGTGAAAGATATCTGAATATCTTACAAAATTTGAATAATAACTATTTAGAAAATTTACCTCTCGCCGAACATAGAAACATTTTTTATCAGCACGACGGTGCTCCCCCACATAACGCATACTTAATTAATAATTATTTACAAGAAACTTTTTATGATGAATGGATTGCCAATAATGGACCTTTTCTTATGGCCTCCTCGCTCGCCCGATTTATCAATTCTGGATTATTTCATTTGGGGAATTATTAAAAATAAAGTTTATGAGAGCCCATTAACAACCATTGAAGATTGTTTGCAAAGAGTAAGAAATGCATTTCAAAACATATCACAGGATACAGGATATTAAGGGCTACCCATGAGGAACTAATCCGAAGGTGCGAAAAATGTATCGAGGTTCGAGGACGAAATTTTGAGCAATTATTGAATTAAAATGAAATCATATTTTAAATTGATCTTATCTCTGCTATTTTAGTTCATGTCATATCTTCAATTCGATTAATAGACATGTTACAGTGTTAGTGTTATTTTGCGTTTTCGTGGATATCGAGTAGCAAATGTGCTGCAAGTTATTGATATTACTTTATCACATTCTCCATAAATAATAAACTAATTTAAAAAGTTTTCGTTGGTATAATTTAAACGTGCTGGCATTTTTTGACATAAGATAATGACTGATTGTTTCTAATCATGGCTATTTTGATGAAATTATTACAACAATTCATGAATTTCTAATAAAATCGCAAAGATTTCAAAAAGCTGTAACTTTAGCCCCTAATATCAGAAAAAAGGGAATTCAATTTTACACAACATAACGTAAAAAAATACAGGGTGTTCCATTTGACCTAAACAAGTTTTCGTGATTTTAAGTTGACAAAATGTAACGCGAAAAACGGAACACTTGGTATGATATTATTGAATATATTTCAGTTGTAGAACGTAGTTCTCCTTGTGTTCTTTTTACGTGACAAGAAGCAAATGAGGATCTTGTACACGAAGAAAGTTATAATGGTTCTTGCAAACCGTTGCATCGGTCAAATTTTCTATAAAATGTGAAATATCTCTGAAACGGCTAGGTTTAAGTATAGAATGTGTTACATATTTTCGACTCAGAATTTTATGCTCTTTTCGAAAACCCTAAAATATATAGGGTATTCTATTTGAAATAAGCCAGTTGGTATCGACTTCCTGTATAAGCGGAAGTGCCAGCTGCTTGTAATTATTTCAGTTGGATTGGCCATACCTACATTAGTAATTACCTAACTTTTCAAAATTTTCTGATGCGTACTTTTCTCTATATCGATCGATTCAGTTCCCGGTGAGACACCCTGTATAGAGTAAAGATAAAGTTATAACAAATTTAACAACGCTAATCATTTAAATTAACTTAGCAGTTTGAAACACATGCGCAAGACAGTACAGCCGCTAAAAACAAAAATAAACCACTAAATTAAAGTCAGTTCAACAAACAAGTAACCAAACACAATGTATATAAAATACTACTAATTGTTTATACGTAGGAAAAGTTTTTATAAAACATCTAAACGTTTCAAAAATATTCGCATTAAATGAACTCACTATGGATCAACGTTGCTAGCAAGCTATTATAACGTTAGCTGTTATTGTCCTATTTTCACATATTCACCACATTAAACACGTTAATTTGTTTATTTGCTTCTAGTCTACGAATGTTTTCGCCATCGCCTCCAAGTGTCCATGGATCTACTGGAATAATAAGAATAAAAGAGCTTTTTTATTGTTTCTAACGAATTCAGTACAACCAATGAAGTTTGCAACTTATGCTACAATTACCCTGAACTTTCGTTTACTGCTGTCGGTAAGTAACTATACAAACATAAACATAGTAGAGGAAGTAGTAGTAGTAGCAGCTTGAAGTAGACAGGAGCCTAATAAATAACGTAGAGAAAAATTGTGTTACAATCCGTTTCCAAATTTTTCTATCATAACACATTTATTCGTTAAAATTTTGCGTACCCATAGCGTCTTGAACTATGTACCTCCAGCTTCTTCTTGGTCTTCCTCCTCTCCAGTGAGACCTATTCTAAAATATTTCTTGGCCATCCACTATCATACATCCTTTTCACATGTCCAAATCATGTCAACGGCCTGTTGCCAATCTCCTCGATTATGTTTCCCATTTGCATGTTCTCTCAGATTGTCTCATTGCTATATGTTCTAATATTGATCTACCGCAACTTCGGTTTAAAAATTGGATAATATATTTCGATGCTTGTTGATCCTTTGGGTGATTTTCTTATCGCTGGCTGCTTCCATTTTTATTTAATATTACGCCTAGGTATTTACACGTTTGGCCGCCCAATATGTGACGTATTTCTAAAGGTAGGTTCTCAATATCTTCGCTTCCTACAATGAGGTATTCTGATTTCTCCATATTAATGACTACTCCTGGTCTTCGACAATAACTACTTGATCATCGGCAAAATAAAGAGTAAAAAGTGTATCTTCTCCTACTTTCAGTACTATGTACTGTATTGGTCCACCCTTTTATGGCTCTGTCGGAGTATATTTTAAACATCATCCCTGCCGTAAGCCTTTACTCGAGTAAAAGGTTTCTGTAGAATTCTTGCTGCTTTTAATCTTGGTATTAGTGTTACTTCCTGCGTATAGCTTCATGGTTACTGGTATGAGTGTAAGTTCTGCATATAAATATCTCTTGCATGGTTTTCTATAGTTGTGATGTTGGGAAACTGTCACAAAAGTTTTTGAGATTGATTAGGGCAATAAGAATTTCTCTACTTCTTACTCTACTCTACTTTCTCTACTCTTTTTACTGATGCAACTTTCAGACTAAACAGGTTATCAATCCTATAGCGTCCTACTCGGAATCTAGCTTGCTTCTCTCCTTGTTTTGTGTCTATTTCTTTTTCTATAAGGTTTTATTAATAAACGAGAGTAGATTCTAACGATTGTACAAAGATGACCACTATTTCGCGGTAATTTATAAGGTTATTCTTGGGTCTCTCTTTGTGACTGGCGATGGTTGCCACTCTTTTAGGATATATTCCTCCGAGTCCTGGTGGGTTCTTAAGTTTTGTTGCTCCAATTGCCTTTTCCACTTGTGAAATATTTATGTGGATTGTGGTTCTTGTCTTCTTTCTTCTAGCAGTTCGTTAAAATATTACCCCCGGCTTGGATATGCTGTTGATCATGTTATCAATTTGGCCAGTCTTCCTTATATTTTCAATTATTTTCCAAGCCTCTGAACTTTTGGTCTCTCTTGTCCGTTAGCGCATTTTTTAATCCATCCATCTCTTATGAATTTTATAATGTGCGGGCATTCTCCTTCTGTTGTTCTTTCTTAGTGCACTAACTTCTAATCTTTTCTTGTAAATGTATTATGTACTCTCGTATTGTAGCATATCTAGATTATACATTATTTTCTATTATTTGGGTTTTCTACCACATATATTATTATCCTCTTCAAAAACAAATCACCGAATCTACGAAATTTTGGACAAGGCAAGCAAGTCCATGGTTAGGGAAAGAATTCAATATTATAGATACCAAAAAAAAAGGAACTATTGGTGACATTACTTACACAGAAAATGAACTAGGGAGGAACGTTATAGAACAGGATTGTCAGTTTATAATCCGAAATGTTAGATTGAGTTATGAAAAATATTTTAATCTGCAAAAAGGTACGCATTTACATAAATTTAGAAACTTGATAAGGGAAAAACAGATTAGGCAATTACAAAATATAAATAATAATCCTTTAATTGACAGGACTGTCATTAATATATCAAAAAGACTTCTTGTCCAGTAGCGGCAATAGAAAAAATGGCTAAAAATTTACCAACAGATAATGGTAATGAATATCGCATACGGACAAAAATTGCTTTAGAAAAGCAATACAAAGTTAAAGATAATTTAACTCCAGAAGAAAAGTTATCGATAAATTTATTAAAACTCCATGAAACTATAAAAATATTGCCAGCAGACAAAGGTAATGCCACAGTCATTATAGACAAAGATATATATAACACAAAAATCATGACTCTTGTAAATGAGGGACCCTACTCATCAAAACTAAACAAAGATCCAACAAAATCAATAGAGAGCAAAATTTACAGAACTTTGTTTAAATACAAACATGAATTTAATGATTTTGAACGAAGGAAACTTACACCACATCATAGTAAGCCTCCTCATTTTTATGGCTTACCAAAGACACATAAACAAAATATTCCTTTAAGACCAATTAATTGTTAGTTCTATTAATTCACCATGTCATAATTTGGCAAAATTTTTACTTAAAATTATTGATCCTTTATCTGGAAATACCGATTCCTATATTAAAAATAGTAAACATTTTATAGAAAAAAATTTATGAAAACGATATTCATGAATCACACCTGATGGTTAGTTCTGATGTAGTTAGTCTTTTTACCAATGTTCCGGTAGATGAAACCTTTAAAATAGTTAAAGACCGGTTGCTAAATGATAATAATTTGGAAACTAGAACTAAATTAAGTGTAAATAGTATAATGGAACTCTTAACACTGTGTATAAAAACAACCTATTTTCAATTGGACAATGAGTTCTATCAACAGGATTTTGGTATGGCTCTGGGGATCATCAATTTTAAGCAACATATTTATGGAGAACTTTGAGAACACACATGCTCAAAATAGTATAAACAAACCGGTTGTCTGGTGGAGATATGTTGACGACATCTTTGCAATTTGGCCTCATGGTGTCGATTTACTAGATAGTTTTTTGGAAAATATAAATAGTAATGAACCGTGTATTAAATTTACATTAGAAGTAGAGAGTAGGAGTGAACTACCGTTTTTAGATATTTTAATTAGAAGGGTAAATAATACAAATGAAACAAGCGTTTATAGAAAACCAACACATACAAATAGATATCTAATTTTAACTCAAATCAGTCAATAAATGTTAAAATGGGTGTTGTAAAAGAGGTATTGTTCTAGTACAAAATCAATATCCTGAAGTCTTTGTTGTTAGAGTTTCCATAAATGTTGAAAATAGGAACAATCAGGTACGACAAAAACCTGAACATCATTATACAGCAATAATTCCTTATGTATACGGACTATCGGAAAAGCAATGCCGTATAGGTGACAAATTTGATGTTAGGACCATATTTCAAACTGGGAACACTTTAAAATCTATTTTAACAAAAACAAAACCGACAAACAGGGAGTAGAATTCAAGAAACTGTATTTACAGCATCCCGTGCGAATGTGATAAATGTTATGTGGGTGAGTCATCCAGACTTTTCAATGTGAGGTTGGATGAGCACAAGAATTACATTAGAAAGAATGAAATTCAGAAATCAAAGATTCGTGAACATGCTTGGGGAAACGGACATAGAATAAACTGGGACTTGGCAAAAATTTTACAAAAGAAACAGATACCAAAAAAGGAAAATATCATCAGTTCTATATTCTGCGTAAGTAGTAAGTATCTATGGAAATAGCATAAACAGAATCTTAAAGCTGTGTATTTGACATACACAGCAAAATAAGAGTTCTTCTAAAAAAAGCTTTAAAAACGGAAAGAGATTATTTTCTGAAACATCAGCAAAATACATTATTTCTGTGTTTATTCCGATTTATATTATTTGCAAAACATAAAATCTGACTATTCCTTTGGCGTAAACGTCACGGGCGCATAGGCTTTTTTCCAATAATTCTATTATTTTGTAGATTCGGTGATTTGTTTTTGAAGAGGATAATAATACATGCGGTAGAAAACCCAAATAATAGGAAAGACTATTCGTAAAATGCCACAAATAACTTTCAGACAATATTTAGATTATACATTTCTATATCGGCGTGATATTGATATATTCTCGTGCCTTGTGTATTGCGTATATTATTACTTGTTTTGGCAAATGGAATGTATATTTTACTAGTATCCAAGCAATGCAGATGGTTTGCATCTTCTTTATAATAAGTATACCGAGTGGTCACGAGTCGGTGTACGCCCCCAATATTTTGGTTGTTTTTGTATTTAATAATTTTTTCGTACACATGTATTAGACAGTAATGGGCTACTTTGAAACTAACCAGAATGAAAATATCTCTTCCGGTTCAACTGGAAGTGACATCAATTTTTTTTTATTAAATGGAATGACTATATTTTTTTATGGTTTCTCATTAAGATAAATTTCTAAGTGCAACAGTTTTTTCAGGTGTAAAAAATTCCAAAAAATAAGTGAGATACGAACAATTTTTTAATTTTTTCAAAATGGTCGCGTAAGAAAATTACTAAGTAGGCTATGGAAATTATTAACTTGTCTGTAAAGAAGAAAATAGTTGTTTGAATTACTGATAGGTACCAGTATTTTTAAATTTTTTTCAAAAAACGGAATTTCATTGTCATTTCCGTAGGGGTCCTATGGGATTCTTTTTAATGGAACTGTGCTATTTTTTTTATTAATCAGAAATGATGAGTCATAAACTATAATTTTTTCGCCATTAATCATTTCTTAACGATATCCCTCGTAATAATAGAAGTATTCTTATAAAGTAAGCGCCAACAAATCATTTTAATCTATCTACATTTAAATCCAAATTGCAGATAGCCATGAAAATGACAGCCATTCACAACAATTGACTCATTCTTGACTTACTCATTAATTTTCTGGAGCAAGTGTATTATAGTATATTATGTAATGAGCACAAAATGATGCATATTTTGCACGAGTATGAAAGTTTGCAGCACGAGTCGAAGACGAGTGCTGCAATTCATACGATTCATACAATTCATTATTTTTTAAAGATAAATTTGCAATTATTGAAAATCATTTTTGGAGAATTTGTGGAATGCTTGATACTAATATTTTCTTGATATTGGCAATTTTCCGTTGTTGAAGTCGACGGCCTTTCACGATTTTCCATTCCTGAAGTCGATGGTATGTTTGAAATGTCCTGTATCGCATTTGCAATTTTATTAGCTGTGTCAAGCTTACTTTCTTGGATTTATCGATGTATCCTTCAGCGACTGCCGTGGACTTTCAGCCATCGTGGCGTTTTAACGTGGTTATGTCACCACCAGCATCAACAAGGATAGTTGCGGAAAATCGGCGAAAGCAGTGCCCGGTATATAATTCGTGATTTGGCAATTTTAAATATTTAGCAATGACTTTGCCCATGGCTCCAAACTTATTCAAGCCTATTCTTTGAACAGTACATTTTCCTTTTTGATAGTTAATGAAAAACCATAGACCATTAACATTTGGAGGGCGCAGATTTGCATATTTTTTGTAAATTTCATAGTATGGAGCAGTTACAGTAAAATTTCGTACAATTTTGGTTTTAGTGTCTGGTATTGTTACTAAAAGAGCTGAACCCAAATCATTCAAATTAGTAATTTTCATTTGATGTAGCCCATGTCTTCTACATGCACCCATTACGCCCATAACTAATGCGGCCTAAATAGTTAACCAAATTACTTATTATTATCACATAATGGCTATAATTAAACTTACTTTTGTCGCTAAATATATTTCATCTGGCTCTTCATTTATAAATGTTTTGATGTCATTTGAGGTAAAGATCTTTGACTTTTTGTGCCTGTAGCCTTCGGATTGTCGCTTGAGGAATGCTTTCAGTTTCAAATATTTGGCGATGTCTATATTTTCATGAATACTAAGAGTCGTTCTCAGCATTGAGTATTGTGTCCATAAAGTAGAACTTTTGAATTTCTTGGCCAAATCGCTAAAATAAACCATTAAAACGTCCTCGGAAAACGCTTTTGCGTTTTGATCCCTTCTCCAATCCAAAAAGAGGTTGTAAGCGCGTTGATACATTTACTTCGACGTTTCTGGTAATACATTTAGTGTTGTTAACTTTGCCGCTTCTCTTATGTTTGGGGGTGTCAATTCTAAGTCATTATCACTATCACTTTCCATATTAATCATCAAATTTATTGGAAAAAACTCCGAAATTATCTGCAAATGCACAATGATGTTGACAGAAACAATCTAGAATGACATTTCATTACTCCGTCGTTGGACGTCATATTCTCTAAGCCGCCTTAAAAATTTTGTCATCAAATACAGTTAAAATGAGTGAAATCTAACGCGAAATATTTCATATCGCATTTGTCACTTAGCAACTTGCCTGGCAACCGATGCGAAATGAAATTCCGTGCAAAATGCAGTTACTTATGATTGAGTTTACACTCTTAAAATAAACATATTTTGATGTCTAAGTCATTATCACTATCACTTTCCATTTTAATCATCAAATTTATTGGAAAAAACTCCGAAATTATCTGCAAATGCACAAAGATGTTGACAGAAACAATCTAGAATGACATTTCATTACTCCGTCGTTGGACGTCATATCCTCTAAGCCGCCTTAAAAATTTTGTCATCAAATACAGTTAAAATGAGTGAAATCTAACACGAAATATTTCATATCGCATTTGTCACTTAGCAACTTGCCTGGCAACCGATGCGAAATGAAATTCCGTGCAAAATGCAGTTACTTATGATTGAGTTTACACTCTTAAAATAAACATATTTTGATGTTGTCGTAGAAAAAAGTTGTTATAAACAAGAAAATTAATATAAAATGGCTGTAAAATATTCAGGAGATAAAAAAGTTCATGTTCATCATTTATGGAGAGACTCGACGTAATGCAACTAGAGCACAAACTCTGCATGGACAGAGATATCCAGAAAGAAGACCGCCTCCGAGAAACTATTTTGCCCGGTTGAAGCATCAATTTAGAACTGAACCTAATATAAAAATTGAAGAAAGATTTATTGTGGATGAGGAAACGGAAATTAATGTATTAGCTTTAGTGCATGTTGACCCAACCATTTCAGTAAGACAAATTGAACATGAACTACCAGTTTCCAAAGAATCAGCTAGGAAAATTTAAAAAACACGGCTATCGTTCTTATAAAAAATATCAATTGCATCAATTTTTGTATGAGAATGATTATCAACGAAGAATAACTTTTGTAATTGGTTACAGTTACGCCAATTAAGAAACGAGAATTTTATCAAAAACATTTTGTTCACTGATGAATCGAGATTTACAAACCTTGGGTTATTTAATCGAAACAACATTCTATATTGGGCAATTGAAAATATTCACATTATGAGACAGGGGCGGTTTCAGGAGTGATGTGGCTTCAATGTTTGGTTAGGCGTATTGGGCGACCATATCACAGGTCCATTAATTTTTGACGGAACTCTAACTGGACCGAGATATCTAGAATTTCTCCAAAATATAATAGTTCCACAGATTAATCAAATTCCCAATACCAATATTGCGGTTTACTTCCAACAAGGCGGAGCTGGACCACACAATGCTATTATCGTTAGAGATTACTTAAATCAATTATTTCCAGATCGTTAGATTGGGACCCATGGTCCAGTCAAATGGCCTGCAAGGTCGCCTGACTTAACCCCACTCGATTTTATTGTTTGGGCGGATTTGAAGAATAGAGTCTACATGACTGCTCCAACCACAAAGCAAGATCTGGAAGAAAGAGTTCGACACGAAATTGCACAAATAACACCTCATTATCATTATTTCTGATTAATAAAAAAATAGCACAGTTCCATTAAAAATATGAAAATCAAATTCCGTTTTTTGAAAAAAAACTAAAAATATCGGTACCTATCAGTAATTCCCAACGATTGTCTTCATTCCAGACAAGTCTACAATCTTACTAATAATTTCCATAGCTTACTTATTTTCTTACATCGCATTCATCTGACGCGGCCATTTTGACAAAATTAGAAAATTGTTCGTATCTCACTTATTTTTTGGAATTTTTTACATCTGAAAAAACTGTTGCACTTAGAAATTTATGCTTAATGAGAAACCATTAAAAAATACAAGCATTTCATTTAATAAAAAAATTGATGTCACATCCGGTTCAACCGGAAGTGATATTTTCATTTCTGCTAATCTAAAAGTAACCCATTATTGTCTAATTTATGTGTACCAAAAACCAATTTTTTTTAAATACAAAAACAACCAAAATATTGGGGGCGTACATTGACTCCTGGCCACCCGGTATTAGTTCTGTTGTTTCCCATCCTGTGATTGGTATTTACTTCTTGGATGATATATCTCCAAAATAGAATAAAATAAAATACAACCCCGAATACACGCGTTAATTAATGGCAGCTGAAATGTTCCAATTCTCTCATCTATGAACAGATTATTATCGGGAATCTTCCAACTAGTTTAAAACTTTTTTAATTTTATCGAAGATCACAACTTTTGTGAACTTCAGTGTCAATTACGAGCACTGTAGCACACATTGGTGATTTTACCTTATTACCGAATGATCTTCCAATAATATTCTCGCCTGCTAAAATGA